>OX638112.1:21079743-23579743 GCA_951804975.1 Anthophora plumipes | reverse complement strand
TTTATGGAGTCGCGAAGAAATCAAGCGACATGAAACTTTTGTTCGACGAACAATAATACGAAGGAACTGGCCCGTTTTTAATTTGTAAGCGGTCGTAACGCGTCCGCGTTACACATTGCTTACACGCGATATCCGAAATAGGGCAGAGCGACGAGAGAGACGGGAGGAGTTTTCACAGAGACATCAAGTAATTTCTGCTTGAAAATCTCACATGCATTTCTAGGTAACTACCGGAGCTGCGTAATTAAATTTAATTATAATTCGCGGAACTACGACCTCCCGCGTCATCTGCATCCTTTCGTTCTCCTCTACGCGAACCTTCTCTCTCATTTCCTCATTCTCTCTTAACGACCTTCCGGTATTCGTGAATTTTCTCTATTTGTCAACTCGCTTTTGCTGGAGAACCAATCCATTCCAGTTGAAAATAGCGCGAATTGCGATAAGTTTAAAGAAGAATAGCAATGAAAGAGAAAAAAAAAAAGATTGCGTAGAAAAGGATGAGATTTTTAGAAATAGCAATGTTCCAGAGTGTTTCTGTTTTTCTTCTTTTTTTTCCTTTCTTCTCTCGCTCTTTCAGGAAGAGAAATAAAATCGTATCCGCGCGAAAGCGTCTACGGTAACCGTGCATTTTAGATAAAGGAATTAAGCGAAATGTATACGTACTCGCGCTTAAAAATCCTCATGGAAATGAAAACACTCTCCAGGGTTATATCCTCTTGGAAAAGTCGTGAAGGTATAAATAGCTTCGTGAACTTTAATTCGAAGCTACTTTCTCTGTTCTTTTTTTTTTTATGTTCTTAGAACTTTTACTTCTGTTCAACACGAGGAATAAATGTTTCAACCAATTCGATTCAGTTCAATTGGTAATTAAATAGATCAATAGCGGGAATAACTTTTTTCACTGCAGGATTTTACGTAGAAAATAATCAACTTTTCAACAGTTTTACACGGCTTCGAAATAATCGAAGGAAGAATTTACGAAATGTGCGACCGCGATCGAAAGTTCACAGTGCGCGACGGTGTATTTCAACCAATAGTTGTGGTCGTGTCTTATCGAGTATTGAGTCAACAATCAAACAGAAAACTCCGGAAATAAGGAAAACAACGAAAGAGGGAAAGACAATTCTATTTGACATACGAGCATGCTATACTTTCCCGTTCCTTTGTCTCGCTTTAAAACGAATTCTCCCGGCAAATAGAATATGTAGGTATGCGATTATTAAAATTTTCATCTAACCCTTTAAATTAATAAAACATCTCGTACGATTCATGAACTAATTGAATTATTATATACTAAAACATTTCTGGGTTTCAGTTAAATTGAAATTCTTCCGTATAATAAAACAAAATTTCAATAACGAATTCTTGTTGTAGAATTATTAAAAGAGATGGAATATTCTTTATGCTAATTGAATTATTAGCCTGGTCCCGGAAATATTTCGCAGCATTAATTGAATTGAAATTCTTCGAATAATGAAGAAATCAAATTCTAACGGTGGATGGATCCTTTATTATAAAATTGTTAACAGGTGTTTAATATTATTCGACTAATTGAACTGTCTGTCTGTGTTTGAAAAGTTTCTCAATTCACGGGTAAACTGTTAAACGAAGTGAATACTCTACGATATAATTTACAATAGTTATTGAGTATCTTTATAGTGATTTTATTATACAGTATACTTTGTGAAATATCTTTGAATATTTGTTAAATAAAATCACTTTTTGGTATGTATTTTGAACAAATGGAATCGTTGGACCACTTTTATTCGATGATGGTGGTGAAAATGAGGTTACTGTGAATCCTGCGCGATACCAATCAATATTTAGCGACTTTTTATAGACAAAATCGAAATTTCGATCGAAATTTCGTCAACCTGTAATTTCACGAAATACAGATTTCAATTGATCTTGAAGATCATACGATTTAATATTATTAGATTTGCTTTGTCGGATTTTTTAAAAAGTCGAGTTTATGCTAACAAACCAGAAACTAAACAATTAATGACCTAAAGAACAACATTCAAGTTACAATTCGTGAAATAATTCCAGCAACATGTCGAAATATCGTTGAAAATATTAATAATCGAATGTCATGGTACACATTTGAATGATTTTCTATTCCACGTGTAATTGTAATGGATCATACTTCCAATAAAAAACGAAACAACTTGAAAAAAAATTCCAAATAATTTGTGTTTTATTAAAAACAGTATATGTAAGCATGTACACTTTCCGAAACCTTAATCACAGATCTTTCTCTAATCTCACTGTACATTTGTCATAAATGTCGATATTATCTTAGCCTACCGAATTATAAATACGTAATTTCTCTATATCGAGCAATTTCGCGAAGGAATGCGTCGCGTCTTCCCTAGCTTCCCATAAGTGGAGTAGTAACGTTTCCCTCCACGGACCAGGAAGAGTTTCAAGAAGATTGCTTAGTCGGACGACCGTGGTGGAGTGGTCGCGAAAGTTCGAACCAGACTTCGCACTCCGATACCGATTGCTCGGAACGTATTTTCTTAAGAACTTTCCACCGAACACACATTCCGAAATCTGTATTCTCCGAAGGGAAACGCGGAAAGCTCGATAGAGCGTACTGTATACGGTGTATTCGATCGGAAGCCAGCTGATATAGTTTATTGAAAGTAAATTATTTCGCGAGTCTCGAAAATTTTATCAACCCGACCGGTCGGATTCACCGGGACCATCGACCTCTGAAATAACCGATTCCTGTCATCGGGAATAGAAAGTTCCAATTTTTCAATGCACGCGTTAAAAGCTTACCATCCGACCACCATTCTTGCATTTTTTATAGTGTGCCCACTGCATTTTACCATAGAGTGAAAAAGAGCGGGAGCGAGAGAGAGAGAAGAGAAATCAAATTTCGTCTGCCGCGTGACATCGAACTTTTTGCTTCGTAAAATGTACCGCGAATTTAATAGAATTGACCGATAATCTGAAATTTCGTTTAAATAATTCCGCGACATTTTAACAATGACGAAATTGTGTACTTTTTCAATTTTCTGTATTCTCGATATACGACGTATCAGAAGGAAAATAAAGGATAGAATCCTTTCAGACGATTCCCAGAAATAAGACTTCTTCACGTCGCTCAACCTTCTAACTAAAAGAAAGAAAAAAAGAAAAGAAAAAGTAATCCCTTTCTATCCAGGTTATATTTGGTGCTCGACGTGTAACACTCGACGCCAGGATGTTTGCCAAATAAATTCGATGGAAGACTTATTGGCCACCTCCCAATACCCACCTCGCTGTAAAAATTTTTGTTCTCTCTGCCAGTTTTGCTATCTGCTACCAGAAGAATATCAGTTCGGAACCCCATCGAACGAAGAGGAACGAAGTTTCGCCTGGGAATCTCGTATTTACTTACAATTCGCGGCAGATGAAACCGTATGTATGCTTTCTCGTTCGCCGTTGCATACGTTTATTTTACGAAATTTAATATTTCCATATATTGGTATCGTTGATTTCCATTGTAAATGTAATCTCGCGTCTATTTATAATGATGGTTCATTGAACAATCGATAACATTAAAAGATGAAAGGAAAAAGGAAAGCAAGAAGAATTAATTGAATAATTAATAGATTTTAATACACAGCTCGTATGTATGTGTATGTTTCATCGGTTATTTTAAAGGAGTCAAAATGTTCATGATTAATTCGATGGTAGATAAACGTTACGTAGAACAGCACAGCTAGTTTTAATCAGATGATAAAGACTACAGACGATAATTGCGTTATATCGGCCGCTTGATTACATTCACTTTCCCAGCAACGAGCAAGCTAGTGAATTCGCTGGGATATTCATTTTTGAACGCGCCAACGCTGGCTATTATCACCGATAATATCACGTTCGAATCATTTCCGTGCCAGGGGTGCCGTTACAGATAGATTTCGGCCAAGCGACGTACATGAACCACCTACGTAACCAGCTCGATGCTCGACCCGTGCTCTCGTTTCATACCTTTCGTTTATATGCTAATACAAGCGCCAAGCTCTTTCAGTAATTATCCAGGGAATTCATTTCCGAAGGTGAACGTCAAGTATGATAATTAGTTTGGGAAATTCAAATCGAAAATGTTCAATTTTTTAATCCTTCCTGTATGGTATGATCTCGACAAAAAAAAAACATCTGATTGCTTAACAACTTTTGGCAGAAATTCAAAACAAAGTTGAAAAAGCTAATCTAGCTATACACATGGGAATAGTCAACATGAAAATTTATTATAATCACTCGTATTAAAAAAATTAATCCTGCTACTTTAGAAGGAATTAAACATTAACCTACGCTATTAAAACTTCGTTAAGCCTCTGTAACCCGATTTTTCTCCGTTTATGAGAAGAAAATTTACGATTCATTATAATTTTTATATTTTTAGAAATGTTGAATAAACAGGGATTAATAATTATTGTAAATTATGGTAAAGAAGTTGATTGGTTATAATATTCATAAATTTTCAGCATGTATAAATTTTCAGCATTAAAATATATTTTTTAAATTTTCATTACAGGCTTAGATAAAAATAGTTGTAAAAAGTAACCTTTACTACTGTCTTCGTAATTCCAATCAATTAAAATTTTCTCAAAAAATTTTTTACACAGCATCTATTAAACTAATTCTTCTAAAGTTCTTCCAAAAAGTCAAATCATTTGGTCCAATATTAAAAAAGTCGTTCTGTTTTAAAAGGTGTCCGAATATTAACCCTTTCGCTCCGAAGAACGTACGTCATGCTCGAAAAGTGTAGACAAAAAATTAAGAAAACGACTTTCGCTAATTTCTTCACAATTCCGATGAATTACAATTTTTTCAAAATTTTGTTCACGTCACCTAGTAAAGTAATGTTTCTAACTTCTCATTTTGTCTAATGAGAAATCACTTTGTTTAATCTGAGAAAAGTTATTTTGTTTTAAAGAGAGTTTGAATACTTGTGTGTAACCTACTGTACATGTACATATAAGGCCATAATTCTGCAACGAAGATTTAAGCATGTACACAGAAGGGTACGCATACAAAACCAAGAGAATACACAGCATAATGGATGTTGACGTTATTTCGAGGTCGGGTTTGCGTGGTTGCCAAGGGTGCCAAGAGACATTTCTCCCAAAGGAGTGATCAGAAATTATCATTCAATAATGTCGCAGGCTAGCTATCTCTCGCCGCATCCTGATGAAGCACGCAGAAGAGGCGGTATATCTAATCATGGCTCGCCGTAACAACCGACTTGGTGTAAACCGAAGAACCCATCTCGAATTCACTATGGATCACGATCGATGTAAACTCCCCCACCCTCGATCCGCTACTCTTATTATTAAGTTGATTACGCAAAATCAAAATCAGCAGACGCCCTGTAATGGTGTACGTGTAACTAGCAGGTTGTGTTCTGATGAAATATGCGCAGCAGGAATTTAATATCTGGGAAGCCACGGTATCGAGACACGCTATCGAGTCTCGTGTAATAATTAGCCAGCACGACACGGAAAATGCATTCTCAACCTCAAAATATTTTGTTTCCTATCAGTTTTAGAGCTAAAGAATTCGTCTCTTATCTTTCTTTCTTTTAATTTACGATACTGCCGGTGCATTTACTATTTTTCAGGATTTAGATATTTTACTTTGTTGTTTCTTTAGATATTTTATTATTTGGCGTTTTTTGCACTGTAGCAATTGACGCATCATAATTTTATTCTTCAGACTAAGGATTAACGACAACAGGACGACCTGAACGTACTGACTCTTAATTTCTCTCAACTTGAGACTTTTGCACATTCATTATTTCGTTATTATTAATATTTTCGAACTTTACATACAAGGATATTTACGAATATTATTTCTAACCCTTGCATGTTTATATAATTTAACACGAACTCATCACGATATATATCATACTTAGATATTGTTACTATGATTATTGTTGTTACTGTATTTTTATGCTGGCAAATAAACTAAGGGTTTACTCTGCTAAATAATGTAGTTCCACGAGCCATATGTGCGTCAATAAAATCTGAAGAATTCAAAGATTGCATAAAATTTGCATTTAACAATTCCGTGTCTCACGAATTAAATTTGAAGTTACGATTAAAATTGAACTCTTCCTTTGCGAAGTGAATTTTCTACAATATTGACTAATAAAAGGAGTTAAAGAAAATATGAAAAATATAAAATGCAAAAATTATCGTACAGTTATCCTGTAGGTACAAGAAAAATGGCACGATATTTCCATTTCGCGCGCGTCATTCACAGAACGAGATAGATCGAAATTTCCGCCTACGGCTTAACATTCGCAACGATGGAGCATCGTCGAAGCACTCGATTAAGGATTTGCCGTGTGGGTAGCACGAGGAATGGAATATTATTACAGCTATAAGCCGGCCGCTTAATACATCTTACATCCGAGCCAGGCCTGCACGTGTACATAGCTCAAACGTAGAATATAACATATGTATGACGTAGCCGGCGTATCGTAAAATGAGATGTCGCGCTAGCTCTTATGGCGCCTGAATCAAGATTAGATTTACTTTACTCGCGTCGGCGGACGTTTTCAATGAAATAGGGAGGACGAAAACAGGCGACGTAATGATAACAGATTATCTATCCGGAGGATTCTGTTATGATTCTGAACCTACATCTTTTTACGAGTATACTATGGGAAAATATAAAAAGCCACTACTCTGGTTTCCACGTTCCGCACTACAAGAAGAATATGAATTTTGGAGGAACTTCAAAACGAAGTTCAAATATAGAAAAATAAAAATAAAAGTAATCCACTCTTCTGTGTAACTCGTTTAAGCTTTCACTCCAAGAGTATTCTTTTTTTCCTAACGAAAATTGTACATATTTCCAAAAACTATCGTACACGCAATATTAACATGTGTTTTTGAGATTAATAAAATATTAAAATTAACATTGATTTTCATGATATTTAAAAAAAAAAGAATCTTGATTTAATGGGAAAAGAAAGAAATATCAATGTAATACATATGCATGTAAAAATAGTAACAAAGAAGAGTTTCAAACATATTCTAACAAACGTGATAAAAATCAGAATGAAGGGAACGTATGCAGAGATTCCATTTGCTTTAAGCATTAATATAACTTCCATTAGCGGAATTCATTAAATCGTAAAAGATACGAATAGTCCGACACACGAGCGCTACTATCTTTTACTTTAAATGAAGTTCCTGCGACGTGTGGAAACTAAAATCCTCCGGTCGCACCTCTGTACGACACTGAAACGAGGGTATTGTTGATCTATACTGTATAATTCGAGTTATCGATCAAAGGAGTCCCAACATTACTGGGTAGTCGCGCATTTATACTTCGTCGCACAGCAATATGCGAGAGAAGGCACGAACTTTCTACACCCCCCCTGTAAAAGCTACTCTCTTCCACGCTTGAAAAGTAATTTATAACGCACTTTACTGTTTTCTCCGCTTTAAAAGCATTTTTAATATACTCAGAGAGATCGAAAGAAAGAGAGAAAGAGATCGACAGAGAAACAAAGACGACGATACCATTGGGAAACATGCGTTTCCGTTCCATAGGGAATAAATTTCGTTCGCTAGACTGTTTCCATCGGAGGATCGGAGACACGTGTCATTCCCATTACAGAAGAAAGCAGGAACGAAGAGAAAATAGAAAAAAAAAAATTAAACAAAAAACAACCGTTTTATCCTCCATTTGGTAATGAAACGATGTTCATGGAAGATTATCGTGTATATTCACAGTGACACGGACAAGACACTAAGGGAAACGGAAACAGTTGTGAACGATTTGGTGTCGAACGAATCTTGTCGAACAAGGGGAAAACATCCGCGGGCTTCTTTAAGAAGTAGAGACAACGATAGCCTGACAATTCCGTGGAATTATAAAAGCTTGTAACTCGCGTGTCGTTCCGTAAACACAATTACCGTAAAATGAAACCAACGTCCTGTAAAGGCAAAGGGCGAGAGTGAACCAGCCTAGCTGGTGGATGAAACGGTGGAAAAGAGAAACGTAGAAACGGACGAGTCGTGCTACGGTAAGTGGCACGATTATAATTTCCAAGGAAAGGAGAGACCGAGGACTTCCCTTCTGCTGCAGTCTGTTCTTCTGAGCTTCTTTCCAACCCCCTTACCACCACCAGTCTCAGCGAACTCTCTCCTTCAACCTCCATACAGTCCCGTGCCACTCCTCAGATGCCGACTTTGCAACTGCTTCGAGGCGCGAGCATCCACAGGAAGTCATTAAAATATTCATTGTGACTCCTGACTGAAAATTTCTGGACCAAATAAACATTCAGATTTGTCGTCGCTCTGTTCCCTTTCTCCTTCCTCTGGTTCTCCCACGAAATCGCTAACCCGCTGCCTTTTGCATCGCCTCAAACTTCTACAACTGTCGCACCATCTACTATGTTCTATGATCCTTCCCGTTAATGTAGTTAAATACTCGTTTTCACGAAAGGTGTTCGCTTGATCTAGAAACTTTTCGTAGAAAATGAATATACATACGTGTACATATACATATATGCAATAAAAGTATGTGGAAACTTTTGACAAATGGCTTGTTAGAGTTAGACACTTTGAAACTAAGTGTCTTGTGATCTAAGCTAAAAGGATATGCCTGTGTGTTATACCGTGTTATATCATCTGACAGATCGTATAATATGAAATCTCGGATTAAAATGTCATGTTTATTGTAATTGGCGACTAATATTGTACGAATTCTTAGGTTACCATCGGTAATTTATTAAGAATTTTATAAGTTTTAAATGAATGTGAAGAAGCTTGAAATTTTTCAACACTTGAGCAATCAAATTGCGAACAATTAAAAATCCGAAAATTCTTCAGATTAGAAATCTTTAACTAATATTTAAATGAATAAAGAAATTGTTATTTTATCAAAACTTGTTTTTTTTTTCATTTCTACTATGCCTAACCCATTGTCATCACGTGGAATTTTCGAAAATTAAATCGGATAGTTTTATACCGCCGATATATTTCACCAGTGGACACTTGTCGAAAACGTTTCGAGAGCAAAACAAAACTGGTAATATAATTTGTCGAGAGCTGGCGCCCACGTTTCTTCCCCTTTCCAATACTTGCCACATCTTTCCGCTTTCTTCTTTCGTTTTGGTCCTTGTTCTTTTTACGATTTTTCCGCTTCTCGACCTTTCTCGACGGGAGCATACATGCATGCCAACGAGAAACTTTGCTAGGTTTTAGTACGACACAAAACAATTCCCGGATCCACTCTCGCCTTTCCTCTCTGAGCGATCAGTTGGCCACCTTCGCTCGCGTTTCGGACCTATGTATTTCCACCCTCATTCTTCGACTTCTTCCGTTTCGCCTCGATTTTCCGCTTACCCTCTACCAATACAGATTCCAAAACAGCACTTGGCTCGCTGTAATCCAACCATCCTCATCCCAACGGGGACATAATACGGCCTACTTCGCGATTCATAACGCAAACTACGCGTATGAATTCGCATTACTCGAACAGCGACTTGGATAATCGTCGAAATTTCTTAGCATTACCGAATCTGATAAATGCTTAACGACCAGCCACTCGACCGTGCATCGTTGATCCACTTTTTCGCGAATAATTGCCTCTAGTTTCGCCGAAGGAACCAGAGAGTTTTTTGGAAATTCGTTAGAAAAAAAGGAGAAGAAATTATAGGCACTGCTTCACAAATCTAACACAACTCTCTCTCTCTTTCTCTCGTCGAATTTTCTAATTACCATTCCCGGTCATCCACAGGGAGGCTTTCTCGGCATTTAAATCGCACGTAGAGTGTGCAGGAATACGGATAGAATATTTTTCAATCGGATCGTTAGAATTCGGTTCTGAACTTTCACGTTTCCCTCCTGCATAGAACTTACGAGCATTGAGTCTCAAAGTAAATTCACCACTCTCAGCCTCTTTCACATTTTCCACCTTTCCTACGATTCATTCTTCGAACGGTAGTGCACCAACAGAAATGAAAATGATTAAACGCCAACCCGAACTCTAAGCGAAAATCACCTTTAATGCAGTATCAAATGGAAAATTAGAAACAAATTGAACTAACAGCCTCGTGATTTGCTTTCACTTGTATACTAGATTGTTAAAGCCACGTGTTTAGACTTGCACTTTAATTGACATAGATGAGTACCATTTTTGTGGAACTCAATTTTCCACAGATTGTATGTTTTCAACAAGATTCACTCTCTCCAACTAGCCTTGCATTATTAATTTGACATAAGACACTATCCTTGTCAAAATCGTCGGTATCACGATATGCGAACTGTACAATATTCCTATTGGAAAAATATTCAGACCACTATGTTTTTTTCTGTTTAAATATTCCTTGTATATTATTTAAGTGTTAAACTTTGTGTATCATAAGTCGAAATTTAAAAAAAGAAATGTGTCTTTCTTAATTCTTGGAGAAAAGAGGAATAATGTAGTTCTTTGCAATTGTAAAACTCAACGGCACCCGAATTCGTGACATTTTACATAGGGCACAAAAGAAAAGCCGGATAAAGCTTCGACACCCTTTTCCATTCTCATCCCATCCCTTTTCAACCCATCAACCAACCAGACTGGTCCTCGCGTTTTCAGGAGTCGCAACATTCCGTGTGCAGTGAAAATGATTAAACGGTACCATGAGTCTCAGCGAAGCCACACTAATCCGGCGTTAAAGGCAAAACCAGAGTCAACTTTGGGACTGTAACTTGCGAGTTACCCTCCCATTACATACGCGAAACATGAAGCGTGCGATATGAAACACGAAACAGCCCGCATGCATTCGTGTAAGCGCGCACGCGAATTCGTTCTCCAAGCCCTCCGTCTCCCTATAATTATCGCTTTATTTTCTCTATCTCTTCTTGCCTTCCCGCACCACGTACCACCCACCACGTACCTTTTATCTTACTTTGCGCTGAATTATCCATTCTAACGACCGTATACGAGTAAATAGTTGTAGCACTTTTTGGAAAGCCTCGAACTTTATAGTACTCAAGCATATATACGTATTTGAATTAATGTATGGCAGTCTTTTGATACAAAATGGAATAAAAGAGTCATTAGATCTCAAAAATATGAGATTAAAATGAAAATATTAACCGTTAAAAGGGTGTTTCTTCTTTGTAACATGAAACGATATTATGACACATCAAGAGAAGTTTCGTTCATTATTAACAGCAATATTAGTAAAATAAAAGAAACGTAACAAGACACATTAAAGTACAATGCAAAAGAAGATTCATTGTTGATCATTTAAGGTATCTATTTTATACACAATCAAACTTCTAATAAAAATTGATTTTGTCCAAAAATTCGCAAAAAAATTAGTCCGTAGAATAATCATACAAAGTGCACGCATATGAATAGTTATAAAATTTGTGTCGCTCTCGAATAAAACTGTCCCGGGTGATACATGGAGCATCGCCTGACCGACTTTATCATTTCAAGGGGTAAAAGCATGGTCTTAAAAATATTAACCACCCTGCAGAAGCACGAATCCCCTGCGTTTCTCTATATGTATTCCATTCCCACACTTTTCATCTTTCTCAAACGTTCCACGCCTTTTTGGTGCCGCGTAACAAACTGTTTCTATGACCCTGTTATCATCTTTCCGCTCTGAGGACAGTGGTACAGGGACCGACAGAGATAGAACGGTGAACAAGAACAGGATTAATGGGCCGTCGTATCACGCACGGTGAGCGATAAAATATCGTAGGAAATATCCCTTGGCGGTGGCGAGTTCGAGCCATCCGTGGAATTTACTCTCCACGACGTCCACTATCTTAGATAATCTTTGCCATTAAAGGCCGCCGAACGGACACCGTTTACGTTCCGTATCACTTTCGTGACTTCGATACGAAGGCCACGATACCAACTGAATTTTGTAACTGGCAAAATCTGATTTTGTACAAGAAACGAAGAGATTCTGGAGGTTTTCAGGATTATATGAATAGATCATCTGTAGTATCAATCCTTTTGCTACTAAGAGTAACTCTAATTACTCGTACAATTAGGATAGTAATGATCTTTTATTAATAATCTATAATTTAGGACTTAATAAAAATTATACTGGTTTCTTTGGCTGGTTCTCTTTCAAGATTCAAGACATTCAGTCACTCTCATTCAGATACTCTTTAAAACAGAATAAACGACGTGAGTTCCTTTTTCTTTTTTTTTTTGAGAAGTTAGAATTAGTTTACTAGAAGATGTACAAAGAAATTTTAAAAAAATTACAATTGGTCGTAATTGCGAAAAAAATGATAAAGATCGTTTTTTACAATTTATTTTTATCTGAGCCTGTAATGAAAATTAGAAAATATGTTTTGCGAATTTATATCAATTATACATATATATGTATATATATATATATATGTTCTTTCTGTATTCTAAAACATTTATTCCATAAAATAAAATGAATAATTAGAAATAAAACTGATATATTCTTCGAGGTATGGTAATTTAAGCTAATCTGTACAATTTTCAAAATTCTACTATACGTGCACGAAAAACATAGTAGCTCTTTATATTCTATAGATGCTCTAATGAAAGGATTAAATAATGTGCTGTAGCAAAACAAAAGGCTGAATTCAACGATCAATCGTAACTAGAGTTTCAAGTGCGTAGAAAAAGCTGCGAAGTCAACTTGTACCTCTGGATAGTCTGAATACTTGGAAAAGGAGGACGCGACGTCCAAGGTTTCTTGCGTGTCCTGACATATAAATAGGAATATCGTAGACTGAAGAAGAGGGTGAATCCCTGGCAAGGCTACTGTGAAGATTGGAGAGACGGCACCCCTGTCAAGTTCCTAAACCGCAGCGGTCTGCCAAGTGGGATTCTGGTCGTTCTGCCAACCCAAAGAAGGGGGGTAACTCGCAACAGAGTCACCAAAGCGGAGAATTACGACTGGGACCTTGGATTTTCTCAAGTCTTCAAGAGCCCTTTCATGCGCAACATACTGAATACCGATGATATTCATACCGTTCTCCCTTATCATTCTTACAATATGTCAAAAATCACTTCATCCTTCTTTTCGTATGTACCATACGATTTTTAACATTAGATTTACAGAACGCGTCAATTTGACACATTTGAGATTTCACAAGTGAAATTACAGAAACAATTGCTATTATTTCCCTAGTGCAATTTTTTCCTCATTTTTATTAATGGAATAATACGAAAATAAATTCGAGTTTGTAGGTAAGTTAACAATATACCATTAAGTTACCTCTAATAAATCAATTTCTTGATAATTAGGATACTTTTACAATTAGGATACTTTTAATTTATCTCTGAGATAGAAAAAGCACAAATCCTCATCACGTAGGTACATCCTTAATGGATCCTCGTTGCTATAAAAATCGGCGCGGATCGGAAAGTCGATGTTGCGCATTCTATCCAGACTTTAATTAAATTCCAAAGAATCGAAAGTAAGGAAAAGTTCAACGCCTGTTACCGAACGGCTCAGCCACGCAGGTTTTAATAACCGTCCCAGATCCCAGGCAAAAAGAAGCTAGCAAATGGCTGTGCGGCGTTGCTAGTGGCTGTGGAAGCCGAATAGAGAGAAGGGTATTCGAGCTCAACGAAGTCAAGCATCGATCTCCCTGTTCGTATCCCGTTCTAACTTCTCTCTCTCTCTCTCTCTCTCTCTCTCTTCATTTCTTTTCGTTACTTTTTCGCCCTTACCGCCAACTAATGCCTCAGAGGTCTCGAACGCGTCTTATACCTATCCCTATCCCTTTCCACGTCTTCTTCATATAGTTACTCATCATCATCTTCCTCTATCTCTCGAGCTTCTCCATCTTTCGTTGTCGCGACACGTCTATCTACTTATCTATCTCCCCACGTCTCGTTATGTCTGTGTATTCGTCGTTTCTCTACTTCAGTATTCACCCCTTCGTCACGTTTTTTCATTGCTTCATACCAACCTGCCTGTCTACCAACCACCAGACAGCCGATGTACGATGTTATCGCTCGATTTTAGAACGTCACTTCCCTCCCTCCGAAAGAACATCCTTCTCCTTCTTTCTTACTCTTGGACCTTACGTCTCGTTGCCTGTTCTTGTTTTTTTCTTCTTTCTTTTCTCTCTTTTCTCTATGCTTTCAAACGGTACTTTCCACGTTCATCTTTCTCTAATACGACACGGTTTTATCTCGGTGAAATTTTTCGCGAAGGGCGTACACCAAAGGCAAACGAAAAAAAAAAAGAAAGAAAAAGGAGGGAAAGGAAAAGAAAGACAGCTTCTTTTCTTGAAGAGACGCGTAACTTCGTACTTGAATTTCGTAACGACCACGTTGCTGTCCTCCCATGAAGAACATCAAAGCAAAGTATCTCTCTCGCGAGATAAATATCCAAGATAGAAAAATTCTGGACTCTTTCATATTTCCTTGAGTTGCTTTCTACTTCGTAAGAAGCGGGGCATCGTTAATTCGATGTTCCTGCTGCGTTTCACGCGAAATTGTAACGGCGGAATGCAGTTCGTAACGTGGTTGTCGGCGCATTTACAAACATGTATAGACAACGACGATCATGATAAACTCGCGTGTGTCGAAGGGAACATTATTCCCTGGTAGAATTAATACGTGAATCGTGACGACGACGTAGCTTGCCACTTTACCTATCGAGAATAGTATTCGATTATTGTCAGACGTAATTATTTGCTGCATAGCATTAAGATTACTCCCACGTCTCACTTGAACAATACACGCGTCAATTATTTATGAAGATCTGTCGAATTAAAAAGTTTCCCATTTCTCTTGTACTCGAATTTCAAGTCACTCTTGTGAGAGTGATAAAATGTTTCAGAGTGTCTAGCACGAAGCGAAAGTTGCGTGAACGAAGAGTGCTTGAGCTAGAGAGACAGAGGTACGAAAGAAAAGGATTTAGAACGAGTACTTGAAAATATTGTGTGAACAAAGAATTCATAACCAACGAAAATGTTTCACGGACGTGATTGAATATTTTCGAAGAATGGCTAAAAAATGTAATAATTAAAGCGAAAAGCTTTGGCTACCTGAAAATATGCGATAATCTAATGATCTGTGCTTTCCGTCAGATGGATAGAACAATATCAAGTTTCAATATTAGATGATAAGATAATACTAAATAGTATTATACGTCTACGATGAGAAAGCTAAAAAAACGCGTTAACCTAGGCGAATATTATATCTCCAGGAAAGAACACAAATTGAATAAAGGAAATTACTTTCACGCTACCACGAACCAAATGTTTGTCCCAAGAGTATAGAATAAAAGTACACGTAACACCATTGGAACAAGGGTGACCACGAAACACGCGACTCACGTACGACACATCGCATACCAGCACTACTGAATGTATCTTCCGTAACAGCGGAGACGACATCAACTCGAAAACCCTGTGGATGTCTTCCACGAAGGAGTACCCATTCTCTATGTGGAAAAGCGGTTCGGTAATATCGGATTACCCTCGTGTCTGATGCTTCTACGCTTCTACTATTGCTGCGTCGCTCGTAATGGTGGACGTATTCTGTACTCCCTATACACGCGATATACAGTAAAGCTCATATGCGACGGCAGGCTAACGTTATTTTCCGATACCGAACCGGTGTACGTTCCATTGACACTGATGTTCAACGAGCAGACACCAGAAACGACACGTTTAAACATCCATACGTGAATATTTCCAAGATAACGCTTAATGCATCCTTCTTCGTGGTGTTCCTAATACGGGGCCTGATGGAATGTTACCTTTCGCGATATGAAATTTAAACGACGATATCTACTCGATATAACTACGTTGCAAAATGTACTTGATCGAAGATACTCTATACAACGTTACGAAAGCTGATAAACTCTCGTTAGAGGCAGGTCTAAGAGCACGCTCCATTGATGCCGAACAACCTTCGTGACAATTTGAACTACTATAGGGATTTCTGTAGACGTGTTCTGTAAACGATCGATACAGCGTTACGAATGAGGAACCTATTTATCTAGATGTTTCCTACGAAATTTTTCATTGATGATTTACGAAACTGAACATCGAATGTTGATGACTGCAACGTTGCAGACTGAAAAATAATACCTCGTGTTTTCCTGAACTTTTCCCTACAGTATGAAATTAGAACTACAGTGCAGCTTTAAAAAAGCAGGACATTAGAAGAAAGAAAACCTGATAAGAATAAATTAAAGTATGCATACAGAATAAAGCACGCAAAGTGAAACAACTGTATGTTATCAGAAACACTGTTAGCACGAAAACGTATTGTTAAAAAAAAAAATTGAAATATTTCAGATAATTTTCATTTCATTAATATTTCAATAATATTCATGTATATTATACCGTGTAATTTAAAATGCCAGATTTCTACTCATTCACAAATCGGCCACACATCAAGTAATTAGTTTAATATTACAAAATTCTGAAGTTGACTTTCGTATTAACTTCAAATTCATATAACGTTTATTAAGTCGCTGTTCGAGAACATAAGATTTAATCTTACATTATTAAACATTGTACATTATGTACAATAATAGATAATAAACTTTTTCCATCCGTAATCCAACGGAAGAAAAGAATCGAGAATTTGAAACTTCAATGCGATTAATGATCGTCTGTTCGCGGCAGTAACAACGTTGAAGTAACTGTAACACTAACCACGAGTTTGGGGTAATTTCTCCAGATCGGCATCTCTAATGGCGAGTAACTTCGCGCGAATGCAGACGATATTGTAAAGCAAGCTTTCGAGAGAGATATGCGCGCGTGGTTGGCCGTCGTGTTCAAGCCTGGTAGAATATGCGTCGATGGCCATACACGAGCCGGCGGTTTTGTCATTCTAATAGGCGAGCCGATGCATCAATTATAGAAACACAGCCGGCCCGGTCTCGCATTACATGGCCGCCGAATAACGCGGTCCGATTGCGCCCGATTATGCGAATAATAAATTGGCATTCGGATGCGCCATACCCGAGACATTCGCCGTTCCACCGTGCAGAATGCCAACCTTTTGTACGGATTACCCCGTGCACGAATTAGTATAATTCGAGAGATGGACTGGAGAACGATACAACGCGTATCGATTCATAAACTGTATGATATCGAATTACATATATGGTGTATCGTTTATTTAAAACGTTATCAAAAGTTCATTTACGGTTCATAATGAAAATGATACACTGACCGATTACACATCTGATCGGTCAGTAAAATCATTAAAACCCATCAAAAATATTATAGAAAACAAGCTCTCTTTGAACATTAATTTGAAAGCCCGAACTTAGCGAAGTGTAACATTACCTTTTTCTTATCAACACACAGGTGTATGTTTAAATTCAATTTTCTCAAAAACTAAGCTTCTTACTAAAAAATTAATTTCTACATGCAGAATCCATCCCTTGCCCATTTTTACCATACAATCTATCTCACCCTATATATTCAAATTCCAAGAATCTTTCTAGAAGCTCCTAATGTTCAATCACTAATTCATTCTCCGTGGAATTAAATAAGACAACTCGAACGTGACTTTATATTTATACTGACGTTCCAAATGAAACGATTTTAAGACACTTTTCCCCAGAAACGTCTCGTTCGAGCACTCATTCTCCGGTGCTCGGGGACGCGGTAAAATTCGATTTTGTTTCCGGCGCGCGCGTTCTAGCAGCGGAAGGCAAATTGATGTACACGACGATACAGGGAGCTACGGGTACAACCCTGTCTCTTCTCTTGTCTGATAGCGGCGCGCTATTAATTGCATTAGTCGGACGGTAGGTCGCTTGAGTGGTAGATACCCGCTACCTCCCTCCACAAAGGGATCCCAGCTACCTGTACTCGTGTCGCCCGAGAAGATGGTTCTTGCCAGACGTACCTAGCCTGGCGTATACGCCTGAAAGACGGAAATTTTCTCCAGTCGAAGTAAACGACTCGCTTGACCGCTCCCATGGCCATTCTAATTCTATTTCGTCAAGACGGCTAGGTAGATTCGAGGTAGCGTAGAACCGCTGTATAATTCACTCGCTCGTTCGTAACACGGAAACTAACCGTCAGGATTATTCAGCCGATGAATTTTTGGAATTTTCGGAAAAATTCTCGCAGAGATTCACGTTTATCGTGATATACAAGGTAAGTTCCTCACATTTGTCGCAAATAGATCGACTTCATGCAGTCAGAGACGCTTGTGCCGTGCACAAAAGAACTCGTGCACGCTCGTATTTTCGTACCGTACAAAGAAATACCTTGGTAAAGGGAGGAATCTATGTACGAGTATCTACCAATCAAATGTTAAAGAGGATTCGAATTCTGTCGATTTTACCGTTATATCGATACTTATTGTCGCGTTTCTGTTTGAAGTAATTGTTTGATTAGATTGAGTAATCGTATACCGTGGTGGCATACGATTTTCATTAGTATAAGAATATACTCGTGTTATAGTTTAATATAAATACGAAAGACGGATTTCATCTTCGAGGTTTCGAATTAACGTTTACCTCGAACGCTGGAAGACTCTATCTGAAAAAGTAGCTTGAATTCCGAATGGAAACGCGAAACGTTACACAGGGGGACAAAATATCTCTGAAACACATAGGCATCAAAGCGCGCGCATGCGACTCAAAAAGCCGAGGTGGCTGCACGAAAAATTACTCCAGTGCAATTTCCCCTTCCCCCCTCCCCCCTCCCGTTTTCCTCGTTCATCAACACGAGAGCAATGTGCACGTTGTAAGTAAAATTTGCAATTAAGTTCAACTGCTTAGAAAACCCCACTCGTCCATACGTTGAACCTTGACCGCGATTCGCTCAATGGTACATACTTGGTACCAAGTAAGAACGAAACGTTACGAACTCTAGCTTTACATATGTCAACCGAATTCGTTTAACCGTATTTAAAGTTACCGTAGAATACTAATGATTCTCCAACGAACGACATTTGACAAAGAAAACCCATTTGTTTTTAATTAACTAATTTGAACACGTTCACACGTGACGAGAAATATCATAGTTTCACGGATAGAAAAATTCAGACGGGTGAAAATAAACGACATGCTCAAAGTAGCAGGAGAACGCATCTTTATGCTTCTCGTGTTGGAAACAACGGTCCACTCGAGGCGTATTTTAACCTGACAACGATTTATATCAGAATACGTAATATATGTGCAACGTGACGTCGACCGGGAATCGGCTGAAAACACTCTTAAAACCCTCCGCAACGAACGAGAGGGTAGGTGGTGGGTCGAGGGGCAAGTATCATAAGCGGGGTCAAGTACCGATGACGCGTTCCGTTGATATATTTTCGTGGTGGTCTTTCGCATAATTCTCTAAAAATATAGAGAAAGGGAAAAAGAGAGGGTAGGGGTGAAGAAGAGAGAAAACGAGTGGAGGTGAAGTAGTAAAGAAAGAGAGAGAAAGAGAGAAGCGGCCTTCGAGTAGCAAAGAAAGCCGCCGTGTGCGGTATAACTTGGCAAGGCAACGAACCTTCCCAACTATCCTCATCCTCCTCCAACGTCACCACCACCTCTCGTGCCGCGACCTCCTCCTCGTCTTTTCGTCGACTTAGCCGGTAGTTCTCCACCTACATACCTACGCGAGTGGAAGAAAGACACCGGCATTTCTATAGGCATTCATCATTCACTCCTCGCTCAACGTTCCTCTTTCTCTACTTCTCTCTCTCCCTCTCTCTTTCTCTCTTTCTCTTTCCATCCCCCTGATGCTAGTGTCTCGCATCCTTTTCCCATCTCACTCACGCCCTCTCGCGGCACTCTGTTCCAACCACCCTCCACTCTGTTTCTAGGTTTCTTCGTCTCACCCTCATGTCCACTTTCTCCATACCCTTTCTACCCTTGCTACATCTCACTCGCTCCTTTCCAACGTCTCCTTACTCTTTGCTACCAGCACGGTCTTTCTTTGTCTATCTTCCACCTCCTCCACCACCCCATAGTCATTTCCCGCAACTTCTGGCGTTACGTAGCTAAGATGCGCATTGATGGTAATCTACCGGGCTTTTAAACGAATATCACGCTTCTCCGCGGCACTGGATTTCGGTGAGCGATTTTATTTTTTTTTTTCGGTCCCGCAGGAAAGTTATCGGTGACGAAAGAGAAGGCGATGGAGAATAGAGAGAAAGACAAAAGTGTACACAAAGAAGACGCTGAGAGAATGGTGGAAAAGAAAGAAGGTTCACGTGGAAAGTGTGCGTGAATATAATGTTTGCCGCGATATGACTTTTCACGACGGTATTATCCCTTAATGCGAATTCTGGCTGTTTTTAAACGGGTTCCACGTCTCTTTGTTTAATCACGCGCACTTCGCGTCGCTCAAACTTACACTCCCAGGCGTCTGTACGTATTATTCGGTGGCAAAGTTAATATTAGAGTTGCCACGGTGTTGGATGAAATAACTTCGACTCGGTCTAATTAAGGCGAGAGTACGAAATGAATAGTTTCGATTTTGATGGAAGTATTTTGACGAATGGTGTCGAAAGATGAATGTTGAACCTATCGTTGTTATATTCCCAAGACGACTTTCGGAACGTAAACATATTTACAATGAAACGATCGATTCTGATCGATGAAACGAACATTATTACACTTTCGCAACATCGAGTCCGCGAGGTGCAAACCGGAAGTTTTGCAAACGCGCCTTTCCACTATTTTATTCGGCAAAAGACCACCCTATGAATAATAAATATCTTTCTGTGCTTGGTTATTTCAACCAGAAACGTAATCAATGATGGATTGATCATATCCTGTCGCGAGTTTGCGTTTCACGATTTCCCCTATCAGATTGTTTGCTCCGGCCTATTCTCTCGTGAAAACGTACGTGGATTAATCTGACGTTATATAATACATCGAGAAAAAAAGGCAGTAATAACTGTATTCATAGTAACAATTGCAATATCCGCAATGAAAACATTTTTGTTACGCGTCGTTCCACTTTGTTTTTAAATAAAAAAATAATAATAAAAGAACTGCGACCACATATGTAACGTTTTTCATGTGAATGGACGTTTTATAATTCATAAATATATATGTAATGCAATGTTTCACACTGTTTATCGAACGATCGTGCATGTGTTTCCAATTTTCACGCGATAAAACGTAACCGTGTCACGAGATCTTGAGTATTCACGCGAATATACTGACACGACCTCATTAACATTTCGACCGAGATTTGTTTTCTTTCGTTATCGATGCAACCGTGAAACTATGCCAATGTATTTCTCTGAATAATCACAACACAACATTTCTCATCTATTTGTTCCGAGAGTAATATTTAAAACAGTAACAGTAGCAAGATTGTATTCACATCTGGAACCGCGCCTCGATTACTATTTACCTTATCACGTTACCACGTATTCTCGCGGATAGGTTAACTTACTCTCGGTTAACATATACGAAAAACAAAGCATTCGTATATTCGCGTATTACAGCGACGATTTCTCATCCGCGCTTGTGAAGAAAACGCATTATTTACACGAGTGTATCGCGTCCTCTCTCTTCTACCCCTCCCACCGTGTCAAAGAGAATCATGTGCAGAGGCTTTCACGCGGACCTACTACGAACTGCACATCAAGAACGGGAGTATTTACTTCCACCCAGCATGAATAGACACCAAGTAGTCGGGAGTCGAGCCGAGTCGAGTGCAACAACCCTCCATAACCGTTAAAGCGGTTGCACAACGTTCGACCGACTGAGTCACGGTCGTTTTCTGGTTACAATGCTCGTGTACGATCAGGAATAATTTCTCCTTTAACTGAAGATTAACAAGTAACAAGTTCACTTGAACGGCACTCACCAATGGAGATTTTGTCCGGATACGCCGCTGGTAACAGGATCAGTAAGAGGCTGAAGGCAGTCGTCATGATGGTGGCAGTAGATATTGGTCTGATGATCCTGGGAGAACTCGCGAGGTTCCTGGTGTTTCTAAGCGTAGCGGACACGGCACCGAGAAAAATCGACGCGCGACGCCGCCGCCGCGACGAGGGTGGTCCACCCGTTTCGTGAACAACCGGGAGCATCTTCCGTGCTCCGTGGTCTGACACAAACTGCCGTACTCCACTTGCCGTGAACTCGATCTCGCTTGAACCGCCCCAGCATCCCTCTCTCCTATGTTCCTATTCCCTTCGACCCCGCACCACCGTCCAGCCACCATTTAACCAGCCCTACCGCCCTTCCTTCCCTTCCCTTCCCTTCGTTCCTCACGTAGCTTCGCATCTCTTCTCTCCTACCCTTGTCTCCCTCCTCTACCCGCCACGCTACATATCCCGCTCTCGGTGCCATCTCTACCAACCAACCCCGTCGGTACACCCTCTACCCGCGCCCTCTTTTCACTCTCTCACTCGTGCAACACACTTTTTCCCTCCTTTCTCTGTCACTGTTCGAACTGAAAGCGCACATTTAATGCGCATGTTACGACCGAAGCGCACCGCGCGCGTTCTCTGCACACGGCATTTCCTGTTACTTTCTATCGCGGATAACCCGATATTCGACAAGTGACGACACTGCTCGGTCGGTACAAGCGAGACGAAAAAACACACGAACTGCAGGAGACGCAAGGAATTTCTATGTCAGAAGGACAACAAGTCACGGATCGGGTTATCGAATGCAAATATCCCGACACGAATCTGTTCGGAATGATGTTTGTATTGCCGTACGATTGTTCTGTTTCGCAACCCTGAGATTGACGACGACGTTTTCGCGATCGCTACGATAGAGGGATGGTCGTGATCATGATTTCACGCATTACGCTTATGAACATTTGTATTTTAGCGAATATGAGAAAATGTACAAGTATTGTATCGAAAATATATTTAATATTATTGATAATTTTAACCTGGTTCTATGTCAAACAAGATGGCGGAAATATTGGCGGGAATATTATTTACGATTATATTGAACTAACAATAAGATTTAGTGAATGAATTTGTGGCGACCCTTCTGTCTACCACCGCTAGAGGGACAGACGACACAGGAGACCATTCTCGCTAGCGCTCCCGAGAGGTCCTGTTTGTATATATACATATACCTTCCAATCTAACTCCTTCAGTCCCACGCGTCTAAGGCACGGGTCTCCTTAGAATGCCTTACTGACGAGTCCATTACTTTAGGAGGCCCAGGACGAAACGGCGCAACCTTTCCTTTTCTTCCGATCCTCTCTATGAATCCTCCGCCTTCTATCCTCCGTCAACATTACAGCCCACAAATTCTTGGATTTTGAGTACTGAATAAATTGAGAAGTTTTCTTTTTAAATTGAAAATTTTCGTAAGACGAAATTATAGAAATGCAAATATGAGGTGTGAAAATAGAACTATCATACATACGTGACAAAGTGGCGCGCGATTTCTCGCTTTGTGTAAAAGTTAGTACCGTACCTTTTGCAATGAGAATAATATGTTCTTTCTGTTCTTTCTCTTTAAACTCGTGGAAGGAACTGCTCCTAAGGCCACGGTTGCTTTGCCCTTTTGACGCGACGTTCGTAAAGTAAAGCGCGAAATAAAGGAAACCGGCTGCTCCGCTCGCAAAATGTCACAGACGGCGGGACCGTGGAAACACATCCAAGAACTACGGCCACTTCTGCTCACGTAAAACGTACGTACTTACACAAAATCGTAAAATACTGATACACTGCAACGGTCGATACCGAATTTGAAATATAAATCACTAGTTAGTACGCGTGAAATGCGATGATGTTAGAGATTTTGAGTGATTGAAAGGATCGTTATAAGATTGAGACAAAAATCTCCATTATGTCTAAATAATCAAAGTAACAGTGCACTGACATATGTAGACCGTAAGATTAACTTCAAAATATAATATCGTACGCGTTATCTATCCTAATTTCTGATAACATTCACTCACTTTTTCACATTTTACACATACACACACTTTACCGTATCGTTTGACATTATTCGTGTCACCATACTTCGATATTTCAATCACGGAAATGGTTTGAAATTATCGAACAATTTATCGAAAGTATGTACGCGCATGCGTACTAGTGTTCCACCTTTCTCTCGACACACGAGATGAAGAACTTCTGATTGGTAGATGGGGTATTGGGCGGTTAGAATGTGGCAAAAGTGACAGTTCGTGAAATAATTCGAGATAAGGGTTCTTGACTTTTGTATAATTGAAATTTTTTAAAACAATGGATCCAGCATTGCTCAGGGAGCGAGAGCTCTTTAAGAAAAGAGCTCTCAGCACACCAACGTAAGTTTTATCTTCATATTTACCTTTCTAACCTCAAATTTATATTGTACTATAAATACGTATTACTGGCAAAATTTAAATTGTATTTCAGATAAAAAAATAGTTTAACTTGCATTTCAATATATGTGCATATTTCAAACATAATTTATACATCTTATGATGCAGCACTGTAAACAACGAATTTTTATTTTTTTAGGGTAGAGAAGAAGAAAAGGGAACAAGAAAGGGACTCTGCACGAGATGAGCCACTTAAAAAGAAACCAAAACCATCTACTGTGTCTACCGGTCCAAAATTGGACATGGTTAACTACAAAACCATGTCTGGTAGTACACAATACAAATTTGGTGTTTTAGCTAAAATAGTAAAGCATATGAAAGCTAGGCACCAAGAAGGGGATGATCATCCTTTGACATTAGAAGAAATACTAGATGAAACAAACCAATTAGATGTTGGTTCTAAGGTAAACTTGAAAATATAATAAGGATTTTCTAAAAGATACGAAATATCATCACATTTTCTATTAGGTCAAGCAGTGGCTTCAAACTGAAGCACTTGTTAAAAACCCAAAGATAGAAGCAACTTCCGATGGTAGATTTGTATTCAAAGCTATGTATAAAATTAAAGATAAGAAATCTCTATTAAGATTATTGAAACAACAAGACTTGAAAGGTCTTGGTGGAATACTATTAGAGGACATACAAGAAAGCTTGCCTCACTGTGATAAACATTTAAAGGCAAGTAAAGGCAATGATTGTACTAGATACATTATAATATATAGATTTAGATAACTATATTAATAGAAATCTGTCAATTTCAGAGTTTACAAAATGAAATATTATTTATAACAAGACCCTTGGATAAGAAGAAGATTGTGTTCTATAATGATAAAACAGCACAATTCCCAATAGATGATGAATTTCAAAAGCTGTGGAGAGCTGTTGCAGTTGATGCAATGGATGATCAAAAGATCGACGAGTATCTCGAAAAACAGGGAATACGATCTATGCAAGATCATGGTCCTAAGAAACCAGCTCCAATCAAGAGAAAGAAACCTATTAATAAGAGGAAACAGTTTAAAAAGCCAAGAGATAATGAACACTTAGCAGATGTTTTAGAAACGTACGATGATGGAAAGTAAATATTCCTTGAATTGTGTAAATAAAACGAGTCTATGGCATAAGTGTTAACAGAGAAATAAGAATGTTTTATTACTATAACTTTATGAACATTATAAAATATGCAGGAGAAAAATCGTCTATTTTGAAGTTAAGATTTTAGGATTACATATCACAGTGATATAATAAATAAGTAAAATATTTATTGTCATAACTTCATTGTAAGTACAAAATAAATATAGATTAACTATTACAAGTTTCCAATATATATCTAAATTATGTTCGCACAAGTTATATTTATAATCAGCCTTCAAAAATGAACAAACTGAGTTTTTTTTTTACATACTACAACGAAATATAGAAAATGAAATTTCAATTTGAACATTTGTATCTTGCATTAAACTTTTACATATGTGAACTGACATTGAAACTATAAATCCTATCACCCAAAACAAAGCACGAGAGTATATTAAAAAAAAATTGTGCTTACATTACGTGTTACACGTTAACGAAATGTAACACGAAACCTTTAAATTTACATATTATATACGATTTATATAATATCATATGAATCATAAACAGTACATCATATTACATAAATCTTTGGTACTAAAACTTCAATAACAAGTACACATATATGTATAAAATATGTGTCATTCGAGCTTAATCTCTAAGAATACATTAAAAATTTCCTTGAAAACAGTAATCGTAGTTCCATTATCTTTTTTAATCAAATTTATGTGTCAATAAATTAAACAGTTACGTTTATATTAATCTTTCGGAAGCGCCGAGTCACTTTTGCCTCGTGAATATGCACGCGTCGCTTTGCTACCCAACATTCTGTCCAATAAAGATTGTTTATTTCGCCTCCTAGCTGCCAAAACCTCGCGGCATAATTCGTGGAAAGATTCGGCAACTTGAGTAACCTAAGGGGAAAAAAAGTAGTTTTTATAACAATAAAATTACGCTAGGAAATGAACATTTACAGAATAAGCAAATAGAGAAATATACCTGTTCCGCAGCAGAAACTTCACCGAACCAACATTCGAAATCTTTCGCGAGTATTTCACCCTCTTCCGTGCTAACTTGTCTCAAATGAACCATGTCTGCTTTGTTTCCAACCAAAGCGAGGGGCATCGTCGCTTCAGGATCAACTACCGCGAGTGTTTCTTTCGCTTTCCTTACAAAATTGAAGGAACTCCTGTCGATTATCGAGTAGACTAAAAGTAATCCATCCGCCCATTGAAAAGTTTCCGTCGAGGGCAATTCGTCTTCACTCTGAAACGTCAAGGGTAATAAAACGAGCGGGAAAAACAGGACGCCATTGTATCACTTTCGATCCTTAATCGAACCATCTCGTTCGATAGAGATCTCGAGTATCTTTGATAAAAGTGTTACCTTCGGGCAAGTATCCAAGATCTCGAAAAGGATGGGTTCACCGTCGACCAACACCTCGTGTTTGTATCGGTTTTCTAAAAAAAAAAAGAAAAAAAAAGAAAGAAGAACTGTGAAGATGATCTGTTTCTTCAATGTGAACGATAAATTAAAACGTCGCGCGTGAAACAATTCCAACGATCAGCGTCCTCGGTGTGACACAAAAGAATTATATAATAAATTTTCACCGCGGGAAAGTGTGCACTCGAGAGATAGGGTAGCCGGACGCATTCGGTAAGTAAGTAGATCTTTCCAGTCCAGTCTAGTTTTAGATCTCGACGGAGCACGTGCCTCGCTAGAGAGCTGCTTGGCTCTCTTTGTATGCATCTCTGTATTTGTACAAAACAAGAAGTTTTGTTCGAGTATCAACCTCGCATTAGTACCCGTCCTGTCTAGTGTCAAATTCGTCTTCGATAAATTTAGACCAGACGCGGGTCGAGAGGTATGCATAGGGAGAAGGTATACGCGATCCCCGAGGTGCTCACAGCCACAGTTGCTGGCAGTTTTTCAAAAAAAATGCGTCATTCTATTGTCCACTCTATTCACATTTCATCGTAATTTATACCGTCATCAAGAAACCGCATCTTATCGTGGACAGACCACGGATGTTGTAAATTGAGATGTTCCTTACCTGACTGGTGATCATATTCCCCGATGTATCTCCGTGTTAGAAATCTGACTGTCAGTGCTGGAATTCAAGAAGAGTACACGTTGTTGAAACGTTGTTATTCTAACTAATGGGTATAAATGCGAATCAATCCACGTGATCAATGAAACGTTTGTCTAAACGAACACACGTTCACGATTCTCTTTCCTATTGGTATCGGTAGAACTTTTCTATACTTGCGTGTTCATCTATCATACCGGTACGTACACGAACGTGACACGTATTAGATTGTGCATTCATCAATACATATTCCATGCACATATTTGTTAGAAAGTTATCAACCTACATTTCAACCTAGAGCCTTCCTCTCATTGTTCTATTTTTGTCGTTTCTTTTACTATTCGATTAATTAGAATTATTAAACAAACTGATCGATAAAATGAAAGTGGTGAAGAAATGTGTTTCAGAAAAGAACGTGTCGCGTGTTCGTTCGTTCATTTACGTGTAATATAGACGATCGACCGAGTTCGAACGTTCAAGTTCCTTTGACTTGTCCTCTCCCTTTTCCGAT
Organism: Anthophora plumipes; assembly: GCA_951804975.1. NCBI lineage: Eukaryota > Metazoa > Arthropoda > Insecta > Hymenoptera > Apidae > Anthophora > Anthophora plumipes. The sequence goes on along the minus strand of OX638112.1, from coordinate 23,551,836 downwards.
CGACCAAAATCAATTTCCACCTGATATTGTGAAAACATGCGCGATCCAGCTCGATACGATACACACGTTCCAACGTATCGCGATCGGATCGAGAGAAACGAGAGCTACAGCCTAGTGACCCGCTTCGAGGTATACCACACTATTTTTACCTCGAACTCGAACCTGCCACGGCGCCACAAAACCTTGCACGAGCGCTAAAACGTCACCATGGTGTGTTTCGTGTTAAATTAAATGAAAAGTGACCTGTTTTATAAGCGCCATGGATAAGTTACTTTCGAGCAAACTTGAAACAATAAATGGTATCAGGGTCGATTATCCATTAACATCGATGCCAACATATCATGAACGAACGTTCTTAGGAAAATTGAAATTAAGAAAAATCGACAAACGTTAATGTTCGACTCGAATTTCTTGGATTTTCCGAGGTGGCTAAAATTGTAAACTGGCCGCAATAATGCACTGCCGAAAACGCTCAACACCAGACACCGCCGGTGTGCTTTACATCATGATTGACAAGACCACCTGAACACTTTGTGGGAAAACATAGAATTTATCGACGATCTTGTATATTTACGTTCAGAGTTCTTAGAGTTAGAGCAATATCATTTCAGTGCTCTTCTTGTTCCCGTGGTTCATTAAAAGTTCGTCAAGTTCTTCGTGCCAACTTTTTCCTTCACGGAACAATTCACTCACTCAGTTCGCCTTTTATTCCCTTTCTTTCAACGAAGCGAGCAATTATTTGGCAAGTTAAAAATACATGCCCTGATCGAAAGTGTATACACAAGCCGCGACTGGAATCATCACTATCATCGTTGTTTCGATGTATACAAACCCGTCGGTTTCCATTTCATTCGCCGAAAATTGACGCCCGGGCCTGTAATCGTTTATAAAACGCGATCCAAGGAAATTTTGAAATAAAACTTTATAAATAGGGTACGAACACTTTGCGGTCAGTGTGTGGACAGCACACGGTTGCCGGGGTCCAACCAATTATTTATTCACCTATGCCTTTACACGTGCCATTACCAAAAATACATGCGGTTGGCTACTCTCAGGATCCTAGCCACGCTTCTCGCTCACACATCTATCGCGTAAATACGCGCGACCTATGCACTTGTACTTGAATTACAACACCAGAGACTTTTTCTTTTACGTCCACTAATACCTTGAACAATCTTGTTGGATATTGTTCAAAGTTATTCAAATACTAACTAGCTTGTATTAACAGATGAGATCTAGTTAAACTTGCGTTTACATCATATTTGTTATTCTAGCAAAGACATTAGCACAAGTGCAGTATAAATATATGCATATAAACGATCCTCTATCGTGTACTCGAAATTTTGCTCCTACTTTTATAAGCGAAATTTTGCTCATATTTTTTTCGAAAAAAAAAAATTTTTTATTCAAAGTTTTGAAGGTTCGACTTTTGTATAACATAGTAGAGACTTTCGTAACTATACCAGTATCTTTTCCACGTCTTTTTTAAGTCTGGTGTGGTAAAAAAATTAGACTTGAACGTCTTTGAAATTTGAACGAAAGTTGAGCAACCCAATTTATTTAAGGAATATGAAAGAATGTATTTACAATGTTAACTTGCAAATGTAATAAAATCGAGCGATATCAAGCGTAGGATAAGTGCTACTGATTGTAAAGAATCTAAACGATGCAACATCAGAAATGTTTCTCGAATGGAAAGCCATTTAAAAATTTAATAAATAATTAATCGAATTTCTAAAAAAAAATTCACACTCAGCCTCTTGTGAATCTAATACTTTCCATCCACGCGTCACGTATAAAGTCACACACGAAGAATTACGGTTAACGTTACGCTCTTCACCGTTGCAGCGGAATTAAGCGTCGCCGTAGCCGCGTCGAAAGCGAGTCGAGTGAAAAGGAGAGGAAAGCGGTCGCGTTATAGCGCGCCGACCGATGAAAACAAAGTAACGCGGCTCTAAAAGTAGAAGCGTATTTTACATAACTATTCCACCGAAACGGTGTGTCGATTGAAATGTATCGAAACGTCCATTACCATCTATGACAACGACAATTTCAATTTTCAAGCAGATAAAGTGAAAAAAGAAGAGAAACAATTCTCAATCGGAGCTTTCTCTAAATGAAGCAAGATTTAAGATAAGACGTTTTATACCCACCGCTCTTTCCAACTCCCGGTGCTCCGATCACAGCCACCTTTACCTCGCACAGCGAGCTCTTCTTCCTTCGAATACCTCTAATCGCATTTGACGTCATGCTCCGTGCATTTGTCACTGTACAAAGTGTAACAGAAAAAAAAGAAGAAACCATGTTTAGCATGGAGACAGAAAGGAACAGAAATGTTAATATGTAACGTGTTTCAGGGTGTATTATACGCTTGTTTTCGTGATGTACGTAAGCAAAAATTTGTCACGATTACATCTTTCCTTGGCCGGTTTCCACGGGCGCCGAATATTACCGTCGAGTTTCATATAAAACGTTCGAATCACCGGCGACAAGCAGGTAAAACGGTTCATCTGCCGCGGTTTGCCAAGGAAAACACCGCCGCGAAAATTGTACGCTCGTAAACGTTTAGTTTAATAATACGTCGACGGGTTATTAACTGGCAACGATAACAAATTTTCTGGCAAGAATATTCTTTAATAGAAAGAAGGAAAAAGGAAGAAACGAGACTCGAGACGAATTTATTGGATACTCTTCTTCGTTTACCCGTTCATCGCTAATTTGTACATCCATGATCTTAAAGACCAGACAACGATGAACGTTCCGAGGATATCGTGCACGCGGTTCCATTTACCGGGTGTCTCGTGTCTCTCTCATTGAGAATGAAAACGGGACCATCTGCAACGATCAGCCGAGGCATTCGCCTCGTGTTCCCCTTCGAACGAAAGTTTAAATACGTTGCACTCTCCTGTTTCTGTCGGCGCTGTGCCGGGAGAAAGAAGACGAAGAGGAGGAGAACCGTGAAGGAGGTGAAGGAGGTGAGGAAATGGAAGCGGTGAAACGGCGAAGAGAAAGAGCGGGACCCATGGTGCATGCGTGTATGTGTATATGTATGCTACTGTCGTTGAAAGGAAAGAGAAGGGTAGACGTGATGGGTACATTAATAGAACAGTTCGCACATGTCCCGTGGAATCTCTGGAATTTACTCCGGCGTCTAACAATGTACCACCGCGGTATGTAAGTCGCGTTACGGGTGAACTGGTCTGTTAGATTAAGCATGACCGTGTTTTGGTCGCGAACGATGCACCTAGCCGCCCGATGCACCAGAATTTTCACAATTTCCCTTGTTTATCATTCTACGATGCAGTTATAAGCTGTTTACGAACTTTGTGCTTTATACCGTACACTTGTGTTTCGTTAAATTAAACAAAAAACGAAAAAAAAAGGAAGAAGAAAATGAAGAATATTCTGAGGAAAAAATAGATGAAAGAATTTAATATCGATACTCTGTTAAACACTACGGCGTCATTTTTATTTTACCGCTTCGTTACTTACCACTAGCCTAGAACACACCGATGTACCGTTCCTTTAGCATTCCTCGGCGCACTTTCTATCAGGTCGCGCGACCGCCCGAATATCGTGGCCTCGCGAGATTCTCGTTTCCAACGAAAGGGAAAAAGACTGGCGCCACGGTTGTGCTTACGTGAACTCACGCCGATACTTTCGTCCCTACTATCCGCATGAAAAGTCTCCTTTTCGAAGACAATACCGTCCGAAGGGAGTCGGTGGTATGGTTAATCGTGTGAAACAGGGCGGAAGGGATCGATATTGGAAATCTACGCGCCTTCAAAAAGAAAAGAGAAACAACAAACGATCGGATCGATTCTGCTATAGTGCGTAACAGTAGCGTCACGTGTTTCCCGATGATTTCGCGGTTCCGTTGCGTGATCCGACGCGCTTCTTGGTCTCAGCACGACTGTCTCTCCCCATTCTCTTTTGGCGGCTCACGAGTCGGGCCTCCTTTATTGCTCTTAAGCCACGTACGCGCGATATCCACTTCCGGCCTGCTGAGCGCGCACCAACGGGAAGGTCGCGTTTCGAAAATTCGCCTGTTAAATCGGTTAAATCGTTGCAAATATTGACTGCACTTTACGACCTTGTGAAAATGAATCGATATTTCGTGGAATACGTGGCACTCGCCGTTTCCGGATGCGTAACGAAAATCGTACACGGAATTTGTTTATAAATTAACGAGTTCGCGGAACCATACGATTCGTTTGGTTGTTATTTCAAGCTGACTGCATACTACAATCGAGTAGTTCGCTTTGAGTGAGAAATAAGTAAACAAACGTGAAAAAACGAGACGTAAAATTTATTCTAAATCATATTATTTGAAATAAGTAAATGAATTTAAAGTTGACCCTTCTTCTTTTTTCTCTTTTGGTTCGATGATATTGTTACGGTTTTAACGAGACTATGTGAATATCGGATACGGCAGATTTCTAATTTTGCCGACGGTCTAAAGTGTGTAAAGGCAGGTCTAGCATCCTTAGCTAGAGGAGCCACTCGTCGGTTAACTCATGGCTCTCTTCCTTTCCGACCTCACCACGTTTCAGAGCGGCTCTTCTCGACGCTTCCGGACAACCACCGAAGATCCAGTTTACTGCCCGCATAATAGCTGGTTTTAGTCGATCTGAATCATCGAAACAGTTTCAATCGCTAAATAATAATATTATCAAAATTTTTCTACATATACAGAATATTCCATATTTAAAATTTCATAAGAATGTTTCCTACAGAAATTGTAAAGTTTTATGGGAGCTATCGCATAGTGATAATTGTTTAATTTTGTTGAAAAGGGTTAAGGAGATGTAAAGATCAACTTTGTTTTTTTTTTCAAATGGAATTATATTTTCAAGACTTGCAAAACTTGAAGAAACGTGTCGCCTCCCAAAATAATGCAATGAATCACTTGTTCAACGATTAAGCGATATTTAAAATGTATCAAAACCAACGAGAACTATTTTAAATATTTCCACTGAATTTTGAAATTGTCCTTTGACACATTTGATGAAATGTGGAAACATTTTTTTATGAAATTTTAAATGTAATATGAATACTTCAGATGATAATGTTACGTGGAACATCCTGTATATTTAAAATCGAATGATTTTTAGTTTTTCTAAACGTACTCTTCAAAATGGGTTCATTATAAATGTCCTCGTAGTAATTAAAGATCGAGTCAGTGGAGTCTTTTCGACAAATATGATTTTCTCTTTGAGGTCTCTCGTCCAGATCGTGCTTCATTGTTACTCGTTCAGGCTGAGAATTTTCGTCGTCTGCTTCCCCTCCTCGATCGGTGAGATAAGAAACATTGTTACAAGAGAAACCTGTTCGTGCACTAGTATCGTCCCTTAACTTTTTCTTACTACCTCTGGATGTATTTTCATATTGATCCTCACACTCCTCGTATTTCTATTTGAAATAGAAACTCTTATAAAAATATTACAAATAATTTCTACGATTAAAAAAAAGAAGAAGGAACGATGAACTACCCGTTGTGTAGAGTTCCTCACGCGATTACTTATGTCCTCTTCTTGAAATTCTACTCTTCGAATGTTGCTCGAATTAATTGCCTTCATTGAACGATTACCTTTATGATTATAATTCGTTGTATATGAATTTTTCTCATTTTCTTCTATCTTTTTGAGTATTTTAGAGGACACCGTACTTCTAGAGGATCTGGAACGAATTTCGTTATGAAAATTACAATGATCTTCGAAATAATTCTGACACGTACAATAATTCATTTACTTTAGTACATTCTTTACATCAACTGGAGACAACGTGTCAACGGTTTCTTTGTCGATCGTTTCACCTGCCATAGAACAGCCACTCGGTCCGCAACATCCACCGCCGCATTGATATTGACTGGTTTGATACAAGGATTTATTGACAGAGTACCTCGATGTGTTTGCCTCTGGTATCGAATTCAATTCAACTTCTTTAACATACGTTTCCATTATCTGCATTATTAAAAAGAATCGATGAATACTCGCGAAGAAATGATTTTTATTTTCTGTGTAAGCACAAAACTAAAGATAAGCTCTAAACTCTCTAATTACTGAATCTGTAGCGTGATCATTGTGATCTCTGGTAGGTCCTTCGTGTTCCGAACTAGAAGCTTCTACTTTCGACGACAATTTATCAGTCGAAGTGCCACATTCTTTATATTCCACTCTGAGATAAGGATCCTGTACAATTACCACGTCGTCCTTTTCGTATTTTTGATCGAGCATCGCCATTTCTTGCGGGCTACCGCTATAATAAATGAAATTGCACGGAATTCCAGAAAAATATTGTTCGTCGGTACTTTTATACCTGATTAAAAGCGCGTAATTCTCAACAGCTGAACCGTTGGCTCGCTTTTCGCTAGACGAGCTTGTTTTCAGATATTTTTGAATGTCCTCCAATTTATCCGAGTAAAAATAGACCGGTTTGGTAACTTCCATGCAAGGTTCAGCCGAAACATCTTTAATGACACCATTTCGAAAACGATGACGCGACTGTTTATGTTCTCTACTTTGTTTACCGCTTAATCTTTTCCTTTCTTTACTATTAGAAAACATTGGGAGAATATATTTCTCTTGGCATTTTTATCTATGCTTTAAATGCACATATATTGTAAAAAAAAATCTTCGTAAAATAGTAAATAATTTCCATATTTTTACTAAGAGATCAAGAATAACGTAAATCAATTTGTTATTAATAATTTCACAAACTGACCCTAGTATTACGTCGTTATCGAGGAATACTTTCGACCGCCTGCAATAATTTCTTTGCATCCTTTCGGATTCCTCGTCGTACTGCATATCTTGAGAAATACGCTTCTGCAACAGTTGCTCGTATCGTGCACGTTGATACTTCGATTTGATCTTCTCGCACATGTAGTCACTTTCGCGCGGGCTCAGCGCGGATTTCAAACCGTTCGCCGTGAGATCGATCAGCGCGTAACAAATTCTGCGCGCGTCTGCAAAATAAACATTTCAATGACCCCGTATACGTATCGTGTCTTGATAAGGTTTAAAGAATAAAGAAAATGCTCGTGTACGTAATAATATCGAGAACGTTCATTTTCACTTTCCAATTTTATACGACAGTAATACCGATAAGGGAAATTTATAACAGGAAATCTCGACGTAGACGAATTATTCTTATCTCGTTCCTGTTTCACTCGCTTACTTTCAAGCATACTCTTTTCTTTCTATACTTTACTCACGCGGACGAGATTCTGGAACATAGTAGAGAACCACGCCGGACAACATCAACGCGATCAAAGAGAATCGTTTCAGATGACTGATCCAGCCGAACATTGAGAACGTCTCCTCCGAATAACCTGATGAACGAAGAAGGAATTGATTTCGATCACCGAACCCAACACACTTTCACTTACTATCGTTGTTCCATGATTTCGTTGCGGCGCACTGTATCACGAGCGCGCACAACACTGTCAAAAGTTTCATGATCACCATAGAGGAGGACACAGTTGCCCGCTGGCCGGCTGGTAATCGATCTCGCCTTTACGTGTGGATCGCCATGATGTTTTCAGAGAGCGAACAGGCAACGGAAGGTGGCAATGAGTCTTTTCAACGCCCCGAGGCGAACGATCAGGAAACGAGTTTCACTTCGATCTGTGTCGCTTATGTGGTTAACATATATAGGAATATGTGTATCTAAGTGTGTGTGTGTGTGTGTTTGTTCGAGGAATATTTGTACGAGTATATATTAAACACTAGATCTATCAAGAGGGTCAAAATGACTTGTTTAATATTTTGTTGCGGGGATTATTTTCTGAAATTTTTCGTGGTTTTTATTATATAGTACATAAATGATCAATTTTATACATTTTTCTATTTTCTTCTTTTCTTGTATAACACTTACATGATATATATATATAACTGCTCACAAAATGTATATAAGATTTTGATTTTATTGATATTGTGAAAAATTTCTCGAAAATTTCAGAATAGTTTCGACGCTTTCTACAAAAAAGGAGTATATTTGAAAATTTGTAGGTTGCATAAACACTGTGAACTACGATTTTACACTCGGACTTAATAAAATGCCAAATAGAAGATGGGTGTTTTTATATTAAATGTACTATTGAAAAGATCTTTACTTGCAAAAGTGTATTCGTATATACATATATACATAGATAATGTTCATAGTAACATGTATATAAAAATGTTCTTCCTCAATAAAGAACAGTTTACATATGATTATTTTAGAAAATCTTTTCGAAAACAAGTGGTTTTTATCGTCTAGTAAATCTAGTGTTAAGCATGACTAGATGTACTCGAAATGGAGAAAAATATTATATTTTTTCTTTGTTTTTTTGTTTTGGTAAATGAATCACGAAAAAAAAAAATCCTTTGTAAACTAACTCCAAATTCCTTGAACGTTTCATTATTTTTATAAATGTAGGTGACATACGCTTATCAAAAGCAATAAACAAAAGCAATTCGTAAGATTCATATCTTAGGTTTTTATTATGCTCTGAGTACTTTACAATATAATACAAAGGAAATCTAGCGAAAGCGCCGACCGTTTTTCTACAGCTGAGCAAGCGTGAAAAAGGCGTGCGCCTCGATACGAACGCGGACAAGTATTTGGTACGAGTTAGCGACGGGTAATAGTGCAGGGTGCGCAAGCAAGGACTCGCACTACACTCTAGACAAGTGCATCTCTAATTGCAACACTGATCCGTGACTTCGTTATCGAAGTTATGTTCGTGAATCGTAAAGAGTTTCTTAGGAAACAATACATATCTCTTTAGTTTCTTTTTCTTTTTCTTCCTTACTATTGAAAACCAAATTAAACATTAAAAAGAAAGAAAATTTCTCGATGTAAATACTAGACGATTGTCGATTAGCAAATGATCGTGTATCTCGATCATCAAAGGACGAGAGCATGTTTCCTAAAAAAAGAAATACGTGTTCGTTAATAACTATCTAAAAACAAAGAACCTACATTGCTTTATAATACTAGTCGTCTCGTCATACAACTTGATCTCTGTACGGAGACGACTCATTGATTACGTTCTGTCGCGTTCAATGAAGCAAATTCAAACGCGACTACGCAATATAACCTACGACTAACCTAGTAATAATAATAATAACAATTATTATTATTATAAAGTGTAATACAACAAAATAGAATACAATACAGTACGTATAACGTAAACGAGATAACGGAATACGTGCGCGTCAAAACATTCATAGCGTAACCGGATTCCATACGTTTTATCAGACACAGAGATCCACCAATAATACTTTTTTTTTCAAGTGTATCGCGCTCATAGACGAACGGGAACGTAAGTTCAATAAATAACACGATAGGGTACGATTAACTTCTCGTTGGCTCGTATTGTGTAAAACACGAACGATTAATTTGTGGTCCACAGACATTGATAACGTCGAATCCACGTCTCGAACGTGCATCTGGACACGCGCACGTACGTTCAATTACGCGGATGGACGACTTTATACACAGAGTGAGAACGATTTTAATGCGGAACGACGAACGATGATACAGATGACGTGACATAGACCACCGGGCTCAACGAGAACTCGACATTTTTCTGACAGACAAAAATATAATACTTATATACACCTTGATTCTCTTGGAGTGATTCTAAGCGACGAGAAGGATAATATTCGCAACCTAAATGAGCAAATTTCATACTAGATGGAAAGTAAAACGCGATCAAACGCGAGTATACAGAGAGAAGACGTCGAAGCTCGAGGAGCTTGTAGAGAAACTCGGTGTTTCGCGAAGGGAGCAATCGTGTCGTGTCACTGGGATAATTTTCCACTCGGATTTACGCGAAGGTCTTCTTGATTTTGTTGATAGCGTTCGTGAGATGGGTCATCTCTGTGTTCAATTGGGACACCAAACTATCCAACCTGTCCACGCTGTCGAGCACTTCGACACGCTGCGTGTGCGGATTGAACCTGACTTCGAATGGTCGGCTCATGGTGGACACCTGAAATTTTGAGAAATGTCATATGAATAATCGATGAAAATTAATCTTAAATATTTTATTCCTGAATTATACATAGATACGCGAATAGGTAGCTAGAAATCTCTTTTAAATGTGATCAATTGTTTGAAAAGTTAATGAAAAATTTGTATTTGTCATTCCTATAAACATTTCACATTTACCATTAATATGAAGTCTCTGTATAAATATTGAACAGTATATATGTCAGTCACTCGAATAACCAAATAATAGGAAATAATCAGATAAAGATAATTTTCATAATAACTATTCCGCGATAGAAACGAGCATTGCATTGGCAGTGACACACGTTACGCCAGGCATTGAAATCTCCAGTATCGAGCGACACTTACCCAGCGGCGGAACTTCTCCTTAGCGTCTTCGAAGCTTTCCGCGACGAAGTAGATCGGCTGATACTCTTGATCTTGATACTTCTGTAGGGCAGTAGTCGTTGGCTCGAATGGTCGATGCTCACATTTATCGCTTAACGCGTGAAGAAGCTCTCCATAAGCGGAGAGAAGACCAGCGCCATAAGCTTTCACCTCTCCGCCCTCCTTGCAAAGACCAAACTCGACCGTGAACCAGTAAATAGTGGATAATTTTTCGATTTCCTCGTCAGAGGCACCGAGAGAAGCGAGACCGATTTCTTGGGAAAATTGAGCAAAGCTTGGATCACCAAGCAGTGGCATGTGTCCCAAGAGTTCATGGATACAATCTCTGCGAATTAAAAGAAGAAGAAAAAAGGAATTAAAGGAGTCTCTTAATTAGCGATGCTAATAGTATCAATGATATTACTTTCTTACTAATATTAAAGAAAGGCAATTTAATTAAATATTAATACACGCGGAAGAAAATGCGGATAAATAGGGGTGAAAGGTCTCGTAAAATTAAATGGGGGAATATCGTCATTGAGCTTTCATCTCTGCGTTATAATTTCGTTATCTGAAATTTCAAATAGAAATGATGTCGTTTTTTCTGTAGAAATAACGCAATCTTTCTCTACTGTAGTGACTCGAAAATGTAGCATTAACATAAATATACCAAGAAAATAAAGAAATGAAATGTTTGTAATATTTACTCTGCGGATTTAACGAAGAATAGACGAATTAGTACCTACGTAGCAAGAATACTAGGAATAATATTACTTTATTCAGTGGTTTTCTGGAATGGTAATTGACAAATTTAAATCGCGGCGATTGCTCCTTTCCGCGATACGCTTTCTCTGATATCGAAAATCTAAACGCGGAAGCTGTTACCGCGGAGAAACGAGTTCGCAACTGTGAAACTGAGTTATCAACGCCATCGTGTCGTTAAAAGCCAATTAGGGCTCCATTACGAGCTTAGAGGGGCATGGTAATTCTATTATTATCGTTCTCTGTGTAACACGAGCTCTCATCATAACGCAGTATTGATTGCCTCATGTACCCTCCTACGTACGAAAAGATCTTCCGGGTACGAACACGAAAAATAATTTCCGAAAGACAAAAATCACAAATTCCAAAAATCTTCTTACTACATCGTATAATCAACCAATCAAAGGAAAAGAAAAGAAAAGAAGAAAATATCAAATATAAAGCTATTTAAAAGATACTTACGGTTCTGGAGTATGATAAGGGCTGTTGATATGACGAACGTATTGGGTGCTCTGGAAAACTCTAAAGGCAAGACTCGACAAGAAGTCTCTAGCCGTGAGTAATCCAGCGGCGGGTCTCAGAGTGAATCCGGTCTGCGCCTTCAAGAAGTCGCTCACTTCCTGCAGTTGAGGTATGCGATGCGTCTCGAAGATTTTCTCCTCTTGAAGTTTCTTGAAGACTCTCTGATATTCTATACAAGCGTGTTTTGGCACAAGGTCAATGACCGTGTTCAACACGCGGGACCATGTCTCATTCTCGGTCTCGGTATATGGGATATTGGGTATCGGATCGCCATACTTGTATGCGAAAGCAATCTCAGCGATAACCTTTCTACGTGCACGATACTCTTTATCAGCGAATCCAGGATGGTTCATGTCGAGATCAGGCTCGTATTTAGTCATCAGATGATTGCAGTTATCAAGATCAGCCGCGTGTCTTGGGAACCAAGGGTCTTTGATGCTGACAGAGTTGTCCGCGAGTAAAGTGACACCATCCAGAGCAGAGCTCTGACGAAGATTTCTAATAAGTTGAAGCAGACTTTGTCTGGTCATGTCAACTTTAACGAGTACATCGAACTGAAGTCCTTCTTTCTTCGAAGGTCTAGATTCGACGTGGGTCACTGTTCCCTTGAAGTTCTCGATGGTCTTCAGGATTCTTGCCAGGGAACCAATCCCTTCGCGAAGGCGTAAAACAAGCGCCGCCTTTTGCACGGTATGCTCGCTCTCGGGACATTCCGCGATCGTCTTCGCGAGCACTACCTCTTCTTCGGTCAATCCAGCGTCTGAAAGTAAACCACGAAAATGTTTCCTTCTAGTAGAATTCGAAAAATAATCGAGAGACATCGATGGAAATGAACGGAGCTCTCTGAGTGTGATCAAAATTGAAATCAAGTACCCCCGTTTTAAGGCCTTTACGCGTTACTTCGAGGCGCTAAGTGATTTCTGCGGACGATAATAATCGCGCAATTCAAAGTCCATTTCCGTGAAATGTCTGCTCTCGGCCACTTTTATGCCGAGGGGGAGGAAATAGGGACAGAATAAAGTACCTCTTATTGTCGCCCACGAACGTGCCCGGCTACGGGGCGAAGTAAAGACGGAGACGGCACAAAAAGAAATAACTGTGTTATACATTTATCGTGGACGCACGAAGGCATTCCAGGAACAGAGAGAAAAGAGGTCTCTGGCTAATACGATTCTAAATGCACAAAGCGGATTCGAAAAAGTGATGGAAGCGTAGGAGGTGGAAGGGTGACGGCGGAGGAAAGGCCAGGAAAAGGTGGGAAAAGAGGTCGTCCGCGTAATTCAGCCAAATGTCGGAAAAGCGGTCGGTTCAACTCTCTCTTTGGTATATATCCTCTACAATAGGGCTAGTTTCACCCTCCATTTACCCATATCCCCACACTGATGGCCTGCATCTTCTAAGATTTTTACTACCCTTTAACTCACCGTGAAGAAAATGCACTCTGATCTATAATCTGTGGAATAAGAAAGTAAATACACTTACCATCGTCATAATCCTCATCTGGTTTGCCAATGTCGCTATCGGATGACACTTCCGCGGTAGCTTCTGCAAGTCAAAGACAATTGCGTGCTCATGCCAAATGCAACATCTAATAACACTTTATAGCTTTACAATTCCTGAATATGAAAATGTGATACTTTGTAAGAATGTTAAGTATCGACATTGTCACTAGTCCAGAAAAATACGAATAAAGCAAAGTAAATACTAACCTCCGTTCTTGGCGGCGCAAGCCAACGATTCCACTTGCTCATCATCGCTCGTCGAGTCTAGCGGCAAACAAAATTATCATGCAACATCGATGATACACGTACTATGTACATTACAAAGCGGTTTTTAATTGAATTAGCAACTTCTACTTTGATCATAATCACAGACCATAAACTATTTAACGAAATGTTCTTAAATATAAACAACCGTGCAGTAAAATCAACATCGAACATAGAACACAGAAATATTTGAAAGAAGGTACATTTAATTAATTTGAAAAATGTTTCCTACTTACCATTCGCTCGCTGACGAGCCTCCTCCAAAACGCTCTGCTTCGTTTGCTTCACGACCAACGTTTCGAAGCGAGCATCATCCACGAGAGATCGTCGTCTCGCCGGATATCCGTTCTGAACATACGAAACAATATTCGAAAATTAAATCGGAGATACCCCGGGAAAAGAATCGCGGTAAAGAACACACGTGTCTATTGCACGTTAATGTAATTTTCAACGATCGAGTAAATTTAAAGGACGGATATCCTGTCCCATTGTGCAGTTGAATCACAATGCTTCAAGTCTCTCTTTGCGACGTGTTAAAGTTTACCTAACTCTCAGTAGCTGAACAGTAAGGAACAAGGTGGTAACTATCCGATAACGATTCGAAGACACGGAAATGAATTTTCGCCTTGGCTATCTGGCTGCTGTTGAAGGATCGGAAATTAGTAGATCCTGACACAAAGACCATAAAGACGTGTCACCCTCACAAAGAAGATCACGCATGGATAAACCTTTACGATGCAATTCTTATATAGCAATAGAGAAAAAGAAGAAGGAACGAATGGTTCGATTCGTTGTTAGAATGATCTGTAAGATGTGAATTTAATAAGATAGTAGCAGTTACATAATTAGGAGGCTCGTTAAAAATTCTTTAGTGTTTCAAGCTGACGTAAGGTTTGCATTCATCGGCTGTCATTCAAATTCTCGACGGCCGCTTTTCATGAATGGCGCACAAGGTGACACCCAGTTCTATTTCTTCTTTTTTTCTTTTCTTTTCTTTTTTTTCTGTTTTTTTTTCTTTTTTTAACCAAGCGTGCAGTGCACTTGGCACGGTTTAAAGAAGAGATGTAGTAATTCCTTAACAACGCATCGCGGGAAGTGGGCCAAGTATATTTCATCGATGTCTCTTTCATCGGACGATTACGTCACGGGACGATTAACCGATTTAAAAATTGTCCCATTGAACCACAATGAGGAAAAATTTCATGACTTTAACCTGAACAGATTCGATCCTTTGGCACGTGACAAATAAACGCGTTTATGGTGGTTAATTTTTGTGACTCATAATACACTTATGCAACTGGCTTCGACCTAATTACACGATATACATTTTGTTGCCTGAAAGTGAGAAAATTAGTTTCGCTTAATTGTGTACATGCAATAAATTAAGCAATAAACAATTAGCGATTTTGCATGAAACAAATAATTGCCATTTGAAATATCGGTTTGTTTATTATCCATGGAGCCCTTAATGACGGAACGTTTGTTTGATCCCATGAGAAAATCTGCTCAGCATTTCAAGCGAGACGGACGTGAGTTTCGCGGTTGATTGAGATATTTTTTGCCAATGAAGCCGCGTAATGATCCGTGACAAATGCATCTAAGGTCGATCATTATTTCCCCATTAAAATCATAGCTACATAAGGTTATTAGTTAGTTATATGCACAGCTTGCCGTATACGATAGAAATGCGGTTACCGGTTATACACGACGGCATAAATGCAAATTATGTTAATTTAACAATACCAAGAGTAACTTTGGACAAATATTTTAGAGTATGGAAAAACTGAAACATTAGATATCTTGAGAAATTAAAAAGAAGAAGTAATTTGATATTAAACAGCAAACGGAGGTGAAAATTCATGCAAATGTATCGGAATGCTGATGAGTGATGTAGATAAGAAATCGGTGAAAAAACGTGTGAAAAAAAAAAAGTTGCAGGACGACAACAGCCGTAGATTGTTACGCGATCAGTATGCATAATGCATCTGGTGCATTAATACTGATTTTTTTTCACTTCATAGTAGAAATGGACGCGGCGGTTCAGGCAAAACAGAACATTTAAATAGGACGATTAACATAGTGGATCAACGAGGATAGTCTGATATATGTATGTATGGTATGGCAGCTGTATATATGCATGTGTAAACGTGTGAACGTAACGCGTCGCGTATCACGATTGATCGTCCAGTGGTTAGAGGCGTTGTCGCGCGTGTGGCGAGCCTCCAAAGACGAATAACGGAGTTCAGAACAGCGTTCAGGGTCTCTCCACGCCTCTCGACCAACCATTGGACTTACAATTACTTCGTTCTCATATTTATAAGATATTCATAATTATCATACGCGGGAGCCGAGGTCGATCGATCTTGCAACATGATACAATTACACGATCGGTCGGCCAACTTCGTTGCCTTCTGTCGAGGGTGTTCAGCGTTAATTACGAGATTTTTCTAATGAATCTATGGAACGATCAAGCTATTAGCTCGTGTACACACACACGTATGCACGCACTATGATCGAACGATTTAATCGTACTCGTCAAGCGATTGTTAATTTTATGCTTTATGATTGACGCGTACGCCATTACTCATAAATATTTGCCTACACACCTATTTTTCTTTTTTTCTTCTTTTTCTTTTTATTCAGAAATATGACAAATTCCTACGGATATTCAGCTTTTTTCCTTTTTTTTTTCTTTACTAATAAGTAACGATTAGTGAGTTAAATTCCAAATTTTTTGTTTGAAAAAATTGTAAAAGAGTTCGCTTGTGAAATAAAGACTATTGCAAATGAATGGATAAGCAAATTTTTCTGCATTTTATCTATGATTCTATGAATTTTCTACGAGTTTGCGGCACGCTTTTTCATCTGTGCATTGTAAATTACACAGAACGATAGATGGTGAGTTAAAGCTTGAAGAGACTTCGTAACGTACGATGAGATATCTGCGTAAACGATTGGTGAGAAATGCAACCAAGGTCGGGTCATTTTTCACCCTTTGTTACAACAACGCGAACAAGCTTCGATAAGGATCGAACGAGCACGCGAATAGCGGATTCTGGATCCGATCTAGTATTTAGATCCGGCGCGCGCGCGAGTTCCGTTCGAGTGAGTCAGAGTTATCGTTGCCATTGTCGTTGACAGTGCATACGTAATTGTGCTTACGTGTGTACAAACAGGCGGAATTCACCGGTCGAACCGCAGACTTATGTTTTCCCCCTTCGAAGGAGCAACGGAACCAGATGACGTCGATGGTTAAGAAACGAGATTTACGAGATACTTTTTTTTTTTACGTAAAAGCAACAATTTTTGAGAGAGGGGTTGGCGGTAGTACATGATACAATGATAGCCGAAATTTCATCAGTTTAGCCAAGCTGTGTTTATCGAATTACGTTAGCCCAGAAGCATCCAAGCCCATAGATACGCGGAGAAAGTAACGGATCGATGTCCAAGAAGTCTTTCCCGTGAGAAATTTCACGTCGAGTAAAGTTGAATTTTTTCTTTAGTTTCTCACAGCTCGCACCTTTCTATTTACAGGAGATAAGAAATTCAGACCAACGACATTATCGTTGAGTAGAATTTTCGATAATTCCAATTGATTAGAAATTAAAGGGGGAAAGAAAAATAATCTTGTGAAAAATGTTTGATTTTAATGCGATGCAGTGTGTGTGTAACTAATAAATCTCAATTGACATGTAACATCCGTATGATGGAGTACGGTGTGAATGAAAAAGTCCGTGGCAGACCTTGTCTCGATGCCAATTAAGCCGCGTTACCGTGCGATTTTTTAAAAAACGCGGGCTCACGCGCTAGAAAACGCACAGGGACGCGTCCTTGCGATTCTAATTCTAACGGAGGACCCGTTTCGAGCTCTCGTGACTTTTATGAATGGAAAAAAGAATCGCGGCCTCGAGAAGTAGCTTCGTTTGAAAGATGTTGTTTTGCGCGGCTGATCTAAAGTGTTCGCTTCGTTGCCGTGTTAGGAGATACGGGATCGACCTTACGAACACGTAATTTCCTGATGTTTCGAAGGAAATTGGAAATTACACGTTCGATGAAGTATCTTGCAATTACCGATTATATGACTGTTTCAAAGACTTTAACGGACGATAATCGACGATCTTATAGTCCGTCGCAGAGTTTGCTCGCGCACGATATAAAGAACGTGTAAAACTTTTTCACGGAAAGTATGTGCTTCGAGGGAAAAGTATACTGGTTCTACTGGCGTAGGCTGGAAAAGTGAAAAATTGAAGCTCAATGACTTCGAAGCTTGTTCCTTTTCCATTTTATATCGTTTTCACCTGTTTTGCTTCCTTCGACGTTTTCCCTTTTTATTTTTACTCGAGAATTTCCACGAAAGCGATCACAAATCGAGATAAGAAAATTTCTTTGTCTTGCGTCGAAATTTTTTGATACTTTATATATAGATAAATATAGATAGGTTTGATAGAATAACAATGTAACGTGACTTAATGACAAGGTCTTCAGTAATATTGCATAACCATCGTAATAATTGCCACTACTTTCTCTATACTCTCGGTGTCTTCGTCAATTTCCAACCTGAGAATTTCACTCACATCAATTGGTCGGAGAAGGAGTAATATGCTTGTAAACAGGTGTATGTGTGTATGCGTGTATGCACACTGTTATATGAGAAAACGGTGTCATTTTTTTTTTCACCAGTTACGCAATATACCGGACGTTTATCACGAAAGTCACGTAGGCAAGCAGAAAAGAGGATTCTTCCGTGTAAGAAAGTTCCGGAGATCTCGGACGAATCTTGTGGAAACCTACTCCTTCCAAGACGCCGACTGCAAACAAGCTTTACCTCGACCACGTGTTGCTACTCGCCTAACCAGTCGCAGTATCATCGAACTGAATTAATTTTATCGAATATAACAAGTCTTGAATATTTAAATAATATTGTACTTCAAATATCATAACTATATTGCGTTCAACGCTTTTCTGAATTTCAAAAAAAAAAAGAAAGTAAAAGTTGCGAATGCACAACAATTATAAAACTTCGTGTACATAATTATAGGAAAAAGTCACCGTTCGAAAGCTGTCGTGTAATGCATCGATAACTATTAAACGGGGAAAGTGGCGTAATTGATCACTGAGAGCAGTGCATGCAATTACAGTCGCGGCGATTCAAATGTGCGGCAAAGTTCCCGCGCTTTCTCGCGTTTCCATTCAGTCCCGTTTAACACTTGATCTAACCATTGCTTCGATAAATATCTTACAAAACTAATATCCCCGACAATGTCGCGAATTTAAAATGTAATCGAAACTTATCTTAGACCAATTCTCTTTAATTTCAAACCATCCACAATATTCGATAAACTCCGATCTTCTATCGATCCTAATCAAAGTACTCACCTCGATGCTGTAAGACTTCTTGATAGCGAACATTTCGCGGTTCTTTTGCGCCGCTGCGACAGCCATCATATTCTCCGTGTTGTTCTTCTTTACGAAAACTCTTCAAGCCCGAAAATCGGCTACTAGTCTCTCGGTTGCTTCCCTCGGGATGAAAACCGGGAATACTTTGTATATGCAGCGAGAAATTCGCCAAAGCTTTTCACTGCCGACTTGGTCGAGCGAACTGGTCGATGGAAACACCGGGACAACGATGCTTCTTCTTCGATCGAATGATTTCTACAAGCGTTAATCACACTGGAACTTCTACTCGGCTGTTCGTTCTCCCTTTTATTTTTTTTTTCCGCCTCGATCCGTTCGTCTGATACGGCTCGACGGCAACGACAACAACAACGGCGACGACTTCGACGATAACAGACAAACGTGTGTCTCTTTCTCTCGTGATAGTCCGCTTTGGATGAAGCGTACGAGCGAATGCGCCTACGGAGCGGATTGCTGCCGCATATAAACGTTGCCTCCCTTCACCGCCGGCTAATGTCGGGGTCAGGGGTGCCCCCACCCCACCCTCGTTTCGGGTGGTCCATCGGCTGCAGCCGTCGCCACCACGAGCCACCGCCGCCACCGCCACCACCACCGCGTCATCATCGCTCCGGCACCGCCACTTCCACCGATCGCGCAGACTAGCTTTTCGAACACCACGAGGTACCTCGACGATTCTTCCTCTCGCCTATCGCTACCAAGATTGACCCTTAGGGCGTGTTCAGTACGATTCTTACCCTGTACCACGTGCCGTTTCCTCCGCGTTCGTATCGATCAGTCTAGAGGAATCTACAAGTTCTATTCTTTAAGAGGTTCCACGATAACTTTTTTTTTTGTGATCATGTTTGATGGAATAGTGATAGTTTAGATGGATTAGTAGTGGTGTCTTTTAAATAGTGGATTAGATAGAGTAGAATAGTATTGGAAACATCAAGGCTGTTTTCTTTTTTTTTGTTTGTGAATTATAAGCGGTACAACTTTGCTGTTCCATGTCTCGTTTCTTTTTTTATTTTTTCTTTCTTCCAAGGATTGTGTACGGTAAATTGAACGAACTGTAAATGGCGAATAATCGTGCGAACAATCAACGCGATCAGATTGAAGATACAAAGGATCAGGAAAGTTACTTCCGATGCAACGTTTCTATAAATAACCTGCCAAGTATTAATGGTCGAACGTCATTTCTTCTCGACAGAAGGAAATTTTCCTTCGGCGTTCGTGTTTCCGTGTGGCCGCTCGCCGTGACCGACGTCATCAACGCGTCACGAATCGCTGGAGGCGAAGAAGGCATTTGGGAACTCCCAACCGAGCTTGTGAATTCCGTTGATCCCTCATTAGGTTCGTTCTACTCTTGTCCCCAAGTAGAATTCCCCAAGAAACGATCCCGATCTGTAAACATCGGAATGAGAACGGCGATGTGAAGCAGTTGCTCTTCGTAAATACACGCCTGACACGTTAATTAAGAACCGGATCGTACGATTGAAATTGCATCGTTGCATTGTCACGCACCTGTTCCGCGTCGATTCTGGGAATTTTAATTCTAGGTGAAATCAGGGGAAGAACCGCGATCGGAAAGCTTGCATTCATTATCCTGCTTTTTTTTTACACGTAACCGCAAATTAGATATTGAAACATAGTCTTTATCGAGAACGGGATTTGTACGTGGAAATATATGTAACTTGAATGACTTTTTTTCGAGTATGATATTTACCCAAGAGGAAAATAAGTGTTATTTGAGGGGACGTTAAATGTTCGTAGAAAAGTAGCATTAAAGTATCTAATCAGAGAAAGGTGCTGATTGTCTTCATTTCCTGACACTTTTTTTTTATATCCAGTTTAATTGAATAATATACTTTTATTATATAATTTAGTATTATTCAATTTAGCACTTTTATAAAATGTAGAACATATTCTCCAATTTAATTAACCAACATATATGTGTGTGCACGTATTCGTTATATCCACTGCGCAATAAAATATCCTCGATTCCACACTGAACATTTTCCTTTTTTACGTGCGATAATCGTCTTACATCGTCATCGTTAACGTGTCAATGAATTTTCGGGATTATCGTAGAATGTCGTCAAGCCGGAAGCTTTTGAACGACCTTTCCCTTATCTACGCTTAGGATCCAATATTACAAACCCATACGTTGCGACTATGGAATTGCATAGATCTTAACGATACGATGCATATCTACGTATACACAGCGATCATACGCGCCTTGATTCTACCGCCGCTGTTCTAAATGATCTTACTTTCATGTATCAAGGCCGCTCTAAGAGCACGGAAACGAAGTGGCACTTGCTCTGCGTCAGGGCAATAAGACATGCGTGTGTAACCGAACGATTCGTGAATTAGTCGATCTCGTAAAACCGGTCCAAAGTCGTACGATTCATGCGTACATTCAGACCATTTTCCTCGTTTTTCAACTAAACTTTACGTCAAAGGCGAGGAAAACTTTGCTCATGGGCGAAATATTTAACATATCTGATAAATGAAGAAATTCGTTGAACGGACACCAGTTACGTAGACGTTTCACGTAAGTACGCACGTGCGTACATCGAAATTGAGAGAGAATCGAGAGGCTCGAACAAAGAATGGGGGAAAAAATCAATGACATCGATGCGTCACGAAGCGCAAAAAGCGTTGATTCCAACTAAGAAATGTTAATTGCTTAAGTGTTTTCACTTGATGTCACGCACTCTGCATTTACGAAATACACCTGCATAATTTATTTAAGATATTTCAATATTAGAAATCTGGGATACTTTGTAGAAAATTCTTTTTCCGCTAGAGGGAAAATTGTTTACGCCACCGCGTAACGTCAATTTGTCACCAACATTTTTATGTGACGTCTGGACTTAAGAATGGTGCCAGCTGCTAGTTACACGTTCATTATTAATATAAGATAAAATAGATGTATATATTAATATACGTCCATTATATGTACGAGCCATTGATATACAGACGATATCACACGTGTGACGAGAACATTTCAATAAATCGTGCATATATAACGTTTAACAGGACTGCCTTGATAATTTATTATTTGCTAAAATTGCCTATAATTTATCCGTTGTCAAATTAAAATTGCAGATCTCGATTCTGATATTCGTACAATGCAACGCAAGCATAAGTAAGTAAATTCATCGGTAATGTTTCGCGTAACCTGCTAGCTCGTTTGTCGTTTCAGAAAATCGAACAGAGGGTTAAACGATCCTTGAAAAATGTCATTATTCAATACCTCCCGAGGGAGAAGGAAAGATCTTTATTATTTCCTTTTCACATCGCCAAACGAATAGAAATTTCCATGTGTCTCACTCATTAACATCTATGGAAACCTACCAGCGTAATAACTACAACTATGGTTCTTATTAACATTTCCTCCTAACGCGTATTCCAGGTAACATCTACAATTTCCCATTAGTCTCGGGCATTTATTCACAGAAGTAAATAAATAACGCATCGATAAGTTCATCTTTTATGGCGTTCGCAATTTTTCACCGATGGTACATTAATCCACCTTGTTCACATAGTTAAACAGCTTCACGTTATTGTCGCAACGATCCTGTCCTTCCCTTTACTAGGTAGCAAAAGTGGGTCCGGTTTTTCACTCATTTCTCCCCTTTTACCTCGTAAATGACGTGCTCACATATGACGTACACGGTGGATCTAAGCATTTTTTACGGGGAAATTTTCCTCGTTAGATAGGCGGCACGAACGAAGCATAAAATTGACAACCGGTTAATAGAACATCCTTAAAGGAAACTGTAAGAACAATTTTAAGTAGAATGGTTGCGTATCTTGCGGCAACGCAATTTTTTCCACTGAGATATCTCGCTGTTCTCTTTACAACATGATTCATTAATACTCTCGGAATTACCTACGACTGATTGATGTGTCTACGAAATATACGAAATACTAATTGCTTTCAAGGAAAGTGCAAAAGTTTCCTATACTTTTTCCTTTTTCCTTTAACTTTTTTTTGTTTCATCCAATAGAGTCCTTGATTCGTGCGTGTCCTGGGAACACAAAGACGCTAGGTTCGATGTTTTGTTGCATGTTTTTGAAAATATGGCTGGAATACACATGGTAAAGATGCCTGTGATCGGCCATTGCGATATGGCACTCACGGTATGTCGTGAAACGTTAATTGCCACGCGAGATCGCGGAAATACGCTTAAGGTCGACTTATGAGCATACAGGTAGAAATGGGAGCGAAATCGAACGAGAAATCGTAACACGTTACACGAATCTTCGACAGTCGGAAATATGGGTTTAATGACACGGGATCGGATAATTTGGGATATTGCTGCTTTTTTACTTTTTTTGCAAATTTTTGTGCAAATTATGTAACGTATGATATAGTATACGTTTTTTATCAACTTTCTATCTTCATTAAGAGTCAATCAATTACAGCATAACAGATGGTAGGAATTTTCATCTTAAACGCATCTTTATTCATACAAGAAATTCAGTTTCAAGGAAATATGACTTGATCCTTTCATTATGTCATCTTTGACGCTAAAGACATTTTCTTGCTAATATAAAAGAATTATATGTTCATATACGTCAATGATATCATATTATTGAATTAAATTTCTTCTAATAATTACTGGATTTCCTAATTGTAGGATTAAAGTTCAAAACTTTCTAATAAAAACACCCGCTGTCTTTTTTACTGTCGAAATCTAATTAAATCAATTTTATTTAGCAAAAATTTCCGCATATACTTCTTATCCTCGAAGATTAGGTTAAGTTAGAAAAGCACAGAAGTTGATAAGATCGAACACAAGATAGCGCTCTGAATGTTTGCAATTTATTCGTTTATCGTTAACTATCCAGCTTCTACTCTCCCTCTCACGTTATCCAGCTGCTTATTGTAGCGGATACGTCGACGATCCCCGTGCACCTTACGCTCGCGTTACGAGATCATAGTCAGACAGTAGCGTATGCTTCCATGCAAACAATAACTTATACAATAGCAGGATAATTAGTTTGCTAATGCAAATCAAACGTCTAGGAACGAGCCTTGAACGAGTGACGGAACTGTTAACGTGGGGGCTCGATTATGGTAATTACACCGGTAATAAACTCGTCCATTCGGCATCCTACTTTTAATATCCGTGCTTGGTTACGTGATTAGTCACAGTCCCGTTTGCCAAGCCTATCGTTGCAACAGAATTTATCAAAACAACGTTAAAAAAAATAATAATAAGATCGTATGGATACAACTGATCGACGTATAAAATTAGGTTGGATTATGAAGAAATGTAAAAGTTCCGGAAAATTTTTAAATTGAAACATCACAATATGTACTTAAAGAATATAGAAAAAACGTAAAGATTGCGCTATTACATTTGTCTTACCTGAATAATATGTAAGAAATATACTTTTTATTTCTTCGATAAATTTTTACTTTTGATTAGTTTCACTAATCTTTTCTCAGCCACGCTATAAAATTTCTTTAAAAAGAAAATTTCCTCGGTATCACTCTTTAATAATTTTACTATATTAATAATATACATTAACACATTCTTTTTTACTATCGTTCAATCTAAACAGTTTGGATTCTGTCATTACTATAAAATTCGTGTTACGCTTCCACACAACCAGTTACACTGTAAGCATAACTACAGAATCATTCTTCGTCATTCGAAAGACAATTCGACGTTAAATGCAACCTGTTCTAACGACACTTTCGCCAAGCAGGATAATTATAGTATTTCTTTCACTCGTTTCCAGGAAAAATGGAAAAGTCGAGTTTCCAGAAAACCCAAGCTTCACTACCCATTACCTTCATAAACGCGTGAAACTCGAAACGTCAGTGGTACCATTCGTTCGGTGATTCCCGCTCGGTAAAAAAAAAAGAACAAAAAAAATAGCTCTGTTTCTGATTACGTCGATCAGGGACTATTACGGCGAACATGAGTGAGTTACTCGACGTTCCCGCGTAATTACGCGGCGAGCCGTAGCGCACACGTCGATTGACGACGCGATACGCGAAGGGCGATTCGAATCGCACGTGCGAAAAACGTGTGGACAGTAGTGAGACAATACGTTCGATACTTTGTTCGAAGAGGTGTACACAATATCGTGTCCCCTGTAAATTACTCTCTATATACGACGATATACGTCACAAAGCACGAAATAACGTGAAAGAGATCTAAGAAACGATTCGTGGCTAGTAACGATCACCGAGAGAGATTCAAGACAGAGTTAGATAGGAAATGTCCGTTTCATGTTCTCAAACAGCCACGTTTAATCCTGATAAAATCTCTCATTACGCTTCTGTATGTATCCGTTAGGCATACTTAATGCAGTCAGTTAATGGTTATCGTATTAATATTCATTATGGAGGGTGTGTAAACCGCCGGGATTCATAAGTGGCTGATTAAAACATGTATTCGAGAATGGAACAAGTATAAGTGAGTCGAGCCGCCGCTGCATAATAAGTGTAATATCATTTAATACATAATCGATCAACTATCTGACGTCATACCGTTTATCATAAATCATCGATATAATTTACCGAACGATCAGACGGGATTATTATATCTGCACCAGATTATCGCGCATGAAACGCTATTGGCTAGTGTCGACACGTGTAAACAACCGTTTATTTAAACCTCTATCAAATATATACATTTACGATATTCTTATACTACATGAATACAAGTTATTCATAAATTAATACCTATGTTTAATTAACGACCGGAGATAGAAATAGAGAGGAGGCGTTTTCATGTTGGCACAAAGAAACTGGTGTCGGCTCGCACGAGTAGAATCGAAGCGGAACCGGAGAAAAAACCAGCAACGAGCCCCCCGCGTGCTCGCCAACCAGAAACGTTATCATCGCGACTACATTCCGTGTAGAATTCTACTAGGTTTCAGTCGCAAGGTCAGGAATTCGCAACATCGCGCATATTATAGTTCACGAGCACCTCTATATACAACCGTTTCGTTTTACTTCTTCTCCTATGTCGTAGAAGGAAATGTGATATTCGATGTAGAACAAATCAGAAGAGCAATATTCTGACGGGGGGGGGATAAAAACTAATTAATTCTTTGATATATGACAATTGTCGCGAATTAACATGAAACTCGATTGAAATACAAGGTGAGGGGGAGAGGTAAAAAAGGGAAACGAAGGAGAGCTGATCGAAAGTGTAACAACGACGGGTAGCCTGTACACGTGAAACGAACGTCGGCAAGTCAGTGCGGACTTTTCCACAAAAGAAACGAAACTTTTTCATCAAATGAGGTCTGGGTGAGTTCAATGCCTCTACCTCTCTCTTTTCATCCGTGGAACAGACGTCGAACGCTTGTGTGCCGATCGACTACCGTGTAACACATGCACCGATTGCTTGACGATTACTCATGTCCGGGCGGGGCGATTAACGCGAAACAGAAAGCAATTCGACCTCGGCCGGAACCAAACTCAAGGACCAATTATTCAG
This sequence comes from Anthophora plumipes, assembly GCA_951804975.1. Lineage (NCBI taxonomy): Eukaryota > Metazoa > Arthropoda > Insecta > Hymenoptera > Apidae > Anthophora > Anthophora plumipes. Next base: position 23,525,546 of record OX638112.1, on the reverse strand, counting down.
CGACTGGTAGATCGTTTTGCGATCCCACATCGACGACGACGACCACGACGACGACGGCGGCGGATAATCTAACGAAGGATTCGTTTCACCAGCTGGATCCCGGTTCCGCTTTGTTTCGTATTTTTTTCTTGTTTCTTTTCCTTTCTTTTCTTTTTTTTTTTTTGTTTGTTTCTATCGTTCTATCGAATACGATCGATTCGTATCCTGTTTGAAGCATCTTGGATACGTTGATGAAAGAGGATAAACACGAAAGAAATGAGTAGTAGAATTATTTGAGGAAGTTGAACATTTTGACAGATCATCGTGAAAGAATGGGTTAGATAGGATTCAATTAAGATAGGAAAGATAGTTTCGGAAAATAAAGTGATGTCGTTACTCGTGTAGTGTGTAATAAATGATTTAGATCGCAAAAACGTTTAATCTACCTATTGACACTTTTTTTTCTAATTGGACGATTAGATGATGTTGCTTCGTCACTCAACACGATTGCTAACTCAATCGTAATAAATGACTAAACTCAAAGTCCAGATACCTTTGTTACATATGTACTGTATATTTTGTATTGCAAATTGATTTCTAAGGCAACGTTTTATTGGACAAGTAGGAGGCAGAATTCTGTTAAATATACAGGATGTCCGTGAAACATCTTATGTAAGCATACGACCTGAAACTGAGCCTTTCAAATTATCCATCGAATAAAATGTTCAAACGGCTTTGTTCAATTGGCTTCGTAATAGCGATTAACACAAAATACATTTAAGCTTATACGAGATATTTTAAAAACACTTTGCAAATTAAAGAATAACACATGTATATTAATAATAATTGAATTTATTTGAAACTGTACATCTTTAACTTGACTAATTGTGAAGATTTTATCTGAGGCAGTGATATCAAGCTAAATTTTTGTAGAAATGAGACTTTATATATTTAGAGAAATTGATTATAAAATAAATCAAACATAGAATGAAAATGGTACCATAACATATTTAAAGGAGAGGCAATGGCATTTTAATGAAAAAATTGTTGCATATGCGTTAGGTACAAAAAGATACAAAAAACCTAGAATGATAAAAGCAGTTGGACAAAAATTAATAATTACTAAAACTATTAATGAATTATTGTTTGAAGGATACAATAAGACTACGTTAAAAATTGCTCGAAAATTTGCATTATTAACAATTAAATTACTAATTGAATAATTTAGATACACCTATACGGATTACTAATTGAATACAACTTGCACAAATTTTTATCCGTAAAAATTTGTTTCCGCTAGACGTACAAAGTAAACGTATCGGATACTCTTTACATAAATATTTGCGTTGCACGTCAACGTTATTCCCGTTCGCGAAATTTTGCCGATGGAAAAACACGACTTACAGCTTGAAGCGCGCGCGTACTTATCGTTTCACCGGAAAAACCGTAATTCAACACGGGGGAACACGTTCGTGTAGCTTTGCGGAAGGTCGTTCTGTTGGATTCTTTGTAATTCTTGCGTAAAGGAAAATGTTGACGCGAGTCAACAACCGGGTAAATGTCGTAAGTAAATCTAGCCGTTTTCTACGCATGGACGACATTTGCATCGCCTTTTTCCATCGCGCTATATTTAGATATCTGTGATCTCGTGAATCCCCGCTGATTCATTCTGGGGCATTTTGACGTCTCAAACAATCGTGCAACTCGTTTCAGCTGCGTTTTCCGATCACCTGAAATCGCATACCATTGTTGTAGGATTCAATCGTTACATTGTTTATAAACAGAAATTCTTCTATTCTTGTTTTCATCTCTTTCTTTTTTTTCTTTTACACACGGAAGAAACATCTTCACGGTCGATACTGCATGCACAATCGAAGTCGAACCCGCACTTCCACAAACACCGAGGGAAATTGCTCTGAGATTGACGAGCTAACAATGAGCGTGCCACTGGCACGAGAGCCACTCTGTCAGACCACCGAGAGGATTTTAATAATTACGAGGGCTCGCCATCGCGATCGCGCGGTATACACACCTAACACCGACGGAATATTCGAAAACGAGCGACCTGTGGCTCGTTCAACGCGGAATATCTATGGCGCGTGTGTGGAATTGTACATCCTGGAACATCGACATGGACGTAATGAAAAATAAAAAAGGAATCAATTATTTGCATCATCGTTCCAGAAATATCAACATATGATAATCGGAATTTTAATAATAGCTCCTCCGAAATTCCTACTATTTTTGGAAACCCGATTGACAAATGATATAAGATCAAATTATCCAGTCGTGTATATTTAGAATTCATCGACATCTGAGTTTTAATAATATGAGGAAGGACATTGAATGTTGTCTGGAATGCGAGACAGAGCGACATTCCAATGTTAAAAAACTGCTATTAAAGAAAGCTTAACCCACTCCATAAATATTAGCTCTTTTTTTAATTATTAGGAATTTTCGATCATTCATTCCGATCAAGTAATTAGTTGAATATTGGAATGCTCTTCTTCTTCGAAAGAATTTATTAGAATCGTATTAGGGACAGATCGTACGATCAGATATTAACAATTTTCATTTTTTCTTGAAATGTTCAACATTTCACAATTACCCGACTTAATAGAAGTAACATCAAGAAGAATATCAGGAAAAGATTCACTTCGTATCATAGAACAATTTGATTCTCGATACATCAATAATGTTTAACCTGTAGTTACACAGTCTTCCACTTGCTTCCGCTATTTATCCTTGACTCTATGTCAATCCAATCAATTCGCGACTTCTTGAAAGGCCACTACAGACACAAGGAGGAAGTTCTTCCATACTTTTTTACTTCCTTCAATGTCACCGTTACGATTTTAGGTTAAGGTAACCCCCGGATATATCCCCTATTCCTTCGTCTTAATCCTCGTCATCGCCTCATCATTCTGTCTGAACAGACTGAATTCGAGCACGTGTCCCAGCCGACAGAAAAGACGAACAGAGGAATCGAGTCGCATTGGCCCGGCAAAAAAAGTACAGTTGCGACCTTTTTCCACGTTTCATTGGCACGCCTTTTTCTTATGTAACATCGGCCAGTTTGTCGTAATGCCGGTTGAACCCCCAGATAGACATGTTTTTACATCGCGTTCAGTCAGCTGGAGGTTGTGGCAGGCGATTCAACGAGTTCAAGGAACGCTCATCCTAGTTCGAGTCGTTCATTGTTTCGCGCGTGCGATTAATCAACGGGCAACGAAGCGTGATAGTTTTCTCAAGTCGCGCGATATTTATAGTGATCGTTAGCACCTTCGAAATCTTCACAGAACGATTGTATCGAACAGAATGATGATAATAAAACGATACATAGAAGTAACAGTGAGATAGTGTAAAAATTGTATAAAAAAAAAAAAAAACGTTGACATTCAACTTAGATAATAATGAAAGAATAAAATAACATAAAATGAATAAAAGAATGGCTGTTCAACATAAAGGCGAGTCTTTGTCGACGAAGTAAGGTCTATCGAGGTAGTTACAGTGAAACGTGATCAAGTGAAAATAAAAGTCGAGCGAAGGGAGCAAAACCTCTCCTCTCTCTGTCTCTCTTTCAGTTTCTGTTTCTCTCTTTCTCTCTCTACCTCTCTGTCCGTATGCGCGGTAGAAAATCTTTTCGAAACGTTTCCATGATTCGACGATAATTCCACCGGTGGGCGAGTTGAGCCGATGGAATACCGGCGCGTTTTATGGGCGACGTAGCCCGTTAAGACTCGACATATTTCATAAGGATTCTCCCCCCAATGGGGATCTTCGCGTTCCACGGACTACTTATTCTGGATAAGCAATCATAGCCGTGATTTCTGACTCGTGGTGATATCCTGCGACGGAAACCGACGTTCTTCATCATCGTCGCGTTACGAAATCAGCCGGTTATTCCTGTGACGAAGCATGATAGATTAAATGGAAAAGGGAAAGGTTTAACGGAAAATTCGGAGAAGAAAAAGAAATAGAAACGACGATATCGTTATACCATTTTCACGTTGGTATTTATAATATCGGAATCGTCTTGTGTTTTCCTCTTTGTTCAACAATTAAACTGATCGATTCGATATTCTCTTTCACGAATCTATGTATTGCATCGAGCGTAAAAAAGACGCGGATACATTGCACCGTGAAGCTGTTGCGAAAGAGGGAATACATTAGTAGGAGCGATGTTAAAATCAGTGACTAATATGTTGATCAATATTGCGATAGGTTTTTGTTTGCAGTGAAAACCTAGCGGTAAAAGGCGTACAAATATCGCACGTAGACATTTTAATCCTTGATTCGAAGACAAAGAGATCGAACGGCTGCCCCGCGTATTTGCTGTGTCGCGCGGTTGGTCAGTCGATCGTGTTCGCTTTTAAAAACTGATCCTCGATTATAATTTTACAATTATTCGTTTATTTATTCTCAATAAGAATAAATTAACAAAGAAAGAAAAGGAAAAGGAATAATTCAGAGACATAATATTATAGAAATTTCACGGAAATTTAGTAGAAAACTTGGTCGTAGCAGTTCGTTGAAATTAAAATGAACGAGAATTACGTAGGATTAATTATTAAGGACAAAGTTCTATTCTGTTCGTATGGTGTACTTACGTTTGTATCTATCAGGACTGTGATATAACGAGACACGCGTGCTACGTGTGCTTGGCGACCTTGCGTGGATCTCAAGTGAAACTCAATACAGTAAGAGATGCAAATTGATCGTTAATTATTGTAATTATTTAGAATGTATGTAATCGCTGAGCTATTGCGGAACAGTCGATTAGACGTGATCGAGTAGCAGTTGAAAACATTTGTCACCCGTCCCGATGCACATTCAATTGGATAAAATCTGGTAACGTTATCACCGGACAATTTGAACGGTTGAAATTTTATTAGCCTGACTACCTGGTGACAACGTTAATCGATAATCGAATCGGATAATCGGTAGTTTTTACGAAAAGAAGAAAAATCGATGGCGCGGAATTGTCGAAGGTCGAGGAGCAAGTTATCGATTGAAATCAATTTCCGTCAGCAATAATTGGACATTGATGACCCACTTAAAGCGGACAACCAGAGCTAGATGAAGGAAATTCGTAATTATAACTAGTCGTTGGTATTCCACATGAGAATCAAGTTGCTGGCCAATTAGAGTGATTCGTCGATGGGCTATTTCCACGTGAGAAAACAGGTTACCAGGTAGTATAATTCCACCTCTATAAACACCCATTTATTATTACATTAGTCAAGGGGGAGGGGCAGAAAAACATGAAATAAAAAAGATAGTACATACACATAGTAGAAAGTTTCGAATGGAAAGAAGGAATAATGGGAAATGTTAATAATAGTATTAACATCTATACATCTTTATTCATAATTAAACGTAATATCATATGTACTTAATATTATCGAAGATAATTCACGTATTGTTGGATCAAATAATTTGTTTGAGATTATCTATATTTAAAAAAGCGACGAATTTAGACATAACGAGGTGCCGATAATTTAATAACAATGTTTTCTCAATCTAAATTACGTACAAAGATGTTCGTTATAATTCCCCTGTTGAACCTGGTGTACTCATTCGACCTGCCGCACTTTCTCGAGAACGACTACTCTTCTTTTTAAGATTGCTCTTCATCCAGGTTGGTCATTGACTCTCCGCTGGGGAATCCCATGGTGGTTCATCGTACGTTTAAACGACGGTCTTTCCCCGATCTACATTCTGCCTTAATTTCCGACAGAAATAAAACGATATCTCATCGTTCAATAGTTTTGTTGCATACAAAACAGGTTAGTTGTGAAATAATCGAACCGCAAGAAATTTTAACCGATTCCAAGAAAATCGGCTTAGTCGTCGCAACGGCTAATAAAACTGACCACACTTCGTCAGACAGGTGAATCCGATACGTGTAATTGCTCTTTCCTCGTATTCCCTCAATTCCAAGATAATCGTCGTAGTCTTGTATGAAGATGCAATTCGAGGAATCATACGTATGGAGTGTTTAATGGCAGGAATGATTCGTGCTGTTCTAGTGGGATGTGGATAAAAACGACTGCATTTACGAGTTCGTCAAGGTTACAACAACCCCTGTAGAATTCTCTCTTTTCCCTTTTCTTTTTTTTTTTTTTTTTCTCCACTTGGAATACCCTCGTCGAGGCAATGGACTTTTCAAGGATCAAAAATACAAGCTGACGAGCGGACATTGCTCTCGACAAGTTTGAGAAGATCCTGAAAGATAAAGCAGAAGTTCTCAATGGTAGCACTTGATCATCGTACCTCAAAGTGTTAAAAATTGACTACGATAATCGTACTTCGAAGTATTAAAAATTGATCACCATCGAAGCTATATTAAAGCATTACAATATTAAAGCTGCTACATTCTTTTGCGAATATCGAATTCCTTGGAATTCTTAGAAATAGTAAGCTTGAATATAAAAGGAAAAAGAAATTGTTCAAGAAATCCTACTATGAAAGGAATCGAAGTAGCGAAGAGCCTAAGAAATAGAAATCTAATTCGGCTCTGCAACGCAGCGTTGCAGAAACGAGTGCAACATTTTTATTTCACGGAGAAATCCCCCGACGGAGCGTTGAAATTATCCTGTAATTAAGACATAGAGGAAGTGGTTGTGTCGTAAAATGTGGAAACCTTGATACATTAATATTTTTCCGAGAGATGAAATCCTTCCGAGTAATATTTACCATTCTGCCAATAACTTTCTGATGTACCTACGTTTATTCCCGATATGATATCCTTTTTGACGTTCACGTTATGCTTGATACAATAGAGCAAGGGAATGATTAACATATTTCCTTATGAGCAAATTTAAATATAACGATCGATGCTTGAAGCTCGTTAACAAAACACGTTACTAATCAATAAAAATGCACGTACGCCGTTAACGTTACAAGATTTAGATACTTTATTACTTGTGATTACCGTGTATCGATGAATAAGACGCGTTCAAGGAAGCGGAGATACCGATAATCGATCGAACCGGCATTAATAATTTCCAAGGATTCACAAACGACGTGTTTGGAGTTAGATCGAGCGAAACTTACGTTGGAAAACGGTGTTTCAAAGATTCCTTTCGAAATGTGGAAAAGTTTCATAATTATATTCAACGATTGTAACGATCTCTCTAATAGACCTTCAACTCGTTATCGTTTCATATTGAATTATCAATAATAATATCGTAGAAAAGGAATATTTCTTAATTTTTTTCAATATTTCCAAATATTGAAATTTTATAATCGTTACGGTATTGAAATTTTCCATTTAAAATTCACTAATCTATACGGTAATTACACGCTTGCTAATTTTACACAAGTATAGTGTTATCGATCATCCTAGTCACGTATTAGAATCTCTAATGTCCGCATTCGATACACGATCGAAACTTTCACTTGATTGTATCGTGAATTCAATTGAATACCCGAAGAACAATTTGTCCAAATAGATGAGCAATGTGCAGATAAGCATCCATTTATGGAAGATCAAGCGCCTAACCGAGATAGGTGAATTCAAGGTCTGCCAGGGGCCTGTTCTGTACAGCTGCAGGACAGGTCTGCTCACATCCATGACACAGGCTGTCTTGAAATCACGTGCGCCGACTCGGGAAAAGAAGGAAAGAGAAAATATCGCGATAATGGGTAGCCGTGGTGTACTATCCTTATCGATCGTAACGAGGAAATAAATCAGTTACGTAACGCGTCGGTTGTTACTAATCCAGCAGATTCAACGCGAATTATCATCGCCGATTTCGTTTGCAACCAACTCTATTTTTATATACTTCTTTTACTATTTTCTTTTTTTTTTTTTTTACTTTTTTATTCGAGTATTTCTTTAAAATGTAATTCATATTAAGATTTCAATGTCGAGTTTTTACCATTTTCAAGAGGAAATCACGCGTCTATATTGCATTCCTTTTACTTCTCCGTCTTAAGACGCAATTAACTAAGTAAATAAAATGTAGCTTTCCAATTAATTAATTTCCAAACGAATGAAAACAATAATATACAACAAACATATAAATAAGTGCAATAATTTCTACAGAATGGATTAAAACTGGTGATCAAACTCCTATAGGAATATAAGATGTAAAAAAGTGACTCGGAATAGTACTTTTTCATCTAGATTTAGACTATTTTTTGTGGACGTACTTATATTTCCTTCTAAAAATACTTATCGAGAAGGGGAACAATGAAAAATCATTTCAATTGATAGTTTCACCATAAATATTCCATTTTGTTTTTACATTGAGTCCTGTAAATCATCCAACTAAATCAGGATCTGATCTATCTCATTCCGAGAATCTACACGGTCGACAAAAACATTTCAAATTATTACACGTACCGTGAAATTAACACATTATACATTGGCCCAAATTATTGCGGGATCTTCAGCCTATCAATTTTGACGGATATTTGTTTTTTGTTAAAACGCATATGGCGAACATTCAGTAAAATTTAGTATATTTTTTGAAAAGTATATTATATGCTATTTTATGAAAATGTACGAATTTTTCATATATTTTCCTTCGAGAAATAAAATATTATTAATAAGAAAATAATGAAATGACATTAAATACTATTATGCAAGCGATGTTAAACTTTCCAGACGATTATGCATATGCCATTTCAACAAACGTCACTCGTTTCACGCTTGAAATCATATTGTCAAAACAACATTATGCCGATTCGTTTCGAGGTACACACATCGGTGAATTAAATCTGACCGTATAGAAGTGATTAGCCACTATTTTTCGATACGGACGTCAACGCGGTTTTCGACGGGATTTCCTATATCTCGCTTCAAAGAAATAGGCCTTAAAGCGTTCGTAAAAAGGCTATGCAGCATCCTCGTTTTGTACCAAGATGAATTTACAATCGGACCTCTGGCTATTATCGGCGATCGATTAGTAAATCAACGTTCCCCCATGAACCGGAACAGGAAGCATCGTTGAAGCGTGCAGCCACAAAGTCGAAAGAAAAACGACATCGAATAACGAGGTTCATTAACTGTTGTCCTTCGGAATGCACCGCTGAAGTAACATTAATTCTACAATCCTACTTATCATAATTAGCTCCTTTTTTCGCCTCATCAAATGTAAATACTAGAACTATAAATCAGCTGCAGCTGGTCCAAAGTAGCAATTTAATCTTGTGACGATATTTAGCTAGATCCGTTGTTCAAACGAATAATCAAGATTTTTTTATTATGCAATTAGAATAAATTATTCTCTATTGATTCTTGTTAATATAAAAGCGATAACTAAAAGTGAACGGTCCTTCGATAAATAAATTATCAATCAATTCGGTAAAAAACAATTATTTGGTAAATAAAAATTTCAGTAAAAGTAATTGAAAAAATAGGTATTTTATAAGAAGCATTTAATAACGGCAATGCAAAAATAATAAGAAAAGAAAATCAACTGAATCTGAATGTACAATAACTCTAAAAATCATCACAGTCTATCATTGCACGTGTTGTATAAACCTTGAGTCATTTAGCTCAAGTAGAAAAAATTGATTAATTTTTTCAAGCAGGTGAACAACAAATCCTTGCTGTAGTCAATTTAAAATATATCCATTTCAAATTAGAAATTATCAAAAATTACATAGAAAGATAAGATACTAATTACACATAGTAATTACACATTATCAAAAATTACATGCACAAATTACAAAAAAATTACAAAATACCCTCCACATCTACAACCACTTCCAGTGTACGTGATCGGATCTAAGTCCTTTAACTTCCACGTCCCGGTATCAAGTGTTCTTTTCCTGGAAATAACGAGCTAAACGAGTTACTCATGAAGTACGTGACCGATCGCCACGGTCTCGTAGTAGTTAACACAAGAAAAATCACCGATTATTCCAGAAACGTTCGATTTATATCCGTATTCGAGCCCCTGACGAACGTATACCCTAATCGTGAACGAACGTTACCTATTCCTTCCGGTGTGGACCCGTAACACGCACACGTGATTGTCACTTTGTTTAATTAACGAAAAAGACTTTCTTAACGATTTATTATGCTAGATATATATCACCTGGTATCACACATACACCTACTTATCTCTGCATAAATGTAACGTCTGTATAGTAAAAAAGTCATCGTGCAGTAAAAAGCTACGGATACAATGGAACACACTTCCGTGTGACCATAGGATTCAAATTAATTAGCAAACGAAGAGCTTAATTATGCAACGCGATTTACATGATGTCTTCGATACAAAATCTTCCATTGCTGGATCTATTTTATTTGCAAACGATATCTTGATAGATGTTTTGCATGAAACTTTATTATAGGACGACTATCGATTGCGCAAACAGTATTTAATGATGATATGTGTATTTATCTGAAGTGAAATATCGATAAGATTAATCGTGATAGTTAATCGTACAGAATCGTTGAAAACACGTGATTGAAAGATTAAAGAATCAATGAAGAGTGTAAGAAACTTGAAATATGCATTCTTCTTTTCTTTTTAGTTTTTGTACGATTAACATGTGTTCGTTAAGTTACGCTATTTATATTTTACGTTAATGTAAAGATGAAGTCTATATTTTCCGATAGTTTGGTTTCTTTCATTATCTGATCGTGTCAATGCACACCATGAATGGAAACGTTCACTATCGAATCGATCAAGATAATGAAAAAATTTATAAAATACTAAGTTCTCGCGAATAGTCAGCTACAACGCGAAGATCGGACACAATTGTAAAAGAAAAAGGCCACGTTATCGCAAGAAAAACGCTACCGGTTACCCAACAATGGGAATACCTGGAACATGTTCTCGTCTCGATTAATTAGCTGAGTGCCTCTCTTGATGATTCAATGAGAAAAAGACTGAAAAAGGATGCACGCGTGTATTGCGTAATTGACCGATTATTTAGATACGCGTGTCTTTTCGACATAGGCTAAACGTAGTCAAGAATCGGTGGTAATTAAAATGGTTGCTGAAGATCGTTTCTAGTTGGTTTACATAACGTTCGCCGAGAAACAGGCTCGTGACAAAACATATCGGAGACAAAAAGAGAGATTTTTATTACAATCATTATCACATTTCAGTAATTTATCATATATCGGTAATTCGCGAAATACTTTGAAAAATTGTAACGTGTATTAGATATGAGTATGATGAATAAAGGAAAAGAAAAGTCTACAGAAACAATCGTGAATATTTCGCTCTATACATCGTGTTTAATAATTACAAATACATTTCAGATTTCACGAAATGTATGTAGAATTTTGAGAAACGGACAGATTGTCGTAAAATTGTCTAAAAGTAATCTTAAAATTGTCCTACAATTTTCTAAAAATTATTTTTAAATTCTACAAACAATTGTCAAGATTTACTGTCGTTTAAGTGATCATAGAAGCTCACGTTTTATACGAATCATAATTTCCGTCATTACGATACAAAATCAGGAATTTTACCAGGGATTCCTGATTCTAGTTCACGGAATTATAAAAAAAAAAGTTCCCTCGTCGAATGTAATGCCTGACGTTCTTTTTTTTTTCTTCTTCTGTAAAAATCTTCGATACGATCTCATATTCCGCGTTCTGCGGTGAATCCAGTCGCGTAACTATTCCTAGATCGTTTAGACAATTCTTCTTCCGTTAAACACCGACTCGTCAGCGACGAATCTTTTTGTCACATTAGGGAATGCTATGTAAGAGGTCTCGTTTCTCGAATTATTCAACGTTCTCGAGTGATCAGAAACACGGATAGAAGGGGTAGCGCGATGAGGTTTCCCCGATACCTCGTGTGACTTGAACAATTTCGAAATCGGCAAAACCTCGAATATTTCTGGCAGACTTCTGTACAATTTCTTCAATGGACATTTGTAGAAGGAAGTATCGCTAATTTTCGAGTTCTCATTACTGTTTCTTCGACGATGAAACTTGATTGAGATTATAGAGGATTCCTCTGTCGTTACAATGGACGCTGTTCGAGCGCCATCTTCGGTTGCCTCGAACAAATCCAAAAATTGTGCCTGGTTCATCGTTAAACCTGTAATACTGACGTCACAGATCAACTTCCCATCAACGGATTGATTCTGGATTAGCGACGCCACTTCTTGTATGGTTCCCTTCTTTGAATAAGGAGAATCATTTTGTGGTTGCATCGATGGTGTTTCGACATTATTATGCAAGTACCCGTGTTTCGCGACGGTTTCGTCATTTTGCGTTCTCGCATTCGAAGCATTCGCACTTATCCTCGTCGAGGTCGATGCATCAACGAGCCGATTCTTTTGGAGCACGGCTGAATACTCCAGTGGAGAACATTGCTTCGAAGTTTGCACGGGAACGTTCAGCCTTTGAGTCTCGTTTGTGTCTGTATCTTTGCACAACGTTAATCGTTCAGAACTGCAAATTTTCATGATAAATTTTAGTAGTGAAAAGTACAGAATTATTCGATTTTTAAACAGTATGTTTTGATAGCTTCAGATTGAAAAGAAGAAAATTTACGTATTAACCTTGAGCTAATTATCGTTTTCTTCAGGCTCTTCCATTTTTTCCTAATACCGATTGACAGTTTCCTGGTTTTCTCATTTTTCAAATGGCTCTGACTGGAACCATGTCGCGAAGGATTGCCGTAATCGCAACGAAGCGGCTTGAAAGCCTCGCTCGATGCAGAATTTACTGGATTCCCTTCGATCTGAGCCTGTACTACTTTCGTGGTTCCACCTATCTCCGAAGAAGAATTCGTGATATTCTCTAACTGGCCTTTTAGCGCCGAGGACCAAATTCGCCTCTGCACTCTGCAACGTTTTACTACACTCGATAACAAATCCTCAGCTTATACTTTGCATTTCACAACAAATGTTTTGCAATATCATAACCATCAAAAGTTTTTTAATTTTGAAAAAATGATTTTAATAAACAAACGATAGTCGATTTATTGTGAATTTGCATAAAAATTGTACTGTTTTTTTTTTTTTTATTATATCTTGCATCGAATAGATATTACTTTGACATTTTCCTTTGGGTTTTTCAATGTATATTCTAATATATGTTATATATAAAATTTGAAATTCTAAAATTTATATGATAAAATTCTGATAACATTCTGTCGTAAAAATGGAAATTAATTCAAACACCATTACTTTTCGTAAGAATGTCGTTCAAAGTGATGTTTCATCATTTACCTCTGTCCCCGTTCCACTTACTACCAAAACTACTCTGCTCGTTAACAAGATCGGTAGATTCATCGTTAACGAAACGTTGACTACCTTCAAATTAATAAATTCTCTTAATGAGCAAAGCGATACCTGTGTCGATTACGGGGTGGCTTTACGGGAACAATTTTCGCCTCTTCCGAAGAAACCGGTCCTACATCTTGAGCAACCTGTTTCATTTCCTTAGCTTCTGTTGAATCGATAGAACTCTGTTTGCAATCCAATGTATTCGAGATAGTTTCGTTCGAGGACTTGTTTCGATGGGGTTGCGATATCTTAATGTAAACCAGAGACGAGTCACTCTCTAACGACTGGTCTTTATCTAAAAAATTCGTTCATTTCTTTACGTCGAATCAATTAAACGTTCCTCGAACCAACGAGTTATACTTTCTACATTCTTTCCAGTTTGACTTACTTTTCGAAGAAAAAAGAGAAAATAAACATAAACGACATAGTATCGAAAGTGACTGAATTGTATAATTAACAAATTTATTGCCAAATATTATACAAAAAGTGAATGCAAGCGACTCTTTAATACACATCAGATACTTCTATGTTATTGAAAGAAAAAAATATTTTAAATAAAGATCAAATACAAAATACACAATAATTTTTATTACTAGTGTAATCCTTACAATATGAACCTAAACACTATACAATTAGACGAGTATCGCCATGTTTCTCACTATCCATACTGACCATGCACTTCGCTTGATTTTTTGTTACAACAAAAAGGTAAAATGTAGGCTGTGATCGCACCCAATCCAAACATTACTCCGTAAATTACGAACATTATATTCAGAGACTATCTACTATGTCAAACTATACTATCAAATTCATACACAAACTGAAGACGCGAATGACACGTCGCTACAGATTTACAACGAGAAGGGGAAAGAGCCAAGGGGAGAGAGAGACAGCTAAAGGGAGAGAGAAATGACGGATTAATAAATATTACGAATAGTTCGCGATAAATATTATGAAATATATTTCTCGTATCGATGACTCGTTGAATACTAGAAGGCAAGAATCGAACAGGAAGAGAATTTACATTTACAAGAAAACGTGACAGTTCCTAACGAAAAATTACATAGAAATCGTGGTATATTAAAAATAATTATCAGGAGTATAATGTAATGTGGTAACAGAAAAATTTCTCGTCAAATCATAACGAACAAATTGGAGGATTATTAACGAAAAAAAAAAAAAATCGGTTTCTAATTACGATAATCGCGAGGATTATGCAACGGGCAATGGGTGATACTTCTCAGCGGAGAAAAATGAACGGAATTTAGAATGCAAAAAGTCACGCGTTTGTTTTTTTTTCCCCCTTTGCAATTTCAGTCCCAACGGGATTGCTGGAATACTTTGATCAATATTATTGTTAAATGGTATTTAACACACGATCTTCGGTGATATCAAACAGTGGCAGACCTTCGAACGGACAAAGTTTTCTGCGACACACTTGATAAAATAAAAACCGCATAGTTCGTTTGAATTATAATTATTTATCACAATACACCTCGTGACTTAAATACCTTAAGTGTCGCTTATGCTAGTAATTTTACCATACATGTCGTTAGACACAGCGATGCTAAGCATTTTACTTAGATTAATAAGTTACGTTCAAGGATATGGTTTGAAACGACACACTTACATTGTCGTATGTTAATGTGAAGAAAAAAGAAAAACGACAAATGTGATTTTCAAGAAAATAAAGAAACGGCTGATATAAATGCTGGCGTGAGGTTGATAGGAGGAAAAATAGAAAAAAGATATTGTACATAAAGATATCTGAAGTGTGCAACAATAAGGGAAATCACAGAATTTCCCTTTGCGGGAAAATCGCGTGAAAATACGACTTATTGTTCCGTTAAACTTCGAGGTCGAGGTTATAAACGTACAGCAGTTTCTCCCTCTGTAAATTTGTATCTATGATTTTCACTTTGTATTTACGATTCGGTGTCGGATTAAGCGTTGTTACCCTACTGACGGAAAATTAGCACGTGACGCCGATGATTAACACAATCGCGCCGTAAACTTTTATCATGGCGCGTATCGATGATGGCGGACTTCGCTTTCAAAGGCACGGTCTACCGTTGGAAAGCGAGCAGATTTTTATTTCCGCAGTATATTAACGCGATAATGTACTCAACGATGAATATCGAAGGAAAGAAAGATAGGAAAAAAGAAAAAGAACGAACTAAACACAAGAAAGAATCGATCTATATTAATTGTGTTATTCAAAAAAATCGACGAACATCGTGAAATTATTTTACGTCAAATATCCATTTCCGTTTTTCTCACTTTTGCTTACGTCTCTTACGCATCTCTGCTTTGCAAAATAAGGGAACCCTTTTTGTTTTTATTATATTCAGGTCTCCCAGCTACATCGTCTTTATTCGTATTACACAATCGTACGCACTCGTTTTAAAGAGTTTGACATACTTTTTCTGTGGCCGTAAAATTGTGCAATTCTTTGAAAATGTGGCTTGTTAAATCGAAGGAATTGTACGTACGGTATATTGATATTTTGCAATTGATTAATGAGCAAAGATGCATGTAAAGTACATAGTCTTGACTCATTTAACTTCATTACTACTGTCACAAACAGCTGCACGTATAAACCTGTATTTAATACATTTTCTTTATATGTAAGTGTCATTGACACAATTGTATTATATTTCAGTTACACACGTTAAATTTACTCGATATTACACCTACGCTGTGAAATTACGTTTACTCTCTTACCCGAAATTTGCAGAATGTCAGTCAGCATGTAAATTTGCCTCTCATTTTCAAGACATTATTAAAACGCGACAAGTGTGTGCACAGAATATAGGTTGAGCGATAAGGTATGAGATAAAGTATCATTTTGAAGAATTTAAAGCAACATTTGAGGAATCAATGAGATTATCCTGACTTCTGTGGAGGTTCCATTAAAATGATGCAGATGATAAATAACGCGTTAAGATGGCCACAGGACAGAACAAGAAGCAAAGATGCAGGCTTTCTAGAGTGAAAAGTCCTTGACTTGTTGTACCCTCCACGCCTACATCTGCACCAGATCTATCAACCACGGGAAATGTATCCTTGCATATTTATCCTGATCACCTGTTTGCATTTTGTAAACGTTCCAAATTTTCACGTTTCCGAATTTTCAAATCCTTGAATTTCAAAATTTTCTATTTGTAATATATTTCTCTATTTCATTCAATACAAATCTGTTCCCTTATGCTATAAATATCACGATAGCGCGTTTGCCCCGCGAACTGCGTGTTGCTTACAAACGCGAATCCTTTATTAAGAGAAAGCAGAATGTCCGAGGCAATCCATCAACCGGCATCGATGAATCATTGAACATCTTAATCTGATTACGATATTCCGCGAGCTTTCGAGTTTATACGGAACCAAGCCACGCGATTGCTACTCGGTGTCGTTGCATAATCACTCGAATAGACACGCACGCTAATAAGAAAGAACAATAAAAGAAAAATGACGATAATCGACGGGAAACATCGTCGTTGAAATACTAACGATTAATTTTCTTCCACAGTACACGCGTTTGTAATCTGTTAAGCCTATCGTTCTTACCGTTCACGACGATTGCAATCAGCGAAACTAAACGGTAAAAATTACAGAAATCGTAGAATGTGGTTCGAGCTTATAAAAGGGTAAAGAATCTAAAAAGAAGCGATTAATTATGCTAACCGCGAACGGATACTTAACTATTCAAATAGCACAGAGAAATAGTGCACAGACTGTGGAGTTAAGATCATATCTCGCGAGTTAATTTGCGTGCCTTCCGTCACGTGTTTCAAGGTACGGAACACTTTGCCGTCACGTATACGTACCTACATAAGCGTACATAGATCGAACTAAATCATTGGATCTTCCAGTTAATTATAAGAAAGATATGACAGCAGCGCCAAAGGAGCGTAAACTTCATTCTCGCATGCATGATATTATTTGAAATATCTTACACACGTGTCAAACATCAACTTCAAACGTTCTCAAACATTCGTGAATAATGTATAACTACGTTGAATTGAATATCTTTCGAGTGTGAAAAACGCGGCATTCGTAATCATTCG
Organism: Anthophora plumipes; assembly: GCA_951804975.1. Classification (NCBI taxonomy): domain Eukaryota; kingdom Metazoa; phylum Arthropoda; class Insecta; order Hymenoptera; family Apidae; genus Anthophora; species Anthophora plumipes. Next base: position 23,508,282 of record OX638112.1, on the reverse strand, counting down.
TGAAAAAGGAAAAAAGAGAAATCGAAAGTTGATTATTGTTTTATAATTATTTCGAATAATAATCTTAATCCATAACTAAAGCTTAGCTTAAATACAACTTATCGAGCAGATCGTGGATTATTATTAATAATTTATTATTACGTGTTTCAGTGATCAGTCCGTATCTAAATACTCGTTCCTCGATCCTGAATGATCGTTTTTATCGCACCTTTTACATAATCACCGACCTCGCCGTTTTACAACGTATATATTACAACAATCCCCATACGCTCCCCCGTGGGAGGATCTATATATCTAAATTCCTATGGTAAACAGACAGCTTAATTAATTATTAATTATTATATCAAGGATCGCCATGCACGGATGGGTCCCATGCTTGTTTGGATACCACACGGACAACCCATGCTGAATGTCCTTGCATCAGTATTACAGGCACACGTTACTTTATTATTTCTAATTGACGTTTATCTCATTTATTTCACTCGTACCAGATTTATTTATTACATTTATTTCATTCGTACATCGTAACACAAACGATTGCTCGTTGTTTCAACATTGTAGACAATACTTTCCTACCCCCTCTCCCTTCTATCAGTGTTTGGCCTCCACTTTTGCCCGAGGTTGAACACGGACTGTTCAAAGAAACGATATAGAACAAGGGCAGTATAATTGCGACACGAAGTTCACTTCGTTCCTCCAAATCTTTATGATATTACTAGTGTACACAAAGAAAAACTGTTTTTCTCCACGGTTATTTCCTTCGAATCGTTATTGACAACTTCGATCAGCGTTCGTTCGAGCCAGTTTATCATTCATCATTATCAATTACCATCGTGTTCAGAGTAATTTGTTAAATTGTTGGAAAAGAAACAGGGCAGAAGAATTAGAACGTTTTGCGTAGCGTAGTTGCGTTAGGAGTTGAACGGCACTGAGCGAGGGATTTTAGAATTACTGTTCGTAATGAGCGGGAGTCGACCGATAAAGTCGTCATTACTCATATTGCAGCGATGCGAAACTGACGTAAAAATTATACTATACTAGACCACACCTGCGATGCAAGGCTAGATTTTTATCTCGTTCGCCAGTATGCGAATAGGTGGAACTTATTTCGCCACGTTCGATACGTTTTTACGTGTTTCTTTCTTATCGATCGTTTCGACCATCCGAAATTGCTTCACTTACTAATTATTTAACGTATATAGAGTAATTATTTTAACTTCAACGTTTTACGATTAAAAGTAACAACGTCGATCGTGTAACTAATGTTATTCAGTACTTTGAGTGACAGCAGGCATCGTTTTAATTGTCAAGTGTCATGAGTCATCGTATAAAGGTTATAATGTGTATCGATCTTTAATTGTTAAGCACTTTTACGTTGTGTGCCACTGTTCTATCCACCCCTTTCACATATAACAGGGTTATGGTTTTAACGATATCCATCATGAACCCGTCGTTCTTCCCAGTGAAGTTCTCTCACGTGCTAGTAATTTATTATCCTCGATTTCATTCTACGTTTAGACGCGTCACGAACGGACACGCATTTACGATGCATGTTCCTGCGACATAGCGTAGAACAACGAAAGTTGCCCCGTTCAATGACAATTCCGCTTTAATAAGGAGGCAAGGTTACATTTGATCAGGTTAGCATAGAATCGACAACAGGTGTCATTAATGTTCCACGATGAAAAGGTAAACGTATAACGTTGAAACAAGAATTTCTATTTCGTTCATCTCCATTTACATTTTCCACCGTTTCAAATATTTCACGGTGATATTTATCGAGCAACGAGATGACAAGGCTTAACGTCTCTGGGATCTCTGTTAAAAAAAATTTCGTCCATTCTTTTTCATCCCTTTTCCTAGATCTCGGAATAACTTTCTGGTCACGTGGCCAACCCACTTTCCGGGCACTTACGCGTTACGTGAGTTAGTCCAATCCAAAGTGGACGATGCATGTTATACATAAATCTTTATTCCGTGTTGACAAACGAAAAATGTTATATTCGTTGTAAACAAAAAAAAAACGAGAGAGAAAAGAAAAACAGAAATAGGTACTAATTATAAAATAAAATATCTATCGGTGATTGTGATGCTGTGACATATAATCAGTTAGCAACATTCTGAAATTATCACACTTTTTTGCAACTGGGGAAAAATTATTTAACTATGTATCAAGGACGAACAACATCATTATGCACGTTTACTACATCTGGAATCGCGTTATATCAAGATAATATGCATGTACTGTGCAGTTAAAAAAATCCACGGGCCATTAAATTATTGTTAGAATTAATAGATAGCTTTCTTTTTGTTTAATATAAACTCACAATAATAGGGTAGGAAAAAATTAACGTATGCAAAGGAACAGGTGGTGATCGCGTACCTTCGGTAATTATCGGCTCACGATCACGTGAATCGTGCACACCCATTGGCGTGTCGTGATTTTTTCTCCGCGTATTAACAATTCAAATAAGATTGCCACAATATCACGTACCGGAGGCCTGCCTGGTTTGTGACCAATAAGATCATCGACTGTTACAGAGAAAAATCATTGCCTGAGTGCGTGTTAACTGTCCACAATGAAGGAATTATGGCTTCGGATGACGTTCGTTAGGAAATGCATATCATAATCAAACGCTCCCGAACGAAATACAAACAACGTGTTTCGTTCAACTGGAAACGCAGAAATATCGCATAGATCGTTGAAGATACGAAAAATTTGCTGTCAAGAGAGTTGTTTGGTATGTGGGACACCATTGAAATTGTCTTAACAAACGTTCGTATAAAGAAAATCCATATAAGATTTTCGAGGTTAACTTTTTAACCTCGAAATCTCTTCTACGAATTCCTCTTTTGTATTGAACGGTATATGAAATATTTCTACGACTCTAATCAAACAAAACACACTGTATACTTGCAAGAATTATGGACCGTTTGTTCAACAGAGTATCGATTCGTGAGTAATTACCATTGTACCATGAAGGGAAAGGTAATCCAAGGGTAAGTACAGGAACTATCCCTCCCAGAAAGTCTCGGGAATGATATCGAAACGGTAAGCGGAATGGAAGAAAGATAAGAGGATTTTCTTCGGGATTTATTTTATTCGTGTCTTTGTGTAATTAAATTCTTCTGGTATAAGGTTCATTATATATATATTTATAGGTGGAGAGAAAGATCGCGTGGTTTTTAAATTGAACATATCTTAAAAGTTGATAAAAATATCTGCTACGACTTTATGCTACCACTTATCTTTTGGTGTGAAGTTCATTTGTGTGTAATTGAGTGTTATCCTTTACAGAGGGCGACACTAACCTTAGAAAAACAACTCGAACCGTTCGAACCTGACAATTCAAGACAGCAACAATTTAAACAATGAAGAGACTTTTCTTTCATTTGAAAGTACTTTCTGTCTACTGTTATAAGAAAGCAGACAATGCTTTTTTCTTTTCTTTTGTATATTCTGTGATAAGAAACATGGTTGTAATTCATTATAATTATGGCATACAACAATATTTATGAGCAAAAATTACTGTTTCTCAAAAACCCTTCCAGATTCTCTAGTTTCATTGAAAATACCAAATGCTAAATTAATGTCAATGTTCTGCTTAAACTACAGTCCTCACGAAGGTTATCGACTTGAGATCATTTATATAACTCAATATAAATTATTCAACAGCTTTCAAAACATAAAAGTTAAAATTCCGATGTTTGAAAATAAATTCAGTGAATTTATGCGGTATGTTTGACAATTCAGGATATCTAGACCAATTTGTAATAGTTATTGACCAAGTTTCCAAAAGTTGGTATTATTTAAAAAGCAATTTTTAAAAATTCCCTCGCTCTAAGGACAGCGTTGCGCCATCTATCGGTTAACTGCAGTATTAAAACAGGCGACAAAATCGGGTTGTGTATGTCGTGCCATCTAGTGTCGAACTATCGTACTATTAAAGAAGCTAAAATCGGGGTTGGTTTCTGGAATATAGTAATAGCACCTTCGCGCTAGATGGCGCCATATGCACAAATTGATTTTTGCAGACTATTTTAGTTGCTCTTAGAGCCAGGGAATTTTAAAAAATTGCTCTTTAATTAGTGTAAACCTTTACAGATTCACTTAGTAATTATTGTAAATTGCCGTAGACTCTCTAAGCTCTCAAATAAACTTCAGAATATCGCTGAATTTGTTTTAAAACGTCGGAATTTTAACTTTCATTTATATTTTTATTTTCAATATTCTCCCACTGTGCGATTAACTGTGTCCAGTACGAACCAGGATGGAGGACGCGGTAAAACGGTTTACCCATCACAATATCAGCAACAGATATTAGTTTATCTGGGTAAAAATCGAAAAGAGAAATTAAGAATGAAAAAAACGGAGTGTGTAACATAAAAACACTATCCCATTAGAATGCAAGGTGTTGTAGGTCAGCATAATACCAATCGCTAACAATATACCATAATATACTAATCGCCAGTAATATTGCTGTAGTCCGAAGGGTACGTCAGTCAATTTTCGTGTATATTATAATTAAATAATAGATCAAAAACCTTATTCTATGTTACAATAGATTCGATATATATTAAATAGAATTATAATTATGTATACAATTATGTCATTTAGTTCACTATAAGTATGTGCCGAAGTAAATTTGACAAACTAGGTAGAGAAGATTCACATGAGAATGGTGGAATGACATTATGGCTGGTTCACATTTATCTCGTAGTGACATCACACAAAAGATTACTGGTGATATTACAGCACGTGTTCTATTGATTACAAGTTTTATGTTGTCTATTCATTAAAGACACATTTTTTCGTTATTGATCAAAATGGTTACATATTACTAATCGAAACAATTATACTTTTATCCTCATCTATGATTGTATGCGTTTTGACATAGATTTGTTTGCATACGTGATTAGAAATCACCTGTTTTACCATCTGATAAAATCGTAGATAACTTTTTTATACCTAATATACTCTGCAAGTAACATTGCCCTTACCTGTAATACACTTCTTTACCGGCATAAGGTTAAGTTTTTATTACTCTGTCTTGATTATTTCAGGAAAATGTATGATTAATAAAAGGAAATCTATCCATATTACAGAAGTACGCAATTGTATAATATATTTATTATTTTCAACGGATTCTTACAAACAATCTTTTTATAAAATGTAATTGGGAATATATTTGAATTGAAGAAGTACCTATATTAAAATAACATTCTCGAGAGTATATATAAAGTATATTATTATTTCACTACTTTAATCCGTAACATTAATAGTACATTTTTTATGTGTTGTTCAAGTTGTTATGCAGATGCAGTCGTATGTTGGCGCCATGAGAGTCAATATTTGAAACAGAGTATACTCATCTTGTGTGCTGTATACTTTGTGGAATCGCAGTGCCTAAGCAGTCGGGACAACAGGAAATATGGCGGCATTGCGCCGAGTACGAAGGTGAATTTGTATAAAACCACGTTTGTTTATGACGATCGTTCGATCAAGCGGAAAAGACAACATTGTAATGAGAGTGTGCAATGCTGTGTGATAACATGTGTAGTGTTTTGTGACGAAAATAACAGCCCGTTGTGGCTGAATCGGATTTTTTGGCGTTGGATTGTCGTCACACGAGACGCATAATTGGCAGTGCCCTCGAGGTGGCAGGTACGCAACACATAAAAACACCCTTAGAAGCATACAAACTTTATTCTAGAAATCTTCTTTATGATATTGATGGATAGGATCGTTACGGAATTTCTTGTATTAATTGTAAACTGTGTTGTTGATCAATGCTTATATTATTTTCTAACAGTGAATCGTTAACGACCTGAATCGGGTATGTTCCCTGTTGTCATCAATAGGACATTGACTCTAAGGATGTTGCTCTCTTTCGACCTTCCCCTTTAACTCTCCAGGGCCAAAATAAAATATAGTATAATTATTTCAGTTTTTCGCTATAGTACATTCACGTAATGTTACGCGTAACTGTTTACGCCGTTCGAATGGGATGATAAAATCATTGAAACGTCGTGTAGTACGAACAGCTTAGTCAAATAACAACCGATTTGAACTTTGTAATTTCAGTACTAGTAACCAGCATTTCTTATACGTAAACAATATGATCAATCATATGCTATTGACCTAAGTTAAAACGTTTGCCGTTGGTTAGCTATTTAAAGCGACTGTTCTGGCAATGGCCGTGAATATGTTTCGCCTTTTGTTCAAGCCTGAAATTAGTTAACGTTCAATTGATAGCGTGTAAATATTATATTCAACGTTACGTCGCTTAACATTGTCGTTTATAATGAATGAAATACCGTTCAATAACACTTTACAATTAAGGATCATGAAATGACCTTCACATTCTATTCTCTACGATGCTTATTGAAATGTCAATGTTTTCTTTCACATGCAAGATGTGGCATATGTAATTTGTCGTTAACATTGTGTTTAAAAGTGATAAAGAAATTAGAAGTATCATAGAAAATATGAAATTAGCGATCGAAGACGATTGTAATAACAAATAGTATAACACGAGTTGTACACGTGTACGCATGCTGGATACATTAGTGATATATAGGTCAAGCGCTCCTCAACATCGAGGTCATTGCCCCAGGATTTACTCTGTCGATAAAACAGTCGTTAATTGGCTAAACTCGTTCCATTACCCACATACGCTTCGACGATAGAGGTCACCGTATGAGATATTCATGATTTATCTCCTCCTTTTAACACAGTTTGGTTTTAGACGTAAGTTGAGCATGTAGTTTTTGACATGTAACACAGTCGGCATACGTAATAAAAAACAAAAAAAAGAAGTACACGCTTATCTGTTATGAATAATACGTTTTATCCGACATCTGTTTTTTTCACGTCAACTTACTTCGTTCCAAGTCAATACAATATTTTCGATTTATTAATTTCACAGATAATTAACATTTTTAAACATCTTTTCAAATATTTGTTACTGTAGTTCATAGTTACTATTTTAAAGTGTTTCCACGCGTATCCTAAAGGTCGTCGAACCGTCCAGTAGCATGGATAAATTTATCAGTATTAGCTAAGCGTGGTCAATGCTTCGGCTTATATTTAAACTTCGTTAGAAGATACTCAGGGACGAGGCGTGTTGACCTTGAACCCAAAAATCGTATCAGACTTTTTCGCCAATTCATGATTCTCATCTTCATCTCATATGTATTATCCGAAGAACATTTCTCCCCATTTCAGAAAATTTGTCTAGAATTTTATAATAGTCGCGTTACATAACAGCTTATTTATAACTACTGCACATATTAACATTATCTTAAGCAAATACTACGTAACGTAGCAAACTACACATTCCGAGGGCAAAACGAAGAAAACATTCTTATTAATAGGAACCGTCACTGTTTACTATTGCGCGCGTTTCATTACCGGCTCGTTCCTTTGTTCTAACCCTCCCTGGTATGATGAATTCAGGGTCAGCTCGCCTCGCTCGGCTTCGTTCGAAGGTAATTATGAGAGCTGCCATTATCATTCACTCGATCGTGACCAGTGTGCGTGTGCATGCGTGTATGCACTCGAAAGAAAATCGCGACGAAACTAGTGAGTATGTGCATTGTAATCGTATCGATAAGCATGGTTGTCTTTTTAACGGCTCACGGTATTACGCGCTGGTTTCCACAGTCGTTCTAACGCGAAAAGAAAACATATTGTGCCGTGTACATGGAACAGGTTATTATCGAAACAGTAAATTTAGCAACGGTAATCGAATGAAACGCACCGAAGCGCAAACGCGTGTAAACATGATTCGTTCATTCTGACCCAGATACCTTGCGTCTGTTCCACCGTATTTATAGGTGGAACCTCGCTGCCAATCCTTTTCCATCTAACTCGATTGGAACTCTCGAGCGCCACGAGTCATGGGATTCTCCGATGCATCCAGAACATCCTATATACCGTCGGTTGACAATCTTGTTATCGTTTAATATTTCATGATTCGTACCGGTTCTGTGATTCTCGAACGGATGGGGCGCGAACGTCGCTTCAATTTTCCGTCAGTCGCGACATCTTTTTAGTGTCGGCTATAGGTTATGTGAAGCGAAGACTTTTACGGCGAGTTTGCGTTCAAGATGCGTTCGATACAATTGATAATATTTTTAGTACAACGCTGTTGGTTACTCGGCTAACGAATTATTAATAAACTCCTGGCTATTTCCGATTAGGCGAGCAATGTCGATCGACAGCCAGATAAAAGTAGAACTATGTTGAGTGGATACGTGCTAGGGTATCTAGACGACCGCGACCTTCAGTTTTCATTAAGACGCACCTTAAACGACGACAAGCCGGTTGGTTAGCTGTTTGTCAAGTAACTTTAGACATTATTCTTAATGGAATTTGTAATTGTTAAATAAGTATCTATACTATATTTTTGTTTTCTCAATTATTTATCAAGTTCTCTAAATCTTGAACGTTGTATATATTCAGCTTATACATTCTATTGTGCTTTAAATATCGATTTACAAAAATATACTCTCGATACTGTGAATGAGTTTACGACACAAATGCATGCAGCTTTACGTATTTCATAATAGTCGCTTTTACTTTTAAATCAAATGAGAGCATATACAAAAAGGAATAGAATACAAAACACAATATATCAACTAAGTTTTCTTACACTGAGATATGTAAACGATAATAACTTCGTTTCCAACAAATCCCTTACAATTGATTTCAATGCACCGTCTATTTTCTAAAATATTTCACACGGAACACGATTCTTAGACGCCACCTTTTTTTTCATTCGAATTAAAGATAAATTACTCCCACGAGAAAAGAGATGAATCACTGAACGATAGTAAAAGGGTTAACAGTAAAGAATCATTCTGAAAGGTTTTTTTTTCTTTCGTTCTCCTTTTTCTTCTCCTTTGTTCCATCCACCCCTGATGGCGTCACTTTCGACACGACCAGCCTGTACGTTTGTACGTTATCAAGCGTCGTGGAATCAAAGTGGTTGCTAATAAAGCGGACGTACCTACTTAATTAGCACAGAAGGATGATCGTGTTGGATTAAACTAGGTCAGGCGAGTGACGCGCGCACATGCCTGACCGGGTAATATTTATTCTTGGCGCTGCATGCAACAGAGATGCTGTAGTCCATAAGAACATCGTTTACTTTAACGCGATTTCCCTAGTGTCGCCTTGTCAACGGGCCTCTGACGTTACTGCGTCGCGTGATGCTTGACGCGTAGCCCTCTTGGAAAAAGTTCAGGAACTTGCCGTGCACCGTCCAACGGATTTTCATAATTTGCATACATAATTCGAACAAGTTTCGCGGTCTTTGTTACAAATGACATAAAGTTAGAAGGTCATGCACACTTGTTTAACATAATATAGTTGAAAAAAACTCACACGCACATACACACGTTAAAATTCCTTTTATTACGGAATATTTACGGACCCATTAATGTTTACATGTAGCGACGCGAGTTTTTCATGTACACGAAACCTTTCATTTTATTAATATCTTTATTTGAGAAAAGGTGGAATTTTTTTTTTTTACATAGCGACACTCATGTGCTTCAAGCGTATACCAATTTTCTAATTTTCCACATTTCGAAAAGAGGCTTGCAAAATTTTGGTAATTAGTACATTAAAAATGTTTACACAAATACAACGGCATATGATATCTTATCTATTAGGAATTACGTGGTAGCCCATACAAAATGGTCGAGGTTTACCTGAACGTTTACTGTTACGTTAAATACATGTACATTATAATATGCCTATTGGTTTCACTTTAATAGATAATAGTACATCTGGTACGATCTTTTTGCATCATTTTACCGTGTTCAGTTTTCCATCCACGTGAAACGCAAAAGGTAAAGATACGTTACGCTAAAATTTTGCTATTTTTCACCGAGCTGTCGATAAAACATATTTCTGCATATCACCAGATAATATGTTGAACTGTAATAGCTGTATAATCGCATAATTGTTTGTAATTTTTTTTCTTTTTTTTCCAAATTCACGTTCATTTTCGAAATTAACGTTTTCGTTACCTCGACGAGAGGTGAAGTTTCTTCAAGGGCACTAATTGGCAAAGTGGAGCAAAGGTAACTTACCGTTCCCGTTCTCAGGTGCTCGATAGTGATTGACCGTAATTTCGACGATCGAGTAGAGCCTGTTATTCGGTGCACATAAATACGAGCATTGTTAAATATGCAAATACCCACGTGATGAAAAATTGTACCAGAGGGCGGGGGGGAAAGGAGAATCGTGAAGGTGAAGCATGTATATACGCGGAGGAAATCGCGGCGTGACGTGTAAAAAAGTTACCGATTTTAATCCTCCAGGCACGATCGGGTTCAACGATACCGGTCATTCTTTTCGCTAGTCAAATCTGCAAAGGGGCTCGTGAATTTCTTATTTTTCCATGGACACCGCACCTGCCGCAGGTGCAGCTGCAAGCCAATGAAATATCACTCGAGAACGATGAACCAAAAAGCTCACCCTGAACGATATTCGTTCGCGTTTACGCGATTTAGCTGCTATCGATTATTGTTCGTATTCGTTAATAATAAACCAAATTTCATACATACACAAAAAGTTAGGAAAGAATAATTTATTCATGGTTAAAATGAATTGCAATACCGAAGCAGTATCTTTGAATAAAATTGAGATATTACAATTTTAAATATTAAGCGTAGAAACGAATTCTTTTCGACTGGAGTCACATAATCAAGTACATAGCTATTCAAATCAACATATTTTTGTGATGGTATTTACAATTGGCGAAAGATCATTAATAATGATGGAAATTATTTCAATGATTTCATTTCTTTTAAATAAACCTTCGATTGTACACAGAAGTCGGAAAGAAATTACTTCTACACCTAATAAATATCGTTTCAGTCTTATTTTTCGAAACTTTAACATTCGAAATATTCACGCGAAATACATGAGATAGAAAGTTAAAATGTTGAACAGTTTAGTTTCCCGGAGGTTATCGACAAACGCATGGAGTTTGGAAGAAATCGTTGATTACGTTTGACGTAGAAATGTCTCGTATATACACACGTCTTCGAGGATATTCGAAGTTTTCTTGAATTCCATATTAGTCGTATACGACTAATATAACTCAACTAGCAAAAACCTTGCGCAGTTAGCCTGCATTTACGTAGTATCCGTTATCTTATCTCATACCGTAAACAAGTTGCAACACTATTGCAGTCTGTTTTTGAAAAATTTCGAAGGAATATTCCTGTCAAACACACACACACACGACACGAACAGCAAACCAACTGTCAGTTATTATCTATTTTTGAAAAAATGAAAAAAAAAATGTAATTTGCAAAAAGCGGAGATTACTGACCGTGGTAAACGTGTAATTTACGACGGGTATACATATAAAGAGGCGCGCGAAAACGATACAATTGCGACGTACGCATCTTTCACGCTTTCCGACGTCCGTCAACAGACAAAGCTTTCATACTACGTTGAAAGCTGCGATGTAGAAGAACAAAAAGAAAAAGACAAAAAAAAGAAGAAGAAAAAAAAGCGTTGCCCATAAATTGTTGCACGCATGCATAAGGAATTTCGTATCGTGCGAGATTTACGACGAAGCTCGATCGAACATGCCACGCTGAAACGTGATTTACCACGACTGCGCATTGATTTCTTCGTGAATAATTCAACGGGTCCACGCGGGACGATTGAACGCGACTCGCTAATTATTTTTCCATCGCAAAAAGGTTCCGAAGTGTCATTGCTAAATGGTTATCAACGAGTAAGGTCAATAATAGAACCGTTTCTCGAGCGATGTTTATCTACGTGAATCGTAGTAAAGTAGCCTTTGATACGCGGAACGGTTATAAATTTGTTGTGTACATCTCGTGGTTCTAGAACGATAGAACGTAACGTCGTGAATGGTGTGACTCGTCGAAACGCGAGCATGACTTTATCTGAAATGATTGCATCGTTCGGTTCGCATAATTGCACTCGCGTTACGCAACGTGTATACATACGCGGAATATGTACACGCATATGCAGAATAATTCGATGAATCTTCGAATAGTAATATCATCACCCTTTTCTGAGAACGTAATTCAGCATTGATTTCAACGCGTAGGTGTCTGTCACCAGAGTTGGTTTGCGTAATAAAAAGCGAGTATCAGAAATTGTACCGTAACGATTTTCATCGAGCGCCACTTTAGATAGCTTTACGCTATTTTTAAACGAAACAAGTTCGTTCAATTGCAAAAATTTTCACGTTACCCGTGTGCAACGGTGTATATGAATAACGAAGAAGTAACTTTCGTATCGTTTTTTCACCTTGAACTTTGATCCTTTGAACTAGAAAAAGATTTTTCCGTTTTTTTTATTTTCTTTTTTTTACCGTCTTTTCGCCACTTTGTTATCATCGCGTATGATAGATAAGGGGGAACAGGAGCAGGTGATTACTCGAGGAAAAACGTGTGTATACCCTTCATTGAGATGTGACGCATGTCGATACCCGTACGACCGATAGAATCCCTTAATCTTAGGGTGGCATTGAACTTGCGGTGAGATACGCGAAGAGTTCGATTCATGTTGATGTTTACACAGAGGAAATACTGGAGGTAGTATCATCCCCGCGATAAAACAGTAAAAAAAAAAATTAGATTCGTGAGTATAAGTGTGTGTATGTGTATATATATATTATAAAATAGCGATTAACGCGAATCGTGGATTTGCATAGCAAACGTTTTATGAATAATGCATTTGGTCGACGAAAATATCGAAGGCAGTTTATTAAATTTATAACCTTACTGTCTCACTAAACTATAGAAAATTGCATTCGAACGTTTTGCTTATAACGCATAGTAGAAACGTTAACTTTTCCATAAACATTTCACTTTTCCGTGAACTTCTCATTTAAATGTAATAAAACGTGTGTGTACTTCTGACGATATTAAATTTACTGTATTATATTCTATATTCTATTCTATATATCTTAAGTTATAAGTTATAAGTTCTGCAGTCAACGGTCGCTGTTGCAAAAGATTAAACTATGCTTTTAGATAATTAAACGCTAATTTCAATATGGCAGGAAAATGTGCGTAATTTGAATGGAGTAATTTTACTGGAATGAATGTATGCAGGTCATTGCTATGGTACTCGGACGAGAGATATTAACATTGAGCGAAGACTCATTCTTCGACGTACGGTATATCGCTCGGGATAGTGTTCCACAGTAAGCCACGTGTACATCCTGCCCCGTGCTTCAGGGGCAAAGGACTCTTCTCTGTTTCTATCCTGTCTTTTCTCCGCTTGTCTTCTTCTTCTGGATGTACATAGATACGTATACAGATATACACGAAATCCCCGTGGTATCTATAAAGTCCCCGCGAACTTTCGCGATTACATTTCCACGAAGGAATGTCGGTGTACACTTAGAGATATGGTAAAACGGAAGAGTGAGAGAAAGTTCGAGGCTATGCTAAGACCGTGAATCCTCGAGGAAATCGAATCGTTCTACGCCCATCAAAGAATTATACCTTCCTTTCGGTGAATAAAAGAATACTCCAATCTTCGAATATACTCTTCAAGACAATATTGAAAATATATATTTAACACGCTGAGTACCGCGTCAATTTCACGTGACTTTCCATACAGGTCACCGTGGGTCGTCGATGACCCACACGACACTTAACGTGTTCATTCTTTAGCACTATAGATTGTTCTTATAGTAAATTATTACATGCATTATCTTCTTTAGCTATCTTCGTTTCTACGTAATGTCTAAAGTAAACAGTAACACACTTACGTGCTAAACTGTGAAAAAGTTAACCCTATTTAGAAAGAAAGAAAAAAAGATCCATCAAGCAATTTGCGAAGGTTCTTTCCTTTGAATTTTCACCAAGTGAAATTTTTAAAATACGAATCTTATTGAATATTCAGTGACATGTCATCGAGTGTATTTATAAATAGTACACAACGAATACATTCTTTAACTTTATTCAACCATCATGGAGCAGTCTCAATTACGCAAAGGAACCAGATGATCAAGATGATCAGAGGCACTCAAGAGGTATCGATCGAGGTGGGAAGGAAAACGGTGGTATTTCGTCCAGCTCACTATTCGTAAATAATAATCGGACAGAGACAGGAGAGTAAAGTGAATTGGTTAGGTGAGCGTCGTTAACCGGCGCTCTACTCGAGAGAAGAAGAGTCGAAAAGCGGCGGGTGGTCGCGCGTGCACCGACACGGCCCACAGTTTCGTCGTCGTCGTTGATCACGAATATGTCGATCGTCGACCAGACCAAAACACATGCACACACACCTACGGGGTTATCCTCGTGTAACCATGTACTTCCTCTCTCTATCTATCTATTTGTATGCGTGTATATGTGTGTGCTCTCTTTCCAGTAGCTCGTGCATTCCTCCGTCTACGGGCACGGGCACGGGCACGGTTTACCCTACGCTCGACCAGGAACAACCCCCGAAAATCAGCCACTGAACGAACAAAGAGAGTCTAGTGTCTAGACGGCTGGATATTACCGGCGACGACGATATGCACACCGTGTTTCGTATTTTCTTTGTTTCTTTCGGCCGCTCGATACTTCACTGCGTCGTGACTGCCACCGGCTTTTCGTATTTTTAACGGAACCAACCGCGTAATATACCGGCACGCAGCATGCACCTAACATGCGTTTCGTTAAAACGGTATCCATGTTTTCTGGCCCCAACCTGTAGAGCGTATTACTTCGATAACTTCATCCGCCGAGAAGAATTACAGATTTTTGAAAAACTTCGAAACAAAAGTGCTAACAATTTACTTTTTGAGCAAGCTTACAAATGTGAGCTTTTTATCGTGTGTAAATACTAGATTGAAAGATTTCCTATCGTTGAATTAGAATAAATTGAAAGAATTTCGGGAAAGTTGGTTAAAAGGGGAACTTTACTTCGTTAATATAGAGTGCAGTCTAATATACATTTTAAATCTACCTAAAAATAGTTTACTTATATATTTTTGTAGTACTATATAAGTAAACTTTTGAGAATTGTTCATAGATGTTCTTAGAAAAAAAAGCGGGAGGAACGATAACGTCAAGAACGTCAGTGATTCGATCGAAATAGTCCCTACTCCATCCGACAGTTGTTCATCTGCGCTCAAAACAGCTCTCAAGCGAGTGCATCGCACGTAGGTTACCTCTCGTCACCTTATCAGTTCTGTTGTATAGCGCGCACGCAGCGGAACCTAGTGATAGTAGAACGATGTCGACGACCCGGTGTATCAACACAGACCTACCTGACGCCAGCTTCTAAGATACAGACATCTATCTGTACGTGCTCGAATATATATGTGTAGGTGTGTCTCTCCTCCATACTGTCGAGCATTCTGAAAGCATCAAGAACCCTTGCTGTTCCATTCAATAAGATTCGAACTCTCAATCGATATCTTTATTCAATAGCCCGCCTCTGGTATCAGAATTTTTATCGGATATCTGCTTGCAAACTGGCACGACTTCATTTCGTTGGCGATTTTTTATTCTCTTTTCTGTACATTTGAAACGTACACGTGTTCCTTTTTCTTTCTTTTATCTTTTGCCGAATGCAAATTCACTGGATGCTCGAATTCGAAAGTCGTTCCAAACGAATCGGACAGCGGTTGTAAATTTCGTTATTTTCATACTTTTTACTCGACAATTAACGTCGAATATACTCTACGTAGGTAGAAATTTTTGTAATTTATTTGAACGTTATTATTACCGTTACATTTACTGTACAATTTCACCTCTGATAAGAACGGTCCATTGGGAAAAGTTAAATTAGATACTTGAACGTTTGAGATAAACAGAAATCGACTGGTATCAAGCAGGAACGCTGAAAGTGCAGCAAACACGACCAGGCATAAAGAAAACCACTGTACCGTAACCATGTCGAAGTAAACCGATTCTGACTGCTCCGGATATTGTAACGAAAGTCAATATTCCGTAAAGAACGGCCTTATCGATAAGCAGTGATAAAGAGGAGGCTTCGGTCTGCGCGATTGCACGAAAATATTGTCGCTATGAAATCACCCGTTCGACGAGATTATTCAATTACTCACACTCGCTAAATCTTTTTCTTTCTTCTTTTTTTCATTATTCGTTCATCTCTAACGTTCGATTCAGATGTAATCGAACAATAGACATTAGTCGTTCAGTTTCGTTGTATAATTACGCAGAAGCTAGTTTCTGCGTGCAAAATTCGTAGGAAATTAATTTACGATTTAGTATCCCGTGTAACAGCGTTGCGTGGCTATAAACAAAACCGGCGTTGATCCTGAGCAACATCAGCTGATTGTTCCGAATCAGAGTTGTTATCCAAGAGAATACGCAATCGGCCCACGCGAGACGTGGCTTCATTCGTGACTGTGGCTCGAATTACTCCGATTGCGCGCTGCATCGATGAACATTGTCGGTTTCGATTTAACGTCATCGTCCCCCCTCCCTTCTTCTTCCACACCTTCCATCAGTAAATTACACATAACAGAGACGTGCTTCTGTTGTATCGAATCTGTATTATTAATAGTACAACGGTACCATACTGATGAGGTTGTTCGGCAAAGACGCTCAAGAAAGAATCTTCACAAACTAGTCGCTAATTTTTTATAGAACTTTTCGGCAAAGTATTTCGCACGTATTTATAAATAATCTCCGAGAATAGGATTGCAATTATTTCGTTCATTTTATATTGGAAAATTTCTATTTGCTTTCAATGAGAAATTCATCCGTTGAGAACAAAATTAATATCCATTTTAGTTAGTTTACGAGTTTATATTTTAAGTAAGTCAGGTGTTCCGATAACATATTCAGTATAATTCCACGAAACGAAGAATCGCGATTTATATCGATATCAGGGCTTGATTATTCGCGTATACTGTGCACCATATTATACCACGAGAAAAAAGAAAAGAAATATCTTTACATCAAATATTCATTGGACAGGCACGGGTATGGCAGGCATGAAAATCATTTCATCGCTCTGCCGAAGCTTTCCCACTTCTCCGAAGCCAGAGGAATAATTTTCAGCTCGACTGTAACATATGTATAACATTTCCTTACTACAGACCCTGTCAAATATCAAACGTGCAACGGAATAAATTGAATATTATCGAAACGCAAAAAAAAAGGAAGGGGAAAGAAGAAGAAGAAGAAAAAGGAAGAATGTAAGAAGTTTATCTTTGAGTGATATTACAGAAGCATACATTTTCAAACAATTCGTTCGAACGAACTTCAAGTTGCTTGAATTCTTTGTCTCCAGTCATGAATCCTCGGTCCCGTCAACCATTATTCATGACATTCCAAGGCATTCTTAACTTTTTTTCATGCCTTAAAGTCGCCATCAACATTGTTGTAAGCGATTCGTAACAGGATCTTTCGTTCGATTATTATGCCGCAACCGATTGCAACGCATACACGTGTTTGTTTTCGTTGCACATCGTCGACGGCGTGGTACATCATTTACTTACGTTATCAATCAATCAATCGACTGTCATTCGTGGTCTTCCGCGTCTCGCACGCCTGCCCTTTCGCAGGGTATTATCGAAGGTATTATCGTTTTTTCACCTTACCACGGTCTGTAGCCATGGCAAAATATTTACAGCGAGTACAAATGACGAAGCGGCTTCAGAGAAAAGGCTAACATTACCAATAATATCACGGCAATAACGTTGATCTATTGCGTTTCAGGAAAAGTCTAAAAAATGAAGGATGACGTAGAGGAGGATGATGCTGGCGCGTTGTCTTCCACATCGGTGCCGGAAACGACAATCTCGTACGGGTAAGAGTCCAGTTTTTCTTGTCTAAATCATGCTCAAGGTGGAGGCTCGAACTAACAAACACGTTACGCTCGGCGTATATTTGTTTCTTACAAAGAAATGTATTTCGATTGGAGGCGAGTCTGTTCAACGTGTGCTGCAAACGGCGCATGGCGAATTCACACTGGCTCGAATACTTCAAATCAGGATAGGTTAAATATCATTGAAACATTCTTGCATTAATTTTAAGCATACAAATTGCAACTGTATCGAGATTATAACGAATCGCTAAATATAAATCACAAAATAATAATAACAATCTTTTTATAGTATTAACTTATAAAAATAGTACCTTTTATAGTGTTACTTTACGTTCATTTAATAACGTCATCGCATAGCGTTACAACAACGAAATAGAACACGTTAATATTTATATACTATATCGTCAGGAAAAAAAAGTTCTTAATTGGGAAAGATTAAAGAATCCGTTACGAGCAAATTCAATAAGCATAACTGCATTTAAGAAAATCTGTTTTAAACGTCAAAGCATACACCAGATAATATTCTGTTCGCGCGGGAACATGCTCGAATTCTCGCGCGTAAATCCAGCGAAAGAGCATTACGCACGAAAATTCGTTTCTTATCGCGCGAGTTGGAAGCAGCCTTACACAAGGGATCCGCCTAAAAATGTGTTGTTATCATGCTGCGCGCTCCGAGCGCGGATAGCATTGGAAGAAGACGAGGGGAACGACGATTGGTCGTCTGCATGGGAGGGGAAGCGCTGATTGTCACGGAGAGTGGGGGTAACACTCCACCGGCAGTTCGCATCCAACTACCGTGCGTGTTGCGTCTTGACGCTTGTTACGCTGTTTTTTTTTGGCAAGTCTTTTAAGTCGTCACTATTTCACCTAATATACGTATACATACAAGTATATCGTATCGCTAACATTATGACGATTTTATTACCATACCGAAGTCTTTAAATACAACATTGTCGTAACGTGAACTGTGTACTGTCTACAGTGTCTCGTTTTACCTCGCGCAGAACTGAATCGTGCTATTTACCGTACAGACATTGGATACCATAGAACTATACGAAACTGTCGTTCAATCTAACGACGATTGACATTGCACAAAATCGAAAAGAAACCATATATTCTATCCTCGGAATGCATAGTCGACGTGTATTTTCTCCGTCCTAAGAGACATTTGGGACAGTGTGTCAAGGCCGGAGATTCCTTCAAGTAACATTGTGGGCTCGGGTCTCTCAGCTTTATCACATTTCACACGATGGTAACGCAACGCTGGAGCAAGAAGGAAGCAACCAGCGTATGCATCCTGAACGCTGTTAGATCTTATTGACGGTAGAGCCTGATTCGGGCTCGTCGATCGATACCCTCTTGAGATCTCTGTGTGCGTCTCTTGATCGGGCGGATTTCCTGCCACACCAGGATCTAGAACACGGTGTCAAGGTCGGGAATCCGACGTAGACTTCGTGTACTTCAAACCGTCGATAAGTGGCGAGCGCAACGGGCGATTGTTTCACTACGTGACATTTCAGTGTATGAAAAATCGGTGTCCGGCTGATATAGGGAACGGAAAAGAACATTGCGCGCGACCGTTACGCCGTAAC
Organism: Anthophora plumipes; assembly: GCA_951804975.1. Classification (NCBI taxonomy): domain Eukaryota; kingdom Metazoa; phylum Arthropoda; class Insecta; order Hymenoptera; family Apidae; genus Anthophora; species Anthophora plumipes. The sequence goes on along the minus strand of OX638112.1, from coordinate 23,488,884 downwards.
GTGAAACTCAATGCGTTCCCGAGACAGAGGAATCTGATTCTCGCGTGACCTATTGTACGTCTTCAAAGGACGCCGCGTTTCCGCAGTTTTTTTTCCGTCGATGCACACACTTTAACGTCGGCCACGTGTGTTCATGCGTACGCGAAACCAGAGAGACTGACATAAAAATTTGGCGGGATAAGAGACCTATCGTAGATTCGTTCTGCGAGAAGGCGTTACTATCGACGAAAACAGTCACTCTTTCTCTATTCTTCTCTTTCTGACACGTTGTATCTCTGGCTCTGTCTCCCGATTTTGCCGAATGTTTGCTCATCGCTTGACGTAGATACAGGACTCGTGGGTTTTTTTTTTATCGGTACGCGCAAAAAAACGAGCGGAGCGATCGCGCGGGCAAGATTAACCGGCGACCTGGCTAATTTTAATTCGCGCAACAAACAAGCCGCGAAGTTGTCGCGCGCGATAACGGCCAGACACCACGGCCGTTCAACGTCGAACCGCCGAATCTCGTTGTTTGCGCGCTCTCTGTTCTCCAATATGGCGAACGACGCCGAGGACGAGTCTAGTGTTTCGTATCTTCCTCATTCAGCTTGAATAAAACATTCAACGAAGTGTCATATTGTAAACACGTGATTGAGAATATTACTTCTGATTTATCAAAGTGACTAACCGAAGAACAACAGTGTTGAATAACTCGAAACGGACCATCATAAACGAAAATAATCGATGTAATTTGTGTTCAGTATGAGGTGCAAGGATAATCTATCGAATATCCGTGTTCCGATCGTACAAAGAAAATTCAAGGCTCATACCGTTGATACCAGCACTTACTGACAGATTAATCGAACGAAAGTTTATCAAAAACTAGCAAGAATGTGGAGGGAACAACAGAAACAGGTGTACCTGCAACACCCTCAACATCCGCAGCAACAAACTCTTCATCCAGGGATCATCGGCACACCCGAAAGGACCCATCATCATCATGATCATCATCGAACAACCACCATGGAATTGCCGGCTCCAAGGTCAGACTCGTTGTTCTATTAATGAGATAAGGTCGGAGAATGCATCAAGGTGAACGGATATGCGTGTAATCCGTGTAATGTTAAAGGTTCTGCCTTAATCGTCGGAGCTAACCCTCCGGACCGGCTAGGGTGAAATATTTTCGTTACATAATCTGTCGAGCACGGTCAATTTGACCATAATCGGGAAAACAGGTAGAATTTACGGTTGCTGCACAGTAGTACTACGTACCGATACAAAATTTCATCGATTATCGAATAATTTTAAATTCTAAGGTGAACGTATGAATTTGCCGGTAATTTGAAAGTCAACTTACGTGGTTTCTTTCCTTTCTTCTTTCTTCATTTCGATATTTTTCACGTTTTATTCAAAATTCAACTTTTCAATTGAAACTGAAGTTGAACTTGAAGCACGTACACATTGTACATGGTGTAACATCGATTAGGTGTAATATAATGAAAGAATAATAATGACTTTGATAACAGTGATTTTAATATCAATCTACTGCTAAATAGTTAAGAGTTATATCGTTCTTGTACACGATTCGTATAGTTTGCACGCGATTCATAGGTATACAGAAATTCATATCGGAATACTGAAAGAACACGTTTAGGTGTAACCTAGTTGTGGCAAGCACGATGTTGATTTTCATCGCTTGTTTACTATGACACGTTTCACACGAAACGATCAACGTTTGTTCTCCTATCCCTTGAGTTTTCTCCTCTCTCTCTCCCCCCCCCCTTTTTCTCTCTCTTTCTCTCTTTCTCTCTTTCTCTCTCTATTTTTTCTTCGTCTCGCGTTGTAATCGCGTTACGACCGACACGACCAGCTTCAAAATGAATGCAGCAATGTACAGTGCAAGTTACATGTAGCGTGTAGCACACACAGATTGCAAAGGTCGCGATATTACTTCAACCTTGCAATCTATATTCTACCGACAAATCGAGCATAGATAACAGTTGACATTAGGTTTATTATCTACGTGTATTAACAATCCTCGGGGAGTCGACTGTAGCAGATTAACTGAACGTTGTACATGCTGGTCCATTAAAAATGTGCCTTAACGATAACGGGAACAGCGTGTTAATAGAAGTATCAACACATGTGTGTGTTTAGCTCATTCTGCTTGAAGTTACATTAGAGTTATACGTTCGTATCTTTTTCTAGATCTCAAAAAGTTAAAATTACATTTTTAAACAATTTTTCTAACTTAAAAATTAAAACATATTTCAAACATTTGAATTTTTCCATTTTTCAATATACTTCGATGCAAATTTCATTTGTTATTCCATACGTTTGGGTGAGGAATTTAATAACAATCGAAAAATATTAAAACAATGGAAACGATTAACGATTTCCAGTATTCATAATCGATGGTATCACGGTTTGAAAATCTCAATTTACGTCTTCGGGTTTTTTTCCTCTGAAGTTTTGCATTGCAAACGTCTTTGTCTACATCATACGACGACTTTTCGCAAATGTCACTCAAGCTCTGTAATTCACGCTGCACAATTAAGTGTGTTCATTTTCATAGAAAAAGAAAAAAGAAGGAAAAAAATGAAAGAAACATTCGTTAGTTTACTCGAACGTTATCAAGAAATCTTTAATGCATTGACGGTTTCTTGGAAACAGACGTTCGTACAACAGTTAAATGTGATTTACTGTGTTAAAAAATTTTATCCATGAGACGGTTGAAAAAAAAAAAGATTGACTTTCTCTGCTCGTCGCATCTTGTTTCGATAATGAAATTAAAGCCGACGCAGGCGTTGCAAGACTTTCACTGAATTTCCGACGGAAATGTCTCGCTAAAACCTGGAGAACCTTGTTCGATCTGTTTCATGCATTAACCCCTCTACTTTGCATCACTTATACACGTTGCATTTTTATACAATGTTGTACTTCGCGATTATCGATCGTATATACAGCGTTACTGCTGTGCACGCGGGCTTTACACGTGATGTGCAAAAGTCGAAGTCTACACGAACCACTGTACAATATTTTCTGCAACGAACGTTGCACGTTAAATACGCGAGATATAACATCATCGAGAATCTTTTCAATCTTGAAAGCATGAGACTTTTTTTACATTAAGTTACATATAACATCAACAAGTTTGCAATTTTCATGTGGAATTTATCACATGTTGCAATACGAAAAAGAAAAAGAATATTAATCATTCACATTATTCGCGTTTTCCGTATTAATCATCAAGAGCCGCGAGATATAAATTGTTAGCTACATCGAAAAACACTTGCTTGCGTTGCAACAATGTTGAAACAAACGTTTTCTAGGATTCTGGATAAAGTTAGATATGCATCGTAAATGAAACATCGGAAACATTTTACACATGAACATACACACTCTCACTCCTAACCTCGAACATTATTTACCGCAAATCTGACTATCAATTAAAGTGTCTCTACTGCTTCGTATAATGTTGTATAACAAGGAACTATCCTTTTAAAGTACCTAAAAAGTCAGGTGTTCTTTTGCATATTATCCTTGTGAAAGAAATTGCCAGTGTCAATGGTTGCAGAGGAAAAGTTAACAAAACAAATTTCTCGTTGAATCAGTTTCTTATTTTATGAAAAAATTTACTAAGTTGGATTCTTATTACTCACGCGTACATATATACATGTACAGTTTTCCAGCACGTGGTCCACGAGATCTTGTTCCAGTAGCGAAGATTTACCACGCAGTTTGCATGATAAATTTATTTACTATCGCGACCTTTATAAGGATTCGCCTGTGGTGTTAACGACGTATTTATATCTGTGCGCAGGGATTTCGTTTGCATATTTCTTAAGAGGCTTTCGGCCAGCTGAATGGAAAGAGCAAAGGGTAGAGTCGAATTTTTCGTGATTGACGAGAGACTTGTCGAACCAGTTGGAAAAAATGGAAAAACACGAAATCTCTACGAAGTAGAAACACATGCCGTGTGGAGTCGAGTTTGTTACATAAATATTGAACAAAAGAAAGCGTGTTCGTATTATAAAAATAACGAATGTTACGATTAATCGTTAAAATTAGCCAAATATCGTTACGCATAATTCACATCTAAAGAAAGAAGGAATAACTCCTATATGTATGAACTTTTGTTATCAGAAAATTCGTTTTACAAATATTGCAAATTCGGTAGTTGCTTTTGTCGAGATATTGTCTGGTTTAATCGTCGACATTTTTAAAGCATACTCAAACAGCGATATTAGCGATTTAAACACGATACTGTAACTCGTCCAAGTTTCATTTCATTCGATCGCATATTCTAGGAAAAAAATTCTTGCTTCCATCGAACGTGATTGTTGCAAGATGAACGAAGAACTGTGTATATATTTCTTTCGAAAATTTTCGATGCTTTTTTTTGCATTTGCCGCATATCGAAGAACCATCTTCCTTCGGCGAATCGAGGCACGTATCCGATCACGATTTGATTGACTCGTCGACCTTGCTCACTTTTTTTTTACAAACACGCTCCTGCTCTTGTCCGTTCTTGAAATTTTATAACGCAGTTTCGAGAGAAACCTTGCTTCGATAGACAACACGGTGACTTGCTTTTCTATCGTCGCTTTGATGCACGGTATCGCGAATTCTTCCTGCAGCTCGTTGCATAATACCAAAGTCTCTGCCAAAGAATACATACAGCAGCTTCGCTACTTTACGCGTTGCAATTTGATTTCCCTGCAGTTTGAAAGAAGAAAAAAAAATATTCTCGAAATTTCAGATTTCTCGCTTTTACAACAATCCGAACATAATTAGAGCGTAAAATATAATGAGAATCATTTCCCATTGTTTTCGTATTAATTCAGATCTGTCTGAATTATTCTCTAACAGAGAATACGAGGAATTACATTTTTGAGGAAAATTAATATTTACATAATTATTCAGCCATGGAAATATATATTCTTCATTATCAAATGGATACCTCGAAGGAAAATAAAATATCCACGCGATGTTCTCTCGTAATAAGAGAATCTCGTTTAAAATCATCGTGGTTTTCGACAAAAATTATACAAAGTACATTGTATAACTCTCCACCAAGTAACATAATTTCAATCTGTTCCAGCTCCTGAACGTGTATATACGCTACAGTGCTTATTATGTCGTCGTTTAAAATTCACGTCGCGATAACCGCGTGTCTATCTTACGCTTATTGATGGTTCATTCATACGCACAACTGGACACCACGCTAATCCGTTTGTACGATCGATGGTTGTAGAGATGTTTACGGCGAAGGTGAAGGTTAAGCCACTCTTTCACGGTGGTGGTGATCCTTTTGAAAAATTCGCACGAATCACTTTTACGATCGTTCCGACTAGCTCTTCCTCCTTTTCTTCGAAACAAGTAGCAACAATATGCCATTATGTGACGGAAATTTGCAATTACTATATTCGAACTCGTTGCCAGGGAACATTGTTAGTAACTTCGTTCGTAATTCAACTATTTATGGAACTGAAACAACGTACACCTGTTTTCGCATGCAATTTACCATCCGTTACGAAACAACTTCTTCTTTTCGACACACACGTACATGCTTGAATGTTGTACGATAGATAAAATGATATGTTGCATTCGTTATTAGACGATCATTTCTATTACTTAAACAATAGCGTGTCGTTTATGTTTCTTGAGAATGGGAGTCTCGTAACGTGTGATTAAAGACATGAAAACATCTTCCGATTTCCGATGACTGTTGGAAAATATGATTTGAATATTTTTCAGACTGTTGTATCACGACAGGAATAATGTAAAGTTATTTAGTTTAATTATATGCACAAGGTAGATATCGCTGTGAACTTAAGTTCGAGAAGAATGGGTTACTGATTCTTTATCGAAAAGAAGAGAGTCTTCCATGAGATTTCACTGTAAGCTGAACATGCTGAAAATCGCAATTGTATATCGTACAAATTGCTATAAATATTTGTACAAATAAGAGAGTATTTAAATTGGTTGGTGTTTTAATCCTTCCTTGAATGATTTATTAAAATCACACCGAATGATCTCGATAAACACTTTCCTATACTATTTCGAGGATCCTCCGCGATATTCGAGATAACGTGGTGAGACAACAGATTTGTTAGAAGTTGTTCAAAGTGGAATATTAACAGTTGACTCTAGATAACTATATAAAAGCGCAGTAAAAGTTGTTCGTAACCGATAAAAGTAGCACTTTACGAAAGTGGACTGACTGCATAACAGAAATAAGTTGAAAATTGGTTGATTGGAAAATAACAAACGATTAAATGACGTAAAAGAACGGAAAAGATAAAAATTGAACGCTTACGTTCACTAATTGAACACTTCTATTCACGTCGCTACTATTTAGAATATTTTTGTAACACATTCTACAAAGTATACTCTATTGATGAATATAAAATGAATTTACGTGTTCATACTATCAAATCCCACATAATGAATCCCATTTACCATAAAATCGACGACCCTTTCTTTATTTTAATAATACCATGTTTCCAAGCGAAATATGTCGACCAAAATAATATTTCAGAAATTTGGATTTTCATGAATAATTATACGCTAATTGGACCTCTGTTTCGTTTACGTTGCGTATTATATTTTCATGCATAATCAAATTCAAATTAATTATATTCATTTCCAATATGAAATCATCCGGCAAAAAAAGCCACAGTTTCAATGTTCATGTTTAATCCTATATATTACGCAGAGCTACATACGTCAAAGTAACGATAGAAGCATTGCTCCTTAAGGCTTCTACTTTACGCATAGATTTAGTACACTATCGTATTATTCAATCGAATGAGAGTTGTACGGAATCTCTTATTGTTTTCTTAGCACTCGATCTCTCGACTTGGCTATTTTTCTCGTGAATGAATTCGTGAACATGAATCAAGGTTCCCATTAAACCTACGCGTTTCTGGCTCCGTGAGCATCATCGTGAAACGTAGGCTCGTGGGTTAATATCTTTTTGGACGAGCTACTATTGCGTGACATTTTCTGCTCTTATTGAAATGGGAAAGCATAGGTGCATGCACTTGTAACGCAGACTTGTGCATCATTCCGTTACCATCGAAAATAAATATTATGCATAACAACATCGAAGTCGACAGAAAATAGTATTTCTGCGACCGAATACAGAAGTACGTACGAAGATTGCGGAATACTAACCCTTTGCACTTGAAATATTTCTCCCAGACGCTGATAAAGTTTGGCGTTGTACTCGAAGTGCGCCATTCAAGCACACCAACAATATACTATACCAAAGAATCAAAATATTGTTATTTATAATTAATCAGTTACATGTAATTTCGTACTTTATTGATTTTAGTATTTAGCCGTTTCTTTGACCGATCAGATTTTAAGTGCAAAGGGTTAACAGAAATGGAAATCAAACTTCTATCTAACAAATACATCTCTCGAGTAATGGTCTTTAAGCAAAGAATTCATAGAATTCAAATTTATTCCTACTTTGCACATTTAAATATTCTAATGTTCTAATTTTTTTGTAACACGTTGAAATACTAATGACCCGATGTTTTTCCATTTTTGTTTTTTCTTTTTTTCACACGTGAGGAATGTTCACGAGGACTAAAAGAGTTCGTACGAAAGAACCGTATTTCTCGTTCTGAGGTAAACGCGTGTGCCCTTTTGTTTGATAATTTTATGAAACAGAGAGAAAGACAAAAGAGGGAATGTCGATACGCTCCAGCAGTGGTTTGTGCATCTCTATCCCAGTTATATTTTAATTAAACTCGCCTTTGCCTCACTGTAATACGCGTTGCACGTGGAACTTCTCGATATCTAATCAGAGAATATACTGCGGGTACGCGGAAATACTTTCGAGCCGAATTATTATTGAAAATACACCGGGCAAAGACTGGCTAGTAAATATTATACGTGTGAAACACGAATCACTGGTCGGAAACGCGTTTTTCGATTTTAACTGGTATCCATCGTTGTTGTTGACGACGGGAGCTTGCTCGCTTTGCAATAACAAATAAATCTTGAAAAAGAAAAAAACAGCAACTTACTATTATATGTAACATATACCTGAAATAATTAACGAAGAGGATAAAAACGAGAGTATCGCCTCTCTCTCGTTTCCGTTTCGTCAAAATAAATCTCGGAACACGCAGGTAGAGATAAACGTAGGAAAAGATATTTCATTCTCCCGAAGGAGGAGGCGGTTTATCGCGATCGCGCCTCCATTGCTCGTACAGAATCTCGCCTGCGGAAAATATTTAATGCGATGCCGGTGTTCCGTGAACAAGGTAATTAACGTAATTATACGATACAGAACAGTGTTGCATAAAATTAATTGCTCGGGCGAGAAGAAGTGAAAAACATCGTTAGAGGACGGGAGTATCAAAATACATGTACAGGTAGTTTGCGTGTACATTTACGAGTCGAATGAAAATGCAACTTCGTAATAACACAGTTCCCTTCTTATCGGTGTTGTTTATCGAAAATTTTCGATTGTTCTGTACCCGAGTTTCTTGAAATACTACGAGTTTCACCGGAGCTCGTGTAAACATTTGCCGGATGCCATCACGCACTATTTTAGTCAAGGTGAATCGCTACTATGCATTCCTGCACGGTCGAGGACAGACAGATAGCAGGGGAAGAAAGAAAAAAGAAAGAAAAAAGAGGGAGAAAAAAGAATAAAAAAAAATCAAAGCTTCTGCTGATCGGTGTGAGTAGTTCAGAAAAATTGAAGAAGAGCCGGGAAAGGAAACGACGTGAAGAAAATCGATCAGAAATCGTCTTTCAAGGATAATTCATAGATCAAGTGGAATAGAAGAGATCACGTGGAACATACAGTTACTCTTAAAGTAGATTCGGCGGGATGCTTGAAGGTCGATCACGTCACGATGCACATTTCGCGATTCACCGTTCGGTTAGCGTTGTTGCAACTGGCAAACATTCGATCGACTATCACGCGGATAACCAAATTTATCCATGAATTTGCAGTCACCTATCATTCGATCACGTTACTTACAAGGTTGCAAAAGCTGCTTGCTGCACGCCTATTCGTCCATATTTCTCCTACCTACTATTTCGCGGTTTTGCACGAAACACGTAGTTAAAAAGGTTTCGATCATACAGTGCTACACTGTTTTGCTGATGATAAATTGGTTGCGACACGATAGGAAATTACGGATCGTCAAAAGTATTGCGTAACGGTTTATAATACGCGCCGTATTATTTGCTGCATCTACGATAAAGCAATTCGTGCTTCTTTGTACTTGTTACCATGCACGGCCTTGAATTTCAAGTATGACTTATAAAACCCTTGATCGTTGATATCAATTAATTCTATGTACTCATTCTATACGATCATTTACAAGAATCGGAATAAACCGGTCAATGAATATATGTATATGTATCGTACTGATTTTTAATCACACATTCGAGAGATGTGATTTCCGATTAAAAGTATAAACTTAGTTAACTTAGGTTTATGAATTTGACTTTTGATCATTTTGCTAGAAGCTCGTTATAATCGTTGCAAAATTATTTACCAGAAGGTTATCGACAAGTCGGCAAGCTGTGTATACGGGCATGACTTGCAACGGTCATCGATAACGCATTAACTTTATAACTAACGTTAATTATGCCTGTCTGATCAACAGAATACTCTGTTTACACTTGACCGCGTGTGTCCGTAGTTGCGAAACTTCGTTCCAATAACGATCTTGATTAATAATAAAAAAAATAAAAATATATATATTGATTCGTGTATCCCATTAAAGCTGTGTCTCTCTGTGTATAACTCGTGATCGTGTTAGTTTTTTATCGATTATACGGCCGCGATGATATTAATTGTCTACGCCAATTCCAAAGATTACGGTAGTGGTTGTATACACTGGCTGCAATAATCTACTCGAAGAATTCGTTGGTAACGCCATGTTATCACTGTTATCGATCCGCGCTTTATTAATCTCGAACGCGATACCATTTCTTTTTTTTTTTTTTCACGTTGTTTACAATGAACGATCTAAACAGTTCAAGCGACGTATTATTCCTTCCATTCGACACGATCCGTACGATATTTAAGTTGAGAATTTTAATCGGATCTTCTAACAAAATGACAAAACTACGAAGTGTTGTTCAATCGATAGAACGGTAACGGTAATGTTCAAAACTTGAACGTTCCATTTCAAGGGGAAAAAAAGGAACAAGAAAATATCGAAAAATAAATCTCTCAATTCGCTGAATAAATATTTTATCTCTTTCGTGATGTTTATCGTTGTCTGCGTTATCCATGACCAACGCGACACGAAAAACATTGAACGCAGAACTTGCAACTACATTTCCCCCCTCTTAATGCTCCCTTGCTGCTCTCTACGATGTCACGAACAAGTTGGGAAAGCACAGTTCTACGCAGGAACTGTCAGAGATTTGCGCGTACCTCTCTTGAAGAAACGTCGCTGACGCACACGCTTTCGTGATCCGGTTGTCCTCTACCTAGGACATGGCGATCTTCGTTACTTCAATCTTGAATGCGTCACTGCCCTGGTGCAATAACATTGTAAACAGAGTTAAGAAAAAATAGACTTGCCTATCAGAGTGAAACAGAGGACGATAGAGGGAGAGTATCAGTTGCATTACGCGGAAATGCGCTTTTCCCGCGACAACAAGAAATTTCGTCATCGGATCTTTTCACTGGATCTGTATTTCGAGTTTTTTTCTTTTGCTTATCTCTTTATTTCTTCGTGAGATTTTTTCTCTCGTTTCCCAGTTTCGTTCGTTCCTCGTCTTTCTGCACGTTTGTTTTTCTGTGAAGCTGATCTCTGCAACGCAATATCAGAAATGGACACGGGGAACGGCGTTTATAATGTCTCTTCGACTTTTACTTCAAAGGGCAAATAGGATGTAATAAGAATCTCGCTTCCTGTTATTCCTTTTTTCAATCTAGTCGAGCTTGTTAACGTATCTCTTTTTTTTTTTTGCATGGAATAGATGAATGGTAATTTTATTTGAAATTTTAATACGCATTTTGACGCCAAGTTTTTTCTTCCTGTTTCGAAAAATCTATTACACCAGATCTAGTACACCAGATTTTTTTTAATATTCTTTTGATTTAACGTGTGTATTCTAAACAACTACCGCCGAAGTGTGACCATTCGGTTTGTGTGATAAGCGCTTGTACGTATTTCTAGGAGTCAAATTTTTCAGATAAAAGCGTCAGAATTTATTCCGGGAACATTGATTAAATTTTACGATGCAAATTTAAATCTCTATTATATCTGAAAATAATCATTAAGAAATTCTAAAAATTCTCACGAGTTCTACATACTCGTTGCAGAAAAAAAATAACATTCCATTAAATGAATCTCCTTGAAACATAATTATTTACTTACTCGCGTTATGTCATAGTGACTCGACACAAATTCCAATTTGCTATTACTCCGCTATTTTTTATATACCATTCGGCTGATCCTTTAATCTCCTGAAATCGCTTTTTCCTTAGTACAGCAATGGAAATAAAGATATTTGCTCCGTGAAAGCCTTATTTATTGCAAAATATCCATAATATCCTTTGTAGCTAAATCTTTCAGATAAGTATATACCAGTGCGAGTAATTAACGATTAAAAAGCACCGTTTTTTAAGTCTAAATTTATCGAACAATTTTTCTTTTCTTTTTATAAATATTCGTACTCAGTGATTGGTGATATTTTCAATTATTCTGTATTTTATTGGCGAGTTTAAAGAATACTACAGTTTATGAGTGGAATAATTATTACAAGTATCGATAGTTGACGATGCACTTCTAATAGAGACGAAGCTCTCCTGATTGAACCAGAGACCGCTTCTCCTTGCGCAACAGGTTCAAGGTCCTACCGCAACATCTTTCGTCCTACCGCAACATTTATTCGCCGTTGTTCCCATATTCGACGGTCCTTCTCCTTTTTAACCTCGTCCGGTACCTGTTCGAAACACCTGACGTGAACCCGCACTCTCCCTCCGCCTCGTGTTTCGAGTTCCCCCTTTTGTTTTTCGACCTGTCCGAAGTCGAGTTCCGTTTAATAGAACGCGAGTCCACTCACACATAAAATATACACGCCTGTGTTTCTCCACACCATGAAAGCTACGAATTTGCTGCTTTTGTAATTACAGTCAGCTGTAATTTTACTATTCGTTCATATCTTTAGATTATGTTGAAGTGTTTACAAGTCTGTAGACTACTACAAACTACTTCAGAGTAGGCACTTATCAAGTGAAATGAAAAGTGTAATTAAGGAAATTAACAAATTGGACATCTGGAGTAGTAGTGGCTATCTAAAGACGTACATTAGAGTCACCTTACATTACAGTTAGTGCCGCGAAACTTGAAGGTTGAAGTTTATTAATTCGTTTATTCGTACCAGGCAAAGTATTTTCATAAATCTCATCAAGGGACGAATTTTTAATTTAAATTTCTAACTGTCACTTCTTGTTTTAATTTTCCACGATCTGTTCATACTGAACTTTCCAGCTGACTTCACGATTTAATTGTATTTTCATACTCTTGCAATTCATAACGCGTTTCTTATTCAAAACTTTTCATCCGATCGCGTTTATTTGTTAAAAGAATTTTACATGATTTCAACAGCGTCACCGAAAAATCGGAATAATCGCTGTGACAGTAAATTCGTTAAATGTTTTCAATATATTAGGTGTACAAATTACAGCCAAACAGAATTTTTACTGCTTAAAACAATCTCTGTTCTTTTCAATGTTTTTTTTTTTTGTTTTTAATTTATCGTACAGCTGATAAATTCTCACTCTGAAGAAATTTAATGATGTTGAATCTATAAAGTTGTCAAGATTTCCACACCGAATTAAATAATTCACCTCTATTCTTTGCACCTATGTACCTATATTTTCGTAAAAAAAAAAAAAAAGAAAAAAAAAGAAAAAAAAAGGGATATGTCAAATGATATCCAGCACATTCACCATTGCAGATTTTCCCCACGTTCTCGTGTCCGTTCACGATTGCATCGTCTGGAAAGTTGCAAAACGGACGTGTTCCCCGTTCTAACAAGCGCAAGGCAGAAGAGTGGCCGCGGAAAGTTCCCCGGTTTCGTGCATCGGCCAGATAAAGCCTGGAGAGCCACGATAGCCTTGAATTATTTCTCCCGTTGCCGCGGAAGAATTTTTGCGCGCGACGTGCAATCGCGCCGCTCATTGCACGCGAAAAACAAAACGTGTCGAGTCTGCCCCGATCGATTGTCCGCGTCCGTGAGATTTTCTATATTTTTCACGCGAATAAAACGGATAAAAAAGCCAATGACGCTTTTCGTTCTGTTCTGCGTCGACAATCGATTTCACCGACGACGTTGACCAGCCGCGAGCTCAAACGATAACGCCCAAGTGCCGCACGTTTCGAGACGAGAAGTTTCATTAAACACACCTTTCTATCACCGTTTCTAACCCTGAATCAAGTTTGATAAATTCTAACAAACCTACTAAATTCGTAGAATTTCGTTTCGTTATACAAAATTCAGTTTCGTCATTTTATATATTCACTTTCAAGGAAATAATTAAACGGAAATTGAATTGTGTTCTTAAAATTATACCAGACTATAATTGTGGGGGAGAAAAAACTTCAGCAGACTATACAGGGTTTTAACAGAGGGGTAACCGGCCCGAAAAATGTATGCACACGTGACCAAGCGTCATATTAGACATGCTAGATTGAACGGTCGTTGGTTAAAGAAAAAAATGACTAAATTAAGTGGACGTGAGTCGTCTACGCGTGCACATTCGCCCGGAAGAGGTTTAAAAAATTATCCGGACAACCAGGAGAAAAGGGGTTGAACGTGTACGAGGAGAAGTTTCTACACGAAACATAGCTCGTTGGAAATAAAAGATATTCGTTCTTTTTCAATCAGATACGAACTGTACGACGTATCATTTCTTGGATTAAACGATGTTTTTTTATCGAAATTGATTGTTACGCTCTGTTATCAGTGACTAATGAATATTGATGGAAACGATAAGAAACTTTTAACCCTTTAGCTGCGGCTAAATCGACTTTATGCGGCGCGATATTCGTTTGACAGCATCTGAAGTGCGGTGTTATATGCATTGTTAGAAATGCGCGTGTAGTTCACTCATGCAACGTTCGTTATGAATAAAATATATTCGGTGTGTTATTTGATTGATTATTATGCAATATGTAATAGTGTGTCCAATACTACATAATAAAGATGTAATACTATGAAGACTCGAATAAAGAAATGTTTAGAATGCGATGTTGAACCTTTACGAATACCTTTCGTTACTGAAAAACTACTTCGAAACATAAACCAGGTTTAAGAAGTGTATTTTTACTAAGAAAGTTGAAATATCTCGTGAATTATTTGGTTTTCAATCATCGAACTCGAATGGGAGGATCGACTTATGCATGAAAAATTATATATTTCCATTTAATAAAAAAATAATACATATTAGATTAGGCACAGTGCAAGAATGCGTGAAAATAATGTAAAAACAACAGAAATGTAAAACATATAATATCAGTTTTAATTTATTAAACTCCTGAAATTTCTTTTCTAACTTTCGAGATAGAAAGATTTGTGAGATACCCAGTATACACACGGCCTTTCGTAATTAAAGGGTTAAAGAAGGAGGATTATTAGCGAGACGGAACTTGACTTTGATAAGTCGAAGGTGTACTTGAAGTGTTTGTGAAACAATACGCAATTTTATCCATGATGAAATAACGAATATTCGTCATTCTTATTTTTCAAAAGATCGAACATAATCTCGATGATGAATACGATGAAGTAACCTGGAATTCTTGTGTCGACGACGTAAATACTTTTAATCGAGTCGTTTCGAAGGAGATGTCACAAAATTAAAACAATTTTTACGTTCACGTACAACTACTTATCGACTCTGTGTTCGAAAAAAGAGAAAAAGACGTGAAAATCATGTCTGTTCACGAACAAACGATTACTATCTAATCATATGTTTCTCACGATAACGTGAACGATTTCGAGCGTTCCTCACGCGATCTCGTGCTGCGATTCGTTAGCTGATGCTGCGACTAAAACGCTGACGCTTACTTCCACTACTACTAATATTTCAACTTCCCCTCGTTGATCAAACGGTCTTTTCGCGTATTGCTCTTTGATTTCATTCCACCTACATCTAGATCAATCTCCGTCACGAAGGAACGACTCAGAAATTTACTAGCCACCATTAAATCCACAATCACTTGAACTCGAAGTACTTACATATCTCCTCTAAACGTAAAAATAAAGTGCACTAAGAACGCAATAAAAGTGTCTATAAAACTACCATCCACCCGAGATAATCGTTATCTCGAGCCAACCGTATTTACTATCCAATCGTTCGAGTAAACGTTTGTCTTTTGGAATCTTGTGTATAGAAATTGAAATGGACTCATGAGATAATACATGTTTCCTAGATACATAAACGCAGAGAAGAAGGCGTATTTTTATTCAACGATCGGCCAGTGTAAAAAAAAGAAAAAGAAAGAAAAGCATTGATCTAGTGGATATAAAACGTCAACGTAGATCGAAATAAAAATGTTAATTTTCCACGGTTCACTTTGCCACTTCCTGTTTTCCACGAACGAAACAAAGTCCGTCCCTATGGTCACGGTTCTTTTACTAAGAGACACACGCGCGTTACATGAGAGACATTTCTTCTACACGTGCTTCTGAAACGTTTAGAAGACCGAAGAAGACAGTTCGAAATTTGCTGTCGTGTCCGGAAGAAGACGCTTCGTTTTGTTTAGACGTCGGAACATGAATTCTCCGTAGAGAAGAGGAGAGATCCGCTGATCACGAAGGACACGCGATGTACGTTCGAGACGACATCTCCTCGAGATCGCCTTCCGTCCTCGAGTATCGTTTGTCGTCTGGCCAGACGGAATCTAGGATCTGGTTTGAGGGATAGTATCACGCCCATGATAACGTCTGTATCTTGTCTGCTTACCAGTTTCCGTGTTGTCTCGACCACGAAACTTGGAGACGGAATCATTTTGGTCTCGACGCGCGTCAGCTCCTGGCTGCTTACGCAATTCCGAAGAATGCACTCGATGATGAGACAGCGGGCACGCGTTGAAAGTCGTGAAAGAAAGTCGAGACACCGACTCGTGTCATCGCATGGATTTCCATTCAGATTCTTCGAATGTCGATAATTCCTGTAAATTTAAGATTTTTGTTAAATATTCGTTACAAATAAAAAAAAAAGTTTGATTCGAACACTTTGATCTTCTTTTCTATCTATCTTATTTCCCATGTACCATGGAACTGAGTTCTAACAATTCCTGTGAAAGTGTTAACTTGAAAATCGTTCGCACTTTTTTTTTTTGCATTCAACTTTCACATTCTGAAACTTTCCACGAGTTAAAATATATTTTCCTTGTGTGAAATATTTAGCGAAAATTTTATTTTAATTGTTGCTGTCAAGAATACTGTGTGTATTATTTATCGACGGTTCTAAAAGTGACACGTGAAACATTTTAATCGTTTTCTTGAAATAACTGCAATATTGAAGCATGCTATTTCTTTTACACTTTTTTCATAAATTTCATTTGACCGTTGCACGTGATATTATAAGCTTTTCCAATGGTGGCAGGCTTTGTTAAAACTACTCGTTTACCGATGACGTTCGTAAAAGGAATGTCGATAACGAGACTGCACTGAAAGTTACGTAAAAGCTGGCCAACACTGCTGCAAACGTTCGTTTCGGTGCTTCGACGTGCTAACGTTTAATCAACTTTGGCATCAACATTAATCGAGGGAGGAGGGGTTAGCGTAGTCATAGCATAAAGGGCAGCCTAGACAATTTATTTCTCATACTTTCTCTGAATTGTCGAGCAATTGGAAACGCCCATCGGAATATCCGCGAAAAATAAACACGCGAGAATGAACGTCACGTAAGAAAACTGACACGAAGTTCGTACGAAGTCGTTTCAATATTATTAAGAAAATTTTCCTAAGGAAATACCTCAATTTTTTCATACTTCCTTTCTATTTCATACAACCCAATCATGATTAACCTTTCGATATTCATATCTTCGTCTCATTTCCGCATTTCACTCAGATATTTCGAGGCAGTACATTTCCGATATTTGAAACATCGAAAAGTAGGAATTTCAATATTTGAAAATTAAAAAACAGGAATTTCAATATTCTATATTTAAAATATAAGAATTTCAAAATACAGATATTGAAAAATAGGAATTTCAAAATTCAGCGATTTAAAACTAAGAATTGCAAAATTGAAAAATCTAAAAAAATAGGAATATTAATATTTTTGCAATTCCATACGTAAAAAGCATCTTCGATAAGTTTATTTCGCCCATTTACGGTAGCATTCTAATTTGCACTTGCACGCGGTCGAAATTCTATGTATCGGCTCTTCGGTCTTAATTGATTAGCCTTATTCGAGGCGCCTTATCAACTATGCGAACCACAAACCGCGAGAGCACAATGTACTTCCCAGTACCGATGAAGCCGGCATCGTGTTATTGAATTGGACGTTAGCTAATAATCGAACGCTAACTCGATTACCTGGTGAACCGGGTTCCGCGACAAGTAGCAGACACAACCAAACCTCTATACCACTGTGTATATATATAATATATATATATATATATATGTATATGTATTATAAGCAGAGTAAATGAAAGATAGAAAGAAAGAGAGAACGTCGATATTAAATTGCATCAGCGACAGGCTCTACGGTAAAAATCGAGTACAATTTTGTGAAATTGCATTGAAACCAAGCGAGAGAATTGTTAGCTGGCGTGCACTCTTGTTCCCGAAGGTAGGAAATTGCATCCATTAGCAAATTACTCTTACCTACTTTAGCTATCCTGTGGTTGGTTAGAAGAGCCTGCTATACAAAAGGAAGTATCGTTATCTATATTGGTCAAGGTAAAAATTACTTTGTTCGGTTTTTCCTTACAATAAAAGTGCCTTGTGCTATAGGTATGTTACACTGCCACTTCTTATAAGTATCTTCCTAACCATCTTTTTTTTTTTTTTCTTTACTTTATTCAAGCATGTGACAAATTTGTTGAAAGAATCGTTCCTCTTGATAATGAAGACCAAATATGTTCGTTTCTTAGACAAACATTGAATCGTTTAACCATCCAATTGGAAATTAGTAAAAATTTTAACTGGATACTTTATTTAGCTCCTTATAAGTGTCAATAGGATGTGTAGGTATTTTGTGTGCAATGATTTTTAATTTTTATTTGAAAGAGAAAATTGATTTAAAAGGCATTTCGTATTTGAAATAAGAACGATATAATACATACGAACTTTGTTGTAGGACACGTCTAATTAAAAATCTAGGTATTCTTTGTTATTTTGAATACATCATTAAAAAGTGAAATACCTATGATAGTTATTTCCCAAAAAATTTCCAAAATTAGATTATCCAAACTAATAGAATTTTTTTAATTTTCAAACGAAAATGTATTTTTTTCTTGCGAAATAACATAGTTTGCTTGTCAATACGAATCTTATAGGTTTTAATTAATCGGTTGAACAAAGAAGGGAGTTATTCAAAACAGAGCTTGATACTTCAGTTTGTAACTAGTTTCGATGATCCTACACTGACATTTTCCTGATAATTCGCGTGAAAAGTACACGCTGATTGGACAACGAATATACTAGCATGGTGAAACTCATTAACTAATGATCCCTTATTCGTGCCTTGTCC
Source organism: Anthophora plumipes (assembly GCA_951804975.1). Lineage (NCBI taxonomy): Eukaryota > Metazoa > Arthropoda > Insecta > Hymenoptera > Apidae > Anthophora > Anthophora plumipes. The sequence goes on along the minus strand of OX638112.1, from coordinate 23,470,193 downwards.
AAGCTAACAGAATGTCTTGAAAGGCGGTAATAAATTAACGAGAAAAAGTCCGAGGGAACAATTTGTCGTTGATCGAGCAATCTCGAGGTCTCCGAATGCAACGTCGTCACGACGATATCACAAGTGCACGGATCGTTAATCATATGCAGCGCAGAGATGATATGACCTGCACAATTCCACACAAAATGGAGCGAGAGAGAGAATAGGTTAGTTGAAGTGTCGTTAGTAGGTCAGATACGTTAAATCCCAGGACTTCATGCTCCGATTTGTTTGAACAGACACACCAGTGAATCAGAGAAATGTCGCACGTATTATTTTACTCTTTGCTTTAATAAACCGATTAGTATTATTAAAATTATACGCTACAGACATTTCGATATTCGAAATTGATAATTTAATTGTTCAGTCGAAAATTCGATTTACGAGGTTTCGACAAGACGTTATCGATTTTCTCTAAAAGGGAAAGTTAAAGGTATTTTTACGAGCTCCTCAGACAATGATAATTCACTTGCATATTACGCACGATTGTACTATGTTACCATTCAATCGATATCTCTTTATCCTTTTGACAATGACCCCCATTCATGGACGGGCAAGTTCGTTGACTCTGATTCACGTTACAAAAGCAACCTTCTTATTACCTCAGACTACCGAGTGAATCAAGCGTACCAAAATTACGCCTTACCTCTTTATGAGAATCTCGAACCACGACCAGCCGTCAACGATCGTAAATAATGAAATATTTCGCGATAATTAAGACGATAGGGAATATAACGGTACAGAAAATTCCTCGGGTTATATAAACGAACAGCAACGGCAGAGACCGTTCTTCTATCGTGTGCAAGGTCGATTCAGATCGAGTAACTTGCGGAGATCCTTGGATTATACGTGGTTGTAACAGAATCGCGTCGAGTCTTTTTTTAGACCTACCATAGAGATTGTCCCGCGTTACATCTTGTGTGCAGCGTGTCACAGTCGTAAAAAAAAAAATAAAGAAAAAAGAAGAGAAAAGAAGAAGAAATTCACAATTCACTTTCTCGTAAAGTTTGTCAAAATGTTCGATCAGAATCGGACGAGAACCGTTAACAGTGTGTATGCATCTGACTAAACAATGCCCCTGGAACGACGCGTCGTTAATAGTTCCTTGGCCCCCGTCGACAGCTGTCCACACTTTGCCGCACTTGTGTCCTTCATAGCGGAAGCACATGCGTACGAGGTGACACCGAAGAACGATACAATCGTAATCAACACCTTGTTAAAGTGAAATTTTCATTTATTTGTTGTACATCTTGTCAGATTCGGCGTGAACGGTGATCATATCGTACGATCGTTATCTGCTTCTTTTTTTTCTCTCTTTCCTTCTTCTTTTTTTTTTTTTTTTTTTTTTTTGTTTCTTTTCGTTTAGGACTTGAAAATATTTATGACGTAGTAGACGTAAAGGACAATCTGAAGTTTCGGTTTTCATTAGAATTATAAATGATATATTTGTTGAAAAATATTGTTTAATTACTTTCTTAATGGTATTCTTAATTTATGTCGTATTCTGATAAGTTTCATTGGAGAAAAAAATGATACTTTTATATAAACGCGAATGCGGAAATGAAAGTGTCAAGAATCCTACGTAATTATTTCGATACAATTTCTACTCTTCATTTTTCTTCATAATTGCAAAGCGAAATGAGATTTGAATTATTCTTCGATTATACGATTAGAAAAGTTGACGACAATAAAGCGCGGTGGTCTCCTTGAGATGTTTGTGTATACAGATCGCGGGAGAATAGAAAGAATAAAGGCATCAAGCGTAAAACAACTGTAACGAATCGGTTAATCCGCGATTAGTATCGTATCGCTATTAACTGTTCCGTAATAGCCGTGATAGAAGGTCAGAGGAGAGTGAATAATACTCCGCTGGATGTTCACGGTGTCGCGTTTATTGACGCACGTTTTTGTATTCGTGTACTGATGCATTAATGAGTTTTTAATGCCTCGGACGAAGAATGCAAATCGGGCATATAACGAAGTTTTTACACGGTTCGCGTATTCTATTACGCCGTGGGCAATTTTTTCAATTATTAATATTCACACTATAAATCTTGTTGCGTTTCTTCATGGAAATTCGAGGATATACAAAGATGAGAGGGGAAGAGAGAGAGAAACATGTATTCGTAATAGATTCTAAGGCAACATTGAATGATTTTCACTTACCGAATTGACTTTGAAAAAATGCACATTTTCATTTCTTTAGGAACGTTAGATTTTTTTCTGCTTTTCGCGAAAATAGTTCAGAAGATTCTGGATTATGTAAACGACAGAAGTTCGAATCTTTCCTACGTATTACCGCGGAGAAACGCGTGAAAATTGTTAGAAAAAGGAGCGATAATAACTCGAAACTTTTCTATCTTCGAAAATGAGAACGCTCGAAATTAGTTTCTCTTGCACGTCCAATTCCTCAAGTTGTTGAACAAAAAAAAAGAAAGAAAAAAAAATACAGAAAACATATCTCTGTACTTGTCTACAAATTACGCGCAACTGGAAACATTATTCAACCGAGTAAAGTAGTTTTTCTTCTTCTTTGAACACACGCGATCAAGCAATCGCTAGATTGATTAAAATTACCTCGAAGGTTTCGAGGTTTAATTGTGTTCGCGCGTAATTACGATAGAGATATCGTCGTCAAAAGGACCGAATTAAAGACACGCGATGCAGTTCCGTGCATTTCATTGCACGCTTAAACGATCTTGCGTTCCGCTGTTTCTTTCTTTTTCTCCATGCCTAAAAGTACTTTGTCACGGTTCGAGCAAAGTGGAAGATTTACAAGATCCTCGAACCATTCATTGTAACTTACTTTTCATTTGAACAAACAGTATCAACGATATCACGTCGTACTTTGTTGAAAATACTGACCAAATGTACGATAAATATATAAGAAACTGAAAATTTCTCTTCCATTGAAAGTCACCAACTCTACGCATACTTAAAAATTTCTCGCTTCGATTTCAACGCATCTCCCGACTGACTCATTGTTCTACGTGGACGTGGCTTGATTAAAAATCACCGAGACACATACATGCGGAAATTCGGCGAGAAAGAACGGAAAAGAATGGTCGGAAGTCCGTATCCGTTGGTAACCGGCTACATGGGTAAAATTATATTCACATCACGTGCTTCGTCTCGCCAAACCGAGTATATGAGATGCTTATAACCAGCCTCGACATCTTCGATATTGCTTAAACTCTTTGTCCAAGTGAAAAGATCCAATTTGACGAATTTTCCACTTCGATTATACGAGTTGTAGCTTAATATCACCAAGTAGAATTCGTTTTTTTCCTTCGACGATCTTATGGATGGGTTAATAAGGACACCCATGAGACGCGAAGTTTCTTGCATCGGTGCATGAAACAGTTCGCGTGTCCAGTTGGAATAAATTTGTAACTCGAAAGTAAAATCAAACGTTTTAATGGCATCACGTGAGCCCATGTCACCTGTACATTTGCAGGACCGCCTTTAATGATACTTATCGGCTGATTGCATTCCATCTGAACACCGTCTGTTCATAATTCTTCCAATCGCCCTGAGCTTTACCGATAATTTTAAATTATGGGAAAAAGTTAACTTTTGAGATGCATAATGCAAGTACATGTACGAATTCACGGTAGAGTTGTGCAAGATAAATTAGTTTTGAGTGTTTGCAAGTAGCGATGATAGTAACTATATAATACTACAAATGTTCTCTATTTTATTGCGAGGAATGTTTAAATTATTCAGTGCGAATCTACACGATGTTTTCTTCTTTTGCAATATAATTTTCAAATTTACCGAAATAATCGTAATTCTCCAATTGGAATATTTCTTGGTTGCGAGACGATTTGTACGGATTCTACAGTTTGACGTCAAAAATTTCTTATATTCAGAAATAGGTGGGCAGAGAGGGATACGTTTTGCGTACATATTAAAAGCGTCGAATCAGACGGCAAACGTGAACGCGGGATGTGGAAGATAATCATTATATCCATTTGACATTATTACCATGTTCGTTCGAAGCATTCAGATGGATATATCTGCTCGTTACTCGTTATATGAGGCCAGTCGACATAAGTACGGCAATTTTCAACGTGTTACGGCTGCCAAAAATACGTACACGCTACAGTCTCCAAAAATTCGATAAAGGTTTTCCGTCACTGACAATCGGCGCAAATTTAGCGTACAATTTAGTACTTTGGCTCGTTAACCAGTGAAGTAGAAGAAGATCGACGTTGAAAGTCGTATGAAATTGATGTAAATTAGAGGGACCAAGATATATACGTACTTCCCAACAGTTTTCAAATAATCTTCGAATTAAATTTTTTTCATATGTGAAGGAAAAAAAAAGAAACCAAAAGGTGAAATATAAAAGCAAGTAGTAGTAAGTAGCAAGTAAGTAGTATTTTTTTAGTTTCAACGAACGGTTGTCTTTCATCTTCTCCGTAACCCTTGAAACCAGAGAAGAAATTGTGTGTTCTTTTCGTAAACCGGACAAATAGAGAGACTGATTTGTTAGACGAATGGGAGAAAAATGCGAAAACTCTCGCGCAACGAGAAACGAACAGCGTGTGTATACACAGACAAAACACGGGTTCCCTCTCACCGTTGGGTATTTTTAAAAAGTAAGAAGCTCCGCGCTAGCACGACACGTGTAAGCTGCCTCTGTTTCCATTCCCGTGACTGAGAAACTCTCCGTACGCTTACGGAATTGTTTGTCGTTTCGACGTGTAAAAGCAACACCACGCGAAATTTGTTTCGTGGTAGTTCGCAACCAGGCTGCTGGTTTTCATTCCGTGAATTCCGCCGGGACCTGAAACACGACCTGCAAATTAACGCGCGATTTTAATCGACCCGTAAACGAAGCAAGGAGGAACTCGAGCAAAGTTTCTATGCGTAACAATGGACGTTTCGATGAAATTCAATTGAACGACGCGAAAGGTCGAACGTCATTCCCGTGGTCTGACTACATACTGTTAGATTCTACTTGCTTTCTATGGTAACACATAAGAGTATAGTCTTCTGAAAGTATTATTATTTCAGCTGGCTGATAAAATCATTTGAAAATAGTTAGAATGGATTACATCTGAGAACTTGTTAATGGTAAAAACTATCATTTTTATTCGTAATTCACTGTTGACAGGTTCAAATGCCTAGGATATCTATGTGAAACTTAACTATAGTTAAATTTAACTATCTTGTTAACATCGAGTCACTCTCGTAGGTAGATTATTCGTAATTATTGTTACTTCGTCGAGTTGAAAGACAAATCGTAACATCATATACGAATTTCCGAGTTAACGTTATTCCTCTATTTGCTTGAACAAAGTTGTCTTGTCTTAAAAGGAAGCCATCGGAGGTACATCGAGAGAGAGAGAAAGAGAGAGATTGTATAATACGATAGATCTAGTAGCGTATTCATAAACATTTGGAGGGTCCTTAAAAGATCAAACTGAGCTGAAATTATCCCCGTAGAGAAGGATATCCATCCTTCAAAAAGTTCGTAAAAGCGAGACGAAATTACGAGCAATTCACGTCCATTACTTCAATATGGACCGCGTTAAATATAACAGAGCGAACTGGCAGTATCGTGAAATACGTTCTCCCTTCGTCCCTAGCGAGTAAAACCGAGCCAGACAGAGGGCCATGGTGGAATCGAGAGGTAGGAGGTAGTATTGGAACGTGGCTTCCACGAGCAAGGCTCCTGTTCTCTCCCTTTTACTCCTTTCTCCCTAACCCCATCAGGATTTCGAAGTGTGGAGAGGGAAGCGGCGGCAACGTTGCGAAGGTCACCTTCCTCTACCACTCTCACGCACCCTAACGAAGGGTGGTCATGGTCGAACACGGTTCAAGCCAGACAGAGAAGACTGCAGCCTGTAGGGATGGGTAGGCAAGCGATAAAAAGGATGCGTGAAGGCGTGTCCTGCGGTTTCACACACCGCCAAAACGAGAGCTACAAGTGTACCATGCCCAGCGTGTAGTCAGAAATTATTTTATTTTTACTGAAAAATATGGGAGTTCTTTTCTTCTCTTAATTTTACAACTATTGAAAATCTAACAATTTTGGGAATATTAATACATTTTTTTGTTTGTTTTTGTAAATGAACAATAGTTGCGTGATAAATTCTTTTTTCACGTTATTCGGATGTGAAAAACAATTGTCTAATATTATACGCTGCAAGTTTCTCTCTTTCTCTCTCGTCTTTTTTTTTTTTGTTTTTTATTCTAGACCTTTTTATTTTGAGATTTGTTATTTTGAAGGTGATTTACAGGTTTAACCAGTGACGTAGCACTTTTTTTTTTGTTTTTGTTTAATATAAAGAAGAGTAGTTCGTTTCGAAAAATGTATTACATGTTTAACAATGAATGAAACAAAAAATTGGTGGAAAAAATATTCGTGAACGATAGAGCGAATTTTAATTATTTCTTTTTACTATATCGAACGCGTGCGGCAATTGGAATTATCGAAATAACTTTCACGTAGCAGCGTAAAACGCTTTTTGGATCGAATTTACTTTCCGCTCCGATGAATTAAGCGAGAAATTTCTGACTCTCCCTAAACACATCCGTGTCTCGTAGGTCAGTTTTCTCGAGATCCCCCGTTCACTCGATCTTCTCCCGAATAATACACGCGTTTCCGCAAAACCAAACGGCCGTTCGCCAAACGAATTAACATTCCCGCGACTGGTTGCCAAGAAGCGGCATCCTAAATGCGTATCTTAAATCGCCCACGAATCCCTACAATACATTCGACAAACGAGCATGTACGCCAAAAATAATTTTCCACGAACTTGACGGACCTCGATTCTCTTGTTTACCATCGAAGGTTTCGCAGTAGAAAATCGTCGTTTTAACTATAAAATCTCGCCTTAAATAAACCTCGCGTCGTTTCCACCTTCAACAGCGTGAAGCCCCGCCAAATCGTAGAACCAAAGCACGCCAAACCGTACACCTGGTATCTGCAGCAAAGCGTTCTTGCTACCACTGCTAATTTTACGGAAAAAAACAAGAAACCATTGGTATATGCAGAAGTGCATTACATAGAGAACCACACCCGCGTGGAAGAAAAAACGTCTCGTCCAGTGACCAATAGGAAAGGGAAAAATAACGACGAAGGCATAGTTCGACGGGAATGGTAGAGCAGCCGCGACGACGACCAAGGGGGAAGGAAAAAGAAGAAAAAAAAAAGAAGCAATCGAAAAGAACGAGGCTCTCGATTAAGAAATAATGAAACAAAATGACAGTGTGTGCTATGTCGGCCCCGCGATGGAAGGAGACAGCGGGAAGAAATGAACGATGGAGGGAGGTAAAAGAGGAGGAGGTGGAGGAAGGCTGCTCACAGGAAAGAGAGGACAAAGTCTGGTCGATTGGACTGGTAGTATGTCGGAGGAAGGAGGGGGCGTGATGATTTACGATTCTCTGTTGGGGAAAGAGTAAAAGAGACGGCGAAGAGAAACGGAATGAATGTGATGGCGATGGAAGTGGTGGTTGAGGAGGAGGCCAGAGTTGTGTGCAATGGAAACGAAGAGACGAGGAACGTGTGGTGAAGAGGTGGAAAGGAACGATGGGGAGTGGTGAAGAGAAGAGGGAACCACGGTAAAAGGGATTCGGTTTCGCAGTCTGGCAAAGAGGGGAACCAGAAGAGGAATGAAGATAGAGGGGTGGTTGTCGTCGCGGAACCAGCGGGACGGGGGAAGGAAGAGGGAGTGAGAATTCGGGGCTGTTGACCGGGCTTCGAATTCGAAAGGCTCACGCAGGCTCGCAGTGAGGCAGGACGCGGATGGCGACGGTGCCGACGACGTCGACGAGGACGATGAAAACAGCTACAACGCAGCCGCCGACACCGCCCGAATTTCACGGTGCTCGTGCTTAACTGTTGTATATGTGTGCTTATATTGTATATATGAATGTGTCGATGCGAATCTGTCCTGAATGCATGTAGCAGTTTAGAATTTTTAGATACGTTTTAGTGACTAAGGGAAATGGTCTTATCAATTTCCTGAGATTTTTAGAAATGTTATCATTTTAATCGATGAAATTATTACATTGAAACAAGTTGCATTCATTTATTTTTTTCTAGTTTTTTTTTTTTTTTAATTAATCAGTTCATCCTTTATCGTTCTATAATATTCAACAAGTGTACCGTTTAGTAGATTAAAGATTAATAAGCTGATGAAATTTATGAATGTAATTATCAGTGCGTTATATCAGTCAGAGATTGAGAATAACGTATTGGATATCAGGTTGAAGAAAAAGAAAAGAAAAGATATTGAAGTGGAACGATGTTATTGGAGCAGATATTTTTCCAAGTATTTTAAATTGTAGTTTATGGAAATAGTGGTTTGAGGTAGGTCTTGGATAGAAGAGTCGAGGATATCGGATATTAAACCTTGAAGAAAGAATGTATAGTTACTACTGGGATTACAACGATGCAGGTATTGATCTTCCGATGATACCGAGCCAATTCTGGTATAATATCAAGGTAGCAGAGCGTTATAAGTTATATAACGGATTTATATTTGCCGCGGCTGCAAATTTATCGTTATTCTGGTTTTTCTTTTATCCCCGAGACTGGAACAAACAAACGTGCAAATGAAAGTTCAGTTATGCACATATCACGAGCAGCCGTTATCTTGACAGGCAATCTTATCGCGGAAATTATCGCGTGGCTTGTTTTCAATTTTACATCGGAATAATTGGAAAACACCTTTGAAATTCGTGTTTGCTGTACTCGGGCTTCGTATGAAACTATTCCGCCTTCTACGAATTTCATTATACACCTGAAAATTACTTGGACGTGAAACATTCACATGCGTTCTTGCCCCGTTTCTGATGGTTTGGTAAACTACATCACAGACTCGCCTAAAGTCTATAATCCACTTCAAAGAGCTTTACCTCCATGTAACTTATCAAAGTCCCTGACCAGTCTATTCCGCCATCCTACGTCGCTAAACCGATCAAATCAAATCGATTCAAAATCTTCTACAACAAACCTATTTAGCAGCCTCTGTTTAGCTAAGTTCGCTGCGATAAGCTGCTACAGTTTGCAACGAGAATTTCTTAGAAATCTCTAACCTATTTTAAAAAGAAAAAAGGAAAGAAAATTTAAATGCAACATAATTCACATCTCTGTTCACTCTAGAATTTATGAAAAACTTTTCGATAACCTTCGTATCCGTAAAAAAATCCTGTCTAAACCTATTACCAGCCACTGTTGGACTATGTCTACTCGAACAGGCTGCTCCGTTTCCAACCACGCATCGAATCAGTCTCTGACGACAAGAGAAAGAAAGAAAGGGAGATGGGCGTGCGCGTGTGCAATGTTCGCGTAACTCGGTTTCACCGCACGACCTTGAACGCGTACGGGCCGCAGGGGTAGAGTCGCAGGAGGGTAGATTCTCGTCGTCATCGGGCTCTCTCTCTCTCTCTGTAGACCAAAGTATCGATCCAGGAATGAAGTTGTCGGCCCTTTCCCAATTGCGAACCCGCCAACAACCCCTCCCCCGACGGCGGGTCGAAAGTCTGGAGGTCTTGACGGGCGGTGCGGGAGGGAAAGAGGGTGGCTGACGAGCCAGGCGGCGGAGAGCGAGTGCGAGGAACGCGCGAGGGTCATGGATTTTACGTCCACGCGTGAAACGCCGTAGAGAAAGAGATAGAAAGCAAAAGTAAAGGGGACCGAGCATCAGATCACTTCAGACGAGATAAAGCTCCACGAGTTCCTAATAAAAAGTGGCAATGATAGGCTGATAAAGGCGACCGCTCGACCCTTTACGAGCTACTCGTCCATGTTTGAGTATCGCTGCAGAATTCGTTGCTTTGGCCACTCGTTGTCGATTTACGATGCGCGATATCGAACCATGGTGGCTAATTGAGTCCCTTTTGTTTCACATTCGTTGGTTTTCTGAGGCTCGAATTGGACCGTCTAGACTGTGGCGAGTAAAGAGGGCGAGGGAGGGATGCTTGAAGTTAAATCTGACGAAAATTGGTATCCAATGGTAAATGAAATATTCGAGGAAAAAGGGATGTAGCAAAGAAAGAAGGGTGGATTATTTGACGTATTTATAATCATTGATTGAACATAGCGTTCTTTTATATATATATATATATATTTAAAAAGTGTCTTTGTGAATTTTGCCGTCTGAATTAAAAACTCCAGAGCTTACAGAGCCTTCCTCACTCTGCCGCTAGTCGTGTGACGTTCTCTGTATTACGAACGGGTTAGACGAAGAGAGAAATCGTATCGGATCGGTTGAACTCTCTTTGTGTTGCAGCGGTGATGCATGAAAGGGAATGAAGCCGCGTAAAAAGTACCACCTGTCGACGACACTGACCTATGTGAACAGTTTTAAGGAATCGGAAGATATTTACTGAAAAATCTTTACGTTCTGAAATAGTTCGCGAGTAAAGCGTACAGATATATCTTTTATACGTAGATCCTGGAAAATTATGGAAATGTAAATGTCACATGACACTGTGTAATCTATTCATCTTTCAAATTTCTTTATTTAAATAGTATGAAACAAAAAGAGAAGAAAAATTGTCTCTCGTCATTCAGAGAAGATATAATATTTCCAGACAGAACGATATAACACCAGATCCTCTGAGAACGCGATGAAATAACGAAATTACATGACAACGCCTACGAGCCTTCCGCCTCACTTTCAATCGCTTCTCCTGAAATAATTTTCGTTTTATCCAGGATTAATCGATCTTTTTATATACGACAATATCCACGCGAATTTCTGATCGCCAAGAATATGCGTTCCACGATCGGGTTAATATTACAAAACACCCGCGATTCCAGGCAGCCAGGGATTACAGGAGTGGAATTCGAATGGAAAGCGACTTCTTGTGGCGGCTGCATTGTTTTCGAGCTCGTCACACCGAACATCATCGCTATAAACGGCGTCGTATCGTGTGCAGACGGTGACGTGACCGAACAGCGTTTTTTTCGATAACGATGGAATATTTTCGACCTCGAACCATCATCGGTTCTTCTCTCTGGCTCCCCCGAAACACTCTGCGCTCGTTCGTTTCCTATTTAAAAAGGAGGAAAGTCAGTTCTCGAGTGAAATTGGTCCTCTTGTTGCATCTTGCTCCAGGCTGCAAAACACTTTGACCTATTAAAACAGGCTGCTCACTGTTCCGCTATGGTCATTTATCGATCACCTGCTATAATTACAGGACCATTTTCGCAATTTCTACGTTGTCACACAGGAGGGCGTATTCAAAGCGGCGACAAAAAGGAGCGGGACGATCTTTGAAAATTCTCGAACATACGTACGAGACACGATAACGTTTTATCGTCAGTAAAATTTTATCGACCTTTTCCCTCCGCGTCTTTCGGTAATTTATCAGGCATTTTTCGTTTCCCTTTATCAAGAACCACTTCGTTAATATATCGACAATTTTTGAGTATTCTTTAATTAATCGCATTTGTCCAATAATTAAAATCATTATTCGTTCATGAATAACGGATATTTCATAATAAACCTGTCTAAAATACCTCTCAATCGCGAGGAAGAATACCTTGAATGCGCAGCTATAGACGGCGCTGAACAGAATTCCGTGTCACTGACAAATAAAAAAAAAAGTAGGTATCAAATATTTTCCACTTTATTATTAATTACCCTTAAATGAAATATTGTATAAAAGAAAGCAAAGCTTTCAACTAACAAATATCTATGCTTATACTTAAATTAACATTCGTCTTGCTTTATCGGTAATAATAACAGTAATAATACTTATCGTCTAATAAAACATATTTAGCTCTATAAACATCGATGCACTATGACCTGACGCGAGTAATTTAACGATTAAACTATCATTAAAAACAAACGAATCACTAGGTGTACACATTACGATACAGTTACCATTTTTACTACATCAGTATCCTCGGATATTACCATAAAAAAAAAAAAAACGCCTCCATAAACATAATGAAAATCTATTCCCCCCGTCTACCTTTACCTCCGTCCAATCGATACCTGCGTCAGAATTTCAATCGCGTCGCTCCAATCGCCGTTTTTAATGTTCACTTAACAAAGAACTCGCGTACAGTTTGAACAATAATATCCGCCACCGTTGGCCGTCGCCTAAATATCTGTCCGCTCGTGAATAAAACAAAGCTACTGCCGGCTGGCTAGCTGGCTTTAGCGTACGGCTGTTGCTGGCCAGGATGAAAAGGGTTCGAGCCGTATTAAAGCCGGTTGCCCGTCCACGTGCATCGATTCATTCGTCACGGTGCCCCGACCTATCCAACCTGTAACTCCAGGACTTTGCCGCGCCGCTTTATACGCGCGTGTTACGTGCGTGTACCGCCGACCGCATCCCGTCACGTGTGCCACGATTACGATCCGCCTGCGTGTATTTCACCTCGAACCCTCTCTCTATCTCTATGCAAGGAACAATATACCAACTGTGGATACGTGTGTTTGTGCTTATGAATAATACTGACGTTGTTGTATAGAGGATGATTTGATTGTAGAGGAGTTGGTATGCAAGAGTCATGAAGCAAAAAGAAGGCGAGAGAAAAGGCATCGGTGTGTAGAGGAGGAACAGAGATAGGGGATAGCGTAGAGTCTCTCCCTCGTCGAAGAGAGGAGGCCAGCTCGAATTATTTCACAGACGGTCCTCGGGATACGTATCCGAGGCACGCACGCCTACCACAGCCGGTATACGATTCGTCGAAATGATAAAAACTTGCGAATCGAAGGGTTCGCGGCACTTTAATGAAATTAATGAGCGCGGCCTGGTTTGAATGGATCGAAAAGGGTATCGGTCGGTTTTTGTGATCCATGGGAGGGGTCCTTTGTGTGTTGGAATCTATTAAAAGAGTCAGTAGGATGTAATTATAATTCGATGGAGTGTGATATGATTAAGATATTTTGATCGGTTTGTTATTGTTGATTTTGGTAATGATGGGATTAGATCGAGGGTTCGAGATATTCGTGGAAGTGTTTTTCGACTTTTTTTTTAAAAACGTATGCATGGAGGAATGATGTACGTTTCTAATTTATGTTGAATAAACATAAGAGTTGTCGATTTACATATTGACGATATACATTGAGCCATAACGTAAGAAATAAATGATTTTTGTGCTAAATCAAGTAATTTACTCTGCATCCGTGTGATGTAAAATACATTAAAAGACTTAAAGTAGTAGTGTGTAGTATGTTTTAGCAATAAACCTAGGATATTCTAGTAACTTGATAAATGTTAGCTTTGGTAAAGATAGAAATCGATCAATGACTTTTCCTACGCGTGAAGATTCTTTGTATTTTAGGATCCACTATTAAGATAGTATATTTTGATAATTCGAAGAGCTTCCTCTAGAAGGAAAAATAAGTTTCCATTGTAGAACTGAGGATGCAATTCTTTTTAAAAGAAAATGAAGGAAGTCAACACGAATAACTTCGGTACAATTCAAATTGGGCCGTGTACATATTTGAATATTTTGTTCATCTCGCCGTTTAGACCGTAGTTGACGAAAATGAGTCATAGTGTGTAAAATGGTATGCGTGCTGGTAACGCTGTTCCTCTTTATGACAGACCTTTTTCACGACTTCTTTTCGGGCTCGGAGGTATCTTTGTTCCTGGTTGTCTGGCCGCCAGATACGCGCTAGAAAAAGTCACGGGTGATGTAAGCCAAACGAGAGACGCTCGTTTTTCGCCTGGAAGGGATTCATCCATTCGGAGAATCAAAATTAATTGCTGATAGCGAGGTAAAGCGACTTAAATTTCGTTCTCACTTTATTCGCGATTCCTCCTTTAACCTTTCACGGTCCTATTTCATATTGAATTCCTCTTTTCAATTTCAACGTATAAATCATAACTAAAATGTCGCCTGATACAAATTAAACAAGAATGAAATCCAATTGTGAAGTATTTTTTTTAAATGTCCCTCTACGAAACATCGAATATACGATTGAAATTAATTCCGGTAAATTTTTTGCTTAGCTATTACACGTGATACATATTCGAAAGTCTAAATTAAAAAAAAAAAAAGAATAGCTTTCTTCGTTAACAACAGGAAAAGCGTTTGAAAATGTAACGGCGAGAAATATTTTATTCAACGTTGCTCTCCCATATGCGATGATCGACGACGGTTGCAACGATGGACGTTTACACACTGACGATTCCAGTTCGTGACGAAGCTATAAAATAAATGAACTGCGAACGTTAGCGAAATTGAATCGACGCCTGGACGTGTATGTTACACACGCGTGTACACATTACACATTTTCGAGCATGATAATCACAAGAGAAGTCCTCTTAATTTCTCCGTCGATCGCGGAGAATCCCGCGACCTGACCATCGCAATTCCACTGGAAACTGAATGACACCCGACGAAACTGTTACTAATACATATTTTTTTTATTTCTTTTTTCTTTTTCGTCTCGCCTGTGATAACGATTATGTTTGTTATACAGCTCACGATAAGGATATTTTTGGCATCAGACCGTCTCTGATCTTTTCTTTTTCCATTTTGCTCTTTGACTTTCTACGATTTCTTCGTGTTTCGATTGATGTTTCATTCGGATGTTATAAATGATTTTATAAATGCGTTAACGATAGAATGGAAAATAATTGTCTGCCAATGACGAATAGCAAAATCGAACGTTCAACATTTGATCGCGTTTACACGTGAAACGAGACAGTGTTGTTACCAGTGGAATCGAATTATCTCTTATTCTCCTGTTTTGTCAAGTTTCTCGAGGTCACTTCCCCATGGACTCAATTTCTGACTGTATCAAAACATTAAAGCAGAGTTTTAGCTGGCGTTATCGCGGGTGATAACGCGTCCCAAGGCCGCCAGCATCAGGATAAGTGGGCAAAGTCGTTCGGCATTGTGTAACGTCGAGTAACGCCTGGCTGCCGCGCTGATTTTCAAAACGCGCTTGTCTGCATTCTTGCGTCAATTGAAAAGAAGAAAAAAAAAATGGAGAGAGAGGAAAAGAAAGAGGGAGACAGATAGAAAAATAAAAAAAGAGAGAATAAACAGAAAAACGAAAAAATTGACACGAATGGTCTGGCTTCCATGTTTGCAATTAAGTAAAGCATCGTAAGCGTTATCTTTGCAATGGAAAAACACAAAGAATCAGGTCAAACGATGTAATTGCAAATTTGATTGTTTTAATCGCGCCGAAATGATACCTACCGTGGAAATGTAATTCCCTTTGGATAATGAGATTAAAACGTTACGAGAAAAAGAATTTCAAGATCCTCTCGCTCGTTTCTTCTTTTTTTCCCCCTTTCTTTTTGCAGACGAATTTTAAGAGGGCTAATGATTATACAGTCAACGATGACTGCCAGTCAGGCACTTGGCCAGATACGCAGAGAGAGATACCAGACACCAGGCCAAAGTGTCAATTGTTTATTGTCGTAGATGTAGTAGGGAAAAAAAGCTGATTACATTATACAGTTCCTTTTTGTTTTTAAAACAGTACGTAATACTTCTCAAAATGAGTACATATTCGCTAAAGGAAAGGAAAAGTATCTTATAATTGGCTAAACAACATTTTGGCCAGGTATTGAATCTTAACTATCCTGAATAAAGTAAAATCTTGTCGTTTTCGAAAGAAAATGATTTGACAAACATTTAGAAACAAGAGAAATTCGATGACTGGAAAGTTAATGGCGATCCTTATGTATCGGTGATTTTCTTTACCTGTTGTTGAAAAACATTCGATCATTAGTTAAAATCGAGATAACTTTTCAATTTGTCGAGACGCATAAAATGCTGCACTTGAAACCGTCACTGCACTATGGCAGTGATTCTATTAATAACTAAGGCGTAGATTACCGTCATAGTGTAGACCTCGATTACGCACGCATACATAACAGCTGTTTCTGAACAGGGATATCAAAGCGACGTAGATTTATGGTATGCTTCATCATTTCCTGCCTTCGATCGTAAACGTGTACGCGTTACGCTACTAATGTGGACGCACCAACAGGTCGTTGGATCTTTTACGAACGCTCGTTACATCTCGCTGATGAAAACATTTACTATTCCATTCTTAATTAATCGAACAATAGTCAAGGCAATCCAATTTTCTCAACGTTCCTTGAGAAATAGAATTTTCTTAACAAACGCTTGCTCGAATTTAAAAAAAAGAAAAAAATGTCTAAAATTTCTAAAGAATCATTAAGGTGACGTTTGAAAATAACATACGTCCTGTTTCTTCAGAAATATTGTGACGTAAGATTTCTGCGAATAAAATATTGATTCTTCTTTATACTTAGTAAAGCACCACCGAGCAAATTAAATCTACAAGAAGTGTCTTGGAAATTTCTGAAGTAAAATTGCTTAAAATAAGATTCTAAGTAAACGTGTGAAAAGGTAGAAATGATACAGCGGAAAATTGGAAACCCTTAGCCATTAAGAGAAATCGTTAATGGATATATACGAAGATAACGATCCATCTTGATGGTATCCGTGTATTCTGTTTTCGAAACGATCGTTAGAACGTTTGATTAGGTACAGGAGGAGGGGATAAGAAATTAAATCACGCGAGGCGTGAAATGTATATTTCCGCCGAACAAAGTGCATATTCTAACCTGTTTTTCAGCTTTCACGCGCTGAACTTCCAGCGATCAACCGTGAACCAGTTTGGCCCGTTACGTCATCGGCAATTAAAATTCGATTTTATTAATGTCATCGAGCGTTCCGTCGCGAGAACTGTAGACAAATTAGTTGCACAAACTCTCGATGCAATCGAAGCCAGAAAGGATCCAGCCGTTAACCATTTTACGTAACCTTTCAGTTTTGATCCACGTTCACCGGGTTTCTAGTGTACGGTGGGAAAAAAGAAAGAGAAGAAAAAAAAAGAAGTGAAGTTTCAAGGTTAGACGATGACACAGAAACATACCATGTTGATAGTCAGTTGCAAAAAGGGGGAGAATCACTGGGAATGGATTCTGACGAGAGACCACGCTGAACCAATATGACCGGCTAGTCTGACACGTGACGAGCGTTTCCCTTGGTGTTGTCGCAAAGTAGAAACCGCCATTACGAGCTAGACCATTTCACGCGTTGACTGCTTGATGGTTGGGTTACATGTGACACAGATTTCAATTTTTTTTCAATACCTCCTTTTCACTGATCATCAGATGGTTGTTCATGCGGTAATTTCAACTGGAGAATGGGAAAGATCATCGTGAAAGTTTAGCGAGACATAATACACGAGAAATGATCAGAGATATTCGACGAAACAAGTTTGCATAAAACTCGTTTGAAATTTCACAATACCTCACAAATTATTCTTCGATATTCGAATAAATATATAATGTAAAAAATATATGTAATTATTCATTTAAAGTTCCACTTTGTACAATACTTTTTTACGCAAAATTTGATGATTTGTCCGAATTTGAGAAAAAATATTAGACGTTCCATTCAAAAAACTAGAGGTGATTCTACTATCTGAATAAAAAAAAAAAGTAAGGTAATTAAAAACAGATTAGAGTATCATTTTTTCGGTACAACGAATAACTTACGAGTTATTTGAAGTCGTCATGTTAGAAGACTCGCCAAGTATATGTAACTATCATTCTCTGGTTAAATAATATCTCACACGTAATTCGTATTATTTGTCTTTCGCATTTTCGGACACGTTTTGTTATCCGCCCTGCTCGTATCATTTGTACGAAAGCAATTCAATTAATTATCTAGATACGAGTAAACTGGTCGGAACGGAAGTTTAATTGAAGTAAATTGTTGCTCAGATAGAATATTTTTCATTTACGCTGCATTATTACTTGACAAACGGTACCGATATGAGAAATATAATTAACTTCGTTCGATGCAACAATACATCTCTGCATTTTATCATGGTCGAAAGGAAAAATGAAAATGGAAAAACTGAAATACCATCGTGTGCTGCGTTCGAATCTCGGTACACGGGTATTTACTCGACATAATCCTTCGTTCATCCGGATCGGAATATTTTAACAGACGAAGCGATTGTTTGATTTTTACATTTCGACAGGCTTTACCCAGAGGTTCGTTTCGTTGACAGTATATTACTGTTCGAAAATTCGAATGGAACTGGGACGCGTTCGCGGATGTTAAATAGCAACGATTAGACGTAATTCTCACCCGCGAAGTAACGAATTATCGCGTTCCAGCGTCCGTACATTTTCACTGAAGCACATGAAAAGAAGAAAAAAAAAGAGAAAGAAGAAGAGGCAGAAGAGGATTCACCGTCGCTCGAATTTCATACCGCAACGACACACAGTCGTGTGTTCCGTTCTGCAAAATGCATATACGTGTGAAGAATACGAGCTGGTTCCATCGGCGTATGGTCGACGGTGAATTGTGTGTCGCGGGGGCTTGCGCATGGAATTATTTTTGTGGTTACAACGATGCTGCCTGTTGACTCACGCGTCAAGCGCGCGTGAGGAAATTTAGATGCGTCGAAAAATATTGCATTCGCGGCCTTTCTACGTCGCGCCATGGGAAAAGCACGAGATGAAACTCGATATGAAAATAGGACCGGTCACGCCGGAATTTTCCAAAGTCTCCTCGAGATTTTCACGCGACGGCGGAACGGAAGTCGCTGGTTCATTTGCACGACTGTTCCGTTGATCCACGAACAGTGACAGAAATAGGTATTGTAACCCTACACTCGTAACTTTTACAACGTCGTTCCCTTCATTTTTCTATGGATAATTTATTATTTGGTAAAACACGCCTCTATAGCCTCGTCTAAACAGCAAATGACGGATCTTAGGTGGAATCGAATTTTTCATAGGATGGAAAAGAATCTTCTGTGATGAAGAGAACTGTGAAAAATTTAATACTTTAGGGGAAAAACACACATATCGTTGATAGAAAATATAGAAAAGAAAGTGTAAGTTTTGAAGGATGAATTATTTTGTAACATACAATCAACTCAATTTTAAGTATCTCTCCCTTTAATTGTTATATCTTGCAAAATGCTACTATCGTCTATTTCTACCGTGAAAGAATCGTACGCTTTGCGACGTATTGAGATATAATATAACAAATGTTGCACCATCGAACAGATGTAAATTGATTTCAACGATTAACTGAGGATTAACGTGAAACTCTTTGTTGCTTATGTTACAGCAATCCAAGAGCGTCACGGAATATGGCAGAGAAACAACGCCGCGACAATCTCAACACAAACATCTCAGCTATGGCGGTACTTGTACCTATTGTAGCTGAGAGTTCGAGAAAGATGGACAAGATATCCATCCTGAGATTGACTGGCGCTTTCCTCAGAATGCGATATGGTAAGTTTCATTTATACGATATAATTCTATCGTTGTGGAAAAATATTTCAAAAGCTATCGATCACTGTTTATCCAATTGGATTCGTATGTTCTGGCAGCGGTTGGGAATGGCACGGTTGACTTTCTACCCCGAGAATTTGGCGATTTGGACTTGGAACAATACATCATCGACGTGAGTACTCGTAAATCGATCCAGTCCTGTTATCGTTACACACGTTGAACGCGTTAAAATCGTTTTTGTTAACCGTAACAGAACTTGATCGAAAGCGGGGGATTCTTTATCATAGTCACGACCACTGGGAAAATAGTATACGTCAGCCGGAAAGTCCACGAGCACCTCGGCCATACTCAGGTAAATTTTACATTTTCTACCACTTTTCTTTTCTTTTCTCTTTGCATTTAATTTTTTTTTTTTATAAACTAAACTTTCGATATTACATAGACTTAATAATATAAATAAATAAAATGCTAATAATCTTTGTAAATTTATAAAATAAGCTATTCAGTCGTTTATCATAACATTTTAGTTTCATGAAAGGTTTTAGATTTTCCTAATTTCTTAATTTTTTCATGGTTTCTTTTGTACATTTATACGGTAAGATAAATATGGTACAATGATAATATATATGAGTGTAATAAATTCTTCATCTGTTACCCTTTCATCTTCCTACTGCTTCATTGAAGTTTTTTTCCTCTACCCTTATTGTAGCATAACACTCTTCCGCACGAAAAGTTCTACCATCTAAACTCTCTGGGTAGTCTATTCGTTGTACTTTCTAAAACTTTCATTCTGCTCTCTATCCACTAAAACTTCGCTCTCATCGCACGCTATCCTCCCTTAAAAATGTACTCGTGCAATTTACAAATACACTCACCATTGACATTCCACTACACACTCACGTGAACTATTCGAGTCTTTATTTTACGTTTAGTTTGAGAAACGCAATCTATCATTTTTTCTACATCGGTTGTTAAACAAATTATTCTTGCATGGAGGAAATGATCGATTTTACATTTTCCTTGGTCAACTGAAAAATTTTCTTCAGAATTTTAAGTTTGCTTATTCTTTTCTGTGAGATGATATACGTACGTCGATGAGAAACTCGATGGCGACCTAATAACACGGGGAAATTGCGTTCTTTCTTGCGAAACTTTCTTTTGTACGACCCGATACCTTGATGCATTAATAAAAGCCGGCGATACAACTGCAGTTGCAGTGAAACGTAGCTCGTGCCAAGGGTTTGGAATTATCGATCAAATGAGCACAACTCAAACACGCCGCCATGACAACTACCGTGAGCCCGGAATTATTTTTCGGCGCATCAGACGTTACTGGAAATTTGCTTGATCGAGATTCACACGAATTTCACAGTGCGATGAATCATACCAATTATGAAACTCGTTCGAATGCATTAATCTTTTCGCAGTTTAATAAATATATTTTTATTAATTTTTATAACGAATATATTTTTATCAAATTTCTTTATGACCAATATTTTCATCGGTATTTTGCTTGAACATAATTAACAACTCGTCAATGTTATCTATAACTACCTGAATGACATAATTACACGATGTACAATCCTCGTTCATAAATATTAAACCACTAAACGTAAATGGAAACTTAATCTTTACAAATTTATTAAGATTCCAAAAAAAAAGGGAAGGAAAAATAACCAATCTGTAATCTCGTAGTGTAATAAGTACATATATTTTTACTAACTGTAGTGAAGAAATATAATTAAAATCATACAATTCTTGATACTTATAAACGCCAGTGTATGTAATTTCGTTCTGCGTTTCCTTTTTTTTTTCTGTTCCATCGTTCATTTGTCATTCTTATTGGCGATAACCAGCTACGTGCTGCAAGCTCGATTTTCAATCGAATTGTTTGCCGCACGTGCTCAAGGTTCGAATTATTTCGAGCAGAATCCGTAGGATTTAGGTGAACACAAATGTTGCAATGCACGCGTGGACATAAAAAAACAAAAAATATAGATATAACAGGGAAAAAGGAAGAGGGAAAAAATTTCAAGAGATTGTTAGGTGAGTCGCGTGCAATGGTAACGGTAGAAAGAGAGGAAATAGGGGTAAGAAGAATGCATTGTGAAAGGGAAATTTCACGTGCCACGTGTTTCGTACTGTACTTCCGTACAACGTCGATGAAATGGTAAAAAAAAATGCTCGCGATTTCAACGACACGTGTGCCTAGTTATTTTTCAAAAATGTTCGGAGAAATGAAGCGATTCGTTTCTTCGTCTTTTTCTAGTAATAACGCGACAGCAAACGTTTCAATTTTATTCCAGAGCTACGTTTATCGTTTCATAGACGAGTTGTACATACGTGGTAAAAAGAAAAGAAGAAAGACAGTGTAGAATGTATTTTATGAATTCACCCTATATATATTGTTTTTCTTTTAACAAATAGAAAATGACATTACTGATTTTGATTCAATTAAAAATAGGTTGTTACATTTTGTACAGTGTTTTTTTGATTGATGAAAAATACAATAAATAATTAACCTAGATACGCGGACACTTTTTCCTCCGAATTATCTGTGTTATTAAAACGTTCGCGAGATTAACGTTATAGAAGTCAATAATAACGCTCATATAACCGATCGACTTTTCTTCGCTTCGTTATTAACTTCATAACTAGCGCCCTCTAAGTCGAGGAGATGGCTTGAAGAGTAACGAATAAAGTTCCCGGTGAAACTTTAGATTGCAGTACCCCGATAATTGCAAAAACTCCGATTGAAAGTGTTCTTAAAACAGAACTTCTCGCTTCCCAGGCCCATCTATCCTTCGTTTAACACACCATCATCCACCAACGTAGCACCACTGAAAGACATTAAACCGACGTCGCGCCTCCAATGGTGGATCGTTTTGTGAATCATCCGACGATCGGGCTCGTTGTACATATCAGTAAAAGAATTTTTATCGAAACTCAAATTTGCTACACTTTTACATTAAGATCTCTACATTGGAAAAATAATTAATATCCAAATAATATAGTAAATAATTCGAATCTAATGGTATATATAGTGCACTTTTGCACTCCACTAGTGCCGTTACACATTCAAAATACAGACAATAACTCCATTCAAATTTTCTTCATGTTGGAATAAATTCACGAACATGAATAATTTTTTTTTTTCTATTCAAAACGAAACTTGTAATTTTTTTAAATTTCCTTACAAAAGCGTATTGGTGTTGATAAATCGGTGATACAAAAAAATACTCAGAGCACAAAGGAATACGATCTAAATAATTAATTCCACACTTGAAAGAGAGTTAAGTACCAATATACCATCGATAAGGAGAAAGGCACAAGCAGATCTCGTAGTCTGTGTAAAAGAAACGGAGCAGACATTCTATTATCATGAGAAGGACGAGGACAAGGTACTATCAAGGAAAAGGGGACAATTAAGGAAGTGCAGTATCGTGAAACACAATAATAGCAAGCGAAAGGAAGCAAAAAGAGCAAGACCATTGACAATGAACAATTCTGAATGGGTTTTTTTCTTTCTCAATGTAAAATAACGGGGAACAAGCTCTGGCAGAGGTTTCTGGTTAAAAGCAGAAAGTTGCCTGTTCTATCGATCCACGTAGTGTGATGATATTCTGTAAGGAACCGTCGTCGCGACGCTCCAGATTCGAGCATAACGATAATTCGACACTCGAGCGTAACGAACCTGCTTGCTGGTCAGCCGAGTTCCGACTTCAGGATGTAAGGACACACTGGGACGACTGGAGAAGGAAAGAAGAAAGATAAACAGGGTAGAAAAGAGAGAAAGATCGAAGGAAAAGAAGAAGAACAGATCGCTGAGGGAGGAAGAAAATGAAGAAGGAAAAGAGTAGAGCTGAGGGAAATATAGAGAAAGAAGGCGGTAACAGGGCGGAGAGTTGTTTGCACGGGATTCTCCAGTTTTTTTAAGGAGATACTCACAATCAGCCGGTATTGTTCTCAAGGAGAAACTCCCCATGGTGAAAACGAGCCTCGTCGCCGACGTGGTGCATCACATTGGTCGCGATTAAATCGTGGCTAGGTAGTCGCAGATGCAGAAGGAAACGAAGAAAGAACGCGTGGACGTTGTAGAATCTCTGTATGAGTCTGAACGGAAGCTTCGTGGAACTGAGATCCTCTAAGTGTTGCATACACATTGATCTACTATTTTTTAAGCCTTGCTTTGTTTGCTTGCCCATTGTACGATCTATCTTTGGTATTGTAATCATGTATAATTGTTGAGTAATTTATTCATTAGTTAGTAGAACTTATTAATTATGATTTTTTCCACTAGACTAAAATATTGTTGTCAACCATAATCTTTTTTTTATTTTATTTTTTTTTTGTCATAAACAAGAACAAATTTGATTATGAAAAAGGTTAATTGTCTCGAGGTTTGAATTAATGATAAATATTTTTGAAACTCATAAATCATACATGTACATACATGTACACACGGATATCTTATTGTAATTTGTTGATATTGTTACATCAGTTTAATTGAACCACAACGAGATAAGCAGAATGTACTCTTTATCGACTTTTTATGAAGAAGTATCTTGCGCGAAACAAACAAGCTTTGTATCGCATATTTTATTTACTTTGTCAAATGAACTTAAATAAAAGACAAAACAAGATTAATACAAATCAATGGTCTTGTACAAGAGGGGCAAATTTTTTACAATTTTTAACAATTGTGTAACAGTTAATAATTTCTATTAACTGTTTACTGGTAAGAACTAATTATCAACCACAAACTCCTACCTTCCAGCAGCTGAAATATATATAATCTATATTTCTCTCTGTTTCAATCAAATTCCAAAATTGAAAAAATAAAAGAAAAACAACAGAACTAATCAACTAAAATACACTTTGTCTCTATGCAAATAACATTACAGATTGACCTACTAGGCCATTCCCTTTTCACCTATGTCCATCCCAAGGATCACGAGGAACTAACGAAGAACCTGACGCCAGATGAAATGCAGGGAATGGTGACCTCGTCTACGTCGCAGATCACCGACGGTACAAACGACAACTCAAATTCATCGGAAGATTCAACGTCTGCAAGAAACGAGAGGAGACCGTTTCGGACGCAGAGGCGAAATTTCGAATTGAGGATGTTGCACCGTACTGCATCGAGGCGCGAGCACACGCAATACGAATGGTTCGAGATCTCCGGAATGCTCAGACTCGCGGATGCTTGTAAAAATTCCGATTCGAACGCTAAGCGAGCGAAACATCGAGGTGAGAATATAAGACACGGTAAAATAGAAAGCATTATTCGCAGGCATTGTGCAACGATATTACTTCCGTTTCAAGAAGACATTTCTCTATTTTCCATTCGATAGAATCTGTGCGTACACCTTTGTGCATCGTAAAAAATCGTTCCGTCGATATCAATTTTCCAATCGAAAAGAAAAGAGGCACGTCGAATTTCTCTCGATTCGAATTCCACGGGGTCGTTGTTTCTCCCTTTTCTTTCTTCTTCTTTTCTTCTTTTTTTATCACGACACATAGGTACCGGTAACGTTGGTTTTCAAACGGGTATCGCAAATATTTACCCTAGCCATGTATTTAAATTTAGACCGTCGCCATCGTTGGCAAAAAGGTGTAGGCGTAGTCACACGGCCGTTCAACACCGCAAATTTCTCATTTTAATCTTATGAACCGATAGATTAGATCGTATGAAGTATACACGAAATCGGTTTATCGGTATCCTTTCTGTTTTCGATCGTTATATCGTCTCGCCGTTGAATGATATCGCGTAAAACAACGATAGAAGAAAAACGTACAGCTGATCAGACAATAATTTCTCCTAATCGAAATCTTCGAATAAAAATCAACCTTTGAATTTCGTTTCGATTACCAATTTTCTTATTTCTTCTTTTCTCGCGAATAATATCGCCGAGGATTCTCGCGAATCGAAAAAAATTGGTTTACTTTAGAAAATCGATTAGATTGCAGGAAATTATGACGTGCCGGATGTACGTAAGTGTTACAACATTTTCAAACGAGTGACACGCGACACCGTAGTGTCATTCTGATAAAGAACGATTGCAGTCGATGCAAAAGTTGTAATGTAGAAACGTTCCTCCGAGATGATTTATTCGTGATATCGAATATTATTAACACGATTATGTTACGTTACGGCTCAAATAGAACGGAGACAAGTCAAACAAATATGGCGAGATAAGAACGCTAGTTGGGACTGAATAAGATGTATCAATCGCGTGTTATCTTGCAGAAATCAATTCAACCAGCAACGACATCGTTTTCGTGGGTATAGCACGGTTGCTCATGAGGCGGCCCATCACCAAGATATCGATTATAGACGCAAATAAGGACGAGTATATCACACGACACTTGGTAGACGGCAGAATCATATACTGCGATCACAGAGTATCAGTGGTGGCTGGTTACTTATCGGAGGAAGTCTCGGGTTTGTGCGCCTTCCGCTTCATGCATAGAGATGACCGCCTCTGGGCGATGATTGCACTCCGTCAAAGTGAGTTTCAATACCGTTGTCTCCTTCTTCCGGTTTTACATATTAATACGAAATTTTTAAATGATTGCAATGATTTTTTCTTCTTTTTTTTCTTTTTTTCTTTTTTTTTTTAAAGTGTACGATCGTGCAGAGACCTGTGGATCCTCTTGCTACAGGTTAACGTCGAAAACTGGAGAACCTATCTATTTACGCACCCATGGATACCTAGAAGTCGATAAGGATACGCAAATTGCAGTATCCCTTGTGTGCATAAATACACTAGTATCGTAAGTTTTGCGAATATGTTCATTTGGTTGGTACGTCTATTGTTTTCTACAGTGTATCAAATGTTGGAATTTCTTAGGGAGGAGGAAGGTATAAAGTTGATCGAGCAGATGAAAAAAAGATTCTCGGCTACGGTAACGGAGGAGGCCATGAGGGCGATGATTCAAAGCGCAGACGACGACGGATCGCTCAATTTGGTAATCTATTATTAAATATTATAATACTGAGAAATGATATGAAACTCTAAGAGAATACTTGGATAACGTTCAATTACGATTTTAGGGCTCAGATTCGCCGTGTTCCAATTCGAAAAGTAGCGTAGACGATCCCTCGCAGTTAGAGGATGCCATTACGTATTTAGTTAGCGATCTGCCGTCCCCCCTTCCAGAGGAATGTTTAACAGCGTCACCGGTACCAAACGAACAATACGTGAAAGCTGCCATGGTCTCGCAACACTTGCCTCCAGCTGCCGCTCAAGCCAGGAAACTCGGTATTAAGAAAATCGACCATTATTTAGTGGTTCAAGGTGGCAAGACGAGTAAAAATCAGAAAGAATCAAAGGATGATGATAAACATGATTCTGATTCGAACAAGAGGCAAGAAAATTCGATATCGTCGGGAAAGACAATAATGTTACACGACATAACGAATCAGACGCACAGCGTACACGATGGCGCACAAAGTGAACAAATTTCACCGCGAATGAATAATATGATCACCACAAACGATTCGAACACAGAGACGTATATCAACACTTCACGTGACCAACTTGATGTTTCTCAGAATATGGAGATTCTGAGTCCTACCTTAACAATCAAGGAACCTGCTTCAAATGAATCAAGTTCGCACACGTTCAGCGAAAGCAGTCCATGCGACATCAATGTCGAACATAGTATAGATGTTTATAAACGTCAGCAAGAACCTATAATAGACTATCTTGAAAATGTGGTCGATAACACTGTTCCTAGTGACTCGAAGAGTCATCAGTACTCGCTGAAGAGGATATACAGTGACGAAGAAATTAGGACAAGTTGCAATAAAAAAAGACACAGTAACGTTCCTTACGTGTCGACCGACACGAACGATGAACAGCAGAATATATACATCAGCTGCAAATCTTTCATTGGTGAAGAATTTTCAGAACTATCGACGGATTTCAATCAGTACAACAATATAAATCCTCCGTCGTTAAAAATCGCGGAATCGCCGAATTCGACTTTAAACGAGGTCATCGTTGACTATCAGCAAGTGGACTCGAGCGTGCCGCTTATACCTCCAACCCCGGAAGACGATCAGTTTATCGATCTTCACGATTTAAAGGACGACCCGTTACTGAGCCCAAGCCTGGACACAAATCCAGGTACCGATCACAGTACAGTAATCCTGCACTCATCTAAAAGAAACAAAGTAAAGAGCCGAATTTTGTATATTTCCAAAAAGTAGGGGACGCCTTTTTTCTGCTTTCGAGACATTTATTTGGATAATTCGTTGAATAAAAAAAAAATACTTGCATTTGCATGCTTCAATTTATCTCTTTCACAATCCAATTTCTGTTATTTTCATAAGATTTTTCGTTTTCATACATGATTGATAATACGTGTGTATATATATTACTTACATATTAAAAATATACATATAATTACGTAAACTATTTTTAACGAATGTTTGAAATATTTGCAGATCTTATAATGAAAATACTTGACGATTTTGAAAGTAAGTATACACATACACATATCGTATTCATTTCGTAAATATTAACGAAGTTTAATCTTAAATTGTTTTTTAACGTTTCAGGCAGCTTCAATGAAACGAAAGTACAACAACTAACCGACAACAATGTAAGTGTTGATTGTTAGTAATGTACAATATTAATCAAACGGCAAAAAATAAATGAGAATAATTTTATAATAGGCAATTAACAATGAAATAAGAAGGAAACATATTCAGCTCATGAATAGTATGGCATTACAAGAATCGCAGCTCAATGTTCTAGCACAGGACCTGAAAAATCCAGCCTTGCAAGCAAAAAGAAGAAGTTTAACACCGTTGCAGGTATGGATAAAAAAAAGCACAGGTTATAATTCAAATTAAAAGATTTAAACGCTGTATTTTTATTTGGGATTTTAGGCGGAACATAATATGCAGAAACAAATCCTTGAAACACTGCAACAACATCACCATAATATTCAAGTAAATATAAAACACAATATCGGTGTATAAAGAGTTCCAAAAGTACGTGAAACGTCAAATTTAAAAAGTATTTCTTCGAAAGGAGAAAAACTATTTCATCGAGAACATAATGTTAAAAAGTGACTGTCCTTGAAAAACATACAGTTGGTATAGACGTGCATAGTTGCATATTAAAAATTCCAGTGAAGTCTATCGAAACTCATTCCTCCGCAAACGATACAACGGTAAAGTGGGAAAAAAAAGAACATAATGACTGCTAGTTACAGCGACAATCTACAGCGGTATAACAATGTCAATCTACGTCGTTCTGCACCTCAACAGGGAAAAGAATAATGTTTATTATCAAAGTTGTCTAATGAAAATAGAATGTCAACTAAGGAAACGTCAATATTTTCTCTTCGAATTGATGAAAGAAGAAACGTAAGTAGAAAACATGCAAGATAATCAAGATGCATACTTTGCATCGTGTACATGCAGACTTTTATAAAAAAAAAAGAAAACCGAATTGTAGACATTGTATGTCTCCTCATGTTTGTCGTAAATATAAATAAACGTTATATTTCGGTAACTGCTTACATGAATCACATACGGAAATGATATTGTAAATGGTGGGCATGTAACTACGGTTTTGAAGGTCCAATGTTGCGCAGTTTTCAAATTTTATCATAACAATCTTGTATATGGCGTGGACTCGATTTTTAAACAACCACGCTGTTTATTTAGCCTTCAGAACCGTTGTACTCGACAATTGTTTTCGGTCAAGAACGAAAACCATTTCCACGTCGAATAAACCACGATACGTACATATATCGGATGGATACAGCACCAGTTCTGTTTAAATCCTGCTCGTAAGATATCCACTTACGACAAAAAAAAAAAAAAGATGATATGACTAACTATCGAAATTCGATTTAACTCGTACTAGTAAAGGAAGTTGGCAGTACAAAATTTCGGTTTTAAAAGAAAGAAATATGCTTCTAAGAAAGAACGTATTAATAAAAAAAAAAAGAAAAAAACGAATAGTAGATATGTTATTGTACGTAGTTTGTATTATTGTTACGTGAATATGATAAAAATGAATAATTGGCTGTAAATGTCTCGAGCCTTATTGACATTTCTTTCAAAATGTGTGGGGTGCTTATTATTTCTCTGTGTATCTACATATGCACCATTTGTAATATACATGTGCACTTTTAAGCATTTTACCGATTAACTTGTTATTTTTACAAATTTTTTACTTCAGTGAGATTTATAACGATAGACGAAGTTATTAAATTTTCCACGGTGGAACATTGAGAACATTTGATCGGCTTTATTGTATACATAAATGTTATATTTCGTGTTTGCAATCATTTTGTTATGGCGAGTTTTTGGACTTTACTGGCCTCGTTATCCACCCAATATTACGTTGCTTTATATTACTTTATTAATTATAGTTAAGCTTTAGTACCTATTTGTAAGTAGCATGAAACCTCCGTGATTGGCCAATGTGTGATATTATTGTAAACGCGCATACGTCGATTACGTTTTTTTTTAAGCTACAACTGACAAAAACCATAAATAAGCATAATCAAGCAAATGAATCTACGATTCAATGTAAAAAAAAAAAAAGTTAAAATATATACAGAATGAAATTATATGCGCAGGGAAAGCTATAGTTGCGCATCCATTGTGGACATTCAACGCATACGAATAATAGATCTATATGTATATCATTTAGTTCCATTTTTCTATGTACAAGTATAAATAAGGCTGATAAACTGTAAATAAGAATTCCGAACGTCTCAATAATCGGTAAAATTATCGATTAAGGAAGAATCACTGTTTTCTTTTTCTTTTTTTTTTTCTGTTTCTTTTTTTCTTCTTTTTTGTGAACTGTTCGTCGTTCATTCATATTGTACATCTATTTGCAACTCGTGTGCTATTCTTCAGATACAGTAATTTCTCATGCTCCTACAATACTGACGCATGTTACGTTATCAGTAAGATTTAAGAGTTGTACTTCATGAAATGATGTTCTAATGTACGACAGCCCTTTTCCTCCCCGCCACGCCTCTTTTAACGTGAACACTTATTCCGAAATACGACGACGAGGCATTATAAGCATGATATATTCTACAAAGCAACAATATTCATGTGGATTCAAGTTTGAAAAAGATAATTCACATTATTTTATGAGCTTGATAACTTAACAAACGCTAATATAAATTATATATTTATTTTTATCAAGAATTATCTTTCAAGCAATGCTTTGTATAAGTGAGAATCATGAAATTATGACAGAAAGGGGAATTATCTGCGTATACTTCTTATATATGTATACATTATGTTCATTGTAAAAAAAGGAATGATCGTTAATTCGTTTTTATGTCATTGTCATTAATGTCAAGCGTATTGAGGTAGATTGTCACTCCAGTATGTTTTCCTTTTTCCTTTAAACTAGGGTTATTAAATATATATATAATAATAAATTATATATATATACATGTAAATGTACAATATTAAGAAAAAGCTTGAGATATAAAGTATGCTCATTTTTATGGTTAAGAAGGATTCAATTACCTTTTGCCTCATGATCGCTCGATGTTGATAAAGATCCAAACTTTTTTACATAGCGTCATACTTGTCATGAAAGATATAAATGATCCCGCGTGTAATTCACGTTGTATAGTCACGTTGTTAGTTAAGCAAATGGCAGACTTTCCAATTCGTCATGATTATTATAGTACAAACAGCAAGTTTAAAGTATCTCTGTTTAGTGTCACTTCGTTAATCTATCAAACAAATTATTCATGTTTGTCTTTTTTTTTTCTTTTTTTTTTGTAATTCTCCGATTCATTGTGAGCTAGACCATTTGTGCTCATGTTTGATATATCTCAAAAGTATAGGTAGAAATAATATTTCTACGATTAATCGTTATTGAAGAAAATTACGAATTGTAATGGTCGAGATATATGTGTGGGATATCTATGATATCCTCTTAATTAAAAGTATAACACATGTATAAAATAATTTCAATGTGTTTCTCGAGGCTTCGTATTAAGATAATAGTACACAATTTGTAACTATGTAAACGTTTTATTGATGGCAGTGAAAAAATGTGCAATAGTGATTCGAGAGAGACGAGTTTTACAAAAACACATTGCACCTTCAGCTAGAAACTAATAAAAATCTCTCTGCTTGTTCAGCAAATGTGACACAGACAAATGGCACTACATAATTTGCTAAACGTTTAATCTTATAATATTGTAAATAACTACCTTTGTTATATTTTATACTCTGCTGTTTGCACATAACTGATTTTTGCAATTTCTTTCTGTAAGTTAACATACACGCAAGCACAATTCTACACGATTGTGTTACACACACCCTTCTTATACGTTTCTACACGTTTTATCTTTATAAAGCAAAACGTCTGTTAAATCGTTGCGCGGTCGAATCACAGTATACTTTGCGTCTGCATTCTATGCGTTGAACAATGTTGAGAAAGAAAAAGAAAAAAACAAACAAAAATCTTATGTGAAACGGTCGTGTCCCTTCGTAATCTTGTTTGTGAAAACGGAAACGACAATGTGAAACAGTTTACCGTGATTGCTCGTTTTCCACTTAAGTAAGGGAGAAAAAGGAAAAAAAGAAAGAAAAAAACATTTGAAACTTTATGATGACAGTATTACGCTTTTGCGTAAGGTAACCGCATAGTAATATATTGATTATTACCTTTTAGGGGTACCGACAACTAAATAATTCAAGTTTAAATCTCCATCATGCAATATGTGAGTCGTTTTCTATTGTCCAATATATATATATACGTATATAAACATATATATTTTCAAGCTTAAATAGATTTATTTTCACAAAGGTTGGAAATATCGGTTCCTAATTCTTTTCTTTTCTTTTCTTTTCTTTTTTTTTTTGTTGCTCGTTTCGAACGAAACGAGGTGAAATAAAAACGACGCATATATTCGCATCTGTATTTGCGTGTACAGAATGAATTATTATCGAGCGAGCATCTTTGTACAGCTATTTTAACTTTTAACCTCAGTGCTTTCGATACTTATCGGACACTGTGTAAATTTCACCGTAGGTGTTAAGACACTGCGAATATGATTCGCATTTTATGAGCTTCTCTGAAGAGAAGTACACCTCTGAATTACCCCGTTGCTACACTTTGCACACTCGGCTAGAGAGTACACACAATAGAATTAAACGACAGAGTTAAGTATTTTATTGTAGCCATTGTATATTTTTCGTATCTTCAGTAAATACTTACAAGAAGATCCCGGATAGATTTCTTGAATATTTTTATATTAAATTTATATCCAATTTTTATTGTACATATACGCGTGTGTGTGTGTGTGTTTATGATCGATTAAATCATGCTTATATACAGATGAACGATAGTAACGAAAATACTACCTGTGAGGCAAAGTGTACATTGAACTAATACGAAACTATAAGTAATATTGGAGGTGTATAGCTCTTCGTAGATTGCCAAAGAACGATAGAAAATATAACTGAATTCCGTTCCTCTGTTCTTCCAAACTGAGAGAAAGAATTGATATTACTGTGCACGACGAGGAGATTCATGCAGAAAAATTTATAAAAATGTTTACAGTCGCGTTGCTCAGAGCAGCATAAGAAGTTGGAACGAAGGAATCTATAAAAACGAGACGGACTCTATTTTTTTTTGCACTCTCTAGTGAACAAAAAAAACGAAACAAAAAATTAAGCGGTTCTTTTTTTGTTCTTCTGTTTTAATTTTTCCTTTTTTTATTATTATTTAATTGGTTGTTCGAAGAAATGAAAAAAAAAAACCAGTCGATGAAATTGTATCTAACGAATTGCGTTCGTACAGTAATCTTTTCTAAATTCTCTTTCTGAGTATCTATCGAATATTAGTAAATGATCGTGAAATCCGTTAATAGACAATGCATAAATAAAGAATAAAAAATAAAGATGAATTCTTTAATACCATCGATGCAGAAATATTAGAATGAATTGGGATCATGTACACGTATAACTTGTGTCAAGACTGAATTATCAAGACTTCGTAGGAGGTGGAACATTTTTGTAAATAATACTGCCTGAAAGAAAATATATGTAGAAATTATATGAAAATTACAAAGATTGCAATCCTCATTTAAATGTATTTTACACCTCTTTATCTCCTCTCTGTTTCATAAAGTCGTTACTATGCGTTCGATATTTAATTGTTTCAATAAAAAAGAGTATACTAAGATAATAAAATATTTAAAATTACGTGTTATATTTATTACACAACAGGTTTCTTAAAATAACCGCAGGACCAACAGAAGGTCCTGCAAAGACAGTATTACAGATCTTATCACATTAAACACTATCATACAACTGACAGTATTTCTTATGTTCTTCTGAGCTGTGTTCGTTTTATATTTATTTTATAACGTTTTCATTTATCCCCGAAAGAAATTCTTGTGATTCTCAAATATTCGTTCCTTTTCTTCCTCGTACCTTTTTTTTCCTTTCTTTTTTTTTTTTTGAGCTTTCATCTAAGAAAAAACAAGTAAATCGTTCTGCTAAGCATATAGGATTCGTTTTGGATCGGTGAATAGCAAGAAAAGAACAGCTGGCCAACGCTTCGCGGTATGTTTGCGAACGAAAGAAGCGCGGAGTTCTTTTCGAGCAGACAAACTCGATAAACGAGATCTTTCGCTCGTTTATCTACTACGAGATTTAAAAAAAAAAACAAAAAAAAAGAAATCACGATCGATAACAAGGATTTACCCTTTAGTGTAGCTACGAAAATTGCAACTATGCCTTAATTTATACATCGGTTCGAATCGAATCCCCAATTGAATGTCTTGACGACGAAATATCGGAAAGTCAGGAGAGAAAAAGAGAATGAAGTAATAAAAAGATTTCGCATTTCACAAGCGATCAATCTTCTCCTGTTGCGATTCAAAAATCGACGTTCTAAATTCATGCTTAAAGGTAGACAGACATAAATGCAGTCGAGATGTTCATATTTCTTTTTTTGTTCTTTCTTTTTTTTTTGTTTTACTTTTTTACATCACGCACTTTTTACTCTACTCGATGACGTAGCTTATGAAAAATTCAAGCTAGAGAAAGGAGAAATAGATAGAAAGAAGATCGCTATCGCAGTAATGGCTTACATACGCGGATGATATTAATTTGTACCTGTATGAGAA
This sequence comes from Anthophora plumipes, assembly GCA_951804975.1. Taxonomy (NCBI): domain Eukaryota; kingdom Metazoa; phylum Arthropoda; class Insecta; order Hymenoptera; family Apidae; genus Anthophora; species Anthophora plumipes. The sequence goes on along the minus strand of OX638112.1, from coordinate 23,435,756 downwards.
AATAATCGGAAAGGCACGATACTCGAGGCGATCTCAATCAAAGGCATGTATAATTGATAGACGATTGGTGCAGATAGAGCCTCTTTAGCAATGAGTAAACCACTGCAGTTTTGTCTCTCAATGTTTATTCAACATACTTGTATAACCGAGTAATTTTTCAATACGTGTACAGCGTGGATCAAATCCCAAGCACGTAATTTCATACTAAACGACGCCTATAAAACGTAATTAATTAATTTTGAATGTGTGATAAAGAAGAAAAAAAAAGAAAGAAATTCGAAATGTTAATCGAAAAGTAAAAATCCTTATTTCCAGAGAAATGATGGATCCGATGGATCATTTAAAAAACTTACGTACCGGTGACTTATCATGAGACTCACGATCGAACGTTACAATAAAAATGGTACAAATTAATAATCCCGACTAATTTCCCTTATTCTTTAATATGTATATGCAAATATGTAAGATCAACGTTCCGTCATTCGGTGCGTGTGATTTGATTGGTATTACAATGAAATGTTCACAGAACGCTGCACATATAAACGCAGTAGAATCGTCAATGATAATCGTGATATTAAAAGAGAGGCCAATGTGCGTTTCGATCAATTGTTTTCAGCGATTCGAATCAGAAAGGTCGTGGAATCGAAGTGATCGTTAAATGTTTTAAGCCTTATCGTTTACAACGCAATCTATAATTAACGATTCCCTCGGAAAGAAAGATAGAAAAATAGACGAGTCTCTAAATTACGATACGATGAATAATAAAAATATCTCTTGGCGGCGTTACGAGATCGTTTTCTGTTAGAAGAACCATGGTTCTTTCGTTGCCACGATGTGTTGAAACGTAATTCGGTGGGAAAGCAAATTCGTAACGTTTGACGGTTTTGAACGATAAATACAAAAAAAAAGAGAAAAAACAGGAAAGAGAATTTTGTTAATAATTGTAATTCATTCAGGTTCTTCGGTTAAAACGTTGGAACGATCCACACTATTGTCGTTTTTGTCTCGTTCTACGTGTCGCTATACGGATATCTTGGTCGAAGGATCGAAAGGTTAACGATTAATTCTTATCTGGTAGTAATTAGTGTACGTTATTCAAATATTAAAGACTTTTCATCCGAAATTTAAGTCTCGCCGTGTTTCATCGTAACGGAGAATTATAAAAAAAAAAAACAGAAAGGAAACGAAATCATCGCGATGGAATAAATGATAATTGTTTCGTAGGAACGATGGATCGATCGTGCGCGTATATACGGTGAAGGAAATTATTAGTCGGAGTACGTACGGATGAAAATAGCGAACGATCGAGATGTGTTATCAATTAATAAATAATTAACGTGAAACGATTTAAATAACAAATCGCGTTGAATTAATCGGTCCCGTCGTGACGCTTCCCGAAGTTGCTCGGTACATATAGATATACATATATATAAATACACATCCAAAGATATTTACATATGTGTATATGTATATAAATTGGGTGTTTGATTCGCGTTTATCATTTTTCTTCTTTTCTTTTCTTTTCTTTTTTTTGGGGGGGATTTTTTTTCATATATCTACAGCTAAGGGCAGTATGTACAAGGGGCAAAGGAATGTGAAATTTATCTTTTCCTCCGTAGCCGCTATACGACAGGCCAGCAGCATAATCTATTCGATATAGATATCCTCTATCGGGAAAGCAGTCTCGATGAACTTCGTGTAGAACCGATGGAAAGCACGCCTAGGAAAAATGAATATTACATACTTAAATATAATTTAATTGTACTTTTATGACCGAAAAGAAAGAAGAAAGAGAAACGTTAAAAATTCGAAGTGAACGTTGATAGTGTGAAATTTTTAATTAACACGTATCCTTAACTAATCCTTAAATCCTTGAGTAATAGTAAAGAATTAATTTGGAATTATATATTAGAAGAAAGAGTCAATTGATGAAGACGAATTGATTTGTAAAGATGATAAAACGATGTACATACCCGACGGCTTCGGCAACAGGCCTCGTAGATTCTTGGCCAATGAACACGTGGCAAGCGAACCTCTGCAAGGTAGGATGCTTCGTGATGAAGCCGAGGTAGCGATGATCACGAGGATGAAACGCGCAAAACGAGACGTTCTTAAGCGAGTAGAAATAATCGTGACAGGGTCCCTGATTTTTCTGTAAAACAGACGACGATTCTAATAAATTGAAAATAAAAGCAGAAGAAAAGAAAAGAAATATACTAGTATGCTACAATAAAAGAAGAAATGTATAAATTGATTTTTAATATACCCGTGGTTTACTCCTATCGACCATTCGAAGACCCTGATCGGACACCTCCAAGATGCAACTTTGCGGCACAGGTGAATCTTGCGAGTTTCCGACAATTCTCCGAACAGCTTGACATACGACACCAGTACCTTTGTGCGCCAACGTTTCCACGGAGCCCAAATAACCTAAGAGATAACGTTCTCTCTTCACTTTCGGCGCCGACGGATCGAAATCACTATAATCCATATCGACCGCGTAAGCCGAGGGGAAGATACCTTGACGACCTGTTCTCAAGTTCACGCCTTCGATACAAAATAAAAAAAGTAGAATTAGTTTGATCACTAATCAAACGGATTAACAACTATTTATCATTGTTTAAATCTCAGATTACTCATGAACATGGAAAACATCATGTTTTCTCAATTCTGAGTTCTGAGCAATCGAAGAAAACAGAAGAAAAGAAAGAAAGTTGCAGCACAAACCTTCGCACCATAGATCATCCGCCTCTTTCTGAACGTAAACAGGATCACCGATCTCGAGATCGATCTCATCGTGGTGTCTTGGCACAAATTTGTGCAACGCTCGATGAGTTGCTTCGAGCAACTCCAACTGAGTAAACGGCACACCGCCGCTTCCTTTTAAACCACCATAGAAACAATTTTTTTTTTTTTTTCGAATAACATATAACGAAGAAATGATACATTATTATTCTTTATTATTGATATTATCATTCTGAAGATAAAGAAAACAGTCACCTGGTGTACTGCTCGGTGAAGCGGAGTCAGTGTTCTGCAAAGTGTTGCAGGGTATTGGCGACACGCTTTTCGGACCGTTTTCCGGCGAATGGGCAGTGGAATGGCCACTGTCAGTAGCCATTCGTTCGCTGTCAGGTGAGCTATCCTCATGGCGGAGCCTCGGGTGACATTTTCGTAGGACTAAATGGGGCCGACTTGAACTGGAACCAGTTGCTGCATTCAATTCGTCTGCCAGAGACAACGACGACTGCATGGATATCTGTCCAATAGGCAATGCTGAAATAAACAAGACTTATTCCATAAAACAGACCCGTATCTGTATTTGAATTAATTTATTTACATGGTACATGATAAATAAAATAACGGCTACCTTTTCCAACTACGAGGTACTCGAAATTGTGCAAATTTACCATGTTACACTTTCGCAATGTACAAACAACCGTTGAATACAATTATAACGTGTATAGTGGTTAAATACGTATCGATAGAGAAGAAGATAAGCGATCGTAACCATTGTAACAGCCACAGGTAAATAAGTCTCAGTCAGATGTGCGGACCTCGAACAAGCGGTGTGACGTAAGTAGATGTCATTATGGATTTTCTTTCACTGCGGTCGCCGATTCTGCGGTTGGATGCGTGATATCGTCAGGATCGGTGAATCGTGGCAGGTGATGAGAAACACGTAAGATAAGGTTGATTCCGCGATAGATATTGTATTGCACGTTAAGGTCACATTGTGACAGTGCAGCAATACGTTTCTCTTTCTTACAAATCTCCATGGTAAAAGATATTCCGATCGATTTAATACATCTATCATCGCCTACCCTCCTTTTTAGTATCGCAAAGAAACAAAAAAAAAAAAAGAAAAAGAACGTAAAAGAAAAGAAATAAAAAGGATGCTAATATCTGAGAGAACTAATTGTCGCTAGCTACAATCCTATAAATAATGGTTTCGTGGTTGAAGCAAATGGTATAGAAATTTCTTTCTCTTTCTAAGGAGGTATACATCAATATTTACAATTTGATTAGCTTACATTTCTTCGTCTTCGGGATCTCCGGTAGTCTCCGGCGTCTACGCTCGGTTCCACCGCTTCCTGGTCGATTCGACGGCACATGTTCCGGTGTTGGCCAGGAACTGAGACTTGAACAGGAATCCCCGATGTCGCTGACTACGCTATCTCTACCACCGTTACCGGATCTGGTAGTGCTACCTCCACCAGGACCTGGTCCACCGACGCCTGCCGATCGACCCCTGCTGCTCAGTCCACCGAACAAGCTAATGTCACCCAAGGGTAGTCGTGTAGTGAGCTAAGCTACCTTTCATCATGCCATTTGGAGTGGATGTCTTTTGGTAATCTTTCTATTTTTCTTTTTCTTTTTTTTCTTCTGTTTTTGTTCATTGGAATTTCCGCGAGTGCAACTGACAAACGATCAACGCAATAATCGAGAACAGATTAGAATTTCTCTACCTTCAGTTTCATCTTTTATACAGAAACGTTACAATCAGTTGTATCTTTGTACAGTTAAATTTCAAATTGTTATCATTTGGAAATGAAATACCAGCATATGTAATCTGTTCTCAACGTTTATATAAGAGGGAGGAATTCGTTTCATCTGCTGATGCGGGAGGATACATGCACAGTAAAGGGACAATACTGCACGGGCTACTATCCTAATCGTAAGTGGACAGCGACGTGCAAACCAGCTGTGGTTGTATCACAGTGCACTTCTAAAATTGACAGAATATCGATAGCTCGTTTGTTTTTATATTTTCTCCAAAGAGGAAATATAGGGAGAGCTTAAAAATAATTATAACCTTTTATAAAGGAAAATGTTCGAATCAACAAGGGAAACGGAACTCTATCTATTGGGGAAACTTCCTCCTTGCATGCAGAGGTTACAAGTAGTTGCATTCGAAAAAAAAAACAAAAAAATAAAAAGGAACATAGTTTCACAGTAGATGCAGGGCTAAATTTCAATTTTAACAGGCCAGCTATTCCTCGATCGATTTCAACGATATGTAATTAATTAACCGAGATATGTAATCAAGTCGTGTATACTCTGTCAAATATAATTAGAGACACGTCTGCTCGTCTTAATAATTACAACTAAAATTCAACACATTCTTTCGAGCAGAAAAGTTCTCTAATTATTCCAATGAAAATTTAAAGTGATCGATATCGAAAATCTCGGAAAATCTGGGTCAAACGAAAGTTGCACGATTCCAAAGAAAACGTAATATCAATTCCTTTAGTCTTAGATCAAATATGTATCTAGATTCAATGGAATTTATATTAACAGACTATAGTAACAGTGTCTAACACTTACGATGTTACCAACCTAAAGTCGCTATCTGCTACGATGGAGTTATGATCGAGATCTTCGCTATCGTCGGCGGAAGTGTGCCCACTCTGGTTGTCGTGCCGATGGATAACCACCACTTCCTCATCATCCGAGTCTCCAGCGACTCTGTCACAAGATCTCTCGACTTCCACGTCGCTACCCTGCGACGAGGTCGACGAATCGTCTAACGTCACATCGTGAACGAGCCTATTTTCGATAAGGATTGAAAAAAAAAAATTAACAATCGACAGTAGAGGTTCATTGGGAACAACGATCGAACGTTACCTGTAAATGTTCTTATTGAAAAATCGACAGGTGTTTTTCGCAATTTATATTCAGAATATCTTCTAGAATCAATGATCATCTCGTGATAAAATTTATTACGTGAACATAGTAAAGATGAAGAAAAACAATTTTAGAGAAACTTAATAATAGTAGTATATTATACTACTTAAATATACTTAATAATAGTTAACTTAAATATAATAATAGTTACGCTGTAACTGGAACTTTATTTTTGTATCTAGGATAGAGGAACGGCTATGTGAGTTCTATATTATACAGACGAACGTTAATTCTTTTCATCGATATTTTTCACTATAATTAGATATTTTATAATACGAGAAATTGTTAGTTCTTTTCCCGTGGTGATAAAAGGTAACCTACTGTTTCTAGAAAGGAATAATATGGTTTCGTATGGTGCATCGAACGTATATAACGTCAATATCAATTGAAATTTCCGAAACGAAACCAACGTGTCGTATTCGTGGTATGTCTTCTGTTAAAGTATTATCCATTTAAGTGACAAGTGGATCCGAGTTGACACGTTGGAACTCTTGGAGAACACTTCGTCACGACTAAGAGACACTCGAATATAAAGCAACTTATATGTATATGTAAGTTGTAACAGGTAAAACGACAGTTATCTTAATCGTGAGTTAATAAACATACGTTCTCTCAGATTTGAATGTAATCGTAACGGTTGAAAGTTATTGTGAGAAAAATTTTGTTTCGCTTTGTTTGAAAAATACGACAACAAGATTTTTCGAATCTGAATTATTCCACACTGTTACGAAAACAAAGATGCTTCTATCGTTGTAAATTTGTTTCTATTTAAAAGCATCGGAACTTCCCTAAGCAATTCGTCGCTGCAAAGAAACGGGGACGAAAGATTAGATAATTAACGATAAAAACTGAGGCGTGCGTCCATTAATAGCGCGTGCTTGTTTTGTTTAAAAGCTGAGTAATCAAGACTGACAGCTAAAGTGGAATTGAATTTCGCATAGTACGAGACAGAGACTCCTCCTATCGATTTTATTTTATTCCTTTTTAACATTGCAATCGAGTATCGCCGGCGTAAATAAGTAAAAATTTACTTGCACACGTTTACGATCAATTTACTCGTGAGAAATAACGATATTCCATATTCAGAATGTGCATTTAATATCCATGAATTTTTCCCTCATTTTTATAGTTAACATTACAATGAATAATATTCAAGAAACTGCAAATGTAATTTGTATAAGTACAAAGATAAGAGATGAACGATCTTCGATAAACTATTATATCAATGACCAAATATAAAATGTTATAAATAGCATTCGTTGTAACAGTAGTATCACTCGAACAGAATATTGAACTTTGTTATATCAATCAACATCTGTCGTGACAAAGGATAATATTTGGAAAGTGTCGTCCTATATAGGCCGCATCTTTTCTGCAACGAATTTATTTCACACACAGGGAACAGCATCGACCGCGCCTCAACGGTGTATCTTTTCGATGCACCTGTGCCTTACCCCTTTAATCTACCCCTAAAAGTGCGGATTCGCCGGCTCGGAACAGTGCTAACCAATAAAATTCTTAACAACTTTAATCGACACCATGTCACATTTCTTCTCGTTCATAAAATTAAGGGTTAAAAATACAAAGACGTTCTTTCGCAATGAATCGTAATCTTACAATCAATCGAAATTGAATCGAATGAAATATACGTAATATATATAATCTACCACAGCAAAAAAAAAAAGAAAAGAAAGAAGTCAAAGTGGAATGAAAACTATCGTTTTCCATTTCGACACAGCTGCATAAGTTCACGATGCACCACCAGCCATAACGATTGACATACAATATATCGTACACGTTCATTCACACCGAATACCGTTGCTAAATTCATTCTATGAACAACTTCCCTACCATTCCCATTGCTTCTAACCATCCAACCCGAAACAATACGGTCACCCACCATAGTGTCAGAAGCCCTGTCACGGTTTCGGTAATGCAATCTCCCCATTCAAGGAACCTTGCATACGTCAAAGATCGTTCCAATTCTATTACACCCCTTTACGGCTGTGTATTCCCAACGAAACAAAAGAAACAAAGATATTGAAACACGATCTTGTGCCATTAATATGCTAGCGATCCTATCCTTTCACGCTACCCTTCGCCTACTACAAATCGCCATCGAACGTCATAAAAGCCCTTACAAGCTCGGTTAAAATCGTTGAAAACACTGTCGACATTTTCCACATCGTGTGGGAAACAAGTGCAACAAATACATTTCACAAATCACTTTGCAATCCGCTTGACGTCATTACCTTAATCATCGTGATACAGTGTTTCCAACAATTACAATCCGAATCTGTACAGGTCTTCATAATGCACACGTTGCACAGGTCAAGTCGAAACGTTCCCCGTCGAATGTACAGAGAATCTATGGTGTACTCACGTGTAATTGGAAAGGGGTGCCTTGAGATGCTGCGGCAGCTTCTCGAAATAATGTCGAAACTCCTCGAACTCGCTGTCGGCCATTCTGTGGCAGTCAGCGGGAAACACACGGCGTGGGGTCGGTCCTGAAGGCGGCCGTGATGGCCTGAGGAAGAGCTGCCCGTCGACCCCCAGAATAAGCGTACAGGCCAAGATGTCGCTGACGTTGAGGACGACGTCGCGCGAGCACCATCGCTCGCCAAGCCCTATTGATTCCTGCGTGGTGAACGCCGCGCACACCCCCGCGTGCACTCGACGATTTTCCGTTGCACGCCGCCAGGAAATCGAACGAGAGAGAAGCCAGCCGGCCTCGAAGAGGCCGAAAACGCCTCGGTGAGCCGCGCTTGTTCGATTTAATATTTCAATCGTGACACCGATTGCCTAACTGGCCACACCGAGAGATCTAGTTTGTATGACGAAGAAACAACGGGATATCGGGTTATTCATGCGGCAAAATGTGTCTACGTTCTATCTACGAGTTTCACCCTTTCTAGGGTAAGGGAGAAACTTTCTTCCCGACATCGGTAAAGCGAACAGATCGGTTTAGTTTGTTAATGAGAAACCTTTTAAATACGAAGGATCTGTTGTCGCTTAGACGAGTTGACCTTTTGCGCGACCCAAAAGCGACTCCAGAAATCGAGAGCATTCATGCTTAATGCACAACTTGCTGGAACGATATATGTATAGGCTCGTACATACTCCCGAAGGAAATGTCCGTAGAAATGCACAGGGTGCAACCGTTGAAAATGTTAACGTTTTACGTGGAAGTAACTTTTTTTTTTTTTTTTTTTTTTAAGAGAATAGTCTTCAAGGAGCCTCTACTTTATTGTACGAATACAAATACAAACGCATGTACAAATTCACCGATATAAGTGTTTCGCAAATTTTTTTCTTTTTTAAGGAGTCTGTATGATTTATAGTCGTATTTGTATATTGTACGGAAAATAGATTTTAGTATGCAGAAGTGCATGGTTAACGAGATGAGGTCGTTGAAGGTGAGAAGTAGATGATACTGACGAACCAACGAGAGTAATTAGTGTCGGTTAATCGAGTTAAAGGAGTTGGCTATAGGACCAAAAGTTTATGATAGTGAGACACAGTTTACACGCACTCCATCTCGTAACCTTGCGCACTTTCTTTGTAACTCTGTGAAATAGGCTACTGGTTAGATTTCGTCTATCGTCAGTTTTAGCGACTTTATATATAAAATGTGCACCTACAAGTAAACAGGTGAACGATTTTCATTGAATCCACGCCAAAAATGAAATTGAATTGAACCATAGATTTGTCTGTATTGATTATCAATCGTAACAGTATTGTTTTCGAACCATTCATTTTGTGAATAAAATGTTCCCCTTTCCCCTTGATTCTTCGTTTTCATCCGTTCCTTACCACGACCAACTTCTTTGTTTTAATCGCTCCATTCGTGCTGAGAGAGCGCTCCGAGAGGATCTTCTTGTCTACAAACAACGAATACCCATCGTCTTACTTAGTTCACTGACTATTTTCCTCTAATCGATCGAATCGTTTGAAGTGGCCGATTTGTATCGAGACTGCGGTTGAGGAATTGTAAGAAAAAGTAGAAACTTGGCATTCAACCGAAGGCATAAAATAACGGAAAGTATTATTTAACGGAACGTCAAATAAATATTGAAAAATTGTACGCTGTTTCTGTGAGAAACGTGTTTATTTCTCACTATACGATGCTTCAGAAAGACATGTAAATAGAAATTGAATGATAATTCTGTTGAATTACAAGTTTGACAATTTAGAAGTCAATTAAAACGTTTGTTGAAATTAAGTACATATGTATACGTAGCTCGTTAATTTTTACGTCCAAAAGATCAAGTAAAGTGTATCGTTTGGTCTGATCGGTGCACTTGTGAAACAACTTGCAGGTACTTGAATCATAAAAACTACGCTGAAATCATCTATATACAGGTTCAAACGACCAAAATTCGTATTACTTGACCTCGAAGATATTCACGGTAACAATAGAAGCAAATTACGAATATTGAATTTGACGCTCGAAAGATCACAGCAAGTAAGGAGATATGTCTGTGAACTAAGAGCAGATTTCTCAATACTGGTGATAGAACGATAAAGTAAAATTCATCTTAATAAACGTTATTGCATAAGAGAATAACAGTTATTTAGTTTCGTTTAACATGAAAATTAAAAGCAACAAAGTGTAAATTAAAAATCGATAAAGATTGGTCAAACATTGGGCCACGATTACGATGTCCCTTATAGAATAATTGAATCTTCTCATTTATCAGTGTTTCCCACAGCGATATTTCGGGAAGTGTTTCCGGCGTCAAAACCGATTTAGTAACTGGCAGACGCAACGATAAACGAAAGGATCCACTCCGTAGATCGAAGGATACTCTCAATTCTCTTAATACCACAGAAACGTTCGGTATAATTTAGCAAGGGTGGTAGCTGATAGTAGTAAGTGATGGACATTGGTAATGTGCTGCATCTACTTTGCCACCGAACGAAGGAGAGCGTACCCAAGCGTTCGAGCTTTTATTAAACACCCCCTTTGTTCAACGGCGAAAGAAACACAAAAGACAGGAGAATCGTCTTATTAAAAAAAAAAAAAAACGAAAGAAAAAATTTCAATTCCCCAAAGGATAAAAGCACTTGCTCATCTACTTGTATAATTAACACAAAATTTCACGATATTGCTTCTCTAATTTTTACGTCGTTGGACCGAATAATAATCAAACAAAGAAAACGAAAAAAAAAGAAATAGATCATCATGTAACAATGTGTATAATGATAAAACGATTTGCATATTGTTCAGCATGAAATTGAAGTAAATGTCAGAAGGAGAGAGAGATCACGTGTTACCGAACGAACATAAAAGAGGCGTGAAAATCAGTGATCGAATTCGTGTCTTTTCTGCGGACGACTAATATCAGTTGTCCTAGAAACACGAAAGAAATGACGGCTTGCTGCATGCGCGAATGGAAAGAAGGAACCACATCTTTGAAGGGTGATACTAACAAAGGTACCGAGAAAAAAAAGAAATATAGTCTCGTCCAGAAGACCTTGCAATCTCTCCTCTCTGAACGTTCATCGTTGCCACTTCTTGCACCACCCACATTTCGTGAGCTCCAGTGACGTCACAAGGAATACATTCTGCAACCGGCACAGTTACAGTTAAATGGGGTGAGCCAACACTCCTCTTCAACCCCATGAAAAGTCTTATCCGACCAATGGGGAAACTTCGTACTACTGTGCGTCGACCAATCGCGAACAGTTCGTCATTGAGAAGGTTTAGTACGCGGAGGGGACCGAGGTCTTAAGAAGAGCAGAAGACACTGGTACCGGGACACTGTTGCTCGTGGTCCTTGAAAGGGTGAATCCTTGATCTTCTAGCGATTACCAGTTTCGTTGGTACTTTTGGTGTTATTGTTATCAAGCTTCTGAGTTTTATTCAAAATTCTTCCTCTTCTAGTAGAAATAAGAAATTTGACAGAGAAGTTTGTAGTATTCCTTCTTGAAAAAAAAATTCATCATGAGTGGCTCTGGGAAAGGTCTTCTCGGGGTGTGGCTGTACAGAAGAGGCGAACGTTGGGCCATCAAAGAAGGAAGTCCGATTCACAAATCGAGCGATGTGCGTTAGTTTGAAATTTGTGCAAAGTGTAAAACTTTTCTTTCGATCTCTCTTTTTTTTTTAATTTTTTAATTTTATACATACACACCATAGAAGGTACTAAAAAAAAAGTAACTCGTTTGTAATTAAATAACACGTAGAACCAAAAAAGACTATAAATTTATTTGAATAAATATTTGGTCAATCTTTTTTAATCATTTTGCAAGACTTTGTATTTTTGTTTTATTTGCAACTCTTTCTTGTTCAATTCTATTCTCGCGTAGTATCTTCGCAAAAATTTTCTGACTTGACGTGAGCAATAGTGTAACAAAAGAAAAGCCAGATAAATAAAGTAGAGTAAATCGAATGGTACGCAAAAATTGAGCGTAACGCGTAGATATGTTCTTTCATTCGTTCAGATCCCCATGGTCGAGCGGAAGCAGAACAGCGACAACAAAAATTCCGTCGTTTTTTCTTTGAAAAACCAAGTAGGCGGTTTAGCAAGAGCGTTGCAAGTATTTCAGGTATGATATTTAATGATATTAAACAATATCTGGAATAAAAAATTAACCCTGCAACAATTGAAAAAAGAGAAAAGGAACATACATTCATCGTCTAATATTTGCACACAAAAACTCAATACAGTTCTATTCATCGTTAGTCTTCATATAAATATTTCTTTTCGAACTCGTATACTTGCTAAAAAATTAAATTCTTTCCTAATCGTCATTCCGTTTCATACTTCCGTATTTTTTCGTTATTATAAAAATCATGATACAGAGAACTGTTCGAATACACTTTTTCACGAATGTTTCACGAAGGATTTGGGTGTGAATGTGATTCATATCGAGTCACGGAAATCGTTGCGTCGCGGTTCGGAATTCGAAATCCTCGTCGACGTCGAATGCGATTCGAAAAAAATGGAACAGTTAACAAGAATGTTAAGTCGCGAGGTTGCTGCTATTAATTTAGCTCAGTACGAACAAATGGGCAGTATTCCTCACGCACCATCACTCTCCGCAGCTCCAAGTTTTGGTAAGTTTCTTTCCTTTACTCATCGTTAATAAACTTTCGTTTCTATCGAGATACATTTCTAAATATTATTTAGATACTTTTGATTTCTTTATACGAATTTGAAACGCGAACAATCATATTATGCGGCGAATTTCATTAGAGAAACTTTGTTAACAAAATTTTCATAACAAATTCCATAGCGAAGTCGAATTTTTGAAATGAAAAATTCCAATGAACCAACGAACATCCAGTTCACATTCAAACTTTACAGATTTCAGTGAAGTAGACATGCCCTGGTTCCCACGAAAAATATCGGATCTAGATCAGGCTCAGAAAGTGCTCATGTACGGATCTGAATTAGACGCAGATCATCCTGTACGTTTTTCTTTATCAATTCGTTTCTCTTATCAAATATACCATAATTAAAAACACACACCGAGTATTTATGTAAAACGTTTCTGGTAATAATTCAATAATTTCAGGGTTTCAAAGATCCGGTGTACCGCAAACGTCGTGCACAATTCACCGATATCGCGAACAGTTATAAATAGTACGTCAAAAATCAATAAACCTTCAAAGAAATATATTTGTTAATAATATAGTGTTTAATTAACAATATCATTGTTCACAATAACTAATCAATTTTTAGTGGCCAACCAATTCCTCGTGTTCAGTACACGTTAGAGGAGATCAGAACATGGTTTGTACCTTTCTATCATTTTCTAAAAGAAACAATTTTAACACGTTAAGCGCCACATTAATTTCGGCCGACTTCTCGTTTAACCCTTTCGATACTACTGGTGACTATAGTCATTCGTCATCATACGTTCGCTCTATCCTACTGGTGACTATAGTCACTCGTTAGAATTTCTCATTGATTCACAACTTTAATTGCAATTATAGCATAGCTTGTTATCTTCACAACGACAGATACCTTCTAGTTCGTAACTATTTCGTTCTTTATCAGGGTGATGTGTGTATGTTCGTGTCGAAACAAGCTTATAAAGTAGCTCGTCGAATATTCGCGATTCAAATATCCATACAGCGAAAGCCATATTGGCGGAGAACAGAGCCATATCAAAAGGGTTAAAGTTTTACAACGAGTGTTACAATTAATTTAATGAAAAAAGTTGTAACTTTATAAGGCCTACAGAAGAAAGCCGTATCTTTGCTTAAATTGTTCTGACGAATCCCATTAATCAATGACGAGGAATTATTTTTTCTAAATTTTAAATTTACTGTTTCGAGAACCAGTGTCCACTAAACTAAAAGTCTATCATCGGTCTGCGGGGACCGGTGTGACGCTTAATGTGTTAAAGAAACATTTTCATACATACTTTGATAAAAATAAACGAAATTGTTATCGTGAAGAAACTTTTGCTCGTTACGTGAAATCTTTGTACGTGCTTCGACGAACACGAAGGTAATCTATAACTAAAAGGACGACTATCCTTTCGATATCTTCGCGTGATTCTCTTTCTATTATGAAACGGCTTCCGAGTTCTGCCAATATAAAACGAAAAGTTTCTCCTCCGCCTTCGCGACGTGTGAACAAGCCAAGGTTGGCTCGCGTTGAATGCACCCCTTAATTGTCCTTATTTGATTTATCCTCACGATCTTCGAGTGACGTCTCCAATTCAATCTCTGAAGTGCGGATAAATAAACTAGTCTAGCGGAAACCTACGAGGAGTAAATTTTCGAATAAGGAACTTTTGATACCAATTATCAGCATTGATGATTTGAAATTCTCCCGATACAGGGGAACCGTTTTCCGTGAATTGCATCAACTTTACCAGAAACACGCTTGCAAGGAGTATTTAGAGAATTGGCCAAAGTTAGTGAAATATTGCGGATACAGGTAACAATTTCTTTTTCACGAATTAAATCCTTCATATTAAATACAATTAATACGAAGTTTCTCGTTTTATTGATAGGGAAGATAACATACCACAGTTACAAGACGTGAACGTGTTTTTGAAACGTATGTATTTGATCAATTTAATTAGAAATTATTGAAAAAAAAAAAGAAGAAATATAGGGATACAGTTTATTTATGATAACTATTAGGAACAACTGGATTTCAACTTCGACCTGTGGCCGGTTACCTTTCGCCGAGAGACTTTTTGGCTGGCCTCGCTTTTCGAGTGTTCCATTGTACGCAATACATTCGACATTCGTCAGATCCCTTTTACACACCTGAACCGTGAGTAATTTACAAATATAAAAATAACATGGAAAGACAGAAAAAATATACGAAAACGATAATAATGTATACGCAGAGATTTTTTTGTTTTAATTCTTTTTATTCTATCTTTTCCTACATTCCTTTAAACATTCACAGAGACTGTTGTCACGAATTGTTGGGACACATACCGCTTCTAGCGAATCCAAGTTTCGCTCAATTTTCGCAGGAACTAGGACTCGCCTCCCTCGGTGCTTTAGACGAAGACATCAATAAATTGGCAACTGTAAGTGTACCGTGCTCGAGGCAGTTTCTTCGCTTTATTAAAAGTTTACAAAAATTTATTTGAAAGCGCTAAAGGGGGACATGCCATTTATATTAGGTTCTCTCATCTTCTGTTCGAATCGTTCTTTTCTTCCCAGCTCTACTTTTTCACCGTGGAATTTGGATTATGCAAGCAAGACGGCGTACTTCGAGTTTATGGGGCTGGTTTATTGTCCTCGGTCGCGGAACTGAAACACGCAGTTTCCGTTCCCGAGAAAACGTTCCGATTCGAGCCGGAAGTAACTTGCAAACAAGAATGCATCATCACTGCATTTCAGAACGCGTACTATTACACGGACAGCTTTGAAGAAGCTAAAGAAAAGATGAGGTATATGTATATTACTGTACAATTGAAAAGCTGTATTATTCGTAAAAAAATAATTTTGTACAATGGACACAAGTGAAATGAACGATCATATTTTTAGGGCATATGCAAATCAAATACAACGTCCGTTTGGTTTGCGCTATAATCCTTATACGCAATCGGTAGACGTTCTTACGGATGCTCAAAAGATTACGGCGGTGGTCAGTGAACTTAGAGGCGACCTTTGTATAGTTTCGAATGCCCTAAAGAAGATACACGAACAGGACGATACGGTGGACGTTGAAAGGATAACCAGCCTTTTAACGCAGGGTATCGAATTACCTCAAGATACGTCGTCCTCTGATAGCGATCTCGATAAAAGTCCTAATATCGAAGCACCCCAGAAACCAGTACAAGATCAGAGTGAAGAATTTTCTTCTGACGGTAATATAGTTAGCACACAAGATTAAGTAAAAAAGTTTTTCTATAGAATTTCAAATTTTATGTGTGTTGTAAATTGTTGTTAATCCTGAAGTGTTACCTCTTTAAACATAGTTTGCGCATAGAATTATTGAAATTACAAATTAGTGTTTGATCGAGTCTAATGTATACCATATGATAGATCGAAATAGAAAATTATGTAGCAGTAGTATGTACAATATAAAGGCGTGAAATTCTTTATGCATGTAGAGAATTATGTTTAAACTAAATAGTTAATAAGGCTATAACATGTAGACGAGAAATAAATAAGGAATTATCGCAAAATGTAGCAATGGAACGTTTTAATAAATTAACACTTCCACCTTTCACACGTAACAATTTCTTATTTTCTTTTTTAATAGTGTTTCGATTATAACGCAGACGAGGTACGAATTAGATCAATCACCTTATAGAAGTTTCTGCTTCGCATTCTGAAATACCGACCGTGTAAAAAAAAATCAAAGAGTTTGTTATGCCCTCTACGATTTAAAGTGGTGAGTTTAGGAATTATATTCAATCCATCAAAGATTTATCTTCCTACTGATTAGTCGATTATTTATTATTTATTTCTAGTAGATGAGTATAGTTTCAATTGATTTTTAATTGTTACGAATTTCAAATTTAATGTAAATAAAGATACTGTACGATATAACTTATTTTACAATATTAAACAAACGTTGATTGAACATTTAATTCGAATAAAAAATTATTTACCATAATAATTTTACCTTCACTTTGACTATTTTTAATCGATCACCGTTGGTCAAACTGACGCTTAATTATTACAAACTTTATCTCAACAGGAACAAATAATAAGGATATTAAAATGTAAATTTTTTTTAAAGAAGTTGTAAAAATGTGTAAATAATAATGTATGAATTCAAATTCGTTAAATTTTCAAGAATATAAAGTAATAATGAATTTATAAAAATTAAGAAACTATAACGTATTTTAATAAAAACATGAAATTTGACTGAGGAGGCAGAGGGTATGCAGGGACCTTCACAACGTTCCCCAAATTCGTTTGTCCTTCAAACATACAACTAGATAAATTTAAATTTTTATCTGAGGATACTGAAATGTGAATAGGGTAATCGGGAACTACTAGCTAGCCTATGTCCACCCTATACACACTCTAATAAAACTTAAACTAAATTACAATACAATAGAATCGCTTCCATAGTTATTAATATATATTGTAAGAAAATTGTCCTTTTTAAAGCGATACCAAGCTAAGAACTACGCATACCTGCAGTCCAATTTGATTCTTGTGAATCTAGGACTGCAGGTATACCTTGTTATAGTTATCCATGGAGATGAGTTTCTTTTTATCTAGTTAATACTTTATATGGGGTTACCTCATCTGTATTTATAGAACATATAGCACTGTTGAATATGTAAACTCGCTTCTTAATTTATTTGCGATAACACAAACAAAATTTATGGTGATAAATACGTATCAACTACCGATAAAATAAAATTAAAGATTTATAATCTAAATTTTTATTATTTTCTACGATCGTTACTCATACAAATAATTACTTGATACGTATTAATTTTATACATTATTTCTACTTGTATACTATCTTGTTCATACATACAGTTAAAAAAAATCATACTTTAAGAACTGTTTCTATGAGCAGAATAACTGTAGTGCATTCTAGATATATTCATACTTGTTCGACACACCTGTTTCATCTGTGTGTTCAAATTTAGTTGCATACAATTGACGGTTCAAAGAGGTTATTAAAAAGGAAATATCAGTTGTGATATTAAATAAAGAAAATTAAAATGTATCCAAAGAGCATTAAGTGTATTCGTATTTGATACAAATAATTCTGCTAATAATTTGGCAGTACGTGCATTAATAAATGTTGAATAAAGAAAAGGTCATCTATCAAATGAACGAAATAGTAATTAATTAGCAAAATGATTAATCAAACAAACGTTCCGTAAGAGAAACAATGTTACATCTTCCACTACCGGAAACGTAATGTATGAGCCTAGAGTATTTAAATCATTATATGTTTTTTTTAATAACCATATTTTAAACACGCTCGTATATAAACATGGCGCAAATACAAACTTCGGGCGTTGATGGGCTGCCAAAACATTTTGTTACCGCTATGCGTACGCTTTTTGATATAATGGATGATCAAAATACAGGCTTTGTTAAATTTTCTGATATTGAAGGCAGATGGCAAGATGATGGAACACAGGGTCTTCCAAAGGGTGTTTTAGATAGCCTTAAAAAGGTCACACCACCTAATGGTTTATTATCTTTTGAAAGGTTTTGTACAGGGCTTAAGATATGCTTATTACAAATTCAAACAGAGACTGATTCTAAGAAACATGATGGTCAACCAAATAGACCTCCATCTGCTCCAATTCTTATACCTGATAATCAAAACAAAATAACATGGACATCTCCAAATACAGCAACTATTAGACCAAATAATGCAATATCTCAACACCGTACATTAAGTATGCCACAGTTATTAGCAGGTCGAAAAGATATCAATCATGGACAGTTAGAATTAATGGATGGTAGAACTGGGCCTGAATCAAAACTAAATAAAGCATATGGACCTCCGAAACCTCCAAGAACAGGTGCTGCATTAGAAACTAGAACTGTTAATTCAGATAGAAATTTTGACAAATCTGAAATTCGAACTGTACTACAAAATTGGCAGATGGGTTTATTGATGAATGATGATAAAACTATAGAAAAAAGACAATTGCCAGCAGTAAACTATAGATCTGATACTAGAACATTATTAAGACCAACCAGAGTACTGGGAGATGGTAAAGCAGTTGATTTGCAAAACAATCAAATTGGTCTACAGCCTAAAAAACCATTAAATCGACGCAGAGAACCTAGGCGTCATACGTTGCAGAATGGTATTGATTACAATATGGTAAAGATATTCTCCTCTAGGATTCCCAACTAATGATTGGTGACTGGTTTTGGGTATGCACGAAAATTTAGTAATTATTAACATGTAGACAATAATACAACATACTAAATACTATTCAGCTTATCATGTAACATACTTATATGACATTCAAGTAGTTTATATAGTTGGGAAGCCTGTTTCTTAATTCTCAGTAGTAGAAGCTATTTAAAAATATTTTAATTTTCAGATGAAACGAATGAAACAAATTGAGCAAGAGAAAGATGTATTACTTCAAGGTCTAGCTGCAGTTGATAAAGCTAGAGAATGGTATTTGAAACAAATTTCCTCTACTCAGGAAAAAATCAAACATCTCGGACGTATGGGATCTCATGTGGTATCAAGTGTTCTTTTCATTTTTGTTTTATTTTGTTAATCAGTTTAAATGTTTACTATTAACATGGGTATTTTTTTTAGGAACAGTGGACAGAAGCGCAGCAAGAACGTTTAGAATTGCAACGTGCGCGAGTATTGGAAGTAAATAGACATCTAGCTGCATTAATAAGTAGCTGGGAACGTGGTGGACTTCCTCTTCACATGAATCTTGCTTTTCTTAGTACTCCAACATCGACACAACTTCAACAGGATATGTTATCTAGGCTAAAACAACAAAACCACAGACTAACGGAAGTAAGTTAAGCAGATGCTTGTTGTATATAATTAACGATATAAGTAACTCATCTATAATAATTGAAAATTAGGAAGTCAGTAAAAAGAGTCAGCGGATAGCGATACTGGAACAAGAGAAGGACAATTTGGCACGTGAATTGTATAATAGGCAAAGTAGTATGGTGCAATCTAGAAGAGCAACAATGATTCATGAACAACATGATCAAACATTCATGTAAGGTACTAACTGTTACTGCTTAAATACTTTTAAGTGTAATAGAAAATTATATTTTACATAAATGTTACTTTTCTAGAATATAAATCAAGAGGATCTGCCAATGAGTATATAAAGAACTTCATTCAAAGTATCTGGTACACATAATGTATTAAAAAAATTATTTTATATGATTGTTATATTTAAACTTCAGGTTATACTTGTAAAGTATTTGTTGAATATTCCCAATACTAATATTTGAATTAGTTATGTATTGTAAATGAAGTGCCTTGAAAGTTTTATAATCTGTCTAGGAATCGAAAGATTATGTTCTATTTCAATAAATTATTATTCTAATTAATAAATCGCCTTGACCCAATTTTTGTAACACTGATTATTCTTATAACATAAACAAAAATTTTCAAGTAAAAACTACACAAACAAATTATGCATGCTCCATGATGTGAGCTATATCTACTTCCGGAATGATGACAATTCGTGTCAAATGTTATCGTACATTAAATACATGATAGTGTATTTTTCCGACTATCTAATATTACTATCTGCAAATTCATAAAAAAAAAATACGATAAGCGCGTTAACTTAATATTACTATACAATATTTTTTAAAAGTAACAATAAATATTTAGAAAATTAAATAACTACGTTATACATTTATATTTTGCTTCGAGTATAGAAAGAAATTTGAATTACTTCGAAAACTGGAAAACTAGTAACGTCTTCGGCTGACCATGTGGTCCATTTCAAAAAATGTGTTTCGTATCGTATAACAGATTGGGGCTAATACCTGACGACATAGTGTTCCGTAAATCTTGGGTAACACTATCTCATCTTTAACAAAATTTATACATTTTTATTTTGTTTAGATATACAAATAAACTTATTAATAATAAAATATCACAATAATCTTTATCAAATTAACAAATTCGTTAAAATCCCGATCGTGATATACTTACTTTCGCTACAGAAACCCACTAATAATGTTAATTGTTTATATTAATAAAACGAACGGAACTATCTATGCAAGCTGTTTTAAAAATATTAGCGTCATATAGTCGACGGGTGATTTTACACGCCA
This sequence comes from Anthophora plumipes, assembly GCA_951804975.1. NCBI lineage: Eukaryota > Metazoa > Arthropoda > Insecta > Hymenoptera > Apidae > Anthophora > Anthophora plumipes. The sequence continues at coordinate 23,414,863 of OX638112.1, read as the reverse complement.
CGCATGATTCCTTGGTCCAATGGTGTCTCGTGGGCATCCTAGTTAAGCGCCTTTAGTCCGCATTTAGTTAATAGTCGTGAAGAGGCAGTTGCCTCTAGCTGTTTGGAGACGACGGTTCATTTCGGTCGACGCGCTCAACGAGCATAGTTGCTAGCCGGTACGAGAAACGTTGCACCGGAGCACGAATTTTATCCTCGCGATAGTGAATGTGTAAAGAACCCCCTTTGAACAAGCGACCTTTGACCCCACTGAGCTCAGGCAAAAGCCTAGTTGCAGGCGCCAGTCGTCGATCACCGTCTTCGGACTTCTGTACAATTATCTAGATTATCGTTATCAGAACGTTTCTCCTTCCGATTTTGTGTGTGATTTTGGGCTCATCATGCTACCAAGACTGATACTACCAATAATTCTGCTACTCGTTGTTATAGGTACGAAGACGTTTTTTTACGTTTCACACGTTCCTTATGTACAACAAATATAATAAATATATATATTTTTTTACAAAATAAATTATGCGAGAGTTACACTGCAGAACAGCACATATTGGTTTGTTCGATCTTACAATAAACTAATTTTCTTTTCATATAATCCTCCTATTAATAGCTCTATTTTTTTATATCTTTTATAATTTTTCTTTCTTTGTATGTGTTTTCATTAATGATGTTAATATTTTAATATTTGTAAACGATCAAGATTTTAACTTACGATCGAGGAAAAATTATTTTCGAACAGTTTTATTAGTAGACTTTGCTTACTGATAATAGTAACTCTTTAAAGTAACTGTTCTGTTAAAATAAACGTCTCGGTTCATTCACCGGGTAGTCAGATAATGTGTTACGATAATAAACCGTACTTTCGATAATGCACGCATTGCAAGCATCTTCTGTTACTAATCACAATAAAGTATCATTTACAATTAATAATCACCGTTGCTACAGATAAAATTTAAACGGCAATCTGTTTAAAAATAAAGAAATAACAATGCATATTTTACACCTAAAAATCAATTAACCCACGCAAGCATGCTTTATCTCATTAAATGTTTATCAATTTAGACAAGTGGAAAGTGCGGTAGACACATCCGGTACAAATAGTTGCCTCTGACAGCATATTTCTTCATACCATTATCTTTTCAGGGTACATAAACTGCAGATACGTTCACTGTATACAAAGAATTCGCTTAAATACATCGCTGTAAAATTTATAAATATTATTAATCATTCAAATATTTACCATTTTCAATGAAAAAAAAGTAAAAAATTTATCAATAATCGTATTCGCAAGTTATAAATGAATTTGCAGTTTATTTTATTGATTATTTAATTCATTCAAGTTGTATGAAAGCTGAATCACAGACGATGGAGTGAGATAGATGTATTTTATACCTTCCTCCGTGCTGTCATTCAATCTGACGATAAACAACTGTCTTACTTATCATCATTTCTCGAATCAAATTGTATTATGTATTAAGTGATATATTTATAGTCTTTTTTCTTAGTAAAAAGAGAAAAACAAAAATAAATTTTCTTTAATGAAATGTCTTAATGAATAAATATTTTAATTTCATTTTGAAAATAGGTACAGTTTCGAAAGCTTGTGATTTGGATCAAATGCAATATGGATGTCGTATCTATAATGCACAGTGCAGATGCGGTTACGGGTGTACTTCTGAATACAGGTACAACAATGCCGATGATTGTAAAGAAGCGTTAAGAGGTAAGGACTTACCTGTTAATTTAACTCTCAACGTTAAGTATTATTATGTAATTGTAATTAGGTATTGTATAATTATATTTTCAGGTAGGCGTAGTGATATATGTTATAGATCGAAACCTTGCTTAAATGGAGGATCGTGCTTGCAAATATCATCAGAACCTGGATTCAAATGTCGCTGCGAAGGAACTGGTTATTACGGGCCACACTGCGATAAACGTTAGTAATCATTGTTACTGTAACATAGTAACAATTGTATTTATAATTTTGCAGCCATGCATAGTTTACTAAATAATTCCTAACAAAAAGAATTTAGAATTTGCAAAATTGTTTAAGGGCAACCACCGATACATTATCGAAACTTCCAAGTGAAATATCAAGATATAATTTAACGAAAGCATAATGAATAAAAAATTGTTGATAAGTTTTCGTTAATAAAATGTCATAATATTTTACAGCTTGTCCTGGACCAAATAACCAACGTTTCCGGGGGCCTTTCCCTTACGAGTGTGTAGTGATCTAAATCGCAATTTGCCTTCTTTTCATCTATTAAAAATCAAATACATCTAGTATGTTAAGTACAAAAAATAAACATATTTTGAGAAAATTTACACATCTTTGTACATACATAATAAATATATTGTATATATGATAATCCTCTTGTTACTAAAATATTTTTCTTTTTTAAATTATCGATGTAAACATACGATAAAAGTTTGTCACCGCAAAATTACCAAAATAATATTTATTTAAAAAGAAAGAAAAATGGTAATTTATAGGAATCTCAATATACGTTACATAAATCTCCGAGATTCGTGGGAAAGAGATACGTTTGATATTTTCACTGTTTATTCACCAATAATTTTACAATATGTATGCACATGATGTGTTGGATCCATGAGTTTTCGGACAAACGTTTATGCTCGTATCGTACTTCTTGTGTTAATGCACGTTGTTACTCTTTCACCTATTTTCTACATAATGCCACGTGTACCTCGTTTGCTGTTTCTGATAGCAAAACTTATAAAATGCGATTCCTTTACTTTTCACATAAGTACCTTTTGTAATTTTTTCGTATTATATATCGACTGAATTCATAATACTAGTTTGATTTTACAACACGAGACTGCATCAGGAACTTAACGACATGTATATATATATATTTATATGTTATATATTATCTAGGACAAACAATTGGCCAGTTGTAACTTTTTTACAAACTCATAGACATTTTTTTTTCTTCAATAGAGTAACACGTTACAATAATTTATATAGTAAAACACATGTCTGCTTCTTCGACTATAAAATTACGAAAATTCACAAGTTTCAGCAAGTGATACGAATGTATTTTCTTCTTTTTTTCTTTTTTTTTTGATTATATGGCCAATCAATATTTTTTTTATATATGCTGTATCGCATACGATTTCGTTTTTGACTATTATACATTTCAACTGATCACAATATACATTACAGGTAAAACAAATATTCTAAAGAAAATAATATAAATAAAGATTTTATCAACATGTACGTATATTTTTATAAAGACAGACGGGATATTATCTTTGAACATTACAAACAGGCAGGTTGTCAAACGGATCAATAGTAAATTATTTTCCAATTTATAACTGTACTTATAATAAACTGAATGTAGGAAATATTTTGAAAATTTTTATTGAAAAGGAAATGTATTTAATTGAAAGCTTGTATAATATTTCATAACCATTGTTCACAATTACAAAAGCCTATTAATGTTATTTTTTTTTAAGGTAAAACTGATTTTCAAGAGGTTTAAAAAAAAAATTGAAATAGTTCAGACAAACTGCCTTCCTGATTATTTTCATACTTTATAAGATGATAAAATGACTCGTTGTTTTTTTCATTTTATATTCTTTTCTCAACAAGATCATGATCCAATCGATTATTATCAATGTTATTATTGTTGTCACATTAGTCTCAATTTGGCAAATGTTTACGATGCTTATAATAATAATAATCTCGGTACCGAAGTGTATGGACTAAAAACAAGTAATGTAGATTACAATTTGGATAAGCAATAATCCTTTCAATACGACATTACTCTTGAATGGCACCAGGGGTATGCTGGGATCTTTCCTGACTAAATCCACGCGTGCCGTCTGGTCCTCTTGGTTGCCTAACTATTGTTAATTTAGGACCTGTATCTTCCAAAGATGTAGTACGTAATCGACTGATTAAACGTTCAGGTCGTTGTTGAACCGCGTCGCTACACAATAAAAAGAATAACAAAATATGTCAAGCAATTACAGTATTAATCATAGAAAAACATGACATAATATTTAAAAAAAAAGTACCTTAATCGTGTCACATTGCATGCAGATGATTTGCCAGTACGCTGATTCGTAATCAAAACGAATTCAACCTGATCTCCTGGTTGAAGTATTGCATGATCTCGCACCTCGCTCATGTGGAAGAATAATTTCTTACCCTCATCAATTTCATAAGCAAGAAAACCAAAAGGGCCTTTTACTGCGTCAACTGTTGCCCTCCTCTTTTTTCTTACTGCTACAATATTACAAGCGTGACCTGCTGAATCCACCTGTAATTGTACAGGATCACCGGCTTGCAATAGCTCACGTTTGTTGACGAGACCCATAATTCTGAATTCATATTCCGGAGTCTCTTCATCTTCAGTAGTAGCATTTATCTTTATTAAACCAGCATACTCTGCCTGGTCAGGATTTGCACTTCGTAATGGTCTAACGACCGTTCCATCAAGCACTTCGCTAACTGGTGTTGGCCTAGGAATGCTTCCACGAGGTACCAATTTAATGTAATCCGCGGCTACGCAACCACCATTACCTCTACCATTTCCAGAACTGATCGTGCATTCAATATCAGCTCCTACTTCCAGAGAATTAACATCTCCTTCAAAATTGCTAAAAAAAGAAAAAAAAGAAAAGAAAAAACAGAAATATCCTTGTAAGAAATATATATAAATGTTCGAAGAACAAGATTCTATTTATGAAGGTATTTACTTCTTACCTGAAGTGAAAAAATATCTCTTTATCATGATTTACAGTCTCAATAAAACCAAATCCATCTTTAAGTGCAGCAATGAAGCCTTGACAAACTTGACCAGTCACTTTTTTTTTTCTATTCTGAGTTTTTTCGCCAGAAGAACTCACTAGAGATATGTCAACAGCAACAAGTTCTTTATTTCGTTTTACTTGACAGATACTAAATTGAACCTAAAATATATACTTTAGAAAAACGTTTTAATAATAGTACAATAATATAAATAGATGTTAACATACCTTGTCACCAAGTCTTGGAATATTCTTGGGATCACAATCTTTACTAAAGAAAATAACGCTTTTTTGTTGATTTTCTTTCATGTATCCAATGAGACCAGGTACAGCAGCATTTGTACCCAGAATTACAGTGCCCAATAAATCTTTTTCTATAATTGTTTCAAATTGAACTGTACCAGCTGGTAAATGTTTCAACCTAATTGCACTTTGTCGATTATTTGAAAATGACGAGGAAGGATCCTGGTATAAAAATGTTTAATCAAAACGTGCTTAAAAAGTGAAAATCCTTTTTGCAAAGCATTATTCTTACTTGAATTACTGTGAATTCAACTTCATCTCCTACACTAATTTCTCTATCAACATCCAAAACCTCGTTAAAATGAAAGAAAAGTCGTGGATCTCGATCTACGCAACGAATAAAACCAAATCCATCCTTAAGTGCAGCTATGATGCCTTGTTCTCGTCTTTCACCAGACACAGTAAAAGATTCTGGTAATAACAATATTTCTGTAGCTCTCTTGAGTTTATCTCTAGTATCTGTAGCAATACGAAATTGGACCCAGTCCCCATGTCTATAGAACATATGATATTGATTATTTTAATAAAAAAATAAAAATTAACAAATACAATTTGTGAATATACCTGAGAGTAAAATCTCCTTTTTGATCTTTATCTCCGAAAGGAATCTCAACATCAGAATGATCTGTATCTCGGTATCGAATTCTTCCAGGTAGAGGATCATTTTGATGACGAGCAGCGGTACCTCTTTCTAGAGGTTTTAATACTTGTCCCTTTACTATTTTATTGCTGACTTCTTCAAAAACTATTGAACCAGGTGGTAGCTTTACGATATTACAAGCTACTTCTTTTCTCTTAAAATATAAACAATTATTAAATTTATGTAGAGAATAAATATAAAATAATTGTTTATATAAAATAAATAGAAATATTTACATTTCGGGTTTGTATTATAAATTCAACATCATCTCCTAGTCTAAGTTCTTCTTTCATAGATTTAGCTTCGCTAAAGTGGAAGAAAATCTCTTTAACTACGTCTGCACGTTCGATGAATCCGAAATTTTCTTTCATCGAGCATACAACTCCACGATAACGAATTGGCTGTAGTGGATTTTCCAATCTTATATGACACGCACCCAAAGTTCCACTGGAATTGAATTTTAACGCTGCTTTAACTCTGGTATATTAATATATTTCAATTTTGACGACAAATAAATTACTCACCGTTGATTGGTAGCAATTTGAAAAGACACTCTGTCACCAGCACGCAAAGTAACATTTCCTTCAACATCATCTTTTGTATATGGCAAAAAAAAACACTCTCCATGATTTTCGTAACTGATACGCCCTTGTGTATCGCCACTCGTGTGTAATTCGGTTGTTACATTTCCAGTAACTCTTTCTTCACTTAGCACCTACATTATAAGATTTTTTATGTTTTCCTATTGTTTATACATTTTCCATTTGATCTTTTAGATAATTTTGATATTCTATTTAAATATATTAACGATATACCAACCACTTCTGGAGCAATCTTGCTAACTGTACTAGCAATAGGTTTTCCTGTCCGTCGATCATAAGTCATTTCAAATTCAACAGGATCTCCAAGTTTTAAGTGTTCTATATTACCACTAAATTGGCTAAAATGAAAGAATAACCTTGCTTGTCTTTCACAGCACTGTATAAATCCATATGAATGCTAGGAGAAAATTGAAGAATTTTAGTCATCACATAATAAAATAAAATAAAATAAAAATTTAAATAGGTTTCTTACTAATAATTTTTCGATTATTCCAGTTTCTCGAGATCCTTGATTCTCAGATTGATCCTGATAAGTAGAGTTATTTGTTGCTGGCTCTTCTGTATACCCAGTACTTCCTTCCATTCCTGGAAATGTTCCAAAAGGAAATCTGGTAACTCCATTACGTGACATCTTAGCATTGGTATAACCAGCATAGGGTATAGTATGTTTCCCATTCCCAGGGGGTGAATCCATCATATAATGATCACCACTGTAGTTGGTACCATTTCGATAAATATTAGTTGTTGGCTGATGCGATCCCTTTATAACTTTGGGACTTGGTATAGTCATAGACTTGTAATCAAGTATTGCAGGGTCAGAGTTCATGATTGGCGGCTGGAACGTTTTCCACTGAGGATTGTTGGACATTGTTTCGAATTTGCACAATTTTAAATGTAATTTTTACGTATAAGTTTTTTCCCTTTTTCTTGAAACAATTACTTAATTTCTTTTATGTTCACTTCTGTTTCACCACAATATATATATATATACTTATATTTAGAAATTTTTAGTCTTTTCAATTATTTAAGTGTTAACATAGATATCACAGAACGGTTCTTGGTACCTTATATCTTCATTCACTATTATAATGTTACAAGAACTTAATACAGAGGAAGAGAGGCTCTTTAAAATGCTGCAGAAATGCAGGCTCTGTTGTGACCAAGAAGTGGAAGGAAGGTTTTGAAAGTATTTCGACGTTTGTCATAAATTATTTATAAGAGAGTACCCAGGCAACTCTGTGCAAAATTGGCACTCTTTAAATACAGATACAAGTGTTTTTATTAGTCAAGAGCAGCACAATCTCAGCCGCAATCACAATCACGGTCACTTTATGGCTCACCTAACTCTTTCTCACAAAGCTTGTGTACACAATATACAAATGAACAATATAGTTAATGTTGTTTTACGAATTAATACAAGTACAAAATTCTTAGCACATCATAGACCATTGATACTTTCCACATATGTATGCACGAGTGTTATTAACAACTGTTTGATATTTACTCAATTTAGCATAAACTAGAACAACTGTGTTCCTTTTAAACAGCAGTCATCCTTTATAAAAGGAGTAAATAAAAAAACATAGGAGATTTAAAAGATAAATGTTGACTTGAAAATCCTCAGATGTCTTCAATGCGTGCTGAGTGTGATTGTGTTGTTCCAATATTTCTATGTTAGCGTTTCTTTCTTCAGCATTTAATTGTGGAATTTACAGTGAGCCTTGGTTTCAAAAATGTCCTAAACTAACAATTACACAAGCTGCAATAAAAATATTTATTCAGTTAATATATTTAAATAATAACAATAATAATAATAATACATCACTGCAACGATTACGAGCTTCACTAAAGTAAGATTTAAAAAAAGTAAAAACACAATAAATAAACATCACCTATTATTAAAAGTATTATAAAGATCTGCAATAATATCAAATTATATTTATAATTAAATGATTATTTATGAATAAAACTTTTTGCTTAAATAGAAACATGAACAATGTTATTTAATAGCATTTATATATTCTGCATATAATGTTAGAAAATTGTAGTTACTCATATCCAAATAAGTAATTTTGAAAAAGTTATACTTCAAAAGTATTTTATTCTATTGTAATCTGACTTTTTATCAAATCTTACCAAAAATATAAATTAATGCAGTTTCCTTGTGTCTATGTATTATGTATTTAGACTATAAGTTTTACTTCAAATAAATTAATTGAAAAAAATAAATTTTTACCAGAGGAAATATCTTATTTGTACATATAGGTTATTAAATATTTTTCATTCCACATTGTAGGAATATTTAAGTATATATGACAATTCACAATACATTTATTGTGTTCTATTTGGTAGTTATATATAAGATAAATAAAATATTCACAATAATTGACTGCCAGTTTGACATTGACATTTTATATTCCAACTGGTATTGTTTTTTCAATGTTTTTTACTTATTTCTCCAGATTTTACTTGTATTTAAAATCTCGTTTATCGAATATCAGACAAGTAGTTAGGGCATCGTTATCGTAAATTTATCATTTAAATCATAATTTTGTAGCTTTCCTGTAAATGGGATACAATACTTAAACACCCACATGAAAATGTTTCAAATATATGTTAACGATGTAAGCATTACAAGTTTATTGAAAAAGTAAATAATCACATATTTCGTTTAATGGAATTTCATACAGTCGATTTCAAAATACGAAACAATGACAATTACACTTAAAAGACGAGTCCAAAACAAAAATTCGAAATATTGTATGTGCTCCCCAGTTTCGAGATTCTAATTTTTTATGAGGTCACTCGTTTCTTAGGGTATCATAAAGATTTATCGAAGTTCCACATACTTATAAAATATGAATACCATAGTTGAGAAACGAATAATTCTGCTAAACATAAATGTTTCATTGCAAAGCTCGCAATCGAATAGCTTTAGAAGGATTTATAAAACTCACCACGACACAGCACAGCACTGACGACATGCCGCCATGTTGAATGTCAACATTCAGTATTCACATACAAAACAGGAGCAACTACAGTGTGACTACAGTTAAAAATCTCAGTTCATAGCCATCTGGTAATATTGCTGTGAAAACAAATTATTCGTTTATCCTAATACACGTAGAAAAAATATAATTTTATAATTAAAAATTAATAAAGTTAATAAAATGTAAATAATTGTTTAATTATAGAAATAGGACACACATGAAAATAAAAGAGGTGTGTTCTTAACATAACGTTTTTAAGTTATGCATTAAGAAAAATTTGAACCAATAATGATAAAGTGTGTTCAAAAAATCAATTTATATTCTATTCAAATAATTAAAAACAAAAGTGTTTTTATATGAATAAAAAGTCTATTCTTTTTAATAACAAAGTTAAACGAAAATATTAATCAAATATACTTAAAGTTCAATATAAATTGGTAATGCAATTAACTAAAACTTATAACATATACAGATCTTTTATTTATACATTTATTTTTGAAATACTTATTTATACTACACAAAGTAACTAGTTATTTATAATTTACAAATAAAATTTATTTTAATAATATTAAAAATATTCTTCCACGTGTTATTAAATATTCAGTTTCTGTGAAGTTTCACCATTTGATGTCCTTGAATATGTACCAAAGTGATTTAATTGACGCCAGTGTAAGTCTTCAGATTCTGGTGTTGGTGGAGCAGTAGCACATTCTAAACTCAATTGAAGAGCTCTTCTTAAATCATCATCTTCATCTGTATCATCTGTTCCACACGTTTTTTTATTATAATCATGAAAATCCAAGCTCAATTTGAGATACTTGTCCACATCATTTCTTTTATTATCTTCAAAACTTAATTGAAGTGCCCTTTGCAATTCTGCATTGTCATCATCATCTTCGTCACTTTTCTCAATTTTTATAGGAATTATCTTTTCTTGTTGTGGCTTACTCATAGGTATTTTTTCTTTACTCGATAATGCTTTGGCAAATGTATTTGATATACTACTACTTGAACCTGTAAAAGCAAACATTTCCAATGAATTAGCAGAAAATGTGCTATTGTGAATATACGAAGTACTACAACTTCTCCTAGAATGAGGGTAGCATTTAAAAGTTCATCTTCTTTCTTAGTATCCAGACAATAACCTTTTACTTCTGTTTTCGATGATGTTTGTCCTTTTGATACAGGTTCTACTGGATTTCTCATAAGAATATCATCTGCAGGACATTGAGGAAGTGTGCCAATAACAATAAAAATAGAATAACCTGTGAAGACATTTTATAACCAATAATTTTGTTCTTTTTTAGTAATATTCATTGTGATATTTACCTTCTTGTAACAATTGAGCTAAATACATTGAAAGATAAGTATCCGATATAAGTTCTGGCCCATTTAGCACTGAATTTAAATTAAACCATTGCCTTCCAATCTTTCTTATAGTAAACCAATGACCTTTATAATTACAAATGTATGCTTTCATCTGTCTGAAAAGGATTATTTCTTTTAAAGTTATGTATATTATAAGATATAGTCAAATTTTATTATAGAAATAGTTATACAAAATACACGAAATTCTTTTTTTCTTATTGCACAATATGTTAATTTTTCGATTTATAATAATATAAACTAACTACAGTTTGTAAATATCTTAAAATGTTTAAAATAATAAAAAAAGTTAAATAACATACAAAGGATCATTTTGTGCCATTATAGCTGCTGATTCTGTACTATTATATGGAATTAGTTCTAATCCCCAAACTTTTAATGCACTGCTTATTACTTGAACTGAAAAGTATCCACTGTCATCCATATTTCCTGATGGTTGCTAAGCAAAATAATTAATGCCCTTTACCACACATAATATTATTAGTACATATTAATATTTCAAGTGAAATAAATTTATATATATATATATGTGTGTGTGTGTGTGTGTGTGTGTGTGTGTGTGTGTGTGTGTGTGTACACATACATATATAGATGTGTATACATATATATATACATGTGTATGTTTATTTATATATATAGAATAGAATTTTTAGAAAACTATTTCTTTTCATTTTACGTATTATGATTACACTGAACTATATAAAATAACTACAATGTAAAGATTCACCTCTAAAAAAAGTTTATAATCTTCACTGTCTACACCTGACTCTGCCATTCTTAGCCTCTCCTCTTCATCCATTTGCTGACCAAAAATAGCAAGGTCTACAGCATTGAAATATGGTCCTTGTAAAAGTGCATTTAAACAATGTTGTGCGCATAAAAATCCTTCTTGCTATAATAAACATTCCCGTTAAAATGATTTACACTGAAAAAACTATTAGGTACTCTCTTGCGTATATTATTGTTTACCTTTTCATGAAATATGGTGTCCATTTTATTAACACTTTTTCAACGTATTGCGTTAGACATATAAATATTAAGTAATAACCAAATCATACGTAGAACAATCTGAAAAGATTCTACGATCAAACGTCACCCACAAAAATATTTTTTGGTTATAACCAGAAATGTGTCATATGCAGTTGGCGGTACTTTTGGATATTATGATTCACGTGGATAGTATTGCCATCTTGTAACAGATTCTATAGTTGTTGCACGATTCTAACCAAATACCTTTGTTTAAAATTTGTTGTTCAAATCTATAATCAACTAATAAATCTTATCTTTTGCATAAAAATAGAACCAAACTTGTTTTTAACGTAATAAACGATTTAAAAAAAATTCCCAAGACTGTCAATCGTTAAACTAATCGCAGAAATACGAAAAGATATTTATATTGAAAATATAATAAGTAAACGAAAACCAAAAAAACTAAAATATAAAACAACACGATTAACATATAAATAAATATTATGTATGATGCTTTTAGTGAATTACTTCTGTATATTATATTCACTTGATATGTTATATAATTATATTAGTTTGACACTAAATATCTTCTCTGATTGGTTGGGATGAAATTAATAGATTATTCATTGGGACGTATTTTACGTTTCATCGAAGGAAACCTTAAGCTAAGTAGAAAATATTCTACGGATTTCATCGAGGAACATAATATCATCTTTAAGTTAGAAAATGTATCAGAAACCATAAAATTATTGTATAAAAACTAGTCGAATTTGAACCTCGTCTGCTACCACGGCATAGAAAAGGATACTGAACTATCGAATACCAAGTATCAACGAAGGCAGAAGTAGGAAATCGTGAGCAGACCGGAAAGGAAGGACTTTGTATTTCCGAGTGTATTGTCAATGTAACAAGCGATTTGAACAAGAGGTTGAAGTGCATCGGTAAATACGTCGACGTCGACGACCGGTAGAACGACACCTGCTTCGTTCGAAACGACAGACGAGGACACGGTGACGGCGGGGGCGGCCATACTCAAACAACCGCCGAGCGAAGTGCGCGGCACAGCGCAGAAATGAGACGATAATAAACCGCATTCTAACGTTCGTAAACTCGAGGAGACGGTAACGGGTGTAAGTTCCTCCATTAGAACGTACAGGAAAGAATTACGAAGGGAAGTGAAAACGGAAGTGTGGGAAGTGTACAGAAAAAGAAAAGCGGCCCGACGAATCGAGGCGCAGGGAACGGTATGAGCGCAAAGACGGACGTGAACAGGCGAGTCCTAGCAATTCAGGCCAAAAAAAAAAGACACAAGCCGAGTAAGCGAAAAGGAAAGGGAAATTCTCAGGATGAATCAGAAACATCGGGAGCTCAGTGTTCGAAGACACCGGCTACTGAACAAGGACAAGGATCGGGTTTCTATCAGGATGCCTCTGCACAGAGACCATATTCCAGCGACAATGGAAACAGGTATCTGACTACCTTTAATATGTCATTTTATTCTGTTACGTTAATAGTTTTCCTGTTGACAGTTCGTAATTCAAGCAAATTTCTTCGATTAGATACCCATCGATATCGAACTTTCCATCGAGTTCTTTTTACATTATAAAGATGGTAAACCTTATCACTGAATACTTCGGTAGGCAATGAGAAATATTTGAACGAATGTATTTTTGTATAGTGTCATTTTGTTGTGGCATGATTTAAGTAAAAAGCGACCCTTGTCTGTTTTCATAGACCATGTGAAAATTTCAAAAGCAACAATTAGTTCTTTATTTTCTAATTTGTATTGGTCCCCCTACCTTTAGTTTTTTTTAACTGGGACTTACAGACTGGAACCATGTCATAGCTCAAGTAATGAAACAATGGAGGATGGTGATGAAGTATACAGTAGTGAGGATGAAGAGCAAGAGGATAGCAGTGACTATTGTAAAGGAGGATATCATCCTGTCAAAATAGGAGATTTATTCTTAAATCGTTATCATGTAACCCGTAAACTTGGTTGGGGTCATTTCTCAACAGTGTGGCTCTGCTGGGACTTACAGGTACATATTTAATAACAATGAAGTATTACTTTATTTTGTAAGTTTATAAGTGGAATGTTCTAAAACATGTTTTGCAGGATAAACGATTTGTGGCACTTAAAGTAGTCAAATCTGCGTCACATTTTACTGAAACAGCATTGGATGAAATTAAATTATTAAAAGATGTGCGTGATACAGATCCTACTGATCCTAAACGCAATAAAACCGTCCAGTTACTCAATGACTTCAAGATCAGTGGTATTAATGGTTTGCATGTTTGTATGGTATTTGAAGTGCTTGGAGATAACCTTCTTAAATTGATCATCAAATCCAGCTATAGAGGAATTCCAATAGATAATGTTAAACGTATCATCAGACAAGTTCTTGAAGGTCTTGATTACCTTCACAATAAATGTAAGATATTTTTTATAATGTAAAGTTTGTTTGATGTTTAATATTATTTTAACTGTTGATGTTAAGTTGTGTATGAAAATTATATTCAAAAAATTATGCTTAAAATATTGAAAGTATGTTAAATTAATTGGTTATCATGAAATACTTTTCTTTCAGGTAAAATAATTCATACAGACATAAAACCTGAAAATGTACTTGTTTGTGTTGATGAAGCTTATATAAGAAGATTAGCTTGTGAAGCTACAGAGTTACATTCTCTTGGAATGAAATTACCAGTATCTTTAATTTCAACTGCACCAAAGGAATTCCAAGAACCAACTCCTAATTCTAAAATGTCGAAAAATAAAAAGAAGAAACTTAAGAAAAAAGCTAAACGTCAAAACGAACTATTAAAGAAACAAATGGAACAAATTGAAGAGCTTGAAGAGCAAGATAAACTTGCAAATAGTACTAGAGCAAACGGAGAATTAGAAACAAATAGTCCAGATCAAGATATAAACACAGAAAGTATAGAAGATAACACAGAAAGCAAAGATTCACCTGATATTTCAGAACCATCCGCACCTTCATTGCACATAAACGGTGTAGATAGTTTAGCAGGTGGGGAGAAAATAGAAAATGAATTACCTCAACAATCTGAGAAGATGGAAAATGCGAACTTGTGCGATGTAGAAAAAAGCTGTGGTGAAGGATTATTATCACCTGATCATGAATTTACAGACGAATGTAGTGAAGGTAGAATTTATAAAGAGTAACTTTTGTACCTGTAATTAATCACAATGATTTTATGTTTATATCTTCAACAGGTCGTAATTTACTACCACCCGAAAGTAAGCAATTGAAACGAGCATCCGTAGCTCCTTTAGATCCTGCGCTAGTTGAATGCGATGTTGAAGTAAAAATAGCAGACCTTGGTAATGCATGTTGGGTCCACAAAAAATTCACAGATGATATTCAAACTCGGCAATACAGATCGTTAGAAGTATTACTGGGATCTGGATATGATACATCAGCAGATATATGGTCCACTGCCTGTATGGCATTTGAATTAGCGACTGGTGACTATCTCTTTGAACCACATAGCGGCAATTACTATTGCAGGTAAAATATTTGTATTTTGTAATAATCTAAAATAATTTTTCCATATCTATGATAAATAATATAAAGTATACTTTGTTTTCTCATTATAGAGATGAAGATCATTTAGCTCACATTATCGAATTGCTTGGAGAAATACCAAAACATATTGCTCTGTCTGGCAAAAACTCAAAAATGTACTTCAATAAGAAAGGCGAGTTGAAACGGATTACTGGATTAAAACCTTGGGGACTGTACGAGGTGCTTACGGAAAAATACGATTGGTCACCAAGAGAAGCGCGCGAGTTTGAAGAGTTCCTAACTCCGATGCTCGAGTTTGACCCGAGTATGCGAGCTACAGCAGCAGAGTGCCTGAAGCATCCGTGGCTGCAAATCAAAAAGTGATCATGTTTTTTATCGTTTTATCTTTAAATTCTTCAACTCCAAACTTTTATCATCCTGGTGTAATTATAAGTCGAGAGTGTGACAAGAGGCAACGACCAACAATGGTCAGGTTCTTTCACATCATATACATTGTTTTACTTTCCTGCAACGAGTGCATTATTAATGAAAACGCACAGTATAAATTTATTTAATATTTAATGTAATATATATTACATATATATTACTATATAGGATGCAAAATTATTACAAATGTATCTTGTAAATTATAATTTAGAAATATTTTTTACCATTTTTAGCTGTTGATAATTTTGTGATTATCATTTACGTAATTTTAACAACTTTCATATAGCAAAGGAGAAATTTAAAATTTGAATAATTGGAAAAGAAAGAACTTGCTACATTCCACCAAATTCCAATACATGCAGCAATTGGGTACGCTTCTAATTGTGACACTCTCGACGGTGGCTGCCTATTTGTGTATTTATAAATTTGTTAAATCTTGTTTTTCATTTAGTAATGACATCTTTATTATTTTACACGATCACCGTTATATTATCCTTTATATTTCTCACTTAATTTATCAAGTATCCCAAGAGTCGTGGGACCTACTCGTAATGTACTTTAAGAAAGGGCAGGCCCATTGTTATACTATAATGAATATTAAAATTTTCATTAAAAATATTCTTTCGCAATTAAATTGGTTACTCGAAATTTATCGATAGCAGGTTTTTTCTCTGTGATCTCTCCTTGTGCTTAATTAATGTTCAGGAAAATGTAATAATCATTAATATTATCATCATGATTAAAGAAATACTCATAACGCATACGCCGGAACGTGTGTTTAAGGAACTGAATCTTTGTACAAATTCAATAAATGCAGAAATACATATATCGTTAGTATTATTAAGAGTTGGTCGCCAGATTCTTGGTAAAACAACTAATATTATTCGGAATAAGACAGTGCATACTTTATTCAACTATAATAAACAATTTGAACGAAAATAATTCAAACTTAGTAGTTATATAGCGAAACTTATATAATTATAAATTTTAGCTATCATCAATAATATACTTATGACTGTAAGAAAACGAATTATTTGTAATGGAATTATTGTAAAGATATATACACTGTCGGATTTCGAACAATGACCAAGGCATTCGATATTTGTGGTATATATTTTCATTTGATTTAATTTATTACATGTTTCTTTATACCGTTGAGAAAGCATATATCGTATACATAAATGTACAATTACCAAAAAAATAAGACGAGTTTTTACATCATGACTGACATTTCGGTAAACATAAAAATAATCATGGTGAAGGAAATAACAATGTTAAGTTCTGCGCGACCTTCTTTATTACTTCGAGCTATTGACTGATTATTAAGCTCTCTGCCGATAAATTGTCTTCTATTTTATAACGAAGAAAGCGAAACAGTACGCTCACTGGATATTCAACATCACAAATATATTTGTATCGTTGAATTCTGTTTATGCTTCCGAACGAATGTTCTGTTTCGCTGTGTCTGCCAATTTAAGATCATTTTATTGAAATGGGCATGATCAATTGAAAAGCATTTTGAACGAAATTGGCGATGATACATAGGGAAAAGATATTTCCCGAGCTGTGTTTCAAACAACGAGAATACGTTTACTTCGGGTAAAAGAGGAAAATGATTAGTTTTTTAAATATATCACTTAAAATATAAATTATATTTATTTTACTCGAAAGTTATTATATTGCATATTGTTAATCAATATGTCTTTCAGATAATTACTTTAGAAAACTTATTTTATCGTTCAATGCAAAAATTAATCCTCGTTAGAACGGAGAAAAGAATATTTAATAATATAGACATTGATGTTTACGATACTTAAATGAGACGTAATGATTAAGATTATAATGAAACGTTTGATTTCATCTCGTTCTTATGTACGTACATATATACCTCCAGTAAAAATGCCTCTTCTACTCGTGCTGTGATCGACGAAAATTCAAGCTTTTTCATTCATTTAAAATTATCATACTTGTTTATTAACTTTTCTCTTGTAATCATGCGACCCCACCGTAATTACGACCTTGGGACTGATGATGGCAATCGTGTTGAATTTGTACAGTACCAAATCGAAATTATAGTAGATATATATATATCGGTATTATTTTATGAAACGCGGCCAGTGAAGTCCGAATAAAGGAAAAGAAAAAAAAACACGGAAAATACAACCACACAAGGACAAGAAGAATTTTATAGAACATTTTATTCTTCAAGTATATCTCGATTTTTTCACATGACCGTCCTTATTGTTGATTAATGGTCGATCATCGTATGTTTATATACTGTTAACAATAATTCACGCTTTGACGAGAAAAAAAAGAATGTATAATACAACGTATGTTATCAAACGAGAATCGTTATTAAAAACTAACGATAACTTGTAATTATACAGCAATCATGTTGTACGATAAACGGATGATCGTTTTTCTTTTTTTAGTAGCAGTCCAACAGATTTCAAGGACATGTGATTTCATTGCGTAGCCGCACATTATGATTATACATACCGAAATATATATATGTATATATACATATATATACATATACATACATATACATAGAATAAATTGAATGACAATTTACGTAGGTGTGATTCGCTGCTTGGCGCTAAGATAGTTAGGATGAAATTAACAAACATTAACAGTAAAAATGTGTATAGCTTGATGTACGAAAGTCCCCCCCACCCTGTTTCCCTCTAAAGTTCGAACATGCAATGCATATTAAAACTTATTTGTATGTATACTAAAACTTGAAAGCCCATTGCGTGTCATCTTTTTTTTTTTCTCAATGATAGAAGAACGATTTTTCACGAACAGAGAGAACAGAAAAATCGATGGGAAGTTAGATAAAGCCAAAGGAGGCATTGTTTATATACAGGGACCCAAATTTGAAACTTTTACAGAGATTTACGTTTACTACCTGTAGATTTAATTGCGCGCCATGTAGAGATATAACAGGGTGATTGATATATATATATATATATATATATATGCGCGTTACTAGTTTACGGTAGTGATTGACACTCGGTAAACGAGTTCCCACTTTTGTGCTTAAAATTCGTCTGTGCTGGTCTTTGAGAAGCCTCTCACTGTTACTTATTTTTTCAGTCTACTGTCGTTGAAAAAAAAAATATTGATCGTGTAAAAAATAGTATTCTGCGAACTGAATATAAAAAAGCTGTTAACGCACCGAAGAAGGCGAACAATATCAGTACCAAGGAAACGCGTGTAAATGGAGAATATAATATGTAATTTTTTGTAATATTACAAATGTTAACAAAACATGGGGTTAACAGATTGAGAAATCAGTTTAGTATATGAAATCTGACGTTTAATAAAATAAAGGAAAGAAAACAAGAAAGAAAGGATTTCAAATGAACACCAAGTTATATTATGTAAATTGTGGCGTGTATGACACGCATCTATGAGATATTGTAAATATTGAAATGTAATTGGGGGTTTTACACATTTTTAGACCTAAGCGTCTACATTAAAAAAGCCGACAAAGATTAAACTTCGATAAGTTTAGAAAAGTGCTTGAGAAACCCACTCCAACGGATTATACACGACACGCTAAATGACCGATTTAGTCAGATTATAATCCTTTGGAATCTTTTCTGTAATAAATCGATAAGAACGGGGTATGATATTGTCTTACGGATTGATATATAGTCATACTGGTCGTAGCGTTGTAGAATTATTTAACTCTGCATGCATTAGTCGACTGCTCGATGTTGTACATACACACATGTACTGTACTGAGCATTAATAATGAATATAACTATTGATAAAAATGCATATAGAAGCTCATGATATGCGAAGATCGTTTTTAGAACTTTATTGGATGGATAATCCAATGCGTGAATAATATTTGAGCAGAGAATATGTATAATTAAACTGACTGGAGCATTAGTAAAAGGAGAGGCAAGTGTGTTCTGCCATGTTTTAAGACAATACTCCTTTATTAACGAGGAGAGTAATAAAATTTATCCTTGTATTAAACTTTGGCTGAATAGAATTCAAATTACCGTAACATGAAATATATATATATATAAAATCGAAGAAGTGAAAATGAGTGTGCCCTTTATAAAAAGAGTAATGGTACAGGTTTTTTTATTTCACGAATTTTCATCGTGCTGAAAATATTTTACATTGAATTTGAATCTCGTGCAACGCTCATGACGGTATTTCCTATAATCTATGCGTTTGCGCAATGATACAAAACCAACGTATCATACAATTAAAAGCTACTGTTTTCTATATATATGTATATCTATACCATTGCACTTTGTATCCTTGTAATCGGAAGGAAGTACCGTAAAAGAAAGATTGATTGTACGAAGTGCATTCGAAAATCGTAAGAAATCGTTATCTATAAAAGAAAAAAAAAGGAAACAAGTGTCTCGTGCTCCAGTCAATCGATGTACGACCAGATGAGGCATAAAAAACGTAGACATAATAAGGTAGAGATAACGAGTCGAACAAATAAACGGATTTGATGTTTAGACGCTGCCTCCGTTATGTGCCCTGCCGCAGAAAAATAAGATAACAGACCCATGTACCCACCTCCCGAGATCGGTATATGATATGAAAAATAAATTCACATTAAAATAAAACTTAGCTGTATTTCTTCGTTTACCTCTGCATACAATTTAATAAAAGCACACTTTCTATTCAGAAACAGTGATTTATTGTACAAACTATTATCACTCGTGTTAACTATAAACATGTCCTCAATATTTTCGTGTATTATGTAAAATCATAACTAATGGAAATTATAAATTACGATATGAGAACAATATTTTTAGATACTGTTAAATTAAGCACCGCTATAATTGGCTGATGCAAAAAAAAAAAAATTACAATATTTCAGTTTGTTAGATAAATAAACTAAAGCAGGGAACAATATATCACACCCGTATTAATGCTCGTAATGGCTGTGACATATAAAAGGAATACAAAAAATAAAATATTCTTTTCTTCTCTAAATTGTTACTATTGCTGAAGCCATTACAAATATTTTTTTTTCATTTTAGATAAAATTGCGAACAGTGAAATTTAAAAGTTGCTTGAAGAAAGTATCATAATTGTTTAATATTATACAATAATACTTTAATAACATAATAGGATATTTGTAAATATTGTAATCAAGAATTTTAACAAGTGATAAATGTACAATAAAAGTAAAGCCGAATTTTATAAATATGGTACTATATATTATCTTAAACAACAGTTGATATAGACTTTAGTTATTGGAAAAACTTTGTAAATATCCGATTATGATATATATATATTTTTGGATAATATATGTACATATGTAAAAAATATGTTATTCTGTAAAATTCATAAATAATTAACTATTTTCAAAAATTTTAATTTTCAAAACTTTTGTCATTCAATAATTTGAATGTATATGTGCTATATTAATCTATACTTTTATAAGATTAAGCTTATAATTCCTATTAAGTACATCTTTAGTGCCATATAAATTTTATAATTTATACAAATAATTATTTCGCACAATATGCAGCATGGCCAGTTTACAATGTACATAATTTTTTTTGTGCAAGTGTTTAAACATTTCTCAAAATATCACATACTTCATTTTATTATGTTACTTAACCATTACTAATTCAATCAAATTGAACTAAATAATATAACTGTTCTTCTATCGATTATTTATGGTATTAAGCAGCCATTCTAAATGTAAAATTTACAACAATTAAAAAGTGTCGAATTATACAATAAATAATAAAATATAGGAACATGTCCTTTGTACACAAGTCCAATACTAATAACATGTTTCTCTAATGTAATATTTTCTATATAAAGTATATATTCTGATGCAACAATATTTTTAACTGACGAAAGAATCCATAAATTATTTATATAAACCTGATCATTAATCAGACCAATCCTCGTCCTCTCTGTAAATTAATTGTAAATTTATTAATACTTTCAAATCTGAATTCATATCAAGTACAGCCCCTCACCAACAATAAGCTTTGAGAGCAAAGCAAATGTTTAGATGCCAAATGATCTTCACCAAAATGTGTATAACTATAGAACATACCATAAGCTGTTTGCTAAAGCTAACAAATAATAGCTATTTTTCATTAATGTAATTTTCGTTTGAAATAATACCTTATTGTCATAGAGATTATTTCATTATAACAAATCAGGAAAATGAATTACAACCTTGAATTGTAAAAATATATACTAAAAATATTGTACAGAGAGAAATTGAAGATATATAATCACAGAAGGTATTTTCGTTAAATTATAGTTGATACTATTGTCAATAAAAATTTATATACATTCACAGTACAAGCAGAGCATTGACGGCACACTTAGCACATCACACAAAAATAAATTAAATACTTAATATAGACCCATGACTTGGACGTCTTTTGCTTTGTTTTCCGTGTATCTGATTCTGATTCTCTGCTGATAAATTTATGTTTAATTGTGCTGTTGATGCAGTTGTTACATCATCATCAGATTCCATTGGACTAATTCGAATAGCTTGATACCACTGATTCGTTAGATCTGTCATTTGAGATTTGCAATCTTTCAATTCTTGTTGTGTAAATCTTCTTGTAAAAAATGGAATGAAAAATTTCAGATCCCATCTTGCAAAGCCGCGAATTCGCGACTGAAGAAAAGATACTTCGATTTCCTCTTCTGTAAGTTCTGATAAATGTTCAGAATCTATTGTTTGTCCCTATAACAAAAATATAATGCACAAAATACATACATTTTGTTATATAAATATTTCTATACATATAATAAACATACCCATTCTCTAGTTTTACTCAATGAAACTTCTTTATCTTTCCTTTTTCTTCTACTATTGCTTTTCTGTTTCTTCTCTGCTCTCATAAATTTCAGTAATGGCATAGTAGAACCACCAAATATTAATGTTGTAAATAATACAATGATTAATGTAGTAGTGATTATCACATGTCGTGTTTCATCACTGAAATCCAAATGTAACGACAAAGCATACGAAATAGCGCCGCGCAGACCGCTAAACCACATTATGAACATCATTTTTTTAGTAATCTGATGTTCTCGAAAACGATTCACGAGAAAAGCTAAAGGAAAAATGTTTGCAGCTCTACCAATTAGACATAGAACTATAGACCATATAATCAATGCAGGTTCAACCTGAAATTAAAAATTTAAAAAATTTTAAAAAGTTCTATAAAATTTAAAAATTAAATATAGGCTTTATATTATATTACTCTACCCTATGTCTAAAGCTGAATAAAGCTAATCCCAAATATGCAAATACACAAGTTTCAGCAATGAATGCTAAGGTTCTCATAGTTTGTTGCATGGTAATTTGTGTTACAGTTGACAAATTAAAATGTGTATAATGTGACATTACAATTCCATTAAATAAAATTGCCATAATACCTGAAATAATTTGCTATATTTAAAACTTAATTATTTATTTTATTAATACTAAAATAGATTGGATCTAAGTATATTTGTACCAGATAATTGTATGCCTTCTGCCAGAACATATGGAGCATATGTAAATACCAACATAAGTCCAAATTCAAGAGAAGGATTTTTTCTGAGATCCACATGTTTGAGTAACAATGCACTTATAAGAGCAAAGACAACTCCAATGCCCGCAGAGGCAAAAAACATAAGGCAAAATCTATTGAAGCCAAGTATGATGGCTTCAGTAGTAGTTGTTGCATTATTGGATTCCAATACAGATGTAGTTAATACAATAGAAATAGCATCATTTAAAATGGACTCTCCAAAAACTAACATGTTCAATACTGGATCTACCTCTAAGGCATGAAATATAGCTACAGTAGCAACAGGATCTACTGCTGATATTAATGAACCAAATGCAAAACTTTCAACAAAACTAAGTTTATATGCTACCTGAGCTAATCCTAATAAATAAATTCCAGCTCCAATAACAAATGCAGATATGGCTGTGCCAAATATAGCAAAAACTAGAATACTGCCAATATTTTGAAAGAAATTTCCTTTATGTAAATTATATCCTGATTCAAATATAATAGGTGGAAGAAGAACAAGAAAGAATGCAGTTGGAGAGAAAGCTTCCTCCTTTCTCCAATTAGCTATATTTTGATTTGACATAAGATTTATAATCATACCAATGGCACCTCCCAGAAAAACAATTACTACTGACTCTGGTAGATATTGAAAATTTGTTTGTAACATAAGATGTATAAGTAAAATTCCTAATGCTAGAACACAAAGAACAAAAAATATGGACATAGAACTATTATGTTCTTCTTCTGCAGACCCCTTGTCAGGTAATACTGGTTCTGCTGGTGTAATTGTTGTTGTACTTGTATTCGTTGCGTTATTAATATCCGTGTTTTGCGATGGAATTGTAAAATCCGACATATTGTTTCCATTCTTATCGTTAACAATACTTGTAAATAATGTATTAACTTTCTCAGTTGTTTGACTATTATTATTACGATTAGGTTGAACTGTAGTTGCAGATACATTTTGAGATGTTGCATTTACTATGCTTGAAACCGTGACGTTTGGTTTCACGTTACTATTATCGGAATTTTCTAACGTACGTAATTCTACTGAAATATCAGTACTTAAATTTGACGACGCAGAATCTTTAAACACAGCATTCTTACTGTCCGTGACATTTTCATGTTTGAGGTTGGAAATGTCTTGTGCATACGACACTGTAGTCCACACACCAAAAACAAAAAATATGATACAAACTATGAAATTTCTATATGAAAATTTATTAACTGAATACAAATTCATGTTTAAATTGTTTTCGACACTTAAATGTACGTTTCTTCGGTTAGGTTTAACATTGTGATGACAGCTGATTTAGAATATTTCGATATCTCCCTACACGCTTACGTCATCCATAAGACACGTGTTATGATAAAAAAAAAAAGTTATAGTTTGTCCCGAACGAGGTGATGTGCTCTCATTTTATTCTACCTCTCCTACTACCAAATGTGTTGTCATTATTGGCTACAGCCAGTGACAAAGGACGACGACGAGCACATCGAGACAAAGTGAAATAGAAGATTCCACACAGTGGCGTAGTCTCCCAATTAATACTAATCCTTATTTCTTCCGTGAGCGATCTTTTAAAAAAGTTACATTTTTTTATTATTTAATACAGATAATAGTCAATTTGATACTGACTTAAATAACGAATAAAATAATCTTTAAATAATGGTAAATTAAATTTATTTTTTGTCATTCCATTTATAAATATGAATAGGAAATGGATAAGTTTAGAAATGAATAAGGCATTTTTTATTTTTGTTCATCGCAGTTTTTACAAATTATTTGTTTCTCAAATGTGCATTTCCCACACATATTTTTTTGCATTTAAAATCCACACGAACTTTTTCCGGTATCTGATATGTCATATATTCCAACCATCAGCGGTAATATGTGAAAGTAAGAAAATCTTTCAATTTCCTAATAGTTGACACTAACTCGGAGGGTATGTCAATGCAGTAAAATCATCATTCTATTTCAATTTGTCTTGATATGCTCGTCGTCGATCTTTGTCGCTGGCTGTAGCCAATAGCAGCAACGCATGTAGTAGCAGGAGAGGTGGAACAGACTGAGAGCGTAAATGTTTTGGGTCGCTAACTCGTTGCGGACAAACTGTACCACTCCTCTACATAAATTTAGTAAAATTTTTTCCGTAAATTTACATAAATAAGCTTCAATGAAATATACAAATATTAATAAAATCGAAATTTTCGTGCGAAAATCATTTACAAAAAATCAAAGTCGTATTTTAAATAAATTTATTTTTTATTTGTTTTCGAAGAAAATTATATTACAATACGGATATTATTGTATTATATTCATTCGTTATCTTTTTTTATAGGCTCGTTTTCATAATGGTTTGGTAAACCAGAGCGGCCGATTGTTGCTGAATGTACTGCATCTTTGCCTAATCTTTGTTCAACTCCTTTCCAAGATCTACTATGTAAAAATTCAGCTCCCGCTTTGCCGATTGCAACAACACCTAAATTAATTAAGATAATAGAATTACGTTGGGTATACTCTATCGTTAAGGTATTGGTATCTTTTGCAACATATAGATACCTGTTGAATTCTTAATTACTAGAGCATTCATCTTATCTGTGCATGGAGCGTTTTCATTACAGTTTCTAAGGTCGCCAGTAATTAAAGAGATATCTGAATCTGTTGATGCTTTGAAATCAATATAATTTACTCCTCCAGGAAGTATTTGTCTAAAGTCCATGCAACAAGATATATGACGTTCTCTTAAGCTATTAAATGCTAATTCTACTTCAAAAGGCATTAGTATTGGTTTCAAGAATTCTCTAGAATCAAATATTTCATTTTCAGGACATGTTATCACAACAAAGACGTCGATCTGCAAAGACACAATATAATGTTACAAATATTACGAGTATGGTTAATATTTTTAATAGTATCAACATACCTCAGGAAAATTACCAAGTTTTGTTGGATTTATTTTACCAACACTTAAAATATAAGATTTCTTATTTTTTTCTTTTAAAATATGCTTAATCATTGTTATTATTTCAAGATAACCTTTAATGCCTAAAGTAGCTACAACTATACCAACAACTTTGGCATCTTTTAATTTTTCAACTAAAAACCTTCTCCTTTTCAACCATGGAGTAATTACAATTCCATATTCAACAACCTTATTATCTTCAAAATAGTACCACTGTTTTGCAGGGATTGTTACTGTTAATGTAGCAAAAGTTTTTCCATCGTTTCCCAGGAAAAATGCTATATAATCTTCTATATTGTATTCCTTCCTTAATTTAAAACATCTACCTAAGATTATTGTAGATGAACAATATTTTGTATCTGTGAATTTCACATTAGAAGTACAGTTTAACGAAGTAAAGATTAAATTTCTATAAATAGGACTCAATATTTCATATATACTTTCTGAAATAGAAACACATTTGTGGTAGGAATTAAAAGCGTATTAAATAAAACTTTTATATTAAACTTATAAATATAATTAAAAAACTTACCAATTTTATGTGCATAAGCAATATCATAAAAAAATAAAATATGCTCAGACTGATTCTTAAATCTTTGTTTAAATTTATTAACAACTTCTGTTATATCTACCTCTTTTTTTGGTAAAACATGAAATACAGGTAAACGAATAGTAGGACTTAAACAAGCATGACCAAAATGTATTATACCATCTGCATTAATATGTTGTGCAGCTATTTCATCGACACAACAACTACCACAAGAAGTATCACCTAAAATGTATACTTTCTTGTTGATATAATTTTCCAAACGTAATGCAATTTCTACTGAATCTGGTAAAAGGCTATCAGGAAACTGTAGGCAAACCTAAAAATATACAATACCTATAAAATTCATCTCTCTCACATATCTTAATTGTATATTTAATTATTCTTAAATGTAGACTTATTTATGAACATTTCAAAATATGTATATGTAGTGACAAATGTGTATAACCTCTCTACCGAATTTTTTAAGCTATCGGAAAGATAAATAAATTGAAAAATGAAATCTTCTGTTAAAATTTAATCATAATTCTAATCTCTGAAACATCTATCACAAAGTAAAATATTCGAACCTTATTTAAATTACACGCATTGATCCATTTACTACATTTTTCCACTTCATAAAAGTCATCTTCTGCAGTATCGTTCATTTTGTTTTCAATACTTATTTTAGTCATTTCTGGAATCATATGATTTCAAACACTAATAAACTAAATTACATATATTAAAATTCTTTACAAACAAATACATATACATATACCATGAATGTTTTAATGTATTGCATACACATGCAATCATACTCGGTAGTGAAAATCACGTACAGTATACACACATCGCTGACGAAAGTATATATATATATATATATATATATATATATAGATTATATTCACGTTTCTACTATTCACATTACGATAATAATGATATTCAGAAAAATAATTATAAATTTGAATTTGTTTATACTTATTGCAAAGTTTTTGTTTAATTTTTTTCTATTATTCAATGACGTATCTCGAACTATATATACAGTTTAAAATGTTTCTTTTCACTGTTAATTTTACAATACACACTTTAACTTACCTTTCAATTATTTTTTCTTATATATTATTTATAAATTATAAAAATAATGTATTTTTGATGAGATTACACCGTTAAAATTGAAATTTAATATTATTATACTTATTACCCAAGTTCTTCGAATTTAAATATTAAATATTACAATTAAACCCAACACACTATTTTTTATATATTCAATAAACGTTATCTCAATGTATCTCTGTTTCCAAATCTTTTTCACGTGATTAGACGTTTTAAGAGGGTTTGTTAAAATGATTTCAAACTAAATTTCATAAGGTATATCTACAAGTGTAAAAACATTAATTTAAAACGCATTTGTAGTCATAACTATATATGTCAAATATATACTATAATTTAATTTTAACTAATTTTGTTTTCTTTGGTATATGTTAGAAATATAGGCACATACATAAAACATGCAATTTAGTGTAAGGCAAACATCATACAAAGCATAATTTAAGCATTTGTTAGAAAAATGCCTTAATGCACTAATATTAAATTACATAATGATTTATGAAAATTATGTAATTTTCAGAAAGATATCACTAATAATGTTTGATATTATATGTATATGTACACATATATGTACAATATCAAACCTTATTAGTTAATTTTCCTTAAAATTACACAATATATGTATATGTGTATGTATATATATACACACACACACACGTGTGTAGTTATATTAGAAATACAATAAACTGCTTGAACTAAGTGAAACATTCAACAATTTCATGTGCCTCTATTAAAGTACTGTATATCTGACTGGATAAAAAAGTTTACTGATCATTATCATATAAGGCACCTAAACTTGTGATTAAAATTGGAATACTGTTACTTCCATAATAATTAGGAAAGGTGTTGTTCACTACAAGAAGTTCATGATATCTAAAATCATGTAATTGATAATGATAATTACATTTGATCGTATTTACCACTTGACTTCACTCTCGTCAGGCATCTTACACATTATGTAGAATATTCGGTATAGGAAATGAAATTTTATGCTGCAAACTGAAATCTTAATTGTAGATAAGGATAAAAATATTTTCATACACGTACTCGTGAAATATCGGCAATTTATTAGGATCAAAAGAACTTTAGCATATCCAAATTTTAAAATCTTTGAAGAATTCATTAAGTCACGATTGCCGTCGAGAGTGTAATTGAATATTATGTACAAATGATTATTTCTTATTGTAATACATTACATAGTTTTGCTTGATTCTCTGTATATACGTCAGTCTTGGATTGCTTTTGCCAAAAACATTTCATTGCCTCTGTGTATAGAGAGCTGTCATGAATATTTGTGGGAAAAGGATGTAAAAATACAATCACATAACAAAATTTCTTTTGCAAAAGCACTGCTTGGTAGTAATCAGTTATTCTTTTACTGTATGATCATCGGAAAACGATTAAACGATCAGACCATAATCTTGTATGTATAACATACTGATTAAGAAATCTATATTTATTATCCAATATGTTACCACTGATTGGAATCAAAATTACAAGTTAAGTGTACATACAAGATAATTAGTCGTCAACTATGTAAAAAATAAAAAGGCACATATAGAAAGATTTGTTTCTAAGTCTTCCTTCACTGGTTTATCTACTATTTATTTAAAATGTTACCAATATGTAATTACCCTTTTTCCACACATGTGCTCTCTACACATGTACTCATCATTACTCAGATCTATTGTGATTTCATGTGATGACAAAAAACTTGTAAAATACTATGACTACTTAAAAAATGTCTGTCTGTTTGATTTTGCATTTTAACATTTAAGACTGCATATATATTAAATAGAAATAAATTCAAATTAATATAGAAGTTTTGTGTTCCCTTTTCACCTTATATATCATTTGCCTTCTGTTTTTTCATTGTCTTCCATGTCAGTCTCTTAAACCACTACTTTCTCTTTATACCACACATTTCTCATTATTCGAAATGATGGTATTGTTGACAATGATAGTAGTAATAATAATAATAATGATAATAATAGTAATGATAATGATAATAATATTAATGACAATCATAATAATAATAATAATCGTAATCATAATAATAATACAATAATAATTCTGAGAATGAATCTCAATAACAATAATACAAATAATAGTAATAATATTAATAATATTATTAATATTAATAATACACGTTAAAAATGTATGTACAATTTACCGACCCAGTTTTAAGTATCCGTAAGATTTCTCTACAAGTACTACAGACAAAGTGGAATAAGTTGTTTTAAATAATTACTTTTTACAAAATTACATTACAAAGTGGCAGATTGAAAAATCTGAGCGAATTATCTATTTATTTAACTATCTATCTATCTATCAATCTATTTGTCTATCTATCCACATGTACAGCTGCTAGATTTAGGTAAACGCGATGGCTTTATTACAGCTAGACTACTGGAAAGTATACATGTTTTTATATTATGAATAATTATTGCCATTGCAGAAAGAAATTTTGATAAATTTTGGAGAAGTATATATAAAATTGCATAATCCAGATAGTCTATATAATTTATGTATAAATGAAATTAAGACTGTAGGATTTGTACAAATAATTTAGCAACAATTTGCAGGATTTCAAATATGCATTACCAAAGATAATGTCGCATTCTTAATATCAAACATAGTTTTTTTTTTATATTATTCACATAACCACAAAAAAATCACCAAAAAAATGTATAGTCCTTTTAAAATTTTTCAAAACGAACAATTAGCATGATGTTCACCATTAACTTCACTTGTTTAACATACTTTATTAAAGGAGGGTCACGAGCCTAAAATGCTGCGGACTGCTTGGTCAAGCACTGTGTCCTTCGATTCACTGGACTGTGATGCACTGTTACCACTACTGCCAGGTAATGCGTTTGTAGGACGTTTTTTAAGATTAAGAATGCTATCAATGGCAGATTGTACCTGTGCGGTAATGTCATCATGCTCATTACCGTTTCCACTTTCGGTAGTTACATGAAGAGAGCCTGGACATTGTGTTTGAGAATGTAAGGCCAGTCCATCTAAGCTGTCTGTATCTTCTAACAAATCTCGTTCGAGATCAGTAGCACTACTCCATCGTCTTTCAAAAACTGGAGTATTATCTTGTTCGCAATTGTCTTTTATAACTGTGTTCTGAACTCCAGAAACACTCGTACTTGGTACGGTTGTACGACATTCACCATTCGCTCGTGTTCTTTCAGTTTTGGACGACCTCGTAACAGCCACAGCACACGCACTATTACTACCACTATTATTACTATTTTTACATTTAAACGAGTCTGTGGTAGATGGATATACACCAAGTTCTTTTTGTATTTCTACCCACTCGTCGTAATCACCACTAGTACAGCTTGCTGATTTAATCACTGGTTTGCATTCCATTTCATCACTTGGAAAGTCATCTTCTAATTCACGTTTTACAGATACATTAGTTAATGGTGGGGATAATTTGTCTTCCTCTGTAAGACCAGGTTCAACCTTTGGCACCAATGGCTTTTCTTCTTTTTTGAACTCTTCTGTAAAATAATATCATATATACATATATGTATAAAGAAACGGTTACTATAACAAATCAGATACCATAAGAATTTATTTAATAGTTTCCTAACTTTACCATTAACTTTAGCCTCTTGTTCTCGTAACCTATTTAAAATACTTTGTTCTTCAGCAACAAAAGTTCTATCAATCATCATCAGTTCCGATGTTCTCACTTCACGCTGTAAATTTTTTTATTGTTAAACGGGAGAGATATGAATAATGGAAACAAAATTAAACATTTTTAATACCATGCTCTCCATCAAAAGAAGATAAGTGTACTTGTTCATCATAGAGTTAAATTTTGATAATAGATGTTTTGCCGTTTCTTCAAATATCTCATCAGCTTTTGCCAGATCCTTGGAACTAAGAACTTGTTCATTTAAACAGTGATATCGTACAAGACGTTTACAAGCATCACGCTTACTCAAAAATGGTGTGTTTACGTCCGGATTTATCGCACCGTTTTGATCAATTTTCAATTGTTGCTCTAATCTATAAATATACAAAAATACATTTGTAAGTAGAATGCATAAGACTTAAAAATAAAAATAATATAAATAAAATGATACACTTACAAATCACTACGATTAATTTGTCTGCAAATTGGGCTAGATGCAGGTCTCTTTACTCCTTGTCTTGGACTTACTAAAGGACTTGAATTACTGCTGGGACTAACAATTTGCTTATTGGAATTGCCACTGGTGTTAACAGGACTTTGAATCCTTTGTGATCCTTTGCCCATCATTCTAGGTGAGGCTACCTGTCCTGCAGGAGAGCCACTTTGAACTTGTACTTGAATAGGTGAAGAAAGTTCTTGTTTAACAGGATTTGATATTTGGATATTTGGTTTGATGTCTAATGGATCTGTTTGACATTGAGTTGATTGCTGCATTCCCGTTTGTTGTGTTTGGACTGAAGTTAATTGTTGTGCGTTACTCTGCACTGTAGCCACAGAGGTAATTGGTGGTGAGAAAATTTGCATATTGGCAGAGGACGGACTCAATATCTGGTTTCCATGATTCTGATAAATTTTGTGCTGTTTTGTGTGCGTTTGGTGTACATTTTGATTATTTTGTACACATTGTTGTCCTTGCACATTTTGCGATACCTGCAAGTTTTTATATAAGCAGTCAATAAATGTGTGAATAAATATAAAATCATTATATAATGTATTATTCTATTATATAATATATATATTATTCTTTACCGAAAGATTATTCATGTAACTGCTAGATGGATTGTTCTGTACTGTTGATGATGTACTTGGATTTAAATTTTGCGAAGTTACCACAGTGGTGGATGTTTGTGTCTGAGTTTGTACAGCTGAAGTCTGATTTTTATAAGAATTCTGTGATATTAGATTTGATGCTATTGTTGAAACTGCATTCACGCTAAAACTCGTCTCTGAACCCTGTTTGGAGCAAAATTATGTAATATTATATATTTTATAACGTTATTAAGACATTGGAAAAAAATTACAAACTGTCTGTTTTACAAATCGTATATGGTATTAAACTTACACTACTAACGGAATGTGTTGTAGTACTGACGACCTTTCCACTTGCCACAATTTTAGCTTGTTCTTGATATAATTTTGTCAAAACAGTTTGATCCGGTTGTGTACCCGATTTGCGAGATAATATAGCTTGTATTTGAGACTGTATATTTTTCAGTAATTGCTGTTTTTGAGCAGGAAGCTGAATAGTCTGTACTCTTTGAACCATTTGACCATTTGAAGGAACTGATAAATGACTTCCAGGGGAAGATGGAAGTACAGGACCATTTGTAATAATTTGAGAAGAATCACTCTTAATTGGATTTGTACTTTGAGACACTACAGTGTTTACTTTATTAGAATTATCAACTTTTTGAAGATTAGTTGTATTCGTTGATATCATTGTCGGGCGAGAAACCGTAACCGTTTTTGTTACCTATATTACCACAATTTTTAAATTAGCAATAAAAGATGAACAAAAAAAAAAATAAATAAAAAAAAATTGAAAATAAAATGGTTCCACGTACCTGGGAATTTCCAGTATTTTGAGTAGTAACAGCAGTTTTTGTTCTTTTAATAATTTTTGCCTTTTTTGGTTGATTGTTTCCTAGGTTCCTAATTTGCTGTTGATTTAGATTGTCAATAAATTGACTAGGAAAGCTGGAATTTTGAATTTGTATGTGTTGCGGAATTTGGGAGGGCGCAGCTTGTACTACAATGTTTTGTATATTATTTTGAATTGTAGGGGCTCCACCAGAACTATTTACAATTATTTGACTTGTCGGAGTATTGATTTGTACACCTTGTAAATTCTGATTATTTGCATCTGGCTCCCCAATTACAATTTTTTGAGTTTGGTTTTGATTTTGTACCGGATTAGTTGCGTTTAATTGTCCTGCTAAAAATTGCTGTAATAATTGTTGACTAATTACTTGCATTTGTCCATTTGCATTAGCGATTAATAATTGATCATTAGGATTCAAATTACTCAATGCATTTAAAATTTCTGGAGTAATTTTCGGTGCATTGTTTAATATATTATTTGCTGCTGAATTAAGCATTGTTGCCGTTTGGGTTTCTACTTTCTGAGATTCATTTTGCTGCATGGTATTTGAAGGAGGAGCATTCGTGATAACAATATTTTGATGTTGATTATTTTGTTGTGGATTCATCCCTTGTTGTATAGCATTAACCGTATTTTGAGACTCAAAATGATGCGTGTTTACAGAAGAAAACGTATTTGCCGCAACAACTTTCTGCTGTTGAACATTTACATTCTGCTGTTGTAAATTTACATTCTGTTGTTGCACATTTACATTCTGTTGTTGTACATTTACATTCTGTTGTACACTTGTATTATGCAAAATAGCAGATGTATTTTGCTGTTGCATACTTGTAATTACATTTTGTTGCGCATGAGTTAAATCACCAATGCCAGGTTGTAAATTTTGTTCAATGTTTTGTACATTACTGGCTGCATTTTGTTGTAAAACATTAATCGTATTTTGTTGAATACTAGAATGTTGTTGTAAAACGTTCATAGTATCATGTTGCATAGTATTACAAGAACTTTGCTGTTGTAACATATTTAAAGAATTATGTTGAGCAGTAGAACCAGAAGTTTGAAGATTTTGTTCAAAAACTTGTTGAACATTTTGAGTCTGTACAGTCTGCGCCGTGATTTGTTGATGTTGATTATGCTGATATATTGGTGTTTCTTGTTGCAACGTTATCGGTTCCTGTTGACTTCCCTGCTGAAGACTCTGATTACTTTTGGTCACATTGTGTTCATTCTGTACAGTTAAATTATTTGGCAGAGATTTTTGAACATGAGCACCACTCTGAGATATTTTATTTAAATTTTGTCGCACATTAGTAGTTACACAAGCATTTGTAAGTCGCACTTGACTAGATTTTTGTGTGGAAATATTAGAATTTTGTTGATTACTAGTTGTTTGACTTGTATTAGTCAATCGAGAATTTTGTACACTGAATGTAGTAGATGAAGGTTTTGTTACTAAAACATCAGAAGTCGTTAGAACAGTACTGTTTGGTTGTGAAAGGCTAGAATTAGATGACTGATTAGCTTTTGATGTCGGCGTGAGATTTTGTACATTAATATTTTTCGATGCTTGCATGTCCAATGTTTGTAAAGATACAAGATTACTTTGGACACAAACATTTAACACAGAGTTGGATTCTTGAGGAACATTTACACTTTTCTGCTGATTATTTGATTTTGAGCATACTTGCACATGCTGTGGACTAGTAGCACAAGTAACACTTTGTGGACCTGCAGAATTTACAGTGGTAGTAACCGTTGAAACACTGGATGATAAAGGTGATTTAACGAATTTCTGTCTCTGTAATACGGTATTTTGCGTAGACTGTGTTGTTGTTTGCGCTTGTCCAAGAAGATGAGAAATAATCGGTGAATTTTGTCCACCACTTTGCGTTAATGATCGTATTAGTGCTTGAGCAGTTGCTTGATCCATTTCAGGTTGATTTAATTCTGGAGTACGATGTAAAACAACTCTTCCATCCTCCCCAAGAGCAAATCGTAGTTGACCTTGTATTGTGTTCTGCACAGGCATCTGAAGTTGGGCAACAAGTTGACTATTAAACGTTTGAGACGCGGAAGTTTGTGTATTCGTTGTATTTGGTGCAGGTACTTGTATCAGATTCTGAGCAGAACTAGTAGGTATCGTTACTTGGGATGAAAGTTGTCCCAGATTTTGTCCCGAGCACGATTCAACTTGAACTTGACAAGAAACATCCGATTCGGTTGTAAGATCAGTATCAAAAATATCATCATCATCTCCAATTCCTGATATTTTCATTATACTAGCCAGATCCAATTTTGGTGGATCATCGTCTTTCCGTTTCCCTTTCTTTTTCTTCTTTGCTTTTTTCTTAGGAGGTGGTAATAAAGTCTGTTCAACGACAGTTTGTGTGCATGGAGTGTTACCGGTATTAGTACCCGAACCTACTTGTGAGATTTGCGATTGAGGGCTTTGTACCATTGCATTCTGAATCACTATAGAATTACCAGTCCCTGAATTAGCAGCTAAATAAAAAATAAGTAACGTTAATATTTGTAAACCCTTTTATAAAAAAATCGTTACCAAATATAAAAACTTACAAGGTGCAGGACTAGAAGGAGTATGTCTAATTACGGGAGAAGCAGCTGGAGGAAAACCATTAGGTACAGCAAAAAACGTAGGCGTAATGCCTTGCAACTGCATACCTTGTGCTGTGACGACTCTTACTAACTGTTGTTGTGTTAACTATAAAGGAAAAAACAACTTTATGTATAAAATAAATACATTTCGTCTATTATTTTAAACTTCCAGTATTATCTAAAGTATTTAATATAAATCATAAATAAAAAAACCTTTCTAATTTTATTTCATATTATTACACCTATATAATTTTTAAACACTGTAATACTATTTACAGTAACTTATCTGAAATTTGGATGCTAAATAAAAAAACATAAAATGCATACGAGATTCAACAAATGATATAACATGTAAAGATGTCGATGAATTTAGAGAACATTTGAAATGATAATGTAAAAACAATTTTGTAAAGTATTAAGTAAGCAATGACTGGTGAACATGATGAATGATTGAATGGATGAAACCATCACCTGTGCAGTATGTGTTTGTTGTTGGGCGCTCGCTGGCGTTCTTAGTATGAGTTGAACACCACCTGGTTGTTGCTGTACAATAACGGGTCCAGTTGACGGCAAAACCTATGTATGAAATGTGATAAACATATGAAGCACAAAGCAGATATTTGTGATACTAAACTGCACATAAGCTGTTACAATAGATATCAAGCATATTAAAAGTACTTCATAAAAATATCGATAATTTCTAGAAGAAGCACCTTTAAATGAACACATAATAGACATGCACATGATAAGCAATTTGAATACGTGTTGTTACCTGGTTTAATAGTAAACCCTGTGCTGTTGGTATCATTGTAGCTGTTGTGGGATTTGGTTGGGGTCCAGCAAGGACTAATTGTGGTTGTGTTTGCTGTGTTACCTTATAATAATTCAAGAATTCAAATTACACAACAAACAGTACATATCTAAAATATATGAAATCATGCTGAAAAGTAAATATATTACTTGATTTGTAATTGTAGTAGTAACACGTTGTTGTTTTTGTTGTGATCCAGCAGCTTGTTGATTTGGAGGTTTTGGTAAAATTTGTGGTGGTTGTTTTGCAGGTTTAGTTGCTGCTATTTGAATTTGTTGATTTCCAATCAAATGCGTCCTAGTTACCAGTTGTGTTGGTGTTGATTGATACCCCTGTGGTGTACCATGAATTATTTGCAATACTTGCATACCTTGTTGAAGTATTGGTGTATTAGGTCTAACCTGGAATTTAAATAAATATTAAAACCTAAATTCTTTTTAATTGTAAATTAATACTAAGCTACTACTTACCACAGGTGGACCAGGACTGCCACCAGGTGCTGGACTTCTGTTGTTTAGAGAGTTATTTCCACTTAACAGATGAGGACTTTTTGCAGGAGGATATGGACTAAGTACAGGACTCTGTATTTGGCTAACACTCATTGGACTCTGCATTGGACTTTGCATTTGTATATTAAAATTATTATTTGATGTTGATGTTCCAACAGGACTTGGACTGTTTCTATTAGACTGTATTGAATTTGATGCTGGACTTCTAAGTAATAGTCTGTTAGGACTAGGGCTCGGCGTAGGTGGTGCAATATTCGATGCTGGACTTTTTAATGGTATTGAAAACGGACTGCTCGGAGAACTAATATTTTGACTTTGAATGTTTTGCATAGATTTTACAGTATTTATTGTACTGACCACATTTGATGGCTGAGACGAGCCCGTTAATGTTACCGATGAACTTAAACCAGGGTTAATCCCCTGTGAATACTGTCGCTGAGGTTGAAATCCAGTTGACTGAGAGGAACTTAAAGAAGAAGTATGACTCAGTGACATATTCGGTTCATTTGATGCAGATATATTCTGCACATTAGATGTTGACACATTAGATAAGTTCGAGTGCATTGTACCAAGATGTGGAATATTCGTAGTGAGATTCACGTTTGAAGCGTGATTCACATTTGCTGTGGTTGTATGGATTGGTTCACTGGAAGTGCTCGTGAATATACTGGAACTTGTCAAGGTACCAGTATTTGATATTTGTGAAATAGTAGAAACGTTTGAATTTGGGTGCTGCGATATAGCAGAACTTGGTACATGTGCAATATTTGACCCAACAATGTGTGGTGCAATACTTTGTATACTTTGAATGGCTTGGAATGGAAATTGTGTACTGCTGGAATTCAGACTAGTTTGAGTCAATCCAGTTGTTAAAGCATTAATAGATCGATTGAGACCTTGATTTATACCAGAATTTATACTGGTAGTAGTTAAATTTGCGTTTATATTTGGGTTAATAGCAGTTAAACCAGATACACCAGAGCTTGGGGACGTAAAATTTGTGCTCAAACTGGTAACATTCTGGTTTATATTTGAATTTAAACTTGTCAAATTCTGGTTTACGTTGGTAATTCCAGTATTTACACTGGACAAACCAGAATTTATATTTGTTGAATTTAATGTATTGAGCCTATTTATTCCAGTATTTATACTATTTAAATCCTGTCCCAGACCAGATAACCCATTATTAATACTGTTTGAACCAATATTTGAGGTTAAATTCGAGTTTATAGTATTCAAATGATTGAGGCTAGGATTTATTGTAGTTAGTCCTGTATTTATACTTGGCAGGCCCAAATTGAGCAGAGGATTTGATGTAGTGATGACATTAGATGTGAGGGATGTAAGGCTGGTATTTAAAAGTGACAGTGGCAATCCCATATTAAGGCCCACCCCAAAAGTGGGGGTGGCCGGGGGTAGGCCCATACCAGTCCCTGAGGGATTTATGGTACCCTGATTTAAATGGTTTAACTGGTTTACATATACTATGTGGTTTCCAGTCGTTGACCCATTTCCTTGGTCTTGTGGCTGTAAATTTCAATAATAAAAACAAATATTACTCATATTCTTTAATAACACAATTTTTAAGTAAATAATATACATATAGAGTAATTCAGAACTACAGACAAAGCAAAAGATGGTAGAAAAGGTGTCCTTTTTTAATTCAAGAAATATATTTCCGATCTTGCATTATTTTTTAAATAATGAAAGCGATTCGTTTCATGTAGTTCTAGATCACCCTATACATTTATATGTATGTACATATATTCTTAGATGCTTACATTATTTGATGTTTGTTGCAAAGCAAATGTCAGTGATTGACCACTCGAATTTTGAGCCTGCAGTTGTTGTAACTGTTGTAACTAAAAGAAGTTACAGTAAAAATACGGTATTAGGTACAATTTAATTCTTACATATTAAATTTTTATTTGAAGGCATCATACTTGTTGATGAGTCAAAAGAGCAACAGGATTGTTACGCCGAGCAGTCGGGGAAGTTGTAGAGGATACTGAGTCCCCGAGAAGAGGGCGTGACTGAGGCTGCTGCATGCCCACGCAGCCCCTCTTTACTCTGGGCAGCGTCTAGCCACCTTTTCAGCTTATCTATGTTTGCTTCTATATACTCCTATATAAATTACATTAACTAAGTTCAAATATATGAATACATAGTTACAAAATTATAAAATAGATAATGAAACCTAGATATATCTGCTTTCATGAATACTTTATAAAGAGGAATTGTGCTCTACTTACCACTCATGAATTATAGCTCAATGACAATGGATTATGTTTGCGCTACGGCGCCACTCAACGCGTCTGCGACCTACGTCTCCTATTCCTGTCATGCATGTAACTTCTTATATCACCCGTTATTTAGGCAATATCTTTTTAGTTTTTCAAAATATGTTTATTCACATGGGTTGTTGATGTTTGTTTTTAATATCATATCTTAATGTTAACCATGTTTGAATATTAAATTCTTGTACACAGCAGGTAGTTCTTTTTCGAACTACATTATCCATTAAAGAATAACTGCACAACAGCATTTTGAAAATATTCTAGTTTATCTTTAAAACACATTTGTTGCAAGATTACATCCATGTATAAACACAATTGAACTACATTTTTCCATGACATTACATTAGAAATTGTACATATAAAACAATTCTGTATGTCACTTTATAAATGCTATATGTTTTGTATTATCCCAATTCCAGGTAACATTTGGTAGATATTCCTTAGCAAGTGATGAATATTCAAAGCACTATTATTAAGACATTTTACATTTGAATTATAAATGTAGCTCAGAACTGCTTTAAGTTTTAGTGTTGTTTAAAAATGTCACATACACTACACTTATGGCTTCACAGATCCTATATTTAATTTGTACCCTGTAACATGTAAACAATATTCAATTGGTCATTACAGATAAAATCAACACACTTTGCAGTCCTATTCAAATAGAATAACATTTCTTGAATTTGCACTAAACTATTAATATTTAAGTTTGTTAGAACTGGTACAATAAAACAAAATACACTGCATTACCGAAAAATTATGTCATGTATATTAAGATAGCAATCATCACATTGTTATAGCACAATGACACTTGTAACTATAAGTAACCATTCTAATGTATGAAAAATGTTCTGTACAAAAATTCGACAGCTGGAAGCATATTTTGAGGTTATAACTTGCGCGCCTGTGTGCAAGCATACGTGCCACACGAGCCACTTACACGCATACAAGAATCGCATACATCTCACTCTCACTTAAAGGTACCAGCGGCGCGCGGATGCACACAACAAAAGCCCAACTGACAAGGCGTAAACAAAAGAAAAAGCAACCATCTGTGAAAAATTTTTCGGTTCGAATAGCTGAGAAACCCAAAGAAGGTATCCTGGATACGTGTATTTCATATTGACGCGGAAAAATGCGAGTAGCGTCGTGATGAAAAATTGTCAATATTACCTCCGCGAACGCGGTTTTGCCACCCGTGTTTTCTTCTTGCGATTTTTCGTTTTTTCACACTTCTTTCAGCATGATTTTAGTTCTGAGCACAACATTTTATTCCTTTGCAAATAGAAACAACATACATGAAGTACATGAGAGGAAAAATTCTACTTAAAATAATAAACTTTTCTGGCACACGACAGTTCCATGTACGCGTTACACTATTCGGTGGCAACGGCCATCATGTATTTGTCAAGGCTGCCATTAGCACAAGTCTATAAAATCCCAGAGCTTTTACCATTGGCGACACCTCGGTTATGGTACTGTAACTTTTTGCAGCACCCATTTAGCAAAATCTTTATCCTGATTGGTCAATGTTTTACTTATAACCAATCAGTAAACAGAAACTGTTGGTAATCTTAATATGATAGCTCTTTGAAGACTTCAAATAACAGATTTGTTAAACACTTTTTACTTAATTACACCATACGTACTTAATGTAACGCAATGACAAATAAATTTAACGCTCTTTTTATTTTGAAAGGAAATTGTAAATATTTGTTAACAGACACTTTTCAAAATGACAAAAATTTTTGTCAACATATCTACCACTGTGTGTGTATACATACGCATACGAATAACGTGTACAGATAATGTTAATATACGCATACACGCATATGATTTTGCACATACTCTATAATTTGAATTTATAATTAAATGAATGTTACCATATATATGAATTCTTTTATTTTAAATAACAAAAAATTGGTATAAACAACTTAATCTCATAATAAAACAGTAATTTTTAACGTAAATTGCTCAGAAAACTGTCATTATTGAAAAACATTCTAATTTATTAATCTTCTTACAAATAAAAACTGTAGTCTGTTACCATAATTAATTATAAACCATATTCCGAATCAATAGATCCAACTACATATGCTACAACTGTTGCATGGTCTAATTTTCCTGGAATCATGGAAACCTTATCCAATGTCTTTATTCGTCGTGTTCGCTGTTCTTGTTTGGAAAGTTGTATTAATTGGCCGTCCTTATTTTGCGCGTAATATAAATCCGTATCTTCCAATATTCGTCTTTTAGCAGCAGTTATGCGCACCTTATTAGTGTATAAAAATAAGACTTCCGTTAGTATTTAACATTCTGTTTTATGTAACATTTTTTACATTTAATTATTGGTCATTTAAAGATCACTTATTTTTCATATTCTATTATTAAACTTCAGAAAACTTACTGCAAAATCCAAGAGAAGTTCACAAAGATGTTTGGCACTATTACATGGTGGACCTTCGCCGGATACTCCTCTTCGTAATAAATCTTCCATCCTAAGAAGCGTGAGTTCATGTCTTTGATATGCCTCAACTACAGGCAAACTAGATTTATTTCTATTACTATTGCCGGATTCTGTATGTCTCAAATTCTCAGCAGACTTTCGACGCGTTTTCGATCTTCCATCGGTATGATTTTTTACATTCGAATCAGGTACAGAATTATGACAAGGTAAAATAGCAAATTTTCCAACCACAGGATCAAAATTATCCGAAATTCCATCGCTAGTCAAAAATACAATATCTCCTTTTTCAACTTCTGTCATTGCAAGTGTTAAGTTATTCAATTCTGGATTGGATCCATCCACAGGACCTAGAGCTCCAAGAGCATCGCGCATATCGCGCATACAGTGTATATCGTGAGATCCTCTTGTTATTTCTCTTACTCCAGTTTTCCTATAAGTATCATGTATTACTTTTATATTAAATTACATTTCACTTAATACGTTAATTTTTTTAATTTTTATTTATATTACCTTGAATATACATAAGCTAAACTGTCACCAACATTACAGGTACATGCTATATATTTATTTTGTTCTGTATTAGAATCTGAATTTGGCAGTGGAAGAACTGCACATACAGTTAATGTTGTAAGCATTCCTTGTTCTTGCAAAATTAACGAATGCGCAGCGTGGAATGAACGTAGTAGTGCTATAAAAACGTCTTTCGTTGTAGTCATTTCACCGTTAATTGAAGTGCAAAAAAGTGCTTTATTTAAGTATTCTATACTTCCATGTACTGCAGATCTGGCTGCAATACTTGCTTTGGTACCTAATCATTTTATTTTAGTGTAACAAAGATACATGTATATCTTTATTTAAGATTATCTAAAATATTTTCTTATTATTTAAAAATAACCATACCCCAATTAACACCATCAGCAAGTGCTAAAATAGCTGAATTTGATCTTGCTACAATACCAAAACAATCTGCTATTGGTTCTCCATTATTTGTATTATTTGTAGGATTT
Organism: Anthophora plumipes; assembly: GCA_951804975.1. Taxonomy (NCBI): domain Eukaryota; kingdom Metazoa; phylum Arthropoda; class Insecta; order Hymenoptera; family Apidae; genus Anthophora; species Anthophora plumipes. The sequence goes on along the minus strand of OX638112.1, from coordinate 23,371,771 downwards.
TTTTCATACAATGTAGTAGCAATTCCATAAGCCATTTCATGAGGATTGAACCAATCAGTAATACCAGCAATTGTAGGATTTGTTGTTGTTGATGCTACAAATAAAATTAATTTTTTTAATGGATATATTTTATTATTTCATACTTTAATAGTGTCTTTAATACTTACTATTTCTGTATTGTTCACCTTGATCTAACATGTCAATGTAGTCTATATCAATATCATTAATACTTAAATGCCTTTGTTGTACATTAACAGCTGTAAGTCCATTATCTGGACCAGTATGAGCAGCAAATACATCTCTACCTTCTTGAAAATTTCCAAGCTGCCTTATTGGTAATTCTTCTGGATTTCTACCATGCAAAATTGCTGGTCCTTCTTGCTTTGTTTCTAAGCTAAATATATAGAACATTCAGTATTAATTATTTGGAATATTATTTAACGAAAAATATTTTAAAACAATTATTACCCATCAAGATATCGTGTAATAAAGCAGCCAGTTGTAAAATCTTGAGTTAATGATCTAGGACTACGTAAAGTTTGTTCCCCTTGGCTTATATTCTCTACAGCTCCAGCCAAATTACTAATGGATAGTTGTCGCATAAAACCAGCAACCTTTTTCCTCAAACTTGGCATTCTTTTAGGAAATTAAATTTGAATACAAGTGAAATAGCAATCAATGCCACATATCATATAACATGATGTTATGAAATTATCAATATTTATTGGTATATTTAAACCATAATTTTGTCTTGAAGAATACGTTCTTCTTAAACCTTGAAAAAAAAATAAAATAAAATGTTATAATTATAAATTAAGTTCAGTCATTTCTTTAAGAACTTAAGAGTTTACAATTGCAATGTTTATGTATATGTATGAAAAAGTGAATATATAATACAACAAATGATCGAATGGTTAAAGTGATAATTGTATAACTTTTTAAATTGGAAATTTACATTTTAAATTAATTTCTTTGATATCCTTTTAATCCTTTAATTTTAGAATAGAACATTATTATTATTCTACAACGTAAATTGATCATTAAGTTCACTACCGACAAGTACTTCTAAACAGACTTCATGTAAATATTATAATCATACCTAAAAAAAATTCTTACTGTACAAGAGTGAAATCGTAATACATACAGAAAAGCACATCGTTTTCCACTTTACCGCCATATTGATAATGTGTCAATAACCGATGAATTCCCTTACAAGTAGAATTTACACTCACTTCACTATGTCTTTAAGGACGAAAAAGTTACTTTAATTATTAAGAAAAGGCCTAAGTTTTATATATAAATGTTCTTTATACAATAAATTGCTTCAATGGGGAAAGTAAAAATGTCAGTGTCTCCTGATATTGAGGTATGTGTAATCAAAGTCATCGAATATCACATAAAACGATTTTCAAAATTAATTTGGATAAATAAATTAAAATTGACGTTTTTAATCTTTGAATGGATCATTATATCTGATAATCATGTTCGCGTATTCGATGATCCGCATCTATATCTTATCCTTTTTAATCTGTTTTGACATTTACCAAGTCAATATGGCGTTCTCTCCACAGGTGAGAGATTACGATTTTCCGCGGTTGTTTTTATTATTGTATCTCAGTGCTGTTTGGAAATATATCTATAAAATAATTTAATTATTTTCTGAAAATATCACATCGGTGTAATGAAGTTTGATGTATTTAATAAATAACTTTTCAATTTCACAGGTTCCTTACAATACGTGTTATACGCAATGTGCTTAGATGTACAGTGACACAAATATTTATTCCATTCTATGGACTTGTCATTACGTAATCATCATTTAAAATTCTGTCACTTGTGTGCTAAGAATAAAATTATGTATGTGGTTCCTTTTTGACATTTCGTTTAGGTACCGACACGTATACAATTGTAAATCATTTTTTAAGTGAGACAGGTGTAGCATGTTTTTAATGTTTTGGTATCATAAGAGAATTAAATTGCATGTGGTTTAATTTTTTTGTATGATAAATGTATTAATTTGTCAAGAAAGTTGATTTATTTAATTATATATTATATATATTTAATATTAAAATGGTTAACATTTTAAACATAGTGTATCAGATGTACAGACATACATAATTAAATCACTTGAAATAATTAAATATTTAAAAAGCAATAAAGGAAGTACAGGAAGACTAGTTGTGTGTAAATAAGAACATAAAATGTTTGAGTCACCGAGAAGCCTCCGTGAGATTTGCATTGATTTCATCTGTAACAATATTTTGGGTTTATGTGAAGTACACCTTGGTGATACAGGAGAACATTCCCCTAATTCATCAGATACAACTACATGTAGTGAGTACTATTATTTTTTGTAATTATTTAAAGATATATCTATTAGATCATCTTGTATTTTAGTTATACTTTAGTTTGTACTTAAGTGAATCTACTTATTTAATACAGTTAGTAAAAGTCATTTCAGTGTAATAATTTGTTGTAAAGTATAAAACTTTTAGATCAGCAAGTTAATTCTTCAATAAATGATAATAATACAGATATTTTGGGTGCAGCAATAGCTAGGGCATCTAATGATGGGTCATCCAGTTCTGCAACAAGACTTAGTTTTAGACATTCAGATGCTTTTTTACCTGCTGAAATTTCAGAACAGTTATTGTCTAACCTTTGTGAAAAGAAAACTTTGTGTGACTTGACAATTACACTTTTTGATTCAAAATCCACTAGATTAAGGTAGATAATTTTATTTCTTAAATATATTAATACAATTACAATTACAAATAAAACAATCATTGTCTGTGATGGTTTTCCATAGACATGTGCGACTAAAAGATGCGTCTACATTATCAGCAAAGGGATTGAAAATTTTAAAGCAACATAAAGTGATACATCTGGTTGTAAATGGATTAAAAATAACTGTCAATGACCTGATAAGTTGTCTAGGTGACTGGAGTTTACAAAATCTTCAATCATTGAGTGTAGCAAAAGGAAGTTTTATGGATTGTTCACGGTATTCAATATAATTAATTATATTTATAAAAAAAGAAAACAAAATGTTTCGTTTATGTACAGCTTGTATATTTTGTACAGCTATTGTGTGATTGTCACATTAAGCAAATTGAGGGCACTACATACATTAAATGTATCAGGAACAGAATTTAATAAGCATGGTTTGGAAATAGTTGTTGAAGATCTTCCTCTTCTAGAAAGTTTAGATATTTCATGTACAAAGGTTGATGATATAACACCGTTAAAAAAGTGTAAAAACCGTCTGAAAACTCTTAATATGTACAATTTAAAAATAGACGAAAGTGCAAATTTAATCTCAGTATTATTGGAGCTAAATGAACTAAGAAACTTAGATATTTCAGATGAAAAAGATATGCATGCTCTGAACTCTGTGTTAGGGCCTGCAAAACCAAAAATAACAGACTTTCTGAAAGCTGTACATTGTATGCCATATCTAACTAATTTAGATTTATCTGGTAAGTATCATACAATTTATTATTTTTATCTCTTTCTATATAATGTGTAACCTTTTCTTTGTTAACATTTATCATAGGTAAGGGTGATATAGATCCAAAAGATTTAAAAGAATTTATTAAAGCTCATCCATATTTGAGGTTTTTGGGACTTGTAAGTACAGATGCTTGTTATATTGACAGTTTAGTAATTCGAACAAATCAAGATTATAGATCTGAACTTGTTGTAAGTATTATTAAAATGTTGTATAAAGAAACAGTTATTAACTATAACTATGATATTCATAGTAATTCATTATAAAGTAGGAAAAAAGAAATTGTAAAATAAAAGTAATTATGAAAAGTTATTTTTTAAAAGAGATCCTGCAATGATATGTTGTACTTTTCGTTTTGCACAAAATAACTAATATTTATGTTATTATATTAACTGTAAGCATGACTTTGCAAATAGAAATGTTTAAAAATAATACTGTAAAATTAATTTCATTTTAGGTTAGTGGTACAGCATCAGAATCTCAAATTTTAGAAGCCCTCAGAAGGTACACATGCAGACCGCTTTATCTTGAAAAATGTTTATTTAATTTATTCCGTTTAACACACAACTTTCTCGAACCACGGGTTGATGTTATAAAGTTAGTATTACCTGGAATGAGAGAACATCCACAGGAAGTTCGTGTGCAACTGCCATGCACTGCATGTCTTTATAATCTTACTAAAGGTGAATTTGCCATCATGATTCACCCTTCAATACTTAAACAAGTTGTTGAACTAACAATGATAGCAATGGAATCTTATCCAACTAACTACAGACTTCAGATGAATACACTATTAATTTTATGTAGTGATAGAATTCTACAGGATGTTGCTTTTGACAAATACAGGTAATTCAAATGTGTAAAGTTTATATGTATAAATTTACATTTAATATTTTTGATTTCAGTGAAACTGTAAATGTAACAAATTTTATTACTTGATTAGTTTATTTATATTTAATATTGTATATTTACTAATATATATAGTCATATTTAAATTTCAATGCACCATTTAAGTCTATGATAATACTCTATAATTACATTATTTTTCATTTGTATAGATGTGCAAGATTAGTGCTAAATTCTTTATCAGCTTTCAATGAACCATCAATGAATCGTATGTCTGTTGCTATTTGCTCAATATTAGCAGCAAAAATATCAACTGTAGAAACATCTATGCTTGGTGCTCAACCTCAGTATATGTCGAAATTGTTAGCAATGGTTAGGTCTAAACTTGAATCTAAATCAGTAGACATAACAATGAAATTTACATTAAGTGCTTTGTGGAATTTAACTGATGAAAGTGCTACAACATGTGAGGTTTTTTTGTACGAAGGTGGAATGGAGTTGTTTCTTAAAGTGTTAGTAAGCTTTCAAGGAGAATCCAGTGTTGAAACTAAAGTACTTGGTCTGTTAAATAATGTAGCAGAGGTTTGTAATATAATTTATTAATAATACCATATTTATAAATTAAAACAAATGAAGTATTTAATTTTCTTAATTTAATACATTTAATCTTAATTACTGTGTGAATAATTATTCTGCGCGTAGTATAATTAATAATCATAAATGCAATTAATATAATTGACTATATTTTGTGACTCATTGTAGGTGGTTCATTTAAGATCAAGACTTCTGCAACCTAGATTCATCTCTATGCTTTCTGTATTGCTAACATCTAGACACATTGATGTATCTTATTTCGCGGCAGGTATTGTTGCAAATTTGCTTAGTGATGGTGATCCATGTGCATGGGTTGTATCATCACCAATAAGTAGAGGTGAATTATTAGAACAATTAGCTCATACTGTAACACATTGGCAAACACCACAGGGAGAAATGGTTGCATATAGAAGTTTCCAGCCATTTTTCCCACTTCTATTTTCCGATCCATATGCCGTTAAGCTTTGGGCGGTTTGGGCAATACATCATGTATGCACAAAAAATCGTAAGTATAAGAATATTTTTTTTACGCAAAATAATATAATATTGCAAATAATCTTACGTATATTTAATAACAAAAATATTGTTAAAATGTTAACTCATGTTTACACCATTACAATTTTGTAGCAAAACGTTATTGCAGTATGTTAATCAAAGAACGTGCAGTTGAGATATTAAGTTTCCTGCAAATTGCGCATACAGAACATACAACAAAACCAAATTTGCAAAGTTTATGCCGATCAATTCTTGAAACACTTGAATTAAATTCGTAACGATCATTATTGCCTTCCAAAACGAAATTTGCGTACCATAAAGTTGGTATACTAGTCAATGTTTATCTCAATGCAATCTTATATCCTGTTCTTTAGACCAAATAATTAAAACTGTTATGTGAACACGGATATTTATCAAAAACGGACTGAAATGATACAAGTCCAGGATATTGCTATTAAACTCTATAGATTTAAATTGAGGACCTGAATTATGAAAAGTAACTCTGTGTATCATAAAGTATATTATACATACATCTCATACTGAAAAGTATGTTGAATACATAGTATAAGTTACGTTTAAAGCCTGGTTATTATACAAAAATATAATTAAATATTTGAAGATATACATTGAGCTTAAATGAGACAAATTTTTAATGTTCTAATAACATTATTATATATTTTAATTGTTAATTACATTATTATCTCAATATTTGTAATGTTTTAAAGCGGTTTAACGAATTAAGAAAAAAAAAAACTTAACGAGTAAGTGCTAACGTTTGAAGAATTAATTTAAATATCTGTTATTGAACCATATTGTTTAATATTGTAAAGTTACAAAATATAATTAATATTTAAGGTTCTAGTCTAATAAATTCAGTAATTATGTTGTTGCAAAATTTATGATTTACTAACATGTTTGAAGTATTTTTATTTTTATCTTAAAATCGCTGTCTTTAAAAGTTCTAATAATGTTAGATGTGTTATTAAAAGAGATCAGTATATACCGTATAAACAAGCAATTAAATGTTATTATCGTTAAACCTTGTGAAAAAAAAAATGATAATTAGACTAGGATCTTATAAATATGCTTCAGACATTAATTTGTTTGCATTATTATGTAGTCATTATGAAATACAGTAGTAAATATTTCGTTATGTTATACTTTTTAACATTTTAAATTCAGGTCTTCAATTTCTTTTAATACCTACACCTTTCCATTAATTGAAGAATCTTTAGAGATTAATTGTGCATTTACATGCCTTCAGAGATATAAAAGAAATACAAATTTCTAATAAAACAAATATAACAATATTCTGATTATATCTATTACTAAAATATTATTAATTTGTATGAACAAAATTTATCCTTCTGATAACATGAACTGTTGATCTGAAATGTAAGAATGACGATTTAAATGCTACTGAATGTTAATAAACGCAAATCGCTAACTCCCCGAAGTTAATTTTATTTAACCTATTCCTTATAATAATAATAGTAATAAAGTATATATGAATCTAATGATACATTCAACATGTAACTTTTAAGCCAAGAAAATCTTTATTGACCACCCAATCATGTTACATTTATATGTTACACTTATATCTTAATTATTTTTTCTTTTCTTTCTTTGTTTTTTTAATGGAACGTAAAAACTGTTCATGAAATTTGTATGATTATCACTCAATTGATGCTGATGCTGCACTGCACCTGCAAAATACTTAGCGACATGGAAGTAACGTTACGAAATGTGGTTCGATTATTAATGTGTGGAAACTTGGCTCTCCTCCTAACATCATAGCACAATGGATTAATAGTTCAAAAACATTTTACACGCATCTTACAAATTAGTAGCAATATGTTTGAGATAAAATTGAGGATGTATAGTTAGTAATAAATAAATGAAAGTTGCATATATTAGTATTAATATATGTCATTTTTTTTATAGAAGTTATAACAATTTATAAGTATCGCAACTTTCACTTACTGTGCATACAAAAGTTACTATAAATTATAGTAATGTGGTATTTACTCTAGATATTTACATTGCAGTTCAATTCTTTTCTTTTGATATTTCTGAAATATAGTCTTGAATATAAAGCTTATAGAACTAAGAAATTTGAAATCATCGAATAGACATTGCTAGATAGTTATTACAAATATATTAAAACTATACTGTAATAACAATATTTCGATTGCCACATTGTGAACATCATGTTAGTCACAATTATATCAGCCTTTATATTATACCAAAAATATTTCTAAAATTATTATTGCTATATTATTTGTTAAAATCATTTTCTAAACTGCTAAATATACTTCTTTTCATATCGCGTATACTACAAAAATTGTCCTCTTTGTGTACAATTTAATATTATCTTAACATGTTTAATGCTATTATCATTCTTATTAACAGTCACAATTATTTTTTATGTCATTTAAAATCGGTGACACTTTTTATATATATTACGTTAATTGTTTCAAATAGGAAAAAATATGTGATTTTAAATGCAAACATAAATTTAACATTTCATTGAAAATTCGACTGAATTATTATTTTAACAAACGAGAAGAAAATATATTAATCTTATTATAGATAATTAACATGCCAGTCATAAAAAAACAAATGATTACATTTTCGGAAATAGTATACTAAAGATTGTTAAGAAATATTAGTACTTAAAATTGTGGTAAGTTGAAGAAATAATTATAAAGAGAAAAGCATTATAAGTTACAAACAATGGTACCTTACAATTATTTAGATATGCATAAAAAGGAATGACATATTTTTTTTTTATTTTGTGATAACTCAAAATACAAATGTAAATTTTGTTCAAAATGCATGACAGGTTAATGATTACAGTTTTTTTTATGCTAAAATAATATTTAGTTTTATAGTTATATATATATATATATTCATGTGTGTGTGTGTGTGTGTGTATGTGTGTAGATGCACGCGTGTATATGTATACACACCCATTCAGTGCATTTTTTTAAATATATATTAATATAACGTTATTAACATTCCAATGTTTTATATACTTTTGTAATCTAAATGAACTGAAGTTCTTGGAAAACTAATAAAGGCTGATACTACAGAATTGATTGAAATTTATTTTTAATTAAGCAAAAACATAATTGAACTGCAATAGCAAATTATCGCTGATCTACATTTATAATTTTCATATGAAGATTTATTAAATCAAATATGATTAATTGTGCCCATCTTTGTCCAATCTTTTTTTTTTCTTTTGACATGAGGTTTTTTCTTTCTCTTTTTTTTTCCCATCGTATCAGTTTTTTTTTCTGTGGACATATCATAAGAATTTACTTAAACACCTTAGCTGCATGATAGTGTAATGCGTGTTCATATAAATATGTAAGTTTTGTGTAACCTATAAATAAGATATGCACAAAAACTTACAATATCTAATGTTACAGTGCACGTGGCCATACTCTACAATATTTGAACACCAATTATTATTCTTTAACTTAAAAATATTTATAAGACAAAGATATTTATATCTCTAAAATTTTAAGAATAAGCAAATTTTTGTATAATTACACTTCTCTGTATAGCAGTTAAAATACAAAATTATGTTAACATGTACAATTCTATAAATGTATTATTATTTAACTGTTGGTGTTACATTGTGAGAAACATTTAAAATATGACCAAGTGTTGAAACTGAATGAAAATTTAGAGCACAAAGTATATTTCCTAAGAAAGCCAATGTATCTAGATATGAATTTCATAATATTCACTGCAGAAAAATAATGGATACTTTTTAATATTTAAAATTTGAAATTATAACATGAAATAGTACAACTTTTTAAATAAAATCATATAGATACATCAGAATATCAAAACAAATGATCTAGTACATATAATAACTTACACTGAAAAAATAATAACTTTACATTCATTCAGGAATGGCTAGTGAATATTATGATAATTTCTTATTTAATCATTTATCTATTTATAATTTTGTAATAACACTATTTCTGAAAAATAATACTCCACTAGCTTTTCCTATAAATGTGATGTACTATAATACATAAGCTGATTGTCCAAATCAACAGATCTCTAATGTTGTAGTCACTGAATAATGCAAAATGTATTACAAATACACATAATACAACATACATAAAAATTTATTGATTATACTTTCATCAGACATTTTATGTTTGAACAATCAAGAAAAGACAAACTAAACTATAATATGAAACACAATAATGTATAAAAACTTACCTGAATTCGTAAAATTGTGGTACAATTCTTTAAAACGGTCAATACGGCATGTAGTAACCTCGTCTATAACTCCTATATACAAAAAAATCTTAAAAAAAATTTCGAATTGTTGAAATTGACGGTATATGTTGAATTATAAAAAATACCTAGGTCGCCTTGTAGGTCTATATCCGAAATATGCACTACCACGTATGATTCCTCTGGCTATACCTCGGTAGCCTCGTGCTCCCCGTGGTCCCCTAAAATGATTTAAACATATTGTATTTGTTGTCCTTAGATAATATTACACATAAAAACATATTAAATGCAATATATTTCTCAATTGTTCTGACCTGTTTGTTACTGACAATCCAGGTCTATTTGTTCTTTTAGGCATTACTTTAATCTGACGCCCTCTAAACACAGAATCATCCATAGCCATAGCTGTTTGAACAGAATCACGTTCTGCAAACTCTATATAAGCAAAACCTTTGGGATGTCCATCAAATTTATTGCACAATATTGTTACTCTATTAACACTGCCACAACCATGAAAATGTTGCTCCAATTCCTCTGCTGTAGCTCCATAATCAACCTTTAATTTTGTACATTTAATATTACATTTTTCATAAAATAAAACGATCAATATTTACTACAATTTAGATAAAATAGTAACTTACATTACCAACATAGATGGATCTATTATCAACTTCCATTTTGTCTTCAAGTGACATATTCAATGGACTTGCTAAAAATGATAAAAAAAAAAAAAAACAGTATTATACAGAACACTTTTATAAACAAAAACTTAGGTAATACAATTACAACATCAATTATCAATTATACAAGAAATTTAATGAAATTGACAACTTACTTATTCCAGGTGGACTACCCATATTCATTTGTTTGTCCACTTCAGATTGCAACTGTTTCAATTTTTCTGCTTCTTCTTCCATTTCTCTAACACGAGCTTTGATAGCTTCTAATTCCTGTAACACAGAAGATAAATTTCACATAAGATAATAATATAAAAATATGTATAATAAATATGCATTTATTTATTATATATAATAAAATTAAAGAAAATACCGGATCATCAATATTTGCTTCGCTTAATTCTCGTTTTACACCATCACACTGCATGATAGCATCTCCATCTTGACCATTTTCTAGACCATCTAGACCGTCAATATGATCAGTAGCTAAAAGATCCGATTCAGACATTTCTGTAATACATTTAATTTATTATGCAAAATATTTTAGTAAGATTTGGAAAAGTACATATATATATATATATATATATATATATTTTATACAATTATATATATATATATATATATATATATATATATATATATATATATATATATACATACATACATATAAGCAAATAAAACATAAGCATAATCATATATTTCATAAATTTATATAAAAGGTTCCAGATTTTTGTAGCCAAACTTTCTTAGTATGTTTTATAGGTATAAATGAGAAAAGAATGTTACATAAATATAAGTCTTTTGAAATATTATGAAAAAGTTATAACAAAAGTATGAAATATGAAAAGAAATGATAACATATTTACTATGATACAATGTAGAAATATATCAGCAAGATTTACATCTAGACTGTTCATATAAGCTACATTTATCGTCTGAGCACGTTCAAGATGTTTCTGTCAGAGCCATTTTTGTATTGTACCATAGTAATTACAAAACCATTACCAATGCCTTTATATTTTCTATTCTTGCAATAATTTTTTAATAAAGCTTCAAACAACTTCTTTATATAACATATTTTTCTTATTTATACCCATAGAACATGTTAGCAAAGTTTGGCAGGAAGAAATTGAAACATCATGTATACAGAAATGTAGAATCATCATTATTAATGAATATACGAAATATATGTTAGGAAAATGTTTAAATAAAAATCAACGTTTAAAAAGAAATAATTAAACTATTTGGCTATTATTTAAGACCATTGAAAGCTATTTGCAATTAAATATATTTCATAACTAAAAGAGAAATATAAATGAAAAATGCCGAATAGTACACTTACAAATATGAAAAAATTACTCCGATTAATAATATAGTTTAATAAAGTCAATCCTAGTAACATATAAAAAATTATATTATTTTTGTAAAATCAACATAATTATGATATGCTCTTCAATAGTAATATAGAAAGACGGCTACGACTAATTTAAGCATCCGTATAATTTGATAAAAACAACACTAATAACGTGCAGTGTAACAAAATTATACGTTTGCAATCTTTATAATGTACAAAGAGCATTAATACCTATTACTGTTAATTGTATAAAAAATACAACGTACGTGTATACCTTCAGATGTTTGTACTATCTAAAATAATAATTTTATGATAAATTTAATAATTATTTTCAATCAACACTTCACGATGTTCTACAAACTCGCTAAACGAGATTGACGCTACCACCGAACAGGATGAACAAAATTTAAGGTTTACATAAATTAGAAAATCGCCTTAACATGCATTCCATTTATGATTGGTCGCAATGAAATATAGGAATTTAATGTTATTGGTCCTTTAGAGAAATAAAAAATTTTCGCGTACATGAGAATTTTTTATGGAAACTACAAAATAAAGTTTCAATAATATTGTATAGTTTACTTATATATGATACCTCTTTTCTAACCCTGTTGATCAAAAAATAATTTCTTGTACTACTATCGCTACTTTAACATAGTACTATTTTGGTACTACTATTTAGTATGTATGTATATAACTAATATATATGTTTTAAATGATTCTTACATACGGAATTATATAAAAACAATGCCTTATTACTCTCAATTTAAAAAAGAAATTATATTGTAAATATATATATGCACGTTATAAAATAATGTTACTTTTTATAGAACTAATACAACACACGGTTAGTCTGACGAATTTCACATTTATCAGATTCGGCAACATTATAGTAACATTTGCGCAAAATGAATTTTGTTTCAGACATCCTATGATAAACGTTTACGTTTTCTTCATTTGGTAAAATTTTTCACCAGACGAAAGGTTAATTAATATACTGGTTTAAGGTTATAGGCATTAAAGATCCAACTAACAAAATGTGTAAAGCAAATCGGAAACCAAAAATTATTGTTTTTGATTTAGGTTAAAAATTGTTCCTTTTACGGAACATTATTTACCTTTTTATCAAATAAATCCAAATATGAAATAAACGGAGTAGTAATTTAATTAAATTTCAGATTATACTTTGTGGCCATTTTGGGTTGATACTCATGTTACTCCACCTTTCAAAAAGTAAATTTCAAACAAAATAATTTTAATATCTTCTAACTATAGATATTGAAACTGTTTAAGGAAAGGAAGTGATATAGTGGATTCTCATGGTCAAACTATAAGATATTATAAAGAGGTACCTGAAGTTTTAAAGCATCTATCAGAAGAAGGGTATGAACTTGGTGTTGCATCCCGTACATCAGAAATCCAAGGTGCTAAACAGTTGTTACATCTGTTTAATTGGGATAGATATTTTAAATACAAAGAAATTTACCCAGGAAGTAAAGTAACTCATTTTTCTAAGTAAGTTCTAATAGAATCTAATTAAAAGTTTGTTAAATTTCATTTCAAATAACTTTATTTATTTCTATATTTATAATAAAAATTTCTAATAATTTATTTCTTTTCTAGAATTCAAAAAGCATCTGGCGTTGATTACAAGGACATGGTATTTTTTGATGATGAACATAGAAATATTGCTGATGTAGGTAAACTTGGTGTTACTTGTATATTTGTACAAAATGGTGTAACCCTTGCACTTGTCGAAAATGCTTTAAAAAATTCTTAATTCTTATGATTTTAGCGAAAATTTATGTAGCAAATTAAATATTTAAAACTGGCATGCAATATAATAATATTATGTAATATAATATTGTATATTAAAATATTGTATACTAAAAATGATATACCACTTAAAATCTCGAATAGTATAATCACAAGATTAGTTATGCATTCGTAAAATTAATTTTCATTTCATGTATTTAAATCTGATCAATCATTGTTAAATAATATTGTAATGGACTACTGATAACAATATCGTTTCTATCTTGATTTAACATTTTGAAAAATTCAGCACAAGAAGCTTGGGGATTGTCAGAAGATATAGTCTGCAATAGTCCTGTTACTTTATCATTTGGCAATGATAAGCATAAAAGACTTTTCAAAGTATTCATGTCAAAGTGTTTAAATGGACATCCTCCTTCATACATAGGACTTGATATATTCATCTAATAACATGTTGAACAAAAAAGTCAGAATTAAATATAGGAATTTCATGGTATAAAAAATGTCTTACTTACACAAATTGAATTACAAGTAGGTGATTTGTAATTTTTTCGAGATCCTTCTAAACCATAAAGATGTCTAATACTGTATATAAATTTTCTTTCATTTGATTGCCAATTATGCAGACAAACAGAAGAACAAGAATGGGGTTTGGAATATTCCTCTTTCCAATAATTCACAGCATCCTCTAAATGCATTCCACCATCTTTTAAAAAAAGACTATAATATAAACGAGCATAATGGCTAAGCCTATGTGTACTCCTTAGTTTTGTATGTAAATGTTGCATACAAGGTGGAAAATATTTCATTTCTATATCTATATTTTCTCTAGTTATGTGTCCATACACATGATTCATTTGAAATATTTTACAATGAATCTTGTGATACAAATAATCAAGTCTAGTATCATGGTTTATTGTGTATTGTGCTTTTGATTTTATGCATGCTAATTCTTTGGTTATATAAGTGGAAAACAATGATGTTAATATGCTTTTCCATTTTGAACAATGCACAATAGCATACCCTGCATTCAAATCTAATTTTCTTCTTTTGATTAAATCTGGTACAAGCTCATACCTCACTTAAAAATTTAAAACAAATGTAATTTTTAAATGGACACAATTATAAACTTTATTTCATTTATAAATACATATATTAATATATATATGGAGAACATACATACCCTTAGTTACCAAAAGATTACAAGTTTTTGAATGGTCTTTTGATACCAGATGATTAAAGACAGATGATTTTGAAAACAAACTGCATACATCAATTAATGTTTTGTTAATTAGATTTTCATTATCTGTTAGTAATCTTAATTGATATAAGATATTTCTGAATAATCTACGTAACTGCCTAGGTAAAATATAATTTAATCTAGTTTGAAATAACAATATTTCCCTGACAATCCAATAATTACATAAATCTTCCGAGACTGATGATAATAATCTAAAATAATTGTATTAATTATGAAATTCGCTATAATAATGCAATCGTTCGCAAAAAATGATTAATCGTTAAATAGCGTAATAAAAAAGAATATTTTACAGAAGTTACAGTAATTATTTATTTAAAAACTTACCGTAATGTAAAATGTCCAATTCTATCATAGATCGAGTTTTCTAATAAATATTCAAAATTACCACCAAATTCATGAGCTTTGCCCTCATGTAACAAACGTAAATATTCTAACCTAGCAAAGACGCACTTCTCTAAAACGTGAAGTGATACTTGCCCTGTAGGAGTTATAATATAAAACATCTTTCGAATAAATAATCGTTCTTGTAATTATCATTTTCAGATATGAACAAGCCTTTAATTTGATTATTGGCAAATGTATAATGTACTATTCTACATTAAAATGGTTAAGAACGAACGTTATATATAACTTTATTTCTTTCTAACACTTAATATATTTTCTTTATATTTAATAAATTTTTATTAATTCATTTGTGTCATACATGAGCAAATGAATTATGATTGTTGGTTATTTTATCATATTAATCCTTACAAAGTGGTATTTTAATATTGTAAGTAAATATTTTATAATCATTTTGCAAATATTAAATACAAATATTCTATTGTTTAATCATATTTAAAATCTTTCTTAATTCATTTTATGGTATTTACTTAAAGGATCAAGATATATGTAGATGTAGATATAGATAGATGTATCTCACGTAAAATTCAATTATATGGAACGTATATTATTGATCATGCGATGTGTGATAGAATGTATATCTTTGGGAACACTTATTTTTTTGGCGGGAATTAAATTGTATTCAAACTTTTAATAAGATAAATTGAAGGATCATAGGGTAATTTGTCCTGCGTATAACATTTGTTTAATATAGTAAAGGAAAAATAAGAACTCCATTAAATCATAGATTTTCATTGAAATGTGTAATATCGTTTCATTTGACTGTTCGATACAAATAGGTTTTATCGTTGTGCTTCCCGCGTACTTGAACTTACAACGTGTACTTCCGTCTTTATCGAGACATGTATATATATATACATATATATATATTTAAGGTATACGAATAGAATTAACTTGCGCGAGACTTAGCTTACCGTCAAGAGCGTTTAAGTGATAGTTCGCATTTAGAGCAGACAGATTGAAATAAAAGTAATATAATAGCTGCCAATTATGGTTCATTCGTAACACCAGATAAATGTAGATTCAATTATAATCGGAAAAAGAAAACAAATTAGAAGAATATTATCTCAAATGCGGATGGGAAAACATTTATTTCTAGAATGCGAACATTCTACTTGTTTCTTTGTTTCTGAAACAGAAATATAATTCCGAACAATACGCTTTCGTCGTTATTGTATTCTTTCTTTCTTTCTTTCTTTTTTTTTTGTAAAAGATTTATTTTCGTTATCTGTCATAAATGACTAGTTGGATTCTACACCTTAATATTGTACAGGGTTTCCCAAGAGCGAAAATATTTTCTTCTAAAATTCCTCTGACAAGCCTTTATTTACGTATAAATTAACGCATATTTGATTGAAAATTGAAAGTACACGCGAAGAAAATAATATTTTCTCGTCGATCAAGCACGATATGCAACATTAGGAGTATTTATTCATATTTTTGCGTTTTATATCATATTTAGGGTAATTCACGAAGTGAAACAATTATTTTCTCATAGCTAAAAATAATTATTTTCGTTTGGAATTTCAGAATAAATATGTAATGGAGTACCCTATACACATGTGTGGCTATCGAGTAACATGTATACTTTTATGATTTGTCCCTTAAATTGTCACCTGTATAGTACAAATAATTCCTAGATCGTTGTACATTGGTATGTTACCAGTCCTCCACTGAAATTTAATTACAATTTCTCGCACGCTTTCTTACCGCTAATTAAAATATATATATATATATATATATATATATATATATATATATATATATATATATATATATACACATATAGATATGCATATACATATACATATACGTATCATATACATATATATATACATATATATGTATATATAATTCCCTTTACATAGTCTACTTATATCGATTTTGTTTAAGCTTTATTAGCCATAGACAATCTGCTTGGTATTTACAGAGATTAGATACAAAATTATAAACAGTTCTTAGTACAAAATAATTTTGTGACTATAACGATTAAGGTTTAATAGCATAGAGCAGGCCTAGGCAACCTTTCACGGCCTATTAGCAGGTTTTCCTTCAATTTCCTTCTATCTCCTTTTCCCACTTTATTTTCTTTTTTTTTTTTAATATGATAATAATGATAAGTATCCAGATGAAAGATTCACTTTTGCCGGGTTTCTGGAATGCGATATTTACAGATTCTGTAATATTACCTTCAGTTCTTTTTTCTTCTTTCTTTTTTTTTTTTTTATTAAATACGCTTCGTCACCGGAAGAACATCTACCGATCAGCATCATGATTTTATCGTGATGCTATCCAACGATAAACATTGATTATTAAAAGTTTATAACGCTTTTTCGTTTCTTTCTTTTTTTCTGTTCGATAAAAATGCAAAATAAAGAAAGACTACGTTATATCGTTTTTTTTTTATTAAAGTAAAGACACGGAAAAGATTAAAATCGCTAAATAACGTATCGCGATATAATTATTTTTCGTGTTTTTCGTTTTCTATTGCCGACACAGTTCGAAATAATTGTTTCGCGAGGAGAAGAACGTGGAATAAAAGGTGTTCGATAAAAAAAAAACCGAACGTTGAATAGTACGACAGTATGCTACAATGAAAAAGCCAGAGATTGCCCGTGCCTGAATAGAAGATATAGTTAGGTGAGCTCTCCACAGTCTTCCGCGATTACCTCTACATTTCTTTCAATTCCACGTCAGATTAACAATCGGGTGTGCCGGAAATCAGATTCAATAAGTTTACAGTTAATGTTGCCCTTTCACAATTCGAAAGAAATTTGCTTAAAAGAATCAAATCCATGGTAAGCTTGTTTTACACGATAGAGTTCGATAGTATATTCCTATGATTAGGGTCTTGAATATTGGGAAATTGCAGCTTCACTGGTAAAACTACGTAAGAAGTAAGCATAGATACGTAAATTAATTCTGACGAAGTTACACATAATTTCCTACCTCGGTGTACGATGTATATAATCTGCGTTGAACACCTTTTCGTTTATTTCTTCAAATAATACGTACATTCTTAAAATATCGAAGCTTTATTTAAATATCTCGTATAGAAGAACAATTAATTTCATAATTTTTAAATAGAAATTCTTTTTCTAAATACACGATTCACTATGTAAGACAACAATGTAGAAACACCTTGTATGTAGAAAATCCGTGTTACTTCGTGCCATACGAAAACGTACTTGGAACAGGTGAAACGTGTAAAGTAAAGGTGGATATTTTACGAAACGTAAAAATCGTGGTGAACACGATTATAGAATTCTACATCAGAAAATCGGAACGAAACGGCAATTCCACTTGTTTACACAATACGCTTTTCACTGTTAATACTATTTCCAATAGCACTAACATCGAAGATTGAACAATCCAGGAAGCCTTCAGGCTTGAGCGTGATTGTCGATCGTACAGTTGTCGCAAAACATTCATCTCTAATTGAAACGAAGAATAAACGTTTTTGTTTCACAGAAAAATCGACCGATTACCAATTCACCCCGTTAACTGGGACCGTCGAAATCAACGTAGAGCTCACGAACCGAGGCGACGTTCATGAAACATTAGGTTTGTTGAAACGAGTATTTTTTTTTTTTTAAGCGATTGATGTAATAATGATGGAGAACATCTACCGACAGAGTATCTTTCCAAAAGCAAGAAGATCGATTCTTATATATCACGAAAGAAAGAATTCATTGCGCTATGCGAAAATTAATGGATTCCGTTCCCTTTTTGCGTCTCCCATTCTCAGTGTATGAATTTTCTTTCTTATTTATCTTTTTTATTTAATAACTTTTAACGATCATTGGAAAGTATAACGAGCTATTCAAATAATGCAAGTAAGGTGAACGTTCGAATGGAAGGGAAAGATAATGTATTTTTAAACATAAAAGCAAATTTATATGACTTTTCAAAAAGTCTTCTCCGAGAAGATTTTCTCACTAATTTCTATTGTTTAAATTTCACTTCTTGATGTTCATTTTTTCGTTTTTTCTAAAGATAGTTCTGTCAGTTTACGAATTGAGATAGAAACGCAGTGTAAAGACAAATAATCTTTTTCACTACTGTGAGATTTCCGAACCGGTGTAGGTACAGGTAGGTACGCAGAGATATACTAAATTATCACATGAGTAGACAAGTGAGTTACTCGTTAGCAGTAGGGGGCAACGATACAGCCAAAGGCAGCAATATGCTTATATCGATGAATCTAAACGCAACTATGATTCGTTTTTCTAATGTCACACGCGAGTGACGGCAGTTTCTTTTTTCAATTTATTCTCTTTTTTTTCATCTTTAACACTAACGAAGTGACAGCTATGAACTCTTGTGAATCTTTATCCCAACAAAGTGCCTGATTTCGGTATAAAATTCTACACTGTTAAATCTTTCTCTACGTTAACAACATGGAGAAAAATGTGTCCTTAATATTTCATCTCTTTTTCATCGTTATTAATAACTTCATAAAATTAACTATGTCGATTTGAATTCAGATCGTGATCGTTTTATCTCGTATCTTACCCTCTTTTCTTTCGTCGTTCATTTTCTTTCGAAAAACAAAAAAAAATGTTTTTTCTTTCCTCGTGTTCAACGACAGAGAAGCGATTTCTTCGTTACGTTTAAATTCAACGCATGTACGATTTATATATACGAATGGCTATGTCTCTGATATATCTACTCCTTACGCGGCGTTACATTAAGATATATAAATAGTATTTTTAATGTTATAACGGTAACATCACCTACTTACTAGATATTGCGAATGCTATTAATAGTATTCATCTGGTATATAAATACATGGAACATAACGAGTCGAATGATTAATTAGTTGAGTGTCGTGGTAATTAACATCGCTAAATGAACATTTCACTTGGAAATCTTACAAACTTGTCGTTCTCTCGTCCCTTCACGCTTCGTCTCGTTGCGAAACGAAGGCTCCGATATGTCGATAAACGTTCTGAATTTTTACGTCAAAAAATTCTGTTCGATCCTTTATAGAACAATCATTTTCGTTAGTCTTTCAACGAAATTGCGTTCAAAAAGAGACAGAAAGGAACACAGTTCCAAAGACGATATTTGAGTTGCATGTTCGCTGCTAATCACCTCGTCTCGTTCGCTTCAAAGTAATGATAAACGTTTCTTACCTTTCGATGGTACGTCTATATGTACAATATACTAGTGCTTTTCTTTGTCTTTGTATTGATCCCGCCTATCATATATAAAGTTACAATTATGATGTGTCATAGTCATGGTGCGAGCCACCACCTTTCAACAGAGAAATATGTATATCATTCTCTTTTATGAATCACGAACTACATGATATCGCCGAGCTCTCACGCAGAATCACTATTTCGATATATTAGCCTCAGCTGGAAAATCGTTAGTCTTCTTTGCTTTGTGAAATCTATTTGATAATTTAACATATCATGTTTTCCTCCTAATGTTGTACTAATTTTAACACAATGATTTCCATTCGTCAATCTATAAGCCGAAAACTGATATCTATGATGAATTTTATTCACGTATGATCTATTATGAATGCGATGAGAGCCCCACCGTGTACTTAAATATTACACGAGAAATTTCGGCAGTTTTTCGCTTGCTCCGACGAATTGTTCGAAGCAAAAGCCCTACCTTTACAATAAGTTTACACACGATGAATTGTAATCACCTACACGTTCATAAAACACACGCATTCATACACGTTCTCATATGTATAATCTTTTCTCCTCTTCTCTTTTTTCTTTTTTTTTTTGCTTATGTGATTAATAACCCACATAGGAGTCTGATATTTAGTTACCGTATTGCCGTACATTGATGTAACGTCTTTCCTTTTATTTTTTTCTTATTTTTCATGCTTTTATTTTTTTCTTTTCTTGTTCCTTTTTTTCTGTAATTTTTTGCTTCTTTACAACAGAAAGACATCGTGTCCCAGAAGAGTAACTTCTAATTTCTTAAGTAATGAATATCCCTTATTTACCTCGACGATATAGTTATATCTTTAAATCCATGCAGGAATGTTCACAGCTGTATTATGATTACACGATATTGCTCCTAAATTTTCGACGATCATTACGGATCCTCGAATCATTCGAGACGATCCTCCACGTGTTCACGCGCTCACAACCGGCGCGGAACCTCTCTATACGCAAAGTAGTATGTTCGATGAACAAAAGTCGCCCACCTCGCGTTTTCTCGATTGTCGAATTCACAGTTTCATGTTTGTATCTCCTACGTGTCTTAATGTCTAAACAACGGGTCTCGTCGAATATATGCTCTCGCCTCGAGATCACGCGTACTTCATCAACTTCACGCACTTACGTACTAAGCAAATACGATGTTACACGAATCTCGAGTAATTTCTCTTGCTATTTCGACTTTGACACGAGTAAGTCCGTTTATATATCTACGAACGATATAGCTACGATCAATTTTCGTAGCTTCATTCTAAACGTCGTTCTTCTTTTAAAAGTCTTTCGATTTCTACGGAAATATCCTCTCGGTTCAGTTTCGTTCGACGAACAACGTTGTTTCGTACGAAAAAGAAAATAAAAAAAGAAGAAGATGAAAAAAAAAACATTAATAATGATAAGAAGCTCGAAGAAGAGTTCGATTTCGTCGCCGGAAACGAAAATTTGACCTTGTCGTTGTATCCACTTCTTCGATGTCTTTATTCCACCCCGATCCTGCAGGATACTTTACCTGTCTGTCGAAGAATTCAAAACTTCGTTCTCATGGTTATCCAATGAGGATAAACGGCGTCTTCGGGCATTCCTTGGCCCATGTTTAAGCGTCTCTTAGCCGGGCACGCGTGGCAACCGCCAACGACCACGTGTTCCTCGACTTTGCCAGACGTTCAATATCAGGACGTGGGCGCGTAACCGAGGTTCTTTCGCTGCAGGAACATCGAAATCTCCCGGAAGGTTGGCCTCTCGCTTTCCTCACGTCGCCAACAGTCCACCATCAGATCGTAAATATCCTTCGAGCACGCGGTAGGCTGTGGTAAATTGTCGAAAAGGTTATCTCCGTTCTCCTGGCAGCCGTTTTCGCCACTGGCATCGGTACAATCCGCGGCGCGATGTAATCGTCTTAGACTTTGCACCACTTCCTCGTTCGACAAGTGCTCGTAAGGAACGCGTCTGCCCAGGTTCAAGATCTCCCATAGGGTCACGGCGAACGCCCATACGTCACTCTTCGTTGTGTACTTGCCCTGTGAAGATCGTATCTATATTATCGTTCACTGTTTCTACCGAGATAGGATTTTAGACAGTCGTGAGATCGGTTAGATTCGATTTCCGGATAAAATATCATTTTTATTTTGAAACGTTGGATCTCTTTTTTTTTTTTTGACATCGATATCACGACTATTGTGATAAATGGTTTAATAGTTACGGTAAAGGTATTGAAAGTTACGGAAATACTGTTTTATTTATTCGAAACCAAAGATATAAAAGGATTGATATAATCAAGGATAAAATGATGGAAAAAATATATGTAGAAATTAAGATCGGCGTTGCCTTGGAATTGACATGAAAAATGAATAGTCTATAATGTAATTAAAAACAAAAGAACAGACACTTTCATAAGAGATCTTTTTATAACTTCGAAGATTTCGAATGATTTAACCTGGATATATTTTTACGAAAATCAGAAAATTTTGTAAACGGTTAAACGCCGAAACATGCATGAAACAACGTATATCTGATTTTATTCGGATCAGGGAAATGCAGCTTACCAAGAATATGGATTCCCAAGCCATCCAGCGTATCGGTAGAGGCACCGTACCATCGACTTTGTAATAATCGCATGCGTACAGTTCGTTGTCCGTACCGAAATCCGAGATTTTAATGTGATAAGCTTTGCCCACCAAGCAATTCCTGTAATCGAAAATCATTGTTATCGATGAACACGATGAATCGAACCCCGTTCTGCTCTACAAACGTTCCGATACATGCCATTTAATTAACTTCTGAAGCATCGCGAATCGAGCTTTTACCATAATTATCGTTATTATTAAACAATCGTCTAATTTACCGAGTGATCGTTATCGTAGTTTCGACTCGTGTTATTTCATCTGTCAGAATTTCGGTTCACTTGGATGAACAAGGAAACGTTGAACGTCATACGTTCTGTTTCTACCTTTCGCTGTTCGAAAAAGGCGTGTAGTTTTTCGTTTCATCAAAAAGGGAGGGAAAGTTGTATCGAGAACACTTTGGGAAATGATTCTAGACCCAGCCGCAGATACGTGAATCAGTTTCGACTTCGGTGCAGCCGGAGAATTCGAATACTTTTCCGGCCGATTCATTTCGAATGAAAAAGGCACAGTTCAAATCGATCTCTCGTCGGTATGTGGGGTGCATAGCGCGGCCGCCAATCTGCATACGCGTACGCATTCTGTGCATGGCAGCCGACCGGAAGCAGGAATGGCTGCCTGCGGGCTGCATTTGCACGTACGTGTAGATGAGCTACGTTTCCTGTACAAGCACACGCAACTGTACAATTGAACGTAGCGTTATGGCAAAGTTTACCAGCGACCGGCTGGATCGCTGAATGATCATCGTGGGTCATTATGAGGCGGGATAAGGTTCGTGGTCGCTGGAGAATGCCGATCCAAAATAGAGACGTTCAATTTTAATACATATGTATATGTATAAATATCCGTATATAAGCGAATTGATTAAAACATTTTATCATATATATGGTAATGCGTCTTTGGATTAAGTTCAGATTAAGATTTGTAGAGATGTGTGTTCAATTATTCCTTGATTCACCTCAAAGCGGCGAATTTACTTCGGTTGGTGCGAAATAGTCGGGGCTAAATTCAAGACAGCTGAATTCAAATATTTAATCTTCTACTAAATGTTCCCCCGGGTCTTCTACGAGAGAAGTTACATATTAAAATGATCTTATTGATTAATAAAGGTATCGTGATGAATCCTGTTCTAATTAGTAGACTATCAGAAGCGAAATTAGAGGGGAATTTGAGTGTTGAGAAGGGACGAGAGCGTTATCGTACGATAAACGAGGCGAATCACAAAGTTTGTCCATTAATAGAAATGAATCGGTACAGCTGTGAAGTTTCTCCCGTTGGTTGAACAGAGCCGTATCCGTTTCTCTCCGGCGTGAACGGAGTAAATTTGCGTCTTCATTCGAGGGACACTCGAGCACCGCGAAATATCTGTCTAACAGCATTCCATTTTGGTTTCGAGCAGCTGCCTTCTGTTTCTACAGACGAACTATAATTCTCACCGAGACAAACGAGCAACTGAACGGTATTCAAGTATCCAGCGTTATCGAGTGAATGGAGTCAATTAATTTCGACGATGGAACAAAGCTTCAATTTGGAGGCAGAACCTAGGTAATTAACTGCGCTTTATCGATCACCGTTATTGGCTGTACCATACTCTTCGAGAGTTCACCGACTACGTCGTCGTCGCCGCCGTCATCGTCGTCGTCGTCGTCGTTGTCGTCGTCGCCGATGCTGAATTGATCTCACAGAAGTCTCGGGTCCAAACGTTAATGCAATAAGCAATGTTCACTTGGTGGATCCTATTGAGTTTCTGTGTGAATTATATTAAGTGGAAGCGTCTATCTGTGGACACCAGTATGTTTGACTTGATTGTAATTGGATTTCGCGACAATCGCCGATAGGTAACGACAGATGAGCCGACCTCGTACCATCGACGTTCTAATTTGAACGTGAATTATATATCCTACTGCTAATTACATTACACGTAACAGATTTATCACCGTAAATACCACCGTATATATCGATTCATATTTAAAACATTCTTTCGAACTTTCAATATAATAGACATTTAGCTATTCATCGAGGAAGATTTAAATATTCAAGGAGAGACTAGCGAACGAGCGAAAGAAGCTCTACCCCTGACACCTTCGATCGAAGAATCCTCCTAGAATCGACAACTGTGAAGTGTCACTCGTACGGCTATTACCGATTGTCACCACGTTCGAGTGTCTTCAGCGATACTCTCTTGCCCGTTCGAATGGATGGCGTTAGACGGTCGAGTGAGAGCTTTGAAGGCGTATGTGATCGGCAGGACTTCGACCTCGCGATGCCTCGACGTTAAATCGAAAGAGCGAGTGTAATAGGGGGGTGCTGGCTCGTCGTGGTGAAACGTGAGGGTGGAGGGGTTGAACGATCTAAAAAAAGAAAAGAAAAGGAAGAGAGGAAAAGAAGAAAAGGGCGGTAGGAAGAAGTGGGAGGCAGAGAAAGCCATTCTCTACATTTGTAATCGAAGTCGGAACAAAGGCAGCCTCGCTTAGTCGGGGGTGGAGTACCTACATTGAGTCTTCGTCGTTCTCCACGGTCGAGCTACACGTTCTTGCGGCGTGTGCGACCACTATCACCGTTTCTGGTAACACCACCACTACCATCGCTACCGCCATTGGTATCACCTCTACCACACTGAACGATTCTCTGTGTGCGCTGCTTCTTTCCATCGCTTTTCTCTCTATTCTTAAGTGTTTCACTCATACGCGCTTACCCATCTACTCTTATACCCGATCACACGCACGTCCTTCCTTTCCTTAGCTATTACAGACGCATACGTATAAGCACATACATATATACACGTATACACATGGACATGTACATAGTAGAACCCTTCCGTTAGCTCTCGTTCTTTCTTCGATAGAGCCAATTGAATTGCATTACCGTTTGATCAGCAATCGATTTTTTCCTCTTTTCCACTCGGTCCGGTTCCGAGAATGACTTTATACGGCGCGCACTCGCGAATAAAATAAGGTGCCAGGAGAAATTGGCTAGCGAGTGTTAGAATAGGCGGTCGGGGTTGCGGAGCACCTCCAACACCGACGATACACACGTGCTCTCTTACCTTCTTCCTCTTTCCCCTCTACCGATTGATTCTTTTCTCTTTTCTCGTCACTCAGATTTTCATCATGCTCGCTTAAACCTCGATTGATTCGCAACGAGATTGACCGTACCCTTAGAACATGTGGCCGTTGAACGTTTTTGATACAAATGGGTTAAATCCCGAACTTAAACGTGAACGTGAAATATTCTACCTTACTAGTAACTACTCTGTGAATTAATAAATGGAATCTAAGTGAACGATAGACGACTGGTATGTAATACAGGAGGAATAGAGTATTTTTCTAAAAGAGAATTTTTAACAACGAAGATTACAAGCCTCGGATTACAGACCAGTTGTGCAAGCGGCCTGTAATGAGCTGTTCTTTTAATCCCTCTTTTAAAGGTACTCCAGACTTTATAGAGAACAGTTTCTTCCTTGCGATGCGGGGCTTAACTGATCGTGGCACGCGATGCACGCGTGATGTTCACGATGAAACGAACGAATCCAGTTTACAAAAGAGTAGTTGCACTATGGAGGCGTATACACACAAACAGATGGTGGATGATCGTGTTTCTCTTTCAACGGCGCGTATAGTCATGGAAGAATTTTCGAGAGGGGACCGCGGCAAAATTCCCGCCGAGTCATATGTTTTGCTGTAAATCGTCAGTTAGTCACGTCGACGCCTATCATCGGGTCGGACGTTTATCTGTGGCATTACATTTTGATTAAATTCCGTGCCACCATGAAATTCTGATTCCTTTGCAAATGGATTCGTGGCTGCACTCCAGTTACACCGGCGCGCGCGACAACAGGTCGTTCACGTTCGCCGATCAGCCCGGTAAAAGCTGGTTAAATATTTTCGTCGACGCCCACGTTGACTCGTTACGGATTCTCGAAAATCGAACGAGCCAGGATCACGGGACCGTGTCACGAATTTGACCTCATGCAACGTTCCGCTTCGGATAAAGGGGTAAAATTTGTAGGGATCGGTTATCGGGTTTTCTCTTTTCACGTTTAAATTGTATTTTCCTTTTTTTTTTTAATTGTATTGTTTATTGCTCGATGTAATTTTATTTCGAATGTGAACTGGAATGGAAGTTCTACCGGGCAAATGGGAGAACTGAACAATATATGAAGCTCGTTTAGTTATTTACGGAACACGCTAATGGACTCTTATTTTATTTAAACGAATTTACGAAGTGGAATATTAAATGAACAAAATGTAATTCTTGTTGTTGAATATTTCACAAATGAATATTGCAATGTCCACGTAAAGTGATCGAATACGGTTTCTGTACGTTTTCATCCTTCGTTTCATCTACGAAAGTTTATCGCGCAATTCGTGCGTTTCACGGAATGCAGTTTCGTTACTGCAAATTATGGATATCGTATATATTATATATACACAGTGCATTACTGAAAGCTCGACATTACGAAGATTGAATAAAAATCTAAAACGGTAAAATAACTTTGGTTTTTGTAATTTTACAACAGGAACCTTTGTTCTGAACCAACAAAGGACTGTTTAAAGCTTTGTGGCAACTCGTAAAATATTTCCTGAATCTTTCACTCGGTCCAGTTGTTTGAAAGCTTCAAAGCAAATTACCTTTGTTACTTTAAATTTCCATTTCTATAATTAACCAGGTTTACTGTTAAAAAAAGAAAAAAAAAATACCTTCAGCGTAACGAAATAAATTTATCAATAGTAATATGAAATAGTAATGCTTTATCGTATAACAAAAAATTAAACGATCACATAGTTAATCTTTTCACTTTACACAATCTTAAATTCCTCACATTTATCTGTCACAAAAAAAAAAAAAATAAAAGAAAATTAATAATTCATCAAGTATCGTCGCACACTTAATTGACGACATAGATCACGATAGCAATCGACTTAAATTGTTCTACAGGCATTGGGAAGCACGTGCACTGTCGTAATAATACTACGGCGTGCGCACAGGAAGCGCATCCTGGTATTCTATTAAGATTTACGAGCGGTCGTTTGAGAGACACTGGTCAACCGGAAACTAGGTTCCACGTGTTATAAGAGCACCGCGGTTGCGTGAATATGTATGTAGAGCACATATGCACATATGTGCATCTATACTTCTCATCGATTCGACGAGGATGGCCATTGCATTTCAATAACAGGAACATGGATGGGTTTCGTTGCGTACCGTCTATACGCTTTTGTCTGTGAAAGTCAAGGATCCCTGATCCTGGATATTATACGCCTTATGTAGGGATGGAACAAAGATTATCCAGCTTTCATGGTGGAACACTGAATTTTGTCAACTCTCAAATATTCTTTTGTTAATTTTCGCTTTTATTATCGCAGAAAAACTTTTACGATAAGTTGAGAAATTTATCGTATTAATACTTTCTACGAGTACTGTACGTATTATTTGATATTTAATATGCTCCAGTTATTTTAACGAGACACGTTCGAAAGTTTTCATTTTAAGCAAAGAGTCTTATTACAAAATAAAAAAACAGAAGAGAAGGATTCAGGTATTAAATGTTAATTCATCGTGAAAATCTGTGGAAAAATATATTACGGAAGTACCATCGAGCGAAACAATAATCGCGAAACTGAATGACACGTTTAAACGTATCGGAGGGAAATTGATCGCGGCAATATTAGAGCGTTTCGTAGAATTGGAAATGTCCCGTATTACGCTACTGAAAATTCCTTTTCAGAGCGTCACGCGTGTACACTCCATAAAAGTTTATCGAATCGTTCTATCGAATCGGATGTAATTTCGCTTCCAGGAATGTTGCTGGAAGATCCTGTGCTGGCGATAATTTCGCGCGATTCAGCAAGTTAGGCAGATTTCACGAACAACGAGCCAGTCGTAATTTGTAGTTGTAATAAACTGGGCAAACAGTTCTGATGTTGACGTACAGCCGATAATGACTGCAACGTGGATGTTTAATCGTTATTTCACGGGAAAACAAACTACCGTTCTTGCTGTTTTCCACCTGACGGATCACTAACGAATCGTTGATTTCCCATGTGGTTTTGCGGCTTCGTTTGTTTAGGGAGCTTATGGAAATGCACCCTGGGAAAGGTATAATTTAATTTCAACTTAAGCGCGTTGCGGAGAAGCTCGATACCAAAGTTTCACCTCCTCTACCAGTGACGCCCTATCATCTACCAAAGTATAGCACTCTTCTTCGTGTGACATCTAACTTTCCGATCACCTCGTCGAACGTTAAAATTCATTGAACACCAAATTCATTAAAAAATCTCGTTTAAGTACGAGCACAGAAGATTAAATCAGAAAGTGGAAAATATAAAAATCTTTCTTCACCTATTAATATCACAGTAATCCCTTCATCTACTACTACAAAAATATTGCTTTCCTAATATTACTACGTCGTCCTTAGATTGAGAAAATGAAATCGCCGAAAAGTACGAAAGAGAGTTTGATTAATATGTGCCATTTATATGTATTTTCAGCGTGTACCGATATGTTAAGTTAGGCCAAGAAGTCGAAACAACATGTTCACATATCTCTCTGTTCTGTTCTATCTGTCTCTTCTTCTTTGTTCTCTCTCTCTCTCTCTCTCTCTCTCTCTCTCTCTCTCTGTTCGAGCAACAAAACATCCACAATGATGATAGTTCGGATGCAAGCCACTAAGACGCGTTTATCCTCCTGGGAAAGAGAGATCCAACCGAATACGTTCGGTCGAACTTCTGTCGTACTCACCTAGTAGCGAGATCCCGGTGTACGAAGTTCAGATTCTCCAGGTACCGCATACCCGACGCGATTTGAGCCGCCATGTAGATGAGACAGTTGAAACTGAAACGAGGAAACGGCAAGTGAGTTGCAAGAGGACAAAGTTAAGGCGTGAGACTGCAACCCTTTCGGGGTAGTATACGGGGGTCGGGGTGATAGGAAAGGGAACGTTCGGGTATGGTAAAGAGAAGCGTCAGGTCGTTGAGACGACGAAACGCGAAAGGGGTTTGCTGACTATAGCGAAGACTACGTCGCTCACGATTAATAAACGCTTCAAACTCCGTTCTGTGAGAAACTTATTGGGTGTTAACTTCGCGACGCCTCGCCACAGAGCGGATGAAACTAAATCTCATGTCTCGTTGACGAACGCCGATGTTTCATCCGGGGAAATTATTGAAATTCTCGCGTTTGATTAATGTTCCCGTGCTTCTTGACACGACATGACGCGACGTTCTGATTTACACAGGTGTTTCTCTCGTTCGCGAAAATGACTTTTCGATCTTGCAAGTGGATGTTGAACTTCTTGATGTAATTCTAAATTGATAATTACCTGAGCGTTTTGACACCAATCGGCATGGAATGTGCGTCCTCGGCAGTGATATGCGTCTTGAGGAATTGGCAGAGGTCTCCGTGTTCTAGGTACTCCATTACCACGCAATATGGTTCCTCACGGCAGCATGCTCCTAGGACTCTGGCGATATTGCGATCCTCTAGGGCCGCCAGAATCCTGACGTCTCGTTGGAAATCCAACCTTAACAGATCCCGAGGATTTACTAACTTCCGACTCCGTGTGGAACTATTATTGTACGAATATCTGGAGTTTATGGTGGTTTCAAATATCCAATGAATAAAAGTACCAGCTTCGTATTTCGATACGACGATCTAATACGTTCTCTTTCCGCGTAATCAAATTACGGTGGTAGTTTCTCGTGAAATTCCTGCGAATTGTACCAAGTTTTTGTCCCGTATACATAAAGAGAAAGTCGTGTAGGAGAAAAAGAAGGAATAAACCGTGGAGAATCGTATACAGCGTCGAATTTTACATCGACACGAGAGAACCAGCGTGGAATTGTTAAGGGAAATGGACCCTATTGCTTGGCTCGACGGTGTCCATTGCACGAAATAACCATAAGATTTTCTTGCAAAGTTTCGGCGTTTCGTTTGCATGCCGGTTACGAAGTAAAACTAGTCGGACCAGCGATGGCCACGTAGCTGTGTCGCAGGAGGAAACTCCGGGTTTTCCAAGAGTGTACACAGACGAGAGTAGCTAACAAGCCGCGTTTCCACGCAGCATCGTTACTTCGGCCTTACTTACGATCGACTTGGTAATGGCACTCTCGCGTGATAGCTTAATGCGGCCGTTAACAAAACTACGTGGCTCCGGTATCGATTCCCCATAAACTGCGAATTCTGGTGCGTACCGTCGTACCGACACCTTGGTGCTGCGTGGGCGACAACCGCAATACAGATCGAGGCAGAATTTTACGTGAAATAATATGCTGCTTTAGTAACGATGAGGATTAGACATCGCGTTAATTGCAACTTGTCCATAGAGTTTGAATCCACCTTATCTAATACCCGGTGTGATCGAGCGTTCGAGGATCGCTATTACTCTATCTGCACGGTGAACGTGCAAGCGCGAGAGGCACAATTAATTTTTCGAATGAATATTCATGCTGGGAGGGGAATGAGATAGGGAATCAAGAGCGGTCGAGAAATGGGAAGTTTCCCACCAGACACAGACGTAAAAAGGAAAGGTTCGAACGAAGCGGCGTATCGCGACCGCGATACCGCTTCTAAATTTATAATCACGTTCCACGCGAAATAAACATAAGCTATGTTAAAAGGTACCGTTCCGACTACAAAAAAAGGAACAAAAAAAGAATAAAAAAATAAATAAACAAAAGGGATTGAATTTCATCGAAACGGAAAAGTTCGAATGAAACTGTTTGTTCGTCAAAATTGAAAGCATTGTTCCACGTTCCCATGAGCCAGAGTTAAACATATTCCACGAAAAATGGCACCGATTGTTAACAGCACGAGGGAAAAAAAAATCCTGTTTCAATAATGAACAAAGTATGAAACGGCGTACGGTAAATGGCTGCGTCGCAGAACAGAGGGGAGGGCAAGGGGAGAACATAGAACGCGATTAAATCATATCGCGTATCCGGAATCGAAGAATTCAATGGTGCAACGGTGTTTTTAACGAGAACATCGCGCTAGGGGAGGAACGTTGCCTCGCTCGTTATTTAGCGTTATTTCGGACAAAGCGTACGTGGCCAAGAGAGTCAATACCTGCAGTCCGTGATATCGGCTACAACGCATAAAACATTCCTTATCTGTCGTGAGCAGGGTCTTCTCTGAATGTAGACTGGTCACACGGCTCGTTTCCGTTCGTTTCTGTTCGCGCACAAAAAAGCCAATCGTTGGGATTGCACGTCAACTGCTAAGTGTCGAACGATTGCAAATTGGCGAATGACGAAGAAAGTAAGGAAAAGATTTTCTGTTCTCCCTTCTCTTTAGAAGAGAGATCGCGTGGACAATATGGAAAGCAAGAGAGCTGGAAATGGAGCAAGCAAGCTCCAGTCACGATAGGGGTGCGATAAGTCATCCTCACGGCGGGAGACTTGTTGCGTGAGCAAACGCTCCCGAGAAACCGTGGAAACCCACGGGTTGGATCGTTTCAGTTTTTATTTATGACGGTGCGTGTGTGTCAGCCACAGGCTCTCGAAATACCGATATTTACACAAATCACGATAAAGCGGAACGGCAGGAGTACATTAACAGAAACGATCGTTTTACGTGATAAATCGTGTACGCGTTATAACCTCTCTCTACTAATATTACTGAGTATATAACAGTTTCGAAATCTATTGGGTCACTGGGCATTCTCGAGTGTATAAATACGAGAACGAGTTTGATTCTATATAATGGTGGTAGAATTATAGAAAGAAATAGAGAGATGATAAGCAGAGATGATAAGCAGAGAAAGAATAAGGAAAGATACGTTTCATATTCTAAGGCACTCTAGTGGATTCGTCAGTAACGATATCCACGTGAGGGATGGTTAAGTTCGCGTTAGAAGTTGTATATATAGAAACAAGAGTCCTTGGGTGAGAACTAGCGAGAAAGGTTGATTTTTCCCCAGTTAGTCTGTCCCTCTGGTGGTGGAGCAGAGGAGGTACCGCCACAAATCAAACACGGTCGTTTCCGTATTGATCGTTGTTCAACAACGTCAATGGTTTTAATTAAACGTACTCCCCTTTATTTTTTTTATCCTCTTTTTTACAAACTAAAATCGACATATTTCACATTAATTTGAAATATCTCTTTCTATAAAACAATATTTTTCTAAAATATTGCCCAGTGTTGGAAAACAATAGAGGGTACCAATTAGTGAAAAAAGTTTCGCATATAAAACATTTTTCTACAGTGAGCTGGTTGGTATCGCGTCGTGTTTAAGCGTGTTCTTTACAACGTCGAAGTAAGCTGCCTGTTAATCGAGGCACATTTACCATGGGTTCGTCGGAAGGAAGCTCAAAGAAGAAGTGAAATCCATTTTCAAGATATCGAACTACGGGTGTATATGAAGAACGGAGACTTAGTCTTCCGCGTGGCGCGTCGGCTTGCGCGATATCGTCGGAATTAGTTACGAACTGGCACAGCTTAAAAGTCCGTTGGTTATAGCCGAATCGTCTTTCCGCTTCTTCTTTTCAAACCAAACATCAGATAACTCATTCGCACCCGGCGAAACTTTGCTTTCGTTACCAACTTACGGGAAGTTGGCCGTGCACAAAAGCACAGGACCGAAGCTCGACGATATCCGATGGACGTTGTCGATTTTCGTTTTGGAAGGAAGCTTTGTCATCTGCTTCGGTGGATTCCGCTTGTCCCGATCCCTGTCCCTTTTCGCCAACCACCCCCTTGATCCCTCTTTCGCATCGCCACGAAGCGCGGCGAACTCTCGATACCCTATCTCCCTTGGTCATTGTATGCAAATCTATTCCATTCGTGGAATCGAACTGGCCTTTTTCTGATGTCTAGCTTGATAGCCGCGAGAACGATCGGCTTCGCCAGTATATCTGGACGTTTCACCGCCGTGGGGTTTCCTCCTATAAAACGACATAGCCACGATGTTTTGGGGGGAGGAGGAGAAGGAAGAAGGGGGAGACTGTAGCGCTTGGCTTTCGGTAAAGAAACCGGGACACATTCGGGAAGGACCTCCGCTATGAATTTTATGCACGGGACAACCATTTCGAGAGGAGGATCGCTCGATGCATTCGGAATCGGTTTGTATCACGACCTACGTTACCTAACCGCGCGGTCAACCAGCGAAATGGACTACTCGATTCCGTTGCGTTATGCCCATCGGCTATTGTGCATCTCGTGGTTACCCTCGATATCAGAGGAATCGTTGCTTCGAGCGGTATCATTTGTATTTTTCGGTTTTAATCGCGGTCCTTTCTGGAGTTTATGAGACCGGTGGTTCGTACGTGAAAAGAGTTTTGAAGCAACGTGTCTCTGTTTACTTATGTTTTTCAGATACAGTGTACTCTAGTGGAACAACTGTCCGGTAATTCTATCGGACTTTGTATTTTATGGCGAATTGTTTAGAATGATTCGTCTTCTTTAAATTATCTGTGAATTTACGAAAATTTAAGGTACGTTACTTTAGCGAGAAATGTGTAACACTGCTCTGAATTTAATGGATGTGTACAGAGTTAAAAATTTTAACTAATGATTTAACGAAAATAGTTTTAAAAAGTAGAAAATTTAGCAGCAAAACACCGAAACAAGAAAACTTCAGTGGGCGATGTATTAAATACTCTTTCTTTCCTCTGCAATCGCATAAAAGTAATACTAAAGTAAATTGAATACAAAAGAATCGGTTAAATCGAGCCAAACTTGCGCCCCCGTCATCTCCGATATTCCAACAGTCGTCTTGCGCGCGCGCGTGCTCACCAGACGTAAGAAACGAATTTTGCGTAAAATCACGTGCCGCGTAACCGAGCGTTCTCCTACGGCTGTAAAATGTTTATCGCCTCGGTACGGAGAAAAAAGGGGAACAAGACGGACGGGGTTGCGCCGATGGCTCGATCGAGCGCGCTGTAACAGCGAAACGGAATGCAAATTGCACCGTGCGATGCGCGCACGCCTGCTGGTATATATGTACTCACTTTTCCTTCTCGCTGGCTTCCGGTAGTAAAAATTTGACGGCGACGAGACGTTTCCCAACGCTGGTCGTCGTTCCGTATTCCGGGATCCCTTCTGCTTCCGCCACGTATACCTTTATGGGCATAATTTGTTTACGTTTATTCAGGTGGAATCGGTGTCGGTTGGCCGCGAAGAAAAATTTCGCCGACCGACCGCTGGTTTCACCGAACATCACGTTTATTACGAGGGGAATAAAAGTTGCGAAACTACGGGATCCATCTCGTTACAGTTATAAATTCATCTAACGAAAATGGATGATCCCTGAATTTGATTATTCGTCATTCAGTGAATTTATCGCGCAACTTTTGCCCGGTAGAAAAAGGAGGAGGGTTAGATATACTCATCGTTACTGGAAGGTGTTTGTCGACGGGGAGTCGGACAGGAAGTTAGATAAACGAGTAACATGCACGACTATGCTTGGCGTGAGCGCACAAGTATTCGTCGTTGACGATGCGCGAAGGCAAGCTTGGAATTTTGTAATTTTCTGTCAGCGACCCGTAACAACCAAGCTCCAACTGGGACCGTCGTCCACGAAGCTACGATTAATCCGGTGCTCAGCACCATGATGCGTCAGATTGACGCGGCAGATTTCCAAGTCGAAAGGATCACGATGTCGCGAGCGTATGCAGATGCAACGGTCGGCTGACGTGGCCGAAACTCAAACAGGCAGAGAGTGTCTCTTGGCCGGTCATTAACGGTGTGCCACCAGCCGGAGAGGAAACAAAAGGGAATTATTAGCCGCTCTAACGCATTCTAAACTGATTATCCTCGACGAGCCAGACGAGGCGCTATTGTGACGGGAAGAATAACAGGGTGGACACTTCGTTAATCGACGTATTGTTGCGCGTACCCACTGGCGAATTGCCCGCGTACCGTCAACAAACGGATTGATTTCTCTCTCTTCCTCCCCGCCCTGTCTATTCCTCTCTTTCTCTCTTGCTACGTCTGTCTATCGTCATCGAGAACGGTGCAAGGAGCGCGTGTGTGTTACGTTTTCGAATCAATGCGAAATCGATGCCACGATGCAGCTACGATGTCTCTGCCGTTTGTCGTACTCGGGGCTGGTCGTGTGGTGTATCGTTCGTTTCGTTCGCAATATCGGACGTTTGTAATTTAACTCTGTGCGGCTCGATGCTATTTCAGTAGGTGCTTCCGTTGCTCTGCATTAGCACGGTAAAGCGACACTTTACAAACAGTGAGTGTATTATGATAATGTTGCGGGAATCGTGTAGAGACGGACGGTTTGATGTTACAATACTACGCTGATGATATGGAAGTAGTATAGCATTGCGAAATGAGAGATTGCTAATTCTGTGATTCTGTGTGGGACATGTTCTATACATGTGGTTATGCGGTATTAAGAAGCTACCACGAAATGATCTGTCCTACATTAAGCCAGCCAATCAGTTACCATTTTCCATTTTAACAACCGTTTTCCATTTTATCATTTGTAGGAAATTACATTCGATTCTCATGCTCTTATTTCAGAAATTTTTACCTCGCAATATCGTTTCAAAGCGATGTTTCTCCATTTTACATTATTAATATTCCCCGGTATGGAATTTTTTGCCAATTTTTCTCTGGAATGTGACACATTTAGTCGACAGTGTGTTAATACCGAACCTCAGTTTTACAGGTGCACTAGCCTTTCAAGCTAATTGAGAAAGTTAAATTAACTCGTTATCCGAGTAACAAGAACGTAGAACGTAATATAATTAATTTAGATATTATCTGTGTTTAAGCGTATTTCATCTGTACTGAACATTTTGCATATCATATAAATACTTACGATCATATCCATTGATTTTTCGTTACATTTCATTAATTTTTCACAGCGAAGTAGATCCGGTTGATAAATTAAAAAAGATCTTTTCAATCATTATTTCCATCGCAGTAAAATCATTTCAGTCCAAGATCAAAGTTAAACGAAAGTAGTATATAAGCGATACGAGGAGCACTCTTTTATGCCTAAAAGGGGAAACACGGCGAAACTAACCGCGGGGATAATTCGTTATTAAAGTGGACGTGACGAATCGTCGATCGTGGCATTCTGTTCGCGTGTCTAATTTAAAATAGATATCTACTCGGACGTAATAACAATGTCGTTACCGTTCCGAAAGCCCCTTCGGAGAGTTTCGAGAGCATGCGGAGGCGATGCCGTGGGAAGAGTGGGACGCTCGTCTGCTCCAGACGTCTCTTCAGGGCCGAAAGTACCTCCTGTTGAGTCGGCGACTGAAACAAGAGAAAAGAACAATGCATCGTTCGTTCACGGTATCTGTCGATAATCAACGATCTATGATCACGCTAACCGCGGTAACATGAGCGTTGCTTGGTATTAAAGGGTTCGCGGGGGCTGGTCAATGGATGAATTATTCGTCGATCCATGAGCCCGTAAATTCCCCGTGATGTATTACACAAGCCTAGCAGACTTACAATAATTTAAGTGGCAAAATTACCGCGATAAATCGGACCTATCTATCTCTCCACGTGAAATTTCCTCCCCTCCTTGCCCTACCGTTTTGTCATTTATTCTCTATACGTTCGACACCCTTTGAAAAGCTTCCTGCTGTTGAAAATCTATTTTGAATAATTTCGATAGGTGTATGGCGGGAATGGTTCCTCGTTCATCACCCGCGATGAATCGATATTCGATGCTCTCGATTCACCAATGCGTTACAACCTTCATTGTTACCGACACAAAATGAAATAGACGAGAAAAAAAAATGTTAAAAAGAGGAAAAAAACGGATAATAGAAGGAGACGAAAGGACGAAAACGACGAAAGGACCAGTCGAACGTGACGGGTATAACTTTCGATACGGACCATTGTAAAATTG
Source organism: Anthophora plumipes (assembly GCA_951804975.1). NCBI lineage: Eukaryota > Metazoa > Arthropoda > Insecta > Hymenoptera > Apidae > Anthophora > Anthophora plumipes. Next base: position 23,333,961 of record OX638112.1, on the reverse strand, counting down.
CATCGTACCATCGATAACCTCCCCGCGCGTTCTACGTTTTCGAAGGACACCCCGTTTTAGTCTAATGACGGATCACGCGGGGACAATGATTGGCGTCGCTACGATGCGTCAAGGCCAGGCTCGACGCACCACCCCGAAATGTTTTGACTGTTTCGAGTGGCGCTGTCGGCTGTCAATCACGCACAGACATCCCGACGTAGACGACCACTTTCGGAGCATTGTGCTCGAATCAATCTGCCTGCACGCCGCGGAAATCGTGCAATCGGTCCCAAAATCGGCTCCCGTCCAGGAGACGTAGCGTACGTCTTCGCGTAGGAAACAGATTGAACTCTATCTGATTCAATTTGTGTTTGATTATAGTAAATTTTAGTTCGTGAAATCTGTCTACACTATCGCTTATGCGTATTTGCTCATCCATTTCTTCGCAGTGATCTTTATTACTGTAATCAGCTAAATTTAACCAGTTTCTAAGAAATAAAGGATTTAACTTATTTTCTAAGCGTTGTTTAAAATAATTTTAACGGCATTCTGAAAATTTTTAATTTTAAAATTTTTATCAAATTTATAAGATCTTAAAAATTGGTTGGATTTTTGAGCACAGGGAAATAGGTGAATGGACGAAGATCGAAGTACGCGATATCCCGTTTATCACTATCTCCAGAACATCTCGAAAAATGAGGAATCCTCTTGAAGTTAAATGATGGTTATTCACGAGTCAGTTCAATTACTCAACGAATCGTGAATTCTATGCTCCGTGGACCCTCTTACTCCTCCCATTTCTATTCACCGTTCACGGGGTGACAATCATTTGCAAACATCAAATTTAAAGAAAGGATCAATTGGTCTGGAATTCGTTCGACAAACAGAAGACCCAGATTCAGCCATCCAATCGGTTCGTTTGTTTCCACCCTATAGACGTCGAAGACGTCGATCGTGGAATGGGTTTGGCGATGTGGCACGATGAAAACGCGGACGCGCGCTGGCGCACGATGAGATCGGTTATTCTCCGGGAAAATACATTGTTCCATCGGCTGGCACCGCGTGCCCTCTGTGTGTACGTCGTTCCTGGATATAAATCAACGGGCATGCTACAAATTTGCCGCGGCGTATTTTTATTCCGGCAGATCGCGGCGGTACGATTTAGGCGCAGCTTGCCGAATCAACCATCCCTCGTTCGTGTAATATTTCTGCGATGTCGGCACGCGAGTCCACAGAGAGAGACTATATAGACGTGGGAAAGATAGAAGAGAGGGGTGGGTTTTAGGATGTGATAGAACGAGAGAAACAGGAGACAGAGAGACAGAGAGAGAAAGAGATAGAGAGCGAAAGTATGAACCACGGGGGGTGGTGAAGGGAGATAGGATTGCAAACGTGATTACACGACGCGCTTTCTCTCCGCAATTAACAGAGCGAACTGGCCCGGAAGCCACCGGACCGCGTAATGATGATACATTCCACGAGGGTTGGTCCGAGGGTATTCGCGAAAGGGGTTCGACGCAGCCCGTTGACGGCAGTTCGTTTATACGTCGACGAACCGATCAATCGAATGATTCTGCAGATTGCGCGGAAACATTGCTGAATACGCGCGATACTTCATTTATTTGCCGGTGTATAACCCTACCGTGTTACTTGTTACACGCAAACAACCTCGTCCATTGTCCACGAGTGTCTTGATATTCCCGTACCATTTGTACCGAGTTGTTTCATTCTGTTGCTGCGTTCGTGAGTAAATTTTGAGGAGTTTCGTCTATGTAATATCGAAGTGTTTCGAGAGTCTTTGTAATACGATGCAGGTACAAGATGGAAGGTTTAATTCCCTATTCTGCTGAAATTCACTCGATGTGTTTCTGTGTACAGAGAGTAAGCAAAGCGTAGTTGGTCTTGGGTTGATACAACTTTGTTGCTGGGTTTAACGTAAGGATAGTTGTCTTTGTGTTACATTCGAAATATCGCGTAGTAATTTTCGTACAAATTCAAGTTTCTTCTAATTTCTCGTATGAGAATAATTCACAACGAATAGGTGATCTTGGTTCAATGAAAATGAGCTGAAACGCGACCTCATTTGGACTGTTTTTACGTCAAAGCGTTACCGGAGGCAGATTTCGATTTTTGGAAATAGTCTGAATGAGGTCTTGCTTGGACTCATTTCCATAGAGAAAAACTTTGCATACTTATCAGTAATGTGTATTGAGAAATAAAACAAAAAATGGTGCAATCCTTATCTACATTATTCGTTGAATGTTACATTTATCAGAAAATCATAAATACGTAAAGTTGCAACAACTTCTATCATTTCAAGATTTCTTACAATTTCACGACCTTGAGTGCTAACTTGGAGAGTGCTTTTAATTTACATGTATTCGAGCCAAGTCTTTGTCAATTCGACTTTCCATAGGTGATTGATATTGTCTGATTATTAGCAAATTGAGAGGAAACCCTCTCTATTGATGGAGTGCTTTTACATCGACCTTCAGCTGCGATCCGGTGATTTTTTATGCCGAAAGGAAGCCCATGGGAACGTCTCGCGCGTTTGACGCCGACGGTGCGTAGCTCCTCCGCTTTTTCCCTCTTTTCTCTTTCCATTCTCCGCCCTCGCGACCCCGACACACCGTTCTGGTATTCCGGATACGAGCTACGTTATACTGTACCCACGGGAGGTATATCTACCCCAAATGGTCTGCACTCGTTCTGCCATATTGATTTAAATTATTAATTGCGAACTTTCCCTCGACGAATGGAGTGCACGTTTAATGGTTACTGCAGAAATGCAAGTACATTTGACCAAGGGTGGCCATTATTTATAGATCTCGCGATAACGTGGTTGAATTTCTGCGCGTCGACCTTCGTTTACTTTGTTCTCGATCGAACGTTACGATTATTTCCTTCGTAGTCGGGGAGTCGCTTTTATCGGTTCCGATACGTTCTCGTCCTCTACCCTTCCTCCTTTGTCGCATCGTTACCATTTTGCATATCTTCGCGACGCAAAATCGAAATAGAGTTTGCATATCAAAGTGTCGGCCATTCATAGGGTAGTTTTAGCGTACGTCATGGAACTGCATGCAAATACCGCCATCCTTGAAATTATCTCTTGATTAATAAATTATGACTATCGAACGGAGACTATACGAAATTTCTATTCTTTTCAAGTCTTGAACGTAAATGTATTAAAAGCGGTGAGGTAGAGTAGATAATTGGAAATCCTTTATACTCAACGATAGCAGTTATGTCTCATGCTTAATTTATCAAATAACTTTTATGAATTATTGAAAGACCAATACTGTCCTAGCTTCGGTTAAATTTCTATGAATAATTTCAAATTGTGACAGAAATTTTTCTAAATAATGGCACCGAGTACTTAAACACAGGCACTTGGTATAGTCGGTGAACTATATCAGCATAGCAAAGTGGTAAATTGAAGTATTAAAATGCGACATCGATTGATGCAGTCACACTCAGAATTGATATTCGAAATTTCTACTGACAATTTTTTTATTAAAGCTACACGGTATTAAGCCTGTGACATCTCTCGTTCAATAGTAATCGTAGTATTGATAAAAATTACTGTACAACTGCTAAGAATTAAGACACAGACAAATGTACTCAAATATACCACAATGAAAGAACCAATTCCGAGTTGATATCGAACGATTCTGAACGAAGCTCAAGCTACTTATTTTCTTCTGTCAAACTTGATTATATATACTTTGACGTTTGAATAATCGTCTCATAAACTATCTAGGTAAACTTACAATCCAACCATCAGATCCTTCTATAAGCAATACAAATGTTCCCTCCTTCAAGTTAAAATCAAACAATTTATTTAACCCTTCCGACAAATTTTTCACAACTGTTATGTATTACTCGCGATGCAACTCAACACATAGATAATTCTAAAATTCTCTCTTCGTTTACCTTTCAACTGGGTTTCGCCAATCAAACAAAAATTAAATCTGTACAGTTTATAATTAAAAATCAGCAAAGATTATAACTAGTTATGTCAATTTGGTTTCTTGCAAATGTGAATATAGTGTATTTTATATTCAATACAAAGCAAAAGAGTGTAATTAATAAATAAACTATTGGCGTTTGAAGTATCGTTGAACCAATGAGACAGGTTAACTCGTCATCCGCAATTAACAGGTTAAAAATCAGCAGGGATCAAGTACACCTAAACAGTCATTGGAAATCATTGAATTACACTCTGGAATCTCGTAGTACAGCAAGTACATACGATAAAACTCTTAAATATCTATTTTCATTTATGACGTTTCTATAAAAATAAGAACTTAATAATGTGTCATTTTCTTATGTCACACTAAACATTGTTATAGGTCGTCGAACTTATCTAAACAATCGTTTTTATGTAATACAGAAAACAAAAACTTATAGCTATTAGTTTACAAAATTTCGCGGTTTCGTAATTTGCGCGAAAATCATTGAGAAATTTGGAAAAATCTGTACAAGCCATCATGTATTGTGCATTACAAATTTAGAAATTTTTCTCACTTATGAGAAAAATGCTGCGGATTAATCACGTGAATATACATACTTTTTCTGACATAATACTTTTTGCATGGAACGTAATAGCTGTCCCAATATTTACATATAGGAGTGTAGGTAACGAACCAATCGTAGACGTACCTTTTTGTTCTCCGTCTTATTGCCGCGGGAGGAAGTCTTGGAGAAGATGCTGTCCTGGTCACTGGTGCCGCTGGAAACGGTAGGACCGCGTCCCGTGCCGTCCTGGTTGAGCAGGGGTACCGTGCCGAGTTCCGGTACCGCATAATCGTACGATGTGTCAACTGCACCGTTCGCGTACACCGCTGCAGATGATATAGCAAAGGAGGAACGGACGCAGAACGTGGTGGACGGGTGGAAGGGAGGGAGGGAGGGGTTGTGGGAGGTGGGTGAGGTGGTTCATAGGGGGACGGTTATATTGATTGCGGTCAGGCGAATGCTTTGTTGTTTGGTACATACGTACGCGTACCGGCAGTACCTCGTAGCAAGTACCGTTTAATGTGTGCTCTCGTATAAATATACCAGTCAGCATGTGTACACGTACGTAGGTACGTGCGTGGATACGTGTATACGTGACGTAAAACAACGCGCGGGGGTGACGCACGGTGTACCGGAGCACTAGCATACCTGAGTGATTGATGTTGCTGCCCTTGTTGTTCAGCATCATGTCTTTCATCTCCATAACGACGGTGCTGTAGCTGTAGTACGGTGCGTACTTCAAGGCCTGGTAGGGTTCTTGATAGTCGTCGAGCTTCACGATGTCCAGAAAACGGTTCCCCAGGTCCCGCGGTAACGTTGGTAGCGAACCACCGGCGTATCTTTTCGAACAGAGAACAGACGACTCGTTTCGACTGTGTTTGGTCGCTGTGGGACTTGTTCCGCGTGTATTTGTAGTATGGAATAGCGAAGACGGGGAGGTTGATGGTGAGAATAGGAAGAAGAGCTCGTGTTCCATGGAAATGTCTCGTTCTGTTTCTTTCTTTTCGCGTCTCCTCGATAGTATTGTGCAGAATGGCAAGCCGAATCGACAGAAATTTGAATATTTCTTCGACTTCTTTCTTTTTGGATGTTAGAAATATTCCGGGGATATATGGTAAGTAGTGAGTTCGATATTAGGTCAAACGTGGATCTTAATGGATTTCGGTGAAAGTCACGGTGATACAAGTGCAATCTTTGAAGTTGCTAGGGAAAAAGGGGACGCCAGTGAAGAATTGTAGGGAAACCATTAATCGAAGAGGACGGGTCTGTTAAAGAGAACAGCTTCGGTAGCAGACCGGCCTTAAAGCGTCTTTTGTAACAGCGGAAGTGCATCGTTTTTCGAGTGGATACTTTTTACTGGGCGAGTTTCGCTGTTCAGCTCAAGTGCACGTCAGATATTCGTCAAAGGGTGGTAAAACGTTCGTACGTGCACTTGAAACGGCCGCTACCGCTTTCTCTTTTAGATGGTTCCCATCCTCCGTTCCCGCTGTTTCATCCGGGAAACGGGGCAATATCAGGTTGCACAAAGCAGCACCAAGGTTGAAGATCAATGTTGAAACGTGCAGGTCGCGGCGCTCGAGTTGTGACGGTTCGAAGATCTCGTCTGAAGACATCTCCCGTGGTTCCCATACAAACTGGATGTATTGCCCGAGGATATCCGTTATTGGACGTTATTGGGCACTCACTAACGAGCACGACAAATGAAAAGTTTATTGAAAGGTGGCTTCCGTCGTGATGGAGTACCGTGAATGTTCGTAAAGTTGAAGAAGTGTATTATCTATACTATAGGCTATCTCGGGTTATTAGAAGGTTTTCATAACGAAATTGATGCTTGCTCTTATAATTCACCAGATGCGGAATCACAAGTGTTTCTTCGTTCATGCTAATGAGCATGTCTTACTAATTTGAAATAATTGTACAAATGTAACGTGCACGTGTTTGTAATTTTCTCAGAAAATTTCCAAAGTACTCCACGGTAATGAAAATTATTACAATATATTTCTTAAGAATTATTTTGTCGATAATAGCGCAGGCTCTCGTACATGTTCGCTTTGCAACTATTCCACGTCGACGATTCGCAAACATCGTTCTCGTCGAGGACCTAAGCAAGGCACTAAAATCTGTAAACCGTGATGTTTGCTTAAGGTAGACACGAAATCGATGCAGAACCATAGGCCTATCTCGAAAGCTAATATTATTAGTAGTAATATTTACTGTAACAACGAAAGCCGCAAATCCTTTGTGTCCACACGGTTTCCTTTCATCGTAAACCGAGCGTCGCGGCGCCGGTATTGTATCCTGACGTTATCATTCGATTCCAAATATTTGCAGAAAATATTTCAAACGAATAGCAGGGGATATTATACGTAAACAAAAGTCATGAAAATGTTCAGTTTTTCTGTATAATCATTATACACATTATTTCAACCGTTTCAAATAATATCAAATATAAATAAAAGATTTATCAATACATAAAATAATTTAATTGATTGTATCGTTTCTCTGGCAAAGGAAATGTCTAATATTTAAAATTAGATAAATTGATCGATTTTAATTTCGTGAAATTAAACTACCTTTCGTCATCCTCCAAGGTGTACGCCATCAAAGCAGCTCCTTTTTCCACGGTGGCACAGGTAGATCCAAGATGAGATGGTGCCTTGCCAGTCATAGGACTGGCGAAACACTTACGTTGCCTGTGCCTCGAGACAATCAGAAATATCGCCACAGCAAGGAGAAGGATCACTGCGGTTAGCACGCCGATCACGACCGCCATGTACGTCGGGTCGTCGTGCTTCGCCGTCGAGACCGGAAGTTCACCCTCTGCAGCACCGTTTTTCTCCACGAAGACGTCGCTCTGAATGGGTGACTCGGTTGTCGGTGCTTCCTCTGGCGTGAAGTTACCGTGAGCCACGTCTACGGGAAAACAATCACCGACACAGGGTTATTTGCAGTTGGACAAGTATAATATTAAACGAGGTTTCCATTTGTTATTCGATAGGGTAACGTGCAAACAAACTGAAAACGGGGACACGGGAAATATTGGAAAACGACGAACAGTCTGTGTTTCAACGTTATTTATTTCTTTGTTTCAATATTGCGATATTGAGACCCTTTTTATTTTCATTGTGTAAAAGATCAGGGGACAGAAGTTTGTCTTTTTTTCCCCTCTCTTCTTTTTCTTTCCTTTTTTTCTTTTTTATGGGACCACACCGTGCGTAACGCGTGCGCCTACCGCAGAGGCACTCGTCGACCACAAGCATTTGGGGCAGAAAAACATTACCGTTCGAACCAACGGGTAAACGCGAAATCATTAAACAGAAAGAAGATACTCAAGCGCATGTAGAGCGCATAATCAACCTATATGCGTTCCGATGGGAAAAGTGCGCAGGCATTCCGCGGTATTCTTCATTTGCTTGATTGAAACGGCCGTTGAACGAACCGCTTGTCTAATTACTGTCTCTGTTTTCATTGGCTATCTTTCGCGCACCGTGGGATTTTTAATAATTTCCGGAAAATCCTGGTGAATAACGAGGAAACAAGTGGCGAAACATCGTTCTCTAAGGGCGGGAAACAGGCGGAATAAAAATATTCCGACAGCTTGTTCCGTCGCGAAAGGTGCGACAGAACCACGTTTCACGCTGTCACGAGCAATTAACCGCGGCGTGCGGGTCTTGAACGAATTTTCTTGACGTGAGATGCGACACACGTGTTCCATACGCTCGCTTGCACCCTTTTATCTCGCTCGCGCGCTGCACGAATAATTCACGCACCGTGTAAAGATACTAGAGCGTGTTGCACGAAATTAGTTTCTCCCGGTCAATTGTAGAACTTAAGCTTTCACCTTCGCTTTGCCAGACTTTCGCGCGATTCTTTGTGGTAATACGCTGCGAATTGAAACTTTACTACAAATTCAGGTCGACTATTTTATAACGCGAATGATGTAAATTGCTACTTTGCTTATTCCTTTTGCAATCTGTCTTATTACTTATTAATTTGGTACGCTTCTCAGTGAGAAATTAAGTTTCCTTAAGTATACAATTAAAAATTGATACAAGTTTCAACTAGTTATTCCGTTTCAAATTTTTACAAACGAGACTGAAGTGTGTTCTATATTTAACGAGGACATACCGAAAAGATACAAGTCTCTGAACAAGTTAATTATCACGTTCTGAATATTAATCATCGTTTTTTCTTCATTCGTGAGAAAAAAATAATCATGATCACTTTGATGGGAGCAGCAAGAATGTATAATTATTATAAAGATATTGACTGTTAATAATACAACAATATAGCACAAAGGTATAGCAACAAACGAATAAAATAAAACTTAAAAAAAATATGGATAAATAGATGGGTAACTTCCATGTTATATGAAAGGTTAACATGTCTTTCTCACGTAACAAGTTAAGACTTATACTACTTTCAAACTTTCAATAGATAATCCTTTATTCCAAGAATAACGTACGATACGTCCTGCAAAAAGATCCCGGAAACTAAAGTGCAACGTTAAAACGCGCTACCGATAAAAATCTTTCTGTCCGCCATTCGTCGTCTCGACAGCACCGATAATTTTTTCTCCGACCAGTTCGTGAATTCTATCCTCGGCGGTTTGTTTCGTTAAATAAAATCTTCCCAGATATCCGAGCGACTTAGTCAAGCACGGCCGAAGTAGTAAAAACCTCGGTAGGGTGGTGATGGCGGTGAGAAAAAAGGAAGATCGAGCGGATAGTAGAAAGCGGCGAGGTTCGTCGAGTTTCACCGAGGCGAAGTCTTCTCCGTCTCGATTCACTACTGCTTTTCCGCGCGGATCCGTATTCCGTGGATTCCTGGCAGGATTATTCCGGACGAAACAAAGCTGTCGTCGCGTTTGATATCGGTTTTTACATGGCCTGGCAAGTGTCGTTCCTACCCTCCTTTTTCCCCATCGTTCTGTCACCAACGACAAACCGTCCGCCGTTCTTCGTTGTATCCCGTATGAAATCTGATATTAAACATTCTTTGCGCGGCCCAGGGGGTTAACTGTGAAAAGAGGTTTTGTCTCGCGGAAGCCACGCTGTCAGGTGGCATGGTGCACCGGTTCCCATTCCGTTCAGCTACACCGGCAATCCAACGGAAATGAGTATGCATGCGATGCAAAGCAGCATGGGGTTACAGGTGCTGTTGACGAGAGCCAAGGTGGTTGACGGACGAGATTTTCATTTTGAGTGTCTGAATGCGGTAGGGATCGGTAAATGGGATTTTATCGTGGAAGTGGTTTGTACTGAGTATGGCGTTGACCAGCGTTGATTAAGATCTTGAAGCTTGTCGTTTCGCTTTCGAACGATTTTAGAACAATAAGCTACGAGTCGGGTTGGCTGTTTAAGGGGAGTAAAACAATTGAACAATCTTTTTTCAGGGGATGTAAACGTAACTTTCAGCCTTCTTTCTTCCATTTTTAAAAAGGTACAAGTGTTGAACAATCCTTTTCGATTTAAAATGTATTATTCACAATGGAGGTAAAATACAGTGGTAGTTTGAAGAGGAAAAACTTCTTTTTAGTAAGAAGAAAAAATCATGTGCTATACTGTAGTTAATACAGTATTGTTAAAAAAAATTTTTTATTTAAGATGCTTCGATCCTTTCCGGTAATGGTGATCGGTAATCGTGTTTCGCAATTTCCTTCATTTTGTAACCTTTCCTACTTTTTAAAAATTGGAGAGAACAGCTGAAAGTTACATCTACAACCTCTTCAAAGAAATTGAGTTTTTTCATTTAGCAGTTGCCTGTGAAAAAAAGAATTCCCAATGTTTATTTATTTTTAGACGCTTTGGAGTAGTGTACCTTGGTGAAAAATGAATTTCATAGACAACAGGGAATTCAGATAGGGGCTAAGATGACAAAAGTGTAATTTTCGTGAAATAACAATCGTGGCTCTTAGGGGGAACAGCGTGTATTGCTTGGCGATGATACTTGAATAATTGTAGCTATCATTCTCGTGTACAATCGATCATGCGCGACTCGAGGATCCGAGATGATTGAAAAACGAATTTCTGGTTTCCGCGTCCTCTCCACTTGAGAAGAAGCGATTGGCGTGGAGCAGGTTAACGTCCAATTCTGTCGTAAAGGTAGCTTCAATATAGGCGTTGTTTCCAGTGTCAATTGATACTCGTCGCGCAATTTAGGTTAAAAAGCTCCCGTGGTGTACAGCTGTGTGCTAAACAACGTGTTAAACAGTGTTCCTATTTTTGCGAAACAATTAAATTCTTGTCACGGTTACGTGCGTGTAAAGGACTTCAAGTGTCATAATCGGAATTGAGTTTCCAATTAAATTCTTTATCCGTCGCGCTCGTTACACTCGTCGGCGCACGTACTCGTACGTTGAATTGTAACTGCTTTGCACGTTTATGATTGATTGACCGATTTCTTTTTTCTTTCCCCCTCCCCTTCCTTTTCCTTATTCATTGTCGATATGAGGTAACGTGTAAACGTTCCAGAAGCGTTGAAACGTGTGTCGAGAATACTTGTCGAAGATCAGATCAGAAGTATCAGAAGAAAACAAGAAGTCACGTTTGTCCCCTTCAAGCACAAATTACTCCTACTCGTTGCTGAAACAATTTTCAATTCTCGGATGACCCCGAAGTTGGATGTACAGAAGTCAACGGACCAAACACGAAGGAAATTGCGACTGGAAATAGAATATCAGAAGCGGCTATATATTACTGTAGCTCGACTAAATATTTTCCAAAGTGGCTCTCTACACGCCCCCCGCCCCTGTCCTCCCTCGATACCGAGGTTCCCGTTTAATTATAGCGGCCTCCTAGCTCCGCGATTATTTCGCCATCAAAACAATAACAGAGTTGCTCTCCTGTGGGCTGCATATATACACTCTCTAACCGGAGTACAGTAGTAGCCAGATTTACGATCGGATCAGGATGCTGCGCGATTGCGACAAGGGTGGGCCATAACTTACGTAGGTGGATCTTCCGCGTATAAATCATCGTGCACCGAGAGATGCAACGGGATGCCTTTCTTCAAGCGTGGAATGAAAATAAAATCAATGAAAGTCAGCGAGGGGGGAGGAGAAGGAGCGAGAAGGAGTTCGGTAAGAAGCCTCGTTTCTTTCGTCCCGTGGTTTCCTCGCGCCGCATTTTCGCCCTTTTTTCTCCCCCCTTTTTTTCTTTGCCCCTTCTCTCTCACTCTCTCTCTCTCTTCTTTCTTCCTCTCGTTTCTCGACTCTTCCTCCCGTGGCATGGTGCAACAGGCTCGTTGCAACTGACGACGAGGACAACGAGACGTGCAAAGGAGGTTTGCTGCACGTGCAGCATGCACATGCAGCTGACGCCCGACGTCAAATGCAACTAATGCGCTCCTTGATCTCGCGACACGTTTTCCATTGAGAGAGAAAAAGAGAGAAAGAGAGGGGCGAGAAACGGAAGGAAGAAGGGAAGAAGCGGAGAAACAGAGAGGAATAAAAAGGAAAAAAAAATGAAAGATAGAGAAAAAGAAGAAGGGAGACCTCGACAATTTTAAAAGCGCTTTGATTTACCGCTCGAAACGGAAATGGAGCCGCGAACTTCGTTCCTCGCTGCGTTCGACCTCATTTTCAAACGCGTAGCGGTCCGGTTTAATCGAACGTCGGCCATTGTGAATCGGCCACCGTGGGATTGTCTGGCGAAAGGATGCTTCCGGTGCTTCAAGCACGTCAGACGTCGCCGCCAATCGTTGCCTTAATACGTCCAACCTCGTTTTACTTTTATTCAGTGGCTGATATCGCGGCTATTGTCGAACGATCCTCGCTCATCCCTGTTCCGTAGTACAATGTTCGAGAAGGATCGACGACGAAGGATTTTTAACGTTACGATTAATCATAATAGTCGTCGTTATTTCGTATTAATTATTACTATCAACACTTCCCCACCATTGACGAAAATACACATGGAAAGATACGCATCAGATTCACGATTCACGCGCAAAAGTTTTTTTCTTTTTGTTCTCCAACGGTTAAAAAATTAAACGAACAGTGTAGTGCGATAGAAATTTCACACGAAACAAACTAACAAAGTTCTCGGAGAACGGGCTGGCTGGCTCGCGATTAATTTCACTCCCTATTTGGAAGGTTTTTGCGCTGGATCTACGCGCGGAGTTAATCTCGGCACAGCGGACACCACGCCGTTGTCCCGGTAATGGGATTATTAACGAGATAAGTTTAGGGAAATTTTTCGCCGGCCGGCTCATACCTCTCTGTCAATTAATAATCGAGCATCCGGCGACGGTGTCTTAAGGGCAAAAGACGCGCTGGGGGCGGTTTCTGTTGTCCGATAACGCGGAAGAAGGGAGCCAAGCGCCGCTCAAGATGCGTGGTAAATGTTCGCGATATATCAGCTAGCTGGGACACGATATTTTGAATATTTAAGGAACAGAATGGGATGAGCGATCCTCCTGGCGGTGAATCATTTTTACGACAGCCACCGGTAACCGGAGAGGCAGAGAGGAGAAAAAGGGGGGGGGGGCAACCTCCACCTGGCAAGGCGATCCACGGCCCAGCGTCTCGTATTTCCCTGTCCAATTACGTCTCTTGCAGAGGAGAACAAGAAGGAGCAGCGGCGAAATCCCTGCAGGACCTCCGCGAGAAATGGAACGTAGGAAGAGCTGAAAGAATCGGACCGGGGTGCATCCATTATAGTTATTCCTTCGTCTTTATTTTTTTTTTCTTCCTTTCTGCCTTTCTTTCTATCCTTCTTCCTTCCTCTCTTTTCCGTTTCTTTTTCCCGTGAACGTGCTCACCAACGGATCGAACGATTGTCTCCAAAGAAATTGTGAGGAAATAAACGGCCGGGGACTGTCGATAAACTTTTTAACGAATCTCTTTCACCATCGACGGTGGAGTTGCTCGAAGGACTCGCGAAACTCGATTGCCACGTTCCTGGCAATTCGTCGTTCTCGGTTCGAGCACTTCAGCTTTCCATTCCGTTGCAACATTTTCAGACGTTCATCGTTATTCCGTACTTTTGCTGTTTTCATTAAGCGTCATTTGTAGAGCGTCGAATGAATATTGTGCGTTTAAATTTAATTGCTGAATCTATCTCGCACATTTACGCTCGTCCATCAAACGTGTAATTGTAGAGGGAAACACATTGGTCATTGATCTTCTTAGCGGTTCCTCGTACGGTTACTATAATCAATTTCCAGCGACAAGTGTTTCTGCGGGAGAGGAGAACGATTTCCCATTTCGCTGACAGGAATTATTCGTGCACATCAGTCACACAGCGGTCACATTTGTAGGGTGTGTCGTTACGCTCTCGGTCATTTTTCTTCGGCTGCTATTTCCTGGCCTTCTCTAACCCTTCGTTATGCCCTCCTTTTCTTTCGAAATAAATGAACGGCGGCCGGATCAACGAGCATGAATTTCACGCAGAGCATGCGAATAGGATTCGTATGAAATTATCTGTCCAAACGTAGGGGGAAGAGGAGAGAGATGATTTCGTAGAGGGAAGTATTGGAGAAAGGGGTTGCCTTGACGGAAAGGGGTAGCAAACTTGTCGAAATAAAATAGTCCGGCTGACGCGTCATTAGCAACAGCCCGTTGCAAAAGGTTCTGTTTCGATGCTCACAAAGAGCTTCTCGTTCCCTTTCAACTCACCGTCTTTCTCCATCAATCGACGAATCCTTTCGAATTCGTTTCGACGAGGCTGCGATTCGTTCGTTCACCTGCGTAAAAACAGTTTCGACAGGCTTCCTTTGAAAACGGTACGTGAAAGGATGGAACACGATTAAGAAGGGTCTTCACTATAGTTTCCTTCTCTTGGCTCATTTATTCTCGTCAGAAAATCCTGATAACGACTAATCCTTTATTAGTTCGTATAACAGCTGAATGATCTTGCACGATGATACACACGCACCTCTACTTTCCTTTTTTCCTCTTCTTTTTCTTTCTTTCTTTTATCTCACCGATATAAAAGCCTTTCTTTCTTTCTTTTTTTTAATATCAATCATCAATCTTTATATGGAACATTTAAGTAGCTATCCTCTCGGGATATTATTACGCGTTTCAGTTGCAGCCCATCGATTCAAAGATCTCCCGTATTCCGCCGACGTTCTCTGTTTGCAGCTTTTTCCAGCTGCTATTTGCTCGACGGAAAAATTGTCTGCCGTACCAGTTCCATGTACATCCTTTGAGATGGAAAAACAGCGGACGCCGGAACGTAGCCTGGAAGAGTTTCATGCCCACTTTATGAACCTGTTGTTAGGTGGGCAAATCTCGCTGACAAAGGGTCCTTTGTGCTCCATGAATACCTTGTATAATACTAAGTCGTCTTTCTGTGTTGGTCATTCGCGGTTTCTCAGCCTAACGATGCGTCATCTTCGATTTACTCCGTATCCACGGTAGCATTAATTAAGAAGAAAGAACAGTAAATTGCGCTACTGTTTTTCTTTCTTTTTTTTTTCTTTATTTCTTCAAGAGTGCACACGTTTCACACTCGGTATCGTAAGGACCACAAGCGCGACGCGGCGTTAGCTCGATATCATGGCTGATTCTCTTTTCATCCATCGATTCTTCCGCTCGAGGGACGTCTTTGAGGCCTATTTAGAAGCGCTCTCCGAGGTTAAATGATAAAGCTCGGAAGTCGGGTTTCGTGACACGGTTTTATACAAGGAAAAGGGACGACGGGGACTCTCCTGTTCAATTGTTCGGTGACTCGAGCACCGTTGCGTTTAATCCCTCCGCTATACGGTTTAACACAAAGAATTTTCCTTCACAGAAACCGTGGCCGCTCCGTTGGAAACGAGAAGAGAGTTCTAGCGCGTTTCATTCTTGTTGCTCGCTGTGCCTTTTTTCCACCGAACGCCGAAGCTTGTTTAATCCTCTCTTCTCCTCTATTTTTCTGCTCCGCTGTTGTTGTTGTTGTTGTCTTTGTTCTGTTCCTTTCCTTCCCTTCTTCTTTTTCCTCTCTTCTCGTTTTTCTCCAATAGGCTTGTACATCATCTTCGAATTAATTGGATTTCCTTTCCCATGGTGACTAAGTCGAACAAGGTCAAGCTCGTTGATTTAATCGCTCGGAAAAATGAACTAACTCCTGTGTCGCGAATGAGAAACTAAACATGTTGTCGATTCGGATGACACAGAACAACGCGGTGAATGTTTTTACTCTAACGATCTGACCAAAGGGAAACGTTTTTATTTAAAGGGACATCATTCTTTTCATACACGAATGTTCTTCGATCGAAAACGTATTAGCGTCTCGATACAACGAATCGGTCGAGTTTACTCTACACCGTAAAATCGGTGAGCTTGTTTTTCTTACAATCTTCCCAACGTAGCGTTTCTATTATAAATCCTCTCTTATTCGGGTATCAGTACCCGGTATAGAGAGAATCTTCCGTAAATACGGCTAAACTCGATACAAGGAAACGATTTTCATCGAATATTGTGTTAAATCGTAGAGAACTTATATTCGATCGAGAATGGAACGAGGACACTTTACGTTACGTCGATATGTATCGTAATTTTTCAATCGTCTCGTTGATAAAATGCTTTCTGATGTCTAAAATTGTCGCGTCGATATGTTCCCCTTGTCTTCGTCACGAATCAACGGACAAGTCTGATTTCTATTGAAAGATACGCGGAGTGTCTCGTCAAAGGCTTTTATTCGCGCGAAAGATAAATATGAAACAGTAGGAGCAGAAGGAAAGAAATGAAACAAAAGGAAAGAAAGGATGATAAAACAAGAAACGAGTAAAATAATAGCGACATAGGCTCGATTTGCGATTCACCCTTCCGCGAGAAGGGGCCTGTGAATTCATCCACCTGTTATTTCCTTTCTTTTTTCCACCGCTCGTGGACGCTAGTGTGTACGACTTAATCGAAATCGCCTGACTGACAGATATATAATAAGCCGTTGTCAATTACCGTGTATCAATTTATACACACGGCTCGGGTTTATTTCTCGATGATTGACAGCCGCCTGGCTGCTCTGTCAGATTGGTGTGTTGGGGAAGGTTTGGAAAATCGGCGAGAGAGAGAGAGAGAGAGAGAGAGAGAGAGAGAGAGAAGGGTTGGCGCGGAATCGTGCGGAGCCCAGACTACAGTCACGTCAAATCCCGAACGAAACGGGCTGGAATTGCAAAAAGAAAATACGCGTACTCTCTCTCTCTCTCTCTCTCTCTCTCTTTCCCTGCGGCGTCTACCGCTGAAAGTCTGTGCGCCGCAAAACGATTTTGCGTCACAAGCAGAAATTTTTTCGTTCTAAGTTCCCACCGCAGCGCCAACCGTGACAGGACTTTTTCCACGGCTATTGTTTTCTTTTTTTTTTCAATTCGCGATACCACGCGACCAGAAACGAACCCGTATGTTGTACCTACGTTTTATCGCTTACCACTTCAGAACCCTAAGGGCGGGGAAGGAGGGAACGGAAACAGTTCGATGAAGATCACGTTTATACATCATGTCACCGAGGGATCCGTGTGCTCGTTCTTTCAACAGAGACATTCTCACGAATTCAATATTTTCGCGTCGATATAATAGATATAACGTCGGTCGTACGAATAGGAATTCTCTTCACTGCTTACCGGAATCGAAGGTCACCTCGCTGATCATGATCCATCTGTCTGAAAAGTGAAGCCTTAGCTTCACGTATTTCCCGACACGGTGATGGAGTTTGATGGTGATGTTCCGAGACGATTCGAAGATCTTGTCTTCCATGTAGGTATAAGTGATTGGCTCGCCTGTGTAGTACTTGCCGCCGATGCTGAACAGCGTGTCCACTTGTGAGAATACCTGAAAGATTATACGTACTTGAGAGGATCGTAATATGATTATACTTGTATTAATTAATATACTTCTTTCGCGTTTGTCTGTAGTGTTTATAAAGATGGAGCCAAATGACGGAATTAGTAACAGTGAAGATAAGTTCAATTTTAAATTATTTAAAGACCAAATCAATCATTTTATAAACGAAAGATTTGAATAAAATAATTGGTTGAAGAAAACGGAAGCTTAAGATAACAGTAAAAAATGATACTGATTCTGATAGCACGCAGGAAAAACAGAATTTAGACAGATGCTACAGATTCTGAGGTAAGATCAGGAAGAATAAAGTTCAGAAACGACGAAAAAAACCTACAGAATCGCAAGTAGCTGTAAACTGTAACAGAATCATTTGGTTATTCGAATTTTAATCGACGAAACCATCGGTGAAACACAAATAATTATACTAAAAAGAAACTAAGAAAAGTTTAATTTCAACATACAAGCTTCGAGTGCAGAAGGGTTAATTATCATTCGAGTTGCTGTATCGGACGAAGTGGTGACTGAGAGTCACCACTCGAGTGCAAATTGTTAAATCGCTGTATTTGGTTTGAATTTTCGTTTTTCATCTTTTTCTTTATTCACGAGCTACAAGTTTTTAATAAAGATACGTTAGGTGTTTGATAGCATTCAAAGGTAGAGTTAAAAAACAAAATCATGGAAACGTTTGCAGTGACAGAAAAGAGAAAGAAATGGAATGCAATTCTTTAACCTGATAAACCAGTATACCAATCTCTTTTGCTTTCTAAATGGGAGTTCAGAAACAAAGGATCTGCATATTAGAGGAAAATAGAGCGAAAGGGAGATCCATTTCTATCACAGTTACGGAAACCATGGGAGATTGATCGCCTGGTAGCCTTAAAGCACATCGAAAACCTAAATAAGCCAGCTGTATAGACGAAATAAAACAGACATAGACGAAGTGGGACGTTGATGGATAGGGTAGACATGAGAACCCGCTTCCACAGAAGAAGATTTAGGAACAAAGTAAAATATGGTTCTCTCGCGCAAAAGAAGAACAGTGTGGATGGTAGGGGAGAAACGAAAGTCGTATGACTTTTGAGAACGTTATAAAAGTTTAATGCGTCCCTGAAGTTCGATAGGGTATACGATCTGATCATAAATCAGGGATATTATCCGAGGTCGCAAAAGGCTTTACTTAGCAAACGGTGTATCGAGGCTGCGTCCATATAATCTTGCCGCTCGTCTCGGGGGCTTGTGCATTTTACGATCCATCTTGTCCGTTCTTTTCTTTTTTTTTCTTTCTTTCTTTCTCCTTCTCCTCCTTTCCACCTTTTCTACTTTTTGCTCGATCGTTCTGCTCTATTTTTTCCCTCTCTTTTTCGCTTTGTATAAAAGCTCCGCTGTAAAATCATCGCGTACGTTTCGGCCGTGGATGAAAATTGAAGCTATCGAAAGGAATAAAAACTGCAGCCACCGTCGAATTTCACTTTGACAAAAAATGTCAGGACGAAAAAATAACGAGCGAATAGAGGACAAATTGAATTTTGACGAAATTTGCTGTCCAACGATAAAGTCCAAAGTGGATAATAATGCGAATCGCTACTGGTTTGAGAGGACACGCTCGTTAATTGGACATTCCGTTAATTTCCCGTTGAAAAAACTTGTTGGACAATTCGTTAAAATATTTCGAGCGTACAATGGTCTGTGCATGACTTGCCAATACTACTGCGCCATTCCACTATAAACTCAAACGAAAACTAAATTCAAAATACACTCGCTACCGTTCGCAAATGTTAAATCAAACGTAATTCTGGTGCTCGTAATTGAAGTTACAATACGAAAACATTTCACCTGTTACTGTACCTGTCACATTTTACAAATTTTCTTAACTTGTAGTCCATTTTAATTATCATTCATACAAACAAACATTAACAAACATCGAAAAAACTATCTCAAGCTTGCCTAGGGTAAATCGGTCTGACTACAATTTGCAAATACTACTATGTTATCCCAACATCGGACACGTTTAAAGACTTAATCTCTAACAAAGAGAAATCTTTCAAATCTTAATTTTCATCAATGACATCTGCAGAATTAATACTCGACGCTTTGTGGGTCTATCGAATTATCCGTAGAAAGGAAAACTTCCTTTCAGCCGCGCTGTTGCGGGCGGCGTGTACGAGCCGAAAGTCGATAACGCGATTGTCACAACCGCGGGGGCAACATCTGGAGCGGATCCGGCGTCGAATCAGCTCCAGAAGATTTCGTTATCGTAATTCGCGTCATGTAAATCCAATTACGAAAGATTCGTTTCAAACCCGATGGGAGTCGGAAACGATCTGTCCCGGAGACAGCTACATCGACTGAAGGAAAGGGAAATAAATAAAAAGGGGAGGGGGGAGAGACAGAGAGATGGAGGAGACAGAAGGACAGGCGTTTATCTCGCTGCTATCGATATCGATGTTCCGTATCCGTCGTTTTGCAGTGTGGCTCTGTTCTGGGTAGATCGTCATAAAACTCGTTTCGGTTCACCCTCGTCTCCTGGCGGTGGATGTCGGTCGACGAAGGTCCGTCGACACCGTCCACCGTGTATTCAATCGAAATTCGACGGGACAAGTGTAGAAAAGACCGATACGTATGTGTGTATGTGGGTGTATATGTGTATACGCGTGACCGCGCCAGGAGTCAGATGCAGAGACGGAAGCTGTGCAGCTTATCCGATATAATATACCGGATGAAGCGCAATAACTGATCTGGAAGTAAATTCCTTTTTTACAGTACGGTTCAACAGAGAGAAATGGGGAAGCCCAGGGTTGGTTGGGTGAGCCTTTTTTCCCACTCCTCCATCAGCTTTGAGGGAGAGAGGTAGGTGGAATGGTTTCGATGAAACGTATCTGCAGTCCTCTCGCAAACAGAGACTTACGCTCAAAGAGCAACATTATTTCATTCCATTGGCAGCCTAGCACAACCGTTACCTCTGCGTGTAAACGTTTTAAAACGCTCACCTCTCTTGAAAAACTTTTTCCTTGGTTAAGAGGCATTTCTTCCTCTTTTTTTTTTTTCTTTCCTTTTTCCATCCCTTTTCACGTCCTCTACCACTGTTTTGCATATATCGATTTATCGATTTTTTCTTTCGTTATACCTGTGATCTAGGTTATGCATACGATTTACCAGGAGGATAATTTGACAGAGGAAGAAAGAACATACACAGCCTGGCGATGGCCTAATTAGTCGATTCGACGTTTTGGACATTTTAATTTGAGATTGGTCGGACATCGAGTGGTTTGAAAATTCCTGGAAGCCTGGGTTAGGAGGATCCGATTCGGTTCACGTTGAAATAGTCAGGCCTGAATCCGTATACGTTCATTTCGGCCATTAGTCGGTCGTCGAGTCTTATGTATTATGCGAAATAGACGGCGAGCTTCCGTTTGTGACCGTCAAAGGGAACGCGTCCACGGGCGAAATTGAAATGGAGTCCGTAGGAAAGAGCATTCGTAAATAAAATTGACACGAGGCGGAACGGGACCGACGTAGGGACCATGGTGTTGCATCCATGGATAGGGGATGGTCTAAGGGGGAGGGGGATGCAATCACGGAAATTTATGCACTTTGACGAGCCTGAAACGGCGAACGACTGAAGTGGTGGGGTTTCGGTCCTTACACGAGCTGAGGAAAAGTATTTGCACACTGTCAGAAACGCAACGAAAGATCTTATCAGACGCGCGACCGGTAAATTTGCTCATTTTCGTTCCTTCCCTTCGACTCGAAGAGCGGCTAAGTAAATTGACTAGCAGACGTCTCGGTCCTTACGTTTATTAAATTGCTATGTCAAACATTTCCACGGGTATACAAGAAAATTACAAAGTGATCTTGTTACTTATGCCCAAGATTTCGTGACCTTTTATCGAAACGGGCGGTCGCCCCTACTGGTTCAGAGAAGAAGCACTTTTCGCGAAAAGCATTAAAGGAGGTATTCATTTCTGCGTGCTTTCTCTGATAATTCTATGGAAATTACTTGGTCAAAAGTTCAACTTGAATGTTCCTGAATTCGCGGCATTCGGTTAGTGTCACCCGGAACTCGTGGGATTAGGATGTTACTATCTTGAAGTCATGGTGCGAGTAGAGCTTCGAGATTAACTTCATCATTGCGTTAGAAGATGGGAATATTGAAGGAAATAGAAAATTATTATTCAAATACAAGAATTATTATTATTATGCACATGAAATAGAGGTTTTTCCGACGAGAAATGATTACATTCAAATATTTCACTAATATGCTAAGAATTGTATGAACTTTATCACGAAAAACTATGGAACTTTTCAATATTCAAACAATCACTGCTTTATATTACACGATCTGATAAAATCGTATCATTTGATTACAAACAGTAATCCATCAACGGAATACAAAGAGATCTATTGAATCCATAAATGGATCACTTTACACAAATGTTCCCAAGTAAAAGGAAAAGAAAGAAAAGAAATACGGAAAACAAGAAAAGCGTAAACCTGAAATCCCAGAGTAATTACAAAGTTCGCGACTCCTTTCGCAGCTCGGTCGCAGCTAATTTCGTGCCGTCTCTCAAGACGACAACGACGACGTTTCCTTTTTATCCACGTCCTGGGGGCCGCCCCTTTTGGCAAACGCCGGCAAAACGCCGCGCGGCGTAGAACTGTTTTCACAGTTAAGGGAGGAGCTACGCTTTCGTATCGTAGTCTATTATCGCCCGTAGCCGGCATGTTTCGCTGGCTGCTTCCGTCGAAGGGGAAAATGTTATTTGGATATCAAAGATGCGCCACGGGCAAAGCACCGACAGAGCCATTGTGCACGGGGTTCCGGTTTATGAGCTTGCGAAGCTTTGCCAACCGTCGGGGTCAACTCTGTATATAAAACCTGGCGACGTGGAAGGGAATCTGGAGGACGATCGGGTATTCGGGTGCTTCTGTTTCGAGGCTCGACCACGAAGAGGGCACCGACATGGTGGTTTCAGAGGGCCGCCGCGTCAAAGAGCGTCCGTGCGTTTATAGTTTGTCGCGCGCGCGTTTGTGAGCGTGCTTCCGTCCTCTGTGCTTAGTATTCTCTCTCTCTCTCTCTCTCTCTCTCTCTCTCTCTCTCTCTCTCTCCCACTTCCTCATCCCTTTCTTTTCCCTCTGTTACCAGCCTGTGAACGTGCATATTTGCGTTTACTGGTTACCGCGATAAGTGGAGAATTTTATACGCGTAATTTTTATCCACCGACCAGATCGTTTAGCTAGCGTCGAAAACGTATACCCCAACCCATTCAAACCATTCGTGTATAACGTTTCGATGCGCGCGTTTCGCGGCTGAACGACAGAAAAAACGGTCACTGTGGTCGTTCAGAGGAAGACCGCTCCGCGACCGCCGGCAAATCGAAACGCAAACGTGCTGTTCGCCCGCCGGTGTTCCAACCGCTGCTGCGCGTATTTGCGTTCCGCGGTGAACGTGCGTTTTTCCTACGGGGGTCAGGATTTTTGTTGCTTTTTTTTTGTTTCTCTCTCTCTATTTTTTATTCCAGTTTACTCGGTTTGTCGATCTTCGGCATTAATTGCCTCGAAAAACGTCGGATCCCCGTTCGCTGCAGTGTCTCGCCGAAATGTCCCGATGATTTTTCGCCTACCCTCGTGTACTCTCACTCGATCTCCCTTTCTCTATCTCTTTCATCCTTTCTATAAAATATCATCAGCTTCATCGTGACCGGACGCGTGAAATTGCTGATATCGAAAATATAGTGTCTTCTCCTGTTGCCGAAAAACCGTGCACGTGGTGTGCGGGATACGCGGCCGCAGGGTAAGCGAGAGAGATCGAACGTTTCAATTAAACGGTGTTATTTATACGAACAAAATGCTCGATGTCAATGTATTCATGAGATCGGTGGCGTATGAAATTTTTAAAGTTCATCAGCGAAAGGTTATATCCGGCCTTGTATACTGTGCCTCGATTCGTAGCGAATACCGACGATTATTATCAACGTGAAATAATCACGGCAAACAATTAACGAAAATGATTTCTTAATGAACGAGAGTACACGCTGATTCTTGATTAATATTATACAGCTTTGCTGTATGATTTAGCCTTATTGATTGAAAGCCGAACGCTGTTCGCTAGCCCTCGCTTGCCCTGCCTCTCGTTCGTAGCCGCATACGAAACGCGCGCGAAATACACGAAACGCTTTTATCCGAATCAAAATTCGGGCACTCCCCATTTATGGTACTGTTCAATAATCGTCCATGCATATTTCACCGCACGCGTCGCTAAATCTTTAAATACGCTATACCCGCCTGGCGAAACGCTCGCGCGCGTGTTTAAAGCGGATTTGGCCAAGAGTACCATGGAACGTGTACGCTGCGAACGTTTCCACCGGTGGTGTTACTATTGTGTCAAGTATTTGCTTTATCGTACGAGTCAACGTTGTTGTTAATGGGCGCATACGTTTTCTTTATGTTCTTTTCAGATAAAAATATGCAAAGAAGAAAGCTGTTACACTTGATGCTTTCACTTACGAAATAAAGTACACCCGTTTCAAAATTCATAGGTTCTTTTGAGTTGAACTTATCGAAATTTTTTTGACATTCAGCGAAACGTTTTGAATGTTCTGAAAGTTTTACGTTCTCGATCATTCTCGTCCGATTGCGAAGAGTGTCTTTTATGAAGAATGAAAAATATCGTATCTATTTGATCGAAATAACGTGCCGAGTGTTTTATAGAAATTTGAAAATATTGCTGAACATGTTTTCATCTATTTTATACGATTGTTTATTATGTTAAAAATCAATATTTGGTACTACGCTTGTTATTCCCTAAATACAATCTTTCATTGCTTAGAAATTTGCTTCTACTCTTTTATCACATCCTCCTTCGTCTTAATTTAATCATTTCAATTCGACGAAACAAATTTTAAATTGTGAAACTTTCGAAAAATCATTACATGATTATTTTTCGACGATCATAGCGAAAGAGATTAAGGAGGTTAAATCATTCCATTACAAGCCATAGATCATTTTACGAATAAAAACGTTCAATTCCCTTCCCTTAAACATTCCTTGAAGTATCGGTATTCCCCTCGTCTCTGGCGATTCACGCGTAAACTGATCAGCGAAAAACAAACCGGGTAATCGCATAAATCTGAGGTTTGATCTCTTTGCGCCTGCAATCAGGGGGGAATTTTATTCCGTAGACGGAAATAATTCCATCGTTGTCGGGACGATTTCGTATGCGAGCCGCGCGCTCTACGCCTCTAGTCGTATCCGTATCGATGCAAGGGTCGTTGATAGGAGGCAGAAAGGGATGGATAGAGCGAGTGGCGGATGTATTTGCATTACATTATCGAAGTTAACGCGAAAGGGTCGCGAAATCGCTGCGAAACGGAAATTATACAACGGATCGAATTATTGGCCTGTGCCTCGACGAAGAATGCCACGAATAACGCGAGCCCCGCGAATTCATTTCCGGTCGGTCGCCACGAGCTGGGATTTAACCAAGTAACGAATGACGGGGCGGCAACTTTTCCTATGCATTTCCACCGTTCTTTCTTTTCTGTTGCTGGTCAACGTCGCTTCACGCACACGCTAGCGGGAATTAGATTCGCGGATTTACATTAATTTCACGCGAGAAAGTGGAGGGATAGAGGGTATAGAATAGAGGGGAGGTTTGTACGCGTACACCACTTTAATATCGTCCGGCACGCGTTTAATGCCTCGCGTATTTTTCCAATTAACGAGGTGTCGGCGAATTAAAGCGAAACCTTTCTTGCCACTCGCGTGCGCTCCTCTCGAATGCATGGCATTTTGAAACGGGAATGAATTATTAACGGTCACATTGTTACTCTTGGCGTGTGTGTATGTGTTTTCCTTTTCGTTTTTTGTTAACTACAAGCGCTTATCGCGACGAAATCTGCATTACGTATCGAGAAATAAATCGCAGGGGATTATTGTATTCGTTGTTGTAATATCAATATACTACTTCTAATACTTTTATATACCCTGTGTGAAAGCGCTATTAAAAATTCTTTGAAACTCCATTCAATATTTCTGTTTTCTCTATACTGTTTGATCATGCTTCCTTTTTTAATTCGTTATATGTACAAATTTTATTTTATTTCGATTTTCATCCACTTACGTTAGAAACGTCATATCCATCGTCAAACTTTATAAAGAGTTATTCAAATCTAACGCCGTCTTTGTGAATGATATAAACCGTTTAGTGTTAGTAGAAGGTAGTACAATTTTAACCATGGACAGGTATACATTGCGGCAACGCATTTACATTATTCAAACTTATGAAAATGGGTCATTGTTTTCAAGCAAAATTCTGTTTAGCGACGAAGCTCATTTCACGGTGGATGGATTCGTTAATAATCAAAATTGTCGTCTCTGTGGTGATGGAAATCCTCGTATTATTCATGAAAAATCTCTACATTCATGGAAAGTCACCCTTTGGTGTGCACTTCGGGCAAATGGATTCATTTGACCAATTATCTTCGTATTGTACATTTGAATGATACTCTATTCCATGTATAATTGTTCGTACTTTCAACGAAAAGAAACAGCTTGACAAAATTCTAAATAGTTTGCGTTTTGTTAAAAAGAAACGTGTACGCGTGTAAATTGGATGAGCCTATATATATATCAAGATTAGTAAGAAATTCATCTAGCACATGTAAAAACCTCTCTCGTATCTAAAGGGTAAATGACAGTGTACCTCTACTTATGTAAGCCAGACTATTCACATTAAATTTAATCACCTAAGGGAAAACTGCCAAAGGATGCCAAAGCGTATAAACGTTGAAAGCGAAAGGGAACGAACGAGTCAGGGCGTAATGCGTTTCGCTTAAAAGCATATGCTAATGAAAGCTAGATCGCCGATGATGAAAGTAAGTCGCAGCTCTTTAATAACAGAGATCACGTGTCGCGATTATTCCCCGCTTTTAAGCAATATCGCGCGATCCGGCCAATAAGCTACGGCAAGCTTCGTGATATCGAACCAGTGAAATTACCGTTTCAGATTGTATTTATATTCACCCGGCGTCCGACTGATAAAGCGTCGAGTGGAATATTCAATCAACCATGACGGGGGAGGGATGAGGGGGATGGGGAGATACACGAGGAAGCAAGACGCCGCGCGACGACCGTGCCAGAAGGAGGTGACGGTAAAAGGATCTCGAACAACTGGTGGATGGTAAGCCTGTTGATCGACGCTGTTTGTGAATTCCTTACCAGAGCGGGAGGAATAACGTCACCAGAGCGAGGGGCAAACGATTCAACGGTGTTCCGTGTATTTACGCCCGGAGGCGTGGATACGTAATTAGACGTGAAACCTGTCCCCAATTTAATTCCCCTCTTTATCTTTATTTCTCGCCGGGTGTGCACGATGATTCTTAGAGCATGATGGAATTTTACTTTCGTCCCCTTTTTAGAATTCAACCGTCGTAACTAAACGACACTTACAAACACATTTACGCCCTTCCCCCTCCCCGTGGAATGTCGTTAAATATTCTTTTCACGTATCGGGGTGAAAGATGATTCGATCTTTAGTGATAATTCTATTCGTTCTAAATTCTTAACCGGAATACAATTTAAAGGTAATTAAAGATCGAATTGATCGTTCGGTCCACCTACCTGAACATCCTTGGTGAATTGATTGTTGCAATAGATGTGGATAGCCGAGAATTCTCTGACCTTGTCGAACTCGAATTTAATCTCGACCGGTTGTCCACGTGTATCGTTTCTCCAGCCAACCCAGCCCTGTGTGCGATCGTTATCGTAGTATCCCAGTTTGAAGTTATCAGGGCCCGTCTTGCCGTCTGTCAGTTGGCCCAAGCCACGTTGCAGCTCTCCGTCCCAGTGTCCGTCGTAGGTGGCATCGAAGAATTCCCATCCATTACCCCTTTTATCACCTTGTGGCATCGAATAGGATACCACACCATCTGTGGCAAAGAGGTCAAGGTGTAAAGTCATCGTTGAATGGTCTATTCTCTAATGACTCGTGTAAAAGCCTCGACTATGGCGGCGGACATTGTTATGATTGCGCGGGAACACGGTATGGGGTATGTTGGAACTTTCGATAAAGGGAGCAGAAACGAAGATTAATGGTTATGAGACTTTTCAACGAAGTAAAATATGGAATGCGTAGATATGTTAATTTTTTTCTCTCTTTCCCCCCCCTTTTTTTAAATACTATGCGGGAGTAATTAACGAACTTTCATGGATAACAGAACAAACAAAAATGTTCACTCAAATGATCGATGTTCGTTG
This sequence comes from Anthophora plumipes, assembly GCA_951804975.1. Lineage (NCBI taxonomy): Eukaryota > Metazoa > Arthropoda > Insecta > Hymenoptera > Apidae > Anthophora > Anthophora plumipes. The sequence continues at coordinate 23,306,444 of OX638112.1, read as the reverse complement.
ATAAGAATTTAATTGAAATAATTAACAACCGATGGTTTTTCCCATTGATATTTATTCACAGGAGGGGAAAAAAAAATGTACTTCGTTAGCCTGTAAACGGCGTGTTAAAGTGATTGCAGAGCGTTTGGGAATTCACAATTAATTGAACTTACACGCATCATGAATGTGCAAGGCACAATAGCTGTCTACGTTACCTGGACTATGTACATTTCTGTTTGGTTAAACGTTTAATTCGATGTTGATTCATCAAAGGAAGAAAGGGATAATTGTACAAGCAAGATTCTGAAAAGCAAATTTGCGCACACGGCAACGGCATAAGGGTTAATGGACAGTCCGGTGAGTATTCTAAGCGGCGGCAAGTTCAACGAAAATTGGAGAGTGCAAACAGCTTACCGCTCCAGTAACATCCGTAGAGCTCGACCCGCATGCAAACCGTCCGCGTGTGATGGCTGTAGGGCAGAAAACGGATCTTGCTCGCCCACAGAGGCGGTTCCAGCTCGTGCTTGGACTCCAAATACGTGTTCGTGTTACCCTGTATTACCTGGAACCGTGGAAACCTTGGTTAAAGACCAGGACAATTCTGGTCTTCGGTGTAACCTTTGAGTTCTCCTCTGTTTCAGCCTCGGGAGAACTGTCGGATTTCTTTCCCCGTCCCCCTGCTGTCCTAGATAACTTCAACTTGGATCATTAGGAACGTGTATATGCCACATGGAGACGCTCTAACTCGCGTTCAACTCACTTTGGGAATGGCATTGTGTAAAGTTCATGAAAGGAACAACACACGGAAACGTTCAATAATTTCTATCCTTCTATCTGATTTTAATTCGACTCTTTTTCACACGACGGTCAAAAGTGCACGACGTTTTCCGTTAACGTTGTATTTCAAACGTATAGCAACATCTATCGAGAAAAAGAAAGAAAAGAAAAAAAAAATAGAGAAAGGGAATGGAAGTATTCCGTCAATCCCTCTTGCTCCCGGTGGAACGTTTCAATCTATTTGACGCGGTGCCGACAGAAAAAGGTATAATAGGTACGCGTCAACGTGTCTGTGGCAAGGTTGCCCCTCAAACGACGCACACAGTATTCTGTCAAAGCATCCCCTCGTTCAAATGACATTTATATCGCTTGGAAAGATGCGTTTCTGCACTTCGATACATACTGAAATACCATCGTCTGGCTGTGGACATCCCGTCACAGGACGGACATCGCGTTCCACAGCATCAGACGGGGGCTAAGGACTAATTTCATCCTGCATTCCACCACGTTAGGTATGATGAGGGAAGAGAGGGAGATGGTAGGGTTGATGGGTGGATCACAGAGACGCAGATAGCTCGAGGAAGATCGACTATAGCACACAGAGAGAGAGAGAGAGGGAGAGAGAGAGAGAGAGAGAGATGGAAACATTCGTGAAGGGGTTGAGTTAAACGTCCATTGCCCGCATTCTCTGATCCTCGTCGGGGAGACAACCATATTGCAGATTCTCTCTCTCTCTCTCTCTCTCTCTCTCTCTCTGTCGTTTTACACGTTTCCATCTCTCTATTTTGGAGCGTGCACAGAGTTATGCAATATTGATTTCACGTTGTGGGTTTATGAATAAAATAAGCGGTTTATCTGACGTTGGCACAGGGTGGTGGACGGCGTGCAGAAAAGCGAAGGTGGAAAAGGGGTGCATGGTCCCAGGAGATCACGCGAAGTGGCGTTACCCATGGCGAGTAGATAGCCACGGCCACGGAGGTCCGTGTACAAGGTACACGAACACACGTTGATACACGTGTCGGTACACTGGGCAAACGGATAAATCTACGTGGCTGTGTGTACGTACGTATGTGAACGAGATGCCGGTAGTTTCTTGTGTGCGGCCCAGCATGCAACACAGTTGCGTGACAGAGCATTTTGCGGCGAGCACGACACATTCTGCGCACGTTTCCTACCCTCCCCCCCGAACGTATACACGTTCCGTACCATCGGCTGGGCTCTATCTCTTTTTGGTACGACTAAGCATCGACTTCGACTACTATTACCGCTTCTATTCCCACCGCGCCTTTCCATTCCTTTGTACCACGGCTATGTTAGTAGAACACACAACCGTAGAGCACCGCTTCTTTCGATTTGTTTGCCTGGTTATTGAAATACCTCTTCCACTCATTCTTTTTTTGTATTTTTTTTTATTTTTCGATTGTTTGTTTCGATATTGGATTACTCAAACTACTGCTGCTGGATCTCACGTGTTTCGAACACGCTGCTGTTGATACTTTTATCTTTGTGAGTGTATACATTAGTATTGTTGCGTGATATGATATTTCTGAAGTGACAGTGAGTGAGATAAATCGGTAGAAGAAATGTTAGGGAGGTCGTAAAGTAAAATATTCATCAACGACACTTATCAACCTTTTGCAGTCTGTGATATTTTCGCAATTTCGTTATACCAGGTCCGCGCTATATTTGTAATTTTATTTTATTTAATTTTATATATTTTAAAGTTTTATAAACAAATATTAAACGAGAAATATTCTCGGAATAACTAGCATTGTTTTCAATACGTGATGTCGAGACACATTCGACGTAAGACTGCAAAGGGTTAATACAGCGACATTTTTCGATTGAAACTGAATATTATCTCAGACTTTTATACCTTCAAACATATAAACTTCGACATTTGACCGATCTCACAATCTCACTATATTTCTCTCATCGACTATACATTCAAACTTTTACAAATATTTATAACAATCTGAACTAAAATAGAACACAAACAGACGTATGTATATACAAAACGTAATATAGATTTAAAGAATGCGATTCAGTTCTCTAGAAATATTTCTTCCAACAGTAACACATTTTTATTTTCCACGAACGCCATCGTTCTAAACGTCGAATACGTGACGCGACCACCGTACGTATCGAGCTCTCTTCATAAATATATAATTAAGGCTTTTCAATATTGGAAAGCAATCCTTAGGCTTTTCCCACCCTTACGTTGCTTCTCCTGCCGGCTCGCAGGTCATCGTTTCCTTCGAGAAACTGCCACTTGGAAAGCACTCCCTAAGGTGAACCCTTACCTCTTGGCCGGCGTATACCTTACAGAACCCGTGCTGGCAAGCCACCCCTCTGTCTGGGGTCGATTCTTTCTCATTTCGGGCACCCAGGGACCTGTGCCGGTAGCACGTTACACCATCACCGCTGCCACACTTTCCACTGGCGTAGAAACGTGCATTTGTTCCCCGGGAATTTAATGAGATTGCAACGTGCCCTTAGAATTTAATTTCTCAAAATGGTTCCCCTAAATCTATCGTGCCACGGAACATTCAGGTTCTCCGGAAATTCTGTGCTTTTCCACTTAGATTCGAATGAAATTACGCGTAGTTACGTCAATGCCTGATTGTAAGCGATTTCGGAGGCGTGTATTCGACAATTTCGTAGTATTACCTTCAATTAATTTTGTCAAATCTATTTAATCCGGTTAATTTATAAAGCCTTCGTTTATATCAAAATATGCATAGTGACTTGTTTAACGAATTGGAAAATATTCATCTTTTTTTAATTAACTATCTTTCAAACGTAACACTATAACTGGAAGCAAAGTTGAGAGAAAATTCCCGACAACAGAACACTTTAGAATTTTGAATCCACGATTGTATCGTTCTAATTAAAATCGTGTTCTCATGGCGATTTATGTTCACGTCCCAAGTACAGAGATTCAACATGTGTCAGATGAAATCACTTCGGCCCTCTCTTTTCTTCTTTTTGTTTGCTCGTCAACATAGCTAAATGCAGGTACACGTTCAAGTTGTTGCAACGAAGCAATTTACCTCGCATGCATCGTGGTTGTTCACTATTCATCGTTGGCACTGCGCGATAAACACGGAACGAAGTATCATATTTTTACGAGGGCTGACGCCACTGAGCAGATGCACGCCATTCTTCCGTGTATAAGCCTTCAGGGTGATGACTGAAAAGGGAGGATATTACTTTTCATTACCCTGGCAGCGCGAGACCTTCGAAACGTTAGACGACCTTGCAACTCTACCTGCTCTACAGTATACACACAAGTAACAACGAGAGAGAGAGAAAGAGAGAGAGAGAGAGAGAAAGAGAGAGAGAAAGGTAGGAAAAGCGGTGAGGGTGTACGTGCCCTTCTAATGCAATTTCCTGCTACTTTTACTTTCCCCCTCGACGATGCACGAACGCGTGCGTGCGTGCGTGCGTACACGCCAGTGCATGCGCACAGGGGTCAAGTGTTAAGCGGTGAGCAATTATAGCTGATATCGATCTGCGTTATTGTTCGGGGTTCTTCGGTTCATAGTCTGAGTGTTTGCTCGTGTGATTTGTATTTTCTGACCGTTTTACCGTTAGAAAATTGTACTGAAAATTGTCTAGATAATATAACGGTAAAATTAATATCCTTCTGATGATATATCGTGGGATAATGAAGATTATAAATTATGCAAGCGGCTCTATTTCGTAAATCTTGTAAATTAAAGAGCAGGGATATTAGACATGTTAGAAAGATGTCTGGGATAATTAGTTAGTTCGTTACTGATACAGTAAAAAATTTGTAATGTTTAAAGAAAAGAAAAAAGAAGAGAAAAAGAAGCTGATTTAATTACAATGAAGAATAGCTATGGAAGGTGGATGCCGTGGAAAATAAGCGTGTTTATTGCGTGGAAAGTTGCTGAGATTACGAGACGGAGTGCAGGAAGGAAGTTGATCTTGTTAATAACTCTGAGACCCGGGAGACAATATCAGCAAAGATACCTGTCGTCTTGTGTGCGCTTCATTCATCACTCAAACACTGTAAAATTACATTGCGACCTCGTTTCCCGTGGCCAAGGATGCGGTCCATTTTTGAACGAGTAAACGACGAGGAAATCCACCCCAAGACCAATTGTTTCGCTTCGAACGAGCTATGTTATTGTCTACCTCTTGGTATCAAGGCGAGCGGCTTCTATCTCCACGCTTTGTTAGCAAGTATATATAAAGGTATATTTATCATAACATCGTCATTGAAGGCTTGATTTTTATGAACCGAGGAAATTGAATGTAAACATTGTTGCCGGGTAGCTGAACGTTAATTGAAAGCCATTCAGATAGGATCCTTCACCGATGAGAATTCATTTCTTCCCGCGAAGACATACGCGAAACGTTTCTCTCAACGTTGGAGGACGTTTTTCACTTTTATAGTATCTCAATGTGCTGTTGATCGAACGTTAGCAACTTTGATTTTTTCCGGTTATTTGGATCGGATGCTAACGTACGAGGAAACGTTAAAGAGATTGCTTATCCCACGAGGATGCTCAGTAGAAAAATTCGGTGAGCCAGGCGTTCCACCGTTCTCCACTTAAGATACGCGATTTTCAAGAACCTATAACTTATGCCTATGACCGTTTTTGCCTATCGAGGTGGCGTATAAAGGAAATTTATTGCATCGGAGCGTGTACGTCGCGCTCGTGCCTCCATAGACGAGCGTTTCCGTTCAACCGCTCGCTCTCCGCCGCGATGTTATTGGATTTTCGGTCCTCGATAGAACGATATTTTTACGAGAACGTTTTACTTATTTGCCCACCCCGCCAACTATATATCTACAGATCCACCTGATTACGTTTTACATGAATGCAAATATCGTATTCGCGGTAAATTCGCCGGGGTTCAATCGATGAACGTCGCTCCTCGAGGACGTTCATACAGTCCGACAATTTCAATGCATACTTCGGTACATGATATCATTTTATTTTTCTTGAAATCTCTTGCTTAAATTACCGGTTGTAATAATACTGGTAAGATACAAAATTTGATTAAAAAGTATTAGGGTAAAGTAGGCTAATATGAGACCGTTCATAACGAGACTCCAGCATATCTCTGTTACGGAGAAGTCTCGAACGTCGCAGTGACAGTTCTTTGTTTCAGAACTAACCGTAGTTGAGTTGCATTATACGAATGTGACGTAGAAAACAACGTAGTGTCTTGTGCAAGCATATGAAAATTATGATGCAGAATGCTTGTTTTGCACAAGATTTTATTCTTCAGATGTACATGGTGAACAGTGGGTTCAGTGTATAAAATGTTACCAGTGGGTCCATGAAGACTGCGGTGCAGACGAAATTAATTTTGTATACCCAATGTGTGAAAAAAAGATAGGAACAATAAGTTTTGACAAAATGAAGCCTGGGGCTCATATTAAGCGACCAGTTTTTCAAATCATGGGTTTGCATACTTTTCATTTTTATTTTATTATGATCGAACTCTATCTGTTTTGTTATCATTTCTAATATGTTGCAAAAGTGTACACATCATACATTTAAAAGATGTATCGTATTTTAATAAAAGTATTTTTAATCTAGAATTGTGTTTGCTTAAAGAAATGGGTCTTATATTCGGCTATTTTACCCTATACTCTTTGAAAGAAGAAAGTAACTACGTCAAATTCAGCTTTATTAGGAAATATTTGCAAAAATTTGACACCTCATTCATATTGTGTATTTGGCATATTCACAAATATTTATTTAATTCATTTCCAATTAATCAATCGGCAACTTAAACTACAAAACAACGAACAAAATTAATTTGTATTTAATAAAATCACTCTTGAACAATATCTATCTAAGCATTCCTACACGAATGATCCCAATATTCCCAACCTAACCACCAAAGTATTAAAATACAAACTACGCTTAGCCATAGTTAACATCTACGAACTTAAAAGTTCCAAAAATTCCCCGCTGCGTATGAACGTTCAACTTCCGGCGAAACATTAGCAAACCTTTCACGAGATCCAGGAAACACGCGTACATCTATCTGTAACTCCAGTACCTCCCTCGACCGTCCAGCGAATTGAACGTTTCACATGCTCGATGCGTTTGCCCATTCGCGGTTAAACTTTCAAGCCCGTTCCCGCGGTTCGATACCAGTTCCCGCAGTATCTCCGGCCCAGCTAGCAGGATCTGGTTTCCGTTGAAGCGCGACTCGCTTCATCCGGCCCATTAGAAACAGTTATGGTACCAGTTAGAATAACAATCGGCTGTGATAAAGCAGCCCTGTAACCGCGTATATTCCGTGACGTGGACGAATTATCTTGCGGACAACATTTCGCTAATGTCTCCGGCTTCCTGTGCGTGCAACATTATAACTAACATTACACACCGGCCGTAATATCGCGCCCCATGCTGCCACCCTTACCTTTTTCTACCTCCCTCTCTTTCTCTCTGGTAGATATACATGTGTATCTACGTTTATATACGTGCGTGAGTACGTGTGATTTACGTGGAACCAGCTTTAGCCAGGTTCCAAGAGTGGGAACCAACGCAGAGCGTCGCTGGTGCTAGGTTGCGTGTCGACACGCACACGTTCGTCTCTGCTCACGCACCCTCCTCGCTCCTGTACTTATCCCCTGCCGTAATTATCGGATTTCCACACGGAATTCCCGCGTCACGGGTGAACCTACGTAGAAAAGCTGACAGTTCGGGGCTGGTTGTTCGCGTGAGACGATAATGACGAATCGAGCGAGTTGGTCGCTACGTGGATATGGACGATAACTATATATATACACACACCCTTGTAGAGCTAACATCTTCTCAACACTATTCGTTGAACTCTCTTTGATTCGAAGAAACCACACGATGAAAGTAGTCGCGTGTCTCGTTGCTTTTAACCTCGATACTTTATGTTGTTCACGACATTTATCTGACCGCTGTTATCTAACGCTCTTTTTTTTCTATCTCTCTTTTGTTTTTATATAATACTTCAGTAATAGGAAACGTAGTTCAGCGTAGAGTAACTTTTTTCGTATAAATCGTCGAATGAAGGTCTACGAAGCCGGTGCATAGGATACTGTTCTCTCGCGTGTGCACGCTTTGTAGCACCGCGCGAGGCGTGCATACAGTTCCGTGATTAAACAACATTTCGAGATTCAACGCGGCGAGTTTGTCATGGTAAAAATCGCGGGAGAAAAAACGTTCGTGAAAAGGGGGAATGGTACTACTGATGGGGTAGCGCAGAGAGAACGGTGTATCTCCTCTGTCGAGGGTCACTGTATTCTACCGAGAAGCATGATTAAGAGCCGTTTTAAAACTACTACCGTACACGGTGATACACGTTCGCTTCCTTTGAGAGCGAAACCGGGTCACTCTGATTAATTGAAATTTTTTTCCGAAAAAAAAGGAAAAAAAAAGAAAGAACGACCGGCGCTACTAACTTTCCCGATCCTTTCTGTATTTTCGTCCCATTAAAATACGGGTAATTAATGCCGCGACATTCTTTCGTGGGCCGTTAATAGAACGATTCGACGGTAAAAAGATGCGTATTCTACGAAACACGGTACGTTTGGGATTCTATCTGTATCGTTTTCAGTATTCGTTCGACGGTGTCGTATCTTTTTTTTTTTGCTTCCTTTCTACCACCCACCGACCACCTCTCGGTTATTAAAAAAAGGCGCAATCCCGCCTTAACGGCTTACGTTGCAGTAAATAAAATAACGAGTCGGAAGGTGGTTGTGAAAAAGAGGAAGACAGAAAAGTGGGACGGGAAGTACATACGTCAGTGCTCATTAAAACTATCGCGATGTAGGAAGGGTGGAAAAGTGGAACGATTCCGGAGCTCAGTGTTCGAGCATCGTTGGCACGTCTATTTTTCCATGCGTTTTTCCTTCTTCTTGTTTTCTTCTTTTTTTTCTTCTTCTTTGCGAGGCTTTTTGAAATAACATTCGTGAACGAAGCGTCGCGATACGGTGATTAAAACGAGAACACGGAGGAGAACACGAGTGGATGATCCGACAACTAATCGCCGGAATTCTTCGTTGAAATAAATCTCAAGTTAGATGATCTTTTGTTTCTTTTTTTTTTCAACTAGATCCTGTCACTGTGTTGGACGTGACGTGTGTAGCAGGAAGAAGAGAAAGAAGAATGCTTTCTCCTATTGCGAGATCGCACCATATCGTACGCGGCATCCGAATGAAATCTTCGCGAAGAAAGAGGTAGCAGAGGGCGAAGGCTCAAGGGAAGAAAGGTAACAAAGATGTTCTCAATTTCTACAAAATTGTACGTGATTTTCTTGAAGTTAATAAGAGTTCGTATTCAGTTCACGGTATGAGGAATAGCGTCTTAAAAAATGTACAGAAATGCTTTGCTGAAAGCTAGCAATAAAGATAGACTGTAATACAATCTATGGAGTAAAATTTTTATAATCCATTCTTTCGACGATAATAGTAGGATAGTCGTGTAATTAGTTTTATTAGCAATGCAGCCAAATTGCTAGGTGTTTATGCAATGGTAGCATATCAATGTATGCAAAATACATGAGAGTAACGTTGCTATATTACTAAATATACTACAGTTTATTTATGAATTAGCTTTGAAATTTATCTATTTCATAAGCATATTCATGATCGTATTATAACATGAAATATTCAAATCGAAATATTCGCGATGGTAATCACAAGCTGGCAGAAAAAAACAGCAAGAAAATCATCAAGAATCATGAAAATTATTTCAATGACAGAACTATTCTCATTCTTTTCAAATAAAGATTTGATTGTATCGAAAAAACAAAAAGAATTTATTTCTACACCTAATATATTGCATACATGCTACTAATTACACACTGACTAACGAACAGCAATAATGTAGAATCACTAAGTTTTTAATGAAAGCACTTTTAAATTAATCTTCATGGATCAGCAAAATTTCTCGTCCAAAAAATGATGTTAAAATTTCACGAAATAGTACGGTCGTACCCGCGTACACCGATGCATTCATTATCGAGCTCTTGGCCTGAAGAAAAACAGGCCTGGCTGCTCCTTGGCCCAGAACGCGAACGTGCACGCGCATTTGTGGAGTCGGGCAGAGAGAGGAGAAGCTTGTTGGCGCCTCGAGCCTTAATTACCCTGGGCGGTCTTTTGAAGCTTCTACAGCTGCCGTCTTTGGTCCCGTGACAATTATTATTACGCGGATACAACTCGCGCGGCCGCATACACAAACAGTCTGCCAAGGACATTCTTGCTTTCTCCCGGCTGCTGCCGTGTCGCCTCAAACTGTGGATGGTACTCGCGTGTGCTGAAAACTTAAAGCTTCCGGCCGCGTCGGCAGGGGCTCGGTGGTATTCGAGAGTACTCTTTTTCACCCTTCTTTGGGTAATTTCGCGAAAATATCCGAGAAATTCCGGCGAACTTGCGAGGGAACCACGCAAAAAGCGAAGAAATTCGACCTTCTATGGCGGAGGAAGGATCGTCGTGGCTTGGAGTGTAATTAAGGGAATCTTTTCGCTAAAAGAGCATGTCCCGGAAGACAAGATTACACGATGCCAGTTAAACCTTTTTTTATTATCTTCGCTAAATAGATTATTCTCGTATATATACATATTTTTCTTGGTTTTATTATCTTGTTAAGAGAGTGTACAGTACTCCTGAACGAGGAAACATTACAATCATCAACGTGTTTTTCGATTTTGCAGATACGATTTAGGACATTGTTATAATTGTTCAATTTGCAACGAGGACAAGGAGGCTTGGCGAACGAGGATGAGAATCTTTTCGACACGATCAACGAAGAAGTATCCCGCGGAGAACGATAATTGGGACAGTTTGGTCGCGAATTAGTGAATAATCATGAGGCTGCTGAAGGATGGAAGTTGGTCTTTGCATGAAATCATAAGGTTGAACACGTGACGGGGAAGCCGTCGTCGTTTCAAGAACTTCTGCAGTATGCTGCTGCTGCTGCTGCATTAGCGCCGGCGCAAGTGGTCCATCAATATTAATAAGGCAGTAACTGGACAGCGGATGTATAGAGATGGTCGATCGGATAACCGATTTACTAAAAAGAGAGAAAAAGAGACAAAGAGAGAAAGAGTGGCGCTCCTCACGCCTCTCGACCGGCCTTCAGGGAAATTTACAGTTTTATTTTGCATACCAGCCCGTTCTGCGAGGCCGGAATTTTTTAAACCTGGCAACGTGAAAGTTTCACGGCGACGATGGGATGATTAATCCTGTGACGCCTAGTAGCCGGCCGGATTTGCATTTAATGACGATATCTACGGGGCAAGTAATTCAATATCCTGATTCGCGAACTTCTTTGAACTTGGTTGCTGTTGATAGCTTTGATAAATCGCCACCCAGGCCATAACGTGTGCTACATCTTTCAAGCTTTTACACCTTCGAAAAATCCCAGACGATAATCGTTTCATCGTTACATTTCATCGCTGGTAACTATCTACCCTTGAGGAAATTAATCGTTTGATTTCAATTAATAAATCACGAACCACCGTTCGTACGCGCGCGAAGAACACTAATTTATATCAGGTTGTTCGATGCACAAAAGGGAACAATCGGCAATTCAAGCACGCTCGTAAGTGTCTTACCGACCGTATCGTCGTTGAAATTAGACTTTACACGAAATCACGAAGTGGAACACGCGACTCGAACCTCCGTGGTTTGTCAAGACCAGACCACAGTCCCTTGCCACGTTAATCCTGGCTCACTTGGTCCATCAATATTAATAAGATCCCAACCGGACAGCAGAGATGTAGGAGAAAGGACCGATCACCTGACCAATTTGCCTGCTCTCTGCTCGTTCAAGTTTTTTCGCTACATCTCTCAGAGATGTATCGTTCGACTTGGTAGCGTCGTAAAACCGAGCCAGAACCGTTCGTGCATTAATGACCGTCATGTCAACTTCGGGATCGCGCCCGAAGGGACACGGGGCTTAAAGTGTCGTAATAGCTGCATCGACGAAGTCCATAAACACCGGACGAAGCTGTGGACGATAAGTTCAGGAGAAAAAAAGGAGAAAAAAAAAACGTTGTCGTGTCGCCCATGGCGGGTCTCCTTACGAGCTCTCTTATTGCACGTTGCTTCCACTTTAAACCGGTACTTGTTGAAACAGCCCCGGTGTGTATCCTGTCGAGGCTATTCGTTTCGTACGAAGTGCTCTTAATTCTTCGATAAGTTTCTTAGTTGCACGGTTAATTTACTTGGAAATTTATTGGGATATTGACAGGTTTATTCATAGCTTGATTAGTTTATCGTTGGAACTTATTGAGAACGTGATCGTATCGCTACAGGATTTCTTTCGTTATACCTGTCGGATTTACATCCTCAGGTACAGATACGTAATTAAGTATATCCCACTGTACTTTCCATTACAAGTACGTCATACAAGAACGTACTGGCAATGATCATCGTGGCTCTGTATGTCGTGTACGAGCATATAATAAGCGTTTAGCTGTGGAGTGTTCCGCACTCGGAGGGTTAACACGCTCGTCGTAAATCACGCTTCCCCGTAACGAAACGAGAAAATAGTAATAATCGTTTAATTGACAGTTTTCTAACGAGTCACTTGTAGCAATCTGCACGTTCGTTACTTTGTACACGTATTTCTTCTTCAGCCGTAAAGACTCTTGTATTCCAAACGTTTGCCGTATCTTTCAATTAACCTTTTCGCAACCAGTGATTCCAGTAGCCATTTTTACGGGCCACGAACGACCGCAGTTGATACTTCCTTTAGTACGATGAATCTTTCCGTAAGCTGTATGAAGACTTTCATGGAAGATTGCATGTCAAAGTCTTTTTAATCATGTTCACGTAGGATTTCGTGGTATTCTCAAGCACATTCGAGCTCCTTCTTTCATTTCTCTTGTTCATATTACTGTTCAATAGTGGCGTAATTCAAAAAATAAATTTTATACGAAAAATAATTTAAATTTTTATTTCGTTATATGTTATGAAGTCACAGAGTTAGAAATATGTCATTTTACACGATAAAAATTTGTGCAAAAGAAGAAAAGAGAATGAAATTCTTTGAACTATGTCACTAGCAATGCCAAGTAACGATAAGGTAAGATTACAAACATTAATATTATCCTACTGCTCTATTTTTGAATTTAATATGCTATACTATTGTATATTACAGTGATTACAAAGCAAAACGCTTCGAGAGCCGAAATTCCCGGAAAGAAAAATCAAAGATCTAGCCGCTTCGCTCAAGGACTTTTTGTGTATAATACAGAAGCAGCTCGCTCGTGAAACTTAGGAACACAAAGGCCGCAGGAAGGCTCGAGGCTTGGAGAAGCAGGGCTCGACAAAGTGGCGCATCGTCGGTACGAAATTAGCTTACGGATTCGCGATAAGCGGCTTACATTTCGAGCGGGATAATCCTCCGGTCCGGTCTTCGATTCTTGATCGTTGAGCTTGCGGCACTCGCGCGCGAGCGTCGTGAACGTTCACGTGTTCTGCTGTTCAAGAGGCACCACACCACCAGGAATAACAATCCGCTGGCGTGGCTTTAATCGGCATGGAATTATTATTTCAGGCCAATGACCACCAGGCCAAAGCAATTCGGTTTCGACTATTCCGAGCGCAGCTGTTGGCCGACCGATCGCCGACAAGCAGATGCGCGAATCGCTCGTAAATCACGATATCTTAAGCGGTTTTTATCAACGCGCGTGCACTTTTGATCGTGATCCCTTTCGCCATCTGTGAAACGCTTTCAATCTTTCATATCGATATGAACAAGATTCATCGTTAATCAGTACGAATAGAATTTTACAATCGAAGATATATATAAGTAAGGTTTATAGAAATGGAAGGTTCAGTAGACAGATATTAGACGACCGAGCGTCAGCAAATTAGTTAATGGAGTCTCGAGAGATAAGGGTACTCACCTCTTTCCCTTTGATATCTCTGTATCGAACCCACTTGCCCAGACGCGGTCGCCAGTACTCGAGCAGATACGCCTCTGCATACTCAACACCCAGACCGTTCCCGAAGCGACCTTGGGTAGCGGTACCCGTGATCAAGTGAACTGTATGAAGGTCGATCTCCAACCATTCTCGGGCTTCCTGGGTGATCTGATTCTTGGGACACCATGCGCCGCCGAGATTCTCCACTTTTAATCTGGAACAGATAGAAGTGTTTCGTGTTGATTAGTTGTGACACCATTTTAATTGTCGTGTAATTAGTTGGATGAATAATTTAATTCTCTTCAAGATATAAGAGAATTTACAAGGTTAATAATTAACGAAGTTTTTTAAATCTTATATATAGGTTTGCTATAACGCAGCTGCGTTAAATTTGTTACGTTAAAAGGTACGTTTATTAAACAGATATTTCTAAATTTTACTGCTCCGTCGGAAGAGAGAGATTCGTTAAGTTTAGAAATCCTTGACGACCTCCAACTTTTAAAGTTTGCATTTCGTTAGAAAACCGGCGAATGCGTGGATTAAAAATTCCCCACTTTCCTCTCGACCTTGCTCTTTCTTTTTTTTTTTTAATTCTAACATGAAAAATGAGTTTGCCAAGAAGTGCTTCAACTTCAATTTCATTAATTTTTCAACGAACCGTGTGAAATTTTCAAAGTATCCTTGAAAGTTCACACTGTTTAAATATGTAAACATTAGAAAATCGATTTCTTTCCCCTTCCGTTTCAACCCTTTAAATCAGTTCGAAAGAGTGTAAGAAAAAGGTTGAACGAAACGTAACCGTGGTGGTTTGTAACTCGAGTCACGTCCTGAGGAAGTTTCTGCGTATCGGAGCAACGGATAATCGGACACAACATTCTTTAAAAGATTCCAGGAACTTCGACGTCTCGACTTTTCTCTTCTTTTTTGAACTCTCTAGCGAGGATCCGATTATTTTTCAGCACGGCTTTCAATACTTTCGCGGGCATAACGAATTAATTAAACGTGAAGAAGATACTAGGCGACCTTTTTTTCGTCTCCTTTTCCAATCTCGTCAAGGATTCGAGACCCCAGTCCTGCCAGGAGTTCACCGAAGATTTTCAAACTAAATTCCGATATCGCAACGAATACGGGGCCTCGTTCATCGGCAACTTTTAATACTTTCATTATTCCAATAATAAATTTGAGCACCCTCCAATAGGGAACTTCTTAGACTGAACTTACTCTGCCTCGATCTTGCACATTAAATACACGCTCGAAGCGACGGTGAAGTGGAAGAGGGAAGAAAAAAAGAAAAAAAAAGGTACCAGGAAAACACGAGTTTAACTACTTAATGGGACTGAGCACGAGTAGATAGCCAGGAAGAAGTATAAGTGATACTTAGGAACTTTCGAAAATCACCTTTGTCACGTGAATCCTTAACACGCTTCAACCACTATCACAAGGAGATTTCATATTTTACCACTCGATGCGAACAAACACATTGTTTCTTTCACTTTACGATCAATTTTAACGTTTCGAGAATTTTAAAACTACCTAACACGTTCCTAGCCCCCTCTGCACACTCTACTCGGCGGCGAAGCAATTTCAATCGTCATTAAAAAACCAACAGTCTCGCTGGGATGGGCTCATTTAAAATTAAAAACGAGTAGAATAATCATAACACTGTGAAATCTTCGTTCGCACCCCTAGCGAAACTTCGCTACCCTTGGGACGCGGCAACCCGAACTTTCACGCTTCATCGTTCAACCTTTTACCGCGTTCTCTCTCCGTGTTTCCCTATTTCACGCTCATTAAAAACAATCTCACCGTAAGTAAAGCAGAACAAAAAAAAAGGAAAGAAAAGAAAGAGAAAAATTTAAATAACAAAATTAAACGTTTCATAAACCAATGTCACGGTAATAGAAATTATAGCCCGCGAGATCGAACGGTGGACGACACAAGTAACCCAAGAACCCATCATTACGCGTCAGAAGACGAGTGAGAAAAGAAAGAAAAACAAAGTAGCTAGGGGTAAGGATGTGAGAAGACCAACGATACTCCGGACAGCTTCTGCATCTTGACGTGTGTGTATATATATATACACAGGTGATCTCGATCGAAGGTGCAAGCTGGCCATTTAATATGTCCAGGCTGTAGCCAAGGATCGGCGTGCTTCGGTTTTAATCTTTGGGGGTCGAAAGCAAGGCGCAAGGAGAAGGCCGGCCGTAGTCAGCATGAATAAAAGATGAGGCGCGAAGCGCCTTCCCTAATTGCGTGGACCGTTTAAATGCTTGGCTAAGAGAGAAGCTTCTCTTGGTCGTAACGCCACGAGTATACCTATGTATACAGCCGTGTTGGTATATCCTTTTGGAAGGTGCGAGCTGAATGGCGTAGAAAGAGACGACGACGACGACGACGACGACGACGACGACGACGATGACGACAAGAAGAAGAAGAAGAAGAGGTCCCCCGGCCAATGTCTTCGAGGTTTAAACCGGCCTCTCTCCGGGACTCTCGAGTTTGTTTTAGCGTTCGTGCATTATTCTTCATTACCGGAATATTTGGAGGCGTGCCTTAACAACGTGTACCCTCGCGATATTTGCTCTATCCTTAATTGTAGCCAGGGAAAATCATCGTCGACGTCGTCTACAACGTTCCCCTTACCACTCTGTCGATTACGATACGGATAATTCAATTTCTTTCATAATAACAAGGAGAGAGAGAGAGAGAGAGAGAGCCGCGAAGATTTCGCAATCTTTGCGCAATTTTGAAGATGAAATTAGGATTTAGGTAGAGTCCCTCTTCTCGCTTCGTTTCATGAATTTCATACTTAGCAATTTGCTTCTTTTGAATTTAAATTGAATCAGCCGGTCTGTTTCACAGAGATCTTTCTGTCTGTTTTCACTGGGAGAAAAAAAAGGAATGTGGAATTTCGGACGACGTGTATGGATGAATTTTTGGTTAATACATTTTTATTATACGATGACTTCTACTACCTTTGACAAGAAGTTTTCGATAAAAATAATAATCTAAAATTACAAAGTGTTATTGGACGTTCTTGAAACAAATGAAAATGTAAAGTTTAAAGTTATTAATAATAAAATAATACAAAGTTTCGTTTGTCTTTGAAAAAGAAATAAAGGAGAAAACGGAATGGTACATGGAAAGCTTCAAAGCAATGATACATATAAATGAAAACGTAATAAAGTATTAATAAAATGTTATTTCTTTGTAAATTTACATTAAGTTGATTAGTTATTTTATCTAGGATTTTCTACCGACCAAATAGATACTTTTCCCCGAGTAACATTTTCTTTCCTTTCCCTTTTCTATATTTTAATAAACAAATATCTGTGTCATTTTATTGTTATTTACTTCAAACTGAGTCATACCTTTCTATCTGTTTAAAGAACACATAATAATATTTTACGTTTCTCAAATATAAATATTTCATCGAAAGTTTTTTACCCGAAAAAAGATGAAAATTTTTACTCTTGTTTTTCCACTTCACTTATTAGGTGTATAAATTCATTCGTAGTCCCGTTTTTCATAAATTTCTCGTTTATTTATAAAAAGCCAAAGTTTATTTTATACTGGAAAATAATCGCCAAACATTTATCCCATCTATCGGACAATTTTCGAATCTGCTGTCTAAAAAAATATGCTAATTTTAAGATAAGAAGTTTATTTGCATAGTCTAATAGAATTGCCTGTAACAATTCTAATTCTCACAATAACTACAAACGTTTTCAAATAAAATTTTTCTTTCTTAATTCTTTTTTGGAAGCCTCGTATATTTTTGCCCTAAGAATACGAGCGAAAATTTCTCCTATTTCTTCCTCTCAAACGAGCCTTCATTCCGTTTGTTTAACTATGACCGCTGATTCGCACGCAAACGGATACACCAACGATGCTTCTATCACTTGACAGAGCTCCCCCTATCACCGAAGGATTGAGGCGAGTCCAGTTTTATCTAAACTCGTTTCACCTGACCGCTCGTTTCACTCTGCGCGCTACATAGTATTTACTCGATGGTACGCGGGCAATTTGCAACGGTCCGCCAAATGAATGCGTATGACTGGATTTTTCCCACCTTTTGCTATCGTCTCGAAGGCTGGTATCGCGTCCTCACGACGAGGTGGCGCGCTAATAATCGTGCTTACCGGCCATCAAAGTGAGAATGATAACGCGGCGGCGATTCACGGACGTGCAACGACGTTTGCCGCTGCTTTCGCGAGATTTACAGCAACCACCTCTTTATCCTTAACAACCAGCTCACGATGGACTGGTTTCCTGTTGTTGGACCAACGGACAAGAAGACAGCAAAAGCAACCTGCAATCCTTGCCATGGAATAATAGACAAATGGACGCGTAGGTAGGTTTTATGGTGTCGCGTCGTGTTGGCTCGCGACGCGAGCCAAAGTCGTCTCGTAAAATTCCACCTGGAAATGAACGTTAATTGATATCGTTCGGCATTAAGGACTAATTGATATAGACTCTGTCGTATCGGCGTCGAGTGTTTGTCCATGTGTAACTAAGATGTGGCTGGTTGACGTAAGTTACGGTTTATGGTGTCTGTTCGCTGGAACGTGTATGCAAATCGGTGGATAGTAAGAATATTGAATTGCACGGAGTTTATGATACCGATAGGGTATGTTTGTTTTAAGGGGCGTGGAATATTATACGCGTTTCTAGGTTTGATTAGGATTTCTGGAATTTGTTTATACCTAACATGTATATCACACTTTGGTCTAGCTTTTGAAGGAAATATCTATTGAGGTAAATTTAACGAAAAGAAAAAAAGAAAAAAACGGAAAGAACTTGAAAAAGTAACGGAATTTATACTTTCTCTACATATATAATTTAAACGAGTAATAACTGTTAAATTCGTTTCATAACTAGACCTAATTTCGATTTACACGGTTGATCGGTTCAGTGTAAATCAAAATCATGTAAATCGAGATTATAGTTTTTATCGAAACTAAAGGGTATATAAAGGTAAAATATTATATAGTGAAATTAGGTTTCATAAGGTTATGTGTATACTAGTTTATAAGCTGGAAGTACATTCTTTCCAAGAATTTACATAAGGTAACATAAATTTCAGTTTGTGTATAATGTCAAATTCATTTCACAACTGCAATAAATTACCCCTTGCACTAAATGTACCCACAAAACGACGCACCATAACTCATTCACGATCGCTATTGTACATATTCTATACAAAATTTCCTGCAATTAATACTCCCGTATTTCACCCTATCGATCTCACTGTCCTCCATTTCCATATTTCCCTCTTTAACATTGTTCACGAGACGATGATCGCCGTTCACATTATTATTAGCGTCGCGAAAGCGTTAACGCTGTCCCATAGCCAATTCCCCTTTCTGCCATTCCCATTTCCAACCGGCGCGGCGTTTAGTCCGCGTTACGTCCGTCCGCGGCCTACACGCGCCATTTAAACACGACTTTTTGCAGTCTCGGTCCTCGAGAAAAGCATCAAACCCCGTGTGTGGTCCGTTGGCTCGTGGTAAAAAAAAAGAAAAAGAAAAAAATACGATCGTGCCAGCGTGTGCTCGTTCCGACGAGGCGTGGAGGACTTTGTTTCGAACCTTCGAAAATCCTGTCCCCTACTGGCTGACGAAAACGGACGGCATTAAATTGAGCGGGACTAAAAAAGAGACACACCGTGGCGGACTTAAATTTTCCATCGCGTTAAACGCTTCGCGGACGATTCTGAATCCCGACGAAATTAGCTGCGAGCTGACACACGGTATATATCTCGTCTCGGTGTTACACCGTCTGAATTATGCAAATCGTTTTCGGGGGGAGGGAGGCCAAGAGAGAATTGACACGTGGCCGAACTTTATCTGATTCAGGATTGAGGGTAGGGGGAAAAAAAGGAGAAATGACGGAGAAAAGAGAGGATGTCATTTCTAGGCTGAATCCTTGGACGGTGAAAAATTTGTCGAGTTTCACATTGAACCGTAAATTCCTCGTTCGCCGCGTTGACGCTGCACACGAGAAACGTTCGCTCGGTCGATTTTTGCAGTCGGATTGTTTTACGAGCATCACCGGTTCCCGCCTGTGGAAATACGCGATTGCCGTTTTTTGCTTTTTCTTTCTTTTTTTTCATTTAATCAGTAAACTTTTCTCTCCTTCCTGTCCTCTGTTTAACGTTCGCGATCGCCGTTACTTGAAATTGTAACAATTCCTTTTTTTTTTATTTTTGATATTTTAATAGGTTCGGTGTGTTCGATATTAAGTACAGAGAATTTATAGTTTGCATATGGTTTAAGTACAACGATTATGTACACGGTAGAAGATATCTGTCTGATAAGGTTAAGGCTACAATGTGGTCACGTTTCTACAATAACCCTTTTGCCCCTCTCTCATTGTACTGTCTGCTGTTCGAATAGTTGACTTACAGTAATGGTTTCAAAATTTTTTATAGAATATCGTTTAATGAAATTTATTATCTACAGAAAGAGAAAGTCGAGAAAAAAAGATTATTTTATCTTCTGATTCTATTCAATTCGATTGATGAAGACAGTTCCGCATTTCCGTATTAAACATAGTGACAATGAGCAGATACCGCAATTGCAGATATCTACTCGATTAGATTAAAGCTACAGTGTGGCCACGTTTCCGCAATTATCATGCGTCTTCTATCTCCATTGCTTTCCCCTGGTACCTTGCTGGTCACTACGTAACTCATAGGTATTACTATTACATGTTATAACAAGGTTCCAGTCTCTCAAGGAGATTCTACTGTTTTTCCAAAATATTATTCAGAATTAAACGAGGGTGGATTTTTGTAATTTCACGTAGAATACCACATTTCACGATCTTCTGTTGGATAAGATTACAGCTAACAATATAGTTAAACGTTTCTATCATTATCCTTTGTCTTCGATTCCTTCATTCAGCGACAGAGAAAAAGATTATTCTCGCAGAAAGCAAAAAAAGAAAGTCTGCCGTTATTTTTTCACTCCATTATTCAGCGATCGAGCAAAGTACACGGTAGAATTTCGAGGTAACAATCGTGAAAATAAATGGTATCGAACACGAACGAGAGGATATCTCTACACGGTAAGATTGAGGGAACATCGTGGACACCAGGGTCGGGCAATAAACGTTATCGCGATACGTTCTAGCTCGAGGAGACTACCTCCTTAAAGGACCGTCGTGTTTTTTCTTCGCGAAATCAAGAAGACATTGCTGGCACTTAGAAAACGAACTTTCGTTCTCAGCTGGCTGTTCTACGCTGTTTTATCTCGTAGCCTCTCCCCTCGTCTATGGAAACGTCGTTCCTATTCTCCCGTCGCTGGTATTACTTCGAAGGAATATCAGAAGGCCGCTTATTGAACCCGTTGAAATTTGTTCTGTCCCGCGCGAGATCTGATACTGCAGCGCAAATTGAATTCCGGTTTTCGATTCGGTATCAGCGAAAACTGGGTGTAACAAATAACGAGACCTGATTTTCTCGTTCTCGAATTACTGCCACGCGACGTCAAAAATCATTAGTTTCACTTCGTTCGGAAAAATATCCGGATTTTTCCTTATCGAAGAAAGAAACGGATTTACAGGCTGTTATACAAGAGCGTACACGTAATATTTTAACCAGGGAAATGATAGAGACTGATAAATTATAGTTATGTACATTGAATAATTAGTTTAATCTATACCACCGTTGATTATTGTTCTACAACGTTTTACAGTGTATTTTCCATTGAATTTTTCAATGTACGAGATACAGCCGTTCTCATTAATATTCGGACACTCTTTGAAGCGGAATAAATTTCTTTTTTCAAGTTGAACCAAACGACGCGAGTTCTTTTGAGATGCTAGAAGGATTAGTTTATTCAGATCGTACTCAGATAAAAAAATAGTAAAAGCTGCTTTTATCAATCCTTTTGAATCTGAGCCTGTGTTAGAAATTTTGAAAAGTACGTTTTGTATGTCACGACTTTTGACGTACAACTTTGTAAAAATTGTAAAAATCGACCTTTATTATTTTCTTCGCAGATTCCGACCAATTGTAACTTTCTCGAAACATTTTTTACGACTCATCCAGGTAATTAACCCTTCTAAAAAAAAAAAACAAACTGACATCGCTTGGTCCAATTTTAAAAAAGTTATTCTGTTTTAAAGAGTGTCCGAATGTTAATGAGAGTGGCTGTAGTTAATAAATTATGACATTTCACGTGTGTAGTGTGATAATCTCCTCGAAATAGATAAGTTTTCCTCGTAGATTTTACGTTATTATTATATATCACTATGCAGTTTCAATTACGACCAACAGTCCCGTTTGAACGTCTGACTCGTTCGAAGAATCGTATTGTCATTTGCAAAACACATCATTCTTCTTCGATCCTTTCAAATCTAAACCGAAAAAGACCCGCTTGAAATCGTTTAACCTACATGAAATCGACTAACTTTTCCCGATTCTCTAGATTTCTCTGGGGATCGTACGTTCCGATCTTATCATCAGATTCTTCGAAATTTTACGGAACTTTTGTAGAAGCTCGACGAACCTACAATGGATTTCAATGACCCTCCCCTTAAACCCAGGCACGAGAAAGATCGAAAATGGGATTCACCTTGGTACCGTCTCCGCGTAGAGTATGTAATCGCCTGCTAGTATAAAGCGAACGTAACCCTCCTCGTAGCTGTGCCCTTATCTGTGCCTTCTAAATTACAGTGTATCAAGTAATGACTTTAAAAGCCATTACTTGCATAAAAAGACCAGGCTGCGTTGTACGTTGCCGCGTTCCACGCGGCGCGTTAGCGTATTTCTATCTGTTATACGCGCGGCGTTTCGCCTCCTATCTTGACAGCTTTAATTTTTATACATCGTCCGGTGCGCGAACGGGGAGAACGCGAAGATTCTTCAATCCCGTGAATGCGGGTATCGTGGAAAATTGTTCTCTCTTCTACGTGTTTTCTCACCATGCCGAGAAAAACAAGGAACCGTTGAACTGGGAGTTATCTCATCTTAAGTGAAAATATTCCTAACCTTTTGTAAAGGTGTCGTCGTCTATATCTAAGCATTTTGCAATAATTAATTTCGGCCCCTTCGGGTTTCATTGGAACATGAATTTTACACGGAAACAACGCGAACGAGACAATGTCTTGGGAAATATTTAACCAATTTTCTTGAAATACTTGGAAAATATTTGTTCAACCACGATGATTATAATACACTCTCGATGAAATTTTCATTCGAAAGCACCACGATGTTTTCTCAACGTAAGACGAAATGGATAAATAAGCTTTTAAGCGCGACTGTTCAAATATCTGATCCAGCGACTAATTAATAATGTTTAGTATAACGTTGTAGAATAGAAATCTTCTTTGGTTTACGTTTTTAAATGGAAACGAAAGGTACGTTTGTAGAAATTTCAATAGAGAAAATATTCTGTATGGAAAAACCGAGGATGACCTGGCAAAAAAATGTTTAAATTACACTGTGTACGTGTATTTTACTGCATGCGGTATATTCGCCAGACTGGACACCAACGAAAATTTCAATCTTTTCTGCTCGCTGTGAGATACATTGCACGGAGAACACATTGAAACTATTGAACAGATATAAGAATTTCGTTTTCTTTCTTCTATATCAAATCCTGCGAGTTTTATGTTTGGTGAATTAATAACCTACTAAATAACAAGTGGTAACAAGTGGTAACGAGTCATTCACGTAATTATAAATACATTTCATACTAACACGCGTTACTTGAAACCCGACCTAATACACAGCTACATAAAATCTTTTCATTCAAAATTTCACCTACAAATAGAAAAAAATATCCTCACGACTACGCGAGCGAGTTAAGTTGCTTTTAATAGCCACAGTTGTAGCACGAGGGCGTCACGTTTTCAGTTCTTTTCTTTTTTCGCTTTTTCTTTCTTTTCCTCCCCTCCATAAAGTGCATTCACCTCCCCGACATAATTCCAATTGAATTTATCCACTGAATCCAACTGTATACATCCGTGCTTCCGGACGAAACTCGCCGCAGCAACTCACCTTTTGACTCCTCAATTCGTTGCAATCTTTCTGAACAGGACTCCCCTTATATCCGCGGGACTTTCTCTCTCTCTTTCTCTCTTTCTCTGTTAGCGGCATCTTAATTGCGCCCATTCTGGAAATACCGTTCAACGGAAACAGAAGAAAAGACGGAGAACGAGAGACGGGAAGACGCGGTGGAAAAGAAGGTTGAATGTTAGGGGAGGGAGGCGATTCTTTTTAAAGGGGAAGTAAAAAGGCACGAGTCGAGTGCTCTCTTTCTTGCTAGATGGCCGTACTCGAAAATTGTTGTGTGTATTCCATACGGAAAGCGGCAGTTTCACGCTCAGTGGAAATGGTTTTTCCAGATTTGCTTGTAACATCGTTTCCGACATTTCACCTCTTCGACAACGACGACGACAACGACGACGAGGAAGAAAAAGCAGCACTGCAGAGAAAACTTTATATTTAAGTCCTCCTTTCATCCGTTTCTTCTACTTTCTTTCTTCTTTTTTCCTTCTTTCTTCCTCTCTCCCTTTCTCTCACTTTTTCTTACTCTTTTTCTTAATTTTTCTATCCACGTGAAAAGCGTCTTCGGGGATTCGTTCATCGATCAGCCAGCGCCGCCTCTACAAATTAAATTATCGCGGCAACGTTATCATTTCAACGGCGGCCCTTAATAAATGACGCTGGAATACCGTTTAATTAAATTACACCGCGAACGTGTTTGACATTCGTACGAACTTTTCAACCTCACCGCGACGATATAACGCGGCAATTCTTTTTTTCTTTTTTTTTTTTAATCTCTATGCCACACCACGCGACTGTCCGCCATCGCGAAATACCGTCTGACACCGATGTATTGCCATTTCGATACGTTTCGACGTGGATCGGTTCGCGCGGCACGTTTTAACGTCTATTTTCGTCTTTTGACATTTCCGCTTTTCGTCCTTGTCACAAGTCGTACTCAATTATTCGCCGCCCTTAATTTTCTTGGGTTACGTCCTGGTTTCTACGGTAGATTTTTGGGGCCACAGCAGGGTTAAAGTTATCTTTATACAGCAACTATGTTCGGGATGAGATTGACACGATCTACTCGAGATCTGACCTTAATTCAAATTGCTATATTATTTTGTTGACCAATGTGTTACTTCGCTAAGGATTTTCCTTTTTTAATTCTTTCGGTTTTAGTGATTATGTAGACTGACCTATTTAAGCTTCAATTTTTTTCTTCTTCTTCTTTCTCTGCGAGAAAAGTGGATTGACTTATTGTTTTATCGATCAGGTTATTCGGGTTGTCAGCGAATTCTGTCTATTTAAGGTTCATAACCTGAATACGACGTAATCGCGTTTAATAATGGATGGCTTCTTTGTTCGCATGCAATGTCTTGGTTGGAGTTTTTATATTGTTAATAAAGCAGGAGGATATAAAGAGGAGAACAAATTTGTTTTCCTTTTATAATTTATAATATTAACTAAAATTTGGAAACTTTTCGCAGAGTTATATCAGTTTTGAATTCTGTTAAATTTAAAATTAATTTTATAGTAATTATGCAATTACTTTGTTCAATGATTCTTGTAAACGTGACTGAGGTACATTTTAAATTGTGATAAAGGGATTATTAAAAAATACAATAAAAAATTAAGAATCCTCGAATAAACGAAGTATTATCGTTTTTTCTTTCTTTAAGATAGATCTCGTAAATGGAACTTTCATTAAACGAACAAAGATGTTTACTAGTAAAATATTGAAAAACCAGAGAAACCAGAAATTCAACATTATCGATACTTTTTATAATTAAATATTTCCACGTACCATTTTAACTTCGTTTCAACGTTCAAATAGAATTCCTAATTCCCTCACGACACGAAAAAATATTAACAAATCAACAATAATCCATCTTATTCAAACAGATTTACAAGTTTTTCCATGTAATTTCCTCTCAGAATAATTCTAAAACCATCCAACCATTACGAAGAAACAACCACAGTAACAATCAATCATCGAACCTACATAAACCTGAACAGCGTCTTGTACATTCCATTCGATTTCGACTCTTCAAATCCATTTGCCATCGTCCACGTAACACGTAGAGTAGCAGCATTCCCGTTCGCTTATTTTTTTTGTTTTTTTTTTTATCCTTATTCTTTTCTCCGGCTGTTCCACGGCGGTGCATCAGCCATTCTAAGCACCTTCGCCCGAGGTCGCGGTGTATTAAATTAGACGGTGACGTGGACGAGCGAAGGAGGCTCTCGGATGCAATGCGGGGGCGCCCCGGAGCTCATCAAGAGTCAGAGGCCCATTCAGCCGGTCATTGTCTGCGGTAATGGAATGTATTAATATCGGAGAGCCCGCGGGGCCGGCGACCGACGCTCTGTGTTCCTCGTTGCCCAGCTAGCTTGGCCCTCGCTTCGAGTTACAACCGCGGCCTGCAGAGCGGATATGTCCCGTGGGATGGAATATTCGTATAAACCGCTGTTGCGTTGCAACCGCCGCTGAATGCTGGACCCTACGCATTAATATCTAAACGCCAGCGACGGAAGGGAAACGTGGGGTGAGGAACGGGCCGCAGGAATGGTACAGCGGAGGGAGAGAGGGTTGTATGGGGCGAGAACGTGAAATGGATCGAGTGAGAGAGGAGAGTGAGACTGAGAGAGCGCGTGAGAGAGAGACAATGAGAGAGCGCGAAAGAGAATGAGAGAGAGAGAGAGAGAGAGAGACACTGACAGAGAAAGAAACTGAGAGAGCGAGAGAGAGAGCGCGCGCAAAAGAGAGCGTGAGAGAGAGACCCTAAGAGAGAGAGAGAGAGACTGATAGAGAAAGAAACTGAGAGAGCGAGATAGAGAGCGCGCACGAAAGAGAGCGTAGAAGAAAAAGACGCTGACAGAGAGTGAGAGCGTAAAGCGCGAAAGAGAGTGAAAAGGAGAGGAGGGAGAGGAAAAGGAAGAGAGAAAGAAAGAGGAGAGAGAGAGGAGAGAGGGATGGCACACGCGCTAGCAACACATCTCGTATTCATGCGTTGCACCGTAGGTTACAAGAGGTGTTACATGGTCAACCCTTTCGCCACCAGCCAGGTGTAATATTCTTTTTACGTCGGTGGCCCGCGTCAAACATCCTTCCGTGATAATTGTATTAGAGGCTGGGAGCTGCTACTTCAGATTCTAACGCGCTACCATCTGACGTGATGTACCGTGGACGGAAATAGCTGTGTTTTAGGGATGATGAATGGGTGGTTTGAATTTTTACTGCGTTCGCGTATTCAGCTAGCGTAGGGAGGAATTTTAGCGATGTATGTATGCAGGGTGTTTCTTGGGAAGATGGTGGGTATGTTCAACTGTTTTACTGCTGTGTCAGCTGTATTTTTGGGGGCGAGGTGTATGTATTCATAAGGGCGTTGTCATTTCATAAGATTGATTTTATTAAATAGAAGAAGGTTAGTGTTGATTTCAGTTAGCTGCTTTTTTTTTCACTGATATATAGACGTCAACTTGCCGCAGAAATAATTGAAATATACGAATATAATACATCTGCAGTACCAGTTTTATTTGCGGTCATAATGGAATTCCATGATTTCTATCGATTTTCCAATATGTTTTGTGTAAATCTAGTTTGCCGCTGGGTACACTCCAAATAACGCATACATCAAATTGCGAATATTATACGGACATTGACGGGTTCGACAGTTTTTTTCTCTCTTTTTTGTTTTTTAAACAATATCTATTCGAATAAATTTACACGTTCGGCACAATGTTGGTGTGACATTTTTCGTTTTCACTTTACTTTCCTTTAATCGATTTAAAACGCAAGATCTACTAAAAAAAAAATCACTCTCAACGATACCATAAAATTTCACGTGAAAATAATCGCCGGAATTTCGACGCGACGATACGTCATTTATTGCAAACGTATTACAGAGGGGTCACATTTTACAGAAACATAGTTTACGCACATTGTTACGTAAGATTGCCTGTCGACGAACAAACGCACGACTGCACCGATGGCCGTCGCATCGCCGGAAGAGCGATGAATATGGAACGCGGGCTGGTATATGCGTCCGATCAGCGACGGAATTATCGAACTATCGTCCGGCAGAATTAATTGCACAGGGCGCGGCCTGGATAAACACTCCCCGCGAAGGAAGTGTTTCGCGTAAATATTAATTATAGCCGAGAGTCGCGCGGGAACGTTTACAAGAGGAAGAAAAAAGAAAAGGTGCAGGACATGCGAGGCAACCGGTGATTTAATTGCACGTTGTTATCTGAGAATTTATTCTTCCCGGAATATGCATTACCCACGCGATTAGAATTCATCAACTTTCTCGCGTGCTCTCTCCGCAAATCGGAACCGCCTTTTCCATCTTTTTTTCTCCTCCCTCCGTTCGTGTCTACTTGTGTATACCAGCGTTTGCACGTGCGTTCCATTCTTTTTATTTCTCCCCTCGGAATTTTTCGCTGTTTTCTCTTTTTTCTTTTTTTCATTTTTTTCTTTTTTTTTGTTTTTTTTTTTTGAGTAAGAGGCGCGACAGTGAGAAACGCGGGATAGTCGTCGCGACGATGTTTTCGCATACAAATGGGGAGAGGGAGGAGAGAGAAAAAAATCCCGGACGCGGTCAGATTAGAAATAATTACCCAGGCTCGTGGCGTGCTGCTCTCTTTGTTTACGCGTGATAACGTCTTTCGCCGTGTGCGCACACGCAAACTCGATAAACCGGATTTTACGTATTAACGAGTCACCGACGCGGCGCGACGCGTTTTTAGTATTCATGCGAGCGCGTCGCGCGCGAAACCGTTGCGATTAATGAATCTTGAAGTATTAATTTTCGTTCCCCCGGCGTTTCGACCGCGATTAAACTGCCTGTCTATGAGAAGAGGGCGAGACTGGTTCGTTGATTTACCTTCTCGCGTATCCAGACGCCTATCCCGTCTTCGCGAATTCAACCTCCGTGCTTTTCCGCGCTAAACGTCGCCACCGTTTATATGAATAATTCACGGAATAATCGCTTGGTTGACATCTTGAAATAATTATGCTTTAATTGGGCGTAAGTAAATCGGGGATCTGTGTGGATGTGTTTCTGCTTGAGAACGTCTGCTTCTCGTTTCTTTGGATCGTCACGCATTGGATTATGAGAGGTGATTTAAATATGGGGTATAACGTTTCACGGAGTAAACAGGTAGTAAATTTTCGAAACACGCCTATTTCTTGTTTCGATGGATATATTAATGTGAAATGACTTCATTTAACTTTCAAATCGGTTAGATTTTAATTCTCAAGGTTGCCACAAGTGATGCTTCGTATCTTTTTTCAGTAAGAAACTTGATGTTAACTATATTCATTGCACAGCCAGATAAAAGAAAAACCATAAAAATCAAATACTTTGTTTTATATTTTGTATACACGAGTATGATGTATTTTATATTTAATTACTGATATAATTATACTACATGTATGATATCGTGTTCTAAATGTTGCTAGTTCCTCTGACAAATTAAATCGTCCTCATCGATTAACAAGTTAATACGCTTTTTCTAAACCCCTATAATTCATCAACCATAAATTGTTTCAGAATTTGGATTATTTCCTACCAATGAAGCTCAGGTATCTTTAAATTTTTAAGTCCCTAAAAATCCCTAAGCAGAAATGTGATTTACCTATGAGAATTTTTTAAATAAGATAATAATTTGAATGTTTTCAATTCGTTCGACTGAATTCAAATAATTCAATTTTTATTTTCGATATACCAAATTAAAAGAGTGGTAATCTTTAATAATTTCATTTTCATTCTCGATGATCATATACACTTCTAAGATGAAACGTAGTTTAGCGCGGCGAGACAGCTATTTTGAAACACCGTGCGCCATAGCTATCAATCAAGACAATATTTACCATACCTCCTTTAGTTAGCAGAGTAAATATATTCCATTTCATCCGTACAAACAAAATTATTCAAACTTTACCCTAGCTATTCGTATTACCACGCAAAAACATCCCATAATTTCTACATGACGAATAAACGTCTTCCAAATCTAATTCCTTCCAACCTAACGTCACCCCTTTCATAATACATCTCCTAAAATCACCACTATTTCCCTAAAACATAAACTCTCTCTCTCTTTCACCCCCTTCGGCAACCCACAGACTATAGACCTCCTGGATCAACCCTCTCTCATGCCTTGGCATTGGCCCTCTATCACACCATGAAAACCCGCTTCCTCTAAACTCATCGTCGTATCAAATCGTCGTAGTTACAACAGCCATTCGTAGATAGAAGCCTGATATATTCCAACCTCTCGTCGTAAAATGAAAACAACCCTAACAGTCTGTTCGAAAATCGTTCGAAGGTAAAGGTTAAAGGTTGTATCGTGGTGTCCTGGTCGATTGCAATTCGATGGCGCATAGCCAACGTAACAGAAGGCTCCGGTAGATAGGAATGACGAATGGTATCGAGGGTAGACTATCGAAATGAAAAAGCGTCGCTTACCGTGCTAGGTGCGGGCCGACGTTTCCCGTGTCGAACGTAGAGCTGGCCGTGATATCCGCATCCGGGATCGCGCCAGATTCCATGCCAAGCGGAGCGATGCATTGGGCTACAACAAACAGAAACGTCCACAAGAATGTTAAAGTTTCGTTGCTACGAAAATTTACATAGGATTCAAGATGAAGAAAGAATGAGAGAGAAAGAGAGAGAAGGATAGAGAGATAGAGTAAAGGTAGAAGGAAGAGAAGGTTATGGTTGGTATCGTGTGCTTGTCTCGTCCTCGCCACCGGATCATAAACGGCTAAATAACCAGCTAACCGAGATGAATCCGTCGGATAGAGCCGGTTTACGTTCTTGTATACGACCGCCTTTCCTCCATCTTTGAGCGGGTAACAGGGGAAGAGAGTTAGAGGACGACGGGAAGGACTACCTCAACGTTTTCGTATCTACGGGACCGATCAAATTGTTTCATGGGGGAACACAGCAGCGTTACGGAGGACGCAATGTATCCTGCTACTAGGAACGGGGAGGGCCTATCTTGATACAATATTGTCCGCCGTCTAGAGGACTCTCCTTACGTTATTTACGGTTCTGTAAGCGTCACGCATCGTTGCGAAAACTTCGGAATCGGTCGGTTAACGAAACTCGTTCACCGTTTCGAAGACGTTGCCTTCGATACGACGATAAATCAGCGGTGCAGCTGCTATCGCGATTTGAACTGTATACCGTGTAAATTGAAATTCCACGGGAATGTGTTGGAGAAAGAATTCTTGTATTCTTCACGGTTCGATTGGTGAAAATGTAATGGTGGTTAGGTTATTTTCCCCGAGGATGTTTAAAAGCATTGTAAAAAAGAAACACTTTTGTTTTGAATTCAATAATAACACTTTATACCCGTTTCACAATTTCACGATAGAATGTAAAAATTCCGTTAAAATCATTCGCTCATGGTATATATTTTATTACGGTTACCATTATATTAGCTAAGAGAGAGAGAAAATATATCGGATTCCGTTAGATACGAGATCGTCTGTTAGGTTCCGCGAGAGGACGAGTTTCGATTATCGTGGAAACAGTGAACGCGACGCGGAGGGTTGCGCGTCGCGGCGCACACGGGCCGCATCGATTGCAATTTATGCATATCGAAGTTCTATTACTAACTAAAACGCGGCACGGTAAAATTTGCCGGAGCGTCGTTTGCCTGAATGGGCTGAATACACGGCGAATAAACGATAATACCTAATGCCGGATATCGAGTGCAGGTGCACCGGAACAACGTGATGGGAGGTTGCAGCTTTGCGCAGCGAGTAGCCAGAGACTTCGTGAGAATTAATGGCGGGGAATTCGAGCTTATAACGGAAGGAATCCGTGCTAAGCCATCGAGAAACAGAATGGCCACGTAGGTGGCCATTAATATCAGTAAAAGTTTGTACCATCCTTGGACGAATCCAACTCCCTCTCTGTTGTAATTTCGCTGGCGGATCTCTGAAACTGGTTGCCCCTCATCCACTCTCTCCCTTTTACCCCTGTGTTATCATCGTAAGATGAAATTTCTACAAATTGCGAGCTCGTCCTAGTAGGAAACGCGTTAGTCTACGGTTCGAGACAGGGAACGAAGTAACTCGTGTGTAATTGGATTAATTCTCGCAAACTTACATGTAACACGAAGATCTTCTCGAAAACTGGGATATTGATGAAAATTAGCGATGGTCGTACGTTTTATTGAGATGGTTATTACAGGAGTTACGCAAAAGTGTGTATTACGTCGTGTAACGTGAAACGTAGGATTTCTAATCATTCGCAGATCGATCGCACAAGTGATTAGAAAGAGTCTGTAAAGGTTCTGTGTATCTTTATGGCAATTTAAAGTTTGTTAGAATGTTAACGATTGGTAATCGGTCTTTCTGAATATTTTTATGAATATTTTACAGATCAATATTTATTCTATCTTTCTCGCGAGCTCTTCACCATTTCTGTACCAATGCAGATGTAGAAACTTCATCGTTTCCAATCAATAGATAAAAATCTTCAAATTACTTCGAAACTGAATTTCCCAACTTCAACTTCAGCGAGGCATACCAACCACGGTGACAAACTTCGGTCGATAATCAATCAGACAGCCTATATATCAACCTGTCGAAATTTACCGATAAGAATCAATAACGATCTCGAGATCGGGAAGACAAAGGGGTCCGCCGGTTGAGAATCAAGCACGCTATTATTATTAATGAAGCCTCGATATATCGCTCGCACCCCCAGAATTCTCACGACCCTCGTCGCTGCCGCCACCGTTGCTGCAACTTCTCCCTTTTCGCGAGGTAAACTTAGATCGTTCTCCAAGGCAGAATCCGTTTCCTTTGTCGGCACGTCCTCTCTAACGAGCCAGCCACGGTGAGATATCGGGGCTCGTAAATCGATCGTGAATAACGGTTTTCGTAGCGTGGAAAACTGCCGCCCTACGAATCAACTTTATCATGTTCCTGTTTCTCTTAATCCTGTGATGCCTATTCGCCGTGAAAATGTTTCCTTTTTCTCCCCTTTTATTTTTCTTCTTTTTTTCTCTCCCCACGCAGCTCGTGTCAAACCTCGTTTTCAACGAGTTGTCCAGCAGCGTGTTTTCATTCGACGAGGCAACCCCTCGTTCGGGAGGGTTTGTGCTTCGTCTCAAGAAGAAAAACATCATTAATTACTTCTGCTCTATTGACGCGAGGATGAATGGCCGCGAAACGGGGACACTTCTTTTCCGCCGGTTTCCGGGAAATTTATATCGCAATTAAGAGCAGGCATTTGATACAGCCCGAGGATGGCGTTTCCATTTCTTTAATGAAAAACCGTTTTCAACGAACGGCCGTTCAACGAAACGAAAGTTATGGCGATATTTCTTCCTTCTCTGTCCTATTTTTTATTTTTTATTTTCTTTTTACCCTTCCTGTAGCCCTTTTCTCGTCCTATACTCGGTTGCTCGATGAAACACGATTCTAGATTGATTCTAAGGCAACGATTCCGAGAGCTGTGTATTACACTAACGAGGCACTTTCCGAGTTGGAAGGGAAGGAGTTGCGCGTTCAAACGAGAAACGAGTAGTCTGTTACTGTTCGCAGAAGCGATTCACTTCACTGTAAATGCTACAGAGCATGTGTACAGAGCGATCGCGGGTGAAATTCTACGGTGGTGTGTTCCTCCTATTCTGTTTTCAGCAATTTTGGCAACAGTTTCCTTCGTCTTGTGAAATTGATCGATGATCTAACGTTTGCTGCGCTTTTGCCAAAATATCCTGACCTGTTCAGCAACAGGTTAATAAATTCGCTGTCTTGGAGAAAGAGTTTAGAATAGATAGTAAACTCTGAAGAATTTTTGGGGGGATTTTCTATCGCGAGAAATTATGTATTCACATTTACGAATCGAGGGAAATGAGGTAAATGAATTTTTTTGTTCAAGAGAGGAGAATCCGAGGCACATTTGATCGTTTATTGTGGTTTCTAAACAATTTCGATACCGGCGCGACGAGTGAACTCGTTAGAACGAAAAGCAACGTGGCTGACGGCGACGGATCGTTTAACGAAACTAACGGGCCTGCTGGGATGCTGACTAAGCCACTCCGACATGCAAATCGATGCACGCCGCTTTTTCGTACAGGCAGAGCGCCGATGATCGATCAAACACTCGATGAGAACAACTTGTGAGACGTTCACCGCGGAAAATTTACTTGGACGTTTATTGACCCATTAAATGCCAAAGTCCTCCGCGCTTAAGGGTGGATGAAAGTCTTCTTTTCTTTGATAAAAAGTGCCTTTGGACACTTGAGAATTAACGTGGCTTTGATGGGTAAATGGAAAAATTGGTCGACGGTTTAAGATTAAATTTTCAAACTGTATATATGAAAGATATAAATATTATCTCTTGTTGATAATTGTGTATACTACTTTTTATATTATTTAAAAATGTGTAATAAATTTCTTAAAAAACTTATCACCTTTTATTGAATTCATTATTTATTATTTAACGATTCCCAAAATAGAAAAGAAATAATTTTAAGCAGGAGTACATTTAATATTTTTCTAATTTTTCAGAGAAACTAAAGTGTCTTAGGATATATTATTTTATTTCCAAATAAAGTATAAATAATTGAATTACAGAGATATGCTCTCCAATAAAAAGAGTAAAATCTTCAAATTATAAATTACACGTATATACATTTAATAATCGATTAAAATTTATTTCCTTTCAAAACACACCACTTCCATTCGGAACAGCGGCAGCAGACAAAAATAACCCTCATAAATTTACAGAAAATTTGTATCCATAGAAAACACTTGTTTTCCCTTTCACACTTGCCAAATAACTAAATGCAAACGTAATCCCCCCGCCAAATCCGGTACAAAATGGAGGCCCATAATTCCAGCCGTTTACCATTCTACTCTCTCCTCATCTACGTCTATCTCGCATACGTTCCACAATTCAAGCTCACCAACACACCGGCGTGTTTCAATTCCACGGTCGGAAGTTGCTCGATCGCCGCGAAGTAATTTGGATCAAACAAAATCGGTTGTCGTCGATGCATCGAGTACAAAGGTTACCCGTTCGCTCGGTATCGATCGACCGTATCATGAGTTCACGCGAATCCACCCCCACTTCAGCCTACGGGCAGCGTCGTCAACGCTGTTTAAATACAACTTCTACCGAAACGAAAGTTTGCAATTTGAACAGCAGAGAGAGGGGGGGGGGAGAAAAAGAGAGGGGAGAGAGAGAGAGAGAGAGAGAGACAAGCGAGTACGAGGGAGTAAATCCTGCTTTTCTATGCACGCGGCGAGGCGAACGCGACCAAAGTCGATTCTGGATCGAAAGTTCGTCGACTGCGGCCAAGCGCCACGTGTATCGGCTACCGGTGGCCGGTGTTTTGCTCGTTAATAACTTACAGACGAAGTTTTCACGATGAAAAGTATAAAGCTCTGCGGCAGGGGCAGATTACAGTACCGCAGAGGGATACTTACAGAGGTCTACGGCTGCCGTCCTGTCGGCCAAAGTGAGAAAAAGCAAAAGGTGGACGCCAGGTATTGCCCTCCCGGCGAAGAAACCGAAGCTTTTCACCATAGCTCCCGTTACGCGCGAGGGCTTCACCCTCGCCCTTTTCTCACCGTGATTCCGCCCGTGCCATTTCTGCCTCGTCAACCTGGAACAAAAAGAACAAGAAAAAATAGGAAACGTTATGAGTCGCGTCTCTTTAACGATATACTATAGAACAGTGTGAAGGATTTCGAGGATGTGTATATAGGGATGTACATATATACATGTATGTATACGTATTGTTTCGCTCGTTTCTCTCGAACGTTTCCGTCGCGCGAGAGTTCTTCCGGCCGTCAAGTTCGATGACTTCATTAGGGCAGTACTCAAGGGGAGATGACAACTGGTGCAACGGTAGTCGAGTGTCCGGAGCTTGGTGATCGATTTTATCTCGAAAGGTAAATAAGTACGTGTCGCATGGTTTTTGAAATTCTCGACGAGTATTGTTTCTATTGTTATATTTCTGAACGTGTACACAAGCTTTTGATCCCGTGGTTCGTTGTTAGGTTAATTAACAACATGTTTGGGAATAATTTTTCAATCTGTGGAAAGTTCATAGTGGTTATTATAAAATTATATTAGCTAGAAGTTCGCAAGAGAGTTACCGGAGATAGCTACGAATACATCCCCTACAAGTTCTCGTTTTAATTCATGAAGCTACTTTATGCAAGTTGAATGGAAAATTGAAAGAAAATATGGTTCTAGCGAGATTTACATCTCTCTTCATGTTAACACGCAGTTTCTTGATGGATAGAAAGAGACAGGTAATTCATGATGAAACCTACGTGTGATATTATAATCGGAAAATCGTTACTTTCCGGGATTAACGTGGATTCTATCCTGTTTGCGGGTAAATTTACAAGCGGTTTTAAACGCTGGATAACAGGGAAAAAATGAGCGTGTTGTACTCGTGTTTGTCGCCAATAAAACAAAGATTCATAAGCAAAACCAACAAAAACGAGCCAACTCGAAAAATAACGCGTTTAAAAAGCTCCCTGAAGGGCTCCCCGAGGCCGTTTTGTCGATGTCAACCGATCCATTTTTATTCTGGGCCAGACAGGGTGCCGTTAAAACGATATAGATGTATCTTTCTAATTATCCTGTGCTCGAATCTCTGATAGATTGGTGCACGCAGCTCGCATAAATATGCGCCACCATTGAAATACACCGGGTGTTTCAAGATAAGTGCTTTGTAAAATACTGAGTAAAATTCAAGTTGAAATTTCCCACAATCGGATATTAAACATTACTTTTCTAACAATATCGTTCGTAGAAACATCACAAACTATTGCTATCCGTTAAAAAAAAAAAGAAGAAAATAAAAACAGTATCCTCTCAGATCCTTAGAAAGCTACTATTCATATTGTGTCTTTTTTCAATTCATAGAAAGACATTTTTAAAATAATTCAAACACTAATTTTTAATTGATTTACGAGATACATTTACCCTATTCATATTTCATTTCAAACAAGATCAAACTGAAATTGAGCACATGCATTGAAGATAATACCGATGAAATATTAAAAAGCTTTTTCTTTTAAAGTACATTTCGAAATGTTAATTTACAGTTATCTGAAATTTTCCAAAAATTATTTTCCAAACGATCAGAAGACAATTCTCCTTCCCCATGTCGCACCATAAATATATAATAGATCAACGTGATCTCACCTGCGCATCCCTGTCTCTTGCCGTTAACTTATCCCGAGATACTCGTATCTCGAGACACAGTGTACACAGGCGTCATGCGGCGTGGGAAAGCGAAAGCACGAATAATTAATTCATAACCGCGAGCCACGCCACAAGAGATGGCTATAGATTTATTAGTTCGACAATGTGATGCCATGCCGCGTTGCTGTTCGCGGTACACGTCAGACATGCATCAAATAGAAGGAGAGAGAAAGAGAGAGAGGTCGAAACTCGTGTTTCTCGACTACTGTGCAACAAACTCGGAGACGATAGGAGGACGATGGTCGTAAGAAAGGTGCGATTCTCGTGTCTGGACTTTGATAGAGTACGCCGCGGTAATTGCACCGGAAGTGAATAAATAATGGCGAACGGTAGTAAGAAGTCGCTCGGTCGTAGGCCTCGCGTGCTCGCATTAAACATACATGCGGCAACTTATGGCCGACGCGGTAGAAAATCCACAGTTTAGTGCGTGCACGCCCCGTATACTTTGCGCTACCTTAGAACCACTCGGAACCGACATTTTTCCCGCTCATATCTCTCTATTCCGCCGTTTCTTTTTTTTTCTTCTCTTTTTCTTTTTTTTCTTTTTTCTTTTTGCTCCCTATCTCTCTTTTCACTCTGCCTCACTCCCTTGGAAAATTCTTTCAACTCGGTCAGGACTGTGTTACGAGACGTACAAGTACGCCAGCCTCGATTGCTGATCAAACAAAGTGTTCCAACCGCCTACTATTACGTCTATTGCAACTTGGATGAACTTTCTCTACAAGCCTCGAGATCTCATCCGACGAAACGATGAAATTCGTTTCGTGCGGGCTGAGTGAGCGGTTAAAGAAGGCATAAGCGAGCAAGTGAGCTAGCCCCCTCCCAAACCGCTTGACCGGAACCATCCATCGTTCGTTGATTCTCTTCACGGGTGAAATTTCAGGCTATGCAAATTTTTCCATTTATCACGTTCAACGCTCGACGACGAACAGAAGAACCGAGTCCTCCCTCTCTACTCTTATCTCTACGCGGTTGTTTCGCGAGCCTTTTATATTCTCTTGCCAGGTTTAAAAACCATTCCAATCAATTTCCTATTCACCCTCTTCGCGCAGCGTTCGAATAACGAAATTATTCATCGATTGTTTTCTTTTCATCTCACCGTGCCAAGCCACGGAACAGATTATCGAACCGATACTCGCGAAAGGGAAGAAGCAGGTGTCGCATACGTTGTCTTCTTCGTTTATAGAACGAAGCGCACGATCCTTCTCAGTATACAGACAACCCACAGGCTTTTGCAATTATTATTCCATCGACGTGACGAAGAAGGTCTATTTTACGATCGGTATCGCTCGACAATGTATGCTACACCTATATCTATCATTATAAATTATATACCTGTTGTTTATTGTATAGATACGTATTGAAGGTTAGACAGGTGAAGGTGGTATAGGGATGGTACACACGTAGACAGGAAGGAACGTAAGAGGGCCTGTTAAGCC
The DNA here is from genome assembly GCA_951804975.1 of Anthophora plumipes. NCBI lineage: Eukaryota > Metazoa > Arthropoda > Insecta > Hymenoptera > Apidae > Anthophora > Anthophora plumipes. Next base: position 23,268,090 of record OX638112.1, on the reverse strand, counting down.
ACGGTGTAAGCTACGAAGGCTCCCCATGATATCCTAGTTCGACGTCGAATCTCTTCGTTTGCATAGCAATGAGTTTATGCAGATTAATACACGCGAAACGTCTACGCGTACAACGTCTCGTGGGATGTAAAGCACCGGTACCTACACGGATTCGCGAGCGTGCATGCATATTTTATTGACGGCGCCGCGCGCTTAAGGATTCTCGATCGCATAAACCCAGCACGAGCGTCACTAGACCCGCCCGCGATTTGTCTCCCTTCTACCCGTCCCCGATTAGTTATAATCCGCGGCTCCAGGACTTTATCAGACAATGGACCAGACCTAACTCCGCTTGTTTCGACGATCTGATATAAGCCCATCCCTCGCTTAAGAGCTGCTTAAGCGAATGATAGAAGCCTGATAAATATTGAAAGCATCGATCCATCGAGAATTTTGATCCCTCGTTCTATACTTTTTCTCATTTTTTTCCCCCCATTTTTTGTTCTTCCTTCGATGAATCATTTAACGTTCGGATGTTGCGTGTTCTGCTTGTTGATTTAGAACGTGGGATTAGGATTCTGTGGAAGAAGATTTAGCGTGGTGATTCCTTTGGGATCCGGTGTACAGATAACCCTAAGTATAACATGGTGGTTAGGTTCGTATAGAGTGTTGTGTAGTGCAGAGTCGTGTTATATGAAGCTAAACATAGAAAGGGGATTATGTTACTACAAAGTAGCGAAATTAGCTGATTTCGTTTTATAGGTGAAGTGAAAATTAGGATAGTAGTTAACGTGCTTTGATGATATTAGATCGTGTAAAGTTAACATCTCTGTTAAGTCTGATGGAATATTATTTTTAAGAGACAAACTCTTCGTTAGTCACATTGTAGAAATTAGTGACACGTTACAGATGATACGAAAACGAGAGAAAAAAGAGGAAACGTTTTTGATAAAGAGGATTTTATTTTTATGTATATATTTTATTAGAATTTCATTCATTAATGATGCAGAGACCTTGTTTACAAATTATAAATCGAAGTATATAATATATCATAGATGAAAACTTTGAGACACCTGTGCATTGAAATGCTACGCAAAAGTTTCGACGGACTGTTATAAATTTAAGAAACTTTTAATTAATCTTATATCATCCACATTAATTAACACTGGAATTAAATTATTCCCGATCCCCGCAAATTTATTTTAAACCCATAAAAAGTTAGTAGCAAATACGATTTCGATATAAATTAATAAGGGGACTGAAACTTTTAACAGTTTAGGTAAACTTTGAATTTCGTTTAAATTCTTCAGCAGTTTATACGAGGTTTATCTATATTCAATATTAGTTAATCAAAATCTGCAGCTTCGGGTTTAAAAAGAGAAAACATACATATGTCAACAACTCGTCAAAACCCTTTCTGCATAAAAAGAAGAAAAACCGTGGGAAATTTTACAATTCCTGGAATTTTATCGATTAAACGATATCCCCAGGCGACAAATGAACGAGAGCAATTAGACAATTAGTACTGGGGGAGAGTTAGAACTCAATTGGGGTAGTTATTGTAATCAAGCCCCAGCACAGTTGCCTTTGTTTGTCCTCCTGCTCACTTTGTATCGCTGAAGCTGTACACTCCTGTTTGCATCTTGACTAAACGTTCTAATTGTAAGTACCACAATTCCCAGGAACAGTCCTCACCAACCATCCCTTTCAATCTTCAAACATCAGCACGATAATTAACAATTTCAACCGTACACGTATTAAATCCAAATTCTTTTCAATACAAAATATAATCGTATAACGACCCCCCACCCCCCTAACCTCAACTTCCGTGACAACCAAAACCATTGAACGAAGAAACGCGTGAAATGCGGGTGTCGCGCTTATCGAGCCTCCATTGTCCGTAATTAAACGACAGCCGCCCACGCAGCGGCTATTTTATTGCACGGGGCGTTAAAACGTAATCGATGTAGCGATAACATCGGCGAGAACCGAGCAAGCATCGTGGATCGATTTCACGGGTAAAAAGGTTGGTGAAAAAGGAGTCGTTACTAACGGATCGTCGGCGTTGACCTTAATTACGGATCGAGAAAATCCGAACGACGCGATATACGCCCTAGACATTCTCCGTGATGCAACTCAACGAGGCGAATAAAGAAAGAAAAAGGAAGAAAGAAAGAAAAAAAGAAGAAGAAAAGAAGGAAACATCGGTAATCTACCGTATCATCGGCAACCGAGTAAAATGAAGAACGGGAAGAACACGAAGTGAAAGATCGTTTTGGTACCGGTGGAAAAAACGATGCTTATCCAACTCGAAAATATGCGTACTAACGTAGGTTCGGGAGGTGATGGGGTGAGAGAAATACGAGCAGCGTAGCTTGTCTGGACGGAACGTTAATGTCAGTTAATTATCTGTAAAACGCCCGGAGCGAGAGATTCGTTTCCGAACTGGCGTGCTTGTAACGCGTGGGCGCGGTCCGCGTGTTTTCTGGAATCACGACGCCCGACAGAATTTCTCGTGTCGATTTCGGCTCGTGAAAAAACGCGGCTCGTTTATGGTCTTCGACTGTCGACACGCGCAGTTACGGTCATCGCGAGAGAAAGGTGATCGTCCCTTTTGCTAGATATATACACCGAAGCTTTTTTTCTCTTTTTTTTTTTACGTTCGTTCAGGGTGTAATTAAAATAACTCCCACGTGTCCTCACTTTTCATTCCTCCGTTTCTTTCTTTTCATCCTTTATCCTACTTGGTTTGATAAAAGATGAATATCGGAATTATTCGCGTGACCATCGATAAAAAAGCGACGGAAAAAGGAAAGATAAGAAAATGGGACTATTTATATTCACCTTTTTAGCGGTTGGTATTTCACATAGTCAGCCTTTTTCAACAGAGGAGGGAATTTTACTACGAGCAGGGAATAAAAGGAAAAGCGACAACGGATCAGCGCAAGTTTGCGGTTTGATCCATGACAGTGATCCCCGTGTCCTGTTCAACGTCACGCCTCGGCGACTTCAATTCATTCTCGAACACCGAAATTCGTGTGTCTGAAAAAGAAGCGTGCCTGCTCGTGTCCATCGTGGACTTTCGCTTTCAAGTTTCTATTTGGTCGATCGATGTTCACGGACGTTTTCTCAAATATTTACGCAACCAAAGACTCTGGTTCACGTAGAAGAACGAATATGTATACGTGACTGGATAATGGTCGAAACGTTTTCTGATGGAGGCACGTCGATTCCAAGTTTCCGCGAGATTTTCACGAACAATTTCCCACTAAGTCCAAGATGCAACGTTACGTGGCAAATGTAACGGAGAAAGCAAGCCATCGACGCAGACTGTTCATCGTTTCGAATCGACAGGAATCGGGCCGGATAAGATATCTTGGAATTATGGAAGGCTTTATTCGAGAACCGTGTATCGCGACGTTTAGATTTATGGTGGTTGTATGTAGGAGGCTGGTCGACTTTCCATTTATCAGAATGGTACCTGTAGCATTCGGGGGCCACGGAATAGCTGGTGAAACATCCGCAAACTTCGATCCCGCGAACAAATGGATGGAGTTTCACGAAAGGAAAATGCGGATGGAAAAATCACAATGGAAGGCGGCTTCGGATGCCACCGACGGTTTCCCTCTTTTCTATTGTGCGTCGACTCGTGAAAAATGCACACTGATTTTCCGTAACAATGCTGACGAAAGGAGAAATTTTACTGATCGTCAGACTAAAGAGATGTACCGTGAAATATTTCCAGTTATCTTATCCACTCGTAATATATCCTCCATTGGGTACAACGGTGTGTTACGTATCATCAATACGAAGAATGACCGGTAGTTTGTCGTTGACATTCAATTACGTGTTATTACCTTATCTTCTCTTATTACCTTACATCTTCTCGATTTCTTGTGTAGATATATCTCCTCTCTGTTGGTTGTTATCTATTTTTCCTAGAATTGTGAAGATATCAGAGGAACGAGAAACGAGTATTGATCTCGGAATAATTAATTTCAGGTATATACTTATGGAGCAATTGTTGGATGACTGCTTTGTTAACTTTTCTGTGTTTTTACAATTTTACATCTTGATAAATGTGGAGAAGCAAGAATGAATAATTAATATAAAGAAATTGACTAAAATAAATGAAATGTGGTTAAAATACAGATAAATGGACGAGTAATTTTTAAGTTACATGGCGCTGTAGAGGGTTAAATCATTACTAGCTGAAGAACCAAATTATTTTATTAGTTACTTTATAAATTATCTTCTTTTTCTTTATTTAAATATGTGATACATTATTTAAAAAAAGATCGTATTTCTTTGAGTAAGTGTTACACAGAAATAGTTGCATCCTCAACTTGTTCCTTGTAAATTGGTTAAACGAAATTATCCTCTTTAAATTTATCAAGAATATACTGTATTATTAAAGCCTGATGAAATATACTACCTAATCAATTTCGAAATTATCAAGTATCTCGAGTAGAAGGAAAAGTTTGATAAAATTCGAAACCTTTCAGAACCACTTTCAAAGCTCCTTTTACAATGTTCTAAATCATCGATCTCCACTATCTACTACCTAATTAACTTCAATCTAAGGGACCTACATAGCGTATTTTACCGATCGTTCCTAAACCTGATTGCCAGTGTCACAATATCTATTATATATTCGCAAAGGCAACCTAATAAATTATAAGATAATAATGAAATTACCAATTTATCAAATTGCCTCTCGCTATCTCGTACGCGATGGAAAATAGACCGAACCAAGTAGCATCGTAGTGAACACATGATCGTGAAAAATATGGCTGGTTTCTCGTGAGCACCTAACCGGAGTACAAGTGCGGCCACCAGCCAGCTTGCTCTACCGTACCGTTTGGAGTACACACTCACGACTCTGACTTGTATAAAGTCGTTGTTCTAACGCGGGAGCACTCGGTGTTGCCTCGAGTGTCCCTAGAAAAGAGCTAGACGAGGTATACGTCTCGAAGAAGAGGACCCTTTTATGGTTTTCTACGAGTAATCACGCCAACAAACCATCGCAGACATTTGTAATTCCTCTTGCAATTCCGCATCGCAGGTGCAACAGCGTTTCTGCAACTTCGTCGAGGGGCAAATCGAATTACAATTAAACACCAGCCGGAATGCTTTTCAGCTTTTGTTATTTTCGTTGCAGCGAAAACACCATCAACGCGAAACAATTTCTACGACCGACGTTCCGGAAGGAAGCGAACGAAAAGAGAGAGAGAGAGAAAAAAAAGAGAACGAACAGAGAGAGGGAGGGTAACAGAGATTAAAGAGAGAATCCTCCTATGTATTCCTGTGCGAGTGTGTATCCACTCGTCGTCTCCTGTCTCCGGCGACAAGTGTTCCACGCGACACGAACGAAAATAATAGATCACGAGTGGTGACGATGATTAATAATTTAATATCGCCGTGAATATTTCAAGCTAATGATTACGAGGGGCCGCGTAAAGTTCAAAGGAGGCTGCAAAGGCGCCGGTTGGAAAGTCAATTAAGAAACTGGCTGCAGTCGCGTTAGCCTGGCCCGTGTCACGTTATAAATAGTTTTTACCGCTAAACTCGGTGCGTTTACGCGCGTATCGGCACCGGTGCGCCTATAAACGCCACTGTAATTCTACGAAACACGTTTCACAAACTTAGAGAATGTATAAGGGAGTGAGAGAGATTTTCGAAATATGTCTTTAAACTTAACAAATGTCGATGGTGCGTATTCAACGTTAAAAGCGAATGGAACAATGACGTCGGATGATCTAGCAGCTTTCTGGATTACCCAAGAAAGAGGGGAGGATTATAATCAGCACTTCAGCCAAGTGCTTCAACGACGAAACGAAGTGGCCAAAAGTACCGTCCCCTTATTGTGCTCGTAAATGATTTTATTTGACCCTTAGATTACTGTGCGCTGCGGAGAAAAGGCAGCGCACAAACACTCGAGGAGGACTGTTTAGACGGTTGTCGCGGCGGTTGCCATTAATGTCCATTATTCTTGAGGTAGAAACAGGGATTCGTCGTTCGAGTGTTTTGTGTCGAAAAAAGCATCGTCCGAAATGGACTCAGCATCGTCCAGGACTCGACTGGACACCATGGACGACGATGTTTGTCGATGTTTCTTTTCTAACAGAGCAAAACGAAATGAACGAGACACTCTCCTCTCAGAAAGATGATGGTATACACTGTCGACGCGTTTTAAAGCGTTGTTTGAACGAATGATTTCGTGTATATACGTTTTAAAACAAACTATACTGTTTGTTTCTTTCTTGGTCACTTCGTACCATTGTGTAAAAAAAATGCGAGGAAAATGTAGCCGTATTTTGTGTGCCGGCATATAAATAGACGAGTGGAATGTTTCGAATTGCTCGATCGACGCACATGGAACGATATTTGCATAACTATTCGACTGGGCTGCGTGTTCCGGTGACATCGGTATTTGTTCATCTGTTCTCTAATCTCGCGCCTAAGCGAGTCGTTAGTCTTCTTCAAGACGCATGTCGTCCGAGAAAGGCGACAACCGGTGCTGAGTCATTCGGCTGATGTAGTGGAGAAAAGAGAAAGAGAAAGAGAAAGAGAGAGAGAGAGAGGAGAGAGAGAGGAGAGAAAGAGAGAGAGAGAGAGAGAGAAAAGAAAGCGGGCAAGGGGGTTCGTGAGCGGATAGCAATTGAAGTTGGGCCATTTCCAAACGTAATTCTCCTCGCTCGCTGAATTACATTCTGATCTTCACCACTGATTCGCGCTTTTCCATTCTGAATATTAGGGGCGGCCGTCGAATTGAATTCTTGGTCATTTATCAACCACCACGAGAACAGAGTAACGATGCCTCCGTAACATTGGAAACGGGAATTTTAAACACGATTACAAGTCGATTTGTGCATTTGGTTGATGGATGGTTTGAATGGAGAATATTCTCGAATTCAATTAAACAGATATATCATTATCATTATTTATTGAACTTTCGTTCATTGTTAATTCAGGTCTGTTGCTCTTTCACCGTGATTTCACCTTTTCATTCATTCGAATATAACGGAAGTTAATTTGGAATTTCGAATTGCCACGCGTTTTATAGAAGTACGTAGATTTCATTTAAAATTAATTTCGATGAGTCTGCTTGATACTCAGCGATTTCGAATTAATTCAATGATTTTTTGAATTGAAAAAGACACTTTCCGTGTTATCTGGGAGATAGTTATTATATCATAGAGTACAATTCATGAGTTCAATCGTTCACCGCAACTGGGTAAGACGTCTCTCATTGTTAATTAACCAATTGCGCGATAGATTTATTCTACGCGTCTGGGAAACACACGGGTGGTGGTCCTCGATTTGTTTCTCTGACCTACACGGTCGGCTGGCATTTATTGGCCGTTTGCGTGATTTATCATCGGCAAGATGAGCGCGTACGATAATGATCAGCATGGGACGAAAAAGAACACTCCCGTTCCCTAGTGGGGGAGAAAACTAGTACAATTTTTTGGGTCAACTGACGGCATTGGCAAGGCTGCACGGCTGGATGGTTGATTCAGCAAATAAAAACGAGGATAAAATTCTGGTTAATCAAATAGATCGAGAGTTTGTGGATTCAATTTCGCTCGAATAAAAGCTGCGCAACAATGTCCCCATAAGCGATGTGATCAAATTTTACAGTTTAAATTCGAATAAAATGTCACACGACAGATTTCCCCTCTTTTCATGAAAAAAAAAAAAAAAAAAAACGAAATCGATCCGTTTGTATTTTATCCTTTTGTTTCGTTTTCTTCCACATTGAATGTGAATTTTTCGAAATTTTTCTATACTTCGTGTAACAATACCTCTCGATAAAAGTGCACAACGAAGAGATAAATCACAGCCTTACGTGATGAGAATTGAAACGAATCGGTGGAATTCTGACAGCGGTTCGGGACGCAAGGGTGGTGACGGGAAAGATATCGGTCAACGTATATCAGAACCATTATTTATACGAATACAACGTAACGCAAATACATGGATTTTCGATGAATCGACCGTATCTACGAAAAGTGCATGCACCGCGAGTCGATCCGCCGAAGTGAATTCAGGGTGTACAAAAGCGGATGGAAAAGCGAAACCCTGGTCGCATGTATATGTATGTATGCGCGCGACCACGTTTTCATATACGCCTATGTATGCGTACGCGTCTATATACGTGTGTATACGTGTGCCTGTACGTATCTACATATATAGTTACCTTTCGCAATAAAATACAGCGGCGCGCGTAAAACGCAGACGCGCTCTGGCGAAGCAAAGAACAACAAACAGCGAGTCAGGACGGACGATTTACATGCATAAACTGCCTTCCCTCGAACTCGTTTTATTCTATTTTTCCCTCTCTCTCTCTCTGTTCTTCCTGCTCGGTTACTGCACCATCTACTCCCCTTTTCCTTTATCCGGTCTGCCACAATTTCTTTTAGATTCACTTCTTTAATAGCACGCGATTCTCTCGCAGCCCTGGTAACCCTAGAGCTATCCAGCGAAATGGAATTGTGATTTTCATTTCGAGATAACAACTTTTATAACGTTAATGCGCATCAATGAGAGGCAATGTATTCGCGGATAACGTATTACATTTTCTAATCTATTTGCGGTATGTGTTATGACGAGCAATTACTATGAATGAACTGGCGAAACCGAGAAACACGATGATTGTTTGCATTGGCTGGCGTAATTGTATAGTGACAAGACAGCTTAACTACGACTGACGGAACCATTAATCATCAGAGATACAAGTTATACGGATGTGTAAAGAGTACGTCTTCATCCATTAACTCTTATATTACGTAGAACAGACAAGGCGGTCTCCTTTAGGCCACCTCTGCCCTAATACGACCTCATTGAAGATCTCCAGGTTCATGTTACTTTATTCGAACTGATTTCGGGGTTAGGAGGATCCAACAACCCTGTCAGAATCTTTGTTGACTTGATTTGATGACATGAAGTCGTATGCAACACACATTTATGTCCATCAAATTATCTCTGATTCAAATTGGTATCGTGATATTTTGAATTTCACGTTGCAGGATCTCTTCAGATTAATTTTAACATGACCAGATCCCTATCAGATGCTCTCAACTTTTATCTGGATCTATTCAATCCATTCAGGTATGACGATATGATAGTTCAGATGAAAAGCTACAGACTAGTAGTGACGCAGTAGATTTGACGCAGTTTGGAATCGTTCCAGACATGTAGCACTCGACCATGGACTGACCCAACTTTGTCAAATCCAGCTGGCACCTCTTTGAATTCGGGGATATGAATTGGCATGGGCTTACATTTGTAGAATCTGGCTAATGTTATTCAGGACTTGAGGGAATCTGTTGACATCGCATCAGTGTCGCGAGTTTCATTTGGTGACATTTCGGGGTCAGAAAGCAGATTTGAGCTTAAACTAATTTAGAATGAAGAGATTCAAGAAAGGATTCGCTATGAATTTAAATCGAATTTGAGGAAAGTTGGTCGAGCTGAAGGGATTCTAGGGTTCCAGGTTACGTTTGAAGGGACGTGATAGATCTAAAAGGACCTGAAGGCACCTGGAAGTCAAATCAGAAGAGGTATGGAAATTTGAAGGGTCTTGATGGAGCTGAAAAAGGACCTTATGGTATAAGGTTGGATTGGAGCTAATTTTACGAAATGTTTCATGTTTGAAAATATCAAGAAAAAGGTATATCAACAGCAGAAATAAATAAATCATCTAAATAAATCAAGAACGATTTAATAATATAACTTTAATAGAATACCAAGTTCGAACTGAGCGACAAGTTCTTTCTGGCATTTGAAGTAATTGGAAACAATTGCAGACGAGTTTTTTATATCACTAGTACAGGTTTTACAATCCTCTTTCTACCTTCGGTTTAATTTACAGTTCCACACGGGCGAGGTAAATCTACGAGAAAACTTTCATCGATTTTATAATACCCGAAAGCGTTTGAAACGAAAGGTTTCTCAATTGAAGTAACCCATTAACGATTCCCGTATTCAACTTGGTGCTCGTCAATTAGCTGAAACGCGGCCGGCATGGGAAATAGTATTAACCGTAAGAGTATTATCGCACGCACAAAAGTCTGAACGAATTCTGAACTACTCGCGGCACAAATTTAATCGAATGTCTCATCCGTTGAATGATCCGTCAACGGGCAAAAGCGACAAATTATGAAGCGCGTAACGAAGCAAGCAAGCAACCAAGCAACCGGCAGCAAGTACGTCAGCCTCCCCGATGAAAACGCATTCACGGTAGAAAGAGAAACGAAGTGATTTAAGTTTCCATTCAAAGCGCGCCGGCAACGGCGGCGGTTCTTAAATTACGCCTTTCATGTGGCCGTCGCTCGGTGACATGTTTGTGCCCAAGGAATCTTCCACATTTTCAAAATAACGTCTCTCCGGTCGTGCACCGAGGAGAGAGCACCCCTTTTATATCGTCCTATTAAATCAAATACCAGAGAGAAACTTCTGCTATGAGAGACCACTCCGTGAAAGAACGCGATTCAGCGCGATTAAACGTGATTTCCAAGCGGCAGCTGTTCCACGAACGTTATAACTAACCCACCTCTCCTCCCACTCTCTTCGCCATTCTTTTGAGAACAAAAAAAAAAAAGAGAGAGCAATGGAAAAACTGACAACGATAAATCCGGCCTCGTGCTGCTAAACAATAATGCTATCCTTAAGTGAAACGAAGAGAAAGAAAGGAAGAGACAAGAAGAAGGTTGGCGGGCTGTGCACACGCGACACGATCAAAGGCGATTGGATATTAAGACAGATAGAAACGAACGGGTCCACACGCCAGTTGACCTAAAACAAGAACAGACATAACGAAAGGACAGAGGATAAAGTGTGTAAAGCAGAAAAGACGAGGCGCTTGCCTCCGTGAAACACTCCCTTGACTTCTCTTGCCCTCCGGTTTCTCTCACTTCTCTCTGCATTCCGTCACTCTGTGTCTCGGCGCCCCTAACAAGCCTCTAATGAGGAACGGGTGTTACTCGTGTCCTCCGCGGTACTTTTGCGCAATTACCATTTATCACATCTGCCTCTCCACCGTACACCACTCCCACATTTCTCCCTCCTTTTCTACTCTTTCCACTCTTTCTCTTCTTTCTTTTCTCTTTTTTTTTTTTCTTCTTTTCTATTCCTCCTTATGCCACTTCCCCATGTCTCGCTACGCGTTCTCCGCTGCTTCTGTCCGCGCTGTCTCCCTTCTGTATTTTTACTCGGCCGCCTCTTCTGGTAGAACGTGCCGGGCACTGACACAATGAGCGGCGTGTTGTTTCGACGTATCCGGTACACGTCGTGTCTCGCATACCCGACTTTCCGGTCCAATCAGCCGCCACAGATTACAAGCGAAGCGGTTGTCCGGGATACCGGGAATCCTTGTTTCAGAGGGCTCGACTAATTTACAATGAACCGCGACGCGTTTAGGATTCAAGTGCTGTGGATATCTATATTTCCTTCGTAATCAATTTTTACTGGTGTTCGTTTTCGTTCGTTAAATTTGTGCATGTGTGTGTGTGTACTAGGAGACGGCAAAAATTAGTCAATATATACTAAGAAAGATTATTGTTAATATAAATAGGAGAATGAACCTAGTAACCATCGGTTTGGTGTGGGTGGACGCTGATATTCTTTTTTTTTGTTTATTCTCTATAGTTAAGAATATTTATAAAGACGTATAGATGCTCCTTCCACGAATACAAATTAAAATAAAAATTTCTTTTCATAAAAAACTAAACTAATAAACTTGCATTATTGCCTACATATCCAATAGATGTATAATTCAAGGGTTGTTTTACGGGAACATTTTTAAGGGATTCTGTAGTTCTGTAGTATTTTTTTGATAATTAGCAATCTTTTTCATCGATTAAGCTTTCGTGTAGATAAGTTTCCTTTTTTCGACTGATGTTCGAGACTCGAGTAATTGGTCGATGACAGTTGAAAGTGATACTTTCGTGTGGCTAATGAATCATTCGTTGACGAAGACATAGTGCTATATCTCGGTTAAACAAACATAAGAAATACTTCCAGCACATAAACACGGATTTGATATTATTGTTTCAACGGTACAATTGATTTTTCGCAACTTTCAATTTTTGTAAACCTGTGCTATGATTTTAGTTTGTGTGATTAACATGTAATATTTTAAAGTGGTGTGAGTGTATATAGTTCAGTGGTGTCTAGTGTTGTGTTGTATAGTTGTTGCATAAAATATCAATTAACAAAATAGTTTTCTTCTTTCCTGAAAATTTTTGCGTTCACAATTTCTGTTCCATTGGAACGACAATTTGTATACGTTAATGTTAACTTCATGTTGCAATTTTTCGTAATGCCTGCCTTTCATGAATCTTTATTAGAGAACCTTTATTAACGGTGTAATAGCGATCCTTCATAATACTCTAAAAGTGTCAAATTATTCTACAAACTTTCTACCAAAGGCATTCAACAATATACATCCATAAATGTTCATTAAAGAGACTATAAAAAGATCTGCAATTCGTTCGAAACTTCTAGAATCGACCTTTTATCCCCTGAATTATTCAAACAGCTCCGTGAACTCAGTTCACACTTCGTTGGTAGCAGTTAGCCGAACAGCGATAAATATAAATTCCAGCATCCCGGACTAAAATCCCCGCGGGCTTGTCCAAACTGGAGCACGTTACGTCTCTGCATGCGGTTCAGCGTTGTCTTCGCGACGAGAGGATGGTAGGTGCTCGATGCACGTAAGAACAAGTTTAAACACGCGGGATAAATAGATTGTCGGGAGTTTCGCGCAAGTATCCGGAAGATTTCCGTGGAAGATTCGCGAGAATCTCTCAACTAACCCCAACTTTGTCGCCCATTAGGACTTTGCGTTGGGATTCTAGGAAACGTGTTCAGCACACGATTGATTCGAGAATCGTTACCGAACCTCTACGTCTTTAGCGATTGGTGCACGTTTAACAGTCCTGTTGGGTATAATCGGTGGAATAAATATAGCGAAGTTGTAAAATCGGTCAGACGATAATGTATTACGTACATGTTTCGAATGTTTCGACAAGAGAATTGACAGAGATGAATATGAGTAGTTAAGGACACGAATTCTCCAGTCATAGTTGCACAGTATTCTCGCCATTTCCATGCAGATTCTGTCGTCTTGCGTTGGTCATACAGGTTTACGACACGTCAATAGCTATGCAAACACAAATAGAGACTTCAAATATTAACCCTTTCGTGACCAATGGGACGCGCTTGTCCCAGTTGAGTACTTGAACGAAAATTGATATTAATTCATTATTCATTAAAAGCACGATAATTGGTAGAACAATTTGAAGAAATAAATTAGTATATACACTCACATTTTTATTATATACAAACAGTATTGCTAGGTCACAAATTAAACACTCGAAATGTGATACTGATTGATGTTGCACTTAGGGTTATACACTACATTCGTTTTGGGGTCTCACATAATAAAAAACTAACGACTTACGACTAACAGTACTTTATTTGCTATTTGAAATATTTATTATTTAAAATATTTGATTAATAATTATTATTATTTAAATAGTCATTATTTACTGAAAATTATTATTTGAAATATTAGGAGTTTCTACTTGTGTCTGTATAGTTAATGTATTGTACAAGTGCATTGACACTGAACTAAAATTTGTTTCTTACGAACCTGATCAGAGTTTCAAAATTTGAAACATGTTTAGTTTGGCGTTTGATGATTTTTATAACCCCGGTATATCGCAGCCTGATCTATATAGAATCTAAAACAGAATGTCGATATACGATCTTCTGGTTGTGTCGCTGCATCAATCGATGCTGCTACTTGATGCTTTAATTTACGATATCGCTATATATTTGTCCCTATACTCTATACGGTTATGCTCTCGCGGAAATCGCGTGACGCCGGAGCAGACAGCGTCGGATCACTTTTCCGCGTTGATTATTTCCGTTCAAACGTTCTATGTCACGGACGGAAGAAAACCGGGCGAAAGAAATGGAAGGAAGCGGAAAGTAGGACAGCGCGAAATCGAAAATCAGCTTCGTACAAGCGACACGACGACAACGACGACGACGACCCGGGCCCTGGAAATTTCCGGGCCGGTGATAACGTTCCGCTTGGATAGATCGTATCTTTTTCGGTGAAATGTTGACCGAAAGAGAGAAAGAGCGAACAGATAGCTTCCACAGCGACGAACCGAGTCAAAGGGAAAGGACGACTTTCCTCGCCAGGTATCTCTTCACCCGAGCCTGTTCTACATATACTATAGCTTACCACGTCATTATGCGCGAATTGAGTTACCATCTCCTTCGAGGCGCGACGCGTCGAAAGAAAAGGGGATGGATGAGGCGAAACATCGCGCAAACGAAGTGGATCGTTAAAGTCGCGCGCTTCGATCCTCGTCCTCCCGTCCGCGTGAATGACTATCTTCGCGTCCTGGGAATTTAATTCGAAACCGGGGGGTTACTCTGAACAGCTCACGAGAGATCCGATCCATCGCATTCCTTAATCTTTCCGAGTCTCTAAAGTACTACAGAATGTAGTTTCTATGGGGTTGTTTGAGATGTGAGAAATTCTAGCGGTGTTAAAACTCAATACCAGCTGTGAGTTAACGTGTACTGGTGTAATTAGTCTGCGACAACTTTTACGATAAATTTTTTATAATATCGACATTGATAAGTAGCTATTATTACACTGAATCAGTTAAGTGGGTTCATCTTTTAAATAAAAACTGAATCTCTATAGTTTAGAATTAAAAATTAGTAAAAATTATATGTAATTATATTATTTTGGTTTTTGCAAACATGGATATGGTGTATTTTACGTTTAATAGAAGAATTACGGAAAAATAAAATGTCTTAATAAACTATTGTGTTCTACGTTGCCAATGATGGGTTAACTCATCATCCTCAATTAACAGGTTAATAGTAGAAAGTTGGTATTCGACCGATAATACATCTTGACTAACTTATGGTTAATTCCAATATTTGCACGCTGTATTAGTATTAGAGGACAATCAAATTACATATGCAAGACAAGTCAGAAAAGTCATTCTTAAGTACGAACTGTGTATTCTTTTATCCAATTGTATGTTTCGCTCAAAAGTGGTTCTAGTATGGCATATTTTAAAATATGGAACACACTGTAGACCCATAGCACTGGTGAACATTCCCCAGACACGCTAAAATATTAAGAGGTTAATCCAATCTAACATCTGAATTCACTTTTGCTCCATTCATGTATAATAAACATAATACAGCAGACTTCCGTATAAGAGGAGTTCTTACAACGCGAATTCCTATAACGCGGCAAATATATTGCGACTACTGTTTTCATATAACGCGATTCTTCATACAACGCGGCAAATAATAAAACACAGGAATTACCTGCATTTAAGAATTAAATTTGCTTTAGTTTAGCAAACATAATACATAAATTTGTATAATTACATGTTTATTCAATTTCGATGAAATAAAATATTTTTTACGTACATTAATATTTTTTTAAATCAACTACGTATACATGCCATTTATTTTTAGAAATACTGTCCTATTTGATAAAATGTAAAAAATAAAATTTGGCATACCAATAATCACTTCAAAAATGTTATTTTAGATTATACATGTTATGCGAGAAAAATTCCTGTAGATCACGATTTCCTATACCACGTTATACAAGAGTCTACTGTGTACTATTAAACAGCTACATTATTCACTGTAAAAGTCTAGGTAGCTTACAATTCGTTACCCCTGAGAAATACCTAAGGAGGTATAAAACTGACAGAGAATACTACTACCCAAATCACAGACAAATAATTGAGTATCACTCCCATTGAACGTAACCTGTGACAAAAAAATTTCCCAGAGTAATTCAACCAGCGACGTTAGCTCGAACGTGAGCTGTAAGTAGAGTGAATAACGAACGGCGACGAGCAAGTTGCAGAGAGAGCACCGAGGGCCCGGCATAAGAAAGAAAACGCAAAGGGTGCACGTACAAGAAAGTCGATTTACAGCGGCGTGCGCGCTTTTTGAGCGGAGGAATTCTCAGGCGTTGATAGCGTTTCGGGGCCGGGGGAGGGATAGATCGAATCTCCACGAGTGAAAAGTCGACCGGTCGTTTAGATGGGCATTCGCCACCCCTTCTTCTGGAGGCGTGAAGAGGGTGGAAAAGTAGAAAGGATAGAGGAAGCCGACGGAGGTATGAGAGGAAATAGATCCAGGGATTCTTTCGAAACGGTTATTTCTCCGTTCATTAAGTTTTACGGTCTCCCGAGCACTAGCTCGCCCAGTGTTTCTGCGAAGTGTAGATCGCGTGCTTCTCCGCGATTTTCAATGGCGTGCGACCTCATTACCGAAATAGTACTCATTATCGTGGCAGAGAAGCGGAAAAGAGGGTTGAGGGGTTGAAAGGGCGGAGGAGGTATGGGGGGGGGGGTGAGAGGTATTTCGTCAGGGTGTTACATGCTGGGCACTCTATGTAAAAAGGGACCCAGCTTGCTAATGACCGCGAGTTATTCAGCGGCACGTACATCTGACCGTGCAGCAACCGTGGAACGAGCTAGAGGAACATTGAGCGAGATCGTTGGAAATACTTAGCCGAGTGCTTCCCTCCGCCATGGATGAATAGCCGCGAACATTCTTGAGGTAGCCCAATACAACCTGTATCGAGCTAACACACACAGACACATACAGTTAGATGGACACAAACGCGCCCTTGCGTTGCTAATTTTTCCTCTCGTTAAGATGAAATTTTTGGAAAACCTCTGTCTTTCTCTTTTTTTTGTGCTCGTTCATTAAAGCGTTACTCCTTTGGAAAAGAAACCGAGTGTCGTTGTGATAAAAAAAAAAAAAAAAAAAAAAAAACACATGGAACTTCCACGAAGCTACCGCAATTATTTCACGTCACTGCAAAGGAGTGCTTTTACGGGGGTAATTTTTTTTATCAACAATGTTTTTATGCGACACTACAGGCCTAATTGATTTTCCCCGTGTCCTCCGCTTGTCCCGTCTTCCGTCTCTTGTAAAGCTGTTTTCCATCATTTTTAATAATATTTTTATACCGCTATAAAAGGAGGCGTATCGAGGCAAAGCAGCGGCATAGACTCTCTTCCTTCTTCTTTTTTTCTTCTTTACTTTTTCTTTACTAAAGGTACACACAGGCTCGTGCCGCAAGAATGCCGTTTTACAAAGTTTATAGGCAGTAAATGGTAAGCGAACGATACGCGAGCCCCATTCTCTCTCTTTTGCTATCGTGCACGTTTCGCTTATCCCCGTTTCTCTCGTTTGAAATCGCGAAAATTCACCCGTTCGATACTTCTTCACGCTTTTAACCCGGCATTTTGTCGCGCTATCAATTTCGATGTACGTAAACGCGTATCGAAATGAAGGTATCAAACGAACGTTCGAATTACAAGCACACGCTGATGAGAACGACGCCAGGCATTTCCATTTCGGACGTGCTCGATCGACGCCCAATAATGAAACAGAGTAGTTCATTGTCGGCGGCGTGTGCATCAACAAATTTTCATTTAGCCAACGTGCATCAAGTTTCCAATTCGACGACGCATTACCACGTCCCCCTCTGTAAATTTAAATAAAAACCCATATCAACCCCTCCCCCACCCTAACCATCACTCCGATCGTCCCTTTCCATAACCCCCTTCCTCTTTCTCGTCACACCGTTCGCTGTATTAAAAACAAAAATCGGCTCGACGCTTTTTCCCCAATAAAAAATGTATTCCGTTGGCCGCGGTATTTTCGATGCTACGTGTAATCCAGGAAACATAATGGTAATCCCGCGCTAAGCCGACCGATGAAACATTCCGTCCGTTTCGACCAGAGTGTATTGACTGTACGCGTAGCATTTTTTCCACTGGGTGGTAGTAGTCGAAAAAAAAAATTTATACCACTTTCTTTCTTTAGGTTGCTCGATGAGAAGACTTTTCCCTCGGATTTTTCAGTGATTCGAGGAAAAAGGAAAAAATTATCACTCTCGAAACGTTTTAGTTGAAAACCAGCAAACCTTTAACCTTCGCCAACCATCGATCGTTTTTTTCAAAGGTTTTCTTTCAAGTGTCGCTTTTTCTCATCGCTATTTTAACAGCAATCGTATTTTATCAGTGTAATTTACGCGTTTTCAATCTGCGGATGTAATAGAACGAGAAGTAACGCTATGTTTCTTCGAGTACACGTTTTTGCGTTGCATTTGTCTTCGAAGTTTCGATAGGTTTACAGTGCTCTTGATTTGAAGCGAAAGAATATTAAGAAAACTATGGTTTGAATTTCAAAGGTTGTTTTTTCCTGATTGATTCACGTTCGTGTTCTTCTGTGAGCTCCCTTGTCGTTCAAATTTACCGAAGATGTGTCGAATACATGTTTTGTCTTTTTGTCATTCGCGGAAATTAAAGCTATTTTACTGAGATTGGTAGAGATATTTAAAAAAAATTTGTTATATCGTTAGTTGCCGTTCAAAAGTTATCTCTTAGGCCAATGTAGACTGCGATAATAAAATAAAGTAATCGACGTCGGTACGACATCGGTCGAAAGTTCTTGACAAAAGATACGTAGACAAAAGGTGGACAAAAGAGGTTTCTGTAAAATGTAACCTTTCTTAAAACGAGTAAATTAAAAAAGAATCATCTACCGAATGTGTTTATAAACGCAACACGCGTAACGAATATCTACGAGAAGAAATATTTCGGGAAAAATGTCTACGATTAATCAGAATCTTTTCCCCTTTGCAATTATGCAATATGAAATTAGCAAGAATTAAATAGCTTGAAAAGGTGGTTGCTGGTGTAAAATGAGAAAAGAAGTGACTGATAACCGGTGCGTTAGAAATATGCTGAATATCAAGCACTCTTACACGTGCTAGCCAAGAGGATCGTATTTAACAGAACTCCAACAATGCTTTCCCTTTCTCGAGCTTGCTCTCTCATTCTCTCTCACTCTTTATATCTCCCTTTCTCTCCTTTCTGTCCCTATGCCGCATCTTTCAGTCTTCCCCGTGCTCATCCTCAATGTGCCCGCGTTAAATAACAATGGATCCGTGGAAGTGGGACTACTCGAAAACATTTGCCTGTTTCCTCCTCTTCCTCCTCCTTCACCTCCCCGTTACTCCCCTTTTGTCGCGATTCATTCGTCCTCCCGCATAATGACGCGCCGCGTCTATGGGAGCAGCGCAGTCGCATTCACCGAGGTGAGGCCTGCCAGCGTCTCCACCTTTTGTCCTTTCTTCTTCCGCCGGTTTAATTGTTGCGCTAACATTTGCCCTGCAGCGATCGATTCAGGCTGGGGCGAACACAATTACGTCCAAGGTAAGGTGCACCTTGATTTCGTTTCTTCCCTCACAGCGTGAGGGAAGACACTTCGTCGTTTCACCGCGAAAATTTTCGCTGAACCACCTGGATGGGAATTTTTGCACCGATCATTCTTGAAGATTTTGAACGATGATAAATAAATGATTATTTTTTCCACCTTTTTTTTTTAATATCGAGAAGAAGTAGGTGAATTTTATTGCAATCGAAAGGTAAAGATATCGATTTTTAATTATTTGATTGTTTAAAAGACTTAAATATCTATCTGTAACGGAATCTTTGAAAAACAGCGAAGAGAATAAAGAAAATGATATATACGAAATTCTTTGTTGATGTTTAATGGAATTTCTATGAGAGGACAATAGCATTATCGAGAGCGTTTCAGCAATTAACGGAAGAAATTTTCCTTGAAACAGAATGGAAATATCGATTCCCGGAAACCGCCATGTGCTCTTACTTGCGGAAGCAATCTCTCCTCTCCGTTTAGAATTTCGTATATTTTTCCACTTGCCATGTGCTTTCGCGCAATAACAAAGCTCAGAACGCAATAAAGAATCAAAAGAGAATCCCTCCTTGTACGTTTCTTTCCAAGGAACAACACGATCATCTCACGGGAACATTTCCAAGAAACACACCAACTGTTCAGCTAATCAAATCGATAAACCTCTCCGTTTCAACTTCGGTTAATTTCAAATCCAATAATTCGATCATTCCACCAATTTCACTTACTGCAACAATATCTCCCGTGTCGCAATATCCAGCGCGCTCTTTAAAAAGAGAGGAAAAGAAAAAAGGAAAACAACAACAACAAAAATTCCCCTATTTATCAAACCTCTTTCTCTCCAATTACGGTCGCATCGCTAATCAGGCATAATTACACGGCTCTGGCTCAGCAAATAATCCAGCGTTCCAGCTAGTTTCATTAAAGATCACCACCACAGCAAACACAGACACACGCACGCGTGCACGTAAATACACACAGAACACGGCGAAGTTTCGCGATCCAATTTTTCAACACGTTCATGCCCGGTGGGCAGCCTCGGGCTCGTCCAGCTCCCGTGAGTAGAGCGCAAGGGGGTGAAACACGGAGAGAAGAGGAAGAGTTTGCGCAAGCCGGTCTCTCATTAGGTTAGGGCAAATTAGCACGCAAATGCAAACACACGTAGCCGGGGTTTCTATCCCCTTTCCCTCACCTTCTCTCACCCTTACTTCCCTCTACTCTCCACGATCTCTCCAGGGGAACGTTCTGTGTTTCGAGATTGATTATCCCCTATCGGCTCATGCAGCGTTTCCTCCCCGACGGCGAAACTTAGCGGGCCAGTGTCGATAATGCACAGAGAACCGCTAGGGGGTGACGAATATATATACATATATATATATATGTGTGTGTGTGCGTGTGTCTGCGTACGTGTACACGCGACCACGTGATACTTGTTCCTCTGGTTTTGGAAGGGTAGAAAGTGTGGAGATCGTAAATTTCCTACGGTGAGATCATAGACTGCGCCAAAGATATACACCGGTCGAGAGTGCAAAGCCGGATAAGCTTTGCGGCGAGATCGCGGTTAATCGGCCCGCGATCTGTAAATGTTGTTTTTCCATTATTCGAAATAGCGGAGAGGGCGAGAGGGGACCGACTGGTGCATCGAAAACCGCGAAAATCCAACGCGATACTATCTCGCGCATTTCTCTCTCTCTCTTTCTCTCTTCTTTTCTCTCATTCTTTCTGCATGCTCTTTTCCCTTTTTTTTTAACCACACAGATTTCGTCGACCAATTCGACGCTTCGGGTGATTTATTACTCTCAATACTTTGACGTTCATCCCTCTCTAATTTGTACATTTCACGGTGTAATCAGATTACCCACGGTGAGGAGTGAATCCACCGGAATTCACTGGCTTCTTTAGAAAGTATATATTGAAAAAAGAACGAAGCAGAAGAGGAGGGAAGAAGAGATAAAAGTGGAAAGAAAGAGGGGAGGGCTTCTTCCTTATTACTTCGACGTTGAAGTGGAGACTAGTCCGTAGGAAATACGAGGAAACAAGGGCGAGCTGTGGTCGTGTAATTGTTTCGGTGTTGCGTAGAAATTCTTTCTCTCCTGGTTTCTTTCTTTTTGTATTTTTCTTTTTACTTCGATCTCGGTTTCTGACTCGCGATTCGGTGCAATTTTACAAACGTCGCCTCGTAGAATTAGTAATCCGCTAAAAGACTGAGGCTTGCCAGGGACGATAACGTGAAGTCAAAGGGTCTAAGATCGAACGACGAAGGAGAATAGGCTACGAGAGGTTGGATAAAGCGAGTCGAAACGAGCGTTGAAGAAAGACGAGTGAATTCTAAGAGAAGTAGAAGGACTCGTGAGGTAAAGGAAAGAGGATCGTGAAATCGGATTTTCTGAGCCCGTTTAATGTATACGATTTTTACCACTGAATTTCCCATCCTCCTCCTCCCCCTTTCCTACAGACATTCGTGAAATCGACCTGCCATGGACAAAAAGCGACGGAGACCAGCGACAGCGCAGTTGGGATCGACCACATAACTTTCAGATTAATTAAATTTAAGCGTTGTTAAAAGGATTAATTAGTAGTAGGTACTTTTGCGAGGACACCGA
This sequence comes from Anthophora plumipes, assembly GCA_951804975.1. Lineage (NCBI taxonomy): Eukaryota > Metazoa > Arthropoda > Insecta > Hymenoptera > Apidae > Anthophora > Anthophora plumipes. The sequence continues at coordinate 23,246,203 of OX638112.1, read as the reverse complement.
ACCTCGGGACAGAATTATGCTCGGGACGAAAGTTTCGTTTAAAGGGGGAGAGAATGAAACAGCGGCTGCCTGGGGGGCAAGGGTACGTTTACACTGGCACAGCCATCCGGGGAACTTCGAACCTCGACTTATAGCGGATCATTTAGCTGTAACAGAGCGTGACATTGACTTTAATTCGAGTGGAAGTATCGGGTAGCCGTGATTTTTATCGAGAGTCGGAGAGATACCGGTGTCATCTTGCGATTTAATCTTAAGATTATAAATTAACTATGTCTTTAGTTTCAATCTTTATTTTCTATATTTCTAGTTTATTTTAATTCTTTTTAACTATGATTGTAACGTTAGTTGTAGATGTTGCTCTTAACGTTGATGTGTACGTAGGTACTAAAAAAATTATAGAATTAGGTAGTAATTCGTAACGTTGGCTGCCGAGTTGTAAATTTGTCAGACGTTTGTATAAAAAATGGAAAAATCGTATTCAGTTACTTAATTGGATAGGCAGATTTACGGACTAACTTTGGAACTAAACACGAGGATACAGATTTTTATACAAAAACCATATAATTCAATTTTGCATGTAATTTTTATACACAACATGGAATAATAAAGATATTTCTCTGTGTTTACGTTGATATTTAATACAAACTCGTCAGAAAGAACCTCGCTGATTAATCTTACACTTTGTTAAAGAAAGAAATTCTCAGAGCCCTGTAACTTCAGTGTTGCATTGTACTATTGAAAATATGAAATGAATATTTTATTACATAGTTAGTCGTGTTATCAAGGAAAATCACGAAATACCGGGGCGTTCACGTAAAACAATGTACCGAGTAATTATTACCAAACATTTGGAGGCGAATACCTCTGAAGGCAGGTCTTACGAAACTATGCTGTGCAACGTAAGATGTAAACAATGAGCGATTTCGAGCCATGAAATATTATATCGTACTAAGAGGATATTGCTCGGTACTTGGCATGTTTCGCAAGAACAATTGCTAATGATCCATGGCTGTATATCAAGAAGCCGGTTTCTATACCCTGTATACACGTTGCCTAACGAGTCTCGCTGAGCCCCCGTCAGTTAGCTATATCGCATAGATTCGTTTTGTCGCGGGGCAAACAGACCGTGCAAATGAATTATAATATTAAATTAGACGAAACTATGTTCGCCGGGCGTTTACCGTTATTAGCATATTCGCTATGAGCGCTTTAATTAAGGCTAACAGCGTCGGTCATCGATTCGCCGTAACGGCGTACGCGTTAAACTAAAACAAAATCCCCGCCGCGTAATGACCCATCCACCTCTTCTTTTTTTTTTCTCTCTTTCACTCTTCTCTTTTTTTTCTTTCCCCCTTATCTTCGTCTAAAGAGAAAACACGAGCCTCTCTCATTTGCATAACTCGCTCGCGGTACACGCACAAACGTGGAGAAAGAAAGAGAGAACAGTCCACGGGGGTTGTAATTTTCCTTGTGAACTGTACACGCAGCATATCGAATTGTAACGCGTAATGCTAACTATCGTGAAATCGGCTTTGGCTTAGGTACACGTCTACACCATCGGCTTACACAGCCTTTTGTAATCAATGGAAAGCTGTATCGTACCGCAGGTGAGGCTATCACCTGGTTACTTTCATCGTTAGACTTAAATCCATTTGGATTTTCACGTATAGGATATCTACAGTCTATGGTTTACAATACGAGGGTAGATAGCGTTGAGTTATTACGGTAGTCTATTGTATTGGAAAAGCCTGCTTGTTGATAAAAACGATATTTCGATATTGAATAAGTTTTTATTATAGTTTATTAGTTTACTCAGAGATTGAGTAGAGGAAATAAGTATGCTTTTTCAAACGTATGATCACATTCAATTAAGGATAAACTTCTACGAGAGTGTTAGGTTAGCTCAGTTTTGTGTCGTAAATTATTAAATGTAAAGGATCATCCAAGTGTAACGCCTAGACTGTATAATCCTTACATGTCATGTCTTTTTGACTGATATAAGCCGTTCTGTTTTAATACAAAGTAGTGCAATTTTAATTATAGACAGATATATATTGCAGCAATGCATTTACATTATTCAAACTTATTATAAAAATAGACGTTCTTTGAAAAATACTCGTCGCAAAATTCGTGATTTTTTTGCAGCGTAAATAATCGATCAAATCAGTTTTCAATTTAAAAATTAGTAAAAAAGATTTAAAGAATTTTCGGTTTGAAATTATATTGTGCGTTATTTTTAAAAGAAAGGCACAGATCTTTCATTGGTATATTCTGTACTCAGATTAATTTCTATTATCGGTGAATTAAATTTGAAATTTAATTAAATCATGTCGATATTCACATTTCGCTCATTTTTATTCGTCTATTAATTAAAGTGGAAGTGAAATATACAAAAGGATTGATAATTAATAATGAATTAGCAACAGTCAGAGAAAGAAGCAAAAAATAAGAAATTCTACAAATTGTGTCCTCCATTATCCATATTCCGAAAATACATTATCGAAGTATACTATAGGCATGTAAAGCGATATGCTCGAAGATCCGAAACTACAAGTGAACTGATTCATAGCATCCTGTCTTACCATGAGAGTTTATGCTGCATTATTTTGCCTATGATTCAACGTGCACTTAAGCATACGGTTCGGGACAACGTTGAAATTTCGTGGCGTCGATTTACAACGGGGCTAACGGTGGCACACGGCGATAAGTTAAACAACAGAATCCAACGAGGACGCATTGTTATCCGGAGCCAGTGGAGTATCGTCTTACCAAATATGCTTCCCCAGGCTGAGAAAGTGAGACTGACAAGAAGCACTCGGGCTTGAGTAGCTTGTATATCTCGCAGGAGTAACGGGCTCGAGCACCCTCTAAAGCTAGGAGAGCCGAATGTCGAACAGCTCAGTGTTGAAACAACCAATTCTAGTCCGTTGAAGTATTCTCCGCGGTTTGAGAACTAATACTTGCGAAGATGTTGCTATAGTTTACCGAGCCGCTTTACTACGTACCAACTCGGCTGAATTGCGCCTTCTTAACAACGTCCATTAATACCGTAAGACAAGAGCATAATTCGAGTGCAACGCCGCTTAGTACATCCTTGCTATTCATCTGGAAGAAATTCTCTTCTTATTTCGAAAACCGTTGCACCTATATCACGAGGATGTTGTATTTCTGAACAACACGGTTCGCGTGCAAATTTAGAGAATCTTTGATATATTAGTCGAGACGAGAGTAATTTTTAATCCTTCGTTTCACCTTCTCGACGATTCAATTGTTTTTGTTCTTTATTGACGATTAATTCCATTTGAAAAATCTTAAAGATCTTTTTCGACGGTAAGTAAGCTCTTTACGAGTTCCGTGGATCTTTCGAGAGGAGAAGCAACCAAGCAAGTGGTATTCGAAGTTTCTTGAAAGTATCGCACGCTAGGGACGTAACCCGTGGAAAATTGTGAAAGGGAATCGACGTTAAGTTCGCTTCGAAAACTAAATAACGAAGTGGATCAGGAATAAATTGAAGAATATAGAATGACCGGCGGCCTGGGATGTGTTGGACGTTATCCAAGAATCTATCCAACGGTGTCCGGCGTATCAAAATTTCAACGTTATCACGATTTGACCTACAGCCTATTTTCCCATTGGTGAATATCTAATGGAATCGAATGGAAGAAAGCAGGTCTTGCGATCGATATCAGTTCGATTTACGAATGACCTGTTTCCTCTAACATATCCAACGGAATTCCACGAAATCATTTCAAAGAATTCCTTCTAGGATAGAAACTTTTTCAGCCGACCGACAAATTCAATCGGTGCACATAAACTAAATGTACCTCTATAACCTTTCGAAACGATGTTCCGGATAAATTCGAGATAAAGTCACTGTGTGCAAACAGCTAAACGTAAGTTACACACGACACCGGTATTCCACCTTTGCACACTTACACACACACGCATACACACACACACACAGAGAGAGAGAGAGCAGAGAGGACTGTTCACTTTCCAAGATCAATTTATTTCGTTCCACGTTTCCATTCGCGGGTAAGCCGAACCGTGTAAGATCTCGCGGCCAGAATATAATTATCCACCGCGTCGGACAGAAAATAATTTCAACCTGTCCAAGTGCTATGCATCAGACGCGCGAAACCGATCGGGAAAGGAAGTTTAACGACTGGCTGCTCACATCGAGTCCGTCTCGATCGACGATTCCCGGCTCCGTCGTAAATCTTCTTCGAGTTCCATTTCCCACTCGATCTTTCCGCCAGGGTATCGACTTACTTTCACGTGCACTGGACGTATCGACGTCGTGCTGGCAGTTCCAACTTTAGGGAAAACGCGGCTTATTTCCCAGACTTGGTTCAATGCTTCCTCTTCTTTACGAGCATCAGCAGCGTAAGAAAAAGAAGAAGTAGAAGATGTAGAAGAAATCGTTCTTCCTTCCATAGTTTATCTTCACCATTCGATCTCTGTGTTATCTCTTCTGCGGTGATTGTCCCATTGGAACATCAACGAAATTGTACTCGAAGAGAAAAAGCATAATAACGTATGAGAGGGTGGAGCTTCGGTGCACTTTGAAAAATTCAGCAGTTACACGACGCGACGCGAAACTCGTGAGGGGCGTCTCGATGGATCACCACGTGGTACCGTTTTCCAACACGACGCGTCAGTGGACGATAGAGTCGAGGCAGTACGGAAGTGAGGTAGAAAAGGTTGAAGAGGGACGGTTACGTCGGTTGTGTCTGTCCTCAGGGGCTCAGCTGCGCCGGCACCACGGTGATCGATGTCTCCACTCTCCGCAATTTGAACAATGTCCCGCTGTCTTGGACACCCTCTTTCTCTCCCTCTCTTTTTTTATCTTTATCTTTTTCTCTTTCTATTCTTCCTGTTCTTGTGTCTATAGCTTTCTTTCTCGTTTCACTATTTTCCTTCTTTCTCTATACAGACGTCTATCTTTCGTTTCCCTTTTTCTTTCTGTTTCACTGCCATTCTCGGCATTCCTCACTAAAATGAACGTTATACCAAGCAAAAAAAAAAAGGGAAAGAGAAAAAAAAAAGGAAACGCGACCATTCTTATTTACTATTCCGAACGTGGTTGAATGCAAGGAGGGAAGAATACGCGTGCACGCGTGTATAGACGTAAAGGAGCGTCGAGAAGGAACGTTCGCGACTTCTTGCCCCGATGGAACCGAGAGCAATCATGGGTCTCTTCGTGCGGGCTAAACAAACGCGACGGGGATGAGAACGTCTGAAACGTGGCTCAGAATCGACCTTTAAAAGCTCTTACCCCTCTGTGCGTGCCGTCGGGCTTTCTTATTGGAAATTGTGTCCGTAGACGGGACGATGAATCTCGGTGGACGATTATTCTTTCTTTTCTTTAGTCTGAGTAACCCTACTCTTATCTACCTTCCACCCTTGTGTATTCTGTTACGTAGGTTATACTGTATAACTTTAGATTATAAAAGGTTAAATTAATTTTTCAATTTAAATATATTTCAATGATAGAACGTGCACTGCGAGTTAACGATAAAACGGGAAGGATCTTTTTTTTTCATTATGGCGTTATATTTTTCTTATACAAGAGTTTCTCGTGAAAAGAAAGTCTAAAATTAGTGGTTAGCCTATAGACGTATTAGATGTTGTTAACCTTCTCAGAGAATACTGTAGCAGAATTCAAAACATTTAGGCTAATTGGCCACCCAAGTTTAAAAGGGTTCCCCAGACCCATGAATTTCCAAGTAAATTGAAAATATATATTTCGAAGATGTTGTTTAATTTGTGGTTTTTGATAATTGACGATTGGTCAGTAAATAATATGTCGATTAGAAAAGTTGAAAGAAAGAGGCGTGGTGAATCGAGCATAATTCACTTTTAGAACTCGCAATTTCGTCCCTTATTCGCCCGAGGCGTTTGTCCTGCCCCGTACATATAGCCATTGGTTATCGAGTTAGATTAGGCAAGTACCTTGAGATCAGAGTATGTTTGCGTAGAACCTTTGGTACAATAGTTCTCAAAGGGGCTGACAAGGAGTGTGCATACCTTGGATGAATACAAACAATGGCGTGGAAGCAGCCGATGGTGCGCGGAATTGCAAGGTAACTTATTCAAGGGTTACGTCAATGCGGCCCGCTGCCCTGGTACTTTGAAACTTTAAAAGCAAATCTCACCCTTTGTCCGATAAATTCCGATATCCTCAAGCTATTCGTGCTTCTATTAGCGGCGGCGAACAGTCGTGTAAATGAATCGGCCTCGAAGATCAGCATAATGGACGCGGATGCACGATGAATTCCTTTGAGAACTCTGTCTTATCATAATTCTTTTTAAACAAACTTCACCTGCTTATCTCCACTGCAATCATCTCATTTTTAATGTATTCAATGAAAAAAAAATATATATTACCGTTTTGACTAATTGTTTACCAAGAATATAACGCGTATGAGAAAATTTCGTAATTTAATTTTTAATACCACGCTCGTGGAACGTGCTGTGAGCGTATTCATTTCCATCTCCGCGAGTCATACTCGACAGGATGGAACGGAAGAGGGATCCATCTTTCTTGGTCGCTAGAAGCGAATTGAAATTTCGTACGCTCGTTGGAAACGAGAAGAAAGGGAGTGCATAGAATAAAAAAAAAAAAAAAGGAAGAAAGAAAAAAGAGGAAATGGAGGAAGGGAAAGGGCAAACTTTTCAACGAGTTTACGCGCGTCCCTTTCCTCCCTCGTGGTTGCGGCTTGAAGCCACGCGGAGAGAGAGTGAAATTCCGGCCTCGGGACCCGGAGATGAAAACCGTTGGCACGGCGTCACCACGGCACGCTTTCGTGGACTGAAATCGCGGCGGTGCCATTTTAATTCCGCCACTCGCGAAACGTCGAGGATTAGGGAAGCTCGAAGACGGGCCTCAACCTGGGTTATTCGGCGCTTACGTTTCGACGCGATGAATATTTAGCGGCGGTGCTTGGAAACGTTAAGACGTCCCGTAGACGTGCGGCTATACGACGACGTTAACCTCTCTTCCTCCTCCTTCTCCACCTCTGCCTCCTTTCTTATCCTACCGTCTTATCCCTTTCATAACGAGACGTAATAGGTCATGCTTCCGTCTTAACTTCCTTCCAACGAAGATTCGTCGTTCCTTGCGCGTCGACGTTGTTTACAACTTGCCAACGACGCTTGCTATAATTAACGCTTTGTCAAAAACTGCAGGATCCCGACGTGCGTTTTCGCTATGACGGAACTTTGAGATCCTTGCCGGCGGCTGTTGCGAAAGCGTGTAACTGAACTCGAGTATTGGAATTATTACGAAACTGTTGTAATACACCACGGGATTCAAAATTCAGAATTAACAGAGTTAGAGTAACTTTTTCATGAATATTATTTTTTTTTTTGCTGTTATAAGAGAACGAGTTAGGTTTGAATTATAATTTAATTAGAATTCGCAAAAGACGAGTAAACCGTGTCGCATTCACATTGGCGGCAATAGTGCGATAAAATGAGATTTTGTAGCGTTAATTGCCGTACCAGATTAATACGGCAGCTCAGTTTCAAAAAGTAAAAGCGAGAAAGCAACATGGCGGGATCGAAAAACGAAAACTACACCGTCGTCGCCGGTTATAAACGCAATTATCCAATAAACGTTGCTCAGTGAATTTTAATTCCTCGTCAAGGAACCAAACCGCCTTTTCCCGCCTTCGTCCGTGCTACAGAAGGAAAATTCAATTCCTCCGAGTAGAAAGTTTCTCGCTAAAGACATACTTGCAAATACTTCCTTAAAAAGAAACTTCCGAAGCCGCGCGCTGCCCGCGGAAACTTCGGCCCTCATAAAGTACCACTTTGTCGCTAAGTAGATACCGTCGGGGCCAAGTAAGAGAAAGATAGAGAGCACCGTGAAAAGCTGACGTAATTACCTAAGATACATTTAACACGGCGAAACTACGATAACGAGAAATACCCAATGAACGATCTAATCAGCCGTGTTGCATAGTAAGTCTAATTACAAAACAACCTGCAAAATAATTAGCGCGGAAGGTCATGGGATACCTGTTATTAACGAAAATTAACTGAGCTCGTTCTGCGAGTCGAGCAACAGAAATGGACAGAGAAAGAGAGAAAGAGAGAGAGAGAGAGAGAGGAGGAGAGGCAAAGAGAAACCGAGCTTGCGCGCCACCCTTAGTTAATAATAACGAGAATCGCCAACTGTCGCGGATTTTAATTCGAAATGTTCAATTAGCGAGCGCGCAGCGAGCCGTGACACGGTCGTATCATCGTTCGTAACGACTGCCTTCGTTCTTCGTCTAGGTAACAGGCGTAAATTGGAAAGTGATACCGAATTCACGCGTCGCTGAGCATACCCGTGCGATCAGCGCGTTAATTATAGATATCGGAGGATGCTGCGTCGCCGGTGTATTTTAGGTAATTGGGGGTGGCTCTCCCTCTCCCTGCCATCGCCAAAATCGCCACGGCGAATACCCTTTTGCATATCGTCGGCGCTCTCCCACTGTCCATGGAAAAACGTGCACGTCTGCCACGGAAGAAACAGGAGGAACAAAAAAAAAAAAGGAATACACCGGGGAACCGGGCGAGACTGTAAAATGTCCGACAATTTGTATCGACCCCTTCCATTTCCTCTACCGAGCCCTACCCTACACGGTTGTTAAAACGTTCGACGTCGTAATTCTAGCTGAATTAATAATTTCAGTGCCGCGAAGTGGCTCCTTTTATTCCTGTTCTTGCAACGAGAAAATTAATCTGCAGAGTATTCGGCCGGATTTTGGTTGTAATTAATAGCGTTTAATGGCTGGTCGTGCTTGTAAAATGTGCACGCAAAGCTGCAGATAAATTTCACGCAGGAGGAACGACAAGGAAAGAGGTTAGTTTCATCCGCTTTAATAATTCTTCTTGTAATACGTTTGTAGCTTAAGATTCTACGTTGCTGTCGTTACGTTACATTATCTTCCTGTAATACTCTACGAATTACTTCTATTTATTAATCAAAGAAACCGTAGGAAAGGCGGGAAAAGAGAAAAGAAGAAAAATAAAAGGCGAGAAAACGAAAGTATAAGGTATGATCATTTCTACCAACGTTTTACGCGAAGACAGGTGAGTAACTAGCGCAGCATAAAAACGGCTGTAGCTTAGAAAGAAGAACGTGGATAGAACAAACGTTTATACAAACTTTTTTATTACCACGCCGCACCGAATTTACCTCCCAAGTTAAATCCGCACTTTATGATCCACCCTGTACATCCCGCTGACTAATATTTTCTTTCTTTACCAGAGGTTGCGTTTGCTCTATACCGTTGCGGGGTGCTTGATTCAATTTACGCTTGTGTTATATACACGACTTCGAAAAAATCGCCAGACTCCCGTTACACGAACACGGAAACGATATTAACGGTGTAACCGTATTAAATAGAAACAAAGTAGAAACAACACGACGTGAGGAAACACAACGGGGTGATCCATTTACGAGGGCTAATTTGTACTAACAACGACAATTACAGACTCTTGGTACATGTTGTTCAGAAGGGGACGGGACGCACACATGTGTGGTTTGTTGCGTTTTACTTAATCGACGCGTGATACGCATAATAATGACTGTAGAATCGGTTTGAACAAGATCGTTAAAAGAGGGGCCACAGTTCTCTTAGTGCTCAGGTGTGTGTACCGGATGACACGCTAAGTGATTGGAAATCATCCGGGATCGCAAGCGGCCCCCGTGTTCTCCTCGTAATTTTCATACCTAGCTACCCACAGGTGTATATGTATACATGTACGTGTTCAATGTACCGCATGTATACATGTATACATCGTGGAAACGCGTGCACGGTCGATCGAACGTAGAAACACGCCAGAGAGCAGGATGCTGCGGACGGAAAAGCGTGGCATTCGTCGGTCCGTTTGTGATTTAGCGCGATTGCCACCGCACGATTTCGTCGGCTACGTGTTCATGGAGTGAAAGGGGTGCAGTGCTGGAGTAGCGTCACCAATAGACGCGTCCACCTACCGGTTTGTACTTTCTAGCGGATGACTCGCCAGTGTACTGGTGTTAGGGATCCATTAGCTAATGGCCGCACCAGCCATCTGCTCGACGCTAGCTTTTATTCGCCCGTTGCTTCCCTCTCTCTCTCTTCCCCGTACTCCGAACATTTCTCCTCCTCCACCTCTTCCAACACTTTTCGTTTTTTTCTCACGTCCATCCCTGTACAACCGCTGTCCCGCAGCTTAGCCAGCCCCATAACGAGGGGGGTACCGATTCATTTATTCATATCTTTCTTTTTTTCCCTTTTTCTTCTCTTTTTCCACCGTAAGCGAACCCTCCCACCGCTTTCATCCCTCGCGTCGCGGTTCCTTCGCGGTTTTCGTTCAACGACGCTCGCTGGTTACAACGCCGTTTGTTACGAAACAGGGAAAGGGTACGCGAAATCGTCCTCGCCTCTTTGCGTGAATAGATAGCGAGGGAGAATACGTTCTTTTGTGGTGGCGTTACTTGTGTATATGCACGTTTTGCGCGGAGGGTTGATTTCTTTGGCGTTTGAAGAGGACAGTTTCTTTATTTTTTCCTTTTTTTTTGCCAGTTTTATGTGAAATTTGCGAATTTTATGAATAACATGGAGATATTTGTTACAGTTCAAAACATGTTTTTCTTAATTACTTCTAAGGTGCGTTATTAAGGTTTTGCGAGAATGTAATTAAGTAATTCTAGTGGAAACAACGCGAGACGTAACGTATTCCTTTGCATCCGTTGTGTCGGTTCTTTTATTTATACGAGAATAGTCTTGCTACGAATAAAAATGGTTTCCTCGTGAGAAAAAGAAGAATCCAAGGAGATACGCATGGGGTTTAATTTCCGGACGCCTGTGCCGCTTGTCCAGAACCCCGATGCCAGACACGAGAATTGCTCGCACCTTTAGAACGAAGTGTTTCCCACTTCCTTCGTACGATGAACGTATGCATCATTACGTGATGTTTATCAGAAGCTATTGTGTCGTCCACTGCTTGGTTTCAAGCAAAAATACACAATCATGCTACTAATAGACACAAATCTCATTCGAAAGATACTGTATTTAAAAAAAAAAAAAAATCAAAACTACAGGAGAATTTCGCTTAATTAAAAATTCTTCGAAAATGATGTAACAATCACCTGTACTATTAAAATATTCTAAATTAAACACATAACTGGATAAAAAATTATCTACCCCAGAGAAAAAAGAATTTCCCTTAGCTACTTTCGAAAGTCAAATATTCTGAATACATATATATTTTCCAACCTAGGAAATGTTCTCCAAAGAATTGAATATCTTTCAAGGGAAAAAAAAACAAAGAAAAAAAGTATATATATTCCCAGAAGCTTCAAGAATGGTTGAAAGCCTCGTATCTGCAGAGCATAGCGGTTTTCCTCCACGGTGGAACCTGCAGCAGCGACGAAACATGAATCACGAAACCACGAAGATTTACAGAAACATTTTGACAGAAATGCACGAGGCGACGTTGCATATTTCATCGGTCACGGTCTCCGCGGGATCGGGGGAGTCTCCCTCAGAAGCGTTCTTTGTCTTCGTTTGGTAGACTTGGCCGGCTCAAGGGCTTACGAGTGAGGCTGCGAGGTTGAAAGGGCTGTGCTCGGTACTTAAACGCGTGATATATGCGATATACACTCGATGCTGCCCACAGGTACTTACCTGTGTACTCGCGAGAGCAGGTAGAGAGGGCATGAGCTAAGGCCGACTTCTACACATGTTCGCCTACTTTACATTGCGGTGAGTAATGCGCCACGGACCTGGCATTAAAAGCGCCAGTAAAGTCGGCTTCGCCAAAGGGTACAACGCTGGTGACTGCCACGAGAACCGTGCGACGAGAAGATAGACGAGAAGTATAACCTCCGCTTTTTGCTTTAATAATATGTCATTAAATCTGAGCCTGTTCGAAAAGAATTTCGTGCATCGCGATTATGTGCAAATGCTATTTCAGACGATTCTTTCTTCTTCTTAGTCGCTTGAAAAGGCTGCGTCGATGTAATCGATAAAGTGCCACATTTGTCTTTTGAATGTAAATTCACGAATCGTCGTTATCTTCGTCGACGATCATTGGTGAAATATAGATAGAGAAATAACGATCTGTTTTGTGGTTTAAGTTCGAGTAGTTAATCCATTCGTAACGATAACAGTAATAAATCTGCTGGAGTCAAAGAGCAAGAGATAATATACCAGGTGTTTTAAAAGAAAGCGATCAGACTGTCTATTAACTTTTTACATTTTTATGATATTTTGAAATATTTAGCGTTTCACGTGTTTTCCATCTCTTAAACAAAATTCGAATATCTTCTGTACCTTTATTAATTTTGACGCCATATTTCTTAGATCTATAAAAATGTTAGGGTAATTGACAAAATAGTATCAAAAGAAAAGGTTGTTTAAAATGTAGTAGAGGAGACCGGTGAAATGAATTTGCACAGAAAATTCAAGAAAATTGAATTACTTCAACAAACATTTATCAAAAACTAAAAAATGTATTGTCACGCGGTGAATTTGATAAATGATAAATAACCATACTTGCCGCAACTTAATGTTTTCGTGTGACCATGTACAATAGTTTTCATTTAACGATCAGTCATATTTCTTCGCCGTAAAAAGTCCTAAAAAGGGATCGTACGTACACCGTAAATTTCGACGTGCACTGATACGCTTTTCATGCTGAAACGAACTAAGAATTGCGAATTGTTTCGAAGGACAAATACGCGGAAACGTGACGAGCGATATCCAGAACGAAGACTAACACCGTCAGGATTTGGAATGTACGAGGTGGCACGTAGTATTAGCGTCGCGTACGAGCAATTCAATAGCATCGACCGGCGATTTTGCATTTAATATTGCGCTCATTGTTTGTACGCAGCCGGATTAATTTTGTGCGGCGGTTTGCCGGCAACAACGGGGCATATTGCCGGCTGATTTACCTACCGTAGAAGAGTAGCAAACTTCCGACTATGTTCGATAAATGTTATTATTCGATCGTAGATTATAACAATTGCCACGTGCCCGATTCACGATGTGCCATTAGAGACGCGGCATTTTATCAACGATCCACGTGAAATCTACACGATTAGAGTTTTGTTCATCACTTTCAATCGTTCAGTTACCATCTCGTTTGGTTGATACATATTTTATACCACCAATTCGGTTGTTCCCCCGTTTAATTGCCCTGACGAAGCGTCAATTACACGTTACACCGTATCCTATTAATCAGGTATAAAATGATTATTCGATCGTGTTCGTTATTTCATTACGTTTTCACGTTGCGTGTCTAAACCCGTCGGGGTTTTTCTTTTTTTTTTTTTGTTAAGAGTACGCCGACGTTCATGCTACGAACACTATAGCTAACTACGGTACACAGAGACGGGCGGTGCCTTGTTGTTTCGGAGTTTCGCATTACACGTCTGCTTTCCTCCAAGAAGTGCACCTACTAATTACCTGCTGCGTCAGTCTCCTCGTTAACCGTAGACAAGCAAAGGGAACGTCGAGAGAACACCGAGATAGAGAGTGAGAAAGAGAGAGAGAGAGAGAGGAGAGATCCTGGTCTAGAATCCTAAATAACGGTCAACCATGGCAACGAGATAGGAACAATTCAGCGTTTTCATAATCAAGATTCACGATCTTCTTCCCTCATAATCAACCATCTGCTCTGTTTCAGTTTCAATTGTCATCCAATTCAATTAAAACACTAACACTCGATAAACCATACAGAGGAAACGTGATATTCAGACACGAATATTTGTCCAATACCGTGTAAACATGATAGTATTATCGTTGATGATGTATCAACTAAATTAATATTTCGCGGAATATTCGTGGTCGCTCGTCAAACAACAGCAGCAAACAATCATACTTTTTCTCTCGGTTACATCGAGCCATCATCGCGTAGTTGTTAATCGAAAGTAACAGCCAGAACGATAATACGATCGAGACCAGAACGTTCTTCTTCTCTCGTTTTTCGTGCCTCGACTCGCGATTAGTTATCCGACCGAGGAAGTTTCGCCGTTCACTCGAACCAATTGTTTCCTTCCACAACCGCTTCTCCTAATTACTCGTCGACAGCCGGAGTAGCCTTCGTTCTGTTCTGTTCGTTCGGCCGGTCCGTTTTCCGGAGACAGAGACGCAGCCGGCGAAGAAGCAATCAAGGGAAGAACGAAAGGTAGGGGTGGAAAAAGCGGAGACGAGTCTGTCGAGTGAATCGAACAGCAAGACTTCGACGGACGAGAAGGTATAGGATAGAGAGGAAAGGAGTGTTAGAATCGAGTCGCGTGTACCGTGTGCTCTCTCCATTCATCGCCGTCTACGAGCTTTCCTTTATGAATAGCGAAATTACGTTAAATCACAATACTATGTCTAGACATGTTAATGATCCTCGACGTACAATAACGTTACGTATTTCGTGTTTGTGAGGCGTGAATGACCGGCCGGTAGAAAAAACTGAAATTCTCGATAACACTTATAATGGCCGAGGAGAATGGTGAACGATGATGTTTCTTAATCGCTTTAAAGTGAGTTGCTCCAGAAGAAACAGAACAATAAGATCAAAGGGTAAGACAGCCGTGGCGAATCGAATCGAGAGAGCAGAGGAACAGTGGAACGAGAAGCGAGAAACGAAGCAACGAAGAGAGACAACGAAGAGGGCAGGATACTTTGAGTGAGTACACATCGGTGTCAAAGCGGTTGAAGGCTGGTAGGGGCTCTTTTGTTGCGCCACTCGAGACGCGGCTGGCATTATTAAAATTGGCCCCGCGGAAACACTTAACGGCTCGGCGGCCGCTGGCCCCGAGCCCTCAAGCGACTGAATTACGAGCGAATGTACATTTCTGAACGGCAACAACCGACGACACTTATTCCCACTTCAAGAATGTTTCCTTCGGTGTTTATGCCGTGTGGTAAAATCGATGGTGCTGAGGGATTTTAAAGCCTCGAGATGATTTACAATTTACTAGTATGATTTTTTGTTGTTTCACGCGGAAGCCTGTGATCGAGGAAGTCGGAAAGATCGAAAAGTAGCCTTTCTAAATTAACGTAAAACATAAAGTAAACAGTAATTGTCTAATTATTGTTACTCTTTACTTTCGATACTACTGGTGACTATAGTCACCCATGTTGAATGTTTGTGTCTCATTTCCATTTAGAATTAATCCGAAGAATTTAAAGGAAGTATCACCAAGAAAATTATACTCAAGCTACTACCAAGCCTCGATATAAGAAATTAGTTAGATTTAAATACTGTTAGACATCTCCTTTCTATTTGCATTAGTGGTGAGACAAAAAGAAAAAGTACAGTAAGGAAGTGTAATGTTTATTTTAAAAATAAATGGAAAACTCATTATTGTTGCAAAATCAGTGATGTAGGTCTATGTATACGTATCCCTGTTTCGAAAATTTTCACTCAGAATTGTATTATTAAGCAATCTCTTAAGTTTGATTATTTTAAAATGTATTCAACTGTAATTTCTTATCGTTCACCTGTAATTTATATTACATGAATAATTATATAAAAGATATCAAATGTTACACTCAGAAGTGTATGTTCACGCCATAACTGAGCTCGTACGGTAACACGAGTGTTTGTACAGCGAAAGCATACTGGCGAAAGACTTAGTCGTATCGAAAGGGTTAAAGTAATAAGAAAATTAATCTGGAAAGTGCATGAACAAACTTTACTAAATCAACGAATTTCTCCTTTGATACTTCAAACATCCATCACCTAGGATGTGAACGTTTTCATTTGAAACGAACGCAAAACCAATTTCATCCTACATGCAATCCGAAAGAACTTAACTCGGCTGTATCGAAACTTGATTTCGAATATATTGCATTGATCAATCTTCAAACACATCGACCACTCTTTCACTTTGCAATTACCAGCAAAAATCAACGACCATACTGAATGGGTAGTTTGAAAAAGCAAAAAAAAAAGGAAAGAAACTGCGTCGGTTTCAAGTGGTACGATCGTTTCGCGGAACGCCGATAAATACAAGCACGTGTATCGGCACGCGTGGACTTTTATAGGTCCGTATAGGAATCCTCATTGAATGGAGAGGAACTATCATAGCTGGGTACACGGGTCTGCTGCCCTTTCTTGGAAGCACTGAGCAATCTCGAAGACGCTTCCATTGCTTTATCTGTGCATTCACAGCGTATGACTGTTGGCCGTCGTCCGGCTGTATCGAATGTCCTGACTCAACTTGATTGCCGTAATACCGGGAAAAAGCTTAACGAACGGATTGTTACTTCGTCGACAGACGAAACGTGCGGCTGTCACGACGCCGGATGAATGTCTAACAAGTTACGAGGCATTCGTTAGTCGCATGCACAACCGGCTTATTGAACAGTCGCCGCCGCCGCCGCCGCGAGTGAATATCTTCATTCGTCGGTGAAAATATTTTTCGATGTCCTCCGGCTAATTAAATTGTAAATTATACCTCGGTCCCTCAGCCTGTGGACGTTTCTCTTTAGCAGCGAGATCGTCCTTTAGGAGGCGATAAGAAAAGGAGAAGGTGGGAGGGAGGGAATGTAACGAGTCGATTGTCGAACTGATGGACCACGAAACGCGAGGAGAATGGTTTGTGAGGCTGTAATGCGAAGTTTATCGGACAGAGACGAATCGTCGATCGATGAAAACGAGGAAAATGTGGTTGAAGATTGTACGTGGCAGCGAGTACCAAACATTAATAACAATAAAGTATCGCAGCAAATACGGGGGAAATGAAAATATTCGGAACGAAACATTAAAAAGAAGTGAAAAATTTTCATTTGTTAATAAGAAAAAAAAGAAGAAAGAAAAAATAGTCACAGAAGAAAAAAAGAGGGCCAGTGTATCCATACGGTGCAGAACATGTTGATTACGTAAAAATTTGTTTTAAAGTGAAAATTGTTGTTTCACGTTCAAATGGTTAAATACTACGGTAGACTGGTATTGATCAACAGAGAATCGAATAGACAGAAAAAATTATACTGACGTCCGATGGTATCGTGAAGTTTCGATAGATGACTATCTGATCGGAAAATAGACCATGAATTTCGGCTTGTCGAACGTAACACGAGCGCTGAAACGAAGTTTAAGGGAAAGGCCGTATGCAGACGAGACGGAAACACGTGGTGGTGCCCGTACAGAGGGAGAACGAAAATTGTCAGTCAGGATTAACGTTGTCCGTAGGCTCCATCGTGCATTACGTCCCAGGAAATATTGGCAATAATTCAAACGAACGTCCCCCAACAGTACGTGCTAACCTCCTCGGTCATAGTCAATCGCATCGAGCGATTATATTCGGTAAGCGGGAACGTTAACCGTTGAATTTTGAAAATTCAGTTTTTACACGGCTGATATGATAATTTATGGAAACGGGAATGGGCGAATAAATCACGATCATTTCACCGGCACGACACGAAATCGCGAGATATTACACCGTCCGTTACCACTGGCTTTTCAGTTCCCTTGCCATTTATAGGCGTATATTACATATGTACATATACATATTTTATCAAAGAAAGTCGCCAGCCTCTTTCGTATTAATATTTGATGCGTACACCTCTATGTAGCTGATCGTGACAATGTTTACAATGAACGTTAATCGCAAAGCAAAAAGTTATTATGCATTTAATTAGCGCAACCGAGCAACGTTGAACTTTCGATTAATTCGAGATATTAATTACCGTCGAAGGGTTTTATCATAATTTCAAATTGAAGCACAACTAATTACGTGTAATTAAAATCGTACAACGTTATATCGAGTAAAATGCGCATTTTACCAGCGCGACGTTCGTGTACATGTATATATGTAGGTACATATATCTGTGTCGATTGTCAAACAACGATCGTTCTTCTTTTTAATCATGAAACTGTCGCGTGTCGTGGCAACAACGAACGAAAAAAAGAGTAAACAAAAAATGAAAAATAGAAGAAAATAATAATAAAAGAGTGTAACACGAGAAGGAAGAATGCTCGGATCAATATGAATTTTCATTTAACGTTCCTACATCATCGGTCGACTATGTCGTTTGACAACATGTTACAAGCCCCCGGTTGTTCGAGGAATGCGAAAAATTTCATAATTCTCCTTTGCGATGAAATTTCAATATCAGTGACGTGCGATGGGCCGATAATTAAGCAGAATTCTTACGTGTACATAATTTCGTAGGCAGCTCTGTTGTATAATACCCGCGTTGGTAGCCCGTAAACTCAACTCTGCTAATTCTTCCTCTTGATAAATAGGCTGATCTCCCTTTGAACTATACACGCGAGCACCATTTCAGCGGAAATGCTTGCCGATATTGAACATCCGCCTGTCTAAGCGCGCATCTCGCGGTTATACGAGAAATTGCTTAACGAACAGGATATAGAACAGAATGAGCTATACTGATTTCATGGTATGAAACACTTTACCGCTTCTGCTAAGCCACCATTTCATAACCATAATTTAACTAATCTAAGGATAAACGGTTTCTTACAAAAAGACGATTGTCACGGTGGTAAAATTGTTTTGCATAAACACAGATTTCTTTTCTTTCTTCGATGTTTGTTAAAATGATCTGTTTTTTTACAGAAGATATTCATCGAACCGTATGCTGTAAAAGTACTTTGCTTTCGCCTCTTTTTCGCTGGAGAAGTTCAACAACTTCAGACGATGCCCGGTGCTTTGAAATTACAGGTAATTACGGGGTGATTAAAAAGTATCCTACGAGAAACGGTTTTAGTAGCGCCGGATCGTTCTGAGCATCCATCATCGTGACAAGTAATGAAACGGGATGCATCTTGGAGGTCGTTTCGTTATGCGTTTTAGTACAGGTCGTTCAACTCGTTTCAACGGTGATTTATTCACTCCGTAAAAAATGCGATATCTCACTTTATGGAAAAAAAAGGAAAAGAAAAAAAATTTAATCTCTACATTTTTTAACAAGTTCCTGATCATCGTCGTAGAAAAATTATCCATTCAGAATCGTGATTAACTCTTTCATTCGTCAACGATCAATCAAACTAGATAACCAATCTTGACATGCTTAAATAAAACATATAGATGATCGTTCTACAAAACTCGTCGTATCTCTTCCAATTCTAATTAAGCCAACAATCGATCAGTAATTAAAAAAAGAAAAAAGAATAAATATAAATAACCAGTTCTTAACATTTTTCAATCATAAAAATGATTACCGCGTAACCTACTTACGCGTAATTAAGTAATTCATCGATCGATGATCGACTGAAGATTGATAACAAAGATTGAACAACGAACGGGGAATATTACAAATGAAATTGTCAACGCTTACGAAGGAAACGCGTTCATTAATGCAAGTTCGAGCGGCCGGTTCTTGAATATTCATCCCGCACGATGTTTCACAATGCGCCATTGTTGCATTTCAATAGAACGGTTCTCATTGTTCAAATGTAATGCTTGCGCGAGCTGGCCGCGAAGGGGTCGCTCGTAAACACTGACAAGCGTGAGAACCACCAGAGAAGGAGAGAGAGAGAGAGAGAGAGAGAGAATGAGAGAACCTGGCGAACCTTTCGTGGTGCACGCTGATTTTTGCGCTGACGCGGCTGGAGGAATAGCGTCGAATTTAATCTCTTTGCTCCTTTAATTAATCTCTTCGCATGCCATACCGTCGGCGAGCCGCGTCGGGGCTACGTAAATCAGGTTGCACCAAAGACGCGTAAGATCGACGTCCAAAGAGTTGTAATTACGCGGAGCAATTATTTTCGCGGCTTCGTCGATGGAAGGTGACGTTCTCCCCAAGGGGAAAAAAAGTAAACGTATAATACGGTCTAATTTCGGTCTAGTCGACTTTTGAATTCGTGTAAATTCAATGAATGAAAAAGTAAAAAAAAAAGAAAAAAAAAGAAAGAAAAAGGTAAGGAACGATCGTACGAGTGCACTCTAGCAATCGGTTTCCTCGTTCAGAAATAACACGGCACAGTGCATTGCGGTGGGCTCTGTAATATTAAACGTAATTGGCCCCCGTGTCAAGTAGTACTTTCCTCCGTAACTGGATGATTAATGACCGCGTGTGTGCATACACTGGCCCAGTTACGTATGCTCATGTGAGAGTACGTGTCAGATTTCTTAAGAAACGATTGCGTGAAAGTAATTTTAATCCATGTTCCAAACATGCGGACAGAGGCGTGAGAAACTGTCACAGAGCCGTGCACGTTGCCTTTTTCAAACGTGTTCAGGAAATGGATGAAGAGGAAACGGTACCATTTTCTGGAAGAGCGCGAGAACGTCTCGTTTTCGTGATAATAAGTAATTGCATGGTTAGTGGTTAACGAGCGACGATCCACGCCGGTGTACAACCGGGGGATGCGTTCCGTGTCGAATTCACGGGGTCCGTTTTCCTCCTTCAACACGCTTACAAGCGGAATTGCTTAATGACGATACTCATTCTCCCGTTCACTTAGTTTAGTATGATGCCAATGGGGAAACCGCGACATAAGTGGATGGTGTCCTGTGTGCTTCCAAGCCCTTCTACGGTTAAGTGCACCAAGGGATGCCGGAGGGTGCAGTCACACCACCGACGAGTACGCACTACGAGCTCGAGGGGGATATACTGTGGCCAGACTGGCTCTACCGTCGTTGCTTTTTCCTGGATTTCACGTTACGGAACGACAGGAGACGCGACGGAAGAAATGCTCGACTAGATTCGTGAAAATTTAATTCACCGCAGACCTGACTCTTTTTTTCCTCCCCACTACTCTTGTTTCCCCATTCTCTTTTCTTCTTCTTTCCTTTTCTTTTTTTTTTCTTTTCTTTCTTTTTTTTTGTCAATAAACGTGCCACTGTTTCGCACAATTATGCGATTCTTTAGCGCATTACCGTCGAAATACGTTTAAAGAGTAATTGTACGAATGATTAAACGGCAGGCAGGGCGTTATCAAAAATCTACTTTATTACGCTTTTAATTTCTCAAAAGCTCTTTCCTTCGTAATGAACAGTGGAGCTCGTTACGAACGTTATGCACCATTGTTTAACTCCTTCGTAAATTGAGCGAAAGAATTATATTAATCCCCCTCAGAGGTAACGTTAAAATTCGAGCGGTCGCCCGGCCAGGCAGAAATTTATTTCTCAAAAGTTTCGTAAGCACCGCGGAAATTATTGCCCGTGAACGGCACCGTGGGGCCGTGGAACAACGACAACAGAGCCAGGTGGGGAGGTCGGTGGAGGTTTCAAGCCGTGAAGAGCATTGGGAGTTTCTGGCTCGCGTAAAAAGTTGTCGATATGAGAGAGAGTGTCCTGAAGTGTAGTTAGTTTTTCATACCACCACCACTATCACTGCCCGTTCTCTGTCTTTCCTTCCCCTTTGCTTGTTTTTTATCGTCCGCGCCCACGTGGGCGGAGGTACGCATGCTGTCAGATCAAAAGCATGAAAACACAGGGGAGCTGCGACTGCGTCCAGCAGAAACAATGAAAGCAAATACGGGCAATGGAAAACTACCTGCACAAAAGGATGAAAAAGCGGTCATTGCGAGTTACAAAGGACCGCGCGCGGAAAAGTACCGTGGATATCCAGTTTGGGCAAACACCAGGATGAATAAAAAAGAAACATGCATACACACACATATGTATATATACACATACACGTAGGTACACATAAATTTCGAAAGAAGAGAAGAAGAAGGAGGGGAACGAGAGCAAGCTGCCACGATATTGCCCAAAAACCGCCGACTCGATATATCGTTGGTCACAGACGAAACCGTCACATGCTACGTTTTATCGATGTTCAACGAGTAAAAAGAGAGAGAGAAAAAGGGAGAGAGAAAGAAATACGATAGAAATCGATTGAGCCTAAAAATAAGCTGGGAAACGTGCGCGTGAAAAAAAGGAATTCGCTAGCGGAGGATCCCGAATATCGGTGGTAATTACGCGCAATTTGCCCCTGCGAAATATCTGCGAAACGCAAACTAATACCAGCGGGATGGAGAGAGAGGAGGTGTATAGAGATGGGTAGGGATGGCTGATGCCGCTTATCGCGTCAATTTGTACGTTGAATAAACGGTCCCGGACAAATTTCGAGGCAACGGTATCGAGCGGCAGAGAGAACGGCAGTATTTGAACCGCAAATAACGGAAGTCTATTTTCGCGGATTGCAAGCCGCGTTCTCGTATAGTCCGAGTGTTGCTCGTCGCAATAGGAGGGGAAATCACGGAAATATCGGCTCTTCACCGTCGCTGCTGCGGTCTAATAAAGTAGCTCGTATCAAATCGAGAAGCCTGCATGGCGTCGTGCCGACGAACGGGAAGACCCAGATGTTCAGGCATGGAAAAGGCCGCAGATGCGAGACAGTAACGCGACATCGAGCCGTGAGAGACAATATCGTAGACGGGGGCTGTTGTATCACGCGCGTCCAAAGGTATTACCTGGGCATTCGTGCGATTGAATTTACAAACACGTAGAATATTTATATCGCCGGAGCAGTCAAGATAGCGGCAAGACTGTCTAGATCTGTAACGACGCTTGCTCGGAGATCGTGGCAATTTTTGAGATCGATGAATATTTTAACTGTCGTGAACGGTGGATGCTCGTGCGAGAAGGATCGTTTTGTTTCTATCCTGTATCACTGCGAATATACGTTTCACGATGTAACAGGTACGACATTTTGTCGCGCACGATTACGTTGCAATCATGTTTTATAGTCACGTAATTTCCACAACTGATCCCGGGGATCATTTTATTCGCGAAGAATGATAATTTCGATAACTATCCCTTACTGACATTTCCAACCGATTAATTTCACGATATCGATATTCAAAAGTAGCTCGATGTAATCAACGAACGCCAATGTATTTCTTGTTACGTTCAACCAATTTCCTTCTGACATATCAGAACACTCCTTCAGCCGATCAATTCCACTCGGAGTGGAGAAAAACTATCCACCCATCATTAACATTCTATTTTTACATAATTACTAGAATCCGTTGATTACAATTTCCAATATGCGCCACTGCCAGTCCTTCGTGGGGAAACCTGTTTGATCCTATAGAGAATAAAACGACAAAATCGAATCACCTTTAATACGCTTCATTCCGCATGAGCGATTCAATTTCTGCGCACGCAGAGCCGTCGTAGCCGCGCATAAAGTGCAACACGGACGCACGTACTTTCTGTGCCGAAGCACGGGCATTTCTACGCGTTCGCCAAAGGCAGCCAAGTAATTGCGAAAAAGAGTTATTCCGCTGCCCGGCCGCCTTTCACCGAAAGCACCACGCGCGCGCGTGCGTTTCCCCCAGGGTGGCCGTCATTGACTACGCTCAGAGACACTGTCGAATACCTGAACGTTGCTTTTCACCGAGATGCAAATCTACGATCTTACAAGCTGCACGCATTTTCGAACAGTAACTACACGACGATCTACGAGCACGTTTCTGCCACGCGTATACTAGTACTCGTTAGCACTGGCAATCGATTATCGTCCGACAGTGACCATAAGGAACGTGAATACGATTTTCAGACCACGTTGAATTTCATGAAATGTTACGAAAGTAATGAACGTTGAATGTTCATGCGAACGTTTCCACTTTTCTGTTAAAATTTCATTAATTACATCGGGAGAGAATAGAGATGAAATTAGACACGTTTCGGAGAATTGGAAAATCTAGGCCGAGTAATTCATTATTTCGATTACGCGTGGTGCAAGAGTTCTACATACACTTGGTGCAATACTACGGTCTCCGCGATCATTATGATTTTTCAAGTGCACGCATATAACGAGACACGAGGTTTGCACGCGGCTCTAAGCGAGTCGTATGGTGCAGATGAAGAAAAAAAAAAAAACAGACGAGCGTGCATTTACATTCCCGTCTTAATTTGCGGCACCGAAACGACAGACGGTATTTCCAATTGAACACACCAAACGACCCCAAGGGTAGTATTCGTGGCATCGATACACTGTGCACCGGCGAGCACACTCTCGAGGAACGAGTGTTCCGTGCACTTTGAATCCTCTATCCTCGTGTCCATTATACTCGAACCACTCTCACCGCGCGCGCGCCCGCTCGTGTATTGCCGGTAATAATTCGTACGTCTGTCTCTAAAGGGGGAAAAAGTGTCGGGGGTCCGAAGGAAGAACAAACGACAAGTGGGAACACGTGCAACGATCCAGTATTTGATATCAGGAGTGGCGCGTTTCACTGCTCTTGTCCCTCTGTTGCCTTCAATTTATTTCACCTTTCGTTTCTAAACAAAAGGATCATTCTTACGGGTTCCGGGCTTTTCGCCAACGACTGTTGTCGTTGTTTATCGAACTGGATTTCTCTTGTTTGTTTTAAACTGGAGAGATGTTAGGTTATGTTATATCGTTAAATATAATATGCAGCATTTTTCTTTTTTGAATTCTTTTGCACTGGATTTCAAGAATGTTAATGTAATACATATTAATATTACATCGTGTGGTATGAAATGTCGGATTCCTAATTATTTCCAAAGTGATCATTCAAACGAATAGCTGTGTAGAAAAATTTTTCTTGAAATCGTGATGGCAAAAAGCTGTACAATTGGATAATGTTTATTTCGACGAATAATATTTCTGTTTAAATTTGTAAAACGATTTTCAATCTTTCCTGGAAAAATCCGACATTTCGCATTAAACGATCCGATATAAAAGAGTTCATATCTTCGTATCTTCATTCGTGCTTTTATCTCTTTCAAATTCACAAAAAATATTAATGCTCTTAATATAATTTCCTTAATAAACGCTATCGCATTAACTAACAGCGTTTCAAACATAAGCGCTAATAATTAAAATTGAAATCAGAATTCAAACGAAAAATCTTGACCGTAACACGTGTCATGAATATAATACGGCAAGGGATTACGAAACCATTTTAATCAGATTTTTTTCTTTTTTAAACGTACATAGAAAGGGAGTTAAAAACTGATGAAGAAATAGGGGCCAGAAAAAAAGAAGAGAAGCTCTTGCTAATTACTTATCCGTACCGGCGGAACGAGCTGTTTCATATCCGCGAATTAACCGGCTACAATCGAGTGCGCGATTACGAGGGTCGAACTCTAAGGAATTACTCGGTCACGATACCCCAACGGATTGAAAGTGACTGCGCGAATGGTTCGTTTTCCCACTGTTTGAGCAAATTGAACGGGGCTAATGAGACCAGGTGCGTACCGTGCTTCGTGAACGAAGAAACGAGCCCGAGGAGAAAAAAAAGCGTAATCAAGCGAATACCGACGATTCCGTTTGCCGCGGCTCATATTCGAAATTGCTGTCGTCCCGTATCCATTATGTCCGAGTCACTGAGATCGAGAGCACGGCTAATTCATGCACGTGTGCGCGTGCAACGAGAAAAACGCGGAAAGTTTCTCGGTGAAATCGGGGAAAAAGAGAGGGAAAGGGTAGAGGAGAGAGCGAGAGAAAGACAGAGAGAGAGAGAGAGAGAGAGAGAGAGAGAGAAATGGTGAAACTTGTCGGAAGGGGTTGAAAAGAGACGGTAGTGCGACGAATCAGAAGCGGAGGGGTAAAATGGAGGGGTTTTAGAAGAGCCATTGGGGGAGGGAGAGAACGTGCGACTACTCTTGAAGAGAGGGAAAACCGGGCTATGTATGATTCCATTGAGTAGGGCACATCTGCCGCGGTGCATTGTGTTGCACGCTGCGCTCATCCCTGTCATCCGATGCAACCACGACTCGCCACGGGTAAAAAGAGTGGTATAAGGGAGACACGAGAGAGAGAGAGAGAAAGAGAGAAAGAGAGAGAAACCAAGAGAACGAGATCGAAGAACGAGGGCACGAGCTCTACTGAACTAAAGAAAAAAAAAAGAAAAAAAAATGAAAGAGAGGAACCTTCCCCTTTCAGTCTCGTGCCAGACCTTTATCGAGTTATATCGTCATATCGTCATACCTGCCAACCGATAAATCTGAGCGAGCCCTTTCACCAAGGCATCTACCTCTGATTTATGGGCGGAATTAATATTAGATCCACCGAAAATATCGGCGATATATCGGGTTACGCGATTACCCGGCGCAAAAGTTAGGATGAAAAAAGAAAAGAAAGAGAGAAGAGAAGATGGCCGCGTATATGAACAAGCAGAGGAGCCAGCTCCGGTTGAATCGAGTATCTGTGTCCGGATATACTCTGTGCCTCTGAAACACCGTGAAATATGCGGCGAATCTCCCGAGGGGAGAACACTAGCCTCTGATTTATCCTCGATTTAACTCGTTGTATTTTTTCGGATCTATTGGTTGAATAGAACGGGTGAAGTTCACATTTGACTCTACAAAGCCGGGTGTTCGCAGCTATTGCTCATAGGCAAGAATGGTCTTGAACTACTAGACTTACAAGAAGAAAAGATTATATCGACCTAGATATACCTCGAGTTGTAGACGAATCGTCTGAAGAACGGAGAATCTGAAGCTTGAATGTTCTTCGAAAAATCCGATTAGCCTATTCTTCCGTTTTCTAAAATAGGTACGTACGTGTCTGAAGTGATAAGGGTACGTCGAAATAGCGAAACGAAATAATAACCTCGGCGAAAGGTAATGTCAGGATGTACATTGAGAATTTGCTACTCACGGAGTAACAAGAGTACCATTCGCTTATAATCTCGAGTACATTTTTCATAGGGGCGCGTTACGTTACATATTTATGTCACGCCCGGTGTCCGACTCCTCTCACGTCGCTGGATATGCAGAAGCTGCACGAACGTAGGACGAGAACTCGCGTGGCTCTTACAACATTAATAATTTAGCGAGTTGAACAAAAGGGCGGTACTTGAATTTGATGTTACCATAGCTCTTTCTCTCTCCTTCTTTCACCATTTCTGTCTATTCTCTCTTTCTATGCTCGCCTATTCCCTGCCTCCGTTCTGCTTTCTGTTATCCATGACTCGTTGTGTTCCCTTGTATCCCTTGTATCACGATATATAAATCCTTTTCAACCGTGCGTCCACCCTCTTCACAGAAAATCCGAACGAACGGGGATGAAAATGGGAGCTTACACGCGATTACAAACCCCTCTGTTGGACCCTCAGGCCAGTTAGCCTACTTTCGAATAACTTTTGACATTGCACTCGAGCAAATAAAGCGGTTAGCTGGACGACGACAGGGGTCTATTGTAGAATTCGCGAATGAATTAACAATCCATTGCCACGATGAGATTCGTTGATTATTGGGAAGCTAGGCTGAACAACGGTCGTTTGGTCGTTTTTTTCCTTTTTTTTTTCAACTGTTCCAGCTACTTTGATGTCTGCATGGTTCGTTACTACCAACGAACAATGCCACTTCGCAACGAAAGGAGAGCGTACGTTGCTATTTTTTAATTTTCCCAGTGAAACGTAATTACAGAAAGGTTTTGTGTAACGATGGATAAACTACGAAGCACCCCTTTTTGCGCAATTACCGGAGGCAACCGATTGTTTGTTCTAGCGTGACTACCGCCGTAACCTTTTCCTATGTTTCCAACCCGAGATGACAGATTATACCGGTCATTGAATTTTTCAATCACGATGCGCTTTGTACGGTGACGATGGCGTATACAAAAGGGCGTGTACAATCACGATCAAAGATCGTTGTATTCAAACACCGCGATCGTACGGCTTTCACGTGGCAGGGATTTACATATGGGGTTACGGCTCCATTCGCAGGGAAAATGAAATAATCTCGTTATGTAAATGGACACCGAGGCGACACCCAGTGTCACTACGTCAGATGACTTCGTCATGTTTCACAGATGTTTTTCTCATCTCTGTCACCTCTATTTCCATCCTCGGCGAATACTAAAGAAATGTCCAATCATCGACGTTTCCTTACACGCTATTCTTCTCTGTAACATCTTCTCTTATACGTGTCTGACTCTTCGAATCACAAACTCCTCGAAACACTCCCACGCTCGTTCGAATATAAGAATATTTCTCTATTATCTCTTGTTTCTTTCCACGATCAATCTCAAAAATGAGAACACCTCAACGACCGTGTATAATTCCTTTACCAAAGTGGATTCTATCTAAGGGTACACATCGTATCGAGATACGTATGTTTTACTACCGGTTTCTGTTCAGACGGTCGAATAATAAACGTTCGCGACAGCGTACAGGCCGACGGCGGAAAGAAGTTAACAGGAACTTCGAAAGTTAATTAAGAAATGATAATAACTCACTGGCCGCGGCGGTATTCCTTATTTATACCAGCCGTCGTACCCCCCGTAATCGTTCCTGCGGAGGCTGCCGCTGTTGCTCGTTCCATCGTAACTCGCGTGACAGTAGCACACGCAGCAAGATTATGACACCAACTCGTTACACGAATGTAGGCTTACGACCATTCAACACGAGACGACGCGCGTCCAGCCTTATTACGAGTGCAACGCGCGATTCATCGTAAATTAAAGGAACGAAGGGAGCAATCAGCAATCTTGCAATGGACCGTCGGAGATAAGGCTCCTCGTTGAATCTTGTTTAAGGCCCGAGTATGTCTAAACGAACGAATACTGACTCCTGACTCGAGGGTGACTCGTTCTCAGCCACGCGTTATTTCTCCTCTTCAATTTGAAATTCCACGTCCATTGTGTCCTGGGTCACTGACGGCGGCGAAATATACTTTTCTTTTTATTTACTTCGCATCTTCTTTGCGGTTAGATTGACGAGTATTCCGGGGAATAAATATATGTATATACAACATATACGTATAACAGTGTAGATTGTAGCCGTGTCGTTGACTTTACTGAGAAAACTTCCTCTTTTGTTCCATCGAAAGATCCATATGTATGCGAAAGTCGAAATATCGCCATCGTTCTTGTCTCGTGCGAATACGAACGCGTGCTATTACTGGTTTCACGGTCATACGATGTGGTAATTCGTAATAATTAGATGGTAACAGACTTCGCCGAGAGATTTATTGCCGGCAAACTTAGATTATGCGTTATCTGAATATGCATCGGTTAGACGAGAAGCGTGTCGCACGGTATTGCCACTGCGGCGGTATGAATGAGCTATACTGAAAAATAGATCGGAAATCTATAATGAAAGATTTTTCTCGATCTATCATTCGTTCACATTCGCCTACAGAAAGAATGATGAAAGTTCGTTAGGTATTTTTTTCTTTTTTTTTTTTGTTCCCTCGAATATTTGTCGCTTCACGCGATACGAGGTATCCTCTGTCTTGTCGGTTTTACGCCATCCAGTATTTGATCGATTCGCGACGGATATCGGTCGCGGAATGCGGCCTGAAATAAATAAAACCGAGTAAACGAGAACACATTTTTTTTTTCGTTGCTTCTCTTTTGTTCGATTCGTATTACCCTGCTCTGCTATCTGGTATTTGGCTTTGTTACGGGAACTTTTATTATTCCACTTTGATTTAGCGTTAGCGATACCCTAATCCTGCACCTCGAAAGTGGTGGAATATTTTCTTGCTTTTTTGTGTTTTGTTTTTTTTTTATCTTTTTGATAGTAACACGCGCGAATAATACGCACGCGGGAGAGAACGCGTGCCACGTTACGAAAACGCGGAAGTGGAACATAGTTAACCTTAATGCTGCCTATTAATTTATATCGCTCGTCATTAATACGAGTGCATTGATAAGTGGCGCGCAGCTAAACGGCCGAAGCAGATGCGCGTTTCTCAAACGATTATACCGAGACGACACACGATTACATTACGACCGTTCTGGAGTTCTCGATTAGCGGGCAATTAATAAAACAGATAAACGAACGCGGAAAGTCGATTGGCGCCAATCTCTCGGCGATAAATGGTAAATGTAGGAAGGACGTTTTCAGAGAAATCGATAATGAGTTTGCTGCTTCTTTTCACCGCGCACCATTCCTCGTTAGGCAACCATGTTCGAATCGTTTCTTTCATTTTTTATTCTTTCTCCTTTCTTTCTTTCCCTCTGATAACGTTCGCGAAACCGTGGTTTAGATTTTCTTTCTAGTAACCGAGCTTTTCTCTCGCGAGTTCTCTGTCGCGTTTTTTCTTTCCTTTTTTTCTTTTTCTCCTACCAGTATCAATTATTCATTCGGTTACACCTCTTTAGTCGCAGCTAGACGTAATAACACGTTCTAGTAAAGGGAGCGAAAAGGAAGGCAAAGGATAAGCCCGTTGTAACGTGCGAGTATATGAAAATGTTCAGTTAAACGAGTGTGCGGTGCCTTTTCCTCGGAAAATCGGGTAATAATATGATACCGCGGACGGTATATTATCTTCCATTAGCGAAATCTCATCGTGCCAGGCCTTAATTATCATTAACGACAGCGAAATCGATAGCGTTCTCTCTCGGTGTACACGAGCTTGTCAGGTTTCATGGAGAGCGTCGATAAGCTATAGCAGGGCTGCGGAATAATTCGCAATAAGGCAGAGAGACCCCGTGAACCGTTCACTCACCCCACTTCTCTCCTCCTTCGTACAACCATTCATGAGAGAGTTCATCCTTTTTCACAGACGGCCACACACACACACACACACATACACAAACACACACGCAACGCGCTCGGTCGAAACGTGCATGTAAATTCTCTCGGCGTCTCTCTCACAGCGAAGATTCCTTTCGCGGAAACGAGAAAACGTGGTTGTACAGAAATTGCTTTGCCGTGTTTCGCCCGCGTATACGATCTCCCCTTGTCCCAGCACTTTTTCCTCTCCATTTTCTTACTTCGGTCACCCACACAGAGTTTACTCCACCCCCACGGACACGGTACATGAATGGAATTCGACGTCGAAACCGTAACGCGACTGTGTATTTCACTTTCGACGGGGTTGCTCTCACGAAGTTCTCGGATTTCACGGCTACACCCCAACCCGACCCGCGCGATTACTTTTCTTCCGCTCACTCGAACTTCGTGTTACATCGATTCGATGCCGTTGCTGTTGAAGAGAGCGTAAAAAAATCGGCGAAATGTCGGAAACTGCGTAAACCGCGTTGACGGATAAATGTATATTTGTATCGACGAATTGAAAAGAGACATTTCGGTTGTATAGTAAGAAATTGTTGGCCAACGGTGATCTTTAGCTGTGCTCGAATTAATTTGTGTTAGAAACATTTATAAGAGAAAGCTCGAACGAGGCAACCAAGTAACCAAGACTTGTTAAACCTTTCTATCCTTATCAGCAATTTCCTGTCTCGTACCACTTTCTCCTACTACGGTTCCATTACTTTAGTTAAACATTTCTCCAAACGAACCAATCGTAGATTGTCACACTCAATTCTCTCCAGCCCATTCAATTAACTTCTAACCAATCGCCTCATGCTCGTACTTATACATATACAATATATTAAACCGGCGAGCGTACGAAGCAGCAGATTAGTTCAGAGTATTACCACAGAAGAAAATCACGAACCAACTATTTCTACTCATATATATGTATATACAGTTTCTTATTTGTTAATATCTCGATGCAGTATTTTCTCATTCGTATCACGTAACGTAAAGGTCAGCTCTTTTTACTTTACCAACGTGCGATTTACTTTAAATGGATGTTTCCCCCTGTACTCTAAGCTAAAGGGATCTCTTCAAGACCATTTAAATTCGTAGACGATCCGTGTCAAAGAGGGGTCTCGAAAACTGAACTTATTTCAAACCCAATAATCAAAATGTGAAAGCGAAAGCGGAACGTAGACGAAACACTCGTAACTGTTCCGGATAGATGGATTTGCACGTCCGATTAAACACTTTCCGGTAGTTCAGCGCGAATGCTCAAGGGAAGGAACGAATTCGTCATCCGAAAATTCTTCTACCTCCGCCTTTAAGAGGCAACATCGCGTGTATCGCCCAGCGACGCAGTCTGAAATTCTCTCGCAGGCCTTCCTGGTTACGTTACCTTTCCCTTCTTCCCTCTTGCAACTTACCCCTAGCTTCTTCTGCCCTTTGCTTCTGTCGAGGAATATTAATTACGACCACTTCACAAAAGACACCGACCGGAAGTTTTTGCTGGCTATCAAATGCAGAACAGGTTAATTAAATTCTCACTGCTCGCGGCTTGCAAAGGGACTCTGTGCGCAACATGCTAGCCCGCGACGCACAATGGCTTGGGTCAGAATACCTCGAGGCACTGTTAATTAGGCATACGATGAATGCCACTACGGGTTCATCCGAAAACGCTTTAAGTCAGTCTGATGACTGTACACACACATACACACGTATACGTTTCTTCATCCATCGCGCCATTTCGAATCTTCCATCGTCACGTGCGAGATTGTTACACACGCACCGTGATTATCACCGGCTGACGCGCAACATATTCTTAGACTTTTCTTTGATCAAGCCACCATTGCTGCCGGAAGTGCAATGAAATCAACTGGAATTACCAGCGGCGTTGTACTGTACCTGACTTTCAGTTTATATCTGGAAGCGTTATACGGTGATTGCACCGAGAAGTGACGTTATGTTTGGATTCATTCCTTTTTATTTCATTTCCTTTTGTTCTTTTTATTTTTAATTTATTTATTTTCTTTACTCTGTCCGGGAAATATGGTCCATGAAATTACAATGGAAGAGCTTTTCGACACGGTAATTTTCTTTGATCTCTGTGGAATCCATTTTGACAAATAAACTGAACGAACGAACGAACGAACGAACGTTGAAAATGAGCACATTATACGCGGATGTTGTAAAAATATATACGTATTTATATACACATTATACGTATGCATATGTT
This sequence comes from Anthophora plumipes, assembly GCA_951804975.1. Taxonomy (NCBI): domain Eukaryota; kingdom Metazoa; phylum Arthropoda; class Insecta; order Hymenoptera; family Apidae; genus Anthophora; species Anthophora plumipes. The sequence goes on along the minus strand of OX638112.1, from coordinate 23,213,598 downwards.
AATGCGAAAGGGGAGTTGTGTTTAAAGCAAGCCGCGACGGTGTTTCCGAAAACAGCGGCACAACGCGCTCTTTGTCCGCGATTGTCGAGTCCAGGAAGTCGTGGGATAATCAAACTAATTAGGCAATACCATCAATGCACGGTCAGTGAGGATTGATTTCCACGGACCTACAGACAGAACCCCATAAGCGTAATTGGATAGAGAATACCGGTGCACAGTTTATATTGATCGGAATGTTCACATCAACGATGTAATCATATTTGTCCAGGCATGCTTTGGAACCCATTCCATTGTGTTTGCTTAATAATTATGGATCGATTTTGGTATTGGATAATATTGACCCTTGTTACTGCCACATATCACTTCATTGCGGCGCATAAACGGATAACGTCCAGCCGCAATCTAGTGCAATCTAGGCGATAGGCTAAAAATCATACCGGTATGCTAAGTACCTCACCAGATTCGCATTTCATCATCGAACATTGACGTTTCTCCTCGTATAACATATCCGACGAATATCGATCCATAACGAAGCTTTACGATATTTACTTTGTTTTGTTTTTTTTTAATTCATTTTTCTACGTTTCACGAAAACGAACCTTATTTGCGAATTAGTTTATCACGAGGATTAACGTATATGGAAAATAATAACAATACGTTCTTCTTATCCGATACGTGTACTGCTTATATACCAAAAATGATCAGCGAAATTTAACACGAGCCAGGTCAGTCGTGTTTACTCACACGAGCATGGCAAGTTTTAATTAACGAATGCTGCGGCTCTAGGTGGTGGTAGAAACCTCGATGCATTCCCCTACACCGAACCATAGCTGATCACTCTAGAGGTATGTAACTTCCTCTACATATATGTGACGATGGTAGTCTATAAACCCTTCAGGGATTACACGTGCAGATGCGCGTAAACGCGGAGGTAGATAGTCGTTGGACATCAGCCTTCAGCTATTTCGTCCATCAAAAACGTACGGATTAACGATGAAGATTTTCGCGTGCGTCATTTTCGCAAATGGCTTGGCGCGGTATTTTATATAGTCATTAACTACCTGCTTCGGTAATGGCAACGAGAATGTCGTCCCCTCCCCTTCTCCCTGATAAATCCATTTGTAAATTGCAATGATTTGTGACTAAAGAATACGAATTCGAAAATTAATCTTTTCCTGCTGGTTATGGGGATACTTCATCACAGGTGACACGATTTACCGCAGCGAGATCTATCCGGAAATTATACCCAAGGGGTTGCAATTCGATTTGGACCACTGACTGTGCATTTCGTATCCTAGGTTTATGACGTGTCAATATTGATACTAAGCGGCTAAGAGTAAGGCGCCAGTAATACGGTAGCTCGAAGGAACATGTCTATCTTTGCTAATGAATCTACAGTGAAAGTTAGCAAAGTCATTGATAGAGTTCTCAGAATTCTATAAATACTTCTCAGGAAGAAGAGAGACCTCTTTAGAACTATGTGAAACGCATGTATATGAATGTGTTCACTGTAGGTCAAGAATTTGATATCACCCGTCTAATTACTGAAGTAGCAAAACAGAGTAATTTCCTTTTATATTCCTTTTATACAATAATAAGAAAATATAAAACATAATAATAGCGACAATAAATAAATAACAGTAGCTTTGCAAATATTAACCTTGTTCAACCCAATGTTTCCTCATTTATGAGAAGAGAAATGGTCAAATACAATTTTATAATTTAGCTGAGAGGCAAATAAATTAATACTTAATTATAGTGAAAGAATTGACTAGTAATAATGTATAAAACTATAACAATAAAATACAATAATATAACTTCCTAGTCACATGAAACCATAGAGGGTTAAATAATGATTTGTGTTATTTCCAGAAATTCTAGTGCCATCCAAAATTGATAAGATTTTAAATATGAAATATTTTTTCTTTTCTTTTTTAAATTCTTGGAGTCTTCTGCCATGTGCAGTAATTCTAAACTTTCGCACGACAAAGAATATTCTCCTTTTCCACGTGATAAAATTTTCAATCGAAAAATTCATCGAACGTTCGCGGAACACCCGGTATATGTGCGCAGCGGTGCGCGTCCACCGATGTCGAACGCCGAAAAGTGTTCGTCCACTCGGCAGGGAAGGTGTTACACGTATCCCAGGGGCAGCGGTGCATGTCGGGCTAATTGATTCCCAACGACGACGCGCACGTGTCACGCGTCATCAGCCGCACCGTGCATATGCACACGAGCAGCCCGCGTTTTATGTATATGAAGGGGTAATTCAACGAGCTGATACAACGCCGGCTAAAATTCAAATCTAACCTAGACGGCCGAGATTTTTACTTCGAGATGTTCTTCGACCGAAACGAACTTTTAATAGCTATCCATCATTGAACGTATAACCATGAGAAAATGAAGCGCGAAGAGCATGAATCATTGGTTACACGCATGAATACGCACACATAGATGATTGCATGAATAATAATCGATACGGTATCATAACCGATATCTCTATTAAAATATACCGCGGAACACCGATCAACGATGAGAATGATAATTTGCCGGAAACGCGTAGTTTCCCGTGTTATACAACGTTCGACGTTTTCCGCGCGCTAACTGGTTAACTGCCTGCACCAGATGAATTAACTGATTCCGCACGACAAGTGTTCACCGTTCATGCGTGACCACGATCCATAGCTATGCCATGGTGAAGGTAGGTGAACGCCGGCCGCGTCCATGCCACGTGTGTCCGTTTCCTAGCGTTATCTTCAATCGTGCCACGTTATTAATGAACTTACAATGCGAACGGCTTGTGCGTACCCCCGACAGCTATACGATGTAATAAGGTATTATCGTTGTGGTTCCATTGTCGTCACGGTTAACGATAGAAAGCCAAGCCCTCCGCCAAACGACCACGTCTTGAGATTCACGAGGAGAGATACTTTCTCGACGGTTGCCTACCTACAGGGGTAATCCAATTTCTTTTCTTTTTTTTCTTCGTTTTTCCAACCCATTTTTCCCCCGTCTTGTTGCTCTTTTTCATTGGTGAACTTCGTTTCGAACTTGTAATCTCTTAGATTGAATGTATAACGGATAAAGAAGGCGTGCGTGTGTATATATGTATATACGTACATAGGCGTGTATATTCTCGTTCGACGTGCAAGCTGCATTTTATTAGAATAGTTTGCCCTAAGTTTTTTAATAGAACCCCCTTCGTTGTATACATACATTGTACTTTTTCTTATCTAACGTTACGTAACAATCTGAGAAGGAGCGGGGGAGTAACTTTTTCACATTGAAGCGCGAGTTATAAGAAAAGACGGTGGCGTAATAACTGCCGGTGAAATTTTAGTCTGGATAATGTACAGGAAGGGAGAGAGAAAACGTATACAAAGGTAACGTAATTTTTCTATAACCATTAGTGCATTGTCGGCTTTGAGAGGTTACATCCCGTGGCACAGGAAATCACTGGATGTTGCCGCGGGCAAACTGGAGACAACACGATCTTTTATCGATATCCTGCCGGCGTCTAGACTCTTAACGAGAGAGAGAGGAGCATTCGAATGTGATGTACGATCAATTTTCCAGCAAAGGAATCTTTCCACGAGTAAAAAGAATTCGACGGCGAATAAGAGTAAACAGCAAATGGAAAATGCTCTTAAATATAAAGACAACGATTCCCTTTGTAGCCCGTAAGAGAGAATACAGTAGAAGGAACTTCTCTCTTTTTTAAACGGATCGTATTTTCCGCTTCTGTGATATCTCTTTCCGTTCTTCCGAGCGGAAGCAAAATATAGAAATAGTTAAGCTGATCGTGTTAACTTCGTTACTCTAACACAGAGATGATGGTGAAAATGTTGGTTTTAAATCGTTTAAATCTAGCACGTTTCTAAAAGCACGATGGAATAACTTCAGTGGCCTCACCCAACCAGTCAGCCAGTTCCTCGTCTCTAGCGTTTTCGACTGCAGCGATATTTTGCCTTTTCATTAAGCGACGAAAGCCACGTGATTAATGGAGTTCGGTTACCACGCGGTTTTCATCGTGGCGCCTCGACAGCCGCGCGTCAGCCAGAAGTTTCGTGGAGCGCGATACAAACGCGTGGAAATGGAAAGGTTTAACGGATGAAAAGAAGGGGTCGAATCACGCGCCTACGATCGTTCACGCAAATCGTAAACACGTACGTTTTTTTACCGCACAGTGAACATCGTCGCCACTGAGCGTGACTTTGACAAAAAAAAAAAAAAAGAAGAAAAAGCAAGATACACACTGTGAAAGAGAGAAAGAGAGAAAGATGGAAAGTGGAAAAAAAAAGAAATTTGCAAACGAGTTGCGCGTGCGTAGCGAGAAAGGAACCGTGTCTCGCTACGTGTCAATAGATACCGTTCTAATGAAGAGTTCGCACAGCCGATGCGCGAAACGCTTCGTTGCTCGCACGAAACCCCCCTCGATTTCACAAAACACCGTCTTATAAACGTGTCGACGCGCGTTCGAAGGTTCCTGCGCCACTTTTCCTGTGAAACCAGCCAGGGTGTATCCAGCTCTCGTGTACACACGTTTTCGTATAAAAAAGAAGACGGGAATACGAGGACGAGCTGGTGTGTGCATCACGAACGACGTGGCTGTATCCGTGATACAAAACACTTTTATACGAGTCTGCATCGGCAGCTATATGATTCATGCGCGAGCGAGCGACCTCGGCCCCTCCGGCTCCTTTTCACGAGTGCACATAATGCGATCTCATTTTATTTTGCGCCTCCCCCGTTATCGTCTACGTTCGTATAACGCCGCCGGCTGGCGTCCATGAGAGGAGGAAGAAGAGGAGCAATGCGAAAAAGAGAGAGAGACAGAAAAAAAAGAAAGAAATAGAAGAGAGGAGTCCCGTTCCTTTTTCAGCGTTTCCTCGTCTTCTTCGCGTAAACCAAAGTCAAGTGGATTTTTCGCAGGCATTCTTGCACAGCCTATACAATCCAGGCTCACACGCGAGCTCCGACGGTTGTTTGTTCGTTAATTTAACGGGAAGCTTTGAGCCTGTGATATTTTCTTCGTCGGTCGAATGGTAGCGTGCGATTGAATGAAGGGAAGCACACATTTGAGAGTAATTTTTCTTCGTAATTTACGCATGGACGATGTAATTACTTTAATACCCACTGGATAAAACGAAAATATGAAATATTTCAGGCTAATGGAATTCTTAGCGAACACATTAATCAGCGAGAATTTTTTATCACAAAATATACCATAACCATGCGTTATATGCGATATATCTCCCTGCTTCATTATAAAAAGCTGCATCGGAAAAAAGATCTATTAATTAATCTTTAAAGGTATTAAAAGCGTAGGTGCGTTTTAATAAAAAAAAAAAACTCCTCTCTTTTAAAACTAACATTTATCCAAAAGATCGTCGAACGTATTCCACGAACGAGACTAGAAGAATACGAGTACCTGTCGAGGGAAACAAAGTGCATAGATAATGAACGAGGCTTGTAACGGGTGAAATCGTTGACGTTCGTCGCGGTAACCGCAACGATTATCGAGAAGGGGATGGTGTTAACGATCGACAAGGACGAAGATATCGTGGAAAGCAACATGACGCGTTTGCTATTGATTGTTACGCTAGCCTGAAGGCAACAACCGTGCGTGTGCCAGTAGAAGATGGGCGAAATGCGCGAGAGCGTATGCTGCCCGTTTCAACCCTCGACGTAACAAATTGTTTATTGCCACATGCTCGACTCTCACACTATACGAAAATGGGGGTTGGGTGGCCACGACGCAAACACCCAACGCCAATCTTCGCCCATTGCTGTAGTACGTCCTTCCTTGTCTACGAGGGGTTGCCGCAGTCTAAATATGAAAGGGTGGCGCGCGCGCGCACGCGTGCGTTTACCAGCTAGCAAGGATACGAGAGTAACTCACCAGAGGAGGGTTGGCCAAGTTCGTAACTGTGGTCCATTACAAAAAGTCGAGAAAGTATCGTTGTTTCTTCTTTTTTATTTTTTTTTTCTCTCCCCCCTCTTTATTATAGACGGATCACGCGCGAGCCCTGGAGGCTTATAATACGTAGCTGGATTTAGCGTGTGTGTGTGTGTGTGTATTACGAGTAGCTGTGATGCATATATACATACATGCATGTGTTTTCTTTTCTTCTTTTGTCCAGCAGAACATCGCGACCGAGGGAATACGTGAACGTAAGCGAGAAGAGAAGAGACCGACCGGACCAAGAATACTCGGGGATATTCTCCTTGTGCATCCAGATATCCATGTAGGGACTTTCGGACGAGAGGACGCCATTATGAGGCAGTAAGAACGCCGGTATACCCGAGGCATTTGAAAGATTTCAATTCCAGCCGTGGCACGGCCGGCCTAGACAGAGTAATCGTCCGGGGATCAAGGTATTCAATATCGCCGGGACGACTGAAATAATCGCGGTCTGGGACTACGACGCGCTTCGACACACCAACTTTAATTCAATCAAGCGACAGAGTTTCTATCACGATTGATCAATATTTGCCACACGATAGTTCTACCGTAACGGTTGTCGCTTTCAAGTTTTCTCTGAGAATGGTGAAACTTGGTGACAGATGTTCCCACGAAAGACATTTACACGACGAGCGATCATCGAACAATTTCTGCACGAAGGAGCACTCTAGGGTTTTCACGGTTTGAAAACAAAAATTCATTCGACGATCATTAATCGAATACAAAGATAGAAAAGGGAGGAAGAGAGAGAGAATATTGTAGTTAGATATTTAACTCTTAAACGGTTATGTGCTAATCTGTCAGAGTACAGTTTGCAAATTGAAAAATGAAGACTGCATAATTTAAATATTTAAGTTTAATTTATACCAGTCTCCGAGAAATTATGACAGAATTTCGTTTTTTAACTGTTCTTAAAAATACCAGCCTTACGGACGGCACATTTTATGCATAAAAAAATTGACACGACCAGTGAAGCTTTAAGCCAACAGCTTTACTCGAGAATCTTCGATAAGGAAGTTTGAACAAACGTTGCATCGACGTGTTAGACGATATAGAAAAGGCGCGTTCGCGTAGGCTAGCGCGAAATAGGTGGACAAAGAAACGGTGAGAGAGATCGAATGGGAGTTGGTTCGAGAAACACACGCGAGACGGTTGTAGAAAGGTGAGGCCAGAGCAATAGCAACGGTAGGAAAGGCGAACGCAGTTCACTGGACAGTTGTTATCTTATTACTGATATCGCATCGCCGCCGTTCTCGCGTCTCGTCCCGGTTTCGTCCCTTGTCCTGAACAAATGTTTGCGTCGCGCTGCCGCGGACAGATAGTGGTGCAAACCGGTAGACTGGTCCTGCAGAGGAGTCGCTTCCTGTTTGCCCTCAAGTACGCCCCGCCACTGTTGGAACACGTATATATAATACATACTAACACGCGCGACAAACGAGTAAACATAGACAAACGGGGCCACACGATCTGTCCCCGGATCCACCCGTCTTGTAACTAGGCTATTTGGGTTAGGACGAGTTATCGCCTTTTGGAAGTTTACACCTATGTTAGCTGCGTCTTTTGAAACACTTTCTGCCATATGTACGCTGAACATGCACTTTCGTGATGCATTACAACTTGAAGATGCACTGTATGAGCTTTAACCACGTGGCCAAGTTTCTACATTGCGAAAATGGTGTATCTTCGTTGCTAGTTAAATAGTCGCAATTACCGTGTTAACCAGACATGCAAATTTTTCGTCATGTGCTGTCTGTGAGAAACCAAAAATAAGATTCTGTCGAAATTTCTTGGAAGTCGATGTAAATAAAATAAAAGGGGTTGCGTAATTGCATGTGATTATTTAAAACACAGAACATCAAAGCAACATTTGAATAGAACGGAAATATTTCAACATATTTTGGTGAAATATAAAACAAAGGAGTGAGTACCAATGGAATATGCATAAGAATACGATTACTTAAAGGTACACGAGCCGTCTGAGAGACTGCGTCGAACAATTATTCGTATTTTAATTGTCAAACATTTGAATACGGTGCAATTTGATGGGGTGCAATAGTGTGAGGGTCAGGTGGTACGAGAGGGTTGAGGACCTGTTAGTTTTAGAATTATCAGGAAATTTATAAACGAAGAAGTCTCACAGACGGCACACGACTGGTTAAAGGTTAAAACCAAACGTTTCGTCGGCGTTGTTCACGCGAAAATGGAGATTGAGGACGGTGGGATTACGTGGGATGTCTAGTCTAGACGTTCTCAATGCTTTCAATGTAGCTTAGTTTAGTTTCTAATGTAACAAAAATATTTCTGGGAGATGAATTTTATTATAAGAGCGAACTACACTTCGTCTCTTACTGAAAAGCATGAATTCGCTAGATTTTTATTATTGTACGATATCGAGTTCACTGTCTTTAGTGTTTTAATTACGTGATTACAGCGTCGTTCAATTTTCCTTGATTATCTTTTCGCGAAATCGTGAAATATGTCTTCGGAAGTACTTCCACTAGGAACACCGTTAAAAAGACCAATTTTACCGTGAAAGTAAACCCAATTCCGTTCCCCATAAAAATGCATTAACTTTATCAGACACTGTTCTCCAACAGTAGGATCAAGCTGGTTCGCGAGGCCATATTTAACGATACATTTTTAAATTATTCCACGGGGCTCTTTTAAACGCTTTTCGTAACGTAACGCCGATAGGTGAGTTGGCGCGGTAAACGAACGCTTTCATAATGGGTTAATGCAGGCGCGCATACATAACACGGGTGGCGCATCGCGGGTAAACGTTCTCGTTACTTTGACGCGTACACGCTCGCACCCACAGGGGAGGCGGTGGAGGAGGGAGGGAGCGGAGGTGCGGAGATAACGCACAGCCAGTTTGCGCATCGTGGAAAAAATACAGTTGTGTGTACTACGCTTTTTATCCATCTGGTGCGTAGTTTATGGCACGGAAACGCTACTAATCCCGATAGATAGAACGTATATTCCCTAGACGAGATAGAGGAAACACCGGGGTTATCGGTGGTGAAGCATATTTCGCTGTCTAAGACAAACGATGTATCGCCCTTTAGGAAATATATCAGGCGTGAAAGATACGACGTGTATGTTGGATGAGGAAAGAAATTTAACAGGAGAGCTTGGAATTGTCTCGGGATATAGGCGAGGCTTGTTGTGTTTCATCGCGATGCTACTGCATACCTGCACCAATAGCCATAGGGAAGATCGATTCGTGGTCTAAAAGCATAGGATTCCCGAACGAGCGACCTGACGATACCAGTTTTATGTAACGCCGTGCCATTACGGATCTTACGTGGTCTGTAGAGATTCTATTGGTGGAACTGGATCGCGCTACCGGTGTCCGAGTACCACGAGCCTGACGTGTTTCTAACTGAGCTGAACGACAACTCGAAATAGCGACGAGTGTGATGGGCAACGATGGGGAAGCAGACGCGGGAGTATTTGGAAAGCCGCCGAGATACACAACACTATCCGAACGAAGACGAGACTGACCTAAACAACTGTTACCGCTCGTCTAACGACAGGCGATCTTGTTGCCGAACAGGTGCTGCGCGTGAACAGCCTCCTAAATTAACCAGCCTCGATCTACGTTTGATGAAGGATCGACCAGAGTGCAAATTTAGAGAGGGCGGTTACGTTGCGGAACGAGGAATTAGCCGTTGCGAGAATTCATTTCGATCGTGACAGTATTTTAATGGACCTCTCGTTCACGCCACATGGATCTAATTATCTTTAAAATTTTTATACGCTTCAACGTGGAGGATTTCGCTTTTGATTTAAGTTTGAATTAATAACAAAGTAGATATCGCAGAAATTTTCTTGCTGTATGATACTACTTTTCGTATATATTATACATGAGGTGACGACTATGCGTGATATTTTAATCAGTACTTATTATTAAAGCTTAGCGGATGCTTAGGCATCTCTGCTCATCTCTTTTTAAAATGTTTCAATAACACACATTAAACATGTGTAAACGTATCTTTGTATATTATAACAGATTTTGCATTAAGTAAAATTTATTTCTGAAACCGGATACTGTCGGTCTCTGGAGGATTTGTGCCGCGTTTAACGTATTAACAAAACTGACGAATCCTTAGGAATGTATAAATTATAAATTTTTAAACATAACTCGTTCGAACGACCAGAGTTAGTTCACTGTTCCTAATTAACAAAGTTAAACATAGACATAATCTTTGAAACGTAACTGCACAATAGAATAATGTACATATAGCTAAATTCACCATCGTTACAGTTACAGATAACAGAAGTACCGTAAAACGAAAAGCTCACAATCAATCAGCAATCGCCAGCATACTGACGAATACATTAAAAGGGAAATATCTACCTTGTATTTATCCGTAATATTTTTCCACAGCACACAGGAATGGTTAAAACAGCGAGCACTCTACTAAACAAGCAAGGCCTCTAATTATTCCGAGCAATCTACTGCCGGGGTAAACGGACTCTTTACCGCACGTACGAAATGGCCACGATTTCACATGTGTATATATATGTGTGTGTGAATGTATATATAGATATACATATATACAAACGCGAACGAAACAAAGAAGTTTGACATATTAATGGTCAGGACAGTTAAAGCAAAAATTACTCGGTGGGTAATAACCGAGGGGGTTTTTCGCGAGATGCACCAAGGTGATATAGCCTCGTTTATCGCGAAATCCCTATAAAAATGTTTACGAGAAAGCCGAGTCTCCGGCTGGTTTGAAATCGACGTGTTAATCGCACGCGATGCTGACAGTACCGTGCAGAAAATGCGAGTGTAATCTCACGCGCGTGATCACCAGGCGAACAGGCCGATTATTCATTATATACCCTGAGCCTCCCTTCCCCACCCCCGTTCTCAACGTGACGATGTCGTGCACGCAATTACTCTGCTGCACGCCGGGGTACTCGATAAATATTTTGTTCGGGCGAAATTAAGGTTTCGGTATGCCGCGACGCGACGAAGCTTCCACACACACCGCCCGGTTACGGCCGCCCGGTTAAAGTGCCGCAGTAAATTGCGCGCGAACGTTCCTTCGAGATGACCCGGTGTCATCGTTCGTTACATCGGACGACCTTATAATTGCTACGACGCGGAAAGAGAGACGCTTGTGCTCCTGAGAACCGGGAGACGCTAATAAACGTCTCGATAAATATTCCTCCGTAAAGGACAGTGAGTGGTTCGTTTGCATGGAAATTGTAGAAAACGTCGCTTTCGTTACGAAAATTGAAAACTCGGTTGTGTTCGGGTGAACTTGCATAGCTAACGTTACTTTAAAATCAACGATTGAACTCCGGTTACACATTATTGCGGAATTTTTAGAACGTATATATACGTGATCAAACAATTGCTACTTGCATAAAAAGACTATAGTAATACAAGAATAGTTGGATATTCGGCAAGATGGTGTACTTCAGTTGGTGTTTACGAAATAATTCACTATCAACAAAATGTGATGAGTATATATCGATTGTTGCTTTTGTGTACCGCTTTGTGAGGAATGCGTTCCGCTCACAGTGATCACATTTCATTATAAGTGTGCCAAAGCAAAAATGTTTAGTAAAAATATACTGTATACTATTTTAGCAAAATTTATAAAGTTTCTCATATATTCTCTTTCGAGTGTTTATCTCCTGTAAACAAGCAACATGAGTACCGGCACTCGGGCTTTCAGCATCCGATATTTAACCGCTCTATAATGTAAGATCGACAGAGAAATTTCAACATTATTCATTCACGTGGCTGTTTGTTGCTTCTCTGACCGATCCCGGTAATTTCTGAATAATTACACTTTTAATTAGGTAAAGCTGAAGAAAGCGGGTTGCTAATTTTCATTTAATTTCTGCTTTGTAATCGGGGCTTCTATTCAACGACCGGTAACCGTGCGTTGGAAAATTTATTATTCCGAACACACGTAATTGAACGTTCGCGAATATTTCACGAGATATGCGAGCAATTTTCCCCGAATCCTTAATGAAAGCTTATTAACTATTATCACGGCGATAAATCCAGAAGCGTAGTTCCTCGAATATATTGAGTCATAGAGAATCGCGCGCATCGCTACGCGACTGAGTACACTGAGTGAAAGACAGACAGAGATAGATAGATTACAAAAAAATCCCTCGTATCTACTACAAGAGAGAAAGAGCGCTCATGTGTTCGCGTTCATCGAGTTCTAAATCATCATACAACTAGGAAACATCGATTTCAATTGTTCTTTATGGACGTGGGTTATAAATTCGCGAAGGGAACTCGGAAAATCCGTCAGTTTCCCCTGACGGAAAGTAGCAACTCTAGATTAAAGTCGATAATTATTTGAATTCTACTGTTAGTGATTTCACGCGTACGATTGTTTCGCAGTTCCATCCACGTGTTCTTCGTTTCATCGTTCGATCGAGGAAATCTGTTAATTAATTCGCAAACGTACAAAGTGAATTCCAAACTGTCATTCGTGAATTCCTATCTAGCTCGCGGCTTTATCCTTTCGACGTGTTACAAAATATATATGTAACCGATGAAAACACGCAGTTGCAATTGTACAATTGGAGAAAGAGCAAAAAGGGGGGAAATAAAAAACAGAAGTTAGGAAAGTTGCTCCGAAAATACGCGCGCATTGGGAATGCATCAAAGGCACAGCCGGACGTGTATATTCACTCGTCTACGTTAATTTGATTGTTCTGTTTATTTCTCGTAAATGAAATTAAAATAGCTGGACTTCTCGGGGCATAGGAGTTTCGGCGACAGCGGAACGGGGAAAAGCAGGATGAAGGGGGGATGTATGGGGGTAAAGGGGGTAGGGAGGGAGTGAAAAAGAACGGTGAAAAAGGGAAAAAGAGGTAGGGGTGAACGCGGGGGCGGTGGAAGCTTATTGCGACTCCACCTTTTTAATTAAAGTTTGAAACTGAACTAGCGCGTGCAAGAGGGTTCCGTGGCCCCAAGCGAAGAGGAGTACGGCACATAAAATAGTCAAGTGTAGCTTTCTTCTCGGCCGAGCACTGTCATCCTGCTTGTTTGACATTCTTGCCATTATAAAATGAACGACGACGTCTATACGGTAACCAGGGACCGTGATGTCCTTCATTTACAAATGAAATTCCGGAATTTTAATCATTTTATAACATGACCACTGATATCGTTCTATTAGCTCGTTCGTTTCATTTCTGAATAAATATCGTTGTACGTAATTATCTCGCGTAAAACACGGAAGACAACGTGCAATTTGTATTGATCGCGGATATTTACGATACCGTGATTTCTCAAATTTTAATTACACGTTGATTAATTGATATGCAGTGACACGTGACAACGTATATCTAGACGACAATGAGCACGTTCATGAAAGTGGTTTCTTTTGAAATATTCATTAGTAACCACGCATAATACCGATCATTAACACATTCACTGTATTGTTTCGCTTCTTAACGAGGAGATATAGATCAATGAAAATCGCCGGCTAAATGAACGATCTTGCATCACCGTGGTAACAACGATTACTCACGGTGATGCATGAATAAGTGCAATTCGCGCAAGTGTCCCGTATCTAATTCACCTTCATAAGCTTTATAGCGGTATTGTGTCCGGAGCCTGGAGCCACCATTAATTTCGCTAATGGTTAATCAATAAACAAGCAAGTTGCGAATAGTATTCTAGCGGGCTGGATGTACGTGTGTTTCTATGGTTTTAGTTGAGTTCACGAGACAGAAAGAGAAGAGGGTACAGGGAGAAGCACAAGAAGGAGAGGAACTAAAGCGTTTTCGTGTGTTTACGACGGTATGAAAGAGCTAGAGGGAGTGAACGAGAGAGCGAGAGAGAGAGAGTGTAAGAAAATAGGCACCTGTTCAGGCCACTGTTGTGTGTGCACACAAACGTTTGAATGCCAGGAAAATGAGAGACAGTCGAAAAAAGGAAGAGGAGACGCTGAAGACGTGAGAACGAACAGGAAGAGAAATTATCGCGGAAGAGCTGCTATTTGTTATCAGTCCGAAGTAATATAATGGCTCATATGGCCGTTGATTGATGTTCCTACATATATACACTGTGTTCGGCCCGATCTATATTCAGAGAAGCATAATTTAACTTCAGCTCGTTCTTTGTTGCTCGGAACGAAGACTGGGATCATCGACGAAGAGAAATTATACCCCTTCGATGTTTGTCGAATGTTCAAATTCAAATAACGAAAAAGAACAGTGCCTAAACCTAACCTGATCTTTTTAAATTTACGTGTCAAACGAAAGATTGTATCAAAAAAAAAAAAAAAAAGAAAAAAAAGAAAGTAACATAACGTTCCTCTTCGCGTGCAACCGTAAAACGTTGTAAATTTGCTACATTTATGTGTATGTGTACGTGTGTGTATATGTGTATAATATGAATTCCGTAAAAATACGCATATTCACGTCGATTTGAAAACGCATCATTCAGCTTCCAGTTCACGTTCCCACGACAAAGAGAAGCAATTTTCGCCAGGCTGCTGGCAATATGAACGTAAATACGCCGATTGCGCGCGATTAATTATTTATGCGGCGGTCTCGCTTTATTATCGGTGGAAAGCGTTGCTGCTCGTCGATTGCGAGAGACCGGCATTCTGCGAAACGCGCTTATTATCGCGGAAAGATTGCACGTCGGCTTGGTGCGTGTCCGCGCGAGAAGAATACCGCGGAGTTAAGATTACTGTACCGACACGTGAATGAATCGCGATCATAAGAGCCTCCTAAGGAGTCGTTGACATGGAGTAGTTTATAAGTAGGAATAGCGTGTATGGTAACACTGTGTTACGCGAAGAGAATCGCTTATCGCTGCGGAAGCAACCAGTGGTGCAGTTTCCACGTGGCCTTATGACAGCTATGTCTCAAAACGATTAATATCAACCAGTTGTATATACGTGCGAAGGGAATCGTCTCTGTTTATATATGCGCAGGATTCGAGAACAGAGCATAGACATTTCCTTGTCCCCTTATTGTCGGCGGAACACGGTTCGAGATAAGTGTACGAAACAGTTACGGAAGTGTAAAAGATAGGAAGAAACACGGTTGAAAGTTTCCCTCGTAATTCTTCTTCTTTAGGATCGTATACGAAGGTATACTGTATAATCTGGGAGCGCAGTCTACTTCTTAAATGAATGAACTTTATTGCTTTATTTTCCATTTTATTCTTTAACGTTAAGTTTTCTCATGTATATATATTTTTCTTTAACTTAAACAAAAAGTGTTTTCTATCGATATTTTGCCGAAGATAATTTATGTATTTATTGATTCGTTTAAAAGTTCACGGGTAAATTGAAGAAAAATTTATTATTCGTTTATGCAACATTTCGGAAGAAACTATTTTGATTTTTATATTTTTTCTTTTTCTTTTTACGGCATTAGCTTCTGCTTCAAAAAATTTGAATACCTTGCATTTTTTTGCCATCGAATAAAGGAGAAAAATCATTTCGGGGCAAATATTTCTGAATAGGAGAGCAGAGTTGGATAGTATTTTTCCGTACTAATTAAACGAACCTCGTCTATTTAAATGATTCCTGCTCCACCATAATTTTAGATTATTTGACGGTTACCTCGTGGAACTCATCCAATTTTTTAATCTGCATAATTATAAAAAGGAATGTATAATTTTTAATGTAAAAAATCTCGGGGAATGACAACGAAAAAATTCTATTGTCCGTTTTCCTTTTTTTTTTTTTTTTCGCAACGTTGAAGAAGAATATTTCACACAATATACAGTTTTTATAATTATTCCTTGCATTAAACAGAATAAATTTAATAAAAATATCAGAAAGAAAACGATACGAGTAAAAACACATTGTATTTGAATATGTAATATATGCACTTATAACGTAGCATGTACGACTGTGAATTGTCCTACGGTCGCACGAATCACCGAGACTGATTCCTAATACGCTTTTTTATGTCGTCATTACGTCATTTAAAACTGTTTACAGACGTTTCAGATGTGTGTGTTGTGTATCATATGAGACGAGACAACTTCAGTCTTATCAGAAATTCACAAAAACTAGCAATAAACAAAAGCCAAGGAACTCTTAGGCGTGTTCTTGAATTCTGTAACAGGGGAGAGGTGTTGAGAAAGAATCTACGGTGCACCGGAGCGTGTCGGAACGTATACAAATGTCAAGCGGAGTACAACACACCGAATCGCGTATGTCACGGCGTACGAATACGTTATATGTCTAACATACATACAGTTATACATGAAACGACGCATACATACAACGCGCGCTATTCAAACGGAAGTTCAACTGTATCGCTCTAAGAATATTGGCAGGCGGCAAAGGAAGCACGTCGCCTCGTGCTCGATCAAGAATTCCAAACCACGCGTCAGAGGCGAAGTCTGTCGAGCTGTCAGTAACGATTGGAACTATGCTTCCTTCGTCGAACGTGTTACACGCGTGTGTACAATCGAGAAATGGTGCCGTAGAACGGAGGACGAAAGCAAAGAAAGTGAAAGAAACAGGAAGGAGGGTAAACACACTCACGTTTGGTGACAGCAAAAATAACCGGTGTGCCTCCCGTTCTCGTGCCGCAGGATGCGCAGAATTGTTGATTTCTTCTTCCTCGTTCTTTCGTGCACTGTCTCCTTCGTTACGTCGCAAGGATACGAAGAATCACGCGCGTAACATGCAACCTCGCGTCATGACACCGCACAGAAAACACTTACAGTATACCGTGAACAATTCCACCGACAGATGAAATTGAAATGTTACTCGAGATACAAAACAGTTGAGCGTGCTGGTACGGTTTTCGCGCGTTACGACAAACGAACGTGGGTACGGCCAATCGACGAAGGCAATGCGTACCCCTCGCGACCCCGTGACGAACTGAGGATCGCGCTGGCGGCACAGCGCCACCGTGACCCGTGGCGACACCGTAAACTAAACTTGCACCCGTATATACCGCTTGCTGTGGACCTGCACACGCGACCGGGAAAGGACTACATCTTCGAAGTTCGGTAAAGTTGTTCGTCTTTCGCATTTTCATTTCACGAGACGCGACTCATCCGATCGTAAAACAGCCGGGCGTATAATTCGATCCTCTTGATGGCTCTTTTGCACCTTCGTTCCAACTTCTTCGCCGTGGATACCAGCAAACCCGTACAATGGTGTGCCGACAGATGTGCTGGTTGTGTTCGTAAGTAAAAAAGAAGAAACACTTTTTAAAAGATATTACTACCACCGACGAGAATAATGTTCGCGATGATTTGACGAAATTACGTGACGATATATTCGATCAACGTAATTCGATATGTATGATACACGAATGTGTATACGATTGGCGCCATTATGGTGGAAATTTGAATGTAGTTAAGGGGAACTATTGATACGAAAATTGAACACTATAGATGGAGACACCATACAATGGTAACCATATTAAAAATTCTCACAAGACCATTTCTAATCTTGTCAGTTTTCAATTCTAATTAATGTTTTGTCTTATCTTTAAATAAATTTTGTTTTACAAAATTCGAAAAATCACGAGGAAAAAATAAATTTTCTTCGTGAAATATTTTCTTTTCTAACCAAACACTTTTTATTTGTATACCTTTCTCTCGTGTGCCTTGAAACTTTGCAAATAATCATATCGGTCGCTTTATGAGGATCACCCTATACGCGTATATATATTCTTTCGTTCTCTGTTCGCGCTGCTTTCTCCCATAAAAATTCTACAATGAACGAAATTTGAAAATTCGAGCGTACCGTTTCCAACATCTATTGGCCATTTTTCTTGTTCCTCTTTTTTTTTTTATCTTGTTTTCGCAACCACGGGCAATATATCTCACCGAAATACAATTTTACGACTGACCGTGGTTTTTCATGCTGTTTTGTTTAGTATTCTTTTCTCCCCATTTTCCGTTTGGGTTTTCGTAGTTCCGAATGAATTTGAGTTACCGTATTCGTCCGCTATTACTCCGTTTCCATGACTTTCTATATGAGAGACTACATCGCACGTACGTTTCCTTCTTGCGCGCGTTTTACGATTCACGGTAGACCCTGAGGTCTGATTCGGTTCGTCTGGCGCGACGAATGTCAAACGTCGACACGAACATTCACAGCGGCTCTGTAGAGGAACGAACGAAGCGTATAAGAGGATTCCTTTCAAAAATATATCCTTCGGGCAGCTCGTGTAACGGATGTTTTGACATATTAAAATGAAGAAATATCTGATATCAGTAATATTTATGTTTTCCCAGAGAAATTTAATGTAGCGCACGAATCCGTATATCGTCAGAGGACATTTACATCGGATAAACGTTCTTTTTCTTTTTCTACATCTTCCCCAAATATGACATGTTCCTTTCGTTGCGGCTTAATAACAATAACTATTTCTAAACTGAGATTTCTAAAGTACAATCAGCAAATTGAAGACAACCGTTTATTTTGAAAACGGTGTAAGAGCATTTTTGGAAAAAAATTGAGAAATCACACAATTTACGTATAATTTAGTGTGATATTTTTATTTATAATTAATTCACACATAATATTTTTAAATCTTCATATATTTTTATCAATATGTTTTATCGTTGGTAAATTACTTTGTATAATTATTAGTTATGAAAGTGGCTTAAATCCATTACAAGCATCCTATATAGAAAATACGAATGGTTAACACGTTATGATTCAAAGGGTTGTCTAATCAATTTCGATCATCCTGACATTCTCCCGAAACATAGGCAATAGTTTTAAACAACATATGCGTTGTAAAATTACAATTGAAAAATATATATGCAGGATTATCAATTCGTCGAAAAAGGGGACTTTCTTGCGTTTCTTTTCCTAAACAACAGTAATGTGGAAAATACGCAGCAGAATAAATTCTTATAAAAAGATACAAACATACGGTTACTCTAAAAAATATTCGAATAATAGCGAGACAAAGTATTAAACACTGTGCAAATAAAAATATTGATAATTATTTAAAATATTATGAGTATGAATAATATGAACATATTATACTATGAATATTCGAAATATTCATTTGTGATAAGTGTCCGAATATTATTTGTATGTAACAGTAATTGGACATAATTTCGATTCATTTCTATTACAGTGTCATGTGTGAAAATGTATTAATCCTTTCATTGTTATTGGCGCCTATAGACGTTTTGAAAATTTGCTGATATTTTCCTTTAATTAATCCTTTGCGCATTTCCATTTTAATTTAACGAAAGAATTTTTATATATTTGCAAATTTGCAAATTAAAAATCTTTAAATATTTAAAAACAATTTGACAAATTTTTGTAGCAAAGAGTTGAATAGCTGCATACTAAAATCTGCTGTAAAAAAAAGGGTTAAACGAACAATACATAATCCTAAAGTACAATGAACGACGAAAAAGTATAAATCCTACCATTTTACAATTAAATCGAAATACGTGACTGAAAATGCAAATTTACATGTCTGAATACTTTTGGTAGTACTTATAAGTATCTCATTTTTTCAAACCTGAATTACTTACACAAAATTAACTCTGAAATATGCATTTTTTATTCCTTTTCTATCATATGAGAAAATTCTCTCTTATCATAGATATATAATATTTATTACAATAATAATATTTATTTATATATTAAGAAAAAACCGTTCATTTCGTATCTTGTTCCTTTCAATCCTACAAAACGATAATACAGAAATCCCAGATAAATTCCAGATGCCTTAGTCTCATAATAAAATTCTCGCGAAATGACACTTTCGAAAATTCTCGGAAGTTAAGAAGACGTGAAATTCAATTCATCCGTCTGGAATGTGTTCACGTTTCCGATTGTCCCGTCCCCTTCAGAAATGTCGGCAAGCGTCATGGCAAATGCGGATTGTGAACAATATTGCATGTCCATGAATCAACCGTATATACCCATTCGAGATATTGCTCCCTATTGCCTTGTGTATGATAATGCGTGCCGATAGTACGAAATCACTTCAGAGAATCAATCAGTAGACGTGTCGTGAGGCATCTGTATCGTTGTATAAGGCGTACACTTGTATTACAGCAAACAATCTTGCGTGTGACATGTGTGTACGTCACTGCCGTTTGTAACATACACGAAGCATCGTTGAGATACTTCAGACGTACGCTGACCTTACGATGTGTAAACCTCTAATCCCATTTAACTCAACGAGCTGTCGTCTTTAACAAGTTTCTTCGACTCGTTCCAAGAAGTGTTTCCTCATTGCCGTCTTCTCATTCCGAGTCATTGGTTTACATGTGTCTCGAACTTGTCATCGAATCACTTGGGTGGCGATAATAAATTAATAATTCGTTCGTTCGATATATATTAATATCGTGTTACGCGTGTGTCACACCTTTCTTACGCAACGACCGCTATCCGGTCGTGCGTTTGTTACATTCAATGATCTATCGTTGTAATGATCTTGCTTTGTACATTGTACTTGGTGAACTGAGTGGTACAAAAGGGACCGTGGGTGTTTTTATGTGTAAAAATAAAGTGGTAATGTAGAATAACATTTTCTCGTAAGTGGTTTCCTCTTTGAAAAGATTAAAGTTAAAGATTACCTATGAACATATTTTTATATTAATAAATAGTATTAATGTTACGTTTCACAAAGGAATAGTTTATGCAGTAGATAATGTAAACCTTTTGTAATTAAAAATAAGAAAGAATCGTACAGGTTTTCTCATACAATTAATCCTCTATAGTGCTTTGAAAGTTATGTGACTTAAAAGTTAGGTATCCATTCATCTATATTTTATACGTAAGATTTCATTTGTTTATTGCTAAATTAACGCATCGTTGCATTATGATATTGCTCCCAGCCAATGTCCCTTTATATTAACCAATGATTCTTACTCTTCTACATTTGTCAAAATGTAAAATTTCAATCAACCGTAATTTCCCTTTCTTGTAAACACAGGGAAATCGAGTTGTAGAGAGTTAAGGCGTTAAACTGCTATACAATTGAGCGTCTAAATTGAATGAAATGTATCTATCGTGACAAACATAAAACTGAGAGATAGTTGAATGCGCATTCATTTGATGAATCTCTCAATTCAATTTTCTTAAAAAAAAAAAAAAAAAAAAAGAACAAAAGAAAAGACGAAGTTTCTTATGAAAAGATCATATTCTATATTTCTGGTTTATTTGTACACAATTTAGAATCATCCTTTCTGCGTTTTAATCGTACATCCTCGACTTACCCTGTGTAAGTTGCAACAGGCTGATTTGTGTTATTTCGCGCACGACGCAATCGGAAACGCAGAATAAGATTTTCACAGAGTAATTTCTTCCTGATAAGTGGCCAGAGAGTTCAGCTTATCCGGCTGCTAGAAAAAGAGAAGCCGGAATTGTTTCTACGAAGTACGCCGTCATTACACTCTTTCCTTTCTTCCGGAGAGGGGGTTTAGATTTAGTAGCGCGCGGAAATAAACGCTTTCGGTGTAGCGAACAACAAGAATCATTTTTTACGGCAGTGGCAGACTTATTCGAGCGGAGAAAGAAACACCGACGCTTTTATATTTCTGTTCAAATTGTATGCTATTAATTAGAAAGACGATAACGGCGTAACCTCGGCAACGTTCGAAAAAAGAATTTATATTATGTATATTCTATATATATATATATATATATATATATATATATATATAACGTTTGGGAAGCAAATAATTTTGCAAATTATTATATTAATACGTTACCAATTACAGCGCCGGATAAAATTCTCCTGATGTAATTCGATTCGTTCTGATTATTTTGTTATACACGGTATCGAGTTTATTCAACTTGCTTTTATTTTTAACAGAATAATATTCAACGATACGCGTTGACAATCAACTGAGTCGATGAACTTGGCGCGTTAAAAGTTTTTCTTTCACCAGGTGTTGTATATATACATACATACATTATATCAGCAGAATTTATGTCAATGCATCAGCAACAGTTAAAGATATGCATCAGCGTATTATCACGGTATATGAAAATAACGTTTCCGAGATTTTACGTAATGCGCGCCGTTATTCCACGTGACATGGTAACAAAAATATTTAAATATCATTAGCTGCCGTTGTGAGAATAATTCGTAAAAACGTAGATATTCCGATATTTGCAACGTTGAATTATTATTTTCATAAGAGCTTCCGTTACGTTATCGTAGATGTAACACGAACTTCGCTATCGTACAGCACGGTGGGTAAATATACATAAAGATATCCGCGTTCCATTATCGTGGCTTCGAAACAACCAAGAGTATCGCAAAGTTTTTTCAGTTCGTCAGTTATTCCATAACCAAACACCGTTGTTCGTTCACCCTGTATATTTAAACAATTTTTCTTGCCACGATAAATTGGACAATAAAAATTAATCCCTTTTGTAGAAATTTGAATTCTCGAAAAACGGAAACCATTAATCATCAACTACATTGTTCCTTTGCGCGTCGGCGAAACTTATCGCGCTTTAAAATCGTAGAGCTTCAAAGGTGGGCCGGTACGCGTTCGATATTTTGTTATGCCATTAATAACCACTGTCTCGCTTCTCGGTAACAGGCTTTCTCAATTAATCTATGTTACGAGTGTACCGAATGGCGAGGGGAATGTAAAAGCTCGAAAATTAATATTAACGCGTCGACCAGAGAAAGCGACGTATCTGCAGACCTGCAAATCGATATTTTACATAGCTGATGTCAATGGCTAATGAAAACGTCGAATAATCCGATATCGATGTAGAGATATCCCACGTACTGCTGCGGCCCCGATATTTTTGTGTCAGATACTTATATTCCACGAGCTGATTCCGCTGACCGTACACGTTAGGTCAACAAATTGCTTTCGTAGCCTTGGACCGCGCCAATTCAGCGGAGATCCGATCAAATTTAATCGCACTCATCGTCGCGAATTATGTATCTCTCTCCCTTCTTGTCATCTTTTCAACGAGCCACTCGTGACGTTGTTAATTTTTCATAAAGACATCGAGGGGACAATTCGAAGCTGTTTCACATCGATAGGGAACATTATAAATAGACGATATCGTCAAGTGAAAAGGTAGTTCAAAATTTTTAGGACATTCTCTATATTATCATGTTCCAATTGGTGAAACGTCTGCTAAATGGCAGTTATTTATTGGTTTAAATTAATAGCGTAATACGCTTGTTGAAACGAGCCAATTGTACAAAGAAAGAATACGATAAAATCAGCCTGTTCATTGTCATTAAATCAATGGTGATCCAACCATTGACTGACTTTTAACAATTCGCTTTACACTATTCTACGTTTGTGAAATCTTCATATGTATGAAATACATATGTGTACATACATCGTATTCCACGTGCATTAATTTCTTTCTTCAATCTCGACGTATAATCATTGAAACGTCATTATCGTCCAATAATCGATTTTCAATCATCAATTCCGTATGAGAATCCTTTAATAGCAAAATCCATCAAACGACACTATCCTAGCTTTTGCGATTGAAACATCATAAGCGACGTTCTCTTCTCGATTGACGAAGCCAATATTCTGGTAGGATCGATGCGTGCACGTACTGACAGTCGAAAGTAACATGAATTAATCCTAGCCAATCCCGGTCCATTTCCTATGCCACAGAGATTCTACTATCTCTGACGATTATGCGCGAACGCATGACGCTTGCTTCTCTTTGCATCCTAAAATTTGCGCCTGTTGGTTGCTGATGGTTACTCCTACTACTGCTACCGCAGCTACTGCTGCTGCTGCCTCTGCCTTTTCAGTTTTTTTTTCTTTCGTCTGAGCCGTGGGCAGGTTGGTGGTCTGGACCGTCTAATTCTAGCCGATTTACAGTGGTCGCTGCCGCATAAGTAATAACGTCGCGATATAAACGCAAAATACCTCGCGGCGGGCGGGCTTCAGGGGGAGCGGAAGAGAGAGAGAGAGAGAGAGAGAGAGAGAGAGAAGGACAGAGAGAGTGAGCCGCGGTGAGGGTTGACCTGGCAGCCGGATCGATCCACTCTACGTAGAACCTAGCCTCCTCTTTCACGTTTGTACCCCTGCGCCGCGCCTGCTTGCGCTGATGCCAGCCACAAGGTATCCGCGTTTTACTTCCCGACATTTCGTCTATCCAGTTGAAATCCTGCGCCAGATATTTAGGCCAAATATTTCCATTACGTCGATCGCGTGTCCTGTAAAGGTAGCATAAAGGGGAAAGTCTCATTCTTCTATACGCTGTAAATTTCGATCGGTATGAGCCAGGAGAATAGCCGTAGACTTTATATCCTCGAAGTTCCAGCGTGAAATTTTCAAATCGATTTAGAAAGTTAGTGCACGTTGCAACGTGGAGAGAGAGAGAGGATGGTTGGCCAGAACAAAAGTTTCCTCGCTCATATGAAATTTTCAAGATTCACAGGAGTTGACGTATCCTAGCCTTAGGCGCTTCGCGATAAATACATATTTTAAAAAAAGATTCAAGTCTATTCAAAGAGATGATCCTGGTCATTTTTCTTTAATCTTGCCGTAAAATTCTTAGGTTGTCGATTGGCACCGGTGTCTGTTACAGGGATAATTCGTTGCCTATAGTTCATAGACGAGGATCGTACAATCTGTCCATCGGCAAGGTCTGCTCCAGATATCCTGGCCAAACATTCCAATTAGCTGGCCAATCTTACCACCGAACCGCAGAAAAGGATCGGATTCCTTATGCGGCGAATCCATGTGGGCTACGAAGCTCGTTGGAATCGTGACACGATAAGGCGAGGGATTCGGAAATACGTCGACGAACGTATTATTTAATGAATTCCCCACGGTACCAGAGGGACAAGGAGGTGAAAGAAAAACTACTCGACCTCGTTCGCGACATTTGTGAATTGCGCGCAGATTCGAGCAAAAGTGATGAACAAATAATAAAAAAAAAAAGGAAAACAGCGTGGGGGGTAAAAAAAAAAAAAAGAAAAGTGGTACGGTTAAAGTACCGATCAAAGAGCCATAGTTATCGGATTAAACTTAAATTAGATTTGAAAACGAGGGTAAATCATCGCTACGACGACAAGTTGGAAACAAGCGGCCGTAACTAGAATTCATTACGGCCACTCGACAGATATAAACGGCAAAGTTGAAGTCGCACGATCCGAAAGAAACGCGCTAGTCAAGTTAGAGTATATCGACTGGGTCATGTAATACCGTCAGTTGTCGTTCATCCGATGACCGACTTCCAAATAACAGTTCCATTTTGCGTTGCTCTCTTATTTCAATACCGATTCGTAAAGTCTAACGAAAGTCCCATAACTCTGTATACCCGTACCTTACATACTCGATTCTCCTGGATAACTGAAGGATATTTAAACGGTAGCCTCAATTAGCACCGCGCTTCTCCCTCTTAACACAGATGTAATTGTAAAAGCCTTTGATGGCCAGTTTTACTAGGTCGTAGTAGAATTTCGAAATCCGACAGATCTTGCTGCTTTTGCTTGGTTCGCGGAGGAGATTCTCTTAAGTACCGGAACTACTTTAGGATCCAAACTCCTGCCGGCTTCTGAATTGTTTAATGTCTGGAAGCAGAAACCCGACCTACATTCGTGCTCGCATTAAATATAGAGTGCCCTTCCGTCTAAGAGTGCTGCCCGTCGAGAGAATGTGTCGCTTCGTTGTATCAGTTGTCGTGTTACGTGTATAACTCTGTCTATTATTGCTTATTTTACGCGGTTACGTGTCTCCACGGTGGAATTCAACATTCTACCAACCAGTATCGGCAGGTTACTTCTGAAAGGGCGCCCCGTAGCTGTTTCGACGATGAGGGGATTTAGATCCGTATTACTGCCGTGCGCCGGACCACGATTACTGTATCTGGTATGACTATAGCGTCCGCATAATGGTGGCTAGATGGACGATCATGCCTTGTTACCGGACTACAATCAACTCAATGCCAATAGTACGCGATGACGAAGAGGGAGAAAGGAAGGGGAGGGAGCGAGCTTCCCCGTTAATTTTCTATAGCCGCTCTTTCTGCGAGCATAGGTTGGCAGAGGTTACATGCCAGCACACACAGGCTGTGCGTGATAAATTAATAACATTCGAGCGAATTGGCCGCAAACCGATGTGATAATCGAGTTTCCTTCGCGCTCACCCCGTGTTCGAATCAATTTTGTTAGAAGGGAGCATAAATAACGCACGCGCAATGAAATCATCGCTTATTTACATGGCGTTTATAAACGTTAAACTTAGTGTTTGGAGGTATGCCAGTCCGCGTGTATAGAGAAAGAGAGAGAGAGAGAGAGAGAAAGAAAGAAGAGAGAAAAAGAGGAAGTGAAATATAGAGGCAGGAGGGCTCATCTGCTTCATCGAGTAATTTCGTATAAATTCCGATCCGACCGTAACGTTCGGTCGATCTCAATTTAATTACATAATTAAATAACGTAACTGTATGACGCGGCTCGATCATTCCATCCGGGATGATAATTAAAATTCAACCCCGTGTATTAATTACAACGGATAGTGAACGAGCTCGAGCTGTGCTCATGCTCGATCTTCAACTTCTTTCGTGCTCTGTCGAACTGTACGTAAAAGAAAGAAATGGGGAGGGTGAAGGCGTTCGTACGAAGAGGGAAAACCGAGACAGACGACGTCGAGACGAGATAGACGACGGAGGCTTCGTCTGGACTTTACCCGGTAATATTTCGAAGGGTTTTCCCAATGGGATCACCAGTGACGGTCGTAGGGAGGCGTTGTAACACAGGCAAGGAACGATCCATCGGTTCCCGGGCGTCGAAAAGGGACGTCTCTTGTTTCGCGCTCGGCGCATCCTTTAAAGCCTCGTGTATCCTGCTACGGCACGAGCTGGCACCAACTAAGGTGCCGCGAAACGACGAGGTGTTCCCTCGATGTAGTGAGTGTAGTAGAGGGTGAGACGTACACAACAAGGGGTCGGAACATTACACCCCTACACTTTACCATCTCCTTCCTACTTCTCCTGTGTGTGGCGTAAGCGCTGTTTATGGAGACCGCAGGCGGCATCTCCCGTCGAGCTTAGCGTTACTACTGCGCCCAGCCAGCCTCAGTTACGAGCGAAGGGATTTTCTGCCGGATGAGGATACCATCTCCGACAGCCGTGCAGGGTTTTCCTTGCACCCCACCCACCTACCAACCCCCTTTTTGCGTCCGGATCTCAGTTTAATGTATAAAAATAAGCTGATTCGACGTGTATTGTGCGTGGCACACGTGACCCTATACAGCCGGTAGATACACCTATACACTTAGGTTACAATGAATTTGAATACTTCACATGTGTCTTGTGGAAACGAGCCCCCCATCGATTCCCTTTCTTTCGTATAGTTTCGATCGCGTTGCGAATCCCTTCACGTCCCGTTATCTTAGCCGATAAGCTACCGAACAAGGAACACGAGACGAACGAGTGTGTGAGTATGTGTGTGTACTAGGTAAGCGATACTCGGACAGAAGGAACGAGAATAGGACAGTGAAGCAATGAAATTACAAGGATACAGTTTCGCCTGATAGGAGTTGGAAAGATACAAGGGGAACGAGTGGTTTGAGAGCCGATGGTGTTCTAAAAAAATTATTGAGGCATTCACGGAACAACGTCCGCGACCATTGTGCACCGTGACGTTTACGTACGAGTGTACTTGAACGGAATGGTTGCATTACGCTGAATGCGTGCCCCCTTACTCAACGATCTAATGCAACCATCTCGAAAAACACGGCCTGGGAAACAAACGGCGAAGGCCAAGCTAGGTGAAGTAGGCAGAAGTGGTAACGAATATATGGAAAAATGGGCGAAGAGGAGCGGAGGTCATCGTAGAATAGAGTGACGAGAAAAAATGAGAGAGAGAGAGAGAGAAGGATGCCTGTTGGATTAAAACATTTTTATTCCTTCTTTGTTTTCCTGTTCCTCGTTGAACCAAGCCGTCGGTTAAGAGGCATTGTTTCATAGCCACTCGCACGACGAAACCCGCTGGCTGGAGGCGTTATCGCATGGACTCTCTTCACCTTTTCTGGTTGTTATCCAGCCCTCTGTTGCCTCTCGAGAAATTATTTTCCTCCACGGACAGGTGAGACGTGTACGGTGAGCGAGATTGGACAGACGTCCGCTCTCACGGCGGTACAAGCTACTTGATAG
The DNA here is from genome assembly GCA_951804975.1 of Anthophora plumipes. Taxonomy (NCBI): domain Eukaryota; kingdom Metazoa; phylum Arthropoda; class Insecta; order Hymenoptera; family Apidae; genus Anthophora; species Anthophora plumipes. The sequence goes on along the minus strand of OX638112.1, from coordinate 23,185,563 downwards.
AAAAATAAGAGTGGAACGAGAGAAGAAAAGCGTGGTCGGGGTCGAATAACGAAAGTATGTACACCAGCGAAAACTATACACAGTGGAAACAAAATTTCCTTTGACCCATTCCCTCGGTGGGGACGCACGCTTCCGTCTACCAAGAGGTACTCCTCTTCTACTGGAGACTGGATTCACGAAATACCTCCACCCCTAGGGTTTCCGTTTCATTTGGCATCGTGAAAATAAGTTCAGCCTTTAAAGCACACCGGTTCTTCATTGCGAGGGGTTGAGCATCGCCACGATATTTGCTCCAATTAGTGGCCCCTTGTTGGACTTAATACTTTTCGCGCAGGCTGAAGCCGGCGAGTGACTCTTCTTAAATCGCCGCGCGACCGAGTTCAAAAGCTCGACCGGAGGTTTTCAAGCTCGGTCACCCACCGAGGTAGATTAAAAGCTGCACGAAAGCTTCCTACTACCATCTCCGTCGATCCCTCCTTCTGCCTGCCCGCCTACGCCGTCCCCAAGTGTAGTTTTTTCTTTTTTCTTTTTTTTTTGTTTCGCCAGGCCACGATATCTAACTGTAGGTAAGAGGCTTTCGCCTTTGAAGTCCCTCACTTTTGCAACTTGTAATTCTTTCATTAACGTACTTTGCTCTCCGTATTTTCACGGTTGCGGCGAGGTAAAGCCGTAGAAACCGCCGGCGCCGTCTTTCTTGTAGGTTATATCTGTGTATACAGATAGAAAATCTTTAAACCTCACTTCCCGGTTCCTTCAATTTCTTCGACCCAGCTCATATACTGGGTGATTTATTTAACGTGACCATATCAATTATTTTCGTTACCAGCAGGTCGTTCCAAATCTCTTTCTTCATGCAGGATACACTTTCGAGGGATCGTTAAGGTGTTACTCTCAGATTTTTTAAAATAGATTCTTAAAGGTACGTTCAATATTTTACATGCAAGAAAAAATATTGCACATAAAAAAATTGAACGTGAAAGAAAACAGACATAGAAGACACGTAAACTGATCGTCTTGAGAATCCTTTGGAACTGTATACTTTATGATAAAAGCTTTTAATCGGTCCACTAAAAACGAAAATAATTCAGATGATTCCATTAGATGGAACAACCTGTATACATAAGTACTTTGATACATTTCTTATTCGTCCCTTCATTCACCCTGCTTTAACACTCGCACGGCTATTACTAAAATCCAATCACAAAGTGTATCAGAAAAACCAGATACTTTAACATCACAGAAAACAGGGAAAAAGAATGATCCAAAAAAAAAAAGGAAAAAATTGATTCCTGGGTCTAAAAAGATCCAACGATCGGTGGATGAGTGTTAATGGATTATCGTTAATACTTTCAACTTAATCCACGTCCAAGCAAAATCGTTAGGTTACCACTGACCATTTGGTTACCCGGGACGATAGGTATAAAAGAAGAATTAGTGTATTTTGGCTAGCATGGCGGCGACCAGCAGATCTCTGTAGAGGCACGAACTCCCGGCATCGGTGTTGCCTCGAGTCAGGACGAGGGTGGTGGCTGGTGGGCTCAGGTGTTTCCACCAGCATGCCGTGGTATAGCGGGGCAAAGTGGTGTGGTCGATATGACTGAAACTACCCCTGGTTGTCCCCCTTCGATCCCCTCTATCAGACGTACCTCCCTTTTCTACCTATCCTACACCCTCTCTTTTACCATCCCCTACAATACGCGCACACACACACAGACGCGTGCGTGCAAGCACGCTCGCGTACACACGCTTTTCGTTCTTTCAGTCATTCTCCTTCATCTACCTTTGGATCATTGCCACGCGATACTACAAGTATTTATGGAATGTTGCTTGATAATATTTAATCATGACAAATATCGACACCGTTCGTACGAGACTCCGCACTCCTTTAAAATATTCTCCATCGATTCAGCGTACACGTTGGAACAAAATATAACCACCATAGGGTGGAACCATTTTTGTTTTTATTCTGTCTTTTGTTTTAACCGGTGTATTTACATTTTTCGTTCGAGATACACGATGATCGAGATAGGAGTGTACCGCGTTTAAATCCGAACCGTGGTGAATAACAAACAAAAAGGCAGAAAAGGATAATCAATTTTTCTCAAAGTGCCTATTCATCGCGCGGAATTACCGCAGCCTGTTGGAACAAACTTCATTGGACGAGTATCGGTGTAATTTTCATAGGTCCGTATGAAACGCCGCCGGTTTGGTGTTTGACGTGCCGTTTGCACAGTCAGAAACTATATGAAGGGCGACGTAGAAAGGGAGGTGGAAAGGTGGAACAGGGTTCGAAGGGGAGCGGGAATTAACTTTACAGTCGGTGCACTTTTGTTCGTCTCGTTGAATGAGGTTTATTGATTGAAGTCGATTGTTGGCTCACGCGAAAACGTTCGAAACGTGGCCGTGTTTCCGCTATGAAATTCTATGAATCTGGAAGAAACCGCGGGGAAATTCGTGGTTCGCCTGACTAGACTTCATTTCGTCCCGTTATACAGCCAAGCCCGCCTTGAATCCCGTACTCATCGAATGTCCCAGCGCACCGATAAACCGGAATCATAACTTTTCCAACGTGATAGAACGGCAGCCAGTATTAATCTAATAATCCCGAATAATTCAATCTAATCTGCGGCTGTCTGTCAGTTAACTTTCGCGACGGTGCCGACTACAAGAGTGCTAATTAAGTGATTCGATTAAAGCCACAGAAATTAAGATTCCCCGTTGGAAATACGGAGATTCGAAATATAAGAGCGCCGGGTTTCTTATCGTCTGAATTTTAATCGTCTTGAAATACATCTTCACTCTTCCCGCGTTATTTCAATTTTCTTTTCTCTTTATTTTCTCTTTGCCTGTTTTTTTTTTCTTTTGTTTCTTTTTTTTTGGTCGTTTCGTTTGTAATCTGTAATCGATTAACGATGTCACACGCACAGAACGTCATGTTCCAGCATTAATCGAACTTGGTTTCCTGTTTGCATCGGACGCGTTTCAACGCGTGCAATATAATGTGTAAGAACAGCGTGTTATTAAATAAAATCCCTTCTCGCGCGGTGTATAAATATAACCGATCGTGTCAGCGATAAAAAAGCTTATTAGCCGCACGTGCCTGGCTTCTTTCTGTACGAGCGCCCTCCCCCCTTTAAAAAGGGGTAGGCATTTACGGGTCTGATATTGCAGGCTCGTATAAATAATGACTTTGCAGTCAGCGCGACAAACAGTAATTAGCTTTGTGCGCGTGTGAACAAACGGCGAATTGTTAAAGGAGGGTCGAGCAGAAATATGTCGCATAATTAGACTCGAAACGCGTACCCCATTTTCTTTTACAATCCCGACCTCTCGCCCTCCCCCTCGAAAGATTTCATACCGATCCATAAATTTTCTTCGCTTTAATAGAAGCTAGTCAACGTTCTCATTTACACATAAATAATGTTTATAAATCTCGAGATCGTTAACACGCCGCCTGTTGGGAAAATTTGACATACCATTTGTTCACCGGCGTCGAAATAAAATCCACGTCTTTTAATGCATCACATAATATACTGTTAATAGTATTTTTATTTCAATTATTATAATATAGTATAATAACCCCCGTTGGTAGATGAAAACTTAGGCGCACGAATCCAGCCTGCGGTTTCAGATTTTTCTCTGGTGTGATAAATGGCGTTCGATTGATCGCGGAGGGTATTAAATTAAATTAAGGCGTGGATTGAAACGAAAGGCAGAAATAATATCGGTCGAGCCCGATGGCTCGTGTAACGAAGTCGATGGGAACGACAGCATAGATAAAGGTAAACGCCTTATGACTGATGGCCACGGAATGAAAACGCACAATTCGAATCGGTCTCGTAACGAATTGAAAAATTAGATAAGCCACGGGTCTCGTCTAATCGCATGGATTACGATCCCTATTCTCCTTAATTCGCTGCGAGCAACGTCACGCGTCAAATGTCCCGTTGAAGGATGTATTTTATTAAAACCAATTACGCCGGTCGTAATTTCGAGAGAATCTCATAAATGAGCCAGCATCGTGATCCGCGTAACTCCGTGACCAAAGAGAGCACCGGTCAAAGATGAAAGGCGACCCACTTGTTCTGAATATAAAGAGATCCATAGGAGAAAAACAAAGACCCCTGCAAAGTGGACATACAAAAGGAAAATCCTGGACCGGTTCCATGTCCCTTTCTCTTATGGACTTTTGCCTCCCCGACGTGCTGGACAATTCGAGCGACTTTAATATGCACCCCAGAAATTGAATTCTCTCTCTTCTCCGCTTTTCTCGCCCACCCGTCGTCTCCTTCTCGTTTCCGTTGTTCGTCAAAAGCAGTTTCGGGCACACGAGAAAGAGCGAGAGAAAGAGTGTGTGAGAGGGGGAGAGAGCGGAACGCAGGTGCGGCGAGATCTGTAATATGGGCTTAAGAACACTCGGTGATATTGACGGATATGAGCACCCCGCGGTAGGGAAATGCCGGCATGCTGCTGTTACTGCTACTGCTGTTACCCTTGGCCACCCCTCGACTCGACGTGCTCCATCGTTGAATGCACACCATCGTGTACATTCGTAACAGTGACTCACTTGCGTGAACGTCGCGCAGTGGGTGTTTTTCTCATTCAGCGCGATCATAAAGTCTTATTCTTGCGGCTTAGCGCCAGGCGAGATATTGGGGTTGTACGCGAACAGGGTGCGAGTTTATCCGATGACCGTGTAATCTATTATTGCCTCCATCGTATTCGATGACTCCGTACCATAGGAATGTCGAATTAATCATGCGGCCGATTCTAATATCGCGGTTGGAACACTCGTGATATATATATATATACATACAGGGTTAGATTATGCGATAATCTTTTTCCCTTCGTAGAAAGTACCGTTCTGTTTACCCTTGAATAGGAGGAGAAGGGGAGCAGATACCAAGGTAGAACTGTCAGACTTTTCCATGGAAGAATCACTGCCCGGTAACGACATGGAAAAGGCGAACTTTTAACTCCAGCTGTATTATTTTATCATTTAATTAAACGAAAGCCTTGGAGAAAGTCCTTTGAAAGAACGGTAACGTCTGTTCGCGAACTCTTGCCACGGACATTTCCATGGGAACATTTCTACTTACCGCCGTGCTGGTAAGTAGAATTTGCTCTCAAATAATTTTCCAGACCTTTTGCAAACACTTTAACCCATGCTCATCCTCTCCCCCCCCCCCCATCCTCTTTTTTACCTCATGGATAACCCCGGTTTGGAAGGTTATTCCTCTTCGAGTAGGCATTGTAGTTTTAAATTTAACTTTTGAAAATCACATCGCTTTATACCGCCGTCTGTAGTGAGCAACATAACGTAAATATGAAATATTCATCGGAAACGTAACGCGGTGTGCATACGTAGCGGCAGCGAAGCGGTGCGAGAAGAAACAGGAAAAGTTACGATTGTTTTAGCGGCCGGTTGTAGCGGCGGTAGCATACAGAGAATAGGGTCAAAGTAATGCAAAGGATTAGAATGGCTTATAAGGAGGCATGGTTGGAAAGTTTCCTATTACTTGTCCATGGAATAAGTAATAACGATATCGAGAATATTACGAGTTGGTCCTGCTGCGAGTTTGAATAGTTGATCCCTTTCTCGCGCTACAATCCGGAAGGACGAAACTTTTTCATAACCTTCGAGCTAAGTACTTCCGCGTTGTTCCACTTTTAATGAATAATAAATTATCTCTTCGCTTGTTTCCTCGTGAGAAGAAGCAAAGGTAGTCTCGCGTTCAATTTTACAGTCTTGTGCAACGCTTGGGGAAGTTCGCGTGGAGCGCATCGTTTATGACGTTTCTAGGCGGGAATTTCGACGACGAGTAGCCAGTCTCTCCCTCTCTCTCTCTCTCTCTCTTTCTGGTTCCGTCCTCGTATCTTGCGACGAATCGAAGATTCATAGCGAAACATTAGAGGAACTTGGACGTTACCGGAATGGATCTTCCTAAACAGAATTGCAGATACTCCAATCAGTCGCGGAATTACACTTCCAACGTTGAAATAGCGGACAGAGAAATGGAGAGAGTCGAAGTTTCGTCTTTCGGTAGCAACTATACACGGTTCTCTCTATTACGATATACACACAAAGTGCGTATATATTCTAAAGTGCCCTGATCCGGAAAGGTAAACTTCGTTCCCTATCGCCATATGCTGTATCCGTACCAGTGGTCTGATATGTCCCGGAGATGCTTCCTCGTTTACTACTCTTGCCCGAGTAGTAAGTCCGGTATTTCAGGCTCCACGTACTTTCTGTCAGGTTAGCCGTGTACCTAAAAGCCGAATTCTCGGGGCTTCTTGCTACTTACGTCGGCTAAATCCTGGGCGATCCGTTAAGACCAGACGAGAAACGAGCTTGACAGTTTTCGGTAAGAAGCATCTAAGATGAATTACTTCGTTAGACTTCTTCCAAGTCTGTCTTCACGGCCTTTGACACAGCGTCCAAGGACTTATAGCCTCGTCAAGGATTATCAAACATCGATGTTCTACGGTGTTCTAAGATATGAGGTGTAGGGTGGGTGAATTGTTCTGGATACTAACTCTCTACAGCTTCGTCCACGAAATTTATTCGCCAGTCACGATAAAACGTGTCGTATAAAATACGAAGGACGCTGGAAAACGGCCAGATGCTTGGAAGTTCTCGCGTAGACACATCCACTGATTTTGCTAGTAGATAATTTTTCACTTGTTTCAAGTGCCAGGTTCGGTGCGCGAACTTGATACACGACTTGGTCGTTATCGATGCTGATGTGTGTTGCCCATCCTTGGCTCATATTAAATGGAGCATTGTGGGCGTTCAGAGGAAATCGATCGTCCACGAAGTGGCAATCACACAGAGAGTGAGACTCGATCACGTGATTTCCCGTGGGTGCCGTCAGCGACAAATGACCCAGCTGCCATTCCACGGATGCTCCTCCGACTTGGTATCACGCTATGCTTACCTCGATGTTTTGGGACCCGCAGCTCTATTCCCATGATACATTTTCCTCCATGTCGAAGGTCATCGATAATGTTCGTTTTATCGAAAAAAATGGACGTAGGATAAATGAAATAGAACTGTACGGGGAATCGTATTGCGTTCCGAGTACGGTACATTCGACTAACAAAAACGCACTCGATTGTAACGTTAATCATTGTTGTCGGATAATGAAATATCGGATTTTGTGGCAATTCTTTCCCTATTTTTTTCGAGGGGAAAATTCATACGAATATCCAGTTAAGATATTTTCGAAATTGAATACACTTTCAAAATAGTAATTTCTTCGTACGATTTTTCTCTTTTTTTTTCAAAATTTGAACGTTACTAACAAGGATGTAATACAATTTTCACAAAATCCTGTAGTGATTTTATACCTTGCTCAAATGATATTTTATATCTTATCGACGAATCATCCCGTCATATACGAAATTTACCACCCTCTGAAAAACCACGGGAATGTTCCAGACAGTCAAAATAAACAGAAGATTCGATACAAAAGCGGTACATGCGTAGGAGAAGCAAAGCATCGCGGAAACAGTTTCGCCAAACAAACAGAAACGCGTTGGATCCAGTTCGACGGGCGTGGATCCATGGCGAATTAAACTCGAAGTATAAAGATAAAGTAGTCAGTTCCTGAGCGGTTCGTATCCGCAGAGCTTATCGTTCTGGTAGAGAAGGGTAGAGGAGAGCTGAATGCTCGCGTAATAGACACATACCGCGTACGCGACGCACACAAGAGGCTGCCACGCAGGCTACACACAAACGCGTCGGGTTTACCTAAGCATCCGAAACGTACAGCCCATCTGGGATATTACGCTCATTCCTTTCGATCCCCCTCTCACTGCACAACCCACCCTTCGAGGCAGACTCGTCGCAACGGCGGCAACATAGAAAGATATTGCATAATGTCGGTGTATCGACAGGGACCCCGGACTTTTACCGAGATTTATTTTTCAATGCACCACGAAACGATTCTCTGCGGGAATATATATATAAACATGTACATATAAAGAGGGAGATAGAGAAAGAAAAAGAGAGAGTAAGAGAGAGAATACAGAGAGAGAGTTTCGTGAGGCTCGTGAAGAAAAAGGGGGAGGGGAGGACAAGCTCAGGGTGTTTCCTCGTACTCGATGGCCGCATGGCGAGAACAAATTTCGCTCTTGCCGCATACTCTCGATACCCATTACATTTTCCTGGATATCGCGAGACAGGATACACGCGCGTACGTAGGTAGGTTTACAGCGTTGGGTTGGGGTCCGTTCTACGGGGTAGGAGAAAAGGACACTTTAGCCATCTTTCATCCACGGGAAATGCACCCGTTCCGTGGATGTATACAGATATCTGTTTCCTGGAAGCTCGTTGCGTAACGGAGACTCAGCTGTTTCGACGCAGTCAATCTCGTTTGGGGATTCAGGATTCTGATGCCGCCGGTGTGCAAGCAAGCTCTTCTTATTTGGTTTTATGCCGATGTCGACGTCGTGGTTTTCCTCGCCCGTCTTTGCGGCACGCCGTGTCGGGTTGTATTCGATTTTAAATGATCAAAGGCAAACGACACGGGTGTATATTTGATGGTCGCGTTTCTCACCGCTTCTGAAAGGTTTCTTCTCTGTGAAACTGTATGCTCGATGCACGCTAGACACGTTGTTTCCTCTCGTCCCTCTCCCTTCTTTTCTTCTTTTTTTTTAATCAACGACGTTTAAACGAAAGACGCGAAGCGAGGAACATAAGTGGAGGAGGAATCTATTGTTACTTTACAAAATAGAAATGTATTTTTCTAACGGTAGAGAAAAAAAAAATCAGGTTAGAAGCAAGAACGCTTCCGGAGTTCTTTCTCGGAAGAGAAACGCGTTGACGTCCGCGACGAGTTTCCTTTCGACGAGTCCGTCTCCTCCAGCTGGTCCTCGTCACGACTTAAAAAACCTGCTCGCCCTTCAACGTTTCCATGCTACGAAATTGCGAGATTGTTTGTACAACGTCGCCGTCGATACAACTCCCGGGATCTACAATTTATTTTGACGGATCGCAGATCTTTCGAAAGCTCGTTCGGATGTTACAAGAGAGGACGGGTTCTACGAAATTCATTTTGAAGAATCCATTTTAAACGAAACTCTAGACGCTGTTTTATATAAATGTGTTTTGTAACGAAGGTTTGAAAGATTGTAAAACTGGAAACGTTTCAGTCGAATTGCTTCGACGATAACCACTTGCAAATGATCAGCCAATCAAAGTTTTCCACGTACAGAGAACGAGCGTTCTACATATTCAGGAGTCGACGGGAGCGTTCCCCGAGATGCAATTAAAGTTATATAAAACGTATGCCCGGTACGATATCATTTATTACATTCGCGTCACACGGGACGTTTATAGGACGTATATAAAGAAGAACGATGATGAATGACTTGGCCAGCTACGTGGCCGGGTGCTTTGTTTAAATTCTAATGATCCATTCCTATAAATAACAGCACGCGCCATGCGTCGACCATTGTCACCGAAGACAATGATCCACGGATGAGGACTCAGCATAGAGGCGAGAGGTCAACGGGATTCGTCTGGTCTCGATCTCGATCTCTCTTGAGAGAGAGATCGGCCAAGTGCCAGCTGCAACGGCTTCGAATCAGATTTAATCCTAGGGTCGTACATTGACTTGACAGTGGTTCAATCGAAGGAGACGATCGGTCGATGCATCGAACGTTCCCTTCCCTTTCTCGAACGATATTACACGCGCGTGCATGCACTCTAATCTACGTGACTTAAGAACGCGTGATTAATGACGTCACGAAATGCACCCAGGCTACTTCTGTCAGAACTTGTTATAATTACAAGCGTCACTAATAAATGACCATGTTATTCCGTTCGTCCAGGATTCGCTAAATAATTATCCGCGAGTGATATCGAATTACGTAAATTATTCGAAGATAGAGAATCTTATAAGCGATGTTCGATATTTTTTCCTCTTTTTCTCTCTCTCTCTCTCTCTCTCTCTCTTTTTTTTTTGTTACATTTCGCCTCATGTTCTACGGTGGCATTTGTTGAAATTGCTGCAAGCAACGGTGTATTCGTATCGAGCTGTGCGTTCTATTGATACAGATATCAGGAGGAAAATGTATTTATATTCGGCGTGCGCGCGCGATAGGAATACGATCTGAAAATTGGTAATGGACTTTCCGTGTTTTGTGCCGATCAAATTTTTGAATCGATTCTATTCAATCGCAAACGCTTTTCTCTCTCTCTCTCTTTCTGTTTCTCTATTTTTACCTTCGTTCCCTCTATCCAGGCTCTTTCCTGTGACATATGAAACGAAAAAGAGGGAATATCATTTCGCAAAGTTGCGGCCGCAGAGATAACAACCGGTTCGAATCTAGGACGGTCCGAATATTATATCGCCATTGCCCCCCGCGTTCAATTCTCGTTGACCGCGATCTCATAATTTCGCTGTCAAATCGCGGATATACGACAGGCAATATTTTAATCGATACCCCTCGCGCGGTTTCCCTAATGACTCTCGTGATTCAAAGCGACCGGCTCGTTGCCTGCTAATCTCGTTAGTTCGATTGAATAATTTCACGCCGTGGCGCAAAAAGGGACTTATGAATGTTGCAAATTTTCTTCGTGACCATGTATCAATCATGAAAATTCTTCCTTTCTTTGCGAAACGGATAAAAAAGGGACGATGCGAAGGATATCAATGAAAAGTAAATCGTGATATCTATAGGTGTAAAAAGGAAGGCATCATTACTGCGAGAGATTCCTTTGTACGGAGTTATGAAACGTGATAATAATGATCAGGGGAGTACATTTTATAATTTACACTGAAGCCAGATGGAACATATTTTCGAATTTACGTCCCTCAGATATTTAAACAACAATACGATTTGCGAATTTCCAACAATTTCACGAAAACACATCTCGCCTATACACACACTTCCCTCCTTCCCTCGCGTTCCATATAAAATGATATTCCGTATGTATTTTATGGCCAGCACGAAACAAGCCGATATTGTTTGTTTAAAAAAATGTTTGATTTCATTTACTTCGAAAGCGTGCATCAATATCAAATATCAAGTTGCCCATGCGCGAAACGCACCCCAGGTTGCTGCCAGCGAGTTTTCGTTATTTCGCGATATTTCCTTACAATTTCGATTCGATTGGAGAAAAACATGTTGGAAGTGAGAAAAATAAAAGAAAAAAAAAAAGAAAAGGAAAAGGAGAAAAGAAAAATCACACACAGGCTCGGAGATACACAGACGAGCAAGCCGAAAGAAAAAGGGGGACGATATTATTTCGGTCGTTTCATCGTGCACGCCTCGTTTTCGTCTTTCGAAAGCGGCGGATTTTCTGCCTCTCTGTTTAATGGCTCGACGTAATAAACCGCAAAAGTAATCCTCTTTAACTGAATTGTTAAAGCAAATGGACGGCCCAGATTTTACAGACACTTTCCGGTATCCATCACCGATTTAATATCGCTCGCGTGCACCACGGCCCCCGACCAGGTTTTGCCAACGGGAAAAACAACTTCCTACCGAATTTTACGGCCGATCAAACTATGTGTATGTGTGTATCGGAAAAATTTCGCGACCAGAGGAGCTGACCCCTTCTCTTCCTCCTCTTCCTCCTCCTCGCCCCTCCACCTCGACACAGCGTAGAAATTTTCGTTATTCATCGCATACCGCCGCGAGTTTGAGGGTAGCCAAGCTACCGGAAATCACCCCCCGCCGTTTATACCGCAAACCGGATATGTATCCGACCAAGCCTGTCCGTCAGGCGTCCGCAGTGTACCCCGCAACGCGGTACCGTCGTAAATAATGAGTACGCTTCGGTATTTGTTTATTCAGGGAGCACTCAACGCCGCCCCTCTAGCCCCCTAGCCCTCGCCACGGCCAACTCTGCCACCCTTTTCCAATGTGGCGGCGGTGAACTCCAACACGGTAGGATCGTCTCTATTATTTACGACACCACAATTAGCTAACCCGAAAGCATCTATCCTTCACACCTGACCGGGTTTAATAATTCAATTAACTGACGTGCAGACTGAAGCGCGGCGAATCTTTCCGCGAATATGTCCGTTTTCTCTGCTGTCCGCGATGAGGATAGCTCTGCCGCAGAGTTTTCACGGGGATAAATTGAACAGTGAATGTTAAAAATCCGAATCCCGTTCAATGAACCAAGATAGGTCTCGGGATAGACGAGTTCGAATTAAAGGGCCGTCTGCTCGCGAGATAATTTTTTCACGATTGTACGAAGAAATTTGGATTGACGTATCTGTTTTTCTTTCTTTTTCTTTTTTTCAAGCGTACACTTTCTCTCACTTTACTCGTTATCTTTCCGCATTTGATACGATTCACGTTTCACGTCGCTTCTATGCGAATTATTTTCAATTCTTCTCGGTTAAATGCAACGTTTCTAGTTTCTACCTTTATTTTCTTATCTCTTTTTCATCTGTTCGTTTCCTTTTTCTCTCTTTTCTTTCCTTTTTTATTTTTTCTTTTTTTTTTCTTTTTAATACGTGACACCGAAGACCGATAGTTTTCAATGAAGGAAAATTGGAAAAGCATCCCCCGGCGTGGAGTTGCCAAGGAATAAGGGGCCAGAAAGTCAGGGAATTCGCGAGACAGGAATTTCCCGACGGGAGTTTCGCGGCGAAAAGTTTCATCACGTGATGGCAGAAGTTTCGGCTGCAACTGGTGCACCGCGGAATAATTGGTTCCACTCGGTGGATCTACGCTGCGGACAATTACAGATATAGATCGTCGATAAGCGCGGCGACGATTTTTCCTTGAACTGGTTTTCGGGTCAGAAATGTGACGCGAGTTTCTTCGTTTCCTTTCATCGTTCCTTTTATCTCTTCTCTCTTTTTTCTTTTAATCGGCGATGTACGATCGCATCGCGATCGCGCTTACAACTTGTAGCACGTAACGAACGCGCCGAAGCACGTCCCGAGCAACGAATGTTTTCCAGCGTGTCGACCAGTAACTACCGCCATAACCTGGCCCCATAAAACTGTAACTCCATCTACTTGCATCCGTTGCACACTCGTGGAAAATGTCATCGCTGGAAATTGTAGACGTTAAAGTGGAACGGCCAAGAGCTACAAGGAAGGAGAACGGGGAGGGGAGATTCGTTTCGTTTCGCTGATTGTCGGATTAAAAAATATTACCCCAGACAATGTCAGCCGTGGATAAACGAGCCACGACTATTTCCTGTCCACTTACCCCTACGAGAAAACCTGCACGCGATGACTCTGCTTCTTTCATCTCTTTCTTTCTCCTCTCTTCTACCGTTTCTCTTTCGTTCCTCTTCGAGAAAAATCCGAAACCAGGTTAGGAACGTTCGAGTAGTCGTAACTTCGGATAACGCGTTACGCCCGATATAATTTTCATCGTGGATGTTTAAGCAGAGGCTTTCTTTCGCGTACAGAGGAAATTTACACCTGGGTGGAATCGCTGCGTGCTATAAATCCTCGTCATAACTTTACATTTGCGGCGATTTCAATCCCCCCGACGCGGCTTTAGACCAACAAGGTAATTCGTAATTATTATTAACGATCCAAGAGGACCCCATGCCACCCTGCGTTGGCATTACGTTCACGGCCATCGTTGCTTTCTGATTTTCGTCTTACCCGCCGCGCCTCTGTTCGTTTCCTCCAGTGTGCTAAACACACGCAGTACGTAGCCGTGAGTCACGTCACCGAACGATGAAATATGAAGCAACGAGAAATGGCAAAAACCGGAGAACGTGGTAAACGTGGGTCACGATGGTATTATTTCACCGTATCCTGGGCCTCGGGTGCAATTGAAATATTTATCAGGGACGTGTAGTAAGGCTGGGAAAGGGAGAAGACTTCTTGGAAGACAAATAGTCTTGTTGTTCGATAGGCTAGGAGGACCATTCCGATAGTACAATTACGGTTACCATTTGACCCATGAAATATTGACCCACATTAACGAAACGACGCAGAAGAAGAGAGAAAGAGGGAGAGAAAGAATTATAGTATTAGATGGATAAAAGGAAATATGAAAATAAATGACAGAATCGTTTCAAAGAGAAACAGACAATTTCTTGTTACACGCTATTGTTAAAAGAAATTCTCTCTCTTTCGTTGAAATTATTCGAGCGTTTAATATAATAATTAATCTGCTGAAAAAGTTCCTAGAAAGTTTCATCGTTAAAGAATGTAATAATCCTGACACACGTGAAAAATTCCGACTCTTACATGTTCTCTTGAATTACATTTCCACGAGATCTCCTCTTTATAAAATCACTCGGGTAATTCGTTAGAAACACGTCTTTCCCTTTTACCATCCTCACTGTCCGAGATACTTTTTGATTACCAGTATCCGTACGATTTCAATAAGATCGTCGGGCGGACAGCGCGGAAAGTGGACACGCGAAGAGCGGCGGTGGGTTCAGCTTTCCTGACAACTTAATAATCCACCTCTTTTCGTGTCATCCGCAGAATCTTTTCTCGCGGTTAAAGTAGATCGACCTGTTCGATATCCAACCGTATCTCCCCTGAGACAATTGTAGAGACGACGAGTTCGTCAATTAAAAAAATCAGCGAACCGTTGGATGAAGATTTGGAAAAAAAATAAAAAGAAAAATGGAAATGAAAGGATATCAGGGACGAGGTTTTGCCACGTTAATTACGTTTAACCGATTTTTCTATTCTACTCAAGAAGCATTCTTTGTTGCTGATTGTTTTTTACGATGAATAAAAACGATTGATCGAACGATGAATAGCAAAGAGAAACGCGCTTGTAAGCCGGTGATTTTTCGTGCTTGCGGTCGCGTTCCTTGATCACGCACGTTCTCAGCGTTTCATTTGGCACGCGCCGGAAGTAGGACGGGTCCCAGAGACTCGTGCTGGCGTTACTCTGGAAAAACTCTGACTTGGTCGTTTAGCCGGCGCGCACGCCGGCTGTGGTCTCGCCAAAATGAGATTATCTTCGGACCGATGGACAGAATTAAGCTTTCGAGTTTCCACCGTGGTTGCAGCAGAGCTGCTCGTGCAAGATAAGCAGGTGACTTGGAGTGCCACTATAGAAGAATAGAATTCAACGAAACATCCGGCAATTATGTTATTTATACTTTCTCATCCACGTTGGAAAGCGGATCTCGAAACCGTCACGATTTCCTTCCACGTACGTGATTTTTCCGTAAAGCGTGTTTCGATACATACACACACACACACACACGTTTAACGGTTCGATCGCTCGTCCCTTTTCTCCAGTTCGATCAAGCTCGAAATGGTTTGGAACGAATGAAATTTAGCGAGAATTTCTTTCTCTTTCTTTCTCCTTCTTTTTTTTTTCTTTACGGGTAGGGTGAATTTCGTGCCCCGAAAAATTTGTAATCTCTTTACCTTTGATCGGCCTGGTGATCTTACCAAAATGGGATTATCTCTGGATCAATTGCCGGGCCACTTAAAAGAGTACTCCATCGTGGCCGAGTTGCTCACGAAAGACGGAAAGCGGTCCGTGAAGTGGCACGTGAGTCACGAGAATCATACTTCTCTCCATTCAGCTACTATTCTCTTCCCCCCTCTCAATCGCACCCTTCCCACATTTCCTCATTTTCTCTCCTCTCGTTGGCCAGCACAATAACTCGCGGGGGATATCCCGTGTTTATAAAATAAATCCCTTCATTGTTGCTCGGTAAGGCGAGAGAGTTGCCCGGTCGGGACGTGCCTCGATGCATAACGCTTCAGCTGACACCGCGCGCAAGAGAGAAAGGAAACGACAGACCAGCAGAAGAAGGATAGAGATAGAAGAAAAGGGACAGACTGGCGGGTGGATGGAAAAACTAGAGGAGCGAGAAGGAGAGAAGAAAGTAAGGGGTAGAAAGCAGAGAGAAAAGAGGGGGAGAACTTTTGTTAGGCCGTCAGCTGCCATGGCACGGGACGGGAGACGTGTAACGTCGGGAAAAGGGCGGATTAGAATATTTCTGGGACCGAGGCTAAATGTTATCTTCTTCGCCATGGTAGGGTGCCCTCGCCCTACCAACGATCTTCACCGTGTTCTCTGAAATCACGAAGGAGAACGCCCCCGCGTCGCGTCACTCGGTTAATCTCGACGGCGTTCTTTCGCTCTTTATCGAGAATGCGTCGTGAGGATTCTATTGCCTTTACGAACCGTGAACCAGCGAGGGGGATCCGTACCAGACTCCTCCTGTGGAATGTTTCTCCGTTTCCTTGTGTCTTCCTTGAGATTTCAAACATGACGAATATGCCGAGATCTTCAAGGACAAGCAACGAGCGAATACTTGGGAGAGAGTAGACGCGAGACTAGACACGATACGACCCGACTTGGGAGTATCTTTATTAAACGGATAATTTTATTCATTGAAGGAACCGTCTAACCGTTAGCCAACGTACACGAGATACAGTGTAAAAGGGGTGCACAAGGTTTTCAACGAGGACGACGGGGGCCTGTCTAACTGATTTTAATCGCAGATTTAATCAAAGTGCATTTCCGAAGGATAATTTCGCTGGGTGTTTACGAATTCAGAGAAGCGGCAGCTTTCGACTGGATCGGCCTTTTAGATGCTTTTAGGCGGATAAAGGCAAAGGTTGAAGTCACCGGCAGGTCGTAATACGTGCCGGTGTTCCCTGAGCTCATCAGTAACGATAGCGTCACGCCATAACTGTTCCCATAATGGAATTCGTTAATACGGGATGTCGTTTGAGACACCTCGTTTCCGTAATCTTACCACGGCCAGGTGCATAGCGTATTCCAGATATCTGGTGGGGAAAAAAGGAAAAACGACGGGAATCGGGAACGGTAAACACGTTGTCGTGGATGTGAACGCAATTTTCATGTGATAAGCCATTCCACGTGAATCCCCACACCTTTTGTCACTGTGTATACAAATTATTTTATCGAACTCTGTATTACTATTGGACAGACGTGAAAAATTAGCTTGTACCAAAATTTTAGTCTCCTATGTTAATTTGCTTTGCAAAATGTTGACTGTAAGGTAATTATGCCGCTTAACTACATTGACATTGTATAGAAGCATTTTTAGTAAATTATCAGAGAGACACTTTTTTCTTTAAAATGATTTCAAAAGCAGATTAGAATCCTTTAAGTAAGAAAAAATTTTAGGGATGAAAGTGATGCATGTGTATTTAAAATTAATAAGGAAGGAAAAATATAATATAAATATATGGGAAAAAATGAAATATTAAATATGAGAAAATAGTAATTGGATTCACTCTTTTAAGTGAAGTATCATTATCGATTTGTTTCTTCCCTTGCATTCTAGTAACAGCTACATCTGTAATTTATCCTTCAGTCTTTTAATCAAATTTCAACGATCTATATCTGCACATTATTTTTTACTCAGAATTCATAGAATATAGCGATGAATTTTCGTAGAACAATACTGGCATATCGAGTATAATGGAGTGAAAGCGAAACTATGCTCGTTTCCAAATCACAATGGATTGATTCTTCCACGTCGGGCAACGCAAATGACGTTAATTGCATAACGAATATAGACAAATAGACGGGGAACGAATCGATTTTGACAGACGCAGCCGATTCAGTATAGCAGTGCCTCGACGCACCTAAATCCTCCGTCAAGATTCATGTTGTCACGAACAGACTCGGATGACGACAGTTTACGATTTTACGTTGGCAATCGGTGCAAACGTCGATGTCCGTTACGTTGCCACGTGTGTACTGTCAATCACGTATGGCAAATCGCGCGTGTATTCGACGCTCGTACACGAGAACGGATCCGCGTCTGTACACACTCGAACGATCCACATCAACAACGCATGGATGCACGGTGAAACCAATGCAACGTTCAGGATTGGCTCGGCCATAGTGAGCGGTTGGTCAGCCGGAGATTACCGCGGCATAATTACCTTTGCACTGTATACCAGCGACCTCTGTTTAATCTGCAATTAATGTTTCAAATTGCCATAAACCCACGGAGTAACGGATGCCACTTATCAACGACGATAACCAACTCAGGGTGTGCATTGTTAGCGCGGGTTAAACAATACACCGTGGCGAGCATTGTTGCATGATACCACGTGTGATATCGAGTCACTGTTAGAAACGTTCCGCTGGTTTTATTTTCCACGTTCCACTCGTTAATCGCGATTTGTTAACTCCAATCGTCGTTCATTAACTCTCTGGGTCATGTTTCGTGACTTGCAATAGCCACAATCGTTTCGATCAATAGTAGCAGGATTTTAAATGTATTTCTATTCTGTGCTGATAGGTTACTGTATCGTTGACATGCTTTGTAAAGTATTACTGGTTTATATTCAATTAACCTACTGTTTATAGTGTTACAGATGTAAGGGAGAGAGCAAACTTTGAGAAATTAAATATGAACTACTTTGCTACTTGAATTTTTCCATTCGTATTTAACATATTAGGTGTACAAATTAATTCGTAGTCTTGTTTTTCATCAATTTCTCGTTTATCGATAAAAACTTAGAGTTCATTTTATTCTAAAAAATAATCGCTATCAGTTGCTACAAATTTATTCCATCTATCGAGGAACTTTCGAATCCCCAGTCTAAAGAAAAATGATGGGTTTGAGTGAAGAAACTGAATAATGGTTTCGAAATGAGTATCGGTTAAATGATGTTGCAGTGATCGGAACAAATGAAAATCAAAAGAGGCCAAGTCCGGAGAATACGGCGCGTAAGGGAGAATTTCCTATCCAACCGAATATGTCAGATCTTTTGCGCGTTTAGGCCACATGTGATCGCGCATTGTCGTAGAACAATATCACCTGCCTAGTTTATAAATCAGATAAAGGTTGAACAAAGAAAGGTGAAACAAATGTGAACTCAAAATAAGAGATACAAATTTATTTATACACCTGATAGTATCAAAACGTTTATTTTTATTTCTGCTATAACGTTCATTCTTTGTCAAAAGTACTTGGTACGAATCTCTGATCTTTCTATTAGTATTTAAAAAATATTCTCTGTCCTCCAATCTTCTCCCCTCACGTCACTCTAATCTTTCTATTCGCATTTAAAATAATATCAAAACGTTTACTTCTGTTTGTGCCACGATGTTCGTCCATTGTCGAAAGTACTTGATACGAATCTCTGTTCTCCAATCGCTTTTGTCTCGTCTGCCATCCAATCGTAACTATTAACGTAAAAGGCAATCGTGGTATTCGTGTTTTTCACCCTCTGAAAATCTGTTCGCGGCCGTGCATGCATATGGACGGCCGTGGAAGGAATCCAAATGGTATACATATTTTCTTGGCGGGGTAGAAAAGCATCGAGAGGGGTCGCGGAGTAATTCGTGGTTATTATTCGTTTACACCGAGCACAAGGGTTCGAAGACACCCGAAAAACGTTCACCCTCCTTTATGTACCGACGAGCAGTATGTTATTTCGGGGGCCACTGTCTATTTAGGTACTTTTATATTCAATACATTTGCGAATGGCAACTGGTAGGGACGCGTAGTAATCCCTTAGGACATAGTGTTAGACCCATCTCAAGAACGAAGGTACTCGCCATAACGTCCGCCTCCATCGAAGGGTTACTATCGCCTCCAAGGGAGCAAACGTGTGTATATGTGTGTATATGTATATATATATATCGGATCTATTTTTCAGACGTTGAGAGGCGCAATGCTGATCGATCCATAGGATTCGAAATGCTTTTCATACCCGACTGTTTTTTCGGACCCCACTCGAGCTCTCTCGATTGCGCTCGACTTGGTTCGAATGCCACGGAAAACGGTGATTACAAGTGAACTATGAATTTCTCTGCCACGAATTTTGTTCAATTACGCGATTAACCGTAAATCCATGTATACATCATGCAACGAACCCTCGTAGAACGTAACTCGGTATTTTCTTGCATTTAACGCGACGAACGATGCGAACGTGATTACCGGTGAATTATAAATTTCATAGGTCCAACGTTCACGATATTACATTATCCGATTAAGAGTAAATCCTCGAATTGAAGCGGGAGCAACAACAAAAAAAGGAAAAAACTATAGAAAGCTTTTTCATCTTGCTTAATGCCTCGAATAATATGTTTAATACATCGGCGAATTTCCCATCGGGTCGGTGAGTCTTTAGAAAATTGAATCTTTTGTACATGGGGAAAAAAGAGGAAAGCGGGCGGATTTTCGAAATTATTTTAACCGCTCGCTCGAAATCCCTGTTGAATCTGAAAAGTTTTTAAGCTTCGTTATGAATCGTGAAAATAATACTTCTGTCGACACATTTATGAAACGTTCTCGTTCGCTGGCATTACTCTTACTTATATTCGAAATATCCAAAAGTCCATACGAACACACGATCCTCCGGGATTTCTTAACGAAATCACTCTACCGGTAATTTTCGTTAAAGCGTCATGAACGTGTGCACGATGACAACGAGAATCGCTCGACGCCGCAGAGAAACGGGAGTCCGTCAGGATCGAGCAGGTTGACGCGTTCGCCATTAGTCATCCGGTAATGCAGAAGCACGCTTGGCGTTCGCAAATTTAATTAGCGCGCGCTCTTGCACGTTTTCAGCCGTCGAACGTCAGTGTCGTATCTGTATAATTTATTCATTCACGGTGGGCCGGTGCTATCTTAGGTCCCCCATGGGGTGGGTGGTGTTGCATCTCATTTTCTCCTCGCGCGCGCGCGTGTTACGCTTATTTATATTTATAAGAAAAATTCCTCGCTAATGGACACAGGGACTTTCTTTCTACGCGTTTCTCTTTCCAAGCATCTCGAGTAACACGACACCCGAGAAAATGCACTCTCGAACTGTCGCCTCCGTCGAACGGTGTGCGTGGCTCGTACCGCGTTTCATATCATTTTTCTTCACGTCAGACATTTATTAGAGCAGTTATTCAAATTACATTGTTACACGCTCACCAACACCTGTAACGGAGGTATCGAACCGAAAGAAACGATATACGACCATCGGTCGATACCATCTATAACGATTCCATAATATTTGACGTTATTTACATATCGTTGGAATGAGATATATTTATCAGCTCCCCCTTTCTAGTTGACGTTCGTTTCCGCAATTCTGCCGCCTAGCATCGAGTAAACATCCATTTGCGAACTCTGACGGGATTAAACAATGCAACTCGCCGAGGAGCAAATGCTTTATTGCATTTGCTCCCCGATGTCATGGAATATTAATTTCGTTCCTTATAAAGTTCTTATGAAGCGACAACTGTCATATTTTGTCGCCGGTAAAATTTCCACCGACAGGTCTTTACTTCTTCTAGATTCCAGATATAACTATTGATTTATTTGAATAAATAATTTTGACACCTTTTCCGAGAGAATTCAACTGTGAAACTGTCTTCGACCGCTCACACTATTAAAATATCGCACGGGAAATTCGTCGCTGTAAACTTGTACAATTTCGTCGACGAAGTGTAAAATTCCCATTATATTAGCACTAATTAATTTTTACATCAGATTGAGTGCAATGATAGTTTTTCTTTTCATATTTTTTCTACTCGTTCTTTTCCATTTTCTCGCAATACTCTTTCTTTATTTCTAACAAATCTAACGTAGAAAACGTAATCGATAAATTCTTTATATTATCTGTTCATTTGAAAACTGAAACTTTTGCGGGAACACCCCATAGCAACCTTTTTATTTTACAAATGAAACGTAACAACTTAATTGTTTTACATCAACACACACAACATTTATGAAACGCCTGATAGGCACATAACAAGGGTGTTGAAATTTGTCTATTTGCAAGAAGGATAAAAGGAACATCAACAACAACAGAACAAAAGCTAAGACAATGCTTCCCTTTTCTACCAAATGAAAGCGCCTTCTACCCTACAAGTAGAAGTCTGCTGCAGGACAAACACGGAATGTTTTGATAGCTCGTTAACTAATAGCACAGCCAAGCAAAACGTGGAAGGTCAGCGTGGTAATGTGAGAATCGTGTAGAAAGGCTCGTTCCGCGACGGCTGAGTGTCAACCCTCAGGCAACAGGGTTTCTGACTGCGTTAGAGCCAGCCCCGAAGAAGGTTAGGGTGGTTGCTTTATGAAGGGTCAGACAAGCGTACACGTACCGTCGACTCCTTCGCATGGACGCCCATATTATGCGCGTGTACCGCGCCTATTAATGCGTTGCCGTTGCATTCTCGAGAGGAAGAGGGTGAAGGAATCAGAGGGTGGATCGTACGACCCTGTAACGGTTCGTCGAAGTCTCCTAGGATAGAGGAAGAAAGGGATGGTTGTCAGAGGTGGCGTAGATTGGCGCCAAGCGGTAACACTGCAACGGAGTGCCGACAAATTAGATTATGCGCGACCTCACCCCCTTCAGCGACGACCCTCTTTCGTCGACACTGACCTCCGTGAAGTAAAGGAGAGTATCGAACGAAATTTAGTCCCGTTTCGTCACCAAGTGAAAATTCACCCCTCGCCGGAACTTTATTTGCTGATATTGCCGGTAAGATTATTCCTCTGGCTTGAAGCTTTTATGATCGTCTTGAAATATTAACCCTTTTTGCCTCGGCGAGATACAGAGGAATGTATAATGCACGGCCGTAGAGGCACGTATTGTTCCGAGTGAAATACGCCCGTTTGCTGGTGGATGATATTGAACGTTCAATAATACACGCGTGACTTCTCGATTCTATGATATTTTTCCTCGCACATGCTTCTCTCATTTCGTTTCGTTAAGATTGCCTGCTATGTTAGCGATGGTGGATGTTCCTGTTTTCGGAGGAAATGGAATGTTCGTGCAAGAGAAGGGTGGTAGGTGTTAACGAAGAGGAATGTTTGAAAGGGTAGGAACCTCGAGGTAAGAGAGTCGAGTGGTTATATAAGGAGATCTAGTCATTGTAGTTCCCTTTTGCGGAATTCAAGAATGAAATTGACGGAATTTCGAACAACGGTACTTAATCATTTTGCGAAATTCAATTGTATCCTTTACGATAGACCTCTTTAATTCATCACGATTGAATAATATATATCAAACGAGTTTTCCTAGTAATTTCGTAACGATCTCTCCAATTTTCTTCGCATTAAATAGAGATCCGAATGCTCGCAGAAGGGAGCATACACAATTTGGAAGGGTAACGTCACATGGCATCGGTAATTGAAGCATCGATAGATCCCTCTTCCCCTAGAAATATTCTACTTTCCCGCGACATATGACAATAAGCTAAAACATTTCAACCCGGTAATTATCCTGTACGATTTCGTTGGTAAAACATCCCCGGGTCCCCGGTGACATCCCGAGTTGAGCGAGGGGCGCAATGGCGCTCGGGAGCGTATAATGACAAAATGATACGTTGAAGCAAAACGAGCATATCGCAAGAACGGCCCCGTCATTCTGGCGTAATTATCGATGATTACACGATGCAAATACAGTTGCTAGGAAAGAGACAGAGAGGGAGAGAGCGAGAAAGCGAGAGAGAGAGAGAGAGAGAGAGAGCTGTGCTCAAAGGCATCAGAGTTACGTTTGCACGGCCGCGCGTCGATATGCACATCGTTTCTAATATGTGCAGAAACTCTGTGACTGGTGCATTCCCTTCGCGTGAGCCCTCAAGATATAACGTGTGCCTCCATTGAGTCGTTGCCTAACGAGTGGTTCCATCGCGTAAGTACCACGTCGAGGGTGGCGCTCGTACCTGCCGGCGAAAGTTAGCCTTTAGGCGGAAAAGCTTTTTATTTCGAAGGGTTGTGCGGGAAGAAACGGCTGGATACTGCGCCAGCCAGCCGATGCATTATGCAGCGACTGTTTGAAGTCCTTTCTTTTCTTTCTTTCTTCTTCCACCTTCTCCTCTGTCTTCTCCTTTTTCCCCTCCACTCCACCTTTTTCCCATTTTTTTTCTTTCTCTCCTCCATCGTATTTTCTCTCCCTCTCTCTCTCTTTCTTTCTATTTTTTCCTCTTCCACTTTCCCCCTCTTCTATCTCTTTCTCCTAGTTTTTTTTTTCGTTCTTCCTCTACTTTCACGCTCTTTCGGTGGGGCAGCGGCTGTAACGTGGCGGAATTGTCGGTGAAATGCGCGCAAATTTCACCGTCGCGCCGCAGACGAGACCCTCGAGGGGTAGCGACGCCCGTTTGACGACACGAATGGAAACGTTTCATGGTGAAGTGGATTGATTACTTAGTTCAGTAGAGCCGCGAAGCAGAAACGTTTATACGGCCATCGTTGTATTCGCTGAATAACGGGGAATTAATAACGGGTTAGTAAATAGAATAATTTCACGGGATTAACGTGAATCGTGCGCTAGCGGAAGAGAAGGGGGACGTTGTATTGCCTGCTGCTGGGTAACTTTGTCTCTTTAATAGGAGAAAAATCATTTTTCCTTATTGTTCATTTGAAAAGAATTTCTTTCGTATTATATTCCGTTCCTTTCACATTTGCCTTGTTCCCATTTCGAACGGTAGATTGAAATCATAGAGCACTTCTATTATTTCAAATTCACTTATCTCACGATTTTACGAACGAATTTATCGTTTCTCGTATTTTTCTCATAAGAAATAAATCATTTTCTACTACGAATCTTGTGTCACCACGCACGAACTATTCCCTTTACGACGGAAGAATCCCGTGGCTGATATCCCCCGAAACGGTGCAACGCTCTTGTCCAACCATGAAACGACGTTAACGTCATTAATCATGGCGCAGAGAAAGGTACGATGAAAGGTTCTGTACACGCGTGTGAGATTACGAAACCCGATCTCGGGGAGAGCGCGTTCAGAGAAGAATCATACGAGATAGCACGAGGTAACACGCGGGAGACCAGGACACACACCGTCGTTGGTTCCGTAGAGCTTGGTGATAATTTATCCACGCCAAGTACGAAGAAAGAACGTTTTCACGTGGATCGGTGTAATTCAAGGAATATGAAAGTATCGTTGCTAATGAGAGAACTCGAATAAATTCACTGTCATTACTACGGTGGGTATGTCCTTTTCGTCGCGATGATTTATACCCGGTCGTAATTTATGCAACTTTTCCGTTTGCTCTCGAGTAAAAGAAAATGGGAAAATAAGAATCGTGTGATGGTGTACGTCAGGTGAAAAGTAACACAGTCCGGGAATTCATGGTTCTTAGTAATTTACCGTTGTATACGTGTTGCGTACCGTTGCGGATTTGTCAGTTAGAAGACAATGTTTCGTACGGATGAAGATGAATCTTTATACGGGAGGAAAATGATGGGTCGATGGGTGTTTTCCTTGCCACAGTGACAAGCTCGTATCGGTCGGACGCGTTTTACGACACGTGCGCCGTAATCATGGCTATAATTTCGGGGTATACGGAAGACATGAAATTCTCACGGGAACCATAATACCCGGTCATTACTTTTGGGACGAAAAGAGGCAATGGTTTTCCCGGCTGGCATTGTAGGTCCCGGACATGAAATGTTTAGCATATTAACCAGCAACCCTGGAAATATTAGTCCGTTACTTTCGCGAGGTTAAGGTCGTGACTACGGCTCCGTGAAACAGTAACGGCTAAGGGTTGGTTCGCGGCTAAAAATAGCTATGCGAATACTTGGAAGTATGTAGTCCGTAATGAGAGCTTCCGGTGAGAGCGAGAGCCCTTCTGTAAATGGATCATAACAAACGGAATTGCGGAAAACCGTGATCCTTTTGTTAACGTAAATCACGCTTATTTCTCAAGTGAGTTTTCGCATATAGTTTCCCATACGTCGAAGAATTTTGTTGGGAAAAGTGCATTCCAAACAAAAATTACGCTATGTGTTTAGTGATAAATCAATGCGAAGCAGAAAAATAATGTCGTTTACGTGTATGTATACGTGCGGCGCATATCGAAATGACACGTCTAAATGGAGAAATTTGCAAACTCGTTATAAACCGCTATGATTCGTTTCAAACGTTTAACTCGAGAATATACACTCTCGTTCATTAGTTACCGGATGTTTAATAAAATCAGGTTTTGGATTTCGAAATTTTAGTTTTTACAATATCCTTCTTTTACAACCAATGCTTGAACATTTCTGAATAAATGAAGTATTTCATCGTGATCGCATTAACTGCCGAAATAAAAATAAAGAAAAATGGATTATGCAGTTTATAAACGCTCAACGATGCTACAGATATGTTCTTCAGATAATTTTGCATTGTCGGAGTAAACGCAAAGTATATTAAATAAATACTTCTTTCCCTTAACACTTGTTCAAGCTATACATGTATATTTTTAATTTTGCATTCAGATATAACTATGAAATATATAAATATAACAAAATTATACAACAAATTCAAGACAGAAAATTCTATTTGCGTTCTAATGATCATTTTGCTCAAAACGAGCAACTGTCCGATGATTTACGAACGGCAGTGTACATCGTGTTCGTAAATTCATCGAAGCGAACGTCAACACGTCGCAACGTATCATCGATTGTACACGTTCTTTCCCCTTTTATACGTGTATGTATAACGTGTGAAGCTGTATGCCCCTTTCTAACAACGACAGACGAACCTATACTCCACTGGAATCACGCAAGCGTGCAAGTGGATCAGCCGTGACTCTTTAACGCAACGATCAGGCAATATCGCTTAAGCCATGCTGCATCGTCGATAGGATTAATGGGCGCGAACACAAGGACAATTTCGAAATGGCACTCGACACTCGGTGCACAATTGCAATTGCATCGAGTGGCGAACGGAGCTATGGTCCGGTGAGCTTCTGTTCTAACCAAAGGGGGATGATGTTGGTCTCGGTGGAGGATCGTGGGTTGACGTGGTCGCTCGTAGAGTTAATCACCTCTATAAAAACATTAAAGAGGCGGAGTTAATCTTTTCGACAGTGAGTTTGCATTAACGTCCTCAAATGCTTTGTAAAAGCAAACCGCTACACTGTAGGACCGTTGGCTACCAGAATCGATTTATTCCATTTCGAACTTTCCGAAGCTCGACAAAGAGAAGAGTAACACCGATGGAGAGGAACAAAAAATGAACGAATTCGCCGCGGTGCATCCTCGAAAGGTTTCGAATCGCACAAAATTGACCGAGGATATTGGTTTTCCCTTGTTTGCGCGATTCACTTACCCCCAGTGTTTTTCCAGCTACTGGGTCACGCTATGAATTAAAAATAGAAGGAAAAAAACAACACAGAGGAGAGAGAGAGAGAGAGAGAAGGAGGGAAAAAGGTGAAAAAATATGGCAGAAGACGAATCGTGCAAAAATGTTATGCGACTACCAGTGGAGTATCGAGTTCCTTTCCGTGCGACGGTGAACAGATATTGAAAAACTGGATGAGCCGAAATTATGGAGATGGAATATTCTACCTTCAGCCGTATCCTCGTTTTTTTCAATTAATATTAAACTGTTTTCAATAATTAAAATCGATAGGCGGGAATAATATGAAATTTCGATAATATCATCGACGAAATAATTCTGAACTCTTCGTTAAAATCGTTCGCCCTTTCTCCCTTCTCATCCGTTTCCGTCACGACGTCGAAGTTTCGCTGACGCGTAAATTGGAACACCGGTGAGAGAGAGGGGGGAAAAAAATAGAAAGAAAGAAGAAAAGCAACGAGCTCCGATGAAGGAGGTGAGGCGAGAAGAAGGGAAACAGGGTAAGAGAGAAAGTGTCGCGTGTCTCCATTCGATTTGGCTTTGCACGAGTGCCATCCGGCAGCTGGGCTTCGCCCATTTATAATTCCCTGTATGGAGTACGTGGCGTATATGCACGTGGGTATATTGCATTGGACACGGGAGCGTAACGCACGCCATTTCGGATTACACGTTACCAGATGAAAAGCGATCCCTAGGTGGAGGAAGAGGCAAACGGTGGATTTCCAGCCAAGTCATCATATTACCCTCGTTATTTCTATTGTTATCAACGGAATCGAGAGTTCACCCACCGAATACGAGAGATCTTGTTCCGTCGAAGAAAGGAAAAATTTCAAAACACACAACATTTCCCTCCTCCTTTCCCTATACATATCATAAATTAAAGGTAGGATCGTACCAAGGTAAAATCGTCTATTCAGAGCTCCAATTCATTCGATGAGTCAATTTATCGAGCAAGTAGTTCCATCGTACAAATAACCTGTGCACCATTATTCCAACGGTGAATGATAAATCGAGTGGAAAAATCGCGGCGACGTATTTTTGCGTAATTAAGTGTGCAAGCGAAAGGAAACAAGGAGGGGGAAAATTTCCAAGATATTTTCGCCTCAGACGGGAGAACCTCTAGGTTCGTAATTACCTCTCATTAATGGACGTCAGAGGGGTGAATCCCCAGAGCAGTCTACCTAGAAGGAACAGGTAGATCACGATCGGGGGAACTACCTGACCAAGAAGCGATAGAGTCTGTTAAGTGAATTAAACGATTCCAGTCCCGCTACTGACGCATCACTTCAGGTTAGCCCATGGTCGTAGCGATTCAGAGACCGTGTTCCGCTGACTGCATGGCAGATTGCTGTAATTTCGTAAATGCGTCCAATAGCTGACGCTTAAGGTTGACAGGGTTCGCGTGAAGTACTGGTGTAGCATCGAACGCAATCTCCGTCTGTGTAATTCATCTCGGCTTTCGCACATATGCTGCCGATCTTGACGCCACAGAGAGGCGGTCACATGCGTTCTATGGAAAAGGGAGAGATCGTCTGGTGGGAGTTTCGTTGGAATCGAGTTGAAGGGGAATAGACGAGTGAAGAAGGCGGGACATGCCTTCTTTGAGGTTCTCTCTATCTCTTTCACTCTCTTTCTTTGAGAGATTTTTTCAATCAGTTAGATAGCATTATAGCTGAATACTCTACGTTCAGTACATTAGGCTAATGGCATGTCTGCAATAGCGTATGGTATACATGTGCACAAGTGTATTTTATATAGAAGCTTTATATTCCAAGTTTTTACATCCAATTCGTAGACACGACATTGCGTATACTCGTGTTAGAGTAGATTCACAGAATGGACTGTACCGTCCGTCATGCTTCCGAGCTGTATAACAATCATAATGACTCGAAACGCGTCTAGCTTCAATGATTAGGCTGTTGCATGACAGACGTTGGCTAATGACACAAGCACCTGTGAGTGTCTGGATGGTCAGCACATCTGTCACGGAGTATCTCGGGTGTTGAAGACCTCCTGTAAGTTTTGCCCAGCAGAATTGCTACTAATGGCGAAGGTTAACGACGTGACCGTGTCTTGCATTATTATCTTGTCCCAGTGAACATTGCTCCTGAGTAATCCTTACGTTTACAATATGTATCATCTCGTTCATAAAGTTCCACTTTAAAAAAAGAAAAAAGAAAAAAAAGAAGAAAATGTTTCATCGTTCCCACTCTTTGAATGAGGATTTATTCGCGCACTTTCTCTCACGTTTATTCCCACAGCCCCCCAAATTTCACTCAGCATACGTAACACTTACCGACCAACCTGCAATCACGTTGTTAGTGAAAGAAAGAGAGAAAAAAAAGGAAGAAAAGGAGAAGAAAAGGGACGGCGGCTGAAACACCTTCGAGGCGATTCGCGCGTTTTTTCTGGCCGCCCCTTTCTTTCTTCTTTTCGCGCTCGCGCTCGTGTACGGGCATGGATACGACAGGCAATTTGCATTAAGTTAATTGAACTCGAGGCCGGCTCCTCTTTTTACAAGACAATGCACTTACAGTGCTTTCTTGCGGCCGCTGCAGACTGTAAACGCCGCCACGCCGCTCTGCCGCTCGCAGAAGCGTTAAGAGCGTTTCCCTCGAAAAGACAAACGCGCGTTGCGGATTATGAACCTGCAGGTATAAACGTCCTCCCCCATGGCGCGCCGGTAATTAATTTCGGCCGTTCTTTCGTATTATTTTTTGACTCTGCACGCGCTCAATCCTGTGGATCGGCTCACGAGAGCAACAGGAAAGCGATAAACGTGAAAAATTCCGTTACTCGTGGAATATCCTGGTTGGGTTACGCGAAGTAGACGTCACTGACGTTATCAGTTACCTGTTGGCTCTGTGTTTCAAGAAAAGAGGGTGAAATAGAAAGGGAGACATTTCTTGGTACGTTTGTGGCTTGTATTGAATGAACAGTTCACTGAGATTTATGGGCGATTTGTTTCTCCATGACGAAAGAGACAATTGAAGCGTTTTCAACGTTTCGAGTACAGAAAGGAAAATTATCATACACAAATAAAATGTAGAAATTATTATTTTAAGCATTTATATGGTGCAGAATAATTTTTAAAGGCATACATTGATCGATTTAAAAAAGACAACGAAACAACGTTAAGATTTTACAAGTGTCTTCCTCTGGGGTACTATATATAGTAATAATATTGTATCCATTTCCGAAAATTTGATAAAATAGTACAAAACCCTTTAATTTTATATATAGCAATTTCATTTCAACGTACACTCTTTACATGCCAGACGCAGGGAGTAGTTAACGAAAAACACAGACCAAAAATTTAAATACCAAAGAGCCAATATGTTTAAAGCTATCCTGTTATGAAAAGAGATTGCAGATTACTTACCGGTGAACGTATGTTATATAAAAGCGTATACGGAAAAGAAATTATTTTCCAAATATTCCCATTCCATCTTCCATCTCCCGTTTCCTCCCTAGCCTCTTCCCATTGCCAGCGTATATGAAACACGAGAAGAATAACATCGGCAAAGTGCAATACCCGATTCCCGATAGTCGATAGCCGATTTATATGCGGCGGTGTATCGCAGAAAGCGCGTCGTGGCGTTGACTACCCTTTAGTTACCGTTATCGTTGATCAAGCGGCTCTATAATCTCCGGGCGCATCCAGAACGAAAGAGAAAGGGAGAGAACAGCGATCATCGACGGGCAACGTTAATTCATTTCACGAAGCAATTTAGATAATCCCTTGGAGGTTATGTTTGGCTTAATCAAGGGGCGGGATCTGCTGTCCATGAAATAGCGAAGGGGCTGCATATGCTCGTGTCCGGGTAGCACGCGTGTCAGACTCACGATCCTTCCACCTTTCCCCCCCTCTTTGCCAAATAAACGATACGATTCCAACTTTTCGAGCTCGATGGGGCGTTGATAGCCAAGGCATCGCGAACGGCCGTTTCGTTGTTTCAACCCTCACCCTGAATTCTCTGTCTTATCTCGTTCGTCCCGCATCCTTGGGAAATCAAGCACAACGTTCACTCTTTCGTTCTCCCTTTCACCACCCCTCCTGCTCTCTTTTGCCCTTGGTTCTCTACTCTTCTGATTTGCATAAACACAATTAGTTGCTCTCATTGAATTATTCAAAACGTCTGAAACTATCGTCGAGGCCTTCTCTTCCAAACGGGGTTCCAACCCCTTTCAGTGGCTCCTGTTTCGCACACGACGCGTCGACTTTCACTCAGGCGTGAATTGAAAAATAACATTCGAGCCGTTAGCTCGCTTCGTCACGGCTCCGTTGGTTCCAGACAGGAGAATTCATTAGTTCCTTTAATGCTGTTAGCGCTTGCGTTAAAAGAGAAAGATTAATTAGAAGCGTGATTGGCATGTCTAAATACCAAGATAAATATTCCATTATTCTTTCGATAGACGATGAGCTGATGTATAGTCTTTTCGTGAGATATGTTTGGTATTAGAAGTTTGTACAAGTTTATTTGTACCGGACACTTGTTAGCCGGTGAAACGAGTTCCCACGAAACGAACGCCCAAAACCGCGCCTCACTGTTCCCATTTGTACCTAACAGCGGAGCTAGCAACTGTGACGTTAAATGTAACTCGCAAATCAGAGAGAACAGGATGCCGGCGGTTTTTGACGTGCCGTCGAAGACAGACAAAGGGACGAGAGTCAATGGAAACTCGGACAATATATCTCGCGTTTCCCCAAGGAAAACGTCACGACTCCAAAAAAATTCCCGATTCCGTCGCGGTTTACTGCCACGAACAGCGAAACACCGTTCCCCTTTATCAAGAAAAGCGATCTAGAATCAAAAACTCCATTCCATAGACCGACCACTGAATTCAACAGGATGCTTCCGAATTTACGACTATTCTTTAGGTTTACCTACTACAAAGTTCGCCCTCCTCCTCCTTTTTCCAGTAGAGATTCAACATCTCCCTGTCGTTACTGTGCTTCAAAATCAATCGATATATCTAACGTATAGAACTGTATCTACTTTTCTTCTTTCGCGAACGTACCTTTCGACAAACGACGAGTCAACAGCTTCTTTTCTAAGAGAAAGAAAAGAAAAAAAAAGAAAGAAAGAAAGAAAATGACTCGGTGAATTTCTTTCAAACTGATATACAGAATTATCGACGATCCGTCTCTAAGCGGACGATTTAAGAGCGTTTCAACATAGTGCACAATAACGCGCCGGCAGGTGGATCCATTCACGAGACACGTCCGCGCCCTCGAGAGATTACGTCGGTTCCACGTGGAAGCTGATGCTGCGTCATGGGGCGGTATGGAGAACCCTCTGCGGCCTGTCTACGACCACCGTAGCAGAGGCCACCGTCCAGGAAAGCGACGGTTCACACCACGGGAACCCCTCGAATGTAACGTCGAAACATGTTTCTCCTGGCCGCCGCGTGAAATTTAATCGTCCCGACGCGGGAGACTCGCCTTCGAGGGTTAGATGATGTTACGCTCTCCCCTGTTCCCCTTCCTCCGTATATACGAGCGTGTATCGTGACCGTGAATAATGTTGACGAATGATGATGTGCACTCTACACGCTCTCTCGTAAACCTCCGTGGAGTACGTATTCGATCGATTCCACGTGTGTAACTTGTGTTGTCTAGCGAAAGAAAAAAGATAGCTTTGGGGAATTAACGTTATATCCATACACGTTTCTATGGTAAAGAGAGAGAGAGAGAGAGAGAGAGAAGGAAACTTGGTAAATAAAGGATTTGACGCGTTAATAAAGCAGACGGTTGTGAGGACGAACTTGCGTCGGGGAAGTTCGCCGGAAGTAGCGCAGGAAGTTCGTATAAACGCGTGTTCCGGGAGCTATTCGAAATGACTCCGTCTTCTAGTTGGATGGAAGATTGTCTTCCGAGGAAATTCGTGTATCTTGAACGAATATGGTAGGTTGCGCGTTACTTCGAAGAGAGAATTGAAGGAAAAAGTATTATTCTATACGTTGAGGAAACTTTTAAACATGAAACTTCTAGGGTGGAAATGCTTTTTCAATAATTATCTACTTACAATTTTTAACGAGTTTCTACTGTCGTTCATTCTGCAGTAGAAATTTTCGATATCGTTAAATTTTTGTTTTCAGCAAATTAGCAATTATATTCATATTATTAATTGTTTTCCGACCAACATTCTCCTCTTTGTTACAATTTCCACGTATACAACGTTTCCTCCACTTTATTACAAATATATTCCGCGTGTATTATCCAACATGAAAATTACTAACTCTTCAATAATGTACATTTTATATTGTTATCTGAATATTTGCATTATTGAAAATATTTTATTCCATAGATATTATTTGTTAGAAGTACATCGTTAGCAATTTTCAACCTCGCCATTGTTCCGAAATCCGAGGACCACACGTAACCTCTGCAACAATCACCGGCAAGTTAACCTTATCTTTCCAGTTAGTGTCCCTGTAATTCATCCTTTCTTTCCTCCCCAACAAAAGATACCCTGTACCGATAAACTGATACTCGAACCTCTTTCTACGATACAATTGGCGTGAAACGGTCTCGATATTTATTCGACTTATCGACTCCTAATGAAATTTCTCGGATCGAGTGCATTGAGGGGAGAAAGAGAGAGACGTGACAAGTGGAAATGTACCACAACCAGATGGGAAAAGTGTCCTGCGACTTTCTTACACGTCACAGGATAGAAAAAACACTAGGGGGATGTGCACGTATTGTGTCAAGGGGAACGCGTCTGTTCTAGAAACATCTTGTAGCCAGTAACCCTAACCACCCCACTCTCAAATATTATTTCCCGACAATCAAGTACTTAAAAAACTTTTCCTTTTTAACTCGGTACCCACACCGGTAAGGATATGCGTGCGGGCAACAGTGACGTGTTACTTCAGCTCCGAATATTTTCGTAACCTTTGGCGAACGCGACGAATGCAGCGCGCTTTGTTTTCACAGAAAATAAAAGCGAAAATTGAGCAGCACCGACGGAGAAACTCGTTTCACTCTGGACAGACCCTTTCTTTCTCCCCTGCCCGTCTATTTTTTTAACAATTTATCTGTTCGCTACGTACGATCATTGGAAATTGTTATGTATGTACGCCATTGGCCGGGGAAGATAAATACCCGCGTCGGTATTCAAAACCCTTACGGGGGAAACTTCCGACGATCGATACAGGGAAATCTTGTACAGAACAGGTGTACACCCGTGATCACTTCCATGGAAATGCAATTGGTCCCGATAATTAGTCGTGCCGTGTTGTATAATTAAGTACAATCAGTTGAAATTGATATACCAATTAATGTCGATATTATTGTCTGTTACATTTGTGTTTAATTTAAGTGGTTGATGAATGTTTGCAATGTTATTCGTGGCATAGTATTTTGATAGAGTCTGTCGATACGTGAATTTGTACGATCAATGTTAGAAATAAAATGAATCGTCGTTTTCGCACGTAAATTTTATCCAATGTATCACGTTGTTAAATAGTGCACAATTAATGATAAAATTGGGGAAGGTACCTCCGTGAGATTTAAAGGGAAGATTATTTTAAATCACACAATTGCTTCAGTCTATGTATAGCCTTCTGTTAATTAGCACAAGATCAACGAAGGTAAAATTGTACGTTCTTGATCGTTGTTTCAACGAGAGATTCGAACTCGAAGAGGATCGTTTAAAAAACAAAAGCGACTTAATTGTTTCCCGGGAATGCAAAAGGGACGTTACCATTCGTCGAGACATCGCGACAGGTGAGCAGCAAAGAGAGCCAAGGGAGACAGAAATTTAATATTTCACTTATAATATCTTCACTCCAATCTGGCCGCGACAGGTCTGCAACTTTGAAATGAAAATGCACGCGGCTTGCCCCCACCCAAACCCCATCCACCCCTTGACGGACAGCCCTTATAAATATTCAGAACGGAACGTGAAATAACGCGACACGCGAGACCAAAGGCATTTTCTTATCATTCCATAGCCGAACTCGTTGCGATTCGCTTGTGTACACGCGTTATCTCACGCATTGCTCTTTCGTTATTGACCGGAGCAGTGTTTTCTCGTAATTACGTGTTTCACTTTCTGCCAACGGCGTGTCTATACTTTTTCACATTTTCCCTGTTCGTTTCGTCAACTCGTGCACGCGAATACGCTGACTGTGTACATACGTGTTATCTTGATCTCACCGCGAAGAAAGCAAAACGAGAGGAAACTTTTCATCGTAAACTCGATGTATCATCATAGCAACTGAATGTACCATTCACGCGATACAACACGTTTTTTTCCTTTTTCGTTCTTCGTTTACAAACTGATGAATTTCGAGCGAGATAAAAGAAGATGAAAGCGTCGGGAATGTACACTGTTTGAACGTACACGGACCATTTCGCGTTATCCAGCCAATAACCGTTTCCCTCGTTATGTTGAAAACGGATTAATTTACGAACGGTACGCGGGAAATGCGAATGCGTATTTATTTATGTTAATATGTTGTCGTTCGTCATCCGTGTACACCGGCAAACGTGTGTTTATTAAAATTCGTATTCTTTTGTCGTCGCCGCGCAGCGAAACCCTGTTGCCAGCTTTTTAGGGACGGTAATATCAATTTAATGGGAACGCGGAGAGCTCAAAACAGAACGAATTTCCGAGAGGACGTATGCCAAAAACAGCGAACCGGACAATTACCGTTGCTCCCGCGGGTTTCATAAACTCGTTTTTCGTTCTTCGCCGAGTTCCCAGCCGCGGTACTGCTTTCTCCTATCTGCGCCGGATGCT
Source organism: Anthophora plumipes (assembly GCA_951804975.1). Lineage (NCBI taxonomy): Eukaryota > Metazoa > Arthropoda > Insecta > Hymenoptera > Apidae > Anthophora > Anthophora plumipes. The sequence continues at coordinate 23,149,810 of OX638112.1, read as the reverse complement.
GTGCGCGATGATAACGAGAATATTCCATTAATTTCTTGTCCATATTCGATTGGATTTTGACAGGGATTATCGAAAATACATAAAAAAAGTGAAAAACCAGCGATGGCGAGGAGGCAGGGAAAGGAACGCGGTTGGTCTGTACGTAAGCGAACAGTTTCAATGGTATCGATGTTATTAATAAACGGGAAAAGTATTGCCCGTTTTATTCCCGAAATATTCCGATAAACGAAACTCCACGAAACGAGTAGAGCAGATTTTAAACGTCGTTGAATAAAAGTTCATGAAGCGGCTGTGATTATCAGTAAACGCGAGCGAAAAATGATGCCGCGAAACGAAGAGAGAATGAACGCTATTCGAGCGTTAAAAAGTATTACTCTCTCGGGTGGTATAATATCGTGTAGTGGGATAATATAACGTTTAGTGGCGTTGTATAAACAATCATAACGTTCGCAAGAAATTGTTCCAATATTCACTAAATTTCTATTCGTTTCCCATACACCGGGTGTTTTATTTATCGTGTCCTTAACTAAATATCTTCGTTACTTTTGTCAATACAGAGAAAATGTTCTAAGAGAAAGTTATTTGGTTCGGAATAACGATTTGTTTTTTCCTTGAAAGTGTCACTTTCCTCGAGTTCTCAAGATCGTAATTTTTCTTTGTTTTATGCAATAACGATATATTTTTATTACAACGTTGTTATAAGTGACAAAAAGCATAGATTTCAGTTATGTATGATGCATTGATTTTCAAATGATCTGGAATGAAATACAAGTAAATCTTACGATCCTACAATTAACTAACTCCCATGATTCTCTCTCAATCGTTAGGGATAGCGTCAACCTATCCTCACAAATCTAGAGATCTCCCAAATTTTCGTTATTTTTTTTTTTGTTTTAACTTATCTTAAGCGTTGATAGACATTTTGTCGTGATTATTTATCGAAAGAGCAACGTATTCTATCGTCATGTTACGTTCTCAAGTTTTACCAGTGTTCCCAATTAAATTACGTTTGCTAGTTTAGTTTATAAAAGCATGATAATGAAATTGCTGTTTCTTTAAGACAACAGCATGACCATTAAGATTGGCCTGGTGCTATTTGTACTTGTTAAGCCTTCAGTGAAATTTATTTTCAATCCTGACCGAGTATCTTTCTCTATACGAAGTAACCCGGCTAAAGCTGGCATAAATATACTGCTTTTGCGGAGTACGTTGCTGCGGTACGTGTAAACTGATGCTTTGGACCGTGTACCTTCATGACGGTGAAACAAATGTTGCCGCTGGAAGTGTGGAACTATTAAGACAGATCACTGCGCATCGAGCATTTCCACGAAAATATCAAGCTTGGTGCTTCGTTATACGTTTGAACATGCGTTTTATTTGCGCATGGGAATACATTGCCTTTCTGTATGCTTTAATTACAATATGTTTCTTGAACGATACCATTGATCAAACAGGCATATTTTAAATATTTATCTTTCACGTAATACCAAAAAGCTATTGTATATTCGCAAATATTTAAAAACATTTTATTTATCATATAATTCCCCGTTCGAATCTACCGTTGTTTCTGTGTCCTGCGAGAATTGTAGAATGGAAGTAAATTTTACGGTCGGCAGAATGCCGTTCTATTATTCAATCATCTCCCGTTCTATAATTTACACGATCAAATTCGATTACTATTCTTTCGTTGAAAACCCTGTAAATACTACTGAACGTTTCAGAAATGTTATTTCACCTGGTACAAATTCACCAAAAAGCTACCTACAAATCCGTGAAATTACGAATCGACAATCCATTCTAATTTCACAACGAAATTTTATTCAGAAATATATATGTGTACCCACTGTAGAAAATATAATTTCCACATTTACAACTTGACAAAATACTTTTATAAAAAAAAATCCTCTCTTTTATATGATTGAGAAGATAAAGAAACAACTGATCAAACGTTTTCTTCGACTTGTAAATCTTAAAACTGAATGCCGACCGGATATTAGATATGCGCGAGTGGCGTGCAACATTGACGCCGATAGATACTCTGCGTACAATGCATCACCCCGATCAACCCTCCGTCAGTTTATGGCTGTGCAGGTAGGTATACGTTTCACGGGGAACGTTCGTGCTATCGGCGTCGGAATTCGGGTCGCACTTTTTCGTTTCGTATCACGCGATCTATGAAACATTGATAGGAGTCTGGTCAGGGGAGAAAAAAAAAAAGCGTGGACAGAAAAGGGACAGAGGGCTTTCGAGCGCATGCGGAACGACCATGCATCATCGTTCACGCTTCATCCCTTGATATGCAAGCGAGATCTCTATGTATACATAGATATACATACATATATAGACGAATCTACATATGCCTTTATATACATGTATATACACGCAACTATTCACGTATATATACATATATACATAGGTACATATGCGCATAGATGTATATATGTATACTGACAGCAATGTGCTGGCGCATAAATCGAACTTTTGCATTTCCGTCGTCGACAGTTGTCCCTCTCTACGGTTCCCTCATTGCCTGGCGTCGCACGCTGCGTACAGGAAACATTCGCTGACCTGCCCGTGTGTTTTTTTCCTTTTTTCTGTTTTGTTTTTTTCACGTGTGTTCCCTTCCTCTAACCCCACCTTTTACCTGCCCCATGGTGAACGCATTCTACGTGTACGGCGAATTTATGTCGTAACATTCGGACGTGATCCAAGCGTACGTTTTCTGCGCTGATGATGTCGCCGCGATCGAATGGCACCGCGTAAAACAGGGGGTTGAAAAGAGAGAATATGGCTGGCGAGTTGATGCTTATAGAGGCTGGTTAGAATCGCAACTGTTGCAACGAATTTACGTTTTATCCGTCGCTTGTTGTAGACACGTCGAACCTTTTTGATGGTGCATTAAGCGAATCGCTGTCGTTTCACTTCGGTTGGAATCTTCTTTTGATCATTTCGTTCTATCGATTTTCGTATTTTTCTTTTTTTTTTCAAATTTTATAAAGTTTCTCTACTCTTAGAACCAGCCAGATCTACTTTCTATACTTTCCCATTTTAATTCTGTCGTGTGTTCGCTCCAATTCGCGAGGTGCATACGAGCTGCCACAGCGAATTATTTTAAAAAACTCTGGATAAACACTGGTACTCGTACCTTGAAACTGATGTTAACGCAAGAAACGAGATTAAACAGACAGAAGTATGAAAAAAGCAGGTATTACACGCGTTCTTTCAACCTTCGTATTTGTCCCTTCTCATTTAGCCGGTCTCTTCTTGACTATCTTCCACGTTCTTTTCGCTTGATCGCGTTGGATAAAGTGACGTTTTCTTTTTCCTTCTAGAAGCGAGAGTAGCGTAAAGGTTGAATAATTTATGCAAAGGTAGAGGTTAATTTGATTCTGAATTCAGACGAAAATAATCTGCCCGGATCCGGCCGTGCCACCGGATGAGTTTTACCTTTTCGAATCGGAAGGGTGATGGCAGGATCTAGGAGGAGAGAAGGAGAGGGGGGTTGTGGAGGGGGATTATTCGACCGGTCAGAAAGCCGGAGGCATGCGCGATGAGCTTTTCTCCGGCAGCGGAGCCAACGAAATTAATATTTAATTTTCTATCCCTCATCCGCCGCGGAAGTTCCTACGGCCCTCTTGGCTTATACGCCACCGTGCTCGTGGTTTTATTGCCCTGGTGGCCGAGCGTACACGGTGCTCCATTGTTTCGCGGCTGTATTATATTGCCACTCGAAACACGGTACTTTCTTCCTTGCCCTCTCCTCTCGACCCTTGATTGCGCCAACGAGCCACGTACGGCCGAGTGCTGCACCACCCGACCACTGGCGACCAACCCGAACGTGCCAACATGGTGAATTAACAGCCGAGAAACCAATAATCCCCCATGTATTCCTATACGTCTGACGACGTCTCGCGCGATCCCTCTTCTCTTGCGGAGGGTCTTTAGAATCTAACGAATTTTGAAATGTTTCTCACACGTACGGTGAACACAGGTGTTAAGTATCGTAACAGTTTTGCGACCGGAGTCATACGTCATTTTAAAATCTTTAGCTGAATACGAGCAACGTAGTCCTACATCATTTCAAATTAAATTCACCATGTTCATTAAAAAAAATATGTACTTTTTCAATATGCATCTGTAATATTTAATTTTTTTTAATTTTGAACAACAAATGACTATAGGTGTTATACTAAGAAAACATACTTCTTATATTCACATACCTACAAATAGCAGAACTTTGTTCCTCTTGGCTACAGACTTTTAAAAATTATATGCGGTATTCTGCTAAACGTTTTGCTGGTTTATCGTCCATCGCAAAAGTGTTAACACAATTATCAACCAAATTCTATGGTTGAAAACAGAAAATTTGTGATTTTATACCATTCTTCTGTATTAGTCTAAATGTTTAGTATCCTCAATTTTCCAAAATTGAGCAATTTTCAGTTATTCGTTGTGAACGAAGCAGAGAAGGTTCTTACTACGGATCAGGTGTATTTTAATGTTGAAGATCATGGAATTCGTGTATCAATTTGATCTTAAATTCGAAGAGTATCTCCTCTATTTTACAAAAAACTTATCACCAGATCTCTCCTCTATAGAGATTCTTACTACCGATCGTTAAGAATCTAACGAATTCTCAAATATTTTTCTTACTTATCGCGAACAGGTGAATCTGCCAGTTAAAAATCATGAAATCCTCGTGCAAATTCGATCCTAGAATTGAAGAATACCCACTCTTCTCTCTGTAAAAACTTACCGCCAGACGAACCGGTTGCTTAATGGAGGGACCAGGTGCGCCTACAAACGATGCTCGACAACGTGTTTCGCAATTTTCGACCGAGGAGTCCCCCTGAATTTAGCAATCGATCAAAGAACGGGTTCCCTCCGATGTTTACCAAGGAGAGAAGAAAGAGAAAAAAAAAGAACGAATGGGAGAGAGAATCGAAGCCCGCTAGGCGGAACGCAGGAGTTTCGCCGATGAGATAACGATGGATCCTTCGTTGGAATTAGATTTTTTTCAGGTTCGGAAAATGAGATAGGGCGTTGCTTTCCGTCTCGTTCTCGTAAAAGATCAAGAAACCAGACCGTTTCTATTTCGTACAGTCTGACCAGACTGTTCCCTCCTTCTCTACTAGCTGGGAACCTTGAGGTTAGCCTCAACTAATACTGCCATTCCCGGCCCCACGGCGATGTAACCTCTCATTACGTTCCCATGTCCGACGTTGCCTCTTCGAGGCATCTTGCCCACTTTGATTTGATTAGCATAATTGCACTTACCTTGGACCTGGCTGCTCGGCCACAAATTTGACACGGAAAGACTGTCAGAGGACGGCCGTGACCATCGTCATTCGGTGTCTCGGTGTCTCGTGGCCTGTTAAATGCGATAATGATTGCCATTATTTTAATACCAGTTATAATAATGATCAGCCCACGTGGTAATGATCGGCCACCGTGTTGGCAGAGGCGTTGTAGCGGCTCTGTAACGCGACGAGTAGCTGTGGTTCGAAGTAATTTATCGAGTCGCGGCTGGAGCACCGGGATAACACGATGTTTGATGTAACAACCGCCGCGACGAGCTGGTATTTTGCGTTTCAGAACAACTAGAACGTTGCTGTTACCGCATGCAAGTCTCGCGAAATGTTCCACGCCTGTTCCGATGGGACTTTACAAGTTTATAAATTGCCGGTGAACGATCAAGATAGTTTATACAAGAGAGATATGTACCGAAATCGATCGTCGCTAAGAGATTTCCTGTTTGTAGGTCATTAAACGCGTGTTCTGTTGACAGCGCGTTTATCCCTGCAAAATGATCGTAAATGGTATAACGTCCTTGTAGATCGATAAATAAAGAGACGTGTCACGTGAAACAGTGCAAGGGGACGTTGCGGCAATTGAAGAATAACAATGGCGGATCATCTTACGCGAGATAGAGCGAACGTCACAGCGTTACGTTTCGCCTCTCTTGGTCGATCTTAAAATTCTATTGAAAGAAGACACCGGATAAATTGAATGTTTACAGCGCCTCGCTGGATACTTCTGTTTCGAAGGGTGACGGCGTGTCACCCCTCGAAAAATGCGCCATCTCGAGTGACATCCCTGTGACAAGACACGAAAGCCTTCAATTTCCCATTCCTATCTCTCCCTCTCTTTCTCTCTCTCTCCCTCACTCTCTCTCTCTTTTTGTTTCTCTTTATTCTATCATCTGAACCATATTTTAAACTATGTCCCGTTCTTTTTTTTTTTTTTTATTCGTCATATATAGCCGCAACGATTGCAAAACGTCTGATCGTTGACCCCATTTCACAGGGGCAATATCACTTAGCGTCGCGCGGAATTTCGAAGCGAACGAGCTTGGCCGCGCGATTGATGGCGCGATCGATCCGATGTAATAATGAAATATCCTCGTTATACGAGTGTAACTGTCGTTGCATAAATCCACGGCTGATGCCACGCGATTTTAATCCGCGCTATTAGTCAGTGTCACGAAGAATTCCGCATTAGAGGATTCGGAAATACGATTTATCCAGATGAACGATAATGAAAACTCGCGAAGGAAATGCTGAATACGGCACACTCGTTACCTGTTTATCGTTTCGACATAAACGAACTCGTTAACAAAATATTATTAATCCTGACAGAAACGAGCACGCACGCTGATATTTGTATAAATAGAAATCAACGTATATAGTTCTCTGTGTATGAAATTGTCGTTTAAACGTATATCCTCCGATTGAAAACCACTGTGACGGTTGGAACAGCGAGATTGAAGTGTGCTGCCACCCTACGAGCGACCAATAAACTCACAGGATTCCGCGAATAGGGGATGTTCACCCTCATCCGGAGAGTTTTTCGCGAGAGAGCTTACCTTATCTTCCTGGTTCTTCTCCATGCGTACTTTTACTCGTTCGATACGTTTGTTTTATCCACCTTTGTGGAAAATTCCAAGCGCGAACGAATTTATCAACCCTCGTTCACCTTGAACCTTCCTGCCTCGTGATCCTACTCGTCGAATGGAAAAAAAAAAAAGAGAGAGAGGAAGATCCTTTTTGACAAAAGTTATTCGTCGTTTACCGTCGATCTCACCTTCGGCAACGAAATTTCATTTCATCGTTGCCGAAGCATCGAGCTTCGAGCCGATACGAATTTTAATAAAGGCCACGTCGAAAATGCACGCGAGTCGCGCGTAGATTGCGACTGGAGGGCAGCCTCGATTAAAGCGTTGCCCTCGTTGGTCGATTTTTTCGTCGGCGCGCGCGATTCAGACGCGTTTTGCTCGTGTTTCCCCAGCGTGCTCATAATTGAAAATCACTGTAATCCAATATCCTTGCTCGGGGGTGCGATATAAAACCCAGTGGATCCCGCTTAAGGTCGTTCCGCCCCGAAACGATGCAGCCCCCTCGATACACCGACCAATAAGGAGGTATCTCGCGGTAACCTAAGAGGAATCTTCGAGTATAGCCGAACCCCTCGCCATTCGGGACAAAACTACACACATACATACATATATATGTGTATATAGAGAATACAGGACAACATTCAGCGTATTGTTTCCCGATGGGAATTCGGCTACCTTCCACGGAACACATTGCAGACTCCTTACTACGGTTTATTACGACTTACGGGGATGTTCACCACGTCGAAGTATTTACAGCTCAGCCATTCCGGTTGCAGCTAGCCTTTACGGCCAATGTCCCTGGGACACCGGTGACAAATTGAAGGGAAAAATAAGAATTATCGGTGGATGGAACTGCCCCGTTAAAAGGAGATCGTGTTAATCTATAGGCTTGGACAGGGTGTGTATTGTACAGGGTGTTGTTCGTCTTCGGTGGTTTTATGGAGTAATTGTCTTCTCGTGTTCTAATTTGAGGTTGGCGTGTACCGATGTTGCGTGTCAGTGGTTGTAGCTGTTGGAATATATATTTCAATTCGGGCATCCTTTGTTTCAATTATTAAAAATGAGGTATGGCTAGGCGATTTTTTTTTTTTTGGAGACAAATATTAATGGAAGGTAAACTGAAAGTTTTCTATCGAAGGATGTATTTTTTTATTTAGTCCCTTGTTTTGTTAGTCTCGAACATTCATTGTTTTAATACAGCGTTAGATTAAAAAGGAAATCAAGATATTATACATAATTTTTATTTGGTAATTGACAATTTTAAATTAAAACTGCTGTTAGAACAAAGATACAAATTTATTAGATGTAATACTTCTTACTCTTGGCCATTCTAAAAATTACCTATTTTCTCTTTCTTTCCAAGTGCTAATAATATTTATTTATTTTTCATTAATATTTAGTTATATTTATTAATTTCTTTTTCAAGTAACTATACCCACGTTTTCTGTATTGTTTCTTTTATCAGTACTAGGATTTCCTATCGTGTTTGCAGATTAGAAAGAGAAGATATATCGTATAATGGAAGAACAAGGAATGATATTGGGTTCTTTTTAGTGATTTACACTGAAGAAAGAGAAAATAAGCAATCTGTGCCAAAAGTGTGACACATCATTATACGACAAGGGATTAAAAGAAATCTTGTAATAATTATAGGCATGAGAAGTTAGATGAAACTCGTACAAATAAATATATATAACACATTAAGTTACATTTAACCCAAAAAAAGAGAAGAAAACAGAGTCTTATTCAACATTTTCTATCATAGACTCTAGTCAATCTGTCGTCTCAAAATTTAGTAGCATCTCGGACATTTTCACGGAGTCCAGCATCAATTCCTCGTAATTCTGCAAACTTTCGTACACTGTCTAGGATCTCCGAGACTTTCGAGACATATTTTTCACAATTCTCCGTCGCAAAATTCTTCCAACGTACGTTGATAACAAATACGAGTGCCTGTATCATTTCTGAATCATGGTCCCAGCGGGGAACGCACGGGAAACTTACTCGCGAAGACTCAGATATACCGGAAGGTCAGATGATTTCGCGTCCCTTAAACTTTTCAGCATAAATTGTCATTTGTCCCTTTCACGTCGCTATTACACAGGTCACTTGTATTCTCGTCCGTTGTCCCGTACCACGGATTCTCGTGTACCTCGTGAAAAGGTGGCTCCTTTTTCTTCTTCAACCTCATTCTCCCCTTTCTCTCTCCCTCTCTCTCTCTCCCTCTCTCTCTTTCTTTCTTTCTTTCTTTCTTCACTGTTACTTCCTCCTGGAAGTTTCCCGTTAGAACCAGAGTGGCTCTCCAGAGGCAGCAGCATCTATTTTATAAGACTGAGAAATATCGGTGGCATCAATAACGGTTTATCTCGAATACAAATTGCCACCCGGAGAGGACCACTGCCTTAAGAAAACACTCGTAATCCATAGAGAGTGAAACAGGGGCGTAGCGACAGGTCGCCATCGTATCTATCGCCCCTTAGGCCACTACACTTCGACCCTTCGTGTTTATACTCGGTCGACGACGTTTCGAAATTAATTCCATCGCCCTTCGTTCGCACTGCTGCTCGACTTTTCGATCCTATGGATACATACACACGTTCCTCTAACCATTATTTTCTTTTTTTTCGCGCAACGTGAATTCCACGGAAAATATTCACGCGCCCCCTCCCCCGTTCCCCTGTTTACCAGAGGGTCGAAGCTTTTATTCAAACCTCCCCTCTCCTTTGTTCACGTGCGCGTAATATATCCCCGTTTTATTTATTCCCGGTTAAAATACATATTTCACCGAGCTGACTCGTAAATTCGTTTTATCGAGGATCCCTTTCCTCGACCATCAACCGTCCACCGTTTGTTTTATTTTATTTCCTCGATGGCGATTACGACGCTCGTCACGAGGCACACGCTTATCTGTATCAGCCTGTTCCTTCCACTTGTTCGTATCGTTGTCTCCTCTTCGTTTGTTTCTTTTCTTTTTTTCTTCTTCTTCTTCATTTCGATTCTTGATTATTCCTTGTCATTTAGAAGCCACGACCTCGATCGACCCCCATTGTCGAACCACCAGACGATCGTTTGTGCATGGTTTAATGGCGTGGCCGGTAGTCGCGATGATGAATGACGTTACCGGAACGAGTAGGACATTCGGCGCGATCCGACGCTTCAAGAGCTTTTTTGTCACGGGAGCTCGTTACGTCCCGGCGCCAGCCTGGCCAGCAACTATACGCCAGAAACAATGTTGACTAATCGCTTTCCAAAACTACGATGAAAAACCGGCGACCGTAATAGCGTGACCGTTTTTGAGACCGCGTCGGCTGTTCTGCTGTTTCTTTCGCGTTTTCGAACGGTGAACAAAGTGGACTCGCTGGTTCTTTTGGTATTGCTCGGAAGGGAAAAAGTCAGAGGATACGATGTCTGTAATCAATGCGGAATTAAATCGAACATGTAACGGTGATTAATGCGTTCGATTGGTCTCTCGAGAATGCAACGTTGAAGTGCTGTCTTCCTCAATTGAACGCTGACGCGTAAAGAGATGACGTTTCGACGTTTCGATTGGGTGATATTAAATTGGAATGCTCTTTTCTTACGGAGTGACTTTGATTTGATGTTGTCGGCTGCTTTTATTCGTTGCCTATATTTTCTTCTACATCCTTGTCACGTCGTATCAGAGAGTTTCCGTGGAAACAGAACGTCGGGGAACGTCTTTCTACGAATACGCCTTCCTCATCCCTTCGTCATCGGACAGACGAATTAGTCCGTGGAATAATTTCATCGCAGACGCAGAAAACAAACCTTATTATTCCAGCGGGATGCGGCTAATTTGATCGGCGAGAATTTGAAATGGTAATGGGCCGGAGTTTTTCTCGTTTTAGGTTCGTTCTTAAACCCTCCCGTCCCTTAGCATACGTATTTCACAACGCGGAATCATGAATTATGCGTACTTATTATTCGTATATTAGCGTGTTTGCTTTTTTTGTTGATTTACTGTTCTTTTTTTCCCTCTTTCTTTTTTTTTTTTTAATTTTTCAACTACCTTTGATTATTCCCTCGTTACTCGTTTAATAGAGACGCGTTGAATTTATCAATCATCCGCAAGATGCTTCGCTGAAAATCGACCAGAATTTTTCTCATTTTAGATTCGTTTTTAAAATTCTCACTTAGGACACGTATTTTACAGCGTGGAATCATTAATTATGCACACTTATTATCTATATATTAGCGTGTCTGCGTTTTTTGCCGAGTGATTTTTCTAGTTCCTCGTCAACCACTTTCGATCGTTTAACAGAGCCGCGTTGAATTTATCAATCAACTGCAAGATGTTTCGTTGAAATTTACGCAGAAGCGAGTTTCTATTTGCATGGCTGTTGCACGAATGCGTATCGCGCTTGTAAACCAAATTACCTGTATTAGTAGGTGCGCACGTTTACATGTATCTTGCACTTAGCCAACGATATTATGGTTGCTATGAATTACTTGTTTAATTATTACACACGTAGAAACTGTTTCTCTATTGCCGATCGTTATTTCGCATAAGCTATGAACTTTCAACGCGATGTGCAAAGTTCGTATTTGCTAAATCTCGATCTGAATCATTCACGTGGTGAAATATTGATATTTCTTCAATAGATAGTTGGTTAAAATTCTATTTGAACGGATACAATGAAACATAATCCGTCCATTTGCACGTTTTATTAATAACGCACTCTCGAAACAACCGTTACTCGTCTCATAATTATTTCGAACCTCTATTATTCAATCCTGCGAAGGCTTCTGTTTTCTTCACGCATGTAACACACACGCGTTAACGACGTAACATAAACATGATTGATATATTATTAACCGCATCCATTAAAGGAAAGCACTGTGGCCGGATGAAATACACGAGCTTTCATGGTGGAAGGCTTTCCAGCTCATACCGTGCTGGAGAACGGTCCGCTGAATACGAGAAACGTGGAAGAGAGGTTCGACGTGGCCACGGGGGGTTCTGAAGGAATAAGAAAAGAAAGGAGGGAAATGCTCCTGCGTAAATTTAGCCCAAGGGTGACGAGACCGCCATGTGCTGCCGATCTCACGGTTGCACAAGTGCAGTAGCAAGGTCAAAGGACGGAGGCCATTCGAAATCGCCAGTATGTTTCTTCCATTCTGCTGTTCATGAGTGAACTTATTGTTTTTTTTCTCGTGAAATCAGTAATAATCAATGCATAATTCTCACTGTAGTTTTAGTCAATTAACACCGTACAGTGTTGTAGGTAAAATTTCAAATTTTACTGAAATGGCGCAAAAGAATTTTATATGTCATATTAAAATATTTAATTAAAGAAGATTGTCACTTTGATCTTCCTTGGTACATGTTTTTCATATGTATTTGTTTTTTCATTGAATAAAGTTCTATATTTGAATATTATCATGTATCATTGATGGTACATATGGCAGAAAACCGTGTTGAGTACTGTAAATAATTTTGTTGGGTGTCGTTAATTATTATTATGGTACTATTTCCTTCCTAGCTGTAAATCAAGGTATCAGAGCCCAGTTGAGGCGTTAGATTGGTTGAACATTGAATTTAACGAAACATTTTTGAATTATTATCTTTCATAATAATTATTAACTTTAAAAATCTTACAGTTGAATTGTAATTTAATTCTCCATAGTTTTTATATTACACAATACAAATTTCGTAATATCCTCCTTCTATTATATTTTTATTAAAAGAAAAAAATGCACAAATAATAGTATTATTAGTTGCAATCACACTATCTTACATAGGGAACGAAATTTAGAATAATCTGTATTAACGTGTGATAGAGTCTGATAAATTTGTCAAAGGATCAATTAAAAAGTATCTGTCAACTAATTAAACATGTCTAGAGTAACGGATTTCCTTTACCTTTATGGAACATAGAGGAGAGACAAAAGAATGATATTCGTAAATGAACAAAGCTATCGTGTGTACCAGCCCGAAAATTCAACAAAAGGGGGAAACGGACTATTCCACCGGCATATACGTCGGTAGCATTTAGAAACCGAGTTTAATATCTAGGAGAAGTCGCTGGCAAACGCATCGAAACGAACGATCCAGCCGATGTTGAACAGTTTAATATCTAGAGGACCCGCCGGAGGCGATTTCTCTTTCGAAGGGTGAGAATCATCGAGAAGTCGTCTGCCTCCGTTCACTCGAACAATCTTCCGCGTCCTTTTCTTTCCCTTGATCTTTATAGTTCTGCGATTCGTTGAAAAGTGAATTTATCCAGGATGAAGTCGAAATATTTACTGTTACCGGTAGAATTCAAAGGGCACGGAACACCAATTTTTATTATCGATATTCCCAAACCACCCTCATTATTCCCCTCTTGTTCTTCGTACGAAGTCGCGATATGATCCACGCAGTTCGAAATTCTCGTCACAAGCCGCGGAATTCACGGGAAGACACTTGAAACATCAGAGACCGCCTCCCGTCGAGAACTTAAATATTCTGCGGTGCTCCTCCGAGTAAGACCGATTCGGAGAAGATTTAGTTTCGCGGAAGGGTGAGACAGACAGAAGAGAGAGAGAGAGAGAGAGAGAGAGAGAGAGAGAGAGAGAGAGAGAGAGAGAGAGTGAACGAAGATAAGTAGGGAAAGAAGGATAGAAAAGGAGGCGAATATAACGCGAGAAACGAAGACTCGCGGGGAGAGACAAAGGAATAGAAAGAGAGAAGACGAAAAGGAACCCCATACCGGCGTGTCAGCTTAATGGAACGGAATTGAAATCATTTGCCTTGCGACAGGCACGGCACGTCGTCGCCTCCTGAGCTTGGCAGTCCAGTCGTCGTCGGTCTCCTGTACTCTACTGCTCTTCCTATCCCCCTTACCACGCTTCTGCTGCTTCTCTTGGCGTATAATTGAAATTCTCGAAAGGAAGAGGACGAAAAAAAAGCAACGACGCGAGGGGTTACACGCGAAGAGGGGGCAAAGGACCAGAGGGAAACAGAAGCCTTTCCGAGACGGATAACGCTACTAATGGAGTCCTGGTTAAGCGTTGGTCCGAGGTACAACCTTCATTACATTTATCTCCCTAGGTTTGTGGTCCTCCCCAAATGTCGGCCGGAGGGTCTTCCCCCATCGAAACATAAGGCCGTTAAACGATTTAATTCAATTCGTACGATGCTGTAGAGAGAGGGACAGAGAGGGGTGGTTTGAACGAATTTAACGCCTCCGATAGTTTCGCGCTTCTGAATTCATTCGCGCGTCGACGTAACACCTTACCTCAGCGTTTCAACACGCTCTACCCTTTCTGTACTGTTGGTCACCCCTTTCGTTCGTTATCCCGCTCTTTCAATCTCTTTTCTTTCTTTTTCCCTGTCGCAGTGTCGCGCTTGGATGCCGTGCATTTACATTGTGACATATGTATTATAGATAGGAAATTTTATGGAGCGTTTACTGTTGCGTTGTTACACTTAGTTTGTACCGGATAGAAAAGGATTCAATTATTCGAGCTTTAGACATATATGCTTATATTATTGTATATATAGAATCATCCAAATGAGAGGCCTACATGTCAACACTATATAATGTGTGCATGTCGTGTCTTTTTAAATGAAACGAGTCGCTTTGTTTTAGTAAAAGGTAGTATAATTTTAACCATAGACAGATGTATATTGTAGCAGCTCATTTACATTATTCAAACTTATTACGAAAATGGATGTCCTTTGAAAAATACCCATCACAAAATTCGCGGGTTTTTCAGTGCAAATAATCAGCCAAATCAGTCTTCAGTTTAAAGATTAGTAAAGAAATTCGAAGAAATTAGTTAGGTCTGAAAACATACTGAATATTTCAGGATCGTTCGCCAATTTGTATTTACTATCGACTACAATTCAACCAATTTGCTTTCTGAAGAATTGTACATGCCAGTAGTAGTCATTTCGGTGTTCGTCGTGCCAAGAATTACCTCGTCAGATTTTAATCCGAATTTCCATTCATTTAAAAGCGACAAAAGCGGTCCCATCCTAGGCCGCTCATCAGTCAACCCCGTTTCCACTGGTTTTGACGGCGCATAATGTACAGTTGGCACAATATTTGGAAAGTAGCTGGCAAGTTCTGCTTTACAATTATTGCGTAATCCTAACGCGAACGCTGACGGCCGGATTGGTGGCGAAGGAGGATCAAGAGGGTGGAGGAGGCGCAAGAAGCTAAGAGAGTTGGGGAGGCTCACGGAGCTCCCAAAGAGAGGAGAGAACAATGCGAACTTCGAGATAACTTCAGAGGAACGGGAATCAACATGAAAGGGGAAGTTTCCATCTCTAATTGGTATTTAGGAGATCCGAAACAGAGCCAACTTCGCGCCGTCCTTACGTGGGCTCTCCTCGCCTTGTACAACCCTTCAAACATCTTCTATATACACCGATTTTGCTCTATGTATCTGTGGTACACATGCAAATGTACAGGCAGCTCGGGCATCAGCATTCTAAGAGATTTAATCGCGGCAAATGAAGTTGACGACCCTTCGCAGAAACTTTCGAAATAATCGTATTACCGTGTATAACTCGCGGTCCCGTTTGATTTAGGCTATACAGGTTACACTCGTTGTGCAAAGTGTTTTCGATAGATTCGATGGTGACATTCTTGAAGGCGGATGTACATACAGTCACACGGGTATGTAGATTTAAACGGGACACACAACGGAGGAATTCTCCAAGGCCTTTTCTCCGTTCCACGAACTTTCATCCGTTGCTATGTTTATCATCCGGTTCGCGGTTCAGCGGCGAATTAAATTATACACGCGCCGATGTACCTTAAAAAGGCACACCCCTGCCGACTGGTGACGAGGGAGGAATAGAGTTTGTTGGTTAGGTAGGTAGGTAGGTAGGTATGTTAGGCGAATAGATGGAATTCGGATATAACACGAGATTGAAGGGGACGCACAAGTCGAGAAGGAAACACGTGGAAAGTTCGGATCGATTCAGCGAGAGGACGGCCACTTCAAAAGACCCTCTCCCATACAGCCTTCGTACGGTGCTCAGAGACTTACTTTCTTTGTTCGTATCAGTCGCGTAGTTAAGCTACATGCAAAGTGACGTGTGTCTATATAGATACATGTATAGAAGCGCGCGTGCATCGTTTGAAATATATGTATATACGTAGGTAGGCCGGCGCGATATATGGAGTGCCTTCGACGATGGAAGGGATTTTATTATTCACAAAGCAACGCGCCGCTCTGTTCCTTAGTTCCCTTCCGTTTCGCTGGAACAGGCGAAAGGAAGTCGAAAAGCCTACCGTAGCATATATGCAAATAGGCCGTTGTTTAAACAGCTCGTTCCAACGAGGTCCATTCTTTTTCGCGTGGACGTCGACCGAGTTTCGTGAACAATCGAAGACGGTGGAACCGATCAACGAATCTATATACGAATTTCAATATTGATTCGATGATAGAGATATTCTGTCTACTTGTTTGGTACACGTTGAATAATATTCGCGAGATTGGCGCACGATAATTCTCGTGGAAAGTTTGCTGCAAGGATGGATGAGTTATGACAGATGGCAGCAGCTGTTGAAAGACTCGGAGGAACGAAATGGGGTAAATTTCAGGTAAATGATATGTTTTAAACAACCTCTCGGTTCACTTTTCGCGAGGGATGATATTAAGGGTTGAACGTGTTCCGTGGTTCTCGTATAGATGGCGCCAGAATAACGTTCCCTCGCGAATTGCAACCCCTGATGGTGTATCATGGCTACTTACCCTCGTATCTCGTTAAAGTGCAAAACCATGGTTACGTAAAGTAGATAATGTATATTCATAAGCAGGGTGTTAATTTGAATATCAACCCTTTCGCGATCGAATTATTTTCCTTTTGAGAATTTTTTATTTATCCCACTGACTATACCGTGCCTGTGTAATGGATATCAAGTTGAGATCAATTTTCGATTGATTACCCAAGTGGGACGTACATATGTGTTCTACTGGTCGTGAAAGGATTAAATTTACATTTTCATATGTCGATACGTTTTATTGAAATATTACGGGAACGAATTCAATGCGACATTGTTATTTTTGTTATTACTTAGAAAATATCGCAGTTATTAAAAATGATCATTCTGATAAAAAAAATACGCGAATTTTAAAATAAACCTTACGAAATATTCGTACTGCAACTGCAGAAAGTAGAGCTATTTACTCCGGTTGAAAAGGGGTGGTTATGGACGGAGAATAAATAAACCTCGTTTATCGCAAATATGAAAATTTTATTGCGGCAGAAAAAGTGGCACAAAGGGCAGAAAACCGAGGTCCTTTTGAAGACAGTAAGAGACCAATGAATAAGGCAGCACTTTCTTTCACTACGGCCCTCTCGAAATAACTCTTGGGCGTCTTGTCCAAGCAAAGAAATAAAGCGATGCCACGGGGAGGGTCGATCGAGTCCCATTAATGGGCGAACACTGAAAGGATCTACGGAACGGTCAGTTGCGACTGGACACACTGAGCTTTTTGTATAGGTGTGGAAGAGGAAAAAAAAGCAGCATGAAAGTAAGATTTCTTCTGAATTCGCGAGGAAAGAAAGCTATTCCGGCATGTTTTCCCCTATCCTCGCGATTTTTCTCCCCTTTCTTAAGGGTTCGTTATGCCCGTAACTCCGCGAGTCAGGATACATCTCTGGTGTAAAAAAGAACTCCTTAGACGAATACCTTTTCATATTACATCGTGTAATCCAGTGTTTACTGCGAATAAACCTTTTTTCTACACGTTCTTTTACATTTTTACACCGTGTACTAATATTTTTGAAAGTCCCAGACATTTTTATTTATACATCCTTTCATATCCATGTTCGGAAAAAATCAATGGCACAATTGATAGTTTACACATTGGACACGTTATTAATTAAACGCGTATTAATCTTTTAAATACACTTTCTATCTGTATACAGTTTTTTACAGAAAGAACTAATTTTCACAGAGATATCACGTCTACGCTCTTGTGGCACAGACTGTAAGTGATAAACGATACAAGTGTCAAAATGAACAAACACTTTTTAGTTGAATTGAAAATTTTTATTTCTGATCTTTTTCATGTCGGCGACTTTATATAGAGAATTCACATCTTAGATAATACCTGTTTCAAGTGTCTAGACTTATTCCTTGGCTCCAAGCATAATTTAAAGCTAATGCTTTCAGAGCTCTATCGAACGGTATTACCTAACCTTTATTTTATATCCTTTGTTCTTTCATATTTTCAAGTGATTTTCATAGTTCAATTACTGAACAAATAGATAAGCGACAACTTTTCTAACATCCGTTAAAACGCATTCGTTTCTTTCAAATTATGTGATCGATCAAAAATTTCATCGTTCTCTATTCGAACACAGCCACCGGAAAATTAATCATTAGATAAGCGCGAGCCAATCATGCCAATATCGTTGCCAATCGAGCATCTCATGAAAGTCAGAACACGCGAGTGAATTGTAATCTCTCGATGTATCGGTCGACAGTCTGCCACGGACGAATTTCCTGAATTCGTCTCCCTATTCGATTCACTCGATCCTTCTTCCGTCCCTTCTTTCTCACCGTCTTTTTCTCATTCCTCGAAGCTCGACGCTCTATTAGCAGTTTCTTAGAGCAGTCCCAAATGGCATTCCTATTGATGCTCGCTATGGGGTGTACCTTAACGCTCGAGGGAGAAAAGAGCGCCATTCTAAGGCAGGAGAGAACTTTATGGACTGCGCAATGGCTACTGGATTCTGTTCGAAGCGGACACTAGGGTTCCACCATCCCCCATTATATTCCCTTTACCTCCGACCTTCTTCATCTCCTGCCTTCTTACCTTCGCCTCTTTTCTCTTTCCTCATCTTTTTGCTCTTTTTCTTCTTTTTTTCTCTCCTCTGTTTCGCTCCACGCAATTCCCGACGATTCTTTTATTACGACTTCGATGCGCGTCCTCGCGTCTCACGACGATTACTACTAAGCTGACGAATTCGACGGAGGATTTCCTCGCCAAGAGAAAATGAGAAATTGTTTCCTTGTGTTAGGACAGAGTTTGTTGTTTGTTTGTTTATGGCTATAACGTGCGAGTAATAAGAGGAGAATTCACGTTTCATTTATGACGCGTGATATGAAGTTTCTTTTCTTTTTTATTAGTTATTTAGCGTTGCATCAATGGTTTGCGTAGGTTATTAGCGACACAAGACCGAAATTAACAGTTTGTTGTACAATTTGGTATGGTTTAGGTAATGTAGTAAGTTTAGAATCGATTTATTGTTCCTCAAGATGGGTTTTATGTTGAATTATTGTCTATAAGCAATGATATCTTTTACAATAGATGATGTATTCCACTGTTAGGTGAACTTTGCAATGATTATTATTTTCTTTTTCATATAAAGAAGAAATTATTGATCGATTTTATGTAACGAAACAGAGAATTGTTTAAGAATATTGAAATGAGATTTAATGTACGAAATGTGATATCGTTTACTTTGTTAATATTCATGGAATTAATGATGTTGACAGAGTGGTGAAACTTACCACCGTCCAATCGCAATTATCAAAAGCAGACGGACATGAATCTTTAACGAAGTTTTGTGAAACTTCCGTAGACGAAAAGTCCGATCGTTGAACGACGGTCAGACGACCGGGAAGACATTTGCACACTCGATATGTTCTCGTATTTCGAAGGATAGGGGTGGTATTCTCGTTCCCGGAAGCAGACTCCATTGACCGTAAGAATCTACCAATTTTCCATCCACTCGTTCGCCACGAATCGATTTACCTGCTATATATGCTCGCTCGGTTAAATTTTCAATACTCACGCTACTTACTATTCTGATCTGTCTGTAATTCAATTTACGCATGAGTGTTAGAACCAGTATGTATTTGCGCTGGTATATCTTTTACTATCGCATTTAGAAAGAAAATTTAAGAAATCGAAAGAGCTTTTATTAACAAGGAAACACCGCGAACCGTAACTCACGGATTTGAATGAAACTTTGTGAGTTTATAGAGTGATCCAAGACAAGAATAACGGTATACTTCATTCGTGCTTAAGAGTGTAAGAACTAACCTCAAAGTCAAATCGGCACTTCCACTTTTTCGCGTATATCTCTTAAAATGCAAGAGATAGAAAAAAATTGTTTTAAGTAATAGCTTAATGGTACAACGAGCGTTATAATTTTATATTAAGAAAATTTAAGAAAAGTCTTCTTAAAAAAATTCAAGGCTCTTTTTATTTAAAATATTTTTTGTATTTATTGTACTTTAAGAGATATACGTGAAAAAGTAGGAATGCCAATTTATCTTTGAGGTCAGTTTTAACACCCTTAAAGGGAGACTAGGTATAAATAAATCATATCGTTATTTTTATCTTCGATCACTCTATAATCCTACAAAGTTTCATTCAAATCCGTGAGTTATGGTTCGCTGTGTTCCCTTGTAAGGCACTCCTTTACATGCGATAATTATCCACTAATTATAAATGCATTTAAACCCCGTATGTGAAATCCTGGAGAAAATGGAATAAAATTATTTTTTTACTTTTCAACGTTATTTCCACTTTTTCATAAAAATGCAGTTTTGATCCATAAAGCAAATTAACCTTACAAATGAAATGTTCATACATTACCAACTAATTTTGCAGATTTATAACGAGTAATGCTTCATTTTTACGTTTATCTCATAACGAACCATCGTTCAATTTTACGTGAATAATTTTCTTAATAGGCACAGATCTCCAAAAAAGTTTCTCTAAATAATTTCAACGATCTTAAATATCTATTTGCCTGCAATTGGTTCGGTTAGAGACGCTAAACAATTATTAAATAAAAACGTTTGAAACCCGATCTCCGTACAGAAACTTACTTATTCAATCCTATTTACCCACTAACGCCATCATCATCCCTCTCTTATCCACGTGGAGAGAGAGAGAGAAAGAGGAAAGGAAGTAACGTTTTTCGATTAATCGCGAAGTCTCCGCACGTCGACCAATAGTCTCGACGAGCATGGTTCTTCATTTGTTCCTCACCAAGGAAGAACGCAAATTGGATTATACTCGAGCGAAGTTGGTTCCACGAGGAGAAAGAAGCGACGTGGTAGACCGATATCGTTGTCGATTCTAGCTGGCTTGCTGGCTCAGTGGAAGCCGCTTTTCTTTACCAACCCCTCTTGACAGCCTTTTGCAACAGTATTTCTTCGCTATTTTGTCACGAGTCCGCTGCCGCCGCCTTCGGTCTGATGGATTGATATTTTTAATGCGAAAGACAGCCGATACCGCTCGCGGATGCTGGTTCATTCCTCGACCCCCGAAAGAAGACGTTTTTTCCCTAGGCATTATTGTTCCTTCGGGGGCTAGCCAAGGTTGGGGTGGTAGACCCAGCATCAGGAAACGTCGCTGTATTATTGCCTAAGATAATGAGTTTTCTTCCGAGAAAACCGAGGGAAGACCGATCGCCTGTTCAAATATTACGAGCAACGTAATAAGCAAAGTGCTCCTGCCTGGCATCTGGGGTTGTAATAGAAATTTGGACGAGTTTAAACGACCGGACAGACTTGTTCCCCATCTCCTTCCACTAGCTCGACACGTGAAATTCGCTATGTTCCATCGTGATGATTAATTGTCCGTGGATTCCTATTTACTCGACCGCTCGTTGGCTCTTGAACATTTCGAGGAGTTGTGGAAGGAGACGAACCAAGGTAGAGAGAGAGAGAGAGAAAGGAAAGAAAGTCGTTGGAGGACTCGAGGAATCGTTAAGGTTCCATCTCGATCGTCGGTGCGACGAAGTTATTGCCGCACCGTGAACACACCGATACGTTCAGCACGACAAACAGATATCGATGGCTTTTAAAAAAATTTAAGAACTATCGATATTGGATTTTGATAGGAGTATCGGAGTTCGTTTAGCTGCGCGAGCTGCACGTTGACAGTTCAGCATCAATATCGCTACTGTATTTCTGTCTGCAGCAGAATCGCGCAATTTTTCTCTTGGACAGAAGCACGATAGGCGTGTCGATAAAAATATATACTGAACTGCCCCGGCACGATGTAACGATCAGCTTATTCTTTCGTCGGTTTTGTTTGTCCTTGATAAATTGATCTAATAAATTAAAAAATAGCGATGATCAGAAAATGATATATGAAAGAACTAGTGTTTATAAGATCATCCTAATACTTAATCTAAAATCTAATCTGATGATTATTAAAGTCATATTTTACTGAACATTATTAGAATATACTATGAGAAATCATTAACCTAATGAAGTGTTGAAGTATAGACGACATGTAACTAGGTCACTGCTTCTTTCTTGAACTAAATTGAGTTAATGATATTTTCTTTAAACATACGTACGTAAATTAATGACGAGGTCAATTGTTCCTTCTTGCTTAAAACTATATAAGTTTAATGGTTGTGTTCATAGTTTTCTATAAAGGCATATGTTAAGGGTAAACCCATCAAATTTAATAAGAACACTAGAAATATCATTAATCACTTTAGCGTCACAATTTTTCAATCGTTACATACATTAAAGTTCATAAACATTATAACTCCCGATATATTTTTATTAAAAGTATTATACGATACAAATTATATTTCTTCACCAAAACATATTACACCAAGAATTTCAGCTTGAATAATTTCTTGTAGTATCTTAACAATTTAGTAATGACTTTTTAGGCTTGTTTAATTCTCAGCAAATGTTCTAATTTTCATTCACAGTTAGACTAATTTAACAGTGTTAAATAAAAAAAGAAAAGGTTAAAATATTATATACAATATCGTCAGTCTAAAATTAATAATTAAATTAATAAATTTAATAACTTAAAGAAAAAAGAAAAAAGATACATCTTGAGCAGAATCTACACCACGGGCGTGACTCGTCGTTACAAGACAACGGATTCAATTCATCGTTGCAACTATTTAATACACATTCCTGCAAAAGTTACGTCCTTAACCCATTGGCAGGAAAACCTCTATGGTACCGTAGCAATAACAGGAGTCGAGAAACACGGATTATCGGGGCGAAGTTCCTTTGTTCCTCGCCCTTTGACCGGTCCGAAGCAGCGAATTAGCCGTCGGAGTTGCTGTAACGGAGAGAGAGAGGGATCGATATTCGTCTCTATACGCTCGCGTTCGCATCATAAACCACGGGGTCTGTCGTTAATTCCTCGAGAAACCAATTCGATGACAACCGAAGCCAGATCTCTGGCTACTATTATTTCCAAAATTTCCAATGACCATGGCCAACCTAGTCGTTGCCCATTGTAACCTGTTCTAGGCTGGACAATGGTCGAACGAAGTCCGGGCGCAGAAGGACGTTAGTCGAGGTCTGCAATATCGGCGTTTGGCTTCAAGCCAAGACGCTTCGAAATTGTGGGATAACAGGCTTGCATATGTATACGTATGTACACATAGACACATACATATATGTATACACGCGTATATGGATAAACCATGGTGGCCACCTAGCGTCGTTGTGCCTCGCGACATTGGTTAGATATTTATTCGCATTGTTTCACCGTCCTCCTCCGTCGTGCGATTCGTTGGTGAACAACTGGAATGAGCTGACTCTGCATGGCGTTTCCGGCGTAGCCGAATTCGAACGCCGCACGATGTTTCGTTCTCCAGGCGGCCGTGACGGTAAGTGCGTTTCGGTATTCGAGCGTATTTTCCTAGAGGAAGGAGAATTTGCTTTTCCTCCCTTGGAACAGAAGGAAACTGACCCTGGTCCCGTAGTAACGCTGATTGCACACGGTGTAAGGGAACTTTGCGGCATTTTAGGAGTATCGTTCAGAGGAAAGCGTTGTGGGAATGAATGGAAAAGCTGGTGTGGGTCGCTGTTTATTCGAAAGTGTAATATCGGCTATTGTATTGGTGTTATTTGCGGGGATAAGTATGGAATTACTAGGGAAAGGAGTAGTGAAAGTATTAGTTTGTATACGAAGCGATTGCGTTATGCGAGATGACCACGCGTGCGGTGAAATATGGCGGTCGTTGGAGGAATATTTCGTGACTGGACTACTTTAACCTCGGATATACTCGAAACACGAGGATTAATTGAGAATGGAAGCAATTAGTTAAAAGGGTTAAGGCATACTTGTGCTTGGAAGAATTTAAGTAGTTGCTGGTATGAATAAGCATTTTACACGCAAGTATTATAGTGTAATACTTTATTCATACAATCTCAACAGTCGTGGTACAATCCAGAAGGGAGCGTTTCCTTATAAAATGATAAATTTACATATGAAACAAAATATTATAATATCCTACAAAGAGTGTACAACAATTTACATGCTTTATAGAACGCAGTAACACGAGGAATATTAGTAAAATGAATTTTAAAGAGCAATTATCTTGTCCTCATTTACGAAATTCCCATGAATCAAATGCAGAATGGAAGAGCTTGATAGTACAGTGAGTAGGATAAGAGAAACGATAAGAAACAAATCTCGACACTGTTCGTGTCAAAAAATACAAAGTCGATTCTCACGAAAACGACGTCTTACGTACAAAAATAGTAAAAAAAAAAAAAACGAATCGCCTTTCGATCTGTACCGTAATCGGTTGGAAACTTTGTATACTTCTAACGATTCATCTCTATCATACTTCTAAAAACACTCAACTTAAGATCGCTCTGTTTCTCTCTAATGAAAAAAGAAAAACAATTCTAATATACATAGAGAAAAATATACAATGTTCAATTATCGTAATTTCCAACATTAATTTTCACTGTGAATCACAGAATTACCTATACATTCAACTACCATTTACCATCCTCTCCCCCAAACCCCCCCTACGATCGACATGAGAAAGGAGCAGCCTGAATTCGCTCGTTACCCTTAAAACGGTGCCGTTTGTAACAGCGTTTAAACGGGACACGATAATACGGTGCACGCGTTCGCAATCATTTTCGTCGGCGAATCGATAGTGGTGGCCACCACAGCGTGTGTCCTGTGTTAGCGTTGTAACACACAGAGGAGATTGGTGCGCGTCGCGGAGAGGTGGTGCGCGGCGAAAGAGAAAGGGAGGAATAAGCTGGACATGCTGCATCTGCGCGTGACGGCTCGGTGACAGCTCGGACCACCAAGCCAAAACGGAATCATTAGTGTGGCCCGTTAAGGGGGTTGCGAATTAACGGGCTTTTATCCGGCGGAACGGCGAAATTCGACAATACGCTGGACCAGAGTATTCCATTAGCGATTCCGCGATGCGTCGTTGGCCCGGCGTCGACGGTCGAGGCGACGCCAACTCTCCCGTAATTTAATACGTCGATATGTGTGTACTGTTCCCAGTATTAGTGGATGAGCGTTGCTGCGCACAGGATGATTCTTATTAAGCGGTCCATCCGATTATCTGTAAGTGGAAGAATTAGTTGTCCAGAGAGGGATATCATGCTGATGGGATTATAGTTTTAACGTGGTCAAAGGGTTAGGGTTTGAAATGAACGATGGAAATTATCGTCGTGTCGGGGAACTGTTTATTTTGTTTCTTCACTTATTAGAGATTTGAAATATCCGATAAAATTTGATAATTACCGATTATCTAATCGTACTTTCTTTCCTCTTGTCCCTTGTTCTTTTTCTTCTTGTTTAATGTTTTACTTTTTATTATATACAGGTATTAGTTATATTAACACGTCGAATTCCATGTTAATTTTACATAGCTTGCCCATAACGCCAACATGAACTTACGACACATCGAGATATGCACGAGTATTTAAGCATACATGTTATATATGTAAATAAAACTATTTTTATATGTTCTATATTGCATTAATTTCTTCATATCGTTATAGTAACGATGATAATATTGAAACTTTTTTTTTTACTCGAATTATCTATTTCTATTAATTTTGGCTTCGCCGATAATCGGTAAAAGAAGCAATCTGAAAAAATTCTAAAGAGTTTGTATTGTATTAAAAGGAAACATGTAGACGTGTTTTTTAGATGGTCCTATGTATTAATAATATAAGAGAACGGGGAGTACATTAGGTCATAAGGAAACTACTTGGTACTAAAGAGAAAGAAAAATAAATACTATCATAAGCTACATTAAGTAAAGTGTGCGTGAGAGAGATGGTGATTGAGCGGAGCATTTCGTAGCTCGCAAACAAAAATTAATAAATACGTATATATAAATTATATTATGGTCACCGTGTGATAAAGATGACACTGAACAATTGTGATTTAGTGGACGATACATAATACATAGTGGGAGATGCATAACAGCTAGAGCATGTTATGGGACACTTCGTGCAGTTGTCTCTAAACAGAGTAATCTAATTCTAAATCATAAAATGAATATATTCTAATTTAACCTACTTGCCACTACGATAAACGAATGTTCCTCAATTACGTTGATCGAATTCACGTGCACGTCTGCGTATTTGCCCAAACAAAGGCAGTAAAATCTTCGTTGTTAAAATTCTGCTTCGCGATCCCGGTAAATAAAATATTCCAGTTTGTCAGTGGAATCAACGAGAGTATCTATTAACGCGCTCGCGGTTCGTTTAGAGTTCGTTAACCCCGCGAACGAATGCGTCATTTTTTTTCTCCCTTCTCTCACTTCCTTTCTCCCGGTTCTTTTTTTTTCATTATTTAACCGAGATTTTACGAGAAACGCGCAGAATATTTCAGTCACGAAACCCGTGATGGAGTATTCCGCTCGCGAAATATCGTTTGTACACGCTGGCTGCTTTCAGTTCTTTATGACGTTCGATTCGTTTTTACGATTCGCGGGAAACGGATGGGCGGTCAGAGGGAGGGGGTGTACAAGCTTCACGGTTGAATTCAACCATTGGCCGAGAGCAAGGGGACGGAATTCATTTGATAATGGTTTTTAAATTTTCGCCGCCCTTCTTGCTGTAACTGGCAAAAAGGGGTGGGAGGCGGAGAAAGGAGTAGCTAAATACCTTTAACCGCTTTTGTGCGTTGTAATAGTTTGTAAGCGGCTTACTGGTAGTTAGCTAAACTCATTTCGTCCTCGGTGTCGGCGAACGGGAGTTAAATATCCTTCGTTGCTCGGGGAATCTGTTGCGGTAGAATTGCTAGCTACACTGACGAACTAACGATCATTAACGCGTGAAAAGTCGACGTGTTGTAGCTTGCGGTATGCCACGATGCACTTTCGATAGAATTAACTCGTTCGTTATTCAATCCTTTATATCTCTGTCTCTCTCTATATATATGTATATACTTGACAGCAGGTTATATTTCATAACTACATTAATTATATTTGAGTAAAGTTTAATCTATACTTTACTTTACGTTCGTTTGCTAAGATTCTTTATTTAAAGACATCGAACACACTGAATATAAGAAAAACAAAAAATAATTATCACCTCAACGAAAATTGTTGATACGAAAAATCTATCAGACTAGACGAATTTTGTCGAACAAATCCAATTCAACTACCGAACAGCATAGAACAAAACAAGAGCACGATAAAAGCGTCGCGGTTGTCAATCAATCAGCCCGTCAACGCCGTCAACGTCAGGCAGAAACTTAATCTCAATCGAATCACGCTGATCCGTAACGATTAACCTCGGATTAACCGATGCGATTCAACCAGAATGAATAGTCACTGTAGAGAAGGTCGTGGTTGGTCGATCAATTACGGTTCACAGAAGTAATCCCGACCTAGAAGAGAAGGAAGAGATGGTAGAGAGTGTAAAGGTCGTTGCTCATCGAACTTCCCTGCTCCTCCTCCAAACGTTAACTTCCTTTTTCTTATCTTAATTAGACAAGCGACACTGAGTGTATCGCGGTGTGCGTAAAGTGTCCTAACGACGTCCTAGAAACGATGGTTTTGACATAAGCGGACGAACACCGGTTTAATAGCATTTCCATTTGCCTAATGATCGTGGCGGTCGTAGTCGCGTATCATGGACCTATCCTCGCCCTCTTATCGCATTTCCTCTCCGCTACACACGAGCCTCTACCGTATACCCG
This sequence comes from Anthophora plumipes, assembly GCA_951804975.1. Classification (NCBI taxonomy): domain Eukaryota; kingdom Metazoa; phylum Arthropoda; class Insecta; order Hymenoptera; family Apidae; genus Anthophora; species Anthophora plumipes. The sequence continues at coordinate 23,122,020 of OX638112.1, read as the reverse complement.
CCTGCATCTCTTGGTTTCTCATTGTTGTTGTTGCTGCTGCTGCTGGTGGTGCTGTTGTTCCCGTTGTATTGTGTTGGTTACCCTCGCTACCAGCATCCCTCGATTCCGTCGAGGACTTCGTTTCGCGGATGCGTCGCCATTGTGCGGAAGCTACACGGCAAATAAGATCATTACCGCGTAAATAACTTTCTTACACGGTCGGGACATATCCCGCGGGCCACTATTTTCCCCCATCGCGTTGTCCAACGAAGCGATCGAAGGAGATACCGGGTTACAGGAAACGGAGGAACGCCATTCCATCGCCACGCAAACCGACGCGACGCGACGGCCCCGAACGCGCGAGTAAATATGTACGGAGGCAGTTAAACTGATCGCCGCGCCGCAGACGATGTTTGCGGTCAGCCGTGTGCGAGTTCCGATCGCGATTATGCGAGCTGCGTCTGAATAACGCATACCAACACCACTGATCGAGGAGGTAAGAAAGGTGCAAATGCCCAGAGGTATTTCACGATACGGCACTAACTGCTGCTGATGTTAGTAGGAAGAGATCGATAGATCTCATCGATCTACGATAGGTGAAACGGTGAATGTTTCTGACTGATATTTCGTGGGTGGTATGATCCGATACTTGGTGGAGATGAAGTTGTTGATAACGAAGGGAATGTACACTTGCGTCTGTTTCTGACAGGAAGAGCTGGTATATCGCGTAGTGGAGATTTGGTTGTGGTGATCGGAGTTACGAGGATATACTGGTTGAATGGTAAATGATTGTATATATTGGTGCAATCTGTTTTTGGAAGTGCTGTGTGTAAATTGAGAGTAAAGTACAGAGATGAGGGATGAATCTATGTGAAAGAATAAATAGAAAATATAAATAAATAATTTCGTAAAGTGTTTCAAAAAGAAATCGATATTGAAGATTTTTCGAGTATACATATTCTGAAACAATTTGTATAGGTATGCTTGAAAAAACTTTTCTTTTCGTCAAGTATAAAAGTAATTAGACGAGATATACAATTAGTATGTTCAGTGAATTACCTCTTATTTATTCTCCTGTTTCTATTTATGGAAACAGATTACTCAGTTTATGTTATGATATAATTTATGTACCTTTGATTACTTAAGTTTATACTTTGATAAATATAACGCGTGAATCGAGGATAAGTGTAATGTTGTAATACTATTTTAAAAATCGAATTTCAATCACTGCACGATGTTACGTCCGGAATGAATCACCACATATATACACTGTTTGTGCCCAACAAGAAGAATAACGCTGAAGTGAAGGAGGTCTAGAGAGAAAATCCAGACGCGGTCCTCGAGCGTTGTCTGGTCGTCTCGGAACCGTGCGAACGAAGGCCACCCAGGTTCGGTGCAATGAAACGTAGACAAAAAGAAACATGGACACTTGAAAAGTAGAGAAAATCTTCAAAACTCAGCTATTGAGAGTTTCGACGAGTTATAGTGTCGCGGATGGCTCGTGTCTTTAACATTCTGACGCAGATGGGAACGCGTGGCATTTCAATTTGCTTGGACTCTTCATACCGAGGGTCTGATGGATTTTCTTATTTTTTCACTGTTTCATGAAACAAAGAATAAAAGGCCTTTGTAAAACATTCACAAACCGAGTCCGTCAGTCAACTAATTTATTAGCCCAGTCTAATAATTATTAAAAATCAATATTATTCCAACTCTATATCCCAGGATAAATTTCTCAAACAATTGAAGTCAAAAAATAAAACAGATAAAGCACTTTATTATATTTTATCAATTTTTTCACCATCTTATGTGCCGTGTGACTTAAAAGTTACATATCCATTTATCTATATTTTACATTTCTCATATTATCTCGTTTAATTTGTCTATTGCTATACTATTGCATGGTTGTATTATTATTTTTCAACATTTTTGTAATCAACTGTAATTTTTCCTCTCGTAAATACAGAAAAATTGGGTTACAGAGGGTTCATACAACTCTACGAGTGGCACACATTTTGCATACACTTTCCTTCAAGTTAATTCCCTCAACGTCATTAAATTGGTAGCCTGTTCCAAGCCTAGAATAGGTAGCAATTTATTTCTTCTCCTTTACCACCCTAAAAACATTTAACCGGCTCCGAGATGCGTATCAGCTTCTGAAATATAGGTCGGTAGGTTTCGAAGTAATTTTCGTGGCAGTCACTCGAGAACCAACCCATCAGGAGGTACATACAATGCGTCTGGTAAGCGGAATTTTGGTGTCTTCGACTGTTCGTCACAGTTTTTTCCCCGGCTTGTTCTCGCGTCGATTCGACGGAAAACTGGCAGCTCGTTGTCTCCGCTTTAATCGGGCCATTGTGTTCGCGACGTGCACACCAGCTATTGCGGACGTATCTTGCTCTGAGCGTGGTTAATATCTCGTCGACGCGGCACGCCAAGCATAATCTCTGACTCATTGAAACTTCGTCGCGCAAAAGCGCCAGCGACCCTAATAAGGGAAACTCCTAATCTGCGAACGCGAGCAACCAGCAGGGAACTCGTATATAATACTCTCTTTCTCTTAGATGGGAACACGATACGAAACTTCTTCAAGGCTTACCCAACAACTTGGAGATTTTTTTTTCTTCCCTTTTTCTTTTTAATGCACCTCGACGCGACTCGTGTTCCAACCACGTTTCTGATCTACGTAACGCGATCGTGTCATTTGTTATCGCGTATATGTATGCATTTCACGCGATCTGATTGGACAATTCAAAAATGGTAACGACCGGAGGACATTTTCTAATCAGCCTGTTATTAGTAGAAAATTTGCATACCCTATTAGAGAGAGTGAGAATTTTAATTATTAACCATTTGCATTTCAACTACTGTGTAATTACTGAATATTTCTACTAAAACGTGGAAACCTTCGTCGCGGTACTAATTTGAACGTGTAAGAAAAATTGAAATGGCGCTTTCGACATAAAATTGTAATCAGCACACAGGCTTTAATTTAGTAAAGAAAGTAATCTAACACTCATCTATGATCTAATTCTGCATTTTCTCTCTCTAAGCTCTCTCTCCGATTCCTGCAATATCTTTGACGTTATTTAAAAAATGTATACCACACTTAGTCATCCGGCCTTTCCTTTTCCTAAATAGCAAACAATCCACATCATACTTTAACATTACTCGAATCTAGACCTCTATATCATCTTTTGCTCTTACTCATCGCTGAACCTAGACCTCATCGCCTCATCCTATATTAACTTCTGAGTCAAAACAACCCCTACTCTCCTTCTTACCAAACCTATATCTACAAATCGTTTTCCATCGAAAAAGAAGAAAGACTTTTTCCCGAAGTCTTCGCGTAAAGAACGTCCCTAAACTGTAGAATAAAAATCGACTGTATGACACTTTACCTAATTACTTCGCTTAAGTTCTGTCAGCTTTCCTACTCGCGTAATTATTAATCACAATAAGTCAAACGCTAGGAAACGCAAGTCAGGGGATACAAAAAAAAAAAATAATAAAAAAGGAACTTTAAACAGTATAGTTCGATGATCCTTCTGCTCAGGTAGGATAATGACGGGATGAGGCGCATAAGGGATGGAGATGTAGTGGATGCGGTTAATGCGAAATGCTTTCGTTACGTATGCAGTGTAGCACGTTGTGCAGCTCCATCGGCCTGTAGGTGGAACCTAAAGATTCTGGGCACACGTGTCTTGGTAATGCGTGTAGCGTGTAGCTCCCACACGACAGAAGAGACGCCAGCAAGTTGGCAGTCATCGAGGGTAGACGTTCTACGCCATGCAAATCATATCACTATCGTCTACCGTGCGTCTCGGCTGTGGTACACTGTGGGCGTGATACTATAACGACACGCTTACATAAATATGTTTCTATTATGGGCCTGATCGGATTTACGATTAGCAATACCATTAACGCGTTCCGTTTCATTCGGTATTCGGTTCACCGGATCCATTCTCGCGTTCATTTTTAAATGAACCTGTCCCCGAGCGATCTCGATATTCCTTCCCCATCTCCTTTTTGCTTTTTTTTCTTCTTTTGCATGTTGGATATAGTATATCGAGACTTGCGGATAGGTTCTGTTATCCCATGTTTGCTTGTCTGATATTTGAACTTTATCGACGTGAATCCTGTTAAGAGCATAAGAAATAGCCGCTACTATCTGGTTTATCCAATAATATATTCTTGAATGTTTCATATAAGGAAGTGATATAAAATATACAAGGACGATGGTTGAACGTTTGAAAGATTCAAAGAAGAATTTAAGTGGTTAACGTGTTACAAATTCTTTGAATTTGTATATCTTAATGCAAACGTCTTTATAAGGAAAAATGGAATCGTAAAGAGCCACTTCCATTACTTACTAAGTTAGAATAAGATAGAAAATACTGTAATGAAATTCTTATAGAAAGTTCTTTCCTTACAGCTCTTTTTACTTATTTCTTCTTTTATAAATATGCAATTTAGTTACTAACCAGCATTCCACTAGAATGTGGATCGTTTAAACGTACGAAAAGACGCCCTTTCATTCAGAAGTTTCGCCGGATGGTAAAATTCAGAGGTCTATCTTTCAAGATGGAGACGTCGCCTCGCGGGTTCGCGAGACAGCTAATAAAACAAAAATGCGAGAGACGAGTCTCGTTTCGACTTGGCTGGCTCTATTCTAGAAAAGCCACGGAATCAGACAGCTGTAACCGGCAAGTATAATGACCCGTATTAATGGACGTCGGAGACGTCGTTCTTTTTGAAAACATTTCTTTCGAGGCATTCGATGCGTCGTTTGCCATCCGAGGCATCCGATGAAGAGACGCTTCACAATTCTTCTTCGTCGACGTTAAGACGGAGATTCCCTCGTCTGATACCCGTCTGCATCGATATCAATGCTCGACGACTTCTCTCGTGACGCGAGCACGAAGAAACCGGAACGAGGAGGAGATTTTTAAGTAATGGCACGTCGACAGCCAGCTCCTTTATATTTATGACAATAACCGATTCCCCCTTGAATATCCATGGTGAACTTGAAACGAACCAACCTTGCCAATTCTGATGCTATGGCCAAATTGAGAAAAGCTTCGTTTATACGGTGATATTGTTTTCTCAATATTGACTCGCTGCAGACGAAATTGGCGGATTCATAAATGAAATTTTTAAAACCAAATTTTATTAATCAGAATAAACTCATAGCAAGTAAATTTTTTAAACGCATTTTTAAACGTTGTCTGATTGTTGAATATATATATATATTTTTTTGTCTGTTGGGAACTGATCTAAACGATTAAACAAACGCTGTGTTATCTGTTCACTATCTGTTCCTATCCTAAATGTTGTATTAATATTTCGTGTAGCATTTACTACACTATATCCCAGTTTTAATTGGTAAAAGAAATCACTCTTTGATTAGAATTCATCTTCAATTGTTAATATAATTTTAACCTAGCTATCCATATAAAACCTTGCGCTTGCCGTCGATGTTTTTTACGAATTTGCAACTTTGAATAGATTAAAGAGTATTCTTGAAGACGAAAAATCGAACATATTTAAAAAAAACAAATGGAATAAATTTGTGCTTAACCATCTTTGATTTGTATATTTTCGTTTCATTACTCGTTGTTTACGCAAAAATCAGAAAACCGATTTTTACTCATACGATTGTGCGAACGAAGTCGAAAAATGCCGGTTGAACAGAAACAAAGTATTCACATAAGACGAGACTTTGTTTCATAGGATTTTAATTAATTAGTATTACTGAAAACGTTGCGTGCATTAAATCTAGTAAATTCTCTAGCAGAAACGAAATCTCATCTAAAAATATATTTATTTCACACGTTTGAAATTTACTCTATTAGAAACAATTACTCTCCCTTTGTCTTCACTATGCAAACACAATTGGCAAGGAACACTCAATTCCTCAACGCTAACACCGCATGAGAAACCAATTAATTTCCAATAGGTACAAAGCTTTACAAATTTCTCTCGCGCACGATTACTACGGTCTCTAAAGCAGAACGCTAGTGGAACATCCCTCAAGAAAGCCGACGCGCATCTCCGTAATTCCCTATCCCACGAAACTTGCTACTTCCATCCGGCAGACGTTTGTCATTCAAAGCGGCCGATTCTGTACGCGGAGAGACGAGGGAAAAGAGCCAAGGCTCAGCCGCGAGTGGGTGTATTTTTAAGTAATTGCGCATCAACTCGGCCGTCTTACTCACAATGGCAAAGTGAGTGGCAGCCGATGGATTTGTAGAGAGCCATCGGTAGAAAGAGGCCGCCGTGAGGCGGGAAACGGTATGCACCAGCCACTGTTCGTCGTTGGCCGTAGAGCCTCGGCGATTATGTAAATGTTGCTCACGGAGGCGCAACAGATGCCACTCCAGAGCTCCTTCCTCTCCACCTTCTCTTTCCTTCGGTCGTCTTCGTTGCCATAGTACGCCTACACCCTAATCCCAGTAACGTCTCCAACCGCGATGCTCCGCGGGATATTGTTTAGATCCTCTGAACGAAATTCCTTACAAATTCCGGAAAGCACCAGGAACACGATCCCTTTCCATACCGTACAATCACCGCGAGGGTGTGAATTGAAAGGGAAACGATCGGAACGACCACCCTTCTCTTACTCTATGTATATATATTCTCTTGGCTATCGTTCCACAGTCGACTGAAACTTAAGGGAACTTCCTGTGCCAACGTACGCACGTATAAATCGCGCTACCACAAATGCAACGATAACCGTATTACGTGTGCCTCGTATACCGTGTTTCACAAGCGCGTGATCGTGGGTGGAGGGCTTTAATTGGCGAATCGCGCCACCCGTAATCTCAATCGTGTCTTCGTGGCACTGTGGTCGCTTCTGAAAGCGACCGCGTCCGCGATCGACGATGTTCATACCCGGGAGAATACATTGTGTTTAATATTACACTTTGAACGGTTCGTTTCATTTTTGTCTTTCTTTTTTGGTTAAGCATTAACCCTTTGAGACGGGCCTCGCCCGTCAAGATTTTTTGTACCAAATTCGAATTTGACGGGCGACGCCCGTTGTATATTTTAATGTTTAAATACCATATAAATTTCTTTTAACTTGTAAACATAAATTTATTATGATTGTTGCACATAGTCTTTTTTTTATTTTCTAGGTAAAATGACTTTATCGTAGATAACGGTTTTAAATAAAAACAAGAACATTTCAGTTTTATTTTATGATAACTCCACGCATAGAGTTAATTGTCTGCACGCGTAAGATTCTTCGAGATTTAATCGTAAGGCAAGGGGTTAAATTATACCTATAGAAGATCTTGAGCAAATTGAGTGTATTAATAGATTTGCATAGGGATTATAAAGACCGATCGTTTCTTCCCACCAAAGTGTTAATTTAGGTTTTGTTATACTATTTTCAGCTCGTGTATCTTAATTGCAATATGTTAAAAATTGTCACGGGGTAATCTAAGTAAGGCCTACTCGAGAAGGTCTTGGGTATCAACAGACTATCGAGTAGTAGCGTTCTCACGCGGAACGCTGTATCCTTAGCCTACAAGAGCTCCCGGCGCCGTTGAATGTCGCTGATTAATATTCATACGGATCGATCGGCTGGAATTAATTATGGAGGCTGTTCCATAGAGGGTATACGGATGAGCTTATTTCAGATAAAATGCATCGGCTATCTAAGAATATTTTTTTTTTTTCTCAATTAAACGTAGTAGTATATCAGCCTGTCCGTATAAACGTTCACCGATAACGCTTGTCCAGCGGCGACGGGACGCGCGTCTACCAGCTGCGCGAAAAAATCGAGGCGTGTCAGCCACGTACGACAGAATTACTCGTGTTACCGTGCCTGCATACCGTATATCTCGGCTAATGGATCCGGTCAGGATAAATAGCCGGGAGAACGTCTCGCGGCGCGAGGAATCGATCGAATCTTCGATGCGTCGCGCGAACCAAGCGCAACGTCGAAGGTGCAACGTGTCGTTAATAACCACTTCCTCTGCTGGTGGAATGCAAGCGTAAGTTTAATCATCGATAGGCGAGAAACTTGCCGCGAAAGAGAACGATACATGCAGAGGTAAACAACACCCCTCTTCGATGAGGCAACACTGATTTTCGCGATGATAGAATGAAACGTGGATCTCATAAATATTCATGGACATCCGCATACGTTACGATAATTCCGCGATCATCGCGATACTCTTGTGCTCTGGTTTACGGGACCTTTTGCCACCCTTCCTGCTGTTCGCACGTTGCGAATCCTCTCCATCCCGTTTGATAGGGTGAAAAAAATGGTATATTGAAGTAGAGAATTTTTGTGGAGTTTGGAGAACGTATGTAAATATAATTTTTGTTCTTTCGAAAGAATATGTTTATACAGAAATGTTTAAACAGCTGATTGTGTTGAAGACACTTTAGATGAATGAAAAATTAACGAAGTTATGTATATACGTTCAAGTGAAAACAAGCTACATAAGATTTCTAGATAAATACTATTCAGCATTAAAATTTTTTGTGAGTTTTCTTGAAAAGTCGAGTCTATGCTAACAAGCCAGAAATAATTAAAGATCTAAAGAACAACATTCGAGTTGTAATTTGTAAAATAACACCGGTAACATAACGACAATTTATTAAATATTTCGATAATCAAAGTATAGTGCACATTTGAATAATGTTCTATTTTATATACAATTGTAATGGATCGACCTCCAATGAAAAGAATCAGCTTGAAAAAATTTCAAATAGTTTGTGTTTTATTAAAAAGAAACATGTAGGCATGTTTTTTGAATGACCCAATATTTAGCTTTAAACCAAGTTTAAAGCTAAAGCTTAGTCTTTTTTTAACTAACAATAAGATCTACCTTAGAGAATAGTACATTTTAAAAACTAGTAGGAAAATTTACTTAGAGTTTGAATAAAGTATTACATCCTTAAATATTTCATTTTTAAAAACACTCTTTTTTTCACTTTTCTTTTAACTTAAATAAAAAAGAAATCTCGTTTTCCATTAACATATATTTACAACAATTTTCAATACATCTTTGTCAATATCTATTTAATAAATTTCCTTTCTAACACAGAAAAAGTTTGATTTTATTTTGATTTACTACCTTTTCGAAAAAAAATCCTGTATTTATACCCTATTTTTAGCCTCTCTAGGTAGTTTACATTCTTAGCCTCTTCCCTTTTTAAGCATTTGTTCTTTTTATGTCTTTCGGGTGGCGAAGAGTAATAATTATCGAATGTCGCTGGTAATTTTGTTTATTTTCGCGGCTTGAATGAGACGAACGAGTGGAATCTCCCGAAACAAGCGATAAACTTATGGTCAGTTTTAAAGGCGAGCGATCTTCTTACCGGTTCTCAACGCCACGTACTGACTTGTTCGTAATGAAAGAACGCGTCAATATTCATGATCCTGTGTACTATAATCATATGGTAAATGGGTCTCATCGCTTTTAGGTTTACGACCCGTGAAGTGGCAACGCCACCGGTCGACGTGATCGCTTTTCACGACCGGCGATGAACGACCGCCCTGCTGAAGGATTCTCATCAACCAAGGTGTTAATTTCGCGGCATATCGAGGATACCAGGCCCCTTATCCAATGACCTAGAACACTATCGTATTATTCAAGGATACAACGATGTCGTGAATTCACGAAGATTAAGAAATCACATCTATCCAAATAGGTAAGAAATACGATTTCTTCATTCCGACATTTTTCAAAAATTACTCGATTTTATATCTCAAAAAATCATCGATATATTAATTCGAAAAATTCTTAAAATCATTATACAAATACTGAAAGTATCGTAGCTCACAGTTTTAGCTCAAGTTTGTGTATAATTAAAAGGGGATACCTAAGTTGAAGTGAAAGCCAGGATTTATTAATTCAAATTCAACACAATTTAATTAACAGCTTAATCGTTTACCAGAAATAGAATTTAATTTCCACTTAACAGTTTGCGAAAAATTAATTCTTTGTGCCTCAAGTCCCTTAGGTATAGAAGTAACCTCTTAATTGCTGTTTATAGTTTGTCGTCTGATGGCTGCCTCGGAGGCGTTCGGTTTCACCTCGCCTTTCTACGGAAAACTTCCGGTTCCGCGGGCCGCTGGACGTGCCGCCCTTTTTACACAGGGAAACTTCGAGCCGCATTCAACTTTCCCCGGAACTGCATTAGAGTTTTCGTTTTCAAGAAGTTTCAGTCCCAAGGACCCTACGACGAGCGACGGTTCGCACAGCTTAGATCGGTTAACCCTCGGCTCGGTTAAACCAGCGACTATTTATTGCTGGATAGCCAGTTGAAACTCTGTTGGTAGCAGAAGGGTACCCAGGTTGCTCACGATAATACTCCCAATGTTCTCGATGAGTCATTGGTGGAGTCTCAGATGGTATCGTAGCCTCTAAGACCGTGCGATTCACTGATTACGCGGCCATTGCACTGGATTACCACGTCCCGTAAAAAAGTAAAGGCTCGAAGCCAATGAACGTTGCAGGGAAAAATTGGGTTAACGAGCGAGGGTGTTGCGAGTTAATTGCTAAAGTCGTTTGTAGTTTAACTGCCATGTTATTTATTAATTCCTCGGTGGAAGATTATGTATGAACGTTGTTATTAGCGAATATATGTTCAAGTTTATCGTTGGCAGGAATCTTGTAATCTGGCAATTTTCTGCATCGGTGAGCATAATTTCATTCAAACTTTATGTTATTAGAAAGATTTTATAAATAGGGCATCCTGTTTCGCCGAGAATCCAGTAGTTCCCCATTAAGGAGCTATATATTACACCTAGACAGGGTGGAATATTTATCCTCCAGAAGTGTGATCCTTTTAGAACGAGAATAAGAAGGTATAAAGTAAAATACAATTTTCTAAAAACAGCGACACAGAAGGTGGTATTAAATTTCTTTAAAAATGGAGAACGATAATCTATTTTATAAATTAATTATTCCAGAGTCTCACGTCAGAGGTTACTTTTTATAAAAATAGCTGTACCATTTTTATTGATCAAACTATTATTTTTGGTACAATAATAAAATATTGAAAAATATAAAACTCCTCAATATACACCGTTCCTCTATCTCTAATAATGTTCGAGACAATAAAGTTTCGACATAACGACAGCATACATAAGAGTTACGTAAAACTTTAATCATTAGAGATCAAAATCATTTCAAACTCATGGTATTATACACGTCTCTGCGTATTTTTGATCAGCTGCATGATGCAATAAAAAAGGTTGCAGTTATGCATAAAAAACACACACACACAAGTGGTATTAAAACAGATTATTAAAAAATTTTGTCCTCCCTCTAATTTGTCTTTTGAAACCATATAAACTACGTCAGAAATATTTTTAAATAGATTTATTTAAATAGACCACTTTGTATAGGAACCGTGTTATAAGAGTATCACGTTATGGGAGGACCGTTGCAATTTTTGCTTCAGGTTATAAGATTTTCTGTACACTCTGTCGTACGACAGAAAGTATATACATTTCCAAACCACATTCTTCGACGTGAAAAAAAAGTAAATGAATGATACGAGCATATTTTTTGTCTCTTCCGCTCGTAACCCTTTATCGCCGTTAATTAATGAGCTCTCGGTGTATCGCGGAAAAATCTCGAGCAACTTGACCTTGACAATAGAATTCCTGGTGTAATGGCAGGATGGTAGAAGCGGCGGCGGGTGATTAATATGCTCGAACCTCTGTCGCGGCGCCTCAAAGGGCAAAAAGAAGACGAGAGCACGCGGTGGATTCCGGTAGGCGAAGTCCGATGATCATCCGGTTGAGCAACTGGAATGAAGTATGAACCTTTCGCGTCCCACGGTGACTCGTGCTGAGAAGGGAGAAAAAGGACTACCTGCGGAGGCTTCCCGGGGAAACAAAAGCTGACGAAAAAATGTCTTTCGACAACCCGACGATTTCTCGTCGACCTTTGTTCTTTACGTTCAGATCTAATCGTTCCTGTCGACTCCTTTTCACCCCTCCTACCTTTTCTCTTTTCTCTCTCTCTCTCTCTCTCTTTCGACTTTGAAGCTTTTAAGGATGGAAACGTAGCAATTTTTCCCGCTTTTCTTGGAAGGATCGAAGAACTCGCGAAGGAACGTTGATGGTAGAAGAAGAAGAGAAGGAAGAAGCAGAGGAGAAGGAAAAGAGAGTGGGGAGAGTCGAATACCGATGGTGGAAGTGTAAAAGGGAAGGTGCCCCCATCGATATATTCTTTGACAAGACCGGCAACGGATGAATTATTCAATGAAGTAATCGCGACCGTGTCGCGATTGCGAATCATCGCACGGCTATGCGTTTCTACGTACACGACGGAGTAAGTTTAGCCCCCGCTCGATCCTCCTGCGCCTAGCTGGATCATTAGTATTTCCCACGTGCGCCTAATGATCGCCGTTTCGCGACTACTGATTCGTCGTTGACCTTGGTTAATTAGAGAACGTCATAACCTTGCATCGACGCGATTGTCTCTTGGTATTTTTCTTATTTCCAATTGTCGCATCTTCCTTTCGTGGAAAGGATAACGTTTGCATCGTTGATTCGCGTAAGAATTTGATTGCTGTGATTATTGTTTAATCTTTTCTTTTTCTTTTTTTACCGACAGCATATTGAAAAAGAAATCGATCGAAATTCGTATCGAAGATGAACCTGCTTATTGAATAGCGAAGTCCACGAAGTGTCTCATTAGCACCGTGTTTCAGAGTTAACAGTGATTTTACGAAGTCGTTCCATCGTTTCGTAGCTGCGAACGCTATCACGTACAGTCGTAAACAGCTGATAGCTTCTGCTGCCCGTAAAATGGCCAACTGACACGAGGCAGAAAATGCTGCGCGACTTAACGACGAGGGAAGCGATTCCACCGAGAGTCCCCAGTGGGAACAAACCGAGATTTCAATACTCCGCCTCGACTTTAGCTACAAATTTGCAACCATAAATTCCCTCGGATAAAACATTTACTCATTAACTACGATATTTATAAGCCTTTCAAAATGTAGATCCAATGATAAAATTTAAGTATCTATAAAACACATATGAATTTAAAATAATAGTAACTTACCTACAGGCGAAACATTCAATCGCCTTAAAGCTTTCCATAAGAAATTATCTTAAAACGCTAACCCTTCTCTATCCGAAGGAAAAATAAAAAAAAAAAATATAAGGAAATGTTCCCCGTCGCCTGCTCATTAAGATTCTATCGCTTGAAAAATAATTCTCTTCCTAGAGATCAACTTCACGACGATCCAGAAACACAACACTTTCATTGTCATGCAAATTCCATTAGCCAATATCCCTAAAAACAAACGCCACCCGTGTCGTCGACGAGTCCCATGCGCTACTATCTATACGGCGACGTTAGGTCACAATGTGTATCCACGACCATAAAACAGCCAGTTGGCACGAGTCGAAGCGTTCACCACCATGGATCCTTTCTCTTTCTCCCTCTTCCCTCTTGGCAATGGCCTGTTCACCCTTCGCTGACCGACCGTGTTCAAGCGACGTTGGCTGAACGCGTGCCGTCGGAAGCTGCGACACGGTTTGGCTCTCAGGAGGACAAATAGAAATGGCCCCGGGGGAGGGAGGCTCCTGGACAGAATGAGAAAACGTGATAACGACGAGAGGGAGTTTGTTGTCCGGCCTCGTACAACAATTCCCGACGTCGTCGTCTCCGCCTCGACCACCGTCGAATTTCACTCGTCCCACCACATCCACTTTTCCCTTTCTACAACGTCAGGCCCTTCCGTGACTCGGTACACGCCTTCCCTCGGCGTTTCGTGTGCGCCAAGGCCTTTGTTCGCGGGTAATTAGAGTAATTAACAGGGCCGTGGACGTTGGTCTTTGTCGCGATTTATTCGCGTGCTCGGCTCCCTTCTCGCTGGGAGGATTCGTTTCGCGGTTGACGAGGGATGGTTGCCGAGAATGGCGGAGATTTGTGCGGGAACGTGTAGAAAAATGAGAGTCCAAGGATTAAAAGTGAAAAGAGCTCGTTCTTGGCTGGTGTTTGTAGAATTCCTGAAATTTTTATTTCTTTTTCAAGAATTTCTCGTATACATCTTTTCCTTTCTTTTCTTTTTTGGAAAAGAACAATGGGATTACGAACCACTGTTTACCTGTTGAATGCTCGAAATTTGATTTCTCTGAAATTCCTGTGTTTACACTTGAAGAAATGAAGACTATACTACAAAAGGCTGCTACAAATACAAAAAGAAGATTAAAATTTCAAGAAAAGAATTCTTTCACGTGTGTTACGTTGCTTAGATATTTTAAAGGATTATTAATTAACAAGAAAGACACAGATGCAGTCACCGGGCACAAGCAGTCTGTGACGTGTCAAATTCTTTAATTAAAAAGATGTAATTCTAAGAATTAGAGATTCAAACAGCTCGTGCCTGCAGCTCAACTGGTATACACGGAATCCGAGAAATTTCTATTTTTCCGGAATTTCACTGTTATCCTTTTCAATCAACGTTTCCGAGAGAAACACGGCAAATGAAGCCGTCTAATCTCCCAAGCTGAGTCCAAATAGCACCGTTGTAGCGTGCACAGTTATCGAGAGAGAAAGATAGACAAAAAGAGAGAGAGATTCCGGACCGTTAGAGGTAAACGAAGCAGCCACGTTTTTGGCCGAACATTCCGGCCGGTATAATCGGCAAAGACGAGGCCAGAAAACGAAGCACGAAGAGATTAAACGATAGCAGCTGGGAGATTGTTGTCGGAGAGGCGCGCGGCAACACGAATATCCGGTATAGTCGCCGCACCAAATTCAACCCCTCCGGCTCTCCTTTCCGTGACCCAGCTTATGAATCCCAGCGGTGTTCTATGCTACTTAGAGCAACATATGTAGACACATATACAGATACAACCCTATCGTGTATACACACACGTTCGCAAAATTCTATGGTAACGCGTGTAAAACAGCTGGCGAATACTTAGGAGTAGGGCTATTCACAGCTCGAAACGGTGTATTCTTTAATCGAAAGTTGATCTCGAGGTTGAATTTAACCTTGTACGAGCGACGTTAACGGGGCGTCGGACAAATTAACAATCGAAGAGTGGCGATTTCAGTGAAGCGCATAGGGCAACGATAAATCAGTAGGCGCCCGTAGCGGTCGCCGCGCCTAGATTAACCGCCCCATAAATTAAGGTAATCAATTTTAAGTGGAACGTCACGACTGGACTGCCCGTGGCGAGAGCCAAAGGAAAAGGAGCACAAAGGGATCACCGGACCGTATAGGTGCGAAGATCCGTCCGGAGGGCAAGATTCATGGCGAAAAAGACCGTCGCGATGCCTTAACCCTCATTAGTCAGTCGACACCCTTATGATACGTCGCGCCATACGGCAAACGGGGATCAAAATAGTGTATTATCAGCGTCGCCGTAGCTTTTCAGGTATACAACAATGACGCGATGGTCTGTAAAGTGTATAAACGAGAGGTTTTGGTAAGGTTGGTCCGAATGAAAAAAAAAAAGAAAAAGAAAAACAAATAAATTCTACAGCTGAAGAGCTCAGATTTTCTTTTTCTTTTATCTCGAGAAGCACGTATCTGGTGGTTCGAAAAGGATACTTTTATCCGAACAGCCGTTAATCCTATGAAAACAAATCTTGAAAAGGAAGGCTCGACGTGAAAGAACGAGGTAGATCGTAGGACGAGGGTAAACATGAATACTCGAGGAATTCGAAAGTCTTCCGGAAAGTGTACTTTCATCGTTGTTGCATAGAGAGAGGACGTCATCCTATTCTACGAGAAAGGGGACCAATCATTTTTCTCCATTCAGCGTATATACGTGGCTCCACAGAAAAGCACTCGTGACACTTTAAGTAACCGACCCTCTCTATACTTTCGTCCGAAAGTTCCACACCGACAGCTGGTAGTAGCAGAAACTCTGAAAAAGAGTGCTCTTCCTTCTCTACGAGCCACGGTTGTGGCGGAGCCAAGAGCTGTATCACGATGACGGTGCAACAGCGGGACAAACGAAAGAAGCTTAACGACGTGTAAGTAGGCACGCGGGTCACTCCTCCCCGCGACGATAATATAAATCGTTAAAGGAACGATGACGAGCTTGTTTGTAGAACACCTTGATCGACGGTGAATTGAAAAGTTGAACGATGAAACCGCTGGCTACCGCGCGTTTCTTGATAAAAGACCGTTCGCTCACTACCGAAGCAGCCGTAATTGGTTCTCCTGGAAGCGTATTTCATTGTTGGCCGAGTTTAATCGATGACAAGGTACCTCTCGATGGGAACCACGGAGAAAGAGGAAAAGAGAGGTAGAGAGAAAGAGACGAAGGCAAACTTTTATCGCGACCGCGCACTCCGCTTGCCAGAAAATCACGCGTCACTCGAACTCATTCGTTATGCGTACGCACACACGTATATACATATACATATATACACGCTTACATAAAGGGGGTGAATACGATGGTTCACAAATTAATGCGACTCGTTTCGACGATGGTTGTTTATTTAAAAAATTACCCTTCATGGCTGGACCAATCCATTTCAGACGACATAAAAACCTGATTCGTCTTTTCGAGTAGCGAATTTTGTTGGATTTCATTATTTGCATGTGGAACGAGCTCGTTAATTCGACGTTAACTGATGCTCATTTCTCGAAATTGCTCGTTGAGTGTAAGAATAAAAATTGGAACGAGTATCGGTAAAGCAATAGACCAACGCCTCTCTCTCTCTCTCTCTCTCTTTCTCTCTTCCTCTCTCGATCTTTACCGATACGCGTTCCAATTTTTATTCTTACACTTAACGAACCATTTCGAGAAATGAACTCGGAAGAGAGAGAGAGAAATAATCGAACTACTTCAATTCTTAAGGATCCTTAAATTCAACGTCATCAGCCTCTTGTCTCAGGCAATTAACGCGGTTCCGCTAATCTTATCGGTTTTCCCGCTCGATCGCCGATCTCGAAGGAAGTTCGAACGGCGAAGGGATGGTGGCAAAGTGTTCAGGTATTCGCTCGCTATCCAACAAAGTTTCAGCGAACTCGTATTTACGGTGACACCGTGCCCGCCCGCCTTGTTTTGCGCTGCTGTTTACCCGATAAATTACTGTTTTGCCGGCGAGTCGAGCGTTGCTGCGGCTTCGTAAGCATATTAACGCGGCTCCGCGCTTACAACGGGGGCGGAGAGGTGGACGGAAACGGCGTGCTTAGACGAGGCAAGGGGGGATGCTCGACACGAAAACACAGTTTAGAGAATTTGCTAATGCGAGCATCGAATTGTCTTAATCGCCTGCAATGGGTCGATGAAGCGCGCTCGATCCGTTAATCGACGGTTGTAAATCAACAGGCCAGTTTCGTAGTTTGAACAAATGGGATTTAGGGGACTGCTTTTAGTATAATCCACTCGTAGTTCAATGTGCAACGGGAGATTTTTTTTATTCCGCAACAATAATAATATTCGTTTGCATTAGACCAATTATGGTCTCTTCAGGATTGTTGATTTACTATATTGAGCCACTATCAAATATATGAATTATGATTCATAAGCATTTGTCCGTCATTTTTTTTTTCTATGTACAAAAAATGTAATGAATTTTTTAAAAGAAATATATATATATTTTTTTTAGACAAAAGTTACTAAACAAATTAAATCCTCTTCTTCGTTAGAAACAGGTTAGACTAACTTGTTTATTGAAGTCAAGAACATTGACAAATGTATACTTATGAGCGGTAATACCTACAGTGACTCCAATTAATATTTGGACATGCTTTAAAACAGAATAACTTTTTTAATATTGAATTAAACGACCTAAGTTCTGTTTCGTTTTGAGAAATTAGGATTAGTTTATTAGATACCCTGTAAAAAATTTTGAAAACATTGCAGTTGGTCGTTTTTACAACCTTTTCATCTGAACCCATAAAGAAAATTTAAAAGATACTTTTAGTGGTTACATACATGCTGAAAGTTTCATTGAAATCAGTCGATGTAGAACAAGAAACATTGAAAAATATGAAAATCTTTTGATTTATCGCAGGATTAGACCGAAAGTCGTGGAAAACTTCGATGTACACCATCTTTAACCGTTTGTAACTCACAGTAACATTGCACATATTATTCGGTAAAATTTAAACAATTATTCCCGAGGGTACGCTATACATTTTTCAGATTTAATGCGTACAAGTTGAATCGAATTTTGATTACCAACCATTTGACAATAATTAAACAAACAAGTAATACCACTTCCAACTAAATGAACCGTTAAATCGAATATTCATTCTAAACCTGTTTTACACCCACGTCTTCTCTTCACCGTCAGTTTCTGTAACTTCACAATCACTCTTTCTCTTCAAACACTCGACGCGCTTCCGGTTAGCTAGTCCGCTACCTGAAGCACACCGTGGTGTGTGAGATTCTCATAGGTCGGTCCATTATAAATTCTTTTATGATGCAGAGTTGGTGGCCAGGTACACTGTCCAGGTATCTTTCATCGCGGTGTAATCTAATTTCCCCCCCATTGGCTCCCGCGAGATGTTTATATCTCCGGGAATTATGCGGCCGATTTGGATTTATAATAAAGAGCTCTGGGACTAGTGGCGCGCTGGCTCATTCGAAGGCGCAAGGGCGCATAAATTATGATAATCCATAATGTGCGCGCGAGCGACTGGCCAACGGCTGTGCCAGGCTATACCGACAATTTAAATTCAGTTAACGTAACACGTCTGATTTGATGCCGGCAGCCCACCTGCCGCTAAGTGGCCGCCGATTTTAAGAATGAAATTCTTAACGAGCCCTATCGGCCCGCCTCGTTCCACGCACAAAAACAGCCCCCTCGTCGGATTCCGTGAGCCTTCGATTAAGTAAAATATACGTTCCACGTTCTCCTTCTGGCCCTTTAAACTTTCCATTTCCGAACGATTTCTTGCCTTGCTCGACCTCCGGTCGTAGTATTACGGGGCATTAGTGAATGCCAGTATACGCTTAACGAGACTCATTATTACGAGTCTCTCTTTCATTATAAATTTCCATAATCCGTAGCGGTATTTATCGCTGCAAAATCAGCTTCTTTTC
This sequence comes from Anthophora plumipes, assembly GCA_951804975.1. Classification (NCBI taxonomy): domain Eukaryota; kingdom Metazoa; phylum Arthropoda; class Insecta; order Hymenoptera; family Apidae; genus Anthophora; species Anthophora plumipes. Next base: position 23,103,032 of record OX638112.1, on the reverse strand, counting down.
AACCTCTCTCGTATACGTCTCAATGCATGAAATATCTTGCTATAGGAAGTATAAAGAGGAACGTAGAAAATGTTAAAGGAATATCAAACGAGAGAATAATCAAACAGACATCGTGGGAAATCGTGTATAACGTGATCGATCGACGTTCGATCGACGGTTGTATATCACGTCTGTAATTTGCAAGCATCCTTTCAGTCTTGAGTTTCGAAATGGGTAACGCAATTGTAATGTATTTACTGCAAGGGAAGAAAAAGAAGATTGTTGGAAGAGTTTAGTCGTGTAATCGAAGCTGAAGTTTAGTGGCACTAACCCGCTGCCGTCGAGCTATAAGGAGCCAATTAATTTAACGAAGTGCACCATTACCTTCCTCTTGGTGTCGGATAAGCAAAATCAAAGGCCCAAACTGCTCGAGAACTCGACTTACCTTTCTCTTCTCCTTTCTTCTTCTTTTCTCTTCTGCTTCTTCTTCTTCTTCTTCTTCGTTTCACGAGGGAGAAGGTATCACGCGACTCACTTCGACTCGGATTCGAAGAGTCGGGTATTTCTCAGATCGACGAGTGCCTAACGCACATTCCCTTCTTCGTGGATTTTTTCCCTTTCTTCTGCTTCTTATCCGACACGCGAGCGAAATTCTTTTCCGCTTCTCTCAGTTTTATCGTCGCAAGATGTTTACCGTCTGGCCGTCTAATTAGCCACGATATACAGCGCAGAAACCTTTGAATTCTATCTTTTCAACTGTTTCTTTCCCCTTTTTCTGATTTACAACGTTGTAATGTAAGAGTTACGCGGTTGAAAAAAGGAAAGAAATATAGACGTTGCGTTCGAACGTAAAAAATTGCATGAATTAAGCTTTTAATCCGACAATTTGAAATATACGTATCATGCGGAGAGATTAGTCAGAGATTTCACTAATACACGATAAAAGATCCACGGACGTAATACGGTTTCCTTTTAATGTTGGTTTAATATTAAACCGCGTAATGTGGTTTAACAATTTATTCGCGCTGACTCGCGCGTAAAACATTATTAAACGCAATCGAGTTAGCCGAGGCACGCGCGAATAATCAAGCTGCATGGTAAGTATGTATTCTCGTTCAGGCAATTAGAAAGTTCGTAATTCGATAAAATATATTTCAACGGTATAATTTAATCAGCTGTCGTTCGTTTTATTCTCAATCGAACTGGCTACTATCTCATTGTATTATCTCCTTCGCGCATGTGTGTGTATGCTCTTGAATTATCGCGAGAAAAGAAATATCAGTGATTCGTCTATGTCAAAATCTCATTACCAGAGTCAATATTTACCGTACGAAGACTTTTTCAACCTCGTTCGACTCGAACTTCTAATCGGAACGCGACATATGGGTCAGCACGTTCGTTCACTGGTTTGTTCGCTGACTATTCCTCGTGGAACACTCATCGAGTGTTAGAAGGTAGCTTGAGAGTTAGTTGTAATAACAGCGATTCCGTTAAGCAGGCACAACGACCGAGAATAAAAGTAACTCGCTAATGGGTTGAAAATGCAGCCGGAATAAACGTTAATGGAATAAACATTTTCCGAAAAGCGTCTACTCCCGTCCTAGAAGCAGACTTCTCCGCTTCTAGGAATAATATTTACGTAACCGGGTCCGTTCCACGCACAGGAACCGGAGACTGCTGCTTAAGGAAAGAAAATAACATCGCCTGGAAATATCGAGGAGCGCGCGTTGTTCTACTCGCTTGGATTACGTGGAGATCTAGAAACACCCACGCAAGTCGAACAACGGTGAAATCGCGAGAAAGCGATACTTTTCTTACGGTTAACATGCAGTTTGTTCTGTGTTACGTTTCCTTGTTTCGTTCGAGGGTGGAAGTATCGAAGTGTTTACGCCACGTATAGTTGAAAATGTAGATTTCGCTTTGGCATTTAAAGATCGGAGGTTCTTAACGCGGAATTTTATAATTAATCTGTTGATATCGAGGGAATTTTCGCTTCTAAAATTCACCTACACGATTTGAGAAAAAACTGTAACTCAACTACATCAGAAATATATTGTAATATTTTGAAATAAATAGAATTCGTATTTTCTCTAATTTCTTTCATTCAAATTCCCGAGGTTTCACGACACGCCAACAATGCTAGAAATATTTTCCGAATCGTGGTATTATTCTTCTCAGAACAAACCGTATCCCCTTTATGGTGTCCCATCATTTCACCGGAAGGTAAATAGCCATACACGCAAACAGTATGTAGACAGACGTGCGTTTTACAAGAAGGCAACAAAAGAGCCTGTAAATTCAAGATAAATTTCACGACATCCAACCATCCTTGCTTGGTCGTTTCACCGTAGGGGTGGAGGGACACCTCATCCGAATTCTTCGAACGTCTGGAACGCAACTTTTCCCGGCGACTCGTTCTCTATATAAGCAACAAGCTAGACGCCTTCGTAGGAGGCAAACGGGCGAACGTTCCTTTGGATAGCGGCACGAACGGAAGAGAAACGAGAAGAAGGGACCTTCCACGTACGACTCGGATATTTTACTGCCAGCGACGAAACAATAAGGGCAAGTTTCTGCGTGTACTTTCGAATACCACGGCCAGCGAACTTCACGAATAACCATCGGCGTAATGGCAGTTTTATTGGAGATTTATTCGTTGTGGTACCCTGGCGCAATGATGCGCGACCCGTAAACAAGAATCAACCACCATCCTCTCCTCAACTCGAACTCGGATAGAAATACACCGCGAAGAAGCTCTACGTGGGTTCCGCCGTTTTATATTCCTACCTAATTATCATCCGCTCCGTAGACTCTTCTTCCCGTAGAGTTCGTTGCGTCCACGATCGAAACGACGCGACGACGTCTCGTTTCCTGGCTAGTTTCTTCAACTGAACTTCGAATCGATGAACGCGGATCGTGGTTTTCAACTTCCTTCAACGTTCCACTTGGGCTGAGGAGATTGCTACGTATATCACGGACGTTGATAAATTAAACAGGGTTTTTTGTTTCGCATCGAGATCGAAGGATTAGATGCGAGATAATTTTGAATGAAAGAATTAGGTTGATCGTGATTTTTAATCGTTTGAACATCACGGAACTCTGCAAAAAGGTCGCGCTTCTTTCGTTTCCTTTCCTTTTTTTCTCGTTTTTGATAAATAAAAAGAATCTTTTAACTCCGAGGTTTATGAAAGAATAGATTTAGGTAACAATAAAGACACGCACTGATAAAATCCAAACGTGCGGTTACTGAACAGTAGAAACGGGTGAGAACAATTAAACATTGAGGAAATTCGAGAGATTTATCGGAATAAGCATTTTATAAATGATCAGTACCCATAATTGTCGCTTCTTATTTCACATTCTCTCATCTTATTAAATTTCATATAAAATATCAATTTCAACGAAATTCGAGAATTGTATTTTTTTCCGAGAAAGAGACCACCGTGTACGAGTCCGTATGCAGTTAGACACTTTCCATTTTATTCATACGACACTCTATCCAGACCGTGTATCCCGCTCATTCGTCAGAAAGATCGATCGATCGTGGACCAGGAACGGGACGGCCCGTTTTGTCTCTTTGCAGCGTAGATATCATCTTCCATAGTGGGAAGGGAGGACAGGATATTAATATAGTGGAATATGCAATGAATGATAGGGCAAAACGATACTCGATATGCTCTGTCCGCTTCGTGTGCGTTTAAACGTGCCAGAGATACGCGGTGTTAACGAGCAACATGATCGTAAGAGAGCTCGTTAGAAGCGTATCAATCGAAGATAATTGTTAATGAGGCCCCGCGAGTTCTTCGACTCAAGAATCGTTATCGAGCCGTTCACGGCGCGGCAATTATAACGCGGGATAACGGTGGCCGCTCGTGGTGGGAACGGGACACCGTGGATCCCTTAATTGCTTAGAACTTTTACGACGTGCGCGAATAAATTAGTTTTCGAAAGCGTTCGTCGACGGTACGGTGGAAAACTTTTACGACGAACTGCAACTGCGAACTCGATTTTCACAATGATCATGGCGGAAGAATTTTCGACGAGATATTAAAGATTAATTCCTGATGTTCTTTTATTAACGACACTGTCGATAAGATTTGTATTAATTTCGAATATACATGAAATTTTGAACGATAATGGATTTGCTGGACAGGAAATTAAATCTCTTAAGCACTTCGTGTAAAACTAGCAAGCGAAACAATTACCAAAAAGAGTAAAAGTATCGATTCCAAAGCTCGAGTGTCGATATAAAACCGTTTCGTCTCTCAAGGTGCGTTTCAACTCCGTAGCGCGCGGAGCGTGAAGGAGCGGCTCTCTTCTTCTACCGCGATTAAATTTTCGCGAGCGGAGAATTTCCTTTCGGCCGGTGGGCCGAGAAAACGAGGCGAACTCGTTGGGATGGTGAACAAGAGGAAGCGTATAGCGTACGAGAAAGAGAGAGAAAGTGAAAGGCAGAAAGAGAAAGAAAGAGACGAAGTTCGCTTAGCTGCGGTGGAAAAGTAGCGTACACAAAGACACGGCGGAATGTGGAATAAATGAGAGGGCGGTGAAGCAAAGAGGTGAGGGTGGTAGGCAGAGCAGGAATATTCTAGACGAGTCTATCGTTACGCCACGCCGTCCGCAATCAATATTTCAGGAAAGGTGGACGACGTGGGCAGGGTCGAAAGGCACAGTGGCGAAAGTCCTGAGCCTGGCATTTACAATGAAACGAAGAAAGGAGCCCCTTCCGTCCTTCTCCACGTTGTCCTCTTCGTCTTCGTCTCACCCCCTCTCGTTCCCTCCATTTTTTCTGACTCCCTCCTCACCTCTTCGTTTCAACCACCCATTTCCATCCCACCTAACCTCCCTCCTTTTCACCATCACTACCGTACCACGCGCTGCTTGACTTGCCCGACGTCGAAGTTCACTTTATACCGACGTTCAACAAAGCCTCCTAGCCCCTTCAGGGCTTTATTAAAAATTGAGGATGCAATTTGCCTCGCGGCCCTTCGTCGGAGGCCAACGTGCTCTAAATAAGGGAAAGGATAGGCAGTGAGGTCTTGGCCTAACCGTACCACGTATACTACATCCCTAACTGTTCTCCTAGTGGAAGAGTTTCGCGTGGATTATCGGTACGAGTTGGGCGATACTGTCTGCCGTGTGTCCGTTTCGACGACATATTATTCCGCGTGTCGCGGAACGTCGCGTAATCAGCGCATCCGTGACCGGGAACGAACGGTATCACAACGTACACGCCAACGGTGCTTAAGCAACAGGTTATGAGATTGGAAGTTTTTGAATCGCGTTTGGACGCGGTTTGGAATCACTTGGAAAGTCGGTGACTTTTTCTCTGATTTAGAACTTTTTTCGCGTCACTAATGATCATTTGTTATCATTAGATAACAGATCATTACTTATTGGTACTTTATTGTGGTATATATTATATGTACGAGAGAAAAGGTATTGAATAACAGTAGTTTGATTCTGTTTAACACTTTGCACTGTAACAACGTGCTAGACTCGTGACATAGATTCTAGCTAAGGTTTGACATAAATTATTATATTAGTAACAAACGTTAAAATTAATTCTAGTTTTTCTTTTAATTTATTAAACTGAGGATTGGTACTTGTAATTAATCTATAGTACATTAGCGCGTTTTATGTAAAATGGTATTAAAACGGTGAACAGTTGATGCTTAGATGTACATTCAGCAAAAGAAATCGTAGGTCAAGGGGTTAACCTTCTGAAATTGGTTTTTTCTGTGTTTACGAAAAGAAAATTTACCAATTCATTACAATTTTATATTCTGATAAATGATGAAAAGTAGGAATCAATATTAATATAAAAAAATTGACTGGTAATAGTAATGTGATGTATAAAATATACATAGAGAATATGCAACTTTTAAGTTACACGACGCTATAGAAAGATAAACGTTATTACACGTTAATTCAATAGTTTATCGTCGTTTATTATAATTATATTTACATATATAGTTTTGATTTTAATCTAGATGAAATTAAGAGCCATCTAAAATAATTTCTTAATTTTGATTTTCAATGTTAATGTGATCCTAGTCATAATTAAAACTACTAGCAATATCTTCGTTGCGTTTCGATAAAGAATATAAAATATCGTATTATTCCGTAAAACTTTACGGTATAAATTTCATTATTAGGTAATTGCTGCAGGAAACCGTGCCTCTAAAAGAACAAGTAGCAATTCGTATTAAGATAATCCCGTTTTATACCTGACAGAGATAAAGGATCTGCCGAGTGGCACGAGAGGAACGCTTAAATTGCGAGCCATTGTGCGGCAAGTTATCGCGTGTCATCACGTACGAGTCATCGGTAACCATCCTGGGGAAAGATATCTCTAGAACATCGGGGATAGTCGCGAAACTGGAGTTTACGCTACGTGCCATGGAAACGAACTAATGCCCGGGCGTTAGATGCACATGCGTCAGACAGCTAGACACGTCTCTTTTGTCGATCGGCTAAGGCAATGCCAACAATAGACCATGGTGCATCTATTGGGCTAACTTAAGGCCAGTGCAATTTCATGCATTGAATGCCGATCGTGAAACTGTCACATTGCCTGAATCATGTATAAATCGATATTGAAACTATCTTTCCTTTTCCATTCTCCGCATTTCGAACTTAGAAAACTTAAAACCCGAGTACGATTAATTTCACTTAGTCGAAAGATAAATTTTACACAGCAATTAACGCGCAACCCATAAACCGTCGTTACGATGTTCGAAATAGCCGGCAAGTTTTCTCGAAGGATTTAAAAGGATCGTGTTAAACTTAATTACGTTGAACTCGATACGCTTTTTCGCCGCTGTATAAACATCATTTTTCATTTGCCGCGCCACCCTTGAGGCGGTGTACACACGCGGCGCGGAGCGTTAATCGCGCGTACTGTCCAATAACTCGCAGTCGGCTCATGGTTCACGGTCATTTTCTGCCTGTCGAAGCGCGTAAAATCCGCGCCGTTGTAAAACAAATTTTCCCTTGGACGCGTTACGATCTTCGGACTTGGCACGAGGGGTCGCGTGTTTCCCCTTAGCTCGTAACGTTCTACCGAAATCCCACCCACTGTTTCGCCTCGTTAAATACGGCCGCGTAATTAAAGGCTTTTCATAACGTCTCGCGCGCAACGACCGCGAGACTTGCCTCTTACCGAAAGACGAGAGAATCAGCCGTGTTCGAGGAGTTCTTGCGCCTTATTTCACTTCCCTTGCAAGTCGACGATCGTCGAGTTAACAACGACGAACACGCTAATTGTCGCCGTGAACGCGTAAGTTCGCGGCTGGATCGTTTAATCGTCGACGAGACATAAATCCTTCGACACGGCCTCGTCCTTGTATCAGCTCCATTGGCCAGACCAACCTCTATCTGCATTCGAATCCCCCGCGGTGTTTCTAATTTATGACAAGTCCACAGTGTCTATGGGGGGAACTCCCGGGGTGCGTGGCTGCGTCGAAGCCTTCCGGGATAGATTGGCCATTCGACGACTACGGCACGATTACGCGCAGCACTCGTTGCTGAGAACAATCTTCGTGTATCTGTTTTGCGAGGTATGAAATGTTTAAGTTAGTTTCATTAGTACGGTGTTTAAATTTATACGTTGATAAATTACAATTTAAGTGGATCATTTGTCGGTAATATCGTTGTGGTCGATACGATCTTTGTGAGATAAAGTCATGTGGATAATGAAAATGTGTTAAAGGTTGCGTGCTTCATCCTATTGAAAATAAAATAAAAACTATGATTTATGAACAAAAGTATTGTTGCGGAGGAGATATTGTTACCAACATTTATTTTGTTTGCGTATTGTGTTCCTAAACGTGTCATTTCTTTTGTTTCACAAGCTTTAAATATTTTTCTCATAAATTTGTTTCATTTTTTGAATTCGGAGAAGAGACTCTGAAGCGTTGTAGTGTCTTTTTTCTTTTTTATATTGTAAATAGTATTTAAATTTAATTTTATCTACGTTTTGAACATTTTTTCAAATTTTTCTACCTGAAAATATACAGTTTTTACTTTTCATTTCGATTACTTTACAAGTATGCTCGTATTTAGACCACCCTTCTAAAAATGAAGATATTCCCTTTTATTTTAAACGTATAATTCGAAACCCACGTTACTTTTGTTCTTATTTTGATTTCATATCATATGCTAAACATGTTATTCATATATACTTAAGTGTTATATGTTAAAAATTATTAACAGATTTGATAATAAATCCTGAAATAAAAATGTTAACCCATATTCATACTATCTTTTCTATTTATTGAACAGAGAGACAAAAAGAGATAATTAAAAAATTTTTTAAAATACAATCTTGATTATCTCGATGTACAATAATGCTGTATTGAAGCTGAAAGGAATATTTCGTACAACAGTTAGGAAAGAATCGCTCTCGTTTTGAGTCAAAGTGACTGTTCGATGGCAGGCTTAATCCGAATGTCACGGACGAGAAACGTTTTTCACGGGGAATTTCGGTATGTCCGGCTATTGACGCGCATTGCCCCATGAATTTAGCAGTATTTTTTTTTTCTTTATATACGCCCGTTTTCGTGCCAATCGCGGTTTTATTCACGGGGAAAAACGGGGCCCCTCTGTCGCTCGGTCCAACCTGTTACATTTTCAGGGAGTGCTCGCAAGAGAATCGGCCCCTGCCGCGTATAAAACTTGCATTCCGCAATATACTCTTGTATGCAGTGCATTTGGCTTAATGTCCACGGCTGAAAATGAAACTTCCACGAATGGTAGCTTCATGCCACCGCTACGACGGCAATCTTTCCTGCTTTTATACGCGTACTCTCGAATAACCTGGTCTAGGATGCATTTTTAATGTCTGATCCTTTAATGGAGACGACGTCGTTCGAATTTAATGCGCTTGGTTACCGTTTCGAATCTACCGAGGATCGATTTTTTATCCGCGCGGGATTTAGATAAATTCCGGTTCGTCTGTTTTATTAGAAAACATTACCTTCAGATTCTAATTCAGTTTACCTTTAAAACTCCTACGTATTTTCATTAATGAGTTAGATTGTACAGAACTAAGAGGGTAGTTTTCTTTTATTTCAGTCCACAGATGTAGATCTTTCAATTATTTTTATTTCCTACCTAGGTAATAAATAAAATTGAATCACATTTCTCTATTTACTAATTATATATATATATGAAAAAATTAAAATTAAAATTTCTGAAGGATGGTAGGACATATCCTCTGAGAATCTTGCACAAAATATTCCGGGATTTTCTTTACGCTCAGTTCAAAATATTAACTACCAAGAAGAAAACTTCCAGATACTTTTTGCCCCATCTCATCCCTAGATAACGAGATATCTTCAAATAACTAATAACGTTACCACAATTCCTCTTCGAAAGCATCAATCGTCGAAACGCGACACCGCGAAACAACAGTTTCCACGGAACCGGCGTACTTTTTCGCGACGTGATATTTTTTACAGGGAAAACGGCCGCGGCGCATAAACGTCGGTCCATCTGTTAGTAATTTGTAAGACGAGTTGGGTAATTAAAAGTTTGATGCGAGCATTAAACTCGTCGGGTTATAAAGCGTGTGTGGGGGATGCTGACCGAGGCCAGCTTTCGCTGCACATATACATGCACACAACAACCGTTGCCCAGAGAAAACAAAAACAAAAAAAAAGGTGCGAGGGAACAAGCGTGGAAATAGCGGAGGTGGCAAGAAGAAAAAAGGAGGAGAGATGGTGAAACCGTGAACAAAGTAGGGTGGAGGGGTGTCTGCCACGATACATGCATCGTTCGTAGGAGGGCACGTTGCAACGGCCATAAAGTGCTTTAGAGTGTATAATTTTTTAAATATCTTTATTATGGCCGACGTCCCACCGCCACGAGGACAAGGCACGAGTTCGTGGCGGTCGAGTCACGGTAATTGACCGAGCGAAATCTCGTCGGTGAGACGCGATAAAATGCAGCGTTGTGAAAGTTTTAATGGCGGGTCCACTCGACGGCTCGTGGACGCCACGTACTCGTCGAGGCTTGGGAAATTTTCGGTCGCCTCGACGATCTCCACGGTGATTTTTATTGTTAGCCCCATTTCCCTCCCGTCTACCATGGACGCGTTTTCGTTCGTTATCTGGCGCGTGGCCGACAACTGCGATATATAATCGTCTAGGTAAACGTCCGTTACCCGGTGTCGTTCTTTCACGTTTTTCTCTTCTTTTTTTTCCCTCGTGATCTTCTTGAACAAAATCGTGTATACTCAGCCAAAGCTAGAGCTGTGGTTGTTGCTTTAATCCAAGTTTGTGCGATTCAATTTCGTAAAGTTGCCCGATTACTATTGGCCCGCTTAATTACTCCGGGGTTTGCTTTTGTACAGTCCTTTATCGCCGTAATTTGTCGGTTCGTTTCACGGACGAGACAATCCAGCGGCACGATCGGCGAACTGCCATTGCGGTTTCCGGATTGCACGTTGGAAATTGACGGTAAGATATCGGAGAAAAAATTCAATGAAAGCCGGTTAATTATGCTTCCCGTTCCGTGTTCCACGCCGTACGTACGTATGTACGTTCGTACGAATACGAAGCTCGTTTCCTGCTTTCTTTTTTTCCTTTCATCGACTTATTCTCCTTTCCAACGGTTCTCTGTTTTTCTCTCCACGTTTATCGGCTGTTCGCGGCAGGATGCAAACGTGGAGAATAATACGTACGCGCGATTGATTTCGCGACTATCGGGGAAACGTCAATCTCTCGTCAATATCTGGGTGGAAACGTACCACCCAGCCGACCGTGTGCTCGCGTATCGTTTATAAAGTTACTGCTTAGACACGTGGAAAATAACGTTTACGTTTTCCGTACGCCGCCAGCCGGATACCCGATAAAACTATGACAGCCGACCGAAATTATGGCGTCCCTCCTCGAATGCGCCACTTGGTTTTACGTTGTTTTCTGATATTTTCTTTTTCTTTTCCTACAGAATTGTTACAGGACTTTTGTTAGTCCTGTAAGTGCAGAAATACACGAAAGCAATATGTTCTGCTGTTCGAATTTTGTGAATTTAATCAAATTTTTTTTCGTCTTAGTACTTCATCACAGGCAGTAAAAGGCAGTAACCATGGACAATTTTTTAATTCCTCAATAGAACCATCCATAACAATATAAAAGGTACCAAGTGACTTGGTGTAAACCAGTATATGGTTTTTGAAAATCGGTGTATACCTAACAATAATAATACTATTCATAAATAAATCACACAGAATTAAACAATTACAATTTTGGTTTATTTTATTTTCATGTTATTGAAAGCTAGAAATGTATTAGAACACAAGATGTCTCTTTAAAGTGACTTGAAGCCTGAAGAAAAGAGTTACTTATAACACAATTCCGATCGAAACGAGCCTAGAAAAAGTTCTAAAAACTCTCTCCTGACGACGTACTAATAATCTCCCCGAATCTAAACTTATTAAAGACCGATCGTTCACCACCATCAAAGAGTACTTACCTTCAGAACTTCCAATAATTGCAAGAAATCGAACATCGAATTGTCCAATGAACCCTACGGGCGTTTATTTCCTCTGAGAAACTTCTTCAACTACATATCATCCGGTGCAAAGTACGGGCTGTCCGATCGAATCGCAGCCCATAAAACCGCGTGGCCGTAAAATAAAATCATTCAAACGGCTCCGTTGGCCGAGGTAGTTATTAGCCCTTAATCCAGCTGTTGCCGTCGTACGCGGCGACTTTTGCATTCCCGTTAATCAAAACGTTACGGGTTGCCCGCGGGACACCGTACGAATTGAACCGTTAAATTCGCGTATAACGCGGCTTCACGGGGGATATCGGCATGCATACGCATCGCCACGCGATCCACGGGATTGTTATTGCACCTGCGTGCGTGCGTCGCCGTGACTTTTTCACTCGGCGCCGCGTTTTATATCCACAGGCTCGAACAACCACACGTAAATTGCCTGAATGGCGAATAAGGAAATTTTTACTGCGCCAATTTCTCTCTTTTCACTGGTAGTAGAGGAGATGAGGGTGAAATTTTATGCACTCGTAATGCGGTAGTATTGGAAATATAAAGTATTCTTAAGATGTCTTCTCAGTATTCCTTTTTTGTATTTTCCTTATATTTTAACATCTCGAAAATATGTGCACAGAGTATTAAAATGTAATTCTCAAAAATGACAGCAATAGGAAGCGACGCGTTCGAGTTTGAAATTGTAGTTGAAGCTTTAAAATTGACAAAAAGCTAAAAGTTTGATTGAAAAGCCAAATTTGGCAGGCATACTCGGTAGATGTTGGAACTAGAATTTGCATATATTTGAGGAATTCAACTTTTACGGTCAACAGAACTATCAGTTAGTCTCTACTAAAATCGAAAAATATCTTTGAGCTGTCGTTATTTATTTATTTTTTTAATTTTTCAATAAATTCTTTTTTTCTTTTATTCTTTTATTTTTCCAATTCAAACAATAGTCACGTGTCATCGAATTCAGAATCTGTCTGCATTTTGTATTGCAGATAATTAGAAAAGTAATATCAGGACTATCATCCGGAAGCATACATTTCTAGGAGCTTTATTTCACAATAGATGGATATTTTCACTAGCAAAAATAATTTTTATATTTTTAAAATATGATAAAATAAGCCCTCAAATTTTCGAAAGGATACGTGTAAGCCTTGCTCCTTTCTAAAATTCCCGAAAAAGGACTAATAATGTTCTTTTATAGGAAAGTTCCAATTATTAAGAAACATTTCTTTTGCAATTTAATATCCAATCAATACTAAATTTCCAATGGGAACAATCCATTTATGGTTTAATGTTTCAACCGCTGATCGAGAGTATAATTAATTCGGTTAAATAGTTACCTTAGCAGAGCTAATACATAATTTGGTTTCACTAAACGTAACCGCATCCGATCGTATTCAAACAGATTAACAGACGCAACTACACTCTGTTAATACACATTAATCTCTGTTGTTGAACGTAGAATTTGGTAATCAGAACAGTGCGTTTAATTGAAAATTTTCGATCGCTCTGTAAAATATTTTTAAATACGTATAACTGAAACTGCTGAAATGCTTCCTCATATTTGGATATATATTATTAAGTTTGGAAATATCTGAGTAGATTTACCAGGGTCTTGACTATAACGTCAGGCTAGGCCCCATGAGACGGAACAATCTACGTTCCGCGAATCTACCTACCAAACCAAATCTCCTTGTATTCCCAGCAATCTGACTACGTTGTACAGAATTTGAATAGGCTTGTGTATTGGTTATTATATGAAGTTGTACAGTTGCAACTTGATCCATCAAACTCTCGCGTGGCTGAGTCTGTTCTACCTGCACGCTGTCTATGTCTGACTAATTTTACAGTATTCTACTTGTATATTCCTTCCGGTATTGAACTATCTAAAACTTTTACTACACTTGTACATACAATCTTCAACTGTGAAACTTACATATAATTTCTTATAAAATTACACAACAGTACGAGATTAAAAACAGGTTAAATCGATAGGAATTTAATTGAAAGAGATCCTTCATATATTTCGTAATCGCAATGAAAATAACAGTTTCGATTTATACACCTTAAATTCTCATAAATCAGACAATATAATATGGCCAATGAATTTTAATTTATTAAGCGTACATATTTTTGCATAAAGAATGTACCACGAATCTCGAAAGTTACTCAAATGATTAGCCAGAACGTTCAAGTTCCAAAAACCAATTTAGTACCAAAAATATGACACAACGAATCAGAGATCTCCTAGAGAACAGGTTATACGCGTATGCATATTCATTATCAACTAGGCGTGCATCTCGCAGCCTGCTTTATCCTTCTTGATGCTCAGAAACGTCGGCATTCTAACGACGTCGTTAAAACGCACCGACATGGATGAACGAGAATGATAGCGGTCCGGTCGCTTGGCGGGAGGGTTTAAAACAATCATTTCCATGTCCCTCGTCTCGCGGTAGTCAACGGGGCGCTTTGTTTCGTCAACCAGAGCCAATTTGTTCGTTTGTCAGTCGCGGAAGGATCTCGTCGGTTCGAGTCTCGCAGAGACACCGGGAACCGACGTGTTGCCGGCTAGGCGATGAGGGAGAACACAGAGAAAGAGACGAGGAAACGCAGATGGAATATAAAACGAGAAACAGAGAAACTCCATGGTGTTCCTCTAGACAGAAAGAGATAGAGAAAGAGAGAGAGAAAATTTCGATGTCAAAGAGGCCAAGAAAGACGTAGTGTAGACGAAGAGGAAAGGCCGTAGAAGGTCTAGAGGCGCTTAGTTGTCGAAGTACAAATTAGATTATGCGTCGTGTCGCTGCGGGGGTGCTTCGTCCCGTTTGTTCGTAGAAAAGTTACAGCCCTGTCTCGTTTCTGACGCCGGTCCTCGTGCGGTTGTCCCTTTTACGATGGCACCAGCCACGAAAGACCCTTTTCTGGTCGACTCTCTCGAGTCCCCTTTCCGAGGGAAACGTTCGCTGGCCCCGGACGATCCCGCGGGAAAAAATATTTCAATATTTACTTAAAGGTGTCCGGGAAATGGAATTTTTTCCAATCGGATTATGGAAATTCCCTGGGTTTCGAACGATTCGCCTATGGTTTCTCGTGGGTTCTTTTTCCCTTTTTTGTATGTGTATGTGTGTTTCCTTGCCTCACGAATTCACGCCGCAGTCAACATAGAAAGCAACACCGTTTCGTTAGTTTTTAATCGATCGTTTCACCGTGATTGGAGAAGTATTTCCTAAGAAGTGTCGAGGTCGTCTTTTCGAAGATCGTAACAAACTTCGTGGGTGAAATTCGATCTCATTAACGTGGAGCAGTCGAGAAGTTGGTCCACCCGTGCCGTAGTTATGGCAGGCGAAGTTGACTTTAAGATGGATACGGTTAAGGGAGCAAAGTCGAGAGAAGGATCGATTTAGACGAAGGTTGCTACCAAGGCACGAAATCTTATTACGTATTAATATCAGTCTTACGAAGGTATTTTGTAACTTTCCTGTGCTCTTCCGTTTCTGTCTTCCTTCTTCTTGTCTTGAATTATCGCACGTCCTCGTAACACCACGACGAAACGGAGGTTTATCTCTGTACGCTAAGGATAACGACTGAAATCTTCACGATTTCCACCGTGAAACTTTTTTCTTCTTTCTTTCTTTCCTTCGGAAGACACATTACACCTAACACTCTTCGACATCTTCTGTATAACCTATTAAATCGACCGTGTGATATTACGAACGGTCGTCAGGGCATCGAGCCAGCTTATTTCCTATGGTAGGGCTATTAACCCAGAGACATTTAGTCCGCCTATAACTTTCCAACGAACAGCGGAGAGAAAGGTAGGAAGGGTTTCTGAATGAAATGCACGCTATTTCCCGTTGAAACTGTGTACGTCATAGTTGTGTTACATAGGAATACGAATGACTCCATTAAAATGTCCTAACTCATATAACAAATCTATATAACTAACCAATAAACCTAAACCAAACTAACCGAAG
Organism: Anthophora plumipes; assembly: GCA_951804975.1. Classification (NCBI taxonomy): domain Eukaryota; kingdom Metazoa; phylum Arthropoda; class Insecta; order Hymenoptera; family Apidae; genus Anthophora; species Anthophora plumipes. The sequence continues at coordinate 23,087,571 of OX638112.1, read as the reverse complement.
GGTTTGTTTTACATAATAAGCTTCACCCCCTAATCGAGTAGGAAGGCAAACAAGGAATTCTCAGCATATTTTTCTTCCGGAACACCAGTGTCCCATCGTGGTTCCCTGTTTATGTTTCTCCACAGTGGCGACCAAAACCAAGAGGGAGGGAGTGACAACCCTCGTTCGTAGTTCAAATAAATGCTAACCACATTATACACGTCATGTAGTATTTTCGTCGCGTCGCTGGAATGATCTAGCTCTACATCCCTTGGCGATATTACCTCGACGCCATTAGTTCACATCAGCCGTAAGCAATTACCAATCATTCTGATGGATCCTCGTAATGTATCATTTGTCATTTAAATTGAATTAGAAGCGCGATAAGGGGGAGAGGGAGGAAGGGGAAGAGGCGAACAGAAAATGATACTTAGGACTTGGTTATTTCTCAGTTGGCGCAGCTGCGTGTATAAATTAAGTTTTCGAAATTTCTGTGGCGCGCGTGTATCGATCATTCGTCATCCACCATGGCGAGTCCATGAATTTTCCTGGGGGGATTCTAATTTACGGACCAGGACGCTCTTCGTGTTACTATGAATATTAATCCGGAAACGGTCGATTTGCCCGTGGCGTATTCATTAACCGTATTTATTGACCGCAATTCGTCAACCATTGTGTTTCGTTTCGTAATGCCGCTTATTTACGGAACGTTACGACGATCGTTGTTCACCGTGTGCCTGCTGTTTTTGATTAACGTAAACAATGAGAACGAACAGGTCCCCGTTTATCGCTTGATTTTGATACTGTCGCGAAACGGCGCACGCACGCCTGTGTATTTGGCACACTCTGTTGCATTTATCCGGCATGATTGTTTGGACGAAATTGGAATTCCTCCTGTTTCGATTTATATAAATGACGTACAGCCGGATTTGTCGGGGAAATTTATCCGTTCCGTTTTCGAAGAATGTTTACAGATAGATTAGAAAAGAAGGAAGAATCAATCTTTCGATCTTAGTTTTTTCTTCCGCTCTTTCTGTGAAACTTTTTTGAAAATTATCAGTACGTAATTTTGCAAGAATTTCACGACTCTTTTCGATATATAAGGATTTTGAAAGAAGTACGAATTTGCGGAAAATCTTCGACTATACCGTTGCATCGCGTACGAAACGCGACGAGTCGAATGAAATTACGCGGATAAAAGTTATTTAAAGGTAATCGATTCTAGGCGAGACGGTAGGCGGAAATAACTCGCGTCATAAGCTTGATTTTATGAGGAAATAGTGTGACAGGTCGAAATCGAAGCCGAAGCCGGTATCACTTAGCCGGTAATTCTACTTTGCATGAAACCGAGACGAGCGCGTAAGTAAACGTCAGCGCGCAGAGACGTGGCGCGGTAGCGTGCCGGGATCGATAATGCTCGCGTCGATTTTACAATTCATGAATTCATAATTCAAGCACCGTCTCCCCGGCTAGAGTGGCACACCGTCACGCCGCTTTTCGGTCGAACGAAACGAGCTAGTCGAGCATCGAACTACAAACCGTCGAAGTTATGCCGAAGCTTGTAAACAACAATTAGAAATTCCAACGGGGAAACTTCTTCAACTTTCTTCCGTGTACTTTTCCTAAAGGCTTTCGAAAGCGTGGCCGATTCAACAAGTTTTTCCAGGAAATCAAATTCGACGATGAATCTTCACGGACTAATAAATTCCGTGTTCTGTTTGCGAACAGAAATCATCGTCGTTATTCGTAGGATCCTTTTCCGCCCTTCGCCAGAATAACGTTCGGTGACGTTAAATCCACCGCATTTACGTATTCCCACGATTCATCCTCGTTCTTCCCATAAAATTCGATGACCCGTGAAACCTGCCGAACCCCTTTAAGCACCCTTTGTCTTTGCCTTTTTATCCACGAAGGGAAGAGAACGTAGAGTGAAACTCGTTCATCTTCGAGATGGAGCTGCAATTAAATTATACAAGTGTGAACTATTCGTTCACATCGGTCGTGTATCTTCCCAATTAATTTAATTAGTGTCTTAGAAATTTCAAAGTTCAACACGTCTTATTTATCGAATATAATCCGAAAATACGTGCAACTGATAAAACAAAAATTCATATTAAAATTGTTAAAATTGTAAATTTCTACAAAAGTGAAATTAATATCTATGTGAAAATTAACCCTTTCCTTGCAGCGAATATTTTAGTACGTCGCACATGTGGCAGATGTTCAATAGTACCAACAACATTCGTTGTTTCGATCGTATTCGTATTGTTTTAAAATTGTTTTTACCGAATTAAAGTGAAAGTGCGCAAAGGATAAAATTAAGAAATTTTGTCGGAAAAATGGGGACCAACATTAATAAAATCATTAAAATAATAGTACCAAAAAAATGTATTTGAAATTAGAACGAAAATGTATAGTTTTCTAAATTGTACAATTTTTTAAATTCAATTAAACCAACAAATTTTTTTAATTTTTTACAATGTAAACAAAGAAAACACTGCAGCTTCAGATAATCGTCTCATAGTACGTCGAAGAGGTTCTAAAATTTCCTAAATTTAAGTATACCAAAGAAAATTTTCTATTATTTCTCACAGTATAAGCAAAAAAAGTAAAAAGAAAGAAAGGAAAAAGACTCTGCAGCTTAAGATAATCATGTTATAGCACGGCGAAGATATTCACTGGATTAAAATCGACAGACTTTTCAAGATAATCAATGGAAAGTTATTTTTACCCGGAACCGAGCGATGTTCTTCGAAGGAAAGGAAAGTGAGAATACGAGTTATGCGTCACGGTATCGGTCGGCTGTCACATTTTGAGCGGCATACTCGAGGTGACAACTTATTTCCTCCGACGGTGTTACCCAGTGTCCCAGCTTGGGCTTTGTTCGATGAATAATATATGGCAGCGAGCGTCTGCATTGTTTTGCGTAGTCCAACTCGCGCGGCCATGCACGCATGCACGATGCACGCACGCATGCACCCTCGCATGCACCGGATGCTGTGCTCGTCCCCTCCTGCGCAGTCTACGCGATTTCCCGCTACGTGTCCGCGTATACCGCGACGTATCCGCCCCGCGAGAAATCAACTTCGTCGAAACAACGTCCAAGGATATCAAAAGCGCCGACCTAGCTTCCTCGAGAATTATACCTAAATTCCTCGGTGATTTCGGTCCGAGAAATTACATTCGAGTTCTTCGATGATCGTAAAATAATTAACTAACCGCATGCCTTTGCAAAATCATAGCTTTTACGACCGAGCAATTATTTCACAATTAAAATTCAGAAATTCGACAAAACAGGTTAACGCTTGTCGCGTGAACAAGTGAAAATCGTTAGATTATTTTACCTAGGAGTAGATCGAAACGCGTTGTCGTTTCACGTGCAATTCGCGTCTTCGTATATCTTTGTTAGTTTACACCGATGCGTACGTGACGCGACTGCCAGAATTAACTGAAACACGGGATTAAACTCGATACCTGGAGCAACGGTGAATTTTACAACGGCGGACCGACATAAACTCGAATAAACTTCGTCTCCATTCTATTTCCCCCTACCCCTTTGCAACTTACCCCCACCACGTTGTGAGATTGCTTTCGCCCTTCCAGTTCCCATCGGCATCTAAAGAATTCATAAGATCTACGAAGGCATCCCTTTCGCGGTAAACAATCGTAAAACCCGACCCACGTTTCTCTTTATTTTTGGTTAAGCGAATATTTTAGGATTGCAATCCGTTTCTCGTGGTTGTTGTTGGTGGGGTGAAAGAAAAGGAGAAAGGGGAACCTTGGTTCCTCTATATATATTTACCTCTCTCTCTCCCCCTCTTTTTCCAGGTGAAATTAAAAATATTTTCCAAATATTTCGGGAAATACTTCGCGTGAAACTTTTCCAGTAGGGAGCACGTCGCTTCGCGGAACATTCGTTAACATAAATGCATCCTTTGTACGCGACTCCTTGCCTCTTGCATATTTGCACGTTGGAATTTTGACGAATCGCGTTCAAATAAATTGGCCGAAACGAAATGTTTCTCCTGAAAACATTGCAGTATTTTCAATACCGTTGTGCTGTACGATGTATTTGGCATTCGTATATCGTAAATGTGTACTTTTCCTGTGTTTCGTACGTTTCACAAATTACTAAACCTTTCCTATCAGGTAGGAATAAATATCGTTCAATTATTAGCAAATATACTCACGTTACTCGCGTTCAACTCTCCTTTCGTGTCGTTTCAAAGCAATGAATCTATATACATATACAGCGTTTCACGAACTCTGTCCACTTAAATATCTTGGTTATTTCAAACAATGCGAGAAAATGTTACTTACAAAAGTTGTAGGATTTAAGAAATTACATAATATGATCTAAATGGTATTCATGCAAGTGGAGGCGTAGAAAAGACCATTAGAGATCACTCTTGTTTTTTTAAATTAAACGTCTAACTTTTCATGCCCATTTTCGATAGATCGATGTATTCTAAATATAAAAGTACTAAAGTGCATTTGTCCTAAAACGTACCATTGCTGAGATATTTGACATTTTTCATTCTATTACTTTCATTATGGAACGTATTTATTTGACGTAATAAGCTTTTTTACTATTTTGTAAACTTCTTTTTACTTCTGTGCATTATTCTTTTCAATAATATGAAAAGAAACGCTCTCGTGTTAAAACTGGGGTCCAAACGGACCCGAGCACTGTCGATCGAGTATCAACACCGACAAAATTTCACTGCTGTCAAAAAATAAAGTCGTTAACATTCCAGAAAGATAACGACACATCTTTCTCTTTTCAAAAGTGTAATAACATCGAACTGCTCCGTGTAACGTGGTAACGTTCAACACGTCTCGAATTACATTCTGGCAGAAATATGAGTGTTCGAGCGACAGCGTGTAAGTACGTTGGAACGTGTGTGCGACGCTTGTAAACGGCAACAGAGGAGCGACAGGAAAACCTTAATATCGACGAGTACTTTTAATCGAGCTGGGGCCACCATTATCGCCGGTACTGGTAGGGACATGATTACCAGTTAGCCACTGAGAGAGTATGACCGGTCGGTTTCGATGTTCCCGCAGCTGGACGCACAGCGGTTGGTCGCTTTGCGGTTATGGCGCAAAAGACCCGGCAAGAATTAACCGTACAATCAAACGGCAATTCTTTATCTCCTTTCTTTCAGACTGAAACCCTTTCTCTTCATGCTTCCCCTCTTCTACCATCAATCGAAGTGAAATCTCAATTTCAAACGTGCGTTTGCCATTTCAAATTGGCCACGGGACCCCTCGAATTAAATTGACTCGATGATTGACTGTTTTATGCACCGTTCCGATTGGAAAGCATCGTTTTTCGTGACAGCGGTCGACGGAGTGCTTTTGTAGCGCGAAATCTCTACGTCGACGAACGTTTTCCGTTTCGAGGGACGCAGGAGATATGTCTTTATTCCTGTTATTTGAAGGATTTTTATGGGAGAGGATTTGTATGAGAATTTCCTAAAATTCTGATTTGCCTTTGGCTCTCTTTTTTTTTATATTACTGCAATTGTTATAGGAATCGATTAATGTGCATGCTCACGTACAATAGAAGGTTTGATAAAAAAGAAACGTGATAAAAATTTACTTGCGAAAAATTGGTCTAATTTCTAATAGAACAATCTTTCGACAGTTCTATTTTTTACACATTTGAAAATAAACGTTTAAAAGCGTCATCCCTTTAAGAATATTTTTCAATTTTGAAAATTGACAAAAGTCACGCGAGATCAAGTTAGAAAAACTATCAAATTCAAATCTATCTGAAATAGAAATAGGCTTATAAAAATTATAAGTCATATCTCGTACAATAAACAGACACAAAGAAAACTGAAGATTCTGTAAGAGAGACACATTGAAAAGTTGCTTTTACAATTAACTCGTAACATTTTCTAGCTATTTACCACGAACCGGAAGTGGCAAGAACAGTAAGAACTCTTTAAGAACACCACAACCTCACGAGCGCTTCAAGGGAGCACGACTTCTACCCGGAAGCTTCAAGTAGCATAAACATCGAGGGCCACGAACAAGGATCTCCCCAATCATTGCTCTGTGTACAAAGTGGCGAGCGCGCGGCGCGTAACTGCGTCACGTAATTCGCGCAAGGACTCGAAGCAGGAACCGAGCAATAGAAGGAAAAGGCTCGATGCCGACGAGTGGATTTAATCAAATGACCGCTTATTATCACGGCGGGGAGACAATTGATCAATTAGATAATCGTCCATACGGGCGTGCAGCAGTTCCAACAGTCGCGAGGCGTATGCGAAACTTCGTTGCACATTTCAAATGGCCATCCTCCACTTCACCGGTCCCCTATAGCTGAGCGGACACGGTCCCACGCGAGTCGTCGCGTCCGATCGCTTCGATTAAAAAGATCCTAACCCCTAGTTCTCGAGCATAATTTAGCTGGCCAATTCGACAAGCGTCATTTTCGAGCACTTCGTCGCGAAGCAGCTCAAGCACGACTCGCGAAGTGGCCTCGAGAGGATCGACCGATCGGATCAATTTCATCGAAGCCACTCCTGCTATTGCTCTAGATGTCACCGACAGGGTGCTTGGGGAGAGACACCAACCCTTTCGTCCCTAGCACTCGTCGCGTGGACGCCTAGTCGCTCGAAAAGGACCTGCTTGGCAACCATAATATTCTCGGTTGTAAGAACTATACGTCGTAGGTTTAATATATTCATAACGTTATTGGTGTTATTAGAGTGTCTTGCAGATTACACAGAGCAGCCATTTTTTCTGAATAATTTCTATGAGTAGGTATTATTATCAATAGTATGAATTATATTGTTTTAGGAAATTTCATCTGGTTTGAAAGCACATTGTCATTAATGAATATTGAGAACGAGTGTTAAATAATTTTTGGAAAATTGTGTAATATACTGTGTAAAAAATTGCAAGGTGTTTTACATATTTTGTTTTTTATGAAATGTATTTTAACTTTATTTAGAGCAGATGGATTTATTTTCAAAGCTATTGGTCATTTTTAAGATAGAACACTTGAATGTTTATCGATACCATATTTACTATATGATATGAAATCAAAATAAGCTATATGTAACAATAAAACGATCTTATCTGAAAAATGTTTTAAAATGGCAAAATAAATGCAGATCATTATTTCCTCTGAAATATTTCTTTTCTACATAAATCGTAGTTTCATCTCATTCTCAATAGAACGAAGCACTTAACCTAATTCAATATTTCAATTGGCCCATATTTAGCCCATATTCTTTACTAAATATATGTTTTTTGACGACGTTAGAAAAAGAAGGCTAAACTAGAGAATACACTTTTCATGTTTAAACATCGCCACGAACATCTGTCAAAGATATCAAACTACTAATGAGAATACTTCACTTCACCCAGTTCATAAATTGGATTTATATATCTACCCTATCATCGAGCCAATTAATTCCATTAACTCTTTTATAAAAAAAAAAAGTTCCCCAAAGCTGGTCATAAAATAGGCGATTTAATATAGAACACTTCACTTCGTTATTTCCTTATTTTTCTACAATTTATAACTGTACTCCACCGTTAACCCTTTCCACTTATTCGACACGCCCCTGCCACGACATTTATATCCAAGATATCGACTGCCCGTCCAAGAGTAGTCACGTTCAAAAATAGTTCGTTCCCCGATGGTTCGCGCGCGACGGTCCAATTATAAAAGGCTGCTACGAATTTGCCGAGCAATTTTGCCTCTTTTTCAAAGGACACTCTCGGCGTATCCGCGATACCGGAGCGTCGCGCTGACTGGTGACTTCCTGTTGGCAATTAGAGGAGGGAAACAGGGGCAAAAATAATGCCGCATGAAACGTGCTTGAAGTTCTAACGACCCGTTGAGAGGGACAACGACGGACCAACGGTATCTCACCCCGTTCCCGAGAATATTTGTCTTCGTGCATGACCATTTGACATCCGATACTTCGTCGACGCTGCGACGACGACGCCTGAGGAAACGAAGACGGTCGACGCGTCCCCTTTGGATCGTCCTCTATCTTTTCACGCCGCGCGATTCCGCGAAAACGTGTCAACGGCGAGAGCTTGCTAATTGCGTGAAATATTGGAGCACGTCGGTGGCCGTGTGTTGACTCGATGTTTTGCGCCTCTTGGCCTGCCGCTTTTTACTTGGAGAAGTGGAGCAGGGAAATTGGGGACTGAGCAAGAGAGGTATGAATGAACAGAGGGCCTGCACTTTGAAATGAATGATAAGATAACGAGTACTTTTGATACATTCTTTTTTCTCTGTGACCATTGGGGACGTCGAGAGAGATTAATGAACGTTGAGATTTTTATGTGAATGTAAAGTAATAAGTAATTTCTTGTTTTTTCTTTTACTTTGGTATCGTGTTGGTGGACGAATAAAAATGGTCACTGAGATATAAGCTGTGAGCGTATTTAATAGTTAATTTCCTTAGGGACACTGGCACATATCTGTTCGTTTAGTCTTTTCGTAAAATCTATATTCGCGATAGGAAAAATATGAAAACAGCGAAATTTATTGCTATCGATTTAAAATAAATAAAATATAATTACACAAAAAAGTTAAATTACTATTTTCTAACTTAACCCATTAAGATATTAGATACAAAGAAATGGTGTGAATAGACGAATTTTTTACTTTTCAACGTAAAATTTGTAACCGTTTAGTAATACGTTTAAAAAAACAAATCTTTCTCAAAACAAATTAATAATTTTATTTCACTATCTCGTCGAAGGAAATCTATTACATTGTTAATCGAGAAATGTGTATTATTTCAATATAACTTTGAAAGGAACTTGCCTCCAAGTATAAGAGGAAGTTCTCTGAAATATTTAAAGTGAAATTCGGTGGAGATATTTGACGAACGTTTAAATAAAGTGGCGAACTCGTGTACTCATTATTTCGCGAGCACACGGGAACTGGTCTCTTTGTGCCAGGCATACGAGAGTTTGTTTCTAATGTCGAGTACTAAAACACCACTTAATGAAAAGGGGATTAAAGGATCGAGCGGCTCAGAGGAAGATTAATCTCTTGAAAGCACGAGCGTTGTAATCCAACGGATTCTCATTATTCACATTCTATATGCCTTCCGAATTGTGTGTGTTAATCTGTCACGCCACTTTTTCCCTTTATATTTGATAATTACCGTAATATGAATGTAACTCGTGCAAATTTTTCGCACTCATTAACATTTTACAAATGTATATTAGCATTTCGTAGCTTCAATAGTACAATACACAAAATAATTATAGTTACATCGTCCTAAAAAATTCTTGTGGCTTAACCCTGTCGCTACGATTGTCTCTGTCGAGAAACAATTATATAGTACAGCTACATGATGCAGAGTATAATGGTAATACCTTTGTCCATCTATATGCATGCCTAAATTTTATTGAAATTAAAAAAAAAAATGTCTAACAAGTGCACATATCGTTATATATGTTAAGAATGTGTATCTCTGATAATGAAAAGTAGTATACAGTGATTATTTTGTGGCGAACGATCATGCTTGCCAGGAATATACGGAAATCGTTTCGTCGCGAGTGACTATGATACTTCGTAGTAACCGTTCATTTTGAAAGGAAAAGAGAAACATAACTCCATTGAAATTGAGCATGTTCATACAATGAAATACAAACGAAAGTGAAAGAAAATACAAACTTTGTAAGATATTCTCCATCATTTATGTATCTTGGAAGTTACATCTCCATTTATCTATACTTTATACATTATATTTTATTCATTTATTACTATACTATTGGATCGGTGTATTGTTACATTGTTACCAGTCAATTTTTTGATATTGATTTTCAATCAATCCCATCCTCAACATTTTTCAAAATGCAAAATTGCAATCAATCGTAACTTTCCTTCTCGTAAACGCAGTAAATTCGGGTTACAGAGGGTTAATTTCAACACAAAACTACACAAACACTTTGCCAATTTTATTTTCAAATTGAATCCCTTTTATACCATCGTTGACAATCATTTTACCTTCTTCATCAGTTTTCACACACCTCAAATACCTACATTATCTCTATCATCCATGCTTCTTTCATCCTCCCGATTCGGCGGGATGAAACTATCTTTAAAATTCATGGGAAGGATTCCTGGAACCCCCGTAATTTAAGCTTTTCGGGAACTTTAGAGAGGATGGACCCAGGAATCGCGTTCGCTTCGTAGGTCATGCGTCGAATCCCGTGATTTCGTGGTTACCACGTATTCGTGAAACCGCGCGCGCAGAATTCCAGGGGCACGCGATTGTTAAACCCCACGCCTGGCATCCGGTTCGTAAAGTTCCGCCGTGGGCAGCGGCAGGCTCGGATTTACTTGCGGCTAACGTAGTTACCTGTTAGCCTGGGGTTACGGTAAAGCTCGCTTTATCGTACCAGAAATCTCGAGGATACGTTGTCATAGTTCAACGCTTACGACCTGATTCCTGTTTTCTATTGGGTGTCTCTCTGCTTCGTACCTTCTCACCGTTGAGTTACGCCTATTGTACGTCGTCAGCCACTTGTGCACGAACACTATATCAATAATCACCGGGAAATCAAGTGTGGAATTTCCTCGAGGATTATTCAGAACTTAAGTCTACGGCTTTGAATCGTAAAATTTAATCTTCAGAAGTGTTACACGCATACTGTTGGATATTCGGTGTAAAAATTTTGACTCTGAAGTCAGTTAAGTTACAAACGAGGTTATCATATTTTATACTTACGCTCGGATAAAATCATGATTAAGAGGAATCTTCAACTTGGAGATGTTTTCTCGTTTCCAATGAGAAGTGATATACAGACACTCTCGTTAATATTCGCACATAACTTTAAAACAGAATAATTTTTGTTTAACTTAGACCACATGACGTAAACATTTTTTTTTTGTCTTTGTTTGAGAAGTTGAGAATAGGTTCTGTTAAATTCAATTTCGAGATATTTTCTCACGTTTACAAGACGACGTTCAAGAAATATGATATTCACGGCTCTTTCTTTTCCATTATCTCTCGAAATGGGTCGACATAATTCCGCCTAACTTTTCCTAAGAGGGTGGATTCAACGTAATTCAGGAACTTAGTAGGCGGCATAGGCGGGCGTCTAATCGCGGGCCAAATTAGGACGCGCGATAACAGCCCCTCGAAAGCGGAACTCCGCGAGGCACAAAGGCACTCGTCGCTACCCCATTGCTCCTGCCTTGAATTCGACCGTAATTTCGGATGTGATGCAGCAACATTTTCAGACCGGGGATAGATTTGCCGTCGCAGAGCTCACGGTGATGGATGGGAAACAATAATAGCACCCGTTAGAGGGTTGCGCAGGAAGCGCATTAACGGAACCCACCTTTTCGTTATTCTCAGGTGGAGGAGTCGATTGTGGCCACCGACTGTTCGTGAAACCTTCCTAAGTGAACCATCTAAGAAATGGTCTGCCAGGGTGCGTTAATGCCAGGCCTTGATGTAGCATCGATTCTGCTTGCTTTTGTTACCTCTACTTTATCGTGATAAATGATTCCCGCTGTGTTTGTGATCTCTTGCCTCGAAAATCATTATTTTTTCACATTGTTCAGGATTTCTCGTTAAGTTTTAGTGTTAAATTTTGTTATATATTTAGTTGTTTTTATAAAATGTTTTAAATGGATTGTATTCAATTTATGAACACCATGAATTTATTTATTTTACGAATATACTTTATTTCAACGCGAATAAAATTCGAATGGACTTATGTTCCGCATTATGAATATCTCTGTAACGATACCAGTGAAGCGTAAACAGAATCTTCATAAAAATGATCGATTTCTCTTTAAAAAGAATTGCAAATACATCAAAATGTAGAATGAAGAAATTGACAAAAAACTACTTAAATATCTATACGATTGAAGCTATATTGCGACAAATAGATAAACGAAACCTAACTTCGATAAGGATGAAACTGATGGATTAATGTTCTACAAGTGTCCTGATAATAGTTTAAAATATATCATTTCCAGGAGAAGGTAAGAAACGGAAGAATCCATTTGCGAGCTAGCCACTGAACCCCAATTAGAAATAACCACGATTCTCAGTAGCAAGCGTACCGAGAGCTTGAAAACAGCATAATTATCCGTGAGCGTGCTCGCTGAAATTTATATCCGTCTCGGATAACGAATTAAAGAATAAAAGAAACGAGTGGGGAGGGGAGGGTTGGAACAAAGAGGGAAGCAGCGGTTGCGCCGCCGCTTAAGGATAGTAACGAGCACTAATAACCGCGGGAATTAATTAACAGCGGGGCCGAGGCAAAGGGGCCAGGTATAATTTCCAGCGAATACATTCACTGCGGAAGAATACATTTTAAACACGCCACTCGGCGCGCGCGCGCGCGCGCATCTACGATTTAAGACCGCACTGAGAGTGCTCTAGCTGGTATCTAAAACACGGACTAGTTGAAAGGGTGCCTCGAATAAAAGCAGGAAAAGGTGCAAAGGAGAACGGAGAAAAGGAGAGCATGCAGCTTGTCTTTGCGTTGCATTTCCCATGAAAGAAGACACAGCTGAATGAAGAAGAGCGAAGAAAGAAATGGAAAAGGAAAGCGAAAAAGGAACGGAGAAGAAAGGGAGAAAGAAAATGGCGGGGAGTATAGACGATAGAGCGTGAAACGTTGTGTCGAGAGCGAATTAAAAGAGATACTCGGCGAAGGGAAGAGAATCTTGAACGATGACATCGAAGAAACACGTTGTTACCGCGTGTTCATTAAAAACATAGCCAGTTGTTCTTGTCGTTAGAATGACAAACCACATATTGTTAAATTAACGCGATGAAAGAGAGACAACGTAAAAGTTTGTTGTTACACATGAACTCTACGCGGTCTACATCAGTCTGCTTGGAAAATCTTTACCAAAACATCGTGAACCATGTGCGCGTGTGATTTTTGCGGCGAACTAATCGAGTAAAAGTACCATGTACTCCGGATAGTTATTACTTCATCTTCATTACTGTCATTGTCTAAGAAGTTCTAATTTTTCATCGAGTAACAGCGTTATGAAACGTTGAACATTCCTATGCTTTTCCTCTTTTTTTCTTTTTCCATGAAACAAGCAACATCGAGCGAGCGTGTACGCGAGGCAATATAATCAAAGGGTTGCCGGTCGCTTTCAGCGCGTATCCGTTCATTAAGGTTAAGCAGCATTTACGGAAGCTCGATCAGTTCCGCATTCAGCCAACTGCTAGCCGGATTATCGTGGCATTACCTGGTAATTAGCTTCCGATGAGACCACGCTCCATCGACCGCGTGCCTTGCTCGATATCTGTCGCTGATATTATCAGTGGATGGATGAAATCAATTTCGATAACGCGACCAGTTCGGTTTCCTGCGTTCGTTTCCCATAATCGATCCTCTAACGTGATTTCACCGTTCTAAATACACCGCAACGCGTAACAGCATGCTGATCTTCATTCCAGGGGATTTATCGTCGTGAGAAGCGTGTAGAAATGTTACTGGAATACCGATCGTTTATCGATTCTGTTAACACGTTTCACGTCACCGGGCGTGCAAACGTCGATAAGTAACAATCTTAAAATACCACGTTCACCATCAAATATTTAACCGCGATATATAACGTACCTTGAGCGTTCACCTCTGGTTCACCGTTGATTTCTTCGTGTGCGAAGAAGACAGAAGAGCTGTTCGTGGAACTGTCGAATTACTCGACACGCTGACGAGAATAACGAGGCGCTTTAAAACGCTAGGAGAAATGGTGCAGGATTCATAAATCACGGGATGAAAATGGATATCGTTCGTGAGGGTTTTTCTTTTTTTTTCTTTCTTTTTGGATATTTATAGACACGATTTCGCTTCGCTAAAAGTTTTATTTCGTCCAACCAGAGGACAGATAGTCTGGTCTGTGTGTGTTTTATTCACGTGTGTACGCAACCTTGGAAGAGTGTATGTGTATTCCTCTTTGTGAAACGCGTTACTCGCCGCGTTTTAAACGGTTTATTACGCGTCTCTGTCTGTATGTGTACTGGTGTGTACGTGTGCACATTACACCATCTTACTCGTAGTTTTCTTTCCCCCTACATCGCAATTAGTACAATATATGTATAGTTTTATTTTCGTCTATCTCATTAGCATACAAAAGGATACAGGCACACAAATATCAAATATGCATCCGGTACTCGTTATTACTATTGATCAATTATAATTACACCCATAGTGGTATCTTTTATTCAATTTTTTTTTTCATTTCTTCCTCTTTCTTTTTTTTTTCATCCCTTCGTCGCCGTTCCATTTGCTTGCGATCACGCACACTTCTTACGTATTCTTACATCTTTCTATCCATCTTCGCTTCTCTTACAATTTACGCTGTATGTTACAATTATATACAAAATGGTCGCTTCCCCGTTACAAAACACGGGCTTATTTATAATACGTTTACACATATATGTATAAATTACAGTTCGCTATATACATTGAGAGATAATGCGGCGCGTTTTTTTTTCTTTTTTTTTTTAATAGTTACGGGGTGGCGAGAAAGTTCCTGAACCGTCGTCCCTTCGTTATAAACCTATGATATATAAACCGATCGTCGTTGTTTTCTCTTATCGTACCTGCTCGTTGCATTCAACTTCGACTCTCTTCGCGTGCACGTGCGGCTGCACGGAAGCATCTAACGCCGCCTCGTATTTGCACGATCGATGTCGATGCACTGGCTAGCCGAGGTCAACACGACAACTTTTCACCGTGGCGGTTTCTGCATTTTTCATTCGACGCTGTTTGACAAAACCAGTGTTGTCTAAACGGGTATTCTGTACGATCAGCTTTGAGAAAGAAATTCACCGAGATTGCAGCTTTCGTAGAATATCAACAATATTGAGAATAAATAACACCATCTTATTTCCTGTCCTTTTTTTATAAACAAAATCAGAATAAAACATTGTTTATTTAAAGTGAAATTGAATTTTAAATAACTGAAATTTAACGATTTTTACAGTTCAGTAATTATAAAATTTGCATTTATATAATCAATTTACATATATTCAAATCCACAAAAACATTGACAAACTTGGTACAATTTATCAATATTTTTGAATCAACTAAAATGCAAATGCTCAAATATCGCGAAAGGAGAAAAAACGGATTTAAATCACTTTTAAAATAAACGGTCCAAATGTTACACTATCTTTGTTAGAAATCTTTCTAAAATTTCTCTTAATCTCTCACTTGAATGTCACCGATAAATATTATGAAAGTTATTCTTTAATTAAACACACCAAATATCAACGAATAATTTCTGCAATATATTACATGTTTCATGACGTGTTTCTCATACCTAGTTCGTAAAAAATCCGACACGACGTTAGAAAATAAGCCAAAGGGTTAAAAAGATCTAATCAGAAGTACCAATGCAGTTGGCAATGGATGAACAACTAGCTCACTGAACCAATCCAATGAACGTCAATTTAAAGCAAAAACAATTGCCTCGAATGCTCTCCGCTCCAAATACCCATGTCTGACCACTACTGTGCACCGAGTCTGGATCTACTGAACCGAAGTCGAACCAGTCGTGTGGCACCGTCGGAGGCATAAATTCGAGCTCGTCCTCGAGCCTTTCGCGAACTTTTGTCGGCTACTTCGAAGACCGTGACGCGACGATCGTGTGCATGGTGTACACACGCATAATACCGCCCCCCAGAGGCCTGATCAAACGACGCTTCTTCTCGTTCCTTTTTCCTCCTTTAATCCTCCCTCTTTTTGCGCGGCTCGCAAGCGCACGCACTTGTACGTCGTCGAATAAAAGATGGGCCAGTTTTCCCCTTCACGACGTCACTATCGGCGAGCTTCTTCCCGTATTTCTCATGTCGGATTGAAAAAGGGTTGTAACGGCTGATTTATGCGCCAGAGTTTCCTTCGATGCAGCCTTGCCCCTACACATCCTCCTCTCCTCCCTTACCTTGCCTCCTCCTTCATCCGTCCCTCGATCTATGTGTCTTTTCCGTATCGCACGTAGCGATGCAGAACCGATCGCGTCGTATCTCGGCGATATCGCTGGACCGTGTACACGTATCTTCGTCGCATCGACGTCGTGGCGGTAGGATAAAAAAAAAATTACGGGCTCGTAAAGGGCGCGCCACAGGAAGCAGAAGTAGTAGAATGGGGATGGTAGTATGGTAATCGGTAGATCGAACGTGTATCGAACTTCTTAGATGGAATATAGAAAAGCTTCTTGATGGAGTTTAATGCACGAGGGTACGATATCTAAATGCTCGATCGTGGTACCATTGATAAAATGTATAAGGTGTATTCTACTTCTTGGGATTTTTCGAAGAACGTTCTGTCTTCGTGAAGATCTATTCCGAAAGCGAGAACGTTGTTCTGTCCACGTTGGATTTCTAGGAAAAAGCGTAACGCTTGATTTGTGTTTCTTTCGAAGAACGAATATGGGTGTGCTTTACTCGAGTAAGCTGTGGATATGAAATTCAAATAACGAACGGGAAAGTTTCGCGATAAACGGGTGTATCGCGAGAGAAAGTCACCTAACTCACCGCGCGTTACGTTATCTCGCGGTTATTGCGATTTTCCGGGAGACCTATCGCTTGTAGAAAAAAGCAGGAATGAAAAAAGAAACAAAATAAGTGGAATCGCGACGAATATATCTCGCTGGAGATAAAACTTATCCGCCCCCCTCCCCCTTCCTCACAGTTTGCGAGACTGTCCCGTGGGACGTGTGTAAAATTTAATAAAACGCGCGCGAATAAGAAGGTACGTGAAAGTTGCAGCGACGATTTAGAACGAGCGTGCGATATCGCCGCGATCTCGGTGCACACTCGGCGCGCCGTTGTCATTGACATGTCGGCAGCATGCAGCCACGGTGCACAAAGGAACCATAAAGTATCCTAAGAAGTACGCTGCGAGCAGGCACGACGAAAGTACCGTCCTTCGTCATCTTTATCTGCCTCTTCGTATCCAAAGAGAGGAGAGAGAGTAACCATCTTTAACGATCCTCTTCTTCCCTCTTCTCTTATTTCAACTTCTCGTTTTTTTTCCTCCCTTTTACTTCTCTCCTCTCTCTTTCTTTCTTTCTAAAACATCCTTCGATTCTCTCACACCCCTGCTGGTTATTGATTTAATTCTTCCTTAACGTATAGTCTGCGCGTGAACGACGTTCCCTTTACCGGCTCCGCACGCTTTAAGATAAATTGACGATTATTGCCAGGAGCGGACTGCCTAGGTACTTGGAAGTGCAGGAAGTTCAAGGTACTTAATGCTCGGTGCCGGGGTTATTGCAGAAGTTTGGTGAAAAATTGCGGCGCGCGATAAGGATCACCTTTTCCCCTTTTCCTCTGTTCGCGCTCGCGTAAGGCTGTCATCGGAAGCGCGAAAAAGCAGAACACGAATCCACGACCAAGAGGAACGATTGTCGAATCATGAACACGTCGAGATGTTCTCGGTCGTGTTTCGTCCCGGTGGAAGTTGGGAAAGAACCTTGAAACAACTGTTCTTTCTCCACATTCTTTTATCTCTCTCTCTCTCTCTCTCTCTCTCTCTCTCTTTTTCTTATCATTCCGCCGCTGAATTTATTCGAACAACGTTGAAATACACTTTATGATTATTTCCCCCCCATCCCCCTTTTTCTTCTCTTCGTCTTTGAGAAAAATTGCGAAAAAGAAAAGGCGACAACGGTCGAAAGAGAGAATAGAAAACGACGATTATTATTGCGACGAAGTTATTTGCTCAGTGCCCCCCAACTTAAGGCGCTTGAAAGGTGTGTGTACAGGTGAGAGAGAGTGTGTACAGTGTGTGTACGTGTCACGAGGTCCCTAACGGTTATATTTACACTCGAAGCACTCGAAGCTGTCACTCTTACGGTTTACTTTTTAACATTCTACGGTGGCGACGATATCGACGATTAAACACTAAATATACATAGGTAAGTTCCGATCGTTGTTAGATACTACGCGTGTTTCCCTTCCCGTGTGTTTCGCCGAGGAACGCATTATAACCCGGGTGAACAGAGCTCTTCAATTGAATCTCGTTAAATGATCCTACGTGAACATTTATTCGTTTGTATGTTTGGTACACCGGGTAAAAAATCGACGAAGTGTTAATCAGAAAATATTTCTCCCAAGTTTCCTATATACGTATATAGTACACTTTAAGAATAATTTATTTAGTAAAAAATGTTGAGATTCAACGAAAAGCTCCTATCACGTAAGCTCCTATCGTATCTCACGGCTGCCTTCGTTCTTCAACCATTTATTATTTATTAGTTTTCTTAATATATCACAATGTGGTCGGTTTTTTCCATGCTCGCGCCGTAAAACACGCCTATCTATTTAACCATTATTCCACACCCACCCCACCCCCCTTCCCCCTTCCCCAACAATGTCGTTCGCGTTTTATTCATCTTTTTTTTCTTTTTGTTTTTTATTTTTCTTCTTTTACGTACACATGTATTTAATTATTGTTGTCTCATCCCTGTATTGTCGATTCCTTACGTCGGTTAAATCCCTCGATTTTTATTTTATTTTATTTTATTTTTTTCCTCGTTGCATGAAGGCGATGTCGGTAAGTGATAGAGAAATAAAGATTGGGCTTATACAATATACAATATATATATCGTATGTATATATATATAATATATATCGTAATTATATTTATACGCTTAAAATCCGCCGTCGTATGATAATTACGCATTACTACCTTTCTCTCTCTCTCTCTGTCTCTCTCTCTTGTTTGTTTTATTCTTTTGTCGTATTCTTCTTTTTTTTTCATTTATATATCTATTTTATTTTATATATGTATATAACCTTTTCTTCGTTTTGTTGTCTCTCCTTTTACCTCGGCATGTATATATATATATATATATATATATATATATATATATATATATACGCGTCGTGTGAGTGTGTGTATAATACGTATATAAATTAAAGATTCGTTTACGGGGCGCTTATATGCCGCGATAATAAATAATACGACCCGGGTACGTGGCGCACGCGCGTGACGCGTGTTCCTGCACGTACACGTACCTAACGCGGCACAGTCGAGATACTCAATTATTTATTTGACGTCAGTCTTGTGTGTTGTGAGGCGGGATCGAAGCTCGCTAACGTTCTCCTTTTCTCACAAATCCACTATGTCCTCTAGGCTGTATATACTTCTTTTTCTTTTGTTTCCTTCCCCCTCCCCTCATTTCTCCCTTCACCTCTATCACTATTACCACTATTATCGACGCTTTCCGCGTTCGATAATATCGCGTCGATCATCGACTCGCGTCGCCTCGTTCCTTTTCTAACCCCGTTAGAGTCGCAACACGAACGATAGCTGACGCCTCGTTTAATCACGCGATCGACCCGCGGAATCGTCTACACGGATTGCACACGAAAACCGGCAATTAACGGCAATTAATTATCGGCCGCGAGGAAAAATCGCGCCGACGGATAAACATCTAATTGAAGGGGGTCGAGGAGAGGGGGGAAAAGAAAGAAAAAAAAAGAGGAAAGGATCCTCCAATTTCTTTTTTTCTCCTTCTACCTCCTCTCTCTCACTCTTATTACCGTTCCAGGTTTCTGCTATTCCCACTTCTTTTTTTTTTCCCCTCTCGTTTTATCGTTTCACCCAGCCACGGATCGATAGCGAGCTCGATCCGGTTGCACATGCGCGTCGAACAGACGAAAACCATTAAACACGCGCGACTCTCCTTCTGGAAATCCGTTTCGGCTCCCGCGTTCGTCGTCGTCGTCGCCGACGCGACGCTTGCTGCGGTCTCCTCCTTATCGCGGTCGCGTTTTTCTTTTGCCGCGCGGAAACTCTCACGCCCGTGTGAATACGAATTAGAATTCCTTGCCCCTAACGAACCTTGCTTGCTAACGTTCGCTTTTTTTGTTGGCGGTGGTTACGCGGCGCGGAAGAAATGTGACGGCGAGCGGAAAAACGTTCGAAACACGCGAGCTCCGCGAGTTATACGGTATCAACGAAAAATATGACTCTTTTTACCGTTTATTCTCTTTTCCTCCGTTCTTCTTTTCCTTCTTCTTCTTCTTCTTCTTCTTCTGCGTCTTCTCTTTTCCTTTCATTTTTTTTTTACTCTACCTCCTTCTAGCCAGAACTTCTGAACCTTGTAACTCACTCGGAGCTCGGAATTTAAAGGGGTGATAGGCAGGAGGCGGTGTGTGGGGGCGTTAGAGGGTTTGCGGAATAACTTTTTCGCGCGTTCCACCGGCCAAGCTCCGAGGAGAAGTTTGCTTTGAAAAAACTCTCTTTAACGTATGTTCGAAGAAAGTTCGACGGGGAACGACGGCCATGCAAACGCGTACAACATGGCGATCCCATGAAATCGACGCTTCGCTCGTCTACATCGTCGTTTGACTAATAATGTATAAAAATCCGGTGGATAGATCGTGTACATACGTCATTAAACGACATGTCTCATCACGCGTTAGAAATGACTCGAGTTTTGGTTCGTGAAACGTGCACACCCTGTTACTCGGTAAAAATGGCAGAAAATAGAAAACGACGTTCGAACGCATCGATATCATGGGGGTGAAGGAGGGATCTATACGAAGCGAGCCGACTAACACTTCGGTACCCGAGAGAACGAATTTCCAAAGAAGAGTCTTGGCAGTGTACTGCCGTTAAACTGATATGCCAATTGTGTAGTTACAACTCCGGTTACGCGTTTCACCTACCACCTACCTTGACAAGTAGGTTAAGTCCTCTTAAGCGTGACACTCGAGGTATAACGCCTACTCTACACGGTACGCTCGGAAAGTGCGCGAATGACAGTGCTCGTTGAGAAAGATTGTTCGATGAGATCGAGACCGCGTCGAGATGCTGCGTCAAGTGTACCTCGGTCCCTTGTAATTGGAGATATTTCATGGGAACGAGCGTTCTTAAAAAAGAGAAAAAAAAAGAAAGAAAAAAAGAGAGAAAACGAATTTTCCTCGTTGCGGTCCTGCCGATCTCCTCCTCTTCTGCTTCTTCTTCTTCTACGTCTTCTTCTTCTGCTTCGTTTCGACGCTAGTAACGCTCAAGCTTTCGCTACGCCTTCAGCATCCATTTAACATGTACTTTTTATTTTTATTTTTGTTAAGTGAGATCGATTTTCTTTTTTTTTCTTCTTTAATTGAAAATCAAATTGGAAAAGAATTTTATGAATAAATGGAGTGAAATAGAAGATGAATTATGCAGCACGAATCGATGCTGAAGATCTGGAGGAACCGCTCGATCGTTCTACGTGCAGTACGAAATTCTGTCGTACCTTCGATCCAGCGGCTTGCCGCGTGCATTCCGCAGGATGTAGCCTTCCTTACGCGTATCTGTGCAAGGAGTGTTCACGGCGTTTGCTACCTCTGCGCTCGCGCTCGCAAACTGGTTCCGGGCTCGGTGGATTCGAGTACGTCAGATTACTGGAGCCTCGTGGGGGTGGCGCGCTCATCGGGGGCGGAGGCGGAGGGAAAAAGCTCTGCAAGCACGCCTAATGCAACAACAGAAATGGAAGAAAATTAAATGTGCCGCTTGCTTTGGCGAATACGCTGGATTTTATCCATCGTGTTCGTTGGATATCGTGGAAAATGTTTGCTTTCTACCCGGCTTTACTTGCTTGTTTGTTTAACGTTTAAATTAAAAACAATATTAGTAGAACTTTATTTAACAACAAGTAGAGTTTTTGCGGTTTCAATTGCAGGAAAATATTTGAAAAATATTTCCTTTTTATTTATTTTATACACTTTGAAATATTCATCGTTGCAGTGGTCAACACTTTGCCAAGCGGCTATTTGAAGCTGAAAATATATCCTGCAGCCAGATGTTTACTTATAATCTTAGCCTATATTAAAATAACACGATCGATAAACGCTCTTATGAAAACTTACATTGTTTTCAGGCTAAAAAAAGGCTGCATAAATTTAAAACACGAGTTACTTCGTGACCGATAAGCAAAATGCTAATGCTACAACGTTGAGTATATTGTAAAAAGCGCGATTAATCGTGAAGTTGAATAAAACTGTTTATAAGGAATAAACTTTCATTCAACAAGTATGGATACCCATACATTAGACATAAATTGAACAACGATACAGATTTTAAAGCCTATACGCTCATAATATGGAGGAAATCAAGAGCTTGAAAACACACTTTGTTTGGAGTCGATAGCTCTATTGGTTCCCGAGATATAAGACTTTAAAGTCCGGCGCGTAAGATGCACCGAATTATGAATGAAAACCGAAATACTTGGAATTAGTGTAACCCACTTTTTTTCTTAGAAATGTGTACGTCGTGAGTACTACAGTAGAAAAAAAATTCTGAGCGCGTGTGTGGAACTGACCAGCGTGCAGGTGTCGAGTTTGGGGTTGGTCAGTGAAAACGTGCGAGCGAGAGATCCTATTGTGCAAGTGAGACACAGATAGTAAAACCATTGAAAATTAAGGTTCCCTTTAAACGACAATATCTCGGGAACGGAGCGTTGTATCGAGATAAAACAAAGTGCGTTTTAAAGCTAACGATTCCCCGCTTCTAACAAGGTCACTTGGAATATTCTATTTATGATAAATAATATTCTATTATTTAAATAAGGGAACGGTGTATTTAATGTCACTGAGCTACTTTAAATTATTATTAGCTTTCATAATAATCAATGTTATTGAGAATAAATGAATGGTAGGAAAATTTATAAAAGTTTTTAGAGATATATGTTATTAATAGGTGAAAATTTAATCAGATTGCTACGATCCTGATTAAAGTGGTTAACTTTTAGCAAAGTAGTTTTACTACAGTTTTGAGTATTGAAGAAATTTATTGCCCGAAGAAACTTCAAATACTTCAGTTAAATATTGGAATAATGAAATATTTAAGTATCTTACCTTCGCACTGCCCCTTGATGAAGACTTGGAGAAAACGCTGTCCTGATCGCTGCTTACACTAGGCACCGGCATTGGTACTGCGTAATCATAGGTGGCATCTGTAATCAAAGGAATTGTCGTGTTTCAAGTGTCAGTTTTGAAGAATTGTGCACTTTAAAAATTTGAAAATTTAAAAATTTTTGAAAATTTGAAACTAGAATTTCGCTTTCAATTTTAATTCTTCGTTAAATCAGGGAATCTCGAAAAATCGATGCGTGTGAAACTAAACGTTCATTACGCGTCCCTTCAGAATTAACAAATCTAGAAATTTTTTAATATTTAAAAATTCGAAACTAGAATTTCATTTCCAATTTTAATTCTCCGTTAAATTAGGAGATTCCGAAAAATCTATCCATGTGAAATTAAACGTTCATTATGCATTTCCTCAGAATTAAGAAATCTAGAAATTTTTAAATATTTGAAAATTCGAAACTGAAATTTCATTTCTAATTTTCATTCCCCGTTAAATTAGGAGATCCCGATAAATTTATCCGTGTGAAACTAAACGTTCATTACACCCTCTTGTAATACACGATTCACAGGGTCGACAAGTGTCCCAACAAGTGTCAAGGCGTTACCGAACATCGATCCTACTTACCAGACTGTTCAACGTTGTCGTGAAGGTCCTTGTTGTCTATAACAACGGTGCTATATCCGTAATAAGCAGCGTGAGGCGGTTCCCGGTACTTGTTCTCGTGAAAAGGCTCTTGGTACTCATCCAACCTGACGTCACCTAGCAGACGATCATTCAGATCGCGAGGCAACGTCGTCAGTTTGGTACCGGCGTACCGATCATCGAGTTCTTCGACTCTGTACGTCATTAACGAAGGATCCTTCTCCGTGGTACCGTACGCAGATTCCGGTGACAGGTGTTGATGATTACCAGACGGAATCGCGCTTTTAGTTCCAAGAGGACTGGCGAAGTTCTTCCGTTGCCTGTGCCGTGTAACGATCAAGAAGATCGCGACAGCCAAGAGGAGAATCACAGCTGTTAAAACACCAATGATCACGGCCATATAAGTAGGATCATCTTGCTTCACTACTGGTACTTCAGCTTGAAGAGGATTGTCACGCGCTGAAATTCGGTCCCTTACTCTTGGGGCTTCTGTTGTAGGCGGTGATTCGGGTGTAAAATTCCCGTGAGCAATATCTATAACAAAGAAAAAAACACCAAATATTCTTTTTGTGATACTCAAGTTTGTTATTTTTTGAATATTTTTCAAACATTGAAAATGAGGATTGAATCGAATGAAAAAGATTAGAGTGTTTCGTATGATAATTACCTGAATCGAAAGTGATCTCGCTGATCATGATCCACCTAGAGTAGAAGCTAAACTTGAGCTTGACGAACTTGCCTATTCGATGATGTAGCTTGATAGAGATGTTCCTCGAATGCTCGAAGATCCTGTCCTCTATATACGAGTACACGATCGGATCGCCTGTGTAATATCGGCCCCCGACACTGAACATTATGCTGACCTCAGAGAACACCTATCCCGAAAGAAAGAAAAAAAACACGTTTCTTTCTATTTTTATAGAAACAATAAAAACGAAGAAGAAAAATAGAATTCATCCCTCAACATTCACGGAACAACTACGAATAATAGAGCAACGTATTTATTTTAACTGTGAGACCGATATATTCAAGAACAAATTGAAAAGCAAAATTTTATCAAAATTTCCTGACCATAAACATGTATTCTCTTGTAACGATACATTAATCATTTTAATGATAGATAGATTTTGTATCGTAGTAAAAGTTACAAAAACTAGTTTCACATTTTAAATGAAACATGCAGAAAGAGTGTGCTCGTAAAGCGGCGGTATACGGGAAATATATAAAACGAGCCGTGGCAAAGGTTACCACAGGCAGTAAAATGAAGCGGCGCATTGTGTACACTAAACATGATGTAGCGGCTAATATTCAACATTAATTATATGTATAAATCAGCATCTTAAGACGAGACGAGACTCTGGAGAACAGAACGCTCGGTCCACGTACCGTTCCGGCAAGCGGCAGAGCCTGGATATTAATATATCCCGCAATTCCTCTTCCACAAATACACACCGGGCTATTTATTACGAATATAACAAGCAACTTTATAGAGGAGCAACACACGGTTGACATCGACGGCTTCAATAATTGCGAAGCAGCCATGGCTCTGTGTTCTCCAGAAGGCGAAGGCGCATGGAATGCTAATTCAACTCCAGGAAAACGTAAGATAGTTGTGCGTGGAGAATGCCAGCCGGAAACTAAGAGTGGGAAAGCTGCGTGGTAGCAAGGTTGAGGTTCGCGTCGGTGAACGAGAAAGAGATGACTATACGAGTGAAACAGCGAGATGGATATATATAGAAAGAGGAAGAGAGAAAGGACTAGAGAAGCGTAGTAAGAGAAAAGAGCGGAGGGACTTGGAAACGGAGATTACAAAGCTGAGATTATCTAACTCTCTTAGCCTTGAAGACGAATGCAACGACGGTGCGTATGGATTTTCAAGGCAGAGCTACGTCGAAGCTTGCCATACTAGTAGCAGCATCGTCGACGACGACGACGACGACGACGACGACAGCGACGACGAAGGTCTCTGCAGGAGTGTGAGGAAGCCGAAGAAGACGAATGTGGTGGCCACGAAACCGTGCACAACCACCACGGATGCAGTAAAGTGTATATAGCAGTGGAGGAACATAAGAGAGAGAGACGAGGAGCGCGAAACTGGCGATGCTTTGAAGTGCTGTCTTTCAGAAGACGTGTCCTATCCGCGCGAGCGGGCGCTTGTTAATAGAAGGGGACGTTTAGGGGCGGTTGCTACCATCTCTCACCCCTTGCTCGCCCTCATACCTCGAGCCATAGACTGCCGACTTGCCAGACTGTCGGTATTGTATTTGAATACGTGGCGTATCTGCTCCTCCGGTTCGTTGCTCGCTAGCATTGTGCGTACGAGAGAGAAAGAACAACGGCAACCACCCTATTCTCCACCTTCACCATCACCTCCTCAATCTCTCCCTTCGTTCCTCTAACAGTCGGAGAGAAGACCGTTTCTC
This sequence comes from Anthophora plumipes, assembly GCA_951804975.1. Classification (NCBI taxonomy): domain Eukaryota; kingdom Metazoa; phylum Arthropoda; class Insecta; order Hymenoptera; family Apidae; genus Anthophora; species Anthophora plumipes. Next base: position 23,061,679 of record OX638112.1, on the reverse strand, counting down.
TTGCTTCTCGACGTTCCCTTCCTGTCTTCCACGAAGCATCCTTCTTCTTCTTCCTTCTCCTCCAAGAACGTTTTCTCCCCTCCTTTCCCATTCGAAGCCGATGCAGCGGCGTTTCTGCTGCCCTTGCCTTCGCCACCTCTCGTTTCCCACCTCTCCAGTCAGGCCCTCGTTCGTCTTGCCCGTTCGCGAGCACACAATCGAGCCTCGAGCCGGGTAATGAGGCGCTCCATTCAAATAAATCTTGATACCGGTAAGGAGAAGTGTTTCGAGGCCCATTCTATTGAGACTCGCGCATCGACTGACGTCGACCTGGAAAACTTCCATTTTCTGTCGTTCGCCAAGTCGACTTTCAAGCGATTGTGACGTCACGAGCGCAGAAAAAAAAAGCAGCACAAGGACTGGGATTTTTTCGAACTTTCTTAGTTGTCTTCTCTTGAATCAGTTTGATTTAACATACAGCGAGATAAGTTTTTAATATCATGTCTCATAGGAATATTAGGGTTTCTTTTTCAAGTTTCTCCAACACGTTCCCTAAAAGCTTCATCCCTCCGTTGGAAAGTTGTTTGTTGTTTCGAGGCCCCTCGGTTGCTCGATTATGGGAGCAGAGGTCTAGCCAGGGTAATGAGGGACTCGACTGAAATAAATCTTGATACCGGGACGGGGCTATTATATAGAAATTCGTGGCCGGAAGCACGCCGGGACGGAAAATTTTCCCAGAAATGGCCAACGCAGCCGGCGTTGAAGCGCCACCACCACTACCATGAAGTCAGTAGCGACCAACGTCGTTGTTACCACTCTGTGTAAAATTTCTCTCTCTCTCTCTCACTCTCTTTCTCTACCTCCTGCTCTTTGTCTCTCGTTTTATGCGCTTGAGCCGAAGTCAGGGGCCAACCGTTGTTACGCCTCGTTACCCAACCTACGTCCGACCTTGACTTCAACACGAAAACTGGATTTCATGGCGTATGCCATCGTTCTGCCTCTTCGTTCATTCTTTTTTTACGTTTCGTTCTTCTCGGATTAAAAGCAGACGCGAGATCTTCGCGCATATTTCGCCGCGATTGTCTGTCTCGCGTATTTCTCCTCCCCCCCTCTTTCTCTTATCTGCTCTGTCTAGATCGTTCTTTTTCACCATTCTCGACGTCTAGTTTCCATCTCTCTTCGTTCTCTTTCTTTTTTTTATATCCCCACTCTCTCCTCTGTATCGTAGTTCTGCTCGTGTTGGCGAGTCACCGCCGCGGGCCCTTCCAATTTCCTCCCTGTCGTGCTCTCGTCTATCTACCCTCCCTTTTTCCGTCTCTCTCTCTCTCCCCCGCTCTTTTTTTTTCACGCGTTTTCGCGGATATTCGGTGAACGATCATAGAGGAAATTTGAAAATAACGTGGCCAGGCTTGCGTTCAAAGAGATCACCGATAAGGGGATTACGGTGGAAATTCCATCGTCGGATAGTAGTGTCGATAACGGGAACGAATCAAAATATTAAAATTTAAAGTGGATGGATCGGAGAGTACGGTTTTCTCCTTCCTTTTTTTTTCTCTTTACTTCTTTTTTCACGGGAAAATCGTCGACGAATTTATCGTACACCCTATTCAACGTGATATAACGAGGAGGAGAATGTTATAGAAGAGCTACTGGTTGCAAGAGACAACGAGGAGCGTGACTTTTGGTCTGCATGTTGTAGAACGTAAGTACGTGACTGTTCTCCGGGCCAAAAATCTGCCGGAGGGTTCGTTCGTGGGGATACAGAGATCACGACCCGCAAACGTTAGGGAAGGCTCTGGTTTCTCGTACCGCGTTTTCCTTCTGTCTCTTCCTTTTGCTCTACCTTCAAAATCACGACGCTAGATCAGCCACGGCTGCACCAGTTACCCACCGAACTTTCTAAGTAACTTGGCCCGATAATCGTTGAATTAAAGTTGGGACCCCTATCTTATCGTACTTTATCTTATTGCACTTGAGTGAAAAGAAATACTTTGATATTCTGTTATTTATAGCAGATATCGCTGCGTAAGTTTATATACCTTCATCACAGCTCACGTTTGAATTATATTTATACGTTATTAATACATCTTAGACTGTGAGAAGTTTAAATGTTTCGATGGAACATTAATGCTGTGTTACTTTCGAATTTTCAATGTTACATTAAAATTTGTAATCGGGTAACCGAGTTCATTTTTCAGAAACAGAGTCAGTAGAGATTTTAATTGTTTTATTTTATAAGTATGATATATTCTATGTTTAATTCATCAACAGAATTCACTATCTTTTTTTGCATCAAAGAACACATTATGTAAGTTTCACGAGACGTTAGTGACTAACGTATCGTAGAAAGTTTTAGAAAATTCAATTTTAACCTCCATCACCATACGATAACTACACATTTTCTTATGTTAAAACAATCTTCCACAAATCTATCGTTCAATGTCCCTAAGCTTTACGTTTTACCAATTCCATAAGACTCACCTGAACATCCTTGGTGAACTGATTGTTGCAGTAAATGTGAACAGCAGAGAACTCCCTGACGTGATCGAACTCGAACTTGATCTCGAGTGGATGACCGGATCTGGTGTCGTTTCTCCAACCAACCCATCCCTGACCCCTTTCGTAATCGTAATAACCCATTTTGAAGTTATCCGGCCCGACCTTGCCGTCTGTCAGTTGTCCCAGGCCACGGAGTAGCTGTCCGTCCCAGTAACCGTCGTAAGTCGCGTCGAAGAACTCCCAATTTCCACGTTTGTCACCCTGTGGCATCGAGTATGATACGATTCCATCGTTCCATGGACAACCGTAGAGTTCTACCCGCATGCAAACGGTACGACGGTGGTAGCTGTACGGCCAGAAACGGACTTTACTCGCAAACATCGGTGGTTCTAGTTCGTGCTGCGACTCGAGATAGGTGTTCGTGTTTCCCTTGATTACCTGCAACAAACAATTCAACGATAGGTTTTACCACCATGCTTCGTTTCAAGTTGTTCAAGTGAAAGGCACTTTTTTTTTTTACATGAACTTGATACGACAAAAATTGTGGTAGAGTAAATTTTGTTGTCAAATTTTAATACATTCAGACGCAAGTATCTCAAAATTAAATGTTCGGAATAGTATGGTTCTAAGGTTGTTGAATTTGTTTGTTTTTTCAGACTCCACAAGAATATTCAAAATTAAATATAGTTATTAGTAAAAAATATGTTAATCTTAAATACTAATAGAAACTATTTCCATGATTGTATGTGTTCCTTAAAACAGTGCACATTTCGCCTGAGTTTTTTCATACGACAACAAATAACGCAGATATTTAAATAATCGTATTTAGCTGGTCCACTATATATTATTCATACTTTGAAAATAAAGTTATTACCAATTTGTAAAATAATTCATATTCAATACATATCTGGTTTGAATATAATCATTCAGTACAAGTTAATGAAAGACAATATTTCACGCCTGTTGAATAAAATCAACACATAGGCATGCGTCGATCACACTGAAAGGGTTAAAATACGATTTTTCGATTTTCCGAAAAATAAAAAAAATCTTTAGCAATTTCTTGAAATATTTAATCGCGAAATTATCGAAATTAATATTGAAATATCTTTATAACTAAAGTTTTTCAATTTAAAAATTTGTAAACTGATAATACCGTTGATTATTTCCACCGTGACGTGAGTTATAATTCTAATTACTCAGCGAGAGAATTCTCACAGAAAGCAGTGAAATATTTCCAAGAGCGTCGGTGGAAATATCTAAGGCGTCCACGGGTGCCCACAATTTCTCATTTCACGCGTTCCCATATGGAACACAACGCGCGTTCTATTCTGCCGGCGGAGCGCGAGAGCACGAAGGTCGAAACGGAGGCCTGTATCGCAGCAGAGGATCGAGAATTTCTCGTCGAGGGTCGTCCCTTTGAAACAAAGGACCTCTTATTTTCCACTTACCAGCTTGACAGCGCCTCTCGACTCTACGAGTACGAGATTCTCACGTATACCCGCTTACGTGACCGCGGTTCATCGCGGTCGTGATCCCGACAGGTGTACACGCATACTATTTGAATCTTCATTATCGATACAATCGCCGATAGTTTATGGTATTTTAATGATACGCCCTGGGAACTGAATCGTAATTTCGTCGGTTATACGTGAATTCCGTGTACAATTGACCGACACCAATGAATTATTCAGAAGATATCCTTCGAACGAATTTATGTCAGGTGTTAATAATGGCCTTTCTTTCGTTTTTTAGTTTCTCGTAATTACGTATTCGAGCACCCGAGTGCACAAATCGAGCAGTCTTTAATTATTCGGCGCGCGACTGAAATTGTAGGTTGTATAAATTAGGACATGTTCTTTAAACATTCTTGAACTTTTAAACTTTTTCTAGTCTCCATGTATCGCAGACATGACATTTCAAGCATGCATCTATCAAGACGAACGAGTGAATTTTAATTTCAAAGGAAAAAAGAAGAGAAAACAGAAAACGAGATGAATTAAAGTTGCTTCGTTGAAATTTTTCAATTTCCTTCAAACAACCATGATAAATTTTTCCCTAATTGCATCCTACCCATTAAACGTGAGCATTTCAAAGGATATGTGGAAAGGAAATTGCACACGAAGTACCATATTCTCCCAATGGACCACTTGTCCTCCCTATCAACGCTTCATTTATTTATTCTTTCTTTTTTTTTTACTTTTCTGCAACGAGTGTACTTTTCCAATTCCCAAGCCACGATGACGGCAAAGAAACACGATTAAAAGATGATCATCATGGCGGGTAGATTCTGTGGCACGGTAATTGGGAGACCGGTGGCTGACACCGTTTTATTCGCGCTCGTTACTCCCGCCTCGACGTTCTGGCTGATGTTTGGCGCATCGGAACGAAATACAATGAGCCGACACGCGTGAAATTCTGGCTGGTGTCGCGCCGTGGACAACCTTTCGTTTCGACTTCGTTACAGGAGCTTAATGAGCGCGTCATGCTCGTTAAGAGGTCGAAATATGCGGCTGTAAACGGAACGCTTCTGAAAGAAGACTGGTTCAACAGCGTGGAGTAAAAAACAAAAGGAAAAAACGAAAAAGAATCGTCGACACTGTGGACGTTGAAATTTTGGTAACGGGACGGTTCACTTGCATACTACTGCTGAATTTGTGCATTGGTGAAATTGCAAAGAATGTAGAAACAGCACGTGTGTGTTTGAAGAGGATATATAAAATACATGGGATAATGGAGAGATATTACATTGAAGTGGTTAAATATACGAGTTCGATAGATGTCAAGGAGTTTATTAAAAATTTTCGAAACGTAATCAATGGATGAACATGTCAGAGAAATTTTAACAATACTCGAGTTACATTTAACGTTAGTGAAAGAACGAAATGAATATTAAATAATTATAATTGAATTGAATTTGCAAGAAACAAATTCAGCTTTTCATGATTTTACGTAATAGCCATTTTGCACGATAAAGCGAATTATAAGATAAAACGGCAAAGAATTAGCAACGGTAGTTAATTCCATCCACTTCGGAACAATGGATTCTTTGAACCTCTACTCTGAAACAAAAATATTTCCACCATTCTGTTCCAGCGAAAATACGCCAGACATCAAAGCTAAAGGAAAAACAGTATGTTCATCAAACGATCCGATAACGCCAATAAATCCTCATCACCCATGGATCGAACGTAATCAAAGACTTCTCGTGGCCGAGTTTAATCGGCTTCGACGATCCGCGAAAAGGGTGCCACAAATTTTCAGCTTATTCTGAGAAAAGCCAAGGCGGCCGTCGTTGGTTTGTGATCGTTGCCGCGGAGACGAAAGGCGCGAGGGCGAAAATACGACGGCATTTACGAGCCGTCGACTCGTTCACCAAGAAAAATAAGTAATCTCGATATTTATCTGCGCGCCCACGCAAGCTTCACCGCGTCACCTCGAGTCAAAGAGACTTTTCCTACTCGAACCGAACGATTCTGTCTCTCTGGTAGGAATGTCAAACAAAAAAAAAAAAAAGAAAAAGAAAAAACAGAGTGAAAAAATAATGATCGAAATGACATGGAAAAAGGAAAAGATTATTTCAGTTCCTCGTACGTTTGAGTCGTGATTTTCGTTGTGGATAAATTCCAACGTGGCTCGAAGAAGTCTGGTAGCAGGGCGTGGCTCTCGTTGTACCACCAACGCCCATTTTATGTTAATGTTTCCGCGCCTCTTGATCCTGAATCGTCCGCGGTGGCCCGCTACCGAACAGAAGCCGCGTTGATGGCCTCGTGTCGTCAGGGGAAGATCGTGACGGATAAGCTGTCTGACGGTTTAATTAGACGGATATAACGCAACGGGTGGTCCGAGGTATAGCCCTACGAATTTTCCTGGCGCGTCATGTGTGCTCGCGAAACAGGTCCAACGACCTTTCGGATCCTCCTGAGTAACGTTTGTCGCGTGTCTAACAGAATGGAGTTTCGTGGTTGTATTTGAAAGGGATTAAATCCGTTGTGAATTGGATATGAATATATGGAAAATATTTCTGGTACTTAAACAGGAGGATACGAATGGTGAATATGTATGTGTATGTGTGTGTGTATGTGTGTATAACCTGTTTGTTCTTTGTACAGAGCCCGCATCAATAATTTTCGATGTATAAATTTAATCCTATTAATCCCTTTAAAAGATAATGCTGCTTAGCTCATTGTGATATACGGCTCGACGTGAGTCATTGGAGAGGAACTTGTTCCTCGTCACCAATTTTTCAGAACTCTTTCCCCGTAAATCAGCCTCTTTCTATTCATACATCATCGTGTATGTTCCATTCTAATATATCATCAGGTACATTAATTTTTAATGTTTAATTTTCTTAGCGAACTGTGTAATTCACGATGTATTTGGTGAATTATAGTTGAATTATTTCGTGAAGTGAGTGCATGTGTGTGAGACCTCAAAAATGAGTGAACATAATAAAGAAAATTATTGTAAATATAATGGTGGACGCTGATATTTGTTTCTTTATTTATTCTCTATTCACGCTGTTAAGAATATGTATAAAGTACAGACGTGTCTTCCTCAAATATAAATTGAAAATTTCTTTTCATAAACGCTGAAGTAAATAAACTTGTATTATTGTCTGTATATCCAATATTTTCAACTTGCATATAAAATTCAAGAAAATCGATTTATACATGGAATTCGGGTGAATTCAATGTATAAATCATCGTTGAAACATTCGATTTTTTAAACTTTGTATATAAGTGGATTTCACTGTATCAACTTACCGTGGTCTTCCTTATTACTAAATTTACTAAAGTGTTCAACCAAACTCGTTTCTCGGCAATTCCAGGATAAAAGCATCGGTGAACGAACGATTTACACGAATACTTACGGGCGTTGGTGTACTTATTTCACCGAATCGACGTGCTAAACATCGCGAAAAGTAGAAAATGTAATCCGACAATATTGTGCAGGAACGATTAGCTCTCTTGGCGAGAGGTCTGCACGAGGGATCAGTGTGATAATTTATGCCCGCTTGGCTATCTCTGTCGCGCCAAATACGGTCGTTGAAAAATATTAGACGCTTCCTTCGCAGCGTTAACTTTTTCTCCTCTTTTTCGCGTTTCATTCGGCTGGACTGTAAAGTGGTCGAGCCGTTGACAACCGCACGCCACGGTACCACCGACGTTGTCTGGTCCGGGCAGAGCTGTTACGAGAGATTATTCGTCGGATAAGCCGAGTGTCGTTGTGTAATTAAGCGGGGAACAGGCCTGCGCGCAGCAGGACGAAAAGAGACACGAATTTCTGCAGATTTATCCTTCGCTAAACCACGGCCGGGCTTTCGTTGGGTGGGCTGTTTCGTTTGAACCGGTATTCGTTTCCGGACGCCGCGCGTTCTAACGAATGTCGCCACGAGTGAACGACTTTTTTCCAGCTAGCACGCTTCCACGAAGAATCGCCGGTGATCGATACACGGCAATCTCGATTTCCTTTCACTTTTTTCAACCGGTTCCTCGCCACACGATCATCTCTTATACGGCTGTATTTAATTAACTTGCTTTATGGGCGAGATTAAACGAATGCGAGAATCAGTGGGATACTTGGCACCAGTAATTTATAACTAATCTTCAGGAACGTAAATTTCGTGATCGTTTGCGTAGGTAAGAGTGAAACACGCTTCGAAAAAAAAAAAGAGGGAGTGAACAGCTGGAGAAAATCTTGCTGTCGAGAAAAAAATGAAAGAAGCTGTGAGAATAATTTAATCTAAAGGAATAATTGCAAGTCAGGCTGGATTACTGAATTATATGTTTTTACGTTGCTTTCAAAAATTGTATTATGAAAATTTCAAAATTTTTTGGAGATTTTTGAGATATTTCTTACTTTCTTGTTTTTTGTTTGCAGAAGAAATGTTTCTAAGTTTGTTTCTACTTTTTATCATTAACGTTTAAATCAAATGGGATTAGATACGAATTTACAATAAAAAAAAAAATTAACTTCTTAACATCTAACTATTATTTCTTTATCATCAAACAGAAAGCGAGCCGATTCGTCTTGACAGAACATGTTCTTGTTAATTTCTTGTTTTCCTTTAGAAACAATTATTCTCAAACGTCAGAATTATATTAACATGAGCAACTTGTAGAATAACAACACAGCATCTTAATATTAAATATATCTATCTTGAATGACGATTCAAAGCAGAGGAAAAGTTCGAAAGAAAAAGCTTGTTTCTAATAGAACGAACAGCCGTTTTTTCTTGCACCGAACACTTTCACCGGCCAGCTTTCAACGGCCTGGTAACCAAAGGAAAGTGCGTGCCAGAAAGTTCTTTTTCCACGAGAAATATTCCCCCGTGCCGCGAAGGTTATTTCAACGCGGCATGTAAATGGAGTCGCAGCGATGGTCGAGTCTAAGGGGGTGGTGGTTAAATTTCGTTGGATTCGACCTTCGTGCGATGTGCGGCGTGGTTTCGAAACGACCTCGGCTATTCAACCAGGTACACGCCTATGTAGGTGAGTCGAAATCGTCTGACCCGCGAGCAAGCACGCGACGACTTTCCCTTCCCTCGTTTTATTGATCCACCCTCCTATACAAATAAGCTCGAAGCACCCTCTCTACGTACTAACTTCCAAGGAAATCCACCTCGTCGACTGGACGTTCACCTCCTTCTTTCCTTTCTCCTTTTCCATTCTTTCTATTCTTTCCTTCTTCTTCTTCTTCTTCTTCTTCTTCTTCTTTTTTTTCTTCCCTTGTTCTCTTCCTCTTTCTTACACCAATTCTAGTCTATTCTCCCAGGTTCTCCCGAGAATCACGATCCTTCACCGTCGGAATAAACGTCCACCTTGCGTTTCGCAACAAATAAAATAAAAACACACGGCTTGAAAATAATGTTATTGTCGACGGAGCGAAATGACTTATATTGGTTCCCGCCTGGAAAGGACCTTCCCTCCTTGCTCTTCAGAACAAATATCACGAAATAGAGGAAGTTCCTTGGGAAGTCCACCTAGAGACCCTTTCCTTTCCTCAACTTTTCTACGGCGATGATAAATCGCACGGTAACTGGAAACAATGTCACCAAGTTCAGGTGATTTGTATTTGTTCCGTGTCACCGTGGAGTATCGGTATAACTTTTGACAATTCGGTGTACTGCTCCAATTCTTCCTTTCGAGATAAATGTCTCGTACACCCTGCTCGTATGAAATTATATGAAATTTTACTACTCTGCTCACTGTTTGTAAGATGGACATCTGTAACTTGGACAAGATGGTTGTATTGGCTCATCCAATATATACGCCTATACGTTTCTTTTTAATAAAACACAAACTATTCGGAATTTTTTCAAGTTTTCTTTTTTATCGAAAGTATGCTCCATTATAATTACACGTGGAATGAAATGCCATTCAAATGTGTACCACAACTGCGTCTGCAGACATTAATTCTGCTATCGAAATTTGTAATGACTTTTTGACATGTTGCTGCAATTGTTTCACAAATTTGAACTCGAATGTTGTTTTGTTGGTCGTTAATTGTTTCTAGCTTGTTAGCATAGCCTCGACTTTTCGAAAAATCTCACAAAAACAATGTAATAGTATTAAATCACACGATCTTAAAGACCATAATAAGTAAATATATTGCTGCAATGTTAAAATTGTACTATTTTCCATTAAAAAAAAAAAAGGCTTCTATCATTTGGAAAGACATAATCTGTAAATATTCGGCGTTTGAAACACATTTTCAAGGAAAGTTGATTTTTATTTTTACTAAAAATAGTCTTGAGATCTGGAAACATACAAAATATAATGTTGAAACCACGAATCGAAATTAATTTCGCTTCGTTATCGCGAGATTATTCCACGCTACTCGTGGATTGTTACGAGAAGCATATATCACCGTCGCGTCCAAAAATCTGAGGCATCTGGCAAATATATACGGCGCGTCTCAAAGGCAACGTGAACTTATAACACCCACGTCAACGGTCGGAATTCTTAGTGGACGCGTGGCCGGTACGCTTGGCGGACAGTTCATTCATCGATGTCAGCCGCTGTTCTCCGCTCTTCTCCGTCGTTGAATTCGCGAGATTCTCCCGCGTGTGTAACGCGGTAGAAGACATATATCTCCTACGTTGATAATAAATGAACGAGCCCAGTTCCCATTGTTGGGTGTTGCTAATTAAAGTGGTAGGTTCACGGTTACCGATCTATTCTAGTAAATTGCCATCGAAGCAGAACCGCGTTACCACTTTTCACACGAGGCATATTGCATCCGAGATTTACGTCTTGTTAACGTCACGGTTTAACGCTGCTCAAGGGGAGAGAAGGGAGACTCGCTGTCCACGCAAGGGACCCGTGGACAACTATCACAAATCATTCCCAATAATCCGTACTCTCGCTCGTTTTACGCGTATCGCGCGCCGCCGACTAAATTTAACCGCCACGATTCCGCTTACGCGCGTTCTACACACTCTCTCTTTCTCTCTCGTACACGGATCTCTACCGGTTGCTGAATTGTTACGAGTAGTTAATTGAATTGAATAATGCGGCTCTGTGCCCGGTGCCGCGGCTCCCATGGTCGCGAATACCAAACACCCGGTATTGATCGTTAGAACTGACCTCTCGAATGTTCGTTCCTTACATGCTGTTCTTTCGGTATTCTGTATGTTACCTTGAAAGGTAGTTTCTTTGAAGGTATTCGCGAACGTCGAAATTTAATCACTAACTCTTTGCAGAGTGTTCCCTTTTCACGGTAGTGTAATATAATGTAAATACAGGTTTTCTTGGAATTGGTTTGGAAAATTGAAGTACACCCGGCACAATTCTTTTGAACGAAAATAGTTCGAATAGGATCGTGTTTGGACTCATTTTTATCAGAAAAATCTGCACTATATGCTAGTATTATTCATATGAATATGTAATGCAAAATGGAGGAACTTTAAAACTTTAGCCTCATGCAAAGCATGTCATCTCGAACTATCTCTACTTACTATTTATTTTTTGTTTTTAACGGATTCGTCACGAGCATCGTTTAATTAATTTCGAGAGTAGGAAGTTAACTTCGATGGTTCACTCTAACAAAACGCAAAATGTTGGCGGGAATTGTTATCGTTGCATTGAATCACAGTGAAAAGTTTTGAAGAAATAAAAAATGCACAAATATTCTTTCAATAAATTCTTTAGAATTACTCTCTAATCTAATTTGTACGTCACACTCGCGGCATCGCGCGTCAGCTTTCGCGAAAGCACGCGACACCGTTCGAGTTCCCTTCGACAGGATCATGCTTTCAGAAACAGCAAACGCGTCCACGACAGTTTCTTCCCGAACGATGTATTGCTTCCTGGCTTCTCTGTTTCCTTTCAGGCAATAAACGTTCCACCGTAAACTTCGCCTAGCTCAACGTCAATTCGCCGCTCGCGAGCGAGACCGATCGAGCAGCTCACCCGGAAAGGCTAGCAACTGCATAATTCCCGACTTCCGACAACGCGCGACAGTTTATTACACTTCGTCTGAAAGGGACCAGAAGGAAGAAGCCTCTCGTTTCTCTCTTTTTCCTATCCTTCACAAACTCGATACCATTCGTTTTCTCTTTTACTATAAGAAACGATTTTTGCTCGTTAGGGAAAGAAGGAAGTTATATACAGGGTCTTCCAATAAGAGCGATAGAACTTCGAATTGAAGTGAAACGAAAAGTGGGGAAGATAATCTAACACTCACCGTTTTATTTTAAAGTATATTATAAGTAATGTATTTGGTATAGAAATAAATTCTTTTCGACAGTCACATAATCAGTACAGTCATTCATATGGAAATATTCGCGATGATATTTGCAAGCTGACAGAAAAATGGTAAAAGGTCGTTGACAATCTAATGGAAATCATTTTGATCATTGACCTATTTTCATTCTTTCTGAATGTAACTTTGACTGTACTCAAAAGTCGGAAAGAATTTGTTTCTACACCTAATAAAATAAATTAAAGTAAAGTAAATTACTTAAAATAAATGACATTATACATGAAATTGTATAATTATACACTCATTGTAATTATTTATACACTCACTATGATACATTATACACTCCACCAAACACAATCGTGGTGGTCATTTATATGATATTGTACTTCATGTATAATTCCATCGAATGTACTTTAAAATAAAGCAGCGAGTACTAGATTATCTTCCGTAAATTTCGTTTCATTTCAATTCAAAGTTCTATCGCTTTTATTGAAAGACTCTATACTTGGACCATCTGAATAAAAAGTGCAATCTCGACAATTCAATGAGTGAGCGAGTCAATTATCGCGAGACACCTTTGAAAACGACACGATCACTTACCTCCTCGCCTCGAACGTCTCTGTATCGAACCCACTTGCCAAGCTTCGGCCTCCAGTACTCCAACATGTACGCTTCAGAGTATTCGGCACCTTCGCCGTTACCAAAACGGCCCTGAGTGCCGGTGGAGGTGATCATATGGACCGTGTGAAGATCGATTTCCAGCCACTCGCGTGGTTCCGTCGTGATCTGCTGCTTCGGGCACCAGGCACCTCCGTGGCTCTCTTGCCTCAGCCTGCAAGGATAAATATTTACTCTGAGATTACCAGCCTCTATTTCTTCCTTTTTTCCTCTCCTCCTCCTCCTTCTCATCTTTCTCTCTCTCTCAATCCATCTCTCTTTCTCTCTGTTTCTCTTTGTGTGTTTCTGTTATACCCTCGTGATAGTAGTCCCTCATTTCCCTCGGAGGGAAAAGGTTTTTTTAACACGTCATCCGGGAAAACGAGAACGCTGAATCATTTCCAGGGAAGCAGAGAGAGAGAGTGAGAGAGAGGGAGATAGAGAGAGTGTGTGTGTGTGTGTTGTAGATCCGTAGGAAAAAAAATGGAATTTTTCTTTTTTTTCCCCACCCACGGTGTCTTTGGGGGTTTTAATGTGTAACTTAATTTCGAGTATGTACACGATGAGGACAACTTCGCTGTGTTTGAATGGCGTAATTGATATTTGCACTGCTCGGTGCATTAGCTGGTTCAGTGTGATTTTCTTTTTTTTTCCGAGCCAGTATTTTCAAAGAGAAATCGGAGTTTGTAACAGGATTTGAGGAGGAGGAAAGTAAAGTTTGTAGATCATTTTATGTGCGTACGCTCGTCTACTTGTGGAATATTTAAGTGACATTTGCATCTGGAATTCAATAAACTGGAAACTTCTACTTTCGCGAACCAACCACACTCGGGACTTATGTTCTATCTACTTTTTTCTCAATTTATTCGGAGATATGAGAAATTTGTCGAAAGAAGTGTTCCTTCGACGAAGGTAGCAATTTAAATTCCCAAGAGTAGAAGCAAGTTTCGAAATTTATTCCTCTTTTCTATCTCCATTCACATTCAATCAGTTATTCTAACTGATATTCTTACAACCTTCAACATCAATTGTAACTATACACCTTCGACATAAACGTTTGCCCATACAAGAAGTAGTAAAATATCTATTACTTCCAACAGATGCATTACAAATAACTATTGAGCGTAGAAATAAATTGTTCTCGACTTTTAGGTACAATTGAAGTCCTATTTAAATAGAACAAAAATCAAACATTTATCAAAATAATTTTCATTATTATTCATCATCTTTTGCCATTCTTTTGCAACCTTCCATAGCGAATATTTCAACCTGAATGGCTGACGCCAGTAGGACATAATTCATTTCTACGCCTAATAAATTCTACGAGTAACAGTATACAATTTGTCTCAATGTCTGAAGTAAGCCAATAATTACAGCAAATCCTATTACTGTATTCACCGTATGTATTCACAACGCTTTTCGTCGCAGCATTCACTCTTCGGAACCGTGTATGCATACACCGCGATTGACGTACCGATAAGAATCTAGCGATAAGACGGCGGGTAAAGAGAGGATGACGGTATAATCGGAAATGTTACATCGTCGCAGGAAAGGAAATCGTATAAATACGTGATCCTGCCAGTGGCTGACGGATAACCGTCACCTCAGCCCGGCCGATACGGGGTGAAATTATAATTTATCGATCGAGTCGAGCCACCGGATGGCATGAATTAAAGATGAGCTGGCACACCGGCGCGAGAACGTCAGAGAACGGGGAAGCCACTCTTCGAGAGCCGGCTAATAATTGTATTCGCACATACCTTTCGCGGCCTCGTCTACGGCATTAAAAAGCTCCGCTTTCTCGCCCTTCTACGGCGGCGCGTCCGTGATTGCCGCGAAAAACGCGCATCGCAAGAGGAATGTTAGCACCGCTTCCAAGGATCGCGTGGAAAATGGACGTTCCTCCGATTCAATCGACGAATTCTTCCTTTCGGAATGCCTTACTTTGTGTTATTATTATCGCTCGGCTTATCAATCATTTTGTGAAGATTTCTTTTTTGTTTTTTTTTACTGAGAGACAGCTGTTATTGCACTTTTTCCTGAATAACTTTCTGTTACGAAGTGAAACTAATATTTACTGATTGCTTCAAGGTGCAAATATTTGTACAAGAAAAAGCATTTTTGTATTAAATAAATTACATAAGTAAAAAGGTGCGAAATGTACAGAGTTTAAGGAAAGTTTCGGAAATAGCATTAGAAGGACGTTAGATTCACGTAGTGATATTTTTCTCTTTTTTCTAATTTGAAACATTCCTGACATTTAACGTCACTCAGTAGGATCGATGAAGTTTACTCTTTCCCATTTTCCCATAATTAATTTATTAAACACAGAGTCCAGGAACATTTATCACACATTGTACGAAACATTTTAAAACTTTTTTCCAACGAAAGAATTACCGAAGAGAGCATAAAAGGTTAAAAAGAAAACTTCGGTGCTTAGTTGCTTAATCATTTCCCTCGCAACAAACGGTGAAAGTGGCGAGAGCGAAAATAAGTTTGCACGGCAAGCAGGTAACGTGTTGCCACTTCCATCGAATCGAACTTCCCTTGTTCCTCTTTGACGCGACCAACAAACAAGCAAGTTCCCCGGTTGCTCGCCTAGTCACTTTGAAACTCAATTTCAATAATAAAAAACGAAAAGTCAGAGGTAAGAGAGGGCAACAGAGCGAGTCCCTCACCGGGCCAAGATTACTTTCGAACAGCACCGCCCCAAAGGGCGCGCAAAGAAGCCGACGCGTTTCAAACAGCACGAAATGGCGAACGCGAGGTTGAAGCAAGGAAAAGGCGCGTAAGAACCGTGAGTAGGCCGGGCCGAAACGAATTCATTGGGTCCAAGGTTGCAGACACGCGTTGCAACGTTGGCGAAAGTATTCGCAATAAAGAGATGAACTCTAGCAAGGCTTCTCTGAAGCGTCAGAATTTCAAGCGCTGCTTTGACGAGTGAAACTGGCAAAAGCGACCGTGTCCCTGAAGGAGAAAACGAACGAACGCTCTTACATTGAAAATGAACGAAGGTAGGGTACGATGGAACATCGGGAGGAACGATTTAGGATAAAAGGAGGTAGACAGTGAAAGGGAAAGGATGAAAACAGGAGAGGGATCAACGTGAAGCGAAGGTAAATAGGAAGAAGAGAAGGGTGAAGGAAAAAGGGAGGATACATACAGCACAGCGAAGGACCATAACTCATAGCCCATTAAGTGAGCTCGAACTGCCTTGGCCTGCCACTTTGATACAGTCCAAGGCATCAAAGACATTCCGGTGCGGCTCGCGCGCCACCCGGCTCCGCGATAAATCTCCGTGCGGACGATTACGCAGACTTCAGCTTCGTAGCCACGTCGGCGAAATCGCCAAAA
The DNA here is from genome assembly GCA_951804975.1 of Anthophora plumipes. NCBI lineage: Eukaryota > Metazoa > Arthropoda > Insecta > Hymenoptera > Apidae > Anthophora > Anthophora plumipes. The sequence continues at coordinate 23,045,482 of OX638112.1, read as the reverse complement.
GCGTGGCGCTCCTCGCGAGACGAACGAGCTCGATTATCGAGAGGAATGGTTTGTCGAACGCGGGTAGGGAACGCGCCTGAGAGAGAAAGAGAGAGAGAGTCACTCCTTGCCTCTGAGTTCCTTCGCGCGACTCAGGACTTACGAGCCGTCCCAGAGTAGATGATTTGTCGCCTCCGGCGACAGCGGAAACGGCCTCTCGTTCTCTCTTCGCGAGAGTCGCTACACAACGCTTGCTCGAGTCTCGTTCGATGAAAATGTTCTTCCGTGAACGTGTCGGGTCTGGACCGGGAGCGACGTTTGTTCGGTGTGGCACGCGAGCGCTGCACGAACGAGAAGACAAACGATGGTTTGGCGAGAGTAAGGTTGGGAGCTGAACTTGCTCTCTTATTTACACGCGGTGAATTTCTTTGTGGAGTTCCCGAAATTAGAGAGGGGTTTTCTGTTTTCGTGTTCCCTTTCGAAGCACAGGGAAACGAGTTTTCAGGTTTTTAGTTCTTTTTTTTTTCTACGTACGATGGTATTTGAAATTTAACACCTTGGCGTACTGTTACGTTGAATATTTGCTGTTCCAGTACAGTGTTAAATGAAAAAGTCAAAATGTTATATACAACTTTTATTTGGAAATCGTCAGTCTTATATTGATACTGAAATTAGAGGAAAAATACAAATTTGATAGACATGTAGTGTTAAAAATGTTTTAGAATTATCTGCTTTCGTATATTAAAAGTTTGCATTTCCTTAATTAATTATATGAATATATCGTGAAATTATAAATAATACTTCAATTAAAAAGAAACACACTGATATATAATACAAAAGAGCATGTCTATGAAACGAATCGAAGATGATATCATCCTTTTCCTTAATACCAAAATAAATAAGTTAGAATTCTTATGAATGCTCGCAACAGAAGGTATGAAAAGTGGAAAATCCATAGGACTGGCTTTCATACGAAACGTACGGTCCTCGAAGAGCCGCGTTTCACGAGGGTATCTCGAAAAAGGCGACCGTAGTACACGTAATACGAGTTAGATTCGCGTATTTTAGGGTAAACGGGAGTCGTACGGGGTAAATAGGGTATTCACCGGGAAGCCCGTAGTATCAGGAAGCCATGGAAATGCCGTTGAAGAAGGTCTAGACGGTCTCTACCGGTAAAGAGTGTGTGCACAAGCGACGATATCGGCATTGCATCGAAAAGGCTTTCCTTGCTTTATATCATGGCCGAAAAAAAAAGAAGAAAGAAGAGGGAAAAAACTAAAAATGGAGAAAGAAGCAAGAAGGAAAAATGAAACGAGAAAACGTCGCGATACCTTCTTACACGTTAAACCTCCAATTATCGTAGCCTGCATTAGTGCAGCTTTTCAACGAAATTCCCCGGACCATAAACATGTTCGCGCCTTTTCGTCGCGTTTCTCTGAATCCCACTGAGCCGCGTATACACACGGTGACGCTTTAAAAGCCTCTGGGACCACCCATCGTTATCAAAGAAGTTCGTAAATGTCAACCATGTTAATAAAATATCTCTCCTCGGTGAAGAGGATACGCTTAGAACAGGTAAAAATAGGAAAGCTGCATGCCAAATGAATGACTACAAGCTAAATGAATATTAATTTATCCCATGTTCTTTACATTTTTTCTTCTTTATACGAATCATAGAATGTTTAGTGACATTCTACTTGGGAGATCCTGTCATCCTCTGTTTTTGTTAACTATAATGTTTCAATATTCTTGGAAAACGTAACCTTCAGACATCTAAACGCGAATGTATCTTCCATCATACAAATCGACAACGATTTTATTTGTCAACCCTCCCATAACGCGACTAATTCGTAATAAGAAACTCAGAAATAGGTAGACATGTAAATCAGGTTGATTCTTTTTTCATCATACGAATAATAATCTGTTTTAAAGCATTGGTTTTGAAAAAAGATAGAAAACAGCAATGCTGCACCATTTCTGTATTTACGAGAGAAATTGAAAGATGGAACAGAGGAATTCTTCGTTAATTTCAACCGCAAAAGTGTAATAGAAAAATTCATGCTATAGGAAGACTTCGTAAACTAATTAAGATGTATTATAGTACAACGCTATAAAAGACCTGTCGCAATTTTTTCTCCGTGTTATAGGAGAAGTCTATTGTACTCTATTTCTCTTTCTATACGCGATTAGAATATCTCACTGAGAGGTGCTCTCTTTCGAATGGTAATTATCTGGTACGTATAATCAAAGGGATAAGCGTAGTGACCACGTTAACGATGCCTAAGAGCTTCGAAACGTTCGATACAAATGGCCGTGTATGCGGGACATCCCGCGTCATTAATCCTCATTGCGGCTTGAAGGCCGAATTAGACGTGCAGTTTAGTAGTCGGTGATTAATACGGTGACCGGTCGAGTCCCGATCGTGAGCTATCTCGGCTGTAGACAGGATGACGGACAGGAAGAGGATCATCCGTTTAAAGCCGTAGAAAGCATTCAGAGTCAGAAATGTTATCGTGCCGCACGAGCCGTCCGCCGTTCGTTTTCTTTTTCTCGTCGCCGTTCGAACTCTCCGCCGCACAATCGCGCCCGCCGCATCAATCTGCATCGCGTTTTAAACCGTCCATCAACCTGATAAATCCGTTTCGTCCAGAAAAGAACGCGGCCGATATTATTTATCCGTCTGACAAATTTAATCTTGAATTGTACTCGATTGGCCCCCGGGGCTGAGTGTTGTTAAAAGGATAATGCTATTACGCTGATTTTTCGGTGAGATTTATGGTGAAACATCGGAAGAGGGTCGATCTTTCGGTAGAATTTAATTACGATACCGTATGGATAACCGTGAAACATTTCATAGTATACAGAATCCGGCTGAATAATCTGTAAACGGACATAAGATCATTCCTTATGAGAAAATCAGATGAAAATTTTGGAATAAACGTGGTGAGAATGATCGATTGAATAAAAATGAATGCATTTTATTCAACAACACTTGTGAACTATGAATACAGAAAATGAGCGACGCGTATTTCTCGAAAGGTCCGTGAAATTCGAACGAACACAGAAAAATCGGATTATAGAGAATTAAATGCTTCAAGTATAGCGGAGCAACATTATAATCATATACTAGCTATAATTACGTATATATACATACACACACTGTTTTTCAAACTCGATATTCTCGGAAACTAAGACTTCTATGAAAAGATCTTATTCTATATTTTTCTTTTATCTTTTCGTAAGAAATCACTAGGCCAAACCCTGTGTAATTGTTTCCCAGTTTTACTAAAATACGTTTATCACGAAATTCAAGTATTCGAATTTCATTTTTGAACTAAGTTGTTCAGGATTTTATTGCAATTTTGAACATGCTACATATCCCATGGAACAATTTTCGTGTTCTCTCTTGGAGCATAACGAAATCCTTTTCCCTCCTCTGTAGATCGTTGCAATTCACCCCCGAATAGATCGGTTAACGAAGCGCACTGATTTCGGGAAATTGCATCTCTGTTGGCCGCGCACGGCGCACAAAGGGGTTAATTTTATCATATTTCCGAATGTGTATTGCATCGCATCTGCATAATGCGCTCTATAAACGAGACGGTAATACACGGTAATTCACTCACCGTCCGTGATGTGGCCCGACGTTTCCGCTATCGAAACTCGAGCTCGCTGTGATGTCTGCATCGGGAATCGCACCAGATTCCATCCCCAGGGGTCCGATGCATTGTGCTGCAAACAAAGGAAATTGCTTTGATTATATACACGTCCGTATTCGTTCCGCGTGCACTTTCACCCTGAGAAGAGCGTGATTGCTATTCGAACGCTTTAATTGTTCGGAACAATTATAATGTTAATTATAACGGGTACGTGTATGCCAGCTGTTTCTCGCAAAATGATCGGCATAATTTTCTTTGTAAACGCTCTTTGCAGACTAGATAATCGACGAGTAAAATCATCCCTTTAAAAAAAGAAGTATCGAAAATATTTCAAAGTGGTGAAAACCATTTTTAAAGGAATTTATTTTATTTCTTAAATCGGATGCTGTAATTGTATAGTGAGTTACAAAAATATTTGTATCATTTAACTCCAGGCAGCACTGAACTGTTGAAAGATTCAATTTAATTTCAATTAAGAGAATAAGATTTATTCTTTTTATTTCGTTGACACTTCTTTTTAGTTTTTTTTTTTAATTATTGATTTGTAAAACTATTTGCTCCATATTGTTTTAAATATTCACATTGCTCGTTTCTTCATTTTCTAAATTTAAAATAAACGTGATTTCTAATTCGTTTGCTTCCAGTCGTTAAATACAATTACTATCTGACATTAAAAGAGATTATTAGTGACCTGCACGAGTTATTCTATAAAAAAAAAAAGAACCAAAGTTTAATATTTTATTATATTTTACCCTCCTCTAAGATTCTCACACGATTAATATCTTTCCGAAGAGAAGCTTAAAAACCTAACCTAACCCAGCTGTACCTTTCCGATGTTTTCATATTTACAGTTCCTTCTATTTTAAACATACAATAACATGTTAACTACCGTTTCGAATAAACGTTAACTTGGTCGAAATAGATATATTTCAGTGATCCATCAGGGAAGTAACATTTCAAAGGGTAAGAGAGCACTTCAGAGCGACCCACCTACACGTACCTACACACACACACACACACACACATATCGAACGAGCACTCTGTACCAAGTGCACCATCTGTTTTCGCCGGGCGGTTTCATCGTCAGATGATATCCGCGAGTTTCACGCCGTTATTTTCGGCCGAAACACCGTGCACGGTTCATCGAGAGCGATCATTACACGTTTTCGAACGGGGGTCTCTCGTCCGTGTTGCCTTCGCGCCAGCCTCTAACCAAGCGGCGCGCGATTATGGTCCGATGGAACAAGGGGGTCCCGAGCCACGTCGTATTTTTCGTCGACGGCGTTGAGCCCGCGATAATTGCGATACCGCGTCACGATACCGCGAAACGCTTTTCAATCACCGAGTCCGAGGCGCGAGAAACATTTTCGACGATCCAAAATTACACGTCTGAACTGGTTTCGCTACGGTTCTGGAACACGCGACCATGATCGTGCCATCCATCGCTTTGCGAATAAAAACGTCTCGGTTCTTCTCCGTCTCGCCATAACGGTAAACCATCGAAACGTATCTGTTTACTCGAACGTGTGAAATCGGACTATCACGTGCATACTGAGGGATAATATACGAGCGTTTAGCGAGAAAACCGTGCAACGAGAACACGTTTACCGTGTAACGAAAAGCTCGATAAATCTGTGGTGAATTCAGAATGTCTAGTGAACGACAGCAGTTTCTCGAAGTCGCCTATGACGACAGGCGGTGAACTGCCATCAGGATCGTTTATTGCTCCGATGATCTTAAATTCACGAGCTCTGGCTAGAATACACAAACACCGTTTGAGGGGGCCATTTGAGGGTTTTAATTATTTGGAAGAGTTATGGCGTTAATTATAACGCCGTGGTGCTTCTTGGAACCGTCGTTGGAGCTGGAGCACGTGAGGAAAAGCTGTTCATACAGAACGCGGAATGAAAAGGAGGGGTCTTGTAATGAAGATAATAATAGTTTCTTTGGGTAAAGACCATGTTACGTTCACTTTATTTCTAAAGTGAATTCAAGTCAGTCTGTATTAAAAATGTGATTCGGAGAATACACCTTTCACATTTTGTAAGATGTATGTACTGAAATCTTTACAATTTTTCTTTTATCATGAGAAAATAAAATAGGATTGAATTAATTTTGTATTATATATATATCGATAAATTTACTTTATTTATATAATATTTATTTATTACATAATTATCTTACATCTTTAGTCTTGATATGAATAAGATTAACCTCTTTTTCGAAATCTTTCGAAACTAATTTCAATAAAAATAATAATAATCTTTTTGGATAAAGGCAAGATTACGTTCACTTTATTTCCAAACTGAATTCAAGTGAGTCCATATTAAGAATGTGATGCGGAGAATACAATTTTTACATTGTATAATATTACATATATTCAATCCTTCTCATTTTTCCTTTCTTCACGTGAAAATAAAATTGAACTAAATTTCTTTATCGCAAAGAATTTCGCAAGACGTACAAATAGTGAAAATATACGTATGATAAAGTAATTTTATAAAGCAGTCTAAATTCTTTCAGGAAACCTTCCAGAGCTAATTTCAGATTACAAAAATGTAAATGTAACAAAGCAATTTTAAGAGGAAACTTTGTATACCCCGTTAAGATACATATTCGGCAACGCAAACTTCCCCATTCTTCGTAAACCGTGAACGAGGCAAAATCGTAAAACCGGCAGATGTCGAAAACTAAACTTCCCGTTTCCTGATAAAAATATTTATCCGTTCTCCATACTTCTGCGAGTTTCGTTATCTTCGAAACTCTCGAGAGGGGGAACCAGCTTCCCAGTGACGAGATTTTTCGCGAGTCCTAATCCGCCGGCGTGAACTTTCCTCGTAAATAAATTTTTAACGAGATACACGCACGGTTCACGGGTCACCACGGCTCCGTATGAGTTTTACGACTCGACGGGCTGCTTATTTCTGGTAATTAACTTTTCTACATAGGGCCACTTGTTCCCGGGAGTTGAACCAACGCGCGTACAATACCGTTTTTGCCATATGAAATTTTTCTTTTCTTTTCTTTTATTTTGCCATTTCTTCCCTCCGCCTCGAAGCACGAATGCGATTTTACAACGAAATCCTTTCAGCGTAATCGTTTTTACTTCGAAACCTAACCGGTAGTTTGACGAATTTATGATTTTTCGGCGTTACAAGAGAGCCCTCAAATTTTCGGCGATAAAATTGTTCGCAACCTGGTGTTGTTAAGGTAGAATTACTATTTTAAGAAAGGCTTACAAATCCCTTCGGATGAAGTAGGGTAGAATTTAGGAAAACTATTACGCAAATGGAGCAAACGACAGGTTAAACGTGCAGGAGGTTTGATTGATTGTTTAGACACCGAGCGTGGGAGGGTAAGAGAGGAAAAACGTGCGAGCGGGCGAAGGTATTTAGGAGAGTGATTAGAGGAAAGCGTCGTTGTGAAAGAGTGACAAGAGAAAGGAAAACACAGGGCCGAGATTACAAGACACATTCGAACAAACACGCCACTCTCTTCGTAATTCAAGTGTAGTTAGTAAAAATAAAGCAGGAGATTGGACAGACCCACTTGTGCCTGGTGACTCAACCGAAACCATAACATACACTCTCAACTTCTATTACTCGACGGAAATTGTAGGTACTCTTGGATGTTTAACCAATTGAAACTCGAGAAAAATAGCAATTCCTTTAAGTCGAGCCACATGTTCGCTAATCGTAATTGTCAAACGATCAAAAAGTAACCTAACCGCCGGTTTGTGAAACGAAGAAAGAGAAAATAAAAAAAAGAAGAGAAAAGAACTTCCTTTTCACCCTTAGTTTCAAACGTGAATGAAACAAATGGATCGACATTCCCAAACGATTACGATCGTTTCCACGCGACTACTAGCACACTTTCACCTCCCTTCCCGTTATCGAGGAAGGATCCCACAGGAACAACGAAGGGAATCTCGTTGGCTGGTAGCGGGGGCGGGCAGGTTCGATCCTCGTATTTATAGACATCCTGGAAAAGAGCAGAGAAACGAGAGAAGAAGAAGAAGAAGTAAGTTATGCGACGTTCGGCCCGCCCCAGCCACTCATTCGGCGACCATAACTCTCACAGAGTGACAGCTCCGAACGGAAGGGTGTGTGCCGCCCTCTCCGTCCGCGAGAAGAGGAAAATTGAATGCCTTCGCAACCCCTCCTCGCGACTTCTTCTCTCTTTTTCTTTACCATCTGCTCCTCCTTCTTCCACTCTTAACCGCGTCACTGTCAAATTGATAACCGCTTCTTTCGCCCGCCGGTTAGAAGTCGTCTTCTGTTGGAGACTTTTCGGCTTCCGGGGGAAGTCGAGGAATGCTCCCAGGTCGTGAAACCAGAGACACTATTTCTCCTCGCTTTTTTTTTTCTCTGTCTACGAGGTATTATCGTCGCGGAACAACTTGATTCTCGACGATTTAAATAATTTATACGACGTGGTTCCGAACCACGGGAGGAAGGAACGAAAACAAGAGTTACAACGGGATCGTTTCGAATCTTGCGAACACCATGGTGATTTGTTGTTCCGACTATGGCTACGAGGAAGGATATTAAGCGAATTAGGCAAACGAAGGCGGTAAGTTTTCGTTAGTCGGTGAAGAAAAGAAAAAAGAAAGACCGGTAGGAGAGAGAAATCGAGCGAAAGCCAAGCCAACAACGAGATTTTCTATCCTGACGGATTTAATAATTCCACCTCCGGCCCTCCTTTGTTAACTTTACAATTATTATTAATGACGATGTACGAGGGTCGTGGTCTGGCCACGCCACTGTTGATCCTTCTTCTCACTCTCTCTTTCTCTTCTCATCCATTTCTGTTTCTCTTTGTCCAATCCTCTCTCCTTCCCTGTTTCTCTTCTCCACGAGCGTGAATGTAAATTAATTACTCGCTGGGTCTTTCGCGAAAAACATATTAAGCGCCCCACCTTATTACGGCACGATATTACGGCATAAATCATGACTCACTTACGGATTACTATTTTTCATACTAGGAGCACGGCCCCCTCGGCTAATCGAAATCCCGAAAATCTCCTCGCGCCGAACCAAATCCGCCACCAAATAACCGTTAATGGATCCAGGGATGAAGAAGCGTTCGCCTTATCCCGCCGCGTATTAACCGTGGAATTGCTTATCTGAGCATTACAGTACACACGCTGTATGATATAATAATTCAAAATATACCTACAGGTTCTATTAACTTTTCAGTCTTCGTGAAAAAAAAAGAAGAAAGTAAAATTCATAATAGAGGATCTAACGTTTGAAAAACTAATATCACGTGTTGTTATAATTTCTACGAATGCAATTTTCGAAAACTTTTCGCGCAAGAATAGTTCATTTAAGGAATAACAAAAAGATTTTCTCGAGAATCAGAAATTTAATTACCTTTTGTTCGTTTATAGCGAGATTTAAAGAGATAGATCCTCTGATTCTAAACTACACAGAAGAAGAGGCTACGGATTTCATGAATCCTTAATGAAGCACGAATTAAAGCAACGAACCTAAAGTTTCGAACGATGGTGTAAGCCGGCCTCGCGACAAACGATGAAAAAGAGGTCGAGAAGGGAACAATACGTCCCTTCTTAATTGCCTTATTACGAGTACGCCCAAGCGCGTTTTATTTACTTAACAGAATTAGCAGGTGGACACCTGCGGTGTCGCGTAACACCGAAACCCTTCCTCCCTCATTGAGGCCAGGCAGAATTAGAATGAATGTTTGAAAGTACGACGACCCCGTGAAGAAGTTGACTCGCGTTTTTCACCCTCAGGCAATGCTGCGCCCCTTTTTTTTCGTGAACGTCACACGACTTACTGAAACACGATTTTTCACGGTATTGTTCCCAGTTATGGAACATTTTCGTCTCTTTCAGGAAAAACAAACAGTCGTTGTAAACCAGAAGATAACGCGAGTTTCGTACGAGGGCGCATGCCCGTCGTCGTACTGGCGCCGGGACGGCTGGAGAAACGGAAGTACTACTTTTACACGGCCCTTTCGTCCTCCTCGACTAAGCCTCCCTTTCTTTCCTTTTCCCTTACTCTTAGTCCCGTGGTCTTTTTGCACCCTTCTCCGCAAGTCGTACACGACCAACCCTTCGCTATAACCACCCCTTAGGCGTGACCCATCCCCGCGGTCTTGAAATCACCGTCTCGAGTTGCGTGCAGCGCTTACTTCTCCAGGGGTCGAAGCTGCAACCCCTTTTGTATGTACGTGCCTCGTGGCCGGCATGTGTTACGCTCGCCTTCGTGGCCTGGATTTATCAAAAGCTAAGCCTATGTCGCCGCCGGCCGAGACTCGTGTTTCTGACCTCCACAGCGCCCCGCTTTTCTTGGCTATAGCGTTACGCGATTTCTGCTTGCTCGTTCATTCCTCGTGTCTCGGTGTTACTTTAATGCCGATGGATTCTATAGATAGTCCTATGTGTGACATGCGAGTACTTTCTGTGTTTGAATAGTAGAAAATAATTTGTTTATGTAAATGAGTTGCTGTCGTAGATCCATCAATATACAGAGTGTGTCTCCCAATATGACGACTTCAAATAACTCGTAAGTTATTTATTGTACGAAACAATTTTTCAAACAAAAGTTGCATGGTATCTAGGGAAATATACAGTGCTCTAATCTGTTTTTTTATTACTTTACTTTTTTACTGAGATATTGGGGTCATCTTCAGTTTTTTAAATGGAACATCTAATATTTTTTTTCGAATTCGGATAAATCGTTTAATTTCGTGTAATTTTAATAGCAAAATGTCATGAACAATAATGGAAATTATTTTAACGATTAATGATCCGTTTCTTCATTTATAGATCTAATCGCTGTTCGTTATGTGGAATGTTTCAAACTTTTCTGTATAAAAATAAAAGTTCGTTTCAAAGCAACACAAAAGTGAAATTTTGCTCGATTGTCTAATCTAACCTGACCTTTGATTGTACTAGAAAGTTAGAAAGAATTTATTTCTACTGTATACGACCAATAAAATTTTTTTTCAAATACAGATCAACGACAATTTCGATATCTTCGTCTGCTTGCAATGCATTTTTTAATTTCAATTTCGGTACATTTCAAGAGGATTAACAAATATTTCAATTCCATAATCGATTCCTTAAAACGCTGTCCCGTTTAGATCCGAAGAAATCTTCAGCTTGAAGCGAGAAACCATACGTCGCTCTTTAAGAAAGGATTTCTTCGATCCCTCCACAATCGCTCGCGAGAGACAGAACTATGGAAGGAAAGGGTTTCAACCCTATGGAGACGGCACTCGACTCCTGGATATGGTGTTTGCTCTCGCGGCCTAGACTTATGAAAATACAGATCCACGCGGGATTGACGGCCGCCCTTCGAGGCCGAAAGTCGAGGATTATTACACCCGACGTCGACGTCGACGTCTGACAGTTGACGTCCTTTCAACCCGTCTCTCCCGGAATCTCTCCGATTCATCCTCTCTGGTTGCAGCTTCCATCGGTGGTAGAGAGCTGCTGCTGCTTCTACTGCACCAAGTTGTCGGTTAAGTCGATTGCCCGCCACTCTCCAGACAATTTCACTCGAATCATTAAAGACGAAGGAGACATGTGAACGAGTCGCGAGCTTCTGGCACGTGATCAAGCTCGTTGAAGTGAGCAAGAACGGGAGTAAGGAACAGATGTCGGGGAATCGTTCGCTTGGGAATGTTTACGCGTTCAGGATTTTATATCCAAGAGACATACGACGCACACGTGCAACCGACGGCCCCTTTGTCGTGCACAGAGCGATTCGACGTTTAAACAAACTCCGCGAAAGTAGAGACGTACCGTGTTAATGACGCCGCGAACCGTACAAAGCCGTGACAAATTGCGACGATCACAGCCGCGGCATGTTGTGATGGACGTGTCGGCCTGTCTCCGCCGTCTTCTAACGGGGAGTTTCGAAATCAGCGACCCCGTAAAAACGCTCTGATATAGAATCACTCTGGTGTGATTAAGCTTAGGATACCTTCTATAGTCACGGGTCTTTATTATCCTATTGTAAAATGAAAATACACATTGTACGTCTGAGGAGATACATGAGAGTGCGAGATGTTCTTATTCGGGATCAAAGGTGATGCATACGGGGTGTCCCTTCATATTTTGTCTATGTGCTTTGTGATTAAGAGTGGGACGAAAATATCGTACAAACGTGAGTTTTATTAAGAGGTTATGATACATATGGAGAATGGAACAAACGTGATTTTATTCTGAACCGTTTGAGTATCAAACTTTCAAGATAGCACTTTTCCTATTCAGTGCCTAAAAGTGTCAGTTAATCGGTCTGTAGAGTCAAACTAAGCAGACGTTCGGATTTTCTGAATGCGTGTCTTTATTGTGATCGTTTATCGAAGTTCAGCAAAATTGAAATCAATGCACTTTTTTTATATTTATCAAAAATTAGAAGTAAAAAAATGAAAAAAAAAAATGAAGTACAATTTTAAATTTTTCCAAAGGTTCGTGTCACTCAAACGGTTAATGAGATTTTGTTAGCTTTAATCGTTTAAAGAGATCAGCTTAGATTATTCTATTTTTAACGAATCGATCAACATTCTTTATAATATCACAGAATACGAAGAGACGTAGCTACATTTCGTTCTATTCTTCATGTTGCAGCAACGTAGTTAAACACTTCCACTCCTATGACATTTTCATTTCCTTGGTCATAGAATACCTCAGCAAAGCTTGTATGTACAGAAGCATGCGTGACACTTTACATAGCGCACAAAGTTTGTTACACAATTCCATGACATTGGTCAGAGAGAATCAAAAGGCGAGCAGGGACGCTTGAAGCTTCCGAGACCCTTTGGCCATGGAATGCCTTGAAATTCGCTTGAAATTCTCTACGGTCGAGGATCCACGCGTGATGCGGGCCCGTCTCGCGTTCAACACCACTGACTCATTTCAATTAAAAAATTACTCTGGATTCCGTGGATTCTTAAGGTGCTGTCCCCCGTGAAATTCCGTCGAGGCAGGGCACCCGAAATCGGCTAGGTATGCCGGCCGCGCTATAACGCTTTAATTGTCGCTCGGTTATGTTAATACGTCGACAATTTCATCAGGGACGCGCGCGTAGCTAATGGATCTGTGGATAATTGGAAGGGAGGTAGGGGTCATGGAGATTCAAGGGAGGCAGCGGACCGATGACAATGCCATAACGCAAGAGGGCTTTCGGGTAACGACTCTCCCACCCTGGACACGCTTCGTGTGCTACTCCTACTGTCGCTGACAATATGCGTGAGCGCACGCACGCGTACCTACACGCACGTCCGATTTATCGTCGTACGTGCACGGCGAACGTACATACGTTCGACTGGATGTTATTGTCATCTGTTGACAAATCGATTCAATCTCCGCGTGAAATAAAGAATTACACGTGTTATAATAGTAGAAAAACTTTTCCTCGAAAGGAAGAAACGAATGATTTCAGATGTTGCATCGAAAGGACCGTGCTTCCCAAAATAAGCCGCGTTTCATCTCGCCTCGTTCCCACGAATGAACCGCGTGATTCACGAGCTATAGCGCGTGATTCACGAGCTATAGCTCGTTCCTCCGAATGCTAGAGAAGGAAAAAACGCGATAGAGAAGAAGTTGGCGCTCTTTCCTAACAGATTTCGTAACACATTCCCTCCACGGATACATATACACGAATTGATATATTCGAGAATTAATTCGTATCAAGAATGTAAAGAAAAAATCGAATCCCATCGTGATACACATAAAAAAGAGAAAAAAAAACGAGGCGAGAGGCCCGAAACATTTCCATCTTCTCCAGTAAGAGGAGCGGTAGCTACCAATCACGATCAGGCGAGCACCGAGCGTAACGCGGTTTGCTCCTTTTCTCGCGGCGGCTTCACGAATCATGTCCAACGGCGCACGCGAGGCGGACACAGGCGTGTCGCGTCGCGTGGCGAGTCGTGCAGCTTCGCGGTGGCTTGCACACGCGGTAGCCGAGAGTTGAATCGAATACGCGAAACCGAACGCGCGACTCCTTCCCCACCCCTCGTCATGCCCACCCTTTCCCACTCTCTACCAGCGACGCTCTTGAACGCGGAGAGAGCGCGCCTGCACGCGCCTGTGTGCAAGCCTGGCGCTACGCGTGCACCGGCGCAGACCGCAATCCAACCGACGTACAACATGTTTATGTATCGCAGGCAACATTAACATTGCAATTTATGCGCGCTTTAACTGGCCCGCAGCCCTTCCAACCTGCTAACCCGCGCCCCTCTGCCGCCGGCTGGCCCGCTTAACACGACCGCGAATTTACCAACGCGGTTCGACGTACAAGTTCACTCACCGCAGGAGGGCCGATATCTCCGGTCCCTCGTCGCCACGGTTCTCTCCTCCTCACCCTCTGGCACGTCTCTTCTAGCTCGTTTCCGTCGACACTATTTATATTTTCGTCGATTGTTTCTACTTATTGTTTCCGGTTCAGGTTTTAGTCGTCGTCTGGTGTGTATCCACTTATGATCGTATGATATTTATTAACCCCTTGATCTACGATTTCTTTTGCTAACTATACATCTAAGCATCAGCTATTCGCCGTTTTAATATCATTTTACATAAAATACGCTAATGTACTATAGATTAATTACAAGTACCAATCCTCAGTCTAATAAATTAAAAGAAAAAAATGGAATTGAATTTAATGTTTGTTTCACGAGTTTAGCACGTTATTGGATTGAATAATTGACAATTATACAATTTTCATTAGTTAAGTTCAACGAATTCCAAAAATGAGCGTCCACCACTCAGACTTCCAAATCTTTGGTAAAAGCAAAAACTTAAAATAAAAAAAAAAAATCACCATCACGTTTTTACACTACTTAACCCGGCACATCGTTCACTAGCCCAACACGAGTTCGGTCGTCGGCGATTCCCATCATTAGAGAGCCGGAGCGTTACGATAAATTTCAATCTCCGTCCGGAGGCTCGCAAGAACGCCTCGCACCTTCCCTTTCCCTCCTGGGTTCGACAAAAACGCCAGCGTCCGCCCACTCCATTAAACATTCCACCGGGACTGGCGTGGATTTATTTCTTTCTAAAACTGTTATGTGTATCGCGCGGCGGCCGAAACGCGTAACCAGACCGAAACGCCGACCCCCATCCATCTTTCCTGAAGCTCACGGCGGCGTAGAGTTTTCGAGTACAGGGTGCGAAATACATTTCGCAGACGCGGCTCGATTTCACGAACGAGTACCTAAAAGCCTCTATAACACTCTTGGGCCCCCCTCTTTGAATACTTTGCAAGTTCCTCGGCCTGTTTACCTGCGTGGTAAGGGAGACTACTCCGTATCCGAAGTCAATGGGATGGAAAGAATAGGCTTTGGTAGAGAAACGATGGCCGTAGTTTAAATGCGCGGTGTAGCTAGTAAGCGGAAGAAGGCGGTAAAGAGGCATCGCGAGGGATCCACTGTTTTTATCGGACATCCCGAACAACCAGAGACTGTTACCACCCGCGAGAATTATGGTCTCGGATGTAAACACGTATTTTCAGCTTGCACAGACGAGAAATAGGAAGGAAGCATCGATTTTCTGCCACCGGGACGAGTAACATACGCCGTCGAAGACCAAACCGCCTCGATCTGCTGGCGTATACCGGGCTTTCCTCTTTGCTACTTTCCTAGAGCTCGTTCGGAATCAATTGGCCGCTCAAAGGCGTCGAGGTGACTCTCTTTCCCCATCCTTAGTGATAGTTAGGTACTTCGTCACTTGACTCTTGTTATTTTTCTGGAAGGTTACCCCGTGTTTGTCGTTTGTTTTAGGGCAATGATGCTTGAGGATAGGCTTTTTATTCTTCTCCCTGACGGTGTATTATTAGATCGAAGGTGGATCATTCGATCGCGAGATTCATTAGGGGATTATGTCACGATCGAATAAATTTTTACAGAAAACTTGTATTCTCGATGTGAAGAAGACTTTTTAGCTGTTATTAAGCCTACCAACCACATAAAAATATTTTACATTTTTCAATCAGAAATAAACATACTTGAGATAACTGATTCTACAATCACAAAAGTATATCAACGAACAAATCGCGAGAGAATGATTAAATAACAAGATGGTTGAGAAAGAAGATTTCAATAGTACACATCAGAGCAATTCTAAAAATAATCACTCTCGCATCTCATCACTTGTCACTTCAACTATTTTAAGACACGGTAAAGAAAAATGCGAGATGATATCTCTTGATCCAATAACAACGTGTTAATTGGCAATTGATAATCGACATTTATACTACAGGAAGTGACCTTCTACGGTTAATTGATTTCAAGCGAAGCGTAGAAAGGTTCCTGGTATTGTGATCGACAGTCCCCGGCGCTCCGTACATTTTTTACCAAACCACCGTCTCGTCGTCAATTACGTTTAATTGAGGACCGTCGATAAGAAGACACGGGTTGAGCGACGCCTGAATCTTTAAACGACTTCGAGAGTGTCGATACTATACATATATCTGAACATTCTTCCACTGTCATACTTACATATGTCTATAGTTCGTCCTCCGTAGAAACAGAGGATCAATAGGTAGAAGATGAGGCACGTCTGCAGGTAGTCCATGATGGCGTCGATGGATGGTCCGCTATCCACTGGTCATCGAACTCTCATAACCGTATCTGCAAGAACAGCAACAGAAGCAAATGAAAAACTGGTAGATAACTAACCCGTAACTGTGAACGAAGAAAAAGGACGCGATATTACAAAACAGCAAATAAACGCAGGCGAAAATCATTACAAAATCACGCGTATGTGTAGTAACAATTCAGTGCAGCTGGAAGAAAGTAATTAAACGTAAGTTTCCAAGTACGAGTTACGACTAACGACAACTAAAACGACGACTATCGCCAACTCTCGGGGAACGAGAAACGAGGGCTACACAACACGGTGAACATAGAAAAACAGGCTGGAAACGGCCGTTTCGGCCTCCCCGTGCTTTTCGCCGGGGTGAAATGGCGCGGTTCTCGTACCGGACAGATATACGACCGGTACAGCAGCCATGGACAAAGAGCTACATTCACGCCAGCAGCCATTACGCGTCATTATCGAGATTAGGATCGGGAGTTCGGACGGTAGAAAGAGAGAAGAAGGGAAAAGGAGAGAGAGAAAAAGGCTGTGTGGTATAGTGAACGAGAGAAAGATAACAGGAGCGAGAAAGAACATACGAAGAACACCGTGGGGCCCTTTTGCTGGTTGTTCTTCTCTTCAACGAGGGGGCGAACTCGTGTGTACCGGATGGTGATGGGTGCTGGAGAAGGAGGGTGAGCCACGCTTTTCGGAGCTACAGGGAGAAGCGGAGAGAACCGGAGGAGGACTGTACTTTATTCACCGTGGTGCCGTCGTGGCGCGTACCAGAGAAAAAAGCAAGGAGGGATTCTGCTTTAGAGAGGATAGGAGCGAGCCTACACTTTTTGGCTAATTAACGGCAGTTTCTTCGACTACCGACTACTTTGCGATGCTTATCTGGCAAGTTTTAGGGACCCCCTTTCGTGCGTAGCTCGTTATTCAACTACCCATGAAAAAATCCCAGCTCGATGACGCGTTTCTTATCCATACCCTTCTCTCTCTCTCTCTCTCGCTGGCTCTCCCATTTCAGATTATATCGGGCTTCCATCGCGAATAATCGTGGACCAGCCTCGCTCTCGGTGAACGTTCCAGACGACACGAATTCCACGGTGATTCTTCGAATATCGTTGCCAGTGCTGTTGGAAAAGGGTGGACCCTGAGCGATTTTAATGAAGCTGTCCACGGTTTAGAGATCGAGAGAAACGATCGTCGAAAGAGGAATCGTCTGGAGAATCCGGCGAACCCCTTGTTGTATCGGCTACGGCATTCTACTTATTGTTAAACGGTATATGGGGAAATTCCATCAAGATTCGGTGAATGCGAGTACGACAGCTCCATAGAGGCGCATAATCGATTAAGTGGCTGAATCGGATTATCCGACCGGCAATTAAGATACCATTCAGTATGAAGCGGTTACGTCGGTGCCCGGTGTCGGGGATAGCACGATCACAATGCAGAGGATCGATTAGTCGACACAGTAATTAAGGTCATAGGGTGCATCCAAGCTGGAGTTACTATGAGTCGGTGCAACAGACCGTGTCTGGGGACCGACTCGCGAGCACTCGTTCCGTCGACTGTTTGAATTCACCGTGACGCGCGATTAATCATTGGTCACGGTCACAGGATCTATTAGAACGCTTCGTGTCTAACGTACCGTGCGAATCTCTCGCTATTTCTCTCGATTTCTTGCGAGTGTAATATCGATCCTGTTGAATGTGCACTTTGATTTTCGTAAGTTGAAAGTGCCGAGCAATTATACCAACAGCACGGTTATTACGGAGAAATTCTCCTTCAATTTTGAATTTTTCGATTTCAATAATTCCAAGTGAAAAAAAAAGAACGTGACTCGAGGAATTTCTAGTGGATTCCTTCTGCTCTATATAAATTTCGATCGTATGCTAGAGTTTTATCGAGGTCGCCAGAGGGGTAGATCACTATGTAGTTGCTCTATAGTCGGAATGGTACGAGTTCTCGCTTGCTATATCTGAACATTGGCGCCGACTTAACGTCTCCTGTAAATCTCGCCGCGATACGAACAGAAATCACCGCAGATTTAGTGGCCCGTTTGTGCTCTAACCTCATACAGACACGCATACAGCTATCTTTCATCCGCTGTAAATGGTACCTTCGTAGTCGGCAAGTTTTAACCGCGAGTCACTACATAGGCTGCCCTTGTACGTACTCTGGACGCTCGATTTCCATGGTATTCGCTCTTTTCCTTCCCCTTAAATAACTCATCGTTCATGCGTCCGCCTCCTTCCTTTTAACGTGTTCGACGTTCTTCTGCGTTGGCTGCGGTGTGATTTATAGCAACACCGAACAGAACCTGGTTTTTCCACGGAAACTAAATTAAAATCATGGAATGCACCAGCTTTTTCTCTGTTTCTTTTTATACTCGAAGATTTCTCGCACGGATTTCTTTCTGGAAAAATAATCTATTAAGCAAGCGTTTTGTACGTGTAAGATTTCGCATAGACAAGCTTCTGGTGTTCAAGTAATTTGAACGCAATTAAAACGAGGCGGAGTTCCTTCGCTCCTTTTGCACAGTCGTTTTGCAGAACAGCCGCGATTTTCTTGAAAAGACACGCTTCCGTAATGGAAATGGCTGAGGGGAAGAAGGGAAACT
Organism: Anthophora plumipes; assembly: GCA_951804975.1. Classification (NCBI taxonomy): domain Eukaryota; kingdom Metazoa; phylum Arthropoda; class Insecta; order Hymenoptera; family Apidae; genus Anthophora; species Anthophora plumipes. The sequence continues at coordinate 23,026,668 of OX638112.1, read as the reverse complement.
GGGGGAAAAAAAGTACCAGCACTCGCGTACACAGGCATATAAACGAGCGTGGTGTGCAGGCTCTCTCCCTTACTGCAACCGACCGACGTTTCTGGATCGTTAACCGGGGCTCGTCGAGAAACTCTCGAGCGCGTTGCTGAAAAATTTGTATCCAAACTAGTTTCCCTCCACCCTCCGGCGAATAGTTTCGCCCGGTGAAAAATGTAACGCGAACGTGCTACCATCGATAAATCCTGAGGCGTCCAGCATCCCATTAGAAGCCGCAAGTTTTTTCATCATTTCCAGTTCAGTACTAAAATCGTTGAGCAATCGCGCTCAATGGTACCACTCGTTGCTGAATAAAGAGAGAGAGAGAGAGAGAGAGAGCTCGGGACGTTTTCCGATTCGATAATTTCGATTTCGTTGAAACTTCCGCAGAGTATCCGTGGACCGTGCACGTTCATTGTTGCAGGGTAAAACTACCCCCACGAACTTCGTGAAACTTCTATTTTTCCCCGACATGTCTCATTAACTACAACGGATAAAGGAAGCACCTAGGAAGGCGACCAGGTAAATTTAACCTCCGATGGGTGAAGCAGGGTTAAAATAACCTGTGCAGTTTCTAGCGGAAGCTTTACTTTCAGTCTACCGTTGAACTGTGATTAAACAATTTTTTTTTAACAGAATATCGAAGATGTTAACGTAAACAGTGTTAAATGTATTATGTAGGTCAATGAATTTATCGATCTTTACTTTCGTTGATCATTAGCTTTGCAAAATTAATTACTGGCTGTGTGAAACATGTACAATGGAGTAAAATGCATATATTTTACGATGACAGTGAAAACTACAAGTATATACATTGTCTTTCATAAACATCACGACATTCATTATTTATATAGAAAGTATTGTAAGATTTAAATTACACTTTTTCCCTAAATTTAATACTACATGTATATATTCGTTACATTATGAGGTTTAAAGTGGAATAATTTTCTTCTTAATCTCAATTTTTTGTTATGTTAGATTCGTTTCACATCCAGTAAGTGCCCTGTTACTGACGAACAAAAGTGTAAAATTATAAAGGAAACATTGAGCGATAATCAAATAATTTCCGACTAAAGATAGCCATAAAACAGTATTAATCCATTTTCTTCAATTAACAATTACAATTTTAACCACCACGAAAATACTCTTGTAATATCGTTCACATTCCACCGAACTTCCATCAACGCCAAAATACCCTCCGATTGAAACCTATTCGTCTACCGAGCCAAATAAACGTGGAACGAACCGTGTTCGAAGAAGCACGCTAGAATTAGCGTATTATTCTCGCCCGGAGTTCTCGCGCGACTAATGGCTGCCGCATCGTTAAGTGGCGGCTGGCGGAACAGAGATCCTCGAGTTCGCTCGAGAAAACTCGCATTTTCCGGTCTGAGCAGCGGGAAAACGCGCATTTTCCAGTCTCCGGGGTGAGGGGGAGATTTACGAGGCTCACTGGAAGGAAGTGGTCGCACGCGTGCCGCTCAAAGAGCCGTCATTTCCATCTCGCGTAAATTTGCGCGCGAATTCGTGGAAAGGCGAGATTCGTGCGTGAGTTTGCGCGTATTTCGTACTCATTCTCCCTCGTAAGAGAGAAAGACATGGAGAGAGAGAGAGAAAGAGGGAAAGTGAGTGCCCAGGCAAATTAAAAGTCAACGAAGTCGTCCTCGCGTAATTGCCGGGGCGCGTCGCGACTTATTTTCGTAGACCCTCTCGTGACGACGTCGACGCCGACGAATGGAGAGAGAAAGAGAGAGAAATCGCGACGCGGGTGGGTCCGCGCGACACTGCTTTAATAGCGGAACGCCGTGGAAGGTAGAAACACGTGTGCATACGCCGCGGATCCTCTTTTCTTTTCCCTTCTCGCGCGCTCCTACGACTAATTCGAGGCTTCTCGATGCTAGCCTTTCTGGAAGCTCTATTATATCATTCTGACGCGAAAGTTGATCGCACGAGGGTGTATGAGTAAAGAAAGGGGTGAGTTGAACGGGTGGTGTGTATTGGAAAAAGGGTGAATTTAGAGTGTGAAGTGGTGTTTGGGATTTGAAGCAGATTGCCGATGAAACTTATGTACTCCACTCTCATCGATCGTAGAAAGTATACATTATGTATGATATTACTTTGATTTTCACCTTGTTTTGTGTACCGGTTTATGCTAATTTCACGTACATTACAACTTATTAGTGTCTGTACATGTACTTCTCCTTATTAAAAGATCTTGATAAATATTTCAAAAGAATTGAGAAACAAGCTGAATCCTTGACTTCATCCTGGAAAACTGGTCAACTGACGTTGCTCAACAGAAATATAAAACATGAACAAATCGGTGGGTTATCTCCTGTATTAAACTTTTTATATTCCATCCTTTATATGAAAAAAAAAGAAGGAGGAAAAAGATACGGGTTGAAGAAATGAATAATCGTATCGCGAAATTTTCAAGTTTCAAGCTTGAAACGTACCCTTGAAGTACTAAAGTTTATATGTACTCATCAAACCCAGCAATCAGACCAAGAATTCAATCTGCTAATTCCATTTATACTGTATCGCGTAGTTTCAAATGTACTCCTCTTAAGGGGAGAGAGCCACTTTGACGACGTCGTCAAAATTCAGATTGGACCAGCATACAGAAAGGCAAAGTGAGAGAGAGAGAGAGAGAGAGAGAGAGAGAGAGAGAGAGAGATAGAAGAGGGAAGGAAGGAACGGGGTAAGAGAGAAAGCAAAATGGACGCGTCGGCTGGATTTCCCTAGGACGCAAATAGCATTTCCACGGAGTACCGTGGTGGCGGTCAACCGAGTCACTTACGCTTTACAGTATCTTGCCGGAAATGCAACGAGCTCTCCCCGTTTGTACCTACGTCGGAGGATGTCGCCTTGGAGAGACGTACAAACAGGTTTTACGGCCGGCCTTTCCGCGAAATCAGAAGCAACATCGTGTGTCCTGGACGTATGCCGTTTGCTTCGAACAGGATCTATAAAATTTACACAAGCCCCCTTTCTGTTCGACCGTCGGGCATCCGGCGATTTTCGTTGCTCAGATAACGGCTAAAACTGTTGTCAAACTGATCCCAGACATTCCTAAGAATCGTCCATTGTGAAACAATGTCGTAAAAAGAAATCGAGAAACAACGTTGCTTGAACCTGTTAAGCGAGGACGACTAGAATGATCAATATTCGTAGAATGCAATATGTAATGTCAGAGTCATTCAGAGTTTTCTTATGTTTGGAATTTTCTATAAAAGATGAAGACAATCAACGAAGTTAAATTTGTATCCATTTGGAGAGCAGTGAATGTGAATCTAGACGCACACTAAATGCTTCAAATATGTGTGTCACACCTATTTAGATATGCTCTACTCATTTGAAATACGGGACCAAGATGGATCGATTCAAATTGAACCATTTCATTCTAATAATATTTCATCAAACACGAGATATAAGCTACTAGTGGTTATTCATCAATATAAGAAACGAATGTATCAATGCGATAATCGAGAGACTAATTATTTACACGTCAAGTCGTTTAGCAAGCAATAACTGAAGTCGGTATTACTAACGAAAAGGTTAAATATACTTCACCCCTACATCATAAAAGATTATTATCGAAATAAACTTTCCTATCACTTTAATACCACCTACCAATCATCCTCTTATTAATAAAAATTCTTATCAACAACGATTCCAAAAGAAAAACAATTCACCGTTCCAACATCCATCATGAGAAAAGCTCTTCCGTGAGCAAGCGGCGAATCGCTTTGATCGGTCGTCAGACAGTTCACAAATGGCGGCGATCGAGCATTCTCGCATGGATCGGCGTTGGTTTGAACGCGCGAAAAAGAGAGAAACGCTTGGAGCATGGCTAATTACGAGGGCTTGGTTCGACTACCGTATACTGTTGGCGCGGCGGACGTTGCTGCTGCTGCTGCTGCTGCTGGCACTGATGTTTATCTTCGAACGCGAGCGATGGGAGCCCAAGATGGTAGAGCATCTCTCTCCCATTTATTCAGCGCAAAGAACCGGTACGCTCCTGCCGGTAGGACGAGAGAAAAGCGGCTGGAGCCTCGAGGATATCTGCATCCCGTTCCAGTTCGTCGTCACTGACTACGTGCATACGCACAACGTTGAACGCTTTAAAGCCGGTTCCGTATTAATTTCGAGCGGTTTCGTAGCTTCAGGTGAACACTTTGTCTTCCATCGGCGCGTACATGGTCTCGCGGAGGCTGAACCAGCTCGCACCCTGAGCGCGACATAGCCTACGGCGACGATGAGTTGGCCGTGTGCGGATTTAACAACGACATCCTGCATGTATCTAAATCAGATTCAAGGTGGTCACCGCAACTGTAGATACCTGGGGCACGTTTGATATCGTGTGTTTATATACTTTTTTTTTCATCCCGTTTGGCAATTGCCAAGCTCCTCTGCACGAAATGTTGTAAAAGGGAAGGTTCGATGAGTGGCAGGAATATGATACGTGAGATTATTTCAGAAATGTACAACCAGTTATAATCTATCATCGATTTATCACGTTCACCGTGTTATGGTGTTAAGTATACCAATAAGTAATCTTTTTATTTTGGGGGTAAGGTTTTGTATAAAGCTACGTGTCGTCATATTTTACCATTTTATTAAAAAAGAAAACAAAGAATTAAATAGATTATACTTCGGTGTACACCACTCTCCCTTAGGCTCATCGAAAAATATTGAACCCTTCGAATGCAAATCACCGTGTTCGACTCGCTTCTACATCCATCTGAAGGTCCACCAAACAACCGCCCCATACTCCATCGACCGACAGGTTAAAATACAATCCAAGGGAGCACAATGCCAAATAAAAAGTGACACGATCGCGTTACAATGGCTCACGCATAGGCGTCCCTTTCTCTTCCTTAACGTCTTGTAGAACCGTTCCTCCAGGTCTGGACTCGTAAAAATCCATTACTCCGCCGTTCGAATCTTGTTCGCTGTCAAGGAAGGTATTCCACAAGGATCGAGAGCGGTCGAAGCGCCCGTGGCGTTCCTCTCGTTAGGTTGCCGCTACCTCGACGGGGGGTGCCGTTCATAACTCAGCCGAAATATTCGCCTACATTCTGCGCGTCCCATGCTTACGATGCACGTAGAACGCTTTAGGCCAACTTTATCCCGGGCATACCGAGCTGCCTCCTCCTCCTCCTCCTCTTCCTCCTCCTCGCTAACTAGCAAGCGTGTACCCCTTGCTCTAAGGTGTATCCGCTTGGTGCACACTCCTGGCCGAGTCGACACGCACGCGGTGTGACGTACAATAACGTGGCCGACCAAGGTTGACCCTGGAAAGCCAGGTGGAGAAGAAGAGGAGGTCGCGAGGCAGGGAGAAGGCAGGAGAGAAGGGTTGGCTGGCGTCGGCCCTCTAGAAAGAGGGTCCCGTTGGGGAGGTGGTCGGTGTAGCAGGGCCATGAATTATGCAGTCCGCCGGGGGCTAGGGCCTCGCACGATAGAAGAGGAGAATGCCACGAGGGGAGACGAGGTGGAACGTTCGCGTTATTCGAGGTGGTAACGAGAGGGAGAAAGAGAGGGATGGATAGAGAGGGATGGGGAGAAAGGTGGGTGCACACCTATACATGGTCCAGAGCCACTTTACCCTTCTCTGTGCCTTCATCCTGAACCCCCGTACCCCCTCTTTCGTACAGTCACTACCACCTTTACCTGAATTTCTACGTCACCACCCTTCTCCGCCTTTAGCGACGCCGTCTCCTCGACAGTCGCTACGCCGACACTTTAGCGAGGCCGATTGAAATTTTCATACCGACACGTCTGCCGTTCCAGTTTATGTTCGGAACGAGTGAAACGCCTATAGCGTGTCTTTCGCTTCTTTTTCCTTTCGTTTCGAGAATTCCTTTTTATCCGGTTTTATCCTTCCTTCCCTTCTCTTCTTTTCGTTGCCGTTGTGTTTTCTTAGCTGAGCTCTAAGTGGATGCTTGGTTTACAATTTCGTCCAACCCATTCGTTCTTTTTCCTTTGTATCTGACTCGTCTGTTCTGATCGATCGATCGACGTTTCCTGCGTTTCTGTCTTTCGCGATTTCCAACTTGGTCTTTGTTCGAGTAATAAGGAGGAACGATAACGGATCATTGAATGCGTGTCGATATTTCTCGAGTGCACTTTACTTTTCCGCCGTTTCACGCAGATTACCCGTGCAGTTTCTCTTTTCTCGACGAACGCGATGAAGGGACGTGATTGATGCCGAGCCAGTTCGAGTGACTCGTCAACGAGGATGCGTGCTTTACTGGAAACCCGACTCACCCGTTTTCCACTGTGTTCCTATTTATTTTGTAAATTACGATGCAGTTTACTCTACGTTGGAACTCTTCAATTTCTCGAAAGCTGAGGATAAAAAAAGATAGGAAGTCTGTATCCTCAAATGAGCGAAGATAAGTTAGAATCTCTTCGATTCAGACCTCGATCACCAATTCTGGCTGCCTCTCTAATTACTTCTCGCGCATAAAATATGAGCAAGCGGACATCTTCAAGAGTAGCACTACCTTTGCCACCTTTCCATGCAGATTTCATCGACGTTCAGTGGCAGGGTAGCATTAACGAGAGCTCGATTGACCGGGGAATCTGCAGCGAAGGACCGACCGATCCAGACAAAATGAAGAGCTCTGGCAATTGGATGGAGCTCGACACTCCATTGGGAATGGATATCGAGAACAATGCGTATTGCTGACAAGGCGGCGTCCAAGTGACGTCCCAACCAACCAGCCAAGTATCTACGTTTTATTTCACCGCTTGCTCCTGGGAGGGATGGCGAAGAGCATTAGCTTTTGACGCAAATTAATTATCGATTAACAGCTTGCCAGCTCCTCCTCGCTCAATTAATCAACGACTCGATAGTAAAAGAGAGTGAGAAAGAAAGAAAGAGAAGCAATAAGAACTCGATTGCTCTTTCGCAGGCTAATTAAATCTGCCGAGCAATTAACGTTAGCCGTCGGCGATTCCTTGGACCGCGACTGCAACGTGCGTGTTTCCATGTCAGAGAAAAATAAAAGTAAAAAAGAAGAAAGAAACCGAAAGCTAGAAGTCTAACGTACACATATCTCTCTGGTCGACGAAGTTACAGCGTAATAAAAGATCTTCCAAGGGGAATTAACGACTGACCGTCGTCCGTTTCTTTCCGATCGCGATTTTCCCTTTTTTCCGTTTTGGCGAAACAAGCGAACGACTCCTCGTCCCGCGAGTTCGCGTAACGGATTTACGAGCAGTCGTTACCGGCACTCGTGAACGCGATAATTAGATTACACGGCCAAGGCGACGTCAGGACTTTCGCCTGGTGCAATAAACACGCTCGTCGTCTGTCGTTTCTTTGCCCCCACGACGACTGCCTTTTTAATACGCGGTGCTGCGCTTCAAAGGCTGCGGAAAAAAAGACGCGGGATTCCCGTGATGGGTGAGAAGGGAAATATTGTCATGATGTGTTCGTTTTTAACGCGACGCACGGCACCGTGGGTGAACGCTCCGCGTGAAACTCAGAATAGTCGCAGAAAATACCCAGCTGACGGTCGCAAATTAGCTCGCGGCGAACCGTACCGGGGAAAAGCAAACTTTCCGGACCAGCGAAACGATGCCACGGGAACCTCGATTCATGATAGAAACGTCGCGGGGAACGAATTATTCGCTCGTTATCTGTTTTCTCATCGATAATGCCTCTCCGGGGGTAATCTCTGTTCGAAAACTCGCGTTCCGCCCGGAAGACGTAGCGAACCAACCGGCTCTCGCTTGGACTATCTATCTCGATGAGACGGGACCGCATCGGGGAATTATCCGCACGAACTCCGCGGAACTCTACGATGTTTCTCTCCTGGCCGATGTGATTAAAGAAATGTCTAACGACGCTGGTAAAGCTTTCGTATTTTAATGACAGCATTATGGGGATGTTTAACGACACGAATCTCCTACGGATGGAATTCATTTTGCCTATCTCTCTCTCTTATTAATGATTATAGAAATACGATATGGTAATAGCTATTTTTGCTTTGTGATTTTTAATTGGGAATTAAGGAATCTTCGCGATGGAAAGGAAATTTGCATTCTTTGGAAAAATTCATGTAAACGTTACGCCATGGGTAAATGAGAAACTTGTCGAGTCACGAGGTGTATACTTGCGATAATAATGGAATTGCTAATTTTTATTAACACGTTAAAATAACTCTCAGCGAATTAGTTGGAAAAGGGAAACAAATTGTATTCTACGAAGAGGTTCGCTTTTTTAAATCTGAAAAATGACTGAAAAGTGATACAGATTAAGGCGTATTCTTTATTTTCTCATTGTTATTGCTCTTTTCTACGAGTGTGAAATACTTTTTAATATTAGTGTTGCAAGTCCTGATCCTAAAAATTTCATTACTTTCTGTACAAGTGAACAACAGTGCAAGTTTCACCGTTTCACCAGATAAACTTTCCCCACAGACACATTTACCCACTTTTATCTCAAGACACAGCAAACCCCATTTAAAGAATAGAAGACTCTAATTCCTTGTCAGCGTTATCAGGACAAGTGTACCCTGAGTCGATCGACGAGCAGCTATCGATCGACTTGGGAATTATTACCCAGCCGCGATGACAAAGAAGATAGTCTCGGACTCGTCGGTACGCGTGTTCCTTAGCGGCGATTAATTATCGGTGAACAACACGGGGCTGGATCGCGATCGCGTGCACGTATACACGAACGAACAAACGAAAAAAAGTCGACGCCTATCCGTTCGACCTGCTTTTATTCGGATGCTTCGCCTTGTTCCGCGGCGAAGCCCCCTGCAGCCATTTCGTCCTCATAAATCGTTTATTCATGTTTAATGCAATCCGGTATACCGACCGCTGCCGAAAGTTTTCGAAGCTCTCAGACGGAAATCGCGGATCTAAGGTAAGGGTAGCGGTGGATGGGAGACGCGGGAACTTCGAACAAGGGAATGCTTTTGCATCGATACGAGGCCTGTAACCGGGATGGAGAGAAAAAAGTCTAAAACTGAGCAGTCGGATTCCCGTATCGGGTACAGTCTTCCTGTTTTCTAACTATCGGAAGATTCTTTGCTTTTCTTTCGAAGAGGGATGAGCGTGAAATAGCAGAGTTTTAAACACAAGGTGCAGTCGAGGTAATGTACGTCAAGTGTAAAGAATGAATAAGTTTTGAGATATTATTTCAGAAACTATCCGTAAATCTTTGGAACTTTTCCCCTTAGAAATGTAAAAATATAGAAAATGATTAAATATAAGGAGTAATTTTTTTTTAATTTTGTGTTTTTGTAGATGAAAAGAGAAACAATGTGAAAAACTTTCTGACGTTACTGTGACGTTACATGAGAGAAAGGAATAAATAACGGGAGACATTTTTGATATTATTCATGTTCCATTTTATACGACTCTGGGTGTGCTCCGATTTTCATGTCTAATTGATAAGAATGTTTCGCGAAACCCGGGATCACGAGAAATCGCCACAACTCTCGGTTGTTCAACGTTTATCGTTGGAAATGAAGGATTGAACCGGTGATTACAGCGCAATTTCATGCCGCAGAGGAACACAGCAGCGCACGAAACGTATTTACATTCGTGATTGGGGGTAAGAACGTCGCGGGGTAATAATTAGTTTGACCCAGCGGAAACCGGGTCGACGATTCTGGTTTCGTGAAGGAGGACAAGGCCTGGTAATTCAATATGTCGCTCGGAGGAAAAAAAAAAAAATGTGGACCGATGTTTCATCTAATAGAGTTGAAAATAGCGAAAGAATGCAAATTAAAATTTTCAGTGTGTGTTAATTCCGACACTCTTATCCTCTCGCTAATTTCAATCTTCTTAAATTCCTCAAATATATTTGTTTCCACCATTTTCGACACTTGGATCATTTACCGTTAAGACTTCAATTTTCGATTTCCGTTCAATTTTTACTATTCGACGTGAACAAAGAAAAATGTCGAAGAATTCTTACCGACGATTTGCCGCGCTCGATCGTTTTCTGATATAGAATGAGGGAAAGTCGGGGGGATGTGTCCCGCGATTCAAAGAACGATCCTCTCCCTTAGTGCAAATACGTGGCGCACGTGAGTCGTAGAAGTGGAAATTTGAGAAAAAAAACGAGAGATTTGGCCGACGATGGAGAAGTAGGAACGAGAGAGAAACGAGAAAGATGGAACAGAAAGAGGGAGAAAGGGAGTTGCGCATGAGTGGCTCTAATCCGTCCTTCAGCGAGCTTAAGCCCATCTTCGTGTACCGTGCCCGTGGAATACCGTTTAAGTGTCGTCCGTCTGGGGGTCCTTCGCTCGAGTAAATATTTAGGAATTTTTGAAGAGCCCAGAGTGCCTAAGAAAACAGTTTACTTCGTAGGAAAAGAGGGATCCTTCCCGGGAGAGGTAGAACGCAACGAGACTGGAGCAGTTTTCTACTAGAACTTCTGCTCCATCCCCTTCCACCTCTCCCCTTCGCGATCAAACACAGGACGCAATCGTATACGTAGAGCGGACAGAGATGTACAAAAAAAAAGGATAGACAAAGAGAAAGAGAAAGAGAGAGAAAGAGAGAAGGTAGAAACACGAGACGAGCTTCATTTCGAAATTACCGTGGCTTTGTTCCGCGACTAAATGCGTTAAGCGGCGTTTTATTTGATCCCGGTCTGCGGACCCCATCGAGTTTCCGTATTATTTCGCGAGATGCTCTCTCAAAAAAAAAAAGAAAAAAAAACGGCCAGAAATGAACCTGGGAACTGATGCTAACTAGATTTAATAAGCCGCATATGGGACTCACTGTTTCAACGATCGCATTAAGGTACCGTCCTGTATGGGGTTGGATGTCCAAAATTGGCGAGCTCACCTGTAACAGGAAAGGGAAATCCCCAATTAGCTTGGAATTACTTAAAGAAATATTTCAGTAGTTCAGCGCGTAATTTTCGAAAACATTTCCTTTAAAGCCAATTGCCAATTAATTGAACAAATCTACAATTTTCTATATTTAAAAAGAAAGGAAAATAGAAAATATTATCCACATTATTCTCGACAGTCGGAAACAGCAGTCATTCTTCAATTCTAAATACAGGAGTCCCTGTCAATGTTGTCAAGAATTCAATTTCACAAATTATCAAATTTTGTAATTAGATGTCCCTCAATTTCTCTCTATGTGACGCGAACCAAAACTGTTTCCGTCAAAAACCAGTTTAGTTGTCAGTTGATTGACGTTGTACGACGATTACAGATACTGATATAAGATTCGCCATGACTGACGCGTCTCGCGTTATCCATCGAGACGCGAAGTCGAGCGACTCGCGCGACGATAATGACAATAATGCGACGTACAATAAGACGTCCTCTCTGGCGTTTTAATGAGAAAAGGAGCACGGAGGGCCGAAGCTCATTACACCGTGCTACCCCGTAAGGAACGGCAACGGGGTGGTGAAGAATGACGGGACGCGTGCGATCGTTAAGCCTACGAAACGCTCGGCAAATTCGTGCGTGACTTTATTTCTGGCAGCTTCGCGTTAACGTGTCCGCGCGCCTCTCGATCGTTCCCCGATGCCTAATGACGGAAATAAAGGAATTCTTACAACGTCCTGTCGTTACCTCCGTTACGATTCGATACGCTGCAATATGTCCACAGATATATATCATGCGAGGACACGTTGTTTCATTAAACCGTGGGGAATGAATTTATGGTAGATAAAATTAAATAGGAGGAAATTGCGCGGTATTAACGATACCAGTTTACTTTCATTAAAAGTAAACGAAATTAACGTATAAACATTTGCAAGTGAAATGCGAAAGTTATTCTTGAATCAGTGGAACAAGTTACAATTTGTTCAGAATTGATGAAACCTATTTCGTGATTTCTTTTCGATTAACTGTTTATACAACGAGTTTCATTTATAAGGGACATCTAAACTATTTCCGCTACTATGGAAAGTACGGAAATTAAAGGAGTTTATGGTGAAAAAAATTCTCGCGTGATCATTTTGATGATCATTCGATCGACGACTTTAGAAGGATTTCTTATAGACTTATTTCTTTCCTTACATTCAACAACACCGGAAATAAATTAGATGTTCATTCAAAATGAGACACCATGCATGTAAGATAATGCATAGATCCTTATTATCACAGCAAAGTGTTGCTTGCACGTAAAATTCCAGTATGAAATGTCACAACAGAGGTACGAACCATCCAGTTACTTCTTTAAGAATACATTTCGACACAGATGTTATATATTCCAACCAGCAGTTTGAATAAGTTCAACGACAGAAAACAAAGAAGATGAGAAAAGTAGGAAGAGGTGACCGGTCAAAATGTTGGCCGCTCGAATTGGCTAATGAATGTTTAGATTGGATCGCGAAACGTATCGCAGGGTCAAGAATAATTAAAATAGCGATAGCCTGCGCCTCGAAATAACGTTGACAATTAGTCTGGCTTTAATTTGGTAAAATTGCGATTCAAACTTTCATTAGGGGATCCTGGGAGCGACGGCGATGTTTTTCGATGGGAGTAGGAGTGGGACAGGTGGGCGGAAGAGGTCGAGTGCATCAACGAGCCAGAACCATCGGACGACCAGCACGAGGAGAAACAGCAATAAACGCTTAATTACATGCGATAAGTAATTAAAGTGATTAAAGTTTATAATGTGATACGTGCAATTAGTAACGCCGCTGGTGTAATCGGGATTCACCGTCGACGAGTGTATCGCGCGTATCGTTCAACGTAGATCGAAACGTGTCTATAAAATTTATAATCACACCGATGATGTTTAACGAGCTACGGGAACCCACCAACGTAGAAGATACAAATTTCATTTGCACCCTACGCGGTCACGTGTAAAACGGGAACTTGACTGATGATTAAAATTCATTCGTCAATTTCAAAAGCTTCGCGCGAATCGTGTTTCCGATCTATCGATACAGTTTACCCTAACTCGTTCAAGGAATACAGAAGGTAAAAGGAAAGAAACACGAAAGAAAAGAAAAAGAAAGAAGAAATTGACAATGTCGTCTTGGTGGATAGTTTAAGGCTAGAGCGAGATAAAAACAGTGGCGGTAGAGAAAGGAAAGGAACGATTCTCGAAGCTCATTGCGATGCAGATATTCGAATCGTTTCGAAAGAGAGGAGAGACGAAGACAACGACGACGACGATGACGACGACGAAAAGAGCTCCGGCTGTGCGTAGAACCGGCTGCACAAGGCGAGACGTTTTTATCGCAGATTTCGAGCGACTCACGGGGTACGTCGTTTTCTGCCGCTCGTCGTAGCCGTCTTCGTTGTCGTCGCAGGTAGTCGGGTACGTGCGTGCATCCTCAATGAGAGACGTGCGCTCGTTGAATAATGCCGAGAATTCGGGGAAGAAGAAAATAAAGGTTAGACGATGGTAACGGCGAAATGCGACAGAAGAGAACGGGCTAACAGAAGGGAGAAATAAGAGGCGAATAATAAAACGAACCGTAGAAAATGAACGCGACACCCGTAAAGGGAGAAGCGAGAGAGGGATAAGTCACATGGTTACCAAACCAGCCGGCGTCTCAATGAACCCCCTCGAGCAACCTCGTTAAAGCGGATCCCGCGACACAGAGCGGCGATGCTAAAACCGCCGTCTGTTCGTCGTTGTAGTCGTCGTTGTCGTTGTCGTCGTCGCGCTCCACGTAACCGCGGATACGGGCTACGTGGTGTCCTGTGACGGAAAGTTCGTTGTCTGGTGAACGTGACAGATGGGTCGTTGCTCCGTGACCGACACGATTACGAAATACACCGACCCTTTGATTTCTTGTCTCGTCTGTTTAATCGTCCGGATCTATAATTCTTAATGTCGAGATTTTGATATATGGTTGACTATATTTCACATAATCCTTGATCTATATATGGTTACATATATGGTACACTGTGTAAAATACAAAGAATACATTAAACGAAAGATTTATTTTTATAATTACGAATGGGCTTTCAATACTGCTATCCTTTGAACGAAAGAATTTTGTGAATTTTATGTCAGATCGTTAACATGAAATGTCAAATTTCTAATCATTTGTAATTCATTTGATCAGTTGAGGATCGAAGTGTATTTTATTGTTTTTAAAGTTAAAGTTTGTTTAATACGAGACTTAGTGTTACATGGTCTAATAATACTTTGTATCTTAAATTTAGAACCTTTCTCCCGCACTATTTCGAGAGAGAGAGAAAGAGTTAGATGTATCCTTCTTTCTGCACATCCACGTTCAGCTTCTCCTAACCTTCGAAACTTACCGACCTCCCGTTCCGTGCTTCTTAGGATATAAAAACACAGACAGAACATAAAGTACCAAAAATATGACAGACGAAATAAAAAATGAAACCAGTAGGAAACACGAGTGTACGTGGAGCGGCACGAGGAATTCCTTTGGTAGAGTAACTTGGCAATTTCATCGGTAGCGGGTTGGGAGAAGGTGGCGCGTAAAGTATCGGAACTTACGAAAAGTTCGATAACCTGACAGGGAATATACGGTCCCGGAGACATCCGAAATTTTCTGGAACAGCCACCGTACGATCACAAGCCAAACAGTTTTAGGACAACCAGCCAGTTTATAAGCGATATCTACGGTGGCGAAGTCGTAAAAACACCCGGCTTGCAATAAGCAAACACTTACGCGTGTAATAAATTCTTTGAAAAACTGTGTCACCAAGCATTGGTTACAAATATCAGCAGAAATGTTGCGGTTTCTCTATTGCACCCTCTTTCACCAGGATTTCCCTCGACGTAAGTATATACATACCTAACACGGTTATATTTACCGACGTGATAAATTTCCAGTCAGATTTGAGGCGAGAAGGTGGTCACGGTACCCGCGAATTCTGCAGCACGTCTATCGAGGGCTGGTAAACACGTTAAACCAGATTAGAAGCGCGCAGTCAGTATAAACCTGCGCGCTCTAGGAGTTCTTGTAGAAACGCGCGAAAGGAAAGAACCAACGTGAACACGTATACACTTCCGTCTTCATCGAAAGGCAGAAGAGAGTAAAAAGAACATACGAAAAGGATACGGTATGGTAGATAGCAGCGAGAGGGAGGGATTTACTAGCGCGACAGAAAGGGACGAGTACTTAAGAAGAGAGGACACGCCGCTTCATCTTCTCAAGTAGAGTTTCTTTCCTCTTCCTTGAATTTCCACCGGATTTGGACTTTCTTGTAAACAAGCTCGCGAAAGAATGCGTTATCTCCAGGAATGGGCGACGTTGTCGCGACTGGTGATCCCTGGCTTTGGTTTTTCCACAGCGACTTGGCTCGTGATTTTCACCCCCCAAAAAAAAGAAAAGAAAGAAAACGGAAAAAGAAGAAAGAAAACGGACGGTACGAAAGATGTATGACGATGAAAAGACAGAGAGACCCGTCTAATTGCAAAGAGAAGGAAGCCAATTTGATTCTATTTGTGCTATGGAAACGTGGAATGGTTGTTTCGTCGAAACTGAAGGCCAAAGCAAGTAGGAGGTTCGGTTAAGTTTCATCGTGATGATACGCGAACGATTTGGTAAATAACGTTTCCAGGTAATCGAGCGAATAAAACGCGCGTTGCGATTAGGAAGACAATTTGCAGGGGCCGGTCTAAAATTGGAAGATACCGGCGGGAACGCTCATTGCCATAACAATGAGCCAGCGGCACGCAACGATTCCCGTCACGGGGGATCAGCACGAGGAATCGTCGCGTCGGCGCATTTCCACGTAGACCGAACGATCCTCGTCCATGCCGTCTAACGACCGTACAAATTGAACGGACGTAGTCGCGTACACCGGGGTCGGCTTAGTCGAACTTCCTGAGTGCGCAGAAAACGGCCGACTGCGAAATGAATCGATTTCACCGACGCTCTCGCAACACCTTGCCTCACGGTTTGCCGGGAAAGGAAGTGGAATGTGTACGAGGCCGCTTTCGTTTCACACCGCATATTATGGAGGACCTGTATCCTCTTGAAAATGAAAATGCAACGTGTAAAAATAGATTACGAACAGATACGTTCGTAGACTTTTAACCACGCATTCTTACGTTTAAGCAATTTACAGACCCGATAGGCACCTACAGTAATTCCCCTATTGATATTCGATAAAATTTTCAGCATGTATATATACCTGTCATAAATCTAAAAAAATGTATTTCTTAAATTTCCATTGTAGGCTCAGATAAAAAGGTTGTAAAAAGGCAGTTACTATTTTCTTCATAATTCCGACCAATTGGAATCTTTCCAAAATTCTTTGTATAAAATAAACTAATCCTAAGTACTCAAAAAAAAAAAAAAACTCATGTCTTTCGGTGCAACTTTAAAACAGTTATTTTGTTTTAAAGGATGTTCGAATCGATAACGAATATATATATTTTTATATTCTTATGAGGCGTACAAAATTCCAAGCATACATAGCTTACAAACGATACGTAAATAAATTACCTTTCTACACATATAAAAATATAGTAGATTGTTTGTTTCCGCAGCTCTATGTGGTTGAAACTATCTGTCGTCGATGAAATTTTCCCACCATCCGCGAAACAGAAAGGAGGAGGAACGGTACCGGTTGCAAACGAACTTGGTCACATTTTCGTGATCCGCAATATCAAAAGCGATACGCGTTTCGGCCGATGCCTATGTGCCCATCACATACCTGCGCCCATACGTAACATCAAGGCACACGTACGGGCGTATGTACGCGCATACTGAATACACACATATCTGCGCGAACAATGGCCCGATCCAGGAGCATATAACGGCCGCTGTGCCTTACGGCGCGTTATATGCGCCAGTGAATGACGAGCATTCGAGCGAATGGGACCAATCAGGCTGATTGGCCGACCGGTATTTACATTTCTGCGGGCAAGTCTGCCACTGTAGCCTGCCTCGAGCATCGCCGGGAGATTCAAGCGGAGAATACGTGGCAGCAGCCGGCGACTCTGGAACACAGTGGAAACTGGCCTCGAAAGTAACCGTCTCTGGACAACAAGGGACCCATAGTCATGTCTTAAAAATATAACGCGTCCCCGATGAAAATATCGATTCACGATGAAACTTTCACGAGATCTTTCGACATTTTCACCTGGGTAATTTCATTCCTTGTTCACACCAGTCAGCTTCCGAATTTCGCGGTTTACGACCGAGCAAAGTAGCTGCTTTCGGAGGAAAGTTGGACGTGGCAAGTTTGTCCGGAGGCTCGTTACCAGAAGTTGCTCGTGTATCGCGCGACAAGTCCTCCGAGGGGAAAGTTTTTCGTACATATCTCCAGTGATACTTGGCTTGCAACGTTATGCAGATATGTCCATGAAGCTTGTGGTATACTAGAACTACAAGTGGAAATATTGAAATATCATCGTAACGTGGATGATCTGATGAAATTTAACATTTCTATTTTTTTGTTTTAACAAATAAGAAATGCGACAAATCTGTCGCGTCTCGCGTACGCGAGCAGTGACATTGTGGTCGACTGTGGTTTAAAAAAGACGATCACGTGAGAACAGACCCTTTGAAACTGGCTAATAACAATCACCCTCGAACTACCCTCGAGCCAAAGCTCGACGCGTTTTATCTCACGTCGAGAGGACGGGAAGAACACGCGAGAGATGGCCGCGTTCACGATACCTCAGGCAGAGAAACGTTCCACCAGATTCGGAGTTAATTGCACTGTCGCCGCCCAGTGGCGGCTTGTCCCGCGTTCCGACACCTTTTCCTCGCCCTAGGCAATTCTTTCTTGATCTGAACGTGATTTCTCTCTGCCTTCGTCGAAGTTCAAGGATCGTTCAAGCTTGATAGATGAGGATCCTTCTGTATCCAAAGTGAAAACTCAATGTATTAGCCAGTCAAGGCCATGATTATTATTCTCAAATCATTCAGAATCTTGTTCAGATATCTTTAGGCATTAATAAAGATGCTTCGTTGCACAAAACGATGAATAAATGTTAAATATTTTCGTATACCTCTCTCTAATTCTAATAATATTTATGTAAAACACTTTTAACTCGGTATTGATGAAGAACCATCATAAAAAATGTGTCAAAAAATTTTCATCTTACATGAAGTACACGATAGAAGGTTTTTCAACGTGATATTGCTGAAAAATGAGATGAGAAATTGTATAATTTAGAAACTTCTTGAGTTATAAGCTTCTCACTGTTCCCTTCTCTGTGGCAACTGTCAAACGTCACAGTGAGATAGAAAAACACCGGAAGATCCTTCAGTCCTTGACAAACCTATACATCTGATCTTTCCCATAGACAGCACAAGGTTCGCAGTGCATTCGAGCTAATTAATAACCGCGGGTAACAAGGAGCAGATGTAACGGCAGAAAGTTGAGTAGCAGACCCCTTGGCCACGGTCTGTCTGACTGTGACACACACCCACGCGTTGCCCATTATTGCGCACGTGTGGTCCGGATGGTCGCGTGCATGCTATTAGCAAAAAGGAGTGTCCTGAACACGTTACCGGTCCACGCGGTGAAACAACTGTCCCCTTCTTTCGCTACTACGACAACCTTTCCGTGGCGGCGGCCGTGAAAGGCGAGAATACACTCTCGAGCACCGGTTTCCGGTTCTGACGCTACTGCCACTTCTACTCTTTGTCTCATTCTCTCTCTTTCATTCTATGTCCCTTACTCGAAATGGCTCCGGTTTTATTTCGACTGGCTGTTCATTAGGCCGCTAATTAACGCTTAGCGACGAACGTGTTTGCATTCACGCTATACAGAAGCATCGTCTCGTTCCTTTTCTTTCATGAACCAGCAGCAGCTGACCTATTACGGTCGTTCTGTTAGGGTCTGAAAAGTTTTCTTTCTAACTGGGATTATAAGGCGACGATAGGTAGTGTTCAAAGGTATTTCCGTGTTAAAATGAGAATTAGGAGGCTCTATAAATGTTTGGAGAACTCAGAGGTAATCATCTATCCAAACGATGCTTCGAATGGTTGCCTAAAGATTAGACAAGAATTTCTAGCCTCTGTGTAACGTGGTCAGAGACACGACTTCTCTACGATCGAACAATCCCGTTTGTAGAGAACCGAGTTAATTACGAGAATCTGGAAACACAAAGACAGAGAGAAAGAGTACTTTTCGAAAGCTGTTAACGTGTCGCGTAATATCCCTGCGTCCGGTTTTAATAGCGACGTACGGAGTAGTAGCCGTTTCGCGAACTCGCTGAATATATTCAGGGACAATGTTATTCCAGCTGGCCGCGTGGCCATATATCAGCTACGATTCTATGCGCGGTCGCGTGCGGAGTAATTACTTTTCGGTGCGCGCGGGCATCGCTCAAAAGGCAACATTTGCACGCGACGTGGTACCGACGTGCAACGAAACGCACGCACGCACGCACGCACGTACGTACTACGTGCACGAGCGCACACGCACGCAGCAAAAACCATGTACACACGCATATACACACGCGCGCGCACGCGAGTGTTCCCTGTGGAAAGTATAACGGGGAAAAAAAAAGGAACGGAGGAAAAAAAAGTACGCGGCTGCCACGTTTCGAGGATCGAGGGCGACAATGGCTTCCTGTTTCATCCCTGCGGGGCGTCCAGCTGTCTGTCTGGACTATGGTTGCACGAATGAATCGTCCTCCGACTCCATTGTGCCCGTTTTCCAGTTTTGCGTCGGGATTGTTGTCCGCCATGACATCTTCACCGGCCGATCCTTCATCATTTTAGCGGACTGTTTTTCCTAGCTAACCCCCTACCCCTACCCTCTGTCTTCTTTCTAAAAGTGACGCTTTTATTCGGCATCGTTGACTTTGGACGGTACCGTTGAAACCATTCTATGGATTTATACTCATGGCGAGCTGTTGTGACGTCGGTTGACGGGATTTTCAGAGATCCTTTTTAGTTGCGTCGACGAATAGACGAAACGATTTAACTATCTGTCACAATTCACTGTGACAGTTGATTTGATCCTTTGTGTTCAATTTTTTCGTTTTGCTTGTTTCAATAGCTACGTTTGTATTAAGCTTAACCGTTCACTGTTTGAACAACGAATATCGCTTTTTCGTAATTCCTGATAATCCTTGAATTTATTAATTATTCACCCGGTTTGTATTATTACCATACAACGTGTAATTTGCATTCAGCAATCCGCAGGTTTATGAATGGAAACCTGAAATTATGGTTGAAGATAAAAACGATCGCCCGATCATGTTCCGAGTGTGACTCGACAGGCCAAGAGGTTAAGAATATTATAAAATAAATAGTATATTTTGTCCAATCTCTGACACGCGAAATCTCCAATCGTAAATCAAGGAATTAAAGGTGGATGCGCATAGCAGCCTACTTCCTCCGTTTTCGATCCACCAGGGGGAATCCTTAAAAAGATAACGTATCGTCGCGCATTTTTACGACAGCTCTGTGCTCAGTGGGTCGATACCTCCACGCCCCGAATAATCGAACGAGTATATAGTCAGCGATATATCGGCATCGCAAAAGTGATCTTTCAAAGGGAATCAGCCCCGTGACTCGATCAGAATCACCGTGTACGGGATGAGCTACGGCAAACGAGGTATTTCGGAAAGGTTGGAACAGCTAGGGCGTAGGCTGTTGCATTTCGTGGACGCGTATATACGTAATGACCTTACGCGGCGCTTTTTTACGATGCTTATCAAATGCAAATCCTTCTTTATTGCGATTGGTATTCTTATTAGGCTACTTCCTTTTTCTCTTTTTCTTTTTCCTTTTTTTCTTTTACCACCGTCCGCCACGGCTTCTTTTCTTCTCTCCCTTCCCTACAGCCGCCTTTACCCTCTTCATCCTCCCATCTCCACACAGCAACTCGACTTTTTCTGCTGCTTCGCGGGTAAGAGGATTTCAAACGTGGCCGCAACCCCTGCCACATAACAAGATAGCTAGGAGAACGCGAACAAGCACCTTTTAACTTCCCATTTGGATTACGCTGGCCGCCGGTATGCTTGTGTTACATTATTTTTGCGCGTCTGTTCGCGCTATTTCCTCGTCTCACCGCGGAGGAAGACACTTTGGAAAAGAGAGAAAAAGAAAGAGATAGAAAAGGAATAAGAAGGAGAAAGGAAAGGAAAAATCCTCTCGGGAGTAGGAGAAAGAGAGAAAGAGAGAGAGAAGGAAAGAAGGAAAGAGAGATTGAGAAGGAAGCGGGAATGCGGCTAGGCGAGACTGACTTTTTTTCCACCGGCACGGAATAAATATTACGTCGTCCTCCTTCGTGGTTGCCACTCCAACCGAGAATACCCACTTCTTCTCGTAGAGTCTTCATTAAAAGCGAACTTGCGACCGCGGAACTCGAAAACCGTCCTCTACCTGCCGTTATTACGTTCAACATCCCTCGGATGCCTGTTCCCGAGCACAGACCCAGTCGATTCTGCACAATTACGTCTCGTTATTTCTGACATCGACGCTCACCCAGGAACGTATTAAATGCTACGCCGTGTCCCTCTCCTTCTCTCGTTACTACCTTTCGAATCTGTCAGATGAACAGGACTGGAATTCACGGGAAAAAGAATGTCCCGGTTCGAACAGGCTCTTTCCCCCCAGGAACAGAAACGTCGATGGAGAACGATCGTCTGACGATAATTCCCTCGGATGATTGATCGATCGCGTATAATAATAACGCGCGACAGCAAATGGTGCCCGTCGATTTATTTATCGATGGGCCAGTACGCCGACGACCTGTACCATGAATTATTCACCGCGACCCACGCCGGAAGCATTCGTTTTAAACGTCAAATCAGCCACCTTACACGCATTAACCAGCCCCACACGGAGACTTCAACAACTTTCTCCGATAAATCTATACCTGAGTACACGCTAACCATCATTTGGAAATCCACTTCTGGTTTTCTCTCATTAAACAATCGTTTCGATTACTGTAGGAATATCTTCCCATTGCCCGACGCTGCCGGAGACGATAAAGCGGCGCAATGGCATTCGAAACGGGAAGCAAAGAGGGTTCTTTTCCGCGTGGTGCACGGACACGACAAATACTATGGGAAAAACCTATGAATATAAGAAGGAGAAAAGAAAGAAAAGAAAATTTTGAGAAAAGTCGAAAAAAATGGTGCAATTGAGTTTGTCGTATTCACTCCATCAAACACAATCGTGGCGATTATTTACATAATACTGTATTTCATATATAATGCCATCGAATGTACTTAAAAATAAAGTAGCGAGTACTAGATTATCTTCTGTACTTTTCGTTTCGTTATAATTCAAAGTTCTATCCCTCTTATTGAAAGACCTAATAATAATTTAAGGCTGTTTTTAGAAAATTTTAATAGATATGTTTTTAAAATGCTCATTCATAATCCCACATTATGTTTACACAGATTCAATCCGCGATCGATCCATGTCTTCCAGTGACGGTAACCCAGGGATGATGTAGATTAGATAGGTGTGTATACACCGGACATTTCGCGGAGACAGGCGCTTTTTGGGTGCTCGTATCCGGCTGGAATTTCAGCTTTGCCTCCTTCCATTTGAGGGGGAAGGACGTTCGTCCAGTGTAGGACAGAGGGGTTGTTTTCGTGCAAAGGCATGGCGTATCTGCGGTGTGCGGGCTGGTCGGTATCAAACTCCGCGTGCCTCGAATTCCCCCAGTAATTGCATCGCGTGGCGCCACACCAACGATTGCATTTTTGGCTCGCGTCACCGCGTAAATAGGAAAACTCCTGTTCGCACCGCGACACACCTCTCTTCTCTCTTGTCACGCATTAAGCGACCCGTTCACTATTCTCTCTCTCACTCTCTGTCTCTCTGTTCGAAGTTTTTTCGAACGCGACGGAGGATACGCGCGAGAAAACACCGAGTTGGTTTTGTGAGAGCTTTTCACGTGTGTTAACGAGAACGTGCACATCGTGGTTCGAACGTTCTCCACGTAGGAGACAAAGGTGAAGCCTGTTCTCCATTGTGCTGTGATTATACGGCTCGTGCAAAGTCGAGGCGTTAATTGAGGTTAAATGGCTGATCTACAAGGGAGCTTGGTTAGGAACGAGGTGCGAGTTCTGCTTTAGCGTACGATTCATGTGGAAACTTTCTTTCCACTGTGATTCAGCCTGAATTTACGCACGGATAATTCGGTGTCGAGTGTTTGGACTATGATTTTCTGGTTCCTCGTAAGATTAATAGGCTGAATTAGTACATTCTAACGTGTTAATTAACACACACACACACCGTGTAATATTATTCAGAATGTAAATGTAACAATAAAGGACAGATGATTTATTACCGAGTAACTAAAAACAAGGCTATTTCCAATTGAATATTTCCCATTTTTTCAAAAGTAATTTTGCAACAACTAGCAAGGGATTGCGAAAAGAAACAAAATCGAATTTTCTTGTCGGTAACAATAGAATTATCGATGAATAGAATAAAGAAAGGGATCCTTTCGACTCAAACTAATTCAGGTGTCATAAACTAAATTCCACCCGACTATCCCACGTCGATTTGAATATCTTTGTCTGAGAGGGTGCGAATTCTTTTCATGTCGGGGCTGGTTTCGCTGCGGAATACGAATGGGGCAATGCGAGGAGAACGCGAAACAATATTCGATCGCACGTTCCTCGAACACTTGGACGTGTACAGACACGTGTTCATTTGAAACGGAACGCAACGTGAGATCCAGGATTGGGAGGGGTTAGAGAACGATGTGTCTCGAATTACTGGACAAGCACGATCCGATCGTCGCTAGGGTGATGACTCGAGGTGTCAATACGTTACTGCGATTTCGGTGAACAATAGCATCGCACTCCAAGAAACCCTACACCCCAGTACGAAGCATAAAGGAAACTGAAGTGCTAATACGTCGAAAGCCCATTTTCCTTTCTTTCTTTTTTTTATTAGATCGTTCAGCTAGATCAAGCTGGAAATTTTAGTTAGGGGTTGAAATAGATTGCGCGTAAGAAAGTCGTGTCATTCACCCTTTCTGTGAATTCTATCTGAATTTCCATAGAACATATAATGTACTTTAATCCCACGATTGTCTCTCTGTTATTTATCAAAGATGAAGAATTCGCGGAACGATTGAGGAGCTTCTTAATTTCAGCTCGAGGATATTTGCCGTTCGAAAAATCTCCGAATCGAAACGACGCGAGACGCCCGTTGTTTAAGTAAGGCTAATCTTCTTGAAGAGGATCGATCGAACAGAGTGGAGGTTCCCTATTGAGGAAAGGAAGGTAAAAGGAAGGAGGAGGGGTGGTTTCGATCCGAAGAATCGTCGAACCGATACTCGACTCCTCTCCTCCGACCGGCTACCAGACTTGGAAACTGACGTCTTAAAAGTCCTTCGTTAGTTTCCCAGTCCACGAGACGAGAATAATCCGATCCGTCGATTCTCTTTCTTTCGTTCTTTCTCTCCGTGATATATAACTCGCGATCGCTTCAGGGGCAGAGAGGACCAAGAATCCTTCTCGTCGAATAATAAAAATCAATCACGCATGAATTTCAGCGTTAACAGAAACACTTTGCTGCAGGATATTAGTCTTAGGGGAGAGGAATCTGTCAGAATGAGAGTGTGGAGGAAAGGTATCGCGTCGCGAGTCGACTTTATTTCACCCTACTGATATTCTTTATTATGTATTTTAGAAGCTTTCTTCTATTGACTTAAATCACCCTCCCTATCTTCGCTCCGAAACTTTCGAAGGCTAAGCGTTCACTGTGAAAAGCTATTTCAACATTCTTATTCTTACGATCCAGAGAATCCAGCTAAGATTTTCTAAGCTATAAATCGTTATGTTCTCAATGCAAATATAGGGTCATATAAAAATACGACTATATGTTTCGTTTTTATAAAATACAAACTATTTGGAATTTTTTCAAGATTTTTTTTCACTTATTTTTGTTGTAAGTACGATCCATTACAATTATACGTGGAAATGTCATTTAAATATGCAATGCCACTACTTTTGCAGACATCAATTTTTTTATCAAAATTTTCAATGACTTTCCAGCATGTTGCTGGAGTTATTTCACGAATTGCAATTCGAATGTTGTTCTTTAGATCATTGACGTTTCACAAACCCCACAAAAATGTCTAACAGTGTTAAATCGCATGAGTTTGGAGGCCAATTGGAGTCTGTATTTTGTGAAATTACTCGTTGACGAAATTTCCATCGCAAAAACAATGTTTTCTCGTAGTTGTGCGACATGTAACACAGTCTTGCTGGAAATACACTTCATTATCAAATACCGTATTTTCCGGCCCATAAGACGCATTTTTTTTTGTTTTACTCCAAAACCATAGAAAATATTTGCCTTTATTACAAATGTCGATAATAACACTGTTTTCTTTGTACAAAGTGTTATTATTAAAATAATTACTTTGATCCCTTTACATCTGATCCAAGTATTTTTCATAAATTCTAACCCGATTAATCATAGTACGTCGTTAAACAAAATTTTGCTTGAAAAGAATGGTAAAATTTTCATAATAATTTCGAATAATGTAAACGTGCTGATGATACCTCCGTTTACAAAATAATAGAAACTTCTATTCTCGCGATACAGAAAACAAAGTAAAAACACTATAGGATCATCGAATCGTGTTATACGTGGAATACCAATCTACTTTCACCCTATGCGATACTTCAATTTCCAAAACTCCCGAACAATCGTCCGCGATTCATCGAAATTACAAGTTCCACGTAGCTTCGCTCTCTCCACTCATTACGGTGTGCCCGAGAAGAGGTTGGAAAAACGTGAGAGAGAGAGAGAAAGAGAGAAAAAGAGAAAAATCGGGATACGCGATTGCGTGTACGCTTGATCGAGCGCGGAAACGAAGGGTCTCGTATCAAACTCGTGTGTATAACGCAAGGCGAACCGAATGGATATTTGCGTGGCTATTTGGTCCGGCGTTACGCACACCTCCTCCCTGTGAATAGGTGGAGGAGGCAATAAAAATGCCGCGGCCAGAGAAAAGGGAGGCACAATGGAAACACAATAAGCAAGAGTGGATGACGATGCGGGGAATGAGACAAGAGGCCTGGAACCAGAAGAGGTGAAGAGAGGGGGTTGCCTCGCTCCACCGCCGCTACAATTGGCGGCGGCGGTGGCGTACCAGCCGCGGCGGTGCAATCTCATTCGCGCTCTCTCGCATGAGCGAGCACAGAGCGCACTCCAACAGCCCGATTCCCTTGTGCTTTCTGCACCTACTCGCTTCTTCTCTCTCTCTCTCTCTCTCTCTCTCTCTCTCTCTCTCTCTCTTCTCCTTTTCTCTGTACCTCTTCCCTTCGCTGCATCGAACTCTTCCGCTTCCAGCGTCTAATCCCGAGGCTTGTCTACTTCTTCCTGACGCTCTAATCTCGACCCTCGTTAATCATTCTGACGCAACGTTTTGTCGTCGGATCGGAGTGTTTCGTTGTTTCGACCGAGCTGGGAAATTGATGCCGCTTTGGATTCAGGTGTTGGATCGATTCCTCAGACGAATGTAGACAAAAGTGATTTCTGAGATTAAAGGAGTAGTTCTTAGAGTGATTGTCGTATTTCTTATGAATTATGTAAGGGATGAAGGTTTTGATAAATTTAGGGACGAAGTGGTAGAAAGATAAAAATTGTCGGAGCAAGTTTGAAATTATATTTCTACATGGAAAATCTTAGGCTACTAAACTGAAAATAGCCAAACGTAATACATGTGCAAGAAAAAATATATCTAAGATCTATAAGAATATATCTTTAAATTGTGTCGTTTCAAAATTAGAAATCGGTGACACTCATTCCTGAAAGGATATTATTATATAATTTTCGATTTCAATTTATTAAATAAGAGAAAATTAGTCACCTAAATGATCAATTTTCCAGGGATTCTGGAAAGATAGATATTTTCATGGAAAATGATCTTTAATGTTTCATTGCATATTGATTTAAAAACGAACCTACTTAATTAATTAATATCAAAAGAATAAGCACGATGAGATCACCCAAAGGAAACTGTCTTCAACTCAATGTCACTGCTAAAATGATAAATTATATTTTTTCCCATGCCGAAACATCGAATCGGCTTCCATTCGCGTTACCACGGTTATCTGCGAGCGAAAACTCTCTCCGGAGGTCAGAGGTGTTTCGTTGTTTCGCGAACACACGCCGGTGTACCACAGATACCAGGACACGAATCAACCGTACACCGTTTCTCGCGTTCATAAAACCAAGTTCACGTTCCAGATACCCGAGAGAGCCCGGTAATTCCGTACAATTCCCTCTCGTAGCCGTTATCATTTCGCTTGTGCAGTACACACCGAGAGATTCTTCCATCGCGTCAGCGCCGTTCCAACATCACCGTGGAACCACTTTTTTCCATTCTCCTCTGGTTGAAAGCCAGATAACGAGGGCCGTGTAGCACGATTCGTTTCCTCTTCGTACACTCCACCGACGCCGCCTCATCCTGGCCAATGTGTACCAGGATTGGACAGCCGCGGAACAGGTGGGTGTCTCGAGCGAACGAGATAAGAGGCGTACGAGTGATTTCGTGGACCGTAGTCAAAACGCCGATAAACCGTCATCGCTTTCAACGTGAACCACGGTATCGTGTTTCTATCTGGCGATCTGTTCGTAGGTTGCTGTCGCGTTACACGGCCCCCGAAGAACAGGTGGGCGAGGTTACGAAGGTAGAAAAAAAAAGAAAAGATAAATGAAAGAATAAAGGGTAAGAAGGAAGGAGAACGATGATGAAGGGAGGACAAAAAAAATGAGAAGAATTATACGGAGTAGCAATCGTGTAGTTGCAAGTGTGGAATTTATATGCAGACAGTATGTGTACGTTCTGTTATTGGAGAGGTTTGTGACGCGTACGAGACGATGACCAGCAGTGAATGGCGGTGTATACAGAGAGAAATCGGAGCATAGATAAGCTGCCGTCACCTCCAGCTCGTTCATGGTACTCGTAGCAACAGTCTGCCGGTGAATGTTACGGTATGTAGAAGGGCCCCTGTGTCGTTTACACGGCCGGCAGTAAATTTAGATCACCGACACTCTCTCGACTCGTTACCCTCAAAGCCTGGCTGGAGGATTCATCCGTTCCGGCGAATTTTTCCAAGGTAATTTTAGAACGAACTCGAACCGTCGAGCCACTTTCCGCTACCGTTTCGTTAATCGTTTCAGGCAAATGGCACTGGCAACTCTGAGAAGCTGAGGTACTTTTAGAGAATGAACGAATAGAAAGAAAGAGAAGGAGGAAGGAGAAGAAGAAGAAGAAGAAGAAGAAAGTCGTGGAAAGAGGGTTGTAATTGGCAAGTGGAACCAGGATGCTCGCGGCTTCGAAACGATATTCCCTAATCCGACAGCGGACAATTATCTGGTCCGTCAGAGCAGGGCTCACGAACACCAGACAAGCATGTACACTTGAGAAACGACCGACGGGACGGCTTAAATTTAGTAACTCCCTTTACTGACCGGCCACGGGCAGCCGACTGTGTAAACGCGCGTTGATCGTAACGTAACGCTCGCGATCTATCTGGTCGGTTCAACAGCGTCGTTTGTTATGTCAGGGATTGGGGACATGGACGCAGCTATTGCGTTCACCGGTGTTCGTACACCAGATGATTTGTTGGCTATTTCTTATTTGAGGTTTGAAGATAAGATAGAAATATTGGAACTGTATTAATTTTATCCTATTATATTAAAAATATTTAAATGTCGACTGTATCGTAAAATAGGATAATCTGTTGTCTCTAACATACCTTGAACGATTCACGTGCAATTAATTTCTGTGCATATAAAATACTTAATCTAGGCTTAATCTAAGTTAGGCGTCGATTTTCGACAGATAGTGCTTGAATATATAACAACGTATTAAATTATATGAAAACATAAAGTTCGCACATATTGTGAAAGATTAATTTTTCACGTGTCTTTTGAAAGTTTATTCGTTGCAATTATTAGGTTTTTATCAATGTTGTACTGTATTGAAGATGGAAGGAAATAGAGTATACTTCTGACGTTGAACATTTTTCTTTTAACGAAAAGGAAATATTACTGGTAAAACGTCGAATGAGA
This sequence comes from Anthophora plumipes, assembly GCA_951804975.1. Lineage (NCBI taxonomy): Eukaryota > Metazoa > Arthropoda > Insecta > Hymenoptera > Apidae > Anthophora > Anthophora plumipes. Next base: position 22,997,729 of record OX638112.1, on the reverse strand, counting down.
TATATAATGTTTAAAGTGACGGTACTCTATTAGAAAAAATTGTTCGCAAATGGTTGACGAAATCTAAAAATGGAAATTTCGATTTTAATGAAAATACAGCAACGAAATTTTTGGTAAAACGAAATTTTTCAATTGCTGGAAAGTCGACGAAAGATGGTAAAACTAAGAAATACATACTTTGTAGAACAAAAAGAAAATGATTTGAAGTATGAAATTGGCTTATTCATTTAAAAACCGACACGAATTTCCCAAACAACCCAATACAAATGATGTATAAGAAGTTACAATTAAATCCTAATAATAATGAGTACAATTTTAAACAAAAATCCAAAACCACATACCTGTGTATGAAAAATTAGTATCATAAAAAAAAATTTGTCATTGTCTCTTTTGCTTCTGCAAGAGGAAAAGAAAAAGAGACGACCGAGATAAAGAACATCGAATTACAAAAATTCCTGCAAGTTTCAGAAGTGACTTCTCGAGGAGAATGTCAATAGTGTAAAGTACTTTTTAATTAAATATTCTGAAACTTTAATTAATCCTGTAACTCAGTATCCACTGCTAATAACACTCAATTTGCCAACCCCTGAGCAATGTTCAAAATTGATAATTGACAAAATTCGCCTTTGACTAGTGGCAGCATAAGGGGAACGTCATAATCTCGAGTCAAGAGAGCAAGTTGAAGGGGGCGCGAGAGTAAAGTTCGCGAAAACAGTGTCACGAGCAGACTAATGTTCGCCTTTTGCGCCCGTGCCGCGAGTTACTGCACGCGTTGACACTTGAGGAGGAGGAACAGGAGGCGCGGTGAAACTCGGGCTCCTTGCCGCGGCGAGGCTCTTCAGAAAGTTTTATGATTAAGGAATTAATTACAGCGGGGATCCGCCGGTTTCATTAATGACCGATTAGAGAGATATCTCGAGTGTTTGGAATAAAGGAGCGTCTCTTGGTAACCCTGCCGGTGGATTCCTTGATTTTCGACCAAGGCGACTCCCGTAATTTCGACCTCTCGCGTTGCTGGAACTTTTGCAACCTGAAACTTTTCTTCCGCGCGTCCCTCGTCTTTTTTCCTTTCCATCTCTCTCTCTCTCTCTCTCTCTATCTCTCTTCTTCTACTCTCTCTCTGTGTCTTTCTTTCTCTAGCTCTCTCTTTTCGAGAGTTTACAATCTGAAACGATGCTGGTAGTAAAACGAGAAATTCCGCGGAAGCTGGGTAGATGGTACGTCAATTGAATGTCTTCATGGTAACTAGTCCTTAATGAAGCAAACTTTTATTTTACTTTCCACTCTTATTCCTGGACTTGCCCGCCTCGCTATCTCATACAGGGAGCAGCCGTCGTCTGGCTATGTGCAAATGCACAGCCAGCAAAAAGTTTGCCTGCAGACTCTTTTCTTTTTAGGGATGCATATCTATATTTTGAAATTCTCTCGCGTAATATACCAACTTTTAAACTTCCATCGATGTAATTATCATATCAAAGATTTTTTTAAATAACACAGTGTGTTATCGTAAAATGAATCGTATCTACTCGACGCTGATTTGACACGTCTGCACAGTTTGTTTCCACTTTATATTCATTTGCGACTGTATTCCTTTGTACACGTTCAATTACTCCCATTGCATCGTGAGTTTAATAGACCCCTGGATTGTCTGCATAATTAAAACCAGAACACGTAGCACGCACGTTGTCCCCAAATTTTGGCATATGCCGTTGTACCAACTTCTACCCCAGTCGTGGTCCTACGTGAGTCACCATCGCGATCAATGCCCCATACACGCTTTATCCTCGATTTCACTTCGAAAAAAAAAAAGAAGAAGAAAGGAAGAGAAAAGAAACAAATCAAAGATATCTCTTGCTCATCAAATCACGACCAATTAATTCCTTCTGACTTTGACTAATCGCGTTCTAATTTCCCTCTGAACAATCTCCTTCATCATAACACGATAGATTCGCCTGTCGAATAACAAATCGAAGAATTCCTGCCGTTTCAGGTATATGTATATTCCTCTTACCAGATCTGTCAAACAGTCATCTCCGCCGAGTCGACAGGATTAATCGACGTGTACAACCGCGTAGCATAAAAGACAAAACAGTAGAGATCGTATCGCGACCGATTGATCCCCGTTAAATAAGTCAACTTACAATATGTCGGTTCACTGACCTCGCAGTCGATCTGTTCGACCGATAATGCTCGTTCAGATGATCGGTGGTTAGACGCACGATTAATTAGTTTCGAGAGATACGCGATAACCACCATCGACGAAGGAACGGGCTCGAAAACTCGATCAGGAGGAACCACCGCGGGAGAGAGCAACCAGGTTAAATCTTCGGATGCTTCAGCGAAACGAACAAGATCGACGCGGTGGAATCGATATATCACTGGTGGTGCTCCACGTGTGTAAAACCGTGTGGTGTTCACGAGGGAGTAGGGAGAAAGAGAAAGAAAAAGAGAGAGAGAGAGAGAGAGAGAGAGAGAGAGAGAGAGAGAGAAAAGAAAAGAAAGAAAGCTCTGGCCCCTTTTAGTGAGACGTCAGCTGTCACGGAACGGAACGATAACAGATTCCGATGTAACAGCACGAGTCTACTCGCTTCTCTAACTCAAACGATCACTCTTGCCGTCCCTGCTGCTTAATTAATCCTTCGCTGTGAATTAACCTGATGTCTTGTACCGACAACGCTCACCCGATCGTGCACCCGGACAGCTTACGTATTTTATTAAACGTCGTTTTTCGCGCCTATTAATTAACACCACGGGGAACCAATACAGGAATAAAGACAGGTGGTACTGTTCCTTCTATCGTGGTATCTTCTACTGTAAACTTTCAAATACTAAGTGGAGTAAGAATAGAAAGGGGAGTGTTCTATTTAAAGGTAGTTTTAGAAACATCATAGGTGTTCTTTTCTATTGCTTACTCGTTTCTCTTTCTTCGTTTAAACTTCTATCTACATATATACGTCTTCATCGTGAAGGTGAAATACTCTGCTTTCAGCTTGTTAGTAAAGTAAATAACAGTCGGAACGCTTCGAGCGTTTAGTGCATCTGCTTCTCACGGTGCTAACAAAAGTGACGCGTCACTCGTAGCTAGAGAAGAGACCAGGCTAGTTAGGGTGGATCCTGGTGAACGAGGATCCAGCCAATCGAACGTCAGGTTGCAAGGCTGCACCGGCTAGACAATTAGGCGACGATCTAAGTCCTGTGACCGTTTCTATCCTAAACAAATAGGCTTACGATGATCCGTAATGGGATGACAGCGTGTCACGCCGGTATCCTATAAATCCTTTTACGATGCGTACTTCTATTTACAGCGGGGAGTAGAAAGGGTAGAGGTCTGAGTCAGAACGTTTCCTCCCCGTCGACCCTTTTATTCTATCGTACAGTACTGATCAGTGTATGAATACAACGGCATGGTAAATAAACCGACAGCAAACAAAAATCCTGCATCGTGCGAGGAAAGTGGGACCACGTGGAGTGTGTGCACCACGAGGGAGCAAATCAATTTCGTTAGTTTCTTCCTGGTGAGCTCATTGTGGGGAGGATTGAACGAAACTTTAATATATAAAGAAACCTGCCTATTGATGATACGTACTCATTCTTTTCTCCAGATTCTTTACGATTATTTTAGTAATAATTTTATTAGCTAAATTTACCATTTGCAATTGAAGGAAAGTAGCCAGATATGAAATACTATTTTATTCTTCCATCTTGCAAAATCGATCCCAAGGAATAAACGATTTTTATGGGTACTCGGTAATATAGTATTTACGCTCAATTTAAAAGTAGTCTTATATTTTTAATGTTTAACAGTAATTTTCAATATTAAACTGACGGTAAAGGAACATGAATTTAACCTAATATGGAATTCTGATATCAGGTACAATATTTTCATTGGAAAATAAACAAAAAACACTTTTATCCTTCTTACTGATTAAGAAATGCTTTGTTTATAAGATCACATTGGAAAAGAATTGAATAAAGAATTTTAATTTAGTACCACGTCACTAACGATTGCTCAATTGACAAAATTTCATTTGTAGATTTTTAAACATTTTGTTATTCCATATTTCGTTACTTTTCTCTATACATAATTATTACATCGATCTTTCCGTAAATAATCGAGAGTTTATCTTACACTGTTGTTTAAAAGTTGTTTCTCTTATGCCATAAAAATTGTATAGTATTTCTAACGTACATTACTAGTTTTCTATTATTTGAAGAAGAGTTCTCAATATTCCAGTCATTAAATTATATAACATTTTGTAGAAAATAAAAATTGTATATGACGATTATCTATACAAAAGTTGGTCGTGACTGGTTAGTTCGAAAAATTTTAAGTGGCATCATGGTTAAAAATTTGAACTCATTGTTTATTAGAAAAAGTACTTATTTATTTCACATTCACAGTGAACCTATCCTTAAATAAAATATTATCAATGCTAGCAATATTAACTCCAAATATTAATACAGAAACACAATATCGATAGTACTATACAAATGACTCGAAACGTTTAATCGATAGTGCGTTTCTAGTATCCAGAGATTGAAGAACTAATCTCGTAGCAATAAAAAAGAGACGAATCAGTCCAATATCTCTGTTAACGAAGCACAAGACAGAAATCTATCCTGGCGACTGTCTATTTCGTTTAGGAGAGCACCATTCCCCGTTTCCCTTTTCCACCATGATGTCGGTGCCCCTCTATTTAGGGTGTATATACGTGGCTCTAGCCGTCAGTTGGCTTATGTCACTCGGGATTAGCGCTGTTTGGACAGAGGAAATTAACTACTACACCCGGGGCGCGCCATCTGCGTGGGCGTGCACGACATTGTGTCGCGGGCATCCCCCTTAAGATTTCAGGGCAATGTAATTCAGCGGCGAAACCGATCCTGAGGGGGTCGTCGTCCGGCCGGAGCGACATCGCCATTTCCGTGATTAGAAATGACCCCGGAGTCAGTTCGTTTGACTCTGATCCTACCACGTTTTCTTTTATGTACCAAACACAGAGACAAATGGAGAATCGATACCATTAACGCCCCGTTAATATCGACTACGCTCTATGGGAATCCCCGATGGGCATTATTCTCTATCCTGTGTTCCTCCAAAATGCCACTAATCCAGACACGATGCTCCTACCTATCGAAGATCGTGTCATTGGAGATTTATATTAAATTCAAGAATAACGTCTAATCAATCCCTCGCGTTTATTCGTGTTAGCAAGAAATTGTTGAAAAGTTATGAAAAGAACGAATGGAATGCAATAGAAACACTTCTCGAAATAGTATTTGTTCACTCGTTTATTCGGAATGTCCTTTATTCAGATAGGCAAGTTCATTTAACCAGTTTCTAAGGAAGAAGGATATAACTTAATTTGTAATCTACGTTGAATAAAATATAATTCTTCTAAAATATATATTTTAACATTTACAATATTTTGACCTATTTCTTTTACTCCTTGATTTACAATTTTTTCATTATTTCACTTTTATATTTTATGATTGAACAATTTACCAAACACCTTCGTGGTAGATTGTACACCTATTCATAAATTAACAAAAGAAAAGAAAATAGAAAGAAAGGTAGACGTACAATTTTCTTTGATAATCCTCTGTCACATAAACCACAATTGAAATTGTACTTTATCACTAATATGACCTACTTTCACAATACAACCCACGATCTCTGTCAAAAAAAAAAAAAAAAAAAAAAAATATGACTTCACATAACAAACCAACTAATCAAGAATCACATTTCTTCCCAACTTCCCCCGTTAATAACGTCAATCTAGACACACATATGTATACTCCTTAATTAATCCGCTAGAAAATTCCACGATGGATTCGTTCGTTTGTAGCACCGAGCTCAAGCGTTACGCGATTACCTGCGGGCTGCACCTGCGGCGTGCCGGATCTCGAGGCGGTCACGTAACCGGTCATAAATAAAGATCGCGTCCAGCTTGCTGATCGATTGTGTAAATAAAGATCGCGCACCGTCGGAGCCTGGTTTCTCGCATGTGTTACGGCAGCGATCCCGCTGCTTCGATTATCATCGAGCACGCAGGTAGGCGCCGAAGGAATCTCGACGCTGAACGAACCGGACGACGGAGAATGGACACACGATAGGTGGTGGTGCGCGTTTGTGGGGCTTACGCAGAGAAGAAGAAGGAGGAGGAGGAAGAGAAGCCACGGGTCGGGGCCATGGTACCCCAGGTAAGATTTTCGCACCCGGCGGTAAGCTCGTTAGCGAGAGATTGCGATCAATGACCGAAGATGAACGCGTTCGCACGGCGCGGACAGAGTAACGCGTGTTGCTCGACGAAGACCACGATAAAAATAAACCAGAAAGAGATAGACAGTGAGATCGAGGTTGCTTTGCAAGCGTTGCCTACCGGTACACACCTCGGTATGCTCGTTAGTGCCGGTCTCTTGCATCCACATCTCTCTTTCTCCCTCTCTTTGTCCCCTATCTTTACCCCCTTCTTAATACGTGTTATTCGATACCACCGTAGGTGGTTACGCTGGTAATTGCGTTCACACTTAACCACCTTGTCCGCTAAGGGATAACGATTTAGCCTTTTTCCTCCTGGACCAAGAGAGGTTGGTGTATAAACGTGCTCATAAAGGAGTCGCCGGTTCTTGACAGTCTGGGAATACATTCGTGGATCTGTATGGGAACTTCGTGGCACCTGGTCTTTCTCGTTCGATCTCGTGCACAGTTGGAGAGTAATGGAATCAACGGAAATGAAGTTGATACTTGATGAAGATGCAGGGAAAAATTATGGTACCATTTCGGTGGATCGGTCATCAGCGTGGCGGCTGTTCTTTGAGGTAGCTTGCGTGTCGAATATGGTGAGGATTGTTAAGCGAAATCTTCCGAAATATCTTCAACTTTCATGTTAGGGTTTGATGTGATTTTTAGTAATTCAGTATCATCCAGTAGGTTACATTCTATTATGTATTATTTCGGCACATTTGTTGGTGTCAAAGTGAATCGTTTGGGATAATCTTAAGTCCGTAATAAACTGATGTGCCTGAAGTCAGGTTAAATTACGAAGCTCAATTGTCTGAGCACAATTTCGTTTGACTCGGTTTCGAATTACTCGGTTTCGATTTTTCACTTTAACACAGACACAAAGGGCGAAACGAAGATCTCATCGATCCTTTCTGTACAGGGGTTGGGTCAGCCAAACGATAAATAAAATATAACCATTCATAGAATCTGAAGCCTTAGGTCGAACCAAAGAGGCAGAAAGGTCACTTTAGTGCCAGAGTGAAATAATATTGCAAATTCAATTCGCCACCGCGGTTGGATATTCCCCTAGAGGGCCGTGAAGATCTATGCAAATAGGGTGGCGCGCGCTACGTTCGGCCATCCGGACGGGAAAAATAAGTAAGAGTTTGTGGATCTGTAGCTACCGGTTCGTGCGCAAATATTTTTTGAAGTGGCCGCGGCTCCGGGGCACAAAGTTTCCGGGGCGGTTGGTGTACGTAAACGAGAGGAGAGCTCGAATGGGTCGAAATTAAAGACCGGCGATATTGATGCTTGAGCGGGGCCAATTTGCGTTCCCGGCAATTTTCAAGCCGCCGAATCTGAGCGGGACAGCGGCGTTGTTTCGTTTGAACGTGGCTCGCTTATTTGCTCGCTTTGACGGAACGCGTTATGAGGCAATAAGAAACGACCGCGCGAATCTCGTTTTTGCACGGTGAATGGCTTTAATCGAGGTTTATCGTACGGCTGGCTTTTTCTTCGTACCCTCATGAAGAGATCTTTATTTAGAAGATTACCCTCGATCGGAGCCCGACGATGATTTATCTCGCGTACACTCACACGTTTGTAAGTTACCACGAACGTGAAGTAAATCTGATGAGAATAAATTCAAAGCAAATTCGTCCAAGTGTTCTGATGCCTTGCATTTTAAATACAAATGCCTTACACGGTTCTCTATATTTACCTTTATTATCGCAATTCTTTCCAGAGCAATTTAAGATTCCAGTTTTATACACACCATAAAAGCACCGAGGTTTATAGGAGTCTAGTCATTGCACGTTTAAAGAATGAAATCTGCATAGAGAGCAGATTTGAAACTTGAATGAAGTCAAATCCAGCTTAAAAAGAATGACTCCCATTTTTGTTTCAAAAATTCGTCAGATATTCCGTCGAGCTTAAATCAAGAAGCAGGCTATCAACGACAGAAAAAAGAAAAGAAAAAAGGAAAAAACACCAAGAGATAGTTGATTTCTAAGAAAGAGAGAATAATCGATTGAATGAAACGTATCGGGAAGAAAGAAGACTTCTTCGAATCGATAAAATTTAACTATTCCCGCTGATTCTTTTGCCGCTCGAACGAGCATTTCGCTTGAAGCGTTTCATGCGGTCCGACTTCATTCAACTCGACCGATTCTTTTTGGCTTCCGTTCTGTATACAGCTTATCCGAAGCGTTGCTTTCGCCCTCCTTGGATATCTACATAATCCAATATATGCTGATGCCGTGGCTCGACCGGGGTCGAAGGTCCATGCGAATCGTTTGTTAGCCTGAACGAACGGAACCCTCTATTTTTATTATGTCTACCGGGAAATCTAGCATGGTTTCGTCTACTAGGAACCATCTGGCGAGTGATGTCGGCATCGCAGGTAATCCGGTAAACATCGGCGGTCGAGCTCCAATTAGTGTCTGTTTGCCTTTCCTGTTCCTTCCGCCCTTTCGACCACCATCCGTTTCTTCGTACCCTATCGGCACACCGTACCAACCCCTCTTCTTTAATTAAAATTCGTAAGAAGCGTGATTTTTGTTTTCTTCTTCAACCACGAATCGGCGTTATGAAGTCCGCCAGCGACTTCGTTCGCGGTTCGCCAGAAAAGTTGTATGGGGAGAATGATAGGAGGAAAGGGGATGATGTAGAGTTGCTCGATAACCCTAATTTTCTTGTATTCTTTACCATGGGTCATAGAATGTATCAATCGAAATTGTGAGATACGTGATAAGCTCTACCTGAGTTCTGCGAATTCTTTCACTAATAACTCTTACTTATCCTATGAAAACTTATACCTATCTTACTTATCCTATGCACGGGTCAGTGTCGTTATTTCAGTCTTAAAATCTACTGCCATCATTAAATCCGCACTTAGTATTTTTATGAAAGCCTAAATCTAGCAATTTAAAAAAATTAGACAGTTTAAGTTGAAAACCTGGCTCTGTCCACAAGTTCGATTCTCTTTTATTCTTTTTTCACGTGACATAGAACCTGTCACGGAATCGTAGGTTACAGTATCATGTTGTTTTTGTCGTGTTATAAAAATAATTTATAAAAAGCTTCAATTGTAACAAAGAACAATTCGGTATTCAATAGTAATAAAAGTTCCAAGTACCTCGTGAAATATTTGCCTTATGTCTACTCAGTTTTCTCCCTTTACTCGTTGTTTCGAGTTCGTTCAATTTAAGTCCAAGACTATGAAAGCTGCTCTGCAAGTTATATACCCTGAGAGTTGTTACAAGTATAAACTAGCAATTATTCCCGTCTTCAATAACGAAAATTTAATTGCGCCATAATACAAGAATCTCGCTAGAATCTTGAAAAGTCTGAGCAGAATCTCGGCCCGGTTTACTTGACCGCGTTTATCAGCAGTCGCTGGCTGAACGATAATATTCTTCGTGCATTCCGCCAGTTGGAAACACACGGAATAATTGTGTGTGCACGAAGAGAGAACGGAATGTAGAGGGAAACACGTAGTGGCAGGGGGTAGTAGTAGCGTAGCTCCTGTACGAACGTCGAAACGACGGGAACGACGGTTCCCGTATTTCGAGTATGGCACGATTATTTCGGAATTCCCGAGGCACGCTTCGTATTTACTCCACTTCGCTTTGTTTCTTCCTTTAAGCGTTCCTTCCTATTTCCGTAACGACGTACGAGGATCAATTGTTGGCAACGTTTGCATTCTACGTCGCATGCGTTTCAGCCGACAGAAGGAATTTGAATGTAAATGCTTTGGTCGCCTCGGTTGCATGTTTTCCTAGAGTAAACTGATGGAACATGCAACGTCGAATGCAAATGACGCCGACGGTCATTGCAGATTGCCACGGAAATATATAGGGGGCCCCATGGCCGCGAAACGGGCGAGAAAGAAACGATGCCTAAGGGTGGAGAGAAGAAGAAAAGAGGGAGAGAGAGAGAAAAAAAACATAGAAAATGGAGAGAGAAGGAAAGAAAGAAGGAACAAGGAAAACGTAACGACTTCGCGACCGCGATATGTATACATGTACAATATGTAATATACGTATATATATATATATATGTATACATACATATATCTATACACACGTAACACGTTGTGAAGCTCATGCACGATTATAATAAATTGCTCTGATCGGTGGACGGATAACGGCGAGGGGAACGATCGTCAGAATTGTAACCTTTAAGCTCGTCGAGACTTCCGAGAAACCTTTCCAGCGCGAGACAATGCGCGATCGTTGGTTGAAAAATCGCGAACAAAGGGGAGCTCGTGTCCTGGAAGTATTTAACGTGACCACCGTTCTCCACCCTGCGCCCTCGCTGTATGGAAATAATAATTCGACAATTTCGCGGCACGATTGAAACACCGCTTTCAATATGAAAACGCTTTCAATCCTGATTGTTCTCTTAATTCGAAGCAAACGTTCGTAGACAGACAATATTATTCCGTCACGCGACATGTCTTCTCGTCGATTAGGATGCGTGTATCTGGATGATTACCGAAGAAGTCTCGTGAACTCAATGAGACTGAGGGATCCGTCGTTCTCCCTTTCGAGAGTAAGGGTACTCGCGGTACGACCTCCCCCTCCTGCGATCGAATAATTCGAAGAACGAAAGCTCGAAGCAATTCCGCGTCATCAGAAAGTCCGGTCGATGTTTCAAGGCAATTCCGTGGCTGGTAAGGGCTTATCACCGGGTGGCACGGCATCCAACAGCCTCGACACGGGAGTTGGTCTCCTCCTATAGAACTTCCACCGAGGGTTGTTCCTTCCTCTCGCTCGTTCTCTCTCCCGTTCTCTTTCTCGTCCCGTAGACGCGACCCTCTTACCGTCTCCTCCCTTCCACTCCTTCACTACCACCTATTTCTCCCTCCTTCTCTTTCAGGCCTCTCCTCCTTCTTCGCTCCCACCTTTTCCACCTCGACTCGACCCCTCCTCCCTTCTATAGCAGCAAAGACTGGCTGCTTGAATTCCAGCAGCAAAGAAGGATCGATAATGGATCCAGCCGGCTTTCCAGTCTATTCTATACGCATCATTTGACACCCGGTAGACGTAAGGAGAAGAACCGCGAACGTTGCTGCCTCTTTCTTCGAATGGTGAAAGACGTGTCGAGGGAAGTGAGAGGGAGAGAGATGAGGAATTCAATAGATAGAAATCACTGGCATTGTCGAGACGGTATATGACGCGACGAAATCGTGGAAAATGAGACGATCCTGAACGACGAGGAGGAAGAAAAATTATATCGACGCTGGAATCCCTTAAGATCCAACGATTCCGAGCCGCTTCCCTTTCACCCTAGCTACTTCTTCCACTTCTGTCCCCTTCTTTTTTTCTCTTCTATCTCTGTCACTCTTTCTTTCTCTCTTTCCATCTTCTTATTTCGTTGCTTTTCTATGTTTCAACGAGGGTCAAGTTTTCTTCTTTCTCACTCTGGTCTATTGAGCGAGAGTAACGTTGACCGAGATGCGTTCTGACAGTGTCGAAATCCTCAGGAAAATACCTCCGTTCATACTCATTTCCTCCTTTTCCTACGTTTCGCACACAACGTAATCCTATCTATACGAGTCCAGGAACGAGCTGGACGAGGATTCTCCCAGAGGAGGACGCCTCTATCCTTGCATTGTCGAATCTTTCGACGGCTCCCCGTGGGTCTTTCGTCACCTTTCACCACCTTGAAATGCTCCATTTATAACATTGCTGCCCTCCCTCGATCTGACGCGATTTTTTTTTTCTTTCCTCCACTGTACAAAGGATGGATTTCTTCCTGCCTCGGTTTTCTCTTTACGGGTCACTTTGCTGATTGCATGGTGGATAGAAAGGGGCTCTCCTCTCTTCATAGGCGGATGATTGGCGAGCAAACTGTTTCGCCATGTGAAAGGGATCTTTTATGGCGTAAATTGTTCTGCGACCTTCCATAAAAATGATAAATTCTTGCTTTATACTATGGGGAGACACTTGTGGCGCAAAGTATGGTTGAAACACGAAAATGATTAGTTATATGTGGAATACACTGTAAATCCAAAGATAGGCTATTTGATCTTCTTTCAATTTGTATAGTATTCACATTTTAACTATAGCAAATATATAAATCAATCTTCCCCAAAATTCAGTTGTTCTCCAGGAACAATAAGCATCATTCCTCCGTTTCAGTACTTCTGAATATCGCAAACAAAGATCGTATGCAAATATCGTGTTCCGTGTTACTGCAAAACTGGCTTAACCAAGCCGTCACTTGCCCTTAGCTGGCGCCAAGATTGTTTTTGCTTCAATAAGACACGGCCGTGGCCCGTCTGGTTAACGGAAGCAATTCGTTCTTTCCTCTTCCTCCACTCCTTCTCATCTTCTTCTTCTTCTTCTTTTCTTCCAACAACAACAGGTCCAGAAACGGATGTAGAAGGAGAGACTGGTAGCCTGGGCTCTCGGTTCGTAGCTCGAGTTTTCGAGACGGCCGAGGCGAGATTATAATTATGCAAATGCCTTGTTGCGGAGAACGAAGAGGGCGAGCAACAGATGTCTGGAACGGCATCTCCGCGAAAGAACGCCTCTCTGCCGCTGTTCCTGCTGGTTCCAAAGGCCAACGATAGAATATAAGGTGGGGCTCGAGATGAGGTATAGCTCCAAGACGTGGCTGTGTATTCTCCGTGGCCCCGCGTGCGCCTTTCAGTTTTCGTCTACACAGCCTGAAACACCGCTGTTGCTGAATTCTTTCGGTCTTCCCCCGCCGACCAGAGGGACAGGTGGCACAGATTGCGTCTCACCGTGGCCCTGAACACCTGTGTTTCTTTTTATGAAACCTGACGGCCTGGCCGAATTGCTACTCGTAAAGTGGCTCCATGGTAAACCGATCCGCTTTGTCGGGCTTTTCTTGTATTATACGCCGCTGGAATATTCTGCATGACGATTGAAAGAGAACCGCGCTCGTTGAGAATAGAATACGAAGGACACGCGACGGACGTGTGCAAAATTAAAATTCAAAAATAGATGGTATAGTTTTGAAAAATGGTAAAGAAAGTAGTAACGAACGCTTTTCACAGTTTTCTTTTTTATCTGAGTCTATAACGGAAATTTCAAAAAACAAGTTTTGTTAGATTTATGTCAGTCATATACATGGTGAAAATTCCATCGAGAACAGTTAACGTTGCTATAAGCTGCAAACAGGTTAAATATGGCGAAAATCGTAATCTTTCACGACGCGATAAATCTAACGACTTTTACGTCTTCGAATGCCTGTCGCTTGTTTCTGCATCGACCAATTTCAATGCAATTTTCACCACGTGTATAACTGACATAAATCTACAAAACGTATATTTTAAATTTTCATTACAGACTTGGATAAAAAAGATGTAAAAAAGTACGATCTATACTATTTTCGTTGCCTTTTCGAACTAATTTCTCAAAAAACAAAAACTCACGTCGTTTAGTCCAATTTCAAAAGTTGCTATTCTACTTTAAAGTGTGTCCGATCATTAACGAAAGTGTCCGTATAAAATCAATTGGTCGGATCACTCTAACCCAAAGAGGTAGTATTAAAGCCAGTTGGAATGCAGAATCGGTTTACGAAACCTGCAAATTACACGTGTGCATGGCGGCACTGTATTTAGCCAGCGGAAGTTGCCGAATACGCTTCAAACCTCGGAGGCTAATTGGAAGTTACGAGGATCGCCACGAGCCAGTATGAAGCCATTCGTGGCATTTCCAGTTGTCCCACGTGTAAATCATTCCACCCCTCATGAGCCTGCATGTAATATAGAAGACAATTCTTCCCCGATCGCGTGGACTCATCCTTCTCTCCCTTTATCTATCTATCCCTTTACCCCTGCCATTCATCCTTGCACGCGTGCTTCCGTAAGCACTCGCGTTTCCTACTCTCCACACTTCTTCATCTCTTTCCTGTTGGATTCCCTTCTTTCGAGACAGCTTCTAAGTAAAAGAAGAACCGGCCTTTTTATTCTACCACCACCGACTTGGACGAAGATTTCTTATTACGGGGTGACTGTGCTCGCGAGCCAAGAAATCTCATTACCTCGTGCAGGGATAGAATTGCGTTGACGAAAAAGTTCGAAAGGAGGTGTTAAGGCTCGCGCGCAAAGAGAAAATCGATGGAGACAAAGTCCATCTGGATGGACCTACTCTCTGCCTCTTTTCTCTCTTTCACTTTCACAAACCCTCTCTGTGTCACCCTTTCTCATCCTCTTCTCAATTCAGCTCACACCCCTCGTGGTTCTCCGTTTTCGTCCGCGTGGCAGCTACCGTGCGGACAGGAGAGAAAAGGGAAACTCAATTTTCCACGGATAATAAAAAACAGGAGTATTACTTAGAGACGCGGAATGAACGGAAATGAAGTTTGCGTTCCCAGGGAATGGGACGCCGCCTCGTTAGCCGCATTCTTCCGGCGCAATTATACGCCTCTGAATTCGGTTTTCAAGCAACGATTCGAATGTTGCCTGTCGAACCGGGAACCACCTCGAATGGGAACATTGTGCCGCAATCGAGTTGCCTACCAAAGTCTATCTTGTGAATCGTGATGTAGAAAGAGAGAGAGAGAGAGAGAGAGAGAGAGAGAGAGAGAGAGAGAGAGAGAGACGTTTTACTCCCTTCTTTCATCTTCTTTTCTTCTACTTATTTCACTTCGTTTCTCTTCCCTTTCGAAATGCTCGCGTTCACGTATGGCAAGAGTTGTGACACGGGTGTATCAAAGGGGAAATCGATGCCCGGCAGGATGGTAAACGTTGTTCAGATATACAATACACCGAGATGATTAATGATAGCGGCACGGTATCATTGCGCTGGAATGCATCCCGGCGTTCATTCATCATCTTGTTCCCGAGTCGCCTCCATTCTGTCGGTGACTTATTATTTATTACGATGAATCTCGCGTCTTCCGCCTTACGGGTTGCCGTCCCACGCGAGAAACGCGTTTTCCACTCCCGACGGTTTCCAAGGTGATACAAGTCTCTATAAATTACTTAGCCTTGGTAACGTATTCGTCACAATTCTATCTCTCCGTAGTTGGAACGATAATTAATTCTCGATGCATCCAGATTCAATAAGAAAGAACAAAAAAGAAAAGAATGGAAAAGGAAAAAGAAGTGTATATGAAAGAGATGTGTCGCTGTTACGATTTACTAGCATGTATCGAGAACGACAATAAAAGGTAATGGAAGATGAAAAGTGGGGTGCCGGAAAACGGATCAACTATAATTACGTCGAGTAAAACGCAGGCCGCGTATACAGGCAGCCAGGGAGTTCGAAACGATCCATTAAACTATCAACTGGCCATTGATTTACGTTTCCTTGTTGGCTCCTTGCTGCCTCCTTATTATAACGGCTAAATCGAGCCATAAATCAGCAAGCATCGCACGAAAAGTTCCCGTACGAATTTATACGGCACCCCACCACCCTGCCACGCGGTAATCTCTTTCTGTCCCTTGCACGTCAATTAACTATCGTCGGACTTACGGTAGCCTGTCGAAGTATGCAAATAATGCAGTATTACCAATGGAGAAAGGAAAGTTACGTATACATAGATGTTGAGTTTCTAACAATAATTCTTGGAATTTATACGCATCTAGGAGACATTTGAATACAAGACATTATTATTAGATAAAAATTCAGGCTCGGTGAATTACATACGTTCTCTATGTCTATAATTCGTAGCAAACCGTTTTATAGACACTTTGTGGCCAGCATCGTAAATCCTTCGATCTATTACTGGGTACAATGAATGAATCAAACCTATTACAGAATACCTATAAAATAAATTGCTCGCACCTTTGTCAGGATACATTTTCTACTGTATACGTTGATACACTGCTTCCTTATTTCTTTCAATATTATCATATAATAGTATCATTAACCCTCTATAACCAGATTTTTCTTCGTTTATCGAAAAGAAAAATTACAATCCGTTACAATTTCATATGTTTAAAAATATTGATATTAGATGTAAAAATATTATTTATATTTATAAATATATTATAATTTCGTATTGAAGTCACATAATTATTACGGTCACTTATATGGAAATATTCGCGATGGTAATCAGAAACTGTCAGAAAAATGATCATCGACTATAATGGAAATTATTTCGATGATCTGTTTTCATTCTCATTGGATAAAACTTTGATTGTAATAATACAATAAATAATTAAAATGAAACGTATAAAATCTAGATAAATGGACATGTAATTTTGAAGTCACATAGAGTTATAGAGAATTAATCCTAGAAATCTTATGGGAGAGGTTAAAACTCTCCATAAAGTTTAAAAATTTATTTTCTTCTTTCATACAATCACTGATTCTAACCAAACGAATTAAATATCGTACTTATTTCATCTTTCAATCGAACATATCACCTTAAATTCAACCACCAACGTTATACCTGCAGAACCGCTTTCGTTTCAGACAACCACCGAGACAGCCGCGAAATTTGCGTGGGGCAACGTCTTCGGCTGATTAATCCTCCGCATCTCGTAACGTTGGCATCCGTCTTGGGGCGAACTCGCGGCAGATAATACCGCACGCGGGCATTATCTGCAGGCGTAGAGGAGTACTGCACTGGTTGCATCGAGAGACAGCTCGCGCAGAGGCCTAGACGATCCACGGAAGCGTTAGCGAGAGACGGGGCAAACATCGAGTGGAAACAGGATGGAACAATTTAACGAGTACGAGAGAGAGAGAGAGAGAGAGAGAGAGAGAAAGAGAGAGAAGGAGGTTGAGTTAAAGAGAGAGACCAGCCCCCGAAACTTGGATGTAATTACTCCCGTCTAGCGTGTAAACTCTCGTCTTGTCATCGCTATCCGGGCTGCCGGGTTCAGCTGCGCCGCCAGGACTCGAAATTACTCTCGCTTCCTTCAGGGAGACTAATCAGCCACGGTTCTCTCGCTGATAAAGTAAGAATCCTCGTTGGCTGGCGAAACCGAGACGGTTTAACGTGTTCAACTATCCTGACCAATCTCTTCTTGCGTGCAATATGAGTCTCTTTCGATGCAATCTGAAGGAACGTTACGGTGATACACTGTTTGCACATGTGCCATGAGAGACACGCGACTGTAATTGTTGCCACTCGGTTCCAGAACACCGATTATTCGAAGAAACGTTGTGTCTCCAATGGTTCTGGCCGAGTATATGTGCACGTTCTTTGCGTAGGTTCAGATAGACAGTGATTCTAAATAAACCGTGGAATTTATGCTGGTGTCGAGTTGCTGGATCTCGAGATTGTAGATCCATTGCCGAGGAGGAAAAGAATATACCTCTCTTCGGACCGGTAATCGTCGTCGAATCGTTCGTTACGACTACGCGTGTCTGACAGACCGGTTGAACAATAAACATCTCGTTTTATTGTGTTTTCTACGTGAAAACGGAGCCGCTTATCGATCCGGTTGCATGTACGGTAGGAAATTAGAAGTGAAAACAGGTCGCCTGTATGTTTTGAATCGTTTGTCTTGGATACAATCCTGGAATTACGTTTGATTAATTCATCGTGCACTTGTTACTTTTGTTTTCAGTAAAATCTTACAAAAATATCATCATTTAATTTCCTTTTTAATATTTACATTAGGTGTAGAAATAAATTCCTTCCGGCTTTTGAATACAATCACAGTTTTATTTAAAAAAGAACGAAAACCAATCGATCGTCAAAATAATTCCTATTATCGTCGATAACCTTTTGCCTTTTATCTAACAATTTACGAGTACCATCACGAATATTCCTATATAAATGATTAAACTCATTATGTGACTGTAGTCGGAAAGAATTTATTTCCACACCTACTAAATAATTAGCAAGTGTGACTTCTAGATACAACATAAATTTATTCTTAATCGAAAGTGAATCTTCAACGTTTCACCATAAAGAAACATTCCTTTTCTCTTCGAATACAGAAATCCTTTCTATACATGCTGCGAACATCGTGATTTCACGTGAACGTTGACGCTAACGCGACATCGGTGCCAAGTAAAATGTTATCGTATTTTTCCAAGCGTGTTAAACAGAAATGATGCGCCTCGAGTATCGTGCAAATGGAAGATCGGATGTATTATACGGCGTGTAAAGGCCGTTACTCTGAAGGAGCTTCGATCTCGGGACGAAGCGAGTGCGAACACGCCGAAGAGGAAACGTTGTACGCGTCTGGCGTGCAGATTGGCTGGCGTCGATGCGCATTTCGAGAGGCCGATCGACAACGGGCCGTTTACACCTTTATATCATCAATCAAGCGGCCCAGGTAGCGCAGGTGTATAAACGCGCGGCATCATTCCGGATTGATCGATGAGCTAGCCAGCGTGAAACGAAAGAGTACACGGCGGAATGGCCGCGAGAGGAATCGAACGGAAGCTGTAACCATAGAGAGAGAGAGAGAGAGAGAGAGAGAGAATGAAAAAGAGAGAGTAACAGAGCGAGAGACAGCGAGAGAGAGAGAGAGAATGAAAAAGAGAGAGTAACAGAGCGAGAGACAGCGAGAGAGAGAGAGAGGGAGAATGAAAGAGAGTAACAGAGCGAGAGACAGAGAGAGAGAGAGAGAGAGTGAATGAAAAAGAGAGAGTAACAGAGCGAGAGAGAATGAAAAAGAGAGAGAGAGAGAGAGAGAGGAAGAGAATGATGGGTATAGAGAAAATGAGAGAAAAGTCAGCTTCGAAATACAATCGAAGGCTCGTCTATATTTTAACGGGGAAGCTCGACAGAGTGTTAAAACGAGCCGTCAACGTGCCTCGGCGCGAGGGTATTAATTACGAAGCGATGGACGTTCAACGCGGTTCCAACGATCCATCCCAGAATACAACGCAAACTCGTCACTGACGTAAATTACGTTGAAGAGATACTGCTCGTTGAATCACCAGAAAAATTCTAACTCTCTCCTCCCTCCCTGTTCACCTCTTTTTTCCCCCCGCTGGTAATGACTTTCGACTCTAATTGGTCTGCCGCAATCGGCACCGATCGATCTTCCCCAAGAAGCTTGTTACAACGTTCCTCGATAAAGCTATTTAGTTCGATCTGTTCTACAGTGAGTTTAAACACACCTTCTAGGTGGTGATACGTTACATCGATATACACTGTATGATACATCGGTTGCTGGAGCATGAACAGGTTTAGGTATCGGTTAAATTTGAAGAATGGCTTGATTTCAACATAGATTCAGTAAAGGCGTTCAATGTAATAGAATTCTCGTTACCGTCTTAACTTACACGATTCATCACACAGGACGTACTAGAATGAAACCAAAATCTTCCAATTTGTTACGTTTCCGGAATTTGAAAAAAGATCGCGTAGAATGGTAGTACGAGCGTGATTGAGTTCGCTTAGTGAATCGTAGCGACTATCCTGATGTTAAATTGTGCTAACGTTGATCCCATACAGAGAATCATGAGTATCAGTGGAATTCCTTCGTTACGTCACTTGCGTTGACAACTTGCTGTGATATAAAAGAAAATTTCAACGATCTTTCACATCGTTTCGTATTGTCGTAACTCTTTTTTTTTCTCGAACTGGATCACGGAATATTTCTTCATTTCAGTATGGAACTTAAAGGAATCTTCTACGAGGCTCGATTAAAATCTCGTTACACGCGCGGGACTCTCGTGTCAGCCTCGTTTCTACGATGCTCGTGTTAGTGTTTGGTTGCGCGTGTACGGTATCGATCGAACCCGGTGAAGTTTAATTTACCGGGACCACGGGTAAACAATTAAAAGGAGCGGATATATAGCGAGTTGGAGGAACGAACGTCTGCTGAATGGCTCTACGAGTACCACGGGGCGGAACTAATAACATCGAGAACCGATAAACGCGAGTTACGACGTCTGGTTAACATTCCGCGGGCGACTTACCTCGCTCGGAAGAACATTCTTCCTCGTCGATCTATTCTAGTACCAGATCAAGATCCTACATTAGGTAGCACGCGAACTACCTACATGCCTAATGTCTCCCGTTCAGTTATTCGCGGCAAGAAGACCGTACGAAGACCACGGCTAATGATACCAACGATCCAACTCCCGTTCACCTGGAAACGCTTTGCTCCCCGACACCGCCTCGAGATCACTTTCAGGGATCGCTGGAATTTATAACGGCGAATCTGAGAACTGTTAATTCGGTTACCACCTCTATCATTGTGAAATTGTTATTTGGAAAGATGCTATTGTATATAAATTCGATAGATGAAACGACGACTATATCGATGTTCAAATAAATCAAATTATAAATTTGCCACTCCCCCGTTTTTCGTACGAAGAATTAAACGTATGAAAAATTTCCCGTATATTTCTCTCGTAAATTACGTCTCACCATTCCTGAATAGTTATGTTTAAACGTATAGCCATTTTCGAGAGTTCAGTCATTTCACGTCGCTAATGACTATGTTAACATCTTCGTAAATCACATGGTTAAAAGGTTGAACACGTAACAGGAGTATGAATTCCATCTGAGAAAGATAGAGAGAAAAAAAAAAGGAACTCGCAGTTTACCGATCTGGGAAACGCATCGACCATTCGCCGGAGCCGTAGTCATTTCTCATAACGAACATCCATTCCGTGTCGTCGATGACTACATTATCGTCGGATCAAATTTACGAGCTTGTAACGAGATTCGAGGACGATTGGAGCAGAGACCAGTCGCCTTTTTTAGATTCCGTAGATCCATCTGCTCGGTGGAAGTGTTGGTTAGCAAGGAACACGGAGATCGGGAGCCACGTTCCTTGGTGACGAAATTATCGTGGGTTGGCTCTCTTGTCGTTTATTTCCCCAGGGTAAGGGCTGACTCTACGTATTCCCTCTCTTAACGAGATTATTGTCGTCCCAGCGTGTACGTGCCGACCGATGCGTATCGATATAAGTACAATCACCGGAGAAGTACGAATGCGTGTACGCGTTCCTCGTGATACATACCACGTTTTCTTGCTTAACGAGAGGGACACTTTCTCGATCGACACAATACAACCTAACCCGTATATACTCGTACCCATCGTACGGACGAAAAATTCCGTTACGCGAGTCACCAGACTTGCCGTCTCTTATCCACCGTAGATCAAAGTACCTTTTTCATTTAGAAGCTTCGGTGTCGTTCGTTCTGGACATTTCACGTTTAATTATCACCGGAGTTATGATTCGAGACCAGCGAATACTCGATAGCTGCCGGTGATAATTAACGACAGGCACGCACAGACTGGTCCACCCCCTCACACTACGACGAAACTTTCGTATTTCGTAATAAGATCGATGTATATTAGGTAGGATATCGTAAGATAGAATTTCAAACTACTTTTAACCCTTCGACTTGTGATATCGCGTCACACTCGCGGTGTAGATTATGATTAGGATATGACGGAAGTATGTTGTATATGTATATGACGAATGTTTGTTTTAAGCTCAGTTCCAATTTGTACGGCTAATGGATATCAATTAACTTTAATGCTCTAATTTGTAAGCTATGTGCCGCTTGGCTGAATGCGCGCCGATCGCCTTCGGATCTTTTAATAAGCATCGACATTGCTCAAACTGCGACACGCGGATTGCATAGGAATAAGAGATATTAAACTGTCCTTTCTCTTTTTTTTTAACCGAGAAATTATTTGTATTCTTCCTCCTTTTATTTATTTATTTTCCTTTTTTCTTTTTTTCCTGTACAATAAAATCTTACGAATTTTTCTGTTCAAATTAGAGATTTCAAAAATTGAAAATATAAAAAAGAACTATATTTGGAACAATATCAATTGCTATGATTTATGTTAATTAAACGAAAGTAAACATTCATCGGAACCAATCAATTTTCAACGAACGAAACAAGAAAAAAAGGAAACCTTTTCTTGAACAATTCTTTTCCTCGACCGTCACTTGATTACATCTTCGTTACTATAATCTTTCCCTTTAATCTCTTCTGCGCATAATCACCGACAAAATCACAGAACAAGAAGGGTCAATTTTCCGTATAAATCCCAAGCAATTCCCCTCTATCATCTCAATATTCCCCGAACCGCAGTCCTCATTTCATCAGAAACATCCACCCAACGACGTTAACCTTCCCCAGCAAAAATATTCAATTAGCCGTAACGTCCCTCGATAGTCGTCCAGATCGTGGCGAGCGGGAAAGGAAGCCGCGCGCTATCGTAACGCGGAACGTCGTGATAATTACGCGTATCGCGGGACGAGGGAGGTCTAAGTGGCATGCAACCTCTCTTTCTCTCCCCCTGCCGCCCCTCCTTGTTTCCTCGCAATTCCCGTTGGCATTGGATTTCGCGATAGGGCCAGAGTTCCCTTAGTCACCGATAACAGGCAACGAGGAACATGGTGGCACCAGGCAATCAGCCGTCCGTCCTCCAACCAGGAAGAACGGCGCCTATGTCTTCGTGAAACGTCGTTGGACATCGAGCGATACACGCTACCACACGACAACACCGTAGAAAAGATGGCCCCGTCAGACAGACGCGACAATAAAGCTAATTGTGGCCCTAACGTGAGAAAGCCTAACCGTACGTTCGTATATACGAGAGATTTCAATTACGCCTCGTTATGCCAGCAGATGGGCATAATAGTCCTTCTAACGTTGCTGCCGACACTTTAGGCGTTCCAAAGAGGCGAAACACGCCTACACCAAGGCGAGACATGGCCAAAGCCTCGAGCCAAGCTGCTACCTCTAACCTCCCACTCCACGTCGCAATAACAGGAGAAAACGGCTGACGGATAAAAATGGAATTTCGCAGGAAATCGGATTTATCCGCTTCCTCCCTTGGTATACGATTCTATTAGCCGTTTCTGCTTGTCCGCTCGAGGCTACGCGAGAATCTAACCGCAGTGAAACGTACGTGGTGGTCCCTGATGATATGTGACGAGGGAAACAAATTTTTTTCTTTTTCTTTTTGATAACATTTGTCGTTTCGAGAGACTGTTTTAGATTACAACGAAGGATTGTCATGGTTGACGAGTGAATGACAGATGGAACGGAAGGGATAAGTGTAACGCATCTTTCTAAAGTGGAGCAAGTGGTGTGGTCACTAACCGTGCTCTAAGTAGGATAGTTTGCGAGCAGCGTGTAATTCAGCAATTTAACGCAGCGTACGTGTTCGTTGTTAATACGTGGGCTGTCGTTTTACCGAGACAGTTTGCTACCTGAGCCTGCAACTTGAAGTACACTGGATCTCATATTAAGAGGGATATTAAAGGAATTAGTAGATCGTTAAGGTAGACAATTACAAGGTTCATTTGACGAATTACCGCTCGCGCGTTTTTTGTTTTTTCTTTCTCAGACCGGTCGAGAATTTTCACTTCGCACCACGGGAATCTCGTCGCGTCGCGTTTAAGGACAGTCAATTATGCAACCGAGTAGGCGTACCGGACGGTAGTTAAACGCGGACACGCTACACTAATCGCCCGTGTACCGCCAACAGTTTCAATCGTTAGGCGTACTGTTAAGGCGAGAGGAAAAGGAACAAAAAAAGGAAAAAGGAAACTCTACGTGAGATCACGTTGTTAAGTGTCAAAACGACGAATTCGTAGGACAGAAGGATTCTTCGTCTAAGCATCCACTTTAGTGGGAGAGAAATTGATACGTTATTTCGTGGCAGCGGCAATATAATCAACGTATTTACCCAGACTGAAAAACAAGTAGCGTGCAACGAGCGTATTTATGCGCAACAGCGAAAGGTTTAACGAGGCACCCGCGGCCATTGCGTACACCAGCCAGTATACCCAGGCATTGCAGTCGTATAATTCAAGGCAGTCTCTCGCGGTGCTTTCTGAACGCCTCTCCGGCGTGCATAAAATTCACGTTTCTCGTTTGCAGCCGGGCGTCGATGTCGCGCGCGACTACTTATTACGCGGATCCTAGCCGGCACGGATGAAAAACCTCGTCTATCGTTACGCGTAATCTTTTATACACCCGGATGAAAAAGCGGCTACCAAACAGAAGTAAATCCCCATCTGAAATCCCTCTTCGTTGAAATACTCTCTGTGGTTAAGAGATACAGCCAACGTACGAAGCACAGGTTGTAACACGAAACGTCTTATATTCCATGATTATCGATGAAATCGAGGCACAATTAACGTAACCGTCGACAACCGTTGGTATATAACTTCCTCGCGGAAAGGGTGCAATTTCTGTATTCCTCGTTGGCAATAGACACGAAAATTTCAAGGAGCTCCTATTTCCATCGTACACGATAACTCCACGTCTTCATTGTGGTCAATTAAAGCGGCTCGAGCGATTTCTAGGAAATTACAACCGCGTCCCAAGTGGCATCTGTCGTCGTTTTCGAATACGCGGCGGTACGATTTCTCCGTGGTTAAATCGCGCCGTGCTGGAAATATGGGTTGCTGTCTGCGAATAAATCGTCGAACAAAAACCGGCGGAGAACGGTTTTCCCCCCTTGTTCGAATCCCTCGTTTTACGACAGCAATGCAGCGACCAACGAGAGGATTGCTCGTTCGTGTCCCCGTTTCTCTGTTCCGACACGTTAAATCCGTCTTGAAAGGGTTAAAGGAGGCTTCGAGCCGCTTCTGCAAACAGTGAATCGCGCCGATTTTCTCGACGTGAACGCTTACAATGCGTCACGATTTTCGGCGAAAGCCGCGGATCACAGCTTGATCGTTATTAATGTCCCCTGGCCTTGGTCATTGTGCCAGTAACGCCTTTTGTCGTCCCGTGCAGGGAACGCGTCACCGATTTCTCAGCGATTCATTTTCGGCTGTGGTTACGCCGCGTGACTATTTATCGCGACCGCTCGTTAGCCGTGGATTCTTTTCTCGTTTGTTCCGAACGTCGAAAATCACGCTCGATGCACGTATAGAAAGTGGCTGGGATTTATGGTGGTGAGTGTACCGTGCAATTTTTGGTAAGGTTGAATTTGAGACAGCACGAAGAAGCAGAGGGCGGAGTGAAGAATGGTTGATTCGATTCCGGAGTTCGGTAATGATCGCGTTTGTGTCTTCTGTCTGGATAAATCACGGCTAATGCTACTTATTATTGAAGAAAACGGTAGTAATGCTTTCACCAGCAGGTATCACTTTAATTGCATTGCTCGAAGCTGGTTAGACGTGATGTGTATTCGAAGTTAAATAAATGTTGAAATTCAATTCCTCAGTTTCTTAACTCATTAACACATTTCTGACATTTAAGAAAACATTTGTCCTTTCCAACAAAATTTCTTCACCAATAAAAATTATTCTCATAGCCTTATTAGAGAATGTACTATATTATACCTCAATTTTTTTTTATTCGTTACCATATCCATGAAAAAAGGTAATAATAACAAAGAAATAAAGAGGCCTAAGAGTATCATCAAATATTTCCTCAGCTCTTGCAGTTATATTACCATTCTTACTAGTCGTTTCATAATTTTCTGAATGTTATTCGAATCTGTCATTTTCCGTGCAGCGAATTTACGTTGAAAAAACAAAAGTGAAGAGTTTTTCATAAAATCACATAATTTTTATGATTACACGGTTCTCATATTTTTTAAAAATATTTATAACGAATCAAAGTGAATCATAAGACTTAAAAAATGGGTTAAGTAGAAAATGATAAAAAGAACTTTTTAAGAGTATTACTACTGATCAAAAGGATTAAACCAGAATATGTAGGATTAAAATACAGAAGGATTTTCTTTTTCATCCATTTGCAACATGGATGAAATAAATCGGATAAAAAAAAGAAAAAAATAGATTCCACTATAAACGGTGCATTCAAAAAAGGCAAAACTTCAAGATCAGATAGTAGAATATAAATACAAAAGAATTATTCCGATAACAAATTTCGTACACAAGAGCACCATATACAAACGTGTTAACACTGAAACAGATAAATAACCACGCCATCCAAACTTCATCCCGTAAAAACCACGGTTTTCAGAGTAATTCACCGCGCGTCAAACGGCGGTCTATTACTCCGCCATTTTCACCAATCCTCTTCCGCTCGGTCGTCGGACAACGCGGATTTTTACGGGGCAATCGCTGGAGCCAGGAACGTTTGTCATCGGAACGCGGCACGAAATATAAATCGTAAACAGGCGAGAGAGCTACAGGTTGAGGGAAAACGCGGGGAAGAAAAGGGAGGAGGGGACAAAAATGAGAGTAAACTTGGCGCGATCGTCGAAAGTACACGCGAATCGAGTCGCACCCCTTTTTCTCACACCCTTTCTAGGTCTTTCCTTATTCACTCTAACCGCCCCCTTTATTATCGAGCATCGAGCGTGAAGCACGTACCGAAAAACGCACGTCCCGCCTTTCCGCTGCACCCGTGGCCGCCTAGAGACTAGTTTCACACGAACCAGCCAATTTTTATACACGTCGAACGACTTCGCCGCCGCCGTCGCCGTCTGCGAAACGCTACATCGGAATACGTATCTCGAACGTGTCGCACACGTGACACTGGAACGTGGAGAATTCTTCGACTTCGTTACACGTCGTGCAATGAATGCGCATTTTCTAGCTTTTTGTACGTAGCTGCGTGAGAATTGCTGTGAGATTAAATTGTATTTTTAGAAACAGTATTTTTACTCGTTTTTTTTTCTTATTTCATTTTTTGGAATAGAGATAGTAGGAGATTATTAAGAGGTTGGTGTACGAATTATTAATCGAAGCTTTCAGGCTTAAGTCTCGTAAATGTTTGATCGGCGTGCAATGTTGGCGAAACGTTTGCACAAAACGACGATTCAACACGGCTTAAGTACGAAATCCTTGATTACTAATTCGAACAACCCAGAATGGGAAAATCTCGAAGCTCTCAAGAGTATTGTAGTTAGAAACAATTTCTTGATGAAAGATTGGATAATAGTTAAATAAATTATCCAATTTTTCTTTTTCATTTATCGATAAGTTTGATATGTATCAGTTTCTCACTTTTATATAAAAATTCTGTCTATCAATCAGATAGTCATCTGCTCGACGAAATACCGCATGCCTTGGAAATTACTCTCTTCTCTAAACATCACAATACCAAAGTCGAAACTCGATCCAGTCATTATTTAATGCTCGTTACTACATGAATTCCAAGATTGCATCTCACAGAGGGAATCCTGCACTCTGCATAAACCGAACACCATCGTAGAAACCCTAGCATACGGGCTCGAAACTTTAAAGTATTGATTTCCCAGGGATCGCCACTAATCTTCAACGTCAGGTGAGTTACAGGGTTTTCTCTCCTTCCCTCCTTGCTTCTACCTCCTCGAGAATGAGAGGGAAAAGAGAGAGAGAGAGAGAGAGAGAGAGAGAGAGAGAGAGCAGAAAGGCTCCGTTCTCCGTTTTATCGCCCGAACGACTGCTCGATTTTCGAACGTACGAATCGACAAATCGAATTCTAGCTGTTTGTTCACCGAAGCCCCGTCTCCTCGTTCCTTTCTCCGTGCCTTCTTTACACAGTCCCTGTATTCTCTCTCCTCTGCACGTATTTCCCGTGCTACATGTACGTGCAGCACGGGAGAATGGACTGACGCGATTCAATTTGAAAAAACGGAACAACTAAGGCGTCGTCGACGGGCGACGCGGGGACGAAACAATATTTTAACCGGGCTGGAGAAGGAGGCATCAAGAGTCCTTCGTTGTGGAACGGGAGAACGCTTTCGAAACAATAATAACAAATATATACCATGCCAAACACTTTGCGTGTCGATAAAAGAAACTGCTCGCTTTTGAGGTTCAATCTACTCGAACGTTCTCTACAGCGTTTTCATACACAAGGAACAACCTCTATCGCTGTTCTTACTATAACGTGGTATATGGTGTACCCTCTTCAAACCAGGAAGCTTTTACACGGTTAGATACCACGAAGGAAAAGTATCATTTTTCCTTTTTTTTCTTTTTTTTTTCAATTATTATCCATAGAAGCCAAAGGTGTTCATGTGTCGTTTCCATATCCAGTATCTTACTACAACTCTGCACGCTTCTCGTACAAGTTCCTATCAGCTAGCGTATGTCGTAAAATTCACCTTTGAATTGCGCGAGACCGCGTTTCCTTTTCCAAACAAAAATATTCGTCCGTTCTCTTTCCGTATGACACACAAGCTCCACCGTGTGTCCTCTTATCGTTAAGTAGAATCGATATCGTGTCGCGCCCAGAAGCCCCGGTCACGCCCCTGCAGGTTACTGCACCCATCGTCGGCCTGCCGACCAGCAGCGGCGATCGTTAAATCTTTTCGCGGGTATCACTCGGTTATTGTATCCACCGTCCACCATCGACCACTCGATGACTCCGCGATTCCCGTGGAATCGATATACCCGAGGATGATGCATGCTTCTCTCGGTTCTTGTCCTCGCGAAGTCTCCTACGCTCCATTATTTGTCGTCGTTTTGTGCAGCGGTTTGTGGAAGGTGATTGAGGCGACGTGATAGAGACATTGTGAAATTGCGGTTTCACCTTGTAATCGAGGAGATCACTCCTCGTTGCCATCACTAATATTTCAAATACGACAAGTGATCGTTTTTAAACATAAATATTAAATATGACGATTTAAAATAAATATTAAGTCAACAGAATGTATATTGTATATTTGGAAGGTACAAAACGAAATAATTGGTTGGAAGTTTCAGGAATCGCCTAACGTGAATACCTCAAAATATCTGATTATTTTTGTATGTCACATAATATGATTCAAAGAGGTCTTTAAAATGATTATAGTACATTTTAACACTTTACTTACCATAAGCTTATTTATCGGCTTTCTCTTATTAGTGATTATCGATCGCGTTAACATTTGTTATTTATTTTTATCAATAAATAATTCCATTATTTTTTTACCATGCGATAGCCAAATTCGAACTAGCATTAATGGATAGATTTGTAAGTTTAACCACGAGTGTAAAGTGTTAAAAGCAGAGTTTGATTGTGTAGTATTTCTCTATTTACGAAAACACGGAAGCCTAAGTAAATTATAAAAAGTACCTCCAAATACCTCGTTGAATGAACACAGTTCAGTAGAAGATTAAAAAACACCCTTGCTTTATTAGCATGGAACCTTATTAGCAAAGTATTCTTCCGTCGAGTTTCATTTAGATCTTACTCCCGTACACTTGTTAATCTTTTCATTGTCTTCCAGCAATTTGACCATAAACTTCACGACCATCTTGTACATTGCTCACCGAGACGTTTCCCGACGTCTTCTTCGATAGTTCACGACACGCTGCACACAGGCTTACCGACGTCGACAATGAAATCGGAAACTGCGGTGAACAGACTTCCGCGAGTTACCACGCGAAAACGGAGCCGCGTACACCCGCGCTTGGCAAATGGAAATCCGCCTTTACGAACCCAATAATTAACGTGCAAAACCGCCTACTAAAAAAAAAAAAAGAAAAAAACACTCGTACACGATTCGCCGACAGTCAAGTGTCGAATAAACCAGGAAACGGTCGTCGTTAGTAAGCTGATCGACCAGAAAAATTCACCGGAAAACTATTTCGAACCTTCGCTCTTTGGTATCGTAGCAACAATGGAACCGGTCGCGTCGATTTTTACGAGAATCGATATCTCTATTCCGCGGCTTGTGGCCAACCGACGTGTCCACTGACCTCGATACAACGAGCTCGATAAGCTGGCCACTATCGCCGCCTGTCTCATCACCTATCGATCGTCTAAAATCGATATTTTCATCCACTTACGACGGTAGCTGCGAGTAGACAGACGTACATACAAGATTGTTGGAACTTCCGTGGTCCGACGTTGACGAAAGTCCCTACCCTTTCTCCCTCTTTCTCTCTCTCTCTCTGTCTCTCGAGCAGCGATTAAAATTACATTTGTTCCCTTCCGCGCAATCAACGTCAGACTCAACGATCCAATATTTACCCTCGCGGGGAAACGAGTAGTGGCCCTTCGCGGTTCGAAATCTCGAAAATCAATAGCGCAAAGGGTCACCGACCTCTCATTCGGACTCAGAGATGAGCAGCTTGCTTGTTAAACTAAACGGGAATGATCGAAAATATCGGGAAAGTTTCGTAATAAGTGGTTACGAGAGGCTCTGGGGTTAATCGATGTCGGACAAATTGCAGAGATTCCCTGTCGATACTCCACCATATATAAATACGTTTTATACTACTATCTAACTGAATTACACTGACAACTCCATCAGATAATAAATTAGTACATATCGATGACTGTTCCACGGTCTATATTAGAAACGATTACCTCTATTCAATCATAGTTTACGCTGCCATTGAACGACAATTTGTAAATATATTCACTATGTTGTACGATACAGCTGAGTATATTGCAAACACGGGACGAGGTAGTCAAAATTCATCCATCAGGAACAGTCAGGCTGTACAAACAAACTATCCCTAACCAAATTATCTATATGGGGAAGCAACTAAAGTAACATCACAATCGAACCACTAAACAATTAACTACAATTACATTATTCATATTACTAAATACTACACATCGTGTGTCTTCTAAATTACAACCAAAGCAATTTCTTTGACAAGTCACTCGAAAGAGTTATAGTAATTTCGTTAAGCCTATCCTGCTTCGTCTCTAATGAGACAGTAAATGAACCTCAAATATAAGAACGACGAGGCTTGTTCGCCATACGCAAGAAAGCATCCCGAGCAATTAACAGATCGTTCTGGTGGCAGGCTATCGCGAGTCCCGTCACTCGTCCAATTTTTTCCAGCCGGCTGTCGCCACATCCTATTTTGAGCTCCATTTCTCAAGCGTGCCGTACACGGGTCCACGTTCACTAAAATTCTTTCCTTGTTCCTGCGTACTATATCCATCGTGGGACGTGTGTCGACACATTCTTCAAACCACCCCTTGCAACCCTGCCAACGGGGCGAAAAAAAAAGAAGAACAAAGAAGAAAGAGAGAAGAAAGGAAGCATCGAAAGGGCGTCGTCTTTGAGCATTACTAATACCGATGACGCGACGAAAGAAGCAAACACGAAGGAGAATCAAGGAGGAAAAGGAAGAAGGGAAGACAGTACAAAGGGGGTTACGAACGAAAACGACGGTGACATCGATGCTACCGAAAGCGAAACCGACCAGCCACTCTAATTAATATTCGATGACGCGTCACACTCAGGTGCGACCAAACTGACCGGATGTACGAACCAATGGGACACGGTTTTACGAGCTACACGCGAACTCTTCCTGCCACGCATCCGATCGAATCTTTTTGGCTCTCCCTAACCCCATACCCACGCTCTTCTTCGGTAGTCGATTCTCTCTCTTTCTCTCTCCCTCTCTCGTTCTTCCTTTCTCACATGAGGACCTCGTTCGTGTCACGAAACAGTCAAACCACCTACCACAGGGTTTCATCAACAGCCTAACGCACGTCCTCGCACGTGACGCGCATTTATCCGTCAGCTTTTTTGTCGAGCCACGGCCAATTTTCCAAAGTCCAGCAGGCATTAATCATAGAAGAGACGGGGCTAATAACCCGCCGGATTCGTGTGTGTATCATGGTGGGCTCAGACGTAGAAAAAGAGAAAGAGAGAGAGAGAGAGTTGAATCGTGGACGAAGATAAAGAGAACGTAGAGGGATACACCATAGCTATTGTAGTCGGGTATATAGGGACCGAACACCTCGGAATTGCTAGACGTTGTGGACGACGTTGGAAAACGAGACGTTCACGAGTTTTCTCGTGTTAATCAAAAAGTCTCATAAAGGCCAAGCGATACTACTCACACCCGTACAATGTTGTATTATATGTGGCGTGACGGCGTAACGCGAGACTCGTCGTTGCAACGATGATCTATTGGACGGAGTTTCTCGCAGCCGTCGCGCCACCTTCGCCCTCGTAACTTCTTCTTTTTTCTATTTATTTATGGGCGTAATTTCTTCGAAGGCAAGCAGGTTATATTATGTACGAAAAGAAGAACGGATGGTTTGATTCTCAGGGAGAGGGGAAACGGGTTGCTCTCTTAGAGAACCGTGTTTCTACCATGAAAATTGTTGGCAGAATAATAACGTTACGACCGGTAACGCCTCCGTCTTGGCGGCTTGACTATCCCGCAGACCACTTTATTACGCGAGTCAGTCAGTCAGCCGCGAGGACAGCGCTTAAATCGTTAATCTGCGAGGTTTTTCAACTTTCGAAGCCAATGGACCGAGAAAGGAGAGCGCGTCACGCGCGAACAACCGTGAACAGAGAAGCTGGATACACCTTTTACAGTCGCATCCGCGCGGTTTTTAACCGGTTCTCACAGTCTTTTCGTTGAGGTATTATACACATAGTAGCCCGGTAGTCGAACGATCGAGTTTTATACTCTCGATCCTTTGTTTTCCACGCGTTCGTACACACACCCTCCCTCCGATACCAGATAACGATAAAACGCTTATCTGGCCGTTAATGAAATTTACGATCGCAGGAAACAGCGATTCCACGGGTTCGTATCTACATATTTTTTCCATGGACATGGACCAGTCGCAGAATTATGCGTTTGACTAACTAACACAGCAAGATTTACAGCCGTAGGGGTTTGCACAAAAGCTAACGTATCCTCTACTACTTCTTCGAAAGAAAAAGCAATACACACACACATACACACATACCACACACTCACAGGTGTAGAAGAATGAACAACGCGATGTTCCTGAGGTTTTGAAGATTCCGTATTCAAATATAAATCGCAATTCGACTGTAAATAA
Organism: Anthophora plumipes; assembly: GCA_951804975.1. Taxonomy (NCBI): domain Eukaryota; kingdom Metazoa; phylum Arthropoda; class Insecta; order Hymenoptera; family Apidae; genus Anthophora; species Anthophora plumipes. Next base: position 22,964,953 of record OX638112.1, on the reverse strand, counting down.
CAGCCACTCGTAAAAACCGTCGAAGCGACACCGTTGGATATAAAATCCTAGCGACTTTTCGGTATACTTTAGGTTGATAAACGAGCTGATGTAAATAAAAAGCAATTAACGATAAATTTCCAGGATAGTCGGGGGTTAGACGCGAGTTAACGTTTGTGTGTCGCTAGCGAGAGACCCTGAGGAGGAGAGTTGCACAGACAGACCAGACCTTGCAATTATGACGCGAAAAGTTTTAATTAAACCGGCCCCTGTGGATGCAGCCGAAAAACGAAGAGGAAGGTCCCTGGAATCGGAGGATACTTTGTTCGACGTGGTCGACTCTACATGCGTAGAATCCATCCTCTTTCTCTTTGTACTCCTTCGCCCCCGTGTGGCTCATCTCTCATATTCTTCCTCCACCTACTCCGATTGCAACCAGGCTCGTTGATGGTGTTCGGTTTCTGATTATCGGAAATCGATCCCTAGCAGGCCGTTAAGGACACGGTTGACTAAGCGATAGGTGTGCCCTCGCCTCTCTGCTTTCACCGGTAAAACGTACAATTGTCGAACTCGCGATGCTCTTTCGTTATTTTCGTCTGCGTATTACATCCTTTCCTTCCCTCTGTCTGTTTCCCTTTCGATATTACGGCTATTCCGAGTTACCAGTACGCGTACCGGGACTGTGAGAACGATTTCTTGGTGCAGGAAGTTATTCTAATTCTAAGGTTAGATGTCTGAATGTTAATGGGAGTCATGGTATGTTTCAATTGTTGAGATAAACCAATTGAGTGACATATAGATAGATAAGAACTTGAAACTATTGTCAAGACTGTAATAAGAAATCTTTCATTCAGTGTCAATGTATCTTGCATAATAAACAGAAGATAAGAATTCATACTTTGCAATTATGTTACGGGTAAAGGTCTCACCGTGGTCTTTAACGTCGTAACCTACTTGCTCATGGTATATGCAGTTAGAAAATGCAAAACAGTTGTGTATGTAGTTGCAGATAAAGAAAAAAATTCGAAATATCTCAGATAGTAACTAGTAAGTGCAATACTACTTACTAATTGAAATATCAAATGATATGTTACCATTAATTTATAGCTCGATCCGTAAAATAGAATGCAACGCACGGCCCTGAATGCAGCAACATCAATCAGTACCGATTCTTAAAAATTTAATTTACAACCTGGCTATATCGTAGATCGTATTATACTTAATCATGACTCATTATATCAGAAGTGTAATTTTAGCGCACGGTGGAAATTAATTTAGAAAAGAATTAGACCTCATCTCTCCTGTGATTAAAAGTATAAGTTATAATAGGAACATGAATTAATTTTTATACGATTCAATAAACAGAAGATATTTTTACGATAAGTTCAACGATCGATTATCTTTTCCCGTTGGAAAACAATTTATTCTTCACTTCGAGCAGACTAATTCCGGCTGGTCAGTGTAATAACTGTTAATGCGCGATCGATTTGACTGACACCAAGATGGAGGAACAGAGTAGTTGGACGAGAAGCTTCGCCAAATACAGCGAACGGACGTTCACCAGACCGTGGCCAGTTCTTTTTCCCTCGATTCATCCTTCTTCGCTGGCGAGCTTCGATTCCTGATTATCGGAAATCGATCACCGACGGCCCGTTAAGGACACGGTCGAGGAAGTCGTCGGCCTGGCACCAAATGCAACGGTAGAGTCCTGAAGGAGCCTCGCTGACGCGCGATTCGAGACGGTCGTTCACATTTAAATATCATCGCGCGACGCGGCACCCACTTGCTTCGGGCGGTGAACTTTCGAAATTCGGTGGGCATCGAAAAATTCATCGCCGATTGACATTTTAAGGAGGCATACTTGGATTATACTTGGAAACTTACGTCATGCTGCTTGATGAGTAAGAGAGTCTCTCAATGAGGAAAAATTTGATTTTAAAGATCCACAGTACTTAATTCGATCAAGCCTCGTTCCTTTAAATTGAACCGGATAAACTGGACGGAAAATTGAGAATTGTTTCTGAAATAAAAATTCTACTTGTACCGGAGAATAAACGCAATTATTTCGTAGGACAATGGAGTTGCGTAAAAGTTTCAATAATTTTGCTGCTAAATTTAATTGAAACTCAGAAACAAGCGTTCATAATAATATACATGTAAAATTTTCGTAATTAACGAACTAACAGAATTTTATATTAAATCCACCAGTATTTTACGTGCTCGTTAAACTTGCATAATTTAATGTATTAAATTTAGTTAGAAAGTTTGTACGATATTTTATATATCTCGAGATTTCGTATTTTCTGTAAAAATTTCTCGAAAGAAATCCTCTCGATTAAAAATCAAACCACGACGCCTTCTTTACAAGACCATTCCGTATCTTCTGTACAACGATCTCTCTCCGTTCCAACATGGCACTCACTAAATTTCCCTGCCAATCCGTCTCCATTTAAATCCCGAGCCGAGCAACGATGCATCCGCATAAATTTCCCTCTGCTTGGACAAACTACATTTCCAAGGTAGAGACGTGAAGTGCAGCAAGAAAGGCAGTTTCATCGTTTCTAATTCAACGATTCGTATGCTTGTCCACGAGCGAGCGCGCGAGGCGCGAGCAGGGAAAACATGAAATTAGGTTCCTTACGAGGCGGCGTTTCTTCGGACAGAGAAATATAGACGGCACGCCAGAAACGGCAGGCAATTCCCCGAGAATGATGCCAACACGGAAAACGTTGGAACAGAGCGAATGGTAGGAGACGAGAAATGGAGAAAGAAAGAGAAAGGTTGAGCGAAGGGAAAAAGGAGGGGGACGAAAATTGAGCGGCAAGGGCGGTCGTTGTAAATTAAATTCGGTTGCGGAGGAAGTCATAACGACTAGCACGTGCCCTATGCTCGTTGCATGCGTGCATGCGTGCGCCGTGGGATCACGGAAAAATCTTACACGCGCGCATTGCCACGCCACGGGGTTTTTTTTTCCTCACGTCAGGAAGCGTGGCCGCTACGTGTTTCGAATTTTGTCAACTAGCTGAGAAGCATCGCGTCGAAGGCAACGGAAGAGGGTCTAATTATAAGCTGATTATAAACCATGCACGGATTTATTTTCCTTGTACCTCTATTTGACGAGTACCTGTCACAACTTTTCCAACCGTCATGACTCATCGTCGGGACTCTTTTATGAAAGGCTTAAAGCCGGAGAATTAATAAGATAGAATGCATTGAACGCGTGAATAATAGGATGGAATGTTAACGTTGAATGAATAACTTAACCATAATTGAATTAAAAATATGAAAATGGCGGACATAAAGATGTAATTTAACTCTGTAGCTCGACTTTTTTTGGTGGCTATAAAAAAGTTTAACGTAAATTCAACAAGTATCAACCTCTAAATACAAATTAACAATGAATATTAATAATTTCGATGATTTCATTATAACGAATATGTTTTGTAACTTTCGAGTTACAACGTTTGCACTTGTGTGTATATAAGTTGGTATGCAAATAAATAAAAGATTATCGATACATAAACCAAAAGTGATTACGTAGGCTTTTTCTTGTTTATCAAACATCGGTAGGGAAAAAAAATAATTTGGTTAGTTTTTACCTAATTTTCGAAACTTAGTGTTACACAAAGAAATTTCGTACCACTAACAAACGAGTATACAGCAGTACTCTCGTTCGAATACATAGCAAGAAAAGCAATTATATCACGCGGCCAGTGTCACACACGATTTTTCATTCGCCTAAATGAAAAGTGATCCTCTCCTCTGCTCCCGTGAGTGCATCATTTTTTGCTCAACACGCGGCCGCACTCGAGAAATCCCGGCTTCGATACAAACTTTAATTACTCGTATCGTTAATTAAATCCGTCTGCGAGCAACGACTGTTCAGTTGACCATCAGAGCCCCCTGCCCGCCCTCGAGCCACTCGTATTTCACGAAAGCTCATAATGCGCGGGTAAATAATAAGGGACGGGACCGTTTCTTCCTTCGTGAGTACAGTTTACACAATTTTCATCGTCGAAAGTGCACGCAGAGAGAGAGAGAGAGAGAGAGAGAGAGAGAGGATACAGCAGTAAACGAGCGCATTGAATAGAGGAATAACGCCAGCTTTTTTTTTTCCACCGTGGAACCCTCGGTGATGGCTGGCGAAACCCTTTCGACTTCGATGCATTTCAACGAGGTTTGTCCGAGATTGATGAATCGGAAAACAGTAGTTTAAACCGGGAGGAAAAACGCGGCGATTAACGCTTCGAGTTGACCCGTGACAAGCGGGACGAGGGTCGAACGAGTTCGCTCGGAGCCACCCTCTTTGTAATCGATTGCAGCTGAGCAAACGAAACCTCGAAATTAACGGGCTATTACGAATTTAAACGCCGTAATAACCGGACGGATTGTCTATTCGTGGCACCGTGTCGTTCCCCGTTACACGAATCCCTTCCATCGAAATAAAACATGCTGCTCGATCGGTTTCATGTCTGTCCAGCGAATTTACGAGTGTTATTTCTCTCTCTTTCTCTCTTGTATTGGTAATTCAGAGTGAATAACGAAAGGAACAACTCGGATCTCGGGTCCTGACACCGCAAGGGTTACGTTTTACGCGTGGCGTACCGTAGGTGGACCGGTCGCTGCTCTCAGGAAACAGGTGGTTAAGATAAAATTGCCACGATAGTTGTGGACTTTTCCTTGGCGGAATTTTAATCGGCGCGAACTGGCCCTGTATCTCGCGGCCGTGAGCATTATCCCGTAGTTAATTGGAAACGTTTCGATCGTAACGCGTATCACTTCTTAATTCCTGTTCGACTTCGGGGGGAGAACTTGAGATGAAGTTAAGTAGGTGTCGCCGTGGCGAGCGGACACGCCGCGAAAGTTGATCTTTTAATGAGAAATTGTCGTTAACATAGGCGGGTGTCATTATTGAGATCTCAATAGCGATAACGTTCGAGATATTACACGCACTTCTGTGTTCCTTATTTTTCGTTGATTTTTGCGTCTGGGTGCCGTCGGAACGACTAGCGAGGAAATTACACCGAACCTACGCTCTATCTATCCTTCAGAATAGCTAATTCTCGAGATAAAATTGTTACCGCTACTTTTCCACGATTTTTACACATAAAAACGAGTCATTGATCGTTCGGGGGCTACTTTGAAGAACAGCCGTACACTGCGGAACGTGTTTTTCATTCATTCCTCGGCACTAATGTAAAATCGTTTTGAAATTACACGTTGGTACGTGATCATTAAGCCCGTAATAACGACGCCATGCAATGCTATAAATATTGTAATCACTTTCTTTTCGAACGGTACCACACACCCGAGCGATTCGATGAGAAATTTCAAAATGTACCGTGCGAAATTTAAGGTTCTTAGTAAATCCAGGGGAAAAAAAATCTCTCTCTATACACTGAATTATATAAAATTCTTTTCAATCTTATCTCACTTTTTTATCTTTCTTCACCCTAACTGTCTGAAAGCAAAAACCATCACCCTTTCCTCGCTTTCACCAGCACGATCTACACTTTGAAGAAAGTCAATGTCCTCTTTTAATCACTTAACCCCTCTATTCCTGAAAACCTTCCTCTATATACACACAGACACATAAGAACACATACAATTTCACGATCTTTTCGAAGAACCATCTTCCCCAAACACAGTCGCGCCTATCCTCCGCGGGATTCCGATCTTCTTCCACGTATACGGAGGAGATCCACGAAAAAAGGGAGCCTTTATTCCTTGGGCGGCGTTTATCTGCGTTATCGCGCGTGCACTTGACCAAACCACAGGGAAGCAGACACAAGGAGAAAGAAGAGAACGGTCTCGCGTGGTGTCTAGATCATCGACGTGGCGCCAGCATGCAAACGAGCTGTGACTACGACGAGGAACCATTGAAACCAGTAAAAAAAACGTCCAAGTTGATTCTTTCAAAGAATATTCGATCGTCTTACGAACCGAAAGACCTGAACTTTCAAATTTTCTTCGATTATCATAATCCAGCAGTCTATAGGAGAAAAGCATCCAGTTGGTAATCGTCGAGAAATATTCGGTCAGGAAGTCAGACTCCAATGATCATAAGAATAATCAGAATGTTACGCATAATCGTAACAGTGACGGGGAACAGATGAAATCCACGAATAACAACGTAACCGTCTAGACAACTTACCCCTCTTTACTTCCTCTATTTATTATTAATTATCGTTGAACGTACGAATTCCACGACGACGTTTCCGGTGTGCCAGGAACCACGTGGCGTGGTGTGTATTTTTAGCCTGAACGATACATACGGACCAGCAACCCGACAGGTGGATCGTTAACCGAAGAAAACGTCGTCGCTAGTTCTTCCTTACCACTAGCCGACGCTTTTTCACGGTGCTTTCCTGCTTCATGGACGGTGACGAATATCCCTGGCATAGCTTGTCAAGCTGTCAACGGCGTGATATTTTTGAGGATGAACCTTTTCGACGACACCTATAGCGTAACTATCAAACGTTTCTCTCTCTCTCTTTCATTTACAATCTGGATGACAGCTTAGTCCACGGATTATCGAAAAATTTCGCAAACTCTGATACAGCTTGGCTCATAAAGAACCAGTTTATGAATCAAGGGGGAAAAGGATCTTTTACCGTTCCACTTGGCGGTGAATCGTAGAGAGGGATGAAATCCCAGTGATCGTCGAGGGTAAACTCAGCAGAAAGATTTTACCGGGTATCGTCGATACGCTCTCGCTTGGGATTGTTAATAATAGGAGAGGCATAAATCAAAGTCCCATTCGCGTCTTTATTGCTCTATTAAATGGGACAGCTGGTGCCTTGGTTCTAGTACGCTTCGACACGGAAAACCAGGCAGCGAACGAACAGAGATGGAACGGTAGAAAGGGAGAAAGAGAAACTCGTGGCTTGAATCAGCCGGATGGGTACCGCGAGGGCGCATTTGTCTCCGAGAGGAGAATATATATATAATGAAAGGGGATGGCGTGAAAACGTGCGGTCTAGAAAGTTATGTCGATCCGTATCCGGTCGCGGCTGCTAGACGTATCGAGTTAATATCATTAATTTCCGTCAATGATTTCACCATCGTCCGCGCTTGGGCTCGCGTTTCGATTCCATTATACCTCTCTACCACTGCCATCGCCTCGTCCAGGACCGATCGAAGCTTGTTTACATACAAATGCGTCCGGTTATATCGTGTCACCCCACCACTTTCACCAGGGTAATGCGATTTCAAACTAATTCGCTGCCGGTAATTTTCTATTCGAGCTGAATGCGAAGTCAATTGGCCGGTTCACCGGGGCGAGATTACCTTCGACGATACCGTTGCTACGTTCGCCGAGATGAGGATCGCGAAGGAATAAGTTTCCTGTAACGGCGCCAAAACGAATCTTCCAACGGGTAATTCGTTCATTTTAATCTCGAATCTTGTCGACCGCCACTTTGCATTTCAACGATACTCTGCTACCCGTATACTTTGGACAGTTTCGTGAATGTTTTAATTGAATTTCAACGACAACGATAATTAGTAGGAATTTTCAGGTTGAATTTGTTCGAGATCGTTTGCGAAATTGTTGCAATTCTCTTATTGCTGTTTATATGGAAATCACTTTATCACTTTTACTCGTGATCGTTAAGAGAACACCTTTGCTCGAATATACATTGAGAACTTCGATATATTAAAACGAGGGAACGCGAGGTATGAAAGTCGTTCACAGAGGTAATACGAGGCACCCATTTTGACTATTAGCTAGAATCGACATCGACACAAGGCACGAGGGACAGGATGGTGGGTAGACCCGTTTTGCATCGTTCAAACCCTAGGAGAGGCAAGATTTCGTCGCTTGGAATTCATAAGCACGACGATGGAGGCAACACGTGCTACGATCGCGAAGTTAGGTCGACGCGTGTTCTCAACGCTGTCGCGTCGGGTTAATAACATTAATTTCTGTCAACGGGCTCTCGAACTCCAATTCACGGGGCCCCAGTTGCTGATACCGACCGATCGAAACCTGTTTACATACAAATTCGCCCCCGTAAAAGGCCAGCTGCGCGGCGCAATCCCGTACACTGGCCGTATGGTTAATTCTCGCGCAACAACGCGCACCCCTACCGCATAACTGTCGCGACAAAAGGCGAGTTCGTCACGAACTCGCGGAAATCGACAGTTCGCGCCAACGATTTTCGTTCGAGCGACGACATTTCGGAATTTCGATGGCGGATCACGTTTGATGGAGCGAACTGCAACGAAATGCGTTCACCAACTGTGAATTCGCGACTGTTGGGCCAAATGCTTAAAGTTTAGGTTTGCGTCTATATATACAGTCACCTTCGTTAATATTTGAACACTCTTGAAAGTAGAATAACTTTTTTAAAATTATACCAAACGTGCTAATTCTAAGATTGCTTTTCAACATTTTTATTTTTATCTGAATTTGCGACGAAAATTTTAAAAAATATGTTTTTACAACTACGATACATCTGAAGATTCTAACATCTTTCAATGCCTGTTTCTTGTATTAGCGATACAATTTTCACTATGTATACAACTGACATCAATTTACAAGACAGTTTTAAAATTTCATTACACGCTCAGATAAGAAAGTTGTAGAACACGATATTTACTATGTTTTTCGCAAATTCGACCAATTGTAATTTTTTCAAAACTTTTTGCACACATCTAGTAAACTAATTCTCCTAAATATCCAAAAGAAAAATTATTCCGTTTTGAATGGTATCCAAATATTAATGATACATTTAAGTTAAGTTTGCAAAATTATTTAGTTTGAAACGTGCTTATTACAAGATCATTTAATCTTCCTCGTAATTATTATTGAAAGAGAAATGAAAATGGTATTATTTCTCGTACACACAATTTATAAAGTAGTACAAAAAAGAAATACGCAAAATGTACTCGTAGAATTTGTACAAATAGAATTCATACAGAAAATACATGAGATTTTATTCTTTACAAATTGTATCTATTTGATAAATGTAATAAGTAATACACAATCTAATGTTGAATTAAATCTCCTCATAAATTATTCCTATACCTCACATCACGCGCCACACTACTCGCAATTATTCAAATCACTACCACGAAATCAAACGCTGTTACAACTGTACATATACACTTGCAATTTCTACATACTTCTCTTCTACGAGAATAACCACAATTTCTTGCAACAGTCGAAGGAATTCTATCGCAGCGTCTGATTCACCAGCATAAGTCAGAAGAGCAGCAGAGACACATATTTATTAGAAATATCGCGTAGAGTATCACCTATGTCCTTTCTGGACAACGTAGCCAATAGAATCGGCCACGATCTATGGTGGAATGCTGTTTCCGCGTTGAAATTCCGAGCATCTGGAATCGGGCCAACCATTTTTATTGCCACGAGCCTCTTCGAGTTCGACGTATCGTGGCGTTACGCACGCTTCGTCACGATTCATGAATATCCCTGCCCTCGCCAATAAAATACCACGAATTCTTTCGTGCTGACGACGCTTTCGAGAACACCGGGAAAGGTCGTCGTTTAATCGAGTCTCCAGGCTGACGTGATCAATCCTCCACCTCCTTCGGCAAATTTCTATGCAACTACGAATCAAGGTGCAAGGTTCGAATGGCGACTATCCGTGGTGTACACGTAACTGAGACGCCTGGCTGTCTGCTCGTTTTACCAATGCACGAAACGATCTTCTTGGCAAGAGAGAAGATCGTGGTAGAACTAAGAGGAAAGAGAGGAAATTCTATCGGGGCAGATGCAGTGAAGGCAGCAGAGAAGCCACGTGTACAAAGCTCCAAAATCCCCCACGGACCCGTCGATTTTGCGGGACCAGAGTCGACGTTAGATACGCTTCAGGGAACATTAGGAGCCTCGAGAAACCGTCGAATGAGCATTTCTAAGCTCGAAGCCTCTCCCCCGGGTGAACCTTCGTATCTCCTGGTGCCCTCGTTACGCTTTAACGATAATAATCTTCCTCGTATTCCGCGTTAGCCGCTTTCCTCTCTGACATGACGCGAGCATAACTCGTCGAAGTAACGATCCAACGAAGATTCCGATGTTGGAGAATCATCGTTGGAGAATTGGACAATCGTCAGGTAAAATTCATCAGGACATAAGTTACGTTCCCATAGAAAAAGCATCGTTTATATTCAAAGAAGTGTATCGTGAAATATCGACAAAGAAGAGGGGATCATTGACCGAAAGCGAAGCAGATTTTCACGGATGGATCGGAATAATGGCGGTGACTTCCGGGCAAGAAACTGAGAGAAGCCGTGATGCCCTGTGGTGCACGACGATACACGTTCTCTCGCTATGAGAATCCGCCGGATCGAATCTGCGCGAAATCCGTTCGATCACGAACCTCTTTCATCTCATCGTGATTCGGCCGATCTCTCGCATAAATCGAGTCACGGATCGGTATCGTCTGAACGTGGTCATCCGAGAACCAACTTCCTACGCCCTCGCCATCGTTGCTCTATAACAACAGCAGCAGCAGCAGCAACATCGACTGAATCGAAGCAGAACGACAAAGGGAACACGCTGCGAATTAATAAGCTGGTTCTTTCTGATGTACGCTCCGAGAAATCCCCTTTTCGGACCTATGTCGAATGATCCCCATTCATAATACGCTGCAGCTGAAACCACCTAGAGGGAGAGCAGAATTTAAAGGGGCGTCTATCCTATTGTAGAGGACCTAGTTTCCTACTGGTGTACTTGAAAAAGAGAAAGAGAGAGAGAGAGAGAGAGAGAGAATGGCTGACTTTTAGGGTCCCTCTTCAACGCGTACGGCGAAGAAAAAAAAACATCGGGTAAAGAGAGAAAGCAGTATCATTCCAGTCGGTCGATGCGAGCTCACGCTCGGTTGGTTTATTCGAAGAGACTGCGATTTGCGCCCAGCCTCGAGTGTTCCTCTCCACGGGACGTCCTATTATCGTGCTCTCCTCTCTTCATCCTCCAACCTTTTTTTCTCGTCTCTCTCTCTCGTTCTTTTCTTTTTTTTCGCGACTCCCTGCCTCGGCTAAGTGGATTATCAGAGATATCCGTTTGATCTCTCGGCCGAGAGGGGCGGCTCGGATAAACTTCCGAACGTCTCACGGGCTCGCACAGGTGCACCGGATAAGTCCTTTTCGTTTGGTGCGCGCGTGACAGTCGTAGACGGCAGGGAGTGTATTGAATTTTTCACAAGCTTCCTATTTTCTCTCTTGGAAACAGCACAAGCGAAATATCAAGGGACGGCTCTCTTAGTTCGTTGTCGCCTTGGTGAACCAGCATGACTCTCGAACCTTCCAAGGGACTTTGAAATTCCGCGCTTCCACGATTATTCAGTTATCGGGAAAGTTCGACTCACGTGAGACTCCAGTTGGATCCCATTACACCGGTAGAGAATCGCTCCAGTGTGAAATTCACCACGAAGAAGTGTCCGTGCTTATTTCTTCTCCGTTGACACGATTGTTCCCTCTAATTACTCCCGTCCCTAGGTGCTTCCATGGTATTCCAGTGGCACAAGTGAGAACGTGATATCGATTAAACCCGCCACTCCAACTTCCCCTATCTATGTCTACCTCCACCTTTTTCCTTCCCCAATGTGTTGATTCTGTCGGTATCTAAGCGAGCCGTTTTCACCAGGACACGGCTCGTAGCTTCCCGTCGAGGATGTCGACGACTTATGTATATACATACGTAGTCGAGCAGGAAAAGATAGCTAGAGCGATGCCTCGACCAACGGGGAACGATGATTTCCTGCGCGAGAGGTTTCGATTCAATGGAGGGAGGTCACGATGATCTGACAATGGAGACGAGTTTGAACGAGGGAGAAAAACCATTCTACGAAGGGTTTTCTAGAGGAATCTCTAGTGAAAATAACGAGTCACGGTTGCCACGATCTACGAACGGCTGGCGTACAAAGTAGCGAGGAAAAGGGGTGAGTGGACAGGCGAAGAAAAGGAAAGAAGGGAAGGAATAGAGTATTCGAGATGAAAAGAAAGAAGAGTAGGCTGATGGTAGTGGTGGACAGTGTGGTGTGGGAAAGAAAAAAAAAAACGAGGAGACGTGTGACAATCTTATTGTCGTTTCTGGATCCACAGAAAAGTCGTTTCTCTACTGGTGCATCTAACAATGAAAGAGGAAGAACCCACTCCTCTATCCTATCCTTCTTCGCTGCCACTTTCGCCTCGTCTATTTTTCTATCCCCTCTGTGTTCGACTCGACCAGTCAGGGGATGAGAGACCTACCGTCCGTCCGTCAGAGTCCCTCCACGCGCAAAAAGCAGTTAAAGCGATTAAAGTCACCGAAAGCTCAGCGAGAGGCGAAGCGCGATAGAAAGCCTTGCGAGTTCTTTGCCGGGGTACTCTTTCCCTTTTTCTACCTCTGCCCTCTATACCTTCGTCTTCACTGCTACGAGACCAGAGGAGAGGGAGAACGGCTGGGGATATTGCGACTCGTGCTGGAATTGCCTCGGGCAATTGCACCGGAATCTAACTTCCATTCGGACTTATTATTTGAACAGGGGTAGCAGACCGGTATGGCACTCCGATGGCTTAACGCTCCTCCGCTTCCGGTCCCTATCCATTCCTTCTTTTCGATCCCCCATCTGACGACTCTTTCCGACTCTTCGTTCGATCGATTAAACACGCGATCAGACACGATCGATAGACAGTGAGACGCTTCTTTGCCTTGACGATTATAAAATCGATATCAGGAAAATGGAAATTGTGATATCCTATCGAGTGATACGAGAGAGACAATGTTAAAGATTTTTGGCTGTTCGAAGAGAGTCTATAAGTTGCTTCTTCTGTCTTGTATGAATTTAACTAATATGTCACTGGGATTCCTTGATTTTTATATGATTATAGCGGTGGTAAAATTGAAACTAAAAAAAAAAATGTATTGTAAATACACGACGATACAATAATCAAAATTTATATTAAATAAAAGATGAAAGATAAAGAGGAAATATTGGTATACAAAACCGTTGCATAATAGATTCTATTATATAGTAGAATCTCAATGGGTTAAATATTCGAAGAATAAAGTGAAGCAGTTCCGTCAAATTGTGGCATAGAATCTGTTTCACGTTTCACTAAGAATAGGGTGCTAAGGACCAAAGCCTGACATCAACGCGGTAGGTCTTGAGAGTGCTTGACGGAACGCAGGATCCTCTGTTATTTATGCGATCATGAGGATCTCGTAGACTTGAGTACCTATTTGTCTACGGTACGATACACAGTTCTATGTAAATATCGTAAATCTCACGAATCCCAGTATTTATGGAAACACCGAGAGAACCAACGAAACAGCGTGTATTTAACAGACTCCATAATACATTAAACCATAGCAAAGTACATGGTACAATCGATCGATAAAATCATCCGAGCGGATAATCCTTTAATCGTCTCGTAACCGAGTATTAGCACACTTACCAGAGTCCCTCTGGGTCATCGACAGGACACAACATCCGACCTAGTCTCGTCAGGTTAATTCAACGAAACCGCCCTATGAAATCTCGATAAACGCGGCAACGAGGCATGATGATCAAGGTCGTGCGCTAATAATCCCTCTTCGGGCCATTCGCCGGTTGGTTCGGTGAAAGGCGGCGAGGGTCAAGGATTAAATCTCGCGTCGCGCGGCTCACAGCGAGATCTCCGAACCGGAAGAGCAATTACTACTGATTGACCTGTTCGCGTGGTGTACGCCAGCCGAACCGTGTAACGGGATTAATAAAGGTCTCCAACGTTTATAATCCAACCGCAGCTTGCCGGAGGGAGGGTGGCTTCTCTCGATGGAAAGGAGAAAGAGAAATCGAGGCACGTGCTTCCCGACGTTCCAAGTCGTTTCCTACTGCTGCCATCTCTTTTCTTTTCCTTCTCTCATTTCTCCTTCTTTTCTTCCAAAGCGACGCTAATTGCTTACGCGACCACAGCGACGATAAATTAAGAAGCGAGTAATCCTGCACATGTTTTTTTTTTTCACGACATAATACTCTAGACATTTACTGCAGCTAATTGGCCGCGAAACAATATAAGTCTTTGCGGCTCGTTTGAAAAACGAGCAACGCGGGTAGAGGTTTGTTAAAGGAACGATCATCGTTTGCGCGTTAACGATCGAAGGGAATCAATGAAACGCTATGTTGCCAACAGCCATGTTAGATGCTTAATTGTGATAGGACAAACTTGATGTTCACGAGATTCGTTAGACAGCTACGGGGAACGAATAAAAGCGTATCCTTGACGATCAAACGAGCCATCTCTCTGTAACCTGTGAGAACGAAACCGTCGATCTATAATCAACCGGATGCGAATTACTTCGTTTTCTTTCCCTTCTTCTTCTTCTTCATCTTCTTCTTTCTCCCTATTTTTCCATTTCCTTGTCTCCTCCTCTTCGTTCTTTCCATTATATACGTCCCTTTTTAATCGCTGTCGCAGCTAGCTCTCCGAACGACGCGGTAATTGGACCGGATCGTAGTCACAAAGTCGATAACCCGGCGTAATTGAATCCGTAAGCAGACTGTCGATCAACGGAGTCCCCGAGAACGCAGCCCCAGTTTGGCTCGGATGAATGAGAACGCGCGCGCCCGTTCGGTTTTGCAGCTGGCAGCAAAACGAAAGAGAGATGAAAAGTTCGTCTCTCTGTTCACGGAACACAGGATCATGGATCCGTTCCTCGTCGTGATTTTTCGTTTAATCGCCCGGCTGCGTTACCCCGGAAATTTCCTGCCCTATGACGTATAATAGAAAAAGGGAGGGGCGGTGGGCGGTGGTAGAGAGGAAAGGGAGATTCGAAAGGGCACCAGATCTCGCTGCCAGATAAAATTGTGCCATGTAAAAAGGGAATCGGCCTTTATGCGACCGCCGCGCTTACAAACATCGAAAAGGATACGTCTTCATTTTCTGGAACAAACGCGGTTCTCGGTTCTGCGTGCACCGTACCCCCGCACCTGGCATCATTTTTCCACCATCGAGTAAAACCGCGGGACATACATTTTTTTTCCTTTCTTTCTTTCTTTTTCTTTTTTTTTTTTTATTTCTTTCGAGAATTATTTTTATCGTCGACTTTCCGTCTCGCCGGTGTCGCTTTTCCGTGGAATTTAACGCGAACGTTCGTTGGAAAATACTTCACGCTCGGCTTGTTCGACTTCTGTTGCGCGCGGAACGCGGACTTGGAAATTGCAGACCTGCCGGCGGGTGCTCGTGAATAATACGACCCTTAATCCCTCTGGTAAATTTTCTACGAACGTTTGCCGTAATCGCGTTCCGTTTCGTAAATTCGTAATTGAAGCGATGTAAAATTACGCGCGGTTGGAAGTTTCGCCCGGGCTTAATGTCGACCGGTCGATGAATCTTTCAAGTGTGCAAAAGGCGGTCCAGTAGAGTGAACTTCGTATTAAACATCTGAAATATTACAAAACGCTTTAAGTGGGATTGAACGGGGAGAAACAAATTCTCCCCTACGTGTAAAAAGGAGAAATTACAAAAAATCTTTTTTCTTTTCTTTAATAGTGTACCAATGTCCATATGTAAAGTACGTATGATTTACGCGAATGTATTCAATAATCCAGAAGTAAATTCATTCAAAGCCATCCTATTTCCCGGATCAAAAAATCATTCCGGCCAAACAGAGCGGGCTCGAGTTGGTGAAACAGGCGTCGTCCACCCCTCGATTCGTATAATCCGGACCGTGTCATGCCGGAAATTTCTCTCCATATGACGCATAATGTGGGACACACGCTCGTAGGGGGATCGAGCACCGGGCTTTGTGGTCTCGGAGCGAGATAAAACTGCCTCACGATACAACGATTCCACCGCGACGACCTCTGAGTGCACAGAGAATCTCTCTTCTCTCTCTCTCTCTCTCTTACTCTCCTCCCTGTGAAAGGGGTCTTTCTACACGGAATGAAAAGAGAGAGAAAAAGTGCTGTCTCTCTATTCCTCTTTCCCTTTCACGATTCTTCAGGCTGCCTCCCTCGCCGGTGAGCACAGGAGAGACGAATGAAAACGTTCGCCCGAACAGAATAATTCATTGTCCTGCTGAAACCGGCGGTGCTTCACGCTTGTTTGGGGAGCGGATTCATCTGGTTCGAGGCACCGGTGATCCTCCACGGAGGCAGGCCGAAGCGTCCGCATAATCCAGCCGAGGCTGCTGCGTCTACCGTTTGTTTTGAATTCTTAAAGCGCAGCGCCACGACAACCTTCATTGTTCCACCTTAGTCCCCTGTAATCGTCGTTGGAACGATTGCACCGCGTACCCTTAGCTAGAATACCGAGTCAAAATTGATTCCGTGCATAAGCGAAACAACGTACCACTCGTTGGAAACTCGACGCGATCATGATTCCAAATGAAACTGAAATCATCCATCTTCTTTCGTATGAAACGATGTATCATATCTAACTACTCGGTAACTCTCAGATAAATTTCTTTGAAAAAGGGAAACGAAGCAAGTACGTATATAAGAATATTTCCAGTAGACCGATAAAAAGCTGGCTCATTGCACGCGTCCAGTCCATCAAACTCCCACGATTGCCAAGCGGTATGCAGGCGAGAAAGAGGCGGTGTGACGAGGGAAAGAAGGATGCCAAGCCACGGGAAAAGTAGACAATGAACGACGAGCAGGGTAAAAGGGAATATGAGAGTGAAATGGAATACGAAATGAAGGGAGGCTTCTTGTGTCCACTAGGTACTGTCCGTCAAGGTGGTGGTTACCACCTCGTACCCACTCCACAAACTACAGCCTACCTCTGGTCATATATACCTTCCTTTTCGTTTCATCCACACCACACACGCCACGTCTATCCCCGCTGATCCCCTACCCTCCTCTCTCACTCACTCTTTCTCTCTCGACCGCCTCTCGACCCTCCACGGCACGCGTTGTATGTCCGGTCCCGGTCCCTTTACTTTCACGTTTTTGTATGCGGGGTGAGCAGCCCTGCCACACGGTGGCCAGTGCTCGAAAGGGGAAAACTAGAGGTGGAGACTGGCAGAAGGGAGGAAGGGGGGGATTGCGAGGAGGACGAGAGGGAAATCCTCAAAAGGCACAAAGGACGCCCGCATGCATTAAAGGGTAACAATTCCTTCACGACAGAGACCGACTCTACGTGGTCTGACGTTTGGAAATTCGTCTGCCTGCTAGCCACGCGACCCATCGACTTTTTCTTCTCTCTCTTTCTCTCTCTCAGTCTTTTCTTTCTTTTTTTTTGTTTTTTTTTTACAGTTGAGAAGGGATGGAGGATATACGTCCCTCGAACGGATAACGTTCGTTTTATCCAACGACGGAACGACGCGTTTAGGTGTGCGAAGAGACAGACCTGCATGCTAATTTCACGCTAGACCTGGCCCCTTTGTCCTTTCCCTCCCTGAGAATGACGAATTATGGCGCTCTGGGAATGTGAAAATGGAGAAGAACGTATGCGTTCTACGGCTCGGAGGATATCTCGTTAAAAGGGAGAGAGAAATATTCTAGTCGCGCGACCTTTTCGAAATCGAGCTACGCGTTTTTAGACGTAAGGATTACCGGGGTTTTTTCTTCGCTTCGCCGAAGGAAAATAACAGAAGTTTAATGGAAACCCGAGGGAAGTTCGTCGTAACAGAGACTTCGGTGTTAAACAGAAGAAAAGGCGATTCCTGAAGTACACTTGTAGTTTATTGAATTTCTCCTTAGGTGTTATCTGTTCTTTAAGAGAAAATAATTGAAACGTTCAGTGATACTGTACACCTCTAATACAAGCACACTACATCACACAAAGTTAAGCTTCGGAAAATCTCATTACTTAATAAACCAAGCACGTCGTTAAAATGCAAAATGCGTTAAACTGCAGTTCTTCAGCAGCAATTCACCTGAAACACAACGGGAGCCACTTCCTCCGTGTAAGTGCACACCCAACAGGCTGTTTCTAATTTAATTTCCTCGAAACAAAAAAATCTTCCTACCCTCTTTACCTCGCAATTGACCCAGTTCTCCATTCGAAAAAGAAGAAACGAGTTCTCTTAATCCACGTCTCTAGTAAGAATATAAATAAAATAAACAGGCTATTAACCACAACTGGGACTGATTTCGCATAAATAATTGTTCTTTGCGATCGATACCTATTCATAAAGCAATTACCACCATTCTAGGTGTTCTTCGACACTTAACTGTTAACTACAAAGAATTTAACACTCGCTTATCTTCGGAATTTTCGCATGGGTACGCTTATTCGCTCGCAAGCTCACGCACGATCGTGCTTCGGAATTGATTGCAGCTTGCGGGCAACATTTAGAGGCCGTATCCGGATCGAGACGACGACGACCGGCTCTATAAAGTCGCCACGCCGGAAATTATAACTCGGATGCCGCGGCGGGCCGCGTAAAACGCCCCCTTTTACGAAATAATTTACCAGCCTGGCTCGTTAGCGGGGCATTCAGAGTGAGAAGCCAAAGGAAGAGCCTTGTTAGCCACGCGTATTCCTTCCATCTCTCTCTCTTTCTCTCTCGATGTCTCTCCTTCAGGCGGTTCATGATTTTTCGGTGAAATAGCAAGACACTCTCTCCCTCTCTTTCGCTCTTTCTTTCTCTTTTACAACGTCTAATTGATGCTTCGCGATTTACATAAAGTGTCGACCAAGCCAGCTAGCTGTTGACACCTTCGAGAAATTTTAACGTGCCTCCGCCGATATATTCGTTGATAAAGTGAGCGATATTTTCGCAGTTTTACTTCGGGCTAACAGAGAAATATCCTTCGACTTTGGAACCCTCCGGCGAATAGCCGTCTTTAACAGGCGGAATGTGGATCTTATAACCACAGGGACGACGTTATTTCGCAGGACCTGCTAGGTGCCAAGATACGATGCCGTAAAAAGTCGTCCGTGCGGTTAATGCGAATACTTATTACAGAAGACCCGTTATTAGTGGGCAGTTCGTTAGGAATAATCGATTTGTTGAATACGATACTTTAGATTGAGACATCTTACGGGTTTTAGAAGCGAGGTGTAATTTTTCTTACAGGAACTAATGAATTTATAACGAATTTTTAATAAACGCAATTTATCATGGGAACTTTCTACTTCTGCTTCGAAGAAACTTCATTAGAATGTAATCACCATAACGTGAATGAGTCTAGCTCTAGCGTTTTCTAATGGTGGCACTGCTAATACGCAGTTCTGATCATTAAAAAAAATAAAAAAATGAATTTTATTGCGTTATATTTCATTTCCTTTGAATCGTGAATTGAAGGGAAAAAAAGTGTTGCAATTGAATCAACCTTTGAACAAAATGTGAATAATATTCGAATAACAATAAATGAAGGCGGAATACGATGAATATATCTTCGTTTAGTCAGTGGAAGAAATATAGCCAAATCGTAAAACGTTGGTCAGAAGTCAACGTTTACACGATCGCGAATATCAACAAGCGAAATGACAGATACCTGAGATTATCAGGGTTTGAAATCTCAGTGTGAAACCGCAGCATGAAGTTATATCTAAGCTTTGATTCATTACCAATCAGAAAATGTAAAATACCTCATGCCGACCCCGGATGTTACTGCATCAATCAGTGCCGCTACTTAATACTTTAATTTACGACCTCGCTATATTTCTTCCCCCGACGATACGTATACATACGTCCACGTAATCACGTATTCACTAGACTGGAAAAAAATTCAGTTCTGTCGATATTCTCATCAGAGTCTAATATCTGTCCAACTATCGATGTAGCAACTCACAAAAATTACAAATTTACATTACACTTATACCATACTTGCATCAATATTTATTGGAATTCGCTCATAAAATGGGTATACACGTTTTCTATGGTACATAAACGAGGAATCGTTTTTAACCTGAGGTTTATTGCACCCCTTGCTGGTTTGAAAACTCGAATCAACGAAAAAGTCAGACCAGAACACTCTGAATCGGCACAAGAATTTTTTAATATATTATCTTTTCAATGGTATATTTCACGATTAAATTTCCGTTCAACATTCACTGCCTATTAATTAGAATACATATTTCCGCTGTTATTATTTTTAGTAATAAACAATCTATTAAGACCACGTATTGTTTTTTTTTTTCAAATATACAAATTTCAATGGATTATGTTTTCAATAATATCTTCACGATCAAATCTGGATTCGATATTCACTGCTTATTAATTAGAATTCATATTTCTGCTGTTGAAAACCACGTGCTGCTTTTTTCAAAAATATCAATCATTAAAGAAAGACACTTTTCCTAAGCCTTCTAAGCTTGAATTTCAATCAACCTCGTTAACCTCTGAGACATTTTCTTTAAGAAAAAAAAGGAAAGAAAAAGTAGAAGAAAAATTGAAAGGTGAAACTGATTAGAGAATTCCGTCGATGGTGAAAAGCGAGGGTAGATTAATCGCGGCTAGCTAGATACATTGCTATTCCGTGATCGTTGAAATTTTACGGGCCGGCCGCCTGGGGTAACGCGTTCAGGCATGGTCGACCGCTCTAACTTCGAAAGTGGCAGCTTGGCTAAAAGCTTTCCGCAATTTTGCGAAACGATTATGATTTCGCGAATGGTAATGAGGTCAGGACCAAACGCATTACGCCGCTCGGCCACGGCAATTCTCGTGCCGAAGTCACGACAGTTTAATTAATTTATTGACCGGACTTTTCTCGTTATGGCAAGTCCGTCGCGCGCCGCTCCGACTGTTTAGCAAACACGAAAGCGCACGTTCTCAAGTAATTACCCGGCACGACTTGATTTACGGTTATACCGCGACGTTGCATCGCGTTTGCGTTTCTCAAACATCTCGCGATCATGCTCTCGAATCGAGGAAATGGATACACGACATCGACACCGACGCTTCCTCGAATCAGCGAAGACGGGATTAAGTCGAAACGTTTCGTTCGTGACAGGCGACTTCGTTCAGGATTAATCACCGTGATCGAGGATCAATTTGCTACCATGATAGCGCATGTGATCATTTTCTTGAGCACTGGGATAAATATCGAGGTAGAAAAATGTGACGGTTTAGTAAAATCGTGAAATATATACGCATATAGCATAATCCAATTGCGACGCCTAATTGTCAGCGCTGTATAATATTCACACGTCTTGCCTTTTCAAATGACATAAGCCATTTTGTTCTAGTAGATGGTATTATAATTTTAACCATATATATTGTTATACGTTATTTAAACTTATTACAAAAATAGGCGTTTTTTGAAAAAAAAAAAAATAAATAAAGAAACAACTTGAAAAAATTCCACTTTGTGCTACATTAAAGAGAGGTATATAAGTGTGTAAAATGAAAAACTGTACAAAAGACACATCAAATTGCGTTTGTAAACTCGTTTTAAAGAAAGGTGTATAAAGCGATAGAAAAGAAAAAAGATAACACATGAGTATTCTGGTTCTTCGTTTAATCGCTCATCACACACTTGTTCTTATCTCTTTCATAAAGAAAAATTCAGCTGGTGCTTTAAAGAGTCGCTTGGCTAGTTGGTTTAATGAAATCATCGATGAAGAGGGAAAGATTCTAATCAAATACAAAACGTCGAGATTCCTGTTTAATCAACTGTTGAGATAAAACGAACGTTTTACTATCTCCTTAACAAAGAAAAAAAGTATTTTTAATATCTTTCATTCGAGAACTCCTTCACGTTGAATATTTTTTCCAATTTCACGTTGAAATTCTTCACATATACATATATAACATATATAACATATTCTTTTACAAGAACTACCCGTTCGATATTCATCCCTGATCAAGGTCAATTTTCCCCGTCGCTGAACCTCCAGCCAGATTCAGGTCACTATCAGAGCATCGTGCCAAAAAGCAACCCTTAACCCAACCCCGACGTCTATTTCGCCAATAATCGAACGTTAACGGAACTCTGTATATCACACTCTTGGTCCATGAATCTTACCGCACATTCGGTGCTTCGTCGACGCGTTCCTGTCGTTCGTTTCTCGCGGGTCATTCGAACTGTGGAAGATTTCAATTTCATTCTCGCTTCGATCGACCAATACCGACACCAACTACTCACCGAACGATAGAAGTGGAAGAAAGCCGAATGGAGCACGAATCGAACAGAGAAAATTGAAAAACGAAGAAGGAGAAGAGAAAGAGAGCCAGTGTCGCGGATAAACGATCTAGATAGAGGACTTTATGGTTCCGCTGGATTACCAGGTCCGTTGCATAAATTCTACCAGCGAGTATAATGTAAAGCTAATACGCCAGTTATTCGAGTTTTAGCAAGGGGTTGGAGAACGACGAGGGACAGGTCGTCGGAGTGGAAAAGAACGAAAGGGAAAGGAAGAGATGGTGGTGGAGACAGCGCGAGGACGAGCGCAATGTTTCGCGGGGAACGCCTGGGAATAGTAAATTCTCATTGCAACGCTGCGTCGTTATTAGCATACAAGTATTTAGAATGAGTTATTGGCTGGTCCGCTTATCCCCATGGGTGGATATATTTGGTAGAGCTGACTCTGCTACTCTCCTACGTCAGGTGTATCCCTCAGGAGGCAGCATTATGTCCTGCATATTTTATCCCACCTTCTCCCTGTTGTCTCCTCTTTGGCAACACGCTTTCCTTCAAGCAGCCCAACAACGAAACGATGGTAAAGAATAATGGATCGATTTGAACGTCGGGGATCTTTGGAAAAATAACGTCGACGAATGCAAAGGATCGCGAACGTGTTTCTCCAAATTCACGTCGAAAAAAGCGCTTCTTTAATCCGTGTCTCTGACAGATTAATAAAGTATCTTTTAGCGTAGGCAAAGTTAAACATTTTCTCAAACAGATTCTCCAATTAGATAAAAGGAGAATCTTCATTGACGAAGGTATATCTAACACTGAACGTTTCAAGTACAATAAAATCGACAATCGTCATGGTTCATGCGAAAAGAAAAGAAGGCAAGTTACCAAAGAGAAACAAAGTTTTTTGGACAAAGGTTATTCGAGAGTAGACACGGTGTACCTCAGTTCAACAAACATATTTAAATAAATATTTCAAATTATTCGTGGAAGATCGAATAGACTCAACACGTATCTAAGCATAATCCTTCACACTCTGTGTTTAATTGAAAAGAAGATGGTTAGGAGAGAAAAAGCATGCTAAGAACTCGAGACAATTGAACATCTCTGCGTGACAGTAAAACGATTAAAACGTGAAGCAAGATACTCGATAAAGTTGTTACTCGATGGATCACGTGTTTGGTTAAGACGTATCTTTTCTACGTGTTGCTCTTGTACTTACATCCTATTGAGTGTTTTCTCTCTTTCCCTCACGCTTGCCAGTTGTTAAAGTCTAAGCCATTCAGATTTATGATCGGTTTAGCTGGGTCGGAGAATCGATCTTGCGGCGTGTATAAAGAATCGTCGTCGTGCATTCTAGCATAGTCGGTTGGTAGAAACCGGCGCTGACAAATGACCAGTCGGCAGAAATCGCCGCTAATTGTTGCTCTCGTAAGAGGAGGCTACCCTTCTTCCCGCGATATTCGACGATTAAACCGATCCTGTGGTCGCCATCTCCCCGTACTCGGCATTCTTACTTTATTAAACGAGAGTTATGCCCCCTGGGCCTCGACCATGATCCCGATGTCGGGGCGAGGACAATAATCGAGAGGCTCCTGGAGAGATCTAACGAGGGGAATAAAAAGTCGGACGTCTCACTCTGGTTTCAGTCGGGGATTAACGATTCTACGGTGTCCCTTCGTATGTTTGAGTATCTTGTTCAACTTCACTTTCTTATCGTCTGTTTTATTTCTCTGTTTTATCTATTATCCTTTGAAACTGTTATTCTTTAAAGATTTGATATAACGAAGAAGCTTATCTATTACTAGTTTGTTTTTAATTCATTTGCATTTTTAAGTTGTTTATTGAAATAAATTTGTAATTGTTTAGTTTTAAATTATTTACTAAATTAGACTCAATTGCATTTTTAAGTTGTTTAAGTAATTCCTTTTGACGAGTTTCGAATATTTAGAACACTATAATTTTACAAAATATGTCAGATTTTCATTTGCAAAAGCGAATGCAAAAAACTAGCCAAAATTATCTTTGATTTTTTATTGCACATTCAAGATATACAATTTCTAATGATAGAATGAACTTTGCTGGTTAAGCTGATTAACAAACGAATAAATAAATTTTACCTGACATATATTCCACAATGCTGCAATTAAGTAATTTTTCCATACACAAACTTTCTTTTCTCTTCCCTCAACAATGTTGTCTCGTGACAGTTTTCTTGCAATGTTCCACTTACTCGCAGAAAGAGTTAAAATTGATCCTTAAGAAATACGACAAGAACAATCTTCAGAAAAGGAAGAGAACTCTCAGAAACTAGTATGAAACTGTTCACAATCTGAACGACACAAGTTCCTCTCTCTCGAATCGAGATCCCCGCCCGCAAAACTCTCGAAACCCACAATCGACGCGAGGACAATTTAAGACCGGCTATGCACCGACTCAATCTCTCCCATCAATTTTCAATTTTGCTCGTCGCTGACACGCACCAAACGCTTTCTACTCATCCTCGATGATATATACATATATATATACACATTCAGCTTTCGCCCGGTTTTCCGTGCCTCTTCGTTCCACGGCAAATCAACCGTCGTCGTTGCCGCACGGTGCAATTAGAAAGCCATTATAATCCATGGTGCGTGTGTGCGCGCAACGAGTACGCGGACAGGGGCCGAATTCCCGTGGAGTTTCTACACACCTTCTGTCGGGGCTAGATGGATGTCCGGCAATCAGGTGCACAGACCCCCAACCGCCTTTGAATTCGTCCGCACGGCAGCTGCCTGATATATTTCCGTTGACGCGGGCCCATCATCATGCCTATGGCCCGCCCGCTGCTTCGTTTTTGACGTTGGAAACGAGCCCCCATGGAAAAGATGCACAGGAAGATCCGCTCCCGACCACGCGTCACTGTACCGTGGATCTTTTCGGTAATTAACCGTGAACGATTTACGCCTCGCGTCGCTAGTGACGCGTGCGAGACACCAACACCCCGCGGAGAAAGCAACTTTCATCCCTTGAAAGTTTCTGCCTCGATACTAGGGTTAGGAAAAGTTCGGAACATATTGTACGAATCCGTGTAAATAGCGTTTGGGGTTAAAAAGTTGATGGGAAAGGGTTGAATGCTTAATTAGAGAGAGAGAGAGAGAAAGGGGTAATAAAAGTTTCAGAATATTTTGGAAAAAATTTAAGAACTTTTTTGCATAAGCGGAGATCTGTGGAGAGGGCGATTTGAGCGAAGGGGAATAATTATGCTTAAAAATCTTTTTATTATTGACTGAATATTATTGTATAGCAAAGGAAATAGTTCATCTTATGAAACTATTCGAAGATCGTGGATAAATAAAAATCCAAACGAGTATATTCAAATTGAATACTTTGATTAATCTGACAATATACGAATATATTCAAATGGTACTTCACAAGATTTTCACTGGATACATTATAAATAATCAACAACCAGTCGTACTCAACAGAGTCGAATAGATATATAACTTACGACGAGCATCAAATTAGCCAAACAGCAACTGAAACTCTGAATAAATCGACCGAACGACACGCATATCTCACCCAGATTGTGCAACGAATCGAACATTCGTAGAAAACTTCAGAAGATACGGCTAACAGCAGCCTAGAAGATTTACGTGGCCAATTGTTGGGCCGCTTGTCATTTCGAGCGTCGAGGAAGGAAATGTAGCCGAAAGAAGTTATGGCGTCCAGACGTCTCGTAGGGTGATGGTGGTTCTCGCTCGTGGAAACGCGAGATTTTTCGGAAATTGACCGTAAAAACGACCGGGTCAATTTACGCTCAGCTTGGCGAAAGTGACGGCTCAGTTCTCCTCGATCGATTCGCGAGGACGTAACGGCACCCTTAAAGGCTTGCGGAAAAATGGGAATTTAAACGACCTTTGCCACGCGGTGCTTTCTAGAATCTTAATTGGAACCGAAGACAAAAGGGGGGCCTGGCACAAAGAGTAAATTGCACTCTTTCGTGCGACGTTGAAAAAACGTTTCAGAAATACTCCACCGCCAGCCGAACCCACTGAATCGATCGTTCTTCAACTACGTTGTATAACAGACGATTTTCAAACCACGGCGACGGCGGTGAAAAAAAAAAAAATAAAGAGAAAAGAAATAAAACATTGCGGTCTTGCGTGACAATTTACATCGGTAATGACCGGCAACTTTCGAAATCGTTGAAAATTCATAAGCGTCGACCGTCGATTCATCGAGCCGCGGTAAATTCGCAGACACAAACGATTCCACTGTTCATTTCCAAGGAGTTAATATTCAAAATGAACATTAACGCAGGGGGTCCTGGGCTACCGTAAATCTTCGATGGCATGTGGGACCACTCACAGCGTGCCATGGTTCGCGTTAATTATGCAAATGAATAATTAGCATTTCGATTATTTCGACGACGTCACCACCCACGTTATCCAATTGGAAACCAACAATTTTCATACGACCTCCACGACGAACTTCTCTTATTCCCACTTGGTTTTAGGTTCGAAACATGCATTCGAACAAGCTCGTGAAACTGTCGTCACGGTTATTAATAATGAACTAGACGTATCAGTTACGGACGCGTGCCGACTTCGACCAAGTTGTCCCTCGCCAGAGACATTCGATTCTCCTCAGTCGTGAAAGAGAAGAAGTCTTTGTAGAACTTGTAGACTATAATGGAGATGTCACCCGATGGGATTCGAGGCGTGTACGATGTCAAAAGGATTTGGCCAGATGTCGACGTAGAGAGAATCATCGTCGAATTTGAAGAATTTAATGTTTGAGAGTGTTCGATGGGGCTTAATCGATTCGTGAGGTACGAGGGCACCTGCACCAGGTACCTGAGAATATTAATCGTTCGAATTTAGAGGAGAGCAAGGGTTCCACGAACGAACGAGAGCCGATTGATCAATGGGAAGCGAATCGACTCGACTGCAGAAATAAACTGTTAGTCTTATGAATATATTCATACCAGTTCATCAATATTCAAAACCTACTTTCCTGACTGCGCTTAAATCCACTGAAATCGGATGTGACCAGCTCCTCCCCGACCGACGCTTCTGCCCCCGTCACAAGAATCACCGACGAAACGATTCACAGTTTCGCGTCGTAAAACTTTACGATCGTTCGGCCAGCGGCGTGTCTTTCGCGACGGCGAAACGAGAAAAATGACAGATACTTAAATTCCGACCCGATGAATTTCAATGATCTCGACCGGTGAACTAATATTTCTACGTCAGACTTCGCGAACGTGATCGCGAGATTTCTATCGTCGCCAGATCTACCTAAAGAGAGAGAGAGATTCTTATTGAATTTCAAGTCTCGAAGTGAAACGACTAGATTCCTTCGATTAGATCCATTCTATTAGATCCGTGAAAACGTTCGAGGAATGAATACCTCATGAAACGATCGTGTTCGAACGGATCGGTTGCCCGATGTATTCTCGCGAATTCGACATTCGCTTGGACCATCTCCAATTCCACGATACCATGGGCCCTTTCCCTTTCGTCTATCATTGCCTGTTGCGTCATTTCGCTAGCTATGGTAGCTCCGGATGGAACGTGAGGAGAGTATCCTGAGGTTCGTCGAAAAGAAAGCATCGTTCGGCAGGCGGTTCACGTCTCGATTCGGAAGATTTACAGAGGCTGCCAGCAAATAGATCAGCCCGCTAATGGAGGGTCCACTCCACCCTCTCGATATTACCTTCTCCCTTCCTCTCCCTCCAAAAAACCCTTGCTTCCGACCTTAGCATTCCTTGAGGCAGGAAATTAGCAAGTCTTAAGAGAGAGAGAAAGGTCCCTTCTTCGTGTTAATCGTCAGGGGCTGATTTCTGCGGCGTCGCTCTCGGACAATTTGCCACGACGAAATTTCATTTGTGTCTCCCCCCCTCTCGTTCTCGTTTCGCGTGCCAACCGATCCGCCTCGACCCCTTCGAGGGTCTCTTCTCGCTAATCCACCTTATTCTCCCCTCCTCCCTCCTTCTCTTTATCATCTCTTCTTTACCTCTCTTTTCAGCTCCGTTACACCCGAAGAGAACCATTCCAAGAGCTTAAGCTGGATTAATCGATGTTATCCCGACTCGTTCGGCCGAAAACCGTGAAAACGTCACTCGACTCCGGGACACAGTGCCACGGCTGACATTCAATGAGGAACCAAATCAGATTTCAGCCGGCGGCCGACGGCTTTCTAACAATAAGTCGGATTAAGGGTGGCTCACGCCGTGGAGGATGCGGAATTTCAGACGATCAATGATACACTCCACGATCGAGATTAATATCTCCTTCTTCCTCTTGTTTATCATTGACGTTAAGAAGGATTCCTTTTGAAACTGGAGAGTGTTATGGGATTTAGCGGAACAAAACGATCTGGTCCCTTTGTGTTAGGTGGAGAACAGACAAGTGGATGTCAAAGGCGCACTATGTATGGTATCAACATTACTTCTATATTTCTCTGTTTCTTTTGGAACAACAGAGAAACAAAATCGTGGTCAATTTCTTCGCGTAATTGAAAGATTTGATAAAGTTTGGTTAAACACAAACGCACAATAAATATCGCAACTCGTCGATCCATACCTCACGAGAGCGATCCGGCGCTCAGTTCACGTGGCGTCGCTCGAATCTGTCCGTAACGTCACTGTGTCACGCGCCGAAACGAAAAGCAACGAGGAGAAAAGCAAAGAGAAAAAAAAAAACATAGACAAATTGCTCACCTTATCTATAATACCGCGTACTGCACGGACGTCGATCAGGCAACGAACGCGCACACACCAACGAACAGCACGTAAGAAATCATCGATCACAGCCGCAGACTTCTCTTTCCCGCCTTTTCTTCGTGGTCGCCGCTCGAAATACAAAATACCTCACTGGCTCGCTCGCAGCACCTTGTTTACACGTTATCATACGAAACCGCACTTACGGTCTACTTAAGAAGAAACGAAATTAGTCACGTAGAAAAAAAAAATCGACAGGCGGAAAAGAACAAAAAAAAAACGAAGGAAAAAAAAGCAAAGAAATTAACGAATGTAGAAAAACGAATCCGATATGTAAATAAGAAACACACGCGATCGCTGTACAATGTCACTTAAACAGAACTGAATCACCAATTATCTTCGCAGTGTCCGTCGCGACGATGGGTCCAAACCGAGGTCCCCATTGAATACGAGGAACACGTTTTCACGAGTGTGTGGTACCCTAGCAAACGAAAACGACGTACCAACCAACAACCGTACCGTCACGGCGCCACGGCACTAACTGACAGGCTGACGAGAACCTCCAGTTGCTCGAAGGAGTGAAGCGGCCGAAGGGGTCGGCCGAACCGAGGGACGAGGGGAACAGTTACCAGAGTCTGTCTCTATCTCACCAGAACACTGTTCGGTTTCCTCGTGTTCAATCTCGCCGCGTCTCCCTTCCTCGCGTTCTATTGCCACCTAGTGGCGGTCTCGCAAACTCGTTCTCTACTACGGGCCTCCACCTCCCCTACTTGACGCTTATGGTGGGGGTTGAAACGAGCACGTGGGGCAACTAAAGAGGGAGGTCCGCGGTGGGTGAAATGTGGTGGGGGTGAGAGGAAAGGCCGGCTTTGGGGTGAGGTTGCAAAATATGTTGTAGAAATGGGGTGGCCGATGAATGCGGTCGCCCGTAGACTAGGGATTTTATTGATCTTTTTTCCAGCCCGCGCTCGAACCCACGGGGGTTGGTGGGTGGTAGATGGAGGGTGGTAACGGCGCGTACACGCGTGTACGCTTAATTAAGCGGCCGGACTTACATACGTCGTGTATATACCTTCGTGCACGATTACTAGCCCTCAGAGGTCCTCCCCTCTCTTTTCTCTTTCCGTTTCATGTTTCCACGATCAATCGGGTATATTTCGATCGATGTGAGAACGCCGATCGATTTGCGGGTAAATTCGAATCGTTGAAATTAAACAGGTCGGATCCGGATCGGTCGATTTTGTCATCGTCGACGAACGTTTCTCCTCGATTGAATTTCAAACGATCGCGTCTACCTCGATACGCTTCATTCTTGTTGTCGAGGAATGTGCATAGCTAGATTCCTTAGTTTTAGATTGATTTCAGATTGATTCCATTACTAGTGTGTGTGTGTATGAGATGTTTATCAAGATCAATGCTTTTAGTTAAAGGACCAATTTTTGATATTACCACCGTAATATTTTAGTTGACTGTGTCTTCATCCCTATTATTTTCTTCTCTTCGCGATGTGTTCGTTCAAAAGGATCGTAGAGTTGTAAGGGAACGAGTGTTAGATGTCTAAGTGGTAATCTCGATGAGTGAATGTAAATCATGAATAATAGAGGCGAAATGAAAAGCAACGAGGCGACATTAGTCAGACGATCCAGCCATGAGATTCTTAATCCTCGGCTGATCAATTCTCGAAGCGTCATCGTTCACGAGGATTTATCGTTATCACAGCCCTAAAGGCCCATAAAATCGCGAGAATGGTGAGATATTGTGTCTTGTCAGTTTCGAGCTTCGACTCGTTCGATCGCGAACATGGCCATCGCGAACCGTCCAGATTCGGATTAATGTTTATGGCGCCCTAGAGTACACCGTGGAATCCCTTCTCCCGGCAGGAGAGTATAACAACCTGACAAGTATTAAGAATCGATAGGTAGTACGCGCGGCGATGTGGTTTTATGACTTATCATCCCCTCTGAACGTCTTTCCACTAGCTCGTTATTACGGTTGCCCGTCGATAATTAACGTCACCAAGAAACACCGTTATTACGACGTGTCGCGGAATTCATAAGTCTTTATGTACATCTGCTGAAAATTCTTTATGGTTTCTTGTCGTCTTCGAGGTGTCGTCTTAGTATTCGTTTTATGGTTTCTCAGATAATAGCTTCATAAATCTATGTAAAGCTTTGTTGCGGCTTTAGAAAAACCGTGTCGTGAAAGTGATGAACTTGCGGCAGGTGAATTTTCATATCTTTTTCTTCTTTTCTGTAGATTTATGTGTGATTAAAAAATTTTGACGCATCGTCATCAATCGTATCGATTATCGTTTATCAGGAAACTGTGTTTTATTAAAAAGTTTTGATAGATAATTATTATTGCTTCCTTTTTACCAATTTAGATATATTTTATTATTCAAAAGGATGTGCGTGTAAAGTTAACAATGGTACAAGTTTCGTTAAAAAATATTGAAAAAAATATGAAGCACAAAGGTATCAGTTTTCAAAATTTTTGTTTCAGTCAATTTCGAAACTATTGATTTTTCAGAAAAATGGTGGGTGAAGTTTAAATTGTGATTTTTTAATAGAAAACACTTCCCTTTATACACGTTAAAAATATCAAACAAATATCGAATATCTGCACGACCATAACCAGATAATTAAACGCAGAGTAAATATAACAAATATCATCTATATTGATTCAACAATTCTCCCAATAATATCTAAAACTATTTTTCCCATTTTTCGTAACTATTTAAAACATAGATTATTACTTTCAACATTTCAAAAAATGTAAAATTCTGATCAATCGTAGAACTATCCTTTGTATAAATGAAGAAAAGTCGGGTTGCAGAGAGTTAATACGAAAAATTTCATAAGAAACAATTCGTAGAAATGTCCAAAGAAAGATCATCTCCTTTTTCCTCTTCTAAGGTGTATGACACAACCCCTGAATAAAACTAGTTACGTAAAATTAAATCGGATCACCGCAAACCTACTGATTTCACGGTAGACCGCAACTCGAAACTTAGGAACCGATCAGCGAGTCCACGCGGTCCCCGCCGATCACGAAATAAACACGATTAATCGTTTCAGACAACTCCGGTTCTTGACGAAGTTTCGCGGCGCGACGAGCCTTAAAGTGGATTTACTCGATCCGAATGTATTACCGGGCTGTACGCGCGGGGGTTGAGGGGGACAGCCACTCCGAGAAGCTCAAAGAGTTCGTCGCCCGTAGAGCGAGGGCTAATTAGCGATTCGATCACGAGGCATCCGATGCCGGGAGACAACGTCGCCGCCTTCACCGGATTCTCTTTGATCCCCCTTCATCACCGTTCTCTTTACTCTCTTCGCTATCCTTTCGCGACGATTCCCGTGCATACGCTTATTCACAAGCATTCCACACAAGGCGCAATCGCGACAAAGCTACAAAGTAGAAATTACCCGGGGAAGAAAGCTTAGCTCTTCAACCAGAGAATTCCTGCACTGAAAACATCCTATCTAACAAGGACAACAGAGAAAGAGTAGCCACCCCTTTTATTCGAATTAATCGCCACTTCGATGACCATCGATGCGTAAGTGTTAAAGGTGAAAATGGGAAAGGGAGAGAGAGAGCGTACGATTGATTAATTTTATAATGACATTGTCGAATCAATCACGGAAAATTGTAAATGTAACGTAGGCGTGATTGAATGAGAGAGACAGAGAGGAGGAAAGAAAGAAAGCTGTGTATTGTATTGTGTATTATAACCAGACTTGAGTATTGTCCAAATAAACTGTTTGAAAAGTAATTGTTAATATATTATCTTATCTAGGTACATGTTATTTGAAACAATCACGCGTTAGTTTATTTGAACAGAGAAATAACTTTTCTTGAGATTATTTTTTCACTTGGATTTCAAATGAGATAATCTTTTATTTCACTTTTTATTTGATCAAAATATTTATTTACATTTGTTACAATGATAGACTTACCATTCAATGTGTATATTTTTCTGACGAACTGTTTGTAGCGAGAATAACTATCAGAACAAATGCAGTTGAAATATAAAAATTCCCGTATCCTAAAATTTAATAATCAATTTACTTCAATAATTTCCTATATCAAATTATTTGTTATTTTATTCGAGTGAAGTAATTGAAATAAAGAATTACTTGAAAAGTACTTCATTCGAATTGAACACAAAATAAAATTAGTTTTAATTAATAATACAGTAGTTCAAATGATTATTTGTTATCTTATTTCAAATCTGTAACCCATCTTTATCGTGTAGCTTGGAAAATAAATCGAGTAAAAAAATACTAGCTATTTCAGATAATTTTTTTAAATAAGAGTTCTCTGTTCTCTTTATGAGTCAGCTTTCTGACACCAGCACATAGATACAAATTAACCGAAGCTCATTCGCTTCATCCAGCGACTAAGAAGAGGATCAGAGATTCCCTCTGCGGTCCTTCAATTCCTCCTTCCGCTTCTACCCGTCTCTGGACCTATCCTTGCACGCGAAAGGGAAAGGACACGCGGCCGCAGACAAGAGATCTAATATACCTACCCGACGGTTACATTAGCTGGATTTAATTTAAGCCTCGAAGGCCAAGCGAGTCTTTAGTGCGATGCTTACATTCGTCCCACGGGTGAGAATACGTTGATTCGAGGAAGGAAAAAGAAAGAGAACGGAAGAAAGTGGCTGGTATCTTGGTGTGTAACGTTGGTAGACAGTGGCTGAGTATGTACCGGTAGCGAGACGCTGCCGGTTTATTGTAATTGCGCTGTCGCGCGCCAGAAAAGCATGCTCCCACGGTGAACAGGGACCCTGTTGTAGCAGCTAATGCTCGGGCCGTTTCGTAGTAGCTATGTCTACCAACGTTGAACGGAGGACAGCTTCATTAACGGCAAAAAATCACCGTGACGAGCGTTCACCGTCGCTTCTTCGCCTTCTTCGCGGCGCCGTTTTACCTGGCCAAGTGTAAACGAAGCGGCCCCCACGGCTCGTTCGAGCCGTTGCGCTGTTGCGAGCTGCGGCCGCGATAATTGATGTCGGCGAGCCCGAGCCAGAGCGCCCGGGGTAATGACGAGAGGAAATTAGATGGCAGCCGGTGGGTTTTTAAGTATTTAGGGAGATGAATGGGAATGGGACGCCTCATGAATGGGATTGGGTGCTGGAAAGTGCTTAGGAGTGGTGGAGATAGTGAATTACATCGAGAATGGAGATAGAGAAGGGTAGGTGTAAAAGAAGAGAGTTCTTCAGATTAATTGCTCAATGTACGGCGGTGTTTTAAATAGTCTTTGAATGGGGAAAATTGATATTTGTTTGTTTAATGGTGATTGCATGAGGTGGGCGTCATGTTCGTGGATATGGATCTTGATTTTCGTTTTTGGAAATGAGTTTATTGACACTGTGTTGTTACATTTTTCATGCCAAGATTCTAATTTCAATTCACAGATTATTATTTCTTTACATATGCGTACTGAATAGTTCGATCAATGATGTTTGAATATTAGTACATGATATCAACAATTTTCAAAGCTACGTAAAATTTGTAAAGTTGCAAAATTGCAAAACTTTCAACTATTCTTTTTTTATTTATTTAATTTATATGAAAGTGAACGAAATAGAGTTACATTCAAAAGAATCAACAATAAAAAGGACTCGCTCACACGACGTGTATATAAGAAATAACTCACTAATCAAAGCGTTAAATATAATGAAATAGAAGTAGATGCAATTTTTTTTTCGTGAGATTTATTTTTAACTGAATTAGTAGCTAACTTTCTTTTATTTTACTCAGAATATTTTAGACTAACATTCTCTCCAATGGCACAAAAAAGAGAGTATCTTTTTTTTATGCAATATAAAATTCTTTTATACTAATCTTGTCTTACCTGGTAAAATGTCGAGGACGGTGGACAATTTCAGAGAGCTCCGACGAAAATCGACAAATCTAACCATCTAGATTTACGTATTTATAAATCAACATAATCTTCGTAAATATATAACAACCGGTACTTACCAAATAATAAATCAGTCCGCAAAGGTAAAAAAGATTCACATTGGGGGGGAAAAATACCGTCCGTAAAATGTAAAATACAAACATGCCAACATCGCTGGTCTTGGCAACTCTTATGCATCCAGCACCAAGACTCTCCGGATTCGATGTTTCTTGGTTCCCCGTTTCCGTCTGTCGCTCCGCCAGGCACCGACAAATACGCCGTCCCGGAGTGGAGCCTAAGCTCATTCTTATTTATGAAAGAAGAAACGCAGTCGGAGTCCGTTTCGTCGCGATACACGACGGTATCCGCGACGCCGTACTCACACGCTTACGCGGCCAACACGAAAATAAGGGTTGTCCTCGCGGAAAGTTTCACGTTGAAGGAGGTAGCCAAAGCGGGAAAGTTTTCACCACGTTGAGATCGTACACCCTCATTGTTACTTTTGTTACATTTTCAAGCGATGATACAGCGACGTTGGCGAATGTATAGCGCAAATAAAACAGCCCTGTCCGCTCAACTTAACCACGCTAACCGTTTTTTAGTGCTTTATGACACCCGTAAATCTTCACCACCACTGTGACCAGGCATCGGTACATCGCCACTAGGGACGATACCTGGCGTGAACGTGTTGACCAGGTCAGTATGTCGATGAAATGAAATACGAATAGATCGTTGGTTAGTTTTGGACGTGACACAGAAATTTTTCTTTTTCACCCAGTAGCAAATAGATCTCAATCGACGTGACAAAATCTTAGTCAGTCTTTTATACAAATTTTCTCTTGAAGATTTTCGCAAGGTACAACAACGTTTGATCTGATTACGCTTGTCCTACTAGGAAAAAGAAAAAAAAATCAAGCTCCATTGAGATGTTTTCTGGTTAAAGGCACAAGAAGTCGTCTCTAGTAATTTATGGTGGTAGTAAATCAGCTACCGTGGAAAGACGTTTACAATCGACGAAGAAAAGAGGGAACAGTTGTTCGCAGCAGGTCACTGTGCCAACGGGAAATGCTATAGTGTCCTTCGGTGGATCCTTCAAAGGAAACAGTCCTTTTGACTTGGTTTCACCGAAGAAAGGGAAAAACTTGGTCAGAAGAACGGAGTCTCTCCGTTTCCCCGAGCCATATTCCTTCTGGTCCAACAACTTATTCCGCTGTTTTACAACGTCTTTAAATCTTCCCGCGGCAAGAAGTTCGAAATCCTTTTTGCCGGCCACTTTCAAGGTCCTTTGAGGGTATCATGGGTCACGTTCCAGTAGTAAATAACCTGTGGGTACCAAGAAATTCTACGGAATATGCAGCTTTCATTTCCAACCGATCATTTCCGATCTTTACTCGAGAGACCTTTAACGAGAACCACCATAGTCGGTCTCATAGAACAAAAGTACTCACACAGTTTCGAGCTGCCACATAGCTATTAATGGACACCATAGTTTCTCCTATATACAACATTCACATTCGAGTTTATCTCCGTGGTTAAAAGTACGGCCGTGTATCGATCCTCGGTACGTATTTAAACCGACACGGTAAACACGTTAAGAAAATACTACGCGCGCGCGCACGCGAGATGCATCAGAGAGCTTAACCAGGTGCAAAATAAACTCGCCTATTTATCGCGGCTGTACGCCAGTTTTAAGCGCGTGGCCGATCGGAAACCATTACGCTCGCCTCTCCGATGTTTTCCACGGGAGTTTGATGGTTGTTTTGCGCGATGTTGTAGGAAGGGGAGAGAAGAGGTCGGTTGATTCTCGTATAAAGCCGACATATGGTGGACTAGAGATTTTATTGGAAAACGGAAATCCGTTCTCGCGTGGGTGCGTTCGCTTGGATCCATAGGAAGGGATTCGAATAAATTGTACGCTTTATGAACGCGTCCTACGATCGCTGAAGGAGTCCGGCGCGAAGAAATTTTTCACAAATTCCGCGCCGCGACTTGTGCTGATTCGCGCTCACGAAACCGACGACTTGAACAAGCGGCAAAGAGCGTGTTTACGGTTAAATCTCGGCATTACCTGTTAAATGCCTTCCGCGGCGTCTCTGCAGCCATGTTTCGTTTCATCTCGCATGCAAATGGAGCCCTGGCTCGAGGCTGAACAGCTTAAATTACTACGGCTGCACTTACGGTCTTTCTCTTTCCTTTCTCCTCTGATCTCCTCTTCGCTTTTCTCTTTGTTCCTGTTGGACGTTTCCTTGGGCCGGTCGATCGTGAAACGTCGAGCAGAAAATTCGTAAGCTTAGCCAAGATCGATGCACCGGCGTTTTAATTAATGAAAATCGGCCGC
Source organism: Anthophora plumipes (assembly GCA_951804975.1). Lineage (NCBI taxonomy): Eukaryota > Metazoa > Arthropoda > Insecta > Hymenoptera > Apidae > Anthophora > Anthophora plumipes. Next base: position 22,928,058 of record OX638112.1, on the reverse strand, counting down.
GCGAACGCGTACGTACGAAGAATTTTGAGAAATATTGCACGATCCCTCCCGCTAGCAACATGGTAACGTTATTTACATTATTCATTAAATACTTTCGTCATTTACATAAATATCCCGTCCCATCGGGACGAACATTCGGCCCGGCGAAAAAATACGAACGACCACTCTGTATGCAAACTACGAATTATTTGCGAGGCGGACGCGAGCACCGCGACGATGAAATTCCGTGTATAAACGCGTTTAAAAGCATCCGGTGTCAAGTGGCAGCTAACTATCGTGACACGTCGAACAATACTGCCTGGATTCTTGTTCGATCCGTGTCATCGATGTTATGCGAATTCTTTCTTCGTTTTTCGGTGGGAAAATCTTTCGTACGTACGCTCTGTACAGTTATTACACCTCATCTTTTTCGATTTCTTTTAACAAAGTTGCTATATGTACAACAGGGAATATAGCTGCACAATTTTCATAAAAATTTGTCTTTATGAAATGATTTACATCGATAGAAAATTAGATTTATTTATTAATTTGTGTGTCTAATTTCCTATATTTGAAGTTCGATTCAACACGATATTAACAAAAACTTAATTTATTAAGGAAGTATACAGCAACTCCTATTAATATCCGGACACCATTTAAAATAGAATAATTTTCTCCTAATTGGACTTAAAAAAGGTGAGTTTTATTAAATGATACGTACAAAAAATTTTGAAACTATAGCAATTGGTCGGAGTTACAAAGGAAATAGTACAGATCGCTTTTGACAACCTTTTTTATCTGAACGTGTAATGAAAAATTAAAGTGAGATGTACTTATTATGTAGTAAGTTTAATTTCTTCCAGTTGAATTTCGATTCATCACGATATTAATGAAGACTTGATTTATTAACGAAGTATATGTAAAATGTCTTCCGTAAATATCCCTAATTTCGCCAAATAATACTACGAGTCCTCGAAGGAACAGATATTAACAAAAAACCACTGATTTATTACCAAGGTATTAATGAAATGTTTTTCGTAAATGTCCCTGATACACTCCCGAGAGAAAACAGATTGCAACTTCGATCCCCCCTTTAACCGACCCAAGAAAGACCACTCTTTCGGTCGCCAGTAAATCTATATAAAAGCCAAGCCGTTTAATAATTCACATAAGATCCTTCGGTCGATCGAGGAACGAGGTTACCTTCGGTGGTATACACATTGGCCAAATAATAACAGCCACCCTGCGGCTGAAATACCTTCGTACAGGCTCCTCCAGGTGTGCTCTAACGCCACTGGTTCACCTTGATTTGTATAAAGCATCCTCTGCTCAGTCCCCCTTACTACCATCTCACTTCTATCCTTTTAGTACACTTGCCAGCCGTTTCCTAACCCGTATTCAGCCAGCCATAATTTTCGTGAACCCTGGTCGAAATCACGACAACCCATCATCGCGTCGATCGTAACCGACCAGTTGGGTATACTATCGTATCGATACACTCTGACGTCAGTACAACCCTCTCTCTTTCTCCCTTTCGACGTTTGTTCATGCTTTGCTCTCTCGCGCCACCACTTTCTCCTCTTTGCGGGCATCTCGAATTTCCGTGCTCGCTCAGGAACAATTTGCCGGAACCAATAAACAGGACGCGTAACGAATGTCGAGAAGTATTTACGAACCTCGATTGCACCCACGTCAGAAACAGCCAGGTCCACTTGGAGTTTCGCGGCCGGGAAACGAACAGTTCTACCCTCCCCACCCTACGACTCACCCGTGAAACGAAACGAATCAGGGATTCATTCAGACAATACGTTGCACTTTCCGACCATCGCACGGACACGCGCGCTCGCATACATACATGCACGTGCGTGCCAATCCATTATCCGAATTGGCTTATTGAAATTTCGCCGCGCTGACAGGGAACGGATGGAGATTCGGCCGCCACTTAAACTGCTCGTTCGCCAACTCATTTCGATTACACTAAGGTGAAGGGTGGCCATGGACACACCCTATGCACGTCTTTTCTGTAAGGGTAACCCACCCGTCATGGGGATGCTGTGTTAAGAAGGGCGAACTGAACGTTCGCCGTTTAATCTCGTGACTTACAGTGCACATTTAATTATTGCTTTGCCATTCAGTCGGAGTGGAGAACGATCTTTCTATGGTCTACGGTGTCAGAGTGAAATTAACGTCGATTCGATTAGCATGGTTGAGAGTGGCGTTTTGACGAGTGTCCGTGAAGAAGGAGCAACGCCGTGGTGAATTTGTTTTTAGGGTGACGGTTTTGCTGAGTTTGATTGGAACGAGGAGTAGAGAGGTTGTTTGGAATTGGTTGGTTATGTACAGTGATTATTGAAATTTTTGTTTATTAATGGAAATAGTGATTTTAGTTAGAATCTCGAGGAATTATGAATTGTTCGACTTGCAATTGAATTATGTGTTTCATGTGATGATTCACTTGCGTTAATTAATCTAAGCTTACGCTGAATAAAACCTTTCTGTCAATACTTACCTTCGTTTCTCATCTTCCTTTTTATATTCTTCAATTTTTATATACTACGGAAAGTTCACTATATTTTCATATTTTTTTCTACTATAAATATTTGTATTTTCGAAAGAAACTAAACGTATATACACGTACGTGTCAATATGTTGAAAAAGGTTTAGCATGATAAATTAAAAAGCATTTGATTGAAAAAAAAACAGCACGAAAATTGTTTGAACAAACTTATTGTATACATAAGGTATATAGATAAATAATGAAGATAAAATCACTATTTTGAGAAAAACGTTGTAATCGTTGAAAAATTCGTTCAATTATATACATCATCGAACTAATTTCCATTTAAAGTGGTACAAATGTTCGACTATTTATTTACATAACTTTCATTACTAGGAATTCTTTTAGAAAATCTCTGGTATATATACATTTTCACATCTTTCATGATACTTAAAGGATGCTCTTAATTCGTCTTTCCCCGAAGAATCAGCGTACGGGAATGTAAACGATGCCGGAACAGGACGAGCATGGGTGTCTGGACGTGTGCTGTGTTCTCTCCTTAGCAGCAACAAAACAAATAGCCGAGTATTTATGTGAGTTCGTCAGCCAGAAGCACTGCTGGTAGCAGACCCTTCGACAGCCGACGATGATTTTACCGGTGGCCAGGGTAAACTGACGTCAGTCACGAAATTAAACGGCGAGCTTGTGGTTCGTTGAACGCGGCTGCCGTTGTTCGAATGACGTGAAAAAACACCGGCTTTGCGAGCATCACGATCGAAACAAATCACCTGACGTCGGTATTTCGCCGTTACGTTCACTGCCAACTCCACTGGTTTTATTTAGATCGCGAATAAACGCGGATGAATGTTAGTGTATATTGGAAAACTACAATATGATGAATTTCAGCCGTTTTATTCTTTTCTTTCTCTTTTTTTTTTACGCAAACACCATCACAGAATTTCCACGATGTTACCGAATTCCTGTTCAATTACACGCAATCATTCCAATTTCATCTCTCTTTAAAATAATCGAAAGCATCGTAGATAGAAATTCAAAATTGAAAAACATTTATATTAATATCCACGTATGCGCTACTTAATACTTTCAAAAGTGACTACAATACGAACTATGATATAGTGAGGTGGTAAAAGTCATCAGAAGCCGAAAAAAACGTGTCTCAGGCGTCGATACAATCAAATTGAAAGAAACGAAGCGCTAAAGAATTTAAAACCTTGGTTAATTTTCAACACTTCAAATTATTATTAAATAATCAAATATTCTAAATAATAAATATTTCAAATAGTTAATAAGATGCTGTAAATTATAAATTTCTATATTTCTAACATTCCAAAACGCAATGTAACATACTGCAATCGGTGATTTAGGTAGTATCGTGGTCCGGATTATACATTACTTTCATTTTTAAAGACTTCAATAAACCTGATGAATTGTCATTAATATTGCAAAAGAAAAATAAACAAAATTTACATGTACATTTCTCCGAAGAGAATCTCCTTAATCTTCGCATCTAAATTTATACAGCTCTAGCTCGAAATAAAGGGACAATCCTCAGAAAACCAATTCAACGGGCCCCCGGACAAAAAACGAAAATCCATATCTAATCGTTCCAGAGAGAGGAACCGTTCCCGAAACTATGCGGTGTCATTTCAGAATTCAAATCTCGCGAGCGAAACAGGGAGGATAGAGGCGGATTCATTCGTCGGCGGAAAGAGAGTGGGGGAGAAGGGTAACGGGACACGTGTTGTTTTTTACGGAAGAATCCAAAGCACCCCGTGTATCCACCGCTCATAAATAATACCACTCTGTATATTTGAATACCCCTGACGGATCCCGCATGCCACTTGGGAAAGCTCCACCCGCCGCTTTGCCCCGCCGCACATATATACAGACACCGATACACACGTCTACAAATGGGCTCCTTAGACGCTTACTTTCGTTTATTTGTGCGTCGAACACGCACTCCAGGCACACGGTGTCCACGCATAGAAGCGTAGAACAGATTCTTCCCTTTTGTTTATACGGTGTAACGTCGGATTTAATGCAACGGGTGAGCCCCTGGAGAGAAAAACAGCCGGACAACGAAACAACGTCGGTAGGGTGAAGGAGGATGGGAATAGTAGCGAGGAAGCGCGGAATTTGAAAATCCTGCAGCAAGGACCAACGGTCGACGGTGATAATTCACCGCGAGATGCCCCGTCGCGAAGCTTAGCTCCCATGTGGCCAACACTTTCGCACTCCGCGTGTCTCACCTAGTAGCGGGCCGCTTCTAGAAACCGCGTAATCCTGTTATTAATGAGAATCATGCGCGACCGCGTGTGTACCCCCGGAGGAAATGATACATGGCGATCTGTGGAAAATTTCGTTTAAGTACGTGAACAGAGTGTGTTAAGTTTCGCTGGGAATGAAGAGGTGATTTTTCACATTTCTCACCCTCACAGGTGTAAAGTGTGATACTTTCACGTGCAGCGTTGTTCAGTTTAGATTTGAGAACGTCGAGTCACGAATATGTTTGTTTGAAATTTTATGTTAATTACTTAAATGTGATTAGTGCGCTTTTAATAATCGTTTATACGAACATTTTGTTGCTATTTGTTACGTAATACATATCTCTTATGTTGAAAATAGAGTTAATAAAAATAATAAAATACTAAATCATCAAAATTACAGTCACTCTTTGTATAGGCGACTTTCTGAGTAACGAGAATAATTTTCTGTGCTTGAGTTCATCATGAAATTCTTGTACTTCGATGAATCTTACCTCAGAAAATTTCCAACCAATTTTGTCTAATATAAGAACTTATCGAATATCATAACGATAACATGATAAGCGTTAAAACAAGACGAAAAAGCTTCCAACTAAAACCGACGATCGTACGGAAAAGCTTGGAGAGAACGTTAAGTGAGCTCGTTGAAAGTGCCGCAATTTTTATCGTACATTTCACGCATCGAAAAAGGCTCACATTTATAAAAATTGTTTTCCAAGCGTCTCTCTCACTATCCGCCAAAACAAGATACATATCCTCTGAAACGTTTCTGCCTCAAGGTGGAAAAATAAGAAAAGTCGCTGTGGGCGTACTAAAAGCCAACGACCCAGCCACCGATGTTTCCCTTTTCTGAGCCACTAGAGTGCAATAATGCCGGATATTACTTTCCATCGGTTCCGCGTAAGACAACCTGTTACATATTCCATCGAAAAAACGTTACTTCGCCGTGAGCATTGCGAGAAACATTCTTCGTCGAGAAGGAGAAACGCAACAGCTAAGAGTAGGCGAATCGAGGGATGATGGTGGTGCGGGTTGAAATCATATTTCACGTCGGTCGATGTGAGATTAATAACGGCCAGACACATTTCGATTTCCCAGAAGTACCCTGTACGACCATTGTATCGCCACGAATCAAAAAGAAAACCGTATAGGTCCGAATACCACGGTGTACTCGACCCGTCGAAAACTATTCGACGATGGTTAATTAGCTGTACCACTGCCAGAGAGAGAGACGAGGAGAGAGCGGTAGCTGATTTTTCCGAGGTGAAACGAATCTGCCATAAACACCGTCGCGGGACTAATAGCGAAACAGAAAAGTGGTGGTCCCATTGTTCCGTGCCATTGTCTACGCCCTCGCGATTACAAACCTTGCCTCCTTTGAAAGGGGGACGTCTCCTTTCCCGGTCCAATTATGTTTGCGTCTTTAATTAAAAACAATCAACGCGTAGGATCTCTCTGTTTCTTTGAACGATGGGAAGCTACGGGTAAGAGAACAACTTGATTTCAATTTATTCGATGAAGTTGTCGCCTCGTATTCGTCACTCGAGTGTTCACGAACAAAAGAACATCGGTGCCTTCCTTTTCTTTTCTTTTTTTTCTCTCGATCCAGAGAGGTTCGAAAAGCCATGGTTACCACGTAATAAACGGCAGAAAAGGCACACGAACCTTCTGACCGAGCGTGGCGTGAACGAAACGGTAGTTGGTCGGTAGTAAATCAAGTTTTCCTTAGGCAGAAGGAAGAGGAGCGGTGCAAGTGTCCAACAGTGTTTGGCTAGAGCGCAGCGGGGTGCTTGGCAGGGTGAAAAGTGGCGCGAACACGGGGGCTGGAAGGGGGCGGGTCTCGTTAGCCGTTGACAGGAAGGCGAGTATAGCTCATCGCCTCGAATGGTCTTCCGGTACTGTGAAAACCACCGGCGCAAACAGGCTGTGTGAATGCGGTCTTGGCCGGTGGCCGTTCGACGTTCGACCGACGAAATGGGCGAAACATCGACCGATCTGTCCTGAAATTACCAGACAGCCACGTGGCCAGTCTCGTTGGGGACCTCGGGAAAAAGTTTCGTCACTGTCCGTTACGCGTTTCTCTCGCCGTTCCGTCGATTTGCTCGATTACCACGCCGATGATTCTTTCGGACGGCTCCGGGGAAATGCAGGAAGCCGCGTTTCTGCGGAGTAGAAACGATGGGATGAAAAATTGAAAAGAAATACTTCGATTCTTGTACAGGATGTCTCGCTTATAAAGAACATCTGAATTATTTAGTTATTGAAAGGAAAAAAAATGTTACTAAGTGGAGTTTGTATGATTTATGTGACGTATTGGACAACGACAAAGAAAATGGCCTCCCAAAATAATCGATGTAAATTGATCTATTGCTTTTCTCTTGTTTTACTAGTTTCGGAATAATCTTCGGTATAAACTCAATAGCAGTCGTAATAGTAATCGCAATGGTAATCGAGATATACTAATACAGCATTGAGTTCCCTTTTCGTTTACGAGATGTTAGATTACATGCACAATCCGGGTATTTTTTCTATATATACAAGCAAACTCATATTTATTAATATTCTTTTAATAATTTATATGCAAGCAGAAGAATTCCTCAACCTAATTTTAAATATTTTAAAAATTTTACTTTAAAACACTCGATGATACATTCCAAATGTCCGTAATTACAATTTCAGGAGAATTTAAAGATTCGTACCAAACGTCACGTTATCTAAATGGTTCTTCGAGCATCGAACAGCGCCAGATATGCGAGACATTCGCATGGGAAATGTTAAAGTATTCGTGAGGAGAAATGATAAAGAAACGAGTGCATAATGCTCGTCGAAGGAGCTGATTTTCAATCCAACTACGAATATCGAAAGATATCATCGATACAATAGGTCCAGTCCTCTCTTTATGGAGGATCCTCAAAGAAAATGGAGAAAGGAAGACGGAACGAGAAGCTGATAGCGCAGGACTTTGGTCTCTGGTACTCTGCCAAGCCCTATTTCCCGGCGATCCAGCGAGAGTGGCGGAAGTCCAGTCTGGTAAGCCCAGGCAGGCAGCGTGTGCAACCCATGGAGGAGGGTGGAAAATCTATTCTACGAACGTTTGTCATGCCTGTTATTTTACCGGTGTCGCTGGCTCCTTTTTCACTCGTGGCCACGCGATAGCTTCTGGTTACCTCCGTTTTTTAGAATCCCAACCGACGAGAAGAATACGAGCCAAACGAGCTTTCACCAGAGAAGAAGGAACGAAGCACGAGAAACAAAAAGAGTAAGTATAGGAGTTTGAACGAAAGAGAAGAAAAAAGTCGGTTCGCAAGGAAACGAACGCGACGGAAGTGGTCGTTCCGTAATTGTCTTCGGAGGAAGACTCCTCGTTCCCCCCGCGTTGAAAAGGATTGTTTAAGTTGCGGTTCTCCTTGATGAACGTTGCTTCAATTATGATGTCTAATTACGAAATTGGACCGTGAAAATAAGGTAACACGACGGTAAGGAAGATAGCAGTAGCGACGGTTGAAACTTTTTTCCGCTTCCATCGTCCAATTCCATCGGGATTCTCGAACTAGTAATCAAATATTTCTTCGAGATTCCCGGATAACCTCGACAATTTTCTCTCAGAAGTAAATTAAAATAACTCCAGTTACCTTCCTTATTTTACTGTTTCGAGACGACGAGGATTACATTCTCGAGGAGAACGAAGTAAGGAAACCAGACAATTTACGGAAAACAACGCGCAAAGATATCTTGCGAGAACAATCTGAATTCGATATAGAGTGACCTGTTCAGTAAATGAAAGTTTGCTCATATTATGCGAAAAATTAACACCTATCACGTTTTTTTTACGTTGCAATTTTCATAACAGTTCATTTTTCCTATAGGCGTTTTGAAAATTTCGCTCGTACTCTTCTATTACCGCCTTTTCGCCGGTATTTTATTTTTTGCGCACTTCCATTTTAATTGAACGAAAAAAATTTTACATTTTCACAAATTTGAGGATTATTACTTTTTAAGCTTTCGAAGACAATTTGATAAATTTTAGGTTTGAAAATGGAACATCTACTTTTCTACTGAAATTTGTCGTAGCGAAAGGATTAATAGCTCACATTTTAATAGTTCACATTTTCTTCAAAAATATTATCCTGTTCATTCATTATAAATTTGTGTTCATTCATTGATCATTTGGCCCGTGTTTCACTTAATCTTATGCAAGATTTTTAATTAATACTATAACTGTCAAATATTACTAGAATTGTGTTCCAGTATGCATGACCTTAATAACGAAACAGTTCACTTACAGTAATAGCATTCAGTGGATTAAATAACGATTTGTGAATTCTAATTTTAACAGACCTGTGGTTTAAGCGTTTGTTCACTGGGAAAAACACCCTAACACCAAGTGAAACAATTCCACTTGTCTAAATAATCATTATATTAAACTCTTACAATGATCCCCGTAACGAAGACAATATCAAATTGCATTAATTATCAAGCTCCTAAAAATCTCTCGGGGAGAAAGCGTCGCACGTTCGTGGCTTGAAACGAGAACAGGGCTGTACGCGATGTAAACGACACCCAGAGGTCCTCCGGACCGATCCCACCGTTACGCCTTGTTCCAAATTAGTTGCAGACGTTTCATTTATAATACCGCCGCCATTATGCTCAGCCAGCACAATGGCATTGTGCGTGAAGCTCTCTCGCCCTCGAAAAGCTCGCTTGCACCAGAAAGGACGATCCTGCATGCCGGTCCTGCATGCCGGATCCCTATTCGTTTCAACCAGTGTGCGTAAACGTGTGCATGTGAACGTGTAGAGGGAACGTGTATATGTAACAACGAATATTGGCCGTGAAAATTTCAACGTTTGGACCGCTTTTAATCCAACGCCCGCTGCGGTGGTCCCGCCGACCCATTAATCGCCATGAGAAGCGATTTCAACGAATGAATCATCGAACTGAACGTTGACGGCCGACTTTTCAGCTTACGGATTTTCTGGGATACCAGTGAAACGGATATTAGCGCGATTAGAGGATGTAGGTTCACGGTGTTCCTGTGTCTATGGCTATTATGAATGATCCATACGTCCGTGTGAATGGAATTTTTTATTCGACATGCGTGCAGTGATCTGTGACACTGGAATCCTGAATTTATACGAGCAAAGGGGTTAAGATGTTGGAAACAATTTTCATTCTGTGAAAATAAATAATTTTGTTGAAATTGATTTGTGAAAATTAATAGCAGAATGTTGAGGTTAGGTCCGAGTATGCCCTTTACACTTTTTCCTGCCCTGCTCTTTTATACATTCACACGCGAATCAATTAATCGGTTGTTCCGGAAGTTCTGTTCGTTACTTTCACGCATTCATTTTCCTGACAACGTTTTGAGGAATATATTGATTCGTTCAAAGTTGATTTTATAGCTATTAATTGTCTTTTAGCTTTCTAACAATATATTTAGTTTTTGATAAACTGTCTATTGAACTTTTCTGTGTCAGCTTGTAAGACGGAAAATTAGAAAATTTACGACATGTGATTTTACATTGTTTTATAAAAAAGCAACTGTACTCAAAATTCTGCAAATGAGATTTATTTCATGTACGGAGATCATACTCTGTTCCAACAATTCGCAATTTATTGATTTTTATATATAAAATAGTTGGAACATGATGAAATGAAAAATTTCGTATAGTAATACGATTAATCCAAGATAATACATTCCTGTGAATACAATTTTTCACTCAACACGGTAACCTATCTTCTACGAATTTTCCAATTCCTCGTTTCAAAGCGTATTAACTTTAATAATCCAATGGAATTAATTTACGGTGCAACGAAAATTTTTATAAATCAATTGCAAAAATTCGTAGATTCGCGAATCTTATAAAAGGATTCAGAAATCAGAGGAGACAATCGTTATTGTGCAACGGCGCCTGGCTCCTTTCAAAATTACGAGGTGACTCGACACGAGAGCATCGTTCGCGATACTCGTCGCCTAATAAAACAAATCGCGGCTTGGGTGATTTAAATTCTGCACGTGTCCAACCGGGCGTCGAAAAAACGCCCCCACATTTTTCCCCACTTTCCTTTTTTTTTCTCTCCTCGTTATTTTTTCTTTTTCGGTTCCCACATTTTTCTCCTCTATTTTTCGTCACACTGCACGCAAGGTCGAGATACTCGGTTCGTTTCATTTTTATCGTGCGGTCACCGTAGTGGTCGCGCCATAGTCCACCATATCGGTCCACCGTTCAGGAATTCCTGGACACGCCCCGACGTTTAAGGGCGACCCAACTTCCGGATACCGACAACGCACGTTTTTTTCCACGCGTCTTCCCGCCAGAATCGTATATCACGTGGCAAGAAGCTCGCGACGATGCCGCGCGTCTCGGGAAATCTCTTCCGACAGCTTTGGCCAATTAAAATACCCCAGGTTACCGAAAAACTTCACCGCCACATAGTCCCCGGCCTTGTCGTGTGGTGCCAGTGATGCGCGAACTTTGCAACAGCGTTGATAAATCTCATCCGGCCCGTGACAGATTTCTGCAAAAAAATTCGGCAGCACGTGTGCGCTCGTATTCATGTCGGCCACCATGTCTTGAAACGAAGGATGGTGTTTCTTAGAATCATTAAGAGAAGCAGAAATGGCGGATCGTTGAATCTAATTAATCGAACGCCTAGTTGTACGATGGATAGTAAACTCTGCGTATGTACGTTACATACGTGCTGTTTCTGCTGATAATTTCGATAACGAGCAACGTGTGTTTCATAGGTGAAAAACGTAATTTGTATGATTGCTTAATTAAAATTAATTGATCGCTCGGGGACACTCTCTGGTAATGTTCCGTTTCCGATGGAATTAAATTTTGTAAATTCGTAGACGCGTTTTATGTAAAATATTTGATGAAAAAAAAGTAGAATGGGAGGAAAAAATAGTTTTGCAGAAATGTCGTGAAACTGTGAAAAAAATATTGACATCGAGCAATAAAAATTGCGAAAGTAATTGGTTCCGTTAAATTTTTAAACGTCGCTGACTATTTCGAATCGGCTGTATATTGATTTTCCGTGTTTGTTCGCGAAATTACCTGTAAAATCCACAGTGGCGTTGATATCGACAGATTCTGTAACAGCTTGTATGCGTTAACATTTGATCGACGAAAGAGCGGTTATGGGGCGGACGCGTGGACAGAATTCTTGCGTATCATGTCGCCAGCGAGGTACGTTTACAATTTCGTGGATTTTTAATTTCGACTGTGCACGTCCACAACACGTTTTGGAAATAACGGACGTCACGCCATTCTGCAGCGATAATGTAACATAAAATTTCGTTTCCTCTTGTTTGCCCACTGGGCGACGCGTCGCACTTTTACCATTCTACTTTTCCTCCTTTTTCGTTATCCAAGCTGGGAATACAATGTTTAGCAAAATATCGTGTTTATGCTTGGATAAGAGGAAAGCTAGTTGACTTTCATTTCACCTGGATTTAAAATTTTAATTCGCAGAAAGAATGAATGCAAATATCCTTCTCACGTACAGCCTTTAAAACTTGATCTGTGTATGTCTAAACTAATATCTTAAAAATGACAAACCATTCGTTTCAATAAAGTATATTTCATTTTTCTTGCTCCCTTTTAGACACATAAACCTTCGCTATTTGATTATTCAAGCAATAAACATGCTCGTAAATATTTCCTGTAGATACTTGATAAAGTGAACAGATAAAATTTCTATGTTCAGAGTTAGTAAATCGCTCAGTAGTGTCGGTGAATGTGCACATTAATGCTGCGTTGGAAATAGGCGCGACGAAAGCGGCAAATTTCATTAAGGCACACTTCACATTTAATTCAACATCGTCGAGAACGCAGAAATAACGACGAAGTATATTCCGCGGTTAAGCAACTAACAACAATGACGTTTCTCTTTTTATTCAAGCAACTTGCACACGCTACGCGTTAGAATGCTTCATTTGTATTTATCTGGAAATCCCTTTGTCACTTTTACTATCACACGGTGGATACATGGCCGACGCTCCCGGTAATATCGGACATCAGAGGGCACCAACCACGTTCCAGCGGACGTTTTACGCCGGCCATCGCGGAGGAATTTTAGAAGCGCCTCCCCGGGCCGGCGAGAATAGAATTACACGGAATTCCTTTGATACCCTGCGAAATTAATAGGTATATAGACACATAGTTAAAGTAATTGAAAAAAGAATGTGGCCGTTTTAAACGTCAAATTCAATGGTACGAGTGAAATTTTCCAAGGGGTTTACGAAAGATATTATACATGGTTTACGTATATCGAATACTTAATCAAAATTTTATTTTTATTCAGCAAAGTTATTTCGTTTAATGTTCAATTCCTGTTAATTAACTGCTGTCACAGGAATATTGTCCACTTAACGTCTGTTAAGGTCAAGTAGAAAATATCTGTTTTAAAACATATTTTTTCACCAAAGTTAGTGTCATGTATTAGTAAAAATATATACACTGTGTATGTACTTGTATTTCGAGATTCTAGAAGGAGTAATATTCCTTTTTAGGATGATAGGTTCATTTTAGGTTCATTTTAGAATCACTCTTTTTCAGGATAATTTTGTAATACCTTTCATACTTCAAATGATTTTACATTAAACTTGTAACGACAATAAAGCTTGCTTTACAGTCATTAAGTAGATTTTAATAAATTTCAGAAGAAATAGAATTTTAGTGAAATTTAACAAAGTCAGTACATTTCAATGAATTATCAATAAACGATAAGCTCTAAGAGACTTCAATAGATATTAATAGAATACATTAGATTTAAATAAAACTCGACAGATCTCGATAGATTTGAGTAGATTTTGGCAAATTTCAGCAGAGTTTAATACATTTCAGTAGATATAATATAGAAATCGAATCAATAATATACATAGTCCGAAATTATCATAACTAATTTACACCATAATTCGAGCCACTAATCTGAATTATAAATTAGATAAATCTGATTGCCTCTAGAACACACCACGTATAACATTATAGAAACATTCATTTTATTATGCACAAGTCGTACTAATATACATAGTAACCTCACTTCGCCTACCATTCTTCGAATTCATTCCCCTTCTTGCATTCCTCCGTTCTTTTTACGCTGAAATCTTCATACCGAAGGGCTGCTCACGTTAATAATAAAAACGCCAATTTGCCGTTCGCCGCGAAATTGTTTTTCCACCCCACGATTCCGCCGGTGAATCTCCCGCGGATGGGAGAGATCAACCCTAACGAACCGTCGACTGGTCGACTCAGGGAGGGGAGTCGCGATTTAAAAGCTTCGCGGTCGTGTAGTCAATGTAGAAAAGAGAGACGCATAGAGGACAGATAAGGACGACGTGGGAAAAAGCGACAACTCGAGTACAGAGGAGGAAATAGATACGGAAGGAGCAACGGGAGTGACGAGGTCGCTGCTGAGAGAGGAAAAAGACGATCCGCAAGAATTCAGACGCGCGATTCTTGCTTACCGAAGGATATGCAAAGTCAGGCAGAAAATGCGGCTGCCTCGGTAGGTGGCTCACTTTGAAAAAAGACACAGACCTGATAGGTGGAATAGAAGGAGGTGTAACAACGAGGAAAAAGGACCGAGAGAACGAAGCAGAGGCGCGAGCTGTAACGAAAAAAAAAAAAAAAGAAAAGGTACGAGAACGAAAATCTACGAGCACGCCGGAAGAAGAAGTATAGTTGAAGTTACACTAGGGAGAAAAAAGAAAGAAACGTTTGGCGGAATGTGAACGGTAACCGCGGTGGCGTTGAAACGAGAAAAAGAGAATTTCAAGCGGGACGAGGACGAATAATACAATAACATCTGCAGGCACGGGAAAAGAGGGGATGCATGTAAGTAGTGGCACGGAGGGAAAGCGCGAAAAGGAAAGAGTGACGAAAAAGGGAACGATGGCCGAGGAAATAAAATGAACGAGCAAAAGATGCGGAGACCGCGACTAACTGTTAAAGGGAGGCGGGGCGAACGTGACGGGAGAGACGGCAAGGAAGAAAAAAGGACGAGAAGAAAGAAGAAAAAAAAAAGGAAGTGGTAGAGAAGGCGAGCAGCTTTTCCACGAGGAAGAGGGCTGTGCCGAGGCGAGAATTACGAGGCTCAGGTGCACGCGGGTACATTATTAAAAAACAGGAAACCTCATCATTTTCACCGGCTCTCGTAAAGATATTAAATGGAGACTTTATGTTGCTGGCGTTAGTCGCGTGTGCCTCGTTGTTTGCCCGACCGTTTCGCGTTTACACACGTGCATACTAACGCTCCGATGCAATTGTATTGCATTTGTGTTGATATAGAAGCGTTCACATGAAGAACTATCCACGTGAGTTTGCGATGTGAACGAGAAGGCGTGTACACGTGGATCGTACAGGGATTTCCGTTTCGTGTTTCACGCGACACACCAGCAAAGGCTCGCGTAAAACGCACACGTGGAGAAGTGCGCGTAATCGCGATAAGTGACGCACGCGCCGCGAGCTCTCGACCCTGGACACACCGAGTCGCGTACAGAGGAAGTGCATACATCGATTCCCGCACTTCCGTTCTTTGTTCAAGAGCCCACCACCCCGCCGGCAGTTTTCTACTTTATGCAACGCCATCGTCGCTCGATTATCCGAGCCGATCTACGCGCGCCGTTCTTACAGCTGTACGTCTGACCGTTTGGTTTCTAACTTGCGTAATATTTCGAGGTTGCGTAGATACTTCATTGACGAGTTTAAACAATGAATGAAGTGCTTACGAGGTCAGTATAGGTTTTTATTCTTGCTACATTTTTTATTCATGAGATGTTACTTTGTCGCGTTTTCGTAACCGTTTAAGCATCGATTATTTCGAGGGCAACGGATTATTATGAATGAAGGAATATAGAATGAAGTATAATGCTTGCTATGTCTCACGGGAGAAGATAATACTATATTGACAAATAAAGGAAAATGTTGGTAGCATGTTTGAAACATTCGCTGAATATGTATACATACATATTCAGGATGCAGTTATCATGTAGTTCGATTGCTTGCATTATCTATCCTCCCATTTTTACTTCCGTTCTATATTACATACTACAGGAATTATCACTGAATTATATTCTTTACTTTGAGTTTTTACTGTGTAAAATGACATTGATAACACAGTTTTACATTTGCATCCTGTGCTGATGTTATTTAATCAGCACTACAAGAATTAAAACGAAGTATTAAACTGTGTAACAATTATGTTCAAAATTAATTTCCATTTTATTTCTTCAACATTAAAATATTCAAAAATTCAATATGCATACTTAGAAATTATGGAAATTCAACGTAAGTATACATCGCTAATTTTTCCAACTACACATGAATATATTCCATTTCCTCTAAAAAGGGGAACGCTCCTTGGCGTTCATTTTATCAGCCAGTGGCCGTCATAAAAAGAGAACTTTTCGTTTCATCGGATCCTCTCGTTGATCCGTCAAAAATTCCAAGCAGAAACACCTTCATAATACCGCCACACGTATCGCGCGTAAACTATCGTTTTCCAGAACGCGGCTCGATTAAATACAGGTTTCTCGTGGCGCACATGCAGCCACGGGCCGTGCACCACGGCATCGACTCGACGCGGCAGCATGTCGTGTTCCCACCTGACGTTGTGCATACGTATGCAATACAACCACCTATGTACGTTCACTTTCAAACATACACACACACACACACACACACACACAGTGGCGCCACGTGGGAGGCGCTGAGCTCGCAAAGAGGAGTCCAGCTCAGCTCGCAGAAAGTTTCTGCTAACAAGCAGGTGTTGCAGGTGCCACGAGGCTAGGCCTCTTTTCCCTAGTCTGTTGCCACCGTATCCACGGACAACGCGATTCCTAGTTTGACACTAGTCTCGAAACAAATAGAGAAATCCGCGCGAAAGAAGGTATCCTTGGGTTCTTATTCATTCGAAACACTGGCATTGGCTACCGTGCAACTGTCCTTTCAATGCTGCACGCTGTTCGGCTCGCGTGTATCCAGCTGCGCGTAGCGAACGTCCATCGTGAAAATCTCACGCGACGTGTATAAGAATACAGGCGCCTTGTTTCGGGACAGAGCCGCATATATTAGTGTCAGAACGTTTTCGGGGATCGCCATGTTCCTTCGGCCACGTTCCTGACGTCCAACCGGAAGGGCCGCTTTTTCGTACGCTTATCTTGGAAGGGAAGAGAATTTTTAGACTCTGAATGGACGTTTTTGCGATGCCTGGGATGAATGATCGGGACCGGTGAACGAACGGAGGGCGTGAATATTTATCGTCTGGCTAATGCGATCGATTTAGAGGTCGTGGATGGTTCACGGTCCCGATCGATACTTTCTTGGCAAGGAAAGTGTGTTTATGCAGATTGGAGAGCTTGTAGAAAGGTAGATGGGGCCATTCGCTTGGTAAATAGTTTTATCAAACATAAATTATCTTGGATACTTCGATCTATTTCGATTAATAAAGTATTTAAAGTCTTGCAATATGAAATGTGAAGAGTCTTCAGATAGGAATTGAAAATTGTTCTTTTTTTTTTTTTAATTTAGACAAATATTATCGTTGGATTCTCAAAAAGTAACTTTCCAAAAATTGTACGAACTTCAGAATTTTCAAAACCTTTCAACACTCGGGTAACTACCTGAACAATTAATTTGCAGGTGATTAGAAATCCGACATTTAAGTTCGAATATCATATTTTCTCAAATACAGAAGTCTCAAATGTTTCAAACAGCTCATATTCCTAAATGTTACACGTTACAAACAACTCTATGCAAATCTTTGAAAAACTTGAATCAACACAGTTGTAACAACAGAAGATTAGCCAAAAAAAAAAAAAAACGAAACAAAAATTTATTCTTAGAATACTTCCTGCTTCTGCATTGCGCTAGCAAAAAAAAAGAATCCAATCGCTCCTTAAATCGCAGTTCTTCCTGAAAATCCTTCGCGAAGCTTTTCGTGGCGTTTAAACTTCTCTTGCCTCGATCCCGGAAGTCAAGGAACGCGTAGCCAACGCTGATCGATGCTCCTCTCGAGCTCGCTATGCTTCTCGCCGCCTTTCAAAGTCCTCGTTCCTCCAGGTCTCTCTCCTCCGGAAAGTTTCACGGCGTTTCGTTTGCTTTTCGATCCAACGCGAAGGAGACTCGAAGCGATACGCGACGGCTTTCTTTGCCAGAGCGTCAAACCCGTGAGAGTGGAAACCAGAAAGGAGAATAAGAAATAGAAAGAGAGAAGAGGAAAGAGAAGAAGAGGAAGAAGAGGGGGAAAAATGGAGAGAAAAGAATGTCCACGAGGAAACGTACGAGCGACTAGACTGTTGATTTAAGCGCGGCGGAACGTCGCGAGAGATTGGTACGTTTGCATGGGTGCGAACGTATTTTCGTTCCGCGGTGAAAGAACCTTCGTGACTATTTATACTGTACACCGTGAATCGTACACAGTTTTACCGCGTTTTGCTGGCTTTATGGAGCGTTTATCGCGGGACAATAAAGGGCCACTTTGAGGCATAATGCACGGCGGCCCGGGACAAGCTGCCTAAGAAGGGTGAGCGAAAAGTGCGCATTCTTGTTGATCCTTTATGGTTCACCATTTAGATTACGCTCTTAAGAATTGATCTAACCATATACAGTTATTAAAAATATACTACGTAAAATCGTAAAATAATACTTTGATCGAACGTATGCGAAGGGTTAATGGTTCGAATAGAATTCTAAGTTTGTTCCTAAGGGGATAAGATGAGTGAATCAGATGAAAATGAAATGAAATATACGTATGCTATTCGAACGAAGAGATACTGTGTTACAGGTGTACGGTCGAATAAATTTCATCGGATGAAAGGAGGATTTTAGTTAAGAGAGAATACCCAGGACGAGCTTTGAAGTTTAATAACACACGCTAAATACCGCCTGTCCAGCTGCTCCTGTTCATTCTCGAGTTATGAACAACCCGTTACGACAATGAAACGCGGCCATCTCCGTGATTTTCTCGCACATCTGGCGATCATTGCCTAGAGAATGTTATTTTCTTCCACGATGATACTGGCGACGCTCGAAGAGACGCCCTGTAATATCTGAGAGGGATACTTCGCGAATTCTCTGGCTAATAAAATATGAACCGATCACACGAACCTTCATTATTTTCATATATAAAATGTACAAAAACATATACAAATATATCAGAATAGCATAGGGTCATTTAAATAAGACGCCTAAATGTCAGCACTGTCTTTTCAAATGATTGAATGAACCTGTACAATAAATATTCCTTTCTGATTACATTTCAGTAAAATGTTTTATCTGGTAGAAAAAAAAAGAAGTAAATATCAACCTTCTTCAGTGATCCGAGTTAACGAGGAAGAATATTCTTCCAAACTATAATAAAATCGATCCCCATAACCAGCCAGTTTCTGCTCTTCCGTTCGATGAAACGATTCAAGGAATCACCCTTCCCGAGAAGAACGCAGGCCAGTAATGAATATTGCTCACGCTGGCGTGCCCTTCTCGTACGATTTCTCGTCGACGTACAGAAAAGTCTCGAACGAGCACAGTTTATTGTACCTCTCAATTTTCTCCGCGGAAATCCGAAGCTATAATCAAAGTCGCCCGGCCGGAGCTACGACCTTTGGCCCCGGTTGTCTTCGGGAACTCGCGCAGTCTAGGACAGATAATGCGGGCGTACATATTGCATCGTATCTACGATACATCTTAGGGTCGTTGGAACGTGTCCTTGCCCTGCTCGTTGTCCAAGAATGCACAAGAACACGCGAACTTCACCATCGAACGCGACTGTTTCTCTTCTTCGCGCTCTTTCACGCCTTTCCCATCGCAAACCTTGCCGGGCAAAAGTGACGATGGTTCCTTCGTCGTTGATCTTCGAAGTTCTACGTGCACGGTTAGCTGATAGTATGAAGTTCTTGGAAGTACATAGGTAAGAACAGTGAAATTGAAATGGGAGTTTGTAAGTTTGGACTGTGATTGAAGAAGACAGATAGCGTATAAACGATGATCAATTTCTTTTTTATCTTATGAATTCATATACACTGTGTTTTTATTCATGAAGTATTAGGACATTTACTGAAATCTACTAAAATCTGCTGAAATTTATCAAAATGTAATGAAATTTATTAAATTTTATAGAGGTCTGCTGGAATTTATTAAAATTTACTTACTGAATGTGATAAAAATCACATCGTTGTTAGAAGTTTAATATAAAATTATTTTACAGTCAAAGAGTATTATAAAATTATGCATATTTATTGACACTAGATTTGCAAGACCCCTCACTTTTACGGATTCGGAATTTCAAAATTACAAAAACTATTGCTATTATTTCTCAGCAACTTTTACTTACAATTATTAATAGAATAATATGAAAATATATCCAAATTTATAAATTAATAGTTGTTTCTAAATTAAATAAATTGATCTTTCGAAGAAAAATTCGGGTTCTCGTTAACTTGTCAATTGAAATGATATCCGTAAAAATAGGTTTACAAGGAAAGTTGCTAAACCCAGTGTTAATACATAACACTAATTTTGATGAAGAAATATAACGTAAATTACACAATATTTTCTATAATACCTATAACAGGTATCTTAATACTTGTAAACGATATTGTATGTGTATAGAAAAAAATAACGTAGCTGATAAAGTGAATTACAATTTGCAAATAATGATAATTATCATGATTTTCATTTGCGAACCAACAAAGGATGAATTAACGTTTAGAACGAATTGAAATCCGGCAGAAAATTTATTTATCCGAGCAGATTTTTCCCAAATAATTCTGTATAGAATAATGTTTACGAAGCACAGAATGAAAAGTGTCGGACAAGTCTCTGAACCGCGATAAATCAGTCGCGAAACAATTACGGCTAACGATAATTTAGAAAACACAATCGCGAGGACATCGGTTCACGTAGAAATCGATTACGCCGTGAGCGACGACGAAATTAACGCGCCGTAATCGCGCGTCAATTTCGAAAATTTGATTTCGCCCCCGCGAGACGAAGCACCAGCATACCACAGCTATTTTATAAATTCGTTTTATCCGATACGTTTTACCAGCCTCGATGGTGAGGTTCTTCGAATCCCCGTAAACAGACGGCCAAATGAAAATTGCCCAACCTCCGTCTGCCAGATTAACGAAATGTATTAACTTTGATCATCATCATGCTTGTGCAATATACCGAAATGCTTGGATATTCTCGATTGAAGCCTCTAAATGAAATTACCATCGTTGATACACAACGATTCTCGATAAATCGCTGTATGCACATACGTCACTTCGAGCAGAGTAACAATTTTCCGAGTCGACGTGTTTCTCTTCGTCGTGGAAAAAAAAAAGGGACACGCGCTACCCAACCGACAGGAAAAACGTAATTTCGAGAAGTAAAGGTCGAAACTGGTTTCGGTGCGAGCGTAGAGTTACTAATTGCGTTGCATTAATGATGGACGTCATCCGTCGTAACGCGGTTTTTACGAAATGCGACGTTAAACTGATTACGCGTGAGACGTCTAACTTGGTCTTTTTTCCTGTTCCTCTTTTCTTTTCTTTTCTTTTCTTTTTTTCCCCAACCTGACCGTTCGAAGTTTCTCGCGTGTAATTACACCGCTACGCGGGAAAAAAACGACACTCGACGAATCTGTAGTTTTCCCTCCGGTGCGTTCGTTTGTGGGATAAAAGATCGCGGCAATTAACTGTAGTTTTCCGTCTGGACGAGGCTGTGCCGTGTACACCGGTACGAACAGGTGTAAAAAATACCGTGTATTCATTCATGATTTAAAAGGGCGTACTTAAGGGAGACACGCGTCGTGTGCGTGAGCTGAAGTGATTATCGTGAAACCACTGTGGAAATGTCTTTATAAAAGGGAGCTCGATAATCAGGCTCTACTGAATTTCTACCGAATGCACGATGCATTGATCAATGTAGTAATAAAATTATTAAAAGCACTTAGTATGGTACATGTACATCGTTTCTTCTTCTCTTTTTTTTTTAATAAAAAGAATTTTCCAACAATAAAAATCACGGTTAATCTGCAGGAAGGAAATATGTATTTCACTTTACCAAACATCCCGAAAATTTTTAATTTTCAATTAACCTTTATCCCCTCGCGGCGGCCGGGGCAGGTGCAGATTAATTAAACGCAAATCCCGCGTGTATTTCAATAATCAGCTCGAAAAGAGGGAACAACAGCGTACGAAATTGCCGGGGTATTTATCGTTCGATCGCGTCACGTATCGATCGTACACGAGGACGGACCTTTGGCTCACCTCGCCATACCACACGCTACGACGTTTTATCGAAATCGAGAGAGAGAGAGAGAGAGAGAGAGAGAGAGAGAGAGATAGCTGTTAAAGTGTGTCTCTCTTTGGCGTTCTGTCGGCGATCGTCGTGAAACGAGAAGAGGCGAGTACAATCACCCAAAGTGAAACTCGTACAAATATGTACCGACTGCTCGCCTAATCTCTCGCGCTGCCTGGTAAATACTGACAGGGTGTCAATATTGAAATATCTTATCGTGGAAAGCGCCATGCATACCTGAAATATATTGGGAAACGGGCCGTCGACGTGCGCTGCATGACTCACGACCCCGGAAAGATATCGCCCGATCCGTCTCCCTCTATTCCGCGTGCACGAGACCTCGCGACTCGAAATTCTAGTCGGTGGAAAGGGCTGGAATTCTTTCGATCTACATCTAGAAGGAAAAAGAACTGGGGAGAAATAGAAAGGTTGAGAGAACAGGATGGACGGAAATGGTGATGGAAAAAATAGAAGGCGTTTCATGACGTAGCTCGATATTCCGCGAACCCGTCGATGTTTCGAAGCCACTTCGGGATCAATTCGCCGAACGTCGAGAACTGGCGGCGTGTCGAAAACTAAATTCTTCGGCCATCGGCGAGTTCCTTGAACTGCCATCACTTTTGCAGTAACGTGTGCATACGTTCGTGAGAATCATTGATAGGATATTTAAATAAATTGCATTTGTCGGATTGTGAAGGGAAACGGAAATTCTGAATAATAAAGAGACCATGAGAGAACCTTAATTGACGTCTGTCTCCGTTTCCGGTTCGATTCAGAGAGACAAATCGATTAGCTTTCTCGATTTCGCAACAAGAGGGCCACGAGATTATACATAGTGTTCATGCTAATAAACGTTAGAAAAAATGTAGCACTGATCAATTTTTCTCACTTCAATTTTTTTAAATGGAACGTTATATATATTTTTTATAGAATTATAAAATTTTGAATTATTACGCGCCACTCAAATATGGCTGACGCGTCGGATAAAATGTTAAAAGTGCGTTTTTAAAAAAAGATCGTTTCTTTAGTCGATATTTTTGAATATCATACAAGCGTCCTGTCTACTTGACAATAAAAGTCTGTAACTTTGTATTCGAGGTTCTTTTCGATTCCCGTGAATATGAGAAATATTGTTGCCACTCCGAGATTTGCCGAAAGCCTACTCGAGCGCGAAAGATGGCCGAGCTACTCGCCGAGAGGAGCTTAGATAGGTAAGCTCGCGAGGCTTTGCTCAGCGCTGGGAGATCGACGCTCCTGTATTTCCTATATCCCGGCCGTTCCTCCGGGAGTATAGCTTAGATCCTGGCCATCCCTCGTTAAATCCCAGGGGAACCGCGGCCTGGCTACGCGGATGCCTGCCAGCCTCGATGTTTTCGAACGTATAACCTCGCCATCTGCGACTTGCTGCTGGACTTGAGGAAGAATTTCAGGTGACATGGCTGTATTAGACCAATGGGAGCTGTCTTCGTTTGGAGAAATTGCATTGTCAAAAGTTAATCATCTGGGGAATACAATTTTTTCCTGTTTGAACGATATTCTCAAATTCTGTGAAAATAAATTAACGAAAATTTAATTTTTCAGAATTTGTACACTTTGAACTACATACAATGTCTCTTATTAACACTTTTGCATTCAATCATTTCAAATTAAATTCGCCATATTCATTTTCTAAATAAAATATTTCTTCGATATGCATTTGTAATATTTAATTTGAAAAATTTTTGAACAATAAATGACTATAAGCATCATACTGAGATTTAACACTAGTTATTCATATACTTGCAAATAGCAGAACCTTGCTGTACTCAGCTATAGACTTTTGGACAATATTAACAGAATACCTCTTCGTTTGATCCAATTTTGAAAAAATTATTCCGTCTTAACGATTGTCCGAATATTAATCAGAGTGATTGTATATTTTCAATTCATTTGATACTTGAATATTCGTTTGTTTTTTATTAAAACTTAAAAAAAAAGTTGCGCGAGAGACGCAGTATTTATAATGGATAAAATACGAAGGTAAAATAATACAGTGGTACGTATTTAAAATTAATGTTTCCTCGTCTAGACTAAAGATCAATATGGGACGCATTAAATGGGACATGAAGTAAGAATATCAGATATAAAACGTTTGTCGATTGTTCTTCGAAACAAAGATAGTTCTATTTCGAACGACGAGGCGACAAGTAGATAAAGACGTTAATGGTAAGACACTGTCAATATGTGAGTAAATTATTTCGAGAAAATGACGCAAAAGAATAGGGACAACGTACGATTAAAGAGGCATTTTAAAATCCAACCGATAAACGACAGCAACGACTAGCTTTATCTTATCAGAGATAATCCCTTGGACTGTAAACCCTATGTACCTTCGGACACAAAGACGACGGCAATAAGGTCATCGAACGAATCTTACCGAGATTCCGCGTATTTGTGTCCGATAAGGGGCTTCACGTGGCTCTTTAGAATCTTCG
Source organism: Anthophora plumipes (assembly GCA_951804975.1). NCBI lineage: Eukaryota > Metazoa > Arthropoda > Insecta > Hymenoptera > Apidae > Anthophora > Anthophora plumipes. The sequence continues at coordinate 22,903,532 of OX638112.1, read as the reverse complement.
ATCACGTCGACGAACAATGAACAACACACAATTTGTACGAGAATTTATCGTTACAACGATTTTTCCCCCGGTAAAAAAAAAGCAAAGAGAGAGAAGAAGCTTTTGCGCGTACTGTCTCGGTCGAATAATGGGCCATTCGTCTGCAACAATATGGTTTTCGGTAGATAAAAAACTCGAGCGTAGAACGAAGGATTAAAAATAGTTGATGAACATTCGCAGAATTAATTACGAGACCAGTTGTAATACCGCAGGTACATTTTTTTTTTTTACCTTTACGTAGAACTTGAATAATTGCTGTAGATGGAAACTGAACGAATTGGAATCCATTTTCTCCCGTTATTTCTTCGTTGCTTTAGAAACCATTATTTTCGTATGTATTCATAGAATGTTTTATTTCAAGGAAAAATAAACAGTACGCCGAAACAAATGATTTAATTTTCTTCTTTTCGAGCTATTGAGAAAATATTGAAATCCACCGTTCCGTTCGGAGTTATTCAACGTTCGTAATGAAAAAATCACCGACGTTTCATTCAACCCAGCAAATACCCCTTTTCATCATACAGAAGATTCACGAAAAATTTCGTGGAAAAGAGCATAGAAAATTCCCTGACTAACAAGTTGAAGGATTTAGCTGTAGAAAGGAAACGAAAGACGAGGGTGGGAGTGAAATTTTTCGTAAGCAAATAAGAAGCTTCCAGAGAAATCAGCTGCGCGCATGACCAAAGCGATTTCCGCGGTTAAATGGTCGGCTTAGACTCTGATCGGTATTAAGCTGTCAAGGGTTGCTTTTTCGAATTCCTCGTGTCGGCATTAATCCCGTTTCAGAATGGAGCCGTCTTCAACCCCTGTCAGATGTAACCTGGTCCCACATCCTGACCCGCCGCATGAACGTGTGTTTACGTTCCACACCCTGTGACTCCGTTAATCCTCCAGAAGGGATTGCAAAGGGGTTGGCCGTGCCATTCGGAACGTTTAGCATACTTTCCGGCTGCCACATGGACAATCACGTTCTTACCGTTTTTCAATTGCAAAGCGTGGCGGGATCATGGGATTTGTGACTGCAGTGTTATTGTGAATCGTTCACTGTGGGATTGATATTATTGCTTCTGCTTTAAGACTTGTGGCGTGTCCATGAATTTTGTTATTGTATTTATTCTACTGTTCATTATTAACGTATAATTCTGTAAATTATTTAAAATTCTTCCCAGAATTCTTACGGGACATTTTAACCACTGAATACTACTTCTTTTCTTGAAAAGATTGATTTGGAAATAATAAAAGCTTTTCAGAATAACTCGTTAATTAATTAATATAAAATAATAAATTAGTAATCTCAAAATACGACTCCCATTAATGTTAGGACACCATTTAGAATAGAATAACTTTTTGAAAATTGAACTAAATGATTTTGGGTTCCTTTTTTTTGGAGTTGGAAGTATTTGTTTACTAGATGATGTGTACGAAAAATTTTGAAAAATCTTCTTTCAATCAGAAAAGTATGATATAATTCATTCATCTTGTTTACCAAGACACTTTTTAAGAGAGGCGAGAATTAATGTTTGGAATTAAAATCGTCATAATAAATGTCTTACATTGCAAGTAGATTTCAATTGTATTCTCTTTGCTGTAACGTTGTTGATTATTCATCAAGCGACGTCTGGTGTGCATTCTAATAATATCATCGGTTAGATCGCGAACTCTTGACCAATCCAACGAATGGTAGGAAAAGTGAGCGAGATCAGGGATGAGGTAGGAAAAGGAAAGAAAGAAAAAGAAGAGAAAGGAGGAAAAGAAAAGAAGAAGGGGAGGAAAATAAATCGACGACAGATCGCGTTACTAACTGCTCGACGGAAATCGAGACGAAGCTGCTCAAGCCGCTGGTTGAGCACTACCCTTTCGACTTCCCAAGGGTGTACGGAAACACTCGATGAACGCTCGAGCACTTCGAGGGTGGTGTCGGGTCGAAGGTGCTCGAGGTACTCGGGTCAGAAAATTGCTGATCGGAGAGCAATATTCCTGCTAGCTCGAGAATATGTAGACACTTTTGCCCCGTGTACACGGCCAATCAATAAATTGCACTAATTAAACGAGCACGTAGTTTTTCTAAAGCTTCAATCTGTTCTGTCTCTCGGCTCCTCTCCGCCTTTGACTGATTCTGCAACTTCAGTCTTGTTCACTGAGCGGAAATTGTTCTGCACATATTTTTCATTCTCGCGTAATTACTCGGATACGTAATTTAAAAAGAAAAAGAAAAACCAAGAGGTAAATTATTCAATGTCCTGCATATATCTCTTTGGCTTGCAACGTTGAAGTTACGGAAAAAATTACGATCGCGATAAGATAGACAGGGTAAAGTTTCACGTTTGAACGAATATACAAGTTCGAACTCCAACGAATGGAAATTAAAATGAAAGATAAAATAAGATTAACGAAAACAAAGAAAAAAAAAGTACAACATACGATTACTGAGAATTCGAATATTATCCATCGGATAAAGAATGAAATAATCGTGGCTGTGCCGTAGTAAAAATGTTATAAATATATCCTCCAGCGTATGCTAATAAGCTTAAGGTAAACGCCTTCTTCCCGTAGTTCCCTGAAACGCCAGATGACCGTGTTCCGATCCCGTAAACGATTTCCACGAAGCACGGTTAAGAATCGTCGCGTGCCGGGGTTCCCGGGAACTTCGGAAGCACATCTGCGTTCCTCATCGATCCGCATTAAAATACTACATCGTTGGCCGGCTTCGAAGAAAAAGAAACGAGCCCAGTAAATATTTTGATGAGCTTACGGGCTTATAACTTCTCGTTTTTCTCTCCCTCCCCACTCCCTTCCTCTTCTCTCCTCTCTAACCCCCTCCTAACTCTCTTCGTTCGCAGAGGGTGACCGTATCTGTCGGGAAAAAAATGTCTTTTCGGAATCCTCTCTAAATTGAATACAAGATCCCTTTAATAAAGTTACACGCGGTACGCGGAGGGTTACCGGAAGAGAAATAATAATTCCAGTGTGCAATTCGTTAGAGCAATTTGTATTTTTTTTTCACGATTATATCATTCAAACGAACTTAAAGCTCCCGAGAACGAATATACGACAAAGTCCGTGGTTTATTCGTCGTTTCTACTGTGGGGTTACAGTGTTATTCAGTCAGTGAGAGGGGTTCCAGTTGAAAAACAGCCTTAAATGTGTGGGGGGTGCCTCATTTTCCTCTATCCGAGTGCCTACGTGACATACATTAATCATGTCTTATTCGTTCTTAGGCGAGAATTTGATTTTATTCACCCTCCAATGGCACCCCCTGTAACAGAGGAACCATCGACTTGCCTGTGACATTAATATTTCCTGTATTTTTAATAATCGTGCTTCTCCGTATACACGCGTGTAAAATTCCGATAAAAATTTCTTTAGTAATATTTCACAACTGTTATCTATAGATCGATATCAACGATCTTCGACGAAAGCAAATATAAAGGAACCTCTTCAGCGTAAAGTCACCCAGCAGCTAGTTGCCCGCAATCACCGTTTCCTCATCAGTTACCGAGGCCGATCGATCGCGTTCAAGTATTCAACGGCAGATTGCAGTAAACGTAAACTTTTTCGCCGCTATTCAAAGAACGAGGAAAGAGAGGAAGAAGGTCGTTGAGCAACCGACATCCATGATCGCTCGACCAAGAGGAATCCTTAGCTAGAAGTTTCGCTGGCAACCATGGAGAATCGTTGGTAAACAGAAAATCAACGCTCAAGTATTCGAGTAACGGATAGGAGAGGAAAAAGTGTTTCGTTGTTAAAACCGGAAACACCGTGAATAATTCCGAAAAACAAAGCAGAAAAACAGTTCAAGAGCACGGAGGGTGGTGCAGACTAAGCGAAACGAAAGATTTTTCTTGATCGATCCATGCTGAGGTAGCGAATAGAAAAGGACGCAAGAGAAGAGGGTGGCGGGTGTACCAGTAATAAGGGCCGGTCGCACCCTAAGTGACCGGAATGGCGTCATAATTCGTGGCTCTCGTGACGTTAAGAGGTCTGCCCTTTTGCGCTGCTAGGCCCTGCGAGAAGGTGGCCGCTTCGGCCTCCCATACGGTTTCGCAGGCATCGTCCTAAATATAGATCCCCTTACAACCTGACGTCCAATTATAGCTCTTTGATGCCTCGCGAGCGTTTCTCTATCGTACTCCCTTCATCTTTTCGTCTCTCCTTCGATTCTCTCTTTCTCTCTCTTTCTCTCCCTCTCTCTTTCTTCGACGTACTAAACCACACTCTCCTCTCGTTCCTTTCGTTCCATCGTGGCAAGCTGCTCGTCTCGGTTTTGCACAACCAAGCTCCGTCGGACGATAATTTTATCGCGGTTACCGGCCATTCGCCGGCGGCGAATCGCGCAAGACCTCGGTGAATCGGAACCAGCCTTTGAAAACGTAAAATTGTCGGGCAACACGTCCGCCCCCGCGGATGACTAACGATGTTTCGCAACAGCCGCCGATCGCTTGGCCGTTTATACCTCTCGTTCAAAGGGTACGCGTTTACCAGTGATTTCTTTGCGCTTTCCAAGGATACCGGCGTCGCTTATATTCTTTCGTGTAGCCACGAAACACTGGTACACTCGATAAATGGCCGCTTTTCACTGTCGTTTGCTCGTTTCCTCGTCGGACACGTTGTCATTGAGCTTTCTGATGGAAAAGGGAAGAGACACACTTTCTTCTCTCTTTTCATCTGTGTTTTCTCTTCACTTTCTATCTACCTCGTGTCGTCTTTCCTGTCTTCCTAAGAAATACACTGGATCCATTCTCGAAGCCGATACACCCTAGGAAAGGGCAAATATTTGCCGACGTTTATCACTGACGTTCAACCTGCAGACCAGACGAGCCACCATAGCGATGATCTAGGCGAACCGCGCCTAGTTTCGCGTGCAACTATTCCACTGCTATTCTGTCTCCTCCCCCCTACACTTTTGTTCGAAAAACTATAACCCTCGGGCGGAAATCTCTCTTGCAATCAGCACAACGATGATGCACGTATTAACATATATCAGACGCACCGTATACGAATGATAATTACGACGATTGCCGGCCGCTTTTCGATACGCGTACAATGCTCCCGTGTATTTTATATATGCGCGCACGGTGTGCATAATATATGTGCACACGCAACAGGGCACTCTCGTCCTGATGAAGCGTCCGGGAAAATTTCTAAATATTCCCCGGCGATAATGCGCCTCATGCCGTTCGTTCGTTCGTTCGTTCGTTCGTTCCCACAAACGCCATTTCTGCGCCGTCGAGTCCATTGCTGCGCAACCCGAAAATACCCAGAGACCTTTCCAGCTGCGTTTTGCAAGATTTTTCCCCCCGCTTCCCCCGTCGTTCCAGCCAGGATACACCATACACTTTGTTTTCGTTTTTCCCGCCGCTGTGCTTGTACAATGAGCGGCACTCGCGGCGTACAGACGCCGCTTAAAGAGCCCCGTCTGTGGGAATTAGCATGCTCCGGGAAACGAAGGGGGCTCAGGTGTGTCTACGTCGAGCCGGCCTACGAACCCAGCCTCTCTCTCTCTCTCTCTCTCTCTCTCTCTCTCTTCTGCCCCCTCTGCCTCCTCTGTGACCGGCCACCACACCCCTTTTCATGATGGGTGGCTCGTGCCACCTCCACCCACACGCTGACTGCTTGCACCTAGGCCACGTGGCCAGATTCGCATACGGGGTAGCGCGTATTTTTTATACAACACCCCAATTGCGCCTCGTTAATCCTCCTCCATATCCGAGAATCGAAAGGGTGAAGCGGTTCGAAGCGTTACGCGTTGGATTCGAAAGTGATTCTCCGAGAATTTTACGCGTGCGTTCCCATCAGACAACGCTTGGCGATCGCTCGAAATGCACTCGCAGCCAGAACCTCGGGATTTCATTCGTAATTCGTCGAGGTCGCTGATGCGTGTATCATTCCGAGAGCATTAAACGACGATTCCGGTAACGCGGCTGGGAGCTTGGTTTTTATGCGAGCGCGGATGATGCAGTCGATGGATCGATGTTCGTTCGCAAGAGCGGGTGTGGAAAGTTCGACGGTATGCGATGGTTTTTTTTTTACACAGGATACTGCGTCGATATTTTTCTGTGCTCCAATTGGAATTTCTAGGTCGATTAACGCAGTTTAATTGCCACGATTTGTCTTTAAGACGTTATCACAACACGTGTCATTTCTCTCACTACTTGGTAGTGTGTTACAAATACAAATAAAGTGTAACTATTTTAGTTAACGATGTACAGGATGTATGAAAAAGGTTATGAGCAAGACTTTATCAAAGCATGAAAAGAGGTTTATATAAACATATATATGAAAAGGAATATTAATCCTTTCAATGCTGTCGGCGCTTACAAGTGCTTTAAAAATTTGCTCGTATTTTCGTATTACCGTCTTTTCATCTAAATTTAATCCTCAATTTGATCCTTTGCGTACTTCCATTTTAACGTAATAAAACAAACTTTAAATCTTCTAACTTTCAGAAAATAATTTTACAAATTTCGCTATTAAAAATTCAACATCTACTTTTTGCTGCGCACTTAGCGAAATGGTCAACAACAACGGGATAAATTCAAAGTAGGTTTTCATAGGTTTCAATCATGGTTTTCATAGTAAAGTGAAAAACTCGGATTTTTCTCCGAGTTGAGAGGTTAAGGGTTAACAAACGGCGCAACAGAAGAAAAGGCTGGGTCCTCCGCGAGAAGCGTCGATTGAAAGAACGGAGAGGCAGCCTGAAATTTCCAAGCTCGAGGGACAGGAGCGTGTATGCCAGGTATCAGTTGATCAATGAATTATCGCGGAGAGTTTTTGCTTATCAACGCGGAATTAGAAGTAGCTATCGTGGCGCGGGCGCAAAAGCCAAGGGAAGGCCGGTAAACGTTCGCGTACAGAGGTAGAAGGGAACACCCTCGTGTGTTCGACGCTTGTGTGGTTAAATGCGTGAGAGTTACCTGCCTGCCAACACGCACTCGTCAGTTATAAGATCAATATAACGCGTGCACGCATATCCTCACGTACCTGACTTCACCCTCCCTTGCTGGTATCCGCTTCGTCTCCCTGGCCTTTCCTATCTATCCCACCAAAAAAAAAAAAAAAAAAAAAAGAAAAAATGTGCGAAAGGGGCGGCGTTCGTGCGTGCACATGTACAGGGTGTTCAGCGCGCAGTCTACTTTCGCTCGAGCCGGTCAATCGAGCCGGAAGATCAGGTATTCGAGTAAGTTTATCGTTCACCGAGCTATGGGGAATTTTTGAATTGAATTACTACAGTAAACTCGTGGTATTTTCTTCATATACGTGTAACGAATTTTTACGTTTGGAATATTTACCTTTTTAAATTAACATCGACTGTTCTCGACTTTCTCTGTAGAAGATTTCAATGTTTGTTTTTATTAACACGCCCAGTAAGTTGATCGGTACGAATTGCGTTTTAAACGAGTATGTAGGATTTCTGCAGAGTACTCTGGAATAATTAGTGAAGAATCTCGTGTAAAATTTATGTAACAAAATTTAATGGAATATCATGAATAACGAAGTGAAGCAACTTTACTTCGAAAAGAAGCATTTCGTCCTATTTGGTAACATACAGTAACATAAAACTGAAAAATATCCATCGCTATTGTACAACAAACTTCAAATAGATCTACTAGTTCACAATATTACCTTTCACGACCACCCTTATCATGAGTTTAAATTTGCATTTTATTATTCGTTACTAACGCAAAAATTTGAAAAATGTTTTATCTTTCACTCAGCTAGTTGCGTGAATGAAGTTACAAATACGTGATATCAGCCGAAACACGTCGTTTGAACGAAATCACGGTAGTCGTGACAGCTATCGTCAAAATGTTAAGAAAGGAATCTAAAAGGCACTCGTGCTCCGTTGTGAAGAATTCAAATTCTAACCAACACCGCAAACATAATCAACACCACGAATTCCCGGGCCAATCTCTTCCTCCCTTTCATCCTCCTAGCACGCTCTTCACGACCGGAAAATTAACATTCAAGCCAGTCACTGAACAACGCCAGAAACGCAGCTACATTACGGACACCCGGTGAACACGTGCTCGAAGGAACGCTCGCGTTTCTCGTTTCATGTGTATACGTATCCACGCTGCATGCACAGACGATAACTCGCATGCCAACACACATTACACCATCACCCCCCGCGGCTAAGTCGAGTTAATAATGCACTCATTATTTTATCAATACCCGGAATATCAGCTACGACACGTCCCCCATACAAGGGTCAAAAGGTGTTCGCGACCACTATTGCCCACCTCCACATAGTACGCCACAAGCATGTCTGCTAGCCAGTGGTACCAACGCCATCCCTTTTCACGACTATTCCCTGGTCGGCTGAATCGGATCGAGAGAGAGAGAGAGAGAGAGAGAGAGAGAGAGAGAGAGAATGAGAGAGGAGGTGTAGGTAACAGAGGCGTGAGAGGGGACGAGTTGGAACGAATTTATGGCCGAGGCATATAACTAGGGCCGCTTGATGGTGAGCTCGTTTCGAAATTGCCTGGCTATGTAACAACTGGGAACATTAATATTTGATTGGCTGCGCGCTCACCGATGGTCCACAGTACGCGAAAAACGATTTTCCACTGGAATTTCGACCACGTTACCTCGAAACGCTGTCATCTCGTAGTTTACACGATTTTTTTCTTTTTCCCTATCGAACCATTCTTTTCCTCCCTTCCCATGTATCTCTACCATCCCTGTGTCATCAAACGATGTCATTACTGTTCCCTCTGTCTTGCTTCTCTTTCGTTTCTCGATCGTTTCCCTTCGCGATATGCCCAACAGTTGAACGTTGCAAATTGATTTTATTAAGCAATTACCGAAGATCGTTGGGATGGGGAAACATTAAAATTTGTGAGTATAGGGATGTTGTCGAAGATGGTGGATAATGTGTCGTTTGTCGTCTCACGTGGAAGGTTCGTACCGATTCCCTCGGGCGGCCATTATCGTTTGCTTATCAGTTACGCGTCGTTAATAAGGAGGTTTCACGGATGTTGGAACGATCGTTCGTCGTGGCCTCTGTGAGCATTGCTCACACGGTTGCTGGTATGTTTAATTGGCCGATAACTCGACGATGACGCGCCGGATGGTAGAACGCTTTTACCGATGCGAGAATGCGACGGCGACGACGACGACGACGACGATGCTGTATTATTTAATCGCTGAAGTCGATTGAGATATTACGGTGGCGCGAGACTAGAGGCCCGCCCCGATAAGTGCTCGAAGAACACTCATTATTGGATGTTATTTAGCGCACCATTTAGGGCGCGTTGCACCCTGAGTCGATGCACCGGATGGATCAAATATTCAAAGGGAGTGCAGCTGCGGCGACTGCTTAACTATCCGCTGCAACTTTCGAGGACTATTTTGTTGCCTACGTTACGTACTATCGCGTATAGAAAGAGGCCTATCACGATAAAACTTAGACAGAGTATGTAAGTAACGTGGATTACATTAACGTTCCACCGTAAAAGATGAATCACGATTACTCTTACGGCTATTTAGCGGGGACAGCTTTGCAATTCGTAAAGAAAAGAAACTCGATTAACGATCGTGATATCACATTCGAGTTACCTTCTTAAGATGCCATTAACGCTCGCGACACCCGCGATCGTACCTCACGAGCTTCTATATATACATATATACACGTGCAATAACACTTACTTCTAAACGTTTCTGTAATTGCTGCACGGTAAAATAGCCGCGTGATCGTGCGGCGTTAACTTCGTCGCGAAAAAAAAACTCGACAGTTTTAATAATCAGTCGCGAATAATCGTCGCGGGTGAAAATGTACCACCTAACTGGACGACGGTTCGTGCGTGGATCCGTGAACACGCGAGAAAACGTTTCGCCTGATAAGTGGCAAAAGGAAAGAGAAGAGATCGACGAACGATGCACGATCGGGAAAAGAAGGAAAAGGAGGGTAGGGGAGAAGAAAAATAGATCGTAACGGCGCATAATCGACCGTCCGGTGAAAGTAATAAACGGTCATCGGCGCGGGATGAAAATTACAAAGTGACCAGAATCGATGGCGTGCATAATCGGGGCCCGTGCACAATGTCTTTTACAGCCTAGATCACTTATCGAGGTTCGCGTAATTATAGCGATACGCAACAGTCGGCTGTCGTGTCTTTGCCGGTTTTACCGTGAAACCAAGCGAAAAGACTCGGAACAGAACAGACCTACTCGCTAGAACGAGCAGAGAATAAAAAGTAAGCAAGCTGCCTCGGTGAAAGATAGACGTTGGCTGCACGCAACAATGCCTCTTTCTATAAATATTCGCCATGTTGCGAACCATGAAGAATATGTTTATACGCGGACCCGTCCGCCATCGTATCCGTCTTCGTGACGTCTCGCGGCCTGTGAACGTTCCCCGTGTATTTTTCTTCCAGCTCCCTACAATTATACAACGTTAATCGCCGCCGCGCCAGTTCGCTTTGAGACCACGTTGAAACCGCGAAAAACGCTTTATCGCCCGAGAGACGAATGTACTTTGGCGAATGTCCCGGGTGCAAACGTAGAAACGGAAGTTGCTTGGCCAGACGGATAAATTTCTGTTGCCTCGCGATTATGTCCGCCTTTCTTCACAATTTTTTAATGCTCGTGAAAAAACAGTTTGCAGCTGCTTGAATTAAAGTAACGAGTCTCGCTGATACGAGTTAAACAATGTTCAACGTATTTGTACGACTATACACCTCCCATTTTTCGTAAACAGTCTTCGTGTTTAAATTTTGTATGTTTCGTTGCGAAGAATATTCATAATGTGGTATTACTTGAAACGTATAAGTGTTTTATTGTTAAAACTTTTAACAGACACTGTACATATATCCGCACCGAAGTGTAACAGGTTAAAGGTTAAACATTCTGAATGATCTTAACTTTATCGAACGTAAATTATAATAAATTATTGAATAATTTTACTTTATAGAAAAATTATAATAAATTATTTTTTATAACAACAATGACACATTAACCTGAAATGTAACTATTAATATCCATGATTATTTCTGGAACACTTGACGTAAAGATGCTGCTAGGTTCGATATCGAAAACGATCTGCTCGTTCCTTTTATAGTTCAGCTATTTACGCAGATAGTTTTCCGATTCTTTTTATAAAAATGCACTTTAAAAAAAAAATCTCTCTCATTCGTTCTGACAGTTAGATGTTTCCAATAATAGAAGTAAATTTATTCCTCGAACAGTGTTTTGCTTTTACTAAGTACATAAGATAAAAGGATTCGAAATATTTGCAATGGTTTAGTTTGAACCCATCCAGCTGAAAAGGGTTAGAAACGATATATAAAAAGGGTAATTTCCGTGCAATTATATTAAACACAAATAAGATCACGTAATGCAATAATTACTGAAAACCTTATATGAATAGCATACGACAAAGTTCCAACCCTCGGTATACATTGTCCACCCTTCACCAGAAACGCCACAAGACAAAACGATCCAATTGTCTTCCTAAAGCTAACGTTAAACCGCGAACAAAAAATCATTTGGAACAGTGTTGCACGTCTCGTTTCGCGATGCTATGAACGTTTCTTACCGTGGGATTGCACCGCGAAGCGTCGCATTAAGGGCACAAAGTATCTGATCGGGGGCAAGAAATCTCGATCGTCAAAGGAGAGCGTGCAAGAAACATTGATCGATCGACGGAATACAATGCGGTGGATGTCCGGCGCGTCCGGAATCCACAGAAGGTTGGCTCGTTATAAGCGTTCTCCGGTTTTAGGGGCAAAAACAGGGCCTCCGTTCGTCGGATACCGCTTTGACAGAAGCGGAGAACGGTGATCCTCTTTTCGTCGGACAAGAAGCGCATGATCGAACGTCGACAAAGTGAATAACTGTCGGGAACGCTATCTGAACAGGCCCATCGGGCCCAAGTCGTTGCGACACGAGCGTGTACGAGGCGCGTGGGACGATTTTAAAGCCGACCGGATAAGTAAGTAGCAGGTAGCAGGTGTCACGTCGGCAACGATCGGTCGATCGAGATACGGGAAATTCAAAAGGAGGCATCGACGTCGTTTAGCGGCACAGGTATCTCCACACACAGAGAAGCAGAGTTTTAGTCAGATTAGGCATAATCGATCGGTGTCGATATTCTGTTACCCAGAGGGGAAAAGGCGCTTTCGACTCTCGAAACGTTGCTGGTTCTCTTACAACAGGAACCTTAATCTTCTCCGACGATCAACGGCTACAATTGCTTTTTCACAAAGGGGATCACCTTCGAAGACGTCCAGGGACCTGCTTCTTTGAATCTCTTCGGATTCGTAGGATGTATAGCTTTGACAGCACCGTCATCTCCGTATTGGCTCAACAAAGTAGACGCTATTGTATGCTTTGTGAAGGATTCTCTCGGAAAAATACACAATCGTGAACATTCCGAAAACGTGAACCTTCGGTCCCGTTTGTGGTTCTATAACATTGTATATCGGTTGGCAATGAAAATTTCTCGTAATTAATTTTACATTAAAATATTTACAGCCCGTTGGATACACATTCGATGTTGAAATGTTTATATTCGGCAATGGATTATACGTACGATTCTATAAATTAACGTATATATATTTGTTCAAGGAATCGATAATGATTACTCCCACACGTTACATCAACGAATGGTAAATTTTATGAAAACATCGTAACGTAATATCTCCGGGTTTTATTACGTTGAGTGTATGGAACGTAATATTTCGTATTACGATTGATACATGTAACGCAAGACACAGTCGATTATTTTCCCCTGGTTTTATGCAACCTTGATTAAAAGCGGAGAAACCGTTCGAGAGTCAATTTTTGTTGAAAGTCTCGGCTGAACAAAGATAAATGAAACGCATCAAAGAGGCGTCCCACGTTGCTGTTATTATTTGCATAACGAAGCAGACATCCCTCTTCCCCTTTGCCCCTCCATCCAACCACCCTCGTCATCACTCGTCGCTTTTTAAAGGCGAACTTCGAGAAATTCCCAAAGAAGTTTTCATCGAGTTAAATAAGAAGCCGCAATTAATCACTTACTGTTTTTCAGCCTGCCTCCGTGTATCCGTATTTAACACCGGTTTTTTATACCGTGAACTTTCGACGGACTTTTAAGAGGACGGAATCTTGTTACGCTTCTGCTTCAACTTTCGCAGCGGATCAGCAACTTTTCGGCGAAGTTGCCCGATAGAATATTCGAATATTAAAAAATACCTCGGAACTGCGATTCGGTTGATGCCGACGCGTCGACGAACCGTGTCGAACGATAATGAAAGTTGAATTTCTATCAAGGAAGAGGGTAAAAGAGGGTGGACGACGTAACTTAATCGTCTCAATTATTTCCAGTATCATGGGACCAATGAAAATATTTTGTATACTTCCAAGATAAAAAATTGTAGAATTTTTACTTAACATATTACTTAACCGGCAATCGATTAATAAACTTTATACTGTCAATGTTAATCGAAATCGGCTTTCTTTTTATATCTGTTAAACATGGTAGTAAAAAAATTATTAACAAGTGAATGCAAAACTGTTATATTACCTTTTCATATACTGTTATTAATAATTCTTAAAAATCTACGACAGAAGTGAGGTGTTAAGTTTTTATTTTATTTCACGCATTTCTAGTCTCGATACTTCCGATATCGCTGAAGAATTCAAGCTTGAACTGTCTGATCTATTGTATGTATCAGCTTAATTCACAGTCGCTAAGTAAGGAATTAGTATGATTAACTAGCGGATCACTCTAAACCAAAAAAATGAGAAAGATCTTAATTGATCAAGCAGTGATAAAAACGGCGTTGGGTGGATTGCACGGATTAGAACGAAAAATAAAAGAAAAACTCGCCAGAAATATTCTCACTTTCATTTTCATCGTTTCGACGCAAGAGGGGAAGGCTGATGGTAAGAAAATTAGACTTTTCACGCAAGGAGAATTCCATTCCCGTCCGAACGACATTCTCGACCTCTCGAAAATCCCGTACGCATGGTGTTTTAATAATGAGGCGAAGGACCTGACGCCCTACGTCTCGCCGTCGGATTCATTAATTTCCCAGCCGGAGTTTCTAATTGGCTGGCTAATATTTTATTTATGAACCTTACCGATTCCAGGGGCGAGAAGAGCGGTTCGCGTTAATAACGTTAGTTAAATTTCACCGTGAATCTCGCCCCTGACTGCATTAAAAAAGAAGAAAAAAAAAAGAAAAGAAGAAAGAGAGAGAGAAAAGGCAACGTTCCACTTTATCCTCTTCGAAAATTTACCCAAAGAACCCTCTATCCAACTAGACGTTCACCGATAATCAGCCACTTTTATCGGGAAACAAGAGCAACTCCCCGAACTTTCGATGTCCTATGTATACCGATCTAAATTCTTCAACGAGCCATCAGAGAAAAGGGGGAACAGAGAGAGGAGCCTTAAATTCATCATCGTACCAGGTTCACCGCTTGAAGGTACGGCTCGTTAAGCCCGGAGCTTATGATTCACGATCGGCTTTTGTATCCACGAGCAGTTCGCGTAAAAGAAAAGAAACGAGACAGAGAAGCGAGACCCGCGGTTAAGAGTAGAAGGGAACCACTCCGGAGGCCAAGGAGCAGCATCGTCGCTACGATTCCTCGCCGACTAGGATAATTGAGGGTTCCGTAAATCAATATCGGTACTAGAGGGCCGTAGTGGTCCCGGTGAAACTGCGTGGAACAGAGACAGAAGGGAGAAACAGAGGAAGAGAGAGAGAGAAAGGTAGAAGGATAAAGATAGAGGCCGTACAAGGGGTTGCTCGCGGAGGGTGTTTCGAGGTATATAATACCCGGTATCCGAAATATAATTAAGGAGGCGACTTTTCAATTTAAGTCCGATATTTTAAAAGATATAATTAAGGAGCTGGCCGGCTCTCAGCGAGCAGGCCACTAATTGCGCCAGGGGGAATCCCTCGGGGATGCTGTGGTGGCGGTGTACGAGACTCCGCTATAGTATTTCTATGCCTGTTCCTATCCACCGTACCGTACCTACATACGTATACAATGTATATACATGTATCACATGTATACGTTCACCTAGCCGCACCTACGGCACACGAACGTCTGCCCCGTACCACGGTGCACCGCAGCACGACACGAAACACACCATGGACACGTCCTGCGGCACGCCATGGAACACGGCTACCACGAACGTCCCACGGGAACGATCCATTCACATCTCACTCTCTCTCTCTCTCTCTCTCTCTCTCTCTCTCTCTCTCTCTCTCTTCTCCTCCTTTCTACCTGTCTTTATCTCTCTTTTTCTCACTCAATCTGTCTATCTCATTCTTCTTCTTGCTACGTCGTTCTTGCTCATTCGTCGAAGTTGAACAGCAACCCCTCCAACCTTCCGCTTCCTTCCTTACCTATTTCCTTTTTCCTCTCCACGGACGACACCCGTTTCCTTTTTCTCCCGTGTTTTTTCTTCCGGTACGATCGAGTTCAAGGTCGACCGATCGAAGGTAATTTTCTCGAGGTTGATCGCTTCCGCTGGTCCCCGGAGTACGATCCACCGTTGTATCTCTTTCCTTCCATTGGAATTCTGTCCCCGGCCCGTTCCTTCCACGGACAGGTGGCGCGTCGCTTTTTATCGGTTCGCGCTCGTTCCTTCTCGGTTCTGCTTGCTCCTGTTCTCTCCCTTCCTTCTGTTCTTTCTTTTTCTTTTTTTTTCTTTTCGTCCGGATCCTGCGTTTCATAAACTCGCGACAGAACGGAGAAAGGAGGAGAAAGAGGAGGAGGGGGAGACAGGGTGAACGAGAGATAGACCGATGGAAATTGGTTCCAGACGGGTTCGGAAACTGCCGGGGAACGGTTGAATTGGAATTTTTCGAGGTCCGTTTGGATTAAAAAGGGCATCCTTCGATCCTGTGGGAAATACTCCTGGCGAAAGGGGTTAGCGTACGCGTTGCGGAACCGTCGGAATGCCCTCTCGCTCTATCTCGCTTCGCCCTCACTCTCCGTGCCGTGCTAGATTTACGATCTTCTGCTCGGACGTGGTTGTTGAAAATTGACCGGCACCGAACTAGATTAAATTTGAAAATAAAAAAAGAGGGGAACAACGACTGCACAGAGTAATTCCCTGAGTAAATAATCGCAAGCATTTCTCACGCGTTTCCTTCTTCAAATGAGATGCCAATTTCCATTTTACGTACAGCGTATTTCGGTCGAGTATTATTGTAGTAGTATTTATGTAACAATGATAATGAATTTTTATGAATTGTTTAGAGAATTGCGTGGCAGTTTTCTTCTCTACGATTTGTACAAAGCAGACTGCATTGTGTTAGGTTTGAGGGCAATTGTATTCTTTGTGTCTTCTCTTGACCTATATTCGTTGGTGTAAAGTGGATTGCCAATCCATACCCATTATCTTTCATTTTCTACAAGCAGTTGCTAAACACCCTGTATACGACGTTGTGTTGTCGGAAAGCATCAAACAAAGAATTGCTGTAGCATGTGCAAACATTACACTGAAAACTCTTGACCTAGTTCAACATTATCTTGAATAATGTTTGCTCGTCAGAGTTAGGGTTCAAGGAAGTTACAGAAACACCTGCACCGTTCCAACATGGAGGAATTCGCTATTTTCGTTGGCGAATTCGCACAATGTAGATCGTTAATCTACAGTTTGATTATACGACTGAATTAGTAGTTTATAACCTATTTCACGCTGGATGAGCGTAAGAATTTCAAATTTAGGCATTAACTGGTGATGAGGAAAGAGAATAATGAAACGGAAGGGAATTTATTATCACACACAATTGTTACCGCAACCGTGGTCCAACCCTCATGGCATTTGCCTCTAATGATAAATTTCGTTCCATCCTATTCTTCTCGTTTCACACACTTCCTAGTCCTCCTGTGTTCTACCAACTCCATCAAATCGTAGAAAAAAGGGAAAGAGGAAAAATGGAACCTATTTCTACTATCACGTAACAAATTCACAATATGGAAATTTCAATTCAGCAACAAGTTTCTACACCTGACTGATCGAATGTTTCTTCCAATACTAAAATCTCGTATAACCTTTTCACATGCGAATTTGTTTAAAATTATAAAGAAATGTTTCAACCCTTTGCTTTCACCGCCTATATATTGAAATTCGATAAAATTGCCGACCACGTATAATTGGTAGGAGAAATGGATAGGTCATAAACTTAAAAAAAAGGTAACGATAACTATTTTACATTTCTCAATTGGTACTGAATAAAATTAAGATGAACCGAAAAAATACCACAAGATAACAAGATAAATATTGAAGACGACGAGATCGATTCGATTCACCCGATGAAATTCCCGCAGAGTGCGGTGGATAGTCACTTTTCAAACACCGGCTCGAATCCAGCCGTTTCGTGCACGAGAACAGTGTTCAGGAGCACGGAACAATCGTCCGTTCTTTTGTGCGATTTTATTGTACATAGGATCGCCGACGTCTCTGTTCTCGCTTTCGTGCGTTCCTCACGAGAGGGAGCTGCCGCCACTCGGGGAAATCGAATAGGCCGCGTTAAATTGTCGAAATTTCCAATCGGTAGACTGCTGGTCACGCGGAGACCGCGGCCTTTGATCGATTTAGTCGGACCGGATCCGAACGGCTCTCGCAATTTTGCTCGACGTAATTGCGTGAAAGAGAGGCTGTCGCTTTTTTTCACCTATCCTCCCGCTACCATCGCTTCCATCACCCTCCTCCTACTAGGAGGATCTCCTACACTGCTACGAATTTCGAGATCTATATCAGGCTTTGCGAACAGGTGAACGTAGCCTGACCGGTGTAATGCGATCGATAGTCCCTGAATAGAGCGGCGATTTCGCGTTACGCTGCTTCCAGGTAGGTACTGTCGTGATCGACGCGCGATGAAAGGTTTGACGTGATGAGAGTCTACGATGTCTGCGCTGCGAAATTTCCATTAGAAGCTCGATCTGCCCGGATTTTTGTCTGACAGATGAAATCTCTTGTATGCGGTTGTCAATTTTCATGTTAGTTCTCGGGTGGAATTAACGGTGGTTGATTAATTTTTGATTAATTCACGAAATTGCTTTCGCTTTTGTGATAAACTTAACGTGTAAACTGAAGTATGTGTCTTTGTAGAGATTAAGTAGATTGAACGAGCGTATCCACGTAAAGCATTCGAAACTATGATGTAACTAAGAAGGTAAGCGTAAGGAGGGTGTGTAGTTGTGGTTGCATAGAAAAGGAAACTCGCCATTTTTATTTTGTTAAATATCTCAGTATTATGATCTTGTTGGATCACGAAGTTTGTTGTTTTGCGAAGAAAATGTTTTTTCGTTCGTTTATAAAAATTTAATGAACTGTGATTTTTAGAAATTTAAACAATTCTCAATATTCTTTGTGCAGTATGTTGTTGTAAATCATCATATCGCTTATCATATCATCTTATCGCTCTGCAGTTTTTCAAACATAATCCGAACAAATATAAATAAGGGGTTCTATTCGCTAAAAAGGAGAACATTTTGATCACACAGAGAACTATCTCAAATTAAAAAAGGACATTCGCAATATCCTATATGTTAACCTATTTCTTAAACATGACCATCCGCCTGCACATCCTAATGAATTTTTGATAAAGCGCCGTACATTTGCGAAGCGTCTGGGTGTTCGAATTAAAAGCGACGCCGAGACAAAAGCTAGAGCAATCTCGACAAATTGTCATTTATATTTCGCAGCACGTTGAGACAATGTTGCCCGTGTCGAAGGATTTGTCGCTGCCGCGACCGACGGCGGCTGTTGTGAATGCAGCTTAAGCTGGCGAAGTCACGCCGCGTCTGGGACTCTCCTCCGCACAATGTCGTAATCAAAGCCACCACTGTCTTCCCCCGACAGGCACAATAGCGTCGTTCGAGGGGATGGATCGTTCTCCACCTCCTCATCGTCGTTGTCGTCGTCGTCTCTGGCACTCAAAACTAAAACGACACTAATCATCGAGCACGGGGCTGCGAAGTAATGCGTTCCTTCCCGAAAGTATCTTCCAAAGTGCTGCCGCGAATTGTTAATGCTTGCCGCGGGAACGAGTCCCTTTGGAATCGAACGCCATGAATCAGGGGACGTTAACGTCCTCCCCTCTCTACTCTTTGTGGTCCGAATTGCATCGCTGTTGCTCTATATTTCATCGTTACCAACCGTAAATCTCGTTATAGATTTTATATTTGAATTTATCGCGATCTTAACGCGATTGTTTTTTCTTTCTTTCTTCTTCTAATTTGTTTGATTCAAGTTAACTCTCATTTATTTGATTCGCGAAGTGATTACCAGCGAGTTGTTTGTTCGAAAGGAAAAGATTCGTAGTTTATTTCAACGTCTTTGGTACAGATACGAGGAGCGTAATTACGTTAACCCAATTTTCATGGCTTATTTATGTTTAATTCAGAGGTTTGCTGGATATATGTAGAAAGGGTCGCGAATGCTTGCTTAATTACCATTTTTACTCCAGCATTCTGGGAGGAAGAACCTCTTACCTAATGACCCATTAACTTATGCTCCTTTTGTGCCTCCGCTACCTTCCTTCTGCCTCTTCCAGCATTGTTATCGCAATTGCATGTTTTATTGCATGTCGTCTACCTTTGTTTGCCTTCTGATCTCTTTCGCGCGGGGGTAATTATTTCGACGGTGACAAACACGAAAATGTCAAGGAAAATATGGTTTGAAATGAACTTTACTTCGCTTCGAATTCATACATATATAAATATATAGATACACGTCTGTAACCCAATTTTTTCTGTGTTGGAAATATTTTAAAGGATTAAATATTTATTTCATCTGTTATTTACCAAGAACAACGAACGATATCTCCGAAACGCACGATCGTCCCACGAGAACGTTCTCTCAATAACACGACTGTATACTCTCGTAAAGCTGACAATACACTCGTAAAACTAACAATTTAATCTCTAATAATTCTGGACCTAAACTGTTACAATACCATTGCTCCATTATCTCCGACGCGCCACCCTTCCGTTTGCTATGAGTAATAATGCCTAAACATGCTGGCGCCATTAAGCAATTATATGCGTGAAATCCATTCCAATTGGACCACCCAGACGGCTCTTCACGTAATTGCTTGTGCACGATACCGGCTACTCTAAGTATGTATGTACCTGTCTGGTGTAACGTTAGCTTTTCAATCGTGCGTACCATACTCGACCAGTTCTATGCATTCGTGAACCGTGCCAAGACGATCGAATCAAATCGATTAACCATCGACATGATTCAACCGAACGTCTCCACTATAGTGAAGTTAAATTCCAAACTGCAAACGTATTCTCGTGAATACGATTTAACCTACGAATTTCAAACGCAGTTCATGAACAACACCACCATCATCATCGTGGATTAACCAACATGGCCGCGACAAGGGGCTATTCTGTCGTGAGCTCTGCACCCGCGCGTTTTCCACGCGATTACACGACGAGGACAAGTTCTTGAACAAGGGTTCGAATACTGGCCCCTGTTCCAAAGGGGGAAAGGGTTCACGGCGGTGGTACATCGATTTCTCGAAGTCATCGTCGACGGTTGCCACGACCGCAAGGTTAGCCAGCCCCCATTCAAGCGAAGCCTCGACGAGGATTGACCTTTCGAAGATCAAAGGAGGCTCCAGATCGATAGGGCTGCCTCGATTCAATTTATCCGTAGCGATTTTATCGCTGCCGGGCCGAGTCCCTCTTATCCTACGAATAGGCGCACCTTTTATTCATTATTGAGGGCGTACGGGGCTCGCCAATTCCGACCAATTCCTGGCTCGATACGAAAGGAAGCCGAAGAGAGACGCGTTTTCCTTTTTCGTACAACGTCCGTCAGGGTCGATCGTCATCAGTGAGGCGGGATTGATTCGATCGGGCAGGTAAAACGCGGGTAACTTGCCTGTTTGTTCTTTTTTCAAGTGCTCAAGAAATCTTGCTGAACTTGTTTGGACTCTTCGAGCAAAGCTTCTGTATAGTGAATTTGTGTTCCTGTCAGAGAAAGGTGATGTTGGAATTGTTTAATTCTTTTTTTTTTATTGTAAAATATAACAGTGTTTGTCCTCTTGTTATGTTCATTTCTTATTTTTAAATTAAATCTATTGAAACAAAATTTTATTAAGTTTCTGCAACTCGATTTTTCGTAAGAAGAAAACTGGTTAAATAGAATTTTATGTTTAACCCTCTATAACCCGATTTTTCTTCGTTTATGAGAAGGAACATTGCACTCGAGTAAAATTTTGCATTTTGAAAAATGTTGGAAAGCAAGAGTTAATAATTATTATAAAAAAATTGATTAACGAAAATGCAATAATGCAATAGTGCAACAGTATAGTAATAAACCAACAAAAGGAGACGTATGGAATATAAATAAATAGATTTGCAACTATTAAATCACATACAATTATAGAAGATTAATTAAGTGGAGCAGAAATTAATAATCAATTATTATAAAAGAATTGGTTAGCAATAACACGATAACACAACAATATAATGCAATAATATAACAATAATTAAATTATACATGACTTCTTAGTCACGCGAAGTTACAAAGGGTTAAACCTAAACTCATTCAGAATCTCCTACATGATTTTCTATACTCTCCTCGAAATCCTAGTACAAAATAACTCCCCAACGATCGTTTCCCATTTTCGGAATTATTTCGAATTCTATCCTCGCCGAATCTCTTAAGAACACCTACAAGATAAGTAGACATCCAGTCGAAGAAATTTTACGAAAGCTGTCGTCGAAAACCAACTTTCTCCGCCCTTTTTCCAGCTATTCAAAAGCGAAAATGAAAATTCGCTTGAATACGAGTCGTGAAGCCGATTAACGAGCGCGAGCAAGCAAAGTAAAGGCATTGTCTTCGGAGAAAACTTCGACTCAGATCGACGGAACTTTTCACGAATGCCGAAAAGGCGTTCCCATTGGCTGAGACGTCTGTCGGTAGTTAGGAAAGTATGGCACGCTCGGGGTGGATCCGATATGATTTCACGCAATTTCAGGGACAGAGAGGAACATTGTGAGACCTTGGCGGGACTCAGTCGTTGCTGAGAGGGTGGAAGGATAGGCGACGAAAGGGGATGCTTTACGGAGGGAAAGAGGATCGATGGTGAGGGGAGTGGGGATAAAGGGACTCTGAGTAGAACGATTAGCACGGCCCATTGCCCGATGCCAGTGGCACACAACAGCGACCCTGTTCAACTTGGATCGTTTCCAAGCGGCCAGGACTATCCTTTATACGAGGTTCGTCCTGGCTACAAAGTATTCTCGCGCTCCTCCGTCGTCGACACGTGCACGCACGCCAGGATAGAATTTATTTACATTGTCTTTCCTTTCTTTTTCACTATCCCTGTTGCCAAATACTATGCGAAACACTCTCAAACAATTGATCGTATTGTGAATCTGGATAGAAATGTTCTGTAACGTTTCGTTCGTAGATTAATTGTTAAGGAGATATTTAACCCTTTAAAGACCGCGATATTTTCGTAATTTTATTTTATATATATATACACATATACACATAGATTTTCTTTCTTATGCTAGTTTGAAATATTGTTAATTATTTGGAAATGTTATTTAAATTATTATACATCTATATTTATATTATGCAACGAAAAATATTCTTGGAATAACTAACATGGCTTTCGAAATGTGATGTTGAGTCACATTCATTATAGAACTGCAAAGGGTTAAAATATAAAATTGATCGATGCGGTTCCTCCGAAAAGTGTAGATTATCGTGAAATATGAATACTTAAAAACACAGAGAATTTACTTTATATCTATTGAAGCGATGAATTGATTAAAAATTTTGTTTGATTTTCACATTTGGCAAAAATCATCAATAATAATGGAAATTATTTGCGATGACTGATCTCTTTCCATTCTTTTTAACTAAAATTTTTACTCTACCCGAAAGTCGTAAAGAAATTATTTTTACACCTAATAAGAATCTTGTGCAACGCTGTATAGTATTGAATAGTTGCTTACAAAAGTTATGAATTTTTCACAATCAGTAAACGTTTTCTCGTTTACCTACATGAATTATTATCTCCGGAATTACTGGATTTCTGTTTAATTTTATTTCTTAGTATTAACAGGCAAAGTTAGATTTTAGTATTCCAAAGGATATCAATGCATTCGCTCATCTTCCTCCAAATCGTCCTTATTTCTCATACAAAACTCATTCAAAATTGAACGTCACGATGATAAATTACTTCGAAACCACTCCAAGAAGATCTTGTTAAATTACCTTCACCGATCACAATGGAACACCCCAAGAAAATGAACAATTAAAAAAAAAAATCCATCGCCTACAATACCTTATTTACGAACATTTATTTATCTCTCGAAAGAAGCAGATTCTCGCGTGCAGTCGTAGAGTGAATAGTCGGCAGGATTTTAGGAAAGAGTATAAATATCCCGGGAGCAAGAGTGGTGCGCTTCCCTAGTTGTAACGTGGGAACGTAGCCCGGTACCACGATCGAAACTTCAAAATACTTGTTGAACTTTTATTTCTGATCGTCGTCAGTTCAACGGATAAGAAAGAGAGAGAAAGAGATATGGTAGATGGGAGAAGAAAGACGGTTCGATGGAGGAAGACGCGCTGAGAGAGGCGGCGAGTGTTGCCAGTGGCAAGAATTTTTCATCGCGGGAAGCTGGACTAGCTTCGAAGGGAGGAAGGAATATCGAAGTGGAAAAGTAGGGGCGCCGGAGACGAGGTGCACTTAGCAAGTCGCTGGAAGGGTAGAGGCAAGCTTGCTAAGAGTAAGGTAAAGAAAGAGCCTTGAACTGCGTGAAGGGGATGATGACACGAGCCGGGTGGAAGGAGTGAGCTTTTTTTTTGGTGAAATAGAGGGGAACCGGGGTGGGCACGGCGGAAGCGGAAAATCCGGGAAAATGTGCGAGCTTCTTTCCGCGGCACGTTCGCCTTAACTTCCACGGTGATTCGATCGAAGGAATTAATATCGACTGGCCTCGACTGGCTACGCGAGAGCGTTCCGCGCTCGATTACCCGCCGCGTGACAGTGATTTATGATCTGGATGTGATATCGCTGTTCCCCGTGTACGCTGGTAATCGATTTGCGGCACTTTCCAGCGTAGATTTTTCTGAACGTCGCGATCTCGTACGTCGCTTACCAGTCGAGGATCTGCTTAAAGGATGTCTACCGTTTTTCACGGCTTTTTCACGCGGATAATACAGCCATGCTGTTATATAAACCACGATGATACGAACAATTATAAATGATGGCAAATCTACGTATCCTATTAATTTCATCGATAACTGTGTTTACTGTGAAAATCTACCTTCTACTTCTTGGTATTACGAAACTATTAATTAAAGTGAAAAGCTATCAGAGCTAAACTAACGATCTCCACCTAGTAAATCAATTAATCAAATAAAAAGTTCCAGTGAAATGTCGTTTTATATATCCCTCGTAAATGGATAACAATTTTTCACCACCACTTTTATATCTCTTTTATTTTTCATTTTATCCATCATTCGTCATAGTATCATGCTTTTTTCCCTGGAAATTTTATATCGAACGACACACCACAGTTATAATCTCGCATGATCAAAGCGATTCTCTTTGTTTCCCGCAAAATCGTCAATTTTCCATTCGAAGAGAGAATCGGGAGGAATGCGCGAGCAAATATCCTAATAAATTCGTAAGTCTTCCTTTGGAAATCAACGTCGGCGACAAATCGTGTTATTGGCAATCGGCGTAACGACGCATTTCGGTAATTGACGTAACGGTTGGCGGGTCAGTGGAACTTTGAAATTAATTAAGGGCAGAGAAATACGCACGATACAATCTGCTAATGGCGGAGAAGGGTCGGTCGATCGACGAGAATTTGAATCGGCGACCCTCGACGTTTCTGTGACGGTACCGCTGTATACTTACAGTCGGTTGAATCGACTCTTTCAGGCGACGCTTCCCTTCGTAGCGGCAATGGCGGCGGCGTCGTTTACCGTCTGAAAAGAAGCAGGAAGAAGACAGGCCGCTGTGAAGACGATCGTTGTTTCACGGCCACGTAGCCGTGCACCGAAAAGTGCTTAACGCTTCACGGTTCAATTGATTTTTAAGTGGCCTTCCGGGGGACGATGGATAGACCCTCCCTGTCCTCGTGCAATTGCGTCACCGAGGATATTTGCATATTTACGTTCTCCACGAGCCGCGCGAAAGTAAAACGTGAAATATCGAAGGGAAAATTGGAACGTTCGATTGACACGTTATTTATTGAAATCGACGAACGATTACACGACATTTCCTTGTAATCTCATTTTCTACCTCAAAAAAAAAAAATGGCTACAAATTGTATCACGAGAAAGAAAAAAATGTACTATCGTATTTTATTACCGTCGTTTGACTCGGAGCAATTTCAATGTGAATATTGGAAGTGAAAGCTTTACCAGCATATTCGATAACCATTCGTGAAGCAAAGTGACAGATCGACCAGTTTAATCGACTATCTGTTCATTCTTTTTTCTTTTCTATCCGTGAAATAGTAATTGGTGGGTAATAATGGCAATCGGTATTAGAATCGTTGTACGCGTAGGTCGGAAGATAAACCGCGAAATTGAACGGTGTCGACTAAACAGGCAAATATAATGAAGTTCAATATCCGTTTAAAAGCGAGAGTAGATAATCGATCGATCGCTAAGGTCGACGATGCATACGAAAGCAAATATCGGGCCGACTGTTATTACCTTTGATGTGCCATGTATTACCACCGGCTGCATATCGATCACGTTGACCTGTTCCTGCTGTAATTCTGGACGAGCCGAACGTTCTCGTTACAGAACGCGAAACGTGACGAAGTTGCGCCTCATTAGAATTTTCCTATGACCTGTCTACAAAAGTTTTAACGATGGCGGGGTAGGTTGGTTGAAGCGTCGCTCGAGTGTCATCGAAACTCCATTTTCGAAAATAAACAATTACGTTAATGGAAAAAAGAAGAGAGAAAAAATGAGGGGGGAGGGATGGAGAGGCGAAGAGTGAAACAACGCGGACAGACCGAGCTGGGATTTTAATACGAGACACGACACTTCGTGCCGTGTAATCGCCGCGAATTTGCGCCGCGTTCAATTGTTCGTTAAATGAAATCGCTTTGACGAATGAAATTAAATCTCGCCTAGGATAGGGAAACGCTTCGCGAACATTCGAAGTTTAATTTCAATTTGAATTATTAAATCACCCTTGAAAAATTGAAATCGCAATTTCCTATATAAATTCGAATTCGAACATTTGCATTTTTAAAGTCGCATCGAAATATTCAAGCGAAACTTTCGTCCACGTTTCTCTTCCGAAATTCTGAATGTTTAATCTTCAATCTCACGTTGAAAATTCGACGTTTCACCGCGAAGCGTCGTTCAAACATCATCACACACTTTCATTTGCACGATATCCGCAGTCCTTTCTAATTAACGGGATCATACCAATTAATACTCCTTATAAATATAATCCAGAATCAAAATATTATTATACCACTTTTATTTATTTTTATTTTTTTATGGAGAACATCAAGAGAATTTATTTCTCCCCATTTCTGTGTCCTTCTTCCCACGTTCTTCCTATATTTTATTTTTTTTGTTTCTACGCCAGCAAGATGACAGTACAAGAGTATCAGACAGACCAAATGATAGATTGGCCCGCTATCGAAAACAAGGTAGTCATTCTTTCGTCGCCTCGAGTTCACTCCCTAGTCCGTCTCTCCCTTCTAAATCGGTCGATCCCTGCGAAATACACACGGCCGACTGCCGAAATCCAGCCTATCGCGTTCAGCATCCCCATTACCGCAGCGCCAACGGTGAAACGTAATTTCCGGGATGTCAACTAGATTCCAGATCGGTCGTCATCGTCACAGTCTGCCTCCATTGGAGCGAGGCTCGGCGGTAATCGTCGAGTACCAAGAGATACGAAATGTTCTCGTCCGTCTGTCGTAGAGCTCTTTTCAAGTAATTACAGAGGACGTGGCCTTTCGGTTCCGTTATTTCACGTACTGGCTCCTTTTCCTGCCTGGTCTCCGGTAGGCAATTTCACTCGGTGCACCAGGTTCTTTGAGGATGACGTGGCTCAGGAAGACACCGTGTTATCGAGACCAACGAGAGGCTGCCATTAATCACCGCTTGTTTGTTAAGCAACGTACACACCTGCTTCCGTAATATCCTGGATGCTCGCGAGGGACAGACACGAGGAGCCTCTGTCACTCGCTTTTCGACTATGTCCCCGGACGTTTGTTCCCCACGTATACATAGACTAACACACATAGACACAGATGAACACACATGGGTGGCTCGAAACTTTCGATAAGGTCGTATACGCGAAGGCACTTGAAATCGTATGGGGTGGGTAGCGAGACTCGATGAACGGTATCGATCATCTTGTCGTACGTCGACAAAATGATGCCCCCGTCAGTGTCTCAAGCGTGATATCGTGGCTACGATACACTTTCCGTAAGGTTAATTAATTAACGCTGTCGAGTTTGAAGGCGGATTTGTTTGAAAATGGAGAATTGTACGAGAATAGAAGAAGCAGAGAGCGTGATGTTTCGAATTTCTTTTTTCTCTTCTTTTCTCTCTCAAAGATGTGAAAATGTTTCTTCTGCATTCCTAGAAATTACAAAAAAAAAAGATGGAGAGAAATGAATTTCTCTTTCTTGTTACTGTGAATGGTGTGATAATTCTTTTTTCTTTTGATAAAATTTTTTTTTTTTTAATTTCTTCGTTTCTTTTAAAAAATCGACGACAAAGAACACTGTAAACGCTATCGATGTGTGTAGCGGTAACAACGCAAACGGTGCAGAATACGCGAAGCCTTAAATTTGGATTAGACAGTGGAATCAACATGCAAGATTCAGCGTACGAGTGTTCTGGGTATATTTGCACAGAGAGTCGGAGCCTGGTGTTTCAGTGGTCCTCCGGGAAATTTCTTGTTTTCTCGACGGTTCAATTCGCTTGGCTCCGGCAAGGGGAAGGGAAAGGTGGCTTGAGTCCGCGGTTAGTTCACGCCAGTTTCGAACGGGGATACATATTTTATTTAATCGCGCCGTCTCTCAGGGCTGCTCGTTAATTCGTAATGAATCAACCTTCACCTGGGAACGACTGACGAATCCTGGTCGTTATTTCTACCTTTAAATAAACATAGTACAAGGAGGAGAGAACATCTGCAATACGAATTCCATTATCACGTGAAATTTCACGTTTCTTTCACGGAGCTGAGTGTATGGTAATTTAACTCATCGGCGTGTTGGCGCGAGATTCTCCTTTGAACTAGTGGTTCATGGGCCACGAGAGACGTATTCTAATGGACAATAGCCTATTACGTGATCGCTGCGTGGAGTACCCAATTATAGAGAGGAGAAATGGCAATCTTCGTCGACAATTGTAAGAGGGGAAAGAACAACAGGTGCGGTGAAAATTGGCCGCAAAAATATCGTTGAGACGTTCTTGCCAGATGACGAAAGAAATTTACCCGAAATGGCTAGCATTCATTCGCTTATCGTCCATTCATACAACACTGGTCCTCGTCAACGTCAACACGAGTACCTCGCGCTTGCTCAATCCTTCGTCAACGATTTTCAGTAGAACGGAATGAAAGTGGGAAATTTAAATTTGAACGAACGGAATGTATTTATAAGTTGAAGAATTACCTATGATGAAAGATATTTCTAAATATAAAGTTTCTCGTGAGACAAGTAAATTAACGAATAGAACGAAATTAAAATTATTTTAATCACATGAATTTTTATTAATTTTTTCGTTATTTTTATATTTTTCAATGTACTATCTTGTTCTTTAAAAGCAAATAAATTAGTTCTAGAAATTATTCATCCCAGCATTTTGATTACCTTTAAATATTGAAAAAGGAATAATATCGGCGAATTCGAAATGTTTCAGTCACTCGATATAGGTGGGAGTTATTCAAAATAGTTCACAATTCAATCTTACAAAAATATAAAAAACGAGCAACGATTAATTTTCCCATTTACGTTCATTAATTATTTTCATCTCGTTAAAAGCACTCTGTATATACAAATTACACGAACAAGTTTCCTAACTCCGCAAAAATTCCGAAATTGCAAACATCGTTCAACATGTATTCCCAATTAAATACGTACAATATATAAAAAAGCAAATCGCACGTATCTGTACCTAAGTAAACCATACCTCTTACCATTATCATTGAATTCTCCCATAATGTTTAGTCAGCTCGATGAAACATCAATTTCAAGGCATGCGCGGTCTCGTAGCGTGACGCGTCCACGTCTCCGTATCGTGCTAAATATTTCTTCGCGGAACTGGCCTTCGCGCACAACAGGACGATTCACTCGAAACGAGGGGGTCTATCGCTTCGCGGTCGGTCATTATCTCATCGTTCTTGCTCGTTCGTTTATCAAACGATGCCTTACTTTCTGTATCGTTCTGTATCTACTTCGATTTCGTAGAATCCCGTGGCGCAGCAGCACGCGGACAAGCCTGTTTTCACGAGTATATACGATTCTTCAGTCGAAAGGCTTCGCGAATGCTTGCTTCGTGACTGATAAATCGTGGCAAAGTGCGCGCAATTACGAGCACGGGCTGCACCTCGAGAAATCGTAAAGTATCGTCGCGACGCGCCGTTTCCCATCGAGCCGACAGCCCGATAAGTATTAAAAGCTCCTAATTGGATTTCACCGGGCTTTATCAGTCACTTAACGCCTGCACACGGAGAAAGGCCATGGCCCTTCGCGTGGACGATCGTTCAACCCGAACACCGTCTACCGGTAACTTCCGAGTCATTTTTTAAAACTTGCTGAATTTTCTGTTGCGCAGCCTTTTTTCGGCTATTAAAAGTATCCAGACACAGGACGGCAGGGATAATTAATTCGGGGTAATTATTTTGCCGCTTTGAAGAGGCTGGCTGGTTGGTCTTTTTTTTTTCTTTCATTTTTTTCTTCAATGTATATACATATTCACTGTCTGCCTGTATTTTAATTGATTAAATTGATTGTAATGTTTCATTAACGTTCATTTTCAAGATTATGGCAATGTTCGTTGCACACGATGCTTATTGAAAGTGTACGATATTGCGGGAATGAAGTGCATTGGTAATTATCGCTGGAGATTCTTTCAAAGAATGTAATATATGTCTTTCGAGGGAAATGAACAGGGTTCGTTTTAAAGAACGAGTTCCTACAGTTTCTCATTACGCTCTAGTGCCTCTTTGTGGCAGACGGAAAATTAAATCATAACCATAGTCTTTCAGATGAAAGTATCTGTATATTATTATACGTATCTCGATGTATTCGTCATACATAATACAGAAGAAGAGATTCTTCCCTCTTTAAATGTGGAATTAAACGAATCAATGAGGTCTTACGTAAAAAGAAACGGAGGAATGAATAAATCGAAGTGGTAGCGAAGAGAGTTAAAAGGTGGAAAGAGGATATACTTTCTTGTAAGTTTTCATTGACAAAAAGAACGAGGAGGGTAATGAAATTTTTCCCTGCTACCCCCCCTGACTCGGTGAAATTGTGCGGCTGGCATCCTTCTCTTAAAATTAAGACAATCGAAACCTTTCGACGTCCACCGTCTGTGAGGGCTTTTTTCAGTGGAAACCAGTCCACCCGAAGATAACCTATCAACCAGCAATCTTCGTGTTGCCTTTGAATCAGAGACAATGCACGTCAGAGGTTGAGAAGCCGAAGAAAAGGAAGAATCGCGTGCTTTACCCGGTAGTTGCTCGAATCGGACGATTTACTCGTGTGGAAATAACGCCGCCAGTGTCGTGGCTAGGTTCTTTCACCGTTCGTTGTCTCGAAAAAGAATTTCCTCTCGATCTCATCAATCATCGAAAATATTTCCAATTGAACGTTAACGAAAATTTCACCAAAAATCCCCCTCGTACTTATAGATAATTATTAAATGACGTCTCTTCTTAGCAAAAAAAGAAAAAGAAAATTAATAAGAGAGAATCTCTTGAAGATGCTCGGGATCGAGAGCTGGTAGAAAAATTTCCATCGTGCAAGCACAGTCTGCTACGCGAGAAAGAGAGACGAAAACGTCGGCTAGCAATATGCGTTAACCCCGTTTCACCGTGTCCGCCGCAAAAAGGTCAACACTCCTTGCATTCATTTCCTGACGAGATCAAAGAGGACGATCCTTTTCACCCGAGATTTTCTTCGTTTGAAGAACGTGCGTTTTTATTTCTTTCTTTTTTTTTCTTTTCCTCTCTTTCCTCTTCCTACACTTTGCTATCAGCGACAGAGGCTCGATGCTCGAGGGGCCCGGGTTACTCAAGAGCTCGGGTGTTCTATAAGCGAGATTATCTTGTTCCCAGGAAAGCTTCGTCCTCCATTCAGGCCCAACAAACATGGAGTGGCTCTAGGTATACATATATATATATATGCGTACGTATCGAGAGGTCCCAGGACCGGGTCACATTCAGCTCGATTCCTACTCTGAATACCGCTTTTGTTCACGCTTTTGAATGTTCGCGATTCCAAATGTCGTCCGTTTTACTTTCATTCCGCCTTGAGTGCTCGAGGACGAATGTGCGTGCATAGCGAGCAACGAATTCTAGAAACGCGTGTACTCTCGTTTTGTCAACGGCTCTCCTCCGACAGTTTCGTCGTCTCGTGTTAGGAGAAAAGGAAAATGAAATTACCCCTGCGGCGGCAACCAGACGCTCTGCTGAGTCTTTGTTAGTCGTTGTTTGACCGTCGATCTCTTTCTATTTTCTTTTTTTTTTCTTACCCTCGAACTTCTCTCGCTTTTTCCATCCCTCCCTATCCTCCTTTTTATTTTTTTTTCTCCTTCATTCTGTCAGTCGTCTTTCTTCTTCTCGCGAAGACTATAGAGCTTCTGGTTGAACGATTCCACGGGTACGAACAAGTTCACGGTCGATTGTTTTTATTCCCTTTCTTCGGTACCCTCCTTAGGGATGGCTCGACGAGAGGAAAAGGCATTCGCGAGAATTAATCGAGCCGGTCTGTTCGACGCGACGTTTCAACGATTCCAATCCTTTCAATAGGCCGAGGTTGTTGTTCGAACGAGCGTATTTAACAAAAAGCCAGCCAACCATCGTCGATGTTCAACATTATACCGGGGGATAATCGTTCGAATGGTGATTTCTCCGTAACGGGGACTCGACTCGCGGGACCGTATCGAGCGTCGAACAACAACAAGCCAAGAATCACGTTCGATTCTCGGTTGTATCGTTGAACAATCAACACCATCTACCGAAATACACTTGGTTGAGAGACGATGATGGTGAGGAGGCGAACAGTGCAGGGAGGTTAGAAAAGCAACGTAGCAACATCATGGATTGGAAGGTTAAATGATGGCGGCTCGTTTAGCTTCCACCGCAATGTGTCCAACTTCCCTATACATTGACTATGTGTTCGTGTGTCCCCTATAAATGAGTACACGTACCCCATTCGCCCTTATATACACGGACACGAGTGCGTTACGTACTCTCACGTAGGATAGCAACCGGCCGTTACATACGTGCATACTTACCTACCTCCAGAGGGACAGAGAGAGAGAGAGATAGAGAAAGAGAAGAGAGAGAGGTGCCGAAGGGGTTGCAAGGCAACTGCAACAGCAGCACCGATGTTGCTGCTGTTTGCAAAGCGGTGTATTATACTGTCAGCCATGCTGGGGATTAGCAAACGCAATACATCGGGCTTCGCGATCGTGCTGCGCATCTGTTCGCCAATCCAGACTTCCCCTTCGTCCCCTTTCCTGGCTCCTTCTGACCGTTCCTCTCTCTCTCTCTCTCCTTCTCCCTCTCTTCGATACATACACTTTCCGTATATATCGTCTCTCTGTCAGTTACATCGAACTGCTTCGTGGCCCTCTCCTACAAGAGCTGAATCGTAATTGATCCACGTTGTACGGTTACAGGCGTGCACGATCTGCAAATAACACGAAAACCCATCCAGGCTGAAGGCAACGTCCTCCTGTGCTATTATAATAAGCGCTGTCTGCGATCCTCACGAGTTGCGCGGCCACGCCGCCCATTGTTATTACGTAACGCGTTACACACCTCCTCGAGGGGACGTCGAGGATTTTGGGCGAGCCTATTAACGCGACGTTTCCCGCGTTAATTACGATCACAAGGCGTATATACAACCGCAGCGATGAGCCTTTGTCTGGAAGACTAACAGTGGGAGTTAGTCGATGGGGAATGATCGCAGAGTGACTTTTGAATGGATGCAACGAGAGAAACTACACTATCTTGTTCGAGATATATAGGATAGCACCTATACTCTCTGCGGAGATGGAATAGGTTGTTTGAAATTCGCGATGCTGGTTCCCGGTTGGAATATTCCAGGTCATCGAGCATTGTCTAATTCTCATTTACACAAGATCGTTCCTCACTGAACTCGTTCGATTACCGTCTGGTCACTCTTCCGCTTGAATTGCTGCTCCGGGAACAGCGAGTTGGAGCCAACAAAGTAAACCACTCGGCGAATATAGGTGTACAATACACCTAAGCGAAACGAAACGTGAAAACGGAAAGAAACTGAAAACGAGTCCCAGTGACACCGTTCTGTTCACGACTATTCCGTGAGAGAAGTTATTTGCCGTTAAATAATACCACATTGCCTGGTATTTGCCGACAGGCAGGCTGGAAACGGACCGCAAGTGCCGGGAGCTTATTTGCATTCCGGAACACTTCGTCCCCGCCGATGGTACCGATCAGTGGGCGTATCGAAAAACAACGCGGAAAGAAATATATTCCGTGCGATTGGTTGTACGAAGGGGAAGGGGAGGGAGGGTGTTTCCAAATGAACGAGCCTGCGGGGTTAATTCGTAAGCGACTCGCGTATCGTTTGGTCATAGTTGCTGCAACCAGTCCACGGTTATTTAACTGGAATCCTATCGTAAATAATGCACGAGTTCGTGACACTTTTACCAGCCGTGAAACTTGCGAACTTTACCGACGGATATCGCCGATTAACTACTCCTTCCCCCAACGTACTGTACTTAGCAGGCTGCTAGCTTTCAATGGAGTCATAAGGTAGCCAGAGTGCTCGAGAGGCCCGCGGCAAATGGCGACCCCCCGCCAATCACCGAGAGAACCGGGCCTCTATCCAACTTTCGAGGACACAGCTGGATACGCGTTCCATAATTACCGTTCTTTTTATTCACCACGAGCGCAAGTCTCTTTCTCTCTCTTTCCCCCCCCCCCCCTCTCTCTCTCTCTACCCACCCCGATTTATGAGTTCGAACACTCGCGCACTCACACCCCGTCGTGGAATCGACGAATAAAATCTAGCTCGCGGCGAGTTTTTCGCGATTACTTCGATTTCGTGTCGGGGGACACTTTCCTTGGATGAATGGTGGAATTGTGGCTGGAATCGGGCGCATGTGTGACTTTAGTGTTAGGTTCTTTGTTAAGCTATTCAGGTAGCAATAACCGGTAATAATGTCACCATTGTGTTTGCTACGAAATGTGTTACAAGTTGATTTAAGTTAAGCGAGCTGTACGTTTATTATATTGTAAAGGGTAAATGTTTCGTCTACGTTTATATATTATACTGTCATATCTGAAATTTAACTATCACATAGTTGCTACTAAATGTAACAAATGGACAATAGTTGATTTTAATAATAACGAAAACTCTACTTTTGTGCTTAGCGTTTTACGTTTTTTATACATTCTTTTAAGCAAATGTGAGGAGTTTTTGCGGTAGGGCATGACTTATAGCTCTTCTACAATTTATAGAAAAAAATCAATTTCTGAAAATGTTCTCGTAATAATACTCGAAAAGTAAATTAAATAAAATACTACGTCATACTCTTGTTTCTTGAGTTTATTTAAGTTCACATAACATTAGGAATTGTAACGAATGCATAATAATCATTTTCAATAAAAATGAAAATTTTTTACTTTTTTACAAATTGCTTCAAGTAAATGCAAAAGACTTTTGCAATAGGACATGATATATAGGGCAAACTTTGTAAAAGAAATCATTTACAACAAAAGTGTCCTCGTAAGAGTACTTTTTGAAAAATAAATATGATAAAATGATAAAATAAGCTGAGGAGTAACGAAAATTGTAGTAAAATAATTTTCAACCATGTGACAGCGTGGTTTACAAATGACCCAGTCAAGAAATTTCCACAGTCCATCATCCGAGGGTTAATCCGTGTCAAAACTTGGCGAAAACTTCTAGCGACAAAATGCGCCATAGGAGACCCAGGTCACAATGGACTCGCCATACACAGAGGGGAGCTTGATTTGCATCGATTAGAGGCAGCCGCTGAATTATTAAACGATCGCGTGCGTGCTCGACGAATTCCGTGCACGCGTACCAGCGAATTAGAGGATTGGTACCATTTTTCTCCCAGGTGGTTCCTTTCTTCTTTTTCCTTTTTTTTTCCAAGTCTCCGCGCCGACAAAACAATAACGCGTCGGGATGACAACGAAAACGAGCCGTCGTCGGTTCACCCCGCCTCTTCGGAGCCAGCTTGCACCGCCATTATCACGAATGACGATGCAGACGCGAGTCATTTTATCTCTCGACACGTCTGTCTGGCCGACCTGTGAGCGCGCGGTGAACTAAACAAAAAGGAAAGCATTCCACGCTGAGCGTATATGCTCGCCGTTTGTAAGTTTATTTAGCCGTCCACTGACAAGAAAATCTCGTCCTGCCGTTTATTACTGGGGTGCGGTGGCCGTTGCCAGCAAAGGATGGGAAAAAAAATGGGAAGAAAGAACGTCAATTGGTCTTTACGACTTAACAAGACGGAGCAGAGGTGTCGCGAACGTGACGCGTCAAGCTAATTGATTTATTTCAAGTTCCAGGCTGCTAATCTACGAAGAGATCTTGATCTTCCATGATCCATCGCCTTTCCATGGACAAAGGAGACGATAAGGGAGCATACTAGGGTCCGCGGTGAATTTTGTTGTAATTGATAGGACACGTCCGTTGACGGTGGATAGACGTGACGCAAAGCTGGAATTACGTTTTGGTATATTGGCCTCTCCTTCAGCGAGGACTGTGCTCGCGAGATAAGGCTGCTTGTGTAATCTGAAGTTTCTGGGTCGCGTTGACGTTGCCATTGGATAATTCATTTGCTTGGAAACTGTAAAAATTCAGTCCGTGACTGAATGGTACGAGTTTTTGTTCGGTCACCAGTGTATAGGGTGTTCCACGCGTTTTACAGTTATTTTGTTACAGCGTTCTGCAATTAACATCAGACCAAAATGTTATGCAAATGATATTGAACGTAAGAAAGCACTGCTAAGTCTGAGGACAAGGTCTTCGACATCCTTTTTTGCTTTCACAGCAGCATTCATTTTTTTATAATATCATGTCATAGCTAATATGACAAGTTCAACGATGTATGATGTCATGACTTTGAAACTACATTAAACAATACAAAACATGTTGTATGACAACCCTACATTGTTGCAAGATTTTTAATCGGTCAATGTTGATTTTCGTTGAAGTTCATTCTGAAAGATACACTATTTTACGAATATGTAAAAAAGTTTTTAATATATTCTCTTTCGAGTGTCCATTCTCCGTGAAAAAACAATATTTAAGTTAAAAAAAAAGAAACGTTGATGACTTTTCGACGACTTTCAAAATAATCTTAATCATAGTAATGCAAATAATTGAAACGTTCGTTATAAATAAGACACTTTTTATACCGGCGAAGCTTGCATTCACATCTGCGTGACACCCTGTACACATCACGACGAAAAACATCAATGTACCTTTTTCTTCAAACGATTAATTTATCACGAGAAATTCCTGGTGCGGTGCGGTGTCTTTTATCCAGCGCTAATATATCACATTATGTCCAGGCGTTTCTCGATCGGTTGTCTCGAAATTCGACGGGGTGTCGATCGATCGCAACAGTCGGCCGGTCGCTCGAAATTTCAGTCGAGCAATGGCCGGGGTCCATGCCACCAGTTCGTGTCCACGTATATACCGTAGCCAGGTATTTATCGGCGTTCGATCAACATTCCAGGCGGTGCGTGTACGCGCGTGCGGCGGCGCGCTACGCAATCCGAATCAGCCGCGCTTTATCGGTCGTCAACCGGAAGCTCGCGTTTACACAGACCGCCTAAAGGCGACTGCCAGCGAGGAGGAGGCCGTGCGTATGCCTATCTCGGGCACGATCGATAAAATTCCGTGCGCTGGTCTGTCCGCTAATCACGCATTTCGAGTCCCGAGGCCCCGCTCCAGATTTCGATCGAAGCGCGCACCGCAGACGTTCGCTGCGTGTGGAAAGTGACGCCGATTTCCGCTGGCTTTGCGCCAAATGTGTCGATTACCAAGCTCGAAAACTCGCTGATATATTGTTCGACGAAACGTCGATCCCATTAGTCGATGAATTTCCATCGATTCTGCCTTTTCAAATCTAATCTGCCGACGGGAAATGAAGGTTTTGAGGGAAAGGTTGTACCTGTTGGTGGAATCGATATAAACGAAGTATTCAAATTGAAACATTAAACAGCAACACCGACCGATGTAGAGATTCTTTTTAACCGATACTCCAAATTTCTGCTCAGGATTTTTTATTCAGCTCTCGTTGCTTGTTACACAATTTTTTTTCAGTGTTGCCTATACGCAGTAGCAAACAAAGCTGGAAAATAAGTCCTATGATATCCATTGGCTTTGATTTATCATAAATTTTCCAAGCATAGAAATTATGCGATTTCATAGAACACTCCTCACTCTGATTTTTCACGTTAAATAATATATAATAATAACATTTAGAAAATGATAATAAGTAATAAAAATGGAAATGTAACTGTACGAGCCGAGAAAAATGTTGAGGGACCAACGGAATCGTTTATTCGTCTCGTTATTTCTTTGCTGTAGCGTGTCCCACATAACGAAAAAGTATATCGTCATGTAATACAATACATATTTTAAGAAAGCTGTGAGAATAATTTCCTTTGGTGAAAGAAATTTGGTGAGAAAAAGAAGTATTTTGAAAAAATTGGTTTTAATGTGTAACTGTTAGGAAATTATATAAGATAAACTGTTGATATAGGCTATCCACCTGTAATCGTTCAAAATAATAAATTATAGATGAGTTCTCCAAATTGTTTTTATTTTTTAATCAAATCAAATCACGTCGAGTATGTTTCATAACATACGATGTTCTTCATGACCTGGAAACACTACTAGCGACCCATTTTCACGCCGGATGACGTCTTCCAAAGATTTTGACCCGGACTTCCGGATTTTCGTGCGGCAACGCTGTCGAAATCCGCTCAAGTTTCGCCGTATTTTCGGTAGAACGATCCCGCGAAACTCTCGTTCCCTGAGCAACCCAGTTTTCAAGCGAGACGCTCACTTGCAGCTCGCGTCACCCTGGAAACTGCTTCCTTTCCGTGCCTAGAAGCTCGCACTTCTGAAGTTTAAACTGAGCAACGGACGACGGTTTTAGCGGTCGCGTTTGGAAAGATTCAGCCGCTGGAACTACTGTACCGGTGACTGAAGTGGTGGCTGTTTCAGCTGGATGACTGACAAATGAAGAATTTGCAAGTCTGTTCTATAGAACATTCTTAGCTATGCTGATATACACTTTCAAAATTGAACTCTTTACTATGATTAATTGAATTAAATTCCTACCGATATTCCAACCGATATATTTATTTTTTAAATACCTTGTATCTCGACATTCTTTCTAATTTATATAAGCACCCTTCTCTTTTCATTTTCTCTATTCATTGCTACAATTTTGTAATCTATTTTGCATGATTAAATACATAACGCTGCTTGACACTGATATTAATATACGATGTTTTCGCATAAATGATCTCCATAGGTGCCATATTTCTATCAAGTAAAATGGCATATTTCTAACATCATTAGTTTCACACCAGGGGACAGATCAGATTATACAACTTGCACGATCTGTATTCTAGCTATTAATCAAATGTAAATTTCCAACTGCTTTGTAAAAATTCGCATTTTTCCAAAACACCGATAACGCGTAACCATAATTTCTCTCTCTCAAAATTTCCTTCAGGATGAATTACCTTCGTACAACGAACAACGAAACATTCATCCTGAAATTCCAGATAGGCAGGAGAGACCAAGGAACAGGACAGTGTTAGAATTCACGATGCTTCCTGGCGCGTTTTAACCGCGATCCACGGGACATGCTCGTGGCAGGATATCGAGCGTAGTCCAGAGGAATGGCCAAAGGGAACAGATAGCCTCGAAAACCCCTGGCATGGAGATAAGTAGGATGCCATATTGATTGCGACTGACTCCGGCCGCGGTTGTCGGGAGTTTGAAAGTGAGGAACCGGCCGTTGCCGGAAAGACGGAAGCCGCGAGTGTGTTAGATAAAGATAGAAACGAACCATGAAACTCTCTATGATAGAGAAAGAAAGAAAGAAAGAGAAACAGAGAGAGAGAGTGAAGCAGTTGAGAGAGTATTGGAGAAAACGTATAGACGTTTCCTTCAACGGAAAAGAGACCAGTCTCGACCTAGGAACGAGCGAGCTCGAAAACCAAGGGAACAACTCTGGAGGAGAGAGGCACAGACCGCCGCGAGAATTACCGGATCGATATTAAGTTGTGATAGTTCCCGTTTCGACTACAGAGCGCTCGCGTTTGCGCCCTTATGACCCACCCCCC
This sequence comes from Anthophora plumipes, assembly GCA_951804975.1. Classification (NCBI taxonomy): domain Eukaryota; kingdom Metazoa; phylum Arthropoda; class Insecta; order Hymenoptera; family Apidae; genus Anthophora; species Anthophora plumipes. The sequence goes on along the minus strand of OX638112.1, from coordinate 22,863,936 downwards.
TATCACCGTATGTACCTGTACAGCTGCACCTGGCGACGACCTGACTCCGCGACCTGTGACCCCTAGGCCACGGGTATTCGAATTATATCGAAAGATCGAGCTCGACTTCGATTATCTATAAATATCGCTGACGTCGGTTGAAAGAAGCTACCGTTGGACCAAGATTTTATGGTCAATTCAACGTCATCCTCTTTAGATTCTGAAGAGACTCGCGTAAGGTCACTTCACGGTGAAATATTTCATCCTTTAGAGGAACGGAGTTTTAACTGGCTCGACAGATTTTCCCCATACAGGAAAATCACCTTTTATAATTCACAGCTATGTTGAAAATTTGAAGTCGCGGAATAAAGCTGATCGATCGGCTGCCGTGCACCACCGTAACAAATTTACAAGCATGTTTCATTGATTACCAGTCCTCTCTCCCTCTTCCTACCTGCCCGTTGAATGTTTAAATCGACGGCGGGTGAGTCGTAGAGCGACCGAATCGGCTCGTTCGACCGTCACGCGTTTCCGTCCAAATGGAAACATTTTTTCTACGCGCGCTGAAAGCCCCTCCGGTCACACGTTCTTTACGATCGACGATCGTTTAATAGTTTTAGAATATTTTATTCCCGCTTTTTCCGCCAGGCGGTTCCGCACGAGTTAAGCCAGAGCTGTGATTTATAAAAAGCTACTACGCGTTCGTTGTTGCTCGTTTGCCCGATCCATCGATCGATCGTTGTTGTTGTTGGCTCGATACGAGCGTAAGAAAGAACCGACGTGAAACGTTTTCTCGCAATAACGTGTATTAAGAATCAGAAGCGAAAGGCTTATAAGTAATATTGCCGTCCTGCGAGTTTACCCTCTTCAGCCGGTGACAGCGATATAATGGGTTCTCTGATTGCCTCTATCACACTCGGTTGCGCCACTTCCAGGCTTATCCGCCTACGTTTCCTCTCGCGGAAAATACTGTATCGACACGGGGACCGGAGTTACAACGATACACGCTGTCACGAAGAATCGATGTACCGTGGAAAGTTCGCAAGCTTTCGTGAGAGCAATCTGATTTCACGACACGATCGTGTCCGGCACTGGCAATTTTTGGGCGAAAACGGTTTCGATCTGATCCGGTTATTGGTGGACGTGTGTGTGTGTGTGTGTGTAGTCGAGTGACGAGAGAGAAAACTATTATCACGTGTAAAAAGTATCTGTCGCGTATTTATGATACATTTGACACACGATATTTCATGTATACTCTCTCATTGTGAGGGAATAATTTATAAACCTAGCGCTGTGTTTTTCCGGCAATTCGTACGAAACGTTCAATATTTTATCCTGATTGCGAATAAATCAAATTATTTTTTGAAAAGCGCACGGTTTATTGGACAACGATAACGAACGATATTGTCACTTGTTTTCCATGCGAAGATTGTCGAATTAAAATGTTTTCAATTCCACAAGAATAACTCGCTGCTACGTAACCGATATAACACGTAAAAACAGTTCCCTGTGTTTTCCCATTAATTATTCGTTAATCAAATTAACGTGTCATCATTTACGATTGATTCCCAAGACAAATAATGATCGTTTATTTAAACACGAATCTCTGCTGGCAAACAGAATACTCCGAAATAACTTCTCGGATATGATAATACATGTTAATATAACCGTAACTGTAAACTGTCCGATCGATAAACGTCGTAAACCAACGATCAGTATCGTAGACCTTTAATTCAATCAATCTAGCCAGGTCATCGACAACTCTATCCCCTATACTTTACATCTAACCAAACACCTTCTATACAAGAAATTCAGCTCTCTATGAACTTTATCCAAACTTCATCTAACTAGCAAACACAAAACTCCTTCTACCGGTTCGTTCGTCTGCACTTTATGCACGTGATTTCATTGCTATGGAACATCGAACAACGGTTCCGTGTACAATGTGTTTTCGTATATCGAAAAGCACGAAGCGCGAAGGTGGAGGCTGGCAAACGGAGAACAGATCGGTCGTGAGAAAGCGCCCGATAACGAAAACCGTGATGACAGACAGCTATGTGTGTTCAGGTATAACTGCGTGGGAAGCAATGGGTCTAAGGTCAGGTTGCAATATCGCGCGACCCCTGACTCCGAAATGCTAGAGGGCCGTTGCTGCAGCTGGAGATTTTCAACGGGTGTAATAGAGATTTAATGGACGATGGGTAGCAGATTGTAACGGAGGCTCGTGCAAGGCGAATGCCGAGGTTCCTATTGCCGCGCGTCGAGCCTTTGAGTATAACGGGGCCTGGTGGCGTTGTATCTGAGATTGCCATCTGCGCGCGCCAGAGAGACGTCTATGGGCTCGAATGAAAATCCACGAGCATCCTTCGCGTTAGTACTTTCTCTCGTATTTTATCAGTCAAAGGCGTTGCCAGACCTTGTGTACGAGAGATGATACCTGTCTATTGTTTCATCTCGAGAGTATATAGTTACCCGAGTTACGTTGGCGTTTTATAGTTATATCATTGCTGGATTATGTGGCCTCTCAAGAATGCGAAACGTTTCATCGTCGAACTTTCTGACGATCCTTTCTGTTCGCTGTTTATATGACAAATAACTCAGGGTGAACATTTCTCTCTCTCTTTTTTTTTTTACACGAGCCGAACGAGCTATTCGGCAAACAAATAATCGGAATAGAATCGTCTCTGATCCGCGACAAACGCGCAAACATCGAACGAAACCTCACCTCTCACCAGGGATATTCCGGCCATGGTACGAACAAACAAATGAACGGACGGGTATAGTGTTTTCAGCAGCAACGTGTTAACACACGCGTAACTTACGCCAACTGTTGCTCCCCGACGGTTCAACCTGACACGCCGGTAAACGCCATTAGAATCCAAAACACGATATCGAGTGTCACCGGACCGAGTCTCACGGTCCGCTTGATGTCATCTTTCAGCACCCACGTCAGCCACAATTAGGCGACGACCGGTGCCTAGGCGTCGAGCTCTGCAAACGAACGATCCGTGTACCTTTTTTTCTTTCCCTTTGATTTTTTTGCTCGTTGTCTGCGGAATGCGACGTAGGATTCTTGGTTTCACAGATGTGAATTGTCAAGGATGGTTCAGTGTCATTGCTGACGAATTGGGTGTTAGTCTGATATTTACAGTATGGTCCCTAATAATACCTATTGTAACTAAAATCGACTGTGATAATATGGACATTGGGTATGGTAGCTTTTTTGTTGGAAATTAGTGTAACAGAACCAAATTGAAAGGCTGGATTAGGTCAAAAATGACTTTGACGAAGAATCGGTGGCTGATTGGTTATTCATAACTGTAAGTATTAAGTCGTGTAACTTAACAACTTAACACAGAAATCTCAAAAAGTTTCAACGGTGAACTTAATTAAATTACTTATACAATCGATTTGCGAATGAATAAAAATCCAATATTTCATATCACACAATCCAATATAAATTAATACACCAGTTGGAAAAATTTTTAATTATAGCAATTTCTGGTTGGATTGGATTGGAACAATCTCAGAGTGCATTTTAATTTTCCATAACTGGATTTATCTCTGCCTTAACATAGACGAAATGGTAAAAATTCTGATTCGATAAAAAGATTTGAAACTATTGGATGCACTGGATAGTTACTTTCTTACACAAAGGGAATGATGGTTGCCTATCAGTTTATAGTCAGACATTCAACACGAATGAACTACACTCGCTATAAATTATGTCTAATTTGAATAAGATGCGACAACGTGCATCGACGAAGTGGTTCGTGCAAAAACTCGTGGAAAAAGAAGCGTGCAGGCGATCATGAGAGGTCACTGCTTCCTGGAGGGCTGCTTCCACGTCGTCATCGCTTCCTGTGTTTACACTGCACCGTCTTGACGTCTCGTTGGCCCTCAAACGTGGTCGCCGGCGCTGACAAGTTGTCAGTGTGCCTCTTCTGAATGTTTTCCGATGGGGGACACATGGTGGCCGTGCATCGTCGTAGACTAAACTTGCGCTCTTATGCTTACCTCGGCCTCTTCTCTCTCTCTCTCGCTCTCTGCCACCACTCTCATGACCGTTCCGCTGGTTGTTTTGAAGAAACCGAGTCGTGGTGGAACGCCTTCTGGCCGGAGCACGATTCGCAGAAACGGATACACACGTTGCACCCTCGCTCACTTGGATATATATTCGATGCCACGAGATGAACCTAAAGAGAGATCTCGTTCCTGGGACTCTCGACTCGGGGGAGTGGCTTGTTTCCAGGCTTGTTTGTACAACGTTCGACATACTTTTTGTCGGATTAAAACGCTCAACTCCTGGAACTAGTTGACGGGCTCGAGATATATTTACCACGTGACTTCGAATTCGTGACATTCTTTCTGAGCAAAGAGTCGTAGAAAGAAACTTCTTAACGAGTGTAAACGTAATTACTGTAACAAACTTCGTTACACTTCTCGTAGAAGTGTACATCTTATTTTTACTTTATCTTTAACGACGATGCTTCTGAAGGGAGATCGAGTACCGGGGTTGAAGAGAAGAAACTTCAGTTGAACGAGAAAGAGAGAGGGTAGGTGAAAGGTGTTGTAGGGTGGGTGAAATAAAAAGTTGCGTTATTGCTCGAGGTTGGCGACGACCACGGCATCAGAAGTAAAATTTTAATCGCGTTAATTAATTATTCCCGGTAGCGTCCGTATTTTCTTATTCCATTAGCGCGTCAACGAATACCGTTTACGGGAGGCGAATAACGATTTTGCTTTTTTCTTTTCCTTTCCACCCGCCATTGCAACTTTTACCAGCGAAGCCGCTCGAAAGAATGCGCGAGTTATTCCTCACGGAGCCACCGCCGTGCCCCTCTTCCCTTCTTTCGCGTCAGGGGAACCGACATAAACTTATGTTAAATTCGTTAAAAATTTACACCGGGTATCGGTGCAGGCCGCGAATACTATTTACTTCCTTTGCCCGTTTGCCTGTTTCGCGCTACTTCAGGAAACTCCATCGGAGGAACGAGCGAAATTTTAATCGAGAAACTTTTCCCAAACGAGTAGCTAGTTGGAGATCGTTCTCTCAGCGAACGGATAATGCCACTGACCAATAGGTGACTCTGATTTTTCTAGTATCGGCTGGACGATAATTACTCGTGTGGAATTAAAACTTGGAAATTTGTCACATGTTCGAATAACGGAATTATTGTTCTAATATTATTTAATCTTTTCATGTCCACGAACTTTTCTTGATTCTGACAAAATATTTGCTGCGGAGTAGATATGACAGTATTGCATACACGTTAATTTTTAAGAAACGGAGCAGTCGAATATCTTTTTGTTAAATTCGAAAGGAAAAATTCGTCGAATTCATTTGAAGATCCTCGGTAATTTTCCAGGTGACACTTCAAATTTTTTCTAGGAGAAAATGTCAGAAGGAAAAGTTACACAGATTAAAAATAAATTTTCTTCAGGTACATTTGAAGATTGGTAGTTTTTCAAATAGTACCTTGAATTAAAAATCGGTTATGATATAAAAGATTATATGAAAAAATCACATTTAGAATAAAATGTGAAATGTATTCCTCGTCATCTACGTTGAAAATAAAAAATTCAATTGCATAATTTACTAATTTAATATTTTTCTAAACATTTTTTACGATTACTATCCGTACAAATGATTAGGTTTTCAATTCCGACTAGGTGTGGGAAAAAGGTTGCTCATAACTGCTCTACACCGCCATTTACCTCCCGCAATCCTGAATAAACCTTCTCACTCACTCCTCCTCGACCCTCAAAATTTCAATCCTCACACCATACACACCCGAATGACCACTACAATAAATCCCTCCCGAAGGAACGGCCTAAATCCCTCCATATACCTTCGCCCATATTACCCAAAGAGACACCCATAACCGACGACAAAAGAGCCAAGTAGTAGGTTCGCTTCTACTGGACGATAATGGCAATTACGTTCTATTTCAACCATGCGTACACACATATACATTCACTCTGACGTTGAAGTCGTTCGTTGTAAGCTCAGTTCGCACGGTTAATTGGGGTAATTTCCCCGGGACCAATGTAAACGCTGCGTCGTTATCTCTATCGAGGAGACTCGACGTGTTACAAGCTTTCACGTAACTAGAATGGCATGACCGAGGGATCCGCCATTGTATGCTATGGTTTCTCTTGGAAACGGACGCGCGTCTTTCGAAGGAAAGTCTTTCAAGCGCCTACGCATCCGTGTGCATCGGCCTTGTTTCGAAATCTGTACCGGTTCCTCCACGGAAGCAACAACTTCGCCCGAGATGGCTGCCATCTTGCCTCAGGACTCGTGAAACCTCGTGAATGATGCCTAGGATAACGTATCTCTTAATTAATTCCGCGTTAAAGCGGTTGAATGCTCGCGATTTCTCCGTAGCAACAGAATCGAACGTCCGCGGTTGGCATTGTTGCGTGATCTACGTGGCTAGTTTGACAGGAAGTTGCGTACAGAAATTGGAATCAGGTTTCCAGTTAGGAGTATTCGTTACCGATGTCAGACGCCGGTAACGGGATTTTGTTGCACGGAATAACTCCATTGTTGCCACTCGAGGGAACTTGATTGATAGTTACAATTAATACTGTGCTCCAATAACTTCTGCTAGAAACGCTCCTCTGATGCAATTACCCACCCTTTATGGTTACGTAAACGCGTAAAGGATACGTGCAGTTCCATACTCATTTGTTCACAATGCTTTTCTTTTATTTTCTGAAAATATATAATTTCGCTTATAATTCGAGCCGCGATATAGAGAGATCGTAAAATTGGTTAGGCGTTAAAGTAAACATATTTCATTCAGTGTCGATATATATGGAAGGAAAAAATTCGTACTCAATTTATAAGGTCTTTAACATCTTAATTTCCCTACTCGTGGTATATGCAGATAGAAAAAGCAAAAAGATTGTGTAATTATGGACAAAGAAAGAAATTCCAAATATTTTGTATAGTAATTAATATTCACATATATTCCATTTGCAAAATGAAATACCACTTACTGATTGAAATATCAGATATTTCAAATATTTACTAATTAAAGGTTTCATTTACGACTTCACTATATCCTTAGTCCGAACTATAACCAAGTTCGAAGAAGAAGTCGAGAAATCAACTTACTCTATAGAATATATTTAAAAAATATAGCTGTTTAAAAAAAATTTGCTGGATATTTAAATAAACAGTCAGATATACTATTCATGAACAGATACTGATGACAACATTAAAATATACAAGATAGGTAACCTTAGAATCACTTGAAAAAAAATGTTCTCAGTTATACCTAATTTTACAGCACAACAAAGTTTAAAGATTCTTGATGAGAAAACTAAACAGTTATCACAGAGGTGTTTACAGTGAACTCCACGATATTCACCGCACAAGGGCAAAGAATTAAAAGAAACAGTCGTGAAACATGTTTCACTCGAGACGATTAATAAGGCAGCTAGTGGAATAAAAAAAAAAAAAATTGTTACAGCATGTTTTAATAGTTCCCGTGAAGAGGGATTTCAATCCAGTGCTTTTGTTGCTCGCCGCTAAAAGTTGGAGCATCCTGCAGGCGGCGGAACGTTTGAAAAGTTTAATTGGTGATGTTAACGTTAAAGCGTTTCTCCTGGATCGTAACTCCGCCGGTTTTCGTGGCGTTCCAAGCGATCCCAGTATTTCCGCGGTATATACACGAGCTCCTAGAACAAGGAGGATACTAATTCGTTGCTTTATCCGTGGAACGGGACACGCCGCAGATCGGCGTTGTATCGTTTTGTCTCGGGTCAATTGCACACTACCCGGTTCTGTGCATGCGTCTTGCATGGTTCTACATTTCTCTTGCTTCGAAGATCGTTCCTCTTCGGTGGTTGTGGTCTGCAAAGACGGTTAACTCGAGCCAGACACCGGTTCGATGCAAACGTGTACACTGACCGATACGTATTGCACCTGGTGTATCCGTTAATTAATTTCACTGGAGTGTGTACGGAACGAAACTGCGCGAAGTATTGAAAAGTAATCAGGTACGGTTTGGTATGTTCATAGAAACGTTTACTACTGATTGCACAAAGCTCTTTTTTAGAATATTTAGAAGAATATAAGAATATTTCAATGAATATTTATCGATATATTTTATCATGTATGTACTAGGCATAGAAATAAATCCCTTTCGATTTTTGGATACAAAGTTTTATTAAAAAAAAAGTTGGAACAGATCGATCATTTTATTATTCTTAATGATCTTTTGCCATTCTTCTGGCAGCTTATGAATATTTCAATTTCAATGGCGCTGTTTATACAATTCCAGTCGGAAAGAATGTATCTCCTAACACTTGATATTCAATTAAAGCTACCAATTAGGTGATTAATTCGTGTTTCACAGGTATAAAAGACACTAAATGTAAATTATACCTAATGGTTGAACAAATCAATAAATAAACAATAAATAAAAATGCTTCATTCAAGGTGATTCTCAAAATTATTCCAATATCAAGATTTTCTTTATTTAATAGCCTTCGTGTTTTACTAGAATACTATAGATATTTCTAAAATATCATATTAGAAATATAATAAATCAACGAAGTTGTAAAATGTGTATCATTCAGCATAAGGTATATTTCACAAGAGAAACCTATCCCTACGTTTCCTTCGTTTCAGATCGATTTTGTGCGCGTTGCACGATACATAATGCAAGTGGTTTATAGCTAGCTCGGTGTACACTTGTGTCACCGCGGCTAAATTAAATATAATAAATAGAATTCTAAGCCGATGGGGGTCCATAAGGACGGGGTGTGCACCCTTAGGGGTAGCATAGTGTGCCCACTGTGGTACCCCCTTCATTAATTACAGTCACGAGGGGCCAATATGCCAGGAATCTTGGATACTTTGGACCCATGCTCACTGAACGAACCCCGCAGCTGTCAAATCTACTCTGCTTAGGGAAGGATGATGGATTTTCGCGAAGTCGGTGCACGCATTCACTGGCCGTCGACGGAGCATGAGGTGGAAGAGCTTTCGACGCTTTTCTACCGGTGTCCATATTTCCTGAACGACGCCACTTTAAGCGATGCTTTGAGAGCTACCATTCTAGTAATCTGATTCCATCAATTTCGAAAATGTTTGTCGTAAGTCTAACGCAAGAGCCGCTTAACAAAATGGTGGTACATAAGTGTATACCAGTTGTATCGGTTCGAAATTATTCCCTTACGAATCAACGTATCGTTTACAATTTATTTCCATCTGTCATATACTTGCGTATCTACGATCATTTATACAGGGTCTTCCAATGAGAACGATAGAATTTTGAATTGAAATGAAACGAAAGGTGCGGGAGATAATTTAGTACTCTCTGCTTTATTTTAAAACATACGCGATGACATTATACATGGAATACAATATCATGTAAATCAAATTTTATTCATATTGAAATAAAGCAAATTAATAAAATTAATTGAAATTTTTTCCAAAGTGGAACTTTTATTCTTCAAACATAGAATTTGTGATTGTACTGAATATTTTAAATGATCATGCTTGATATTACGGCTTAAATCAACGATTTATAGTTTATATAGGTTTATCCAAATACGACGCCTAGATATTAGACTTGTATAATGTTTAGAATTCAAAGTTCTATCGCGTTTCTTGTAAGGCTCTATAAAAGTTTGAGAAATGAATCGTTTATAAACATTTGTTCGTTAAAATTATCCTTCCGACTCCTAACCAATATTCAACCGAAAGTTCGCCTAGAACAACCGTCTCAATAATCTAACGACAATGATTTCACGGGTGTCCCAAGAGTTACACGAACCCAATTAATTTACGCCTGGCCAGAACGATAATCCGTAGGATCTCCGCGAGCACGTAACCGAATTGCCGGTAATATGGTAAGTTTATACGGTTGGATGTACTCGAACGGGACCCCTCGATCTGTCCCAGGTGGAAAGACCGACTGGTTCCACGCCAATGGGCATTATACGGGACCTGACAGTCAGGCCGCGGCGTGTTGCAGTGATTAATGCTAACTGCGAGCTACCCTTCTCCGGACTATTGCCATCCACCCTCTCGCTCGCCCGGTAACAGATGTACCCCCTATTAATCAATCTGATCCTCCGTTCCTGCTCGCGCTGTATCGCAGTCGGCTGTTCTGCTCTAGCGTGTCATCGCTCAACCCTTCTAGCCCTTTGCGTCACACGTTATGTTCCACTTCGAAACTGATCTCCGCGTTACGTCTTTCGGTTTTGTGTATTGGAACCGTCCGTCTCCTTTGGTTTCTTTTCATAACAATGTCGATACAACTTGCAGAATCTTTTGTAGCCTGCGTAACTCTTACTTGTATCAATTACAATTGATAATCATACGTTTTCACTAAAATAGTGAATTTTAGTAGAACTTTAACGATGATCAGGTACGCATTGTAGCAACGCATTTACATTATTTAAACTTATTGTGAAAATGAGACATTGCTTTCAAGCAGAATTCTGTTTGGTGATGTGAAGTTCATTTCACAGTGGATGGATTCGTTAATAAGCAAAATTGTCGTATCTCGTGTTATTCATGAAAAATCTTTACACTCACAGAAAGTCACTCTTTAGTGTACATTTTCGGCTAACGGAATAATTGTGAATACCAACCAATGTTCAGTGATATTTTATAATCCTAATTTCTTACGTTTTATTAAAAAGAAACATGTAGGCATGTAAGTTGGATGAATATTAATTAGATAGATAAATTGAAGTAACAGAGTGAGATGCAAACAATCAGTGAACAAGATAAGGTACACCAGAAGAAGCCAGTCAAATAAAGAGACATAAAGATAAATTCACTCTCAACCTCTTCGTCGTTCCACCGTTTTATCATCGACCTTTCCTACTCCCCTTTCAACCACCATCACCACGAAAACCCCTCCTATCATATTAATTAGCAAAAAGAAACTGATCCTCTTCGCAGTCGAAATTAAAAGACCTTGGAACAGCAGGCTACGCCCGAGCGATTTAACGCTTTTTAGGACAGTGTCGAGCTACTATTGGCGTTACCACCACCTTTTCTGTCATCCCCTCTTCGGTGAACCAACATTGAAACCAGCAGCCGTCGTCTTCTCGCTTCGTAGTGAGTTCCTTTATCGCGCATAATGTCACGCTTGACAATGCGTGTCCCCGTTCGATATCACGCCTTCCACCTGATGATAATAAATGGCCGCGATTAATTGAATAATGGAAAGAGCGTAATGAGCCGTCGCGGAAGGGCGAAGAAGGAGGAGAGGGGAAGGGCTGCTTTTCACTCGAAGGGGCCAAGTGCGATCACCAGCGGTGTGTACAGCTACCCCAGTTACCGTCCCCCCGAGCAGCCGCAATATTTTTCGCGTCCATTAAGCGCGGCAAACCCCGTGCGAGGTGGTAGTTTTTAAGTGGAGGGTGGAAAAAAACGTCTTACGGTCGCAGACCCTCCGCCTTTCCTTCTTTCTATTTTTTTTTCTTCTCTTTTCTTTTCATCCGAGCGTTCCTCTCTTTCGCTGCTCCCCTCCTCACCCCTCTCGCTTGGCGTTGTCGAGGGGTGAAAAAGAAAATCGTTTCGTTCTGAGCTTCCGCGACCCGGACGTGTTTCTTATTTCAAGCGTCGTTAGTTAAGATAAATTCATCCGCGGTTATTAAGGATTATTGTGTCGCCAAATTGCGTTCGCGGAATTATAACACCGTTCGAGCCAGCTCATTAAGTCGACGTCGTCGAAGGGGAGAGGGTGGATGGCAACGGTACCGAGGATCCTTTGCCAGTTTCTTTTCCAACGAATTAGGGGATATTCTAAACGGTGAATTTTAATTGGTGCCGGATATCGAAAGGAAGGTGTAGAGATCCTCGAAGTTTGTGTTACAAACGTGTAGAGCACGACGCAGACGATTGAAACGAGCGTTTCCTTCCGCGAACGCATCCGTGTAATTATGTTTCACGCTGGAATTAGTATCCCGCCGCATTCTTGGCGGGAACGTTAACGCTTCAAACTTTAATTACGGATTAAAGGTGGAGAATCCGGCGGATCTCCCGTATCAGGGCTCGTCGACGAGTACAGGCGACGATGAAGGACGAGAACGAGCAAAAGGGTGAAGCAAATGGGGTGGAGCGAAAAAGTGAAGACAGAGAGAAAGAAAGAAAAAAGGAAAAAAAAGGCAGGAAATCATTCTCCGTCAACTAGCAGGTAGCTAAAGAGAAAAAAAAAAGGAAAAAAGGAAGAAGCAAAAAAAAAACAAGAAAGAACCGACGGTGGAGCCGAGAAACTTGGAAATCACGATAATCACGTCACATTCTCACGGTGCGTCAGCGCGGAGATAATTAATTGGAAATTAGCGGCACGGGTGCCGCGGGGTTAATCTGATATAAGCCACTCGGTGAAACCTCGCAACAGGCCCTCTCTCTTCCTCCTTCTAACCTTCTCTCTTGCTCGTGTCCCCTCGTCGTTCCTCGTCGTCGAGGGGCCAACGTTGAAAGTGGAAGAAGCAGAGAAGCGTGCAAAACTTTTGAAATTCCGCCCGTGAGCACGAGGAATTGATTACGCAGCGGCGTGGCTCGCGATAAATGGTAGTTAACGGAGCCTCTGCTCGAGGTAGATAGCGACGAACCGCGTACACCGAGGACCCGGTACACGAATTCTTTACAACTGTTTGCCGGTCGCAGGGTTGCGCCTTGCATCCCCATGGACGAGATAGAACACGCACCAGCCTCGCGTTACCGGTCCAACGTAACCCTTTCCACTTCACTCGTGGCCACGAACAGCCAGCATCCTCTTTTGTCGCCCAACCACTCCAGACTCCTCTCTTCTTCCTACTGTGAAAGTGCTACTCGCCGCGGACGTTGATTACGATTAGGCTGTCACCGGAGCCTCTGGTGATCGTAGGGTGAATACACCAACTGCGAGGGTCGACGACAATTCTCGTCGAGCTTCCTTTGTACCCCGTCTGCGCCTGGTTTTTCTGACATTGAACAGCTCGTGATTTTTATGGGCGAAACCCTTTTGTCGTGCTACCCGGACAATTTTCATCGTGCATCTAAGATTGGAACAAGGGTGATATGAAGTGGTTGAGGTGCACTTTTATGGAGATTGGGTAAATTGTTTTCTTTTTCTTTTATATAAGATACAGGTGTGTTAGAAGAGGTTTGTCCAAACGGGAAAACGAATGTGATTATTAACCTTTTGTAATCTATAATATTTTCGCAATTTTGTTTCAACCGGTCCGCGATATATTTGCAATTTTATTTTATTTTATTGTATATGTACATACATTCTCGTTATTATACTAGATTTAAATATTGTTAATTATGTTGGAGATGTTATTTAAATTATTATACATTTATATTTATATTATGTAACGAAAAATACTTTTAGAATAACTAACATCGCTTTTATCATAGGACTGCAAAGGGTTAGACAGCGTGGATTGTCAAAAATCATTATGTAAATGTAACACTTAATATTAAGGTTAATTATGCGCAGTGTAGTTTTCGTAAGCTATACTTTAATTATGTATACTCTTCGTCATATATACTTTTTTTGTAGGTATTGGTATACAGGCAAAGCGTATATATGTACGTCTTTCGTAGACAAAGGGTTAAAGGTTAATCTTTCAAACAAACGAAAATCAAGTTCCTCAAATGAATCGTACCATCACGTTCTCCTATCGATCACCGATTCACCAATCCCGCTATCGGAAACCGAGCAAACCGCTTGTACACGTTCGCAAACCGTCCAGAAGAATATCCCTTAGAACCGAGCAAGAGTCTCGGCAGCGTCGTTCATTAGTAACGAAGGAAGAAGTCAAAGTGAAGGGACGAGGGCTCAGAGCGCCTGTGCGGTGGGCGCGCAGGTAATGGCCCTAATCCCAACGTAATTACTCCCGTAATTGCACAAATTCAATTTGTATGAAGCCTCCCCGTTTCCGTGTAACCCATATATCTCCCTGTCGCGACTGCACACCTACCTGTTCGCATCGTCTCCGGTGGATTTCCAAATCATAGGTTCGCTCGACGAGTCGGCTAATGGAAAAGAGGAAAAGAGGTGGTTTACCCGGCTGGACCGAGACGGTGGAACAGAGTGAAAGAAAGATAGAGAGAAATTGTCGAGCGAGAGAAGCAAGAGGAACTGAACAGTACAGAGAGAAAAGAGAAGGACAGTAAGGACCATTAATGGGCACGGAGAATGCGGTTTCAATTATTGTCGGTAGGGGTTTGAGTAGCCGTTTCCATTCACGATACCCACGGCTCTCCAGCCGAGAATTATTCGTGTGTAGTTCATTGGTCGTGCGTTCGATTGCATAACCCTCAATTTTCAACGGACGATTTTGGCCTGACGGGGTTCGATTATTACGAAAAAGGAAGAGAGCCTTCATTTCCGTGAGGGAGAAACATGCACCGGTCGTGGATCATCCAGTATGCCCGGGCAATCTTGCGGCTGCTCTTTGAATCTCCTCCGATAAGGTCGAACAGGCAGAGGCCACGAAATTGTTCGTGTATCAATTTCACGTATACTTACACCGATGATTTTAATATCACTGGATTAACGCTGGTATCGTGCCGGATACGTGCTTACAATGTGAACGTGCGGTTTGAAAAAAAGAGAAAGAGAGGGAAAACGTGTGTACACACCGATCGATGGAAAATATCGAACAAGAAATTCTTTTCCTTCGTTTCATCGCAGTTAAAAGCGACGTCATTCGTCGTTGGCAGCCAGCCAGGCAACACCGTAACGAAAACTATCAGTGATCAGCGATTTCCGATGCTTCGCTCGAGCCAAGCACAGTTCAGATCAGAAACAAAATAATTGGTGGGTGGGGAAAAAAAAATCAGACCTCGACGAAGGGCGTAAGTACGGCCTATTTATTAGAGGGCACACGATTCGATGGCAATCTATCAGAGGGTTAATCGTGCGTCGAACGTTCCGCCTGCTTCTCTCGCGACTGCTACGTTACCACTACGAGGAAGAAACTTCTCGAATCAGGGTTACAGGGTTCAGGGGACGAAGAAAGTATTTCTCAACGGTTTCAGGCAGCTCCTCTCTCTCTCTTTCTCTCTTTTTGTCCCTCTCTCCCGTGGTTAGTATAAAAGTTTCAGTGAAATTACGGGATTCTAATTCGCCCGGGGTAGAGGGAAAGTTTTTGGCGCTGGAAACGCCATTAAAACTCGGCCGTGTTCCGGAGCCAACGTTACAGACACGCGTGTATCCGTGATTACGGGCCAAGGAGGCGTATCTCACCGAGAATGATGGATCGTCCTTCATAACTTACCGCCCTCTAGACAGATAATACACAATACAAATCCAGCAATTAATGGCGACGATTAGCTTGCATAGAATCCGACACGCCTGTTCGTATTCGGGATGAACAAAAACCAGAGGGTTTCTCGTTGCTTATACGCGAGAGCTATTCACACGACAAAGAGCCTCGATTATTTTCGTTGGACGTCCATGAAGAATAGTTCGCTCGTGTATGGTCTCTTTTCTTTTTCTCCCTTGGTTTCTTGGTTAGAGAACCCCCTTTTAGCATTTCCCCGCGACAAGGACCACACCGAGTGTGGATTTCGAACAGGTTTGCTCATAAATCATACGGTCACCAGAGAGGAAAAGTAGCTCCTAGTGTAACGAGCATATTGACCGGCTGATAACGATTAATAACAATTTATCGCTGGCGAAATTGATTCGTTTCATAATTAAAATCCAGAGCTTTTGTGGGGGTTGAAATTGAATCGATGCGGGCACCGCGGCCCGATTTCAGCCGGATATTACCGGCTTTCATAAATATCGACGTGGTTGCCATGCGGTCGCGGGACGAGTCTGCTTCAAAGCGAACAGGCTTTCGTATTCTTAAAATAAAATAATTTATCGTACGAGGATAGCGGTGTGGTACATTAACGTGAATACATTTGCACATCGAGAAGGATTGTACAATCAGACACGTTGAAACGATAAATCAAAACTCTCGGGAAGACTTGATAACTTCGAAGATCAGGTTCGTAAGATCTAATATTCAGATACGTAGGACTCAATGAGATTCAATATATACCACGTAATCAGAAATTTCTTTTGTAATTCTAATCACAGTTTCTTTCGTGGAAATAATTTTCATGTAGCGATGTTATATTTTCAAGTTTACTTTTAATAAATCATCTATTAAACTTGCTTCTGTCCCGTTATTTGTCACGTATCTCGCTGATGAACAATTTTGAGCACGACGACGAGACATCGGAGAACGGTTCCTGGCTTCGATCCAACGTTATTGTCTTTTCGACCGATCGACCGGCGGCGTTGCAAGGAACTGAGAGGCCACCAATTCGGAAAGTACAATCCACCGAAGGCCAGGGGTCCATTCTTCATGGACAAATGGGCATGGCGTTTGCGAATGAAGTACGAAATATCGCTTTTGCCCCCATTTCCTCGAACGGTCTAGCCGTATTTGCAATTACGTGATCGACCTTCGCCCCATTCCAATCCATTAAGTCACGAAAGGGGGGTGGGGAGGGTGTGAATTTGCGCTCGCCTTGTTACGCGCGAGCATATGCCTAGGAGCTTGTAACCGAAAACTAGACATTGTCGATCGTCTGTGACGTATTGCGTGTAAAAGCGTGATTAATCGGCGCATGTTTACAGGGCCATTCGGAAAGTTGAACGCCTTGGAGCCGATTCAACAGAGAATAGGCTTTAGAATTTTCGTAGGTTAGAAAATTAACACGTGATCAGAGCAGTTGGGAAAGTATGAAAGGAAATAGTGTTTCAAAGAACATATGAGAATATTTAATTAGAGAAAAATAGAAGAATTTTGTATTTATTCTACCATTCGTAAATATTTGCTTGTCTACCTTTTAACCTTTATTCAACGATTAAATTAAAGGATTAATAAAAAAATTTACTCAACCACTTATATATATATTTGTCCATCTATTCTTTTTTCCTTTATATTCATTCATGAGCGTTGGGAAACGAGTTAAATTCTTGATTTCCTTCTTGAGAACTAGTTAGATAAATTTTCTTTTGAAAACAAAGAACACTATAAATAAAGTAGCTAACCAAATAAACTTTAGTGTGTGAATGTACGAGTACCTAACAATGATTAGAATTAATTCATTTTGTTCAAAAGATATGTCTATATCTTAAGTCTAATTCATTAATAAATGAATGTTCAATGTAGAAGGTAACTGCGTTTAAATAACAAGTACAGTGGCATTGTTTTATTAACTCCTTGACTTATAACTTTTTCTCCTGACTATGCACCTAAGTGTCTGGTATCCCAAAAAAAATGTATTTATTTTATAACACATTTAGTAATCTTTTTATAAATTCAAGGGAAAGAGAATTAAATCACTAAACTGGAATCTATATCACTAGTCTGTCTCGTTGTTACAAGGCAAAGGATTAAGAAACAAGTGATGCCTTTAATAAAGAAAAAAAGGCAGTACTTTACAGCCAAAATAAATTCACCCAGCCTTAAAGCAATAACCGAAGAATTATCCATAATGTCAGCTGAATTTACGGCAACCCGATTGTCCCCCAGCTGATCCAAGCACTCTGTCACCTAACCCCCCCGCAAATATACAATAGCTCTGGCTAATCTATACAGGCAGCCATGTTATTCGTCATAAGAGGCAGCGAACATGTGCGCGAGGCTGCCCGGTTACCGATCCGAGGATGAAGACTCGTACGCATAATCCTCACGCTGATACAGCGTATATTACGGTGGATAGGAGAGAAATCGAAGGACGGTTCGAGCGATCATCAATTACACAGTCTGGGACTGGTTTCTCTCCCTCTGCATAAGCCAGCCGTAATCGATGCAATATTAATAAACCGCGATTAGCATGTGCGAAAAATGGATCGTGAACCGATCATTCGTGTGATTAATGATCCCGCGGCGCGCGCTTGTATCTACCGTTCCACGGCCGCTTTCGGAATCCACTGAATCGTCGAATCGTAAAATTAATAAATGACTTCGATCGACGGGAACCGATACACGTTACCGATCATGGTGCACGCGTCGTGTGTTTAATATAGAACCACGAATTAATATCGATCCATAGGCACCGTGTTTCATGTCTATCCGTTGATCATTACTCAGTGATAATTCTAACCATGACTTCGTGTTCCTGGTATTGGTTTGTCGAATGATTGTGTTGTTACCAGTTGTATTAGATACGGCGATAATAGGTAAGGGACCTGACTGTGTATAAACTTAGTCATCAAGTATTTCAGGGTCCCTCGAGATTATATTTTATCTAGAATACACTTTATGACAGGTAAACTTTCCTTCACTTTTCAAGATAGAGGTGTACGCTCTGTCTGACATGTTCATTAGCAAAATCATGCAATACTTCTAACGATTAATATATGTCACGTAGTTGGTAATTAATTAGTCGAATGCCGTAGAGGTCAGCGGAGACTGGAACTAGTAGAAACTTGTCAGTGGCGCCACGGTGGTCATCGGTGATCGGTGACGGCCAGAATTAATTGAGGCACATTTGTAAAAATGTCAACACCGTTAGTAATTACAGTCACGGCAAAAAAGATCATTCACGCCATTCTATCTTTCAATAAGAACTACATCAAACGCGTAAAAATTGATACACAAAAAAAAAATCACTCTCGTTTGTCAAACATCTGTAAGATTACCTCAAAAAGCCCCAAAAATTTTCACCGAATCGCACGAGAGAGAACGAGAAGGGTAAACGTGTAACAGCCGTGGAAGGGATCACGGGGATTCCGAAAACGAGGGTCAAAATGACGAATCCGTGACAATCAATTACCGAGCTGGACAGTGCCAAAGAGAGCGAAATTGAGAGAGAGAGAGAGAGAGAGAGAGAGAGAGAGAGAGAGAGAGAGAATTTCAGTCGATATGCGCCTAATCCTGGATTCAGGAACCGATGCAATATTAATAACCAGCGATTAACGTGCCCGCCAAAATATACGTTCCTATTATTCCGACCATAGCAGGGATAAACAAGATTCACCGGCTCTCTTTCCGCGATCTGGCCACGTCGTGATCCCCAACGGGCTCGTGGCAGTTTATACGTGGGTGGGGCAGTGAATATCGAGCACGCACACGTGCATCGTATCGCTCGGTTCGCACAGTTCTAAGTAGGGATTACCGTGGACGGTGAAAGGAAGAAAAGGAATGGTGAGCAAAGGGACGGCTGGAGGACCTGTAGTCTTGTTCCCCTGACCGACCCCATCCGCCGGTGTTCCGACGATTTTTTTCGCCGCGCTGCTCTGAGCACGTCCGTAATGATCGGGACGAGCACCTACAGCGCATGCAGAATCGTCTTGACAGGCTGGAAATACATTTCGTGTTGGCCCCTTTTTCACCTGGCCTGAAACGTATACACTCGCGTACACCAGTGTTCAAATTGATTCCGATTTCGACTTGTCTTGGGAATTAAACGAAGGAAAGCTACATGTGCCTTTTCGTTCAACATATAGTTGGCTGAACAAATTATACATACATTAGATAAGTGTTTGCGTTTAAAAAGTTCTGGAATATACTCGCGAAGGATCTAGTAACGAGAATTAATAATATCAAATGTGAGCCAGCTTCGTATTTAAAAATGTTTAAGTGTAGTTTATAGTATTATATAAAGGTTAGATCTAACACAGATTTATAAATTTATTCAAATGATATGTAATTGATTCCAGTGTCTTTTTATAGTACTCAGAGATCACGATACAGCGATAAAGTCATTGTTTGACGTCAAACGTAGTCATACACCTCTTGTCAGATCGATCTCAGTTTTGATCCATGTCATGACTCGACTGTCTACTCGGACATTAGCATACAGCGTAATTGTGTTGAAATAAAAGCAGCTCAGAGAGGCAACCTCCTCGACTTCTATTTTGATACCAACCCCTTTCGAGCACGTTTCAAAGCGACAAAACGCATCGCTGATTCAGGGTTTGATCGCTGTCACGACTGGACGATCAGATTTAACCATCATTGGACAGTGTGATTAAGAGAGAAAGAAAAAAAGAGTAAAATAGCACATGGAATTCCGACGGGGACGAAGATTCTCTGCACCAGACTCTCCAGGATCTTTGAGCAGGACTTTGATACCGGAATTTCTGGCGCATTTCGATGGTTTTCTTTTGTACGGTCGACTAGGTCGATGGGAGATTGTCTCGCTGCGACTGCCGTGTATTTCTCGGACGATCTCGTATCGAGCCAGTGGACCGTGTGAAAGGGGCCTATCTGCGGTCGCCTGTTTGGTGGTTGGATTGATTGTTCATTGGACTCTGATCGTACGAGCGTGTGAATGACGCCGGAGTATCTTGTACAGATTTCTTCTTCCGCTCTTTCTATTATTTTCCACCCTGTATTTTTTTTTTTTTAATTCACCTCAATAGGATAATTACAATTTTAATCGAATTTATAGGATTGTTTCGTTCCGTAGACGCAATCGGTCATTGCGATAGGATAAGCTAGGCAACCAATCATATTTCATGCGTTTTATCCGATTAATTATAGCCAGCTTTCCGACCGGTCAGTCGTAAAGAATGAAGCTTTCCAATCTTGCCTCTGAAACGGTAATCTAAAGCGATACGCGAGTAGAAATCGTCGAAAAGTCATTCCGCTTTCGCTTCTTTTCCCTCGGTCAAGCTAGCTCGTTTATCATCGGTTTAAGCCGCGTGCGTTTGCAGTAAATTGCACTCCACACTGCACCGTCATGCCAGACGGTGATATAGCGTTTTCCCGCCTTGCTACCGCCAATCAATGCGCCGGAAATTGACCGTCTAACGGCCGTACACGGTGCGTGTACTTTCTTTGTACCTCGTTTTTCCCAGTCAAACGCAAGGTGTTCGAGCGATGCTTTACAGGTGTCCAAGCATCGAACATCCATGTTCCATGAACGTCTATCTTTGCCTCGAAGCGATCAAACAAACTTCTGCGTGAAAGTAATGGTATAAAAGTTTCGATAACAGCTTTACCACGCTACGATTATCTTTGAAGTTTGTTCTATGAAAGAAAAAAAAAAAAGAAAAAAAGAAAGAGGAAGAGATATATGATGATCGATAAGGAATAGAAGCAATTGTACATGTATAGAACTATCATAATGATACCCGTTTGATCTTTCCATATAGTCACAATCGCGGTTAATGACAGTTCACCGACCTTTATGTACAACCGTTCGAAATCACAATCCACTAACAAAATTACTTGGCAGGTTACCATCGATGTTCTTCACAGATATACGGCGACCTCTGATTTTCCAATCGACTAAATCACACCTAATGAATACGACAGAAAGGATGGAATTATTGTCATAATTTCCACCAGTGTATCAACCGATACGTCAAATTTCCCCTACGTGGAATATTCTCGAAAAGATCAACGAACATCCCATCGCTGTGCAAACAAACGTTGTCCCATTACCGTCGTCGCGCAGGCACCCGCGACACGTTGACAAACGAATCGCAATCGCTTCGTGACGCAACTACTCGTTGATTCTCTCAACCCCGCTTCGATCTGCCACGCTCCGTACCCTTTTCTGCCTCTCTTTAAAATAACTTGCCGCGTCTCTCCCGCGGGCGAAAACGTAGAAGAAAAAAAGAAAAGGATCGTGTGGGCCGACGTCAAAGAGAGCACGAAGCTCGTTCTGTTTGAGATGAGCCCGCGGACGCGTCTCCTCCCGCTGCGTAATACGACTGTGCGTGACGGTTGCACGACGTTCGATAAACGTATCGCGCGGAGTTATTTCATTTTCGACCGAGTCATGTGTAAAATATCAAATAAAACGTTCGCGCTGTTTATTTAAGTGGCCGTTCGTGGCCACGAACGGCCTTGAGGGAGGGATGGGGCAGCGGGGGCGAGTACGAACCGCCCGGATTTTCGACGCTAGGGGAGAAAACGTTAATATCGCGCGCTACCCGCTTTCGAGCGAGTTCCCAGCTTCACAAAGTGAGCGAGTGTTGACACTAGCCGCTCATTCCACCAACCAACCACCCACTCCTGCTACCGCCCTTTGGTCCACCCCTCTAGCCCTTCAGTCAGAGCTACCCTTTGCCAGTCTGTATCCTCCACCTTCTGCATGGAGAACCCTAACGCCAGCCTAAACTACCCATCCTACTCTTACGCTAACGCCACCACAACAGACTACTCGGTTCGTTCTTGTTTGTTCGTTCTTTCAGAAAGAACGAGTATCTTTCTTCTTTCTTTTCCCTTTCTTCACCTCGTTTCTTTTTCTTTTTTCTGTTTTCCATTCGAGCCCGTCTACCTTGGCTATAATTACTTTCGCACTCTATTTCTTTTTTTTTCTCTCTTTACCGAGGCACACCGAGCACGAAACTGACCGGCTGCCTGTATACGATCAATCGCTTGTTCACGAGGAACGAGAGCCACGCTTTCTTTCGTGCCTCCTTTCGTTTTTCTTTCACGCCTGATCGAGGGTGTGGTTTCGGTGGCCCTCGAAGGGACTGGTTTCCCTTTCTCTTTTATACAGCAACGGGTATCGCGTCACGGAAGGCCTCGTTAAACAGACAGTGGGCGTTCTCTCGAATTTTTTCGATTCGATTATGAACGCGTACAGCGTCAACGAGAACCCGCGCGTTAATTGCACAGGTTACTCATACGTAGGACCGGTTGGATCGGTCGTCCGGCGGCTTCCACTTGGTAACATCCAATTACGCGGCTTAATTCCTTCGGTATTACCCAAACCCTGAGGTATATATAAGTACATGGGACGAGGGAGAATGGAATCTCTGTTCGCGAAATCCGCGAGCGTAAATATAAATTCCCTCTTTAAAGTCGCCGCAAAATGGAGTGGCAAGCAGGCAGTGGCGCGCGCGTTCGCTCACGGCCGGAAAAATTGAAAAATATATCAAAGCGTCCGTCCACGAGTTGAGGCATAAATTTCCCGTAGGTATTTGCATAGGTAGAGAGTTGTATGCGCGCGCGCGCGTACAACAGCCATGCGTTTTCTGTAGGCTTGACGTAGTGGAGTAAAGAGTAGGAAAGAGAGAGAGAGAGAGAGAGAGAGAGAGGGGGAGAGAGAGAGAGACAGAGAGAGAGATTTGGATAGGTGAACAGAGGTGAAAGAGGTGAGGGGTGCGGAGGGGTGAGGCGCCGCGGGGTCGGCCGACACGGTCAAAGAAGACGAAATTAAATTAATATAATCTCTACCGGCAGCAGCCGCGCATTCGCCGCGGCAGAGGCAACAAATTATAATGCCATAATTGAAAATGTTCTGTACTGCGTGCGAGCGCGGCACGGTGCCTTCGTGCCCGGCGTGGCACGAAAATTTCAATTTCCCGGTCCTCGTAAATCTGAGGTGAAGTAATTATTGTATTCCGCCGACGCTTTCTTAGACCATTCACACCCTCCGTGCCCTCCCTTCTTCCACCGGAACACCGACACCGGAGAAAAGCATTTTGCGCGTCAGCTCGACGACCATGGGCGTAGCTGGGCGCTAGCTGCTCTCTTTCCCGGCCAACCCTTTCGAACAATGCCACCCGTTGGTTTAAAACGCCCAGCGAGAAAGTTCGAGAACGTGGTTCTCTGTCTTCGTCGACGATCGTTTTCTCAACTGCGAGAAGGGAAGCACCGTGAGTTTTGCTTTTCTCCGGTTTGCTTCTGCAATTTTAACTTCGTATCTTCGCGTTGTCTCGAGAAGTACCAACGTGTACGAAGTTTCTACTTTTTAGATCCCCTTCAAGCTTGTATTTTACGTCCAAGAGAGACTGTAATTTAGTAGGTTACTTGTACTTCGTGAATTTAGTATAGATTTTCTGATATTTTTTCCCCTAGATGTATTTTAGGAAAATTATACGTTCGAATAGGAACATTTCAAGAATGCAGAGAAGAAAAGAACAGAGTTCAGAAAATACAAAAAGAGGATTATAATGGCACTGTATTGCTGTCATAGGGAATTGAAACATCACAAGTTCCAAAAAGAAAATAAGTAATTGAGTAAACAAAATTTCAAAAATATTTTTTTGTTATCCAATTTTTAGACTTTGTTGAAATTTCATACCTAGGCGTACGTAACTCCTTAATTTCATATGAGCAATTTGTTACTTTAATCCGTTACCTACGCCATATCCTAAACTTAAATCTATCGTGTATCCTGTAATTTATAGACGAGAGTGTAACTTAATAAACATTATCCTATTCGATATCGCTTATTAGCTTTATTCCTTTCCAATTACCTACGTGAATAACGCGCCGAGCCTTTTATCAAGCCAGATAGATCAATTACGTCGTGATCGACGATTCCCAGCAGCGCGACGAGCCGAATAAACGGCATTTATTCCTCCACTAGTCTACAGATTGTTAAAACGATCGTTCGTCGCGTACATACATACACGCGACCGAGAACTACACCAAACTCGCGAACCTCGACACGGTTCCATTCGCGGCGACATTCGAGCACGCTCGACCCCTTCGACAGGCGCTCGCGCCCACTGTCTCGGCGGCATGGTCGTTTGTTAGTCGCAGACAGCTTTCACGCGGTCGTCGCGTTTAATTCCATAATGAGTTTTAACGACACCTCGCTGCCATTCAGGCGTTGCGTAAACCAAGCGACTTCTTTCGTCTGGCGCGATCGACGCGGAAAGAAAAGATACGAACGACAAACGTCGTTGAAAAAAAAAAAAACAATTCAACAGATACGTCATGAAAAACAAAAAAAAAAAGAAAAGAACAAGAAAGGACGGAGAAGAAAAATAACAAGGACAACGGTAACAGAATGTCAGGAAAGAACGTTGATGAAGATAAGAAAATTTTCTCTCCGTTTCTCCTTCTCCATTCGTTCACCACTTCCCCTACGCCGCTCGATATCGCGTAATACCGGTCTGGTTGATCAACAACTGGCGCAAGACGGAGCAGCCAGGCCCCGGTATTACGCCAATGAATTCTCTCTCTTCTCGAGAGTGTACAACTCTGTTCAAACTTTCCAGCAGCGTTCCACCGCCGTCCCTTCCGTAGCTACGCTGCCCCTCGCACCGATTAAGCAAATTAAATTTCTCCGGGAAATGGCAACGAAGAAATCACAGACCGTGCTGTCGTCGCCGCGCGTTTTAACGTCGTTAGTACTGGTTCCACGCGCTATCGTCCTATCGAACGCGTCCACTACCTTCGCCCTTTCGAACAAACAGCAGAAGAAACGTTTTCCACTTGATACGTATGAGCAACAAGAAAAGGTATCTTTTATTCGAAACTTCACCCTATCGAGAATACATCAAACGTTCGATAAAAAACGATCCTCTTCTTAGTAAAGTTTTTCTAGTTTCATTCTGGATCACGTGATTGTTAGCGAAGTGAACTGAAATGTCTTTAAGTGGAATGCATTAACATTCCCATGGAGTCCGCGATTCTTCTTCTCCGTTGTCTCTGACAGGCGATACTCGAGGTCTTTATTTACCGGCTCTGCCAGTCGTAAAAATATGGAAATGTATTTAAAGAAGATTCCACGACGACGAATGTATCACGAACGTCGCATGGAACAGTTTTACACACGTCTCACGCTAAGACACGTGTAGCGTTAATCGATTATAATTTATACGCGTCTCCCGAGCTCGCGTGTATCTTCTTCGACCGTAGGCGGTCGACGCGTTTCGTTTTTATTAGCGTGCAGCGTCAGCGAAGATGGTGAAGGAGGTGGAGAAAGGTAGGAAGAAAGAGAAAGAAAAAAAGGAAAAGAAAAGAAAAAAAAAGAAAAAGAAAAATCGCCGTGCGTTAGCCGCGTTATATGTATACGAACGGTTTCCCGACGTGGCATTGCTCGGCCTGCGCGCTTGCGGACTCGCCTCGAATTGATTTATCGATCGTTTTCGCGGCGACGGCGTTGGCGTTTACCGCAAACATTCGTATACAAATGCGAATGTAGGTCGTCGTATCGTCGACTCCATGGATTAAACGCGTATCTACCTTCACCACCGAGCTCCATTATGCTCTCGACTTTTGACTCCTCGTTGATCCGTATCCGGAACTTCTACGGCTCGTTTAAATTCGCCTACTTCAAGAAAATTCAAATATGGAACTCTTAATTGCGCACCGTCGACGAAATCATACGGTGAAATTCGATCGGTGTTAAATGTTTTTTTTTTTATGTAACTTTATCATCGTGATTTTGATATTTGTGCATCAAAAAAGTACATTAAAGATTTCTTTGTATTTTTCTATCCTATTGTTTCTTTGTTTTTTTCCTTTTATTTTATATTTTATATTATTTAACATATTGTACGTCAGTTGAATTATTTTCTAAAATAATATACTATATTTTCACTGAATGTTCGCCGAAATAAAACATCTGTAAAGAACAGGTAGGCTAAAAATTCTGCAATAATGCCAGACCTGTATACAATCAGATAATGTCACTGATATTGAGAGTACTCTAACGGAGAAAAATATTAATTTCACAAGGAACAGGAGCTTAAATTTGTGTTTGATTAATAGTTGAATATATATCGTACAATCTAATCTGCTCTCTGGTGTGAAACTAATGAGATTAGAAATGTGCCGTTTTATACGATGAAATACTACACCTGCGCAAACTACTTGTGCAAAATGAATTGAAATTACCATTTCTTCGATTATACCGTTATCAATGCTAAACCGCGATAAATTGTACTGTGAAAAATAGACTGTGAATTTTTGCGCATTTATAGGAAATCTAGAGATGCAAAATTGTACAGAATACAGTGATATCTAAATTATAGTACTTCTTGTACTACCTGGTAGGGGAAATAATTATTCTACCAAAATTCCTCTTTTTCCTACTATACTTTGAAAAATATAAACTTGCAAAAAATTCCGCAGTTTAACGATCAGTATTAAGATCATTACTGTTACCATGTGAATACGCGCAGGAGTATAGAATTGATCGTAAAGACACGCGTGTGTGAAACTTTTTCCAAACGAGACAACGCGTAGGAACGGCACTAAATTCCCTTTCAGCTTTTCCGTCACGCGTGAAACAAATCCCGCGTTCCAGCCACCCGATTGGTATACAACCCACAAAGAGAAACGAAGGCGTAAAACGGAAGAACGAATTTATAGAGCGATCATTGGGGAAGGCGGGACGAGAAAGAGGCTGTTGTCCGGCCGGTTTACGAGGCAAGCAGTGCGCGAGACGGAGCAAGCAAGCACGTGTTGAAGGAAAGGCGCGGCGACAAATTCAATTTCGCGGAATTAGCTGGCGGTACATGCAAATTGGCACGAAATGAACTCTGTTATATTGTATTAGGCGTCCAGCTGGAATTTCGAAGGGAAAACAGAGTGACGACCGCCGTGAGGACGAGATAATTGAGGACTGAGACATGCAGATCCGCTAATGAGAGGACTTGTGTCGCCGAACGTCGTCGCGGTGCCCTTTCTTCTTTATTTCTTCCTTCTTTTAACCACCGTACCCTTTTCTACGTTTCTTTTCCTCTTTTTAACACGGGCCACCGGTAAAGATTATACTCGTCCTTTTTCTTCACATCTGCCTCTTCTGCCGCTGACTTTCCGGTTGCTCGAACGACCAAAATCTCCATCTCTTCTTGTCCACCGCGAAACGTTTCTCAGCGTACATTTAAATTTCATAGGAATCTCCACCGACAGTCATTCGTTCAGTCGCGAATCCACGATCCTTCTTGGTCTTACTTCTTCGTCTGACTTCTCCACGTCTCTTATCTACGCCTAGCTTAAGCCTCTACCGAAAAGATGGTTCGTCGTTCGCTACAATCCCTTTTGAATTTCCCCTGAAATCGTCGCGAATGAGTAAGTAGTCGTGTCCGTAAGAAATTACGACGATCTCTCCAAACCGCGATGGCTGACGGTGTTTCGCGAGTGGAGAGGCAGAACGCGCGCAGGATTATTATCAATTGGAATCCACGTTAAGCGGCCGCGGCAGTTACCGGCTTGTTAAGAAAGTTTCACCGACATAAATTTTCAGCAACCGTTTCCACGGTTTGCTTATAAGCGGGTTATTCGTCGCGGCGGAGAAGAAGTGGCCGCCGGGCTCACGATTTAATTAACGATTTCTTTCGATGCGCCACGGGATACCCGCCGTAGCTTACAAACCTTCCTTTCATAACATTTTTTTTTTTCCTCAACGAGACCCGATCTACGCGGATCCCGTCTCGTTCCCGACGAAAGTTTATACATTCGGCTGTGCAAGAACGTCCAAATGTTTGGATGTTTCTTTTTCTTCCTCGCTCGGCGAGAGAAGTTTGGGACGAAAAGTACGAAAGTGATGTACGTGGCGATTCATTAAGAGTTAAATGAGTGGTTTGGGTATTTTAACGCGTTCAGTCTTCTTCGGTTTGATAGTTAATTATTTTTGTTTATGCTTTCTTTGAGTATATGACTTCTTGATTATTGTGTTAGTATTTTTGATAGTATTTTATATAACTGTCGTTTGTAAGCATTAAGCAAGTGAAAGTGAAGTAAACTCAAGTAATCATTACAAAATAGTTAACTTCAAAAATAAATTATTCACCCTGGAATTAAATGATACAACGACTATTTGCATACATTTTTGCTGATAAGTGCTGTTAGACTATACAATACTTAGATCTACATTAAAATTTATTTTGGGGAATGATACAATAAAAGAGTACAAACTTTCTTCAAATTTTTTTAAAAATCTTTTTAAAAATCTTGTACATCTGTTAAATCGTGGAATAAAATGTTGACTCTTCAAGAATGCGTTATACTGTTTCCTGAGTAAAAACTATAATCCTACGAACAAAGAGGGGAAAATTTCATAATCCTCAAGAAGGACCACACAAAGAACACCTAACCTCCGTGCTCATAAAACTTGACAAAATTATCCACCGCACAGAAGGAAGAAGTAGAAGAAGAAGCCGAAGGAGAGAGGTGAACCAGAAAACGCGTAACGACAAGCGTTTGTTCTCATTAACCCGGCGGACCGTTTAAACGGCGCGTTCTGCTTGAAAAATGGACCTATTAGAATTTTCATGATATCCGTGCAGACACTTGGCCACTTTTTTATTCGCGCGATCCTCTCCCTAACCATTTTACTTTCGTCTCTGTCTCCGTGGCGGCGAGGTGGCCACGGTATCTTGGGATTCCGGATTGGCCACGTCGATCTCGCATTAGTCTCGTACCTAATTAAAACAGGTAATGCCAGGTACGTACACGTGCACACAGGCAGGCCAAACCGCTTGGTTGACCAGAAAGAAAGGGAAACGGAGAGAGTGAGAATGCCAATGAGAGAGAGAGTACGATGGATAGAAAGTGAGAGAGAATTAGAATGACGGAGAGTGAGAGTGAGGATGAGAAAGAGAGAGAACGAGAGAGCGAGGGAGTGAAAATGACAGACTGAGAGAATGAGAGAAGGAGAGAAAATCACAGACAGCGGGAGAGCGCGTGCAAGAGAGAGAGAGCACGAGAGAGAGAGAGAGAGAGAGAGAGGGGATGACAGAGTAAGAGAGAAAGAGTTTAAGAATGACGGGAAGAAAGAGATAACGATAGAGAAAAAGAAAAAGAGTGCGAGAATGACGGGGAGAGAGAGAGCGAGAAGACACAGAGAGAGAGAGAGAGAGAGAGAGAGAGAGAGAGGCGCAGGACACAATATCTTGAGAACCCGCCCTAACCCATCTACAAGACTGCGAGAAGCGAGTTGTTCGCCGAGGCTGCCTCGTGCGTTAATTAGTGACCAGGACCGCGCGTTTATTTCGACCGTGCTAATGAGTATTTGAGTAATGTCTCCCTGTTCCTCTTCCCTCCCCTCCCGACCTCTGCTTCCCCGCTATCCTGACGTTGACGCACTTCTTTGCTCGAAGTAAATTAACAATTACCACGGAGGTGGGTGGCTCGAACGCCGAGATAAAGAGGATAGGTCGCCGGGGGCAAATAAAGCGGGGCTGGAGGGATGTTAACGGTGTGAAAAGTACGAGGGTATCGGTGATCAGGGGAGAAAGATAGAGGGAAATTGTTTTTTCTTTTTTCTTTATGCACTGTGCATCGAGTTTCCTAGATAATTTAGAAAGAAGAATTCTTATTAATATAATTTAATAAAAAAGAATCTTTTCAATTGTTTTCACGTTTGTGGAATATTAAAGGAATAACATTTGTCTCCCAATATGTAAAGTGGTTTTACTAGTACAAAGGGTATTGGATATATGTTACGGTGTTCCGGGAAATTTTATTACAACACCTTTGTACAGCTTATCAGAAGAATTAACTTTCAGGTTTATAGGTACCTATATTCTGTATACGTTCTCGAACGTGCAACGAAGCTAGCCCGAGATTTTCTGAAGGCAAATTTGGATTGGCCGGATTCGAGAGTTGGGCGAATCCCGGTCGTGAAAATTAGGGGATCCATACACATTTGCATGCTAATATGATTTCCAAGATCCACTCAACGCGCTTTGGCAGATCAGCAAGGGCTTCCCAGGCATAGCCTGTGCTCTGCTATCTTAGCTTCGGTCATGGAAACGTCGACTATAGCGATATAACGCCTCCTCCCTCCACCCGGCATCGTAGTTCACGAAGTAGAAGCGGGAATTGGAAGGAAGGTAATTCACGAATAGCTGATTCGACTGTTTCCACTCGTGAATACGTTGCGTTTAAACGAACGATCCTCGTTTACGAAAATTCACACACGACCGGAAACGGTTTACGGTACCTCGTACATACATACCATAGAATCCTGGAGAATTTTTTTGTTTCGTATCAAAGGACACGATGCACGTATACACTATTGCATATAAAAGTGTTTGCGGTTGTGACGCGGCCAATGGACGCGTTTGTCCTCTAATTTCATTAGTACGCAGCGAACGAGCTTCTTCCTCATGCTCGATGACTTTTTTTTCCGCGAAGCACGACGGATCGATAATTGTTCATTTCGGTTCGCTTCTTTCTCGATTCGTGCCCCGGTAAGCGGCACTTGGCCGAACAATGCGTGACATCTCAAAGGAAGAGCGCTCCTCGTGGAACGAAAATTACGTGCATCGAGACTCACGGGCCCGTAATGCGCTTCAGTTTCACGAGCGTCGAGCATCGAAGACTCACTTGGCTGTGTCACAGGGGAAAAGGTCGCGCGCGTTATCATTGAAATACCTTCGAGCGGAAAAAAAGGGGGCTCGGTCGCTCGTGCACACTCCCGCAGGGCGGAACTCATCGCGGCAAGTTAATTTGCCAAGAGGCACTCTCTCTCTCTCTTTCAACGTCATGCCCACTGCTACCAAGAAAGCACAAAAAAAAAAAACGAAGAAAAAATCAACACTGTTTTCCTTCTCTCTCCTTTCGAGAACTGTCACGCATCTCTGTTGCATTCGACGTGGGTGTACGTCGAGAAATTTATTCTCTCGATGTGTCACGAGTATTGAGAAACATTCTAATCGTTAATGTTTCTTTGAGGGAAAAGTTTCGTACGACGAAAGGTACACCGTTGAGCGTCGGAGTGTTTCAGAGATTTGTAATTCTAGGTAGTATTACGTTACGTCGGAAGGTTCGTACGATTTAGAATGGGAAAAGGTGGCCTGGCGGTTACGTGGAGTAAGCGAAAGGGAAATTTTGTTAAAATACGTTTTACGAGAGAATTATGTAAGATGAAACTTGAGAAAGTTCACCCGGTGAACAGGATGTCCGTTATCTACTACTCTGTTATTTGAAATTCAAATATATGTGTTCAGTATTCAAATTTTAAATATCCAGATTTGAAATGGTCAAATTTCACATTTCTCGATAGTCAAATTTCGAACGTTCAATTATTTAGATGATTTCAGTTGTCAAATCGTACATCCAATTACCAAGGGTGCCGCGAATTTTCCACGGAATTGTATGGCAACGCGAAAGACGGAGGATTACAAACCGCAGAATTTCTGAAACAGCGCGAATTCATTCCGAAATATCTCCTCGGTTACGAAGTTTCGTTGAACTAGCGTCTTTCGAGTTGGAGAGATTTCGACGGCGAACTCTGCCAGATTTTTCCCGGTGATTTGTCGGGAAAGTATCGGAGAAAAAGGGTCTCGCGCTCGTTCGTCCGCTCACGAAAAGGCGGACGCAGTTTCCTGGAAGATTAATTCGCTAGGGGCTAGCAAATAAGTGGAAAGTAGGCCGCCGGACCAACTTCCTACCGCTGCTCGTTCCGATATTTCGGAATCTCTGCAACCGTATCTTTCTTACCAAAAAAGAGCCAAAAGCAACCGACGAGCCATTAAAATCTACTGGGTATTTCATTTTCACGAAAACCGGTCTTGGATTAATGATTAATATATCAGCATTTCATAAAGTTGGCAGAATTTCAAGGGAACATTTTCATTATTTCAGTATAATAAACATTTCAAAGTTTGATATATTTAAAGATCTCGAGAGATCCAATTCAAAGGGACATGAACTAGGTCAATGTTGTTCAATCCAGGCTTTACAGCTCAAGCAGTTACCCCAATTCTCGTTCAGTATATGTATTGATTTTCTCATTTTTACGAACGGTGCTAGAATGCAAAATGCAGGATGCAGAAAATAGTCCAACCTCGAAATCACAATTCCAATGCCGTCACGAACTTGTTGTCGCGACGGAGAGCCAAGACAGATTCCGTCCTCAATTTCCCTTGTTCGAGGTTCGTTTCTTCCCAATTACCGACGAGCAACGCGACTTTATAGACCAGGATCTATTACCAGGCCAACGGATAAATAACGAGCCGCTATTCCAGGATCGAATGAGTTTGCACTGGCCCCCTCCCCCCGTCCTTTCTTCCTCTTCTCTTCGTCTACTATCTTCCTTCTCTCATTCCTCCTTCAGAAACTTCTTGTTTTTTCCCTACTCTTTCCGCTCGTTCTTCCATTGATAAATGGAGAGGAGAAGCTCCAGATTCTCTTGGAAGGAGGCTCGCGATGGGCATAGCTCACCCTGTATCGGCTCATGCCATCTTCGGGCTTTTTCTCCTTTCTCTCGCTGCACCGCCGTTAACGAGCTACGAGAACCAGAGCCTCGGAATCGGCGAACAACGCAACCTCGCCTGATGGACGTTCGAATTGGATCCCGTAAAGTTTGTAACGTAAGTGAATTTTCGCGATCCTTCCAAACATCTCGAGTAAGTTTATAATTTAATATTATTGCTTTAAAACGTACAATATAGTTATTTATACACTAAGATATAATCTCTTGTAAGAGATGATGTAGTAACGATAATAGAAAGTATAATTCTACGTCCTTCGTGGTTATACACCACGAGACAATTCGAACAGAGGATTTAAAAGGGAACAATTCAAATGAATGAGTTTGTTTGTCCGTAAGCGATCGTTTATTCGGTCTGAGTATTGGTTCAATCGAGATTTCTGGTAAATATACGTTCCAGCTACTATGGTTAATTCCCTTGACACAGTTTTACATTTATATTTCACGAAAATGCTGTTCTTAGCATTATTTTCGCCACTGTTCCGAACAAATTGATCAATACCGATATTTTTTAATTTTAAACACAAAATAAAAAAGAAAAAAAAGAGGAAGAGGAAGTTGCTAAAAGTATCATTTATTATTTCATTCATTTAATCTTCCGTAATTTAATTTTTTATTAATTTTCCGATAATTTAATTTCCGATCATTTATTTAATTTTCGATAATTTAATTTTTCATTAATTATCCACGAATTTCTCATACTATTCAACACAAACGCATTCGAAAAGGTCACTGAAGTCGTATGTAGAATTATTCAAAAGACTGGGAAGAAGTTAAAAAAAAAATATCGCGACTCCTTCATCCGTCAGTGAATCGAAAGGAATGGAAAGTTCCGAGGAAGGAACGTCATACGGCAAGGTTAAACGAGGAGGAAACCGGGAGATCAGCGAAACTCTCGTCGATAGCAGGCGATTCGTCAGCAAAGAAGGGACCGGCCAGTTAGAATCGATGGAACTGCGCGGAACAACGTTCGCGGAGATTCACCGATGGAAACAGAAACTCGGCGAGGCAGGTTTTTCGAGGACGTTTTCGTTCGGCGCGGCTAACGAGCCGTCGAAACGAGAATTTAGTTTAATGGCCGAGCGGGGCGAGTTCGGCCCCGCTTATCTGACCAAGCGACGATCCTTCTTGTACGACGTCCTCGTTACCTTAGCTGCAATTGACACGTTCGAATCTATACGACACGCTGCCGGACACAGAACACGAGAAGTAGTTTAACCGATCGCGAGGATATCTTTTTACTTTTGTTTCTTGCCAATTCACACTGAAACGTTACCAACCCACCCTTTTACTTTCCTATCGTTGATCCTAGAGGGAAGGGTGTAAATTATGCCGAGCAACCGTCAATTACGATTTCGCTGGAAGAAAATAACTGAGCTGCCTTTGCTAGTATCGCCACTCGTTAAACGGCGAGCGTCGTACGCCGCTCGTTACGTTGTTGTAGGCCAGGCGACGCCCGACGACGCCTCTACAATGCGTCACGGCGAGGCCACGTCGCGTTTCGTCGCATGCTGATGACAGTGCAGATTGTTGGACGAGTATGTGCCAGCTCCGCCCATGTTTTGCATATGCTTGGCCAGAGAGACGTGTGTGCACTCGTTTCCACGTACTATGCCTGGCCCATCCTTCGTACATATATATGTATATACGGTGTGTATCGACGTTGTTGCGTAAATAATCTTAACTGGCGAACCCTGGCTCTCTGCTTCAGGCCTACGATAAAGAATGAGAATAAAAAGGAAGAAAAAGAGAGAAAGAAAAGAAGAAAGGAACGATCGTTTCTAAGCGAGCGGCTCTTCTCGATTCGCGGCCAGATCCCTTTTGGTTCGAGGGGAATTGCCATTCTTTTTTTGTTCCTCATACAGGAGGGGTGGGTTTCAGACGAGGTATCTGGTCAGGTAGTTCGATTCTCTGTGGCCATGAATAATGAAATTTGGTAATTCAGCTGCTGGGCTGCGTTTCTCCGCTCGTTTCGTTGAAAAATTGCTGTAGCTTCGATCGTATCAGTGCTCCTTGATTATTTACATTTTCAATCTTGGCTGTTTTCTTGAAGGATGGTTACATCGGCAACGATGTAATTCGTATACTTACACGTTGAAATTATATTTTTCATAGATGTATATTAAAAGAGGCTTAACGAGAGATTCACGTGACGGAACGATGTCTCCGGTG
Organism: Anthophora plumipes; assembly: GCA_951804975.1. NCBI lineage: Eukaryota > Metazoa > Arthropoda > Insecta > Hymenoptera > Apidae > Anthophora > Anthophora plumipes. Next base: position 22,828,934 of record OX638112.1, on the reverse strand, counting down.
ACGATCAAGCGCGAGGACTTCATCAGCACGATCAAGAGAGACAATGGGACAGGTGTCAGTTCGAACGGAGACAAGTCGGTGGATATAGGCGAACCGGTGCATCAATCTATTACTCCAAAACGTCGTTAATACAATGGACGTTGTGTCAGACTTGTCTGACGAATGTTTACGAATGAATTATCCGGTTGAACGTTTCCCCGGAATCTTGATTCCTGGCGCCACCACTCGGTCGCCCTTCTAAGCTTACAACTTGCATCGATTTTATCCAAATGCACCGATGCACTTTTGTCGATGGAGGCAATCTTGTGCTGAATTAAATAATCAATTCGACACGTATTACGTCAACGGCTCGCTATATTTGTTTCGATAAGAAAACGTTTTTCATCCTTTCGAGAAAATTAGCGTAAGTTTATTCTTCGTTTATTCCTCATCGAGAAGCACGTTTCACAATTTCTCCCGCCTCCTTTGTATTTGCTCTTTGCAACAGTAATTACCCGATGGCTTTTCCGGCTGACACGCAATTTCGACACGGTAGGCAATAGGCGCGTTTCACTGGCGAAAAGGCAACTGGGGGAAAGGCGAAAGAGATGACAGGGTATTTCCAGGTTCTTCCCCCGTAAGAGGAACAGAGTTCAGGAGATCCCTGATGGTGTCACGTGGATGGGGATGTCACCGTGTGACGAACGACGGCGAATTTCTCACTTCGACTCACAACGATGGGTCACCCGTGGGACCATCCTGTTCGCCACGCTTACCACCATTTCTTGAAGGGAAAAAACAAGAGAAAAAAGTGAAGGCATGTAAGGAAGAACCGCTTTGCAGCTCTGGCCTAATTGTTCGCTGTCTCGTAGACACGGAGACAAATGGTGGCGACCGGTTCGAGGAACTCGCTTATTGGATGCACCGTGGATAGACGGCGAGTGATTAACAAGGCTCTTGTGCTTGGTGTAGAATTCTCGAATTGGATTATGGGGAATTGAGAAGATAATATCTACGCAATATTAACACATTAACGCACAAATTTTAATTTTCTTTGATGTTTGCCGTTTGATAGTATTGCAAATAAATGAACTTAGTACTTTCGATTGATACAATTACTTTCTGAGAAAAGTAATACTATGAACTGCAGTTGTGTTGCATTATTTATAAATATCAGAAAAAGTTAAAATGAAAGCGTCATTGAAAGAGGATATTGAATGTTAGTGATTCATGAGTGGAATTAAAAGTTAAAGTGGTGGTATAAAAGAATAAGCGTTTTCTATTTCTTATCTGCTTAATTGTATTACTTCAGCTAACATTTAAGAAAAAAGTTTAACCTTTACATAGATCCAACTTCAATAAAAAAAGGACAACTCAAAAACTTCCAAATAGTTTGTGTTTTGTTAGAAAAAAAATATGTAGGCGTATAAGTTGGATGACCCTATATTCCTTTTCATACTTCATATGCGTTTAAATATTGCGGAAATTGTCGATCATCTTCACCTTTAAGTATCACTTTCATCCCCTAAATATAATCGATTGCAAATGCGAAAGAATATTACGTATAAAACAATTTATATAAAAATTCCATAAAACTAATGGTTGTCACTTAAGTGATTCTCCATGATGTTACACGAAGATAATTGAACTTGACGAATAGCTGACCATCTGTGTGGATGAAGAAGCTAGATTGATTAACCTCGCTTACCTACCAAGCATAGTTAAGCCATAGTAACACCGACATAAACGTGAGCAAATTAAACATGACGAATCGTATACGGGCGAAAATCGAAACTGAACCAGCAAAAAGTCCGTTCCTCCGGGAAACAGGAAATTTACCAAATGAAACGACCAATAACCAGTTAAAAATCCACGAACCCTGAAATTTCAATATCCGTTCGAAAACAGCGGTGATAATCCATTTGAAATATAATCCAAATAAAATACTCGCCACTCCTCTCTTCCCTCTCTACCTCTTTCTCTGCCCTCCTCTTGTCACGATTCTCTTTGATACAAGCTGAAAACACGCGCGTATTAAAATCGAAATATAAACAGTAACCGTATACCCATAGTGGAAAAAAATATTCCTCGTTTCGGTTTTAAAGGATTGAGATAATTGACACAGCATCAAAACCATATTTCCACGGTTCGCGAGTTCTTTGATTAAAGGACCCTCCGTGTCTCTCAAATTGCACTCCGGCGTAAAACGGGAAAGGGCCAAACCAACGTAGCTGTTGGCCGCTTGTTTTCATCCGTGCTTCTGTGGCCACCAGGACGACGCGCGCCGCGACGTCGCGCTCCTGCGAGCAAGCGAACGAGCGAACGAGCAAACGAGCGAGCGAGTGAACAAGTAGACGTGCCTATCTTGTTACACTCGGTGAATACATAAATATAAATTACTTAATTTCGTAACTCGGTTTAAGTTCGCGCCTCCCGGCACCGGGAAGAGACGTGATCTTGAATTCATTGTCCCATCGTGACACGCCTCTAGCTAATGTAACATCGCGCCAGCCAGAGAGATGTATATACACGCCTACCGGTGACGGTTCATATAATTCCATCGGCCTAAACTCCTATCGGCGACGATTCCAACGCGTGCGTGTCGTATCGTTCGCGATCGAGCATCGATCGACGCCGACGATGCTGACGCAATTCGCATTGCTAATCGTGCTTTATCGTCTTCGAGCGTCTCCTCAGGTATTTCGTTACTTCCCTTCTTCTTTCTTTTCCTTTTTCCTTTTTATCTTTCTTTTCCTTCCTTTTTCTCTTCCTCGACCGTTTAAGATCGAGGAGTGGCGAGTGATAAGTGAACGTCGGAGCGAATTAATTTCGCGCAGTTCTCGGGTTAGAAGTTTACTTTGTACGACGCCTGTGATCAATTTAGCCGTAACAATTACTCGAACCCCTGTGTATAACTTTTTTTTTTACACAAAACGTCGAAAAGAACGCAGACTGTGAAAAAAAAGATTTAGCTCCCCTTTTTCCGTGGAATATTTTCCCCTCATGCGGGACAACAGTGAAAAAACGTACCGTAGCTACGATCTACACTACCTCGTCGTGACGTTTCCAGCGTAAGATTACAGGAACACATCGTTCAAAACGCTAGTGTAACGAGTATACGTGTCACGTGTGGGACCAGATGAACGGCAGATTCCGAATATCGTGTTGCAACAGAGAGGGTTGAACCGTGGAGGAGACACGGAATAAAAGTTACCAGCCTCCCGCAGGGTGTTCCTCCCTAGCTAGAGGAATGTGTTTGAACTCGTGAGAGAAATTAGATACGTCTAAAAATAACGATTTTCCTTTCTTTCGTTTTGTTTTCTTTTTTCTCTTAATGATAGTTTCCATCGTACTTGCGTGGGTGTAAGAGAAAGAAAAAAAAAACAGATTCCATCATCATTACTATTCATACGATCGTTTAATAGTCCCTTAATGTACGCCGTTATGAAATATACTGTCTGAATGATGAGAAAAGAAAGAAAGGAGGATACATATTAATCGAGCCAGTCGGCTATTCGATCGTATACACATTCATCATACGATTTTTCAAAACGTATATACCAGAGGAACGGCGACCAATTACATCTGCTTTCGAATTCGATTTGAATTTATAAGCCGATCCCATATATAGAGAGATCAGACGCGCAGCTTTAATCGATCTCGTTGATTTATATTGGCCGTGGGTTTATCATGTTTATGGGGGAAAATATCTGTCGGCCGATTACAGAAGGAGCTCGCGAAAAAGTACACGAGAAGAAATGTACCTTTACGGTCAGGATTGCATACCACGGTGTCGTTGTATATACAACCATGATGCCGCACACAGATACCACGCGTCAGGCCTTGCTTTTATCTATATATTTTATGGCATCGCCTCTAGATAATGATGGCTTCCCGAGCGTGTTTCCATCGATAAGGGACACGGCTCGAATCGAGATTAATTCACGTCCGTCGTAACTGTATGCACGAGTTTCTTTCTACGTTACGTCTTCTAACGATAGTTGCCAGTGATTTTCATGCATCAATTAATATGATAGTTTGACATAGGATACGACAAAGAAGGGACATTCCATACGGACACGCGTTTTACTACTTCGTTATCGTGATTCACGTACAAACGTTTCTAGGCTACCATTGATTTCAAACGTCCTCCGACGATCTGACTTTCTCCCGCGAAGGCGTTGTCTTTTCAAAACGACACCGCGATTCTTAACCTTTAATTGTCAGGTGTAATAAATGCCCGGTGGGCGATGCTCGTATATAAACTACTGACAGATACTTTGGGATCATTACAGCGACACCACTTGTCACAAATCATCTGGACATTGGTTACGGTGAGGCTTTAGATTCGCGATCGTTTTCCACAGGCATTCCACGCACGAGATCTCGATCTTGATCTCGAGAACATCTGAACCGGTGGCGAGATTTTCAATCGACGGTGGCAATTTATTAAACGGCACGGAAACGATGAAAAATAGTATCGTTATTTCGAGACTAGTGGTAGTTGGAGAGGAAGTCTCTCGAGAGACACGGAATAGAGAAAAAAAGGGGAAAAAGAAAAAGAGAGAGATAGAGAGAGAGAAAAGGGGTATTCGAGAGGCATACTTCCGAGAAGGAAAAATCCATCGTCTCGCGGCGCAATGCTCGTTCGAGTGAACCTATTTGGAACACGATCGTAAAAGGAGACTGCACTCTCCATATCGGAGTCTGAAGTCTCCATATTATTCGATCAGACTCGACGTTACCTAAATTGTTTCAGCCCGTTCCGTGGCCGCCACGGAAAATTGGAAAAGCGTCTAGTCGACGAGGACACAGGGGTCCTCTTCTGAAAGGGTCTATCGAGGAGAAAGGGAAAAGGCGAACTAGGGGAAGTAAAGGAACGTACACACGGTGCGACAATGTAGAAAGACAGGCTCGTGGAACGTCAAATATCGATCGATTTTGAAGAGGAAAATAGCGTGAAAGTAACCAGGACGAAAGTCTCTGACTCGCGAATCGTACATCGTTCCATTTTGCCGTTTGGTCAGTTACGTGACTCTCCAACCCTCGTGACTATTTCGTGCGATAAGTCACGAAGCACAAGAAAGTGCGGTATAAAAATCTGATCTGGATCGCGTCCCCCTTCTAAATCATTTCCTTCGTCTTTAAAATGTCATTCCCATCTATAACCGTTATCGATCCACTCGCCACTAGAAGGGCGTAATTCAACGCTCTCGAAAGAAGATCTCGTGGAAGAATTTTTTCGCATCGCTGTTTCTCCACCGATAATGCAGCTAATCTCCTCTTCCTCCTTTGATACGGATACATAACTAACGCAACGATTCTACAGAAATAAGATCTAGTTTTTTCAAGGATAAAATCCTCGAAATCGAAGTTGAAAGTAGCGGTGAAAAGTAAGAGTTGAATTTTCTAACGCTCGTTCATCGTTCCATGGTAGCGGTGCAACTTCAACGACGAAATCTTGCACGCGTACAAGGGGTTGTTGGTAGGCGGATCGACGCATTCATCCTCTAGTTTCGGCTCCTTTTCTCTTCCTCCTAAGGGTAGCCACAAACTTCTCCCTCTTCGTTCCACTCTCATTGGATACCACGGGGGAATGCTAGGCGTTTCCATTGTCGAGATCGTGTGGCACAATACCTCCGCGCAGCTGTCACGGCGGCGGAAACAAATTTCTAATGTCGCATTAAACAAATCGTCACAATGGTCGGGATCTTTGGTTGCGCCCGCGCGCCTGAGCCATTCGATGCGCGCCGGATTCATATTATCGGCCCCGACACCCGGCTCGATTGATGCTACGAGTCAGTCGGAACAATGGAAAACGCATGCGGCCATGATCGACCATTGCGTTGCGCCGCTTATGCAGACGCGCGACACCACACGTTAACGAAAGGCACGAGCCTCTTGATGTATTAAACGCCCGGATTTGTCGGATCAGAGAGACAGCAGATTTACGAGGTTCATGCCAGTTTTCTATTCGCCGAGTCACGTATCCTCGGGGTCCGATAGCTCGACATCAGTAGCACGTATCTACTTTGCACCGTTTCTGGAAAAACGTGACGAGCACAATACCGGTACACGGTCTTATGTGGTTGGTAATCTTGTTGGGACAGTGTTATGCACGGTGGGGAACCCGGCGTGCGGCGGATTTTGTTTGAATACGTTCGATGATCGATGCGGGAGGTAATTGCCTGGAGTTTTTGGTTGATTTAGGAATGACAAATTGAGGAGGTTATTGTCAGGGGTCGCACAATATGCGAAATGTCTGCTTGTGGTTAGTTTTATTGTGTTCCTATGTGGGGTAAAGTTTCGGCACGTGTGATGACTGCTTATGCTAATACACGAATAATTTCTATCTTGATCTAGTTTCGACTAAATGAAATTTTGCAATATTGATTTTTATTTTTATTTTCATTTCTGTACTATCAGTCCTAGGTTATACGGCAAGGTTTTCTAATAGTCATTAGTAATATTAATTTTCACACGGTGAAGTTTAAATCACCGTAATTCCACAAAGCAATCACTCAAAGGATATCGTATATTTAATATTCAGTAACGCGACAAACTCGTGATTACCCAAGCAATTTCTCTTCTTTTTTTTTTTCAATCGAGGGAACTAAAATCATTACACGTTTTCAACCACTGCAATCGAAAGACTAACAGAGATGAGAGAAAGAGAGAGAGAGAGAGGAGGCACAACGAGATTGAGTCCCCGCAATAATCCATCGCGAATTACGTACTCTGACGACGCTCCGTCGTCGACGTTAATCCAGAAAGGCCGACGTGATTGGCAGTGTCAGGCTATGGGATGAAGCGCCGCGGCGCTGGCAACCGAAGCGCAAGGAGAGTAATTTGTATTCACGTTAGGTGTTGTCTCGCCACCTGGCAGCCCGACCATCCTCTCATCCCTTCCTCCCCCTCTCCTTTCACCCATCCAACACCCACACCTTTTCTCCCATCTCTTCCCTTTCCTTCTGACATTCTCATCCTTCTCGTTCGTTCTTCTCATCTTGTCTCTACCTCGACGCGCTGTCCGTCCCACCGGCTTGACGTATGTCCCCATCGATCACTTTCCTTGCAACCCCCTTCTGGCTCGCGTTTCCACGTCCACCTTGCATCGCGCCAAGCCATTGAAATTCCAGCCGGGTATAATAAGGTTTTATTGCTTTCGCGGCTGGGCTTGAAAACAAAAGGGCGGGGAGGAGGTTGAGGGTATCGGGGAAGATAAAATCGAGGGGTTGTTGAAGGAAGACTGACTTCCGTGAAGTTTCGTCCGGTTGTAAAGAGGTGAAAGATCTTACAGAAACTCGAACGATCGCAGTCACGATGGATGTTAAGTGACGTCGTTTCTATCGAAAGATCGTTTCTTAATTCCTCCTTAATCTATTTTATCGTACTCGCTTTAAAACATTCGAGTTACTCTTGAGAGTCAAATTTATTGATATAAGTAGTACACGATACTGAAAATACTGGAGAATTGAATATTCGAGAGTGTTCCCGAGAGTAATTATCGTAAGAAACTCTCAGATGGACGGGTACCATAATATATAAGATTCCGCTGAAAGCAATCAAAGAAACGAATCGTTAATTTTAATACCGTCCTCATCAAAGAAAATAAAAAGAAGCGACGTCGTTGAAATTTTCAAATACGACCAAGGAATAATCGAAGTCGTTCGATTTATAGCATTCAGGAATCTCTTTGAATATTGTTCGTAACACGTTGTTGTGCAAAGCGACTCCGAGGAATATTCGTGTTTCATATTTCACTTACCGTCGGCCCGTAAATGTTGCGTATTAAATTAGATCCTGTTATCCGTAAAATTTTACGCGATACCGTTATCGATCGGCAGTATGGTGCTCGAAGAAAGTCGACGTCGCAGTGAACGACGACGCGGAAATAATCGGCAAACAGGCAATATGTCAGTAGGGTTTCGGCCCGGATACGCGTCGTACAGACTTGTTAGCCAAAAACAAATACGACTCGAGTGAGGTACTAACACGCGTCGTATATCGTGTTGGGCCATCGTCAAGGCCCATGGGATTATCCATCCCATCTCGTTTTCATCGCGTCCCTGTCAACCACCATCTGGCCCTGCCTTTGACGATTTATTCTTATTGCATTTCTCTATCTCTCGACCTTCTCTCTCTTATATTTTTTTCCCTCCGTTCACGTCGGAACATCACAGGGATTGTAGAGAAAGAAAAAAAAAGAAAGAAATCGCACGTACCCGCGGTCGTATTATGTAAACGCGCACGAAAAGGTGGCAAATGGAAAATACGTATTTCCATGTCGGTCAGATAAGGAATATGAAAAAAGGACCAGATGAATAAAAGTTTCCGTGGATAGTATTTAGAGATATCGTACACCATATACCTTATCGAGAATTCGGATAAAAAGGCGATACACACTGAACGACTATTGGTCGTAATTTCGCAGGTGTGAAAATTTACAGGAAACCCCTCGATGTTTCCTAAATCAACACGGAATCGTCTGTTCCCACGAGCATTGATCGAGTGTTTTCACAAGAAGCGGAATAGAGAACCGAAGCACGAAGTTGAATATCCCTTCTCCCTACGGAGAAACGCAACACAGCCACCGAAATAGATGGACATTAACGAGGACACGTGGCGAACTTCCTAGAACGTGTACTTCCTGAAACAAGTAGGAGACCGTGTCTCTTCTAACGGCTGCTGACCGACACGGATGTATGGCTGGCATTAATAAAATAAATACTTCCGAAACGAGCATACAGTTGTGGTTCACGTAGAACGGAACCAGGGTTAGAAAAGGGGCGGTATCATTTCTCGGCCACGGATCAACATACATCACGTTCAGAGGCTCGCCAAAGTTACGAGGTACAAGTGTACCGGTGGACGAAGGTGCCCTTTGATCATCTTCGCATCTGGTTTAAAAGATCTAGACCGACCAAGCTATACTCTCTCTCTCTTTCTCTCTCTTTTGCTCTTGTATCTTTCTCTGTCTGTGAGTTGGGCTTTCCCTTCTTCCCTCTCTCTCTCTCTCTCTTTCTGTCTTTCTCATACTCTTAGCAAGGCTCTCACCGCTACGGCCGTTTGGGAATACAGCCATTATCCTCTCGACATACAGATGAAAGCGAAACCTGACCACGGAATGGATTTATCCGGGAAACGTTGTTGCACAAAGGGGAACGAAAGTTTTCCGCTAATGCTGCCGCAGACGTAGCGCGACCACGTTCTATTTAAAAAAAAAAAAGAAAGAAAAAAGGAGAAAAGAAGATAAAAAAAGATCCCTCTGTGTTTTAATCGCGCTACCTTCTCCAACTTCCTTCGCTTTTAACCGCGTACATTTCAAGTAACAGCTCGCGCCACCATTTTCCTACCGGGTTACGACGCGACGAGCCTTTCCGACGAAGAGAAAAACGATTTCCACGCCGAACGGATTTGCGTTTCCGTTCTACGCGTGAACCATGGATATATCGGGGTTTCGCCGTTGTTCTACTTTCATAAATTCATAAATCCACCGATTTTATTTCACCTCGGTGTTACGTTTAGGTGTTACGTGAACGAATACATTACCGGTTCACGCGGGCACGTATAAAAGAGAGCGCGCGAGAGCCCGTGCGCGTAAGCTGCGGTAACCGCGCTGTAACCTTGGCAATTTAGACGTAAATCGCATTCTCGGCACCGCGGAACTTTCGCATGGCGATATTGTTCTGACACTACGCAAACACACAACGAACGGAGCGCAATTCCGGTACGGGTGTAACCAAGGCTATGAATTATGCAACCCCTATTGGTTGTTGGCACCCTCCGGTGGACTGGCACAATCCTCGTACACCACCCTCTCCCTCTCAGCCCGTCTCTTCCTTCCTATTTGCAATCCTCTCGCTCCCTCTGCCGTAACAATTCCACTAAATGTACCTATTGTATCGACCAACTCCTTCCAATATCGCATCCGTGTGCCACAATTTCGATCGCGTTCCGTTAGTATTCTGGTTGAATGATTTTTTCTTTCTTTTTTTTTCTCCTTTCCGCTCGTTCGGGAAACGTCACGTCACGTGATTACATTTTATCGCGCAACACCTGCGCTCGCGAATTGCGCTTGTTGTTAGATTGTTTTGGATTATTGACGGATCGATGGTTTGGAAATTGAGGTTTAATTACGCGCAGAGATTCTGAAAGTGTTTTTGTGTTAATATGTATTAATTTCGTATTTGATACCAGATGCATAAGGCTGTTTCTGTTGATTGCTTTATCAATTACACGATAATCATCTGTTTTCTTTTGGTTTCATTAATTGCGAGGTAAATACGTTTAGAATAATAGTATTATTGTACTAAGTATAATATATATCGACTATAATATTAGCAGAATAATACACTTTTCGAAATTGTATTGTTGATAGTTATTTATAAGTATTCGTATCTACAATAAATATTTCCCTTTTCAATAAACATGTTTTTCGTTGCATCAGGTTTCAACGAGTTAAAAGTACATTTTGCAACGTTTCTGTTATAATAGACCTTTTCGTTCACAATAGATTAGTCTTCTTTTATTTTTCAAACTTGCCTATTTCAACTTGCCAACTATCGACGAACTTCGTAGAGCAAATTCAAAAACATTGAACGCAACACACGCGGCCGGTCCCTATTGCCACGAACTAGTCGTAGTATTTACGGCTAACAATAAATCCCTTTCAAAGGCACACGCAGCGAGTCCATTTAGCGTTTTCTTCCCGCTTACATACAACGAACCTAGTAATTACTCGTTAAGAGCACGGAGGTTCACAGAGGGAGAGAAAGCAGGCTTAAATTCTGCAATGCGTCATTTCGTTCGTGCCATTAAAACCGTTGAGATCAGCCTGGCAAGGTAACGAGACAGAAGGAGAGGGTGAGAAAATCAGAGGGAAACAGAGAAACAGAGAGACACAGGAAGGAGAGGTGGAGGCTAGAGATTTCGACACAGAGCAAGACAGGGGTGGAGGTGGTGAGGAGGGGTGGAAGGGGGTGAACGAGAGCCAGAGTAACGCGAGAAAGGATCAGAAAAAAAGAGCGAGGCTTTCTCGATTGCGCGACTGTGTAACGGTAGCGTGGCATTTGGAACGCTTAAAAAAGAACGCGTCGTAAAAAGGACTGGATACTTTGATGCGGGTTGTACGTTTTATCTCGAAAAAGGGGGAGGTGCGAGGACCGAAGGGTGCCTTTTCTCCCCGTTTTCCGTTCTCTGTCCTCCGGCACTAAAGAGTCGCGGCCGCCTATCTTCCTTCCGCAACGCCATTGCTAACGGGCTACCGTTATCAATGGCCCTCGCCTAATGATTTTCAAGCGGACAGACCAACACCGAACTACGTTTCGCTCCTTCCTATGGAATCACCAAACCTGCTGTCTGCAGACAACGGTCAAGCCACGGAATGGCCGATGAATATTTAACGGCAACACATAGAATTTGATATGCAGCGTTAAATCCAGGTCGAATTGTCCGTCGAGGATCTCATCCCAAACAGGCACACTCCCGTTAATTCCCACGTCGTTCGATGATAATGACGGCTTGATGCGAAATGGTTCGTGAAATCGTCCCGTTGACGTTCATTCCTGTATTTAGCAGCTAAAGGCGCTGTTAGCTTGTCGTTAAATCGAATCGTAGCGATGCTTAATTAGCTGGCAAAATGACATTTCAATTTTTTAACACTCGCAACGGGTATCCCTAAATTGGTATACATTATCTCAACAGATGCAGGATGATTCTGTCGCTATATGTTGATTTTCTCGAAAACGAAGCTCTAGATGAGAAAATGTTATACCAAAATATCTTTTTTTTCTTTTAACGTAGAATCACCCTCTGCTCGGTTGCACTGCAATTTCCGGCTCACCCTTTATAGTCGTAATGAAATGAGATTTTAGGCTGGATAATTTTTCATAAAACCTTAAGAACCATTTCAATGTAGTTTGAGTTTGTTTAACATTCCGTAAGTATCTTAATACCTACGAATACACCTATACACGAGAACAACGTTGAAATACAATTATGAAGATAGTTCGAACGCGTGTATTTATGCCAGCAGAGATACCTATTCGTCGAAATAGCTTAGGTTTATCGACGCCGCGACGCTGGCCAAAGAACAATTTCAGCGGCGTAAACCGTGCTGTGTGTTTACCACCATTTTTGTGGCTTACGTTTTACAGCAGCGACGTGTATCTCGTAAAGCGTGTGGCGCACGGTGTGCATCGCGCGAGCTGTCAACGATAAACGTAAACACGTTTTTGCACGAGATGGAAAAGACACCGGGGGTGTAGAATAAATCTGTCCGCCGGTAAGGAAGACGGAATGGTTGAATTTCTGGCTTGGCCAGAATTTACGAATGCAATTTTCACTATTTTCAAGAGATGAAGTAATAAGCGTGGATATACGCAAATATCGTAGATGAATAGATTTATCATTGACTCTTGTGTACAAGGATTTTCCATTACACCGGATGTTGTTTTCTACCACGTCGATTGTCGTGATATCGAAGAAGGACTGTTTATCGATTCTGAAACCACGACGATAAATTGATCCTCGACCACACACCACCGGTCATGATGGATGATTTATATCGTTATTATTTCGCGGCGAGCATTAATAGCTCGGCAAACACGGTGGAAACACGTCAGACGCAGGCGAAACAGCGAAATTCCGCGGGGAGACGTGCACTTTTATATTCGTCTGCTCCTTTTCCCTGTCACGGATCGTTAATCATTTCCTTGGTCCCGAGGTTAAGCGAGAAAGAACGATGCGAAACAACGAGCGAGAAAAATATAGCTCGATGAATGGAGAAAAAGGAGAAAAAGAATGAAAAAGAAAATAGTGAACCGGCGGGGAATTTTTCAGTCAACCGCTGCATCACGCACCGCCCGTGAAAAACACCGTGCGCGAGGTCCCACGGGGGTGTTCATGACGCTATTCAAATGTCTAGAACATCGTACCTTCCCCCCTAGGAAGATACATTTATAATACCTGGAGCATTTAGCGTGTCACTTGAAAATTATGTTCCATTCACCGGCGAGATGTAGCAACGCGATATTAATTGCCGTGTCAACATGTATGTTCGAGATTTTGTAGATAGAACCTTTCCTTGGATACTTCAACTTGATCATTCGATCTTGACACACACACACACACACACACACACACACACACACACAGAGAGAGAGAGAGAATACTCTGATATAAAATCTTGAATATAATCAAGCATAATTCTATCGATTTTATCTTACGCGAAATATCCCAACTGTATCAATATTTAATAAATATTCAAAGTAGCGGCAAAACGTGAAAGAATCATACGTAAGGATTAGCTTATCGGGGACGTTCGATTTTCCACGGCAATCTCGAAGGCAATTCACCGATGTCCATTTATTCCCATTGTTATGGACAACGAAACCGTTCGTACGGATTTCGTACTCGTTCGATGCGATAACTGTTGTCCTAGATTCAGATTTCAAATAATATTCGACTGTTTTTCACTGTATAGAACACACAGTGTTACCACTGCAATATTCCAACTCTTGCTCTCAACTAATTCAAATACAGTTAGTCGCGGGGAGTGTCTGCAACCTTTCAAAGGATTTCTCGTAGCTGTTTACAGTAGCGTCGTGAGTCTGTCTCTTACGAGCAACGCTGAAAAGGTAGACCTTCATAAGAGGTGCTGATACAATTCTACTGCAAAGTATGCACGAGGTAAGTACAGTTGCTTGGGTTACTCTGTATCTGTGTGTGTGTGTATGCAAGTGAACATAGGCTACGAAGAGCAACGATCGATAATACTGGTCGCGAACGAGGTACATTAAGGCTATTTTACGAGTATAGGATATCTGGAAAGCAATACTCCATTCTTGAGGATCCTTTTGGGTGGCGCGATCTTTACGGCATAGTATACATGCCTGGGACATTGTCGGGTTGACAGGAAAAGAGAGATACACCCCTGCGGCATGCTACGCTCCTTTGAGGTTGTGTACACCATAGTTACGGTGCATGAGATTAACTTCATTTTTCCTTCGAACTGAGTAGAAAGGAACTTGACTTTACTCGCCTTTCTGACGTTGGCTGAACTATTAATTAACGTTTGCTGAAACTGTTTTGTCAGTCGGTCGAACCGCTACCGTCTTGTTCTTTCTATGATTAAATCCTCTAGCGTGCAGCTGATTATAATAGACGTGAAGCAAATGTGTTTTAAAGGAAGGAGGAAGGGAGAAAGATGTAATATACGTGGCAGGTCTTAAAAATCAGAAGAAAAATGTTTTCATCCTAGATGGCTGGTCTTACTATACGACTAGAAATGGATCGTAAAAGCGAGCGGATCCCGGAGCTGTCATAATATTACGCCACGTAGAATGGAACTTTCACTGTGCGTTACTGAAATATGCCACCTTGACATCTTATGAAAGGGTAATGAGACGTATTCACGAAGGGGCGGATCTCCTGTGAATTTTGTATTCGTACACGCATCATACTGGCCGATTTGTTTTATCACAAGATAATTTTTAAACTTTCACAAATTGTTCGATGACTCGAATGAATTTATAAGGATTGAAAATAAACGTTTGTGCAGTGTGTTAAATTATCCGTGAATTTGACGATGTGTCTAATCGTTGATGAAAGAAATCAAAGGGGAACGATCACGTATTGCCGCAAGAAGCATCGAACGACCGTGTCGATCGCGCATTTGTCTCTGTCGCTAATGAAAACCGACAGCGATATATCCTACTGTCGCGTCTTCGCTCTCTCGAGATCCTCCTTCTAATATTAAGGGACCACCCTGACTGCGTTAATTAGTAAACTCGCTGGCTGGCTCGGCTCTAGCGTTGCTAATGAGAATTTGAGTAATGACGGTGTTCTCGCGACCTGTCCTCTTCGTCTCTTGGCAAATTTGCCGATGTGCCTTTACACGTTATGCTAGTGTCAAGACCCGTGGAGATCGATAGCTCCTTTGAGCAGTATTTGCGGGGAATATTGCTCTGCTCTCCGATAACCTACCTAATATTCCCCACTCTGTCTCTGTCGTACGACACATTTTTATATCGAATCGTTAAATATCTTTAAGTTCTTCCAAATATAAAATACGAATTTCGTTTGATTAAGAAAAAGACTTAAAAAATAACAGCAAATTGAATCGATTATCTTGAAATGATAACAAATTGAAATATTCATAAATTCAAATAAAATGACATTGGATAATCGATTCCTATCTTCCATCATGTAGATAATTTATTTTTAACAAAATTAGGTACGTTTTCTTTCTAAAAGCGCGGAACCCTGTTAGATCTAATGCAATTAATTAAGGTTACTGTTAGTAATCTATTCAAGAATTTCAGGACATTTTCTCTATTTGATTTATCGCGTTATATCTCCATGCTTAGCGAGAACAATTGTATCGATCATGTATACAAACTAGTCAACAGATTCAATCACACTTTAGAACTTTTATGCAATGCAAATCACTTCGTTAGAAACCGAGTTGTGAATCGATTGCACATTAATTCTGCGTGATTTCTTTTGCTTACGTATGTTTCCCATACTATTGTATAAATTGTATAACAACAACTATAATAATAATTACAGCACTAACAGCTTTCATTCAGAGTTAATTAATCCTGTGTGATTTCTTTTGTTGAAAATGTACGAAAATATTATATCACACTGAAAACTTCCATCCCGGAGTTACTAATTTCGTACACTTTTCCAATCAGAATCCGTCCACCTAACACTACTAGTACGAGATCTTATCGACTCGTTTACCGCAATCAACAGACACTTGATCGAATACCTTTACCTCGGGATTCAAGTTTAATCTTGCGTAATAACAACACCAGACTGAGCTGAACGCGATTCCAGTGAACGGAACGAAACATGACCGATGATAAGCGTCGGTAGAAAGTAACCGTACCACGTGAATAAGACATTATTAGCGATACTCTAATTCAGCCTCAGGTACACCGATTATTTTCAACGAACGGACCGTGTCGAATCGGCCAGCACACGAAAAGCCTCCATTAATTACACACCACTGGCTTATCCGCTGACAGTGAAATCGCGAGAGACCGGCTGAGCAACCTATTTTTACTGTACGCGCCGAACGAGATGTTTGAATATGCATCAGAATGATAATGGAGACGGGGGAGGGAAGGAGTTTGCGGGGCTGGCAGTTGTAAATCTTGTGGAATTCGTCTCGCTTTGTTTCACGATGCCTCACGACCTCGATAAATTAAATCTAGTCAGATTGCGTTAGTTACCAGCCGTCTTGAAGTACGTTGAAACTGGAACGAAGATACCGGCGGCCTTTCAAGGGTGTTTTCAACCCTTCGCGTTCTCACCCACAGAAATGGATTATCGACGAACAGAGAGTAGGGTAGCAAGTTCTTGAATCGTGGCGCCATCATGGTGAAGAACGTAGAACTACGAGGGGATGGTGTGAAACAACCCTCTGCTGATTCTAGTACATTTTCATGGTCGAACCGTCAGTCAGTGGAAGGTTAGAGTTTGTTTTCTAAGTTCTGCGTTAGAGGGAGTATGCGATTTGTAAAGCGAGCTAATTTTTCTGTATTTCATGTTCAACTTGATCGTATCTTATCGACAACGTTATTTTCCCTCTTCTACATTGTTCTTGCTGTACTTTTATTTACAAAAAAGAAGTTGAGAGAAAATTTTTCAGAATTTTCAAATTAATTATTTCGTACGTGTATTTTTCACGGATGTGCATTATAGTTAGTCGTGTTAGAAAAGATATAAATACGATGAAATCAAATTTATTGTTTCTTCAAGCTTGTGAAAAAGGATCAAACGCAACGCGGTTTAAGTAATAACGCGGCACGAAGCCGATAAACACTTCGAAAGACGTTTCCCGTACCTTACGAGGCACTTTATCACAGTTCAGACACTAATACCCCGCCATATCTCTTAATGAAAAGTGAAATGTCTTCGGAAGGCAGCTTCCTCAGATGAGAGGGCCAGACTGGCCAGAAATTCGACGTTAGGAAACGGCTTTCGCCTTTTGTCGAGTGTTCTTTCTACGGGGAATCCTCTCGCTGCACCACCGTCGAGAGGGAAAGTCGAATGGAAAATTATTTACGGCTTATTCATACCGCGGGCCAGTAGTCACAGAAGGTTGAAGGGTGGAGGGAAGAGGGTTGCACGTTAAAAGTTCTGGCAATATATCGCGCTCCATCCTTATTGTCTATGCAAATCCTTGCCTCAACTCTGTTAAAAATACCCCCTTGTATCTGAACGCCCAACTCTCTTCAAGCTCGCCCCTTTCTTCGACTCGAAAGGGAACGAAGCCGAAAAGAAAGAGAGTTGGAAGGGAAACGAACGAAAGAAGAGGGGAAACAGCAGAAAGAAAGAGAGAGAGAGAGAGAAAGTAGAAAGAAGAAGAGCCTCGATATACCCGCCTACATCGCAGTTCCAATCTTATTTTTCCACGAAGCGCCGCCTCCCTTAATTTATCTGAATTTAAATTTAACGAGAAATACCGGGCTATAGAAACGAAGAGGGGATGGAAAATCGGCGGTCGACTGCCGCAGGAACTGCTTCGATTACTCCGTGGCATCTGCGTTCGAAAGCTCCAGGAAAGCTCAAGATTCAAGGTTGCTAACTAGTACTCTATATATTTCTGGTAGCTTTAAATATCCCGCGAATTTCCACCGCAAAAGGACCAATCTCTTAAGTAACTACGGCCTGATTCAGTAGTTGGCGAAGTTCGAGACTGGTTCGAAGTTTCCTACATTCCCGTTAATGACGCCTCGTCGATATTAGCAGAAGTATTATTCCAGCATCAAGATTATTCCATTTTATCCTTGATTCGAGCAAGTATAAATTAAATAAATGTATCGTTTCGAAATAATATGCACAGGGTATCCTAACTTAACCCAACCATCGCGGTGTAACGTCCAGGAAGTGTCGATAGGTCGTGAGTGTGAGGCCTGTCACCAAGGTGTTGCCTAATTTGTTCCGTGAAAACTTTTAGACACGATTACCACTGGCATGAGAAGTGCCGGTGAAGCACATGGTTAAAGGACGGGGTAGCTTCGGTTATTACGTAACTACGAAGCAAGTATTCCATTAATCAAGTTAGACGCGACTTCGCAGCTAACTCGTTAGTAGGACGATGAACGGTTGACGAAGGAAAGAGATAAAACGTCCGTCGAGGACGGAGTTCTTAACATTTTATACAGCGGGTGACGGAGTTTCACACGGGGCAACGAGTTATCCGTGATAAAATTGACGTTGCGCCCTCTTCACCTTCCTTTTCGACCTTATAATTCTAACGAAGATCCTCTCTGTCGTTATTAATAAAGGAGAAGAGAGACGAGAAACCTTCTTACAATCTACAAAGTTGAGTACTAAAAATGTTAATCCGTGAGGGGAGGAATAGCGAGTAGAAACGTTCAACCGGTTTATATTACAACGATTTACCTGAAGACCGTTTACGTACGAGATTGAATTTAAGTGGAAACGTCGCTTTATTCGTTTCGCATAGGAGAGTATTAAAGAAGTAAAAAAAAGAAAGAAAAAAAAAAGAAGAGAAACGTGGATAACTTCGTTCTCCGCGCTTTACTAGTCGCCGTTCCTGTCTCCGTCGCCGACGTCTCGTGACTTAACCGCATTTGATCAAAGCTGTAGCTCGTCCCGCGATTTGTACACCGTGACATCAGCTCGTTCCTTAAGATCCTCTCGCAGCGTCGGGCGTAGTTTATGCATAAATATACATGCTAAAATTGTGTGCACTGAATTTCGTCCTTTTGTGGAAGAGACGGAAGGCTCAACGAGAGGCTCGATCTTCCAAGCTTTCGAACGGTCGTAGAAGAGGAGAACAGAGGGCGGAGGAAGGGGGCTGTCTGTTTTGAAAGAGGTCACCACCCTATAAGAAGAAGGGTAGCACAACCGCCGCCCTGAAATATGGCGTTTCTGCATTTAGCTTTCGAATGCCTTTCGAGCAGCCTCGTTATCTTTGTCAAAGGGGATCCTCTGGAACGCGGAACAAAAGGAAAGTGCGACTGGCACGAAGGGTGGCGCGCAGAAAGACCGGCGAATAATTTATTTTAACGAAGAACCGCAATTAACAAAATGTCGCTCCTTTTTAAACGACGGCGGTATCTTTTTCAAAATCGTTCGAGTTGCTTTTCACCATTTTCACGAGGCGAGCTTGCTACCCGGACGAGGTGAATTTTAATGAACAACGAACGTTAACAAAATTTACGGCTCTTCTTGTGTTTTATAGTTATATTTAGACGGAGATAAGAATTGTAGAGATAAATAGAAATTAAAATTAACGGATTCATAAGGAAACTGTTGGTTTCAAGTTGTTGGATCATAAAATGAACTTTTGTAAAAGACGAGGCATCTAGTTTACAAACGAAAACCCACTAGGTCCATCGAAGAGGACAAAAAGGATTTTAAAAGGTACTGTTACATCTAACAAACGTATTACTCAAATTTTTAATAATAATTCTCCGCTCTCGCGCTACAACAGACACTGAAACTCCAATGAAATCACATTTCACCAATCTCCTATGCTACAACCCACCAATAGAACATCACACAACGTTTATAAAACATAAAGTTAAAATTGATAGGTTCAATGATATTTCATTTCTCTGTTTAGTCGTGTTATGCGTTAATAAAATTCAATGACCAGAGATTCTTACATAAGTACTACCACAGAAATGAAATAAGCTACATCGTCGGTGTGTTCCGCACCGCCTGCTCAAATCTCGTCTGGTTCACGATAAAGCCTAAGGGGTACCACGTCTTCAAGGGGGAAATCCTTATTTGTTCGTCGTTTTGCTTAATGGGAGATCCATCTTTTCCTTCAGAGAGGGGATTTACGAAAGCCTGATGGGAAAGTATGCGATGTGCCACTACTTGTAGCGATGAAGATTAAACGGAACCTTCGCGGTGGGATTCTTATCTGTGAAAGAAAGAGGGCCTGAAATAAAGTTCCACGATACCCGATAATGGCTTTCCGACTTTATTTCCTATATTCACGCATACACGCGTCTATATTTGCTGGTTCGTTCACCACGTTGTAAATATCATTAATCGTGTAATATATTTGTCGTATGTGTACAGGTATAGGACATACTTTTACGGGCGTTAAATTTACGTTTGATCCTCCGGTGGTGTGTGTATTTATATTCATTGTTTAATATTTACGACCGAGGTCACGCGTAAAACATTCCGACGTGGAAAAACGTGGAAACGAAGCCTATGATGTTTTCCACTGGGAACGATATCGAAAAACAATCGGCCGGTGATAAATAAAGAAAATTGATTCGACGGAAAGGGAGATGCCTAACGTATACACGATCCTTTCCCTCTACGCTATGTTACGAAGACTTATATCTCACCACAACCCCCACGATATCGAAGACTATACAATATTTACGCTTTCGGTGGCAAGCACATAAATATTTCAAGAACAGCGATCCCTTTAACCCCGGAGGCCGCCCGCGAAATGGTCTTCTACCCCTTCGATTGATAGTATATTACGTATATTCTGTAACACCGACCGACACAAAGTCGGTAAAAGTAACGCAAAGTATCCTCTTTTTCACGGTATTCAATTAAATGGAAATCCTCTATGGATATTCATAAATGTGAAGCGTAGTGAAAATTAAAAAGATCGGCAAGATGGTTAATATTCCCAAGGGAATTTCTTTTTTTCTCGACCGACAAAGAATATGACGAGGGAATTGACCGACTGAATTAAGAAGAGGATTCTATATGCCTCGGTTTAATCGACAATTTCGTTTCTTTATTCATACGGTGTATGGTAAAATTCTGTAATAACATACAACTTGAATAGGATACAGCGAAGATTATATCGTAGGTATGTGGATTTAAAAGACCTCCGAGACAAGATAATTGATAACTTCCAACCCTTGTCGACCGTAGAGGACGAATTTAGCAAAGGTGACAATATCTAGATCATAGAAATCGATAGTAACAACATAGACCTAGCGTCGTAGAAATCGATGAAGATGATCCTAAGTCGTAGAAATCAGTAGCTCAGACATTTAAGGTCGTGAAAGTCAACGACACGTTCTAGTATTAGCTTCGATCCTCTACTTCGATGGCTACACTAAAGCCTAACAACTTCACCTATAAAGAGTAATAAATATTTGATGCTCGATATCATTTACAAAATTACCAGTGTTCTCGCCGCTGTGATATCAAAAACGTGACGAGATTTCGTACATTGTAGAAAAAGGTAGATAATTTTACCAGTAAAAACGTTGCGGTCAATTAAAAGTGGAGGAATGTTGAACGATTTAAATGATCGTTTTTATTTAAGATAAAAGCAGTACCGAGATAGGGGTAGAAAGAGAGAGAGAGAGAGAGAGAGAGAGAAAAAGAGAAAATGGGAAAAATAGTAGATAGCTGCTTTTATGCAATGTCTCCAACCGTCTGACTAATTGGTAATTAGGCGACGCGCAATTAATCATGCCTCTTAACCCCCTTCTTTCCTTTCCCCGGCGAGCCAACCGGGGAATCTCGAGGTTGGAGGAGCTCGGATGTTTAGGTCTATTCAGCATGGCCATTCGTTAATGAAGTCGCGTGTCGGGACGCCAAGTTCATTTCCCTCTGAATGCGATGAGTCCGAGAATCATAATTACTGTATTCTGTACGCATACCCTTCCTGATGCGAAACGTGCCCACGCCCACTCAGCTCCACCCGGAATCTCGATTAAACCCATGGCCAAACGATACTGGAACCACTGGGGCTCGCTTGCATGCGATCGTGACCACGAATATTCTGTTTACCAGTGCGTCCAAATTCTTCCCTTTATATCCAGATGTACGTTTTATTCGTCGACGTTATCACCCTCGATAATCTTTCATTTAATTAAGTCAACGTTGATTATTGTTAATTCAAATCGAATTAACATATCAAAAAGTATAATCCTTAATAAAACTTTTAACCTAATAAACCTTTTAAGTCTCGTTGTTAGGAGTGCGTTCCCTCTCTTTTAGGATTATAGTCAACCCTTCGGTAACGCGATTAATTCGTATCGCGTTATAAGAAACTCAGAATTAGTACAAATCAGATTAATTCATACCTAACACCGTGTTATGATGAATACAGCTATGAAATAAAATTTTATGGATACAAAAGGCAATAAATATATGTTTACATATTTCAAATTATATTTATTGAACAATTAATATTCATTATTTTTCCTCATTAATTTCAACCGTGAAAGTATACTAGAAAAATTCATGCTACAACGAGATTGCTTAAGCTAATTAAGCTGTGTTTTATAGAAACCGTGTTATAAGAGTACGGTGTATACTATACAAGAATAAATTAATAGTAACATATGATTTGATATTTCTATTAGTAAATAATATTACATTTAGAACTGAAAACCATTAATTACTATTTGTAATATTT
The DNA here is from genome assembly GCA_951804975.1 of Anthophora plumipes. Lineage (NCBI taxonomy): Eukaryota > Metazoa > Arthropoda > Insecta > Hymenoptera > Apidae > Anthophora > Anthophora plumipes. The sequence goes on along the minus strand of OX638112.1, from coordinate 22,806,550 downwards.
TACATTTATTTATTTATCTGCCACTGCACAACATTTTTGCATTTTTTATCTGTATATACCACGAGCAGGTAAATTAAGATGTTAATGACATCGGTAAAACCTTTATCTGTAACGTAATTTTAAAGGATGAACTTCTTAAACTGTATGAATCTTTTTTCTTCCATTGCAAGATACATTGACGTTGGATGAAAAATTTTTCTGTATGGTTTCGGTCTATGATTGCAAACCTTCATCTGTTTCTATCTCTGATTTTAGGACTTCGTCATACATGTAAGTAATTCTTTCACGAATCTAGATTGGATCTCTTCTTCCGATTTCATTGAGTCAGACGTATTTCACGTTTACCATTATCCTTCAACGTGTAATTAATGCGAACCGCGTACGTACATCAGACTGTGTAGATTTCCTTTGATCTTTTCGGTGGATCGATTTCAATGTAACGACGCGCGGAATGTCAATCAATCGCCCGACCCATTTGGACATGGTATCGTGGTCAGCTGTTCTATGAATTCTCTTTTATCCGTCGAAAACTGAACTGTGTGTCACACGGACCGACATTGGCCTATAGGACCACATAGAAACTGGCTGCGCATCGACGTTCACCAATTCGGGATAACATAACCGTGTTCGCGCAATATATACACACTGTGCACTGTGAGAAACCGCAGGTCATAGAAGTATATGTACCTCTACCTAGAGGGTGGAAGGGCGATTGTATAACATGATCAGCACCCGGTGCATGCCTATAACATTTTGATTATAGGGCACTCGCATTTGACTCCGTTAAACCTGATGCCCCAGGATTTGGCTCGGAACTCGCGTCGACTTCGTGCTGAACCAATCATTTGCTAGCTCGTGATATCGAAGTCACAGTGCAACGCGCTCCCGCTTAAACCGCTTACGCTAACGAATACGTTATACGCGTTGTATTAAGATGCTATTAGGGTTGAGTAACGAGCCAATCGATATATTGCCCCTGAGTGTATCGTTTGGTATAATCGTGGCGTCTCTTCGTTTAGGACTATTCCCTCTATCTCTTTGCTTCGTTGATTGCTCCCGGTACAGTTCATTTCATACGTTTATAAACCATCACCTTTAAAAAAGTGGAAGTTTCTCTTAACGTGTTCCCTCTGTTAACGCTTGAACGGAGACTGTGTTTTAATATACATCAACAATACACGATCGTTCTTCGTATAGAAGTTTCCCGAGCTAAACGTTCGCCTTGAACGTTAATTCGTTTCGAGATACCAAACTTCGATATAGCCCACGACACGCTTTTATTTGTGTGCTTTTCTCGTTTAATACAACCCTGTGGATGATATACGTCTGCTTCGTGCGCGAGTAAATAATCTGGCACGAAGAATCTTACGATCCTACGTGTACGCCGAACTTCTTTCATGTTTCGTGCAATTATTTATGCGACCACAGTAGAGAAAGTTCCTCCTTTCCCCCTTCGATGTAAAGGAAATGAATAATGCACGGCATTTCTATAAGCTTCGGTATTTCTTTTTTTTACAATTGGTTCGCGATACAAAAGTATCGAAGTTAATTGTGGCTGTCAATTCCGTAGCCGCGTTCGATTTAATTCGAGCGTGAGCCAGCTGGAAACGGTGCACAAGCGAGCAGCTAATCAACGTGCCGCCTCTCTCCGTGTATTTACAGTACTGTCGATTCCTCCTCAGCCTGGATATTCCTGCTCGTACTGCTGGCTTTGTATCTCACGCTACGCAGGCACAGAACGTAAATATCCTGTACACACGTATTTGTACACTTCGTGATGCATTTATCGTTTCCTGGCTCCTCTGCGACTTCACTTGATTGTAATGCGTATATATACGTGACCCAGTTATTCTTCATTTTTTCTTTCTTTCTTTTTTTCTTGTATTATTATCAATGTAACAAGAAAACTGATCCACGGATTAGCAACAAGCACGGCGCACGCGATCTGGGAACACTTCGTGTTAATTGCTGTGTAATATCGGTTTCCACTCGTGTTTAAGAGACGCAGGAAAGTGGTCGATGAACGATGCATTCCGTACAGAAAGCAGAAACCAATGAGGACGCTCAACGTGTGCAAACAATAAATCGAGACTCGCATTCTAGATATAAGATACCTTCGATTCGAAGATACTCGTCGACCTCCTTTGCTGTACTCATTTATGAACGATTTCAAGATTGATATATTAGGTGTAGAAATAAATTCTTTGCGATTTCTTGGGTACAATCAAAGTGTGATTAAAGAAAATGAAAATAGATCAATAATCGAAATAATTTTCGTTAGTAGCTATAACTTTTGACCAGTTTTTTGCCACTTTGCGAGCACCATCCCGAGTATTCTTAATTATGTGAATTCTACAATTACACGGTTAGATTTGGTATAGACTAGTAGAGGATTTCTTTAACCTTTGATTATATCCCACTATCAGCATTCTCGATTGCTGCTCTTAATGTGTACGAAGTAGAATCAGATAGAGCTGTCTTTCACTTTAGGTTGTGTAATGAAAAAATATTTCAGATGATTTTATTTATTTTACGCTTATATAATAGGCATTATACCTATTCAATAGGTGTGCAATGTAAAATCGATAATCACTCAGGATATTGCAAAAAGTCAACCATTTGTAGATATGAAGTGTACGATTGTGTTGATCGAGAGCGATACCATAGATCGAATCGCGTTTCTATCACAAGTTCCCTGATTATATTATTAAAACAGGATATCGTCGAGGGTATTACGCACACGTAAAGGATTTTCCTCGTTGATTCCCCAGAGATCTCGAAGCTGCGATTTCCAGTGAGCTACTCCCGCGTCTCCATTCTTCCGCGACGCGCAGGTAAGAACGATATTAGATTTACCCTCCCATAGAAGCGAACCTTTTCACGTAACGTACGTCCGGAAAAAGCCAAGTGAAAAGCGATAAACGGCGACGCGTCACGCCGCGTTTCACGATATCAAACCGATCGTGCACGAGGCGAGATGCGCGACTACGTCTCGCTAAATGGATTATTGGTTAGTCGAAGCGAAAGGTAAAAATCGTCGGTACGTGTCACCAGAGAGAAATCCTCGGTAGGAAGAATTTAGAAAAGTAGGTAATTGAATTTTATTTTAATTCACAAAGAACGTGAGAATCGGAACGATTAACGCCAATAAAATTAGTGTAACGCGCGGATGTACGCAAACGATTGCTTTCGCGACAATTGCGATTGTCGCGTGAAATTAGAATAGCATGCCTCCGCCCTATTCTCTGTTCTCTACGCGTTTAATCACTTTCGTAGCCTTTCAAAGGGGTGGTAATGCGCGCTCGAAAACTAACAGTCAGACAACCATTAATTTTAATCCTCCGGTGAATCGGTCGCTTGAACTTCTCTCTCTCTTTCTCTTTCTCTCTCTCTCTATACGGTCTTTCTCGTTCAATAGACTCAAAGAACTCGACGAGCAAGTAGCTGTAATGCCATGGTAAGTTCTGCAACGTCGTGAAGCTTAGTAGGATTGAGAAAAAACACTTGTGATTCCAATCGTTGGTGAAACAAAATTATAGGAATCCATCAATGTCTGACTGGTCACAGCGGCGGCACGTTTGCCGAGAGCAAATACAAAGTAAAGGAAGATTGTTGAAGAAATCCTTTGGTTGGACGATGGACGTACGAGATGTTGGATTGCAGCAATTAAACTCGATGCTGCGATTTTCTTTTTTGGGTTACGAGCCGTAGAAAATACGTGTATCCGTACACTTTAGTACGAAAAGTGTGAATTCACAGAACGTTAAAAAATGAACTCGAAATGATTATAAAAATATTTTAGAGTGCACATATCGTGAAGCAGATACATTATACTCGCAGAAAGTATCCGAATACGTGAACTGATTTTACTCGACAAAGTACAATTTCCTCTCAAGGTGGCATAGATGTTTCAGACATTCTTTCTCGAAATGTCTGTCACGAGATCTTTGCTTTATCATTGAAATTTCTCTACGTCCACGTGCTTTTACGATAAATCACAAATCACGACAGAAACGTATTAGGGAAACGTCGCGCATCAGAAACAATACGAATGCATCCATCTTGCGAATCAGTCTCGCGATAAATGTACTTGAAGACAAAAAGGGGCCGTGTAGATATCTGTCTTATCATAGAGAGAAAAACGAACAAGAAAGAAAGGATAAAACGAGTAAAAAAAAAATCAGACAAGACGAAGGAAAGGGTGAATGGGCGAGCATGTGGTCAATTCTTGGGTGTCGGGTAGTTGCGCAGAGGACAACCCTGATTGGTCCGTCGCCGCCGGTCGGCTGACGCGGCTTGTGGCTTTCGGCTCGACGAGTTTGCCTCCACTCGCTCAGTCGCACTCGAACCGCGCATCGGTGAGGGTGTTGTGTCGCCCTCTCTCGGCAGTTTCTCTTTTCGGCGTATGCGTGTGTGCGTATCCTTACGGGACCGTTGCCACGCGAGCCGTACCACGTTGTCCATCTTCACTTTTTTTTCCTTTATTTTAACTCGCGTACGACTGGGACAGTTAATCGTCAAGAATTTCGAATAATCGGGGCTTTCAAGATGGAAAGGGTGTGCAATCTTTTCAAACTTTAAACTACGTATCGATAACACATTCTTCTCGTAATTGTTTCGCGTTTTTTTCAGTTTATCGACATTTTAACTGACGGTAACGAAGCAAGAATAGTTCATAAGTGTATAAATAAGATAGGGGGCGTTCGAATTTCATACGTTGGCACAACTGTCTCGCACAGTTAGTGTTTGTTATTCAAACTTTTTACGTTAACTCTTGCGATCTTTCGTTGTATCTTTTACTAGTGTATCCTTTAGTTTTGCTCTTAACGAAGAATGAATTCAAAAGGATAATCTAGTTAAAGAAATCGTACGGTAAAGGCTGAGTGTAATCGCGTACGAAGTGTCAACAATTTTGAAATACAAACTGTCAAGGAAACACACTCATCGTGCATGCTCCATCTTGAAAGCAAGGCGGGTTCGAGCTTCTTTGAAAGGCGATTACCCTTGACACGTGAAACTCGCGATTCCATTCTTGAGTAGTCGACTATTTTTCCTCGTCGTTTAAAAGGATATTGGACGCCATTGAACGTTCGGTTCTGTTCCCAGTCGGCGCGAGGACACACAAGTGAATAGTCGGTGCGCGCGTGTTTGTCGTTGACGTGCAGCTGGGTCGTGATCATACTCGCCGGTGGGGTATGGGGAGTGCGGGAGATAGATCGTCTTCGGCGTAATCTGGCGTTGACATGACCTAACCTAACGTAACTTTTGTTTGGGACATCGGTGGCCTGCGCGGCTCCGTTTCGTCACCCATTCCATCGGTTTCGTTCCTGTTTGGTGCTCGCGTGTGTGTGCCCACTTTTCTGGAGTGTGTGAAGCAACTGGCTGGAACAGCAGCGGCCGACTTCTCGCACGTTTCCTCGGTAAGTGATACACCATATTTATCTATCGATGGCAACCTGTCACGCCGATTTATGAATAGGTGACGTGCTTGCACGACCTGCGTTTCGATACCGCTTCCAGCGATCGTGGTATTTATCGAACGAGCTTCGCTCGGCATATTAACGACTGTACACGCGAATCGATGCACCGTTTTAATTGGAATTTCGGGATGAACGGGTTTACGTTTTTCGTCTCCCGTTGTTTGTTTAGAATCACGCCGCTCGGAACGTGTACGTTTCGCAAAATGAGACGCCATTTTGATAAGCTTGTGTATTACTTCGATATTTTACGATACATCGAAGAATTTATCGACGCGGTCACAAAGTGGGATTATAAAGTGAAAAAAAAAATAGATATGTCTGGTTTTCACCGAGCGTGTCTTATTTTATTTTTGTAAACCTGTTAGCAGTTTTCTTTTTTCTGTTTTCCTTTTTTTTGTTTTGTTTTTTATTCGTTTTGAAAGATAGTTTTTAATCGAAATACGTATGACCGTCGGATTTATAGTGTGGATACGGTATTTCACAGGCGACACGAAATTGGATTTCAATTTCGCTCGCAATATCTTTTCATCCGAAAATTGTTGATTCGAATTGAATGTAGAAGAGACGCTCGTTTTCGTCGCGATATTTCCCAGCCTTCTAATATCTACGCCGACATTGTGCGCATAAATAATTTTCACCATTACCAATATTGGAAAACGTTCTTTCGATACTGTAAAATACGCGGGGGGATTATAATTCATCCGCGTTGCCGGTATTCAAATTTTTCTTACGACGATACCTTTATATCGTCTAACCGGTTGCAGCTACGATGCCCCATAAAGCACGGAATAAGAATTACTTGTTATCTACTATATTCTATTACAGATCTAAATATCCACGTATATAGGTGAACGATGAAAAATGTATTCATATCGTCGTGAGATTTTTCATCAAACTCTACTTTACAAAACAAATGAAAAAATGTTCACCAATTAACTCAAACAATGATCATTTAAACATTCCTACGTTTAATCAAATAATCCACTGTTACGTAAATACGTACAACTTCGCTAACAGATTCATTAATTTAACTGTTCTTCATTTTAAAAACGCTTTCAAACGGAATGCTGAATAACGTTAACATAAGAGCACCGAGCGTCGCACGAATTTTTCATTTCACCTGAAAATTCATAACACAAGTCGCATTTCGTTAAGCATGTCGTGGCCTTCTGTACAAACCCCTCTCCTCGTTCGGATGAGAGCATCCGTGTGTTCTGTTCCAAAAGAGTCGCGTGTCGCCGCAGAAATAATATTCGCTTTGGTGAGTTCAAAGCTTTGCCAAACTAGCTGCGTAGCATCGGTACGAAGGCTATGTGGCGCTGAAAATAGGCGGACACTGGATGGGTGGTGTTGCATCTTTCCACGGGACCGTTTAGAACGGCTGTTCCAGTATCTGGAACTGCAGCCAAAGCGGAAAAAATAAAACAAAAAAAAAAAGAAGAAAAGAAAAAGGAAAGAAACAACGAGATATAAGGATGGCGAGCGCTAATTGGTTAATGCCCGTCATTACGGGGCACCGCGCGAACGGTTGTACTGTTAAAGAGAATTAAAAATAGCTAACTATTCGGCACGACTGGCACGAGCCAAAAGGGCACTTTTTCATTCTCTTATTAGCCTTTATTCTTGACTTTCCACGGTAACGACGTTCATTGAGAATACAAAATATGTATTCCGAGTGTAGGTCGTTCTGTCGAAGAGAATTTTGGTTCCGTAATTTCCATGTAAACAGCCGTTTTCTTTTCTTCTTCCTTTTTTTCTCTTCCATCTCCCCTTTTTTTCCTGGCAAAGTTAAAACCTCACGAATCCCCTTTTGTCTCCCTTCATTTGGATTCTGCGTCGTCGTAACTTTTGCTTGTTTGTCGAATTCCTTCCACCCTGTGCAGTCTAATGCTCTTGTATATGGAAATCAATGGAATATCGATAAGGATTTCCTCTCTCTTTCTCTCTTTTTCTCTTTGCTCCCTTCGTTTTCCCATTCGTTCTTTGTTCGTTCAGTTTTCGCTCTGTTGCTCGTCACGCGCATTCTCGGTATATGTTATACCAGTCTTTTGAAGTGAACACGCAGAATCGTCGAGCGTCACTCGTCGACTGGACGAGCACGTTAAGGTCGCGAAAACACTTCTCAAGAACGTTCTTATCGCACTCTTCGTGTCGCGCGACCTCGTGGCACGTGATCCTGTGATTAGGGCTCTCTGGTCGACGTTTTGCCTCGTTGCTCGAGCACGATCTGATCTTTACCTCGTTCTTTAATCGAATAAGAACTAGTTGAAAGTCTCTTTTGTTTTTTTTTTCTTTTTGGCGTTGCTATACGAATGTTCCACGTCTACGAGGATTTTATCGGAATTGAAATATTCGAGAAACGATCGCAACGTTTCCCGTTTAGAGGCTCGAACGATTTTAACCAAACGACATCGAACCATTGTTCAATTTCCGTGATTTAATCTGCGTCACGGTGTATCAATTAAATTACCGCGTTTTATTACAGTCTACACGAATTCGATTGTTGAATAACGCAACCCGCGTTCCATGCATTCTCGGTGAACGGGGAACGTATGCAAGCAACGTGGCAAACAATCGTTTTGTCTCCATCGGGAAGAATGATCGTGTATGCTTAATCCGTTTCACGTGTTTGGCGCGTTTCAGAGAAATTTCTCTTTTCACGGTGAATTTTACATAGTGTAGTAGAATCGATGAATGGTACGAAAGATCGAGATTCCCTTTTCACGAATTACGTATTCGGAAATGTTCCGCGAAACTGTTTTCCTCTCTTGGTCTTTTCATCGTTGATCCTTCCATCGTTGTACTTACACGTAAAGATACGAGCATAAATGTACTTACAAGTTTCACCGGCATTCGTAATAGTGATTCGATTTCGCTGTGTAAGAAAGTATGAGAAATTGAAAGATTTGAGATAGCGAGGGTTTAGAGTTCTCCAGTGACGTGCGAGTCCGCGGGAGTCACGTGAGGTCGAGTGACTTACACCCTCGTCCTTGCTACACGGGAATACACTTACGCGACGCGGCATTCATTTTCTGCTATCGTGAGTTGTACCTCGCCCCGGCAGGCGAGTCGCGAGATTGAAAAATTCCAGATAAAAATGTTACATTACATTTTCCACGCTCCCGAACGTTTTCGAACGTCGCGACGAACGCACTCGGACTTATTTTATATTCTTGCACAGTTTTACGTAATAAACGTGCCTCCGTCCACCCTTTTTTCCCCTTTTTCCTCTCTTTCTCTTGTTTCCATGGTATACAGGACGGAAAATATGTTATTTCGCGAGATCTCGGTATAATTTCATATGTTATCTCTTCTCTGAGCAACATTTAATTTAATTTATTAAAACATTTTTTTGTATGAAACATGGACCTAGCTTTTCTTTATTTAAACAATATTGTTGTAATAATAAAAAAGGGGGGATTTTATGAGAGAGAAATATTTCAAGCGTAACAATACTTCTGTGCTTACCAGCCACCGTTGGTCTGGTGAAATTTTTCCTCTCTGTTAAGTCTGGCAAAGTCTGCGAAATTCCAGTTCGATATTTTATTTCAGAATTACGTAAGTGATATAAACCATTTATTTTATTACGATTTCATCCAATAGATATACTTTTTTTCTAATTTTTTTACTGAATTAATTACAATCAATTTTCACCGTGATAGAGTTATGAGTAATTTAGGTTAGCGCGTTCAATATTTATAAATGTATTTCAAAAAGCGATAAAACGCAGTAAATAGGATAGCGTTAGATTTATCAGGTTTTGATTTTTATCGTATATTTAATTTGCAACTGTACATTTTCAAAACTAAAAAAAAAAAAAGAAAGAGAGGATATACGTTAATCGGCATCGATTACCCCCGTATTTCATAAAAAACAAAATTGGACGATCTTTAATTCAACGCGAACAGGTCACTTCGAAACGTTACAAGTGAATAATTAAACTAGTTTATCTTTTACGTATTTCAAATTACCAAGCAACGAACCGTTTCGTAATTCTGCCCTCTGGCTGGTTTACGCGGAAGGTACCGAGCGGTGTTTAGCATAGCATTATTCGTGCAATCTTTTTCCACGCGGAGGAAACTTTGATATTTCCTTCATTGGATTACCTCTTTTCCTGCGGATTTGATTATGCTCGAGCAATTTAAAAGTTGCACTTTGAAGATTCGTAACTCCGATATCGTCGGGGTTAATTGGATGAAAAGTTAAAGCGCGCAGAATTCCAAAACGAACGGAATTCCAACAGAACTATTATCGAATGGAATTTTTTTTTGCGATTGAAATTAGGCATTCCGCGCGTATCAGCTTCCGTGATTCCTTCTGTGCAAGACCGAACGCGACTTCACGATTGCAATTTCTGCTATTTCAGACTAGAGAGATACGAATGAAATTTCTCGCAATTTAGAGAAATTTAACTACCTTAATATATGCAAAGCGAGTCTGCAAAAGGTTTATTTATCCTATGGCAGATGTATTTGCCGCGTGAACGGATATATCGTTGTGTAATACGAAATGTTGGATTTCTAATTATTCGCAAAATTTGATTGTTAAAATTTTCAAAATGCTCTAACCTTTCTTTTGTTAACTCTTAACCGGTCGTGTAAATTTTTCATATACAAACGAACTGGTATTTTCAAGAACGCGTAAGAAACAAAATTCTGTCAAAAGTCGATATAAATTGAAATTAAATATTCATTCTTTATTTATCATGTATTCACTATATCCATTCCAAAATGGGTTAAGTGTTAACTTAAAGGTCATACAATTTTGAGTGAATTACTTTGGAGGAATCTGAAGAACAATTTGTACTTCTCGAAAAATTCGATCTAACAAATTTGATCACTTAATTACCAAACAGATACAAGCACTTCCGTTTCAAACTAAACGGAACATCCCTCCTATAAAAGGTGATAAAAGATCGATAAGCCATTGTCCAAGTGCCGATCGATATTATTACATATATGCGTGGAATCGTCCACAGCATCTTTCGTCTCGCATTTCTTTGATTTGTTTTCTCTTACCGTTTTGAGTCAGTCTTCGTTATACTTCTGAAATTATCCCGTACATTCATTCATTTTTATTCTTATGTGTTAAGAAACTATTAAGCACATTAGAAACTGTGTGTGTGTGTGTTTTTATCCACCGATATCCTGACAAAAGGCAATAACATTGTTGAACGATTTTCATACTCACCGCGTGTTTAAAGAGTCTGCAAAGTAGCGATTTCGCGAAAATTTCTCCGGACGCACGGGAAGGGATGTCAGATGGGGCTGGTAGTGAAATTTGCATAAAGGGATTGCGACGTGGGGTACACGTTCTCGTTTTCGTTTTTCGGGTTTCGCGCCACGCGTGGCTATATATTCTCGGCTCGTTTCGTTCGAGCACCAAGCGAAAATGCAAACGAACACCAGAAACGATGTGCCATTTTCTCACGTAATTGGTTTCACGTGAAATGAGACGATTTTCATTGCACCGCCGTCTGCTATCCTTATATCATTGTCGCGATTCTATCGCGACAATGGCTGTCATTTTGTTATCCACCTCCACTGATTCTCATCAGTTTCACAGTGTAAACTTTTCGGTTATTATTCAACGTAGCAGCAATGCGTGAAAATACACGAGTGATAAATTTCGACGTAATTGAACCACCATTCGAGAGCTGGCAATAATATTTAGCCAGTGATGCAGTATCGACTACGCGAGACCACTTTGTCGTTCCCGAACTAAACTCCCTCGGAGCGTTGTTTCTTACACGGTAATAGCGGCAAGTTCCCCGTCGTGCTGGATTCGATAGCGTTTAGTTACCCGGTGTACCAGGACGGAAAGACTGCTCGCGGTTGCCGCCATTAACACGTACATACGGAGGTACCGTGTATGGAGGAAGACTTGGTGCATTTATGGACGGTCGCACAGGATGCAGCGACAAGCAGCGTACGTTTCAGTTGGCGGGAGCACTTAAAATTTCCATTTACACGCAGCCGTTCGTATTGGCGTGTTGAACGCTTACGTTTTCGACGGGGGGTTACGAGACGGTAGACGCCCTTTTCGTCGATGTCGCACGATCTCTCGTGAATGAGTTGAAAGAAAAAAATGTAAAAAAAAAGAGTCCACTTGCGTGAGAATGTTTTGAGGCATAATGGCGACACTTGACCGAAATATCGCGCGGGAGGGGATGGAAAGAAGCTTCTTCAAAGGCGACGACGATATCAGCCGAGGATTCCTTGCATTTTCACGAGGAACACCCACGCGACGATACGAGAGAGAGAGAGAGAGAGAGAAAAAAGGATGTATAAAGCGTTGGCTAAAAGCGTATATAATTTGAAAGACATATCAGTGAGATTCTCTGTACGAAACACGCGTCTTCGTGGATACATATTCGTTCGATCGTTACGCCTGAAATGTCTCTAGAGTACACCACGGGGGATCGTTTATTTCGGTTGTAGAGGTGAATGTGATCGAATAAAAGTTCATCGTTTACGCAAGTGTATTTCTTCGTTTCTGCTTCGTCAACTTCTTATGGACATTCGTGGAGAAGTTGGAAAGAAGTTGGTAATCATGCTCTCGGTTCTTACCCGGCAAACCAGGAATCGGATAGACAGTCGTTTTAGGATCAATGAAAGTACGGTACGTTTCTGCCTGTGCGTTAAACTCCGCGCTGATAACTTCCTTCGCGATCGATTCACGATTCCAAGAGGAATCGCTGATAGCAGGGGAAAAAGAGTTCCGATACTTTGTAAAATCGTACGACGAGTCTCTTTTATATTCTACGATACACACGTAGGAAATTTTTCTTTATCACTGTTATCCTCCTGTTTTCTTTTTTCTCTTTTACGTTCCTGGATTTACAAACCATCGAACGCATTCGTAAAAAAGCGAAATGCATTACGAACGCAAAGGTCGAGTCTACTGTTGTATTTAAAAGTGGTCTCGATGTATGTAAAAGAGCGTACGCGCTTTTACAGGTTTTTTTACCAATATCTCCGAAATTCCAGCAGGCGTTATTGAAAATTCACACAGGATACGACAAGGTGGGGAGGCGAGACGAGTTCGTAGCAACAGCTCTCGTGTGTTTAACCCCCGAGTAAGGGCGCGCATATTTTAGCCGCCTCCTTTAGGTATTCGTGCAATAGCGCCGTCGGCCATGTGGCTTGCATCCCGGAAGCTAGCAAAACTCTAACCAGCCAGCAACAACGCCAATACCTTCGTCGTTCCTTGGTTTGGGGGAGGGAGGGTGAGTCGGAAATAGTCTGCGAAAGAGAGTAGGACAGGCAGGAGAGAGAGCCGGTGTTGAAATTGAGAGCATCTCTGGGAGATCCTTGGCCAGCTTGGGGACGTTGGTCTGTGGAATTTCTGCGTGAATTCCGAAGCAGACGACGTGCCACGTGGCGTTTAGTCAGGATGGATAATTACGTGAAGTAAAAATCACAACATCTGAGAGGAACGTAGGCGTCGTTTATTAGCATCGGTTAGGTGTGAAACTGTTGGAATTTGTATAGGGTCTTCGAAAAAGAGCTGAAATTTTGAACTGAAATTTTTCACACAGATGGCCACAGATCGCATCTTGATATCTGTTTGCGATCTGCGGCAATCACTGTATTGTCGAAAATCGTTTTATGACGCGGGCGCCAATCTGCTATTTTTTAGTGCTTTCTTTAGGAAAATCGTTGCAATTAAATTTTCTTTTTCAAAGACGTTGCGGCTAAAAGGTAGTTTCGTACTCGTGTACGGTCAATAGTAATTGACGTGTTCTAAAGTCACTTTATAGATAGGTCCCGTTAGTGTGTCTTATCCCTTAGGTCTGATTCTCCCGTCACGGTGATACTATACGATCAAAGAATGAAACAGGCACTATTCGCTAATGTTAGAAACTCCTACGAACTAGAAAATTTAGTTGAAGGTATGTAGAAAAAAAATAGAATTTCAAGGGTGATTCTTAAGCGTGATTGAATAAGTATAGGGTCTTCCAATAAGAGAAATAGAACTTTCAATTGAAATGGAATGAAAAGTACAAAAAAATAATCTAGTACTCGTTGCTTTATTTTAAAGTATATTCGATGAAATTATACATGAAATACAATATCGTATAAATAACCGCCACGATTGCATTTGGTGGAGTGAATTCGACAAACTCAATTTTCAATGTCTCTGGCATATGAATAAATATTTAATCTTTGAGACGATGAACGTAGATGAAAGAATTAATTAGAATGATAAACCCCATATTAGACTATAAAATGGGAAATAAACTCGCGGTGGAATACGCGAGATATTTTACTCCGATCCCTTGACTTCTGGTTTGCGAAGTACCTCGAGAGAAAGATCCAAAGGACAATTTTTCCACGGAAGTTCGACGCTTCTGCTTACCAGTGGTTAACGCCTTGGCACGTCGCGCCTGTTTCAGAAATTGATGCTTCCACGAGACTCCCGTGGGACAAGACGTGGGGAGTTCTCCTAAATAAGGGATCGAGCTCAGCCGCGGCAACTTGGAAATTGCGGCCGTGACGCGGTTGCGGTGATCCCTCACGTACGATCAAGATCACTCCTTGAATAAACAGCTCTCTCTCTCACACACACCCCTTTGTCTTTCGCTTCTCTTCACATTTTCCCCCGTTTCGACTACTCTGACATATCGTAGAGGAAGCCTCGTGTAAGGATTCTGATATGTAATACCTGTTGAAATTGATCTGTCTCGTGAAGACTGTCTATCTTTCTATCTTGTTTGTAGTTTCTCGGTCGAGGAGTCTAAACATTGAGTGGGATGTAATTGAATTTGGTAGGATGGATAACTCCTTTGGGAAGGATTAAAGAATTACGCAACTATCCAATCGACTTTTTCGTAATATTTTAACTAATAGAGAAATTTCGAATTTGTGTAGGAAATATTCGGCCATACATACCATAAAAATCATAAAAGTCTATGGAAAATGGTCTTTCCAGTTTTAATTTGAAGGCCTTAACAATACTTTCTTCAAACATTAATTTCAAGGCCTGAATTAATTGCTTTTTTGCCATAAACACAGTTCAAGATACATCGCATATAGTTTCACCGCCCTTCGTCTTTCTTTCGCTAGAATTTTCTAACATCCATTTATATCTTCGCATTTCCATTTCCCTAAAAAAACCTCCGATAATGATAACGCAAAAAGTATTGTAGTATACGAAAGAATACCTTAAAACTTTGTAAGAATCAAGCGTCCTATCAATTGGATTACATTTTACAGAGTTAATTCCACAGTTAATTATTTTTTTATTACTCTCATATCAACCATTACAATATCGGCCTTACGACGTTAATTTATTGTGAGAGCGCAACGATACTACTCTTCACATTCGAATTGAATTTCAATCGTGTCGCGAGTCGAGCATTTTTCAAGAAGAACGAACGAACTTCGTCAAATGTAACGAGCTTACTTTATGATTACAAGACTTACGAATTTCCTAGCGTGATAAAGTATCATGGCAAAGTGATTATTCGAGTGACCGGGTTATTCAAGGCTCGCGTATGGGATGGCGGGTGGAGATGGGAGACAGTCGAAATGTATCTGTACGCGCAAAAAGGATTTCGAGCGTTGTAAATGGTTTCACAGCTTTCAAGCTGGTGGCCGTTCAAAGCGTCGCGCCTCGACAAAGGCCGCGAACACGGACAGAATGTAATTACTGCGCGAAGTGTGCCCGTTCCCTCCTCCTCCTCCCCATCCCACTTTTTCATTTTAGTTACAACGATATAATGCACGAGCGCGGCGCAAAAATTACCCAGTCCACGGTTCGGAGCTTTATCGTGCTTTAACGTCACCGCGCTGGGCCAATATTAAGCGCGATATAAACGGCCGGTCGTGCTCAATTTGGTAGGCGAGGCGAAAATGAGAGTAAAAAAGAAAGAAAAGAGAGAGGGAGAAGGAAAAAAAAACGTGCCGCGAGTTTTCGACCGCCGCAAAAGTACTCGGCCACTGCGTTTTTATTTTACACGACGGACATGCCGTATCAGCCTCAGAAACTGGAGCAAGCTGCACCGTTTGCGGCTCATAGGTCAGATATTTTCGTGTCTTTGCGGTTGTGTGTCCCGTTGTACATATTTTCTTCGTTCTCTCTTTCTATCTGTGCCATCTACCCGCTTTTCTCTCTTCCCACCTCCTTCTCCATCTCTCTTTTCTCGTTCTCTTTTTTGCTTTTTGTACATGCCTCGACCTAACTCGGAGAAAGGCGAATATTTTACGCGAACTGATATTGCTGGACAGGTAACGGGGGAAGGGAGGGGTACACCGTCGACTGTAAATGATAGCGCGAAAATGTTTCGCTGAGATTCCCTCTTTTCTCTTTCACGGTTGACCGCCGCGAAAAAATAGAGAAAAAGAGTCAGAAGCACCCCATTATCCCGGAGTGCTCGTTGATACCGATACTGTCGTTGCGTGAAGGCTCTCAGGAAATTTTACTGGTGCCTGGGAGAAATGGATTTGCTCTCTGTGCTTCGATCGGTCTAGCCTCGACAGTCTTGTGACCCGATCTCGAGAACAGGGACTAGGCCATTTGGCGACTCGATTCGGTTGATACGGTTGCCCGTTGTTCCACGTGTACGCGCGTAGTTAATGATAATATCAGCCGGTCAAATGGCATAACATTTCATCGGATAAATGGGTTTGATAAGAGAGGGTTAACGTTGTGAATGAGTGACGCTTTAATATAATTAGGAGACTGCGTGTCACCTTTCGTAGATTTCATTTGTTAGACGTTCTACGTAGTCTATGGGACAACTGTGGTTCTTCCGTTTGCTAATTAATTGCATTCAGAGAAATGGAAATTTGTCTCACGTCGTGGCGCTTGAGACAACAGAGAAACGTTTCATAGTTTTTGCAACGCCATAAAAGTCATAGGAATATTATGAATAAAGGATAGGTTAAGAGGAAGAATTTCTTCCTTAATCTTCTCTTGTATAGTTGGATGAAGAAGGATGAAACAGAGAGGAGTTCGTCGATGGTGAATTTTCGCGTGTCCCACTTTCAGTAGGAAATCACGAGATATTGTCGTTCGTGGATTTCCACCAAATACGGCCTCGTGCTCGTCGTTAAATTAAGCCGAACAGTCAGTTAACCTGCAGAACAAATCGATTCTATTCTGAAAAGAGGATCGATCGCCTTTTTGTTGCGTCCGGTCTTCAGAATTTCTCAGTAATGGAGAAATCAAAGCGTGCTGGGTTGTTCAGATCTGCATATCGCTGCGATGTACCTTCTACATTGTTGTCTTTCTATCAGCCATTAATTAGTTGATATTATGGTAATTAACTACGAATTCAGACGTAGAAATAATCAATAATTGGCTGTAAAAATGAGGTCTGAGAGGGGGAGAGAGAGAGAGAGAGAGAGAGAGAGAGCGAGATCAGAATAACCACAGAATAGGAGTTAACGGGATTTAGCCATTTTTAATCACGTTTAATCTCCTTCCTTTTCATTCGTTTCAACGCGAGCAAGTTATTATGCAATTTTTTCTCGATATTGCTCGTTATTGCTCGATATCACTTGGCGAGAGAAAAAAGATAGCATTCGAGATTTACGTTGTTTTGTTTTGCAACGGTGCTTTCGAACGATTGTTCTTTACAATTTACTTGAATTGACGTTTCATTCGAGGCGGAAAATGCCAAGTTACCGAGGGCTTGTTCCTTTGATTATGGATCTACAATAAGCAATTTCTCTTAATATACCTGCCCGGACGTAAAATTTATATACGCGCTTTCTTTCTGGAGAGTTACGATTTAAGCAACCGGGGTGCATAGCAGGGACCTGTGTGTCGCGGGGTCAACGAAGTAAATTTACGCCGATGAGAAAATTCCACGGTGTATCGGATCGTCCAGTGAAACGGAATGAAATTTTCGTAAAGCTGTCGGTAGAAAATAAAATTGAACTCACGGTTCCATTGGTCTAGTCCACGGCATCGTTGAAATTACACCGAAATCAACTTGATATATACGACTTCAAGAAATTCTTGACCAACTTACTGGTTTAACCTTCGTCTATCGAATCGTAGGTAATACGAAAAATCGTCGACTTTCCTTGTGTAAGCTTTAACGTAACACAGAGCTGATCGATAACAATCTACAGATGGAAGTATCAGTTTTGTGAAGTGGATTAAATCGAGTAAGCTTAATGCTCGGTGACTCGAGAATTTCATAAGGTACACATGATACAGCCTCTAAAAACAGTTCATCAAATGTGTAACAGCGTTCAGTTATAGCTTTTTTAAGTTTTCTTAAAAATTTGTTTCCCTTTTTCTGGATTGGCTTTTCTACGCTTTTCAAAAGAAAGAAAGAAATAGGCTAAGTATATACAGTATATAAAGTGTAGCTGACCCTGAAGTATCCTTGACCCTACACCCATCGACCTTCCTCTTTGATATTCTAATGTTTCCTCGACCTCCTATAACCGCTGTGTACCTTTATTCAATTTTTTCCCCACCTAGCCAGCCTCCATGTACTTTGCGTAATATATCCACTAGGAAGTTAAAATGGATTACCCTGTGTACAAAAAAGGGGCATAAAGGGTATGACTATCGCGCTGGTCTCGCGCGTAAAGTTGAAATTTGAAAGGTTATCCTTCATCGTTCAACTTTTTCTCTCTTCCCCCTCCCCCCCTTACCCGTATTTTTCTTTCCTTTTTCAACCAAACTTTTCATCGAATTATACGTTCAATCTATTATCGATCCTAGACGCATTTACGATCCAAGGAAGTATACTCTCGGCTGAGAAGTAAAATCGGTTGTCGTACGACAGACATGTACGCACACACATAGCTCTTACGTTATCTTTCAGAGGGATCTCGTTTTAACGGGACCGTCGAATTATTAAACTTTTACGACTATTAAACGAGATATCGATTGGCGGTTAGCCGAGCCAAACGACCGAATACGAGGGATATCCCTGGTTCCGGCCAACGAACCGAACTCTGTTGCGAGTGAATAACACGGTATCGCTTATAATTCAGCCGTGTTAACGAAGTTTCTCGCGTTCTCGACGAAAATTCGATGTAGCAGCATCCGATGCAAAGTATACATCCGTTCGTGTATCAATTCGTTACGATAAATCTCTGGATCACACTCGAAGAGGCAGAGAGGGAGAGAGAGAGAGAAAGAGAGAAGCGTACGAAGTAGTTGTAAATCATCCTTGGCTATCGATAGTAAAATAGTTGTTGAATTAATATCTACGGCTTTCATACAGGGTCTGTTTCATCAGGAGGTATAGAAAGATGGATAGGTGGATGGTTCTAGTGAAGAAAATTCTTTCGGTATCAATCTCTGTTCGATAAAATCTCGAATTGATCGATCGCTCCTTCTGACTGTGCCACCATGTTCCCCTCTATTCCTGCCCTCTTTTGTAATATCGTGTTTTATGGTTCGCGCAGTAATAGAAACGTCGGTGATTAAATTTATTTCGGCCGAATGATCCGCAATTTATTACAGCCGCTCCTAAATTTTCCTGCATCGCGTTACCTGTCGATATTCTTTCCGTCCTCTCCTCCCACTGCCTCTTGTCAGTGAAACTATACCACACAGAAACTCTCGCGAGTTGGTATAAACGTGCCCTGATTCCTTGCTGACAGATACAAGCGAAAGAGACTTCTGATGCATCGTTTTGAGAGTCCATTAAATATTTGACCGAACACATGACCGTGGAAGCCCATAGATTGGCCTCATTTTTCCTTTGCTTTTGTATCAGATTTGTTCGTGTAAACGACAGACGACATGGCTTTTTATTTTCGATATAACGTTCGAAAACGTGAACCAGGTATCCTGTTCTCGGAACGTGATGAAATCTTTTCGGTAATCTGTTCGCTCGTTTCATCTCGTTCGTTTTCTTTCGCGGCTTACTTTTGCACCAATAGCTACGTAATCCTCTAATTTCGCTTGTGGAAAAGTCTGCGCGCGTTGGATTGAAAGAGAAAAGGGAGAACAGAGGAGGAAGGAAAGAAAGGAAGGGAAAAAGGAAAGAAAAGAAAAGAAAAAAAAGAGGGAAAAAGATTGAAAAAGACGGGAAGGACGAAGGGCTCGTAGTAACGCTGTCAATAAAGCCTTAATTGTCACGCGGAGTTCGTTCGATCGTGGGAAGTGGCCTTGTTAAACATCGATTGGCATATCGGGGGAGTTCCTGCCAATGACGGGCGTACCTAGAAAAATCGTGATTTAAACGACCAACCCCTTCTTTTCAGGTTCCCGGTGCAGTTTCTACCCTCCGTCGCGTTCCAATCCTCTTCTGTACGTTTCGTTCCCCGATCTTTATTATTCCTCGTGACTCGGTCCGCTCGCTTCGCACTCTTTGTTCTTTTCTCCTCTCCTCCTGGGAGCACTCGCACATGCGCTTGCACTCGTTTCCGACTCGTGATTCTCTAAAAGGCTCTCTCGTACGCTACCTGAAATCTGCTGCTCTCGTTTCTCCTTCCTTTCACCCTTCCAGTCTTCTCGACTTCTCGTTCTCTTGTGTATGTAGTAGTTCTAACCCCCGTTCTCGAGACACGCTTTCAAGTGAAACAGACAAATATTCGTCGAGTAGGATCTTTCGGATTAAAATCTGCGATTCTGATCGTTCGTATCCTACGTTAATTTCCTGTCTGTGTTCGCTCGTCTCGTTCCCCCGCGGCTGACAGTTACGGTATTTTAAATACCCGGACACACTTATCACCGGGAACGTTCGATTAAAACGTCGATGCTCGGATTAGAGTCACACCAAACGACAGCTTAATCGAAAGATTGCCCATCCACGGGAAACCTGTCTCTCGATCCTCCGATAAACTGGTGCATGAATGCAAATTTGCCACGAAACTTGCCTCGTAATCGACCTAATTATCTCGAAATGCCTGAGAAGCACCTCGTGCGGTTTTTCTCGCGATTCACCCAGTCAAAGGAGCCGAAACGATCATCTTTACGACTATACGCGTTTCGAATTCTTCTGTAATCAACACCGTGCATTCGCTGCGATTTCTTCGCGATTTGTTCAATCTTTTAAATCGGTCGCTTTATCAAGTCGTTTCGCGTCGAGACGCTCGTGTTGCCTCTTCCATCGGATTACCTGTGAATGTTTACGCTGTGGTCTGATAAGCGCGCCGATATCGCATTACCGTGCTTGGTAATTATAATTAAACTCTTACTAATAGTTCGCCGGCGGCCGCTCTACGAAGCTATAACTGCGACGGTGTACTAACGAACTCGAATGGGGCGTTCAATTAAATGCTACTTAGCACGACCGATCCAGATCCCCCTACTACTACTACCATTCCGCCTCCTCTCCATCTCCTCTTTCCTACGTTTAGCCTCGTCGAATGGGGGCCTTCTGCCAAACTAATCACCATCCCATACTACTGAAAGCTCGCTCGAGCCTCACACCAGCGAACCGTACATCCTCCGGAGGAGATGAAATTGTTCGATGGTTCGTAGGCTCCTATAACCTTCGACAAAACGACGAACTTGCTGGCTTTCCACGTTGATGTAACTGGGTCGGCTGCCAGCTGGTCGGTGAGGGCGTTATTGCCCTCCTTCTCCACTCTCTTCTCGCTTAATATTCAAATAATTTGTCGATGATTTCTCTCTTAGCCTCATCTATTTGCGGACGAAATAATTCTCTGGTATTTGTACAGGAGTGTTTTACTCTTATGTGATATTATTTTCGATAGATTTTTCTTTTCGTTGGCACGGTATATGTGTATCAGTCGTCGAAGCGTTCGATGATTAAAATTTAAGTTTACAGGAGAAATTCTTGAACTGTGGCATTCTGAATATCGATTTGTTCAGATGTTGAATTAATTTGCCTTCGTCGATAACGCGATTTAATATTTTATAAAATGTCGATTCGCGGTTGTTCTTTGAATGAAATTATTTAGCATCGAGTAGATAACAAAGATATCACTCTCAATGTATCCGTAAATTATACAGTAATGAATATCGCCTACATATTTGAATATCGTTTGTTGAACTATCCGTTTGATGAATCTCTAACGTGGTCGTTCGTTCGTTGAACGGATGAAATACCGTTTAACCCGTAACATCTATTTCTACCCACTATCCGGCCTGCGTGTATTCATCATTTCGTTCCTATTCTACGGGAGCATGTACGAATGTTTTCCACGTTTCATTTCGAGAATCGATAATTTATCAGCCGTTGCATTATGCAAATTCACGTATAATCCGTCCTCATCTCCACTTGACAGTTGTTCTTTTTTTTCTGTTTCTTTACTTCTTTTTTTTTTCGTTTCGTTCGAATGAAAATCGACGATTTCACCTCAGCCACGATGTACAAAATATTTTTCGATGTTTAAACCATTAACGAACGTAGTAACAATAATAACTGGCGATGTTGTATGCATGCAAATATTCCTGCTAACGCTCCGATGATAAAATTTAGCAACAAAATGTCAATAAATAAATGCCAATAAAATTCCGATAACGAAATGGCTGGTAGAGTGGGGCACCGATACGGCGACGCGCGTGCGAAATACGTGTATCGCGATACGCTCGTTTAAAATCATTCGCTTCGTACACACTCCTGTAACGAATTTTAATACGGAGGGAAAAATCCTGGTCGCGGGAAAGTGAATTTATATTCAACGGCACTCGAGTTTCCTTCCTCCGTCGCTATCCATTTTATACAAAACCATCTTTCCCCGACTCCGTTGCTCGGTTTAGAAGGTTCAGCGTGATTTTGATCGCGTACCTCCGTGAACGTTCATGAAGAAATTCAACGTAAATTCGTTCATGTATCCCATAGTCGGAGTATCGAAATTCCGTATAAGGTGCAAAAATGTAAATTGCTAAATTAATAATACTTCTTAATATAACTCGCATACCCAGTAGAAAAAAGAAAAAAAATAACCTCTTTAGCAGAATTTTAAATTCAGTGTGAAAAGAATACATTAGAACACAAAGAATACAGTATTTAATTGAAGGGAAAAGTAGGTGTGAAATTCCGTCACATTCGCAACACTTTCCATTAATGAACACAATCTTTCTTTATCTAATTAAAAAAAATATATATATTTTACTTTTGCGCACACCTTCTGTGACTGGATGTTTCGTATAGCATTTTCTCCCTTCATGAAATCAACGCTGTCGATAGTTTCATCGCAAATTTCCACAGAATAATCATGAAACATTCGTTTACTACGTTTATTGTTCTCGTACGCAACGAGCAATGCTTCATTCGAACCTTGGACTCGTGTTCGCAGGTGTAGAATCGTCACGTCGTTGCGACAGCTGCAGTTACCTGACAGGTTGCGATCGCGCCAAGCACGTTGTTTAACGATAATTATAACGGCGTCGTTTAGCGGACGTACGGCTGTGTAACGGGCGTTTGCACGTGTTGCCAGCTTGTGCTGACCGAAAATTCAGGATCAAGAGGAATCTCTACTTCTCTCTCTCTCTCTCTCTCTCGGTTGAAGCTCTCCTCTTCCTGTGTAGAGGTTTGACCATTTCCTGGGGAAACAACGGGAACACTGGCCGTCTAGCGTTCCACTTTCCCCGCAAGTTGTTATCATTTTAGTGTCTGCTCGGCGAATTTATCTTGGACGATATTTCTTGTCCATGGCGCACTCGGAGGCTCTAGGGATGAGTTAGATTCGAACGTTCGATATTACACCCGCTATCTCTGTGACGACGGTGCCGCTTTATAGTTCGCCCAGGATGCTTCGAAATATGTCGTGTATCGCTGCTGCTTAGCACCATTTCGCTGTCGCGTGTATATTCACACGGTCTGTGTATAGGTATACTGTTGTAGGTTGTGTTGTATGCTGCGTTGAAAACAAGATTGATAAATTGGATCGAATTGAGGTATTCTGAATCATGAGGGGTCATTGAATTGCGACGCCTGTGATGTCAGCAATGTATAATGTTTATACATCGTGTCTTTTTAAATGACATAAGCCGTTTTGTTTTGGTAGAAGGTAGTATAATTTTGATCACAGATGCATACATTGTAGCAACGCATTTACATTATTCGAATTTATTATGAAAGTGGGTATTCTTTGTTCCATTGTTTTCAAGCAAAATTTTATTTAGCAATGAAGCTTATTTCACAACGAATGGATTCGTTAATAAGCAAAATTATCATATCTGGGGTGATGGAAATTTTTGTGGTATTCGTGAAAAATCTCTACACTTATAAAAAGTTTTTGTTCGGTGGGCACTTTGTGCAAATGGAATCGTTGGGCCATTTTTCTTCGAGAATAATGCTGGAAATGCTGTTATCGTGAATGCTAAGCGATTTTTTATGGTCAGAATTGAATCATATCTATTGTGTCACACATCTCGAGAAAACATTCAGTTTTTGCCATTGAATTTTCGTCGATGTGCAATTTCATAAAATGCAGATTTTTATTGGCATCTAAAATCGTACGACTTAACACCATTAAATTTTCTTTTGTGGGGTTTTTTAAAAAGTCGAATCTATGCTAACAAGTCAGAAACAAATGACCTGAAAAACAACATTCGAGATATAATTCGTGAGACAACTCTAGCAACATGTCGAAAATTTCGATCGTAGTATACGTTTGAATAATATTCTGTTCCACGTATAATATATATCATACTTCCAATAAAAGAAACAAATGGAAAGAATTGCAAATAGTTTGTGTTTTATTCAAGAGAAATATGTATGTAGATGCGTAAGTTCGATGACATGCCAAGGTCTGTAGTTCCAATATTATGTAGGGTAATAAATGTCGAAACTGAGAAAAAATTTACCAAGCGAGTAATCAAATTTCGAATTGACAATCCTAGAACTGTAAACCCATAGTTAAGGCGCTTTCTTTATTTCTTCGCTGTTATTGTTGCTTTTGATGGATATAGAGGCATTGATTCTACGTAAATAATTTACTTTTGGTTAATATAGTTGTGTGATTGAATTCTTCAGCGAAAGTGTATAATTTATCGACACTCTGCGAGAGAGATTTAGTTGCTCTTCTTCCAGCACGCGAGTTATAATACCGTATTGCGTATATGTATGTATATGGAGAGAACGGGCGAAATATTGATTCACTCCAGTGAACGATAATTTCTCGTTACGATTTTATGAAGCCACTGAATTATTACCTTTATAAAGCGCGAAACATTTTCCCATGTGAAATATTATCCCGATGATTAGTAGGATCCATTGAACCATCTGTTTCGAGATTTTTAACGAGTTACAATGATTCGTGAATTTTTTAACAATTTCATTTCTACTCTAGTGTACAACTCGTTAGCGTGATTATTTAAGAATAATACCAACATGAAGCGATACGTAAAATTGTGAAACGAAAGCTTGGTATTACCATGTCGGTTCATTTGCTCGGGATTACTTCATACGGATAAAGAGCTTGAACCGTATAATTGAGAGAACATCGAGGATATTATGATCATTCCTATTTTCCGGTCACAAGGTAATTGTGTTCATCCTATCGAAGTCGTTGAACCTGTTAATTACAGTTGACCAGCGGAAGGAAGACGTATACACGTTTCAAGGTGTAACATAACCTCGGGTACGCTTCATTAGCAGTCAATCAATGTCGCCGCGTTTCTTTTCTTTCAGTATGCATGAGATCTCGTTAATGTGCATCGTGTTGTCCAGCATCGAAACGGAAAATATATCGTTAATACCGAACAGAGAATACCTTTCTGAACGGTAATTCTTCGGCTTTCTGCTCGCGAATGGATGATTGATCGTTACACTCGATGCTCTTTTACGCGAGCCTTTGCCTGATTTAGATTAATGAAAACGGCGTTTAACATTTTATCAACGCGTGCAAACCGCGTACCATAGCCGCCTAATTACAATACAACTTGCAAATCATATCAACGCGTTTAATTTTCCACCTCTGTGATGTTGCTGCTTATTTGCAAGTCAAGATACACCGTAATTTTCGATGCGTTTCCGATCGGAGAGTTTCTCGAGCTCCAACTCGATACATCTCTGAATTTTAATTACAATACGATATCCAAAGCTTTGCATGAATATTGATACATTAATGCGCGCATTAATTTTGCGTCTCAACACTCCGTGATACGTGGTTCGCTCTCCACGGGGATTATTTATTCACTTTCCATGTGAAACCGTCACGATCAAGGGGATGATCAGTGAAAATTGGTGAAAATCAATATATACGATATATTCGATGTAGAACAAGTGTTGTATATTCTTCGATGAATTAGTTTCGTGTAATTAAGAAAATAGGAATGAAAGAAGAAAAAGAAACATATTCGTCTAGCCATTTTCACTTTTGATTTCGTATTCGATACTTGGCGAGCACTGTATTCCCAGGACGCGCGACCGACTAATAGCTAGCGCTGTTCGAAATAAAGCGAACGGTACAATTCTCCGCATGTTATCATTGACGCGTGTGAAATTTCAAAGCTGCGGAGAGGAAGGAGAGGGAACTCGTTTTAATCACGCGGTTCGCTCTCGGGGATTATTTTCGCCATATTCAGAACGCGCGAGGCGCGCCTACAATCGGCGGATACAGATCGGAGATACGCCGATAGTTCGCGTTCCGCGTCGCTCTGGGTATTGCCGCGTGCATATTCGTTCTTTCGAACGAATTACACGCTCGGTAGAAAGAGCTCTCGGGCCACGTATTATTTCTTGTTGCGTATGCCCCCTCGTTTGCGTATCGACAAATGTTTTTTTTTTCCACCTGTATCTTTTTTCCTCGATCAACGAGGTGCACATATACAGCGATTTCGTATTGAACATAGCTGCATGTATGTATATGCGGCTACCATCTGGATATGATATAGAATATATATTCCATCATGAATATTATCATTATTTTATTCGAACATGCACGCGGAAAGCTTCGAAATTCATTGTAATTATGATCGAAACCGTTCGAAATGAACAGAAAATAAAAAAAGAGAGAGAAAGAGGGAAAAAGAGATATCGTAGGGGAAGAAAAAAAAAGGAATAAAAATGAAGAGACAAAATTCGTTGATAATTTCCGATCGCGCTGAACGGCAGCTTGTCTCATTCCCGCGACCCGATGGAACCAGACACGCGCGACAGCGTTCTCGCATCGACGCGTCCCACGGTGAGAATTTTTAAATTCACTCAACTGCTCGTTCGATGACCATCGGTCAACAATAACCTTGCCCGGAGAGATAACATCATTTATTTGATGGAGTCGGGATCGGATAAAATCGGGATCCGCGACGAGATTTTGAGAATTATTTTCTACGTGGACAACTGATCGCGTGCATACGTAATTCAGCGTGACTAAGTACACATGCTTGGATTTAGATTGATCGAAAAGTTCATGTACACACCTAATATTCGGATACGATGAAAAAAAATCTTTTCTTATATTTTTATAACTTTTTTTTTTTAATTGTGCACTGAAATAAAATGATAGAGATGTAAATACAAGGTTCAGATTAGAGTTGCCATTACGTTTGTACTGTAATAGAACACTTCCGGAAAGATGGGAAAGGACATGATGAAATATTGAATATGTGTAATGTGATAACGTTAAGAAATACTGAAGATATTGAAAGTTTTCAAGCGACAAGTGAATTCGATACAATTCGTTCTCTAGATTAAAAGAACAATTAATGCAGGGTGTCTCACTTAAATTATTGTTATCAGTGTTCAAAGTAAAAACGAATTACTGAAAATAAGAGAAGCTTTTTTTCGGTTAGAAAGGTGTAATAATGATAAAGAGGTGTTCTCCTAAAGCAATTTTGAATGAAATTCATTTCAAACTTATCGACATTTTTTAGAATCTTAATTTTATAGATAGTTAATCTCTTAACCGAGGATTTCTGTTTCTGACTATACATCTAAGCATCAGATACTTATTGTGTTAGTACCATACTACATACGAAATTCGAATGTATTATAGATTAATTACAATTGACAATCCTCGGTCTTATAAATTAAAAGGAAGATTAGAATGAAAATTAATTAAAAAATATTATTAAATAATACAAATTAATTCACGAGTCTAATTTGTCGTTATAGGGCAAGGGGTTAAACTCGCCTTGATATCGTCTCTAACATCTCACTATAAAAGAAACCAAAAACGAGGGTTTGTTGTATTCACTTCACCAAACACAATCGTGATGGTCATGTGTATGATATTGTATTTCATATAAAATGCCATCGAATGTACATTAAAATAAACCAGAGAGTACTAGATTATCTTTCCTACTTTTCTTTTCATTTCAATTCAAAGTTCTACCACTCTTATTGGAAGATCTTGTACTTATGAACGATAATGTACGTATCGTTTGGCAGCACGACGGTTTCCGATAGTAAACGGGGATCCTCTGCTGTTCGTTTCGCTGATTCGTGCTCGTTGAAGCTACACCTCCGCCGGATTGTACGTAGGTTGTATACGCGGCGTA
Organism: Anthophora plumipes; assembly: GCA_951804975.1. NCBI lineage: Eukaryota > Metazoa > Arthropoda > Insecta > Hymenoptera > Apidae > Anthophora > Anthophora plumipes. The sequence continues at coordinate 22,778,729 of OX638112.1, read as the reverse complement.
AGGTAGCACAGCGGCGTCGATTAATTTTGAAAAGCTCGAAAGCGCCCGCGGCGTTGTCGGAGCATTATGCGATCGGTAGATGCGCGCAGACTGTAGTTTCCGTGGGACCACTGTGTATGCATTACGTCGGAATGTCGAGGGGCTGAACAATGTCGGCGCCGATGTAATTGTCACCTGTGAATATCGGCCCTCACAGTCTGACGATCGCATTATGTACGATGCTCGAATTTTCGGAATGGGTCCGGATGGCTCGTTATCGCATGCTGAGCAAATCACGGCCTCGTCGTCGACGTTGTGCCATTCGTTAAAAACGACCGGTCAGGAACACGTTATACGCGCGGTCGTAATTTGTAGTTAACGATAGTGGACAAACGGAACCTGGTCGAATTATAGGAGATCGTGAATAAAAACAGGATTCACGGATTCGTGGTTTGATTTAGCTAGATAATATATATCACCGCGGGAATTTTCAATTTAACTTTGTTTTTACAAATTTACGGAAACGTTCCGCCCTCGGTGTACATAGTTTCTTAAGGTAGCATAACGTTTCAGTGTAACAAGTATTCCAACATTTCGTAACTTCAAAGTGACCTGAAAATTGCTCACCTTATATGGAAAATCGATGAAACTTTGAAATTCCAAGGGAAAGAGGAAGTTTCGTCTTTCTGAGAGAATTGCGAAAGAACGTGTCGGCCATGTTAATTAGCTGTGATTTTCATCGTTGTAAAAGTTCGAATTTCTACCGAAGTATTTCGAACTTGATCGGCGGTGGGTCTGTATGCGTTTGTTAATTTTCAGTCACGTTAATAAGGACTGCGAGATTCTGTGGCCTGATAGCTACTACCTCTAGGTTTCGTGGAACGAATTCCTCTGTTAAATGAACGTGCTAGCGCGCACGAAATTCGAGAGCTGCTACGGAAATCATATTTCGCCGATATTACTTTTCCGACGCGACGACGTGGCGTAGCGGTAAACAACAAGACGAATGAATGTTCGGAATCTTGACAAATGCAAGGAACTATGGGTACGATGCCGGGTGTTCGTATACACACCACGCCGGAAGACGTTCGTCGGTTTCAAGTGAAATACGACGGTATACCGTCCGACAATATTTAATTGCTCCTTCTGCCGGAATAACTTGCCGCTTGGAGAATAATGCCGGGAGATATAGGAACCCCGCCGTTGAAGAAAGGGAAACTTCATCGAGAACGGAGTTGTTCAGCGCGCTCTCTCTCTTCTGCTGATTTCGTGGAAATTTCGAGGGTAAATTGGAAAGTTCTCAGGAGAAATTCCTCCTTCTAAAATGTTCGTTAAAATTCTATCGACTATATATGCATTCTTGTAAATTGCTATCTTAGAATCTCTATATTTCACACACTTAATTGACAAGCAAACATCTGCCAAATATATGTTATTCGATTTAAATGAATCGTGGCTTGGAGTAATCTGGAATTTAAAGGATATTCGATTGTCACCTGTGAATTTCATTAAATAAGAATATTTCAACATATAATTTATCGTAATAGTTATTCTTAGAAATGATTATAAAGTGTAACGTTTTCTCACGGGGCACAGAGATAATGAAATTTACGATATAAAATTATTCTTGGTTGGAGCGACCTTGTATTTTCACCTGATATTGTGAGCTTATCGTTAAAATCCCGTTCTGGATAAACTCCGAATTCTATTACTTCGAGTGCAAACATTTTCTCAGGAACTATTTGATTCATCAACGTGATATTAAAAAAGTTTCATAGGGATTACATTTCTGACGGATAGCATTCAGTCGATTTTTGCATTTTAATTTGAACGTAGGAGTGTGCAAACAGTTCCGTGTGGCCAGTTCGTTCAAGAGCACGAGACATCAGTCGCGAATTATCGGGAACAGTTTGAGCGGTAGGCGGACACGTCTAGCCACACCTGTTCGACGATTATCGATTTTCAGGAACGTTTCGATGTGGAATCCAAACGTCGTCGGTAGACCTCGCGGCAACCGCCACCCGTCGACCTGACGTATTATCGATTATCTGTCCCTAGCTATGAATAATCGCGTTCAAGTCCTGTATTACGACCTACGAGACTTTCAACGGAAGTCCAGGTTAACCGCGAACTTGGACGATCGAACGTGTCGAATTCCATGGATCGTCGTGTACGAAGGAGGTCTGTTCGAAAGAAATTACGAAAGTATCATTGGTATTCGCTAGTTTGATGGTAATCGATACCACGAATACGTAAATGAACAACGGAAAAGAACGGAAACGGTTGAATTTATGTATACTTTAAAAGTGAAACAAGAGAAATCGAAGATTTTCAATCTTCTTCCCTTTCGTTTGTATACAGTTCTTTTTTTTTTTTTAACACGACAACGTTTTCGCGATATTTCGTAGCTTTTGTGAAATTGATACGACCGGTTATCGAAGGTGGATAAATTTTAATAGATATCGATTGACCGCTAATTCGAGTTAACACTGTGAAATTTTGTCCACTGGCAATATTATTACGTTCAATCGATTCGATCGAGCGAGGAATTGATCCCGTATCAATTACGTATTGCATTATCTATTTTAACGATATTACTATCTTACGTTTCAATAATGTTCGGACGCAATTACATCGATCAGCGCGCACCAGCGCGTACTCGAGGCCGTGATTGAAAAACAACTCGTTGCATCGGGAGGAACGTTAAATATGTATTTATAGCAACTCTCTCTTCTACCGCCGTTGTTTAACATTAAATACAATACATTGTTAGGTACGGTGTACGCGGGTGCACGCGCGCTCGTTAAACAATAATCCCTCTGCCGTTCGTTTCGAAGCGATCGTTTCAAAAGTTATTTCGACGCGAACAAACCCGATAAATTGCGTTTGCTCGTCGTGCAATGTGTATCTTGAAAGTTAGTCCGGGGGAAAAAACGAGAGACTGGTGGAAAAAGTCAGATTGGCAGAGAGAAAGGGGGGAAAAGAACGTCGAGGAACTTAAATGATCGAGGATCGGGAGGAAGCAACCGTGCGAAGTATTGCGTATCGGGAAAAATTGATACGTGTAGGCACGAAATTGCAACGGGAGCGCCGAAGGGAAAATCAATTCGCTGCTACAAATCCATTACTAACTCAATCGAGTCAATTTTAGACTCGATACTGGCTCGATTCAGAGTCGATGCAACAGTTTCTTCCTTTTCCCCCTGACGTAACCTTGTAATAATTTATTTCCATCCGTCGAAAGGGCGTAGAATTCAAAAAATAAAAAAGTAAATGAAAGAAAGAACACTGTATCGTCGTCGATCGCCGTCAGTCAATGTGGATTGCTTACACGGTACCGGGGTTGCGTGAAGCTTTTCGATCAGCAATCGGAATGCTCAGAAATAGACGTCGAAATGTAAATGGCGGGGAATTCGATTCACCGTTGTATGCGAGCCTGCTACGATTTTTCCCAGCAACAACCTGCGGCTGGGGATGGACGATGAATTCGTCGGGAACGAACGACCACCACCCCTCCATTCACTCGTTCCTCGCCTGGTTCGTCCCTTGGCTATGTAGTCCGTGTTCCGTTCCACGCTCGAGATTGCACCCCTGCTGTGAAAGAGACGGGAGGAAAGAAGAAAAGAAAAAAAGAAAGAAAGAAAAAGAAAAAGGAGATAGAGGTGGTCGGGGATCGCGTGGAATCTCGGCGGTGAACGAAACTGGAGACATCGGTTTCGCGTTGGCTTGATACCCGACAAAAGGTGAGGAATTCCTTGCAGTCGCTTTAGCCGTCTTACCGCGTCTTGTGGCTGCTTAAGGATGGAAAAAGGGGAGCGAGCACCGTAAAGAATGTCTTGTTCCTGGCAATCGTCCGAATATCTTGGTGTATATAGACGCGCGCCGCGAGGTATAAACGTCGGGGAACCTGGCATTCGAGTTATTCCAATATTCAGAGATAGATGTTGTATAACTTCCACGAGCTTTTGCTCTGTCTTTCTCTTTCTCAGACGCGTGAACTTCCCAGCTTCGTTTCCATCTGTTTCCCGATTCCGTTCGTTCTGACCCTGTCGTCTTTCGGACTCTTCCTATCCACTTTCTCTCTGCGTGTTCTCTCCCTCTCTTTCTCTCTCTCTTACCTTTTTTTCCATATTTTCTCTCGTTTTTCTTCCTTCTGCCATTCTTTTATTTCTTTCTTTCTTTTTCATTTTTGTACGCGGTAGATTTTAATCTTGGCAGTTTTTCACCGTTCCCTAGCACTCGGTGAGCTTCCATTTCGGAAGATCTTCCGTTTCGGTTGTGGCATCTTTCTTGCACGTTTGTCACTCTGCCCTACCTTCGGCATGGTACTTCCGTGCCTACTGGCTCGTGCAAAGAGTCTCCCAGGGCGTATCCATTGTATCCAAGTCTCGGGGATATGGAGAGTACGAATGTACTCGTGTGGTCCTTCGGGATTCATATACGCCGACCTAAGTGGCAGGATGATATTTTCCACCTACGGGACTTCCCTTTATTTCGATACACGGTCTACAGTTCGCCTCCTGGCTTTTCCCTTCATTTCCCTCCTTGTTATATTCTCTTCGTTTGTCCAGCCCTTCGATAATTTCGAATTTTCTTTTTCCGTTGGATATATAATAATAATATATTTTTAGGAAACTTAAAAAATTTGTCACATTAGTGGAATTAGGAAAAATGTATACATATTGATAAAAATTATACGAAATATTGTTTTCATTGTAATTTTAGATAATAAATTCGTTGAATAACGAAACTTAAAATCATCTGTTCTTGTACAACTTCTTTTCCCTTACTTCTTCTATTCATATTTTCAGGAAAAGTACGAATATCTGACATTCCCAATGAACTTTTAATTAATCACGAAAAGAACGTTAGATAAATCCAGAAATGAACATCATCGACAGACCTTGATCTTTTTCTCAACCCCGAAGAATACTTTTTTCGTTCCGTTTCAAAGAAACCGTGTACACGCATCTTTTTGTTACATTCCCCTGTTAGTTCAGCGTTCTCGTCATCGTCGTCGTCGTCGTCGTCGTCGTGGTCGTCTCCTTTTCTTTTCTGTCGTTTGTTTGTTTTCTTTCTCTCTCTCTTCCCAACACGCCGGTTCTTTATGACTCTGCTCAATTCCTTCCTCTCCGTCGTTCCTCTCTATTTGAGAATTTCGGGGCCTACCCCAGGCGTCTCTCTCTTTCCCTCTTACCAGCGACGCCACGGAATAATTTAAAAGCTCATTAGCTCTGCCATTTCTTAAGTTCGGGATAAAGTTGGCGGTAGGTCTTAGGAACGCGGGTTGCAGCCGCCAGTCCTCTCTCTTCCAACCACCTTACCCCAACCTATCCCGTAACCGCCCACCCTTTTGCTGCAGTTCCTCTTCGTTCCTTACTATCCAAGTATCTCAGGATCCAGCAGGGATCGTGGTGGTCGTGTCGGTGGCGACGCTGATGGTGATGGCGGTAGGAGTGGCTCACAGAGGGTGGAAACGAATATAGGAGGAGATGGTGGAATGGTGGGTTGAGGGTTTCGCTTCAGGGGACTTGGTCCTGGTTATATAGCAGTAGCCTGGCCTCCACCACATTGGTTTGTCGAGCCATTAATCGGAACAGCTTTATACCAGGAGATTTATATTGGATTAGGTTGCGGAGACTAGTGGTGGTTTAGTTTGAAGGCCCACCGTCTCACCCCTTACCCCACCCCACCACCATCGTTTAGTCGGTTAACTACTATCACCCCCGTTTAATGAACGTCATTCCATGGGAATATCTTTCATCCTTTTTTATCTATTTTTCTTTCTTTTTTTTTATCTTTTCTCCGTAGTCTGTCTTTCTCGTTTCTTCTTTTTCTTCGGCTTGGCCTCCTTTCTTTTTTCCCGCCAGAGGTTCTTTGAAGTTTATTAAAGAACCAACGCGGTCGCAACGTGAGCTGGAAATTGGTAAACCGATGCTACTTCCGTTCCACGGGCTTTTCCTTGAGTGTCGTACCCGTGGTTGTAATTAGTATTCTCCGGACGCGGAAGTTATTACGTGACGGTACTTATAATTAAAGTAAGTTCATCGAATAAGAAGAGGAGGGGAGGAGTGGTAGAAGGAAACAGGGAATGGTTGGTAGAGAAGGGGATAAAGGGGAAAGGAGTGGGACATTGGAAATAGAATGGAAGTTAGAACGAATGTAGAAGTTATAAGAAACGAGCGTGTGGGTATTAGGATAAGCTTTTGTTTGGTTAACTCCTTTCCAAGGACCGGCCACCACCTGCATCGATCCGAACTGCCTATTTTTGAACCGCCTTGTTATCGATGGTCGTATCTAAAGCTCGCGTGTGTTCGTCGCTGCTTTCGGGAAGATCAATACTTGATCACCTGACGAAAGTTTCACCGGTTGTCGCGAATTCGATCGTTCTGGACAAATATCCCTTGTCATCTGGTCTCGCATCGAGAAGGATAACGATCCGTGGTAAGTATGCGATGAAAAATATTTTCCTCTCTCTCTCTCTCTCTCTCTCTCGCCGCGTTGTAGAACGCAAATGGAATTCGATATTCATTCAGTTAAGAGATTTTTCCGAGGGCAACGCACGCCCGCGCGATTTCCTTTCATCTCGTTTTTGTCAAAGCGACGCCATCCAGTGACTGGGATAAAATTTAATAAATTCGAGGATGAAGGAAAGGTGCCCCTCTATCTCCTCTAGCTCTTGCTCTATCGGTATCGATGCCGGGGAAAGAACCACAAAGTGATGTTTGATGCATTACGCTTGATCATAGTTCGCTGATCAAACCACTTTAAAGAGTCAACGTTTCATGAAACACTTTTATGATTTAGTACTTTATCTGTAACATGCTGCATGTATTCTATTACTTTCTGATCGAAGAAAAATGATATTTTGTGCTAATGTAGACAAATTGTTTTTTTTTTTTTCTTCTTTTTGCCCGATCTTCGAGATTATGATCTATGATACAATCGTCGTGATTCACGTTGTAACAACTGAAATGGTTATCAGGATTAGATTGGAAATTAACATTAAACGTGTCCACCTATACTAACCTCGTATAAATTGTTAGTATTATCGCATAATGTACACGAAATTGCTCGAGCACACGAAACGTCCAAGTTACACATCTGACCAAAATCAGATTTCTGCCCCGACGTTGAATTATGACACTGAGCTTGCTAGTATGAACTTTGCGACGTATTAGTTAACCCTTTAGCCGTGGTGACGTATAGCTCTACGAGAAAACATTCTCTGGCGAAAGAAACTCGTTCTTCTTTGACCGATGTTCGCACGACCGAAAAGATTCATGGTGACACATAAATTTCCCCTCTTTTAAAAAAAGGAGAGGTTAAAAACTTTTACCCTTTGCTCGCCGTCGTTGATGTCGATTTGTAAGATCATTTAATTTTTGTACTTTATGTTGAAGTAATTACTGTAATAATAGTTTATTCTAATGTCAACGTTGCAATATAAAAAATGTTTTTGAAGATAGTTTAATTACAATTAAATATTTAACGAAAATTAGAAAAATAGAGTTTACTTTTTCGAAGTACAAATTGTATGGTGATTATAGAAATAACAGATAGAACTATTCAGAAATTCTTGCTAAGCAAAGATTTCTAGCGAATTACAGAATTCGGGTTAACACTTAACATAGATAGATAATACTTCGAAATACAGTAGAATCTCGGCAGCATGACTCTCGAGAGAAGAGATGAAATTTTCAAGTTATAGAGTTTCCGACTTATCGAAGTTTCCAAGTGCGAGGGATTAACGAGGAGTAACGAACGAAAATTCGATTTACAGAAGCTTCGTGCATAAGTTAGTATTTTTCGATTTACAAATATTCGAAGAAAAACAAATTCAACAATCGGAAGTCAATTATGATATAGATAGATATTTATCGCATATGTATATTTATAATACATATAAATAGAAACAGTAGAGAAATTTTAAATAAAAATAAATTGCGTTATTAACCCTTTCCTTACGGTACGCGTGGCTGCCATTATGGTTCCTCTGTTCGGAGGAGTCTCGCCGCGAATATATACTTTGTGCAGATAGAGTGAAACGTGTGAATAAATAGTGTTATAAGTATTATATTACTGAATGGAAAAAAATATATAAAAACCAGATTTTTAATACGTATTACCAATAGAATCAAAAAGACTCATTACAGATACCGTAAAATTAATCATTACCTGAATGCTGATTATATATTATAGTTGGCATTAGGAATGAAAGGGTTAAACGCATTCAAACGTGGAGAAAATAATTCGAGTTATAGCAAATTTATATTTCGATTTACATCGGAAGAGAATGAAGAAAATCCTAGTCTTACATAGCATTTCGAGTTACCGAAATACTATATGTAATAAAGTTCTATTACGATATATAACATAAATGATAGAACACTATTTCATTCGCTGCAGTAACTAAAATGAAACCTGAACAAACACACGAATTATTCTCTCTCGAGAAACTCACGCGACCGTTTAACGCGATCGTCGGATGATCTCTTCATCGGTCGCAATAAAATGTTGAACGGCAATGAATCGCGTTGAAGAGGGACGTCTAAGTGTCAGAATCTCCGTGATGAAAAGCGCTGTCGGAAGCCGCGAACCGGAGCGTGTACGGCCGGACGTGGAACTTCATGGCGGACTAGTTAACTCTGTTTCTACTTTCAGCTACGGTAACCGAGATATCTCGCCGCGAGTCGGTCGGAAATTTTGCTGCCAGGAAGCGTTACCCCGTTGGGTTAGCGTATAACGAAGGTGAGCGTGTTTTCTTCCGTGAACAGTTGATCGAATCGAAAGAGGAAAAGGGAATCTCGAAGAGATATACAAAAAGAAATATAACGCGACCAATTTTCACTTCACGTCAATTCATCCCCCTTTACGAATTTTTAACAAATTCTAAATCCCCTAATTTCAAGCTTTTTCGAGAGACCAATAGGAAACGTGGAATGTCGGTCGACCAATTAACTCGTCCACAGAATTCCGTCTAATGAGATTTAACGATCACGCGAAAGTGTGTAGCAGTTTCGAGAATTTTTCGGACTTTAATCGCGCTTCTGCATTATTTGCATAATTGCTTCATTGAAAACGCGTTTCACCTGAGAGAGGCAATTCTGTTTTCCCGGTGCAGGAGTATGTTGAGTAATTGTAGAATGTTTGTAGTAGTTCTTCTGTTTTTTCTTTCTTTTTTTTTTTATCTTCATTATACGAGGATAATATGTATATATACTGGCACGTTAAGAAGAACAACAACGGGTATTATAACGTAAAATATGAAAATTCCTACGAACGGGATAAAGATCGGCAAATATTTTGTGTTTTAAATCGTCGGATTGAATTGGTACGAATTGTTTTATGGACAGTAAGGTATGATTGTTGTATTATTGCGAGAGGATCGTGGTTTCGTTGCGCGGTTTATTTATTCGCCGTTGTATATTTTTCGTTCGCCGTACGAATATGACGGGATGTAAAAATTTATGGCGCCGGAATGTTACGTTTGCGAATATGAGGATTGCTTTAAGCGCGAGAGATAACGTGTTTCATATTTCAGTAAATTCACGGGCGAGTTGCGGCAAGAGGATCTGTCTATTTGTATCTGCGGATTAAAGATTTATCAGCATTCATACTTGTGAATCCTTGAGCGCATTTTATGAATAATCTCACGTCGGAAAATTCCTAGAAATTGTGTGTTCCTTTTTTTGTCAAGTTAATAATCGAGGATTTTATTTAATCTTTCATTCCGTCGCTTCTATCAAACCGAAATTTTCTCTCAGAAGAAAGAGATGAAATATTAAAGATATCCACAGACTCGTCGAATCACCTTTGAAATATCTGAAAAACACCTGTATCTTCGTTGCGGAAACGGTTACCGGTATGATCGAAGCTCTCTTTTTCACCATCGATCAGACAGACGTGCCAGCCAAGACAGTCCATTGATTTCACGATGTTGATTATGCGGCGGTCTGGGATGGGTTTAAATTTCACGCTTCACCGGTGAACCCCGGGGGTGAGATAAGGTTACGTAGCGGAGAGCTTTAAGCTGCTATTGAGTACACGAGGTTAAGCGGTTAGCCTTCGCGCGAACAAGAAATTCCACTTGGAAGCCTGAGCGCGAATATTAGATATCTTGTCGTTAGGCGTTGTCGACGTTGAAATTATTGCCTGCGAAAAGGGGGATGGCCCGGATGTGTTTCAAGGCTTCTGGCGAACGGCTCGAACACTGGAGGCCAAACGCGTGGCTGTTCCGCGAGTTTATTCTAGTCGATTGCCAGGAGTGACAGTGAAATCGATACGCACCGACTGTGAACCGGTGCTTTTTCGTTTCTTAGGTGTATTTTTACACATGCTGCCTCTGTTTATTTCGACCAAGTCGCCGGGAAAAATACATAAATCGAGTTGTTTATTTTTTGTTAGTTCCAAATATTCATATTTTTACGTGAGAGAATTTTGTTTAGTGTTTCATTCCACCTGTACAAACGGTCGCAAAAATATTTTTCATCGAATTCGTCTTTAGTTTTTGCTGTTCTCAAATTTTCGTACCTTGAGGTGACAGAATTTTTTATTTTTCAATTATATAGTCAATGACGAAAATATTCAGATAACGGTATCAATTTAATCTTTATACTCTGTATTTCAAATATCATCGTACAAGGAAGAAATTTCTATACAACAGAATTGTACAAAAATGTTTAATTGTTGCACATGATTGTTTAAATAATTACAACTAAGAAGAGAAAATCTAAGTAAAAATAACAAAAACTAAGAGAAAAAGTGTCACAAGAATATTCGAATCATGCACATAGTTTTATAATAAAATATAAAAGTATGTAAATTAAATTTACAAAATTAAAATAACAGTTGCTTAAATTAAGGATCAATATTCTATTATGTACATGCTTTACGCGCGTTGGAATGTTCTTAAAATGTACCTGCAACTTTGTAAAAAGAGCTTAGTAGATTTTAGCACCTAAAATCTTAGCAACACCCAAGTGTGAAAGTGCACAAGTAGGAGCTATGGAATACGCGAAGTTGCGAATGAGGAAAAGGTGCGGTTAAAAGTTGAACACTGAGGGAGGCGGGATAAAGTGGTGTGATAAAAAGAGATCGAGGAAGAAGCAGTATTCTTGGCGAATCTGGAATAATAAGCTCGCTTAAATTGTTCATACGTGTCGACGAGGATCGTGCGATGCATGCAATAACGCGATATTAAATGAAATGCGGATACGGTGTTCCTTGAGAGCAAACACGGCCACGTCAGCACACTGGAGAGCTTATCGCGTAACAGAAACGCCTGCGATACCATGGAATGGAAGTTCCGGATCTATGCAAATCGCTAAAATAAACATACAAAATACTCTGAAAGGAGAGTTGAACGAGGAGAAACGAGGGCAAATGTAAGAAACAATCGACCAGAGTCTTGAGTCGAAGACACGTTTCCTCGTGAACGGATATCTGTCGAAGAATTTCAACAGTTATTTCCGTGAATTCGTCCTGAATGATTCGACACACCATCTTTATGTCACAGAAATTATACTTGATATTTCAACGAAGAGTCATCCCACTTTCGATATCTCCACGAGTAATACTGCAGAAGAAAAGTTTTTTCTGCTAAGCTAGCATTGCAAATGAGCTGAAAACGCAGTAATAAGCTGAAACGAAACCAAAAAACCTAAAGAGAGCATAACCCACGGCTGGTAAATCTTGGCTCGAGATACGAGTCGTTAGGAGGGATACCGATCGTAATCATTTCGTGACGCGCATCAAAGAAGTCGAGGAATCATTTCTCGTGGAAGCAACCAAGCAATACGCATGAAACGTTGGCCCAATAAAAAAATTCACGACCATGCTGGCGTAATGCGAGCTACGGCGAAGAGTGGCTTGCTCTCTCGCAGTTAATCCGGCCGCTATATTGCACGCCAGCTTCTAATATTCTACAGATACGAGTTCCGAAGACTCGCATTCCCCTCTGTGTGATACGTATTACCCGGGGTATCGAGGTAACGTTCCCGTGGTTGGTTCACTGTAAAACTTGGCGATACGCTCGATGGGGAAAAAGCTTTCGGAAAGATTGCCACGACCATCGTTCCTTTCATTGCTTTTTTGTGGTGACCGAGAGTAAAAATCGGCGCGTGATACGACGAGAGTTTATTATTGTTGTATTAAAGATGTGTACGAGGGAATGGAAGATAGGAGTATTAAAACTTACGAAGGCTGTAGTGGTGAATATTATATGGAAATTTTAATTCTGTCATCTGGAAGTTTCTTTTTTCTTGAATATTAGTTTTGTCGTATTAAGCGTATTTATCGAAACATACGAAAAATCGAAGCGTCTCAGTAAGAATGATCCTAGAGTTCTTGGATTTTGGTCAGTGTATCGTCGGGAAGACGTTAATCGAATCCGTAATTTTGTAATAACATCAATTAAAATTTCAGTTATTAGAGGTATCAACCAGGTCTCAAAATTCTGAGGTGCCTTCAACTCTAAGACTTAGGATCCTGAAGTAACACTAATCATTTCCTCGAGAGTTTACCGTCGAGTGTGTCAAATCTTAAGCCTTCAGGATATCAATTGGATGGTACTAGTTGCATTTTACAATTCTGAGATAAATTGTGTATCAAATCTTAGAGTTTAGGATGGCATCAACAAACATAAAATGTGTGATTCTAAAATAATCAAAGTTCAGATCTGACATGTCTAAGATGATGATAATTAATAATTACGAATATTCTTTAGCAAGAAATCATAATGAAACTACATATTTATGTTTCAAAAGTTTGTTGAATCGAAGCATTTTGAATGGACGTTCTTCGAAGTATACCAATTTCATTTTTTACAATTATACGTACGTTACTTGGTTCTAGAGTTTCTCAAATGTTTGCATAGAAAGCACGAATTGATCAATCGTCGAACGCTTTCAGCGTTGTTTTCAACGTGACCAGCAAAATAGCCATTTCAGTACGGGATCATGCAATTTGATCGAGAGTAAATAGTCGTTAGTTGCGGCGTTTTCAACGATTCACCATCAGTTCACTCGTAATCGCGCCCAGAATCTCCTACACTAGCTTTTGTACCTCTGTTTCCATCCTACTGTTTCACGATCTCTCCTTTACGAAGTATTTGCAATTACTCACCGCCAATTATCGCTGTTGAATTCGGCCGCGAAACAAACCAATTTACTTCGCCTAAAACGTAATCGAACGGCAGAAAATAATTTTTCCTACTTTCTCCACGCGAGATATCTATAAAATTCATTGAAAAACTGAGTACTTCACTTGGCGCGCGTTCATTAGAATAAAAGCTTTTTTCTGTTCGATTTGCATAAGCGTGATTTCCTAGAAAGTTCCAGCGTCACAGTTACGTTTCGTCTGCTTAAAGGTAAATAAATCATAACGCGAATGTATTTTACTAATGTCACTATCCTTTCTTTCTCTCTCTCTCTCTCTCTCTCTCTCCCGTTGAGAGAGAAGGTGGACACTTTCCTCAAGAAAAACTCAGGAAAAAAGTTTCCCAAGACAAGTCTGAATTTCTGAAGGAACGGTTCGCGAAGTCGACAAAGATCGTGGTGACGTCGTAACAGCCCGCGATCATAGAGTTAGCTCGCATTATCGCCGCTTATTCTGCCGCTTCCGCGAGAAACACGCAAACGTTGAGGGTAACCAGCTGACAGACTGTTTCCAAACTTCTCTGCCGCTTCTTCGCCTTCCCTCGGTCCCTTTCGTCCCTCTGGTTGGTTGGTTGGTTGGCTGGTTGAGTCGAAATTCACCGAAGGAACTCGGCCAACTGCGCGCCGTTCTGCGGAAAGGAGAAAAGGGGGCGACGAAGCCTAACCGAGCGGGGGCGAGAGCGAAAGCCAGCCAGTTTCCGGTTTCTTGGACACATCCCGTGCGGAAAGTTTTGATTTAGCAGACACGACGCCCGCTCTGGATTCTAGCTTGACTGAAGTAACTTGATTTTCAGAATGGCTTGTCATCTCGACTACCGTCGCGGCCTATCCGTCCTCGTGAATACAATAACGTCGTTGTTCTCCATCTGCGGCTTCTTTATCCTCGTTTCCTCGTCTTTGTTGCTACCTGAGCCGTTTTCCCTATTGTTTCACCGGACTCTTATTTTTCTTTTCTTTTTTCTCCTTTTCATTTTTTTTTTCTTAGCTCTAGTTATTTTTTCTTTTGTTTTCCTTTCATATTTCGTCGGTTGTGTCGTGTTCGAAATAAACCCACCCCTTTGCTACTATCGCTGTCGAGACGATAACCTTTAAGTTCGTATTTCTGGTGATTTCATTCGATTCTCGTTACACGCTCCCGGGATTTGGCTCGTAGATTATTGGCCGAACTTTCACGATGATTCGAACGTCCCGAAGGGATCGCTATTCTGGATAATTTCTTGGTTGAACGAGCACTCGGTCATTGTGATTAGGTCGGTCGAAGTTGAGCAACGAAGAAACGTATGGAGGCAAAGCATACGTATATAGAGTATAGTGTATAGCACGTGTAACTAACGTTAAGTTTGAACAGCTTCGGTAAGAAAGAACAGTGATAAAAGTGTGAGTCTTTTTAACTTGCAAACATAGAGGAGAACCGTTTATACGGTATACAAAATCGATATTAATCGCGTATTGTTAGTGACGCTTGAAATTTCGGACAACACAGAAGCGGGTGGTTGCTGCTTAACATTCAGAGATCGTATGACAGGTTAATTAAATACTTTGTACACGGATTTGTACGGGCGAATTTCACAGCGGCCATGGAAATACTAATTAATGCGTGTACGCGAAATGGAACGGCATAGAAACGTTGAATGCTTTTGCACACAAAGCACGATATGGCGTATGCATCCCATTTGTTCCCACCAGAGAAGGTCATCCTCGTAGAATTTACGTGTATCGCGGCGAGATAGGATGAAGAGGCGAGAGATGGGCCACGATACGAAACTAAGGAAAACCGTAGAGCAAGAGAGAGAGGGAGAGAGAGAGGGAGAGAGAGAGAGAGAGAGAGAGAGAGAGATGAAGGGACGAAGAAGATGAAGGAAGTGTTAGCAGTCGAAACAAGGGTGTGTGCAAAGGAGAAGCACAAAGACGCAACAATGTTCTCTTACCCTCGTACTTCAGTTAGCTTGCATTATAAGCTAGAAATTTAGTGCTACCCTGGGATCAACCACTCTCGAGAAGCGTACCACTTCCTAGGAACGACCCTAATAATGCCATTAGATACATCGCGAATCCCTAATCTGGGGTTAGAAACTTGCATAATTCTCGACCGGCGCCTCGCTTGAGTTTGCTGCTTCAAACTTGCCCGCTGCGGGAAACTCACGCTGCCGGGATGTATTCTAAAATCATTCGCTCAAATATTACAGCTCTCGGGGATAATGAGTTTTACCCTCGATCACGTGAAATCAACTTCACGACAAAGATCCTTCTGTCCTCTTTTTTTCTTTCATTTCGAGTATCATGAAACTACTCCAAACGAATCGATACCGAACCCTATCGTTATTCTAAAACAACGGCTAAAACGATGTTTTCGCTTACACTTTGTACGTTTTTTTTTTTCTACGTATACAGGTGGTGAGTATCGATTATTTTGTAAGGCGAGCCTTTGCCACGTGGACGTCCCCGTTTCGTTTTAAGCATCGACGTACCGATATCGGCAGCTTGGTAATGAAAGCTCCGCCTGTAGTAATTACTTTATCGATACGGTACGATACACCGCGATTTTTCTCAATTTCCTCGCTTATATCCCCAAGGTTCCGCTGTCTTTTCCCGAGGAGCTTGGGGATTTATTTATAGAGTAGCTATCGCAGACATAAGTTTGTCAGGCAAGAACGGACACTACGAAGAGAAAAGGCAGGAAAAGAGAGAATAAGGAAAAACGGGGATAGGAAGAGGAGAAAGAATCAGAATGGGTGTAAAGAAAATGGAAGGCAGAACGATGGCTTTTATATCTATAGGTGTGTGTGTGTATATACATGTATAGGAGCCAGTGTAGCCCTGCTACGCCTCGGAAAATCACAAGGGACGAACGACGCTTTCACGAACTTCGCCACGAGTTCTCGACTCTTGGCCATTTTCCCTCTTTTTCCATCTCTTCTTTGTTTCCCGCCGCCTTTCCTTCCTTTTCTTCTCTCTCTTCTCCCGTTACTTTTATCGTTCCGCGTTCTTTCGCTGCCCTTGCATACCTGATGCGTCGTCGCGCTGCTACTTTCATCCTCGTTTCAATTAGAATTACATATGGAACAATAATTTCTTATTAAATTTTCTTAATTTTCGGTGGTTTCTTAATATTCGTATCCTGAGAATCGTCAGTTATTACTGTTGCATCTGTCAGTGTTCTTCGAACGTTTAGCTTCTCACCTTTCTTGCTGGCACTCTGGTCGAGATCACGTTGCTCGTCTAAGTTCTCCATTGCATCGGGCATGAATAAAGTGGACGTGATCGAGGAAAGTTTGCAAGCAGACCCTGTTTGATTGAGATTCCTCATCGAACTAATTTCTCCTTATGGACCCTTTTCAGGGAAACCGATAATCACCAGATCCCCTGGGATCTTCTTAATTTTAGATATTTAATGAAATTTATCTCTGTACCTGGAGAGTGGTATTCTCGAAAAATGTTTCCTATTTTGTAAACGAATGTAATTCTATTTGCCTTAATGTCGTTAAAACAAAATTACTGCTATAGAGTAAAAAATAATCTGGAATTCTATTTGGCTGAACAATAAAATGGTGGAAATAGCAGGCAGCGGTCAGCGAGGTAAAAATTTAATAAAAGCGAGTCTATGCTTCTACCATTTCCCACATACAGGATTTTTCCATATATTTTACTACACCGAAAGTAGCATATTGTTCTCCTTTTAATGCAATAATTCGTATCAAAATCTCATTTCTCTCTTGTAAATCGACCATTTTTCATCCATCAGAGTCCAAATCAGAACGTGCATGTCATTTGAATCGCAAACATCAGTCACACTCGGATACAATCGATGGTATATAATTACGCGGACAAGCATGGCTGACGCGTACGTTGTGTCTGAGTAAACGATGGATCTACGAATATCTGATTGAGCAAAAGGTAGCATCGATCGAGGTAGAATTTATGTGGCCGAAACGCTTCAGGCAAGAATACCTTAATGGTGGCTTCACTACGCATGGCGGAATTTTCAAATCCACCCTCGGGCAACCATGAAAGCAGAGAGCAACGTGATGTGTGCCGGAACACGTTGCGTGTTTCAAGTGTTCCTCCCACATACGAACACTTAATTAGTTTGCGTAGTTCCATTTATTCCATAATAAGTTTACAGCGGCTTGGTAATCGGGATTTAAATAGCATCTGCGTCAGATGCTTTGTTACATCTATGGTAAATGGTTTCTTTTATTATTATCAGCTGATTTTCGAATGTCATCGAAATTGTTCGACCCTTGGAGAGACGAATTTTTGTTTGTGTTAATACGCTTGTATTGGATATTAATTTATAACAATGAGAAAGTACTAATCAAGTTAAAGGGAATCATTTGCTTCGAATTTGAAAGCAGCTATTTCTCGAAGTGTTTAAGACACTTTCGATAAATTGATAACTATCGACGTGAAAATTCTGAAAATTGTAATTAAGAAGATAAAAATATTCGACGATTAATCGTTTCCATTATCACCATACAAATAACACGCTGGATAAAAAGATTCGTCGAGTAATCAAAGTGTTAAATATTAATCACGATGGAAATAGGGTTAAAGAGGGAAGATATTATAGCCACGTTCGCAGTTAAAGAGCGACAGTATTGTCCAGTCCGCGTATTAGGTTATCAGATCAATTATAGTTATTACTTTATTCCGGCTCAACGCTTCGGAAGTTTCCGCGGAGCTGAGCTAGCTCGTTACCTGGCCAATTTTGCGGCTCGAGCGAAAACCGTCGGAGTGTGAAGCTCGACTAAAGTATTCGTGGAAAACAAATAGCGTAAGGAAAATGGCGAGAGGCTTATTTTTCACCGTCGTTGCCGAGCAAATCAAACAGATTCCTACAACAATCGATTCAATCCCCAATTTGTTCCTTCCTTCTTTTCTATCTCTTTTATTTCATTCAACGAACCTAGAATTTCAAGTTTGAACAAGTGAAACGAAACTGCGAAAAAAATGTTATCGTTCGATTGTCGAATAATCTATCCAGAAAAGTTTGTAAAATAATTTCCACCGATTTATCCTCTTTTTTCTCGTCTCTTCGATGAGATATTTGAAAACTCGTGCTTGCAGGTCATCGTCCGAATGAAATATTATCGGAACAATGGCGGATGTCCGTGATTGTTCGCCTTAATGTTTCATCCTTTTCTAATGGCCTCGACAGGGTCAAGGGTTCATTAATTGCGAATGGTGGACGTTTAAGTAACGGAAAAAGGGGTGAAGTACAACTGGCAACGGGCCACTAACGGCGCTTTAACGAATTCGAAGATTTCGTTGACTTTTTATTGTCATCCCTCTCTCTATATCATCGAGCTCTTCCGATCGCAGCGAGTTCAGTTCGTTAACATAAAAGAATTCGAGGGTGCTGTGAATGAATTCGTTCTAACGACCGGCGGGGAGTGTCACTTGCCGGAAACGACGTCGGCCAAATCGATAGTGTGCCATTCGAGCACTCCGTGAGACCTTTCATAACATTGGCGAGCCAAGTACTCGGCAAACGAGAGAGAGAGAGAGAGAGAGAGAGAGAGAGAGAGAGACTCCTTGATCGTTTTGAGACTCGACTGCCACTGTTGCTGTCGTTCCTTTGCTCATCATTGAAATACTTGAGACAACTGTGACGTCAAAAAAGGAACGGGATGCATATAGCGTATCGACGAAGAGATTTTACATTTTTTTTGTTTTGTTAGAAAAGGATTAGAAAACAAAGGGGGTAATAATTCATGAATATGAACTCTGCAACGCGGTAAAGTCAAGAAGAAACGTGCAGAGAGTTTGTTTTCGAGGGAATCGATACGCGCAACACTTGCTCGCGTGTCTTTCCATGAACTACCAGTTCTACTTCTGACTGTATTTAGAAAGGGAATACGTAATGAAGAACTTCATTCGACAAGTTAGAAGAAAGTTGATTCCTGCTATTAACTGAGGAATTATTGAAGATGAATGCATTACTCTTTGTCATTGAACATTGAACTCTTTTTCCCATTTCTTGAACTAACTGATAACAGACTACTCTATTTAAATAATACCCTTGACGATTTATCGATTGAAGTGGTACGATTGGAAAAATACTACTACATGGTAAGAAAAAAAAATGGGTATATATATAACGTTTGCAATTGAGAATCCTCAAAAAATTTTCGAAACGAGAAGAAAGCACGAGAACTGTCACTGAACGATCCTAACCCAAACATCCAACAACGCGTTAATACCGTATTATTTAATGCTTTACGAATCCTAGCATCGTAGGCGAACACACATGTTCCAAATAAATTATAAATTCAGCATTCCTCGACCCTATTACACACCGTCGTCAACGTCACATTCCCCTCGTTTCAAAACCCCCATTTGTCCATGCCATAATTACAACTCCGCGCCTCATTATTTCCCATCCTTATGATTCTCCAGCTCGGCGTCCTCTCTCTGTACAAACAGATATCCCAGAGATCATTCATTCGTCTCAACGAGCGTATACGCCTCCTCCCTCTCCGTCCTCGCCCCCGCGGCACCATACGCGCGGCGTATTGTAGCACCGTTGCCGGAAAGTTTATTAGATTGAAGCTCGTAGTCGCGACGAAGCAATATACATGGATGTTTTATCGGTAACAGGCTCTCGTACACGTCCGTGTCTTTTGAGCACAGCCGGTGCTTTAATGGCACCCTGAGCCACGCTCTCCAAGTATTTATACGCGTGCACGGCCAACTGTACGAGCTCAAAGCGCAGTCTGCGCGATCTCACATAGACCCTAGACTCTTTCATTCGCTCTTCCTCGGAAAGCCATTCGAGTGAGACGACGGTGTAACGAGTGCACAAACCAACCCCACTCCTACCACCCCATCTCCCTCATCTTCATCCACCCTTCTTTTTGCCTTTTGACTTTCACGTCGTTTCTACATTTATTTTTTCTCTTTCTCTCCCTCTCTCTCTCCGTGTCTCTCTGTCTTTGTGCGAATCGCGCGTTGCACGCATACCGGTGAAATTTCTTCGTCCGCGTCTGTAATGCAAACGAGGCTAGCCTAAGCCCGATTTACATTTCCATTAGCTGGCTGACTGGTCTCGCACCGATAAATCTGTTCACTTTTCTCCGATAGATATATAGTAGAGACAGAGAGGGAATCGAGTATTGTGTCGTGGTTTGTACTTGGAACGAGTATTAATCGTTATAGAACCGAATGAGGCTGATGGCTGAACCTAATTTCACGAACGTTGGTTTACGACGTATTTGAAAAGTTCTATGTAAATTGAGTTACAGTACCAATAGCAGCCTTTTTTGTTTTTATCGGTTGAAATGTTTCACTGATACTGAAAGAATCAATCATTCAATTAACGCTTGATTGAGTTGTTCTTTCTTTTCAATCATCGAGGATGTCAAGTCGTAAAATGTCAAACATGAGCAAACCTCGGTTTGGCGGATTGTAGCTATAAAATTTATTAGTCCCGTTTAACCGCCAGACCGAGGTTCTGAAACTGTTCTTGGTCCTCCGTGAATAGTTACCCCCCAGAGACCGAGCCTTGCTACGATTTCCACTCACATATTAAGAAAAGCCTTTATCTGGCCCTCTTTCACAAACAAAAAAGGAAAAAGGAAAATAGCATGTTCACATCCTGAAATAGGCTTCGACAACCATAACCGTTTGAGTGCCACGGAACATTGCGAATATTCAGTCGAAGAACGTGTACCAAAAATAATTCTTTATTTTTTGCGCTTTTGTTACTTCCAATTTTTGATAAATAAAAAATTTTTTAACACCAACTGTGAAGTTTATGAATGCATAGATGTTAATTTAGACCTGATATTTTTAAACACTGAACATGAGAAGCGCAATCGCGTCGTCTCTCGAACTGTTAAAACGTTAAACAGGCCAATCAGCACAACGCGGAATAATTTCAATCTGGAAACGAGGTATCGCTGAGTTCTGTCTAACTTAATCTAACCGCTGTTAGGTGTACCATTAGAAGGCAATGGTAGTTCGATATAGCTAAAGAATATAAATCGCGTGTCATATAATGAAATAAATATTCACGTTAACGTTCACGAGGAGCGAAATTGAATAATAATTCTCTGAAAAGCTGGGCCATAGAGCGAAACAGAGGAAGCATCGAGTGGAGAGAGAATGCTCGTCGGGCATAAACCGAGGAACGATGTTGCGAAGTCGTAAATCACTCTCTTAACGAAAGTCTTTGTTGCAATTTATGCGAGGCGAGCCGGTAAATCATTTCGCGAACCGATGGGGCAATTTATAACAATTAAGCGCGCGGCTCCGCCGCGACTGCTACGAGGCAGCGCGAAGGAGCTTTTCTCGTTGAGAAAAGGAGGCTGTAGCTGGCTGTGCGCGTGAGAACCGTAATAAGTCTTAATAAGTACGCCAGTAGCGGCACACGCTTTGAGAAAGCCGCGCGCTTGTTTTATCTTCTTCTTTCCTTTTTTTTTCTTCTAGTTCTTCCTTCTCTTCTTCTTCTTTTTCATTCTTCTCCTCTTCTTTCCTTCTTTTCTCTGAGCCACGACCTTTATTGAGGGCGGGATATTGACTCGGTTACATTCTTTCGCGTTGAAAAATCTTGGAATGCTGATCCTTGACGAAAACTTAATTAAATTTCGCCTTCGATTTCAATTTACTTTAAATATATATGTCTTTTCTAGTCTCTAGGTATATGATTGTTCTTTCAAAATGAATTTTTTCTTTCTTTCGTAAGATTATCGCGTTTCACTTGCACTCGTTGATACTCAGAATGTCGTTGCTTTCGTTTTGAAACGTGGATCAATATATCAGGATCGAATTTTACCTTTTTCAAACGTTATTCCCAGCAAGAAGGGCTTATGTCTTCCAAGATGCTCTGCAGGTTATCTTGGAAGAGTGACACGGTGGAACGTGTCATTTTTGCTGTGAAAATTGTCATCCTTGCCTTCGAGATATTGCTTCGACAAAAGTATCTTCGCTGGCCTTTATACGAGTCAATGATTGCTATTGTATTTTCTCGTATCACTCTGAGTCTAATTTTTCCAGTACTTGCGTTAAGTACTTGCGGTTAAGTTCTCTTGATATCACTTTGAACAAACAATTTCTGAGTCAAGTATTGGAAGCACATAGGTTAGGAGGGCAAGAACATAACGCAAAGGATGAACGGACCCTGGAGGAACTTAATCTCAAAGATGTCTAGCATGAATCCCGAGATGGAGGTTTATTGCCTCGTAACATACGACCGACTAGCCGAGACTGTAACCTAACCGAACTTTACAATTATACTCAGACGAAACATGAGATTTCAGGAGCTCTGCTTTGCAAGATTTCATGCTTCATGAAGAATACCATAAATTTCACAGTGATAATCGTGGGATATTTTAATCTGTAACGAAGAACTAATTTTTATCCCCTTTTGTCTTTTATTCATGTTATACTAAAATTCCCTATTAAGAATAAGGTAACGAATGAATGTTAACCCTTTGGTTAAGTTAAGTTAACCCTTTGGGTCCAAGTAGTTTTACTGTGAGACTACTATTTCATGCTACTTTCATTAGTGATGAAACCAGTTTTAATTCTTAACTCATTTAATGCATAATACAATTTTTAAAAGTATATAATTAACGATTACTCATGGAATAATTGTCTTTTCAACATGAATTGCTAATTTCTCTTATAATTAGACTTCAAAGGATTAAAAATGAAACCTTAAGACGATCTTAAAGATCAGAGCAAACGACAGAACTTCTCACAAGACGTGATATTAGAATTCCCCGAGCGTTATGAAACTTTGAAACATCATCCTCAGTTATTACCTATTTTCTTCCTCTATTTTTTCCTCTCCTTTTCTTTTTTTTTTTGGCTGCTCGTTTAAACGATTAGTATGCCCGTCGAGAAACCGCTCTTGATTATCATATTCCCATTGAAGACGATTTCGGTTGGATTCCAGTAATTTGCCGAGGCACCGCGAGGAATATTCATTAAGCGAGATACGGGGAACGCGATAAAAATTCTGGAAATTTAGCCGGTCCAACGTTTCTTGATTTTCCGCCGGCCGGAAGCTCTTTATTTGATCTTAACGCATATCCTGCTCGTTAAGATGCAGACTGGCGAAGGAGGAGTGTGAGTCACTGGTTCGCTGAGTCACCTCAACCGTCCGACGTCGTTGTCGGTGCGCCGAAATTCCGGATGCGCCAATTACTCAGCCTGATAATGAAAGGAGCTTTTGCCAAAAAGTCCATTGGCCGAATAATGGCCCACTTATTGTCCGACTTGCTGCCTTGTGTTGCATCTGATGGCACGAATATTAGCTGTTGCGGAGCATACACTTTTTCATTGCCCTATCTTTTGTCTGTCGATAGCGTTATTTTATTTTCTTTTAAATAATTAAAATCACTCGATGGATGATTTTATTAGGATTTAATCTGAGGACTATGATTATTGTAAGTCTGTCAGGACACCTATTATGTTTACACAGAAAGTATTGTGTGATTTAAATTACATTTCACTGTCAAAGTTAGTATCAGTATGCTCATACTAGTAATTTCCAGTGTTTTTCTCCTAAATATTTAAGAAAAAAACAAAAGAAGACAAAATTTCGTCGTTTTGTATACAACACGATGGCTTGAACAGATTTTTTAAACGTGCAATAATTTTCTAATACGATATTCCTTTAAACTGATAGCTACAATTCCTTTTATATTAGATAAAAGCAATTTTCAAGACAAGTTCAACGACTTACAACAAACTCAGTGTTTGGTGTCACATAATCAGTGGGACTATTTTAACATTTACGTCGTCATTTTAAATAGAAATATAATATATATGTATAATACTATAAAATTCTGAAAAGAATCATATTTTTCCTGGATCAAACTTACTTCAAATTTATTTCACGTTCAGTAAGTATTTTAATACATATGAACGGAAGTGTAGATCGTGGAATAAATTTTTATCCTTTGCAATGAAAAGTACTAGGCCCAAACCAATAATTTTCCTAGAGTTCGTTCTGAATCTCTCGGCTGTGTAATTTTTTAGTCGCTACGTATGTTAGTTTCTTTTTTCCCAAGTACACCTCGATTTTATACTCATCTTACGGAAATTCACGTAATTTATGTACACACTTAACCATCTTTTAACAACAGACTGTTACGTACAAGTATAAAATAGATGACAAGTCAATTAGACGAATCTAATACTGGTTATCACCCTATTTAGTGAAACTGAGGTTGAGTAACACGAGTTAACTGGGTTCATTTTTCAGTTGCAAATCGAATCTCGTAAATTTATAATTAAAAATCACTGCAGGAATGAACAAAAAGAGTGTTCATTCGTAACATGCTGTTAAATGTTCGCGAAAAGTGTCATCGAGAGAGATATAAAAAGAATCGTTTAATACGCGATCACGTTAAGTCCATTTTTCCAGCGGTGAACTTCGAGGATCGATTTTTGCACAGCAGCCGCGTAATTACTATGACGGATCCAATTAGCTGCAGAGTATCGCGCAAGTGCACTGAGAATCCGTTAAAAGTGAGTATTCTCGTCATGTATTCTGATTGGAATATCTAATTAGGAGTCTATGAGGATCTCGAAATCGAGACCTCCAATTTGAACTGGCGCCAGTGTTTCTCGCGTGACATTGGGTCCCGTATTGGCAAACGTCTAACTCAGAGTTGCTTTGTATTGGAACTTCTTATCGTCCCTTACTTTTTTCTATCGAAAAAAATCACTAACGACAGATCATTCGAGTGTTAGGGTTTGTGATTCTGAAATTCTGTCTGTGATATGCTGACTAATTGCGAAGGACCAATTTTCCCAAGTGAAAACACGAAAATATGGGCTTGTCTTACTCATTCCACCAAACACAATCATGATGGTCATTTATATGATATTGTACTTCATGTATAATGCCATCGAATGTACATTAAAATGGAGCAATGGTTACTAGATTATCTTTCGTACTTTACGTTTCATTTCAATTCGAAGTTGTATCGCCCTTATTAGAAGACCCTATGTTTTGGGTCCTAAGGACTCGGTTACAGGCAATGCTATGCACATTTTTTGTCTAGTTCTAACGAAGACAAAGTTGCCTGCAACGTATGACCACTCGAAACAGTACTATAAATCTAGCTACAGGTTACGCCTTAACATCGAGAAAAATACTTTATCCCCTCACGCGATGCGTACATTGTAACACGTTCACCGTTACCGACGAACATGGAGGAAGTGTTATCGATACCGATGACTTTGGAGGTCGGAGAGCTAGATTCAACGAACGATAGTGTAATAATTACAGAGAGTGGGGAGAAAAAAAAAAGGTATGTCCGTATGGTTACATGGTGTAAAAGTCACCGATAGTTCTGTTCAGCCCTCGGTATATTGCGCACCCTCTCGACCGCGTCTAGACGCTTCGTGCGGTCGAGTGTTATCGTGAGTGGTAGATACGGCATGTGGAGAGAGAATGACTCAACGGTTTGTACGGCTCGTGTGTTGCATGTTGTTACGTGTCCCAGACACGTTTCGCAGCATTCTACAATCTAGGGTGACATATTGCTTGGGAACGTGAAAAAAAAGAAGCGTGCGCTACCTTTGTACGACTTGAAGGGGCGTCAGGGGTGTTTTTACTTCGGCCGATGCAAAAATAACGTAGAACGACGATGGGGATAGTTTTATTCACCTTCCTTTGTTTAATGTTTAATTTTGATCGATGGGATAGCTTTTTGTTTCGGCTACGGTTCGAATTTTTCTGGGTAGTTGCATGTCGGGCCAGCTTTTAGCCAGTTGAATACTTGAATGCTGATGAGACACCGTTTAAAGGATCGATAGGCTGTTTCAGCAGGGAAAAATTGAACAATTACTAGGGAAATGAGCTGTTTTATTGTTACCTTAATTAACGTATCTATCGATCGGCTGGTATTGTCGATTTCCAGCGCAAGATATAGCAGTGATTCAATCTAAATAACGATACAGGATCTGCCATAGATTGGGTCTGGTTCGTACAGGATGAATATTCTGATCTAGCGGGCTGTCAGGTTTAGCACACAATCAAGCATTATCAGGTACGGTCAGGCAGTAATTAATGGCTCGGTTTGGTCAAACAGTAATCAATAATCAATGGTCACTCATAATCAGGTCAATGGTACGAAGCCACATCACTTAGATCGGATCTAAACGTCATATCAAATTCAAAGGTAAACATCAGTACCAAGCGGTCGGTCACGGTTCGCTCTGTTAGCTAAACTCAAAATACGACTATGTCCAGCCATGAATGAATCCCTTTAATCCCTTCAACGGTTCGCGTAATGACTTCGACCGCAATCCACGTTAACGACAAACATTATAATGTTGCACGAATCGTAACAAGTAACGTTTCCTTTAAGTATAAACGTACATTCGTCCCTTGACGAAGAATCCCTTGACAGAAACTAGGGGTAAGAGAAACCTCAATGAATAGGGGAAAACAGGTAGAAAGGATGGGACTAAATGCAAGGATGATGATGGCAGGAACGATTAAAGTTACACCACGACCTCTAGCCTCAATTCCTAACGCTAACGTGGATTCTCCTCCTGGCAATAGCAGCTTCAGACACGAAGCTTCCCTGTTCGTTCGCTAGTATGTAGGGAAACGGTGTCGCGCAGCCAGCGTGCAACCAGTGCAGAAGCTATTACTCGGTGAAAACTTACTTTTCTCGGGGAAATTACTTTCACGAAGTATCTTATTTCGTCGGCGACGCGAGGAGAGCGACCTCGTCGCTGGTGTTTTCCCATTTTCAAGCTACCGTCTCTCTTGGAGTCGGCCAAAAGGAATGCGGGGACGCGTCTGCGCATCCCGCAGTGTATTTCGGGGTGGATTAGGCCACCGATGCTCGTAGATCAAGACTACGAATTGAAAGGGGGGAACCAGTGTTTGCTCGTGTGTCATTTAGGGGAACATCGTCGAACGGAATTAGATAAAGAGTTTCTACTGGGATCGGGACAATAAGCGTTACCCTAATTGTTCCGAGGGTCTGGTTTTGTGAAGGGTGATTTCGGGTAGTTGGTTGTACGACCACGGATATCTCGGTTATGTTTGACAATAGGGAGTTTCATTAGGAAGAATGGATTGGTTGTTTTATGTAAATGAATCTTGGGAAAGAAATTATTTGAACTTGTGAAATATTTTCGGCAACTCTGATAAACGATTTCATTTCTGTTTTTGTATATACTGTAATATTAACAATGTAGTGAATAAATTTAATTGTAGCTTTAACGTTCCATCTAAAAGCGTAATTTTGTGAAATTACAGATAGCGTGGGTTAATATATCACGAGTTGACCATAATTTTCCACGATATCAGGGATATTATTTCGATGTTTAATAGGAACGCTCTCGCGTACATTGAATTTTATAGTCTTCAGATATTAATCTTGTAGATTTTATCGCACGATAAATATTGCCTTTATCAATTTAGGGAAATCCTTTGCCCGTTACGTGCTTTCATCCGCTATCTGCCTGTCTTTTGCAAATTCTTCGACATATCGAGGCTGTAATCCGATATCGACAAATCCGGTTAAAACGAAAACAGTCACTTAATACATCAAGTGGAACAGGCTGAACAGTTGTCGAGCTTTCTGCTAATCCTAGAATCCATATCACTGATACCAGTCAGTTCTAGTACTAACAATGGCACAAATTTCCGGTAGAACTTTTCACTGCAGCATGCCAAGATTTCTCTCACCGACACCGTAACGAATTTTAGTCGATTCTAGCTAAAACTACGTGGAAATTGCTAGAAAAAGACTCGTGGAATTTTTACAATTGTTTCGTGTTAAAGTAAATATTAATTTTCGATTAAACTAAGTCAAGCGTACTTTTATCTCAGCAAAACGTTCGTAGAAAATTTGCATCGAATTCTTCTTACTTGTCGAAACAACTTTTTTTTTTTATTTAAACACATTCTTTAGTTGTTTCTTTCTGAAATAATATCTAAATTGGAAAATAACTATTCTTCTAGATGTTTACAATTTTTTTTTTTTAACATTTGCAGTGTCGAGAAAAATGTTAATTTTTTATCAAGTCCAGTTAAGCGTATTTTTATCTCGGTGCACTGTCCATGCAAATTCGCGCCGAATAAGCAAAACAGAATCTCCGCGAGTTCGCGCGCGCAAGGTAAGCCAGAATCTAGGTTAGGGTGCTCTAATCAGGATACATTGAATTATACGATTATCGTGGCCTCGCATAATGTTGCATAATGCGAGGCATTCGATCAATTATGCGACGATATTTGTGCTTAATTATGCAAGTAAGCCAGGAATTCTCGCGCTACTATCGACAATCACTTTTCAGCCTCGATATTCGCACGGATTACAGATTCCTAATCGCCGATGCCGTTTGTACGACGTACCCATCGATCTGTCCGCGATAATTAACGATCATTATCACACTGAATGATTTTCACGTTCGAATTATTCTTCTGCGGTTCAATTCTCGTCCACTATTACTACCAATCTTCCTTTACCTCTATTCGACTCGTAACCTTCTCAATTTCCCTCCTCTACTCGTTGCGTTCTTATCAGCCGTTCGACGCTTCTGTGCGAGGCATGTCAAGGAATTTGCAGTTTTAATTATTACGCTCAATACTTCACCGGTCTGGGAAAAATTCGATTTCCAAGGCGGGAATAGTTTTAGCCCTCGGCTGTGGATTACCGTTCGTAATTCAACTTGACGAGCATCAGCATCGTTCCGATACGAAGAGGAATCACGCTTAATTCTTAAATTTCCTCGCCTAATCCCGTTACCACGGGCTCATAGTTACCCGATTGATTCGATCAGGTCATCGATTCTCCGTTCACCGGAAACGTTGCATCCGATATAACGAGTAACGGAGGAACACGGAATACTTGGTGAGAGGGGATAAGAGCAAGAAGAAGAGGAAAGAAAAAAGAGAGAGATGAAGCATAGGGTGAAAACGTAAAGGAGGAGATCTGGAGTGGCAGTTAACGAGAAGAGAACCCAGGGATACGTGTGCTTATGGATGATAGAGGCAAAAACCATGTGCTCGAGGTCGTGGCACGCGACCACTTGCGTTTCAACCCCTTCGAATCTCTTGTTGCTCTATCACACCGGTGTCTTAACTCCTTCGTAACGAGTAGAGTGTACACGTGTGTCAACGTCTATATACATCATTTTAATAGCACTGTCTTCACTCTAGTTAACATTTTCTTTATCCTTTTCTCTGTTTCTCTCTTTCTCTCACTTTGTTTCTACCTCATGTCACTTTATCTCCTTTCTCGTCCTTGTCTCTGTTGGTCCGCTAGGTTGTTTCGTTCCCAAGATCTCTTCTCGACGAGCAACGTTACGTCTGGGAGCTTTATGACTCGACGTAAAGGCAAATGACCTCGTCGTCACTCTCTCTCCCTTCCCCCTCCCCTCTCTCACTCTCTCTCTTTCTACTTTAGGTCGCTCAGGCGTAGAAGCGCGCGAAAGAGGAAACGCTAGCCGGCGGAGGAAATAAAGCATTTTGCTTTCGCGAGGCGAGGTTAGAAGAGGAAAGGGGGTAGGGATGGAGGTGGGCACAGGGGCATAATTTTCGTTTCTTCCGCGCCCGTATTTCGCGGAGACAATGCGCCCTGGGAACCGCAATCCTGGGTGCAACCAAGCCAGAAAACACGCCTGGGATTATCATACCGCGATAGCTTGCTTTC
Organism: Anthophora plumipes; assembly: GCA_951804975.1. Taxonomy (NCBI): domain Eukaryota; kingdom Metazoa; phylum Arthropoda; class Insecta; order Hymenoptera; family Apidae; genus Anthophora; species Anthophora plumipes. The sequence goes on along the minus strand of OX638112.1, from coordinate 22,748,959 downwards.
TGCCTGCCTGTTTGTCTCTACGCTTCTTCGCGTCCACACTTTTCGTCCAGGCTGTCCGTGTCTAGCTACGCGGAGAAAGAAAGGGGCCGAATCAGTGGTGTGAAAGAAAAGTAAACGTGGAATGGTTTTCTTCTTTTCTCGAAGAGGGGGCGAACGATGGTCGGCAGATGTTATTGCTAGACGAAGAACTCTGGGGATTGCGAGAGGGAGATTATGTTCTTTGAGTGTGTACACTTTGTAATTGAGGTTACTTGGTGTTTTTAATATTTTTTAATTTTTCCTACAGTACTGTTTAATTACAGTTGTATTCCTATTGGAAATGTACGCGTCCTTTTTTTTTTTCTAAGAGGATATTGTACTAAGAGAGATGAGAGATATTAGTTTTACTTTTTACTCTCGTGTTTAGGTAATTTCAAAAGATATATACTAAAAATTTCAGACTGATATCACGAAAATTAATGAAGTTACGCAGATTTCAACGATAATAACGCTATGAAGTATCTCCTGGAGTATTTGTAAAAGAGATTACACCATTTTCGACGATATCATTGTTAGAACATTCCATTTTAATCTTCAGTAATTAAACCGGTAAAACGATATGTCCTTCACAATCGATATTTTCGAATTTCCCGTCCTATTTTTCTTATTTTAAATTAAATATCACTCTCGGAAGAGGATAACGCAATCGCCTGTAGGCAATGACGGAATCATTAAATTCGGAAAGAGTTAACTGCTAATAGAACATCATAATTCTCAATGCGATTAGAAGTTCTATTTTACTCGCCCATGTCGAACAATTGGATTACCCGGTGATCATACACGAGATTAGATTCTCCCTGCAATTTGTTCGAATTACCTGGTTTAATTCTATGTTAATAGTCGTTCCGGATGTAGACCCTTGATCGTGTAATACTCCGGTATGAATACGCCAGCTCGTGTATTTGCCCGGACGGGTATGTAGCACTTCGTTTCAATCAATATTACGCGCGGGAGGAAGAAGTAACAGTTAACCGAAGGTTCTATTAATTGAACGATTCCATCGTGGCGCTTGGGCAAAACAGGAGAGAGAGAGAGAGAGAGAGAGGCAGAGAGAGCCGGGATCAACTTTCGTCGTTCAAAGCTCTTTAGCCTCTAACCGACGTTCACATATCGATTCTCTATGGAATCTCTTTGGCCAAGATTGCAACGATCGGCTGGGTTGAATGCAGGGTAACCGAACAACGGGAAGATGGGAAACTTTCGAAAGCGGCCCGAGCTTTGGCCCGTAGCTGGAGTTTCTTGTTAAATTTGTAACACTAGAAACTTTTTCTATTATTAAATTTGCGACGCGAGTCGATATCCGGCGATCCACCTTAACTCTTATTCCGTCCGAACCTTGAGGCAGACCACGATGTTTCGCGAATTAAACGTGATCTCTCGACGACTCGAGCTATTTTATGGTTACGAAGAAAACTGAGAAATAAGATTTTCCCTTTTTCAGTTTGGAGATTTGTATTAGTAGTATATTATACGGAAATTTGCAGAATTTTCACAGAGTGTTAGAATTTAGAGTATCGAAAAATTATGGAATGTGAGACTGATAATTAATTGTACGAAAGCAAAATAATCTCTGCTGTGTATTCCAGAGAATGTTATTTCTAACGTCCGACGTATTATATTTAATAATTGCACCACAGAATAACTATGCAACGTCTTACAGTTGATAGTTTATTCAAAGTTCTGTGATATTCTTTTTCGTGAAGACTAGTCGATAAAATCTGTCCTTCGGGAGAAAATGGTTCGTAGGATACAGGTTCGATGAAGAGAGTAGATGTTATTTTTCGGTTCAAGGCTCAGTAACGGAATGAGGCAACGTGTTTGAGAATTAGAGATGAGTAATGGCAAAGGATAATATCAACCGTTTTCTTTTTGGAAAATAAGGGCCTGATGACTTAAAACCAATAGATGTGAGGTGAAGAGCATGGTATGCAACACATCGGGCTAATTATCTTTGACAATCCTAAAAATATGCTGTCGCTAACATGACAATTCAATGAAGATTTATAATATTCCGTCTGCGGAATATTGTATTACCCGCGTAACGTTATACCACGTGATCGAATTAATTCATTATCAAATTGAAGAATTCTCAGACGAGTTGGAAGGGCAGACAGGCAGACGGACAGATAGACAGACAGGCAAACGAAGTCCTGGTTGAAGTTTCTCGATGAATTCTGGTAGGAATAGTGTTCGTTGGTGTCTTCGTCAAATTTCCAGCCAGTCGCGATACAATCTCGCTCCCGTTTTCACATTAAATCAGACGTACGTATATACCTTCTGTACGATGCAGCGGCTGCATCGCGCGACGTCTACGAAATGCCTAAGCGAAATATTATACCGGGACGGGAAAACAGCCGTGGGACAGCCGGATATGCACGGCAGGCCTGTGTTTTATTGCTGGCACGCTTGGATAAATATGCGGACGCCTCTGCCACGACCTCCTACTCGGCCATAAAAATGATAAAGAAGGGTATCGGCTAGCCAGACCGGCCTGAAATGTTGGAATACATATGGAAACGTGCTGTCGCGAACGCAGAAGCCTCCTCGGACTCTACGATGGAATCAATGCGAAATCCTTTCCATCTGTCGCTTTCGAACGCCTTATCGCGTCCATCCTGCCACCAAGTACCTCTATCTTGCTTGTACTCGTGGATAATTTTGCAGAAAATTGATGTCGGATTTATTGTTTTCGAAGTGGAAGGTTTACATTTTAACCCTATCGTTGTTGAATTATTCTCTTTAACATATTGGCGCCGGATAACACACCGATGCGTCATTCTAGTTTTTGACTTGAGTGTGAATGACGGGAAAAGAGGCCATTGAAATTTTCACGTAGCTGCCTTAAAATAAATTTGTGAAACGCTATAAATAGTCCAACTTGCTTTCATAACAAAATTAATATTAAAACAATTGTATAAAATTTCAGCTGTTTGCTTTATTTTGTGATTATCGACACTAGAACTACAAAATTTAATTCACAGTGAAAAATGAAATTTCATCATTTTCTGGTGATGTAACACTAATATGTTACGAATTCTTTCATCTACCGAACGTTAATAAATAATTTTGGTAAATTGATGTTACAATCTATATACTGTAAAATATAATAGATTTTTATAAAAAAAAAAAATGGATAAATGATCAATAACAATTGACGTTGGTGAAAAGATAAATACAAACCTAGTGTGAAAATTTATTATACGTAAAAAAAAAATTAATATCCCTTTCATCTTCATATGTCTACAGGCTATACAATTCTAATCGAAAATGCAGTGAACCGGTGGACAAGTCGAAGACACCTTTCCAACAATCGGTGAGTACTCCTCTTCTTTCCAATCGCATCTTTTTCACCCGTATTACACTTAAGTCACGAACCCGGCACGAATGCAATTGGCGAACTCGGCGGGGAATCGAGTTCCCCGGTAATATCGTTGGCTTAAAAATTTCTAAGCCTCGGGAACCGAAGATTCGTGGCTTATACAAAAATCCTCGAAAGTTTCTCGGGCCGGGTTCGACTCGCGACGATTTCCAAACGGAATATTCTGCCAGTTGGGCCGCCGGCTGTGTTGGTTTTCTCTCTCTCTCTTTCTCTCTCTCTCTCTCTCTCTCTCTCTCTCTCATGAATTTCATAAAGTTTCATCCGTCCTGTACATTGGAAGTTTCACGAGGCCCGGTGAAAATTGGCGCCATTCGACGCTCGCCTAAAGCTCCGTCCAAATCGAAATCTAAGCTGCGGCATCAATATACGGCGGCTCGTACTATAAATCCCGGTCGCTTTTCTCGCCCGGTGGAAAATGGGGTTACGAGATGCGGGGCGGCCGCGACCGACCAATCCAATCAACTTACCTGAGAGACTTATGATAGGAATTTCATAGAACGAGGAAAAGAAAGGGCCTCCTTTAGGCTACGAGGAACGACCACGATAATTCAGACTATTCTTACCGACCACTTTTGTGTTCGTCAGCCCTTAAACTACATTCTTAATCGAATCTTGAACGTTTTATCACCGCGTTGAGTGCATTACCACACGGCTCCAGCCAATAATAGTAATTTTTATCCAGACGTTGTTCAACCACGATGATTCATTCAACCCCTTTTCCAACGAGCATATCAATCTATTTCCAACGCGACCAAACTATAAACGATCTTTAGTCATCCTTATTGTATCACTGTCTGTTCCACTATACGGATTCCCTAGTAAAATTCATTCACCCTTTATAACAATAATGACCCTACGTTCCCTGTGCTCGCTCGTTGAATCATTCATGTTGTCGAGGGGGTCAGGGTCTGTGGAGTGTTCGTCAGCTACCGTGCGATTAACGTGCATTAGTCGAGGTAACTTCGCGTCCCTGAAGAGGACAGAAGTAGCCTTCTAGGGTACGAGGAAGCTTCGGAACACGGTCCCTCTGTTGCGCTCTGTCCCATTGTCGTTCTTCCGTCCCGTTTCCCTCGTGGTTTGCTCGTTCATAAAAATGAGTTCGTGTGTTTAATTTCTTTTCTGTTTGTTGCCGTAATTAGGTCATTGGGTAATTCAGGTAGTTGTTTCTTGTATAGTTTCATCGACTATCGACATCCTTTATAATAGCATAAGTCACGAATTTTTCAACTGCTATAAGCAAGTACTGAATATAACAAAGTTTTATATCTGTACTTGGTCGGATCGTGCAATTCTCGTACTTAATTGCCGAAACGTTACGCGAAATATTTCACATTTTATGATATACTCGGTGTGAAACTTAATGAACAAAATCGAAACTTTGTTAAAAGTAGTATAAGAATGATTTATTTGCTAATGGAGAGCGACTAGACTAAGATATTTGACTGAGATGTTGTGTATGACTCTAATAAATGTCTTTTTGTCAAATCTTTCGTAACAATCTTTTTGGAAGCATCGTGTTTTAGCTTTTATAGGCTAAATTATTTTTGCTATCGGTTACCTTGCAGTATATGGGGTGAGTTTGAGTTTGGGAGTAGGGTATCGGTCCTCCCTAGGGAAGGGATTGTTAAAAATTACATTTAATTTTTGGAATCCGGAGGATCCTCAGGTTTGCTTAATAAGAAATTAATTTCGCTCTCGGTCTCTTTACGGAGTGTAGAGGTACGGTGCTTTGGCCTGACAGTCAAATGCAACTAACTAATTTTACAACAATAATCCGTCAGACCGAAGTTTCGTCACATTTGCATTGCGATGCAATAGTACTATTCGCCAAAAAGATCCAAGCCATGTATGTATACATTCAATCTTTGATCTCAGTTTCACAGTTATATCTCTTCAAGTAGAATAAGACGATGTGAATTAAGCGAGAACCTACAACTCGCTCTGGTACAATATTACTAGAACAATGTACACAGATTGTACAAACATTCCGAATCCCTCTTATTCGTTATATTAACGTAAGAGAAAAGTGAAGATAGCGTAGGTAATTTCGTATCAGAAACTGAATATACTCCTTCCTTCCTCTAACAGTACCACAGTTCCGAAAAAGATTCAATCAAAAGGTCGAGAATGGTGCTCGACGAAAGGGAAACGTTTCCGAACGCGGCCAGAAAAGTAATAGAAGAAACAACTTGCCCGAGCGAAACTACGAAATTGAAACGAGAATACCAAGCTACCGGTATCGTATCCTACCATCAGATACCTAGGAAGGAGAAAACAGAAGCCGATTAAACGCTCCGCTTTCTTCCCCTCTCTGCTTCCTCTGCTCTCCCTATCTCCTCTCTGGGTTCGCCTTTTACATCCTGCTCGAGATCGAGTTGAGCGTTAGTAGACGCCGGATATAGGCGGAGGCGAGCGAAAGCAAGGATAAGTCCATCGCGAATGCGTAAGCGAATTACAGAAGTTCCACGGGCGAAGAGGCTCGGATCCAGAGGTAAAAATCCTTTGAGCGCTTTTACCGAAGCTCTATCATCGCGGCGAATCAACGAAGACCTAGCTAATGCTCGATCTTCTCTACTAATGGAGACGCATTATTTCACGATAATATCATCGAACGTTCTCTAAGACTGTCTACGTTTCCGTAGTGTTTAATTGGCTACTCTAAGTTGCTTCTTTCTTTGAAGAAAGCATTCTCGATCGTACAGCTAGTAAGAATAGTTCTGTCGTTATACTCTCAAATATATTTCTTTGACTTATGTTTTAGTTTGATCTTTATCTGTAACTTGGTCATTCACTTTCACCATCAATTACAGTGGATTATCTTCTAACTTCTAAAAAAAAAAAAAAAAACACGTTCGTTCTAATTTTTCAAAAATTATTCTATTTTAAAGGGTGTCTGAATATCAATGGGAGTCACTGTATGTATCAAGGACGATTCTAGTCGCTCGTTATTTTGCACACTCTGCAACTTATTCGGGACTTGCAGTTTCAATATTCGAATTTTATCCTTTTTTTAATGTCATTTGTTTCTCACGGAGGAGACATGCCAGTAATAATAAAAGCAAGTAAATAAATAAACAAATTCTTTTTGCATCAGTCTCGAAAGTAGAGATTGATCGATTTTTGTATAGGTTTTCGCGAAATGTATATACTTTTGTATATAAATTGCCCTATTTTTCGTCCTCAGGCAGTCTCTGTTTTTTCACGCGTACATCCTATTTTCTTAGTTTTTCGTTAGTCAATAAAGTTCCGTTTTTAATTGTTTCAATTTAAGAAGTCACCCCAACACCTGCTCTCAGGTTTCGAGGAATCGAGACAAACACGGACATCACAGTTCGAATAGATCGAGATAGCCACATGCTTAGCTATTGACTTCATGTTTCTATAAACTGGTCGAGAACGAACGCCATCTTTATAGACAGTAGCCTCTTTGTATCGAAGCCGTGAACTGTTGAGAAGTTCATAGGATTTCTTGCGGTAGCAGTGATACGGAATCTCTCCCGTGTAAATCGTTCGTATCGCCTTTTTCCATGAACTATTGCGAATGTTGGGCGTGGTTGAAGAGGCATTCAGGAAATACGTTCGAATACGACGTATCGCACGGAAACGGACTCCAAATTTTCCGAGCATCGATCGGGAGGAGTCTTCTCTCGTGAGGAATCGAAATGACGATTACGCGAACCATGCTGTGTTTTGCGACGGATGCTTCGAAGGTAACGTATGTTAGGTATCGCGCAGATTTGCTATCAGAAATAATAAGGTCGCAGATGGATACTGGTTTCTCGTGAGAATCGGTTTGGTTCGTTCGTTCGATAAGCTCTTCTATGACGATTCTGACCGGAAATGGGAACAACGTGGTGCCACTTGACCGAGTTTTCCGATCGACCGAATCGTTAGCCTTATTCATCTTCTCATTCCTAACGCCTGGCTGACCGATAATATTCCGTGGAATATCTTGATGGAAGGCATGTGTTTGGGAATTTAGGTGTCATGGATGGAATGCGCTCTGACTTGACACGGTTGATTAAATTTAACGATCTTTACTAGTTGACAACTGTCAGATATTATTATTTAATAATATTTTTGCTATATGGTGATTATTATAGAGATGCAGTTCAATTATCGAAAGTAACAGCAAACAGAGTTGAAATTCATTCGTATTAATATATAAAATTAACCAAAAATACTAAACCATATATGAATGAAGTTATACACTGTCGCTTATTCAAAAATAAAAGGAGAAATAAACACAGAAGTTGCTCAACACAAAATAATTTTATTTGTAATCAGTTCTTCATTATAGAAATATAAAGCTAACGAATTATGCGTGAATAATTACATAATATCTGGACAAAAGCAAATACGAAACTTTTGAAACATTTCCATGTAAAAGAAAATGTCAAATAAAAAGAAAAATGTTAAGTAAACATACACAGGAAAGAAAGAACGATCTTTAATTAATAACAACGTCACCAACTATTTTCTTTCGATTTGATTCGAACACAAGATAAACAGAGAGGAACCCTTTCTTAGGAATAAATTTATATAGAACTTAATAAAGTAAAATATCAGTGATTTATTATTCAATAAATGGTTGGAAATATTTTATACAAATTGTGAATAATGATTTATCAAGCAAAATTTTTTAATGAAGTGTTCATACTTCCATGCGTAACCATTTTTAGCTTGAGATTATGTTTAAACGAACAACGAGTAAATTGTGAATTAGATTGATCTTTTACCGAAAATATCAACTCGTTACAAGCGTCTTACAGTTTGTCGTCTGATGAGATATGAAAGCTGCGATAATTCAGGAGATCCTCTGAACGATCGAGACCCGGTAAACGCCGCACCCGCGGGAAGTTAGCTTTGATATAGGTGAAATATGCAGATACCGCGTGTGTATGCATATGCAACAGCAGCCGCAGTATAAATACCATATTGTGGGAAAATATTTAATGACGTATCGACAAATGTGTGTGAGGATAACACGGCTCTGCGACACATCCGTTTTCATTTCGCGTTCCCAGCGAGTCGTAATGTTTAACGAAGCAAGGAACTGTCGGATATCTTCGAAAACATCATCGTTAATCGATACGTTCGACTTCCTGTCCAGTAGGAAGACGATTTCGATACGCGAATATTTGATAAACCTTAACACGGAAATTACGATTCAAAGAATATTGACAAGAAAATGTGCAATTGCAAAGTATTCATCTTCCTTTTACGTTCAAATACAATCTATTTCTATTAAAACCTAATTTTATGCTCGAACTCTTTTACACATTTTTCTTGATAATAATTCATCTTCCATATCATTGATATTTTCGACGGTAATCATATGAGTTGATTAAAATAGAATTTTCTGTAAGAGTAAGCGTTGGAACTGTCGCTGTTTTATATTTTGATTTCATCCTAACCGAAAATGAATTCTATTAAAAAAGAAAAAAGAAGTCAGAAATGTAGAATAGAATTGTAATAAATTCCAACTATGCAAAACCTAAATAACAATGTCTCAGAAGAACGTAAAAGAAAACATCAGAGAGAACGATAAGAGTTTTGTATGAAAGACAGACTTGAGAACTGAATATATATGTACAGTCAAAATAAAGCTACTTCCTTTCGATAATTTTTCGAAAATACTTTCGTTCTGATAAAAATTCTGTTAAAAAGTCTACATACCTAAAAATTAGCTTTCTGAAAGGAAGAAAAGAATGAAAGTCAAAGTAAACTTTTCCGCCTGTTACAACCGCCTGTAAACGATGCAAAAAGCATCGATGGTATATATAGTACAGCATGAAAATCGGCATTGAGCGGAAGAAAGGGGAAAGAGGCGTAAGATTTTAGCGTCGAAGGCGTTAAGCTAAGCCGTAATCGTCTTATTCCGTGTTAAATCTCTTCTTCGCCCGGCCTTCCGTTTCGCGGAAGCGCTTCCGACTAGCAGCGCCCAACGATATGACTCGACGCTATTGTCTCGAGCTTACAGGCACGGCTACACGCTTATAAGCCGCTGGCTTCGGAATGCAAGGATTAAAAGCCCGTCTTGCTTTCTTTGAGGAAAGCCTCTGGCGGGCATGGTTGAAATGCTCCGTTGCCATAACGTCATTCCGTCGACGACAGAATAAATTAAGAATTCGCGACCAGTGTACGCGGCATCTCGTATCTCTCTTTCTCTCTTTTCCTCTTTTTTCCACTCTTTTTTTCACGTTTATTCCCTCGTTGGATTTTATATTCTCGCTTTCAAAGGATTTCGGGAACACCGCGGAAACACCGCTCGGATTCAATTAGAAGAATTGTTATGACATCAAGCAAAATGTATTCTTCTTCTCTCTTTTTTCTCCTTTAAATCTCACCCAACTTTCAAAGTGGAAAAGATTTTTTTTTCCTCTCTTTTCCTTTTTCTTTTTCGAAGTTCGTTTCGCGATGGAAAATGTTTCTCGACTTTTTCTCGCTCTCGTAAAGATATTACCACTGATGGCCGGGTAATCCAATATAGTACCGCGAGTTCAGAATTTAATAGAACGTTTTACGATTCGTGGTTCGCGTTGGAAGATTCAGCACGGTATGAATCGAGGGATAGCGAAACGATTCGCCAAATGGTTGCGAAACCCGCAACGCGCATTATTCAACAGCAACGCTTACGTTAATACACCACGACGCTCGATTGATCGGGAAGTTTGCGCAACCTGCATTTACCGTTACGTCCAATCTCTCTCGGTGAAGTTTATCCGACCGTATCTGTCATATTTCGAATGTGTTTTACGATTGTCTACATTCTCGAGATTATGTCCAGGTAAAATTGTCCGACATGTTCCGATCGGATTTCGTATTATTCTCGAACGATATAGTTCGGATTGTCGATCGCTCGTCAAACTTTTTTTCTTCCTCCCCGAGTATCGGATACGACCATGTACGCTTTGACAAAAAACGAACGAGACACGAAGTAGTTTCGTGTAAGGCGAACTGGACATTTGGCAACTCTTTTTTTCACAACAAAAAGCATATCCCGGCTCTACTCGAATCAGATTCGATATATCGGCGGATATCGCGACAAGCTCGTTGCATTCTGAGGATCTCTAGCTTTCTGAGTCCTTTATAGATTCCACTGGACTTTATGGGAACGAGTACACTCGTATCTTCCGTTGGCTTAGACATTCTTGCGTGTTTTATGACAAGCAACGAGACGACAGCTACGACGAATAATAACGAGGAAAAAGGTCAGAGAATTCAGACGGCGCGATTCCCCCATGCGGAATAAAATCTGATTTAAAGTGGAAGTTTACGATTCCCCGCGATCGTATTGTAGTGCAAATGTGCCAATGATAAATAATTCACAAGTTGTTCTATTGTTGAGGAAATTCAGAAGTTAAATTGTCATCTGTTAAATTTCCCTGATGTTTGTATAATAACATAGCCAAGTGAGAAATTTCATCGTACTTAATTAGTGTATACGTGACTAATTCCGAAATTGGCTGGATTATCACGTAGAAAATTGCTAATCTTAAACGCTATTCAGTAATACAGTATAATAAGCTACGCAGGATAAACCTGTTCAGTTTTCATTGTCTTCTTGCTTATACTTTTGTCTTTCACACCTTTCATCCATGTATTATATGTTTCAACTAAAATAAACAAGATTATACATTTTCAAAATAACGAATTTTCAAAAATAAAAATTGTTGGAAACAAAAATTTATGTTGCGTACAGATTTGTGCTATTTTTTAGTATCGTTGATTTGTTAATTCTGACATTAAATTTAAAAAAGAGAATTCCCCCTTTTCCTGTACGCAATTTTGGAGAAACTGACAGAAAAACCATGGAAGTGATGCTTACAAGAAAAAGCTTTATTGTTACAAAAGAAGGAAAAAAGCTTAAAAAATTAGCTGATTCAATATTTAACTTATTTTATTTATATTTTACATTGAAATAAGCGAATTTAATTAAATAACTGACTAAATGATGCGTATTTTGGTATTTCTACGATTTACACAGATTTCCATATAAAAAGCCACGATTTCGATTTACACGATATTCCGAGGAACCGATTTCCTGTGTAAATCGTAAATAAAAGAGGAACAAATTTTAAAAATTAGCTGATTTAATATTTATCTTATTTTATTTATATTTTACGTTGAAATAAACGAATGTAATTAAATGACCGATTAAATTATGCGCATTTTAATATTTCTGCAATTTACACTGGTTTCCATACAAAAAGCCATGATTACGATTGACACGATATTCCGAGCAACCGATTTCCTTGTGTAAATTGAATATTTTCTTTTTATTTACACTCACATTTTTTTTTCTTTTTATGCAATACAATTAGATGATTTCCATCACTTGCTTTATAAAGTATCCCGAAGAATACTCCGACTGGTGTTACGGACCATGAAAGTTCGATCGACGTCTCGAGATCGCTCAACGTCCTCCGCTCTATAAATTTAAAGCTACCCTCCCTCATCTTCTATTCTATCGCAAATTCTATTTCCACGCTGATTTGTCTTCTTCCTTCCGGCGGATCCTGCGACCCCGTAACTCGAAAGTATCTCGCACCATCCCCCGTAAAGACATTGCACGAAGAAAACGAAAAGGTTTTCTCCACCTTGGAAAGGATAAATATTTGTTTCACGGATGTGGCACGTAGCCGTGAGAACAATCGATATCTACGACGAAATCGACTCGCCAACAGATTTCCACGATTCCCCATAAAATTCGACGATCTTCGAACGTAATCCAGAATGTTCCACTTGAAGATCGTTTCTATACGCAACACCACGAACTCGTTTCCAAAGTTCTCCTTGACTCCACCTCAGAGTATTCTGCTCTAGCGAATAATAGCAATGGTGAATGGACGACAACACGATCCTGTCTTGAACCACATCCGTTTGGTCGATTATTAGGCAACTTGCTGGGATATATACTTTGACAAGAGACGACGCTGTTTCGCTTGCATTCTAGACGCTTATACGCCTTTATGCACCGCGACGTGAACTTCTATACAGGCTGTCTCGGAACAACGGAAAGTGCTGTCGGGAATGCCGAAAACCTTTTGCACGCGGACAACAGGATATCGGTTCTGTGGCCTTTGCGATCTGTGATCAGGAATAAGAGAGGGAAAACGACGCGTGACTTTTAAAGGCGGGTATTTTGTTCCGTTAACGTCGACAGGTGTGGATGTTGATTTGCGTTGAAGTCCTCTGCTTTTGGAGTAATAGATTTCTCGAGAAATAATTAAAAATGTACCAATATAAATTAAAAACTGTATTTCTAGTAACAGGACTGGGGACGAATATTAGTGACTTTACGAAATGTCAATTGCTATTGAAAACGCAGAGTTTCTGTAACCATAAAACACTTTCCGGGCATTAATTTCTAAACAAATAAAAAATTTAATTAACGAAGAATTTGAAAGAGGCGCTCAAAAGTAACGTAGATTAGCCATAAAGTCAAAAGCCTGAACGATCATGGTATTTTTATTCTAATCGTTAATTTGAATATTTATATATTTCTAATTTGTATATTTTTTCCCAAGTTTATTGGAGAATGTGTGTTTTTATAAATGATAGATTTATTGTAACTTTTTTCAATCAGAGGTATGACTTTATATTCATGAATAGGTGTTTAAATAACGGCCGACACTAGCAACTTAGAAAGCACCAATATCTAAGCGGTGTATTCGCAGAATATAGTGTACGATAGCAGAGGAGCTTGCTAATAACGTGGCTCGAAGATTACACTGGGGCGCTTTTGGCAACGCGTACTTTCCCCACGAAGCAATCACCCCATGGATAGTATAGACTAGATTTTCCTACCCCACTATCTCACCACCATCGTTGGCTCTCCGTGGCGAGATAAATTTTACAAATCGCCCGCGGCCGCGATGCTACACGATCCTGCGTTTTACCACATTATTATATTACCCCCTCTTCCGTTACTTTGGTTGCAACCTAAGACAAACACGTATGCGCGTTTGATAAATGAATTTTATTACACGATTTTCAGGATTCTCCCGACGTTAATTAAATCTAATCTTTATGAATGGAACAAGATCTCTCGCTCTCAATTAGGTTATCCTATCTTCATCTTACTTTAGATCCCTTGAACTGTTCCGTCCGGAAATTACTTTCTCAGAGCTGTTTTTCAAAGCTGGCTTAGGTGAATGATTCAGGAGAATCTTTTAATACGTTCGATGTTGAATGAATTATGTAAAATCTTGTTCACGATAAATCGTGACACGACTACGTAGTATACATATATTTTTTATCTAGAAGTGAACAATTTTTTTTTTCTCCATACTTTACTGCTTAAACGGTTATTCGCATTACGAAGACGTATTATATATACGCTGGCGGTGAAAAATTCGTGCCGCTATGGACTGCACTTTCAGTGATGAATCATAACGTTTAAAGAGTTGATAATACTGTGTAACATTAATAGTAGTGAACATTTTACGAATATGACTGAAATGCACGAGGATCCAATTTGTCTACGAAAAATTTTATTTTTCAAAAGAAGATGAAAATAGATATTAATGTATAATAAGAGATGTTCGCAGTGTGACTCGACATCACATTTCGAAAGTATCATAATTGTATGATAAAAGTAAAAGAATATACGGAAAATAAAATAAAAAGAATGTATGTCAAATAAAATAAACTAAAATAGACAATATAACGCGGGCAGGGTAGAATTAATTTATGAAAATATTATGGGTTGTAAAGGATTGATCTGTTAACTGGGAAAGACGTGTTAATTCCTCATTGGTTAATCAGTACTTAAAGAATACCAGTTCATTTATTCATAGATTATTCATTTTCCATTATACCATTATGCCCTATGTTAAATATAAAATGTGACAAATTCACATTTAATTGGTTATAATTATTTCTCATTTTCCATTATAAATTAGACACATTTATTTTCTGTTCGAGGGGGTAAACGCAGTTAACAAGTTAAACAGAGAGTGATAAAATACACCATAAAACGTATATTCGATTCCAACAACTGCTGCCAATTTGAAATATAAAAAAGATAAATAAATAGATAATCCTCGGATGGTACTTCGTCACGTGCGACGTACTCTCGAACCCAAGGTTTTCCCAATGGATTTCCACCGATCAGACTTGTCGTATCGCGTGTTCAATTTCGGCCGGGGACAATCCGTTGGAAATCCGCGAGAAACGTGCGAAACAACGAAGAAAATGAACGCCGCGGACTTGACGGGAATACCGACAAGCCGGTGACTGAATTTCCCCGGTCGAAATTCGCCTGTCCGGGGTTCCGTGCTTGTTAGTCTAATTACTTGTAAGTGGAGTTGCGGCCGTAACGAACCAACCGACCGGCTGCTCCAAAACTTCTCGACGAGTAAACACGCTCGCTCCGCCCGCAATATTATTCCGTCGATCGTCCGCCGCCATCCTTCTGCCTCCTCGTCATCGTTGCGTACGGTGTGGTTCTGTTCTTTTTTTTTTTCTTCGTCTTACCGTCGTGGTTCGCGGAGAGGAGGGAAGGGGGCAATCTTCCTTGCGCAACCAGCAATTTCCCCCGACCGCGGTGAACGACTTCTTCGAACAAGTTTTCATAAGAAGCAATTTCGCGGTCGGGGTAAACTGCTCCCGATGTATTATATTCTCCCTCGTTACAGTACTTTCCATTAGTTCTCGAAATTCTATTTGCAGCCCATACCGAATAAATCAGTTTAAACGGGCCGCGTTACACGAGCCTGGCTCATTACGCGATGTTTACCTCGTTCTTGCCGCTTCCACGGGCTGAATTTCGTCGCTCGCTGCGACGAACAGTGTTTCGAAACAGCTGTTCAAACTCTCCCCGGGATCTAACAATTTTCGTAATTTTTCTATTACATCATTTTTGGACTCTACGCGTTTCCAAATCTCTGAGGATCCCTAATTAGTGTGGTATCTGTATGTAAAGATTTTTTTTTTTTAATATAATGTAAGAATGGTGGAGAAATTTGGGGAACCGCGATTTTTGGGATTTCGCGAGCTACGTAAACAGGTTTCTTTTATTTCTTTTTCTCGTGTTCCTGTAAGTTCAGTGGAAACTTGACGCTGTAATAACAATTGTAGCGAAATTCGTAACGCGTAATGTCTTTAAAAATATTATTTAACTGTTAATGCGTGAATTTGATTGGTTGAACTTGAGTAATTGAAAGAAAGATTACGAAAAGATAGTGATTTAAAAAGAAATTATAGTGGAGTTTATATCGTAATCTTTTTAAAGTGAAGGGTGATACGTGTAAACACACATTTCTAGCGTGTATAAGGATTATTTTATGAATCAGGATTGGGTGAATGATTAAGTAAGCAGTTGGAAGTACAAGTGGTACGTCTTTATTGAATATACTCGCTGAATACTCGGTAACTAGCGATTCATGATGGTTAAACTCACGGATTGCTAAATTTTCACGAAAACTTCCAAACTCTCGACATCTGGCTTTAACGATTTAGACTCTTTCAAAGTCTATTCTATGCTTCCTTTTCAAGCTCCGACAGCTAGTACTCTTTTGGTGGTTCTAATCGTGAGTACACTTGGCTCACACCTGAAACTCTTCAGTTCTGTGCCAAACACGTTTTAGATTACGCTCGAAAGCTTAATACAAACGATCTTAAACACTTGTGTTGTATATATTTTTTCAGTGTTCTGTTTTTATCTTTAATCTCAAGTGTACCTTTCATGATGTCGTTGAAATCTGTTAACATTGCTATGAATTACAAACGATCGAAAATGGTGAAAATCGCTTTTTTCACAGAACTTTCAGCGTACAACTGCAATAAACCTAAAAATTCGTACATTTTTCAATGAAATTGTCAAATTACATATAACTACGAAACATACATTTTAAATTTTTATTACAGGCTCACATAAAAGTTCTGAAAAGCGAACGTTATTATTTCCTTCGTAATTCCGATCAATTGCAATTTTCACAAAAATCATTTCACACGTCAACTAGTAAACTAATCCTTCAAACTTCAAAAAAAAAAAAGATCCAGTCGTTTGGTCCAATTAGAAAAAAGTTATTCAGTTTTAAACTGCGTCCGAATATTAACACTTTCGCGACAGGTGACAACCAGCAAAACGTTTAGCTGAATACCGTGTATAATTTCCCAAAGTATATAACCGAATAAAATTTTTAAAAATTAATTATTACAAATGTATATTGAAAAAAATATGTTTTTAAGAAAATCAATATAGTGAATTTAATTTGAATGTAAGTCTAAGTTGCCTGTATTCAACTAAAGACTGAAATAACGTAGGACTACGCCTCTGCTCGTAAATGTGTTAATAGAAGTCACTGTATCTCGATGTTAATCAACTTGTCTATCTGACAGTCGTAAAAATAGACCAAGGAAATCCTGCTATTGTTTCTATGGTTATTGTTAGCTGCAATAGTACAGTGTCACATGGACAGATTAAACGGACGACATATTTCGCAACGTTTATACCACGTGCCCGATAAATTCCCATATATCGTAATCAGCTTAAGAACGGATGCACGAGCGTTTATTCGAGCGAACCTTATAGTATTTGCTCGCAGTAAACTTACACGGGGACGACGAGTTGAATGCACGTCGTCGTCACAAAGGGATGAGGAAACGACACGCGCGCATACATAAACTCCCATGGAAACAGCCTTGGTGGAAAAATTTGTTTATTCCGTTATAAGGCCGTATAAGACGAAGCTTCGTCTTCTAGCGATGTTGAATCACTTTGTGTACACTGTCTCGGTAAATTTCGCTAGCTTTTCACGTAAACATAATTAACCCGTAATAATTCCGCTCGCGAAGTTCGCGTTCTTCTTACTTCGCGGCGCGCTTTATTTCATCGTTTCAAGCTATTCCGTTTTCCACTAGAAGGAAATTAAACCTGTAAGTGATTAAATCAGCCACGATCGATGGAGATTTTTAAGACAATTTCTCTCGGTTCTTAAAAAAATACAAATTAATTACCGAAAAATTATTATGTTAATAATATTGAACTGTATTTAGAGAATTTCCTATTGGTAATATACATTCTGTGTTTATTACATAATTATATGCTATCCATAGTATTCTATCATTTCGTTATAATTAATGTTAAAATTAATTGTGATATATAGCCTTGCTTCGGGGTTTGATGGTAAAATAGCAATTACTAAACCTTGCAATACATGTTGTTATTATTACGTAGATGATGATTGAATAAACAAATAAATGAAATAGCTATTTGAATATCATGTTGACCTATGTCAACAGCATTTTCTAGGGTTACCGTCTTTAAGCGTTTAGTTTAGATGCCGTCAGGAAGGATCATCGCGTGTATTCTTGGAAGAAAACGAAGGGAATCCGAGCGAACGGCAAAGGCGACGGGCGTAGTCGTAAGCAAAGCTTATCGTCGAAGTAAACTTCAAAGTCGCTTAATGGCAAAACTAATTACAGACGGCGTTCCGCGCGCGGTCGCACGCCAGTACAGCTGCCGGATTAGCGTGACGTGCTTTCGTGTCCTCATCCTGAGGCCGGGCACGCAGTTTCTCGATGATAACATGGTCGCGTTCGAGTTTCGAGGCTTGAAAATTGAAAAACTTACGATCTCGGCCGGTCTTAAATACGACCAGGAAGTAGTCGGTAAGCACGAGTGCTTTCGTGACGTTGGTAAACCTATGGCGTTTTTCTTCCTTTGGCTTTTTTCCTCTCGAAACATGCCTGCTCTTTTTTCTTCTTTTCCTTTTCACAGTCGTCTATTAAATGGGAGGATTAATTTAAAAAACATCGAAAACGCAAAGTGTGCAATTTTTCTGCATTAAATACTCGAAGTATATTTTCAACTTTTTTTCTTTTTATGGAAGCATTCCGTTATTTTCTTTATATAGCGGTGTTTCATAATGTATTTTTGGGGATAGAGGACAGAAATATTTTCATGTTTCTATATTAAACACGTATCTGCCATTTCTTGATATGAAAACTTTTCATGTGTATAAACTATAGATTTTACGACGCCGTCTAGTCTTTTTGCTTATGCTCCCTTAGCTCTCCTATTGTATAATCATTAAATATAATAAGTTGAATTGTAGGAAGCGAGTTTTGTCACTTGAAACTTGTAACACAGTAAATAGGATATTATCAGGTACTTCTAGTAAGAGAACTTAACACTAAAAAACAAATTACAAATTGGAATTAGTTAATTTATTATTAAATAAAATCATTAAATCAACATAAACAGAAAGGTTTCCACAAGATATAGAAATTTTTTTTATAAATACTAACCAAGAATGATCATTTCGAGTAGCTTTTATGAAAATAAGCTCTCGCGGATTAATAAAGCACAAAAGTGGCCTATAACTTTGAAACAAGCTTAAATAGGACACATGTTTATATGAACTTTTTTCATTGTCTTTGTGTCCCTTGTCCACTCGTGAAGTGAGTCAACATATTATGGAATACATTGTTTTCTTTTCTTTACCCCCCCCATTTTCGTCCCATGCTCGTACTTTATCCGTAGAAACTTTCACGTTTGAAAAACTTTCTCGATGTTATCTCGATGCGCAGAGTCTATTCTCTGTCCACTCTCGTTAATACTCATAAAACAGTCTCACCCTAGGACGTCACTTCTTCGCGCGATTACTCATGGCACGCACATTCTTGGAATCCTTATTTCCTCTAACAGCCCTCTCCTGTTTGTCGTATTTTAACCCTCGTAAAAGTCATTCACACACGCGGCGCTAACGAGCATGACATACGTAGCGAAATTCCCTCATCCCCACTATTCCCGAATTTTGTTGGCATATTTTCCCATCGCGCTGTATTAACCGAGTCGCGGAATAATTACTTGGTACAGTGAAGTGACCACGGTGGAAATTTAAACCATATACACCACCGGTGGCCATATAACGCTCCCTCTGTGTTTTCAATTTTGCCATTTTCCACGATGCCCTTATCGAAACGTTAATTAATCTCCTCTGCTTCTCAGTTATACTGTGTACTCGTTCACTTTTCACATTGATGTAAACAACTCTGTAAAAATAATTCGATCAATCATCAACGGCGAACCAATTTCGAATATTTACTCGAACGTGAGGGAACAGCTAGCAATATCAGATGGGGGGAAAAAAGAAAAGAAAAGCAGCAAACCGTATTACGATTAAAACCCCCTTGAACGACGAAAACCGAATCGGTAATTCTTTTCACCGTACGAATGTGAAATGATATTTTAGTATATATAGGTACTACATTTACTTGTGTTTATTAATTTTTCATAAACTCTTAATTTATTTTTCTGCAAACTTTATTGACATTGCGATTAAATTAATTCTTACTGAAACTTACAAAATCAGTGTTAATATAAAGAAATTTGTAAATCAAAACTCGTTGAATTTAAGAAGAAATTAATAATTCAACCTCGTATAACATCTATCTTCAGCTTTTTTATTAACAGTTATCTATACATAAACCAATGTCAATAATATACTGACGTTTTTTTCTATTGGTATTAGATGTTCAGTTGGTGTTAGCTTGCAGTAATGATTAAGTAAAATGAGTCTATACGACGTATAGAGGACTGTGTGTAAAAAAATGATAGTATAGAAAAATTGTGATTGTATTTCACTAAATAAAAGCAAATGTGTTTTACTAACAGTGAGAAATTCTTTGAAAATGTCTCGAGAACTAATAATTTTTTTTCCATGGTACCCCAATAATTTTTTACGTAGACTGAACAGAGCAATCGACTTGTCTAACAAAAAGTATGCATTTCCATTTAGAGGAAATGCAAAAATGCACTGTTGAAAAAAAATCTAAGGGCCTACAGATGTAGTACTCTTTGAGCCATTTATCTTTCTTCTTTGGTATTTTTTCCTAAATGTATCAATAACAGAGTTATGACCTGAAACAATTGCGTGGACCACCTTGTATACTGTAGGTAACTATGATCGTCTTCAAATCACATATTTCTGTATATACCTATCGTAGTAATTTTTGTATCTTAATTTCCATTGTAGTCGAAATAATTAATACATCCAGTATAAACGAAGCTCACCATGTCTATAAGTAGACAAAATTATTAGTGCACTCGTTTCGCGCAGCTGTACTATGTGATTGTTTTTTTTTTTTCGACAGAGGCGATCGTGGAAGGAAAGGATTAAAAACGACATATTTACGAAAGTATCAACAGCTGTTAAAGTAATTGGTTTCATTCCATGGAAATTTTATCCTAGCGAATTGTCAAGATAAGAAAGTAATTTTTCGGAGGGGTGTTCGGGGTAAAATTGCGGATAATTTTCGGCGTACCGAGGCACACACAAGCTTTCAGTGGAATTAACCTAATTACTTTCGAACGTGAGGGCTGTTAAACTGCGACGTTGCCGTGCCCGGAGTAATCCTAACGTTTCGGGGAACGACGCTGTTAAAATCACTGTTCTGGAATGCGACTGCGTTCTGCCTCGCGAAACGTTTACCGTCAGCTCGACGACGTACGAGAGAGAGAGCGTAAGACATCAGGGAATCCCCTGGTCGTGGGGCGACTAGCTTCGTTACAATTTATTCCACGCTCGTTCTTTGTAATTAAAAAAAAGCCCGATTCATTAGGAGCGTCGCCTTAGAATTTAATTGCTTCGCCGATGGAATTTCTTCCGGTGGAATAACAAACCGCCGGCTGAAGGAGAATTTTAACGGAACGCTGCTGCGGCGGATTTCCGGAATTACGTTTGTAATTCACCTGGTCCAGGCGACATCGCCTTCGGGATGCACACGGAACGGAAACGTTTAGACATCTCTCCTGTTGAAATACGTGTTCCCGTGCGAATTACGATGTACATAAATATCCTATACCTTCTCTTTACGAACGATAGGAAATTCGAGGACTGTTTCATGCAAAACTTTATAAAATCAGATTCGTTTCATTACGATCGATGATGTGTGTAATCAATTAAATTGTATCAATTTTCCTAGTAATATATTGATCATCTTGTTATCATATCATAAACTAACAGAGATAATTATTAATCGTAATTATTCCTGTATTAGAAATTTCCATTTGATTTATCGATATTTCTAATGCTTTCGTATAAAATTGAGGAATCATTTGCGAGCCTTTTCGCTAGAATTAATCGTTGAAATAAACTAACTGCACGTTCAGATTTTGTCTTTACTTTTACTCGTTTATCGAAGTTCTTTCAAACTCCGGAAGATGCTATTAAAAAAGAACTTTTTCATTTAAAAGTAACAAAAATAAAAGAAGCGCGGTCACGCCGCTTGGCATTCTTCGACTAAATTTTTACAAAGATTCGTGGCACTCGAACGGTTTAATCAAGATGATCGTCGAAATACAAACTAAACGTTTCATATTAATCTGCATCAGAGATAACGCATTAATCCTTGTTACAACCATCGATTTAAGCATCGAACGAATTTATATCAATTCATGATCAACGACGTTCAACAGCAATAGATTATTGAACTTTCTCAATTTGAACAGCTGTGAACTCTTCATAGTCTCACCTAATACCTACAGAAAATCATTCCTAGCTTTCAAAGTGGGTCAGAGAAACAGTTCCACGGTTCAAATTGAAGAAGACAGTCCAGGATTCCAACCCGTAACTCTCGTAATCGATCGCACGCGCCATCCCAAACCAACTACACGTTTGTTCTAATTACATCCTGGGCTCATCGCTGGGCGTGTGCTGGTACACGCAATAAACTCACGAGAAGCGATGCTGAATATTTATCACCGTAGCGCGTGTTTACGTTGCACAATTCGAGGCGGACCTTGCAGACGCGGTGTGTCATAAAGGATTTCTACGACACAACCAGTTCACCTAATCATTGCGATTTCATTCTAATCTAAGAAGACATGTAACGGTTCAGTAGGAATATGGAGAAAGAGAACTGCTACTTGGTGGTATAGACGCGAATCGCTTAATTGGAGAACGCTCCACGGCGCCGGAAAGACAAGTAACTTGAATTCGTCGATATGATCCTGTGCGCAACGGGTAATCGAGTTAGGTTAGTTATACTGAATTCAGGTTGCCACAATGGACGAACCGGAGGCTCGTGTATCCCGGAAACGAGTGCTGACGCCATAAGGAGTATCTTCACGTTCGCAGAAACTGGCGCGATATGACTTTGCGATAATGAGAAACGTTGTTCAGTGTCGTAAAGAGAAGTTTAATCGATAAAAGGCTTAGTAACTTAATTATTATACGGACGTTTTACTTGGAGACCCGTATACACTCGTACACGACATGTGTCAGTCCTAAAGGAAGAGGACCACCGCGATTCTACTATAAAACATTTATCGACTAAACAACAGCACAATTTTCTTTGACTCGTCAGGAATATAGAAATACGAACTAGAAGGCAAGCTCAACCAGCTCTAAAACCCGTATATCCAATCATGAATACACACAGCATTTATAAAACATCTGATAGATATATAACAAGTAGTGTTGGCTCCCACATGATTCGTGAAGCTAATTATACTCAGTGAGTCTAGTAACATGATTTGCTGTCTGCAAACATGTTTGAAGCAAAAGTTGCGCGATTTTCATGGGGATATGTAGTACCCTAATCGATTTCTTATTTTTTTCTTTTTTTATTGAGATATGGAAGTGGTCTTGGTTCCTTTTTAATGGAATGCTTAACATTTTTTCTCGAGTTTGGATGAAAAAATGTTACATGAAATGGAGTCTAAAATTAATACTATTTTGGAAACACGAATGACTTCATTCAAACGAGCAGTGAAGTCAAAGTGTCTTTCACACGTTGCGAAATTAAACCGCCAACGCTGTGATGCAAAACAAACTTATCAGTCCATGTGTGCCTGAAGAAACACAATTATTGCTGATAAAAGTTTCTTTTCCTGCGAATTTATTTTGGAAATTTTGCCCGTTCTCGAAGTTTCTCACACGGGAAAAATCCTGCCGTGTGGGACGATTTTATGTTTACGCGACAGAAGCTAATCGTGGCTGATCATTTTAACTCTTCCACTACTTTCGCGTGGAATCTTTTCGATTGTACACGTATCAAAGTATTCAAAGTTTCGTGGATTAATAATTAAAGGCTTAATTTTTCTATGGTAAGAGATAATATGCTAAAACTGTTTCAAGAGTCTCTTTCAGTTAGATACAAAATTACTGATGAAAGGGTTCAAAGAGATTAGATTTATTTTAAATACTGGGAATTTGTTGCCTCTTAATACTGCAGAAATATTTTGTACGCATGAAAGGTTGTAAAGAGATCAAAAGGTAGCTAGAGAATTAGAGGATTAAAGAGTCCGATGATAGATGGTGAAATCAAAGAATAAAAGATCAAAGTAGTTTCAAGTATAAAGAGCGCATGCAAGGGGCAAAAAGAAAAAAAAACAAAACAGAGAGAAAAGAGAAAAAAGAAATAAACTAATCGTGTTTCTTTATGCAACAATTCAATGGTCTTTTAATAAGATGTTTCACGTCGCATTAACGCGCTGTGTAAAAACGGTGAGTATAAGGGAGCGTTCGTGAAAAGTAAAATGGTAATTAAATACCTGACTAACGAACGATATATTTTTTAATAACAACAAAAAGGGGAATGTAAAGACTCTCTTTCTCTCTCGTTGAAGTCGATCCGACACGAATCGGCTTTCACGAATCTCCCCCTCTCCCCACCCCCATCCACCTCCTTTTTTCCGTTACAGCGGGTTAATTAATCCACATCGTGGCTCTTTCATTATCGCAACGTCGAGACACGGTATACATAAATTACGTGTCGTGCCGGTGCGACAATGTTCCAACGCCATTTTTCTGTCCGCCAGCAGCTTGTCGCGGCACACGTATACAGGGTGATCCGGTAACCATTATCGGTTTTACACTTTTGAAACAATAGGAACAACAGGTACCTTACTTCAACGAAAGGCTAATCAATTTATTGTCGGAGAGATACTTTTTTCTTTTGTCGTTATAAATAAGTACGGTACTGTTCGTTAAGCGTTTGCTCATCTACTTTGCTTGTCGTTATTCGAAGATGTGACAAATGTATCACAAATAAATATGTTTTTTTAAGATAAGATATATAAAAGTGGTTCAGACAGAATCTGTTTAAAATAAAATACCTTGTTGAAATGAAGAATATTGTGAATAAATGTGTAGGCTACTAATATGCTCGTAGTATACAGCCTTGGCTAAAAACTTTACAATTCACTACGAACACTATATCTTTGAAATTTTTCTATGGTTTGTCAATCTTTTGTCATTTAGTCTAAAGTAATTGACAAAATTTAAACAACTGAGCAATCTGTAATTTAAGAATTTAGGGACAACAGTGTGTACACATTTTTAACGCGTTAAAATAGTTTCTTAGAGTATTTCGTTTCAATCCCTGTGTTTTTCGTAATTTTTTTTTTTTTATTGTCAGGAACTACTATTGCTCGTGACTTTATGAAAGTTGCAAGGAAGTGCAATTAAAGTTTCAAGGAACAAGTAGAGCCTCCGCTAAGGGAAGAATTACGACGTAAGTAGAAACGGACCGTTCATGATCAGACACAGCGTAACTACGGTAACTTTCTTCTCACAACTTCAAGAATAGACGTATCACTTGAATAACTATTCCAAGCCTAGTGTGTTATTCTGATTCTCGTTTCTTATTGTCTTACTGTTACTATAATCTATTACTGTGTTCTCTTACTCTTGTTACGGTCGTTTTTTCTTGTGTTTGACTGTATTTGTTCTTTTATAAACTACATTGTGCTGTGATTGGTTGATGTATTATGTGATGGGAGTGACTGAATACCTGGAAGAGGATTATTGCCAGCTGTGGTGGTGGTAGTTTAACCCTTTCAGTGCCGAACAACGATATATCGTTGTTTGCTACAGTTGCTAAAAGTACCAACGACGATATATCGTTGAATATGCGATGGTACCTTACTATTCGCATCAATGCTAAGTAAATTATTTGAGTGAGTAATATTACTAAATATTACGCATTTTCAATAGCCGAATAACTATAAATGTTTATAATAATACTAGAATGTTATTCCATTGACGTTATACTAGCTACACGAATCACTTGTTCTGTAACAGGTAATCCTTCTGATACTTGCTACTCATCATGGGATTATCATTTAATTTTATGTTTTGATAGTAATAATTTTGTTACAAACAATTGAAAATGCAGCATTTATGCTTTATACTACGGATTCTATATCAAACTATGACCAAACGATGATTCTTCTTACTTGCAAATACTATTTACGAAAGAAAACTGATCTTTCCATTATTTCTAATTATTTTGAATAAATATTATTAGTATGATTTTCAAATATTGAAATTCGATTGACATTAGTTTATTCTCTCCTTATTTCTATAATATGTTCCTTTTTAAATTTTGTAAATATCATTCTTACTTCTTTTATGATTTTTTTCTCAAACCTTACTAAATTACATCAAAGTGGTTCGGTATTCTTCGCTTAGGTACAATTCTTTCGATCGATACTAAAAGGGTTAAATAATTTCTATGTATAAGGGACGCAGCAGCCACGGTTGTGGGTTTCTTCGTGGAAGTTTTATGGTGGTTGGAAGATGTACATCACCTCGGTCTGACGGACAAATATGACTAACGAATACTTTGTGCGTTATGGTTATAATCCTCTAGGCCAAGGCCTTTTTACGTTGCGAAAGTCGCAACACCTAGTATGAGCTTCAGCCACGATTATAAATATAACAATATTTCGATTTAAAGTTTCGGTATTGAAGTGAAGTTTCTTTGCACTTTGATATTCGATACCACTATCCACCAATTCGTTTCAAAATCTTCGTGGAGGTATTTAGCGAAACACCCTGTACAACGTTTCCAGCGTAATCGCTTGCGTCAGGATAGAAATCGTTAACTACATCGGCGAATGGATTTTGCGGCTGACAGATCGGTTTTTCCGGTGCGAATAGCGCTTTAAAAACCGTCCATTCCATGAGTTTGCATGGTAATAAAGGAACCGCGACGTTTCTCGGAAATAAATGTCGAATTGAGTCGGGGTTGATCGTTCACAAACGATTCCATATCGGAACGAAAGGACGATATTTTTGCTCGTGTTGAGGTCGAAATGTCAAATGAACGGTTTGTATTCTGTAAATGGTGTGTGCCGTTCTTAATTGCTTGCGGTGAAACTTCCGTGGAATCGTGCCGTGAAAGCTTTTCGAGAAACGTGGAGCGTGCAATTTGTCACGAGCGGCAATAAAGTGTTCGAAGTAGATTTTCAACGATGGTGATCCTTCCCGATCTGTGACGTCGGTTTTGGAAAGCCACGAGAGTTTCAGACTGTTAGGAAGCTTCCACTTTTATGGACGCGCAAAGTGATGGTTATGTGAAGCATCGTGCAGTTTCTGCCGAAATTTCAGAGTTACAGAATCGTCATATCCCCTTCGCGGTGTCGTGTGCAAGATTTTAGAGATCCTTTACGACGAATTTCGGTTCCCTTTTAGTATCTTATTAGGTATAACGTAACTCTTTGTACTTTCTATAGTCCTGAATTTTTATTAAAGAATATGCTATTGTTACAGTAATCCAAGGTTTCTCTGTGACTTCCATTCAATTTTCATTAGGAAATACTATTAATCCTTTGAAAAGTGACACAGCTTCAGACCACGATGTGTAATTTGAATATGTGTATTCAAATTTTGCTCAGTCTTAACCAATATTTATTCATCGAAGCAAAAGGACCTCGAAAGTGTATCAATTCACAATCGTCGATACAATGTGAACACAAAGTTCTACCATTTTTCGACGCGAAGTAAAAGAATCGCTATGACGTTTCTTGGTACTTTTCGATCAGATTTTTCCAATGATTCCTGACATTTAAACGATTACAAATCACGAGAAAACTACTCTTAACTCGTCCTTTAGTCACACAATAATTATTAACCCTTTGCGGTTCGCGATATTTTCGCAATATCGTTTCCGCTTGTTCGCAATATCTTCGCAACTTTAATTTATTTTATTTTACATACATATTTTCTTTATTACACATTTATATAAATATATAAATGTCTCAAATTATGTTAATTATGTTACAAATATTATTTAAATTATTATAAATTTATATTTATATTTTTCATTATATAATTATAATGCAATTATAATGGTTTTCGAAATATGAAGTCAAGTCACATTTGACATAGGACTGCAAAAGATTAAACAATAGAAACAAACGAATTTATAACATTCCAGACTTCGGAAACTATTTCTAAAACATTTTCAGTCCTCTTCCTAGATATATCGTAGTAGCGATATCTTGTTTCTCGATCGATCTTGGTAACAGCTTGCACGCGAGAAAGACGTGCAATTATTTGCGTTCCCTCGGTGTACGTAAATGGAATCGGAAAGCTCTCTCCGAAAGACGATACGACGGTTCATTAAAGACGCGTCGGAAGTCCCAGGAACTGCACGTACAAGAGGAGATGGTCCAGCGGGGAAGTGGCAAAAAGGAAAACAGGGAGAGAAGTAGGAGGGCAAAAGAAGCGCGACATTCAACTTTGAAACTCAAATAAGGTACTTAACAAGTGTCGGGGCGGTTTTCGAGGTTGGAAAGATGGACGGAAGAGAGTTTCCCTCCCGAAACCTTTTGAGCGGCTCGAGGAAGTTTTCCTCGGTCTGTGCTGAACTTTTGTATCGCGGTGCAAAAAGTGTCCGCTAATTTCGCTCACCCTCCCTCTCCTCCACCTCTCCACCGCCTCCTGGTTTGTACGTATGCATAAAACGCGGCCGAAAGTTCGCGCCGGTAGCAACGATGCGCTCTGTTGAAAAAGTTTATCGACGTCCGAGCGGGGAAGTGCTCTTCTCTCCGCGCGGAATTATACACTGCACGTGACAATTTTTATATCTTCCCCTTTTGTTGTTTCGCTTGTTCGCGCGTTTGTTTACCGCGAGATAAAAGAACGCGTGACAAGTTGTCGTTACCACAGGAACGAGATTAAAAAAAAAAAAACAAGAAAGATAGAGAAAAAACACAATTCTTCTTTTTGAATATCTGTGCACATTTTTTTTTTCTTTTTTCTATGCATTCCGTTATTGTATCCTTGAGGAGGAACACAGCGAGTGTCGGGCGAGTCGAATTGAAAGCCGGGGACGCAATCAGCTACGAATCGTTCTCGTTGTAAATGAACGAACACTCGATAGCGGGCACGCGCGAACGTTGAATAGGGAAAAGATACGAGACTGAATGGACGAGTGAAAAAAACACGTTTTTTAAGCGGAAACGCGTATTTGCTTTCGCGGGACAAACGTGTATACGCGCGTCGACGAGTTTTTTGGTTAGAAATACGCGGCCAATTTACGGGTGAAATTGTTCCATGAGAATTTCATAAATCACAGGCCAAATATCAATTACCGTCGCCGACGTGTTTCCATGGTGAGTAATAGTGGAATGGAAAACAACGCGGAGGGAAAGGGGGAAAAGACTAGTGAAAAGCTTGCACGAAAAAAAAAAAGAAAGAAAGAAATGTCGTAAATGGCTCATTCCCTGTTTCACTGTGAATATTATAGTCGAATTATTTTTCTTAATCTATACACGCGTGTGATTGTATAGAAAGAACTCTGCTTGCTTGCCGTTCGATACACGCGTGCCGCGAGTTTCGAAACAATGTCTTTTACTGAAAGCTGCACAAGCTTCATTGCGAGAACAACGAGTCGAGGTTGCTCTTTAATCACGCTCAGTTGCACCGGCACGGGGTAGAAAGGGAGAAAGTTTCTAGTTAAACAATACGAGAGGTTGAAACTACCTTGCACTGTTCGCAGCCGTAAACTAAATTTTAATAAACTTTCGATCTAATGGGATCCTGCTTCAACTCTATATAATCCTCTCGATTCTTCGCCACCACCCCTGGTAAAGAGGAGGGCGTAGAGAGAGAGAGAGAGAGAGAGGGAGAGGGAGGACCCGCCTTGAATTATTTTGTACGATCGCCTGGGTTGCCTTTAAAGCCCGGCGGACTCACGCGGCTAATGGTTTCTCGATAAAAATTAATAACCGACGATACTCTCGACGGCTACTGACCTGCTTGCTGAAACAAAAGATCCTTTGAGGCTTTGAAGATGCCCGTATAGATTAGTCTGTGTGGTTACTTTAGATACGTATCGGTTAATTTTTATTATCCCTTTAAAGAAGCTTGCAGTGTTCAAAATTATGGGGCTCGAGCAAATAAATTACCGGGGTTAATGTTGTAAAACTTTATTTATAAAATATTAATCTCAATTAAAGCCGTACAGTATTGTTAACGTTCTTTCGTTTCCTCAAGGCATTTATTGGTAAATCAACTCGGAAATAATAACCGAATCGTATGGAAAGAACACAAATTTAAATAAAAAACAGAAATTTCTAAAATTAAAAGAATATTTTGGACAAAAATGTGTAAAATTATAATTTGTATATTTGTATCAGATATAAATGAATCTAATAAAATTAAAAGTAAATAACCAGCAATTAGAATGAAGTAAAAGGTCGAATTAAATTTCTACTAAATTAAACTACAAAATTTATCAAAGAGAAAGGTGTATTTTTTTAAGCTAAGTATCTTAAAAGTTCAATTGACATACTTACATATCCATAAATAATAAATCTAAATCATAATGATATAGTTAAATTTATTTTTCCTTTTTTCTTCGACTGCATATGCAATCTTCATATTTGTTTTTCCTATAAAACTGAACATTGAACAATATATACAAATTTCGCAATTTCTCTGTCAAACTAACTATTGCACACAGCATACAACATACGCAATCTTCACATATTTTTTTTTCCTATCGAATTGTGCATCACAATTCCATTCTCTATTCAGTATTCAACATTATTAACATACCATTCGAAGCGAGTCGATGTACACAGCAACACAAATCGCACACACGCGTACACAATGTACCCTCGAGCGTCGTATATGCACAACAATATGCACACACGTATATCGGTGATTCGCAGCCCCTTAAAGACGAACACCGCGTTTCGCCGTCGCGGAATCCCAAAGTCGAAACTCACTTTGACGGAGGGAGTTAGGCACGAGGAAGTTGGGCACGTCTCGTCTTCGTAATTTGACAAGTGGAATCCATGGCACGCGGGGGAAAAATCCAGCTGCTTCGTCGAACACGCGAAAACTTCTCTTTCTCCTTCTGTTCACTAGGGGATAATTGACGAACCACGATGCACAACGACTTTTGAATACAGCATCGAAACTCCTTAAATCTATTCCAATGTAACACACTTATCGCGTTTTTTCTGTGTAAGGCTTTCTACCGTGATCGAAACGAGAGTGCTTATCGCGAGGCCTTTGATTTAGCCGACACCGATGAGACGTCGCACGTGTTCGGCGGCTACGCTATTTTTCGTTATCAAGCGGCATATTGAAAGCACAGTGGCGGTATGCGTGTCATGCTCGACCGATAAAGGCAGCACCGTTAAATGTTCCACGAAAATTATAGCTGGGTTAGGTTAGGCGGTAGAGTTGCAAGAAAATCGTTAGACGAATAAAGACTGTCCTTGTTTACGACTTTTGCGTGGCACGAGGCTCGAGAACCTTGAACTGGTATTCGGTTCTGGTATCATCGAGAGGATTATTGAAAAAAGAAAAAAGTAAACGAGGGAAAAGAGTATTACTTTCTCAAAAAGAGCTAAAATTGTCAGAAGTTAAACCAACTTTGTACGAAGAGATGAGGAATAAACGTCGTGGTCTAGACTTTCCTCTCTTTATTTTTCTTTTTCTCGTTAGACCTCTTTAGAGCATTACACCTAGTGAAATTCGTTGCTCGAAGATGTACCCTTTAAATGCAACGCGTGACTCTTTTCTCGAAGCAGTCCTGGCTATTTACGCGGTTCTAAAGATGGAAAGAAATTTCCAGCGGATCAACGTGACCCCGCCTGATCGTGCAGAAGCTTTAGCGTGCTGGAACGATCCACGAAGTATTTGCACTGGTGGAAATCGTTTCCGATGTGAACGCGCAGTCGAGAACCATTTCGTACTCGCGTAGTAAATAATAAAGATCGAGTGTTTATTGAAACTGTGTGAAAATGTAGTGTTTTATCGATCTATCTGTAGCTGGTGTTCAACATTTGTGGTTACAAATTGGTCTTCGTAGATAAGAGGTTCGAATGACAGGGAGGTAAATTTCCGAATTTATTTTCGGCTATAAGGAAAAGCGTAAGTGCAGTTACGAGGTCTTACGAGGAACGAATAAATCTGAGCAAAGAGGTCGAGAGGGTCGAAATAACAAGTAGCCGGATTGCACATAGGTGAAATAGAGTCCGGGCAACGTTTCTGTAAGCAGAGAAAAGAATTGGTCTCGATCCGATTGCCGGACTGAGATTCGAAAGCCAGTTTCCTCGTTTATTGCTCCGCCGATTGAACCGGCTGGGTCAACAAATCTTCCTTCTTATACCTAATAAATCGATAACGAGGACTATTCATAAAATCTATTAGTTTCTACAGTGTATAATACACTATCGACTAAATCCTTGAAAAGTACGTGTTGCAAGGAGTGTAAAAAATTTTCGGAGATAAATTGGAAAAATTATAAATTACCTATCGTTGATGAATTAATCAGAAAATTAATCAGGAGATTTATTACTCAATTAACGAGAAAATTAATCGCTCAAGTGTTGAAAAGTTCTGTCTATTTTTACATTAACAAAAAGTTCGTACAATTTAAAAAAAAATCACTGCTGAGAAGTCGTCGAGATTTTTTATTTTTCCTTGAAAAATCTGACATCTGACGTAAATGATTACAAATGTTTCCTCAGTAGTGTGAACGTTATTTCAAAGTCACAACGCGGGCAATGGCCCAATCTGAATATTAGTCTCATAAAAAGAGAAACCTTTAATTTTCCAATTTTTTTAGTCCACTTGCTGCAGCCGGATAACCGATTGAGCACGAGATTCAGTCTTTTCTCGACCCGATAAGTCCCGCGTGTCAGTTTCCTTCTCCAGTTGCGCAACGAATAACACAAAATATCCGATTAACCGGCCGCGGCCGTGTTTCAAAGCCGAAAAACACCGAGTCGATGCTAACTGTCGGCGGAATAATTTCCGGCGAAAGACACATCAGCGTTCAGTGAACCGATAAAGCATTTCGCGGGAGCCTCGTATACTTTACAAAAGGATCTTTTTCGCAAGGGGGTTGCTGTTGCTCACCATGGAAACAAAGTGTACAACGCACGAATGCACGCACGCACTAATCCAAGCCAGGTAGATACGCACGGAACAACTTGGTATGGTAGCCTCTGTTACTCAGGGGTTGAACGACGTTGACGAACTGTGAAGAATCCGATTCTCGAGGGCGATAATCGATTATAACTAGTTAACCTGTCACACCGTGTCGGCGGCCAACTGATGCGCGATAAACACATCACCTAATTACTTGCGGTGAATCGAGTTCTGCGTTCACGTCACGCAAAGCTGTCGACGTGCACATACACGTGCACACACGCGCGCGCACGTGTGCAAGACGAAGCCACCAACCACTACGTTCTGTAAATATGCACACGTCGATACACCTGGTCATTCAAGAGGGTTAGCCGCGTGTATAGAAGTACACGTTCCTGGACGATGTCGAGAGCGTACTCGCTTCCTTCTGAAACAGCATACAACGGGTTGATGGTTTGTTCGCTAGGCCAGCTTATCGTTCGTACTCTCGTATACACCGAGAGTATTCGGTGGACCGTGGTTCTCGTATTGTCCTCGTCGTCGTAGGCTGTTCAAGCGCGGATGGTATCCTGGTTGAGTGCGTGTGGACGCGAAAATTGAATTTCGCGCGTTGCCCGGGTGGAAAAAAGCAGGGGCCGCGTATGTTGGAACGCAAAAAGTTCCACCGGATGCTCTGTCGACTTTCACCACCCGCGTTTCTCGCTTTTTGCCCCTCTCTCGTTCTCACTCGCCTGCTCTTTCTCTCCTTTTTTTTCTTTTTCTCCTCCCTCGCACTTTTTGCCTTCGCTCCTCTGTCCGCTACCCCTTTTGTCCCATTCGTCTCTCTACACCCACTTCACCCACACCAGGGGTTTTCACCTATTCGCGAGGGTGTCGGATAACTTTCAGTTGGCTGGAAATTCGATTCGAGTGTCGCGTTATGACACTTCGCAAGCATCAAGATACGACTACGAGCGGACGATAGGCCTCTGGGATAGTATCGAGGCTGAAAGGGTGGATTTTCGATGGTACAAAGCTATTTGACAAATTTTTCTGAAATTTCAGTGTGACTTAGGTTACTTGAATTGGAAATTTGATTTTCCCTCGTGTATTTGAGATTGAACATTCTAGAACAAATTTTGTGGCAATTATTCGAAGAGCGTCAATCGTATTTTTGGTAATTTTGTGTATGGAGTTACGAAAACCTATCGTGTTGAGTATGAAATTGCAGGCGATAGGTGAAAAATTGCACTTATTGTGTGATCGATCTTCTGTAATATAAAGTAGTTGTATGTCACCGAGGTGAATGAATGATCCTGTATAGAGCACAGATTAAAATAACCAGTTCAGTGTGTTATTTCCTTCAATTTCCCTCCAATGACAATGCTTAATCCCCCTTTTATGAAATATCATGACCCTAGTTCTACCCTTCAAAGCGTTCCCTGTTTCTAACGAAGCGGATTATCGTTGCGAAAATGAAACGAGTATCAAAAAAATTCTCATTCCCTTTCAGGATAATAACAGGGGAAAACGAGAAACCACGCGGAGTTGTAGCGTTTTTTTTTTTTGTGAAATATTTTAAACATACTAGGTGTGTTATTTTCAACCAATTCATCGGGCTTTCTTCACGTTAATGATAGCCTTATTTCAACCAACGAAAATTCCTTATGCCTCGGTCGAAACTCGATTTCACGCGAGCACACTCGTGCAACGCGCGAAAACATTGATTTAAAAGCAACGCCCAGTCGATTTGCATGCGTCACTCACTCCCTCTCTTCGTTCTCCATTTCTCTCTTTCTCTCTCTTCTCTCGCGAGTCGAGTCCCATTTACGGGGCGCAGACTTGCAACCTATTATCGACGAGCTCATTCGCCGATGTTATTGCTCTTAAATGGCCTTGGACTTGTTGGTGGTTTTAGTGACGTCTGATCGTAACGAAGCCTAAAAGCCTTTATTCTGACACGAGCGGATGGTACCGTTGATTAATCGGTCGTTTTTGCGTTTCAACTGTTGTATATTATTCCCACGAATGTTCACTGCCACGCTATATTGGAAGCGGTGTTATATACATACGTCGTCCATTGCAAAGGACTTTTTACAGTTTCTTTAAAGAAAAAAGGAACAGAGAAGAATTTTAAATATATTCTTTAGACAGATCTACGACTTTGTATGGTGTATCATTTATAAACGATTCATATTTTATTCACGCATATTATTATACGATATTTGGTTCCAGTCAGATATAACGAACTAACGTACAATTTTTTCAAATAAAAAAGAAAAGAAAAATGGAACAGAGAAAGATTTTAATATATTAAGCGCCACATCGGTCCCCACGGATGGTTCAGGCAGCGTTGGCACTTGAGGATTAGCAACATCAAATTTATAAAATAATACTTTATCGTTGATTAAAAGGTTCTATTAAAATAGTATAAACGAAGATACAGCTTTCCCAGCAAGTGTTGCAAAGCTATAACTTTCTTCGTTAAATTTATTGTAACATTATTTGCAAAATTTCCCAAATTGAACTGTCGAACGAAAAATCTGATTAGATCTACCATTTTGTGTAGTGTATCATTCACAACGATTTATATTTCATTCCCGTATACTATTCTAAGGCAAGTTTGTTTCATAAATACTGTCAAGTATAACGAACCAATGTGTAATATTGCATTGTTAATTATTCAGAAATTTTTGTTGTACCAATCTCAGATATCTACTCAGATACAATTCGTATTGTTTGGTAAATGAATCAAGATGTTAATGAATTTCAATTTTAATTCATCCAGCGAGATTGATCGATATTTTCATATTGAAATTAATTTTTGGGCGAGGATTCTTATTCAACGCGTGGGTAACATGGAGAACGGTAATGAATCATAATGAATCATGAGATGCATCATGGTAAATGGATGCTACGCGGCGTGCACCATGCGTCATAGGTGGAAGTGCGTCACTTCGAGATAAGATAAACGTAATGGACGGGCGTGTCGCGAAAGTTTAACATTAGCGGATAGTTTGTAAGGGAGGCGACTTTTCTCCCGCCACTCAACGGGACAGCTCAAAATGGGAACGAACTGTCCGTAGTTTGCAAATAGACTGCTGAATTTACATACCTAAATGTTTAATGGGCTTTCTGGAGTAGGGCGGGATGATGATTCGACGGGACAAGGTTTTGCAAGTTGCGCCTTGACGCGTGACGCTTAGTACAAATGTCGAAATATCTTTGCATGGAAACATATTTAATTAAGTAAAGTGACGCTTAGCGCAATGGAAAATTATAACTATCCGGTGGCAAATCGTGATGAATGCTGCTTTAAACGGTAGCAAAAAGTGGCCAACTTTTAAGATTAATGCTAGCGTAAAATTTTTATGAATTATGAATGAGAATTGGATACTCTCTAATTTAATTTCAATATTCCTCATATCTCGTTGAAAATTTACGTTTTCCAAATTAACTCTCTAACTTTTATTCCTATTTATGAGTCATGTGACGATCGTACAATGATTTACTTGTACTTTCTGTTCGCGAGGATTACAATATTTACTGAATGTGAAGCACATCTACACAACCATTAAAAGATTCTTAAGATCATAAAAGGAATTATTCGATTTAGAATCTTAACAATAAAATTTTATTAATAAAAAGAAAAATTCTGCGTTAAATCCTATCTTAAATCTTGTCGCAATGTTTTGCATTTTTTACACCACTGTTTAAGTCCTTGAAGATTCTTTTTATTTTTCTGAGCTTCTTTTTAATTATTTTTTTTATTCCGCGAATTTAATTTTACTTTTTGTAGTAATAAAACCTTTTTTTCATCTTCACACCTTTTTTCATTTGTCTTATGTGTTCTAAATTATTTTAGAATTGAGCAATTTTTTTTTTTGAATTATGTTTTTGTCCTCAGAATTTGATTTTAATATTTTAAAGGATTGAACTTGGTTTTTAAATTTTACATACCATCTCTTTATCTCTGTAAATGTTCGAATTATTATTCTATAGCATCTTTTAAAGCATAAAGGATGCCGTAACACTTACGAACGATAGTGTATGTACATCGCGCAATTAATTTAATTATCATTAAATCGAACACACAAAGAATTACTACGAGTAAAATTACTTTTCTTCTGCATTGATAATCGAAACTCATCTTTCAACATCCTCTATCACCCAGAAAATCAACTCTCCTTTTCGCGGTATCGAGAACTAGAATCAATCACGAGCGACCGGCTCGAAGGAGATCGAAATCGACAGCATAAGCCTCCACGGTTAATCTCGAAATAATTTCCTTCGCAACCAGAGAAGGTCCGCCCCGTGCGACAACTTTTATCCTCGGTTCTCTCGTTGCAGAAAAGCTTCCAACTACTTTTACAAGGTGTGTCTAAGCCTTGGTTGTCAGTCTGGAATCGAAGAGGAAGCGTATATTCCTTCCTTTGGAAAGCGGAAAATGAGATTACTTAATCCTCGTTGTTCTACCATCGAGACGAACCGTGGAAATGAAATATTCCGCGTTAGACCGCAGAATAGAAATGCAAAAATAAGCGTTTGAACGTTCGTCGCTGGTGTTAATCTAATCTACAGGCTGAAAATAGTTTTAACGATGAAGGATTGCTTGTTAATTCTCACCAAGTATTATAGTTTCGAAGAACAGCTCTATGTTCCATAAAAATTGATATTTTTCATATTCACCGTCTAATTTCACCAAAATATCCGAATTTTAACGAGCTGATCGATAACGAGCTGTTGAAATTGCACGGGTTCAACGAAATTTCTTGAAAATCCGATTCTTAAACGTGCCGTACGATTTTAAAATAGATTGTAGGTTAATACTGTTGACTAGGATTCAAAGTGCTCGTTAAATGATTCGATGAAACATTGATCTCGTTAAGAACAATCTGAGTTGAAAATAGCTGAATCAATTTATCTTCTGTTGTAACAGAGAGAATCGCGACTTTCACGTATAAAAGGAAAAAAAAAGAATAATTAAGGTGATACTGTGCTATTCTTTTTTCTCCTTTTGTTAACGATTGCCAATTTCGTGAATTTTCAATGTAAATTTAAACACGTTGGGACAATTAATCGGGTGGAAATTGTAGGTACATTTGAATGCATGATCGCGCCGACGACCTCGACGTTTCTCAAGCGCGCTTAACGAGCCCCGTTACGGTGATATATTAATTTCATTACTTTACAGTTCCTTCATCGCGAATACTGCTTCATGAAATTGACCGTTAATCCACGTTTATTGCCTCTCGTTTTACGTCCGGTCTCGTTCTTCGTGCTCCTGATTTCGTGGCGAACCCCGAAGGATAGGCGTGTTCCCCTCCATCGACGTACCTCGAGAAGTCGCCGACTAAGTAGTTGCTTTCCTCTGTAATCACGAATACGCTTCCCTTCGGGACGCATTACGTCCTGCAACGCGAGCACCCGAGGACAATATCGTCCAATGATCATCCTTTCGGCCCTCGGCACCGCTATTTTCCACTCAACTTGTGTGTTTCACGTTCGCGCTTTCTATTCCACAGCGGAGATCCTCCAGCGTTAATCTCCTGCCAGCTAATTGCACTTTTTAACCAACGTTCTCTGGTACGCTCCAATTGCGGTGTTCTGTGAAACTGTTTTTCCTTGTAAATGGAATATTACGAGAACATTCACGGCGGATGTTTGTGATTAAAAATGGTTTGTTGCGATAAAAGAAATTGCTTCTTTCTTTTTCCTTTCTTGTTGTTATATCGAAATTGACGTTCGATGCAAATTGTATCGGAAGACATTTGAAAGGAAATACTAATGATGTCAGTAACACGTGATCTATTTACTTTTACTGAATTTTATTTTAAATAATACTAGAGAATATATAGAGTTCGGTGAAAAGGAATTTTCTTCCTAACACTTTGACGGCTGCTTCTCAATAATAGAAGTGAAAAGAAAAAGGAACCGTGTATAAAAAATCCGCGTAAATTGAGAGATTATTTGCCATATAAAAAGAAACTCGCGTGAATAAAGTACCGCGTAAATCGAGGGACGAGCGTATACGCGTTTATTGAAGATGAATGGTATCGAAGGTAGAATGAGAATAAGTGTAATATACGGAACGGTTTACAAATCGAATTGAAACTTTATTCGTGTTATTTCCGGTAGCTTGGAGATAAACTCTGTAGTAAGGAAATATTTCAAGAATATTCTTTGGTTGTAAGAAATTAAATTTTCCTAGTAAAGCTATATGCAGAATCTATATATGAAAACAATAAAAAAAGATCTGTTTTCGAGTTATTGCAAATTTCTTATTTGTCACACTCTAAATGCTTATCTCCAAAAGAGGTGTTCAAAATAACTCCCTTGCATCCAAATACAGATTTGAAGACGTTTGATTGTCTTACCATTCTCCATTTCTCCAAGTATTATTTGTATTGTCAATTACTCTATTGACAATTACTCGCAAAAAATAATAATCAAATAGGGAAGTATTCGAGCGATGAAGCCAGTTAAAATGAGAAAATTACAATTCATACACCAACGAATAAACTTTATCATGATTTGTATGAATTTTCGTTCGATTCTTTTTTTTTTTTTTTTGTGAAAATATATGAAATATACCTTTCTATAACTTACAATGTATTTTGTTTTTTCGTACTGGTAGATTCGAAAGAAAAACCACATGGGATCGTAAATTTCAACTAATCCTAGTAAATCGAGGGTCGAGTGTATTTCTAAGCACAATCAGCTTCAATCCTAGTTTCCATTCAAAACTCTGGACCACGAAATCATTCGTTCATGTGCTTGAAGTCAGGTAGAAAGTCAGCTGCGCCGTGTCCCACGGAAACACGTAGGAAACAGGGTGTAACTTTTGATTTCGGTAGCTTTCAATAATATCGTTCGTCGAACGTCGTACTACGTATGTAGCAAAGGATGTTGGTGTTATCTAATTTAGACTCGTTCCCCTTGATTTCAATGTTGTTTGATCTGGTGACCCGTCGCGTTAATGTTCTCCTCTGCGAGTTTACGCGCGCCTGTACACACAATCTCGGCGCATATTTGTCTATTCGGTGGGGCAAGTACCTCGTCGAGGCGTATCATCGTTGTTGCATTCAATGCAGATGCTCTCCGCGTCATCTGTCGCCAAAGTTGATTGTGGTACCAGCTTGAGTGTGTTTCACCGTCGTGTCCACGGGGGAAAGGAGAAATTGAGGAACCTGTTCCGAGATTGCTATCTGAAAATATTTGCTTATACCGAACGAGTAGGTACATTGTAAACCCTTCAAGGATTTTTCTTTTTTCTTTTTCGTTATTCCATACCGTGGTATTTTCATAGAAAGAGTGTATCTTTCAACATAAAGGTGAAACGACTCTTCGAGAACAGTGATCAACGATTACTATAACGAAATATATATTCACCAATGGTCGGTGAAATCTCACGGGTACCGTACAATGTAGCATACGTGTATTATTTCTGTAAAACTGGTGTCTACCTTTTTCTATGCAACAAGAATCCACGATTTCCATAGAAAAGAAATCCTGCTATTCTCCGTAGAACTCAGGATTCACGGTACGTATAGAAAGTGGAATCGGCTTTCATACAGTTCCTTTTTGCAATAGAAGTCTACAATATCTCTCGAGTAAAATACGGTGTGTGAAACTGGGATTCATGGTTTTCTAGGAACTTCAATCTATGTGTAACCTGTATGTAATTCGTATCTTGATATCTGTTTGCGATCTATGGCAATCGTCGTATCGTCAGAAATCGCTTTATGACGCGAGTACCAATTTTTTATTTCTGAGTGCTTTCTTCTTTAGGAAAATCATTACAATTAAATTTTCTTTTCAAACGACGTTGGGGTTAAAAGCTAATTTCGTACTCGCGTACGCTCAATAGTAATTGACGTGTTCTAAAGCCACTTAAAGATAGTATGTCTTACCACTTAGGCCTGATTCTCTCATCACGGTGACACCATATGATATAAGAGTAAAACGGGCACTATTCGTAGTAGAAAATTTAGTTGAAGAATCCGCATGCAAAAATATCAGGGTGTCGCCTTTATAGCCGCAATAAAGCGACCGGAAAAAAACCCAGATTTTCCAAATCCGTCCTGGTCATGTTGAAGGTCAAGCGTACCTGAAAAGCTTGACCATTGTATTTTAGGGTATAAGTATTGAAGACTGCTATCTTTTCTGGGAGTTCGACGCTAAAAAGTCGGTGGAACAGGATATGAATGTCCTGGTATATTTCCGTCAGCGTTCAATTATAATTACCTAAATATATGCAGATGCAATTCGTATTATATGTATATTTTTTTCACTAACCCTTTGTGTTATTATTTCACATACAAGAACCTGCTTCCAACGTATATCCATTAACAATTCTCATGCATGATTGAATAAGTATAGGATCTTCCAATAAGAGCGATAGAACTTTCAATTGAAATGAAACGAAAAATACGGAAGATAATATAGAATTCTCTACTTTATTTCAAAGTACATTCGATGGCATTATACATGAAGTACAATATAATATAAATGACCGTCACGATTGCATTTGATAGAATGAATACGACAATCGTTTCAATTGTAGTTCAATCGTTTCTTCGACTTCTTGTTTAACTTCGTTTTGGCTGTTTTTTGTGTGACAACGTTTGCACATTGTTCTACGAGAGGCACGAAGAGGGTAACGAGTACTCGCGAGGGAGTGTGTGACCCCTTGACGGCGTTATTGTTAATTTTCAAGTTGTAGCAGCCTCTTGGCTCACCGATGACGCTAAAACGACATCGCCCGCAGCAACCCTTGGCTTCGTTTACGGTCGTCGCTTAAGTCACGACCGGTGTCCTCGTTATCTCTTGACTGATGTGTTTACGGAGTATGCCAACTATCTTTCATCTTGAGCGTACCCCGTCTTTTCGTCGCCTCTGCTGAACTTTGATTAATTCCCGGGAAAAATCACCTTTTGTTAGGCAGGATTTCGTTTACTCTGCGATAACGATCCTTTGTTTGTAAATGAGATTGATCGAATGCTAATATTAGACGCGGAAGGGTAATATTTCAGGATTTTTTAATTGCACTTGCACTTTTAAGTGTAAAAAGACGATTCTTAAACAGTTCGAAGTAAGTTAAAATTGACAACGGAATACTCGTTCACGGATTTTTATGCAAATTCATATTTTTGAGAATATAGTAATAAAGATAGAGCTTTAGTAGAGAATTATTTCACCCACGTTCACGCAATTACAGTCATTCAATTATTACGATCACTTCAAAATGATGCATCACTTATTTGAACAAAGAATCGAATTGAAAATACACTTAAAATGGAATCTTCTGTTTATTATGAAAGATATTGTTATGCAAAATTTGTAGAAAATTTCCAGGGGTAATCC
The DNA here is from genome assembly GCA_951804975.1 of Anthophora plumipes. Lineage (NCBI taxonomy): Eukaryota > Metazoa > Arthropoda > Insecta > Hymenoptera > Apidae > Anthophora > Anthophora plumipes. Next base: position 22,707,055 of record OX638112.1, on the reverse strand, counting down.
TACAAGCCGTAACATAACCGAGAAAAAAGAAATTTAATTTATTCATCTGTTCATAATAATTTTATCACACAGAATGTGATTGTTGTAGTGATTCGATCGATCATATTGTTGTAGATAAGGTCAGAGTGATAGAAAAAGTCGGAGTGTTGTAATAGTTGTTAGAGTGTTGGAGATAAAGTGTCCAAGATAGAGTTGAAGCGTTGTAAGAGTCATCGACGTGTTGGATATCGAGTATTTTAGAGAGTGTTGTACGAGTCGTGCAAAAGTTGTCTGAATTATCTAAGCTACAAGAGTCGTTTCATATCTATCAGAATTGCATAACAGTATGTCTTAGTACTCTGTCAAATCGTTAACATATACACTTATCATGTTATGTCAATTATCATTTCAACAAAGCATCATTATAAACTGTTACATGAGAAAAAAACAGTTAACAATACCGATTTTACAATATCCTCCACGGTAATCGAATGAAGTAAATGTCAAAAGTGATTACGTTTACGCAGAACAAAACACACAGCTCCCTTATAGAGAGCAACGATCCCATAGCGAGTGAATATCATCGCGATCTGAATCTATAGTCCAGCAGGCCATTCGATGTTACCGGAAATTGGAAAACGTTGGTTATCGGGGACGGATCTCTCGACGATTTTACGAGCTCCCTCTCCGTTCCTCTCACAGTCGAAGGATAGGAACGATAACGCCGACAGGGAGTGGATGATGCGACGCGTCGATTCGTGCACTTGGAGGCCTCGCACGGACGCGTAAGTCACGCAATTTTTATTCGATTCGACGGCCAGTGCTGAAAATGGAATTCAGGAAATCCGATTGGCCGACGCGGGAAAGTCGACGATTTGGTCGCGTGAATTTCCCCGCTTTGACACGGCCGTTCGCGTAATTTGTTTGGCCAATTAAAATGTAAAACGGCTGTCCACGCAAAACCGAGCGCGGGGACAAACGTTGCTCTCGTTTTAATTCGCTTTAATCGACCATCGTGACTTTCACAGCTTCTAATTTCACGGTGTTCTTTATTTTCCCCTTTTCGATGGCTGTGTTAGGTGTATAATATATCTACAGTGGACTCTTAATATTCTGACACCTTTTGAAAGAGACTACATTCTTTTTTAAATTAGACCAAACGTTGCTTTGAGCTACAAATGGTTAGAAACGGTGGAAATCATGATTTTCACGACTACTGTTGCAATAAATCGAAAGATTCGTACATTTTTCAATGACTGTTGTTTCTTTCCGCATTATCTGATTCCGATGAAATTTTTGGCACGAACTAATATAAATCTACAATACAATAAAGATCTAAAATTTTCATAAGAGGCTCACATAAAAGAGCTGTAAAAAGCGACCTTTGCTATTTATTTTGCAATTTGGATCAGTTGCAGTTTTTTCAGGAATGTTTTCAACTTCTCCAAAATAATTCAAGCGGTTCAGTTCAATTTTAAAAAGATTTTTCTGCTGTAAAGGATGTTCCCATATTAATCAAAGTCACCGTATATTTCTTTGCAATGTGTTCACATTAGTTGTGTATTTAATTGATAATTTCTTGGTAAGTGGCTTGTGAATAAAGTACAGATTGAAGAAGTTCGATAAATTTTAATCTGCCATTTATCAGGTAAAGATTTATATATAGAAAAAAATTATTTCTTCCCTTCGTCTGAAAAATTTTCTCAAAACGTTTTGTTCATTGAAAGTCTTCCTTGTGTTAATTTCATTGAAAAATTTGCGTAAACTTACGTGTCCATTACGTTAACACATTCGATTCCCCAATTATTCCATTAATCGCCGTACATTTATTTCCCCTTCTGGCGCGTTTCTAATCCCGCAGCTTTTTATTTACATTAATTCACTAACACCCGCTTTCTCACGTAAAATATCGTTACATCAATTACACCGTCCGTGCATGCGCGTCGACGAAAATATAAATTCGACACGTCGAATGGAAATGAAAATCCGATTAATCTTGAATATTAATTCGAGAGTAGGATTAACGTTGTCCCGTGTACGGTATTCCGGTTTTAATCTAATTTTAATTGAATCCACGATTCTTACACACGCGGGCGGCCGTGCATATGACGACGATTTAAATCGCGCAACATCAGCAACGATCGTTTGCGCGCTTGAAATTTCCTCTTTTGATAGAGAGAGAGAGCACTCGTTCTCGCACATTTCCGCGCGATTATTTCTTTCTAACGTGCCGCACGTAGAATTCGCTACAAAGCGGCAAACAATACTGACGGGACAAAGCGGTGAAAACTAAGAGAGAAAGAGCTTTGAAAGTCGCTTTAGAGGTTGTTTAGTCTCTGCGCTAGACTGATTGTAAGCCAAGCTCAAAGACAAAAAATCCATAGCGACTTCATGATAACCTGGACGCACGTTGTTTAATATTTCTAATCGACTTTGTACGGATATTACTGCGCACCGTGCTTAGAACGTATAGTTGAAAAGAGTTGCCGTGGAATTCTTTAAGTTGGCATTTCGCTAATTTAAAGCAGTTGCTAATTTCTGTAACTCGCTACTCTGTGCAGAGGACGGAGGGAGAATTTCTCGTAAATTGGTTTGATTGCTTCATTAAATTCCTCGAATACTTCTCTTATAAAACAGCTCCCTCTTAGAAATGTAACATACTTGACAATTATCACGATGTTACTCGTCTCACGATTTACGCGGAATATTCGTTCCACGCGACTTTCTTTTTATACGAATAAAACCGTGTAAAAAGAGTCCATTAGTATGGACTCAGCTTAGGTACTTACTGTGTCATCTTTGAGTTCCTGTGATATAATCAGAAAGTAATATACAAATAAGTTGTGATATTAAATGATACAACTTTTGCTGTAACACTTTTACCGACTACGGCGCGCAATTTTCAAGTGTACCAACGAGAAAGTTGTATAGTTGTAAGTATTAGTTCTTGATATTTTGCTGAGTTAGGTTATCGTTTCTTTCGACGAATAAACGTGTTAATGGGACCATACATAAAGAAGTCCGCGTAAATCGAGAGATTATTTCTCGCGCGGTAAAGAGAAACTCAAGTATAAATAAAATATTCCGTGTAAATTGTGGTAAATTGAGGGGCAAATGTGTAAATACTAATGTAATTTAGAAGAGATTAAGAATATTTTAATTAAACGTTCACTCTCGTATAAGCTCCGGTTGGCGATGTTCTAATCGAACTGTCTAAAAACACCGCAACCAGAAGTTCCATTATCGCGCGCACGCCGAAATCTTGTAAATTACGCGAGCGTACTCGGGGAATTCTCGGTTGTAAAAGGAACGAGCTGCGCAAGAACCGCATTCCCGGAGTATTAAGAGAAAAAGAAAGAGTAGAAGCATGTGGTCGGTGGAGAAAGATGGAGGAGAGATCGCGGGAGAACGGCGAGTGGATCGATCGACGAAAGCCAAGTTTTCTCTCTCGTCGGGTTGCTTCATCGACTTCGCATCGATGGAAGGCCAGACCAATTACGGACGATTCGTATTGCCCTGGGTATATTATCAAATGGCGTTCAGAAGTTAGCCTTCCATCTCTTCGATCTGCCTCTCTGTGCTAGAGGTGCAAAAAAAAAAAAAGGAAAGAAAAGAGGAAGAAAAAGAAACAAGCATCGTGGAAGTTTATTTTTTTCTCGTCCCTTTTCATCTTCATCTTACCTCCTACCATTACGTCCCTTTCTCGTTGCTCATTTCCTTGCCTCCGTGATTCTCCGTTTCTCGAATTTATAAGAGTTCCGAATAGCTTCAACATGGACCGTATGCTTGAGGATACTTTAAACGAACATCGGAAGAAGGTGGCGAAGGAGATCAGGAAAGAGGAAAGTTGGCCAACTTTTGGCCGGCGGGCAAGTCTAATCGTCGAAGTCTCAGCCTGAAGTTGAGTCTGATTTACGACGCGAGTACGACGGAGGAAACGGGCTCTGGCTCCCGTTTGGTTTGGTTTCCGCTGATCGATAGATCGGAACGAATTATCAACGTCGATTCCTTCGGAACTCTTATTGCCCCCTCCTCTATCTCCATGAATCTCTTACGGTGAAGAGTAACGACGCCACCGCTTCAAATATTCTCGTTCGTTTTCCATTTTTGAGACGATCGAAAAGCGCGATCTCTCGATCCTCGCGGAAGTTCTTTCTGAACGACGAGCTAGATGAAATGAACGGAAGGTTTCTCGTGCCTTTTAAATAGTTGTAGCTTTCCATGCCGTTCAACGAGTCTATTCGACGTGGTGTTTCGTAAAATAGCTGGGGTCGAAGAAGCGGTAATTAACGAAGTTCGTCTGACCAGTGCTGTGCTGCTGCTGGTTTATTTTAAAGTTACTCGTTTCGCGGTCGGACTGCTGCGAAAGTGGTTCAAACTACGGATTTCAATCCACCGTGCGGGAATTCTGATTTCCAACGGGAATCATTTCGAGAAGGACGAGACCTTTCTGTTCTGTCTTCGAGCAGCTCTCTCTCTCTCTCTCAATTTGCGTAACCCGTCACCGCCTGATCTCCGAGTCACGGATATGAACAGCCGCGAGCTATTCCTCAATCAGCTCTTCACATCGTGGAACGCGCTGCGCCAATCAATGAAAGTCCCTCGGTTGGATCGTGGCAAAAAATTCGATCCGGAGGCTTCGAGAAAGAAAGATCGTTCCGATATGGAGATTCTTCGGATAGTCTTGAGACTGTGGGAAAAACGACGGAGACGTTTGACGTCTGCCCATCGATAGATTGGAGCAAAAAATCAGAATAGAATATCAAAGTAGAAGAAGAATTTTTATAGAGGAAATATAACCGAATTTCTCTCGATCCATATTAATGACACAATTATGGAAATATTGCAGAATGTAGGACAATGAAAAATTATCTGATAATAGAATTTAATTTAGCTATGAATTAGAAGAAATGATAATTTTGCCGACTTTTTATAATTCGCGATGATTCCAAGACCTGGACTTCATGATTTGAATTTGGACCGAGTGAAGTTTTTCAATTGTTTCTTCCTAGGGGAGTGTATTGTAGTTATAAATGACACACATGTTCAAATATGATGTACAATTTCTCTTATAAATAGTTAACAGAATACAAGAGTTCGAATAGTTGTATATGGTGTATGAGTTTGTATAACGTGTGTTTGTAACTACTCGGCTTCTGTATTATTTGGTGGTTGTGTTGTACCTTTTTGTTACTTTCTATTGGTGGGTTGCAGTGTAGAAAGTGGTTGAAATGTATTTTCATTGGAGTTTCGGTTCCTGGATGTGTTTGCTAGGGCGCGAGAGCGGGGAATTATTATTAAAACTTTGAGTAATATGTTTGCTAGGTATAACAGTACCTTTTGGGATCTCTTTTGTTTTCTTCGGTGGGTCTAGTAGGTTTTCGCTTGTAAACTGGATGCCTTGTCTCTTGAAAAAGTTTATTTTACTACCTAACAAAATTCTATTAACTCCTCGTCGAATGAAAACCATCATTATTGTATACATTTAATTGCCTCCATTTACCGAAAAATATAGGGGGTCATCGATCTGTCAAATACGTTTTATTAAACAATGTCCGATTAAAAACAGATTGATTCCTCGTGGCGTCGATTCGTGTTGCCACAGTGATTCTGCCAATTCCATCGACCTAGTTGCATTCTACAGTGAAGAGAGGCCGGGCTACCGTAAATCGAAAAGAAGTCTCACGAATAGTGAACGTACTCGAGAACACCGGTCGTGACATTTTACAGAAGCTATCGTTAATTCGTATTCAAAACAGATCGAGGATATTCTAGCCGCTTCGTGCTTTCATGATGATCCGGCTAATCTTGCTGACCCGGCCGAAGTATTCGTTTATACTGCACCGTTCGAACAGTCAGCGAGAGAGAAAGAGAAAGAGAGAGGAAGAGTGAGAGAATTGGGTGAAACAGGGATGAAAGAGGGAGAAAGGATGAGATAGGCGGGTACACTCCTCGTTTCCCATATTATCTCCGTGCCGCTTTGGTCTACATTGGACACGATCCCGTAACTCATATCACCATGTGTCACCGGCTTAATCTAATTCACGATCGTTGCCCATCGTAACTCACACGAGAATAATTGCTCGATCGATATTTCGACCACGATGCCCTGTAACAGTCACAGCACATCGTCTCGACGTTTCTGTTTCACCTTCGCAATTCTGGGCTATCTTTCGTTCGTCGGACACCGTCACAGATTTCGTTGCCTCTGTGGGACACCACGTGCTGCCACACGCTTGTCAGTTCGTCTTCGATTCAATCGAACAGAGAGCCTCGCATGTGTATATTCTCGATGCTCTCGTGAGAGGGGAATTGGTAGCATACCTTCCGTATACAAGGTAAATGGAGTGGTTACCTTTGTATTGATTATTCGCGATTGTTTCTGGAAGTTTATTCTTCCAAGCTTTGCTCTTTGAATTTTTGACGCGACGTCTCGACACAGATTTCGGGGGAAAAAGTGTGCGAAATTTTCATCGATGAAGAAAACATATATTTTTGTAAGGAAAATCAGGATAACGGTAGTAAGCGACCGACTCAGAAATAAATATGGGCGGTTAAATAGAATGGAAGCTATATTCTTAACTATTCTTAGCGAGTGCCAATACAATTTTGTCGTCTCTGAAAAATCCTAGTCAAGATAACTCCCTTGACAATATGGCCTTTCTTAATCTTGAGGCAGAACCATCTCTAGATGCGTTCGCTTCTTTGGACATCCCTAACATTTCTTTTTCTTTTTTACGACGAATCAGTGGATCGCAGAGTACCGTCAATATTTTCAATTATTCCGCGTGCCACGAGCTCGTGCAAATCGCGCGGAGAATTCAAGATGATCGAGCCCCGATAGAGCGTCAACAGATGTCCGGTTGCATCCTGGCATCCAGGTTCCCTTCGATTGTCACAGATCGAATTTTTCCGGTGCATATTTTCAAATTCAATAACCCGGGAAAAATCGAACCGGCTGTTTTGACAAACAATACGATCAAGGAGCGTGCTTTTCCCCCTCCCGTGCGCGGCATCCGAGTGAAAATTTGTTTTCACATCTTCCAAAGCGAAATGAACACGGTCGTGACAACTCCTGCGCCATACTACGCGCGTAGGAAAAGTATATTGGAAAGAGAGAGAGCGTGCATATGCTCTCTTTTTCTCTTTTTTGCTTTTTTTCAGTTCGTTGTCGCTTTTTCCTCGTTTTTTCTGTTATCCTAGCCTACAGCCTTCTCGCGTTGATTGATTGTGACGAATAGCCAGTGTTACGAGGACGTTTTCCCGCATCAGCTGCCGTGTACGCATTTCGAACACACTCAGGACGAGCAGCAATTTAATCAGTCGTATATGGCAACCACTCACGCGCGCGCGTGTTGTCACGCTACGACCACTCAACCAGTCTCGGCCTTTGCCTTCTTTTACAAGAACAACCGCCTGTGGTGTATCATACGATAATTCATTTCACGAGTTAGTCTTGTTATTCCATTTCTCTATGAGGATATTTCTTCGTGAACCGTGCAACACAACCGGTGACAAAACTTCGTGACATCGGGTAATTTCTTTCCTGAGCGAACGGACTGTCTCTGATCGAGATATGAATTTTTATTTTAAGGGAAAAATGTTCGTACTCACGTTCGTCTAGCTGTTGTTTAAAAACAATGGTTAAGTCGTTATTAGAGAACTCTCTTTTCTCAACGTTCAGATCTTTGTTTAAAATAATATACGGTATTGTTATTATTATTAGGTCACTGTATGAGTAATGCGAGCACTCTTTAATATGTAAACGAACTTTTATGGTTGTTTTGCCCAACTCCTCTCGTTGTAGCTACGGACCTAGAGTTTGTCTTTTGTACATTGTCTAAACGGTCCTTTCTTTTTTAATGAGGGTAATAAGGAAAACTTCAAACCCGCTTGCAAGAAAGTTCCTTCTCTTCTTCTATCGGGTACATATTATCGAAGTCTGAGAGATACGACGAAAGTTTTGTACCTATCCACTGTAATGAGTAGGATTAACACGTTCTCTATTAGACAATTTATACGAATTTTTCTTACAGCTGAACCATTTTATTTTCTTTCTTTTTTGTTTTTTCATTTTATATGTTGATATTTATCTGTTTCATAAATTAACACGAACGGGTGACATTTTTATTATGAACACATAACTTCTATTTCCGTATTCTCCTTGTGTCTAAAGCAAGCAATGTATGCTTTGTCCTTTTTTCTTTTTTAAAGAGGTGGTCCTTTATTATAAAAGTAAATTCTTTATTTTAACAAATGTTTTCTTCTGTTTATGCATTTATAATTAGAACTAAAAGAAATATTTTTAAACATAATTACATCTATGATAAAAGAGAAACTCATTTATAGCGAAGAAAATATGAGCCATACAGCGAAAGAAAAAAATTACTGTTGCGGCATAAACGATGCGTAAGAAAATATATTAAAAATGTGTTATTGTTCAGATAAAATTCTAAAAACAAACGAAAGAAAAAGAGTAAACGTTAGAAGCGAGAGAATTTTCGTGCGTGTTTAATCTGGAAGATACGTGCATGGTATCACAGTGTAAATGCAGTATAGTAAGTTACTGTGGTTAACCGAAGTAGAGGTAACGTGGTTTCAAAAGACACCAGTATAGTTTCACGTGGAATTAGATCAAGTTCAACTGTACAATTCTGTTCTCTATTAAACGTATTTTATATTAAATTACACCTGCAACTTATACTTCGAACATACAAATTCCAGAATAATGGTGTCGTATGTGCCTGACGTTCGTTCGTCAAACGGCCTACGAAACACTGCCTCGCCAGCGATAAATCGCTTTTACTGCGACAATTCAGCAGTAATGTCCCGATACGACCTGTTGTAACTTGTACCGATTGTTTCCCGTTACACCCACTTTATCTCGATCGTTCTTGCGCATTCCCCCCCCCCCCCCCCCCCCCCCTCCCCGGGACGTTGATTCTCAAAGGATCACCGATCAACGCCACGTACGAACGCACGGGAAACCGCAGCGAGTGCACAGCAGAGGAAAACGAAAAAAGAATATATATATAGTACAGAATATCCGACAAGCAGACGAGAGATATATGTACATCGAAAAAGTCACGGAACAGTTCTGGCGAGCAGGAAACGCGTTTCACCAGAATAGTTGGCCGCGGTTCGACATACACGTGAGAATTCCTCGGATATAGAGGCAGTCGATCAGTGGTTAAAGGAACGTGACGTGTAAGAGGGGGATGAAGAAACGTGTAAGTGGGGAATGAGGAGCAGAAAAATCCAGCTCGTATGTTTAAACGATGAATTGAGATGGACAGCTATGGAAAAGGAAGGAAAAATCGTGAGAGAGTGAGCTGAGAGAGGGGGGAAGGGGGAGTGAGAGAGAGAGACGAAAAAACCGTGAAAATACCATTCGAGAAGGGTGGAATGCTTGAACTTTCCTGGCATGTTTCGAGCACCAGGAGGCCACTCGAGAAGTTTTCAGCTGGCTGCTTTCGTTCTGCCTTCATAGATTTTCCCGCTTTGCTCATCGGCGGCGGGTCCCTGCAATTTGCGCTCGCAACATCGCTTCAATTATAGGACAGGCAGATTCACCGCTCATTAAAAGCGGTCGGGAACCCTCGTTCTTCGTTCATTCTTACCTAGCTGCCAACAGAGTACAGCATCTTCCTTCTAGTCCTTTCGAACTTCTTCTTTTCTTAACCTCGTTACTTCCGATACAGAGTTGATCGACTGGCCTCGAATAAAGGCGAATTTATCTAAAATCGAAGTTTTCGAGCAGCACCGACCAGAGAGAGCCACTCGAACAATAAGCACTCCTGCTCCTCCTTCTCCTCTTTCTCCTCCTTCTCCTCCTCGTCCTTTTCTATCACTGTACCATCATTCCTTCGGGCTTCCTTATTAATTTCTAATTAATTCAACGAGGATATCTCCAAGGATTTATTCAGCTACGTCCGCTTGTACCCGTAGGTCCTGACCCCGTTTGCCCATTCCTCTTCGTCCAATATAAGTAAGATTTGCTGTGTATCAATCTATAATTCACCGTGCTTTTAGCGATAAAGTGATATTGGTTACATTTAAAATACTTCGTTCCTGTCTTTTTGTTTATTTTTGTGTTATGACATACAACTCTTCACTCGTGATCGAAACTATTGAATTGGATGTACAGATCAATTCGTAGCCATTAATTCATAAATTTCTCGTTTTTTTATAAAGAACTGAAGTTCATTTTGTTTTGGGAAATAATCACGATCGGTTTATACAATTTTCTCGGTTTATATAATTTTCGAATTCCCTGTCTAATAAAAAAGGTGGTGTTGAGTCAAGAAACTCAATAATGGCTTTTTCAACCTGTATAGCTATTTTGAAATGAGTATCGCTCAAATGATGTGTTATCGATTACCATAATTTTGCAGATGGAACAAAGGAATGGGAACGCGGCGGAAAGCAAAATAAAATTACAATTGATTAATTTCAAGGGTTATATTTAATAATTAGATTAAACAAAGTTCTTTCTTTTAATTAAAATTTATAATGTAGTCTGTATTCTTCCTACACAAAATTGAAAGACACGAAAGGGAAAGGGTTCTAGAAAATTAAGTTTTTTAGGGACAGAAATCACAAACCTATCATGAAAATCCTCCATGGTGTATGATGCTTATAATTCTTGACTACATTCTCGAAATAGCGTACGCGTATGGTAAGAAAGAAGGAAAGCGAACGTAGAATTTCCTTGAGATAGGTCATGGTTATCAGAGTCGTCTTATAAGTATCTCTTCATAGTTTGCCCGAGTGTCGTTATCTTTATCTCAGCGTCATTTGCCGCGAAACTTTATAATAGACTATTACGCATCAGGACAAAATATCCTCGTAAACGATAAATTCCGCAGTATTTCGCCCAGAATGAAACGATAGATATTGGAAAGTAACGGCGAATATATTTTCACTCTCTACCCCAGAGTTTACGTTAAATTTGGTAAAAGAAAAAACGAAATAAAAGAGAGAGAGAGAGAGAGAGAGAGAGAGAGAGAGAGAGAGAGAGAGAGAGAGAGAGAGAAATACTGGATTACCGATTGCCATACCTAATGTGACACTCGACAGAGAAAAACGCCTACCTTTGGGAGTAATTCGTCGGTGTTTCCTTATCTGTCCCCGTGTTGTTCGAAAACGGCGGCCTGGTTTCCGTCCACAAATGAAATACGACGCGTCTAGAGGCTCGACCGGTTTAACGAACCGCCATCGAAATTGCGCGCTGTTCGCCGGTAACGCGCGTTGTAAATATTAGAAAGCGACCATTCTGTAACCAGGCCTGTCCCGCTGGGAACAATACGTTGATTTCTGCGTGCACGCAGATTCGATCGCCATTATCGCGGCTGCTATCGAACCTATAGCACGTACATGCAGAAACGATACGTTCCCGTTGAATATTTCAATGAAACGCCTCGATTTTTCTGTCGCTAGAATTCCCGTTCACCATTCTTGTACGGCTAGCATGGGATGGTCGGTTGGTATGGTATGAAGTGCAGCCGATGGAACGAACGGCGAGAAATAAAATAGAGGGAACAAGGATGCGAATAATTCAGCCGTACGTTTTCCGCGTAAATTCATGTGCAACACGAAAGTTGGCCAGGGCACTGCCACTTCGATGCGTGCATTTATACGGAACGATTCCTGCCATCGAATCTCTACCACTGATCCGGACCAGGCACGAAATAACGGATTACCGTCGGCTAATCCCTCGTGGAAAATGTAGAATTATTAATACGCGTTGATGGTTTGATGTCTATGCACGCTTGATCATACTACACTTTCCTAATCCGTCGATTCGCTAATTCGTATCGACCAATTAACGCGTTCTCATATATAAGCAACAGTGTTCTTTTGTTACGTATGATTGTGTCTTTTGCCGCGTTGTTCGTACTCTTTTCACTATAAATGTTGCTTATAGTTTTATTATTATAGTACTTATGTTATTTTAGTTTTGTTATAATTTTGTAGTTTTTTTTCATCATGAATGAAATTAGTTTAAATATTCTTTGTAATTTAAACTGTAAAAGAGTAGAGAATGAAAGAATTTATTTTTATCACGAAAGATTTTCTTAGAAGAAATACAGAAAAGAATATAATTCATTTGTTTCAAATTTGAAATACTATTTCAAATTTCATTCCAGAGAAAACGGAAACATGTACAGACAGTAGGAGAAATTGTGTATTCGTAATAAAAATGTCACTCATATGAAGTATATTAAATAAAATGGAAAGGATAACAATTAACGATACAAAGTAACCTAGAACAAAGAACGAAAAAAATGTTTGTTGTGTTGAAATAGACGTAGCATAGCGTGCTTAATGTAATTATGAGGTATATTTCTGTAATTAAGAGGATATGAGAAGTGTATAATGAAGCTGTTACGAAATGTAATATATATTTTCTTCTACGTGCCATTTTCAAAACTGTTCGCAGACAATTATTATCAGAGAAGTTCACAGAACTCTGAAAAATACGACTGTGCTATATCGTTTTCTCCATTTAACAATTTATATTTGAAAACAAAAGTCTGTGATATAAGTTTACCAGTATTTTTAATTTTCCTGAAACGTGAGATTGATGTACAATTTATTACATTCAAGATTTGCAAGCATATGATTGTAAACTAAGTGATAGTACCCATGTGTTTTAATCGTTTATTTGCTAAATAAATAAGTAAAATAATTGCGAAACTAAAAATAAAAAAATTACACTAGTAATAAAAATTAAAAAAAAAATCGACAGTGGGATAAGCAAAGCGCAGAGAATTATGTGCGCTGTAGAGAGTGTTAGGTAAGAAGAAGTATGTGGGAGAAACAAGTTATAGTAATACGAAAAAATACATGAAAAGGACGATACAGTGCTTATAGAGAAATCTCTGGTTCATATCAATAAAAAAATAAATAAATAAATCTGACGATATTTCATAATAAAATAGAGGGAATGAAAGGTAGAATATTACGGGAAGATTTCTCAGAATCTTCTTAATTAAAATTTATGCATCAACCTGATCAATTTATCCTATAATATTTATTCAAACCACGATGGTTGATGACGTGCCGTAAATCGATGACACGATATCGTTGATGACTAGAATCCTCGCGCAAAAATCCCTGATACCGTAGTTATCGGCGAATTATCGAAGGGAACGTGATAACTAACGCGAATGTACAGCGTATTAGTGTGCACCATGCGTCGAACGAAACACGCTAAACAACGGCCAACAGAGCCGAGAGAAATGATAATCGGCAGGCGTACGTATGTGTAGACATATATATATATGTATATATACGGCACGTGAATAAGCTGGAAAGGATTTTACCGTGTACAGGAATTATTTATCATTATGGATTATGGTCGGTCTCGCCGGCTATTAAACAAAACGAAAGCCATAAGAGGGAATATACGGTGTATGATGGAATATCCCATCGGACAGAACGGGGAGAGCATTAAATCCATGGGCAATCTTCGCACATGCAACTAGCCTGGTACCTCTCATTCCAGGCTTCGACAGCTGTAATCTTGTATTCAAAATTACTCGTCGAATCGCGATCGCCAGCCTTTGAATGGGAAACGATCTGAAATTAACGTCCATGCTTTTCTCCGCGCTTTACTACTCTTATTCGCATAATTAAACAACATTCTGTTTTTTGTATTCTCTCTCTATCTCTCTATATCCTCGCACGAGAACTCAGCTTGTTCCACTTTAATCATGTTCGCTATACTTCGGGGATTATAACTGAAGTCGGAGTTCTTTACACGAATTATTTCTCACGAATAAAACCGGTCGTTTCTATGGTGCGCACATGTCGATCACTTGAAGACGAGCTTTCCTCCATCTGATCGTCGTCGTTATTCTCTCATATCGTTTGCATCCTTTGATACCGCACACCGTCTCACGTCTTTGATGTCAAAAGACGCTCAAGTGGTGACCCTGCTGCTAACGATACGTCAAATCTCTCTGCAGAATCGAGACCTTCTCGCAATCGGACTGTTAAACGTGTCTGTGGAGGATCGGTGCAGTTGGAACAAGAGGATCGATCAATATCCACCAGGTTTCTCTATACTGGTGTGTGTAAATTTCGCGGGATATCTGTCGCGGTGTAAAAATCCCCAAGGAACACGTGACCACCACTCGTCGCGGTTGATTTCGTACTACGGTTTCCATGCGTTCCGGACTGTTCCTCGTGGTACCGATTCGTTTCGATTTAGGAAAGACTTTTTGGTACCGGTGCTATATTTGCTCTTCGGTATTGTCCTCTTTAATCTTTCGTGCACTATATACCTAGCTGAAGAATGAGATAGCAGCGTTTAATATCAGAGGATGTTTTCTATGTAAATGTAACACGTGAAAATTTCCTTGTGAAAATTTTTAAATTTTTTATGTAAGTTTAGGTCAAATTAAACTTTCGTGAAAATGTTGTTGTACTGTTGTTTACAGCATATTTAGGACTGTAAACGTTGGTATCACTGTTTGTACAGTGGAAACAGTTGTTAATTGCTATGTATTCCGAGGAGAATGGAAAATGGTCCAGAAAAAGTGTATTGTTAATTTAATATACATATATTATCATTTAATATTGTTTCATTTGTATCAATTATCAATTTAATAATGTTTCATTTGTAATGTACATCTAAATTGTTTCCTCTGTTATTAAAATTGAGAGAAAATTGCTGAGCAGAGTTTATATATCTCGAAGATGTGGGGGTAACATAATCATCAAGGCGTAATATTTTCCTCGAGATTACGCCTCTAATTTGTTTAAAAATATTTTTACGCTGATCTAGGCGGAATCACAGTATTTTGTGATGATAGAAAAATTTCCTCAAAATAATTTTGAATGAAGTTCATTATCCCAAAATCGTTGATATTTTCTTGCACTTTTTGAAGTTTTGATATCTATTACAACATCCCATTATTAAAAAACAAATGTTAGCGTGTAAAAATATATCGATGACGTTAGAACGAACTTCAGAACGTTCTTGGGAGACTTTTTTTTACACAAGTTTCTGTTGGTAATTTTTTCTTATTTTGTGTGGGACAGCTTGTATATATTATAATTTAATTGAATTAACGTTTCCACCAACACCACCGCCTGGAAAATTCGCGTTACAAGTTTTCACAGTACACGACGATGTCTGTGACAACTTGAAAGTTGCATTCTGATAGAAAGAGGATTGATTTAATAAAATGGTAGTAATGTTTCAAGAGAAAATTTCCATTTCATCGCGATACGAATTCGTAGGAAATTTCACCTGTCGTCGAATTTTCGCCGATTTGCCAGTCGTCCTGGCGCGCATCCCGCGTGCCATTGACGTAAAACTCGGCCTGGATTTAAATTCCACGGACGACAGAACGTCGAACGCATCCGTGATGGGATTGAGTATTTAATTAGGACAATCGAAGAGTAAGATAATTGAATTCCAGAGTCGTTCCTCTGGAACAGCGAGGCTCCCCAACTCATTCATTTTCACCCGATCGCCAGCCCATCTCTTAATTTTCTGGATTACCAGGCAATATGTGAGTGCATTTATGCGAGAGTTTTACTCCTGTCCCGGATATGTTGCTGATAGAACGTTTCTGTAATCCTTTTAATGTTAATGCAGTTATTCACGTTCATTTGCACCGTGAAATAATCGCAAATTGTATTGTAGCAACATTTCAATAGCACTAATTATATAAAAGTATTGCCGAAAATTTAATTCTTTTAATGTAAAAAATCATCTTTCGAATTAAAGAATTAAACAATTTATCCTTCGAGTGTTCAACTACTTAGCTAATTTGGGAGACGTTGTATTCGTTGAGAAATTCTGTTAAAACCTCATGAATACTAATGTATCGCTTAACTGTATAATTCACGTTGCAGACAGAGTATCAAAGAAATCTCATTGAATTTGATTTATAGAAAACTGTTGAGTACCTGTCGAGCGTATAATCGTAAAGGAGGGCATTAAGCGAGCAGATTTTCGATTAAACGGTAATGGAGACCAAGCTCCATTCTCTCCTTTTGCCCGATTTTCAGTTGCATCCGGCATTTTTCTTCTCCCTCGGCCGGGTGCGCCGGTGTCCCTTTTTTGGTTCGATTTAATGCCGGCGCGCCAGATATTTGGAATAAAACGTGGGCAGGAACGTGAAATCGGCGGCTGGTACACGTACGTATTGGTGTACGTATCGGAAAACGATTCAGGATCGAAGATGAAAACCGTCGGGCGCATCCTGGCCGACAGTCACCTGGAAGAGTCACGCGGAGAAAAATATCATTGGCTCTGAGCGATATTCGGCGTGAACGAAAGCAAGAAAGGCGATTTTGTTCGCTTTGTCCGCACTTCTCCTCCTCCCTTCCCTTTCTCCCAAATTTACCGTACTAAACGATGAAATCGTTCCTTTCCACGTGCACAGTATTCAGATATTAACGCTATCTTTTGAATTTTCAACTAGAAAAATTAAATTCAATCACTCTATGCTCTTGTTAATCGGTTTTTAATCTCCATCCATGACAATGAAATCGTGCACGATGTTTGTTTTTTATTCGAAACGAGTTAGGTTTCAATAAACGCGCGGTAATTTTTCTAAGTTAACAATCGAACGTGATTCATTTGTGTCGCTGACAGTTCAGACACACAATGGATACAAATGTTTTGTTCGGAAACGTTACCGCAAATATTTTCGCGAATTTCGGTATGCGTTTCTGTCCAACGATGATTGTTGACGCGTTTTTCGGCGAAAAATTTTTCGACCATCCCATTTCCGGAGGAAAAGAAACACAGAAGTAAACAATAAACCCGTTCAATCTGTGCGTTTCGAAAACACTTTAAAAAATGCGTTTGCGTTAGCATGCAAAGAAGAATGTTGCTGCAAGTACAGTTTTTTCCAAGGAAAGCATGCGCGATAAATCAATCGTCGCGTACTTGTTCGCGATGACTTGCTGTCGATCGTGAACTTTTTACCGCTCAGTCGTTCTATAATAACGCTGGAACGCTCGTAAATTCCTGTCGCAGCGTGTAATGCAATTTCCGCTGCGAGGATTCGCGTTATTTGGCATCAAAAGGCTCGCGTTTCGTCAATCGTCTATGCTTGAGACGAGTTTTGTTCCCATAAACTGGAGATAACAAGTGCGGAACACTCGAACAGAAAATGATTACATAAAGTACGACGTACTCTCCTTCTCTTTCTCTCTCTCTGTCTCTCTCTCTCTCTCTCTCTCTCTCTCTCCTTTTCTCTCTCTCTCTCTCATACATATATACATATATATCCCTTTTTCTCCAGGTACGACTCACCTGGAATCGTACTGTGTCCAGCTGTTCCTTTTAATCGCATTACCTCAGCTTCATACTCCGAACCGGTCGAAAATTAAATTAACCAAGCTCGACGCTCGCTTTGAAACGGCAACTTCACTCGGCTGACGCGTTTGCCCGGAACGATCAGTGCTGAATGCAAAATTCCTAATGAATTTCATCGATTTCTGAAAGTTCGACAGTCACAACGTACCGAGTATTTATTACCGTACCTTCCATTTATCCTGTGGTTAACAAGATTCGATGTACTCTTTGAAGGATGACTTGATGGCATGTAAACATCATTACCATAAAGAGCTTAATTAGATATTTCGACGCATACCAATTGATACTGAAATTATTCAGACAGCGAATAAATTCTAGTATAAACTGGTCGAAGCTGTGAAAATTTTATTCGTCGTAGAATACGTTGGATTAGAAAACAACGATCTCCTTCAACTGTTGCATTAATTTCTGTGTATTGCACGTTGAGATGGAGTTACATTGTACTTTTAATTTTTTAGGAAAACTAGTATATTACAATTATTATTTAAATGTTCTCGTTTAACACGCTGTCTCTGCAGCTATGTTGAACGAACCACACGACTTTACAGCCTCGCTCAGTTAACATGGAAGACACACAGTCGAATGTCATTTTCCTTTTCACAAAATCGAATCTATCACTTTCTCCTCCCCCTATTCAGAAGAACGATCCTTCCGTTATCCAGCGAACGCACCACGCCTATTCCCATCCACGTTCGCGCAGGATAAAAATTCTACCATGGACAGCGACAATGCCTTCGTCGATCGGACGTGACAGGATGAAGAGGTGGAAAACGAATAGCGTGGAATTTGATACAAATGCATGAGGGATGGAGAGATCGAGGATACGGAGACAGAACGAAAGTGGGGCGAGACAAATAAGGTTGGCTAACGTGGCTTTAGTAACGGCGATATTTTTTTTCCTCTCTCTTCTCCTTCGTTCTTCCTATTTGGACATTATTCCGGATGGAAGGTGTCGAAAGAGGAAATACTTCGAGATCCACCAATACATTTAGCCCTTTCTATAGTAATATGTCAATTCTTTGTCTAAAGCAGTGTTGATAATGTGCACATTGCTTGGATTTCACCAGTAACAAATATAAAAACGGTTATTTATATAATATTGTATTTCATGTATAATGCCATCGAGTGTACTTCAAAATAAAGCAGGGAGTACTAGATTATCTACCGTACCCTTCGTTTCACTTCAATTCAAAGTTCTATCACTTTTATTGGAAGATTCTATACATATGTATATCAGTAAGAACCGGCCTGTACACACCTTCATCTCCGAGTATCTTGCGTTAGTAGATAGCTGGCATTCTATGTAGGGAATCGTGACTTCGTTTTAAATTCTCCTGGCACAGGGTAACGTCGTTTCGAAGAGAAATCGCCCTTTCCACCGACAATAAGGAACGAGGGGACCAGGTAGGGGAAGGATACGGGCATAACATAGCGAAGAAAAGAAGCAGAGTGGTGTAAGTGTACGTTTTACCTGATGCACACACCGCACTATAGTACCTCGATCGATTTCATCGAACACTTTTCGGTTGATTTACGACGTCATCGTTAAACTTTACGTTCAACCCCGCTGTAATGCAGCTCCCCGCTTGCGAATGTCCTCGGGATTAAGGGGTTTTTCCTATGAATTTTTACATTTATGCGAAATTCTTTTCCGTAGATGATTTATTGTAGGATATAGATTCAAATTTGTTCATCCTTCGACACGAGTAAACGATTAGAAGCTGTGATTGAAAGTAAATCGCTTTACAGTAGATTTAGACGTTTTTGGCCAGACACTTAGAAATATGTTGTAGGCTACATAGACCGATTCTTTAATAGTGTTAATGCTCGTGGTAGTTGGTGTACAAATCAACTGTCGAGTCTTGTTGTGTTTGCACTTGGTGTGCCGACTTTATTTTTTCTAAATTTCTCGAAGGACCACCCTGATATTTCAGGGAGCAAAATTCTGACTATTAATTGCGTTGCGCTGGACTTCGAATGATAACTAAGTGAGTTGTATGCTCCTTAACAATGCTAATGCTTGAGAATTATTAATTCTTCGAGGCTTCTATATTGACTGTTTGATGTTACTAGCTGTACTACTGTAGTTTTTTGCGTCTCGAGCGTCTTCGAGATGCGTTCGACTAAAGACACGTTGATTGACAGATAATTCTGAAAATTACTTACCAATCAGCGCATTTAGCCGTGCTGCTCACGTCCTTCCAGTACACACTTAGCGTGATTTTTCTAGAAGGGTAGGAGACGGTCGCAAAGGGGGGAAAATTAGCAACAATCCGGGAACATGAAAAAACATAAGGAATTAATTAGTTTACCAGGATGAGCGAAGACACGTGTGCAATGGAAAACTAAAGTTTACAACTCAAAAATAACCGTTCGATACGGTGGTGCCATAAATCGTGCCAGAGAAGCTCTAACAGATAGAAAAAGCTTGAAATAGTGTTATCAAGAATCGATAGTTAATACTTTCCAGCAGTTGCTACTAATTTTGAATACAAAAGAATCCTTTAAAATATTTTCAATTTTTGTTTTGACGATTTTGGTACATTACTTGAAATTTCAGAAACACACGTGAAATGCTCTGAATTTTTATTAGAGTTTAGTTCGAGGTTCACAAGGGACAACGAAATTTCATCAGTGGAAATTCACCTAACCCTCGATACAAAAGGAACGTATGCGCAGAACCGTTCTTGCGTCGCGAAACACGACGGCGAGCTTGCATGAATATTTGTGAAACTTCGCGGAGGCTGCTCCCACGGTTTCCGTAAAAACAGAGATGAACCGCGAACGGGGAGCCGCGTAAAAACCGCTAAACATGAGAACGTCGAAATGAGACGGTTGTGTTTTATACGAACTAAATCGCGGCGTGACGCTTTTCGCCGCGGATCATCGTTCTGTATATTTATCACGTTCTTGCAATGAAACCATCCGCGAAGATACGCCGCTGCCGTCACCGTCGTCGTTGTCACAGTTTGCCCAGCGAGTTATACTCCTGCGACGTTTCTGTTTTACTTTGGACCATCGTCGAAGATTGTTTACAGTTGGCTTAGTCTTTCGTGGAACTTTGTTGGCCGTCGAGTTGGCTAAACTGAGAAAATTATTCTACATCCGCGTTTGAAATAACCGAGAAAATACGCCAAGTGTCAGTGAACGGGTATAAAATGATATTCTGTGTGGCAGCTTGAAGGTTTCAAGGTATTGAATATTTTATTGAACAATGAGAGTTGTTCGAGGAAATGGTTTTATTGTTCTTTTACGTAGATTGGTCAGGGATGACGTAGAATGACGCGAAAGTAGGTCGCCGTAACAGGTCTATGGTATCCTCGCTAATTTTCAGACAGAAAGACGAAACGTTCAATCGATATAAACGTGTGAGTCATACTGACAGAGATCCAATTTCTTAGATTAATTACACCATCTATGACAATTTACTTCTAACACAATTCAAAGTAATCCGATCATTTCTCTTTCTCCATATTCTCCTATATAAATAAAATACAATTAACATACTTTTTAATCGATCAAAATCACATTAGCCAAGGTAATAATAATAATAAAAAATTCAAAACAGTTCGATCGTTTCTTCTTCGCAGTCTCCCGTATGAGTAAAGTATATTTAATACAGTCTTTTGATTAATCAAAATCACATTAGCCACAATCACAAATCAAATCACCTATAACACAGTCTTCCATCTCTATCTTAAAAATCTCTCTTTCCTAAGAAACGTGTAAATCTCGTTCGGTGACGAGTTTCTCAAAACGAGAAGGAAGGGTCCTCGTTGTCCGAGGACGGAGTATCATTTCGAATTCCTACCGGAACGTGAACGTGATCGCCCAGAATATATACAAGGCGGACGGTCGACGGAAATCCAGGTCGCCTTATGATCAGGCTGGACCTCCGAAGAATCTTATCGGACTACGTGAAAATCCGTGAACCGACCAGGAGTGGTGGACCAACGAAAAGGGGTGGTTGGACAATCGTAGAACCGAGGACACATGCGAGAAACGAAGGAGGGCGTTGAAGCGTAAGTGGTTAGAGAGGGTCCGATAAAGGCGAGTGAGCGAGGCAGAGATAAAAAAACGAGAGAAACAGAGAGAAAGAGAGAGAGAGAGTAGGTCGAAAGGAGGACTTAAACATGGAATAGCGTCGAATAGGCGGCACTCGTCCAGTGCTTCGAGCCGTTCCGCCGATTTAATAACGTAAATTGTGCGCGGCTCGCTTTAGCAGTTCCGTCACGAATTTTTCTAAAGCACACTATCGAGTGTTCGGACTCCTGCCGGGAATACAGAGATCTCTCCCTGCAGGGCAGGGCCGTGTGCGACATCCCACGAGGCCTTCCTCTAACCTCTCTTGCATCCACCCTTACATCTTTTCCTCCTTCTTCATTCGTTGCTTCTTCCATCACGATTCTTCTGGACTTTCTCATTTCTCCTCCAAGTTTCTTTTCTTATTTCATTTTCTTTCGTTCCCGTTTCTTCTTTTTTTGGTTCGTCTTGCCACCTAACTAGTCTCGTTTCCTTCTTTTCCTTGTTTCTGATAGGTCGATCGCCGTCTTCTCACCGGTTTCGCCGACAGGTTCCAACGACGTTTCTACGCTAAAGGTAACTCGAGGTGACAGGGCTGCGTCGACGAAAGCTAAACGACGAATTGCACCCCCGTGCTTACGTGACTCGCATTCGACCATTTTCCAGGCTAATGTGGCAGCCGTGAAAGCGACATGGTTAAACTTTCTCTCCTTCTTCTTACTACGTCCTTCGTTCCACCGGAAGATTCCCATCTATATACGCCTTCTTTCTTTTTATTCCTTCGACTGTTCTTTTGCGGAGTTTTGAGGTAGTTGTGTAGGTCGTGGCTGAAAGAGAATCGGATATGACGGAGATGGTTATACGATATATTGAATCCCGGCACAGAGAATTTCTTGATGGGGTTTCGGGGTTGGCGCGACGCTCACTCGCAGTTGCGTTCCCCGTAACTCGTTGAACAATAGACCCCAGCCGGGAAATGGAACTTTTCTCTTATAAAGAGGAATTTCAAATTGGTTTACAAGTTCCTTTTTTCGCTGGTCCTGTTTGCCCCTATTTCCGGACGGACTCCGGGAAAATTGAGTTCTATCGGTGTCGCGTTACAATCCCGTGTCACCATCATTCCCTTTTTCTCCCTTTTTTTTCAAGTAATTGCCAACCTTTATCCTTGCAACGTGTACCTTTTGACTCTCAGTTTTCATTTAGAGACTCTAGATGATACGGGGTTGCGTAGATTAACACTCGATTCGTTTCGTACATTGGATAAATGGAAATGATTTGTAGTGTATTATCGAAATTTTTTTTTTATTAGAAAGTTAGATGAATATCACCACACTGTGCGATATAAATGAACATATTGCTTCTATAATAACTGATTATTATGAATATTCAACTATTGAAATTTAACACATTTTTATATCCAATTAACTATCCTCGTTTTATCAAGCAACTGATCACCCAGGTATTCATTAATGACGTTACGAAATCTCAACCCGATTTTGTTACGTTAATTCGTATCAGTAGGAGATAGTATATTAATAATTGCTATACTATAACTTTGGACGAACTTATAATACCCTGTCAGAGACATCCACGAATCGTATATGTACTTTTCAGACAGTTTGACTACAATTTGAGTTATATAATTCTTCAACAATGAAACGTTCCATACCCTATCTGTTTTTTTATTTCAAATTAATAATGGTTGACTTTAGAATTGAACAGCTTTGTTCTACTGACTTAAGATACAAGCTGGCAGAATTTATACTAAAATGTTCGAACGTGTAATTAACCCGATTACCTTGAATGATAGTAGAATGCATACTTGGAATTTTGAAACGTAGCTAACAATCTCAAATTAATAATTCTGGTGACAAGATGAACTAACAGTAAAATAAATATCTTTTATACCAAAAAAAAAACAACTATAAAATAAAAACTATACTTTACTATAAAAAAATAACAAATGAAAGAATCTCTAAACGTTTCTCTAACACCTCTCTATCAGCTCGCTAAAGCCCAGGAGTAAAGGGAATGCGCGAAGAAACGAGAGGTAGAAAAGCGCGACAAGACAAGTTGGTAGGTATACCTTATCCGCAACGAGTTGGCGAGTAAGATGATGTGCTCTCACTTTATTCCATCTTTCCTGCTACCAAATGCGTTGTTGTTATTGGCTACAGCCAGTGATAAAGAACAATAGCAACGCATGTGGTAGCAGAAGAGGTGGAATAAAGTGAGAGCACATCATCTCACTCGTCAACTCGTTGCGGACAAAGAGTATAAGGAATCGTAGGTATGGGTTGAAAGGCATGTACAGTGCGCGTATACGGAGGAATTCCCAGTCTAGAAGGCGCTCGGTATTTGCATGTGAGTAATGAACTCGGTACGATGGGGTTGAAGATGAGACGGAACGCGACACCCTGAAGGTGGTTAGCCTCGAGAAAAGGATGCTTCCGCGAGCCAGTCTGATATCAGCGCCCACCAGACGCGATAACCTCTCATGTATGAAGTGTCGTTTAACCGGCCACTCGGGGAACCCCTTTCACCTCTTTACCCCTCGTTCGTTCTTACGTCACCCGGTCTGAACGACTTTCTTCTCTCCCTCTTTCTCTTTTCCTCTCTTTCTACCCTTTTTTCTTTTTCACTCTCTCACGCTCTCTTCCTCGCGCTCTCACTTTCTTACGCTCCCTCTCTCTCACGCTGTCACTCTCTCACGCTTTAACTCTCTCACGCTTTTACTTTCTCGTGATTTTACTCTCTCATGCTTTTACTCTCTTACGCTCTCTCTCTCTCTCTTTTTCTCTCTTTCTCTCTTTCTCAAACGCGTTCTCTCTCGATTTCTCTTTCGTACGCTCTCTTTCTCTCTCTCGCTTTCTCTCTCTTACGTTCGCTCTCTTTCTCGCTTTTCCTTTATTTCTCTCTCTCTTTCTCTCTCGCTCTATCTGTTTTTCCTCTCTCTCCTTTTTTCTTGTTCCACCCCTTATTTACCTTCCGGCTCCTTCTTTTCCCCGCTGTTTGTCTCCCTTGGCAATGGCCGCATTCACCGTCCCATCTGCTCCTCCATGCACTTCCATTCTCTACCACCTACTTTTCCTATCCAAAGTGCACAGCTCTCGAAGAGTTTGCGGAATAAAAGGGCCCGGAATGTCGTCCACGGAACTTGCCCAAGTCAAATTGAATGGGAACGCTTGCAGCCGTGATCGGTTCGCGCTGCTGAAATCCGGGAAGGGGACTTTATCGCCGGAAGTTATTGTTGTCTGTGATAGAAAATTCTGTTAGGCAGTTATGCTGTTCGATGAGGATAGTATGTAGTATGGTGGAGGAAAGAATTGCTTGATAGGTTAGGTGTGATTATGGATAGGATTATATAGCAGAAAGTATTGTGAATTCGAACATTTTGTACATTTAAATTAAGAATATATTTGTATTATGTTTTTTAAAATGTAACTACTGCTTGTTAATTATTTATATTCTAAAGAAGCTTAGGTTCTTTTGTCCTCTGAAAAACAATAACAACGAATTCCTGAAATATCCGTAAAAGTGGAAAATATCCCATGATTTACGAATAAAAATATAGATAAGGGTGTTTGTATTAACTTAATGCAATAAATTAGGTTGAAGTATTTATTTTTCAAAGAGGTACTTGAAATTATTACCAAGTTGGTAATTTGAACGTATAATGGCATTATATAAAACGAGAGAAATTAATTAAGAGTTATATTCAATAAGACTAAATATTTTTCTCTAGAATTTTCTATAGTTTAGTATTGAAGCGAAATAGTGAAATGCACATCTAAAATGAAGTAATACGATAGCTTTCAAGAATCTGCTATATTTCTATCAAGAACTTCATGCTTTAAATACACGAACTCTTGGTACCAAAAGTTTAAGTTTCGCGTACAAAGTGTCCTCGACTGATAAATAATTAAGTTAATCATGTTTTCCCCTTTTACAACCGCGTTGAAGAAACTCCTGTAACTAACCATAGACGAGACACTGGCGAACGCGATGGGAATAAATGGCCATTATCTGACGATAATTCCGTTTACGCTGATGTCGAAGTACTTTCTTGAATCTATAGACAGATTCCCTTATAAAAGAAGAAACACACCGGGCGGAAGAGGGTCACGCTAGTTTCCCCATAAAGCCGGGTTTATGGGGTGAGTTGTGCCGGTGCACGGACGCCGCCAAAGTTTCCAGACTGTCGTCATAAAGCGCCATTTTCACTGCTCAGAAGTGCCTAATAGAATTGCAACGTACCACCCAAGGAGGGTAAAGTTACGATTAAAGGATAAACCCGTCCTTTTTCTCGCTACCGTTTGTCGCGAGAGCAGTGTTACACAAAAGAACTCGTTCTCGATCAATCTTCGACGAACGCGGGAAAAGTTTTTTCATTTAATTATTTTTAAGCACCGTTTCTCGACGGGAGTGCAATCGCCTGTTGTTTATTTTCTTCGACTCTGATCGAATTGGCTCTCGCCCTCCTCTCTCTCCTCATTCCACTTTCGTGAAAATTGCACTCCTCAATCACCGATAGAAACGTTTAATACCCCTTGATATTTTTCTCCCCGCTGATATTTTGCTCCACGAAATGACGAGAGCGAACGGAGGCAAAAGAGTGCAGCAGCAGTAACACGGTACAGAAATAACGCGACGTTTTGGCTTGGGCTCTTAATAGGTCCATCATCCGTCAAATTACACGGGATGAACGTCCTACTCGACCAGACGATGCTTTTACCCGTGACACAACTTGGTGTACTTTTCACGCAATTAACTCAGTAATAGCCCGACGACCAATAAGATGATCCGTGTACGGTTGTTCTCGAGCTAGATCCAAGAAAAAAAAAAGAATAAAAAAAAACTGTATCCCACGTAATTACGATATCTTACAAAGAATATAGATCCGTATAGAAGAAATACAATTATTCATACGTTCCCCGTGAAATGTATTATTCTTATTCGTTTCGTCTAGACGGATTCTTAAGTACTGTTTAACGTACACACACTCTATCAAACAAGAAAGAATTAAAGAAAGAACGAGCTCGAATTTTTATATACATTACGTAACACTGCGAAACAATTTCTATCGACGTCGATAATGGCCTTCGGGGGTATAGCATTCGTCATTAAATCAAGAAGGTTGATCACGTATAGGTAGAGATGGCTGTTCTCATTGAACGGAGCTACCGTGAACTTCAAGTACGTAACTTGAGTTTCAGCTTTGCCGGATAGCGGCGGTTCTTAAAGAGATTATTTCGAGACCCTCCTCTACTCTCCCAGACCGTTTGGCTAACCATGGTCTATTCCTTGAAGGGCCTCCTATTCTCTTCCTACGTTGGCTCCTTACGCTTCCTTGACTTCCATGAGGCACTCCGTCTTGTCTTGCCCGGTAACGATGAATATGCTCGCTGTGGATCGTGGAAGCTGCGGGTTACTACCTCCTTGCTGTGAATCGAACCGTACCGTAGCCGGTGGGCAAAGTAAAGGAAGGAGAAGATCGCTAGCTAGACCGATGGAGTTCATCAAAGAGTGCCATTTATTATTTAGTTTGCTGTCAGGGGAAATTCGAGTAATGGAGTTTCTAGTGGACCGGATTTCTCACCGCTCTCACGTCACATGCTGGCGACACTTTCGTATTTCGAGGGTGAAAAGAATCGTTGAAACAGTCGGTGTACGGTGATTCATTACTCGTTAAGACACGATACCGACTTAACTCTTTGCACTCTTATGTCGAGGGTGATTCAGCAAGTCCTATGTCGAATGTGAATCGATATCGTATTTCGAAAACGATACTAGTTATTCTAAGAATATTTTTCGTTGTATTATAATTGTACAACAAGGAAATGAAAACAGAATATATATATTTATATGTAGGTTTTTTTTTTTATATTGGAAATAAAATAAAATAAAATTACGAATATAGTGCAGACCACAAAGGGTTAAGAATATACAAAATCGAGTAAATTATTTCTACTCTAATGTGCGTTTGATTGAACAGCTTCGAGCGATGAATGGATTTTCTATATTCTGTCTGTTTCTGATATGTGAATTATTGAAGGACGAGTTTTATGCTGGACTGTGATTTCTGTTAAAATACATTTTTTGGTGTTGAAATGGATATCGTCCTCTCGTCCTGATAATCTCCTCTGTCGTTTGCATTATTATTAGATCGCGGATTTTTATACATTTATATTTAAATGTAATATGAAAAAGTTTACAGAACATACAAATTATAGCGCCTTTTATAATACCTGGAAGATGAAATAATTTTCCACCGAAGTTCTACGTTTTTTTTTTATTATATTTTCAAAAATATGAATTTGCATCGTAAATGAACTTCTCAGATATCAAACTTCATATAAATATTCTAAATAATATATTACAGTAATTTATTCGTATAACAACTTCAATGAAACGAAATAATATAATTGTACAGCTTCTAACATAAACTCGAAGGACTTTTTATCAACCACGAACCGTTGCTGCTCGATGCTTATTTCAAGGCCGCGAGTGTTGGCAGTAACATTCTGCGATAAGAAAGAAATTTTATTACACCAAAAGCGTCCATAATCCTAAAACGACTTCCACGATGACCTTGGGAGTATCTTCTTGCTCGTATCCTTGAATCTTGAATCTGTTAGACGTTCGTAATAAATGAAACACTTCGAACAGTATAGTTCGTTCACATGCAAATTATCAGGTGGATAAATTACGAGTCCTCGTCAGGCAAAACATATCGGATTTATTCCGCATTTAATTCCTCTACCCACTGAATTGGCCATGTTTTTTTCTTTTCTTCTTTTTTTCTTCTTTTTATAGTCACTTCAGGTTTCCGGCGTTCCATAATGAATGACTACTTTTGCGCCGTAAAATAGCAGGCGTTAAAGTCGCGATAAAAAATGCTACGGCATCCTGTCGTAAACCGTAGACCGGCGCACTCTAAAGGGTGGATCATAATTGCTCACTTTGTCGGCGCGGGGGCGAGGCGCGGTCAGCCTGTTAAAATATTTCCTCCGGCTGGCGGCGTTTATTGTTCTCCCTGTTGCCATTTCGCCGTGATAGGCGCGCGTCCTTTCTCTCTTTCTCTCTCTCTCACTCGCTCACTCTTTCGTTCTCCACGGAATCCGCAGGCGAATGTGCTTTTCACGGATACGGCGGCCGCTCCAATCAAAGCGCGCGTTCACTCGCTGAGAAGCCGAACGAAATATCGCGAGATTATGCAATTTGCGGAGAATCACGGTGAAACGACGGTGCCCATTGTCGTCCCGGAGAGGCTCGACGAGTATCTGGAATTCTCGGCCAGCTGCTGATTTATGATTTACGCTCCGGCCGTTACTTTCCCTTTCTACTTGTGCCACCGTTCGTTGGATCATCCTCGTCACGGTATAAAAACAAAACGAGCCACCTCGTGTGCGTATTAATTCTCAGAACGTGAAACAGCCCACCGCGAGAATTTGCTTTCTTTTCCTTCTTTTTCCCCTCGGTTGGAAGCAGGACTGAGAATCGTCCAAGAAGTCTGCGTTTAACAGCCATTGTTGCGGGATTTTAGTGTTTTCAAATGGAAGTTCATGGAAGAAACAATGAGACTGTTTCGGTCGGAAGTGTTTCAAGGGTTCTCGCTCAGAGGAAATTGTTTGTGTGTTCGAGGGATGTGCAAAGTTGATGCTTGTAATTTCGCGGATACACTTTATACGTGGAGCTAACTTCAGAGAGAAATTTGTGTTTCATTAGATCGCTCCTCTTAATATTAGCTATAATGTCGAATTATAAAAAAACAAATGTGAATGTGTAAAAAAAGAAAAATGTCGATGACTTTGACAATTTTTTTCTTTATTAATGTTCTATGCACCTTTTCGAACTATATGAACTCGTTTCAATTATTCCACCTTGTTTTCAATATTAGAAATATTTCATTATAAACGAGACACTATGCACACTGATAACTCTTTCATATCTCTCCATTTTTACTGACTATTTTATTACACGAACCATACCTAGTTCATAGTCTCGAGCGGAACTCAATAATTCATTCGTGTATCGATTCATGGGATGACGATACGTGGATTAAAAGTGGACAAACAAATACGCAAAATGGCCCGAATGGCAAAAATTGTGGTCAGTGCGGTTAAATAATTGGTAGCACCAACAGAAACGGAAATCAATATGCATGCTGCGTAACAGTCGATTCCCTGTGTACCGTGTTGGCGTGCTTTTACGTTGCAACCAAGTGGCACAGAGCTGATGCGATACGATGCCAGGAAAACAGGATAAGTAAACAGAATATCAGTTTTCCCTCGTTGGAAACCTCCGGCAAACGGTTTTCCATCCGGAAAAACCACGTTACTCTTCGTTCTCCTTGAAACCGGCCCCTGTGTGTTCACAGAGCCGCCCAGTCACAAAAATTTCTGCGTTGGCAGCGAAATTTTAACCAGCCTACAGACCAGAAAATTCGAAAGTTTCTCCGCGAATAAGTTGGTCACTGACGCGTGAAACATTATTCCATCCTTCGCAGGGAACAAAGCTACGCTCTAGTCCGTAGAGAAAAACAGAAAAAAAAAAAATGAAAAAAGGAGTTAAGTCTGTTCGTTGTTTCGTCGAAGTATGTTTTTTTTTCCTTCCACCCCTTTTCCCCATTTTCAAAAACTAGTCTCGAGTCTAGCCAGGCTAACGGAAGCAGTTTCATTTCGAGAGCAACGAATTTCTCCTGCTGAAAGTCTCTGCTAGACAACGAGTTCTCGAGAGTTCAACAGTGCGATTCATCTCCGCGAACGTTGTTGTTTCCTTCCGGACAATGGCGATACATTGAATAATATCTGACGAAAGAGTTAGAGTGGAGACGTTGAAAGATTTTTCCTATCTGAACATTTTAAATGGCCCCATGAAAGGTTGGTTGTGTTGCAAAATTCGTCGAAAAAGCATCGTCGTTGCGAAATATCGCAGTATATAGATACCATTGTGCATTGACGCACGTATTATTCGACAACGTAAGCGTCGATCAAGTATGTATTAGGGAGGAGTACGTGTGAGCGTCTTATAATGCGTGTGTATGCGATCACGCGTATTTGCGTGTTGGTTTACATACAGGTCAGTTTGCGCACGTGCGCATACAATGCAGGTCAGTAGATTTTGGTGGACCGCACGGAATACAGAGAGGGGTTCGATATGTCGCGAAAAGGACGTTCGAAGGTTTCAATACCGTTGGAAATTAATTAATCACGGGACAGTATTGATACAGCAGGTGTATAACACGTGGAAGAAGTTTAATTAAATCGTTATAACGTGGATCTATTGGTTCTGTGCTCGAAGATCTACGATCTGATAAATTACACGGTAACATGTAGGAGAAACATTGTGAAGCGACTGGCTCGGTCAGATAAGCGTTTGCAACCAAACTGTGCTACTGTAAGTGAATTTCGACGGGATTCTAGATAAAATTCGATGCTCGCTCTCTACGTGGTTAAATCTGACTTTCGAAATTCTGGCTACACGGTGTACCGGCAATCGTGCTTGGCACATTGCAAGCTGACGTTGGTTATGCAAGAGTAGTATGAGATAACACTTCCTAGCTTTACCTATTCTACTGTTTGCGTAACATACTGTCAAAAGTTCGACACCGCTTCTAATAGCAATTGTTGTAATAATAAAATTGCTGTTTAAATTTATATTATATACATTTCGATTGTTTTAAATCTTTTGTAAGGATGGAGGTATTATAAGAGCGAGGAGACTGTTTCTAATAGATGAACAGATAACATGTCTGTATTTAAAGAAATTATAATTATTCGTGCGCGTCGTCAGGCGTAAGGCACTTTTTCCGTTTTCAGGTATTCTCGCTAATAAATTCAGGCCAAATAAAACTGTAGGAGCGGAACAAAAGTTTATTGCTACTTGTAATGGGTATGGAGGCTCCGTTCTATACATTTGGTCATCTTGCAGTAATATTCGCCATCAAATGTCCTAAGCGCGATTCTTTCTTTCTTTCTCTTAATATTTTTGAGTACACTCTCCTACTCACATTTAGTGGAGCTCAACCGAAAAACTCTTGGTGTCTCTATCTCGACTCTTCTTTCCCTCTTTGTCTCAATATTTTTAGGTACACTCTTCCACTTAGTGACACTTAGCAAGAAAACTCTCTCTCTCTCTCTCTCTCGACTCTTTTGGGAGATGTGCAACCCTCTCGTAAATGTTTTCCTCGTTATTACTGCTTCTTTTGATGGGTGTAGAAGATTGTACAAAGCAACGATTAATCTCTTACAATTTCCTCTAAGTTCTCACTGTTTCTCGTTATCAATCTTACGAATTATAATCTCCGCTTGCTCCTGAGTTTTAGCCAACAATTCAGTTCGTGGCGTCTCTCAAATGAGCTCTGTCTCTACACAACTACGACACGTGTAGGCTGCATTGGCAGAACGTTGTACTTAGGCGTGTGTTTACACAAGAGCGACGCGGAGGCTGTAGCAGCACGATAGGGTCGCGTTACACGACGTCGCGCGAATACACACACGTGTATTATACAGGACGCCGCGCGTTGCGTCGCGACGCGTCGCGGAAACGTGGTTGGCGACACTCGTTCCGTTAGTCGAACGGAAATTAACCGGTCGCGTTTCGCCTCCGGTTTATCGAATTCGCGCGATTCGTTCTTTCGGTATGGCGCGTCCGTTTTACACGATACGCGATCGTTGGATAGTATGATAAATACCATCAGCTGATTTTCATACTGAATTCTCTCTCCCTTGCGGAACAAATTTATGGGGAATCGCGGATTCGACGGATTCCGGGATTTATGGAGATTGTGTTTTGTTATTGAATTCATTTCGGTGTTCAGCTTGTCGTAAACAGAAGGGGACTCTTTGTACGATTGATTTGCAGTGACGATGTACTAGATCGATCATTGTTGTCGTACAATGACGTTGATTTAGTGGTTGAAATGATGTAGATTCTTTTCGTTTATTTTAACTAATAGAGTATGTAGCAAATAGAACTTTTATAACGCTATATATAATTAAAAGTTACGTATTTATTTATCTATATTTGATAAGTTTAGTTTTATTTATTTATTGCTATACTATTGTGATATATTGTTATACTATTGCATTAAATTCAGTCAATTTATTTGGAATATATATTAAGACTTGTTTCTTCCATCGAAATGTAAAGTTTCAATTAATCCTAATTTTTTCTCCGACGAACAGAGAAAATCAAGATAGTAGTAGGTTGACTATAAAAGATTTCGATGATTCGGAATGTTTGAATGAAACGTCATGGAATATCTCGCAATCTTTGAATTATAAATTGAAATATGTTGTTGTATTTATGACTGCAACGTAGCAGTAGTTGGAGAACTGGATTAAATCGGAATCACGTGGAAGGATTTCACGAACGAGGGGTTTCGAAAAATAGAAAGAAAAAAGGGAAAATGAAACGGGGCAATGCGTACGAGATGCGAAATGTACGAAAATCGTTCTGGAAATTTTCAAATGTTTCTGGTTGAGCGATCGCTCTTGTTTTGTTCAGTTGATTTATTAAGACCGAAAATCTGCCGGTCGACAGTCAGGATCGTTTTGCCCGATTGCCGAGCAAGCACGTCCGTTGAATTCCGCTAATTGCTGCGTTGATTGGCGGAAATCCAACGTGTCCAGCCGTACAGAGTGAATGCTGGTCATTAACGCGTTTAAAAGTCCTCGAAATTTTCGAGTTTCACTGATACTCATCTTTCCGGACGCGAATCGGGTTTTCGAAAATGTTCGACCTGTTTTGCACGATTCCTCGTGAAATTCGTGCCTCGAATACTATCTGTAATTCTTCACGGTGTAATTAAAATTTCACTTTGTCCTTTACAATCTCGCATCGGCGAATCTTTCCCCGTTAATTCGATCGCTGTTTCCATAGAACCGGTCGACGTTTTCCACCTTCAAAACATCGTTTCGTCGTGAATATTAACGCCAACCTCAATTTCTCTCTTTCTCTCTCTCTCTATCTCTTTCTCTTTCTATCTATCTATCTGTCTATCTACCTACCTATCTATCTATCTTTCTCTTCCTCTTCCCCTCCGTCCGGGGTTATTTCAGTACGAAACACCCGTCCACGACGGTGTCGTTTGTATAGCAATTTAATTAAGTAAAGCTTTAAGGCAGATATCTGCTTTTCCGACTAATGAAAAATATAAATTAAGCTGCTTTAATAACGACCGTGCACTTGGCGGAGTAACGAGCGCGTAAAGAATCGCCATCTTTCGCGCATCGCTCGTCTTAATTCACCATTACTTAATGCAAGAACGCGAAAAGTCGTTTTGTCGCGAATCATTTATAACATCTAAAGGTAACGGATCTTTGATCTTTTAATTAAAACGCACGAGAAAAAGGAGACATAGAAAATTGTAAGTTTTCGTAACATTAAGGGAACCTTTGCATTTCGTTTAAGAAGGTATCCTAGGAGCGTTTCACGTTCTTCGTATGGACGCCGTGGGATTTTATCAGAATTTGCAGTAGAAACGGTCACCCACTGGTCAGACCTCTTTTGCGAGATTCTACGAATTCTACGATGCTAGAGTTCCACGTCGTGGAAATCGTTCGATTCTATGAAAATTCTGATTCCTTCTGAGAACCCTCGAGTCGTTTTCCCATCGAGAATGAGTCGAAACGACGTGGAATTTCTTGTGCCGTGGAATCGAAGGTGCACGGAAACGCGCCGCGTGGGACCTTATATTGAAATCGAACGCACCGTCGGAAACTTTCGAATTTCTCTCGAGCGAAGACGATAAATGTTGCACTTTGGTCAACGTTCCGTGTATTTTCCGTCGAATGCGTGCTGCTTTATTGGTTTCCCGATTCGATAAGCAGAAATAAATAGAAAATAGATCTGTACGGGGCCAACTATTTCCGTTGAATATAAATTCATCGAACGATTGAGTTGTAGATATAAAAAGAACAAATTGAGAATAAACATTGATTATATGTTGATATTGGGTTTTCCACGTTCTATGTGTTCGGTAAACATGAATATTCTTCGGCAGAATTGATGGAAATTAATTTTTGTGAAATTGCACGTGCATGTAAGACTATCACTACATTGGTAAAAAAAATTGCAACATCCTAGAAATTAGAATTTCGGAAATTTATATTAATACAACATTTTTATATTAAAATAATACATTATTAATTACATTTCGATAGCTATTAGATTATTAACTAACCAAATTTTATTTGTTTTTCCCTTTCAGTATCCTGAACGATATTTGTAAATTTCAGATTTATGCGATTTCGTTTTTAAAGTGTTGCAATTTCACTAACCAAACTAACGTAACAGCAAATGAATCAATAATCTTAATAAAAAACTGTCAACATTATTTAATCATTTTTTCACTCGAAGTTTTTCAAAGTACCTGACGAATTTTCTTTTCAAAAATCAATATTCGAACATTTTAAACATTAGGTTGCTTCAAAAATTCATGAATTGTATTGCCTGATAACGTTTCGAGTTAAAGACACAGTTTAGTTTGTTTAAAGTCGATCTTATAGTCATTAGTTCTCTTCTAGCTTTTCAATAGTACGTTTCAGTTTTAGTGAAGTGTCTCTTAGATTTTTCTGTGCCATTTCGAAAGGTGGAATGCAACGACATGTGATGTTGCATTACTTTAAAAAAGGCAACAGTGCTCGGAATACTGCAAATGAGATTTACGTCATTTAAGAAGATCACACTGTGACTGTTTAAATAGTTCGTAATTGGTTCAGAACGTTTAGAGTCGCAGATTTTGAAATGAAATAAAAAAAGCACCATAAATAATATTTTCCTAGTAAAGTCACAGCAATTTTGAAAGAATGGATGGAGGAGAATGCTAAATCAGAATCAGTAGAATTATACTGAAAATAAAAAAATTCTATATTTCATGCATAAGAAAAGAACTTGTTAAGCAACCTAATTTCCTATCCTAACTTTAACATACCATAAAATTTCTCGTTCAACAAAAAGTATAAATTAAAACACATCTCATTCATACTGAAAAGTATTCTCTCCGAATAACTCTCACGATCTCATTCATTTCCAACACAGGTTTATTATATTAATCAACTGCATATCTTATGTTTACCACTCGTTTCTATAAATTTTGATTCATTTACCTCCGCATAAGTAACAGGAAATTATCCTTTCCTATCTAACCATCAGCGAAAGCATTCGGAATATCCAGCGTGGTGATTCAGCCACGAGGTAACTTTTCAGCCTCGATGAGAGCGCGTAATCGTCTTAAATGAATCTGAAATCGTCGGAACGTGAAATCCTGCTCGCGTGAAAATTTCACGTAGCTAGGCGCGAACTTCGAATCCATTTGAGAGTCCTTTTTTTTTATTTTTATTCTCCCAGGCAACAAAGTGCCGCGATGTTCTCTCGATCGGATAACCGTGTTCTCCTCGAATCCCTCGGCCGTTTCACGAAGAAAGAAACGTGATTATTCGAATGTGGAACACCAAGGAACTATATATATATATGGAGAGAGAGAGAGAGAGAGAGAGAGAGAGAGAGAGAAGGGAGAAGTTGAAGAGAAGAAACGAGAAGAAATCGTAGTTTGGAATTGCTATAGAACTGAACGAATTCGAATAGAACGGTTGAACACGGATCCTGGGCGTAATCGAGACGAGGCACACGCGTTATCGATTGATCTCTCGGATGGCGAGGTGGATCTGTCCTCGAGAAAGGAACGGCCAGATTGAAGGTGTATCTAACAATGCCCGGGGACAACCTACATAGATGTTATCCTCTCCGAAGGATCGGTAAATCCTTGCTTAACGACGAACGACTTGGCAGACTTTAAAGTTTTCTAGACTTTTTCCTCTGTTATACGCTTTCTTCCGAACCCCCCCAGGGGAGAACTTGCTTACTATTCTCTTTTCTCTAAATCTTTCTCTTTTTATCTCTTTGTTTCCTTCTTCTTGAAATGTCAAACAATCCTTAGTACATTAGCTGGTACTTTAAAATTACGAATTCTGCGCCGTGACTTTTTTTTTGCGTACGGTCATAGAGGTTCGATCGATTGCAAAGTGATTGGAGAAGTAAACGTTCAAATATAGAAACTGTGTAATCAACTGTGTCAGGTCGAACTACTCGAAACGTTTCCACCGTTGCATATCAAAGATTCTCGCAGAAACGAAACAGAGTTTTCCAGTCTGAGCTTAATTTGCAAATGGTAATCAGACAAACAGCCGAGAACAATCGTGTCTTCAAAGCGAACAACGTCTCGAATCGATTCAATTCTCCACGGATTTCCCTAACCACCGTCGAAGAGGCAGAGGCGCGTCGTAGGTACGTTTAAACAGTGAAGCTGGAGAATATTTCGATTAGAAACAGTTCCTATTTCTCGCTTCCATTTATTTCTCTAGGCTCTACGATTGTCTTTGTTCGAACGTAAACGTTCCGTTATCCCCTTACGGGACTTGACACCGACCTTAAAATCTTTCCTCCGTCCAGAATAAAAACGTCGGTGTGGCTCGACTCGATCCCAAGAGCAGGAAGCTTGCCCAGCAAACCGTCAGAATTCATTAACTCTCTCTCCAACTCTCTGTCTAGAGCGTAGCCGCGTTTTTCTCTTTTTGGTCGAAGTGGGTAACGTTTCACGATTCGCAGAGCTTGAGTCGCAAGTTCGCGAGACGTCGCGACGCGCTGCGGAGAAAAAAAAATCGTCCGCGATAATTCTGTCAGGTTGCTCGACGACGCGTAAAGGATCCCGCGGGAGATAGTCAGATGAAAAAAAGAAAAGGTTAGGTTAAAGAAACTGGCATAGCTGGGAGATGGAACGATGAAAACTAAGGGAAAAAAGAACTGAATGGTGGAGGAAACGAGGAGAGGGGGAGAAAGTTGGGAATCGAGTAGAAGGAAACGGAATAAAATTTGCATCCGAAAATCCTTTCCTCGTTCGACATCGAACCTTCACCTCCCCGTTTACCCTTGCGTATTCTCGGTCTGTTTCTCTTCTGTCTTGACGTACCCCTCTCGCTTCTCACGCTACAGGCCTGCACAGAACGTCGGCTCGTCTGCATACGACGTAATGACGGTGCTCGACATCCCGTGAACGGAAGGAGGAAAGTCCATTGGACGGAAGCCTAGCTTGCTTCCGCGTCGTAGAGCCTGTTTCGTGTCCCGTAGGCTTGTTTGCCTTGCACGGGCTATCGAACCGGCACAAAAGCCTTTCCTAGATGGTCTCGCTACTGTTTGGCTCTACTCTGTGAAGCCCATTCACCGATATCGCTTTTTGTCTCGTTTCTTTTCCCGCTCGTGCATGTTGCTTAGGATCGATGGTTATAACAGGTGGATAGAAGGGTGAATTGACGGCGGGATTGGAGATGGGTTGATAGAATTGTTTAGACTATTCGATATTCTCTGAGGAAGTTAAGATCGTTTTATCGAGAGAGACAGGTTAACGAAAGCTATTAGAAAGATGACAAATAAATACTAAGAGAATCGAAAATAACTGAGACTAAAGACGCGCGAGAGTCAGTATATTTTTTGTTGCTCATCGTGTCATTTATATTTATCTTGTATTAAATTATTAATCTTTTTTTAACTAAAAAGTTTGGATAGCGAGTCTATTGATATTCATCTCCTACAGCAGCAACACAAAGTGGTAAATTTAAAAGATATATTTTTCCCATTTACATTCAGGGGGTTTAAGGGTGTTTCATTAAAATTTAGCACGTGATGGAAGTTTATGCTACCTTATTCATGTTTTCTATGTTTAAATTATTAATTAAAACTCACAATGGGCTACCTCTCTTCGAAACGTTGAAAAATCGGAGATCAGCCAACGACGAATCGTAATTTCTGTTGGATTTAATTAAAATTAAATAGGCTACTTATTTGTAGGTAAAACTAAGACGTTCAAGACGTTAAAGGATGAAAATATTTTCATATTCACCAATGGTTCCTTGAGAAAGGTGCCTACTTGTTAGGTGAATTGCACAGGAAGTTGCCTGCAATTCGACGGTTCGCATAGAATCGCGGCAAGAAGCGTCCTTGGTCGACGTTATTTCTAAAGCCAATTCAGATTTCCCCCTGAATATAATTCATGGGAAGATCTCAACACGCCTTAGCGACCAGAGACAACGTTTGTCTTCGACGTTCGTTACACGGGGCATCTAATGAATTCGATTCTTCGCCGGGCCAACGACAACGTTGACCCACTTTTATTCCACCGACGAAGGTTTTGTCGTTCTTTTTCGTGTTTCCCGTGATTGCCGTTTCATCGGTTGTCGCCGCGTGGCACAATGACAAAACGCCCGGCGTGATTCTAAAGCTTTGCTGTTTGTCTAATATTTATTTCGATGATGTATTAACTGAAAATTTATGTTCGTCCGGAATTCAACACTACGGCGATCCAGTCTCTGATAAATTACCTGATTGAAATCTTAATCGTATAATTCACCTGAAAGGTATTGAAAGTAATTCCGGGATTTAACACCGTTCACTTGGAACGAGCCTTTTTATAGCTTGGAGCCTGAGGTTTCGGTAATTTGAGATTTGAAATAATCGGGAATGAAAAAGTAAAAAGAATAGGGAAACAAGTTTAATCTGTGGTACCAGTACGTGCTGTACAAGCTTAGACTCTAATGACGTCGAGATTGAAATCCATAATCGTTGAAAACACTGAAAAATGCAAAAATTTGCGAGCTCGAGTTAAGAAATCGCTGTATGTCGTAAACTCAAGTGCCGAAGGTCTTAGAATTCAAGTGTTCAACCTTTGAAGACAAGTGAAAGCAAAAGATCGTTAAAGAAAGAGAATTCATCCGAGATCGTAAGCTCAAATTTCAGTGGCGACAGGAATTAAACATAGAGCCGTGGAAAGAAAGAAAATATTGAAACAGTAAGCTTAAACTGGAAAATCGTTACATGTTGTTGCGAGCTCTCGTCTAAACGGTGGCAGAATTGAAGTACACTCGCGTTCGAATCGAAAGTTATCCAGAATTTGTAGCAGAACCGACGTGATAAACCATTGCAGCTCGAGAAGCGTGTAACAAAAATTGTCCGCGGCGTCGTTTAACGACAACAGTGTCACAGTTCAACGAACTATCACGGTGTTGCGTCACTAACAACGCACGGCTTACAGGTGCGTGTAATTCGATCTCTTCCGCGCTTGTTGTTGGCTAACGATCGATAGTTGCGAATAATTAGAGTGAGAATAAAGGGAAGCGAAGAATGTTCACGGGATCCGCCTCGCGATTACTTTGTTTTTCTATTGTGCTTTCAACACGACACACCAAGGTTTCGTTAAAAAAAAAAAAAAAAAAAAATAGGCTATCATAAGCCTGTTTCCATGGTGACCACAATTTTACGTTTATGTTTTACACGATTTCTCTCCACTATGGTCCCGCTTATGTTGAAAACTGGAGAACGTGCGAGCGTAATTTTGTACGCG
The DNA here is from genome assembly GCA_951804975.1 of Anthophora plumipes. Taxonomy (NCBI): domain Eukaryota; kingdom Metazoa; phylum Arthropoda; class Insecta; order Hymenoptera; family Apidae; genus Anthophora; species Anthophora plumipes. The sequence goes on along the minus strand of OX638112.1, from coordinate 22,667,309 downwards.
TGACCACGTGATCGGCTATTCAAAGCGTTCCTATCCCGAAGTTCCATTATAGGTTTCGGTACATGCATACCACCATATCTTACAACCTCAATACAGGGCGTAACACTTGTTTCTGACGGGTTTACGAGCCTCTTCGTATTCTATAGCTATATATCAGATGCTACACGGTGTTGGCCTAGCATCCTTGAAATGTTACACGGAAAACAGAGACGTGTTCTTCCCGCTCGGGTGATACTGAACTTTACCATCATATATTTATACCGTATAAATTCGCGGCCGTCTCGTTTCGTATATTCCACTCCGGTGTGAATATTTTCCACGAATTTTCGGTACAATTTATCTTGGCCGGAGTTGCCGATAATTGGATGGATATCGTAGTAATAACGATAATGCACCGTATTATAATACTCACGGCGAAACAACGATACGTATGTGTGTGAAACAAAATGAAACAATTAGAGAAATAAAAGTGACGTGAAACAAGAATGAAAAAAATCGCGAAGGTAATGGGTGAACGTGAAGCAAAAAGAAACGAGAGTATCGTGTACGATTTTAATACAATTTATAATATTAACAATTAAATCTATATAATAATATCACAAATTTACAGGAACAAAGTTGCAATATGGTGAAAAAATTAAAGTGCTATAATTTTTTTAATGATTATTATGTACTATTCTTTCTGAAAATCCTTTTGTCGCGCGTCTGACCATTAACACTCCGTTTCTACTTAAATCCCAGCAGCTAACAATAAGACACGTACAATTAGCGCTGGGACAAATCCGCGTTGCACAAACGCCAGCTTAATACATCACATACTGTTTTAATGCCGCCATAATGTTGGTAGATTAAAGTCGTACCGCCACTAATTATTTCTAGCCCTTCTAGAGTATAGTTAGATTGTTTAGAGTGGCGTCCCTCGCGTTCGTACGAGCGTTCTTGCTGCACAGGTTACATACATAGTTGTACACGGTCTGGGAACTTCCTACATAGGAGGACGCGGTCGGAATAACTAGGAGTTTCAAACGAATCCTAGACGCTTCGTGCACGAATCTATAGTGAAGAGGTTAGGAACGAAGAGGATTAAACGACGAGAATGTACGCCTAACGGATGCCAATGGCAATTGAATCGAATATACGAAGGAATTTCTCTTGTGTTGTTATATACCCTCAAATATTTTCCTTCTTAAGCTTAGTTTTGTCTACATCTACAACTGATCGCTAACTTTCACCATGATTTACATTGGATTCTTCATCTTCTAACTTCCCGACGTAGTCACAATCCAAAGTTCATCTTCCCTAAACTCTTAAGTAGCTCTGTTTTCTTCATTCTCGAGTTAGACTCTGTTTTATCATACATATGTCCCGTATCATTATTTTTCTAGTTAAATAAAGTTCTGTTTCTACGCAACGACAATCCTTAATTGTTTTATGTTAAATGCTATCCCAATATATACTCGACGTTTCGAGGAGTTGCAGAAAATCGTGCATGAGAGTGTAATTCATTACACAGGGTGTTTCTTAACCTGTTAGCTGGGGAAGACGAGTTACCTCGTCATTAATTTTGGCCAACATTTAGAACAGAATACTTCATTTGTTGAAATATCATGTATTTTTGAGTGTCCTGTTATATCTGCTTCATACATAAAATACATCATATTCATATTTTTAAAAACCAATGTTTCGCCGTCCTTAGTGTGTTATTTTTCGTCTTTCAGACACGGGTCTGGAAATTGTTCGGTTCTTCGCAGCAGTTGTAAATTTGAAGCAACTTCCACCATTCGAATTAGTTACTAAAATTTTTTAGTTTTCAATAAAAATCACTCTTCACCATTTTAATAGAGATAGACGAGTGATTTATGATACCCTATGTATTGGTCTATACTAAAGCGATTCGTTTTTCAAATAAACATGTCTGTCAGACAGAAAAAATATTTAAGAATGCAAAAGTACCTATAAGAACGTCAAATGTGGTACACGTGTACATAAACTTTTCTCATTGTTTCTATATCCTTCGTTCACAGTTAAAGTGCATCGTCACTCATGTTGCGAAACACCTTTGTACAATTCAGATAGAAAATTCTGTTGAAATTGCAGCAGAATAAATATCTAGATAATTATTTATTCAAAGGTGCCGTCACTGTATATTCGGTACGTCAAATGAACGAATACATGTGAGCATTCATTACGTGAAATTTTTGTTTGGACAAAGTACACGTATATAAGGGGGCGCCGGTAGCAGTGTCCGCGGAATATGTCAGACGTTAGTGTTGCAACGTGAAACATGTTTGTAACTCCGCTTGTCGTTCATCACCGCGTATGTACATACGCGAGTTGTGTAAGCCGCGTGTTCGTGCAAAGCAATTGCCGTTACACGGTCTCTTGACGTTTTCCCCCGGAAACCATCGTGTTCATTAATAACGAAGTTGCAATTAAAATTTTATACCCGACGAAGTAACATTAGTGAATTATTCATGCGGGACACACGTGATTTTACGTGTATACACTTTGTAAGATTTCCTGTACACAGTTTTCGCCCCGGTCCTGACCTACATCGAGGTGAAGAGTTCAATATCCTTAAAGAAATGAAAGTATTCTCGATGTAACGAACGAGTACTCTACTTTCCTTTAACCTGAAAATAGCAACATTTCCCGCGAATTTGGTTAAATTTATCCAACGCTGGAAATTCTTTCGAAGAAGTATGTGCTGAGCACAAAATTTTTCTTTTAAATATGCCCAAGTACTGTAGCGAAGCACGGTTTACGGTTTACCGCTAAGTAAAAATAAGCTGTCGAGGATTTTGTCTTCGACGGTTTACAATTGCTGTGAGTTAAGAAATTTAATCGTCAAAATTACTTTAAAACGCACGAGCTGAGAAACGTATAATACTCCTCGAATAACATCACTGCTATAAATCGTGGTCCCCTACCAAATCTTTCCTAGGTAAAAACAAGCACGCGGTGACAAACTCACCGCGTTTTTCTGTTACACTCGCTTGGAAAATCCCAAGATTTCCACTTCTCTGCCAGACGAGCCGTGAAGGTGGAGCTTCCAGAAGCTTTCGAGTAACCAACCGAAAAAATAGTTAACTGACAAGCTCTACTCGCTTACACCCACATTAAACTAATATATAAGGAAAAGAATAAACGAGAAAACGTAGAAGTTCTCGAAATACATAGCAAACTGTAAAACAAAGTATCTTTACGCTATTTGTAATCAATACGTTACAATATGCACGATTACTAATTTTAACTTTATCCAGCAAATAAGTTGTGATCTTCTCTTAGTACTATCTACATTTTATATGATTTAATTAACCATAGACGAGTGGAAACTAATCTAAATTAACAAGATGATGTGGCTCAGACGAATCTCGCTGATACATTAAAACTTGATTAGAATTCTATGAACCATTTGAATCTTAACCAAGATTATTGGGACCCATAGTGCCTTATCCGACAGGATAGCAGCTCATAGGGCCTGATTCGATGCGAACAGAGCATGATTGGATCTCATTCGATACGAATAGGAGCCGATTGGATCTTATTCAACGCGAATAGGATCCGATTGAATCTCGTCTGACACAATAAGATCCGGTTGAACCACATTCGATAGTGTAAGACAAACCATCGTCGACGAATATTACCAGAAAAATGCTGTCGAAAAATTCTGCGACAAATTTCACCGTCTTGCACTTGAATGACGTTGATTATTCCCCTGTCTGACCAAGAACCGTACAATTCTACTTAAAAATGGATATACTTATCTATTACCGTCAGATCTAGTATAAATCATTTGATGATTTGAGTGGCTTTAAATCACATAGAATAGTATAGTGTGTACGTTATTCAAAATTTAAGTGTTTGTAGATTCTGTCGAGTCTAGTGAAGGTGAGTCGAATTTCATTTGCGGCAGAATGTAGGTGGATTTCAGTTTCGCCACAGGTAGGCGAGTCGAGTTCAAGTGAGCGCGTCGTAGTTCTACGGATTTCAAAGAGGCGCGATCAAGTTCTGGAAGAGCCGACAATGTCAGGTCGAATTATACCTGTTTCAAAGAGCCTCGATAGTCCTATGTAACATAGGACGACGCCCGATCAAATTCTACCTTTCATTTACGTTTCGAGTATCTTATGACAAATTCGACGTGGATAATCCGACAATTATTTATCAATAATATGAGACATCATGTGAAAGAATTTCTATTAATCCCCTTCCAATAATTACCACGCCTGTTCGACTTTTCGTTGTTCATCGTTTTGTACAGTTTTAACGCTTATATCATTATGATTATTGAAATTTTAATCACTTCTACCTCGCCTGTAATCGTATTAACGTCAATAACACGTCTTTTATTACGACAACCGGTTTTGGAGAGCACGAGCGACGACATTTCTGTTGGCGTCTGCAGAGGATTAACAGGGATTACTCTGTGCGCAGGATATCGGCAAGAACACTCACCACCTTTCGGCCATCACGATGCCAGGAACGTGCTCGATGACCGATGCGGTCAGGATCGTCGACAGTTAGTGATGAGGAGGAGCAGGTTGTTGGCTAGCCGATGGCTCAGGTCACCAGCAACATGCCTGTTCTCAAACAGAGACCGGATCCAGGTCCTCTTCGAGGACTTCTAATCGGTGTTTTTGTTCTGCTGTTCCTACCACGGTCTCACTGCTTCGACTTGGGTGAGTCAAGTAACTTATTATACTTTTAACCCGTTTTTTCCATTTTCTTCTTTTGAATACTCGTTTAAAAATTTTCTCGTTATTTATCATTATTCACAGTTATAATGTTTTATTCATATTATAAATTTTAATATATTATTTATTATGTTATATAATAAATTTGATACGTTATTCATATTTTGAATACTCATTTTAGAATTTTCTGATTATTTATCGTTATTCATACTATATTCTACGAATGTACATTATCTTTCAAGAATTTAGGATTACACATTAATTTACAATGGTAATTAACCTGTTACCAATCTTCTTTTATGAATTCGCAATTAATGCTGCAGGGATTAGTAGCGATTTACCTTTCTTTCGGTAAATTTGAGTAATGAAAAACGTTTTGAACGTTCTTGCCCAGCTTAGAATGCACAATGCTCTAAAATTGTTGTTCGATAGTGTATATTCATGAACGACCTTTGTTGTACAATCAGGTAGAATAATTGAAAATAGATGAGACTTCAGTATCGCTTGATTAATGCTGATTACTTATGAATTTGCATAGGTCAAGGGACTTGAATCAGAATAAAATCGAAATAACTGTTGGGGCAGTCGAGTCTGTTCTTTCTTACTTTTTAATATCGACATCTCATATAATATTAACATAAATTAAACAAGTAATAACAGTATAACTCATTAATTGAACTACGTCTATTAATTTCTTACACAACTTATCCTTATTATCCTTATAGTAGAGACGCTATTTATGATTACTCGTGGAACTCTGACGACTTTAATCTCTCGCGATAATCGGGCATCTCGTGAAAGTGTCGATTAATCTACGATCTATCAAATATTCCAAAAGCACACTGCATAGAGAAACTTTTTCGTTGGTAAAACGTGGGCAACGGCGTATATTAGAACTCTCGACAAACTTGCATTACTCATCTACAATAATACAGAGTGTCCAATAAGTGTCTGCGGGCACATAACCCCATCCACTCATAAGAACGTAAAAAAGAAAACAAAATACGCGATATCACGACCAGACGAAAAGATTCCCTCATAATTCACCGGTAAGGTGAACATCGTTCACCAACAGATGTGACCACGACGGTTGTCGTTTAAAAGCGTTTCGACTGGCTACGACGAAGTAAAGTCGCGACATCATGAGCTTCCTTTGCGCACACACATATATACACACGATCTAAGCGTGCTCCTATAGCATTACAGTGGCTTGTGTTGTGTCACAGGAAACGTATACCCGGTGTCGTCTAACTCATGGTTCACGCGGGTCATTTCGCCAGATAAAGTAGAAAAAGGCGAAACGAAGGGAAAATATTGTTCCATTTGTGCGGCGACTATTCCACGAAAATGAATTTACCTTAGTTTTGTCTTTCTCCGCTGCCTTCCGCTGTAATATTGCCGGATGCTAAAGCGGAGAAAAATTATTCTGAAATTTTTTCCCCCTTTGTTCTCGCGTGTATACACACACGCCGGGGACAGCACACAGTGTGTGGCAGGACAACATGCACCGCCTCCAGGGATTCCGCACGGATTTCTCTTCCCTTGATACGATTCAAGCGAGACACACGACGAAAGAGAGAGAGCGAGAGAGGAACGGAGAGAGAGCGCAATACGTGGGCTCCGAAAGTCGGGTTGTAAAATTTAAATTTTTCTACTGTGTACCCGGAGACGCCGGCGTCGAGATGCAAACACGGCAGAGCGGAGAGTGGCACTTTGGCCACGGTAATATACAATTACGGCGGCCTGGTGCACGCGCGAACGAGATACGTAACCGAATGTGATTCTTGGATACTGTGCACAGTGTAAGCGAGAATTTTATTGATTTAGTGGATCTCCATGACGGCGGAGGAGAGAAATTAGGAAGGTCGGGGGCGAGGAAGGAATTAAACGCGTCTACCTGCACAAGCAAAAATGTAATCGTCGTGTGGGACACACGAGATAAATTTGTAAAAGGTAGGAGAAACGGTTTTCTTTTTTTTCTCTCTCTTTGCCCCGGGGCAACGTTTGCGCGTCGTTTATTCGGTAACTGCAATCTTCATATTTCTTATTTCCACGTGTGGTCTGTTGTTTTCTTCGTTTTTTTTCTGTTTCCTGTCTTTTCCTTCTATTTTGTTCTTTCTCTGCTTTTTTAAACGTCGTCTTTTGTCCCCTCTCTCTCTTTCTCTTTCTCTCGAAAGTATTACCAACGCGAAACACCCCGGTCTGTTTTCAGTGGAGAATCTGGTATTCACAGGAGCTTCGCCTCGTGTCGCACTCTTTTATTCTTATTTACGTTTACACCGCATTAATGTGGAACTAGTATACGCCACGCACATTTAGAAAGTTCAAGTTAGAAATTATACAGTACGCAGCGTCCAAGGCGTGCGGAAAATGCAATGAGACTAAACTCTTGATAACATTCCATTCGTAAACGTAATACGTCTAGTATCCTAACGCTACAGTCACTCGCTTAATCTAATTGCCATCAAGAAAGAGTAATAATGTTCTTTTATTTCCGCGGCGAAACGTAGTTGGTCGCAAGCGCCGCGGATTCTACACACTTCGCTTCCATTGTACGGCCGCAAATGAAATGTCAGCAGCACGATGAATTAACAATACTATCTAATAGCTGCTCAGACACAGACGAGCAAGCAAAACGGCATTGTGCCGATCCATTCTCTCTCTATTCGCTCTGCTTCACCGCTGTCTCTTGTTGTTTGCCGCTCAGCCGTTATATGTTTTTGTGCATATTAATTATTACCGTCGAAAGTATGCCACTCTCAGTGTTTGTCGTTCCATGCTAAATCGTTCTCTTTCTCTACCTTTTCTGTTTTTTTTTTGCACCTTCTCTTCTTGTTTTTCTTTTTCTCTCCATTACCCCGTCCCCTTCTTTTTTTCTTTAATTTGTTCACGTGCCAGATAAAGTACCTACGATCCACGAGCTACACTTTTTAATACGAAGCTCTCGAGATTATTGTATTTCAATTAGCAAGATTATTTGCATCGAAAGGCACCGGGCTAAAAAATAGTTCGTCGCCTTTTCAGGTGGCTTTAATTAACGCCGAATAGAATTCACTGGGAAAAAAGCCTGAGCGAGCCTTCCTGTTCCGGATATCGATGGGTTTCGGTATTCATGAGTCAATGGGCCGTAATACGGAGTTGGTCGATGCAAGAAAAATGGCTTCGAGGGGTGATCCTTCAAATTGCAAATTGATTCGCGTTTTTCTGCTGCACGGAAACGAGTAACCGAATGTATTTCATCGTGGCGGGACGAGGTGAGACGACGAGGCGCGTCGTGTCGAATTTATTTTATTGAATCGAACTTGGTGATTGGGGAGGGGGAGGGCGAGCTCTTTTCGTCAGCTTGTTTAATTAATCCGCCTGAACAGTGAGGAACAACGGCACCCGATTTAAGGATCGACCGAATAACGGACCTCGATTCCTGTTCTCATTCAAATAGAAACTGCAATTATGAGCGAACGCTTTAATGCTTGAAGAAATAAAAAAGAAGTAAAAAAACGATCCTGTGGATTTTTGAAGCGATCAAGGATTATCAATCGTTCGAGCAAGATACTGTTCTCTTCGTTTCGTTATCTTCGGGAGTTTTCCATGGAATGCTCAAGCATAAGCCAACGAGATCCAAATGTGTTCAAACTCGAAACGTTCTGAACGACAAGATAATTTGTTTTTTTAAAAGTGGTTTGCGAAATTCTTTCAGTATCTGTCTGTTTGTTTCTCTGTCCCCCAGTTTCTCCACCCCTCAGTCTCAGTCTCTCCGTCTCTCAGTCTCTCAGTCTCTCAATCTTTCAGTCTCTCAATCTCACCATCTCCCAGTCTCTCATTCCCTCGGTTTCTCAGTCTCTCGGTCTCTCAATCTCTCCATCCCTCAGTCTCTCAATCTCACCATCCCCCAGTCTCTCTGTCTCTCATTCCCTCAGTCTCTCAGTCTCTCATTCCCTCAGTTTCTCAGTCTCTCAGTCTCTTAATCTTTCAGTCTCTCAATCTCACCATCTCTCAGTCTCTCATTCCCTCGGTTTCTCAGTCTCTCGGTCTCTCAATCTCTCCATCCCTCAGTCTCTCAGTCTCTCCATCTCACCATCCCCCAGTCTCTCAGTCTCTCATTCCCTCAGTTTCTCAGTCTCTCAGTCTCTCCGTCTCTCCATCCCTCAGTCTCTCAGTCTCTCGATCTCTCCATCCCTCAGTCTCTCAATCTCTCATTCCCTCAGTTTCTCAGTCTCTCAGTCTCTCAGTCTCTCAGTCTCTTCATCTGTCCATTCTTCAGTCTCTCAGTCTCTCTGTCTCTCTGTCTTTGAGTTTCTCAGTCTCCTGCCTCTCGATTTCTCTATCTCTCAATTTCTCAGTCTCTCCACCTCTCCGTTTTTATCCTTGGTTCTCCTTCTCAGTTCGAACCGCGATCAAATGGAACGAATGCGATTCTCGATCGCGTAGCAATTTATTTGAGCTTTCTATTATGCACATGTTGCGTGCGAGCGTTACCTACGTCTGGAAATATCACAGTACGACGGGTTGACTTATTGCATTAGGACATGACATCGACTCTTAAAGTTCGCGAGTAATAATTCACGTCACCAGATGAAAGAAATCCCGATGTTTTCACTGGTCACAGATAGGAAGAGAATGGTATAATTTGGGCACAAAGTGAATTTCAACGACAACAGCGAGAGATTTCGGGTGCTCTTTTGTCTATCACAATTTCTGAACATTAGAGAGGGAAAAGGGAAACTTTGAATAACGATCACCGACTTTTTTGTCGGCCAATTCTTTTGTCCCAATGTAATTTACCCGAATTGGGTTGCCTTTTGTATCCTAACCTTTCTGTTCCCATACCAATTCGAATTTGAATCTTCCGATTACCTTTATTGCGTTAATCGACCTGTAAGCAACGATCATTTCGGATATTAATTTTCTGCAATGCAATTAGCGGACTGTATTATTTCGTCTGTATTTAAATAATTAAATCAGTTACGCAGTAAACCACCTAGGGAACTGTGCTTCCTATTCTCTGGCTTCTCGGCAGTTGAATTGAATAGAGACGCTCGTTGAGTGCAAATGACAGGTGCTTAGAATACTACACGCTGGTGGATCGAGCTCTTGTTCGGAATACAAGCTTCGCTCACGGTAAACAACCTCCACGAGCATATACATTAAATTGTAATCGTAAGAATAAGCAATTTACGTGTCTAACGCTATACATGTTTCTTACAGAATTATCTGTACAAATCACTGTTGTCTCAAGTTTATGTGTCTGACAGATCAACTTGTCAAATCTCATTGAACATTTCGTACAATGAATTTTGTACAATTAGATCGAGAAGTTCCATTTTTGACATTCTTCAAAAGGCGATCTTTATTTTTTGACTTCCAATTTTTTTTCTACATTATGATACTCGGTGAAAAGACGATATTTATGAGATTTCAGAGTGATTACACGAGGGAAACTCGTGGCGCATTTAAAAATTGTATATTAACAAATATTAGCTAATGTTTTTTAATAAAAATACGTTTTCATACTTATACAACAGCGTACACTAAATAATTGAGTTTCACCGTTAAAATTAGTATAAACAGCAGCTCACGAAAGATTGGTAATAAAATCAGAAAAAGCAATACCGTTTATATAGAAAAATATTATTCATTATTTCTTAATAAACGAGTATAATATTTATATACCTAAAATGAAATATTAAAATTTCACATATAAATAAGCTGGAAAGAGGAACTCTAATACCATTCTATTAAATCAAATAAAAAGTACAAACGCAAAGGCGAACAAAGAGGGTTCCCTTTGTTTAACCGCTCTGAAATTTTGTAGGCATCGTTTCTATTCCAAGTGTCATAATTTCAAGTAGTGGCAACAATAAAGAAAAATTCAAAAGAAGAATGTTGACTCTTTGTACCTAAGGAGCATGCTTTCTTATATACCGTAGATTCGTGAATCATATAGTTTAGTCTGTGTGTGTGTGTGTATGTCACGAGTTCGATAATTACAGCACGGCTCATCTCGGTAGCAGTTTGCCCCAGTAATGGATGCTGCATAAAGAGATGTGCAGCCGGGTATTCCGGGTAGTCGTACGATCGAAGTTACGCCGCCGTGCCGCGCCGCCAGGATGGCGACAGTTCTAAGGATTGAATTGCAAAGAGAACTAGGCCGTGCCTATCTGACAAAGTACAGTTTGCACGGCGTAGACGGGCGTGCATATTGGCAAGCGGCGGGAACAATGGCGAGCGTGTCGCGCGGCAAATGTTTTATTCCAGTGAGCAATTATGTCAGTGTACTTAGAGTTTCCAGCGCTCGTGCTCGCCGATGCGCCTCGCTCTCACAACTTCCCTCTCTCTGAAGTGTGTTACGCTGCGAACTTAATTTACCGCGTACACAGTCAGGCTAGTTTGATGATTTTTCCTTCGCGATTTAATTTTCCGCTCGGTATTGCTACTCTTTCTTTTTCCTCTCTACTTTGAACATTATATACGATCTTTAATAGGAAAATGTTTCTTTTCCTTTTCTTCCTTTGATTGGAGGTTCTGCTTTTGATTTAAACTTTACATCGAGAAAGTTGATTTGTAAATGAATTTCTTTATGTGCATCTGAGGGTAAATGATTGATGAAAATTGTTCTTTGCTTTTGAAGATAGTTTTTTTTTCGATTAGAAGTCTTTGGATTTATTGTTCTTTGTTAAGAGAGTCGATTTGTCGATGAATTCGTTTATGTGTTATTTGAAAGTCAATGCTTAAGAAAACTTGTACATTTCCTTTGAAGATGAAACGGTGATGGGTTAACAGGAAAGTTTCCATTCCTATTTCTTCCTTCGATTGAAACTTTCGGGATTCAAATTTGACGAATTCGTCTGCGTGTATCAGAGAGTAAGTAGTTATGGAAAACTAGGTTCGAACCGGGTCAAATTCAAATTAACGTAAAAGCAATTATTAGTTCCACGGGTGAAATTTTAAGTTAACAGAGGAACCGTTAGAGAACTGTTGGTTTATTGTTCCTAGCTGATGTTAAGCGTTTATCGAAAGGAGTTCGTTCTGATTGTGTTTTGGGAATGATTGTTGAATGTGAGGAACAGCAAACAATCTCCCTCGAAATTGTCCTAAACAGAGCTCAGTGAATGAGTCACGTACTCCTGTTAACTGCTTCGCGATATCGACTTGTATTCTAGCTAGGCACCGTTTAATCGCTCGGCTCACCGCTTCGTAAATTCAACCATTGTCGTAAACCCGGTTTTGGCCTTTGTTCTGCTGTTTTTCTAACCATCCCAGTTGCTCACCTTCAGAAAACCGTAAATATTAAACGTCAATGAAATCTCACTTCTACGAAAAAATGTGAAGAATCCATTGGGAAGAGAATTTCCGGGACGACACGCCGGGACTTTTCGCGCTACACCAACAACAGGCCGTTTCTGTATTTTTTTTTCTCGTTATGTTTCTGTAGAGCTGTGAGACTACACCACTCAGCCATCTTGCGCTGATATATTCTGCCCTTGAATGTCTGTTTTCACTCTCTCGCATATTTTCGGGTACACTCTTTCCCACTCAGTGGCACTCAGCCCGAAACACTTTTTGGAAGACATGCAACCCTCTCAACATATGCTTCACAATGCGATTTCAACTTCGTCGCTATACGTTTGGATTTGTTGTATTCACTCTGTAGCGTACGCTTTCTCTATTATGAACGTACAATAGCGCAATTCGTACTTCGCACGCCGACTTAACTTGGTGCGAATAGTTTTATTTTAAGTGGACTGTATAAATTTTGATTCATTCATCTCGAGGACTAAAGAACTTCTCTTATTACTACGGTGCATTTGTCTAACAAAAACTGTTTGTCCTTGAACGAATAATACATGAATACCTGAGGTTCGCTATGCGACACACTCCATCAAACGCAATCGTAGCAGCCATTTATATATTATAATTTCATGTATTATGCCATCGAATATACTTTAAAATAAAGTAGCGAATACTAAATTATCTTCCGTACATTTTTCTTTATTTCCATTCAAAGTTCTATCGCTCTCATTGGAAGACCCTATAGTAGACAACTCGTTGATAAAGCATTCTAGAAGATCCGTGTTTTAGACGCGGGAGATTAACGAGGACTAATGAGAATAATCATGTGTTTGTCCCTTTGGTGGTTAAGTATAGAAGTACTGTCGCAACAGCAACGCAAAAAAGGAACTGCTAGTTTGTAGAACAAGTTCGTTCGCTATTGTGTCGCACGGTGAAATTGTGATTCACTTAGAAAGACAGAGAATCAGTTCATTTCCTTTATAGAGACGACGGTATATATGCATACATATGTATACGTACAAAACAGAGAACAGCGTCGCAAAGGGGTTTGTAGAATTTAGCAAAGTAAGAAGTGGGCGCGAAGTTTCCGCGTTGTAACATCGAGTCACCAACACGAGCAGAAACTAACCGTATTACTGGTACGCATGGCAATCGCAACCGGTAGAATATCAACTCGACTTGCACAACTTGAGCGACCCACATTTTCTAACTTGAAAATTTGTTAAGTCACTTACCGAACAACAACTTTCTTCGCGGCGCTGACAGCTTATTGTTTTACGACGCTATAGACCCTTGTATTCAAAGGAGATCGATATTACGAGATATACGTTTATTACGGAGGTACACGAGCGCGGCTTTTATTACCAGATATTTGCATATTAAAAGTGTAGCAAAAAGCTCGATAGTTGAATACTTGCGTTTTTTCTTTCTCTCTTTTTTTTTCTTTTGTTTCATTTGAGGAAATGAGGTTTAAAGATCGCGAGTTTAGATTTAGAAGCTTGTAGATGAAATTGTAGGGGTTTATATGCTGGACTGGTGAGATTAGAGTTTCACAAAGTTAAGACTTGCGAGTGCCGACTTTCATAACTTCAGATTTCGAAGATGTAGCATTTTCTAACTTTAACTTTGCGAATGGTAGTTTCCACGATATTTACGATCTTCGGCCTTTCGATTATCGAATCTCGCGAGTTTTAACTTTTGAATACTGACTATCGTTAATTTAGGCACACAGATTTTAATTCAGACAAATGCTGACTTGCGAACGCTGACTTTTAGAAATTCTGTAGTTACAAATATTAACTTCCATAACTATAACATTGCAAATAATGGCTCGTAATATCGTAGAACATTGACACTCACAAATCTACCATTGCAAATATCTACTCTACCAGATTTTAACTTATGAATATTGCCTTCTACGATTCTGTATTTGCAAATATTGACTTCTACAATCTTCATTCTACGAAAGACGATTCCTATATAATCTTAAAACTCACAGATATTCATTTTCCGATTTACAAATATCGATTCTATCTAAGAGAAAAATTAATTTTCACCACCTTTATCAGTTTTAAAGAAAACTTTTTGAAACGTAATCACCTCTCATTATCTTAATTCTTTCTTCCTCTGAATTAAACTAGTTCGATATACCAAGCTCATAGCCTTAGGGTATTCCAGATCAAGACGATGAAGTATCACTTTGTACAAAGGTATCGACGCGACCTAACGAACGAAGTTTGTTTTATAATGGGCGCCGTCAGTAACTTGGGGGCAGTTATAAACACAGGCGAAGTTTTGTTCTCTATAATGCCACTTCGCGGAGAGCCATGGCTGGCTAGGTGAGTCTCTCTACCTTGTTCCTCGGGACGCTAGCTAATCCCACGTCCGCTGCATTCTGCAGTTTTGAAACTTTCGAGCGTAACTGCAATGTCGCGGCTTAAGTGTACTGGTATACGGCATAGGCTGTATCGTGTTTCATACTATGTCACTATGGATTGGACGATTTATGATAGTTGGTTACCAGCATGGTTATGCAGTCGCTCGCGAAACCAAACCATTCTATTGCACAAATCTCGCCTGATCCCTTTGCCGATATTTTAATCGTTACACTCGCTATAGTGAGTGACTTTACGACAAATGAACTTTGCTGAATTGTTCATTTTATGAGTCTACCAACGTTCACCAACGAAGTTAATTTTACGAACTGATTATAGATCGACTGAATTGTAAATGAATGCAAAAAATACTTCATTAGCCTCTACATCTTTTTCTCATGATCGTGAAATAATGTCACCTTTCTTGTTCTCCGAGTTATTTTAATTATAATAATAAACTGTGTGTACGAATGTAGCTTCAGTGTTAGGCGACAAAGTAAGGACCTTCTATAGAAAATTGTTAATAACGCGAGAAGATGAAGATAAAGATAGAATGTCTCAGGATAGATAACGAAACTTGTAGAGAGAAGTAGCTAGAGAGGGAAGGTCGCATCGAAAGGTCTGGAAAATTAAGAGAAGGTCGAGAGAAAGTAGAAATTTCATATTCAGTTTTGTATAAATCCAATCGAGTGTAGGTAAAACCTTGAGACTGCTAAAGTTGAAAATAGATGGAGAAATCGAAAGGAAGAGTGAATGATAGAGAGTTAAACAGGTGCAGAGAAGTAGGAAAAAAAAAGAAAATGATGTACAATTTATCAGTACCGTACTGCAAACACTATAAATCAATAAAAAAAAATATAACGTTACTCGAAACACGAAATTAGTACGTGTGCACGATATTTCTGACTCTTTACGGCCGTGTGCCATTTTTCTTAGTATTTTCGTTTCTTTTGTTTGGTCATCGCTGGAACAACGGCACACTTTTACGACGGGGAGTGGGTACGAGGAGGAAAGTTCGATTGTAGAGCTCGCCACCGAGCGTCTATTGGGTTCCCTTGTGTGTACACCGGGAAAACGAAGTCACGTGCCAGTGACGACTTCTGTTCCCGAGGATTTCACCGGAAAATTTTCACGCGACCGTAACCTAACCCGTAGAGCACAGGAATTTTCCCTCTCTGTATATTTTGCGGTAACGTCACAGTTCCCACCTCATCCTCGCCCTTTCTCTGTATTCCAAATAAATTTGAAATTTTAATGCCTCCTGTAAAGCACGGGAATGTTGCGGGAAACGAAATTTCCGTGAACGATCTATTTGAAATCAATGGGACGATTGAGAACTGTTTGTTCGTCATCAGTCAAGTTTTAATTGCCCGGCTTAAATATCGAAATAACACGCTGTGAAACAAATGGGGGAATAAACCTGTGTTACGCGTACACGATTTCATAGAAATATATATATGTATATATTTTCCTCGTGGTTATTTGACGAACTCAAACTTACGCGGTGTTTCCACCGTTGAAAATTTCCTCTTTTTCCATTCATTAACGTTTCATTTTCACGCGACTAATCTAACACATCTCTCTTTCTCTCTGTTACTCTCTGCATTTCTCTCATTCACTCACTCACTCACTTGCACTCTCTCATTCTCTCTTCCTCTCTCTCTCTCTCTCTCTCTCTCTCTCTTTCTCTCTCGCTGCCTCTATGCTCAATTTGAAGCTGGGAGTTAACAAAGCGCAGATAGATATTGAGTTCCTGCCTCTAATGCCCGCTTCGAATCCTTTCAGGACAATGTACCGCGGCGCTGGGCATGGAGAATGGCGAAATCCCCGATGAAGACATATCGGCCAGTTCTATGTACGATCCCAGTCTTGGCCCGAAACATGCCAGGTAAGTGAACAATGATATCGCGAAATGCTCGGCTGCAGTCTGGCAAGTCGGCCATTTTGGTACTCCGGACATCTATAGTTTCTAGTTTTGTACGATCTGTACGAGTTGTTTGGTTGATTGCGCTTAATTGAATTGTTCTGCGTGAATCGATACGAAATCTTACCTCGTACATTGTAACTTCTGTACGAAACAAATAGAAAACAACCTCGCCACATTTCCTACTCTCGTTTCACGAATAATTGAACCAACGTTTTTCTTCGTTCGTTACAATAATCGCGGGTTTTAAAGAACCGAAATGTAAGAAAGTTTCGAACGAGATACGAGAAACTTCTACAATTATCCTCGCGCAATCTTCTCTTAATTTCCGACTGCTAAAGAGACACACCGGGTATATTGGTTAGCCGAAAGTTGGGTAAAGTGTATGTTGAACATCGGCCAACATCGGAAACCGCTTAGTTTAATCAGCTTTGTTCAACTTCTGCCCTCCTCTCTCTTCCATTTTGTTTCTTTCACGAATAATTAACCAACGATTTTTCGCCATCGTTTTAATATATTCCGTCTAAACGTACAGAAAATTTACATACAGATATTTCGCAATGTTCAACGATAACGCTTGTTATAAAAACATCGGAACAGAAAACGGTGGGAGAGTGCACGTGAACTCGTGACGATCGTTTCCACCCGTTAGTGGAAATAAATCTGTCCCGTTAGGATGGTTAAGCTCGATAATTCGACGTTCGCGGCTCGCGGCTTCGGCTAAAGCCTTCTCTAATCGCGTCGAAATTCTTTCTGTCTCGCATTCCGCGTCGCGTGACGTCCCGCGCGAACGCTTTAAACGACGCAGCTGCCGGCCGGTATTTAGCGAGTCCACGATGTGGTTCAGTTTATTTCTTGTTACAAGAGGCGAGATTAAAATCTCCAGGCTGCCCGGGGGCAACCTAGAACGTCCTGTAGCTATACCTTGCTTCTCTCGCATTAAAATTTTAAATAGCACACGGCCTGGAAAGCACGCTTATAAAATTCTGTTATCGAGAAGTTAGAACGTGTATCAGATACGAGGAGGAGGTGGGTAGGAGTGATATTAGCGAGTAAAAACGAGGCTTGTAAAACTGTTAATATCGAATTAATCGTTCGTTGTACGATAAAACTATGAGAACGAGAAGAATGGAGCAACGAAGTATGAAAGAAAAGATAGCTGAACGAAAGAATGGATCGTTTTCTTTTCTTCTCTGTTCCTTTTTCTTTTTTATTTATTTTTTTACCTTCTTCATTTCTTTAGGAAAGACGAGGAATGTTCCGCGAGTTAACTTGGACTTAGAAAGAAAAATCGCGAGGGCAGATTAACCTTGATACACTCGGATCTCCGAGTGTCTATCGTTTGTCAAAAAGAGGAATAGTCTTCCTGACATTTTTACTAGCGATATTACGGTCTTGATTCGCTGCGAGTGCCGGACGGCTGACAGCCGAATCGATTTGGCACATTTACGAACCGAGGCAATTTATGAGGGTCGCTCGTAACGCGCCACGCGGAAATCACCGACCGGTGTCTGTTAATAATGCGTTTCGATGTTCCTGTTCCGTGATATCGAGAATAATGTCAAAAGGATACGCTTCTCTGTCCCCCATTTTTCTTTCTCTTTTTTGTTTCTCACTATTTACAGTTTAATTTCGAAAACACATCGACGCCCTCAAACGTTCAAATTTCCTTCTGAAAATTAACCCTTTGAACGCGAATTGAATTCGTCCATCGAGTACTGTACGAAAAAGATTTTATTAAATTGTATCGTCACAACGACACCCCTTTTTCCATATCTTCGTTTCATAAAATCGCGTGAAATAAAATTGGACTGTTTCAAACGCACTTCATACTAACTACGCTACCATGTATAAGTATTTGGACATCTTGGCATTATTGGAAATGCACGAAATATTTATACAAAATAACGACCCCGAGCATGGTGAAAAAGCATATCAGAATTAAAGGACAATAGTGTATTTAAAATAGTACAATAGCCGCCACAATCATTGATTTCAACCTGATCGAGTTATTACTGGACGAAATGGACGCTGAATTAAACAATTCAAAATCAGGAAAAGCAGTTTTCGACCTATTTACTTGAAAAGAAATTTAGGTCGATACGTTGAAAAAATTCATTGCCAGACAACTTAGTAAAAAACACATAGATAAACCCAATATTCAATAATTTTCATTACTTTGTTAATAATTTTTTTAGAATATAACACATCTTAGATCTTCTACACCTCAATGACGTTAGTTGTTCTTAATTATAATCAGAAATATCGCAATATGAGGAAGATACAGAAAGCTTTCAATTAGATCGCATCGAGTTTCCAAATACTTAACGCACGATAGTGTACGTCAAACGCATATTCGCCGATAGTCCATGCCAATAGGATTTATCATTGGCTCATTGTTATCCTCACGCCTATAGAACTCAAAGGGTTTAATCACTTCGAATTCCAATAACACGCCGTTTCATTCCGATCAAACTGTGGACAATTGTCCCAGCAAAATGCATTAATCAATTAGGTAAGTCAAAGAAAACGACTGTATTCGGATTTCGGGATTTGCACACGGACACACCAAAGCTTATTTCCTGTGAGTTTGCTCGTTCGTGTGTTACACATACACACACGTAACTGGTGTTCGATGTAACGGACGATAGAATCAAGGGAACGAGAGTGGGTGTCGGCGTTGGGACGAAGGGCGGCGTACCAGGCGGGGTGAACTCGACCCCTACAAATTACCTCCAATTTCGTGTAAATTCCTCGTTCCTGCGTCAGCATAATACCTGTATTAGGACGGCCAGCTCCAGCTCTTAGGCGGCAATAAATCTGTATTAGGGCGAGGCGTTGCTCCTCTTAGTAAAAGGGGTACAACGCCCCAAGGCTTCGCTAATTTTTCACCACCACGTTTCGTTCACGTTGCTGCTTGTAAGGATCTCTTCCTGAGATTCGGTTGCTTTACAGAACGAGAGCGAGAGAGAGAGAGAGAGAGAGAGATCGGTTCTAATCTCTCGTTCCCGTTTCAAGTTCCAGTTGTGACTTCATGGGACGAATTGGTTGTTAGTGGCCGCTAATTAGACCGCAAACGTGGCGTTCTAATTCGCTGCTAATTGTGGGACGTTCGCGTTAATCTTCGTACGGAATTCCTTGAATTAAGATTCAATTCGGGTTTTCGAATTTATTGTCTGCGAAGGAGCGAACCAGAGAGAGAGAGAGATAGAGAGAGGAGAGAGAGAGAGAGGTGTTGAATCGTAATTTCGTTATGAAGGTTTTCATCGAGATTGTGGGGGATGAAAATTTGAAATTCGACGTGACACGAAATCCTTTGGCAGAAGGGTTCGGTGACTTTGCATATGTACGTCTATCGCGATGCATGTGTGTTATCTCGCCGAGATTGCTGATAAACCTGAACGTGCCACGCTAACGTACGATTATAATTATAGATGGAAGATACATTTCCATTAAAGCGTTCAGTCGTGTATTAAAGCCTGCTTGGTTGGAGATGGATACGGTGTTGCGACATGAGTTAATTTGTGAGCACGAATCAGTTTTTCATGTCGAATATATTGGTTCATTCGTAATGGAACCTCGTTTAGATTACTAGGTTACTCTTTTATGTTGGTTATTTCGTAATGGAATTCGATACTATTTTAGAAAAACCTTCGATTTATCAGTTTTAATGGAGCGGAGCGATATTAAGTTCTTACTGACAGATCAGTAAATGAAGTATTTTATTTTCGATGGTATTAGGACTTAGATAATAGTAAAATATACCACTTTTTTGTTTTTAACATATATGTACATAGACAATTTGACTATAGTGTGACAGCTTAATTTACTACTGAAAATTCAAATTTTATCTTGGCAATTTGCGGAATATGAATCCAATAGGAAACCTATGGAAAATTGTTAATGCACCCAATGGGATCAGAAATGATAACTGATAAACAGCAACTGATGGAGAAATTTGTATCAGTATGGCTTCACGACGCAGGAATAAAAAAAGACTATGGAAAACATAGAGACGTGTATAAGGAATCATTTTAATTATTTTTAACAATTTGTAGAGATTTAAAAATGTTTGTTATATTTCATTGAAAAACATAACAATACTTTTCGTAATAAAAATAAGACTTTCAATTCTATACTTCGCCATACTTCAAATAAATGATGCATAATTTCTAAGTGATCGTAATTTGAATTAGGAATTAAAAAAAATATATAATAATCGTATCGCGATCTGTAAATAGCATAACTTTCTGATGTTTCTCGCAGAAACCTGTACAATATTATTATTACCATTTATACTTAGAGTTTTTCCTTTAGGTTAATTCTTCGAATTAATTAGAAAGTTAATCAGAAAATTGGGCATATTTTGTTGCATTCAGACATGCGAACTATACAGAAAATTTTCAAAAGTTACAGTTCTCCCTAATTTTTTGGGGTTGCATTTAGACAGTGCTGCTTTAAGTTTCTGCTTGTTACTAGTTACCTGGAGAAGTTCTTACAAACAACGACAATATCTGATGTCTTTCGTTTCACATTTACCACTCATGTTTAAAACTTCCTCTCTATTTCACGAGTTGCAAACAACGAAATTCAACAAACGTCATCGTTTGTCAAAGCATGCCGGGAATCAGCAAAAGTAATCTGCTCAATTTCTCGAAGGGACAGCAACGCGAAGCGGGACGGCGCAATTTTTGCGAGAGGTTCGTGTCTGAAACTTTAAGCAGCCGGTGCCGGGCGCAAACCTGGCTTTTGTCTTCCGTAACAAACAATGTCGCGTTTCGTTCGAGCGTTACAACTCTGACCTATATATCGAGCTTTGTGCGGGGCGTTCTCGATTTTCCAGCGTGAAATATGCAGTACAATTCCATCGTATTGTTACCGCACAAAGGTACGGGAAGCTTGGAAGCGACGGTTTTGTAATCGGCTAAAAAAATGTTTATCGAAAGGACGCGCGAGAAAGAAGCGTGTTTGTCGTCCACTCGGCGTGTAAACCATTCTATACCAGCTTTTTTCTCTTTTCTTTTTTTTTTTTTGTTTACGGGCGTACGTATTCAACAACGACGCGACGTATCACGGAATTTCCTGCTGTCGTCGATGGAAACGCCACCGTCTGAAATTGATTCGAACTTTGTGCGCCTTAATCTCGAAAGTTTCACAGGCACTCGTCGACACTCAGAGACGATGTTTGCCCTCGCAAAACTGCTCGTGATCTCGCTGTTTGTTCGTTATCGGAGCAATGGGAGCGTGACAATGACTTTTGCTTTCAGAATCTTCGAACTCCACACGTTTATATTGCGAACTGCGGAACTGTAATTACTTCCATTCAGTGTAATCAAATTTTTGGATAAATAGAGTGACATGTCCTACGTGAAACACACAACAGGTAGAAAATTTATTCAATTTAGACATTTTAATCCTTTGCGAACGTATATATGCGTTCCTCAAATTCGAATATTCAGATTGTATACAATTTATTCTTAAATTAATTCGTTTTTAAAATATTGAATTTTTTAAATAAATGCATGTCAAGGAAAACAATATTTAAATTAATTTAACGCAAATGAAGGATTAAAACGGTGACGTAGTCATGTGTTGTACAGTCAATCAGTATTGCGTATACGCGGAAAAATATTTCGTCCGCATAGAGCGCTTCACTTTGAAGTACTCCGCGTTCAAAGGGTTAATAAATTTACATCTCTCTACCAATGAAGAAAGTCTAGATTATTATACAGATAACATTGATCACTGAGTCTTTTCAGCGATGGTGGAATAGCACACCAGTGACTGAATTTTTAAAACGCACTTCAAAGCTTTTCAGTAAATTTATTAACCCCTTGCTTTGGGATTTTGTATTCATTACGTATATTAACCTCAGCTATTCGCTATTATAATACAGCGTTAAATAAGAAATCAGTTTCTGAACAAGAAAATATAAATTTAACAGGCAGCTAATTCTTCTTTAGTCACACGTTGACCATAATCTCTACTATGAATGTGACTCGTTATAAGTCAAGAAACAAAGCAAAACAGAAATTACAAATGCCACGAGAAAGGGATATTTACCCTTAACGCGTTCAAGACAAAAGTTCACCTTCCCCAAAGGAAAAAAGGAATCCATTCAAAATTCTTTCATAGCACGTCCGAAATGGTCATTCCGGTAGAATTGCGGAAAGCAAACCCATAGAACGTTACACAATGATCCTAACAGGCTTCCATTCGCTAGGACACTCGTTCATTGGCAAAAAGCGAAGATCGATAAATGGTCCGCGAGAGTGGATAGGCCTCTGTACGGCGCCAGGGAAAAAAGTTTTCGTTTCCTCGAGCGAGTTGTGTGGCTATTCGTATCGTTTTAGAGCTGGCACGAAAAGGGGAAACTCCCAGCTAGAGGTAGCGAAGCTTTGAGTAGAAGCCAAGTGTGGGAGAAAGACGTGGCTAAAAGACAGCAATAATGGGGGAATGAGGGAAAAGAAGAACAAGAATACTGTCAGGTATAGGCTGAGAAACGAGTAGGATAGAAAAAAAAAGGGAAAGAGAAAAGGAGGGTTGGTAGCTTTGGTGCATGACAGGCCAAAATCTTGGACGAAGGAAGCACGAAGGGTGAAAAGACGGAATCACGCAGACATAAAACGGTCCTATGGCGTTACGTACGCTTTCAGCGGTCGAGCTGAACGAAAAATGGTGGCCATATTCTCCCAAACCTTCCAGTCCTGGCTATCTTCCACTTTGTTACGATTCGAAAACCCTACTCGCTCTCTGGTCCCTCTCTCGTTCCTGTGATTTATGAACCGACAGCTACACCCCATGAAACCTTTCGATCTACCTCTACGACACTCTATGTCCCCGTTGCCTGTTGTATTCTTTTTTTTCTCTTTTTTATTTTCTTTTTTCCTCTCCCCCTTTACGTTTCGTATCTTCAGGTACGTAACGTGGTCCCGTGTGGCACGACGAGACCTCGGTACGTCATATTATACCTGAAGGAACCATTGTCGTGGTCGTCTTTCCCAGTAGGTACTTACTCTCCCCATATTTTGGCTCGCGTGACAACGTAACTTGGTCGTATAAATCTTGGCCAGCCAACGTTGGACTAGGCTATTGTATCGCTGTAAACCACCATTTTCCCTTGCTTCGAATTCAGGCAACGTCTAGAGGCTGACCAGGAAGGTTCGTTCGTTCTCCAACAGGATTTCTCGGGCCAAGATCGGCGAATTGTTTCGATAAAACGGAATTTACGTGGCGGATGTGTGAAACGCGTTCGACCAGCGGCAATGGCGATCCATTCGTGGTCGTTGAACGCGATTTAAAGGGTAGATCGGCAGAGAGATTCTGGAAGTGGTGCTTGGAAAAGAGATTCGCCGAAGTGTGTATGGGTATCGACGGTACCTAGGTGGTGACCGTAAGAGTAACTCGTAATGATCGACGATAACACAAAAGCTCGAAAGAATGGGAAATTTATATGAAACATACGTTATTTTTCTAAAAAAAAAAAAAAAAAGGAGACACTCTTTACTCTTTAACGAACACTTTCGCGATTGTAACCGAGCATTTAACTTTACGACTTTAACGGAGAGAGAGATTCGGTCGTCACTTACAGTAATGCTTTGGTTTACGATCGAATCGTAAAATTTTAATTCCACCATGCAACACTGTCCCGATGATTCTTTAACGCGGCTTTTAAAAGTATCTCGAAATTTGAAATTTACTACCTTAAGTGAAACCTTCTTCATTGAGAGATTTGCTAACAGTGAATCCAGGCGACACTTGGTAGAATTAGGTTGAAGTTTTTCTTAATAAATTCTATCTCTCTGTTGCAACGATAAGGTGTCTATCTGATGAAATGATCCTGTAACTTCGACCGGATCTTTCTTAGCCACGCGTAACAGCGTCTTTACACCTGATAGAGCATCTTATAGTCTTGTGAAAATAGACCGTCCGGAGCTCTATATCACATCGATCAATCGGTAACTATTAAACCCCGGTCGGCCCTTAAAAATCCTTTATCCATAAAAGCTACCGCTTTCACCCGGTTTATCCCAGCCAGAAGCCTCTTTGTTTCCCTCCAGCGCTCTCTCTGCATCCAGGCTGACTGGTTTCATCCCGACAAGAGAGAAAGAGTGAGCTCTCTTTATTCAGCCTGATTCGCTTCGAAGACTCGATGAAATTCTTATCGTAATTGCAACCCTCGACACGAATCGGGGTTACCACGTTCAACGATACTCGTCGATCGGACCGTGGAAAATTGCATATAATTGTACATTATTTCCTCTTCGTTTGGAAATTAACCTGGGAACGATTCAGTATGTATGTCGAGATTCGGAGTTGAATTTATCGATGAGTATCTTCGATGGTTCAGCTTTTGTTTCTTTGACAGAGTCTTGTTTCATTCGATGCTCGAATCTAGGTGTTCCTTGCTTTCTTTTCCCCTTTTTTCGAGGCACACGGAACCGTTCTTTTGCACAGAATGATTCATTCCGAAGAGGCGGTAAAGAGCCGCCGTTTCAACCGCGATAACATCCAGCCGCGCTTTAAACGCGACATTTTGCCTTCGTTAAATTAACATAGTCGTTAAGATGTAACTAGGTCACCGACCGCCCGGAGGTATCACGCTTACGTGATAAGTCAGTTTGCGCTTTTTGCGGGAGCAATAGGGACGCCTTGTGTCGAATTTGCGTTCTCGCGATCTTCTGCGTGCTCGCGGAAAACCACGATGAATCGCGATTGATGATTTTTCGTTTGTTCATACAGGTGTAGTAGTGTGTGAAAGAAAGTGAAAGTGACTCTCTTTTGTGACTCATTGTGTTTTTTCTTTTTTTCTTTCTTTGGAAAATTAACGGTATTTGAAAGAAAATTTTTTTTTCATCTTCGTCGTTAGTTTGTTAGTTCGATAATATCAGAAAAGAAAAGAGAGTCGTCGATGTGCTCGTCGGAATTCATATATGAGTTCATGGACGTAAAAGGGTTAAACAGATTCGGCAGAATCTCGTTTGAAATTTAATAAAACCCAATCCCCCGAACAGATCAGAAAATATTTCCCGGGTCTACGAGATTATTTCACGGAGAATTTCATTTCGTCCAACCAACACTCCGGAAAATTGTTCGGAACACTTGAAATCATCGAGGCACAAGAAGGACACTACACACGATCCATATTCATGCGACAGTCTTTGCCCACATTTCGATCCAGTTTCACAGGCCTCAAATATTGACGTACACCTGGACAACAGCTAACGCTATCGACACGAACTTCGATTTCGTCGCATGGGAACTTTCCCGGTTCCTTTTTTCAATGGAAAATTCATCGACGACGTCCTTCGCACTTTAGCCATCTTCCGCCCTCGTCTGATGGTATCTGGATCCATTTAAACTCGATTGTTAAGAGAAAAAACATCTTTTTATAGCGTTAAGCAAATAATAAACAGAAATAAAAGAAAAAGATTAGAAAATATAGAAAAATCGCTTGAAATGTGCATCGGAAGATAGCTAACTTGGGTCAAAACAGACCCAGATATACTCTCTCGTATCGTCCATTGTTCAAGTGTTAATAATCGTATGAAGATAGATTTATCTATCGACTAAGATCACCCATTTCGTCAGTTTCCTAAATCAGAATTGAAAATTACAGGAACTGAGAAGAAAAATTTCGTATCGATGAAAAAGACGGGATTTCACACCGCCCAACGGGTTAGCAACTTTACGATCACCCTGTGCATAAAGTTCGTACAATGCTCTGCTAGTACGCCCATGTGCTTTTAGTTTTATTTAAGGTCAGTGTCGTCCATTGACGACGACTGGACTGTTATTGAATATCGATACTTATCGTAAATCGCGACCGGCCGATGTCCGCGTTCTCTCTATGAGATTCTTTCGCGATTGATAAAAGGAAATCGACCATTCAATCATTCACGGGAAACTTTTGTGCAAGTGTAATAACGATCGAACGAACTGTTACGCGAATACGGAAAATTGAAAATATCAAATATATAGTTCGAACGATATAGAAAATACAGGAGGGAAATTTTTGGCCGTGATAACGAATATCAATCGAGAAACCAGCGTAATGAGACGAGTGCTTCTTTGTTAAAATAGGAACAATACGGAACAACGAGTGTTCGTGGACGTTACAAAGAGATTGCAAATATCGTATACGCGAAATGCAATTCGAGAAATTGGTTCACGCGTTACTACGTGTTTTGCATGGCGATTGTTTCGCACACGGATTGGCGGTTATGTTATTTCACATTTCTGTTGTTTTAATAATTTTCCGTTTCGCGAGATTACATGTGTCGCAGATATTGAGACTATTTTCTCGTTAATGAGTTTGCTGTCATCATATCTGAATACGATTTTAATTTAATATTTTAATACGAAATTGCGTATTCTGACGCTTTTATTAAACGAGAAAGTTATATACGTACATATATACATATGTATAATAAGATTTGTTTAGCTATTTCGTAACCTAAAATATTTAACCGTAGGTTTTCCATTGCAACATCTGAATTCTTTAAAAGTGGTGGTGGTGAATTGTGAAATACATAAAAGATATCTAAATCGAATCGCATCGATCTCTTTATTATTATTTAATGCAGTAGATGATACAAAAATGTAGTATGAAATTGATTTTTATAATTAATAATAGTCTGAAAAAAATCATTGATACTAATGATGCTTATTAAATGTAATTATGAGTTTTAGACAGGCGGATTTTTAACAATACCATATGAAAAGTAGAAATTTGATAGAAAATCGTTTCACTATAATTTGGATATTTTATATATATATTATTATATATTACGTGTATTCTGTACAATTTCGCACCTTCAGATTTCCTACATAATACATAAAAAATCCGCAGTTCTAGTAATTATTAAATTCGTAAAAATTCCTAATTCTTAATCTCCCAAAAATCTAGTAATTATTATTTCTCGAAAATGGTACTATTACCCAGGCATAGAAATATGAAATTAATCTAAAGAATAACACCCTTTCAACAATCCACCCTACTTTTAATTTACAGTCCGCAAAATCAAGTAACCCGCGTTAACAAAACTCGAAAGCAGACAATTCACAGGAATGCGAATACAGTTTGACGAGGAGGCGAACGGAAGTAGTTGGGGTTGGGTAGAAATGACACGGTCGCTCTGTGTGATATTTTCTGATTTAAAGTAACGAGCGAAAACCGTATCAGGGTATCGAATTTCCATGAAGAAGTTCACCAGTCGATCTGCCTCGGGCCGGCATTATTCCGCGGCGCGGAGGAGGACGCGCCCGATAACGAAAATCTATTTCACCGCTTCCGTGTTCCGCGCGGAAAGTGTGAACCAGGGTGTCTCCGCCTCTTATATGGCCGCGTACGTGTCCCAATGTTGCTCGCGCTAGCAACACACGCCTACCTTACGATTTTCACTCCCGATGAATCGAACCCGTCGTCGTCGTCTCTGTATCGAACGTTACCCAACGCGTTTCTCTTTATTCCACTTCCTGTTCCTTCCAACGAGACCGGTGAGACGAAATTCTCGTTAACGATAACGCGGAATTCTATTTGCAATCATCTATGACGGCGGCGCGTCTACCTTATCGAGTTCGAATCAGTAGCTTTCTTCCACGAGTTTCTCACCCTGGAGATCCGTCCATTTTCCTTCCACTCGTGTACATACATATATTCCCGCGAGCATCTTCTTCACCAGCATCCCACCACGGTGCACATCGTTGTTCGCCGATCGTAAATTCACGTGTACGCCGAAATCGAATTTAAAGCGATCCAATTTTATCTTGGATTTCGTTTCAGGCCGGCAAACCCACCGGTGAATCGAAATCAACGTTTACGAGGCGCGATGGTAAGCTAGTAAAACCGTTATCGTTCCGCTTTTCCGACGATTAGGATTTCTTCACGAAACTCGGAAGTTTGGGAAACAGCAAGAAGATACGACATTTGTTCTGTGTTTCTGTTGGATAAAGGACGAGCTTATCTTGTACAGAGCAAGTAGTTTTTCGTTTTTAAATACTCTTTTAACTGTCTGTAAAGTGGAAATTGCGCATGTGTATTGAATTGGTTAAAATGTTTCCGAAGTTTTTAATATGTAAATAAAAAGTGAGCTTTTTAATGGAAGGAAATATCGGTATTCAGTCATTTATTGTCCATTTTGAATTATAAACCGTTTCCCTCTTTTAAATTTCCACTGATCGTTTCCCCTGTTTCCAAAAGAATTCTTGATTCTCAAGTTCATAGGTAAGATCCTTTAATGTAGATGGAACGCAAGCAACCGTTGCTGGCGTGTGCTGACGCGAGAAAGAATCTCGTTTGACGTCGTTACTGACCTAGCACGGCCATTTCCTCCTCTTGTCCCTCTGTCTCTCTTCAGGAAAACTTTGTTCACCGGGATTGAATTTAGGCTTTGCGCGATAGCGGGAAGTTTAAGTCGGTACAACGAGCCTGAAGTTGTTCCAGCAAGTTGTCGTCTCATAAAAGGAGAATCACGTATCTCGACGTACGAGCGATGGCGACGAAAGAGTTTCCGGTCGAGTCCCGGGGATGACTTTTGCGGATTGTCGTTTCTGATATATGACGAACCGAAACTTTGTCCCCCTGTTTTAGTTTAGAGAAGCTTTCATTATGCACGTGTGCCATGGAGAGCTTTGTGCCACGGTAATTTCACTTCGCAAACACTGGTAAATCTCGCATGGAATATTCGATGCGTCCTAGACGGCTGAATTTCATTTTTCTTTAATGAGCTTCGCTACTCTCCGAGTTGTAAATGTACCCAGACCTGTTTGCATACTTGAAACAACGAAGGATGGTCCCAATAGAGCATTAATTATGTTGGCAAAATTTCGAAAATTTGTTAACAATAAAATTTTTATTTAAAGGTTTCTTTCTTAAATCTTTCCATACAAAAAATTAGGATTCTAGAGTTTCAAATACACATAATGATACAAATATCGAATTCTTTGCCAATTTTCTTTTAATATCAAGCCCGTGAAATATTTTTGACTAATTTAAAATTGTTAGCTCCTTTTTCCGGAATTTCATGGAACATACAGTGATTCGAAACTTTTGTTTAGTACACGTCGATGGTTAAACGTAACCTTAGGTTCCAACGCATCCGAAAAGTTTGCCTCAGTACTCGTAGCATGATCACACGGTCTCATCGTTTGCTGAACTATTCAGTAGTTTCGAAGTTACTCGTATAATACGAGCACCCGCTAACGATATTACTACTTTAAACATACAGCAACTTTTTCATTTATGAAATTTGCTTTCGTCGCAACAATCCACCGAGAGTACCGTGCTCACATACTTAAAACCTTCAACTCTCGAAACGTACATACATCGAGCTCGCGGAAAAGTTACGTTTGCCTGTCACGATCTTTGCTGCAGCAAATCTAAAATGGCAAAGGTGTTTCACGGACGAGGAACACTATTTCGAATCGTGAAATTCATGCGAACTACCGAAAAAAATACAATTTACCCTTTCATTTTCCACGCGGAACGTTCACCATTGTCGTCGCTCGAGCCTCTTTTTTCAGTCTCGTTCCTTCTTTTTTCTTCTCTTTTTTCCACGTATCGATGTTTCACTCCCCCTTCGGCGCCCTTTGTCGTCGGGAGAAAAATCCTACGGGAAAACGAAATCCTCAGTAACGAACGCCGATCGAAGCTTTATAACCGATATCGAGCTGCCTGGATCACGCTGCGCTCCAAAGTATAAGTTTGTAACGACGAGTTCCATCGGTGTACTAGTTCGAAACGAAATTAATGGAAAAAAAAGGGAAGAGAAAGATGGGACAACATAGGTGGAGACAGAAGTGCTTAACAGTGCCCATGAGATAGATACTGGTGGAGGAACAGTCGGTTGACAAAGTCAACGACAGTATTTCGCCAACTGTTCACCGTTGAAATATGCCCGGCTGTGCAGTTTTAATCGGTGTTTCACGAATTTTCACCGAAAAGTTTCTACATTTCCCCCGGATACGTTCCGTGAACCTTTTGTTTTGCCGGCACTTCTACATCTACGTGAAACTGTAATAACCGAAGCATCAATTAAACTGCGATTATTCAAACGTGGCCGAGCTGAGAGTGTGAAAAGTTTCCTTCAAATTTATTTAAATCGGTCGCGATAAATTACGAGCACGTTTGCTCTACCACGTCGCCTGTCTCGCCCTCTCATTGTTCATATTCGCGGGGACATTTTCATTATCGTACATGCTGGTGTGTCGTCGCGTGTATACTTCATCATCCGTTGGTTTAAAGTGATCGTGGATTTAAGGATTTCGTTTATCAGCTTCGCTTGTCGAGTTTGTTTTCCAACGTGGCTCTTGTAAGAACGTTTACGAACAGACTGAATAGATCGGTTATTACGCTTTAAAGATTTTACTGCGTTGGTGTAATCGAGCCGGTTGCAAAGTGAAGTTAATATCGCAAGAGTTGAGTTTGAAGAGAAGTTCACGATGTGATAAGTTAAAATTGTATTAAATCGAGCGAGTCCGAAAGTTCCGAGCGTATTGAACGCGACATAGTAGTAGTTCGAAGGAAGATATCATAGCTTACTGTAAACGCAATTTTGTTTTTTCCAGATGTTCGTTCAGCGTTGCGTGATGTTTCCTTTTGCACGAAAGATTAGCTGTTATGCTGATCGTTGTTCGCAATACTGAATTCAAGTGTGTCAGTGGCACAATGAAATTTGATCGTTCTCGTTGATAATGTAAATGAATTGGAAAACAATGTAATAGGCACAATTAGATGTAACCTAGAATGTTTGATATCTGAGGTTTATAGGGTGATATAACATATTTGACTCGTTCGGAAAAAATAAAGCTACCTCGAAAAATGCTATAATTTTATAGTATAATTTTAAACCAGTAAAAATTCCAATAAGTTCGTTTATTTTAAATTTTACAAATGTAACTGTAATGTGCTGTACTTTTTAACAGAAACGTAATCATGCTAAATTATTGATTGCTCGAAAGACGTATTAATTTATCTTTTTTACTTAACAAATTAATGTTAAAATCTTACACGAAATTTAATGAATTTTATGTCACAGAAATTGCGCGCAGTATGCATTCGTTATATTACACGAGTTATTCTGAAATCACCGATAAACATTTCATCAATGACGCTTCTCAATGGCACTATTTCATCGACATCGACTTCCGTCGACACCGTGTATTTACTTACCCCGTGTTTTCATCGAAATATCAATATTCCCTTGTATAAAAAATAATGAAGCGAATAATAAAGTGTCATACAGTTATTATGTCACACTTCTGTATACATATCGCTACTTCATCAATCAATACAAGTAGTATACATCAATAATTAAACGTCAGGGAAACGTTTGTTGGTGATTTCAACAAAAACGTCGATGATTTTAAAATAACTCTGTTTGTATACTATTGCAAAACGAAGAAAAATGCGACAAAGTATTCTAAAATCAATCAAATTAAATTAAGCACGCTATTCTTGACGAAGACCAGCAAGAAAATTTATAAGACCTTGCTAATACATTAGAACCGGATTAATTACTACATTGGCAAGTTCTAAACTGGCGATGTTCAATAGCGAACCAATTATCAACCATGTCACAGCTATCCGATGAAAAGTTCACTCTTTGTATCAGAAAAAAAACCGATAATTTCTAGAAAAACGGAAAATCCGGTTCTGTGCATATTTTTACCCTCACCTTAGAACAACCCTCCGTAAAGTTTATAAAAAGGGGAAGCTTTGAAAAAAGCTCGTTTCTAACGCGAAAAAACGGGGAAAATGGAAATTCGGCTAAGACTTGGAGCAAAGAAAACCGAAAAAAACGCGCTCTGATCATCTGCCGCGATACTGTTGTAAAGTATACAATAAATCGCGTCTTTTCAGCAGGGACAGTCTCTTAATAAGCTCGCGTCCAAATCAAATACAGTTCACACAATTTAATTCCCTATTGCTATTATCGAAATCGCGTGTTTCTTCTTTCTTTCAGCAGCTGTGCTCTCAAGCCGCTAAATAATAATCCGGACACGAAACACCATCTAAATTCATAATTATAATCCCTTCCTAAACACATTCTGAACATGTTATCTTATTATCAGATAAGTTAGGTCTCACAAACACCGAACCCTCAGCAACCTCCGACATAAATGTGTATCTTGCATCTTCCGCATACACACAACCGTCTGATCAACTTCCCATCAAACGAACGCATTGTCTATGGTTCCCCATTCCATAGAAACACGCGACACTGCATCCATCCCTTCGCGAAAGTTGATAGTTGGCCCGCATTGAGGGTTACGAGGTTGACGACGAACGTTTAAGTGGCATCGAAGCGACGAAAATGGGATCGTCCCATTTGCAGATTGAGTTTGACTTGTGAAGGCAGTCTCCGGGGATCGTATCGGATGTTGTCCTGACTCCTACCATCTGTAAAACCAACCAGCTAAGGGTACGTGAACCAGGAGATAAGACGATGTGGTATTATAAATGTATAGGCCGCTGCTTTTTCATCCTGTTTATCGTGGTTAACGGCGGACTCTGAAAAAGGATCGCCGCTCAACTCCGTTGCTATTGCTATTCCTGTGCATGATGTCGCCTGGCTTTAGGAAACTCAAACAGCCGGAGGGGTCGTGACGGAGGAAAAATCGCGCCATTTCCTTTTAATAGATTCGAGAGCAAGGTCTAATTCAGAAGTGGAACCCTCCTGTACGATAAGCTTCGTGCGAATTCAAGTGACTTCGGTGAATGTTTCATGGGGAGAACTCGTGTAACATATCCACGGTGTTTGAATCGAACGTGGAAACAATTGGATGGAAGTAATTAAGTAATTAGTATCGTGTGAGAATGTTGAGAAAATTCTGAGAAATTAGAAATTTGAGAAAGTTCAAAAGTGGATTTTACAATCGTGAATTTTTGCAAAAATGCGGAAAAATTTGAGAATGTGTATGATACGTGTATGTGAAAGAATATAAGTATTGATAAAATATTGTTAAAGAAAGAATAATGTGTTAATTATATTTTCCACCATTTTTGTCTTCTCTTTTTGTTTTGGATTTTGCAATATCATTAACAAGCTTAGTTTAAGCGGATTTCTAATAAAAAATCGACTGATAATTTTATTATTCTACATCGTGAAATGAAACAGCGTCGATACATCGAACGATTCGAACGAAAACTGATGTATTTCGCGCAAAACTAAATATATACCTTGACTAATTTTAAATTCATCACATGTCTATTCCTATCCATCGAACAGGCAACACATCGGGCACCATCTTGAAAGCTCTGTTTCCAAGAATCTCGTTTCCCTTATTTGCCCGTCTCGATGGTTTAAAACGTTTCACAGTTACCGCCAGATGTCGTGGATCTACGTGTGATTGACGCTTGGCAAATTTTGCAAGACGATTTATAAAAAGAGCACAGAACAAACGAGACAGAGTTACATGTATAGCAAAAGGTAAAAGAGAGAAGCAGAGAAGGATATTGGTATGAGGAGAAACGGCTCTATTTATTGACAAGTGCTCCGTATCGAGATCCACGGATCGCTTCGAAATGGAAGCAGAATCAATCCGTGCCGTTCCATCCAGCATCGCTGTCATTCACTATAAGCTTTAATATCGACGGTTCCGGTATAGCTGGAGCTTTTTCCTCTCCCGTTCTTCCAGCCTAGCTCATGCTGTTCGATCTCTACCTTTCCATGTATACACCTACACGTATATATACATATATATGTATATCTACACATGTGCACACATATATAGGGTACGTACATACATAGATGAACGATAAAGTATACACGCGCAAGCGTACACAGAGACTAAAAAAAAAAAGAAAAAAAAAAGGAGCCTCGATCGCGCTCGCGTAAAATCGTACCGGGCCAGCCGGAATTTTCACGGATCATTTGGCTGATGGCATATTCGGCGGCAGCATTCTCGGCATATTCGATAACCGTTCCTGCAAGCTTCACAGGGCCATGGGTAGCAGCGACGAACGAGGGACAAGTGTGCGCGCGAGCGTGAAAGGAACCCGTTGCCTCGTATATATTCGCTTGCTCTCTCCTATTCCCATTGACACACCATAACCTGTCGCTTCTCTATAAATCTGTGTCACCCTAAACCGTTCTTTTCCACCTCCTCCAAAAACTTCCTATCGAAGATAGTCCATCGAAGATATTTGTTCGAGCGAACAAACTGCGAGGACTCGTTGACCTACGAAAGATATCGCGCGTGCAATATTGGAAAAGTTATGGGAATCACATCTTTCGATCGTGATAATAACAGGTGATGTCCCTGTTGCGTTTTGTAACGCAAAATATCGTCGTTTCGCGGTAACTTCGAAAGCGGCTGCTCTCGACGATCGACCGGGAAGACTTATTTGTCCACTCGTGGAAGACGAAGACGAAGGGAAGCAACACGTGGCTTTTCTGTGCACTGTTCTTCGTGTGTACCGACTCACGTGTCGTTGCGTACGCGATAAATCAGCTCCGGGGAGGGAGTGGTGAAACTGGTGCATGCGCTGCTCGATACCGGAAACGTATCGTGGCTCAAGAGTGTTTCTTATTGCTCGAGAGGGTTGAATGGATAGACAGCCGGCGAATTGTTCGATGGCTCGAAGGATTTCCCTTCTGACGGTGTTTACCTTATGATCTGTTTTCTTTCGGGGATTATGATTTCATTGTGTTTGACAAATTGAGCGAGTAGAAGGTTATATCGGTAATTTTACGATAGACTGTTGTGATGATTGTAAATAACTGCTGCATTAGTAATGCACAGGTATTTGTTCATTTGCAGACTTACGTTAACGGTATTGTTACATAGTTTGTTTGAAGGAATTATAGAAATTAGCAACGCCAGAGATATGTACGAGGATTTATAGAAACTTTCGTTACAACACGTAAGCTGTTAATATCCTCTTTTCAAACTTCCATGTAGAAATCATTGTTTGAAAATATTATGTTGCTCCGAGAACTTGGTATTGCTAGTTTTAATTCATTGTTTTTTTGAACAAAACACGCGAAAAACTATAGTCCAGCAGTAATTATTGTGACGCTATTAAAGCGCAAGCTACGGAGTTGCTTTTCAACGGATATTAAACTCAACATCCAATCCAAGGAGAGCAGTATTTATATTATCCATCTGGAAAATGAGCATTAAGAAATTCAATTATCTATAAATTTCTAAAAGTCGACAGTATCGAACTTCTTGTTTTTAAATCTCCTCTGTCTGTGATTCCGGTCACTGTCAAACAACGTCAAACACGTTTAACGATAGAAAGAACGGTTTTCTTAACAAAGATGATAATTATTAAACAAATCATTTCAGATTCACCTATGAGATAAAAATTTAATCTCTCTTCAGCTTAGACAATTAAAAATTAATAAAAAATATTATAAATCATATTTAAAGATTCAGAGTTTTCACGATTTGACAAAATATTGTTGAGGCTTTCGAGTGTAAACCGTGTTCTTGTTGAATTATTAGTAACTAACTTCATCAAGTGATCAATAATAATTAATCATACTATTTCAGTTTTTGCAAATCTGAATGTGATGCGTTTTATGTTTAATAGAAACATAAATAATCCCTCAATAAATAAACTATCGCGTTTCAAGTGTGATTCAACCAACGACGAGTTAACTCGACTTCCTCGCTTAACAAATTAAACAACATTTATTCAATTATTAAACATTCATTCTACTACGTCAATACAATATATTCCGTCTCTTTCATTTTCATCAACCATTTACCACGCGGAGCTCATCCTTTTCCGCGAGCACATCGTACATATCCAAGCTTGTTAGCTCAAAACACATATTTTTGAGCGTCACATGCGCGGCTGTTCGTCTTCCCAGGCTCGCCGCGTAACGTAATAGTCGGTCGTTTTCGCGTCTAATTAGCGAAAACGTTAGTTTTCGTCGGAACGTTACCCGAGTTCCATACGCACGACAACGTTCGAGCATTTCCACGACATTCGAGTCGTACTGGCGCATGGTGACGAGCGTTATCATCGAGATGGTCGTATTATAGAAAAATTTAATTAGATTCCAGCGGGTGTCGAACGCGCGCGGACAGAGCCATAGAGATGGGGATGTTCGGTCGTGATGGTCGCGACGAGTGGCGAAACTGCACGTACGCGAGCAGATAATAAAAGAAAGCGACTGGGTCTGTGAAACGTGGCTCGAATATCGTCGCTATCCGGGGAATAAGTCGTCGAAAGTGACCGCGCCGTAAATTCTTTTCACTCGCGCGCACACCCGTTGATGGTATTGATTCACGGTGTTCTCCGTGCGAAAGAAACCTGGCTTCGTAATTCGATTTCTCTGTATATACTGTTTTCAGGCTCGTTGTTTTCATTCGTTATTTAGGGTGTATTGTCATAAATTGACTGCGCGTAGATTGAATTGTTTTAGTCGATGGAAAGAGTCATCAGGGACGTAGGATATCCACCAGAGACGTCACGGTTAAATTTTTACGGAAATATGGAAAAGCAATTTGTTAGAAAAATATGTAGGAAATTGTGAATTTCTAATATGTCGTTTAAAACTCTCTGGTACTAACGCCGCGAGAGATTAAAAATCATCTTAACTGAGTTGAGAAGAAAAATTACAGTTGATTACAATTTTATATCGT
This sequence comes from Anthophora plumipes, assembly GCA_951804975.1. Taxonomy (NCBI): domain Eukaryota; kingdom Metazoa; phylum Arthropoda; class Insecta; order Hymenoptera; family Apidae; genus Anthophora; species Anthophora plumipes. The sequence continues at coordinate 22,630,419 of OX638112.1, read as the reverse complement.
GAAAAATAAAATGAAGAAAATGAAGTAATAAAGAAATTGATACTGTAGTTAGGGAGTATTACATTTTGATGTAATTAGTTCACTTTTTTTTTACAATTTATAGCTACTGATTGATAGATCACTATAAAACTAACAATTTACAGTCTCGCTATTAGGAAGCTAAACAAGTAGATATTTGATTGCTATTTGCATAATTGAATACTTCCCTTCAGGACATACAATTTCATCGATTGAATTTGTTTCTAAGCTGTTTCTTCAGCAGTATTTAATTAATTATTTAATTTTTAACACTAAGTTTACGAGACACATCAATTTGACGTATTTGGGATTTCACAAGCGAAACTACAGAAACAATTGTTATTATCTTCCAGCAACTTTTCTTCACTTTTATTAACGGAATGATACGCGAATATATCCGCATGTGTAAATAAGTTAACAATATACAATTAAGTTGTCTCTAATATAATCGATTTCTTGATGAAAAAATTCGGTTTCTCGTTCACTCAAGAAAAACCCGTGAACCTAGTGTTATGTACATCATACTTTCACGAAAATCAGCATAAGCATCACTTAAGCGATGTCCTTTCTGAATAATTTATCTTCTCAATATCTGACATACTTTACCCCTCTAAAATCAATATGACCACCTTTGTTACGTGACGCCGGCCCTCGACATCCCATTAGATTTGATCATAGCGTGAAACTTTGAAAAAATAAATCGTCTGTCAGTTAACATAGCTGTCGAAACGTGTCACTTTTACGGACACGAGCGCGATGGCCTATTTTCGAATAACAAACGCCGTCTGCGGTGAAGGGATGCAAGGGTGAAGATGGTTGATGCGGCGTGTGGCGGTAACGATCGTAGGTCATTAGCAATGCTAATGCACCTTTCGACTGATGAGGCAGCGTAATGCCTCTCTGGTCGGCCGGGCTTCCACTCTGGCGCATTTCTCAGCGAGGCTACTTTGGAGTGGTCGAACCATAAGGCTGGTCGCTTCGGTCGGTTGGTTACCAGGCTGCTACCCGTAAATTTCGCCCTGGACTATTGGCTTCCTATTAGGATCGAACTCCGTAACTATTTTCCAAGAAATTAGAATTCCCCGATAACGCGATTCCACCGTAAAACAGCGCCGTACCCTGTGCTCTTAATTGCGCGTGAAGCTGAAAGAACCCGTACCGATTCCGGCGAACCAGTTGCTCGAACACGAACGAACGCGTTCCAACGACTGTTGCGATTGGATTTTATTAAAAAATATCGTTGGCCATCTTTCGGTGAATTCGAAAAGAGTCGAATGAAACGAAGGTAGTTTTGAAAAAAGAGAAGGAGAATTTAATAATAGCAAAAATGATACGAGGATACACGTTAATATCGCTGATACGATATTAAACGTTATAGTAGAAAAAGATTGTTGAAGCATTGACAAAAGCATGTAAAAGTATATGGAATAAACGTCAGTACTTCGAAAATAGAACGAAATTCTGGGGATAAAGAAAAAACTAAAAATTTACAGAATTTTTGAACAATAGATATCAAATAGCAGCACAGATAAAATGAAATCTCACAAAATCTATTTCAATCTCCAATATGTATGTTTCATGTACTTGTGTATTTTTCAGTTACTTTCGTTCAGTTTCCATGTTACGTTATACTTTTTATTCTGACAGAAACATAAGCTATAGTGTACATATATATTTCTATATACTTCAAACAGAATTTTCTTTTAAAAAGCGATCAATTTTATTTTCCAACCGTTGAACAAAATTCGTGCTTCAAAGCGTTGAATATTAGACGATCTCACGAATCGTCTTCGACGTCATTTAAGACATATGTATGTACGTCTGTGAGGTTCGTCCCGTTCAGTCGAGGAACCATTTGAGGCTTCATTATTGCGCGGCATAAGGAAGAATTTCGTCGAACGTCAGAGGAAATTTTTAGTTCGATCAAGATGTTACGATCGTTTTTACAGTGTTGTGTAAAATTTTATGATTAAAGGCAGAGAACTTCGACGAGCCTTAACTGGTACCTTTCGAACTTCTTTTACGTGTTTCCTGTTTCTCGAAACGAAAGCAATTCCACCGGCGGTTTCTCTGTCGACGAATTTTTTTCCTGGTTTCTGAGAAAACACATAAGGGAATTCCTTACGATTCCTCCTCTGGCAACGTTCTCTTCTTCTTATTACGACCAACTCCGCGGAGCATCTGGGCAACGTTGATGACGCCATTAACGAAAGAAACCGTTGTAACGCGGTTGCTATCATGCTACGTACTCGAGGCTTGTTTGTTCGCCATGATCCGATTACGTAAACGCGATGGAACGCGTGCTTCTTAGGAAGCGATTACAATTTCCATTGAAACTTGCTACAGTGAACGTTTCCACCTCCGCGAGAGTTGTAAACCACTTAGGGACAAATTAAAGTAATTTTGGCTGACAAAGATTGTATGTAAATAGATTCGATGAACTTCTTGATGAGCTTCCCTTTTCTTGCTTCTTTTCTTTTTTCTTTCTTTTTTATTGTATTTTATGGAATCTTTACTAAGCGCTTCGTTTACGATTTCGAATTTTAATAGGATTACAAGCTACCAGGAAACGTAAATGCTCTCCCGTCATTATGCGGGGAGGTAATTAATTAGCTGCTCTTCACCGTTGGTATTAAGCAGCTACTTGTGCAGCAAGGACTTGAAAGGCGGAGCAATGATCAACAAGTTGCGTTATTATTTTCAGCGTGAAATGTACAAATGGTCGCTCCACATAAACTTCCTTATCACCTTCATATCGTTACAAATTTTCTATTTATTGTTAATATAAAATAACATGTAATGTTTGGCAATAAGAGGAGATCTGAGCAGAAGTTTGCGTACAAAATTCAAGAAAATTGAATATTCCATCGGTTGTCAAAAACTCGAATGAGATTTGCATGGACATTGATTTCACGGTATTAACTCTGCGGTCCGCGATATTTTCGCAATTTTATTTTATTTTATTTTACATATATATTTCTTTATTATGCATCTATATTTATATTTTTTGTTATATAATTAGAATACAACTATAATTGCTTTCGAAACATAATAAGTCACATTCGACATAGTACTGCAAAAGTTCAACTTGTCCTTATCCTCCCTTATCGTTTCAAAACCACAGGATCCCATCGGTTACCCTGCAACATCGTTACAAATCGAACTCGTAAGCTTGTAAGACACTTCGCAAACATTCTTACGTTGCAATATAAAAAGACAGCTCTAAACGAAACAAAACACCGATGCAAATATCTACCACTGAACACTTCACTCCGTAACGAAGCCTCAACAACCAACCCACGTACCAACAATACACCTCTACAAAAAAGAAGGAGATATTTCAAGCGGCAAAGAACACAGTTTCCTCTCTTAATCATCCTCTATCCCTCTCTTTCTGTCTTGCAGCGATGTTTTTTGCCTTTCGAAAAGGGTCAGAAATCTTCTTTCATCGTGGAAGATGTCCCAACGCCATTCGTTGTCGAGATTTTCTCCCGAACTCTCTCCTGCTCCTGGCTAATTTTCCTTTCCCAGCGTAATTAGCCCGCAGGAAGGACAGATAATTAACGACCTCGAGGCGATCGCTGGAATCAGCTGGTTGAAGGAGCCAGGGGCTCGAGGATAACTTTATTCGGACGAAATCCTGGCCGAGGTGGCTGCGTAGCGGGGAATTTCGCCGTTGCGACTGGCTTGGTCTGCGGATGGGATAGACGAAAAGGGGTTGTGAAGAGGAAGAGGCGTAGAGTGGGGTGGCGGGGAGGGGGAGGAGGAGAGAAGGAGGGAACGGCAGGGACGAAGCCAGGACATTGTTAACAGCATTGCTGCCTAATTAACCGCAAACGCTTTCAGTGGGTTTCGCTTGGTCTATTGTTTACATGCGGGTATGCCGCCTGTATGATAGTACTCGACGACCGAACCAGCTGAAATATTTCCATGGAGATTCTCTGCCGCTTTGTGCCGCACATGCACGCCGTCTATCCAGATCGGGACTTGGATACGCAGGAAGTAACGTCCACTCGTGGGAAATTCCGCGCTTTTCCGCTGGAATCGACGACACGGCTTTCGATCCTGCTCTCGCCAACGTTGAATCTTTTGTCGCGGAAAAGGAATCTTCTTTGCTTTGACACTCGAGTTTTCCTTTCTACCGTTCGTTCACGTGGGGATAAAGCAAATCGTTGTTTTGGGATTTACAGAGGGGACGACGAAAGATCGGAGAATAAATATTAGATGCGATAGTTGGAGATGTGTAATTGTTGATAATTATGAGATAGAGGGGCTGTAATTGGATGACGAAGTTACTTCGGATTTACTTGGAGGTAGATGAATAACTACAGTTGTTTGTTCGAGGAATGCTTTATTTTGATCCTGTGGAAAAATGGAGGGAGAAATGTTTGTGATTGTGGAGTGAGGTATGAGTAGGTTATGGATATTCACGTAAATATGCCGTTTCTGTAGGATGAAGCGTAAAGAAATTCTTTGTTTGTTAAAAAGATTATGGAAATATGTTTTCTGTATTACAGTTTGCATAGCGTTGTGAATATTTCTTTCGGATACTTTACGCGTCTTTTTAACTTGATTGTTTTAACAGATGAAAATCGAGTCAATAAAAGTATACAGAATTTAACCAATTGTGTTAATTCTTGCGAGCGGAAATAATTGCGAGTGGATCTTCTATTAAAACAAATAGAATGTCAGCCATATGTTTCAGACCGCTATACAAATTACACAATTTTCAGAAAAACAATTTCTAATCTCTATTATTCAAATTCGTTAGATGGAAATTGATTAAATTGGCATTGATCTCCAATAGCGTAAGCCATACAATTGGAAACTATTTACCCTTGATAAATCAATCAAATACATTCTAACTACTAATCGCATTCACAGAAATGTATATATTCATTATACTACGCAATTCTTCTTTAGACCTCAATTAATATATTTTTATTAAATACTAGATGATACTTTAATAATTTCTATTAATATCAAAACTTATATATAATACTGACAATCGGTATTGCACATGTAATTGATCCAAAATAATAATAGAATCACATTATCATATCTCTTTGAACACGCAAGCAAAATGCTGCCAAACTTCGCTTTGCTCTCTCCAACAACGACAGATCGTAACGAAATAATAGATTAATTAGCAGCAGCTCGATACAACGCCGATCGAAACAAAGTATCGCAACCTGTCCGAGGCAGAAGTCCGCCTGCGGCCAGCCCTCGGGCCAGCTTTCATTAATTTTAATTGACGAACGAAATCCGCGCGATGTCGTCGCGCGGTGGAAAAAGTTAGGGTATAGGATTTCATTTCAAGCGCGATTATCGAGGCTAACGAGCTTCGAAAATCAAGGAAATTGTATCACGGGCCACGAAGTGGAGCCTCTGCAAGCCTTGCGAGTGATAATAAGCCACTCTAGCGACCTTCTCGCCAATATCCTTAACTCCGAAAGCTCGTTCTGAGCCGGGTAAATAGAGCTTAAAATTAAACTCCACCGGTGAACTTTCTTATCCCGCGAAGAATCTCCGGCTCGTATATAATGTGATCTTGTTATCGGAGCGGAGCGATATTTTTAGCGTGTACACACGTGGAAAGTCGGCTGTGGTATCTTGCCCACCAGCTAGATACCTCGTTGTGAATCTGGGCCATGGTCTCCGGTTGAATTTATAAACGCGTTTCTTACCCGAAATTATAGGTTTCCGCTGCTCTGAGGTGTTGCCCATGGTTGTGTATAGTTGAGCGAAACGCGTGTTAGGTTCTTTTTATGAAAAAGTACAAAGTGTCCCACTTATTAATATACATCAACATCGTTACTCCTGTAATAGGAAGTAAGAAAAAATGGCTAAGAAAAGTGGTGCGACAATTTCACGTGATTTTCCACCTAACGAATCGAAAACATATTGTTAATACACGGTATTTAATGGCCCACAATATGATAATTTTACTACCAGCTGAATGATATGAAACATTTCGTAATAATCTTCCTTCTCGTGCGATTTGTCAATCTCGTTTGACAAATTTTTTGTATATTAATCGACCTATGACATTGTAACTTTGAAATGTAGAAACAACGAAACAAGAAGGAATTGATAAATCAGCTTATGTCAATGATTTTTTAATGATCTTCAAGATATATGTTGGGGAAAGTTCTATCAGCATCAGATGTTCGCCTTCCAGACAACATAAAATTTTCGTCAGTTTTAATAACTGTTAGGGTTTGTTAGTAACGATTTATAGCACGATCGAAAGAGAGCAGTCAGATACAATAGTTAGAACAGTGCAGTAGTCAAATGGTCAGCAAGTTTTGCAATAGTTCTCAATTTTGACATTGATTCTTCGAGAAAATTGTTAAAATAAAGTCGGCACAGCACGTGTAAGCTCAACAAAGCTCGAAAGATTTTCTATAAACTACCGCGAGCATTAACAATAACAGTGAGTATAATTCAAATGTTCATTATAAATGAGACACCTTTGTACACTTGAAATCAGCAAAAATATCGAAGTATATTATTCAAATTCCATCGTCAGTTTCCTCAATTCTTAAACACATCGAAAACGTGATGTTTCTTCTTCGTCGGAGAAGTTTATTTATTGGTTTACGAAGAAGATACTTTCCCTCGCAGATTGTTGAAATTACAAGAACGTATCGATCATATGAACAGCGGCGTGTACGTACACATGGTTGAATAACTCGCAAATCGTCATTTCGAGAGCGATTCCGATAAATTCTGTAGTAGGCTAGGTTCAATTAGATGAAAAAGTTTCCCCGATGGGGAATGTTTCGAAGATCGAACGCGTTAATGCTGATCAAGCTGCGCAGGTGTAGGATGCTGAAGCGTCGATAATAACTCTGTTCCGGTAACGTCGACGAGGCGGCCTGGAATCGAAACTGCTTTCCCGTTGTTCTCCACGGCGAACGATGTAAATGGGTCAGAACCATGCGCGATGATTAAACACCGATTGCTCTGCCACCATACCACCCGTCATCGTTCTCTCTCTCTCTCTCTTTTCCTCCCCTCGCTTTTTCTCTCCCTTCTCTGTCGACGCTGGCGTCGGAAGCCATTACCGCGAAAAGCGGCTCGATACATATAAATGATTATAAATAACTCAAAATCGATAGTGAAAAAAACCTCCGGTTAAACGGTCGCTCGTAAATCAATCGCGTAACGTCATTAATTCATACACGAACACCCGTCGATCGCGGTATGGAACTAGCTCGACGAAAAAACACCGCGAAACAGAGAGGAAAGAGCAGCCATTAATTACGTTTTTCCTTCTTTTCCTTCTTTTTTTTTTCACGCGTTCGAAACACCACGAGGTTAGGAAAATATGTTCTCTACTAATCCAACGTAGAGGTAAAAAATGATTTAACAAACTGGTTCGTTATGTACTTACGAATGTACAATATGTACTTACAAATCAATTTCAGTAACTAAGTTTCATTTTATGTGCTTCGATTTACTATTCATAAAGAATAAAGCTTCAATAAGTATACTTAGAACGTAATCATTTTATACAAGTTGATTTCGAAACCTAGAACGAATATCCGCAAGTTTCGAAAATGTACTTGTAAGTAGTTCGATGTTAGAAGGAAGCGAATCTTTCACAAGTAGTACCCGAATCTTGGAAATAAGATTCCTGTAGCAGGTTTAAGTAATGCACTCCGTATAATGGTTATAATGACACTGTATAACAGCTTAAAAATAATATTTCATTTACAATTCTTGGTCTTAGCGTGTTTCTCTTTTCCTGAATTCTACAAACATCTACTAAAATCTATTAAAATCTACTTATCAAATATAAAACAGGCCTTATTATTGTTACAAGTTTAATATAAAATTATCTGACGTATAAAAGACATTACAGAATTATCCTAAAAAAAGAATGATTTTAAAATGAACCTAAAATGAACCTAAAATTATTCTAAAAAAGTAAATTATTCATTCTAGAATCTCGAAGTACATGTACATATGTATATTCGTAGTAATATACGGTACTAACTTCGATGAGAAAATATAATTTAAATCAGGTGCTATTTTCTGCTCGAGTATAATGAGTGTCTTAATACTTACGAACAGCAGTGTATATGACGCGCGTGATTCTCACGCAAAACGTAGAATATGATGTTGCACGGTGAATATTTTCACGGCGAGGACGTTGTTATAATTCTCAACCCTTAATTTTCCTTGGTTTTCCCAGGCTGAGGCAAGACAAGGGCGGCGGCGCTTGGTGCCCGAAAAATATGGTCACGAAGGAGGGGAAAGAGTTCCTCGAGGTGAATCTGCACAGTCCTCGTACACTGACGTCTACCAGGACTCAGGGTAGGTTCGGGAATGGCCACGGGGTCGAGTACACCGAAGAGTACTTCGTCGAATATTGGCGACCGGGGTTCAACAAGTGGGTGCGATGGAGAAATCGACGTGGCATGGAGGTACGTACACACACCTTTTGCCTGCACTCGCTGTCGATCGATTCGAAACGGTCGAACCTCTTTTACTTTTTCTCTCCTCTTTTTCTTTTGTTTTTCTTCTTTCCCCTCCTTTTTTCCCTTTTCCCTCTTTTTGCCTCAAGCTCGCGGCCGTTTGACTGTCTATTCTACAGTCGTTACGAACGTGACGATTGTCGAGAAATTCGTGATGTAGGGAGATTTGGTTGAAGTTTAAGGAATCGATCGCGATTGCTAAGTTACACTCGTTTTGCGATGATTCTACGCGCGATTTCTTATGGAATATTGATTTTAAGGATACTGATCTTGTCAGCATGCGCCTTTTAAGTGAACTACCTCGTAAATAGTATCGAAATAGTCAAATTAATTTTTCAACGAGTGGTAAAACAATTTTGTTGCAATATCGAGTACTTTATCGCTGAATAGTGTAAAAAGTTCTCTTTTCTTTCACATTCTATCTCTGGAAATGATTAATTATAATGGCCAGCTTTCCTTTCTGTAAGCGATATACTACATGCTTAGAGATTCCATTTTAAATCTTTGTAACTTTGTCATTTCTTTGAATTGAAGCGTAAAATTTCGGTAACACGTTTCTGAGATGTTAAACTTTAAGAAAATGCAATGATAAGATCATCAAACCTACCCCTCCAAAGGAGAACGCTCCCTTAAACAAGGGGAGAATAGTTGTAAGTAGTAATGGTCAGTCTATAGTCAGACAACTCTCGGCCGCTTTAACAGAGACGTTATACTTCCCCGCAAGTTTTAATACGTGCATCACCTGGAAGTTATTTTTCAGAAAAAATTATTCGGGTCAACTTTGAAACTACCGTTAAACTTTATAAGCGCTATTACTTAAAATTTCTTCGATATTCGTCGGCTAACTCTTTTAACAGTGATTAAAGACACCGCGCGACTTTTAGTGATAAGCTGCAACGACAGATTCCGTTAATCGTAGGTGTCCCGTGAACTTCTAACTAAGATAACCTTTCATAAATTTGCAAAAATAATTTTACACTTCTTCCTCGCAACGATAACTTTCCATCGAAATTATTTCGAAATGCTTCGCTCGAAGTTTACATTTTCCTTGTATCTCGTACACTTCTCCGTAATCAGTGCTTCTACTCAAGCCTAACCCTTTAATTACCACATTCAAGGGTTACTTCGTACTTCTCGAACACGATTCCTTCTTATCCAACTTGGCCATCGCACCGGACAGATTTTTATACGGGCGACCAATTATAAAGCAATTTCGCGGCGAGAAGCAGCAGCCGTACCGACAGAATTAATGCAGTGCCACTCTTTATAATTGCTCTCGTCAAGGAAATCGGATTACAGTTTCAGTCTGGCTCCATTGGGAGAAGAGAACGGCGGCTTGAAGAGGAGGGAAGCGAACAAAGCGTCACCGCCGCGTAATTCCATTCTTTTGAACGGGAAAATCTGCGCGTATCGCGCGGAAGCTTCGCCCCCGATAGGCCCCGAGGCTGTCCACCATTTGTATTCTCGAATGGTCTCGTCTCTCTCTCTCCTTCTCTCTTCTACCTCTCACTTCCTCGGTTTGTCGTGGATGCGTATCTATGGCACGTCAACTGGCCGCCTCTGTTCGGCCAGTGTAAACGGCCGTTACAACAGGCGACGTGTTAATTAACGTCTCTTTAGCATGATAATCTGTACGCGATATCCATTAGCTCGTCAAAATACATCATGCCAGGTAAAGCGATTTACCGGCGCCGATGAAATTACGGAGAACAGGCCTCCTCGAGCCGTCGACTTAAATTACTATTATGCCCGCGTGCATGCGCCTACGAGGAGGATACGAGGAGTATCGGAGAAGGTCTGTCGCGATTCTGACAACGATCGGAGATCTATCTCTGAAGATAAACGAAGGATGCAGGAAAAAATGAGCTAAGTCGTGAAATTGAAATTTTTAACAGAGAAAAAGAACGAACCTTGATACGCTAAAAATTATATACTCTCGTATTTTTTCTCAGTGAAAATATTGCACTTTTAAAATGTTGAGTTAATACTTTGAAATTTTTCGCCGAGAAGTATAATAATATTAAATTTCAATTTACTTGTGTAATTGATTATTTCATTAAACGATTACTTGACTGTTTACATGATTTCTTAACTCATTTCATTGCTTCCCTTTACAACTTTCTTTATTTGCATGATCTATGAAAGCGACGCAGTTTGCCATTGTAATTTTATTTCTACATTTTCTTGCACACTTGATTTTTCCCCCTTCTCTGTAAATATGGCGGATCTCAGATCCGAATGTGTAAACACTCCTATGAATTGTCAGGATATCAACTGAGATATCGTTTAAGAAACTTTTCGAGGAAATATTAAAATTGAATTTTATCAATAACTGTCTTTCAGTCGAAGATATTAAATTTCTGTTATTTTCGTTAGCCCCCCGCCCCCCATCAAGTATCACGCAGGTTAATTCTGCAGCATTTTCTCTGGCTTTTCACTAAAATGCTCTTGCTCCTGTTCTCGTTACACACAAGAACACGGACGCGCGTACACGTTCCCCTAAGACTAAACGGATTTTCCGTAGAACTAGCTAAAGGTACGTACGGGTTGCAGTAAAAGATACTGCGAAATGAACTTGTTCGTACAAAACAGCACACTTGAAGTTCTCTACCTCATGTCTGTTAACAAAATAAGAAAAGAGAAAAAGAGAAAGAAACGTTAAACTATATAACAATTTTATATTTTTCTCTCTTCTCTTTCCTCTACGTTAACGCGATATAAAAACTTCTAGTAATCTCGTATATTTTAAAACATCGTTTAACATCGTCAATATAAAATCGTTGGAAAGTGCGAAATCGCCTTTGTCGCGTTTATTATTCAAAGAATAAACCCCGTGAACGAATTTTCATTCATTGTACGAGCGACAATGGTGAAACATTGATAATACCATTTATTTCGCCTGAATTTCCCAGAAATTTTAATAAGAATCGTTCGAACGATATAATCAAAGAGAATAGATCGGTGTTGTACGTCGATACCTCGTCCAGTATCGAGAACACGAGAGACGCTTTTGTTCGCGGTCCACGACACGGGTGTTGGCAAATGGAATTTTAATGGATCCACGACGAAGTCGACCGCATTTATTCCGCTCGTCGAAACAGCCCGGTCTTAATCAATCGTAACGAGGCACGGTCCATTTTTTTCTCTTTTTTTTTCGATCTCTACCGTGTTCCTTTCTTCGGTGCGGACGCGTCGATTAAAACGATCCTCGGTAAAGCGCGAGCATAGATCCGTCGACCATAAGTGGACGAAACACATCCCCGCCTCTGTCGATAGTTTCGTTTCCCTTCGATCGACAAATGAACGCGCTCTTTCGCGTACTCTACACTCGAGCAAGCCGACATGTTAAACTTTGCTCTCTCGAATATCGGAAAAATTGTATTCCGTATTGCGTGAAACATTCAACGGAAGTGCTGTTGCTCTTCGGTATTGAAATTCTTTTCAGTATCTTTCACTCGTAATTGCGAGCGCGACTCTTAATACTTTGTCGTTGAATAATTAAATACCGAGACAGCTTAAAAGGGACGAGGAGCGTTTATTAGAATAAGTTACTTTCATTGTTGGTTGAAGTTGCGAAGGAATGATTAAGAGTGGAGTTGAGAGTGGTTCTAGAATTATCTCGAAGGTCTTTTCATAGTCGCCGATTTTCTTTTTCTTTCTCTCTTTTTTTTTTTATATGATAACTAGGCAGAGGACTTTTGTGCATTTATAGAAAATTTAGAGATACTTAAAGAAAAAAAATGTACAAAATATCCAAATTATAGTGCTTTTTATAATACGTAGTTCTACGTTTTTTTTACTATTTTCTCGAAGATATGAATTTGCGTAAAAATCTGTACTATAGTAGTAACTTACAGTTAGAAGTTTAATGAATTTAGTCACTTATGGTAGTGTGACATTGATACGATCTTGAGTAACAAAAGATACGAAGAATTACAATGTGTCAGTACTGAGTTAAACAGTAAGAATCAATGGCAATTTTACACGTTTTACTAAATTCAGAGAAATGGGTATATTGCATGCAGAATTTCAAATTTACAGAGCTGAGAAGGAAACGAATTTGGATATATATTCGTATCATACCATTAATAAATCTCAGCAAAAATTGTTGACAAATAATGGTAATAGTTTCTGCAGATGTTACTCGTGAAGTCTAAAATCCGTCAAATTGACGGGTCCCGTAAATCTAGTATTAACGAGATTCCAGAGACTTTGAAAATTTAAATTCTCGAAAAACGTCATGAAAATTTATGTACGCAACGCTCGACGACACCAAGAAACGCAATCTCTAAGCGCTAAAGAGGTTCCGCGTTGTTAGCCACGCCCCTTCAGCGAGCTATCATAACTTAGCCAGATATTTCGATACCCGCTGGCACAGAGGAAAATCTCCGTGTCTCGAAAGTAGTTTTGAAACTCCGGACCAAGTTTCGTCACACGAGCGTGTACCTCGTTATTCCACGAGCCTCTGTCATCGTAGAAAGGGAAGCTTCTGATATTCTCCATGGCTTGGTGATTCTCCATCCAGTTGTCTCTCTCTCTCTCTCTTTCTCTCTCCCTCAAACGAACACATACACTCTTACACCTGCACGTTCCAAGTATACACAACACACGCGGTGGTGTGTCCTCTTTCCTCATTGAGGTTCGTGGTAGATGTTCCTTCCCATTTTCACGCAGATTCGCTCAAAGCTGGAGAGCAGACGCGCGCTGGATTCAGTCAGCTTAGCTCGGGGAGAAAAGAGGTGTATCGTGGAGAACGTAGGGAGGCGATATAGCGTGATACGAGTAAAGGAGGCAGAAAAGGAGAGAAATAGAGGAAAAGTAAGACGAGGAGAATTTAAGAGGGAGCGGAAGTTAGAGGAGAGGATAAGAGGGAACGCGAACGTTTACCCTGCAGCCTCAATCTGGCCGGCATGTGATCTTTGTGCACGCGTTCGTTCCCTTTGCTCCTTGCACTTTGAATACGAGCAGGAAGAACGAAAGAGCCTCAGCTACCGTGGATGGGTGAGAAAGAGCTCTCTGTAGACTAGGGAACCGAGGAGGGTGAAAGAAGCAAGGTAAAACGGAAGGAGGAGAGAAAAGGGGTTAGGGAGAGTGGTGGAAGAAAGCAAAACGACTATGTTATCGTCCCGTTGTACGTGACCCAAGCCCTCCGCAGGCATTTCTCTACGGCAGACATGGTCACCACTCTAAAAAGAGGAGGAGTGAGAAAGGACGCGAGGCGAAACGAAAAAAGGAGCTTTCCGTTTCCGATCGAGCGTCGTCGTTGGGGGAAATTTCCATGCCGTCACGATTTCCTTTACCTTCTCGGGCCGCGTGAAATATATTAAATAAGAAGGGAAAGATTGGTTGGTTCGGAGTGGAGGGTGGGTGTGTAGGAAAACATTTCGAAGTGGTTTTCTTTCGAAATGGTTTACGAACACGGGTGGATGCATGCACACGCGTGAATCGACGTCGCTGGCTAACCTGTATCGAGAACTTGAACATGGTGGAGGGAAGTGAGAGGGGAGGAGGACTTGTGTCTATCGGTGAACAAACAGGGTTAGTTTCCTGTGAGAAAATACGCGTATACCGTTTTACCACGAACGCAATTTCCGACGTTCGCGAAATATATTAAGTGATATGAAAGGAGAGATCAGAGAGGAGAGGGCTTCTCGGTAAAGGTTGAGAGAGTGGAGGAGATGGGCGCGGGTGGTGAAGGTCGTTTGTGGAATGTTTTACGACGGAGGAATACGAAACGGCGTAGGAAAATTACTTGCTGTTAGGAAATAAATCGTTGGAGAAATGATACGAGTTCTTTGAATATTAATAAGCGAACGGGCATGATATAATTAGACTGCGAATTTTTATGTATTCATAGGAAATTTAGCGGTGCAAACTTCCACGGAATACGCGCAATATGAAAGAAAATTTACAAAACATCCAAATTACAATTGTTTTTTTGTAATATCTGAAGTAGATGAAATAAGTTTTTAATCAAAGTTCTACTTTCTCTTTATTATATTCACCAAGATATACATTTCTATAAAACTCCGCATTTCAGATATAATTGAGGATATATCAATCGGTGAAAAAAGGTACAGTGTCAGAAGCAATCTTTAAAATAACAAATTTATAAAAAGAAGTGCTAAAATTCTGAAAGGATACGTTTGTTCGTGTATAATCCTTATCTTCGCTGAGATTTCATACGTTTTAAGAATACCCTTTCAATTTTCCCTTTCGTGCGCGAGTATCATAAGCCAGGACAAGGAAGCGCATTACGAGACCCAACCCTGGGTAAGGTGAGAAAGAATTAAGTCGAAAAGTGAGGCTCCTTTTCATTTGAATTCAAGGATGGGGACGATGAAAGAGAGCAAGAGTATATAGGTGTGTATTCTGATGGAAACCGAATGGAACACTGTCTAGATACCATCTCCTCTTCCTTTTGCGTTAAGGTGCCTCGTTGTCGTGTCTGCGGTGGGACAATTGCCAACGGTGGACGTGTTTCATTAACGTAGACGTATCGGCGCCAACAGGAACTCCATGGACCAGAGTTTCATTTGTAGCATCCTTCCATTTACGTTAGTTAAGAAATAAGTATCGGGAAATTAAATAATTCCCGTGGAAAAATATATTCCGTGTGAACGGTCACCGATGTACACAGTTGTGAATAGAAAATATCCTTTCAACGAAGTGAGAATTTTTGAACGTTTGAAGAGATAACGATATTGTTCACAAGTCGACGATATTAGCTGATAAAATTGTACGATTGCACAATGAAATATATTCTTCAATAACTCCTTGTTATGTAAAATATGAAAAAAGGTTTAAAGTGTATTAGATGTGTTTCGGTGTGTGCGCTCGTGAAAACCCGTTTGTCGGGAAGTAAAAAGAGTAACGAGTAACAAAACAGCAGAATGAAAGTTAATTGAATGGAGGTACACGTTGCTCCCCACCCTGCGTGCTCATTGTTATGCGGAAATTTAAATTTTGTACACGTCGAGCTTTCGAATAAACACACCTATAGTGTGGTAATTTTCGTGCGCAGAATTTATCGCGCGTGCTGCCGAGATTCTAGGGAAAAGGAGGACACTCTACACGCGAGAAACAAGACACGGTTGCTCCCCAATGATAACATTCCCAGAGGTATGTCGCGATAAATTCGCAGGTGAAAGTCAACATGTACCCACCTATTCTCGGCGGTGGCATGGTGAACCATATATCCACGTTTCTCGTTCGTCGGAATAGAGTCGCTCCTATAACTTTGCATGTCTTTGACTGACCGTCTTTCTGGATTTTCAATTCCACAGGTGTGGAAAATATTTAGATGAAAACGTACGGAAACACCCTGGAGAGTTACTCTGTTTCTCTTTTTCTTTTTCCTTTTTTTTTTAATTTTAATTTCAACGTTGAATTGGTATTTGAATTTGAAATTGAATTTAAATATGAGCTTGAACTTGAACACCAAGGGTGGTGAATTTAACCGTGAAATTTCACATTTCAGAGGAATCTATTATGAAATCTCTATTATCCATACAGTGACATAATGAAACATTGCTTTTTAGAATAATTAGAAGCGTTTTCAGTGTCGTTAAACGACACTGTTCAAAGTTTCGCCAAGTAGAACGTGGCAACGGAGAAATAATTTCCCCGCGCATCGTATCGCTGAGATACGAAATAAATAACCGTCGCAATTAATTAGAATAGCTTTAAGAATTCATTAGAGCCGCCCGAGCGATGACAAAACACGAGTTTAGCTGGAGATGACGAGTCCTCGACTTCTGTTTGACTTGGCGACCGCACGTCGCTTAAGTCCACAGATACCGACGGTAATTTCCATCAAAATTTCAATCTCGTTTATCCGCAAAGTAACTTCCACGAGCCCCGTCTGTTGCAGTCATCCCTCACCCTTTCGGCCATGCTGTTTCACCCCTCAGGCGATCGTCACGGGAACTGGCAGCACGTATCGAATTTTAATCAATCACCGATAGGGACAGCCAATTCCAAAGCCAATTAACATATTCATTCCGTAGCCGTGCCGCCCTTTTTCCACTGATTTCAGCGAAATTCAAATTGCAATATGGTGAGCACTATTACCGGCTAGTGCCGGCTGAGCCATACGGTCATTACGCATCAGTCATTACTGGACGCGTTCGTTCGCGTTAGTATTGTTCCAATCGGTGAAATTAAAACAAAAAAGGAAAAGAAGGGAGTCGGAGAGAGAAAGATAGAGAAGATAGGAAGAGAAAAGAGAATCGGTAATACGTGGTTTCTATTACAAAGCCTATTAGCTGTGCTCACTTGACACAGTGAATTTTAATAGTGTCCTATTATTGACGTGATCCTCAAACTGAATAATCGAGAAAAAGAGACACTATCGAATTAATTCAATTTTTGCAATTAATTGTTAATTGTACATAAAGCTTTGTTCTAAATTTTCAGTATGTACATTTGGTTTATATATAAATGTTTTTCCTTAGAGAATTGTTCTAATTTCGTAACGATACGAAGAGATTAGTCTTTGAACGAGAACGATCAGAGTGTGTGGTCGCAACACCACCACGCTTAACCTTCTAACAAGGTGTGCTCGTGGCTAGTGTAATTACTAAAAAGAGGTATATAACGCATAGAAATAAGCAAGACATCGTGGTCGATACTCTAAATGGAAATTCAATACCATCGAGGGGCGGCGACACTCAACGAAGCAGTGCTGTATTTTCGCCAGTAGTTAAGGACCGTTTATGGTCAGACACCGGTGGAGTCTGTTATTCGATATGAAGAGAAGAGTCGATGCAGTTATCGTCACTTCCCCCCCCCCCCCTCTCTCTATCTCTCTCTCTCTCGTCTATTTTCAGCCAGGTTTAAAAAATCAACTGAGCCTCCCTGCGAAGAGGGAGCCGGAAGGAAATCCTGTTAGGCTCTCTTTTATCCTGCGCGGGAATTAAGGAGAGAAATAAAGTTACACGCAATATTTCTCTCTCCTTCTCTTTCTTTCTCTCCCTTCTCTTGCAGGAAATTCAATGTACAACATGGAGGGGGAAACTAGAAAATTTCTCTCTCGCTGCTCGAATATGTAGATACACAGGGTGTCCCGTGAAAATTCCTCGCCGTTCTCGAGACGCTCGAATGTGACCGAAAATACGCGTTCGTTCGTGACATTAAGGAGTGTTAACTTTTGTCTGACTATCGTCGCGAAGACAAGGATTTTGCTCTTAACATATTCGGTGATAAAAGTAGATACCGCACATTTTTATCATATGTACCGAATTAATATCGCAAAGGGAAAAATTAGCTTTCGTCGAAAGAAGTCGAGAATAGAATCTGTGTTCTATTCTAACTTCTCGAAATTCTACTCCAAATTTTATTTGTCTCGTCCGTTGAATTTTTCTGTACGAACCAATTCGTACGGAAAAAGTAGAACTCGTTTAAATATTTCATCGACCACATCGTTCGCTAGAATCAATTTATGTCGCTTCTGTTCTCGTTTTTTATTAAGAACGTTCACACAACGAAAAAAAAAGAAGAAGAAGAAAAGAGAAGAAGAAAGAAATATAATAATTCGAATCTCAATTAGATCGAAATATCCCAGGGAAAATTCGACAGCATCATGGACATATTATTTCGCAAAAAAAAAAGAAAAAAAGAAGAACGGACAGCGTAGTGTGTATAATTTGTGGCGTGTATGTACGACAGTTCGATTGAACGTGTGCGCGCACCAATACAACATCGAACCGGGTATCGATAGATTACGGATTACCGGCCCGAACGTGGACACCCTATTAGCAGATTACCGCGCGGCCTGGAAACAATTTTCTACGGCCACACTTCCTCCCACACCCTCTTTCCCTCTGTTCCCTCTGTTCCCCAGCTTTTTTCCGGTGACCAGGTCTAGCAACTTTTTTTTCTCTCTCTCTTCTCTATTTCTCTCTCCTTTTTTCGCGACTCCATCAGAGCGCAGGCTCGATCGGTGAGTGCTTCCATCCAGACGAGAGCTCTCACCCCGAGGCGCGGAAAAGGAAGGGAATAGGACTGAATTACGTTCCTTTTTAGTTCTACCTTCCCCGCAGGCCTGGACTCGTTTCGCTCGTTTTCGAAATATCGCGCACACGCGGCCATCGGCCAAATCCATTTCGGCGTAAACGAATAGTTACAACTGGTTGCAGTCGATTCCTTTTTCCCGTTGCACGCGTGCGCAAGCATCGCGAACGATTTACCACGGAATCGAAATTCTCGGATTGACGCGTGAGATTCGCTTGTGAATATTTCTAGCGAATAAAATGAAACGAGAATGGAATAATTTGTGAGACGAATGATTTTCATTGGTTTTTGTTTATCCACCTGTTGGTAGTGGAAGAAAGGGGAGAGAATATTTTCGTGGAAAGAGGTTGCTTTATGGTAGACAAATTCGTATTTAGACGAGTTCATCGTTAAGCTTGAATCACTAAGGAAAGATCTGAACCACAAGCGGATCAAGGACGAGTCTGTCTTACGAGCTAACACCCGAGATCGAGATCTCGCTAACGATAATACGCCGCCTGGTGAATATTTTCACCTTTACATCGAGCAACACTCTAACGACCGTGCTCGTTAATGAACATTAACCAAGGCAGAGACGGTTGCTTCCTTTGAGTGAAATTAAAGGAATAGCAACGCGCAGACGGCTTGGTTCGTCTTCCTTTTCTTTCTTTCTTATTTTTCGTTTTTCCTTTTCTGAAGGTGTTAAGAGATTCCATTTGGCTAGTTAAACGCCGCTCTGCTTTTATATACGGGTTATTCGGTTTGCGTTTAAACAGTGCAAGATGGAAATTACGGAATTAAGCTTCTATTTTTTCTTTTTTCTTTTTCTTTACTGTTTTGTTTCTTTCTTTCCTTTCACAAGCGGAGCGTGAAATGAACCAAAAACCGCGAGATTTACCCCGGTCGCTCGTTTTCTTCATTTTTAAATTGGAAGTACGAGCAAAATTGCAAATATCATTTCACCGTGTTGCTTCTATCCGCGTTGCTATTAAAAACCGCAATATACCGGGAAACAAAGAACTCTCACGTATCCTGGGTGTATTTTTCTCAAATTTTCACCCTTTGTCTTCTATTTTCGCACAGAACAAAGAGTGAATTTTCTAAAAAGAGCTCTTTATACGAACAGCGAAAACTAACGTCGAGAAAGCGAGTTATACGAGCCTAATTCCAACCTCTCCTCTGACCGCTATTAATTCCTACGACAAACTCGAAATGCAGTTCGGCGTTATTGCCACGGTCTAATGTTAGTCAGGGTTGCTCAAACGATATTAAGAGGGACACGAGGAACGTGTTTAGGTCCACGTGGGATTAAGCACGTTAAAATTAAACAGTTCTTCATTAGTGGAATCCGGTGGCGTTGAATTTGCCCGCAAACAGATTAGAAGCGTGCTCCTCCTATCCGGAGCATTGCTCTCGAGAAAGTAATTGCCTACACGCCGCGGCGTACGAAGAACGGCCGGAAATGGGACGCGCCGCGTAAGCTCGTTCCGGTTTTTCGGCTCCGTAAGACGAGCTAGCGGCAGCTACCACCTGCTCAGGTTACCCAGCTTCGACCTCCTAACCTCGTGGAGATAATGAAACCCGGCGGAAGACGTTGCACCGCTGGCTTTAATTCTATCAGTACACCGCCTTCCCGTAGCAATTCCAATTTGCCTCCCTCCCCCCCCCCTTTCTCTCTCTCTCTACCGTGTCTTAAATGAAACGTTCCGTGGTGCTTTGGAAAAATTGATCGTATATGGTGAAATAGCTTCATGGAGATTTCGTGGATGGTAGATTAAGCGATATGCATAGGATATTAGCGCTGGTGAAGGTATGTGTGTATTTAAAAGGTACAACCACATTTACACAGGAAGTGAAATAGGTTTAAAATGAATTTTTTTTCTTTCGAGGTTAACTCGAGAGGATTTTTTTTTTTCAATACCGAAATTTGTTGACAGAGATTAAACTGCTATTAACCTCCTGTGTGAAAGGAGATTTTTTTTTTCTTTGCTGTACAAACATCTCTTTATAGAAATCGAGCTTTTTAATCCATCGCGCAATAACTCTCTCTCATTTATTCTGTTTACGTATATTTTAACAGAATTTCATTATTTTATCTGTTGCTTATAATTTCACCTCTTATCGAAGAGTCAGAGCTACTCTCGTACGATAATAATACTAATGATAACGATAATAATTGGATCATTTATTTCGTTCCTTTTTGCAGTGATTCATATTCGATTGAGATTTTGACAAAATCGTAATTGTGCAAATCTGTTCAATTTGAAATGTTTGCCAGAGATATATGTACAAGTTAACGTGGAAATCTGAAGAGACTGTATCGTAAATGTAAGTAGTTTATTGCGTAAGAAGGATTTGCAGAAGAGGATAAAGGTAGAGTTACTGTAAATAAGGGAATATCAATGTGCCAACACCGCGCTTTAGCCGGGAAGCTTGTGGCTAATAAAATCGCGAACGTATCGTCGAAACTTTTCTTATCCCTTGTCTTCTGCCGTGAGCTGATAAAAAACGCGTATATTCTATCGACCCAGTAACCTTCTCGGTGGCTCTCTAGGGAGCTATTCTTTTACAACCACAAAGAGACTTACTGCGAAAGCAAGAAGATATTTTATTAAAGCTGAGAAAGGGTTTGAAGGATTCGTTAATATGCTACTTTTAAAGTGATCAATCTCAAGTAGATAAAGTCAAGAAATACATCAACTTAAAATTTCCAAATATTCTTCTATTAAGATCAATCTAAACCACGCTGATTTCAACTCAATTCAATCATTACGAATTCAATATTATTAATTTTATTCCGTGTGATATATTTGTTATGTACACGTTTTCTATCACAATTAATAATGAAATTTGTACTTCACACGCCAAATTAATTTTATGCGAATAGTTGAATTAATCGAAATGGACTGTATTTTTTCTAAATGCTGGAGTGACTCGGATGGTAACAGCGATTGTGTATATTTTAGTTTGTCTGAATTTACAAATTTAAAAATGAACTCCCTGTCGTTGCTGCGCTTGCTTATTTGTAAGTACATTGGGCGTATACCAAAGAATACGCGAAACTTCGATTCGAACTATAGTTTGGTATACTTATACCGAATAAGTGGGATACTTATACCATGGATAATTCGAATACTTATACCATTTATAAGTGGGACGAAGAAATAATTCTGAAAGGTGGGGAGTTTTGTCTTTTGTTGACGGTCATCCGGAAGTACGTTGCACCCTCGAGTAACCCACGCGGAGATCCGAACGTTTTACTAACGACCGTAGCGAGTAATAAATCCAAGGATCGCCTCGACCTTAAAATATAAAATGGAAAATATAAAAATTATGGCTGACTCTTGGCCCAAAATGCTGAACATATACGAAAATAACAAAATACTGGTTCCTTGGATGTTTATTGCTACTACGGTAAAATTCCCTTATGATAGGTACAAAGGTTCACTTCGCGACAACATTTATCTAAGAATAATAGCGAAAACTATCACAAGATGTTCACAAATCGAGTATTTCCTCTTCATTAATCACAACATTCACTCATTACCGCAAGACGTTCAAAGCTCAACCATAATCCACTCGTCAGGGCGCAAGTCGAAACACTTTATACGTTATGACATTTCAGCTGACGCTGATAATCACGGTGAACGAACGCATAAATAATCAGAATAATATAGAGGAGGGGAATCTCTGTTACAATTGCCACCCTATTCCAACAGCAATAGCACCAGAGCGATCCATCTGAGTCGGTGGATATATGGCCTCCCTTCAGAATGATCCTCCCTCCTTCAAGCACGGATATCAATTTTATGTGTCGGTAGGACGATATCGGCCACGCCGCTTCTCTGCCCCATCCTGCCGCTTGTTTATGGCTGTATTAATTATTCCTATCGCGTATACGCCGCTCTCTACTGGCTTGTATTCCCGCACGTTGCTACAGTTGCAGTTGTAATGCATCCGCGCGGTCGCTCGTTCCAAGCTGCCCGATATAACCACTCGTCCTGGTACCGCCGCTCGTGCTGCTACGATTTAAGGGGGCGCGTTCCATTTGCGTGCCGTTTACAACTCGCTTGCCCGCTTACAGCTGCCTACCTACTCCTCTATACATTTTGGTGTATTAAGTCAAAGCTACGCTGCCAATTCAATGAACGATTGATTCCGCGACTAGAGCACCCGTAATTCGATCTTCTGATCCGGACAGATTGCACGCTCAG
This sequence comes from Anthophora plumipes, assembly GCA_951804975.1. Taxonomy (NCBI): domain Eukaryota; kingdom Metazoa; phylum Arthropoda; class Insecta; order Hymenoptera; family Apidae; genus Anthophora; species Anthophora plumipes. The sequence goes on along the minus strand of OX638112.1, from coordinate 22,607,708 downwards.
AAAATAGAGTGGACGGAAAATAATTCGAAAGCTTTTATTTCTTACGAAAGTATAATAAATACGAGAATATAGGCGCGGCAAAACATTGCAAAGTTTGATGATGAACTGGTAGTAGGTATTTGGGTTTTCGAAGATATCCTCGCTCTTTAATACTTTAACTGTCAAGCGAAATTAGAAAGAAGACTCCGTCAGGGCTCCTAAGAATCAAGTATGATTCGATGTATTTACATCAGTTTGTAGTAGAAATATGTAAACGTAAGCAGGTGTTTCTCGAAATGATCACGAGCAACCGGTCAAAAATCAGTTGTCGAGAACGAAATTCATCTTATTCGTACTTTTCGTTCGAAGTAGAATATTTTAAGATGTATAAAAAATATTAAAAAAGAAAGTTGTACGTACGTACGAAGAGAGGATGAAGTCGTAAGAATTGATTTAACTTTTGACTTTTTCCGAGGATCATACATAAGCGTTCGTATGACCTTCGAGTTAGAATCTATTTTCAAACGGGACTGGTCGTTATTGGATCTCCATGACCCTGGGTTCGCCGGTATCGGCTTCAACGACCCCAGTGGTTCGATATTGGATCCCGTGACCTGGGATACCACGGACATGATGTCTGCTGGACCTCTACCGGTTAAATATCGATATCGAGTTTCACTTATAACAGGTCATTAGTAGTCATTTATTCCATTAAGAAACTAACCGTGAACATTTCTTTCAATTTCTTAATTTTTCATCACCTGATTTGTTATATCCCTTATCTTTGATATTTTGGTGATTGTTTCTATCTTACACATCCAATGAAAACAAAAATCATCAACTTTTAAGATAGATGCATCTCTGTACATTCCATGTAAACGAGAATAAACAGAGTTCTGCTTAATATCAGCAACTTGTTCTTTGTTTCTGAATTATTTCTTCTACTGACAGACTGTTGCGATTGCTATGGTAGCATATTGTAATATTTCACTTGCAATGATTTGTTATATTATTCTTTTGTTTTTATTTTTATTTTTTGTTATTGTGAAACCTTAAAAATATCAAGTAGTTACGAAGAAATTGTTCTAAGATAATGATCTTCGATAAAAAGTCACATTTGAGCGAAGATTGCAACGTTTAAACAGAAAGAACGCATCGATATGCTCCATATAATTTTAAGATATTAGTATTTTTAAAACTGAAAATGTTTCAATTCAATTTGAGGTATGTAAAGAATTAAAATAGCAACTTAGTTACACATTGTCCAAGCTACGCGAAAAAGTATTCCGTACACAGAACGTTTAAAGTCGGAGAATTCTGCAGTCAAAGGGTTAAAGAAACACGCCACGGGATCAAATGAAATTCACGGTATTCAAATTTAATCACAATCAAATTTAAACCACCAAGCAGAATTTCAACCAACAGCAGGATTTGGGATCAAATTATACGATGGAAAAATTCACTCGACGGTATCTCTTGAAATATATTCTTTCGAGGCCCGTGTCTCGTGTACCGTAGGGAAAACGACGTTGGTCTTGATTCAGCGTTTCCAACGTGGCTGACTGGTATCCTTGAATAATCTTTTCTATTTTTTTTTTTTTTCTACGACAAACCAGCCAGCAAGGATGCGACTGCAGCTTTGTCATCGATGGTCGGACGCGATACGCAACTCCTATACGGGATAAAACGCCACGAAAATTCTTCCTCGTCTCTCGGCGTGGAGAGGCGCGTCGTCGGATTTCATGGAAACGGCACGAATCCATTTAATATATCAGCGAGAACGCCGGCAACACACGACACCCGGGAAACCGTTCGATCCGTGTGAAAAATCTTCGTGAAAATCGGCTTTTCAACAGGCACCGTATCATCTTGTGTATAACTCGCGTGCAAGAGCTTCGTCGCCGATATCTCTCGCCGTTATTGATACACGAAGAGGAAGTCTTACCTGGGGTACGAATTTCTCCGAGACTTGTGCATCACTTGAAATATTTATCGCAGGGGTGACTTGAGAATGTTGAAGACAAATGGTGAATGGAGTGTAGTAGACGTGTTGAGTATTATTGTATCTGTGTCATTTTGATTACTATATATAAACCAGATTATGTACGTCATATCTGTACAATCCAATTGCAAAAGTGCATAAATGAAAACAGGGCATATGTAGAGAAATAAACCTTTTGCCCATTTTAAAAAAATATCCTCAAATAAAACATTGTCCAAAAATTCCGACTTGTATTTAACTGACCCTCGTATAATTTCGGATTTCATAACTGTTAGAAAAGTCCAAAAAACGAAGGCTTGAGTGGGCCATGTGCAGTATTTTGCTGCATTTCCCCCTCCTAGGGATGGTTCTGTCTCAAGGCTAAGAAGGGCCATATTGTCAAGGGGGTCCTCTTGACTAATATTTTCAGGAAGAACAGAATTGCATCAGCACTCGCGAAGTATAGTTCAAAATACAAGCTTTCACTCTATTTAACCGCCCACGTTTATTTCTTATTCAATCGCTCACCACCGTTATCCTGATTTTCCTTACATAATCATGGAAAATCGAGAATATTTATATTTCTCCTCAATTCTCGAGCCTCTGAAAATCTGAAATCTCTTTGTTTCCTTTCGAAGTGATCCAAACGGTCGAGGAAACACCACGTGGGAATAAATCATACGGAAGTAAAAGGAGAAAAAAGAATTTCGTACAGTCATCAGTATTTCATCCAGACCTAACTTTTCTATTTCCATCTTGATCACTTCTAACCACTCCAGACCAAACGGTCTCGCAACTCTAATCTCCATTCTGTGGACGACGGGAGCGAACGAAAGAGATAAAAGAAGCGAACGGGTAGAAAAAAGAAAATGGAGACTCTTAACGAACTCGAAGAGGCTGAGAGGTATAGCCGTGGTGTGGTGGTCGTTGGAAAGTTCGCCAGACAAGAAAGGAGAAGTTGCAGGTCTCTCGAAGATCGCAAACGGTGGTTTTGCTAAGCCCGTTACCGAACCGAGCATCGAACGGCCATTGGAACGCGTGTTTACAGCATTAAGAACGAATCTCACGGCTCACGAGCACCATTTTCCGAATCCGATTAGTAAACAACAGCACGAAGAGCTGCTGCTATTCTAAATGTAAATGCCACCGTTAAATCTGTATGGGAGGCTTGGTAGAACGCTGTTTGCCTCAGCATTCTCCATCTCTGCCTTTCGTCTTCGTCCACGTTCCATCCGATCGATTCTCGAGGAACAGGTTGCCGCGTCGTTCCTCGTCGAAGGATAACCACCGAGTATCGGATGAAATATGAACGTCGAAGTCGGAAATGAAACCGCGAACGACGAATCAACCGGACTAAATGAACCAGCACGTGTATATGGTATAGTCGCTGGAAACAATACTTACAGTAATGTCTTAAAATTGGTGAAATCTGAACGCTGAAATAGCAGTTTGAGAAAAATAAACTTGAGTCTGGTTCAGAGCTGTTCGAATTTTTATCAATTATATAATACGATCATAAAGAACTGTGGAACACTCATTCCCAATCTTAATTTCTAAACCTATAAATTCCTCTCTTATCATAAATCAGTTCTACGTATCTTGGTCATCTTCCATCGTTCTCTACTTTTCAGATTTTTCTCACTTCTCTCTAATTTTTCAACCCCTTTCTATCCTTAATTTCCTCTTCCACTAACCGTTTTAAATACTCCAATTCTTTATTTGCATCTCAATCAATCAACACATACACCAATTATATAAATTAAAATACTGAACTCCAAGTCTACGGTGACTATTATAGAATTCAACATCTAAACCATTACAAAGACTCTTCCTTAACTAATCATTCTGATATAATAAAATGTCAGTATAGAAATTACCATAAAAATTTATCAAGGAATCTAATTGCCGTTACACCTTCACATCGATTACTGGAACGTCGTTTTTTCGGTATTAATTTCGAATATCGTACATCATTACGACAATTGCTATTCAGCGAAAGGCTACAAAGACTTAATCCACATAAACAGTTTACTTTAACGAATAAATCGTCGACAGTACATATTTTTTATAACAATTACAAGTAATTTAAATCATAAGAAAGTAGACCTTTCTTCCACATTTAGTCAGTAACAGAAACTTTGAATATCAATTTACAACTGACGTACGATTCTGGGTGCAGTTACATCAATTGGCGTGTCACCGTTTAATGCTTCAGTTTACGAACTCACTATGTCGATTGCACAAACTTTACACGCGACTCTATCTGCTTCGCGTGCGAAGAGCAAAAGCGAGAGCGCGGGGTCTGGTTGATGATGATCGGACGCTCGGTTTCGTTTGCCTTTCCGTGCGGATTAGAATTTCTAACCGGACTGATCTGTTATTCGATCCGAAAAATATGAAGCCCGCAATCCAATCCGTCTAACGTTTCCTCGCTGCGAAAACCAAGGTGTATCTGAATGATTGTATATTATTTTAGGGAGGAAACGTAATAGGATATATGAATATTCGTTTGCTGCTTTGATCTCCACGTATACGATTTTCACGGTTTCGGGCTGTTGATTCACTGCGATCCTGTTGCGCGATACCTCACGAATATTTTGCGATTGTGTTGGTTACGCTACGAGAAACGGGGGTTTGAATATTCCCTCCGTAAGATTATCTGTACGATGCTAATACTCTGGTATCAGAGTGCTCGAAAATGCTTTTAATATGTATCTTGCGGTTCGGGTATTTGGTCAAATTTCAGAATTCCTTGAAATTCTGCTACTACAATTGTACGAGCTTTCCAATATTAAGAGAGTGTATATATTTGTATGTGAAATTTCATATGGTATTATATATTACTTTATATATTAAAAAATATACATGTATACAATTTAGTTTCAACATTATAGTGAAACATATCGCTATCTTGAGGCTCAGAACCTAACCTAACCTAACCAAACTTTTTTATTATCCTTTTCAGAATATTTCGAAATATTTAATATCTATATAAATTATATAGAATTAGTATGTATATTATTATTAATTTATTTTATCAATTAGATTCACATAGAGAAGGATAATAAAAAAATCTGGTTAGGTCTATGTTTCATCAAAACGTTGAAATGAAATTAGAAATTCATATTAAAATATTGAATTATCGAAAAATATCGACGCAGTTGAACTTTTTCGACACTTTAATCTTTCTTCACGCACATTTTGCACATTTTCACACGAATTGAAGGATGTATATACATATATTTTTGTTTTTCAATGAAAGTCTCATTTTTGCAACGTGTTAGAGGATTGAATATAAAAATTAAAAGAAATTTGGAAACGTTCTATGGTAATGTAAACGATTGTTTCTCGTGTTATAGCTTCTGGCAGGCAACAATAATCCATACTCGGAGAAGGAGCAGATCTTCGACCCGGCGATCGTGGCAACGAAAATCCGTTTCATCCCGTACACCTCTCACATGCGCATGGTATGCATACGTGTAGAGCTTTATGGCTGTCCATGGACCGGTGAGTGAAATTTATAGCGACTCCTCATGCCTCCTATATGTTACGATCCCGTACTTATTTCGCGACAACGTATCCGCCGCTAAGTATTGAAAAGGACGATGCAATAGTTCCTCGAGCTTTTCGAGCATTTTTATCACGCTGTCACTATTTTCCATTTTATCGGATCGAGAAACTTCTTACCGGTGGAAAAGCGAGCACACGACCGAGGCCGTATTTCCTGCACTCTGTCAGCGTCGATTTTCCTCCCTCAAAAATCTGAAACTATTCTCAGCTCATCCTTTTCTTACTGTAACACGATTTCTCCTCCCTTTGAATTTAAATGCAACGACGCAATACTTTATAAAACTCTGTACAACCATTAAAATTAATTTTTAACATCTTTCTCTAGTGACTGCGATAAAATAGAATTAATTTGAAACGAACGAATCTGTAGGATTATCTTCGATTCTTCACCTTGCAACGAGAATAAAATAAACAATACGTTATGTGAAAAAGGTTACAGGGAAAAGATAAATAAAGTCGGAAAACCAAAAATAAACTTCGAAAGACTGAAAAATCATATAATAAATATTTTTACACCTTTCTCAGCAAGAAAACTTTTCGAAATGTTGGTTCAATGCTTAACGATTTCTTTAATGCAACCTAGGAGAGTCGATAGAATGTGGAAATAAGATGACGATGAACCTAATATTATTATGTTAGATTAGATTATCTTATTTTCACATTCTTCCAAAATTACACACTAAAATACCCAAAAATGTACTAAAACAACGATGGGGACAAACAACTATATCAGATTTATTTTTATTTATTTTTTTTTTTTTAATGATCGACACCAGGAATAAATAACATCGTATAGGAAATATAGTACGGTCCAAGGGTATCCCCTAACCTATCAGATTCTTATAAGCAACGAACCAGTCGTATATAAGCTCCGAGGACCGCATTAACGGAGATTTACGAGCACGATCGAACGGTGGCTGGGGGTGTACAGGTGTGTTTCCGTTAATCCGAAGTGGAAAGGGTTCAGGAAGGTCTTGAGCATCATCTACGTTGCTCTTTATTGATTCTAAGTATCGATATCTACCCTGTGTATCGATATAGTGCTTGTAATTGCTCCGGTGTGTCGATAAGAAATATTTTACACCGGCGATGTTTGTTTTCCATTATCGAATTGCCCATTTTCCCTCCGTTGCTCTATAGAATATCGTTCCGTTATAACGTTCGTGTCTGGACACTGAACGATGGTACACCAGCCGCTTTAAAAGTTGCTCGAATTATCAAATGAACGATATTTTCATTGGGGGCGTCGTTACCGGTGAAAAATAACGCGGTCGTAAACGACATCGTATTCAATTTCGGTGTTCGGCCAGCAGCGAAACAATTACTGTAACAAGAATGAAAATATTTTCCATATGCTGGCCGGTGATTGTAGTTGAAATTACTGCAATTGCAGTGCGTGCAACGCTTGTTGTTACCTTTTGCGTCCCTATGGTGTACGTATACGTATATATTCCTTGGTGTGTTGTTTTTTTATTCTGCATTTTTTTTTTTTTTAATCTCTTCGTTCCCCAAACGGATAAAGCGAGTAAAGGGAATAACAACATGATAAATATAGATACAGGTATTTTTATAGCGCTCGAAATTTATCGTCGGTGACGTTTTATCGGAAAAGAATGCAATAGAAGGAGAATCTGTACTGTTTTATTCTCTCTCTCTCTCTCTCTCTCTCTCTCTCTCTCTCTCTCTCTCTTGCCAGAAGTTCTCCATCTTCGTTTTCACTTATCGCCCACTCAGAAGAGCAAATGTAACGCCATCGAGCTGTTAATCTCGTCCACTTCCTCTTACTCGAAGACTAAGGTAAATTCAATATTTTCGTTGTTGCTGCTGGATAGAGCATTAGGAATGCATTCGGTTACTTCGCGCGCGAAAGCGTCGAAACTTGTTTCGCCCTTATCGACGTCTGTCAGCTTCCGTGAAGGATGCTTCCGCCGTTGAATAAAAATCATTTCAACGCTTTCGCCGCACGTCACTTCGCGAGGCATTAACGAAGACGTGGAGATATTAAGTTACGGTGACATCTCTATCGGATTCCTTAAATAAAAGCTTTTAAGCAATAAGACCTTCTTTTAGGCTATGTGTGTATATCGTGTCTCTTTTATTGAAGTTTCTTTAAATTGTTAATTTTCGTTTCTATAAACGAAACATACAGGAGAGTTCTGGGTGAAAGAACAGTGATATTTTTTAGAATCCTTAAAAGCGAAAGTTTTCGAGTATCTAACTATTGTCACTATCGGTCAAACACGGTGCAATTTCAACGAATTGAATCATTTAGCGTTTCGTGATGAAAAATCAAGCGAATTCTACCACTAATAGCCCTACGCATCATATAAAGAACTGAGCAGTCTGTGAAAGTGTTAGTATCATTATTTCTGTCCTAAAATCTACTGCCATGCTTAAATTCGCACTCAGTATCTTTACGAAAGTTTAAGTTTTGGTAAAGAAAGAAATTAATAGAAAACTTAACTTTGTCCACAAATAAATCCCGATTTTCTTTTATTCTTTCTACTTTGATTCGTCAACATTAATGACACAGTCGTCCCACGGATGAACTCCCGAATAAACTGCAGCAACGCGTAATATTAATCTACTAGTTTCCCCTTTGAATAATAAACAACAAAAACCACACCAGAATAATAGACACAGGCAAGAACCACCGTGAGATCGAGATTTGAAACTTTCTAGTCGCGTTCTGTCCTTAAGAACGTGAGCTTTATCCAACGAGCAACGGTGCAATCTTATCACGTATCGTCGCCGAGAATAAAATGTCCGTCTCATCGCCACGATGATGCATAGTTCACGAGCGAACGCGTTCTTTCGTTGTTCCACCCGTTATATATGTATATGTGTGTGTGTTGCATAGTGTACTACTGTTACCCTTTTTGTTCTGGTTGCAGAGGGTCTCGTGTCGTACTCCATGCCCCAAGGAATTAAGAGGGGCTCGGAGGTTGACCTTTCTGACAGGACGTACGACGGCAGGGAAGAAGGAGGTTACCTCTCCGGGGGACTCGGTCAACTTGTCGACGGGCAAAAGGGTCCTGACAACTTCAGATTGGACGTCAGTGGTAACGGAAAAGGTGAGCCGCCGCCTTGTGTTGGAACGAGATTAACGCTAGAGCCTGATCGTGTCTAGATTAGCGTGATAGAAACGTCTGCGTCCCACTTTCGCGAGTTACACGCTCGTTCGTTCGCTTATTATTTCGTTCGTTTCCCTCTTCTTTTTTTCTTCGTTTTTTTGGGGGTTCCTTCATTTTTGTGTTATTCGTATGGAGGATGGTTGAAATTCTGTTTGATGGGAAGAGCTAATAAGCAGAGAAGGTGAAAGCAGATGGTTCTAGTCGAAGAATGAAACGAGATCATTTAAGTTAACAGGCTCAGTTGGTATTATTTGGCTTTTTTCCACAAGGAATTAACAATTCTCCTCGAGGGGACTTCTGGAGTGTTATTAAATCTCAATTGTAGATTCGCCGTTTCGTTTCATCGACGGAATTAAATTTGTTGGGGGTTATCGAACTGCATACATATTACACAATAGAGGAAAGTTTCCTTTGTGTCAGTGGTGTGTGTATTGAGGGTAAAAGAACTCGAAGAAGTGGATTGTTTTCGTGATGTTACAGAGAGAATTGCAGAAGGTGGTTCGACTAATTAAATTAGGTTAAATATTACAGAAATAAGCATTGAGGTATAATAATAATTTAAAGATGTTTCATGTTACAAGATAACCATTTTTAATTCACTTAACAGTCACTTAAAGCAAAGTTAACAGAGCTTATAGTCATTAATTTTATCAGTCCAATCTGATTCCTTCAAATTCTTCAGATCCCTACAAAAATATATATATGGCAAATTTTAATTTAACAGATGCAATTCAAAGCTACCACAAATCTTGCAGAAGGTATTACAAACTGTACAATATTATAGATTGGATTGGAACACTATAACAGTCAAACTCGTGAAAAAACCAATTTCAGATTTCTTGCTTCACATTAGAAAAATTATTAAGCTAGTTTCGAAATGAAAAAGTAATCATTCCAATTAAAAAATTCTCTGTATATTATGTACATAAACAAATCAGAAGGTAAAAATATACTGCATTCAATTCCAGTTCTTCTAGCGTTAAACGAATGTATTTTCATATCCTATAAAACATGTTCAACGATCAAATTTACTCTAGAAGAAATTAAAATATTCAAGTAGCAAATTCTTTAGAAATATTACAAGAGATGAGTGAAGTAATCCAGTTGAATCCAGGAACCGGTCAACAAAACCGTTCCACGGTCGCTTAGGGGTAGTTGAATCGGGGCCTGGAATAAAATTTTCCTCGCGTCGATTCCAGGTGTGTAGGCCAGCCGGGTCGAGTAGTGATAAGAGAATTCCAGAAAGCTGGGGCTAGATTCTCGGACTCTCCCGGAGGCAAACGTGTTCCATGCCGCACTCGAATCTGTTCCAATTTACATTTATATTGAACCGCGGGCTAGACTGCAAGCCACACTGCTGTTTACCGGCTCCCAGGATACATTTGTGTCTTTCCATTTACGCCATGGGACAGGGCCGAGGCTACGTACTTCCAGCTTCTTAAACTTTTAAACCCGCCGAGACTGCGTGTGCACTTCTCTCTCTCTTTCTATTTCTTTCTGTTCCCTCTTTAAAACCCACTGCACTCTCAGAGTCTTTCGAATCGAGAGGAACTGGCTCGTTTCTTCGTTCGTACCTAGTACAGTTGCATCTCGATCTCGTTTCACCGAGGCTCGTGAAAATATTTCTCAGCCGACGGTCTCCACCCTCCTCTTGAAACGTTGAAACACGCCGAAGTCTACGATCGTCGTTTCTATCGTTGTCCAATAAGCTCTCTGAAAGTTTTCGTTCCAATTGTCGACGCTCACGTTCCATTTTAGTTAATAAGTTTCCCAGCCGGATTGGCACGCAAGAATAGTAAGGGTGGCAAAGCGGCAGTGTGAACGGAAAATCCAGCGGGAAACGGCTCGTCAGTTGGGAACAAGTAATTAGGTCATTAGGTAATAACTTTCAGATTGCAGTTCAGCGAACGTCAGGGCGTGGATAGAGAAGGGTGTGGAAAGACAGTGGAGGAGGAGGGGTTGTTGTTGATTCCAATATTACCCGTGAGTTTGTGGTATTTCCGAAGTTTCGCACTCGATCCCTCCGTTACTTCAATCGTTTCCTTGTTACTAAGTTTTCTTGATAAATTGTTTGCAAAAGTAATAGCTCGGCTGATCGGATAATACAGGTACGATAGCAGAAGGAATATTATCGTCAGGTGACTTTAGGCTATAATACGACAGGGTGTAAAGTGATTATACAGAAAATTGGATTATCGATGAATCTTTCTTCCTTCACTCTTTCGAAGTGTAACAAAGCTGATCGATAATCACTCTGGAGAATTTTTAACAAGCAAGATTATCAAGGAAATCGAATATCCCATCGATGTATTTTTATACAGTTCGAAAGTTCGCAGATCGGTCGGCTAAGCATCGCGTCATGATTCGATCGAACACTTCGAATTCGAATTGAATTTCATCGTGCATCTTCTTTCAATCTTTAATCTCTGCGAAAAACTTTACGGAATTAACTACTGTAGGCATTTTTCGGAAAATCGGAAAGATGGAAATCGGTAAAATGGAAAGCATGAAAAAGCGAAGGTTTTAAAGAAAAGCAAAATGAGTAGTCTCAGCGCGATACGTAAGCGAGAAGGTCGGCTGATGAAACCGTTCCGGTGCAAAATTTTTTCTGTACAGTACCTTACTAGTTAAAAATATATTATTACCCGTTATTTTTTAAACCACAGCTGCCCATTTCATTTCGAAATCCTGATACCCACCCAACTTGGCCTCCTACACTATACACGATTTAAATTCTCTATAGAAATTGTTGATAACGCACAAGTGCAGCATCGTCGCGTACACGCTGGTGTTTTACGATCGCCATACGCGCAGCTAGTACAGTTTCAAGACGCTTTAAGCGAGAAAATCATCAAGCTGCGGTGTGTTCCCTGGTATATACGATATATATCGACGGGTATGGGCGGTTATCTTACGACCCTTCTGAATGTTCAGAATTGATGGTAGATAGCGGCCAAAGGCGGCGACGACAGGAAACTGGAAACTATTTACTCGAGGGACGATATTAAGGGTGGGGCTTATATGAAGCGGCAGGATAGATCAGGAACGATATAATACTGTTGCTTGCACGGCTCGTGAACATTGTCGAGAACGAAAAAGAGTGGAAATAGAAGAAGAGGAAGAGGATCTCTCATGAAGAATCCAAATGTCTAGAGAGCGTACATAGCGAATATACTAAATCGAAATGAATAAAAAAAAAAAAGGAGAAAAACGATCGAAACTTCTAACTTTTAATAAGCTCCGAAGAAATGGTAGGCTGTCTCGTGGAACAACTCGACCGATTCCCTAACGAGAACCTCAAGACGAAATGGAGCCACCCTGTCCCAGCACGCTTCAGATCCTTCGTTTTTCTTTGCTTCTCTCTTTTTCTCGGGCTTCCTTCGACTATGTCTTACACCCCTTCCACAGAGAATTCGTCGAGAGGACGAGAGATAAAAGTGCGCAGGATTTATAGCGCGAGGAACAGATCTCTGCGAGCCAGTGGAGCACGACTATGGTGTATCAACTTCTCACGATCTTATGAAGCGGCATTAAGGGTGGACGGGAAGAAATTGAAACGTAAATAAAAGAAGCAACGATGAAAGGAGAAAGAGGGGGAAATGGAGGCACTAATTCTTTTCGTTTGTGCGAACGAAGATCAAACGTAGATGATATATCGACGGTGATGTTTCTTACCTTTTGAATTTCTCACTTTTCAGAGTGTCGCGATTTTTTGCACGACTGTTGGATAATTAGTTACCTAACCGTTTCACTGACGAACCGGTTACATCATAAACTGTGAACATCACACTTTTTCTAGGGCAAATTTTTCTTTTTTCTTTGTTTCCTTTCTTTTTTTTTTCTAACTCATTCGCAGTAAACTTCTTCCACCGAGTTCGTTCCGCAAATCCACGCGGAATTCGCAAAATCGTGCATGGACGGAAGTTCGGCCAGAAAACCGCAGGCAGCGTCCGGTTAAAGGTAGAAATTCGAAGTGAACTGCGAAAAGTAAGAGAGAAAGAGCTAGTCAGGTTCGGAAAAACGCGTAACTCGCGTCCGTGGCTAGCTTTAGGGTTATTGCAGACCATTTTCAATCCGCGTACTCCCATGGGGGACCGAGTGTATCCGTATACGTACTCATACCGTGGAATCTAATGGCAGGATTCATGCAATAACTGCCGCTGTGGCCTCAGAGCCGCGAAACTCTTCCATTTCTCTCCCCTCCTGCTCTCGAAACTGTGTTTCGTTACTCTTGCGGCGTGTAACCCACCGACAGATTTAAAAGGGAAGTATCTGTGTACGTAGACGCGGGAAATAGTATATCTTGTGGTGGGAGATAGCGGGAAAGTGGGTTGGTAAAAGTTAATTCGAAGCGTAATTAATATTTCGTCGACGCCCCACACGGTTAGGTTTGATAGCTAACCAGGATTCGAAATACAAGGATAATTTGGTAGAATTAGCAGGAAACTGTAATAACCGACGAGTGTAGGTTACGAGGCTGTTTTCAGCTGGCTGGCCTGTTACGTTTTGCAGGCTTCAGAAACTTGAGAACTGGGCTTTCGACGAGTCACGAAGGTTGATTGTTAATCGGTGCTAGGTGGAAGGTAACGGACGGAGGGAGTGAAGAAAAGTTTGGAAAAGCGATGGAGCTAAGGACGTTTCGTGTTTAGGAGGTCTAGTGGACACGTTAGGGAGATGCTTAACAGTGACGAGGATATTTTTGATTTTTCTTTAATACTTTTTGGAAAGAAAAATACGACGCCTAGATGCGAGCACTGTATAGTGTCTGTTTTAGTAGAAGATAGTAGTTTTAACCATGGACGTAGATGCATTATAACAATGCATTTACATTGTTCAACCTTTTTATGAAAATGAGCGTTCTTTGAAAAATACCCATCACAAAATTTTTGATTTCTTTTTTTTGTGTAAATCAATCTCCAATTCAAAGATTAGTGAAAAAAATTCGAAGAAATTGTTTGTGTTATTGATAAACCAAAATGTGAAAGACCAGAAACTGTAACATCTGCTGTAAGTGAAAGTGTTGAAAATGAACTTCAATTTCACGTCGTTCTCAATAATTGCACATATCTTATGGCTCCGTATGGATAATTTTTCAAACTTCAATTCACACAAGAATTGAAAGAAAAAGACGACTTGCAACGTCGTAATTTCGCTAGTTGGGTTATTGAACAATAACCAACAGATTCCTTCCTTTGATTTATGATTTCCTTTACGTTGATTGCTTTGATTTTAATGCAACTACACCAGGTTGAAGTTGTGATGTGTTACGCTAGGAAAAATTGAACGTTTTACTAGTGTTTGGTACTTTATTTAATAATTTTCATTTGCAGTTGTTGTTGACGGTGTGACAATGTCTCAGAGACGCCGTAAAAGTTTCTCATAAATTTTTTATAGGTCAGTTAACGTAACTTGGAATATATAAAAAAAGATATTGGTTGATAATGGCGCGTTCGTGGCAGCCAGTATTACAAAAAGCTAAAAGAAAGAGCAAGATATTGCAGCACTATGCTTCTACAATATTTTCCGAATTTTTATCCAATTTCTGCATTATTTTTCAATCGTTAATTTAACTGCATTGTATCGATAAAAATCAGCGTGAAAGAGAGAAGTCCTCAGATGTGGCGAGACACAGAACGATGTTTAGCGATTAGGTGTGGTCGTGGAGGACGGGTGAATGGAAGAGGGTGTAGTTCGTTTCGTCCTGAATCCGTTAATGGACTTGTCAGTAAGATGTAGAGAGAAAAAGAATTGGCTGATCGGATTGCTGGACCGAGATTCGAATCTAGATTTTTCATTTGTGGCCCGATTGCGCTACCAATTGCGCTATCCGTATTGTCGACGAGCTATTTCCCTCGCAGATTACCGTTCCGAAAAATTGCACGAATTTACATTTCGCATCCGTCGGTATTCACACGAAATGTACACATTTAAAGAAAAATTATTTACAGATATAATCTTTTCTATTTAAATAATTCACAAGTCTTAAGAAAAGAGACACTGTACAAAGAAAGAAAAAAAGAGAAGAAAAAAGGAGGAAAAAGGGAAAAACGGAAGATTTCCCTGGAGAATGAGAGGAAGGAACAAGCCACGATCTTTTACTTGTGAATTCACTGGAAGAAGACCGGGAAATTCAATGCGGTCGCAGATTGCCACGAAACGCCTACCATTTCGCATTCAGATGGCGATTAATTAAGGCAACATTCAAAGACCAGCTGTCGTTCTGCTCTGAAAACCGGTAAAATAGACCGGGGTGAGGGTGTGAAGAGGGGGTGGTGGGAGGAGGATGAAGAGGAGGAGGCTGCACCGAAGGGACATCGCGCAATTTACGACAAACGCGTTCACCGTTGAAACAATTTGTTCGTTTGATAGGGTACCGGCCCGTTTGCGCAAACAAATTTCGCGTCACGCGCGATTCGCGGATTATTTATGTTACAGATTTTATTGTCTCGTTTATCGGTACGTTGGTGTCGATGGTGTAATCGGATCCAACGATGTAACGTGTCATTTTTCCAACATTCGCCAGTTAGCGCGAATGGAAATATCCCTCGTATTCGAATCTATCGCGTAACGTTCGCGCTCATATTGTTAAAAAAAAAGGAGCGAGAGAGAGAGACGGGGGGAAAGAGAGAGAGAAACGAAGTAGAAAATGTGGAGAAAGACAGATGAGGCTGAGGGGGGAGGGTGAGGTTGAAAAAGCGTACATTTGTATGGACGAACAGGACTGAAAAAAACAGTCAACCATTCGATTGTGTCGCGGCACAGATCGCGAACGTTGTTAAACTCGAATTAGTCGCGAATCCGATTTTTATCGAACGCGATGCCCGGCGCCTGCTGCTCTCTCGTTTGTCGAATGACGACAGGACGCTCCTTGATGCGCCGATTCGTTGCGATTGTGAAGGATCGATGGAAAGACATTTCGTGTTACGTTTTTGTTTCGCGATTCAACTGCGCGGTAGAAATGTAACGAGGCTGGATTAAAACATTGTCGAGGCAAAGCCTCTGTGTACACGTTCGCTGTACCTATTCGAATGTTTGCTTTTTTTTTTTTTTGTTGAGTCTTTTCAAATGACGTATCTATTTTGCGATGTATTTAAAATACCGATCGATACTATACAGCGTATTGAATTTTAAAAATAACAATATCTTTGCTTTCTCTTTTTTATTTTCGTTCCTGTTTTCTCCTTCAAGGATACGAATGGGTCGGATGGAGAAACGATACGCCGAGTATGCTTGGACGACCTGTTGAGATAACGTTCGAGTTCGATTATTCGAGGAACTTCACTGCCATACACCTTCATATGAATAATTACTTCAGCAAGGATGTTCAGGTATGCAGAATATCCTTTTGTATACTTTTGGTAAGTAGGTAAACGAGGAATTGGTATTTTTCGTCCGAGTGACGCAAAAATATTTCTCCTCCGTATTTTCTTACGATATCTCGAAATCCACTTGCGGTTTGGATCGCGTAACGCGATATTCAAACACGCTTCCTCAGATTATTCCGATTAATATTCCCGTAATATCCTCCGCTCGACATATGGAGATCGATGTTTGCTCAATCTGTATAAACTCGCCGCGAGATTCATGAATTCATTATAATTCGTTATATACAATATAACTTTCGAAATGACTGCATTAAGAGGAGAGAAGATTGTCGAATTGCAAATATGAAAAATTTGCTGCAAAAAAAAAAAGAACATTCGAACTCTTAACAAACTGGACAATTCAAATTATCCACGGTGGAAATCACACTGTAATGTAACGCTCGTGATTGCCATTTTGTTAAATTCCATGGGAAATATATTTTATTTACTGCGAAATAAAAACAAGAATTAGTCGCCGTAGTCGTTCCATGATTTAACCGATGAGAAATTAAACTTTTTCTCCGATCGATGCACGCGGATCCGTATTTTTACACGAAGAAACAGTATTACCTCGGCTGAACGATAGTTATTACCCTGTCCCGTGTGTACACGCGATACACGCGCAGCTACTATAGACGACGAAGTAACAACGGAAGTGGAAGAAAAAGAAAAAGAAGAAAACGGAAGAAGAAGAAGAAGAAGAAGAAGAAGCGTTTCCATCACGTTCAACGATTCCCTTCTTGTTTACTCGTCCACCAATCGCTTCATTCCCTTGCTGTGTTCTTTACACACACGCGATTCCTTCGCAGGTCTTTTCCTACGCGAAGGTTTATCTTGGCGCTGGTGGTAACCAATTCAATGGCGAGCCTGTCCATTTCTCGTACATACCGGACTTGGTGTTGGAACAGGCACGTGATGTTACCATAAAGCTTCACTCGCGAGCTGGCCGTTTTCTCAAGCTGCAGCTGTATTTTGCGGCACGTTGGATCATGCTCAGCGAGGTGATCTTCGAATCAGGTAAGGGAAACAACCGACCTTCGATAAAAATCTATTTTTCACCTTGCATTCTTACTCTCGATATTCCCCTACTCGAGACGTTTTCTGTCTGTTGTGTATCTTGCGCGGAGAAAAGAGAAAGATGAGAGAGAAATAAGCGGCGAGATGGGTGGAAAGAAATAATACAGGGAAGAAGGTACAGATAGGATAAAGGAGAGAAGGGATCACGGGAATCGTGATATCGAGATATCGAGGGTGAAATAACTTCTCACGGATTTCGTGGCTACCATAGCAAGTTCTCTACGGCCGCAGAACCGTTGTACGGTGTACGTCTCGAAGCCGACACTCTCTCGCGAACTTCGGATCAAGAAACAGATGAGTTCCGAAGTCCCTTTTCTTTCGTCGTAGACCGGTCCATTCGATTTCCAATTTTAGATGACAAGTTCACTGTTCCGTTTCCATCGCGTCGACGATAGAGAGTCGTTGGAAAAAGATGAGGGATAATCAGGCAGCTAGGGCGCAGACGACGATATGTCAGCACGCGTTCAGTTCGATAAGAGGACAATGGAGGGATACGCAATGGAATTCTCGTTCACGATCATTATGACCGGATTTCCGACGAAGCAAAGAGAATTCGCGTACCATCGAGCGACGTTTGATTGATTTTTTTTTCGAGATTTTCTTATTGATCCGAATGGTTAACGGCAACGATGGAAGTCTCGTGAAATTTTTCGGGTGAATTTCCGATTCGATATGAAAGTAGTTTCATATAGAACATCGAATAATCTAATTAGAATTTTCAACATCAGATTTCAACGTTTGGAGTTTTCAAATTTGATATGTAATATTTGAAATTAGGAAGCGATGCTCGAAAGCAAACTGTATCCAGTTATTAATATAAATCGAAAAATTCCACTCGTTTCTTGGGAACTTAAATTGGTACATATTCGTAATTTTAGATTCATCGCGGAAGTTCTTGTTCAAAGCACTCACCACGAGAGTATAAAAATTTCTCTCTTAAAGCTGAGAACCAGTTTGCCATATGCAACGATAAAAAAAAGTCATTAGTTGAAAAATATTCGCAACTTGTAAAATATTCAAAGCCGGTGCTCTCGGTTATCCCGATGGTGTTACTCGGTCAATCCGAATGCGACTTGGTAGAAAGCGGAAGTAGTATCCGCTGCACGTTACGCGAAACGGAGCACGTGGTCATGGGCCAGGGAAACGAAACTTAGGCGACTTAGACTACGAAGAGCGGCGCCTTCGGAAACTTTCGTTCCTCAGGGGTGAAACAGCGAAACCGTCGTTAATCATTCTCTCTGTTCCTATTTTCGCGAAAGATAACTTCGATCGCATAGCCCTCTCGAAGTGGCTGAAATTCCACGGCGTCGCTTATCCTACGTATTTCACGTTCGTTTTTCTGTGAACGTGGCGCAAATCGTCGTTCCAGATTTCTATTTAACTCTTCGTTTTCCATCTCTTCCGGTCTATCTTTAATTTCAAACGTTTTTCTTTTCCTTCTGTAAAGAAGAGGAGATTTATTAAAAACTAATATCCGATACGAAGATAATTTCAGTGCAGTCAGAAGAATAACATTAATTTTTTTATTTTTAAACTCGATTTTATTTTAACCTCGATTTTTCTGTGTTCGTGAGAAAGGAAGTTGCACGTTGAAGAAATATCGAGAAACAAAAATTGCTGGTTAACACTGGGTTTGCGGACATTTCCTTTAAAAAATCGTTTTATATAATTTACAAATAATTTTATCACATACAATATTAACATTCCGCGTATTTTTTGCAAACACGTTCAAGTTTGTGAATACATTTATCCGCAAATGTTCGTTAGTTTCTGCGATTTTGTTCGTGAAACTGAAAATCTGTTAAATTGGTTTCGTAAATCTAGTGTTAATACAAAGAGATCGATTGGTAATAACGTAATAATGGAACGATCCTATATTACAGCAATAAATAAATAAAATATGATGTATAAAATATAGATAAATGTCTATGATTATAGAGGGTTAATTTTCTTTTTTTTTTAAACAATTATGTAAGATAAATACATTTTCGAAATCTTTGAATCCAAACCCATTCTCTGGTCGATCTGTTAGAACCGAGAAACCTAATCTCGTTTTAGGTGTTTGAAACATTCCGATAACTGTGTTAATTTAACGTTCGGTTAACCCGATACCGTACGTTTAAAAGCATCCACCCACCCGCCGCCGTTCAATTCCTTTGATGGCAGCAAATTTCATTAGTCTTCATCCCTGATGCGCAGTAATCTCCGAATGGAACAACACCGACGATGAAGAGCCGAGGAACAAGAGTGCCATTGTATTGGCGACCGGCAGTCCCTATCACAATAACGAGGGTCCACTGCAGAGAGACGAAGTAAAGACCACTTTTAATAAGGAGGAAAACAACGATAATGCCCGTAAGTCTGCCCGTCGGTTTCTGCTATTGTTGCATCGAAGGGTTCCCTTCGTAATTTTCCGCACGATTTCCACTCTTCTTTATTCCTCGTCCACCCTTCTCTTTTTTTTCCATCTCCTCGACTCTAGCAAGCTGCTGCTCACCTTTGCACGAAAATTGAATGCCGATCACGAACGATCTTTTCCTTCTACTCCTCCTCCTCCTCCTCCTCTTCCTCTTTGCCCCGGTTTTTTTCTTTTTCCTGCTTTTATTTTTTTTTTCTTTTCTTCACCCTCCTGTTTTTCCCCTCCCAGTCCTCGTGTTTGCGAGAAATCGTTTTACGATGTTCGTCGAACAGGCAACCCATAACCGGGTTGCGAAAAAATTTGATTTCCGGCTACTTGATCGCGGCCAATTTTCGACCGAGAGTTCAACTCAACGGCGCTTGTTGAATAGTTCGGTTGAACAATACGTTGTTTCGAAATTGAAAGGGACGCTTGTACTTCGTTCGTATCGTTGATTTGGGGAACTTATGCACGGTGATGTTGGTTGCAGACGTTCCTATAAAAGATTTCAACGGAATTTTCAGTATTTATATAATTTACATAAATCTACAAATTATATTTCTTCGAAGTTTCGTTACACGCTCGCGGAAAAAAAAAATGTTATGAAAAGCGATCTTTACTATTTTCATCGCAATATCGGCTAATTGAAACTTTTTCAAAAATCTTTTTTTACAAGTTATCGAATAAATTAGTCCTTTTAACTCCTCGAAAAGACTCGCGTGGTTTTCATATCAATTTTGAATAAGTTATTCTGTTTTAAAGGGTGTCCGAATATTAATTTGAGTCACTGTATATGTACACTGTCGTTCATAAGTATTAGGACATTCATTATGGTCGAGTAGAAAATGTTATCTGATTTGAATCATATTTTCTCACCAAAATTAGTGCCATATATTAGTAAAAATATATGTATATGCATTTGTGCTTCAGGATTCTAGTATAAATGAGTCTTTTAGGATAATTTTAGGTTCATTTTAGAATCATTCCTTTTTAGGATAATTTTGTAACGCTTTTCATGTGTCTGATAATTTTATATGAAACCTGTAACGTGAATAAGGCTTGTTTCACGTTAATTAAGTAGATTTTAGTTGATTTCAATAGATGTTTGTAGAATTCCCTAAATTTCACACTTAGGTGTCCTAATACTTACGAATAGGAGTGTATATACTCGTTCGAGTGCTCGATACTTGTTAGAGAACACGTTGTACCATGAAATTTCGCGGTGGATTTTCAAGTAAGCGACCGCGATAAACACAGCAAAAGTCGTTCGAATTGCTCGCAACAGCATAAAACCGGTTAAAGTGTTTATACGCAGGCTACACAACCTCTCTACGTTCTTTCTTCTCGTTTCTTTTAATACACCGTAACGTCTCCCCAGGTGTTCTCGAAAATACTCGGTCGATGGACAAAGAAACGAAGCGGAATAGAGCGACGATATTCGCTTTCTTTTTTCGTGACCCTCTATAAACCGATAACGTAGCGATGCTTTCTCTCCCCCTACCCTTTTGTTTTATCGTCTTCGGAAAGAAAACGAAATCTAATTAATTTCTTACTTAGGACTACTTCTACGTTCGAAGAGAGCACTTCGCTCTGGGTCTAAGTGTTAAGAAGAAGTCACTATAGCGTACCGACCGACATTTCCACGCGGTCGTTTTGTCTGGTAAACCGACCAATTGTTATCGAGCTATTCGACTCTTCGAGAATCCTTCCGTGATGTTAAGTTTAATTGTGATCATTATAGCTGCTTCCATTCGATCGACTTTCCATAAAGTATACAGGTCAAATTATGGTCGATTTCTCTATTCATCGGTTGATATCGCAATTAGTTAATCACTTTTGTAATCTGCAATTTTAATCTGTAATTTTTCTTTTTCCTTCCTTTTTGATTTTGATTGAAGTTCTGAAAATTTTTGCAAAGAGTATTATTGTGCAAAGGGATTTCACTATGATATTTATTTAGGATACAGAAAAGAATCATTTACGTGGACTGTGAATTCAACAATCAAACATAGTCAAACTTCAATCAACGTAGGTAGTCGAAATTCATCTGCGAAACCTCCAGAAATTGTAATCACGAGTACTCGAGATTTAATGATCAAAGTAGTTCTGTTTCAATCAAGATGCTACTCGAAATTCATCTATCAAAGGAACTGGAATTCCAATCAAGCCATACTTCTTCAGTAAAACAAAGAAAAATAACTGAGAAGCAAGTTGTCGTCGTTGATTTACCATTTATATATAATTTTATTTTTATCCCGACTTTGATGTATTCATCTATATCAGATTAGCTTAAACACATTCTTTCGAATCAGTTTCTTTCAATCATATTATAATTGTAGTTTCGAAAATAAAATAAAATCCAGTCTGTTTCAGTTACAATGCGTAGTAAAAGTAACAATCTCGACGAGTTTATAACCGTTGAAGCTCCTTTGACATTTCACAATGATGTAAAGCATGTCACTTATTGTTGCACGTACAAAGTGGCGAAAAGGAAAATTAAAAGGGTTTTGCATTGAATCGATAACGTGTGCAGGTGGCGCTCGTTACATTCAGCCTTTCACGCGATGAAACCAATATTCACTTTTCCTGTATAACGATCCTCAACTTGCCAAAGAGAAAAGTGGAAGAATCGGGTAAGAAGCGTTACGGAGCGTAACGTTCGCTTTTCTCTTCGTGCATTTACGTTACAGAACGTTCGTGGAGCAACGGAGGCTCATAGGGATCTCAAGTGAAGCGCGAAGCTGCTTGAAAACTTCTTTCAAATAGGAGAAAACAACGGGGGGGAAATAATAAAACAACGTTTCATTGGGACGTTCTTGAGCAAAGAGGAAACGTTTACCTTTGGTCAAGTTAGAATATCTTGGATAATTTTCTGCAAATGTTTCCCTATATTTTTCTAACTTTTTCTTTTTTAAATTCTAATTATTCTATTTATTGAAGTACACTCATGTACATGTTAATTTAATCAGCAGGCAATTTTATTTTACAAATTTCCAGAAAATGAGCCATGAATTTCATGGTTCTTTCTTTTTATTATTACAGCACCAAAAATAATAGAAATTCTCTCTTTCAAAAGAGCGACAATTGAATAGTTTATAAATGGTAGTGTACGTTTAATGACAGCGAAATAACGGACGATCGACATTTAGTCATAGGCAATTTTATTTTACAAATTTCCGGGACACGAGTAAGGAATTTCATTTTCGTTTTATGACTACAGTACCAAAAATAATAGAAATTCTTGCTTTCCAAAAATCGGTAGATGAATAGTTGGTAAATGGTAATGTACGTTTAATGACAACGAAATAACGGTCAATCGACATTTAGTCATAGGCAATTTTATTTTACAAATTTCTGGGACACGAGTAAGGAATTTCATTTTCGTTTTATGACTACAGTACCAAAAATAATAGAAATTCTCGCTTTTAAAACATCGGTAGATGATGGTAATGTACGTTTAATGACAGCGAAATGACAGACGATCGACATTCGATCCCGCAATAAAAGGGAATGGATCGATGAAGCGGCGATCGATTGTGATCCAATTACGACGAGCATGATGAACGCAATCATCATTATCGAGCCATCGTGCATTATGCGAAGCCGCCCTCACGATAATATCCAGCGTGATGGGTCGTGTACTTTGGCGTATTAGGTGGCCAGCTTGCATACAGAGGGACGTGTACGCGTGCGTGTCTCATACAGAACGTTCTCATTGTGCCGTCTCTCTCGTGAACGCGTCGAAATCGAATTCACGCAAACGACATTTTGCTCTTCGTTACATGCATCGATTATTCGATACGCAGGCCCACGTTGTCAGAGAATCGGATCATATCAGTGTAAACGAAACATAAAAGATAACACAGGAGAATGCTGCAATGATCTGAATAGTTCAATGATCATCTCTATTGACGATGATAAAATTAGCCACGGGAAATGTGCCAAGTGTTTTCCAGTTTCTATAAAAATTTACGAGTTGACTGGTAACCTCGTGTTCCACGCTTGATGATCTGTGATTTCAATATATTTCAGTATTTCAAACAAACATTCGGAGTCGATGATCTTTGGTGCATACTTTCTTTTTTTTTATCAACAATCGTCCACGTTGAAGTGATGAAAATCGCTGTTAAAGATATAGCGAACGTATTTGATCTTGTAAGAACAGTGTTCTTGGGTACAGACACGTGCATACGTCAGTTCCAGATAAGAGCAAGGAACCAGAATCGAGGCAGTTCGTCGGCTTAGTCATCGGGATCCTGACGACTGTGATCATAATGTTACTAGCGGCGATCATGTTCATATTCTACAGAAATCGAAGGCTCAAAGCTGCCCTCGCTCCTTCGACGTTCTACGATCAACACGGTGACTTGAAGGTAAGAAAAATTCTTCTCAAACTCGTTCTCGTACACGAACAATTTAAACGACCGAACAAATTTCTCTTACATTGTGTGTACACTATCTATGAATCTACAATAACCATTGTATTTTTAATTCAATGTTCAATACCAAATTAATCAATTACCAGCAGCCACTTCTCTGGATGTAATTCGTTTGAATTTCGCGCGCTTCGGGCGGAATTACAATATAAACATACGGAGTATAAATAAAAGGTCGTTCAAACAATATGGATTGCAGAGAGTGTTTCCACCTCTTCCAGTGAATTCAATCAGGCGGCTGAAATCCATCGTTTGAAACTTTCGAATTACCTTTCGTTCTTTGAGTTTACATTAGCAACGAAATCTCGTTTAAAATACTGCAAACGCCCTGGCGTGGGTTGCATTTGTTCTACGCTTTATCATATCTCCCGGATTCACCCTCAGGAGGAACAAGAAGAAAACAGTTTGTAACGGGAGATACCATCACTCTGTTCGATTTTATACGCGATGGGAGAAAATGGAAGCGTCGAATGTAAACCTCGTTACCATCGGCGTTAATGTATTTAATTCGACGCTGGCCAATTTGCCAAATGACCACAGGCGATCCTGTTTCCCTTCCTCTACTGTTACCCAGCCTGGTTACCGGGATTTTTCTTGCACAGGATGTCGCGACTCGCTCTACAGATTCGTTCTAAGCTGGTAATAAAGCGAACGGGAGCACACGGTTATTTGCTCTCCGTTTTCACGACGCGTTCGACGAAAAAGCTTTTGAGCAATCATGAAAAACGTCTTAGCCGTGTTAGACGCGTCGACGCTGGATGCAAGGTATAGAAGAAGGTGGAGAAAGAGAGCTGGTCAAATATTTTCCTTAAGGCAGCCAAAGGGGCAAGTAGGATTGCGCGTCGATGGTCGAAACGAGGGATCAAAAGGGATCCTCGATAAATATCCGCGAGCTTGTCGCCAAGCCTGGATTTTTTTTTTTAATTGTTCATCTTTTTTTATTGTATTTGATGGTGACTGTTGCCATCAATATTTCATGAGAATTAGTTCGAATTATTTCGTCGTAGAATTGGACGTAGTGCCTGTACAAGAGGAGAAAGAATGTCTGACCGGTACCGGGATGTTCTACTTAATTTCTAGCTGAAGATTTAAAGCGTTTTCATCGGTGCACATTACTTATCACAGAAAGGCATGTGTTTGTAAGTGTTCGAGATTGTATCAACTGGAGAAACAAGATACCTAAAATAATTATACTGGTATTATGAAATTTTTTAAATTAATTAAAAAATATACATTTCTCTATATGAATACTGAAGTTTTTTTTATATTTTTTGTTAGGCTTTCTGTAACCTGTGCTTGATGTTCTAAATATCTTCCAATTAAATAACTTCATAGTTTTTTTTTTAATGTTCTATTTTTTAAGTACTAAAGTTTCTACAGTTACTTCTTAAGTGGTTAGTTCTTTTCTTATTTATTACACTTCTTTCCTTAATCCGTGCAATGTGCACTGTACTATTTTCGAATTAAACAATTCTTTCTGTTCTATTTCGAACTTGGAATTTGGTTCTCTTTTTTAAGGATTCCAGTTCTGTTCTTCTTACCTTTCTTTTTCTTTTACTAAGTAATTATGGAATAGTATTATTGTAAAATGTACGAAAGCTTTTTTAAAATCTTGTATAAAGGGAACTTACGAAAAGGAGGAAAGCAAATACATTTTCATCTTTTGTTAAACAACATTTAGTGAAATCCTTACAATTCTTGAAGAACAATATTCCTTACAACAGCTTTATACCCGCAGACATATTCGAAAACACTCAAAGCAACTACCACTGTAAGAGAAGGATCACTCGGTGACCTAACCGTGCCGATGGCCTACATAGACGCTGTCCAAGTTAAGCCCCAGAGCTTAAGCACTCCCCTTCACTCTGTCTCTATTTACCATAGCACGAAGTCACTACCTGACACCAGGTTGCACGTGATACGCGTATTAGCGCGAGCACAATGCGCCTTCCAAGAATACATTAATTTGTCTGTCTTTAACAACGGTAAAACGTGCTTCGTTCTGTGAAAATCGCCGGTCCTGGCAATTTCCCACTTGTCGTGGTTATGTGTCGAATAAACAGAAAAATAAAAATAAAAAAAGAGATAAAATAAAAATGAGGAAGACACATTGTTTGAAAAAAGGTGGAATGTAGCTCGTGAATTTCAGCCTGTGTCTTGTGTGTTGCGAGTAATAGCCGGAATTATTAAAGTTTTTTATATTTGTTGTCAGTGGTCGACAGACAGTTTCCTCTGGCAAAAGGGGCCTGGCTATTTTCTATCTCTCTTTCTGTAACCGCGTGTAATGAGAACGCGTGCTTGAAGACGGATCCCACTTTGTGCCCAGGAAAAATTAATTACCGCCGTTAGTGCGGTGAACAATGTCGAGGCGGACAAATGGACAGATGGAAAGGGACGCGAAATAGGAAACGAAGGAATTTAAAGCGCTCTTTCTTTTCTATTGAACTTAAGAAATGAGACGCGTACCGGTCTGTAAGAATATGTAAATACGCGGAGGGCGCGCTGATTCTACGATAAATTGGTGTTTAACGAAGCGTGGCCGCGAACAAAAGTGGAGGGCGAGGGCACGTTGTGAAATTGCAATCGAGCGTTTTTGTTAATTTAATGATATGCAGATTCAGTTGGAAATTAATTAATTTCGAGAAATACGGATTTTTGATGTTCAATTGTTAGGAAGGTTAATGGAAAATCATTTGAAATACAAGATGCGTTATTTGTTGGTTTAATTTTCTTTTACAAAAAAAATATAACAAAAATTCACCTTATTCATCGAACTTGACAATTTATTCATTCTACCATCTTCAAACTGCTTTCAACGGACAAATCTTCGGTAATGAGGAAAAAGCTCGAGAATGCATTAAACAAAAATTTTCTTTCTTTATCAAAACTATTTCTTTGGATCTAAATTTAACGAAATATCATCTAGATGAAAACGAATATTATTATTGTTCAATAGTACTGAACTTTTTTGTACATTATTTGAAGATACGAATAAAGTTACCGCAAAGATTAAGCAATTATTTATCAAGCAGCTCAATATTTTGATAGAAATGATGTTAATTGGTTAGGAGGAATAAAGGATAAGGAAATGGTTAGTGACCCGTAGTGGTCGTAACCGGATTAATAACAAGCTGAAGTTTGTTCACGGGAATGGACAGCACCTAGTCTTCGACCCTTTCTCGGAAATGTACGGAAGACAGTAATTAACAGGTTGCTGAACGATGGGAAATAATGGGAGCCAGACGGCAGCGTTCAATTCTCCCTAGATGCTTTCGAAACCTGTTCGCAGTACTGAGTTCCACCTTAAGACAAGTACAAAACAATGGTCTGACAGTTAGAGACGTGACGCCGGTACTATATTAAAATGGGTAATAAAGATTAATTAAATTTCTACGCTTTGCGTTTCCGACGCGTTCTATGAAAGCTCGAATTATTGCATTCGGACTGTGTGCTTTATTCGTAGACACCGTGAATTCAATTGAAGACACACAATTGACTTTCCTAATATATCCTCTCTTAATAACTTAAATAACATGAAATATCTCTCGGTAAAAACTTTTCTTGAAAATTTTCATTCACTGCACGTTGCATAAGCATTCAAAAGGAAGAAAAAGAAATGAGAATTTTCAAAATTTAAATATTATAGAAACAAACGACTACACATAAATGGTAATATATAATTTCAATCATCTTATATACTCTTCTCCCTAAAAAACACACGCACTTGTCATTCATTCACCACGGTTTCAAGAATATTTTATTACAAAAGTTTTTAAAATGTTTCCTTCACTGTAGACTGCATAAGTATACAAAACAGACAAAGCTCTCCAAAATTGAACATTTTATATTTTACCTCAAATTCTAGCTCCCTGCTGAATTGTAAAATTTTAATCATTTTACAAACTCTCCTTTCTAACAAAACACACACACACGTTTATCATTCACGGATTCCTTCACTACAATTTCCAGAATACTGTACAATTTTTGAAAATATTTCGTTCACTATATAATATAAGTATACAAAAATACAAGGATTTTAAAAATTTCACATTTCATATTTTACCTCAAATTCTAGCTCCCTCAAAAAAACGAACGAATGCACGTAAAAAGTATTGAAAAATTTCAATAATTTTAAAAACTCTCACACACACGCATTTATCATTCACAAATTCAATCACCAGTTTCCAGAATACCCACTGTAAAAATTTATTTTAAATATTTCTGTCACTATAGACTCTATATACAAAAACAGAGGAAAAACAAGAATTTTAAGAACTTAAAATTCCCCTATTCTACTTTAAACTTTAGCTCTTCAAAGAAACGAACGAATATGTACAAAAAATATTCTGAACTTTCAATTAACTTATAAACTCTCCTTTCTAAGGAAACAAAAGAAAGGAGGAAAAAGAACACGTCGTTCATGAATTCGCCCGCCACAATGTCCAGAAAAAGAAGTAGACAATCCTTGAATTACGCTTCCTTGTCCCTGAAACGTGCGTTTAAGCCAGAATGCTCGAGTTCCTGGCTAATCCTCTCATCAGATTATTACAGGAAGAAACAAAGGCGCTTCCGGTGGGGTTGCACGGCATTTATTACGAAGAAGCTCTCCTGTTAAAAGAGGTCCCGTAAGAGCGATGCTCTCCCTGTTACACCTCGCTGTTGTTCATCGTCCCTTCACTAGACGAACCAATATAATTCCCGCTGAATAAATTTTTTCCTAGCTGACTCCACTTAATTAAAAGAGCTGGTCCGTATGACCGTATTGTCGATGGGAAGACGTGCGTTATCTACCTGGTTTCGCCCGTCTGTAAGCAACTCTGTGTACACACGTTCCGATCCTCTTCTTTTCATTCCACGACGGCATTAGCCACCTGCTACTTGTCTCGCCTCGACGTTGCAAAGCTCTCGAGTGTTGCGATTTCCCTTTTTTTTTTCTTTTTTTTTTTGTTCTTCAACGGGCAACCCCGTTCCGCTTCCGGCAAACTATGAGCTTCCGCTTTGAAGGAGAATTCACGAAGAGCATCGATGGCTCCATAGACGTGATCAGATCTTCGGTTTGTTTGTTCCGGGAAGTGGTTAGCCTTAAAGGTTATGACATCGATCGGATTTTTTCGACATTACTGTCAATCATTTTGGTTATTTTTGTTTTCCTTCGTTTTTGGGAGGAGAGATTAATTATTCGGTGGTACAGTGGAGTTGAAGAGTTTCCGTATTATCCGAGGTGCTTTGAATTTTACGATGGAGTCTCTGATATTTCCTTTCTGAGACGTTTACGGAAGATAGACAGCGAAAAAGAGGAAAAATAATTAATGGAAAAATCATAACTTAATTTTTTACGAAAATTTAACGTGAAGAATGCAGAAGTATACAAATATTCGTGTATTCTTAGGACAGTTTAATCGAATTTTCAATTAATTAAATGGTTAATTGAATTTAAGTACACGTACAATATCACCTTATTAAAATGTTTCTTTTTTCTAATGATTTTATTTCACGATTTATAAACAACAATCGTCTCTTCCATATCATCCGAATTTTCAATTATTCGAGGTAGACTCATACCACATTACTACTATCATATCATTTACTACCATATTTGTGCTTTTATTAAGAATAGTTAAGAAATTATATTCCAGAATCACTTCTGGAATTCTCGTGAAATCTCGAATACGGTGACGGTAGGAACGATGCGTGAGGAAGTTATTAGGATCGGAAAATATTGGGAAATCTTGAATGCAGAATTGAATTCTGATCGAAATCCTTTCAGAGAAAGAAACTTCGATGTTACATGGCAAACATGTTTCTCTGTCCGTTACGAAGAAATACATAGAAAGTTGTTATCGGTTTTCTTTATAGACGTTCAACCGTCGTCCACTGTTGTCGTCGAAAAATCGTGGTTGCTAAGCATTTATACAGTGCCACCGAGTACTATTGTCGTGAAATACAAGGCACATCTGGTTCTGTTTTTCATTTTCACTTTTAATCCTTGACAAATTTTCAGATGATATTTTATGGATTAGCTGAAGCTTCCTTTGATATGACTGAAATATTTATGCCTTTCAGCAATGATGGCTGTGTCGGTTTTTATATAATGAATGAAATTTCGATACTGGTAATGCATTGCTTTAACGAGAACCGGATAATATCTCTTTTTTTTATGTCTAACACCGATTAGATCTCGGACTTGGGGATAAATTTGTTTTTCAAATATCTCTACATAAAATTGTGCGTGGAAACGAGTGATTTCAACATTTCCCTGTGTTCCTTTCATGAAAATCCGTGGAAATACGCGTGATTCATGTTGAAAAAATTCTGATATTTATATCGATGTTATCATCGTTATTTCATTACGATTGGGATATTCTATTCGCTCCTCCCTTTCCATGATGTTAATATAGGAAACATTCGATGGAAACAAATTTTCGAACTTACTGTCTATCAATCAATCCTGCTAGCGCGGAATTTCCACGACTCATCGACGGAACATGGATTTCTTCTTTTTTTTACTCTCAATGCTTCTTTCTCTCTCTCTCTCTCTCTCTCTCTCTCTCTCTTCCTCCCGCCTCTCTTTCACGATGTAATGGCAAGCACAAGCTCGAAACATTTCGTGTAACCGGTGGAAACAATACAGACTTGTTTGAATTTTTCACGTACTAGCAGTAGTATTAACGTGCTCTGTAACACAATGCCCGGCTCGCGCCGCTGTTTCACAGTTCGTTACTTTTTAACGTATCGTGAAAAATATGCGTTGCACGAGCGTGGACAACGATGCTTAACAAGAGTCAGTTTCCTGCCCTGTCGAACAATGGCGGAACGGGACGAATTATTTCCCTAGCTTCCTCTTGTTGTCATTTCGCGCCACTGTCGTCACCGGTTCCTCGAAATTAATTTCTTCACCTGTAGGATCGATGAATCGTCGAAAGTGATTCTTCAACTGTTTGAGTGTCGCGAATCTTTGCAAAACAATTCAGTCGAAGAATGTCAAGCATTCTTTCGTTTTTATTAAACCTTCTGATCTTTGATGAATAAAAGTTTTTAACAACAAGCCAGAGAATCCTACTTTTAAACACTAGGTTTACGGGCTTTTCTTGAGTAAAGGAGAAATCGAATTTTTCCTTCGACAAATCGATTTATTAAGGACAATTTAATTGTATACTGTTAACTTATTTACAAATTCGGATATACATATTTTCGTATCATTCCGTTAATAAAAATGAAGAAAAGTTGCTGGAAAATAATAGCAATTGTTTCTGTAATTTCTCTCGTGAAATCCGAAGTGTGTCAAATTGACGTGTCGCGTAAATCTAATGTTAAAAAGGAAAACATTGTCTCGAGAGAAATTATTATTGCTGCTTAAATTATCAACTCGAGCACTGATTTTAATTATTTAATTGTTTAGTTGTTTAGTTGTACTTTTAGTTTCGCCTGCAATAGTTTTTATATACAATATATATACCTTATTTAAATAAATAATACCACATTTTGATACTACAGTAAATACACGCATTGGAAAAATTCAAGCGTGCAGTTAACTTTTAGATCAGCAGGCACTTTTAGGCGCTGAATAAGAGAAGCGAGATCGATTCGAACGGTTAATGAAATATCGGCGAACGTTATCGATGAAATGAAGGCGCCAAGTGGACTAAAGAAGGGAGAGGAAAATACGTGTAATTCTAAAGGTTTAATTAAATCCGTCTCAAGTTAATTAATTATTCGTTGCATCTTCCATACGCGGATTTAAGTTACTCAGATGTCTGTATTGATTAACGGATTAAGTCGTCATGATTATATAAATACTCCTGCTATTTCAACGAAATTATTATTATAAAATTTCACGGAAAACTGGAACGAACCGTGTATCTTTATTACGATGAAACGAAACGCACAATTTTCCTCAAAAAAATAAATAAATAAAAACGAAAGAAAAAAAAGAAGGGAAAAGCGGTAAAATTTCATGTACACATCCGTTTATGAGGGAAAAGAGGAACAACGTCATATTTGTTCATATCACGGCATAAAGGAACTATATGTAGTAATAAAATATTGAAAATGGACCGCTGTTATTGTTCTTCCGTACATTTCCATTGTGTGATGTACGAAAATTTATAAATTTCAAAAACTGTAAAAATTACACAGCTTACGGTATACAAAAATGCATTCGTTGTACGAATTTATTTCTACAATTTTATTACTCTCGTTGATCCATGCCATCTTGTAACATTATACAGTATAATTTAATTACTGTTACAGTTCTTAGACAAACCGTTAACATACTGCTAAACAGATCCTTCAACGGTGCTCTAATAAATTGCCGCCATTTTACGGCCACGTGCCGTTTCCGTGAAGAAAGACGTAACGTCGTCAAATAGTTGCCGGGTTAGGTTAGGCATGATTTCATTAAATTTCATAGAATTTATTATCCACGAGCGACCCGATCCGTGACGCACGCTCGTAAACGCGCTTTTATTCTGATTTGACATGGGGTAGTGGTGTTCGAGGGGGCGTGGTAGCAACAGGGGTCGCGAAACGTGAGGGACGGCAAGAGGGTGGGGAGGGAGGCGTTCAAAAGTGAGGTAATGCGATTACCGACTTTAGCTGTGGGGTTCGTCGCGATACGCGGGGCAGCCGAGCGAAAACAGATTATTTTAATTTAAAGCAACAAACTCTCTGATTCCCGTATACTGTAATCCTTCCCGCAAATTTGACGTACGCGTGTACTCGCATTGTCACGGCCAGTAGTTTCCGGATTAAGCATTAGAAGACAACGAGTACTAGACCACCTGGCTTCCCAAATGAAAATCAAACATATTCCTTAATTTTTCACGGGATATTCTACCTTTTCTTCCTCGCTCTTTTTCTCCAATGCGATTTCTTGTTTCATCTACTTTTCTTCATTGTTCTCCGCTGTGAACTATTTCTTTCTCATTTTTTCAGTTTTGTATAATGTCTACGAATAATTAAGGAATATCGTTGTATATGCATGTGTGTGTGTGTGTGTGTGTGTGTGTGTAATTTGAATACAAAAGAAAGAAGGGGAAAATAGTTATCCTTTCAACGACGATTCGTTGGGAATCAGATCGTCGAACCGAAGAAAATACCGGGAAAGAACGAACGATGCAGAAGTTTCGTTGTCCCATTTTTCGAGTTTCCTCCGTGTGCTGGACTGATTTACTGCGTGGTATGTCCCGAAAGGTGTATCAAAGAATTTCGGAGGGAGTGTGCTCATAAAGATAGAAAAAAATGTCTCGTGTTCCGTGTAGATTCGCGTGCATTAATCTTTGTTAAGGCTTTGGTAATTTATTCGATTTTCCAACGACGAATCATGTAAGCTGCTTTCTTCTTTTACCTTTCTGTTTTTCCTTCTTTTCGTTTTTATCAATGTACACAGGGACATAACAAGCATTGCTGTGAAGGCATTTTTTCGAATTAATGCTGTAACGGGAGACGGATACAGGAAGTATATTCTATGAAAAAGGAGCAGCGAAATGAAAAAAAAAAAAAAAATGAACAGATTTCGAAACAAACACCCGTATTTCCGGCAAGACCGTTCATTTTTCTGCGATTACTATCCACCCGGTAGCATTTCCTTGTTTTTCAACATCAATCTTCTCGGTAACGGACACGCTCATACACACGAAACCGAGCGATAATAATTATCCAAAACCACAATTTTCGTAATTTTTAAAACTACCATGAATCCGACCACTGACCCCGAAAAAAAGTTTATCCAGATAAGAAACTATAGTTATTCACAAAAATATTCCAACGGTATATAAACTTCCTTCTGTAATGATATATCTCAGTCAATTATAAAAGGATTGTATCGACACGTTTATTTATTATTAGTTCAATGTATTTTTTATATGAATCTATTAATATCCCATAAGTAGATTTTATAGGTAACCGTTTATAGTATCATTCACACGGTTATAAATTAAAAATTCGAGAAAGTAGTGGATATGCTTTTACATTTAATGTACTTCGAAAGTTTACAGTATAATAAACGCGAGAAAGTACTATAAATACCTTTATATTTAAAAGACTTCTAAAGTGTAAAGTATAATACAATCATTTATAAACTTACTATGTTACATAAACATTCATTAGCAGAATTGAATATTTAAAATATTATGAATATTTTTATACTGTTTAATGATTGTTTCTTTATCATAGCCGAATGTATTTGGAAATAATTGCACGTGAAAGAAGCACAATTCCCATAGATTTACACGTACAGAAGCAATGAGAAGACGAGAGGATAACCAGTAGCGTTATTCATTAAAACCACAAATATCCGTGGATCTTCTAGAACAATTAATATTATCGAACCGCAAACGTGACCGAATACGTGATTTATTATACGATCGTTCGTATGCTTGCGAGCATGAAATTAAACGATAACACCGAACGCGTGATCATCTGAATTTATAATTATCGCGGTTTCCTCGATGAAGGTTCGCGCGCGGAAACAGAAATGAGAAACGAAACCGAAATCCTGCCATTTTGGCCGAATTCACGTGAAACTGGAGGTTTTCGTTTCCGTCTGAGAATGGAACTATAGGAGAAAAAGCGCGAAATAAGCGTGGCGGATAAACGGCGACAGCCGTGTAAAAGAGAAAGAAAGGAGGAAGGGCTGTCGAACGAAGGTGGAAAATGCGCAAATATCCGACAGATTGTGCAGCTTTCGCGGGAACGGGGGCGAAAATGTAGCCATGGTAATGAAAATGGCAAAAAGCACTTCGCTGCTAATTAATGGAAGATCGTTCTGCTCGCGAAATCCTCTCCCCTCTTTTGCTAGTCTGGGATTTCAAGTATGACGCCGTCGATTCACATCCCTCTTTTCTTTTTTCATCTCTCTCTCTTTCTTTCTTTTTTTGTCACGTTTATCCACGGTGAAGTTTATCAGCGCGATATTTATCATAAACGGGAGATTACTTTTTATTCTATCGCCAATATTATCCAGTAGGCGTGATATAATATTGGCCATCGAACAAGATAAAAAAAGGGGAGAATATCTCTGTAGAATGTTGATAATTGCTCTCGTAATTTCGAACATTTTCCCCTCCTCTAAGTTAGACCTCTGGTTTTCTTCCACTTTTTACCTTTCAGTCCTTTTTTTATCACGAGGGGCGCGCACGCGCGCGGATCCACGAAAATATGCCAGAGAATTCTTTTAAATCTCTGCCAAAGCTTGGCGTAATTTAGTTTCCTCCTTGTGAACGGTGTTAGTACCAGCTGCGGAACATTTCGACGTTTGCAATTTTCTTTCTAAATTACCTTTGTCATTTACAGAACCAGATTTTCCAATTAAATTCTTGTTAAATATCCCCCTTTATCGTGAATTTCTCTTCCCCCTCCCCTCCTTTTTTTTTTTATCAACATTATACTCGCAAATGAATACTTTCCTGACGAATTCAATTCTCGCGGTTCTTTGCTTAATTCCAGCGTACTTTTTTAATTCAAGAACGACGAGCAGATATTATTTAACAGGCCGGACCATCGATTTATACTCCTCCTCCGTTGATAAAATAGATCCGCCATTAGTATGCAACGAAACGTTCTACGTTTCTCTCTGAACAAATACGACACGATAATAAGTTTGGCGAAGCGTTTTCTCTCGCCGGTTGTAACCCAAAGCTAGTTATACAACGGCGGTGGGCGTCGTTTATATCGCCGTGGCGTTGTATCGCGGAATATCGAGGGTATATCCGTAACGGAAGCGGTTCTCGACCACGTATCGTGCACGATATTTCCCAATAAAAGCTTCTTCGGGTCAATCGAACGTATCCGCGTCCACGAAAAGGGTCAGGGATGTATCAATCGAAAAGAGTCCTTTTGTGCGGCCGAGTGATATACTCGCGACCATGGCAAACACTGCTCGACCGGAAGAGAGCGTATTATGATCCTGTCGACGCTGTATACAGGTTGATTTAGAGAAAGTGGTCGACATATCAGATACGATAATGGCACTACGGTATACTGTTATGCTCGTCGATGAAATTTCTCTGCTTTTACCAAATTCTTCTTAGAAATAATATTTATATTTTTGATATTCAATCTTCTCTTTCTTTTTGACATTTGTTCACGCGATGAATTATTTTAATAGTTGATAATAAAACGATACAGACGCGAATTTTTTTTAATGTAATTTAACACTGTAGGAAGTATTCTTTGATTCGAATGCTCGCGCAGTTCTATTTGAATTGCTAGCACGTTTCGTGTTTGTCGTTGTGTAAGTTATAATCCGCGGGCTTTCGTTAATGGAACACGCGTGGTTAGCAGTAATATTTCACGTATATAACAAGGGATAAGAACCATTTGTTGTTTTTAACATTTGGCGGGTGTTGTTAATTTTCAGCATTGCACGCCGGGGAATTACATTACTCGGTATTATAAGTGGATTTAAAAGGATGGAAAGAGCTTTCGGTAATATTCGAGCAGCTTTACACCCATAAATACTATTCAGTACTACATGCACACGTTCTGAATGATCTAATGGGAATATTTCCAAAGCAACTCTTCCTTTTTCCCTGAATCATCTTCTATACGCTTCAACAAAGTCGAGAAATCTATTCTCTTTGTATTCTACACACACGCACACACACACAGAGTATTTTGCAATTATTTAAAGAATAAGGGAAAAAATATTTTCATCAATTTATTTCACCGATAAGAAAGAAAAAGGCTTTAAACTTTCTATATTCTCCAAATCAGTAAATTTCAATATTTTAAATACATCAGGAATATTGCTGATTAAAAAGGAAGTATAACTCTGTAGAGAGATTTTTTCCAGCCTATCAGTTTTTATGATGGAACATACTAATTTTCAATTAATATTCAATCCAGCTCGATTATTTTTCACTTGAAACGAACTTCACTCGAAAATTTCACACGTCGATTGCTTTCCCCATGATTAATTTTTCCGCGAACAATCATCATCTACGTATCCAAAGGTTTCCACGTTGCCAATTATCACGTGTACTTCTCTCTGTTCTCATCGATATCGAACGTACACGAGCAAACAAACATTCACCATCGAAATCAACATCGAACCTCGACACCTCTATCGTCCAGACTCAATACTTCGAATAGCTGATAAAGGATCGCTGTGCGTGTACCTTGTCGCTATTTCCGGACGATGTAAATCAACGTTTACCTGAAGAACACCATGAATACAAGCAAGAGAGATCGTTCGATCGAGCCATCAACGTTCAAACGACCAACACCAGTCGACGTTGCTTTGAATGCTTGGCCATAAGGACGAAGGAAGCCGCGACAGGACTACAGATAGTCCTAATGGGGGAGGGGTAAAAAGGGAGATGTTAGATGGAAAGCTAGATGACAAGGAAGTCGAGCAACGTCTTCAGAGAAGCAGAAGAAGAAGAAGAAGAAGAAGAAGAAAGAAGAAAATAGAAGTATAGAAGGGAATCGAGCAAAGAGATTCGAGCAAGAATCCCGATGGCTAAGTGGTTATCTTATCTTAACGGTGATGGCGCAGCATCTCACCAGGTCTAGCACCCTAACGCTTCCTAAACGGAAATTAACACCCCCTACCCCCACCTCTCACCTCTCCTTTAGTTTGCTGTGCCCTTCTTCGTCGTATGATCTGCGTAGGGCGAGTAAAGTAAAAATCAATGGATATTATATCACGGTCCTGGAGGCTGGTGTTCTCGGCATGATCCTTCTTATCTGGGGTATTCCGGGGTAAAGCAGAGAAAGCACGGGACCCACGGGTGCTTCTGACGAAGGATTGTTTGTTACACAATGAAAGCGTTAATTTCCTGGGGGGTTGCGGTGACGATGTCGATTCGGCCGTGTTCACGAGTTCTTTCCTCGCAACGCGAGCCAAACGTTTCCTCTGTGCTTGCTGAGGGAAAAGAAAGGAGAGAGAAAAAAGGAAACGACGACGGTCGATAAGAAGACTGTTTCCGGACTATGTTTTCTACGCGACGTAAACTTAGGCGCCCGCGTAACGAAGTCTTGTTAATGGAAAAACAGAAACGTAAGACCGTGTTTCACTTTTTATCTCGAGTATGTCGATGACGTGACGTCTGATAAATGGAGAAAAGGGTAAGACGGTTGTTGGATTAGTAGAATTGTTCTTTGTTACTTCTGTTTCTGGTAAAATGACGATTAATGGGGATGATGATCGTTTATATTTGAGAGTTGATTACGAACGAAAGATACGTCTTTGTGTCAATATCCTCCTGTCTAATTTCCTCGAGCATCGTGGAGTGGACGTAATTGATAATTATCAGATGATACGATTAAATTTTATTCGGTGGAATTACGCCGCGGTTCGGTGAATGGGATATCGGGCGCATTGCGCCGATAATTACGTCGTATGGAATTATTAGCAATGCCCGCGGTTCTGTGGTTCTTTTGCTTCTGACAATAGGCTGATGCGCTTTTCGATGAAACGAGCGTCGCTCGGAATTGAATTTCTTTCCAATCGACACGTTACATGCCGGCCTTTGTCTTAAATTTTGCTACGGTAACAACGTTTCCGGATAATTATACCCGTACGAGCATGAAAAGATTGGACAAACTGCGAATAAAAGCGCGCAGCTGTTGCCGGAAAGGAAGAATACAGACGCTCCTCTGATAGAATATAAAAGGTGTTAGAAAAAAACCGAATAAAGAAGCTTAGCTGAGCTTCGAATGAATTATGCATCGGGCATATTATAACACGGCAGCGGAGGAGAGGGGGATATCAGTTTGGTGTGTAAATATGCAATGAGGATGTAAAAATAGCGCGTAACAAAAAATTCATGTAAATTCGCCGGTGTTCTCTGGACGACTTTGTTTTCGATGATCTCCCGTACTGCTCTTATGAATAATACTTTCTGAAACATTTCACACCTATCACATTCATAACCCTTCTTTATATTCTAATTGCATCGTGCATACTTCATCTACAGTCACTTTCATTGATATTCGAATACCATTCGAAATAGAATAACTTTTTTTAAATTGTACAGAACGAGGTTTTCTTTATTTGAGATGTTAGAAGGATTAATTTACTAGATAATTAATCTAACTTCCGAAAGAATAAATTCACATCGTTTTATCCATTTTAAATGGTGTCCGAATATTAACGAGATTGCGTTAATTTTCCTTCAAAATGTAATCGAAAACTTGAAAATTGAACGTATCACAAAACATTAGGCATCGTCAATGTAGCCGAAAAAATTGAATCCACGGTTATAAAAGTCCATGTTGAATAATATTTATAATTATTCGT
Source organism: Anthophora plumipes (assembly GCA_951804975.1). Classification (NCBI taxonomy): domain Eukaryota; kingdom Metazoa; phylum Arthropoda; class Insecta; order Hymenoptera; family Apidae; genus Anthophora; species Anthophora plumipes. The sequence goes on along the minus strand of OX638112.1, from coordinate 22,568,525 downwards.
CCAGCATTACCCTGAAACACGCGTTATCGGTTGATCTTTCTCACCGATATCTATAAAACAGAAAGCACGCCTCGATGGTTCCATAAATATTCCGGATGTCGAGGCGGGCCTGTTGGTGGGACAGAGAGAGAGGAGAGAGAGAGGAGAGAGAGAGAAGGTTGGACACAGAGGTGGTGGCACGAAGTGACGGAAAGTTTCCGGTGGCGTATCGCTTTTACCGCGCGATATACACGCGCGGCGTGTGCATAAATGTCAGGTGCATTAACGGGAACGCTCAATATTCGGCCGCAGGTCTCCGTGCAAGAGGAGGGCGAGGACAAGGGACCAATTTGCCCTCCGCTTCCGGTGCAGTACCACCCAGCCGCCTACACCACGACGACACCGCAACTACACAAAACTATCACGGATTACAGCGGTTGGTAGCGACGTTAAGTGCGACACTTAAGCCTTTCGAACTCTGCGCGTGCATGCACGGTTAGGCCGATTTAAATTAATTCAAACAGACCCGCCACTCGAGTTTGACGATTATCAACGTTGTGCCGCGTGACCCGTTGTCGGGAATTATTAACCGCTAACACGCGCCCAGGGTCCACCGCCATTTTGATACCGTGAACTCGAAATTTTCGTAATGGCCGAAATAGAACGACTCGTTTAATGTACATTTTACCTTTTCGCACACACCCTTCCTTCCCTTTTTGATGAAACAATGATGAAATATATTTGTTACATTGCTGAGTAGTTTCAGTTAGATGGATGTACAGGTACGTAAGATTACTGCAAGATTAGTTCGGTTTTAGTTCAAGTGGAAAGTGTAGCGGAAGATATTTGTAACAATTGTTAAATTCAATGTCATACTCTTGATTAATATTTATATGTTTGCAAGTTAGCGAAAATTCTTGCAGTTTTTAATGAAACGAGCATTGCAGATGGGGTTTTCTTTTGTATAATTCCCGAGGAGATTTCAGATATGGGAAAGTCCTTTTAAGAGCGTGAACTGGAGATTAACCCTTATACAGAAATCGAGTTCTTTTGTTCCAAAATGCTGGTAGGAATATTTTTTTTTATTTTTTTTTATGAATCGTTCAAAATTTAAACTTTTTCGTACTTTCGAATACGCGGTAAAGGTTAATAGTAATCAGGAAAAAGAAAGAAATATTTATCAGTTACTAAAAAAATAATGTTCTAGATTGTTATTTATCAAATACTATAAAAAATTACGGGAAAAAAACAGAAATGATTCAGCGAAGTGTGCTTTATTCTTATGTTCGTTTTGACTCACCTAACACGGTTAAGTTTACAAATTTCGCTCATGGAGCTAAGTATACGATATTTCAAGTAAATAATAAAATATTTCTTTTTTCTTCTACTTCATCTTATATACGGAAAATTAAATTCTTTAAATGGGCGTGTGCCTTGTACCGATACGTCCTGTTACACTAACACTAAATTGATTCGAATAAAAGTATATTTCTGTTCGACAATTGTTAGTATCGAATATAATTAATTAATACAGAGTTACGAGTAGCTTGATACTTTGAACAAGCGGTTTTCATCTGCGGAAAGTGGGCGGTTTTATACGAATTCTGACTCGATCTCTATAACATACAATCCCTTCGGTATTTGTTACTGCGCTGCGTAATTTAATAGAGGGTAAAACTCGAAATGAGTGGCTCCGCGTTGCGGTGCATTATCGAGTTTGCGTTTGACTAAAATTACATAAAATCGCGGTGGACTATAGCCATCGGTTGTGACGATAAACGCAACACCTACCGTGATATGCAGGCATGCAGAGTTCGAATTAAATTACGGGCTAATGATCGATGGATTATTATAGAGTCCGTGGTACTTAAAGCCGACGCTTACACAGGCACAAATCATAACACAGCTTGTAATTTACCAAGAGCACTTGTGCCCCCGAACGATTGCCTTTAATCCGTCTTAATTTTCCCCTCGTAACTTTGAATTCATAATTAAACATAGTTTACCCGCTATCAATTACGATATAAAGTTTCGTAATATATTTTCTCTTTTTTCTGTAATTTTTTTTGGAATCCTCTTCTTTTACCTTCATCGCGTCGACATTGCCTGAACATTCAAACAATTGTCTTTTTTTTACTCCTGCTCTCCTCGCCGAGTAAAATGTTCCTCGGAACTGTACTTATAAAATTATTCAGAGAACACTCAAGGGGATCGAAATTAAAAACGAATCTCGTTCAATTAATCCCCGCGGGTTGAAGTTTGAAATTGTCGCGGAAGCGTGGAGCAAACTTCTTGCAATCAATTAGCCACGCAAACCGTGCATAATGAAACGCATCCAGCGTGGGATTAATCGCGCTTTAATTACGAAATCATACGTCTCTGTGTATGTACATCAGTGGAAACCATCGGATATATCCTAATCGGCAAAGATATTGAAACACGAACAACCAATCCTTTCGCGTGTCATTAACAGAACGAGAAGCACTAAACAGGAAAGGAAGAAAAGAGAGTAATATCTTCTTGATAGAGAAAAAAGGAACAATAAAATGAAAACAAAAATATAGGGGTCTAGGGTTTGGGGAGAAGGTTTCGAGGAACATGCAAGCAGGTTTAAAACGTCCTCCCGTGGTAATTTCTTTCGTGAGCGACGGCCATCGTGTCTCTAACCTTGTCAAAATTCTTTTTTTTTCCCCCTTTCCGCTCAATGGTATCGGCGGACAGGGATCACGGAGGTGCAGCCGGTTATTCCGTTGTTGCTGAACACGGCGATCAATCTTGCCAGGCCAATTCCGCCGGTTCAAGAATATCCATCTAATCCACCGCCCATACCGCCACCACCGGAAAAGTATTACGCCAGCACGGAGATCTGTAAGGTGAGTATCAAAAATGTACGGCAGACATGCGATCCGTGACGATTAGTAACTGGTCGCGAAAGCATGGCAGGGGAAAAGGAAGGGTGTAGAGGGGCATTAATGCGGGCCATTTCGAGCTTGGAACTGTGTCAAACATAGGTTCGTGACTCTAGGATCTTAGGCCACGATCATACCAGCCACTTGAATCGTTTCCCTTTCGCGAGGTTCAGCCGCGAGCTTGTCCAAGCGTATCCTCTTAACGCCTTGTTCTTTCGCCAACGTGCACATACGATGTTGGTTGGTAATGGTAATGATGGAACGAAGATAGGGAGGTGGAGGTGGAGGACCAGAGTCGTGATTAATTTCTTGTTCTCTGCTCCTTCATCGTTCACCTTCTTACTCTTTTTTTTTCCTCTTGCTCGACTTTTTTTCTACTTCCTTCATTATTTTTTCCTCGTTCCTTTTTTTTAAATATTTTTTTTTACGTTTTTTTTCTTTTTTTTAATTAGAGCGTTTAAAGTTCATTCTGTATGATGTTGAACGGCGCGTGCTAAAACACTTCGCGCTGGGAGAATAATGAAGCTTAATGGATGAAAAACAAGGGAACCAAGAGGGACTATCAATCATGACTAATGCGGGACCTCGCGGGGAAATGTCTTACGTAGGCATACACTGATCACCGGCTGATAGTGCACCGGCCTGTGATTATTGATTGCCCGGAGCCGCTTCTGACTCGTTGTGTATTTTAATTTCGTTGAGCATTCGATGTTATAGCCTCCTCTTGCTGGCTAATTTAAAACCTGGGAAACCTATTTAACCTTTTCAAAGACGATATTAATATACAACAGTAAGAAATATTTTTCTTCGCGTGTTTTTTGTTCTTTTCTGTCTTTTTTTTCATTTTCTTTTTGTAAATCGATATTCACCTTTCAGATAGAAGAATATTGAGAAGGAGGAAAAACATCGAGAATAACGGAGGATATTGTCAGATATAACGAACCAACGTTCGATTTTACATTCTTAATACCTTTTTACATAGCGTTCGTGGTTGAATTTACTACATGCTCTGGATCTGTTTATTCAGTTGAAAGAAAGAAAACTGGGAAATTGAGAATATCAAGTGAACCTTCAACTAGATTCAAAAAGTCAATTGATAGTTCTTCGATAGGCAAAGTGTTAATTTTTTCTATAAAGTTTTCTGAAGCATCGTTTTAGCAAATTTAAATATCTGTTCAACTATAATTCCTTTCGGATTCCAGAAAACACATGTGTCTTTTGAATAAAACACAAACTATTTGGAATTTTTTTAATTCTTTGTTTTTTATAAAAATTATGATTCATTACAATTATATGTGGGATCTAATATTATTTAAATGTACAACTGATATCAATTCGATTATCGAAATTTGCAATGACGTTTCGATATGTCGTTGAAGTTTTCTTACGAATTGCAACTTGAATATTGCTCTTTAGATCATACATTGTATTTGGCTTACTAGCATAGACTCGACTTTTAAAAAAATACTCACAAAAAAATCTAATGGTATTAAATCCTATGATCTTGTGAAATGTAATTTCGTGAAATTAGACGTTGATGAAATTTTGATAGTAAAATCTGTATGTATCTATTTTATATCATCGAAAATTGTTAAGATCGAAGAAAATGACACAGATGCGAATCGTGAAGGCCAGAGATTTTTCATCAAAATAGTTTATGCGAAATAACACCCTGTACACTGTGTAAAAAAATGGCTTTAGCAGATAAATCTATACCTTGAGCTCGGTGGATATTTATAAAAAAAAACTTTCCGCAAAATGTCCAAATTCTACTCGATAAGAAGACAAAAACTTTGTCGCAAATAGCTTCCGAGATGAACGTTGATAAACTTTTGTCACGATTTGATTGTACATATTTCCCACGAAATTGCCGTGTTTCCGTTTTTCTTGCAGAATTCTCTGCCACCGTTGCCACCGTCACCGACACCAAGCACACCGCCGCCAATGAGCGCGAAAGCCTCCAGTAGCATGACAAGCTACAGTCCTGAAGATATGCTTACGGAGGAGGAAGACGAGGTGCCCGAGTGCATCCTAGACTTCCCTCGAGAGAAGCTCAACATCGTTGAAAACCTCGGCTGCGGATACTTCGGCGACGTTCACATTTGCGAGGTCGACAGGTTTCCAGGATACGACGAAGTTTTCCGGAACACCACCAGCCACCTGGTGATCGTTAAGTCCCTGAGACCTGGATCCTCCGATGCGCTTAGGTAAGGATCTTGTATTATCTAGCGTCATCATGTTACGTATGTATCAACTGGAAATTTCACGATGCTAAGCGAATAATTTTCGAAAATTCACGAGGCGCAAGCCTATCCGAAATATTGCAATACGGCACAAAAAATCGAAATATTCGCTGGAACATCATGAAAATAATTGGCAGAAATCGTAATTCCTGTTTTTTTGTTCTCTGTCTCTCTCGCTCTCTTTTCTTTCTCTTTTTTTTTCGTTGAAAAAGGTGTGCGATACAAATTGAGGGCACAATATGCAGGTTGACAGGGAATTTCAGCATGACAGACCGGTAGAGTAGCATTGCCACCGAAATGTATCCTGCCTGTGCACAATAAATTGCCGTCGTGTCAATAGCAGAGTAATAATTGAGTAATAGTTTGTCGCGTGTGGCGCACGTACAACAGTTGTTACAGCGCGTGAATGAAAACAGCACGTATCGGAGGCTGTTATCGACAAACAAGCGAACGATCCGACTCTCCGGACACGTTTATCTTTCTCTGGAATATAAATATATATCTAAAAAAAAAAAGAAAAGAAAAACACAAGAAAAGAGAAACGGAAGATGAAAAAATAGGAGAAAAGTAACAATAGAAATAACACTTTCGAAGAATCCCATAAAACGAGCTGAATATTATTAAAAGAAAAAGAAACAAAAGAAAGTCATGTCATTCGATTCGCGAACGAATTAACAAGGATTGTGTGTGTATCGCGAGGACATACAGGGGGTGAACGTTTCAATCCATGGTGGGGAAAAAGGAATTTGTTTCACGCCCGCGCGATTTATCGCGGTAATTTCTTCGCGGCTGCTCGTGACGGAACGCGCGAAAATCGGGAATCGATAAGGCTGCCGGCCATAATTAAATTTCCCGATAGAAATGAATCGAACAACACGTTATTGGAGCGACTCGTTTAAGTCTCTAAATACAGTGGCCGGAAACTATTAAACGCGCGATATTTCACGCTCGCAGAAAATATGGGAAGTATAGGATATAACCGGTGGAAAATTATCCTGGCCGATTATAGAGTGCTACTCTGATTCATTTATTATCCGTTCCCACCCACCGGTTTCCTACCTCGTCCGTTGCTTATATTAACCGAGGAGCGGAAGAGGTATGGGAAGCGGAGGGGAGTAACGACGAAATATATAGGGCATCGATAGAAAATTATCCCAATCGATTATATTTAGAGCCGGCGCGTTAACGCGATAATTCGATAAACCGGGCGCAAAGTGATTTCGTACATAATGACGCGGCTCGTGTATATTAAGTTGCCACGACGCGATAATGCAAGGGAAAGTGTTTAAACGGTCAGTGACTGGCGCATAATCGAATAACTTGTTCAACGCCGTTGCTACTTTTCCGGCGACGTGACGGCCGGGGCCTTTAACCGTTCCTAAAACTGTCCGGCTCGTTGCTTGCGATTGACAATAGCCCCTCCAGTAATTGACCGTATGGAAGTTTTCCCTTTGACCCTATCGCCTTCTGTGCCGCGCCCGTCTGAACCGCGGGAAATTCTTTAAATCCCCTGTTTCGAGCGGCGTTTCGGTAAACGAGTACTCAGCGTTTTCACTCGCAATGCTGTCGAAATTTGTCTAGTTAAACAGAAATGTATAAAAATGACGTTTGGATGGGAGAATGTAAACATGAAGTTATTCTGGACTTTTCGAGGTTTTTGTATAGACGTTACGAACCGTCAAACTGTTTTATTTACAATGTTCATTGTTCTATGGGATTTTATTATTAATCATTTTCGAGAGGCTTGTTCTATGAATTTTGAAGAAGAGTGGCTATTTTAACAAATTTATAATATTTTTTAATACGATGAAAGAAAGAAAGGGTGAGCGGTGTACGTTTCAATGTTTCACCATTTTAATTTAATATGCATCTCATGTTACTGGGCAGAGCTGCATCTTTTTTAAATGAAACTGTATAATTTCGTCTTACACAAAATGATTCTGTAAGTTCTACGTATACGGGTATTAAGGTTGGATTGTTGGAAGTTAAATAATACAACTTTGTTATCAAACGGTGTTCAAATTACAGAATGTGTTTAAAACGTTCTGTACCATATTCTAAACATTTCTTCATTCAAGTCTTGATATTATTACTCTAACCTTTCTAATGATATAAATTGCGTGTCTAAAAGTTTAAACACACTCCACGTTTTAGCCACAGCGGAGTCCTCGATGATTCTTGGAGTTTTTCTGTAGAGAAGTTACGATTATTGCTAATAAAATTTAAATATGGCGCCACGTGAAAAGATTGTACGGATGAAGTCGAAAAGAACGGTCGTATAAAATTTCCCCCTTGTTCGTTGTCCACGGTAATTGTAAGAAAGAACACTGCAAACGGCCGTGTTCGTTGGAAAAATAACTGTGGCTAGAAAAATAATTCCGTCCGGTTGCATGAGACCACTCACCCTAAATGAGTCATAAAATTCATGAATCACAGTAGAGACAAGGTTTTCCTTTGAATCACACGCTAGTTTCCATAGAGGTCGGTCGATTTCCTGGTTTCAGGGCGAGGAAGTGGAACCGGAAGTACACGATAAAGCGTGTCCCGCGGAGGAACACGCGATGCGTTTATCGCTGACCCAGCGAAAGGATGATCCGGGTAGACAGGATCGGGGATTAGAGGGTTCGCTAACGGAACGTTCGCGAGACGCGTATTGTCGTTGAGGAGTCCCTTAACGGAGCCATCACCGGAAGTACAATCGCGCTCGTTTGTTCCCTTTTCCCCTCGCGACAGATCGCTCGTTGTCTGCGTTAACCGAAGGATCGATATTCTTTCTCGTGACAAAAGCCGTAATATAAAAGATCTCGATATCTCATTTCGGTAAAAGTAACTCCTATTACCTTTGTAACATCGAAAGAAAAGAAAGAAATTCTTTTTTTCTTTGTAACGAAAACATATTTTCATTTTTTCATTAAAAAAAAGGAAGGGTTGCAATTTTTCCAAATAACACCAGAGTTTCTTCGAAACGACTTTTTTCCCCCCCTCTTCTTGCTTTAATCAGTAACATTCGGCAGAGTTTTCCAAAATTACAATTCGCCATCCCCCCTACGTCTGCCGGAAAGTTTCAATCTGCTTCCCTACTCTCGAAAGTTCTTCAGCGGCGTCCCCTTCGTTTCCCCCCTAGAGAGACGCATTTTCCAGTTTGCGCGGTGACCCCCATCGGCGTTAGCCCGCGAACTTCTTTGTCGCCCCACTCCCACCCCCAAAATTACCCGTAATAGTGAAATTTATTAATTAAAAGCCCTTGGAATAGCCCGACATCCTGTAGTAGCAACTAACGGTGCCATAATTACTGCTTTCGGAAACTGGAATTTCTCGAACCACCTTCTCTCCTCTTGCAACTTTACACGTGCACACGTTTAGCACGTAAATCCTTCCCTTTCCGTGGAACGTTAACACGTAAATCCGCAAAATCGATGCTACCGAATAGTTATTTCCTTACATAGTCAACGGTAACAGGGAACGTTGCGTTACCCCAATGAACATCCTCTTATACAGATCCTAAATATTAGACAACCGAAATACAAGCGGAAATCTCTCTATTAACCATGGAACTAGGGGAAGCGTTCTCTCCAGACGATAATCTCACCGGATAAACATTATCCCTGACCTGTGTTTTACGTTGAAGTATTTGCCCAGATACTATACAATCCCTCTTCTATTCTTCGTTTGTTTCCTTCTTCCTCTTTTTTTATCTTTTTATTGTTCTTTCCTTCTCCTCGCGACAGTGCGAAAGGTAAAGGAAGAGAAAGAAGGTACAACCGACGAGTGATACAGAGTAGTCGCATTATTTCCAGTATATCCGTAAACCCGTATTCAATAGCCCGGCTGGTTTGGTAGGAGGGCAGTCGACTATAAAGATATTACTTCCGAGTGTTCCGTGTATTTTCCAGGATAGAATTTCAACAGGAGGCAAAAAGACTGGCACGGCTGGCCGATCGGAATGTCGCGCGGCTACTCGGCGCCAGCCTCGAAGACGACCCCATGTGCATCGTATTGGAAAACGGCGAGTTAGGGGATTTGAATCAATATCTGCAGAAGCACATCGCTGAAACGTCCACCGTGCACACTGCTAAGACCCTCAGGTACGGCTAATTGCAATAGCATGACGTTGCGCCGCGAGCAACACGGTTCTTATCGAGACTTTGGATAAAATGAAACACGAAGATCGTCTTTAGAATGTTGCAAGCGTTACTTGCTCATTTTTCTTTGTCTTTTCATTTTGTACGCGAGCAATGCGTTGGCGTAATGGAGATCAAAAGATTATGAGGAGTTTAAGGCGGTTTTTTTATTTTTTTTATTAGAGATTGTATACTGCATCGAGTGTTTTTGTTTTACGCGAGTTACAAAGAGGGTACTTGATCCCTTTTTATATTTATATTCAGGATATACGAGCTAATGGAAAAATGATAATGGAAAATGATGTGTAATGCTGGATGAAAGGATTTGTTCGGATTTAATGTTGTAACGATGTGTTTCCTGTTTTAACAGACTTCAGTGTAAATTTGCTTTTTAACCTTTCAATGGTATATTGAAAAGACCGAAATAACAAGTGAAAATTACACATTTTTTATATTAATAATTAGAATAATCTTTTTTCAGAATTAACTATAATATTTCGTACGTGTTTTGTCGTTTTCTTGTTTGTATAGCTAGTTTCCTCAAATTCGTTAGTTTTGAGAAAAGTGTATTGACAGTTTTTTCAAAAATATTAATATTCTTTTTCTTGCCATCGTTCCCATTTTTAGCATATTACAATTGCAAAGATAATACAGTTTTTAATCCTCTTATCTAATTTTCGTGTTATTTTATTTTATTATTGAAGTGACGAATTTTTCTTTAAAAAATTCTCACATTCTTTAGAATGCAAAATCTGCCTTACAATATTCTTTTAAACTTTTCATCAGCAATATTCCTATCATTGCCATTATCATTCAAACGTTTCACGCGTTACAGATCGAGATCGATTGGCTTTCGCAGATCATAGAACAATTTTTACCCTTTTAAAGGCGTTGCAAGCTACGTGTCTGATCTAGCCTGGGGCAACGACGATTGTCCTCGTCGTCGATGCGCTTCTCGCGACAAATGATATTCGAACTAACGATGCCGCTCGGTGGCACGGCGCGATGAGCTCAATTTTTCGATTTGATCGCCGTCCGGGAACCGTCAGTTCCAATCGCGTTCGAGGCGCGTGTGGAAATGTCCGTGGATCATGGTCGAAAGTGCTCGAAATACGAGAAATCGGCTGAAAATGAGAGGTGAACGACAGAGAAGATCATCGTTGCTCGTGACAGCTGTCGGCGAATCGTGTGTGTATTTTTTTCCCCCCGTTGCGTTCGTTTCCGGTGGCCGCTGCAAGAGAAACGACCGATACAGCTTTGTCCACTCTTTATCTTCGTCGAGGAAAATGAAGCCTATCGATCTAAAAGCCGCGCGAAATTCACATACGAAACGAGTTACTGAAAAATATTTCCACCAGTGTTCCACTTTCAACGATAAAGAAAATAAAAAAAAAACACGTTGGCACGTCGATAAAAGTGCATTCGTACGGTACGTTTACGGAACGACTTCTGAACAGGGATAAATGTCTGCGAGAAATCATGAAGGAAAGTACGCGTTGATCACTTCTGTCCAATCGCAACGATCTCGTGTAGGTATGTTCAACGTTTCGGCTAGCCATTTGTGCGGTCAGCCGAAAATAAATCTGCTGGACCGCGTAATCCGCGCACCCGCGAAATAGTAGAACGAAAAAAAAAAGAAGATTCACGCGCGTTGTATAAACGAACGATCGCGTATTTTTGTCCATCGTGAATTATTCTCCGATGAGTATTTCTCCGAGTTAATTATCACGTGCAAAACGTTCGTCGTTCCTTCGTCGCACGAATTCTCGTCTTAATATTATCTACCTCGAAGATTTTCAATTGCACGTAAACAGGAGAAACACGAAGAACGTTTCGTTTCACTCGCGTGTATCACAACCGGAGAAAATCGTGAAGAAAAACAGGAAAAAGAATCAGTGGAAAACAGCTGAAAGTAGTTGATGTACATATATACACTATATCCGTATCGTGTTGAAACGTACACGGTCGATCTGGCTAGCTTTTGTCGTTAATGCAAATGCTTGCTCGACGGCGCGTTCGTCTGTGTTTTAAAGCGTCGTCATTTGCGGTATTACCAGCCGATATGTGGCCGCGCGTGTCCTTGTGTGTACGTAGAGCACCTGTTTAATATACACGCGGCCCACTTACACATCGAACGTCGAAGTTTCACGTGTAGAGGAACTTCTGAACGGAACCACCGCCTCGTTCTTCGTGTTGCAGTTTCGGCACGTTGGTTTACATGGCCACGCAAATAGCATCTGGCATGAAACACCTCGAGGAAATGGACTTCGTGCATCGGGATCTCGCCACAAGGTAACGACAGACAGTTTCACATAGATTACTTTAAGAGTGAACTTCGTCGATCAGTCATTCGTTCAACGATATACGGTCACCGCATTGCTCTTTGCCTGATGGCGCCGAAGCCTCGGCGCTGAAATGCGTTTTCTCTATCGATGAAAAGAGTCATTCTACAGAGAGTAGCTACTTTTGTTTGAGCACAGACGGTCGATCGGTCTGGTACTCGGTGTTTTAGAGCTATGCTGAACTTCTCTGTTCGGTATACTAGGCAAAACTACGGGATACCTAGTTTTGTCACATGTTTCGGTGAATGGTAACGATCGACGGTAGTTCGAGCCTGGCTAAACTGTTAATGGCTGAGAAGTTTCGGGTACTTAGGTAGTTGTGTTGCTTAATGAACTACCAGTGACCGGAAAATTTAGCCAGTTTCAGTTCTAGATGCTTTTTGTCAACTAATTTTAAAATTGGTTTTGGAGAAAATGGTAGTTTCTTGCATGTAACCGAAGTGTGACTAATGTGTGGATTAATTTACAGGATTATTACTATGTTTAAGCCTCGTTCGAGAGGATATTTGGGTCCATTCGGACCCGAACGATAAGAAAAGTGATTCTTTTTTTTTGTTTTTATATTGTTAAGAAAGTAATAGATAGAAATAAAGAAGAGTCTATCAAATATAAAAAAAATTGTCTAATTTGTTTTATGTTATATCTTTATTAGCCTTCTATAACTCTGTTTGACTGAGAAGTTATGTATACCGCGTACTCGTATTTCATAAGTTACTTTTTATTTTTTTGCTGTGATATGATTGCATTATATTGTTGTACTATTACGTTATTAATGTCGTAATTCTTTTATAATAATTAAGCACTCATTCTTGCTTCTCTCAGTGAAATGTAAAATTGTGTTCAACCATTTGTCTTCTCGTAAACGAAAAAAAATTGGATTATAGAGGATTAACGTATTTAGAGAGATTTATAGTAAAAGTTAGGTACAACCAGAAGCTGTTATTCAATTTAATTCGATAATACTATAAATAAAATAAGTTGAAATCTTTGGAAAATATAAAAGAAATTTAAGAGAAAGCAGTTTATCGGCAATTTTACGATTTTTGTTTTCTTTTATTTAGTGCTATTATTACCGTACTTCACGATTAATGAAACAATATTTAAAATATCGAATAAAATTTTTTCATACGAGGCTTTACTTCTGAAAAGGTCGACTTTAAATGTTTTTATTTACGTATGCGTACGTTATTAAAAATTAAGGCTATTTTCTGCGCAGGCTATATATTTTAAAAGAAATATAACATTACTGCTGTTTGTATTAACGCAAAAATAAGAGTGGAATTTTTAAATTCAATTTTCTCCAAAACTAAGCTTCTTATGAGAAAAGAAAACTTCATTTTATTTTTTCCGCGCAAAATTTCTCACTTTGTAGCTATACTATCAGTGACACTATTATGTATTAAAATTACGACATCGTAAACTCTGTGTGCTTAATACTGAATATGTTAAAACACATTTCTTGCTTCTGATGTATAAAATAAAAAATTCGGAAACAGAGTAGAGACTTCGTTTAGAGTGAAACACGCCAGTACTTAAATCACGAGAAACGAAGCCTCAGATTGTGACAAATTGGCCAATTACCGCGACCGTAACAAACACGGCCAACTTTCTTTCCACACTGTCGAAGCATAAGCCGCGTTATGTCACCACTTCCGGGTCGCGTTTTAAGGACGAAGTTTCCCGTTACGACTTCGCCTGTTCCCTAAGCCAAAGGTCCTTGAGATTCCGTCGATGCGGAAACTGCCAAGGTATACCGACACCGTTGGCAATGTCGACGGGACGTTTCTGCTTGGCAGAGCCATTAAAATGGAACAAGTGGTCCGAAGGATGGTTGGGTCACGTGTTCGAATTATTAACTCTAATCATAAACTTTAATTATAATAGCCCGAGGCGCGGGCGTCGGCGTCGGCGTCGTATAAACGTGGAACACGCGCCGCGGCCCATGGCGGATGAAATTAATTGCCGGTTGATTTATAGAAACGAGTTTCGAGCGGCGCGCACACTCACAAAGTATAAGCAACCAATCGGTGGCGAATGAAACAATGGATGAAAAATACGCTTTTTCGAGATTCTTTGCTGTTTTTCTTTCGCGATTTGATGCCGTTTATCGACTCTTTTTTGTATTGCAATAATTCAGATTCTTGTTTCATTCACACGCTTTGAGTATATTAAAAGTAACAGTGCAGTTTACTGTTTAAGTTCTGTCTATATGAGTTTGAGACGAATGATAAAACGTATCGAGTGTGAATTGTAAATTCTAAATTGTGTTCACTGTTAGGTTGTGAAAAGGAGTCACAAAAACAACAGATGTTAATATATGCAAAAAAAAGTCCATGGTCCTGGAATGATTTTTCAAATAATATTGAGAGAATTTTTTTCTGTTCTCATCAAATATATCTCGTTTTAGCCACTTTTTTCCAACTTTCAATAGCGGTACAGACTTTAATTAATAAACTTGCTGGCAGAATTTCAAACTCTCGAATTGCCGTTTAACTTCGACTTGCCATTGATGGAATAAACATTTTAATATTCAGGAATCGTGACGCGATTTAGCAAAATGGTTGCTCATTCGACGTGGAAGTCGCTACCACCACGAGTTCAATGATACCAACGTTGAGCAACCGACGATTTCTCACCATTCCATTAAAAAAAAGAATGAAAGAAAAAAGTGTAAAGCATCCCTCCATTGTCCAGATGAGAAAAAAATTAATTAAAGCCCGCGATAGAACGTCCAAGTGGCCCATTACCACATCGAGCCCAATGGCGTGAAAAAAGTTGCTTGGAAATCTGCCTGAAGCTCAAGGACCGTGGCCACTTCGCGTGGTACAAGCAAAATGAAAGCTTCAACCACTAGACCCGCTTGTCTGCTCGACTACCGACGCACGATAAACGAGCAGCTCTGCGTGGAAATCGTCACGAAACTTCGAACGACCACCATCCCTTTTAGTCGCAGTACCTTTCCAACTGGAGGCTGCTTAAAAACGACGCCGCCACCTCTCGAAACGGTCCTCGAGAGTGCATCGTCGCCAGATGGGGCTTTGGAGGTGCGCTAGAGAACGCGCGACAGACCGAGTCGAGGACGAAGGACTGCCTTGAGTTTCAATCCCGGTGAAAATGCTTTTCATCGCGACGCTTCGCGGTATCGTTCACAAGCTTTTTGTCGCTTTGATCTTCGCTCGTGATGGGGAATAACGTTAATTAGTTTGTAAATAACCGACGAGAGAGGCACGAAGAAACGGGATAAAAGCCGAATAGAATCGAGAAGAGAAGAATAACACGAAAGAAAATAGATTAGAAAGTGACGGTGAATTAATATAATAATAGAGCGGAAGAAAGTTCGCCGCACGTCGTCGATTCAATGAATGTGTCACGACGAGGGAAGACAGTCTCGTTAGCGGTTTCTTGTTAAATTTAATGGTTCCCGGAAGCTTAGGTAGGTGTGTGCTCTGAGTTTACCACCGTCAGCGCGCGTAGGTTTCGCGTACGTAAAGTAGAAGGAATATTTATCAGTTTTGTGGCGTATCTTAATTAAATTATCTCGTGGATGATGATCACGTTACCGGCGGATGTAATGTTAATATCTTATTTATTAGAAAATACAGACTACGTTCTAGTTGTCTGCGGAGATTACGAAATTCGCGATGCGTTGCTTGATATCGAGCACGTTCTCGCGAATTTCCGAACGCATTCACGAGCGATTTAACGACGTGATCGTGAATTATGGTATTTAGGCAGTGTTGGTGGAATTTCGAAAACTGTTTCAGAAGAAAACTATCCGCCAGACTGTCTGAAAAAGGAGAATCAATGGAAAAGATGGTCTAAATATAGGCTAACGCTTTTATTTCAGGATTTATTATCAAATCTAACGATGATTTTTAAGATGCAACACTTGAATATGTGTGAACAATATGTTTACTGTATGATATGAAATCAAAATAAATTGTTAGGTTTATAAATTGTACATTTAAAATAAACGGAAGGATTTTCTCATATTTAGAAGGGTCATCTAAATTATGGACACACTTATAAAATAATCGAAATGAAAAGTAAAAATTGCATATTTTCAGATTGAGATATTTAAAAACATGCTCGAAGTAATAGATAAGTTTTTAAATGCCAGTTAGAACGTAAAACAGAAAAAACGCACTACAACGCTTTGAAGCTTTCATAGTTCCCATCTTTTTTACACTGACTCTAATAGCTTCTTCCATTTGAAATTCATATTAAAAAATTATCTAAATTTTAGCCTATTTGGAAACAACTTTGCAACCCATATTTAGTTTCATTTGATCAGAAACACTTAGAGCGACAGTATTTATTACTACGCGAAGATATTCGTTATAAAACTTATACTAAAAAGAAGCTTACAATGTTCACAGTGTAGTACTCTTAATTAATTAGCTCCAAGTTTAATGGAAAAAATGTAAAAAGATCGTAAATTAAAGTATAAAATAACGTCATCGATTATTGCTGTATGAGAGTCCATTTTACGCTTTCCAAACATAACTAAATCAAAGCTGTGATATATATACACTTTGTGCAATCCTAACTGAGCTTTCAGATCCTTATCTTCTCAAATTTCGATCGATTCGCCTATCGACGTGCTCGAACAATTAAATTTCGACGTTACGACCGATCTCACGATCTCGCTATATTTCTTTCACCGGCTATACATCTTCCGGAAGACGTTGATCCAGTCTCAAGGTCGTAAACGATCCTCCAAGCACAATACCCCGGCGATTCGTCTACGTGTTCGAGTGGCAGTTTAGGGGAGACTAGAATAATCCACTCGGCCTCGAAGACGGATTATTTCGCGAAGTCTACTGTATTTTCTCGCGGCGCGGAACTTCCGTCGTAAATAAAAGGGATCATTGGCTCGTATAGAAGGGCTATAGGGAACAAACGAACGTCGAGAAACAAAGGAACGAGCACAACGTAGAAATAAAACGAGGCACTTTCCCAACCCAGCTAGAATATTCCGAATTCGGTATATTGAAAAAGTTAGCGCCGTTAATGTGGGTCAGCTGAAAAACATCAGCGACCGTAGTGCGCCAGCTGTTGTAATAAAAGGAGAAGAGTGGGAAAAAAAGGGGCTCTCGTGGAAATATATATACATATACATATATACGAAAGAACGTTTTATGGGCTTGTTGCAGAAACTGCTTGGTGAGCCGTGGATACACGGCGAAAGTGTCGGATCTAGGCTCCGGAAGAACCGCCTACGCTGCTGACTACTTCCGGGTCGAGGATCGACCTCCGTTACCCATTCGCTGGATGGCCTGGGAATCCATGCTGATGGTAAGTCGTTAATTAACAGTTAATCGGTATCGCGAAACGTTGACTAGTTCCAACATTTAATTTATAACAAAGCTTCTCGTCTACGTATTGGGTAGTTTAATTGGTCCAATCTGATTGGCTCGTGACAAATTGCCGGGCAATCTTCGAGAAGTAAGAAAGTTCGATTAATTTTCTTTCCTTTTTTTTCTTCTTCTTTTTTTTTTTGAACTTTTCGAGAGCCACGAACATGCGTAAAAATTTAATCGAATAATGTTAAGAGGCTTTGTTTGTTCGATTCTTTTCTTCTACTTTTAATTTTTCGTAAGTAAGGGAATTGTTTTTTGCAACAACTATGACAAATTTATGAAAGCATAGATTTGAATTTAGTAAAACCTTGATACATGGTAACAGTACAGACATGCATTCACAAAATCCAAACTTGTGGTTAGTTCAACTCTGCAGACCAATTAGCTATCACTTTTAGGTGATCTGGCATTCAAATGGTTAAGCCATTCTAGTTGCAAATCTCCGAGACCGTCACTTGCTCTGTAAGTTTAAGACACTTTGCAGCTTCAATACGTAACAAATTTGTCATTGTCCATTTCAACCGCTGATGACGGAGTTAAATCTTGAGTCCGGCATTCAAACTGTTCAATTCACACTGTTTTCGTTTCTCTTTGGAATTAGAATTTTACGTATATATCGTTTGGTGAAAGCTGCATTTGTCAAGGTATAGTTGACGCGCGATACCTGATAAATTCAGCCGATGAATTGGTAGGATCCGTCGTACATTCTAATCAGAGCAATTTACACGTCATTGTCGTTTTCCGTGTAGACTTGCAACGAATATACCAGATGGTGAACTTGTATGATGAATTGCCGATAAAATTCGTTTCCAACGTATGGGTGATCATCCAGTAATTCCGAAAATATTTCCAGCGAGATTACGATGGATGGGTAGGGTAGGCGAATTAAGTTCGATTGCGGTACACGCCACAGAGCAAATCGTAAACGATTTTCGTCGCCGGTGAGCGGCAGGAGGAAAAATAAAACGAGCACGATCGAAACGGTTTTATTTCGTGCCGCTTCAGTCAGTGATATTTAAATGGACCGTAGCTACGCATCCACGCGATGAAACTCGGTTTGGCTTTCGCGAATACCCACTGCCCGTTGTTTTCACCCCCTTTTCCTGTGCGAAATCAAAGCGTCGCACCGAAAGGTCCAAATTTCTCTCTCTCTCTTTCTCTCTTTCTCTTTGTTTTTTGCCAGCTTTTTTTCACGTTTCCGTTCCGCCAATATTTACCTTCAAGATTCGTTGATCCCTGTTGCGGCGAGTTAAAACAACAGCGATTACTGTTTAACGGATGGCTTCAACACGCAACCGTCCGCCCATTTCGACTTCGAATCTGCCACGATCCAACTGGGGATCTATTTTAACCCTCTACCTTGTTCAGAAACCTATCCGCGGCGCTGATCCACGCGGATCGGAGGAACTCGAAGTGGGATTCAAGAAGTGGGAGCCCGGAGCCTTGGTAGATTAGATCGCATTTACCGGGCTAATAACCTAAAACGTTCGCTTTTTAATGGGACTTTGATATCTCGCGCGATTTATTCCCGTTAATACAGACGAATTTGAAAGAAATTGTACCGGATGATTGTGAAATAATGATAAGTATTACAAGAAATACGAGGAATTTTCGTTTCGAAATCCTTTTGTCTGTTTCTATCTGTGACACGATTAATTGTAAGAAAAAAAAAAGTTTTTAACATCTAGATGGAATGTTCAGACGGGAGAAGAATTTCTCGACGTTCACGGTATGCGTGATATTTTTGAAGTGTACGTAAACTACGTGCGGTCCACAGTTTTGCGGTTCAGCGTCTGCTCGATGAAAGTAACTGGACAAACATCAACGTCTGGTTTGCGGTCGTGGAGACAAGTATTTCGACTTAATTTCCGGATAGTTGCGTAACTACGACCTGAACATTTTTCCAACTGTCACTCCTATACACGAAATACTTTTATTTCGTGTTTCAAAGAGAGCAATGCGCAGAATGTATCGTTATTACTCAACCTCGGAAATTTGTTGCATTTAAAAAAATTACAAAAAGAAAAATATTTAAATGTTCCCCTAATGTTCTACATATGTTAAATAAAACAATTTCTACGTCTCACATATTCCAATCCGCAAAATAATTCCATTTGAAATAATAGATCAATGATTTTCCACTAATTTATTCGTTTAATTATCTACAGTACGACGCGGAGACCAATAGTTATCGCGTCGTTTGCCAAAAAGTAATACGAGCAAACGGTTAGCATTCAGCTCACCGTGGAATGAAGTCGCGAAAATACGTTATTCCATGTAGGGATGCGCGGTTACGGTGAATTTATTGGCAGCGAACGGTATGCCAGTATATCAGTGTAACGAATGGTAGCGAGCTTTGGCCCGAGCTTGGCGTATTTTATTCGGTGTATCCGTGTTTTTAATTTCTCGTTCGTACCCGTCGATATCGAACTGTCGATCCGCGAAACCGCGAAGCATCAACCCGATAGAGCTGTCTGCGGTCGCGTGGCATTAGCGAAACAGGCTTATTCGCTGTATCCCTGTGCCTCGTGTCATCGCGAAACCGTGAAAGTCCTCGGCTACAGAACAAATTTCAGAATTTGTTTTCAATGCACTGCGAACTTTTTGTTTTACTGTTCAACGCGTTCCGCGTCACGGAAAAATTTGAAGTTAGATGAGGCATAATCTTAACACATTGCTGATTGGGCAAATCTCTCCGTTTTAAAAAAAAAGAAAACTGAAAAATATAAAAATATAAAAAAACGTAAATTTGTCTTTTTCAGAAATTCTTCTATATTTTCTATTTTTCATTCTATTGCCTAATATATTTTTATCTCATATGAATATAATACACGAAATATTGAATAATTATTACTTTATTATTTAAAGCTACTTGCACGCTTTATGTGCGTTCAAATGTAAAAATGTTACTAACACAAGAACATTTCTAAATGATAATTACCAATTTCGATGAAACATTTTTACACAACAGTTCTCGAAAGAATATACATACACAGTAATTTATAATAAATTTAGAAAGCATTTATAATAAAAATTATTTTTTCCTTGATAAATATCCATAATGGAACGAAAATCGTCCTTAAAATTGAAGAAAGTAAGCATATTTGATCTAATATCTCTCTTAGGATGAGAGGAATGGTACAAATTGACGAATTTCTATTCTTCAATGTTAACTTTATTGCTCGCGAAAAATACGCCTAGTTAGCAAAGTGTTAAGATAAAATTGAAAGTGTTTCTCGACCATGTGGAATACATTTAAACGGTGAACAAGATATTCTGAATGATTTCGAAATTGTTCACTGGGTATATGGAAGATCAGTATTATGGAGAGTGTCGATGTTTACCCCTGGGGAATCCCTGAAAATTCGAATCGTGTTTCCCCACGGGGAAATGCGGGAGCGCATTTCTTCCCAAGGGAATTTTTCGGTGTCTCGTGGGCCTGTATACGCTACAAGTGGAATAAGCCCGTTTGTGATCAGACACGCGGCGACGCGTGTTCTCTCTCTCTCTCTCTCTCTCTATCTCTTCGTCTTCCCGCGGTAATTGGGATCAGGAATATTTGGCGAGGCGCGAGGTTCGTGTTAATTGGATGCATTACAGTTACCAACTGCTGATGCCAGTTTCTCTTTAATGATAAGGCTCCGCGTTGTAATTAGATGATAACTGGATAGTGCTGAATTTAGCGTTACATATTCCCTACTCTTTTTCCTTAACATTTTACTTCACTCTGTTTTCCCTGCACGCTTTTGTATCGCGGAGATTTCGGTGAAATTAAATTATGCGAAGGATTACGAACATCAAGATAGATCCATCTTTTGATTTCCTTGACCTCTTAATTTCTTTCTTCTTCTCTTACTTGTAATTATAATAATTAGTAACATCATAAATTTTGAAAACATAATTTCAGTCGTAATTAATATTTATTTAACGAATACAGTTCACTACTGACGTATTTTTACCACAATCCTTGTCAGAAGTGTTATTCAATAATATTAACCAATACATTTTGAGTTTAACATATTTCAAATAATTCGCCGCGGATTCCTCGATACGATTTCTACTTCCTTCCAAAAAGCGGGGCTCGTCAATTCCTAATTTAAACCACTATGTGTCCAAATATATCGTGTACGGAATTTCACGAATTTTCACTAGCAGAAAATAACGTGTTCGTCCAAGTTAAGAGCGCGTGGAAACGTGATCGTCCTTTTCGTTCGATTTCTAAGGTCGACGTGTCGATCGACCTATCAACCCGATCAATGTGCCATTAGCATCGGAAATCGCGTATGAATGAAATCCGTGCAGAAGCAAATTGATAGCTAAATGGTAATTCGACTAAATGGGAAACGAGCGGGCGATATAGTATTTTGCCGGTCGTTCACGTAGTCATTTCAAATTGACTGCGTCGTTAATGTTTCATTATTGCCATCGTTTATCCGACCTACGCCATTGTACCCGCGTTAATGAAACGAGCCCCACCGGTTCTCTTTTCTCTCTCTCTGGCGCACGCGCACGTGCGAACTGAAATGCCACTCGCAAGAATTATACGGAATTAGCGTCGATTTAATGATTTAACGTTCGACTTTATTAAGTTGAACGCCGGCGCGAACTAATGTCCCGCGATTGGCTGCCGTAAACTTTACGACAGCCCTGGAGCCCCAACACTCCCTCTCGAACCGACGATATTAAAGTTAATGCGTGACCGAGTCGGTGAACGACGAAGAAACGCTTCTCTCCAGTCGCTAAGAGAATTTCCTTTCACCGTCTATTCGCGATTATCGTTGAATAAAAGGGAAAAGCCGAGCCAATAGGATCGTGGAGAGGGTGAGTGAGTTACTTTGTGGAAGTAAAAGCTATCGCGGTTAAATAACGACGCTTAAAACGATCTTCCGTTGTTCGTCATGTTATCAAAGGATTATACCGAAAGGGCGCCGGGAAAGAAGATGGTTCCTGAAAGTTTCGTGCCCGCTCGTGTAAATCTACGATGAAACCCGTTAGAAGAGGAAAGAGTTGATCGATCCGGAATTATACGTATATAATGTATACCTGATTGAAATTGTTATCGGACAGTTTGTAAATTTCATGTGTCGCCCATGGTTTTTCAATATCCTATGAATATAAATGTTAAACGTTATTTATCTACACGGTGGAAATTATAAACGGATAAGCGGAATTGTAATACAGGCAAATATCGACGAACGATTATTAATGTATTCACGCTGTACCGGATGACGATGTGCTTGATGAAAAATTAAGCTCTCGTTGATTCCCCCTTCTCTGAGCGTTGAAGAATTTTTCGATTCACGTTGAAATTTTTCGTTCACAGCGTCGACGGGGCTAATTACGTGACGAAATTAATCGCCGTAACGATCCCCGTTTTAACGATGACGTCAAAGTTATCGCGACACGACACACACACACACAGAGACACACCGCGTTGTACACCAAGACTCGGTTTACAAGAGGGTCATAAGGTTTCCGGTACACGCGTGATCCGTATATTTGCCGGCGGCGCATACACTGCATCGCCAAGATGGAGTAGTTCCTTGAAATTGCGTAACTAAAGCACTTAACTTAGAGTAATTTCTCGTCAAGTAACGATACCACCTGCCGCGCTCGTCGCCGCGTAAATAGATTTCAACTTCAAATGGCAGTTGCGCCGGTGGCCTGTCGAGGAAAATCGTCTACGCCGCGTTTCCAAGTATCTCCTTTTTTTTCTCTCTCTCTATTTCCCTTCCCTTCCTCGCCTCCCCACCTTGGCTGGATCGATGCCAATTAAAAATGAAATCCATCGTCCGTTCGATTTTGCTCCCTCGAAAAGTCACTATTTTGTTTGCACTTTTTCTTCGTTACCGATGTTACGCAATTTTTTCCAGTGTACAGCTTTCGAAACGAAAAATAAATAAATTGAAGGTATAATCAAGAAAGAAGGTTGAATATATCTACGATGGAAATGTGTGTATGTGTGTGTGCGTGTGTATGTTTTAACGATTGCTAGATAAAACAGAAATAATAAATTTTTTTTTTTCGAAGGATGTGAGATTCAGTTTTTATGATTGTTTCGTGAAATCGTGGAAGAGAAGATTGGTGTTCTGAAATCTTGATTAGGAAAGAATTATTTGATTGGTGTTGTTTTACGTTTATCAGGGAAGGCACACGTCGAAGAGCGACGTTTGGTCATTCGCTGTGACTCTTTGGGAGATTCTGACATTCGCGAGGGAACAACCGTTCGAAGATCTCTCCGATCATCGTATCGTCGAGAACGCGACTTATTTTTACCAGGAGGACGATAGGAGGGTGAGTATTTCTCGATGCCTTTCCCTTATTGTGCTCGCACACTCAAGCTAATGAACGTGATGAGTACCACCGCATTAAATGCCCTCTAAACCTTTCACCGCGGTGAATACCCGCCCATTTGCGTCCTCTTTCAGCCTCTCGATTCCTCTTCTCCGATTCTTACAATCTTCTTCTTTTTCTTCTTCTTTTCTCCACGCTGATTTTCTCCATTTATCGGAATCAATGAACAATGCCTTTGGCTGCCTTCAGATTGCACGAAGAAAATTGAATAAAACTTGTATTATTTGTAAGAACGTTAGGTTACAGACATGTTTCACACACATACACACACAGAATGAAAACAATTACGATTATACATTTTGGTGAAATAAATTTCAACAAAGACGAGATGAAGGATCTCATTAAATTCCTAAAACAAAAACACATCGTCAAAAACACGTCATTAAGAACCAATAATTAAAGAAAAAAGAAATGCATTATAACAAATATTACTTGTGCTCTATTTTATTTCTCTTTTAAAATTATCTCTGTTCACTTTGTCAAAACTCTGAAATACCCTAGTTTCATTGTCAATTCTTAACTAACTCGTGCACGCGTTTCTCGATAACGATTTATTATCACATCTAACAGTCTTATCTTTTTTATTTCTTCGTTTCTTTCATTTCTATGCAGATATTTCTAAGGATACGTCTTCATCTGAGTTTATTACGATAGTTACTCTCGAGAGTACTCTAGAAATGTGCATTCAACTCTCTGCCATTATTCTTGATACCTTTGAACACTGATCAACTTGACTCTCGAGAGCAACTCGCGACTGTTTTACTCTGAAATGAACACGTACCTTGACCCTCTATAATTCCACGTATCTTGAAAGTTACAAATCCATTTATTTATATTTTACACGGCTCCTTTTACTTACTATAATGTTACACTGTCACTAGTTAGTTCGTTTATTAATAATTATTAATTCTTGCTTTCCAACATTTTTCAAAATGGAAAATTACAATCAACCACAATGTTCCTTCTCGTAAACAAAGAAAAATAGTTTTCTTAGAGTTTAACAGGAATTTGATCATGCTGAATGATACATCTATCATTTCAATTTAACCACCAGCTCGCATATATAAATTCTATCGTCTCTACATATTCCAGAATTCGAGATATTTTTTTATTAAATAATTCCCAGATAATTCTACCGCTACCTAAGAATTGTCCCAAGGATATCTACGAGCTGATGCGCGAGTGCTGGCATAGAAACGACGTGGACAGGCCGAGTTTCCGCGAGATTCATATGTTCCTGCAGCGAAAGAATCTCGGCTACAAGCACGCCGATACGAACGACACTTGATACAGAGAACTAGAAGGCTGGAATCTTATCCGGCTTTCTATGATCGGCGAGCTGAACGGAAACTGGTGGAACTGCCCTTCGACGACCAAGCTACACGTAGACAGATCAAGTTAGTACACCAAGCTGATCTATCGTGTTCGTGGTGACGATCAGTAACGAGTCGTCAGAAACAAAAGTAACTCATATAAACCTGGTAGTATTCGTGATCATTGAATGGATCAAAACGGTTCTTCGTTATTTTTGTTAATAATTAAGAGAGAACTGTTTCACAGCAAATGGTGAAGAATTTATTGAATATATCATTTAATTTCCGAGAGAATTTATTTGATTTTGCCGACAGTTAAATGGAACATTGTGAAACTCTTTTTCGTAAATTAATTCTATATTCACGAGTTGATTAACAAATACCGAACATTTTTCACTGTTGCTTTCATGTGTTCAACGCAGCAACTTTCGTATTTTCGTATCGTACTCTTTTTTTTTTATTATTTTCTTTTTTCTTCTTTTTTTTGGCGAAATAACGAGAGACTTATGTTCGCGCGTCTAATCGCGTAAAGCACAATAATAAACGGATATATAGCCGCGCGAGATCAGCTGGAGGGACGAGTACCAGCCGCGGCGTCCGATACGAAATGGAACGTTCCTAGCGTGGGCCAATAGACGGAAAGCACGTTCGATAAATCGCACACACGCTGTTCTGAAATTGATACTGTCAGCAAACAAGCTTATGACACCCGCCGCAACGGCAATCGCGTCACGTTCAGAATACACGTGGGCCGGGACTTGGAAAATCGCGGAGGATACAACAAACGTTTTCCACCGCAGCGAATCATTTTCGGAAACTCTTGTTGCTCGTGTTCTTCGTGCGTGCGCGCACGCGTGTGTGTATTTGCTCGCTCTCGCTTCCATTTGCCGTGAAACACAATTTATACCTTCGTGAACACTCCGTGCACACCATTTCACGTCTAAAAGTTACGAAGGATGAGAAAGCAGAGTGAAAAATAGAGAAAAAGAAATTCACAACCAGACTGCAAAACATTACAGTAGATGGTCGATTATTCGATACGATAAATCAACGATTCACCTTCGCTATTCGAAAATTCCTATCATACTATTAACTAACAAGCGGATATGATACAATAAGCAACCCCCTGACGTTCTACCGTGTCGTGAACATTAAATTTAAGCGAATCTTTTAGCAACGTAAGTGACACCGAAAACCGTGTATGTAACTCGTTTAACCGCAATCTCGTCTATGTTAGTCTGGTTAAATTCAGACGGGGCACAGACTATAACTGAACTCATAACACGGTCTTCTTTTCTTCTTTTCTTTTTTTTTTGTATTCTTTCAATAAATGGTTACTAAACATTCGAGAAATCGGAAGTTACGCGGATTACTTCCGGTAAAGATCGTCGATCGAG
Organism: Anthophora plumipes; assembly: GCA_951804975.1. NCBI lineage: Eukaryota > Metazoa > Arthropoda > Insecta > Hymenoptera > Apidae > Anthophora > Anthophora plumipes. Next base: position 22,542,504 of record OX638112.1, on the reverse strand, counting down.
TATCAACGAAGAAACATGGACGATATATCGTCCTGTGAATCGTTTCGTCGAGAAAGAAGGGTGAAGAAAGGAGGAAAATGGGGGGGGGGGAAGAAAGGAATTCCTCGAGCCGCTGGCTTAAATGTTTAAGTTCCCTGAAACTACTAAAAATAAGCTTAAGATGCGCTTAGCCGAAGTGCATAAATGTTTGACAATACCACTAGAGGTTGCAAGTATAAGAAGAAACGAAGAAGAAGAAGAAAAAAAAGAAGCAAACACAAAATAAAAGAAAAGTTCGTATATATATATAGCGTGTAAAGAGATGTTAACAAGAAGAAAACAAAAAGAGAAAAAAAAAACAGAAAAAAATTCGCAAAAAACAAAAAAGGATTTAACCGATAGCGTAAGTTTATTAGCGAAAGGAAGGAGTGTATGAAAGAGTGAGAAAGCGTCGTTTTTAAGGTAGCTTGCATTCCCCTCGGCGAGCGGCGGCGGCGGCGTCGCGTCGTTCGACCTATCGATTCGCGACGCTTCGCTCGCTTTTCCGAGGACCGGAACCAGCGATACCACGAGTCGAATGCATCGTGATTCTTCGAAGGGCGTGGGTGGAGCAGAGTGCTCGCGTGACCTGAAGTTACGTTTATAGGAAGGAATAGACACGGTCCATTTACCCGTTGGATATCCTTGCTCTCCTTTTACCGGACAAAAATTTGTCCGGTGATCGAGGTATCCCGAAGATAGCTTCTCTCGCGAATAATCGAGCATTGATTTCGCGTTTCGTTGTCCGACTTCCGTGAATTTTCTCGACTGTGTTTATCGGACACATCGAGCGTGTATCAACGACACGTAGAAAACAAAGGTGTAAATTTCATTGTTACTTTCGAGAGAATTAACCCTTTGACTGCGCTGCACTCCTACAGGAATCCATCAATATATACTTAATTATATTTATTCGTTTTCTTTCCTTCTAATCAGACGTTTTCAGGGTACACTATATTATTTAAGCGAAATAACGAATGAATAAATTTGTTAAACTGATCACAGATTGAAATATATAGATACTTACGTATGCAGCAAAGGAATAAGTTTATCCACTTAAGATCTCTATTTAAAAGCATGAAACGGGTAAAAAAACCTTAATTTTTTCTTATAATTTATAAGAAACTTTATTGAAGACAATGTTATTACATTAAAAAAATTAAATGTTAAATGAAAACTGAAAACAGACATTGAAAAATCCAAAGATGTGGTTTTGTTTTCACTAAGGTTGGTCAACGTAATATTATGTACTTGGACGTTAAGTGGTTATATGATTTAGTTCACCATGTGATTTTACGAGAACAACGAAATTGAAATTGAACAATAGTAGCAAAAATAGCGAACATTTAGACGGTTATCAATATTCAGCTATTTGCAGTTGCTATGTTATATGCAACGATAAATTCTACGTTAGAAAGCAATTAAGAGAAAAGTAAATGTGTTATAATAAGAAAAATTTAGAGGGCGTATATATATATATACACACACACGCGCGCGCGCGCGCTTTTCCTATCCACTGATAAATTAGTGAGGGCTTATATATACGCTTTTCGTAGTCAAAGGGTTAATTTACGAAATTTACGAACTGTACATATACAAGTTGTACGGTATTTGATTGATTTTCAATCTCATATATTCCGCCGATAGGGAAAATTATTTTTTTATCTGTTCGCAAATTTTCATTTCTCGATCGTGTTTTCATGTTTCATAATAAATACAGGATGAAAAATATATTGTATACGTAAAAAGAGAAATATATGCATCGGGTACGTGGAACCGTGGTCAGCGTGGAACAATGAGAAATTTATAATTGTTAGAACGAATTCGTAGGAGAGAGGCGACAATGGTGAAACAGTCGAACGGTATAAAAGTGTGAGATAATAATGAATAAAGAAATTCGACGATGAGAGGCCAAAATGGCGGACGTATCGTGGACATGTTAGATCGCACGATATATCGACGCGCGTTGTTCTTAAAATTTATAACGTTAATCAGCTAAAAAGAAAAAAAAGAACGCAGAAAAGAAAAGAAAAAGGAAAAATGCAGAGTCACTCTCGTGGCCTGTGAGATATAAATCGCCGTAGGAAATGTAAGTGATAAATGTACACGCGACTGAAAGTGGTTCAGTAAAGGGACCATCGATCCAGCGCAAATTTATTTTTTATTCTTTCGTACATGCAAAAAGGAAACGATAGTTGAACAAGAGAATAATAAAACGAACGCGTTGTATTAACCTCCCCTAATACGGGGAGGTTCTTTAGTGTTTATCCAAGCAGAAATTGTAACAAATTATCGACGATGGTCTTTCCATGGAACCGCGCTCGTGTCGCGTACTCGATATTAATTGAGAGGCAAGTTTCATTTTTAACATGAAAAGTCTATGATTATTGTCTATGACACGACGTTGGGTAAAAATTAAATATAATATTAAATTAAGGTTCGAGTAAAACTACCTAAGGAATACTGCCACTGTATTAGGGGAAACCTATTATCCGATATACGAAATCTCGTTTGCGATCCTTTTCCCTTCGACGCACGACGAAACAGAATACGATGAAATTTCGCGTGCACAGTTCATTCGGTGCCGTGATTTCAACGCTAAGCGTTTACAATCTCACGGTAACAATAAAGGAGAAACAATAAGACAAGGAAAAAGAAAATGGATGGAGAAAGGGAGGTGAAGAGGGGAAATCGCGATCGATCGTAGAGAAGAGCGGGGAAAAGTCGTATCGCGAGAGGATCGATGTACATATCCACTTTGATGAGCTTAACGAAATGTATCAGTGGGGAATTTTTAATTCGACTTTGGTTCAATCGTCCCTTCTGTACGATCGAACGAACGACCACGTGAATTGCGAGCCACACAGATAGTACTTCCTACAAATTGAAATAGAAGGAAACATTTCGTTGCGATTTCTTTGAATTGCCACGCTTCGAGACGGGAATGATAAGAAGGAAAGAAAAAAATAAAAGAACGAGAAGAAAGATATGAGAAATTAGGTCGAACAGAGTTTTCAAGGATCAGCTTCCTCCGTCGTTTTTTAATTAACGGCGTGGCTATTATCTCCGTCGTTTTCAGTTCTCTTGACGCTAATTCCCCGGTTTATTCGAATTTATTTGAATTTATGACGCTTCCTATTCGATTCGCGTGTTCGATCAATAGGGCGGAGAAAAAGCGGCGGTACTCCTTTCGCGTGATTAATTATCGAAATTGAAATTATCGATTACCCGGCACAGCGGATATTATTAATTAAGGATTGAATATCACGTATCATTGACATATCGTTCGTTTCGACGAATAACAATTTATCCTCTAGTCTCCGGATGGAGAACAGGGGTGAGTGGAAAAAGAACAAAAAACAAACAGAAAAAGAAATAGAGAAATAGAATGGAAGAAAAGAGAAAGCAGCAGAGGAAAGAGGAATATGCATATCGACGAAAACGCGTTCATACCCGAGAATGGAACCGATATGAACATGGCGCGAACGAAGGAATTTTATTATGTTGTAAACATCTCTAAATCGTACATATCTCGCGTGCAATCGTTCTTTCATCGTGTTTCTCTTTGTAGGAAGAATTTCTGCCGTGTGAAAGATCCATAGTGATAGAGTGTGAAAGAGTATGAGAGATCGACAAGAGAGACGAAACGCGTATAAATAAATAAAACAAAAAATATATATATACATAAAAATATAAATAGTCGATAATTGTTGAAGACTACTATGCGACGAAGAGAATTCATTGAACTAATAACCGTTTCCATTGTAGCGATAATCACGTACTATCGAATCGTCACGAAGATACTTTGTACAGTTTGTAAAAACAGAAAAATCACGAGAATACTGGCGGAGGCTGCTGATTCGCTATGAAGAAGGGGGAAAAATACGAAGAAAGAAGTAAACGTTGTTCCATTAATTGTTCCGTGTTGTGTTTTTATTTTGTTCTCGAAGAGGTTGGACCACGGGCCGGTTTTTAACGTTTTCACCGTTACTACGTTCGACTCCTCCGAGCATAAAAAATGGAGCCCGGGTAATCGCGTGCCAGCTTCGCCCGTATAGTTTATCGCTGTCGGGTTTTATTTTAACCGAGACGTAACGTGGGCGTAAGGCAAAAGTTATTAGTGCACTCTGGTTACGTACTTGTACATGCTTGCGGTATTATTTTATTATGAAGCTCGTTTTTCGGCTCCCCGGAAAAAATCGCGTTTTGGAAGATTCGAGGTTCGATTTCAGTAAAACAATTCGAATGTTTAGAAAACTTCGAAATTTTATGAAGAAACATATTTGAATACTGTGAGATAAAGGATAATGATATTTGAATTTAAAAATGGGAAAGAATTTTAAAGCACTATGAAAGATTTTATATTCGATTAGCGGGAAAAATTCGAAGCGGACACTTGAAGGAATTCTCGGGATTTTCTTACATTTTTATCAAAGAATATCGAACAACATCAGCTAAATGATACTTTCGCGGTACGAAAACCAAGGTCCCGTCTCCTTTTTTGCAATCGAGCTTCGTTTTGCGCGTGTATTTTACGCAATGGAAGCATCCAGTTTTCGTCGTCGGCTCGGCCCGACGGTCGCAAACAAAAGTCGGAACACGGAAGTGCCGAGCACGCGGGAATTCCACGTTTGCCGATGGAATTTAATATCCGCTGCCTTCGTTATGAAACACGATCGCGCTTTTTCTCCCGTTCTACTGGCCGCGCGCGAGCTTTCGTTCTTTTTTTTTTTTCTTCCTTTTCTGTTTTCGGAACCGATAGAAGCGCAACATCGATATCTCCGTATGGAATCGTCTAACGAATTTTGATAAATAGCTATAAACTCAGAAAGCAGAAGAAAAAGAAAAAAAGAAAGGCGATATTTTAATCTCTGAAATTACATTTCCTCTGTTACTTCGATTGGGAATTAACGCTCTGAATTTAAAAGAAGAAGCAAGAGGATCTGGAATGTACGCACAATTTTATCAGTTTATCAGTTATTAATCGAAATTCGTCGGCGAACGCGAAGGGGAAACACGCGGTGCTCAGTTCAGATGAATGAACGTCGCGAATTTGCGGATTCGCGGACATGAGAGCACCTGGCCAATCTCTGCGTGCAAATATAAACGGCGAAATAGGTTGTAAATAAGCGGGCTGTGTGCGACCGTAGATGTAGTAGGGTCAGTTATCTATTGTTTATCAGCGGAAGTATTCGCTATTGTGCGTGGTTAACACTCGAAATCCCTTCCACCTATCCCTGTATAAATGTCACACAATTGTATTTAATACGTTTGTACATAGCGATTCGTTTTCAATAAATACTCAGCGCTTTGACTTTTATTCGTCCCAACCTCTCTCTATCTCTATCTCTGTCTCTCTCAGTTCTCTCGACCGTTACTTTTATTTCCACTCGATGTTCTGCTGCGAAAAATAAAGCTAACCCCATCCTGTGGCCTAGTTTCATCGTGGAAAATTTTAAAGGTAACGGGCGACGCGAGCTTTTCGCGATTAATTCCGCTTCACCATTTCCCATTTGTGCGGTCGCGCAACTCTGAAAACCGGGGTTACGCAACCAGGAATTCGCTTGCAGCGCCAAAGTTTTCCAGAAGAATTGTTCGAAAGGAACATCGCGGTCGCTAGTTGCTGGAAGGTAAGTTGTTATTGAATTCTGCTTCAGTTTCTTGAATGCAAGTTTTCGGTCCTCGATTGTACTTGATGCAAACCGAACGTGTGTAGCGCCTTTGGTTACTACATGTATACACACACATATGTATACGTATATAGCAAGCAGTTAAATCTACTGTGACCGTTTCGCTATTTGAGCTGAAATTTCGTGGAGATAGCTCGATTAAATTTTCCTCTGGTACACGTGTAATTTTTCATTTATCAAAGGTACGATGGAATGAAAGCTTCACAACGTTTATTTGCGTAATTCGTTTTTGATTTACGCGCCCGGGCGTTTTTTCGTGTTGATGGCAACTGTCAATCGTCAGCGGATCAACGGAAGAGCCCGAAATAAAATTCACCGCTGGATTAGGGAAGATTGATTTAAATGAAAATCCGCTCGCGCACATACAGATCAAGTAATCGGAAATCCGCTTACAACCGTACCAAATGCGGGACATGCTCGATATAAGTACAGCAATTAAACGACGTTAAAACTGGTTTAGAGACAATTGCAACACCTTGTGTGCGAGATAATTACAGTAATTAACGTTGCTAATACGTGAAGTAAGAATAATGCCTAGAATTTAACTAGTATGTTCGGTCGTTTGTTAAACTTGGAAGCGACGAAAAAATATGTTGTTTTTTTTTTATTTCTTGTTGTAAGAGGTAATTGTATGTAAATATACGTAATTACTCTTTATTCCATTGTCATTTTATGGCTACAGTAATTGAAATTTTTATTGCCTCTGAAATGGAATGTGTTCCCTGTTATTCTTGTAACACAATATTTATGTAACGTCATTTTACGTTATCTCTAATAAAAGACGCTCACCGATACAATAATAAACACCATCTACGAAATCGATTCCACCTTTTCACTAATTGTACTTTCATCCTATACGTTGAAAATGAAAACGCCTGTGTCTGACCAGTAACGCTCCTATTCCCCTTCCACGTTCAACGCCAATGTCTTTCTACTTGCATGTCTTGCCATGAGGTCATATTCCACTTATGGAACGAGGCCAAGCTTATTCTAGGGACAAACTGACCAAGACGATCGCGTTCTCAAATCAAGAATGTCATCAATCGACTCGTTTTACTCAAAATCGATGCGCCATAGACTTAGAGTGTTAACAAAATAAAGAAAAAGGCTGATACGTTCGATTTGGCTTGATGTAAGCTCAAGGTTCGATCCTGTATAAATCATCGGTTTTTGCCGTGCACGCGCTGACAGCGGCGACGTTTTGCAAGGCGGTTAATGGAAATGAAATCGCCGGACGATTTCCATCGGCGACAAGCGTCGAGTCACGTTCCCCGGGGCCGTCCAAGCTTGTTTCTCGATGCGTGTAAAACACGAACACCGTGGCTACTCCTTCGAACACTCGCTATCGACACGCTATCACGATGGACTTTGTGACCTGTTGTATCTGATAGAACCACGAACGGGACAAAGAGCGAGAAGGATAGAAGGTATATGAAGAAGCTGACGAGAAATAAAAAGAGGAGGAGAGAGTGTGTATGAGAGGAAGAAAGACAGAGAGTGAGTGAGAGAAAGAGAGAAAAACGGAAAATAAGAAAGGGGGGAGAATATGAGGACAAAGGGCAGAAAGTGAGAGAGAGAAAAAGGGTGAGAGAAGGAGAGAAACCGTGAGAGATAGTGAGATCGTGAAAAGGAGAGAAAGTGTATGAGACAGAGAGCGTGAGAGAAAGCGAGCATGAGAGAGGAGCGTGAAAGAGTAAAGCATGAGAGAGAGAGAGAGAGAGAGAGAAAGGGAGTGAGAGACCAAAAGAGAGACAATGGAAGTGAGAGAGAGAGAAAGTAAGGGAGTGAGAGACCAAAAGAGAGACAATGAAAGAGAGAGAGAGAGACCAAAAGAGGGAGAGTGAGAGTAAGAGACGAAGGGAGAGAATGCGAGTGAGAGAATGGGAAAGAGAGACGATGGAAAAGGGACGTGTATCGCGTTTCCTTCGTGACCCTCCCGCAAGGGAAAGCTGTAGGGCTGTGCTGAGGGAGAGTTAGGGTCACAAGCACGACGTTAATCCAATGTGAAACACTCTCGCCTTTACTGCCTCTCGAATTTTCCACGGGATTACCTGTAACAGCCGGTCATCTTTATTTTCACATGCTTCTCATCCGTGTTAGCTGAGGATCCTTTCTCGCGTTTGACGTATACTCGGTCGTTGAATGTTTCTTCGTTAACGTTTGAAGGTACTTTTCCTTTCTAACTGGAAAAAGAGAAAGAGGCACACTGGAATGCCTTCATAAAGTTATGCAAACGTGTTTTCCCTTTGTGAAAATTACAAGAATGTGGAATATTATTCTAATAGCAGACAGTTTCACTGTGAAAGCTTTAATGTATTGCAAGAGGAAGCGACAGAATAGTTGAAAAATATCTCTTAACGAGGTATAACTTTCAAGAAAGTTTGAAAAAGACTTTGTGCTATGTGTTGCAACGCTAGAGATCGTTGAAGTTGATCAATTTTTCAAGCGGAGAAGATAATTTCCAACGGGATGTTTTACGTTTTGTTAGAAGGATCGTGTCACTGCTTTCGTGAACCCGCCTAGAAGAAGAAAGTCAGAGGGTTAAATGTGACGAGGGTTGGATATGGGTATAACGTGTTAATCCTTCAGGACACGTTTCGCGATATCCTACCTAATCCTTCTATCGAAAGGAATTAGCCTTCTAGAATATGTATTTCCTTCGAGGTGAAATACGACGTCTAATCTTTTCTTTCTCTTTCTCTCCGTCTCTTTTGTCGTATCAGCGTAATAATACCACGTACACGTTTTCCACACAGAGTAAAATTGAAGGGAATTAAAAGAAAGAAAGACGAAAAATCACTTTAACGAAAATATACTTTGTTAATGTAATTTGTAATATCTCAAACGTGCACTTGGCAAATTCTATAACTTTGGACGTTTTAACGACACAGAACTCCGGATAAATTTTCACTCAACAGAGAAAAATAATTTTTACAACTTCTTTTCGAACCCGTTCCTACTACGATACGTTTCTATCTGGAGCCAGGCGATAACGATTCGTGTAATTATCGATTAATTATATATAGTAATTAATGTTCGTACATTACGTACATTTCAACGGGTTTAGGTGATTAATACAATTAATATTAATTATTCTCGAATACCATTTTAATGTTTTCCTAGTTATTTTAATTATGGATACGCACGGTTGAGAATATATTTCTAGCAAAGTTGAAGTGTATCTACGTGTTTGGCGTATCAAATCATTGGTGGCCACAGCATACTCGCACGATATTAAAAAAAGAAAAAAAAAGAAAAATGGGGGAAAGGAACAAATACAATTTCAAGCGTATTTTTATCGATACCGTGGATATTAACCGCATCGTATATCGTGAGATCAGCGGGAATTTCATTGGACCGTCAATCGAATTCCTGGCCGCGACTTTGTTTTTTGTTTTTTGTTTCTTTTTTTAACAAATACCGGCCATAATAGAATATCAAAAATACACGGATGGTCTATTGTAAATAAGAGTAACGTGAAACGTGCACGCGAACAAAAATACGACCGAGATCGACCATTTTCGAGCTGACGTTCGACCTCGCGTGGAATTCAACGCTAATTCAGGTTGCAACACGTGGAAAATAATTCACTTGCTTACGAGGATCGAGATACCGACCTCTTTGACCAACCGTTGTAAAGTGTTTCTATTTTATCGTCGATATCCTTTTTGTTCATTTCGTACGTTCATGTAAAATTTCTCTCAACTTCGACTGAAAGGTAATACTATGCAGTACGTTAATGAATATCTGAAACAATTTAAATATCCAATACAGTTTGTTCATGAATATCTGAAAAGTCCGGTGGAATAATAAGCTTCAACTGGGGAAAATTCATTACGAGACTGCGTTTGTATAAAGAAAATTACTGCTCATAATTTGTTAAAAGTTAACCTGGATTTATATCGGGTACGTTGACTCAGTGAAATTTCTTTCTCGTTAAAATGAAAAAGAAAATGTAGTAAAGTTAAGATAGGTGCGGTTGAAAGTGGAAATACTAATGATTTACGAATAATTCTTTATAATTCTTCGTCTGCAGAAATGAATTTTTTCCGACTTTCCGGTACAATCGAGCGTTTTATTTAAAAAGAATGAGAGCAGATCACTTTGCGAAGTAATTTCCATTATCACGTTGATAGATATATCGATTCCAATGATTGTACTGGTAGATAGGAATATCAATAGCTGTTTAAAGCACCAAAAAAACTAAAAAATTGGGAGAACGACTGATCTATCCACCCAGGATGTACTAATTGATTGACTCTTATGCGTCTGTTGAAGCGTTCAAGTCGTTAATTCGCTGCCAACATATTAATCAAGGCTTCTTCTAGTACTCTTTTTTCTATAGTACTGCTTATGCGACTCAAATCGCAAAGAATTTAATTTCTACACTTATTACATTATGTTGCCTAACTAGCTGTATTAATATCACCTTTGCGGCATTTATTTCTTGCGAGTGCATCGACACTCGTCGCGTTCGAATGGAATTTTGAATCGTGTCACTAGTTGAAAATCATACAACTCCCCTTTCTTCAGAAATTAAATTCTAATATCACTCTCACGACATTAATTTATTGTGACCGCATTGATATCCTTCACGTTCGAATTTGTAAATCGACTCAAATCGTAAAGAATTAATTTTTACACCTGATACATTAAATTGTTTAATTAGATATCGTATTATACTTACGATATTCATTTCTCGTGAGCGCATCGACACTTTTCGCGTTCGAGTTGAATTTTGTATCGTGTTACGAGCTGAGAAATTTACAACTCACCTTCCTCCGGAAACTAAAGTACAAAAATCAGAAAGCCAGTGCACAATGCACTGTCAATTTCAATATGAACGAATGCGGAAGCACCATCATATTTCACGGTAGGTGATCGATATTAATCCAGAACCAGTGTTCCCGTTACCTTACCGCCGAGGCATGGACAACGTCGAACTCGAGGACGGTCCCTTCGGTCTTCTGACAGTGATCGAGCCTCGCCTCTCCTCACGCGAAATTCCATCTCGGCCTGATTGAATATTATTTATCGCTCGAAAGTCCGAGCTGTCCGATGATTAAGCCCGATGTCGAAGGTGGCGTGCGGTCTCGTCTTTTCGCGAGACAAAATCGATAATCGCGCATACGTTTTTTGTACGGCTGCAACCACCGCTGCGCCGTATGCTCCTCGCTCCCCGCGGCAAACAAATAATCAATCGTTTTATGGCGTGGCATTCGTATGAAATTCCAACGTGTTCACCATGGAAAATATATCGCACTTTCTGCTCGACTGTTTGGAAACTTCATTTCCATCATATCCTAGACGATAAGTGTCGTTTATTGTGTTCCTTTTATTTATGTAGTTGCTCTTATTATTGTGTTTGATTTATTACTACTTCTTTTTTATTCATTTCTATTAAAATACACGTGTAAATAATATTCGTTGAACGTTCAATTAAACGTGTAGCTTTTATTCTCCATTCTTCTTTCGTGATACTTTCTGAGCAATGTTATTTGTCATTCGATAGCGTTGACAAATTTTACCAGCACAGGATGATAAATTGAATTATCAAGATAATTTATTTATTAATAGGTAAATAACAATTGTGTGCATTGGTGATCATGTTCGGAAAAATTGAATAAAATCGTTTCCGTTATTTTGGCCGTTGAATGAATCAATTATTAATTGATCGAATGTAGCAATGAATTTTATCACGTGAGATTAAAGCATTAATACACATTGCTTATTCCATATCAAATACGATTGTACATTCTATGGTTTACTTCACTCTTTGTTATGTAAATTTTTTGCGAACAAGTATAATTGTTATAATACAAATTCCAGGGGGATTGGAGAAAAATATAAACGCTACAAAAAATATACGCATTTTTCTCGGAATTCTTCATTTTCCTTTAATCTCATTGTCTGCCGTCGCGCAGTTTAAAGCATTACCAATACGGTGTCTGAACCCCTAAATTCTACCGTTTATAAATTACAGGAACGAACGAGCGATGTGACGTAGGCGGCGGGCAACGTAAATTCGCGTATCCCATCGTGGTAATTTTGTCTTCGCCGAATATACGACGCGTGTTTCGACGGGAGCCGGTAGATCCGTAATTACATTAATCCTTTTAATATGAAAGTAACAACGCTCCCGGTTCCGCCGCTCACACCTGGTGCTTTCTACCGGCGGCGGTGAGAAAGATGGCCGAACAAAAGCAAAACGGAAAAATATTATTTATCGCTCAACCGGCTTATGTCCCAACGTTTAAAACAGTCCAAGATAATAGCCAAGAAAACGACGGAATAATAATTAAAAGCAACCGACTGTAAGCGAAGCAACGTGAACACGGAATTTCTACTTCGAATCGAAAAGTTATTCAAGCAAGTAAAATAAAAATTATAAAAACGCACACACACAAAGAAAAACAGGAAATAAACGAAAGAAGTGGGAGAGGAGGCAGAGAGAGAAAAAAAAGATGGCAGATGTTACAGGGAGAAGCAAAAAAATTTGCTATCGATCGGATTGACGAAACGCTCACGGTCTAAATAATAATCGAGTGCACACAGCCGTAATGGTTCTTCTGTTGTTTGTCAAACAGAAGAAACTAATCAATCAATAGTCAATTTACGTATAGACCGGGGCACTCACGTGATTAACCAGCGCGCATTGTTACGTGTCCGTGGCCCACGCAAATTGTTTATACGCGTTCGAAGTTAATGGACGCCATACGACCACCTCGTGCCAGACGCGATACTTTTATTTCAAATAAATCTAAACCATTGTTTCCCGAGTTTGTCGAACGAGCCACGGGGTGAGAGAAGAGAGGAGGATAGGTGGATGGAAATTTTAACGTGGAAAAACACGTTAATCCGAACGATTACCTACCCGGTTGATCCAGCATGGAAAATACAATGGCACAGTTAAAGGAAAAAGTGAAAAAACAAGAAAAAAGGAGAGAAAGAGATAGAATGAAATAAAGATTACGAACGAAGTGACATGGCTGTGAAACTTGAGGAAACACGTATCCTATCCGTTGCCGATTGACGGAATCATGGAAACGTTATTAAAGCTTGTACAGGAATTTTGTACGAGTATCGAAGTTGAAACGAGTTCCCGATAAAGTTTGTGATAGACGTGCTGTTTATATTAGTTCCATGGTAAAGTGAAAATTCTTCGAAGTCTTGGTAGCCACGGATATTATGGAGATCGTTCTTGGTCAAATATCGTGCGTCATAAATTTTTCATGTGTTTTATCCTTTTTTCTTTTTTTCTTTTGATAGTGCATAGAGGTGAACTACTGAAAGAGGTAAGGCCACAAATCTTGAAGTTGCTCAATGCGCTAATACCATCAAAATCTGACATTCTCGTGGATTTACGATGTTATCCGTAAAACAAGGAATGTCGATAAATTACCTAATCCCTTCTCAGAACATACGCTAGCGTTCATAAATCTTTTTCACATTTACCTTTTCAATCTTATTAAATTTATCAGTATTATATTTAAAACATAATATTATAAAATATATGTAAATAAAATTAATCATTCTATTGGTCTTGTTTGAGGTATAAAAGTATTAAAAAAAAAGTGATCACTTTTATCTCGAAGATCTAGTGAATTCTTGGTTAAAATTCTTTTTTTTTTTTAAACTAAGCTTCACAAAACAAGTTAAGTTCTAGTTTGGGTGCGTCGCAGCGTTGATGGTTGATGTTCACAACGATTAAATGACGCTTGATACTTCTGAGTGTTGTAAATACTCATTAAAATAGTTTTCTCGAATTGTATAATAGTGAACTGTATTAATGATTGAATTAGAGTAACACTTGGAGTTCGATGCTTGATTTGATGTTGAATGCTCTAAGAGCGTCTGTGTATGCTGTTCTATAAACTATATGTATCGTTGTGATTCGTTTACGAATTGTGTAGAAAGTGGCTGAAAAGTGTCAAAGGAATAGGGAAATTGTTGAACAATCTATTTGTTACATTAGGGTGAAAGTAAGGGTAAATCTAATCGTTAGGTACGTTTAGAGTATGTGATGTCCGGCTATGTAGGTCTTCGACTATTTGACGCAGTCATAAAGTCATTGAGTATTTCGTGCCTTTACAATCTGAGAAGTCGTTTACGACTAAACAAATTTTATTTTGGAAACTGAACGAAGGAAATTTCGTTTATGAGAATCTAAAGCACATTTCAAGTGAAATCATAATAATAGCGAGATAAATAAAGATTTAGAATTATCCATTCTCAAAGACTGTAAAATGAAAAAAATTACTGTTCTTCCTCTAGAAACGAAGAAATACGGAACAAGATGCTGTTCTTTCCTTCCTGATTAGGGAGGCTGATCAACAAGAACGTTCTCTATATAGAAAATAGCATGGTTCGCGTCGTCGAGAATAATTGAGTCCTACGAATCCGCCTTAACCGTAACGCCTCGTCGTACGGAAAGAAGCACGAACAGAATTATTGGATGTTTGCTCGTCGAGGAAGTAGCTTAACGGCGGAGGACGTGAGCAGACTTTCAACCCTGTTGGAAATAAGCGAAAGACGCGAACCGTTTTCTTGTTCCGGGGCAGTTCTCGGCCAGCTGTATTTTCCGAACTTTAAAGGACCGTGGAATTGTCGTGAGAATGATCAGCGGCTGGTACGGAACAGCATTGTTTCCTGTACTTAAATTTCCAGCTTTTCCTTCGCGCGTTATGTTTCCGTGCAAACGTGTAACACAATTTAATTATCGTGACTGTTCCCTGAAGTTAGCAGGTTTATAACCTAATACGAGTCTCCCAGAATACACTTCGAAAGTCATTGATCGATACTGATACTTTGAATAATGTCGATTGGTAAAAAGGAAGTACAAGAAACCAGGTAAAGTAATATTTAACGAGTTATATTGGAAAAGTTCGACGTTTAAGTAATTTACTTTGGAAAAATGACCGTTAATTAACTGTGATCGATTGGACACTGATTTTATACGGTGGAAACCAAATTGTGCAATAAAACATACTACGTTGAATAAATAATAGAAGCATAAATTAATTCGTTTTCCAGTCGTTCCGTATGAATTGTATTCATGAAACTCAGGTCTAGACCGGTGATTTCAGTCGATTGATAATTTGAAAATGGTTAAGCTCGATTGAGATCAGCCTGGAAAATGCGTTTTCGATTCATTGGCGAATTTAAACAAAAAAAAGAAAAAAAAGAAAAAAAAGAAAAAAAGGAATTACACAATGTAGAAAGATACACGAAAGCTGCACGTTAAATTGCATTTAACGGTATTCCCATAAAACGTAAACAATTCCTTTTCGTAATCATTGATTCCAATTAAAAGGTACGATAGACGAATAAATATTACACGATCGTTCTCGATTCTCCCGGAGCGTTGAAAAGAGAAAGCTGCACAGTTCGTCGACCGGTTCTTTCACGGCCGGGTATATTTTTTTTACCGATCCACCATTATTCACGAACACTCAATTAAATTAATCGATCGGTACCGTTGGCAGTTGATTTTTCACAGCGGTAAAGCCGCGGAACGGTTTTTCATTTTCATTTCGACGATGCCCTTCGGGTACCCTGGTAGCCTGGGCGCGAGCATCATGCATTATTGATCGAGTCCGGCATAAATGCCGGAAGTTAGCCGAACCAGCTGCAAGAAATTCATGCGTCCGAAAACCCTCTTCGAGGATGCATCGAGAACGCCGCCTGTCTTTACGCCCGAGTCCGTCCAAACTTCCCAAAGGCTGTTCCCGGCAACTAGTGGAATCGTCCCGTGCAAGTCAGACGCCGCGTCGTACCGCCACTATTGAACATCTGTGCGATAACAGTACGGTGAGTGTAAGGCTGATATTAACTTCGTTGTTATGTATTATGTTAAGGATGGAAACGATATATAGAATACCCTTGCTCGAGCATCTATCTGCGTGGCTGTCTATTACTATACGAGATTGTCTGACAACGAATTTTCTCAGTTCTAAATTAACACGTTCGCTACCAATGTCACATATGCGTGACGCGCCAATTCTCATGATAGCTTAAGGTTTATTTTGTAGGCGTATATCACTGTCAATTTTTCCTAGAAATTAGACATTAAAGTTACGTGGACATATTTTCGAGATGATATCTACGGCTAAAATAATTCAACCTACGGAAGCAACCTTATATTACCGAAGGATTAAAGGGAATACGTAACTTTGAATCCTCAGCACGTTTCTCGAGCTTTTGTTGGCAAGAAGGGGAGGAGGAGGAGAAGGAGGAGGCTTTAAGGCACTCTCGTATTGTCGAAATCGCGGGACCATGAGCCGAAGACTGATAGAGGGAAAACGGAAGGCTCCGTCTGTTATCCTCCGGTTGAATCGTAGGAAATATTCCCAGCGCGATGCAATATTTGCTTGACGGCGAAGCCCGCAGCAAGGTTACTGCCGCACATGATGGATGCGTTGGAGATTACGTTCTAAGGACGCAGCGTTCTTTACGTTCGCGGTTACGTTCGGAATAATTGAAAGCGGGGAAGCTTGTTGTTGAGCTTGATGAAACCTGATGCACTGGAAATAGATTGCACGGGTAAAAGAAGCAACGCAGGAGATTACGCTCGAGTGGATTTTTGAATATGAAAAGAAGTAACAAATAATAATTGTTAAGCGGCATATATCTGCACTACCCCACAAGGGAAATAACCCCTTATAAATTGGGTCAGGATTTCTAACTTTATATATTTTTACAAATCCTGACTGGTCGGTAGAGACAATAACTTTATGAAACCATTTACCTGTCGCATTACTTTCAAATCCATGTTTTCTTGCCGATGACCGAGATTTAGAATTTTATACTATTTCTTTTATGTATTATTTCAGAGTTCTTCATAAGTTTATTGCTTGTAACGGTCGAGGTAAGCATAATTTCGTGATGGTCACTCGAGGGTACGTGTTATACCTGACAGTAACCATTAGTTTGGGCCATTTTGTGGTCATTTTCTCGTATCTCCTTCCACATTTTTTCGAACCTGTCATCCAAAAATCAACCACTACTCTCACTACTTCTGACAAATAATTTTGACCAATCAGCATGTCTCAACTTCAAGACACGCCTCATTCGAGGCAATATTAAGAGAAACTGGCGGATAGAAAATAGAAGTATTACAGCATCCATACCGAGTTTGTTTCATCCGTAAAACACGAGTTCCTACAGAGTTTTCGATTCCACTTTCACATATTCTAGACACTCTTAGTTCAAAACATTTAAGATTTTGCTACCGTAAAAAAGACATTCGTCGTTGCTAAAAATCCAACAACCATATTCAGTTAATCATCCTTTACCTGCGTAAAGGTTCGTAAGGGAGTCACGTTAGTTTTGATACATCGCGAGACCACGTGAACAATAATGATGGAAATTAAATGTAACTAATGAGACGTTTTATGGAAATTCACTGAATGAGACATATAATAAGCGTATTTAAATTGACATTGTAACGATATATATACACCTAGCGAATATTTTTTCTCTCGAATCCATTGATGCAACGTTTGAACGGACTAAAATTGGATCGTCGTCTCTACGGGAACGAGGGGAAGGAAATCTTCTTTTTAAAAGGGGAAATGATTAATCATACCCCCATATCGAAAGGGTAATAGTTGCCGTGATACTGGTATTCGTTACCAGCGTGTAATATCGACCTTTAACGCGGTATTTACAAGGGGAAGATATACGCCGGACTGTAAATAAAATTTAACGAGGAACGTAAGTGGCCGTTTGTTCTAAATTTTTATGCAGATTCCGTATAAATATTCAATGAAGTGTCCCGCGTGCTGCTTTACGTTTAACCTCTCGTATATTACGCGGCCTCGGGTAATTCCTTTTTCCCCTTCTTCCATCGATTCGAAAGAGGCGTGCTTTGAACAAAGTGGAATAAAAACGTTTCACGGTGTTTCGCGTATTGCGATGCATGCAAACCATAGGAAAAGGGAGGAAATAGGGGCGAGAGAAGAAAAAAGGAGAAAAATGGTATGAAACGCTTATGTTCTGCGTATACTTACGAATGGGTACGATTTAGTGTTAAAATCTTTTATTTGGACACGATAAAGTCACGACTAACCAGCGATTATTTTCATCCCTGATCAATTTTCTTCGACGAAACAGAGGTTATCGTAAATTTTAAAGTTGCAGCTAAACGTAGGCGACGAGTTTGTACGAATTTTACGATACAGAGGCATTACGAGGCTGCCATAATGCGTCCGTTTCAATTACCCTTTATTACGAGGCACGAATTAAAATCGTGCAAGAGCGTTCAATCATTTTATGCATATAACGCATAATAACCGTGTTCGTTTCAGCGGTGCACTAAATGCAGCGCGAACAGCCACACCGAAAGGTGGCCGTGAAATTTTATTAGCCCGTCGAATGAAATTGAGCCCGTGAAGCGAACGAACAAAAAAAAAAAAAGAAAAAAAGGGGAGAAGGAAAAAAAAATGTAAACTCGCCGTCGGAGTTCGGAGGCATCGACATCGTCGATTTTTCGATTCGTGACACGGTCGAACAACCGTGCCGCGTGAACCTCGTGGATGTATCCGATTAAAAAGTGATAAATTGAAAATTGGCTAGAGGAGATAGGTTAAGGGTGTTTAGAGAATATTAGCTTTCTCCCTGTACTCTTCTCTTTTTATACGTTTATGTCGAAAGTGCTGCGCATAGTGTTACAATAAAATACAATATATTGTACTAATTGTAACATCATTTTAAGTACAAATTTGCTTCACGTCGCGTTTCTATTTTCGTGTTACGAAACAAATGAGTATCTCTGTTCGCACAATCACACAAAACACTGTTTCAACCGATATCAAGAACAACTAATGCGTCTGAGTGGCGAAATCGAGCGAAAACGCGGCAAAAGACAAGAGATTCCCTTAACTCAGCCTCTTCAGATTTTGCATTTGTTCTGCTCACTACATCATTTCACCAATACTCATTTCGAAGCAGTTGCAATGGTTTGAAAAATCATTATTGAATTTCTCGACTCAAAACCACTACCTTCTTTTTTAACAGAAGATTCGAAAATTATTCAATAAATGGGATAAATGTGCAGAAATTGATGGTAACTGATTCCCAGAATAAAATGAACTTCGTCTCTTTAGTAAATAAACGAGAAATTTGTGAGAAAAGAGGCTATGAATTAGTTTGTACGCTTAATATAATAATTTTCGTAACGTCGATGCGTTTACACGTTAACGAACAGACACTTTTGTTTTAATTCGTAAATTTATAACGATCCACAGAGCAAATCGTACATACGTACGTGCGTATAACTAGGTCGTTTAACGTGGCGCCAGCTAATGGCTACTTTTGACTCCTACCCGTCACTCTGTGACAATTCGACCATCTCGTTGCACGCGTTTCCGAGCACGGTTCATTAGGAAATTATCCTAATAGCGGTCAATGAATGTCACACATTCAGTGATACCTTTTACAATATTGACTATCTAGTTGACAGTGAGGTGATTTCATCAGTCAATTATTCTCTAATTATATTCATCAGGATGATCAATGTAAAATGTGTATCCGGTTGTTTTAAGAATACACCGAAATATTCTAGATATAAAAATAAAAACTTTTATGTCCTTATATTTCTATCCCATTTCTTTTTATTAACTTCTTTAATGAATAACACCGTTCGTAATGGGGAGCATTTGTGACGTAAACGCACAGTATTTGCCGCAATAAGGGCGGTACGTATTCGGTTTATATACGACTGATCTCCGGGGAAATTATTTCAAGTACTCCATTCTTTGGCTTGCTTAAGAAGCTGTCGGTCAGAACTGTGCGCGGCTGTCGCGGTCGGTGACCGCTCTTTCCTTTCCCGAAGTTAAAGTTTAATCGCAAAAGTGGCCCGTCGCGGAGCCGAGCGAAGCAGGAGGGACGAAAACGAACGTGTCTCAACTGGGAAAAAATGAAATTCTCACCGGAACGCGCTTTTTTCTATTCACGCCGCCGTTTTTGGTCTAGGAATAACGTAGTAGGAAGATGAAAGCGACGATTACGAGCTGTTATTTTTCAAACAGATTCGAAGAGAGTCTGAAGTATAAAGCGATGGAAATAATTGATCGTACAGAGAAAATATGGTTGATGGAAATTCAATATTCGTCGCTGAAATATCGAGGTAAAGCGGTTCGATATAAATAATCTGTAAACGTTAAGTAAAATCATCGTACGTGCAGGATTTATAGACAGATTTCGATAACATTCAAGTAACTTCAAATATCTTTGGTGACAGAAAACAAAGACGAGACGAAAAATGTTGCCTAAACTAAATGCACTGGAAAAACTGGCGTTAAAACTTCTTCTAAATATTTCAATTGTAAAATACTCATTTTCCAACTAAACTTGACTTTTTATGATCCTTGAATTGTAGACAAGAGTGTAGATAAAAAGTATTATTTTCTGTTGACAGAATCCTGGCATTCTTTTCTATAAATAATCATCCTCTTTTCCAGTTGTAAAATAATCAATACAATAGAATTTCCTTCGAGAGATTCATACTAGTTACCACTCAGACATTCGAATTTTCATAAACCATCATTCCACAAAAATATTCTTTCTTTTTTTTTTTTTATTAATATATAAGCGTATGTACAATTCATCACGAAGGCATTTAGTACGTTGCTTGACATTTAGATGTAACCCGAAAAACATATTGTTGTTTGTGTTTTATGTAAAATTGACTACGTGTTTCGCTGCTTAACATATTCCTCTGATAAATTCAATCTACCATAAATATATCTTAAAGACAGCAATACGATCTTCGACAGACGGTGTACTACATATTCAACAGTGGCTCGTTATCGTTTCATAAATTATCACATCGATAGCGAGGTCGGGTGTTCCAGAACGAGTTCGAGTCTGCTGAACATAAGGAGCAGTTTACTACTCGTGGTTTCGATGCCTCGTGACCGCAGCCCGATCGATGTTCAAGCGAACGTGACTAAACCTTTCTCTCTTCCTTTTTTTCCTCTCTCTTTCCTTTCCAGTCGAGGGTGAGAAACGAGACGGTGGCATTAGCGTCCCTTCGCAACTGCCACCCCCTGTCGTAGTATGGGTTGCAGGTGCGAAAATTCCATTTCCTTCCGCCTGTCACAAGGCGCGGTCACAATTTTCGTTTTTGGCGTACGTGCACGGGCCCTGCCTTTAAATGTTCCACGAAGTGCTGGTAAAAAGAGAGAGAGAGAGGGAGGAGATCCCTGGTCCCGAGTGTAAAACGTCCTGCGGAGCCTTTCATATCCCTCTCCTCCTCCTTCGTCTCCTCTTTCCACGCCTACGTTTTCCTCGTCTCGGTACCAGACGGGACGCGATCGGAAAACCTTAGGCAGCAACGTGCTAGAGATCAATGACGAATTTACTTGACGCGTGTCAAGCGACGTCACGTAAGATATTCCTTCGTGTCGCTTAGATATCGCTACAAAACGTCTCCCTTTACCATTCCTCTCTTAGCCCTTTCACTCTTTTCCGATAAAATTCAAAGGACAGAGCGTCGTTGCTGCGTTACGTTACAACGGTCGCGTCACGGAATTCGAATGCCATTTAGTAGCGATAGCTGGTGGCGGCGACCTGGATAGCGACGAACGAAGTTTACATCCTCGATTTATTCCCGCGGTATATGAGATACTTGTATCTTGCTTCGATTATTTCGCGGTGAAAATTTGTTCGGGCGCAAGGGCATACTATTAGAATTCGACTTTACGATACGAACGACGATTTGTACTATTTCTGAGAGTCTTTATTTTTAAGATCTGTTGTAAAACTATGTCTAGCCTCAGGATGATTGCAATTCGATCATCAATAGATATACTAAAACTATTACAAACGTGAATTAGTCCGTTTTGCATCGTTCATTGAACCAGCAACACATACTGGCGCTAAGATTTTTGAGTATATCACTGATTTAAGTTCACGACGCAATAAAATTGTTTGGTAAAATATTTGGTAATATAAGTTGATTATTCATTTATTGGCTAACATTGTGCTTAGCTATACTACCGAATACACCCAACTTCATCTAATTATTTCCTACGTTGTAGATATCTCGTGTTCAATTTATTTCGCACACCGTGTTATTTATTATACCTTCAGGTTTATGTCAGGTTACTTTCTGTTTTGCATAATAATTACCTGAGCTACTTAAGTGACTTAATCGTCAGTCTTGTTGCGACACTGTAACACGAGTTGAAATGTTCGATCGTGTTATGCCGTAGAAGGAGGAAAATTGTTCCGATTACAAGCCACTCGTTCTCCCTTTTAACGTGAAACCAATATCAACATCGATCTCCACGCACTTCCTCCAGTTATATCATTTTTGTACAATTATCCCCTCCTACGACTTTCCGAGTACTGATTGATCGTATCACTTACTCTCGTATAACACGCACATGCTGCGTGGCCGGTTTCGAATGGCTTAATCCACTATACCCAACCTACGTGTAGAGAACGTCTGCCCATTCATCCACCGATACTACTGAGTATGGCCAAGACATTAAGATTCACCGGTTCCTGGATGTCTGACTAATCACCTTCCTATACTACTGGCTTCCCTTACTCAGCCAGACCGCTGCCCACCAATTTCCACTTCTATCATCCATCTCTGAACCGTGTACATATAGCCACGCCGTGTATAGCAACACTGTACACCGAACGTATTACATGTGACTATCGTCGCGATGCACCACGCACTCGCGTGACACGCGTCCGTGCACGGACACCTTAAATCACGGGATCACTGTGAAACGTTCGTCGCCGACGCCCTTTAACGTATTCGAGGTAGCACGCCTCGACATCGAGACGTGTCCAACGATAATACACTCGCGCGAGCACACATGCTCGTGCGTGAATTTATGAAACACGAGGGCCAAACCTGCTCG
Source organism: Anthophora plumipes (assembly GCA_951804975.1). Lineage (NCBI taxonomy): Eukaryota > Metazoa > Arthropoda > Insecta > Hymenoptera > Apidae > Anthophora > Anthophora plumipes. Next base: position 22,519,916 of record OX638112.1, on the reverse strand, counting down.
GCGCCGCCTTAATTTCGAAATTGCTCGCCACGCACGGCACACGCGTCCACGCTTTTCTCTGAATACGCGCGAGGCACGGTTCGAATATCACCGCACGATGCAACATGCAACGATACGGAGACTACATCTGCAAGTCTTATCGCGTCTGAGATAAATTTGCCGGCCTATTGCCGTGCTACGAAGTCGTTTAAGTGATTGTTCGATTATTTGAGGTGAATGTTGCGTTTAGGTTGTAACTAACACATTGTTCCTTGGAAGCGAGTGTAAATGATTTCATCGGTTTTTTGACACTTTTCCGGAACCTAGGTGATTCATTTTGGTACCTTTATACTAATAAATTCTGGAAATAGTAAGATTACCTATCTAACGAAAGCGAATGTGTTTTATCATGAAAGTGAATCTCAAAATTGAAAACTGCACGTGGTAATTTACTTGGTAATTTACAGAAATTATATTGGTATGGAGTTTGTTTCAGCGTAAAATTAATGTCAAATTACATATAATATAACTGTAGTATGTGTAAACTCATCTAGCTGTAAACAAATCGATCAGCATCGGTGCATAGCATAAAAACGGTTCAGAAATTTCACACTGTAAATAGTTTTAGGTATCCTAAGAAATTTTGTACGGACTCATAGCAAAAATAACTTTATTTAGCCATTGAACGTGTTTCCGTCTTTATTAACTGTCTAGCGACAATTGCCCTTTTTTACTCGGATTAGGATTTCTAACTTGGTCTCCTTAATTTTCGCTTGCTTTGGTGGAGTTAAATAGCATTATAAAGTTATTACCTACTACGGTCGAGGCATTGGGAAATTTTGGTACACGTCACTCGTGGGTACCCGTGTTACCTGAGGGTGACCATCAGTTTGGAAGCAGTTATTTAGCCAACGTCTCACTCTAAAAGGTTTAACCAATCAGGAAAAACGACCACCTCCTTTTCCTGATTTTTAATAACCAATCAGCGTAATTTCATCCCCATCGCTACACCTCCACCTAGATAATTTAAGGAAGAATTTTTCCCAAAACGAGAGATTCGCCAAAAAACTTGAAACAATTCGTACATTCAAAAAGACCATCAATACTCTCGTTATCCTAAAAACACTTATCGCTTCTGAGTTTTTGAATAAAGTTAAGTTTATTTGTTGTGTTAACTCGTGACAAATTAACATCATCCAAATCTTCAACGATTCGCTCGTCATTAACGTTGACGTGCAAAAACTTTTCTCTTTCAAACCTCAAATCTTTAATTTGCTCACGCCTAAACAGAGTTTCTATAAATTTGGCAATAATGTTTTAACCGTTTGAATATCGAAGGCGTACACATACGCTCTCACGTGACGGAAAGTTTGTTATACGTGGTATCTTCTTTGCACAAAAATAGCTGCAGTTCAACCTGCAATGCAAAAGCAGTCGCAAGGTATCGGGGTAAACAGTGCATTCACACTAATAAGTCCTGCTCTTTATAATCACGAGCCAGTACATCAACGCATGCATGTGAAGCGTGGAACGCGGATGGTAGGAGATTTCCATAAACGGAGATTTCCACCAGAGCAATGCAATTAGTAAGAAATCCAGTCTCAGTTAGCCGTACGTTATCTCGATGTTACCGGGTAAAGTGATTACAATACTCGTCGTTCATTCTCTGCGCTTTGCAGCCGCGCACCGTACCTCTCTTCTATCCTCTCACGGTAATACGCCGCTAAGTGTGTACTTACACGGGGCTATTAAATTCCTGAGTGCACAGCGGCCACGATACCACTGCCTTAATTTTAAACTTCCTCTCCCTTTACCCGACACTTTAAATTCTACACGAATCTGCCACTGTATATAACGTAACCAGCGGCGATGTGCACGCTTCACCGATTCCTCGTAAAAGTACGAAAGGAAACTTCACGGTACACAAGCAACTACATATTTTAGCTCTCAGTATCAAGCCGAGGAGACCTTACCCTCCTGCTTGATCGAAATTATCGTCACGATGTTCGTCAAAATTCTCATTCCGAGGGGCGACCCTTGAACAAGTCAACTGAGAATCGAAAGGTTCCATTTGAAAGCCATTTCGCTGAACGATGCCTATTGGCCTTGAAAAAAAGGAGGGGAATGGAAAAGAATGGCGGAGTTGAGAGTCCACGTATTTCTAGAATCTTTTCCTTTTTTTTTCTTAAGCGAAGAACGGCTTAAGGTTTATTTAGTACCATTTTTAAATTTCGTTTATGGCTCTCTTTATTCAAGTATCTTTACATATGAACAACAATGGAGTAGTATGTAACGTACGTGTTAAAAGTTTCGAATCATATGTCTGATTATACTAATACCAAATCTACTGTGATCTATTCTGCTGATTTAAAATCGATGCTAAGAATAAAGTTGCCCATTTTCTTCTTTTTATTTTAAAGCATTTGTAATCATCGAAAATGTCCAATGATCTCGAAACCTCGACAATTAGTGTATTCCTTTCCTGTCACAACTTTCCAAAAGATTCTGTAGCTTTTGTGCATAAAGAATGTCAGAATTTTCCGTTGAGCTTGAATAAACACAGTGTACAAAATAACTGAAAAGTTCCAGCCCAAGTGTAATCTAATCGTAAGAGAAGCCATTGTGCCACTCTTGAAAAATTCACAATATAAATATCATTACACCTCCGCGTATTTAATTCTTACAACGGCTCCCGTGCACCGTTTCACAAACCGTGTCTCCAGCTTTTATTCCCAAGCCAGCTAACTTCTCCATCGGTTTCTTCTGTTTACCCCGCTTTCCGCTGGCACGTCGCAGCGTTTCAGGTTCCTTTGAGCCAGGCCAACCAGAGAAACATTCGAAACTCCCAGCAGAGGAGGTCTTGTGGTGAATGATTAAACGCGCAGCGGTTCAAGGTTTAGGGTCGAAAATCGACGTTGTAAACGGCCGTAAAAAGGAAGTCGACGAGGCGCGAACGTCTTTTCACTAACACTGTGTGTGTATATATGCGTGTGTGTACACTTTCGCTGCATATGTAACAGTTTCTCGCGTTGGTCGTGCTCGATTGAAGCTCAGTGAATCGCGGGACACTCCTTTGTCGACCGTCCGTCCCGGAACCGAGCAAAGAAAATCGTTGGCGTAGGAAAATTCTTGTGTCGGTGGTGTGGCTCAACCCGAGGGACAATCAGAGCCACGTGTCACGCGCGATCATCCGTCAAATTGTTTTTTCCAAGCCACAGAATCTTACCAAGGACATCGTTCAATTCACGTCCATTAAAATTCTCTTATTATTAAAGATCTCTTTATCCTTCTGTGCTCAATGTTTCAAGATCTTAACGAGTTACAAAGTGCTATCTTTGATAAAGAATGGACTGAGTATTGTGTACCTTAACTGGGATCATAGTGCTTTTTCTGCTTTCTTCTTTTACTACTTCTTTTACAGAGAAAATTCTACTTCCATCGTGGAAACGGTTTTCCGTTGCAGAGTTTGTTGAGTACGTATGACGAGAACACGATACTTGCCGGAACTTCAGGCATTTCCAGTTTCAATTTCGTTCCTTCTACACGTCAATTCGAAAAAAACTTTGCGTTATTAACTGAAATTAATTGCATCGCTTATTAATCGTGCGTTTAATCTTAGGCAGCCCAGTCTAATGGAAGGCTTAAATTGAGCGCGATGAGTACGTACGATGAAGTAGAAAATCTACGAAACCTTCGAATATTCCCACTTCAATTTAGTTCCTTCTACGCGTTAATTTGAAGGAAAGTTTCCATTATACATTAAAACTAATTACATTCCTTGTTAATCATAAACTTAACCTTCGGTAGCTCTCTCTGGTGAAGGGTTTAATCTGAGTGCTGAGTGTGTTGTATAAAAATAATGGAGCACAATACTCGTGAGAACTTCAGATATTTGCATTTCAATTTCGTTCTTTCTACAAGTTGATTCGAAAGAGAGTTTCCATTATTCACAAAACAAAAAGATCTGCATTTCTTATTAAGGATCACATGTATATCTGTTACAAGGTCTAATCTCAAATTTAAAAAAAAGCAAAGGAATTGAATTTAATTCTACTGAAAAAATAAGAAAGAAAAATAAATGCGATATCTAATTCGTTCGTTCACAATTACTTTCTGATACAAAAACAGATTTTACTTTAACAACAGTTTCTACACTTTATGAAGAGAAATTGAAGATTGAGATACGACTTGATTTATTTGTCAGCCTCATTAAAAGTAGAGTTTCTCTTATTCACTTTAAACGCAATCGTGGTGGTCACTTATATTATACTGTAGTTCATGTATAATGCCATCGAATGTATTTTAAAATTAAGTAATGAGTACTAGATTATCTTTCGTACTTTTAGCTTTATTGCAATTAAAATTCTATCAGTCTTATTGGAAGACGCTATACATATTTCAACACTCTGCACAACAGCAGGGTTCAGCGATATTCAATTATTTAAGCGCGAAAGATGAAAATAATCGTGGCCTGTGTAAGTCATTATTAAGTCGAGGAAAATTTCACACGTTCGAGGGTAGGCAACAGTAGTAGCATTAGTATCCAGGTATGCGCATATTAACGCTGGACCCTCGTGTGGTATTCTAGCCAGGCGAAACAGTATTACTAGTCTAGAGAAGATCCCTGCTCATCTCTGCGTTAAATTCAATTTTCACTATCTTTTCATCAGGATTCCTTTCATGCATATGTTGTATTCTCAAGTTAAAAATGTCGCGAATACTTGCGTGTCCGCAATCTAACACCAGACTCTCGATACACGCACATGAAAATACCAATCAGAATTCAGTGTTACGCATGGACAAACACGAATTCCATCTGCGGTTTGCACGTTGGAACAGATAGACGCGTATTCCCAGAAGAAACATTCCGAGAGTCCCTTAATTGTCTCGCGTCGGCCGAAGGATGCTCTTATCGAATCGTAGACACGCTAATTCGTGTTCGATCTCGCGTCTCGTCTCTGGGAAATAAAGGTACGCGCGGGAGTCGTTGAAACGCGAGCTTTAATTTCGATGGAGTTTGTGGTTGGTGAGATGATTGTCTTTGAAAATAGCTTTATACATTCCTCCGACACCTTTTTCGGAAGAATTGGGACGGCTCGTATTTACATTTTTATTGGCGAAGATAAGTTAATTCGACCTTTAGTATTCTCTCCTGTTTCTTTTTCTTTTCTTTTGGCAAGTAAATTGCCACTTTCTTCCATTGATCAATTCTCTTATCATAATTGTGTTAAGAGGAAAATCAAACCGAATCGAACAGGACGAAAATTCACTAGAAATTTATCGAAATATTTAGGAATGATTTAAGAGTCTCATAAACGAGTTAATACGTCATTTAGTATCATTCCTTTTTCACAAGCACGCCATTCTTTCATTAACTTTGTAAAGCAAGGTGAATTAATTTGGAAAAGTATACAGATTAAAGAAATTGTAATTATGTACACTCCTGATTTTGTCATTGATATGAAATATTTAGAAATGAAATAAATATCTCATCAACAAGTGTAAATTATACGAAGTACTATCTCTAATCGACAACCAAATTGATTAATCCTTTCACTATTAGCAAAGTTGAATTAATTGAGAAGATATAGTTAATAAGTTAAAGAAATGAAGGTAATTATACGATATGTGTATTCCTACTTTTCGCGAAAAATATATAGAACGTGTAAGAATGAAATAAGTGTCTGAGCACGTTTCTTCGCTATCATTTGTCAAACACCGTGCTTCAGAAAAGAAATTGGAAGACAAAAGCACTTTGTTCCATGGCACTTTCCAGATAGAACCCTCTATATATGTTTGTTTCGCGTAGGTAAATTCTAAAACACTCGTGCATATTGTTCGTCGTCAAAGAAAACTCGATACGCGGCGTGGAGACAGCAGAAATGAAAAACACACTCGTCATCGGTCGAAACCAAACATTTGCCGTGAATTCGTCAGGTTGCTCTATCCACTGAGAAATGTGGGCAGAGGTAGGAATAGAGAAAAAAGAAGGGAAAAGGAAAGAGGAGGAAAAATTCATTTCCAACAGTTTTTTTTTTTTTTTTTTTTTTTTTAATTGTGTCACCCACGGCGACGACGACGACGATGGTCGATCGAACTTACGCAGCAACGTTGCTGTCCGATTATCAGCTACTAATCCAGTCCACATTCGCTTGTTTAACTACTCTGTATTTACCCGGAATAGATAGAATCGATGCTCATCCCGCGGCGCGCTTCTATCCAGCCACGGTCTCACTACGTTTTCGACTTCGCGGTGCACGTAGCGTCGCAAATATACACGGTGACCCATTTTAATGTTTAAAGAGACATACCGGCTGATGGGACAGTGAGGTGAAAAAAAAAGGAAAGATTGAAAGAGTCGAACGATGCAAATATACGACACGATCGAACAACGTTCGGTAAAAATCACATGGAAAAAATACTTATTCCAGGCTTTACATTTCAATTTCTTCTTTTTTTGCTCTTTTTCTTTTCCCTTCCGTAAATTCAACTGCGCGTTGTCGAAAATTTCATCTATTCGGAGTTGATAAATTGTTAGAAAGAGAATTTGCAGGTGGGAAAATATTTATTCTGTTTCTGTTTCGTTATCCCTAGGAAGTTAACGCTCTGCAGCCCGAATTCTCTGTGTTTCTAGGGGAAAAAGTTACACTTTACTGTAATTTTAGATTTTGAAAAATGTTATAAAGCAAGAACTAATAATTGGTATTATGAAATTGACTGGTGATAATTAAATTTAAGATTTTTAATTTACCATTCGCCTCTAATTGCTCTAAATCTCTATAACCCAATTCTTTTGTGTTTGTGAAGAGAGAAATTACAGTTGATTACAATTTTACATTTTGAAAAATATTGAAAAGCAAACAATTGGTCATTAATATTAAGAAATATTAATTATTTCTTAAGAAAAGGTAACAATGTAACAACAGCAGTAAAATAATGAAATATGGTAAAAGATAGATAAACGGATATGGAACTTTTAAATCACATTAAAGAAACTTTCATTTTTCTATTTTTTTTTTTAATGTCATAACTTTCATAAACCGCTAATAATCTCTTTTCATTGTACTTAAATTAATACTTCCAACAATTTGGCCTTCCATCTGGCTTTCTCCAGCTTAAATCAGAATTCTTATTCTAACCACATCTGGTTATGCTAAATCAGCTTCTAAATGCTCGAAGGGCGATACCGTAACACGTTTTCAATTGGACGAAATCCCTTTGGAAGGGAGTATCGACGTTATCAATACCTCTTCCACGTATTCGTCGGGAAGTTATACGACTCGACACGCTCGATGATTCGCTGCAAGCCTCTCTTTTCCGGTCTCATGCGACGCCGCTCGATCATCTCTGCCGTTCGCACGGAATGTATTTTCAACGAGGGCTATTTTTTTCATGAGAATATTTGAGAACGACGGGAAATACAGTGTAACGTGTAAACATGTCATCATGAAAATTGCATGATAAAAGCTACATAAGGAAACATAATTATTCGGAATAAAAATCGCGCGGTTTAGATTAACCCTTTGACTGTGAAAGGCGTATATATACGCCCTCTGAATTTTTCTTCCTATAAATTACTATTTTCTTAACTACTTTCTAACATAGAATTTGTCGTTATAATGTTCGCACCTTTTTATCAATACTGTCTAATACTAAGCTTTTTTAAAATACAATCACGTTTTGTTACAGACAAAAGTATGACAATTTTCCTTTGATTTGATAACACATTCACTGTTTCCTTAACTATTTTCTAACAGAATATATCGTTACGTGTAACATAGCAATTGCAAATTTTTGAATATTGGCAGCTGTTTCGTATGTTTTTATTAATACCGTTCAGTCTCAATTTCATTGTTTTCAGAAAAATCGCATCGTGTATTAAATCGTACAAACTTATTCCTCTGCTGCATACAGAAGTGTTTATTTCAATTTATGATCATTTTTAGAATTTTATTCATCCGTTATTTTTCTAAACAATATACTGTATGGTAAAATTGTTTGACCAAAAGAAAAGAAAACGCGTAATATGATAAATAGTAGTGACAATCAGTCGTTGACATGCCAATATCGATGGGTCAAAGGGTTAAGAAAACAGAAAACGTAATCGAAGATAACGAGGAATCGACGATGCTTATGATAAAAATGAAAGTGAAATTTGATAGACATTTTGCGAGCAATATTTGTTTCGAACCGGGCCAATATATGTGTATTGTACATAAGTTGAATCGATTCTTCGAACGATAATGTGAATTCAGTGTACGGTGAAATCGTAATACTCGATTATACGGAACGTTTTATAAATGAGGTGGAAGTATGTGTGACACATGTTTCGAGAGTGTAACCGTGGAACGTATTATAATGTTTCTTGGATGCTGGCCAGAATGCAAGTATTCATACCGGCGTCGGTTGCCAAGAGCGCGGAAACGTCTAAACGTTTCCCGTGTAATCTATACTTTTTCTCGTATAACGCGCGCCCCGTTCGAAAATTCAATTGAACCATCATCGTTGCTGGAACGATCGACGTACTTCGGTAAGAGACTCGTGGCACGTTACACGAGAAAAGTGAATCATGAAACGAGCAACATTACGTCGATACTTGAATAAATTGCTTTCTCCATTTGTTAAATTACCGCTGTATATTTTTCGTCATACGGTAAATCTGGAAAGAAACTTCTATCAAATTTCACTTGATTTCGCGTACATAGCGAAATAACCAGTCGTGATTTCCAATCAGCGAACGCGTGAAAAGAGGCAGAAACTTAAAAACATGCGCGATAAACGTACGCGTGGAAATAGTGAAGAAAGAAAGGACGATAAAAGAAATACAACGCTGGTCGCCTTTTTAAAGTGTTATTAAAGCGCTAAGTGTGAGTTTCACTCGAGCACCGGCTAAATGGTAAATTCAAGCTCGCGAGCTGCAAAGTTCATTCCCGGCCAATAAGAGAATATCAGTTTTTCGCCTGGCTCTTTTACCCGCGGCTGGAATCCGCTTCGCGCACATACGTTATTCAAATTGCCATTCGCGCGTGCGCTCCACTTTCGAAATCGCACAGCCAAATGGACGGCTATTCGATTTACCCCCTTTTTTTTCCTACTCGTAAAAATCTTTTTCCCGCTTGTGCAGCACAAACTGAGTCACAACTATGACGCTCCTCGTTCCATCCACAACGCTCATTGGTATGCGAATACACGCTTTCCGGCCGTGAGACCGGTTGGAGAACATATCTCGTCTAGGCGGCCTTGCAAAACGATGTATGTATACATGTATATATATACACACATACACAACGACTCCGACTCTGACGACTCGGCTGTACCGAAAACTGTTTGGCCGAGTATGTGCCAGATATGCTATTATATTGTATCGTTACTAGTAGCCCACGTTCGCCGATAACGTATCTTTCCTGGCGGCGTCTTTTAAGTTTCCCTCCGAATCTATCTTGTTCCCATTCTCCAACCCGATAATAGGATGTTCCCTTTTATTGAAATGTTTCAGACGTTTTACAGACGTGCCGAAGTTCCTTCTTCCTTCGTCTTACCTATGACGAAGTGTTTTTTAATTTGACTTGGTCTGAAAGAATGAAACGAAAGAGAAAGAGAGAGAGAGAGAGAGAGAGAGGGAAATATAGCAAGGGAGAATGGATCGTCGTCAAACAAGTAGAACAGGCCAGTACGTGGTTGGACAAGTAGAAGAGGAGGACGCGTGGTCGAACAAGTAGAAGAGGGTCGTAGTTGGTTAGCCAAACGGATTAAGGAAGTACGTGGTTAGACGTATAGAATTCAAAAGCTTGTACGATGAGATCAGTGAGAAAGGGATAGTTTCGTTCGGTGAGAAATTGAGTGAATTTTTTTCGTAAATGAAAAAAGGAAGGAGAAAAGAAGAAATCTCGATTCGTGTGTTTCGTGATAATTTTAGAAAACTTTTCGTTCGATATGTTGAAGAAGAATAGCGATATTACAACGAGACGTCCCAACGGAGGAAATTTATGGTGGTCAGGTAACAGGATTACTTGGCTTCCCCCGTATAAATCAATTTTCCCGTAATTATGTCCCCATCAATTTCGATTCTCCGTGCACTTTTATCGAAATTCCATGTCCCACGGAAGGCTCTCCCTCTCTTTCTCCTTTGTATCAGGTGGAATGCATTGTGGAAACGTTACACTCTCACCTATGGGCACGGCCCGGTACGGTACTCTAACGGGGATGCGTTTTAATTCCGATTTATCAAAGCAGTGACAGCGACGTGAAAGGATCGGATACGTCGCACATGTGCAGAATGTGTGGTCCATCGTGTCACCCCTTAATCCTTTTGCGACCCCCTTGGGTAACAGCGGTTCGTGACAAAACTAGTGGACACCGACAGCTTTGTCTCACGGAAAGCCCTTGATACAACCTATCAAACGTAACTCCGTTATGATTTGTCGCGCTCTTAATAATGTTATTCATTACTGTACCCCGTTGCATCGATGCAACAATGCATTGTAAAACGGAGGAATCAATGAAACGGATAAAACGGATAAAGTAGAGGTAGAAAAAAATGATAGAATTCTTTCCTTTCTTTCAATTTTGGTACACGGTCTCATGGATTTTTTATTCAATTTCTACACCTCTCTTCTTTACAAGCGTTGTAATATTTTTGATATACAGCACCTGTCAGAAGTTTGGGTTTCACCTGTCAATTTTCATTGATATTAAATCTGTTACTTTAATTGTTTGTCGATTTGAAAGTGACGTTGCGGAGATCAGTAACAATTTATCATGTAAAAACCTCTGTGAGACTTTTATTCGTTCCCTTCTGTTCTGCTATAGAAATATAAAATTCCCATAAATCGAATTATTTTCTGCACGTTCAGAAGCGTTCAACCCTTTGAGTGCTATGGACGCATATATGCGTGCGGCAAAAATCATCGGCGTGAACTATGGACTATGGATTATAATTTATCTTTAAGTTACGACGTTCTTGAAACATTAATTTTCTTAAATAAACAATAGACAGAATTAATTTATCGTAAATAAGGAATTGAAACGGTGATTTTAATACACGGTTAGGAAAAGTATTCCGTTCACATAGAGCGTTTGACTTTCAAGTACTCCGCACTCAAGGGGTTAACAACGCGTAATAACCGACATACATTTGCTTTTTATTTAAAATGTATTTTCCTTTTATATTTATGTGTGTAAGTATATATGTGCAATAAATGTGTAACATAAATGTAGAGATTTTCTCAGTGAATGGGGATATTTTTAAAAAACAAAAATATTTAATAGGATAAAAATAAAAGAAGGTACAAAATAAAAACACAAAATAAAAAGATACAAAATCAACTCGTTCGCTCTCTAAACTCCCTTTTTAACCTTTCACACGACTCTTCACTCTCCCTTCTTTCTCTGCCTTGTATCTCAATCCATGAAAACCGAACTCCTCACTCACACACTCACTCATACTGATAACACAGACACGCACTCCCCAGAATCTTCAATTTCTCGAACGTACGAGTCAATGGCCCTACATAAATAACTTTGAAATATTAAATTGGTCTGTCTTTGAATATTATTTGTAAATCGAAAAACCTAAATTCAGATATAAAGCCCTTCTGTGCCGAGTTTTCGTTCGAAAATCAAAACCCTTGAGATTCGAGTTACGGAGTTTCCACTGTATCCATTAGTTTGAACGATACATAAAATGTTCACTAAAAGAATTCTGAAACTTGTTAACTTTTTCTCTGGAAATGTTTCAATAACTTGCAACGTACAGTTTTACGATTTTATCATTGTATATTTTCACATTTTTCAAAACAATATCCTACGTTTCATTATTCGGCATTTCCTTAGAATTAAGACATTAGAAGATGCACAAAGATTAACATCAATTAACACATTCACTTCACCGGGAATGTTTTCAACTAATATCACAGTTTGTTGAGCACGAGAAACTTCCAGGTACGTGTACACGGTTTTTATAAAGTTCCCGAACTTTCGTCGTTAATTAAAACATTACGAACGCAAGTGAGCGTATTAACTCGGCGCAACGTGCGAAGCCCCACGAGTGCCACAGTTTGGGACAATAATTACGGTGGACTAGACACCGGTGGCCTTGTCTCATGAAAAGCACTTGACGCGTCCCTTCGGACGCGCCGCGCTGTTGCGGTCGATGTAATTCAATTAAACCGTTATTATTGTCTGCGAGGAAGTCTCGCGACCCGTGTGTCCAGACGATTGTTTCGCTTTAATTTCTATAAAGCATAACTCTCACACTCCAAAATGTACGATTCTTCGTTGAATTATCTTGCATCCATCGTTCTTTATCATCGAGCCAAAGAATGGATACTCTATTCGCGTCTAGATGATCCTTATTAACAATTTTTTATTTAACGACTTCAGAGCACGGTTAATGAAAAGAAAATGAAAAAAGCAGACGCGACTTCTGTATTTGTTCTGAACGCGTGCATATCATGGTCTGTCCCTTCTGAAAGGCACGATTTAGTTCTTACTTTACAATAGCATCGCGTTCGAAGATCAGAGCGCGATATTTTAGGTGCCCTTTTCGAATCTGACCTTTTTGAAATCTAGTGGAAACGAGGTTTTTCTCTCAGGATTCCTTTTCTATAAACTTCAGAAAGACTTGTCCTTAGGTGGGATAAAATTAAGCAAAATTAAGATAACGGAAGAACCGGACGACATAATCTTTGTACGAGAGTCATCGAAAATTAGGTTAGTCGTATTCACTCCGCCAAGTCCATATAACATTATTCATACGATGTTATATTTCACGTATAAAGCCAACAAATGTAGCTTAAAATAAAATAGTGAATATTAGATTATCTTTCGTATTTTTAGAGTGATTTCGATTCATAGTTCTGTCGTTCTTATTGGAAGACCTTTATATTTGTAAACAAATAGAAGATTAGGATGAAATTTTTTCGAACGGTCTAGTCCGTAACCAATCATTCGTATAAACATGCTGGAAATGGAACAGATCGGTATCGGAAACGCATTAACGCAGCGGAACGCAAATGGGGAGTTTACATCTCTCACGGAGACATATGTGCTCGATAACAGCATTCTCTCTGCTCTCGGTGGCTCAGTTCACCAACGTTCGAGCAGTCTTCTCGCTCGTTTGCATAATAATCGCAAACTTAATATGCTTATTGAACAACCAGAACGAAATGTTGCCGATAAGTAAAAGCCCTGTCGTCGATGTGGCTACTATCATAGTTCTCCTGTAGAAATTTCTAACGCCAACGATCGTGGAATTGAAACTGATGATTCTTTCATGAAGTCGCGAAGAGTATAAAGTAACCGATAGATTACGAAAGAATTGGTTAATCGTAGAAAAGAAAATTGATATCGTAGAAGTGATAGAATTTCTTTAAACAACTGTACGATTCAGAACGATAAACGATCGATGAACTTCTCTTGCGAATTTTAAGCCGAGAACGATAGCTGTGTGAATGAGGGATACTTGAGAGCTGGAGTGATATAGAGGTGCTACCGAACCGTCCTTTCCATCTATATTTTATGTTATTCCATATCAATCCTCAGTCCCAAAGCTGTCGGACCCCTTTTTCCACTTAGACGAATTTCACGTGACGCTCCTCTTTGCCATTTTTCAATATTTATGCGTCTGAGCTTTTTCCCTTCCCTCTTCGATAATATCTCCGGTTAATCCTCACCAGTATATCTTTGATATGAGTCTATACTAATAACTTAACATCAATTATTTTTAGGAATCAATTATCGATATTTGTTAGTTGTCTCCAAGCTCTCTCATGGAAGCTAGAAAATGAAGACACTCCGAATCAAATTCTGACGTTCTGTTAATTATTATACATTAATACGAACGTCAAATATATGCTGTGTAGAACAGAGGATAAACGAATCACTGTGGCTTTCTCTCGTTTGTTCACCGTAGAATGGAAATTTATAAGATTTGCTTTAGCAATTTACGCAGCGCGAGATTTACGGGCGTTATTATTGTAATGCAATCGAACCACGGATATTTCGCGATATAATTACATCCATATAACTCCGTACGACTTCGTTTCAACGTTACAGTAAGGCACGAGGCGAATTCATTAGTTACGTACACCAGATAAAACTGTATTTCAATTCATTCGTTTCTTATGCATTAACCGATGCGCATCGACCGAAGTGGAAAGCGATAATTGTGCAATTATAAAATCACTCGGCAAAATAATTAAACTTTTTAATCACTGTTTCCCCCGCCCTGTCCCTTGATAGTACATATGATGGAAATTTTCATTAACCCTCTTCCCCTGTCCGCGTTTCTTCCTATCAACTTCAAATTTTCGAATCTAACGTGTTGAATTCGTTGTAACCACTAATTATTAATAATCGATAATAATCGTATTCCCAATGGGTGCATCGAAACAAACGATATCAGTAAAAATGACTGGAAACGTGGTAAAATTATTATTTTATATTAAAGTAACAAAAATTACACCAGAAATTTGCGTGTGTAAAATACAAGACGCAGACAATTTCACTGAAATTGAAACTCTGCGCTGGGAAATATCGATAATATAAAAAGAATACAGAAATTTTGTTAATATTGATAATATTACGAATTTCTCAAAATACACGCGTCAACCTTATAATACTTCAAATCCACGAATCATCATGTAATAGCGTTGCTAAGCAAACACATCTTACTCTGAAAGAAATCGTCCAATGGCCACACACCAGATCTCTTCGATCAGTTGAACGCATCATCGAGTTATCCGTAGTCGATCGAGCTGAAATAAAGCGAGCGACCACCAGACTTGCCTACCGATCGTTGCACGATCCGTAACATTCCGCCTTGGTAACACAAGGACCCATAACATTCATCATCTGAATGCGAGGTACGCGGCATTCAAGCTGGTCGAGTCCCATTGAATCCACCCCGAAAAAAGGAATCTTATTGGAAGCGTATCGACACGACCCGATGGAAAAACGGCGCATTCCAACGTTAGATACACGATATCCGGTGACGGCCGGTTGTTCTCTTTCCCGTCCCAGTTCAATTGTTCGCCGGATACAGAAAACGTCGACAGTCAACGTGTGCATCACTCTCTCCTCCTCTCTCTTTCTCTCTCTCTTTATCTTTTCCCCCCCATGAAAAGCACTCGATGTGCGTTCCATCGAGAAACGGGGCTGTCCCACATCGGACGTGCCTGGTGGCCTGTTCCACGTTTATTTTCCATATATGTACGTAAACGCGTGCCAGCATGCTGCTTATCTTACGCCGTGGGGACAATAAAGTAGTCTAGAGTCCCCTAACCGAATCTCCTGATCCTGTGGCGTGGCACCACCACGGTCTGGCCTGGCGTGTCAGCAGCCACCAGACATTTCCATTTTATTGGAAGCTCGAAACGAGTATCGCGAGGAACGGGGCTCGTTTCGGTTGCTACCTAGGAATCCGAATTGGGTGACGTGCGAGCACTTGGAGATCCTCCCGCCACAGGATATCATCTGCATGCGCGGCCTAACTGACGCTCTTCTGCCATGGGATGGGTACAATACGACGAATCTAACGTTGTCCGTGCAATTTCAGTTCTCCGTCTGTGGTTTATATTTGTTTCTTTTTTTCTTCTTCGAGGGGAATGTTGAGAGATGTGTGTGTGAAAATTACAGGGTTTAGGGAGGATATGGGAAGCAAGGAGATTGAGTTCTTGGGGACTGTAGACTTGGGGAGAAAGTTAATTGAATATTTCGAGGATCATTTTTGCATGAATGAGTTCATATTATTCGAACGAGAAGCGACTGAATCTGATTGTAAAGAACAGAGGAAATTTGGAATTATCGAAAGTATAAGAACTGAAGTATTTTTAGTAGTCTATAAGCCTTTTCTGTATTAATGGAATTGTAATATTGAAACGACGTATATTTTAATGTGATTGTGTGAGTATATTGTTTAGTGTTGAAGAGAAAATAAATGTAAATAATGAAATTATTCGTATTGTAAAATATCAAGGATCGAGTTGAATTATCTTTAAAAAATGGAGTGTATATCAATCCGCTCTATTGAAAGGAAGACAGTAAGGGTGAATGAGTATTTGAATATATATTTTCGTGCAGCGGCATAGCCTGAGGGAGGAGAATTAAAACACGAAACTTATTGATCTTGAGAATTGAATAGAACGGGAAAATTACATTCCTGCGAATGGGGAAGATTGGAAAGGCAACAGAAAACCATTCGCTCTACATTTTCGGTGCAGTTATTATAAGATACTTCAGACTCAATGTCCTCATTTTCAATGCAGACCCAAAAATTTCTTCTCTACATATTTCAAAAGTTTTTTCTTTCTTCTTTCTATTCCTCATTAAAACCGTTCTCGCATTTGTTGAACTACTGTTACATTTATTAAAAATTGCTTCAGCTTTCGTAAAACTCTACATTACCTTATGTTAAAACCTCATTAAAGAAATGATTCGTTATTTACAATTTCACCAATCTACGTTAAAATCTGTTCTCGGTGTTTTATAAATTTGCAAAAAAGGAAAAAAAGAAATAATTGTACACGGATCATGATTAATTTACCTCGTTACGATAGATTTGTGTAACGAAAAGAAGAAGAAGGAAAGAATAATACGAATTTCTTTTACAAATATCTAATTCTCTTCTCGAAGTATGACCGTTTCGCGAATAACTGAATCCTTGGAAACGACGAATAGCGAAGCGATCTGACGACTTCTGACCGGTGTTCTCGACTACTCACGTGAATAACTTCATTCGATTCGACCTCCGTGTATCCGCTTCAGCTCGTCCTCACCCTCTGCTAGTCAAGTCCGCTGGTAATCGGTTTACTCCGAGGCACTCGCCACGAAAGTACATCACTGGGGATTATTGCGTCAGGTGAACTCGCTGCGGGCCGCGCAGCATCGCCTCGACGAATGCTCGCGCGTGAACGCGTGGACAGCCGCGTCCCATAACGAGTGTCGTGGTCGCGGTCAATGGGATCCAATTAAATCGTTGCCAATACTCTCGCGAAACTGTAAATACCAAGTATAAAGTGTTCCACAATTTAGTTACCTTCAGCTTCCTTCTCTCTTTATGTTTGACAGATATATTACTGCATCTTCATTTCTCTATTCTAACTTTATCTTTTCTTCTATTCTAGTGAGCGAATTGTTCGCGACTGAATTTTCAGAGTCACGTCCGTTTCTACGAGTCAGTTTCATCCTTTTTGCGATTTGCTAGCTGCTCGTCGCTAGCTAATCAGGCTAATTTTCTAATTAACCCTTTCTTTACGACACACTTGACCAGGTGTGTGGTTCCTCTGTACGGAGGAGCTCACCGCAAGTGTACACTTCGTGTAGATAGAGCGTGTTCCGACCTCAGGTGTAGTAAATTTATTAACAGCCTTCCTGCGGTCAGGATATTGGACAATGGGCACAAGATCTCGAAAGTCTCAAGTTTCTCTAGGTTTGGAAGGTGTCTTTGACTTTCTTCGTTGAGTAGAAATCGTGGGATCGATTTTTCCCTGTCCTTGATCGCCGCGAAGACCAGTGACAGGCTCGTTATAATTAAGGGTGGTCAGGAATGGCACTTGATCAATATTCAAAGCAAAAATGTATAAATAATTAAAACCACTACACCACATGTTCTAAACATGTAACATACATCAATTTTAGTAAAAAAAACCAAGTTACAACAATCTATACAATCTTGAATCAATGAAATACAGTCAACCCTCCTTATATATTATTCCGTAGAATATATTGATAAAACTGATTAGAAATATAAAAGAAGGAAATATTCATAAAGTTATTTAAGTTCCTCGTGGCTCGTTGAAAAAGATAGCTTCGCTCAAGTGTTCACAAAACGGATGCTAGTTTTGTTAAATTTTTTTCGTCCATTATAACGCTCGTAACTAGTGTTGCATATTCTTTTATTTACACCGGAAGGACGGAGAGACCGAGTGACGTTCCAGTCCATAAAATAAAATGGAACGAACGCAATGTCACGTATAAAAATTTTACTTTCGCGCAAGAAGCGAAGTCGTAAATCAAACTCACGTGTCGTCGCCCTCCCCTCCCGGAAATGTCGTTTCGGCCGATAATCGGAATTCATGGTGAGCGGGGACCAGCCGCGTCGCGCCACATCGATTCACGCAAGACAGTTTCCCCGAAACTGAAATTTCCCCGTCGCAGCAATTTTCGAAAAACCAACTTCTCCCGCGTGTCGCCGCGTTTTCGAAAGTTTTTAACACCGCTCGACGTGTGAAAGAGGGAAACAGAAAATGAAACAGGGAGACAGAGAAAAGCAGGAGAATGGGTTGTAGAAATGTGTGTACAACTCTGACAAACTGTAACTGCCAGTTCTAGAAGCGGCGGGGATAATACGTAACCCTGTCAGAACAAAAACGAAGCGAGATTATTTATACGAACTAATATTTAATTTCGCCCCCCTCTTTCCCTTCTCGTCCGGAGTTTCGAATTTATATTTGCACCTCTGTGTCGCGAAGCTCAAAGGAGTTATTTACGCTCCCTTCCGTTTTAAAATTTCAAACTATCGACGTTTTACTTTCTTCAGCCTCAAAGAGTCGATTCATGATTCCGGTTTAATGACCGCGGAACATGTTGTGTACTTTATGAACGATTTTACGTAGGAATTTCGCTCCGAAATTTTGCACGCCGACCGTTCGATTTATGAATATTATGGATATTTTCACTTTTTCGTGAATTTCGCCGGTTGGACGTTTGTCGATGAAATAAATTAGAAAAAAAGGCGTGCTTTAATAGACAAATTATCAAAAATTTCTTGGTAACACACAAACACACATGCGTACAGTGTACAGAATCTATCGTTTTGTTGCTGCGCTAGTTACTTTGACGTTTTAATTAAGATTTCGATTAAAATTCTGTGTTTCCTTTGTTCTGCGTGTGACGTAAATCCATTATTTGTTGCTAAAGCGACCAGGTACTAGCCAAGTTCTGTTGAATACTGTGATCTAAAGTTGCCACTGTAACGCGGAACGTCGGCTAAAATTTTGAGCATCCGACGAATACAGATAAGAGAATGGTTGGCTATGAAGTTGAACGTTCGCTCGGGAAAAGTTTCTGCACGAAATCTTTGCTTGTCTCGTGGCTCTCCTAGTCGAACATTTATCTCCGTTCGTTCTACGCTCTTTTTTCTTTTTTTTTTTATTCATTGTCGTTTGAAATGTCACAAACTCATCGACTATCATAAAATTCATTCTTGTAAACGGTTTTTCAAGCGTAAAATTCTCTGTTTGTACATACAGCCGTATCCCAGCCCCCTTTGGTTACAGATCACATTTATGGCCATAAATTTTTCTACTTATGCCGAGTGGCTGACTTTCTGGGTCACAAAATTCCGAAAAATATTGCCCGGCCTGCCTACTGGTACGAGCGTAATTATAAACAACTAAACCTGAGCCCTCTTAAAACAACTGTCCATAAATCTAGCCGGTGAATGAGTGAAATATTAGCAAGAACCGGAGAAAAATGTTTGTGCTTGACAAACAGCTACGTGAAAAAGTGTAGAAGAAAAAAAAACAAGATGAAAGAAGATGGAATGAACTTTTCTTGCGGCAGGTTTGACACTGAAGATGAAATATTCATATCTTTCGTTCATAAGTACATGTACTTTCGTCATGTTCAACATTGTATTTTCTATTATATCTTTATCGAATCTCCTTTGTCTTCTTTTTTCTTTCGCTTCACTTAAACTTTACATAATTCATTCCTTGACATTGAAATCATTCTCAAAAATTGTTAAGCAGTTCTTATCCACCGCCGAACTATGCTTTATTCAATGAAATTTAAAATTTCCCAGAAGCAAAGTCCCTTCATAGTTTTCCACGAGCTGGAAAAACACAGTCCTACTGAGTCCACGCTATTATTCCCACAAATTCCTTCGATTTTAGCTGTAAAAGCGATTCTACGAGACCGTTGCGGTACGACTGGAAAATGCGCGTATGTTGACCGAAAGCCACGTGAATTCCCATATTCTAACCCTTTCAATCCCTCCTTTCCATTTTATTTTCCATGGTAATACGATGTGATCGAATTCCACCGCGTGGAATCTGGATCTACGTGATTAACGTGTAATTATAATTACGGGTCATTGAAGCCGATAAACTGGCTCACAGTGACCCATTACCATTCGCGGTGATTGCACGTGGGATACGCAATCGCGCACGGAAATCCTCCTGAGATTAAAAGGAAAAGGGAAAAAAGAAAAAAGAACTAGTCGCGATTCAAGGTAAACCACCATTTTGTCGAACGAGAAAATTTTCGATTAAACTACGTGTTAAGCTAGTGCTTGTTAAAATAACATAGAGCTTAATTGTTGTTTGCACGTGGTGTGCCGATTAAAAGATTCTCGAAGGAACATCCAAGTTAATATGGGACTAGAATTCTAATTTCTTAATACGAGTCCAATTATAACTGTACTATTCAAAGGAGCTCCTTCACATAGATCCCTCTAGATACACGCTGATTGGTTGATAATAAACAATTTTAAAATGTTAATCAATCTGTCTAAACTTTCGTGGTAAGGTAGGAAATATTTGCAGTGGAAATTGGAACAATGTATAACTGTACGGAATTTCCTCTTCGGTTCATTGATTGTTGCAAAAAGTTGTATTCTTTGAAAACTCGTAGTTTATCGTACGTGTTTAGATATTATCAATCGTGAGAAGACACGAATATTCCAGAAAGCAACAAAATAATGCAATTCTTGGTAGGCCAAACGTAGATACGAGTAAATAGTAAAAGAAATTTCGAAACTTAAAAATAATTGTACGATCGTGCAATAAACTGTGCCCACGAAGCTCTAATATCACGCATCTACAATCAAAAACTTTTCACTTCTTCTTTTTCTTTCTTGTCAATTTTCCAGTGAACGTTTAATTCATGCGTACGTACGAATGCACGTTATTACGAGTGAAAGTGATTTAAATTCGATACGTTCCCGCTATTAGCGAAGCACAACAGCGACGATGAGAGTTTATTCAACGAACGTTTATTAGAGATTTTAATTATCATCGCTAACCGAAATTTTCGAAGGTGGTTAAACTATTGGGAATATAAAAACAAAAGGGAAAGAAGGAAGGAAATTCCCGTAAAGCTGCTCTCTTCGCCATAGAGCGCAGCTGTTCCTTCTGTTCCATGGAATTTGCCGCGTATAAATAAAATTGTATTTACAAGCAGCTGCGTTTTACGAGGTGATCGTCTTGGCCGTTTATAAATCCGAAGGTTGTATTAATCATGAATTTTTTTGAACGTGTGTGGAGATTGTTATCTAGCTCGCATGTGTTGTGTACTTTTCATCTCGAAGATATTTCAGGGTATCCGTTGTAATAGTTCGTAACGAATTTACGTCTAATAAATTCCAATATTAATGAAAGTATCGACGTTACCAAAATATTTTTTTCTTAGTTTCTATTAGTTTTTTGAGGAGAGAGGGAGAATGTATAATTTATCGCATGAACATTTTTCGAAGGTTGCGAGACCAAAATATAGATCAGATAACTTTCAACTGAATAATTGTTTTAAATACTAACTCGATCAATGCACAACGAATTTCATATATTAAATGTAGAAATAAATACTTATCGACTTTTGAGGATAATCAAAGGTTTATTTTAAAAAATGTGGAAACAAATCAGTCATCGAAATAATTTCCATCATTATTGCAGACCTTTCGCCATTTTTCTATCAGTTAGCATATATCATCGCGAATATTTCAATTTTCTACACCTGAGTGGGATTTCACAAGTTATCACAATCTGTTTATTATCAGAAATAATGATTATTGACTGTGAAATTCTATTTCGAAAGGAAATCAGTGATATCGGTCAAGCTAAACACCGACAGGCACCCGTCGATAACCAAAGCAATAATTCAAACAAATCATTCAGATTGAAATACCAGATTCTGTCATAACAGACATTCTTCTTCCAGCGAAATCATTCTTCCCTGGCACGAATACAAATTTTTCAGAGCAACAATTTCGAAATGGCGGCCGGTCAAGTATAAGGGCGATGATCAAGCGACTTCGAGGGAGGACGTACGATAGATTGAGCGGATATATCACGGGACGAAATCCAGGTCGTTGGTTGTACCGTGGCATCGATAACGGTAAAGACGGAATTATTCCCAAATCGAATAGATTAGGTTAACACGTGTAAACTATAAATTAAGCACTGTTTAAACGACATGATTATTGCGTCAAAAATGTATAGATTTATTTAGTTAATCATGAAAGACTATACATTATTACTGTGCCGTGTTCTTTAGAATTTAGAACATTCTCTGGATTTATCCACTTCCTTCTGGTTAATACATCATTTGGAATTCACAGAGTGTTTCTGTATACTAAGAATTTGCATCTTTCGTTCATATAACGCATAAATATTGAAAAACTACTCGAATTAAAAAAATTTTAATGAAATATATTTTACAATGATTACGAAAGTTTCGTAAAAATGATCGGAAACATAGTCGTTCTTCTGAAACTGCATTTTACGAGAAAAGAACACCGAACTCGTTGCAAAGGCGGCAAAGGGAAACAAATACCACAATTTACTCGTCCAATCACGAATTAACAAGAAAGAATCACCTCGATTCGTCGAGTGGAGTACAAACTTCCATTACCCTAAAACACCGAGACAGTGGGAGTCGTGTTCGTTGCCAATCGGCAGCCTCGATTCAAGAGACGACAAAAAGGAAAGGAAAGGAAAGGAATAAAACGAGAGGCGGGGAAAAGACCACGATAAAAGGAGTGAAAAAGGAGGATTCGTAGAGTCGTGGCGTGGCAGAAAGAAAGAGTAGAGAGATGGTCGAGGGTACGAAAACAACGCGAACGAGACTGAAATGACGCGGGCTGTTCCTTAGCGACGCGATATTTCAAGCACGTCCACGCGCTCGGAAAACCGAGAGAGGGTTTACGTCTTTGGTATGTCGCTGGGCTGGGTAGATTTATTCCGAACGATGGGGAGGGATTACTATTTGCCGTATAAATTTGCATGCTCACTGCACCGACGAAGATAGAGAGAGAGTGAAAGCGTGCGAGACAAAGCGCGAGAGAGAGGGAGCGTGAGAGAGTGAAAGCGTGAGAGAGAAAGCGTGAGAGAGAGAGAGAGACAGAGAGTGTGAGAGAGTCAGAGCGCGACAGAAGGAGCGTGAGGGAGAGAGAGAGCGTAAAAGAATTAGAGCGTGAGAGTGTAAGAGCGTGAGAGAGTAAGAGCGTGAGAGAGGAAGAGCGTGAGAGAGTGAGAACGTGAAAGGGAGAAAGCGTGAGAGAGAGAAGAGGGAGAGAGGAAGGCCGTCCGCGGCCCAAAGATACAGAGGGGCAAGTAGAAAGAGGAGCAGCAGCTGGAGAGGCAAAATGCTCACAGTAGACCAAGGGTGAAAAGCCTCGTAAATCTTAAGCGGAATCTAAGATCGGTGAACCCCGCTTATGGGTTTACACCTGTAGGCGTGGTGAAGTCTGTTACCAAGGTACTTTCGTGCCTCTGCTCGCTCGCGGAGGAAGAGGATTCGAGGGAAGGCACAAAGGACCTCAGTTCGCAGACTATGGGCGTTTGATGGATCAGACCTCATCCTCACGGATCCGGAAACGAACGCGAGTTCTATGGGGTCAAAGCGTTTAGTGCTTCAGCGGCTGGTAGTGGTGGTGTATGTGACATTTCTCTTTTTGATGTGGACTATTGGAATTGGAGATACGTATGGCAGAGGTTTTGTGGTTGTCGCGTGGATCTAGTAATACCGAATGTTGAGTATTCGGGAGAGTTTGCAGAGTTTTATGGAAAGCATAGGAAATGGGGATTTATCGATAGCGTTTTGTCATGTTTCAATTCCCAGTAGGGTTTTATCAAATTTCGAAAGATATTGTTGTTCGGTTGAAGAAATAAATTTAAAAATAGCAAAAACCCAACAGTAGTTTTAATAATCAAAGAGTATGAAAGACAAAAGACGTGAAAGTTACGAAGTTTCAAAATTACAAAATTTAATAAACTACAGTCTATCGAAATTCTTATGTTTGGATAATAGCGAAAGATTTATTACTCTAAGGGTACTTCGTCGTGTTCGCTGTTAAATGTAAAATTCCAAAAACGACATTAAGAACAACTATTTAAATGTTACATAATAGAACTTGACACGAGTTACAAAAAATATTAAAATGACTAAGTATCCAGTAACTGCTTTTAATTAAATAATACCTCTCGTTCTTGATAATTAAATAGTTGTGATTCTAATCTTCGAGGCGTTCTTAGAGGATTAAGAACGTTATGATGACATTTCAATTCACAAATTTCAAAATTTAGTACGAGTTAAAGGTTCGGTATTCGTTTTCACAAATAGCCATTTCCGGCACGTAACCATATTACACAAATTGCATTTCCCTGGAAACGTTTCACTCCTGACAAGAAAATCCCACCTGTGAATACCTGTCAATGTAATGAAAATCCTCATCCACGGGTTGTTTTTAAAACGTTTCTCGTCAAATATCCGCGGACGTTTTAAACGTATACTCGCATTAACCACCTGCGAAATATCTCAGTCGAATAATGGAAAAAAAGTGTTTCTGAAAGAGCAAAATTGTTACAACGAACGACATCGTTGAATAAGGTTCAATGACACACGAGAGTATTCCAATTTCACATTTATTACACGTTGAATAAGAACTCTCGATATCGTCTAGAGGGAAACCTGTGGAAATTCATCGAAGTCTACTTTAATTAGTCCCGCTTACGATAAGCAGAAATTAATCGACCTGTAGGGCAAAGAAAACGCGTTGGCCCATTACGAAATCACGAGCAGGCCACTTGGGAAGCTGTTTCTCCGACGATGCCGCCTACAAACTGACGAATTTTTCACGATATTAATTCCCTAGTTCCCGAAGGTACATTTTGGTCCCGGGCTGGATGAAACCGGCATTGGCCACGGAATGAAAGGATCATTAATACGAATCCCGGCTTGCCTCGAGACGGGCCTTGGCCATTGTGTTCGAGCCGCGAAACGAGAAAACGGATTTATAGAAATGAAGATTTAAGGAGAAACCCGACATACCGTGGCTGAACGTGCTTTCTCTCTCCTTCTTTCTATTTCTTTCGTTTATCACCCTGCTTCTCTCTTTTTCCCTTTCTCCTTCTCTCTGTTGCACCAGCTAACGTCGAAGATTTCGTAGGAATTATGACGTTATTTTTACGTAACCTCTCCTCCAACTTAGGTAGCGTAAAACGATCGTTCTTCTTTCTCTTTTTCTCTCTGTTTCTTTCTCACTCTCCTTTCTCGCGTTTTCGACGTCGGAGAACAAGCTCGACGCTGAATCGGCTCTCCTAATTGGCGTTTCGCGAAAATCTGCGTTGCAATTAGTAGGACGCCGATGGGATGAGGCTGTAGGAATTGGATGGTAAAGAGCGTTTGCACGACGGGGAGGATATAATTTATACGCCGTTGAGGTAGAATGAATTATTACCGGACCAGGAATCGTTTAAAATCTATCGTTACGACGTTAAATCAACGCCTGTCGTGGTTATTGTTTAACGTTCGAATTACTCAACTGGAACGCCGACCGACTTCTCTCGGTAATTTACACGTAAATGTCTCTGTTTGTTACTTAAAAACCAAATCGTGCCAATGGCCCCTTTCTGTAGCCTGTATGAACAATTGGCTATAATAAAGGGAAACATAGAAGTTGCTTCAGGGAAAGGAATATACACTACGGGACAATGTTAAAAGCGGCGACCCAGTTTTCCCGAGAATATTATCATTTACATCCACTCCACGTTAGAAATGAAAAGGTAGAAACGTAATACGGAAAGATACGCCCAAGTGTTTCCATTCTTTTCGTTATAAGCATAGCTTACCCGTGACGAAGTTTCGTGAAGCGAGAGGTACAGAAGTTTAAGCAAGCCGTTAAAAGTGTATTAAAGAAACTCCATCATACTTGTACATCCTCAAAGCAACAACCGATCCGGCCAATTCCGCTACGAACAACATACGAACGAGAAGGGAAACGAAGAATACGGGGATTGTATCACATTTTTGTTTCCGATGCTTCCAGCTGCTTCGAAACACGCTAGCTTCCCCTTCGGTTAGCTATTTCACGATATTCCGCGATACTCGTGGCTATCCGATCCCTTCCATTCTTTGCTATTTTACAAAATTCCTGAAAATCTCATTTCACTGGGACGATGTTTATTTTTCCAGGAGAGGCAAGAAGAAAGAAAGAGAGAGTGGGAAGAGTGAGAACGCGCGAGAGAGAGCACAAGAGAGAGAGAGAGAAAGCGTGAGAGAGAGAGTGAAAGAGAGAGAGAGAGAACCCGTGAGAGAGTTAGCGCGAGAGAAAGATAGTGTGAAAAAGAGAACGCGTTAGAGAGAGAAAGCGTGAGAGAGAAAAGGACAGAGAGAAAGTGCGTAAGAGAGAGAGAGAGAGCGTGAGAGGGAAAGAAAGCGTGAGAGAGAGAGAAAGCACCAGAGAGAAAGCGTGACAGAGAGAGCATAAGAGAGAGAGTAAGAGCATGAGAGGGAGAGGGAGAAAGAATGAGAGAGGGTGAAAGAGAGGGAGAGAGATCGTTGGACGAATAATGGCGTGAGCGAGTGATCCACGAGTCGAATATCCGCGGCTGACCCAAATAACTCGCCGCAGCATGCATTTTCCATTGGAAACGTTAATATCATCGATCGCGCGTCACAGGACAGCGCACTTGCCGCGGCCACCGCCGCGACGCCGCATCGACGTTCATTATTTATTTAAGGGACGTTTTTGATGTTTAGCGGCTGTCAAACAACGTGACGCCACTTCGACGACGTCCGCCCGGGCAAATATCCTGTACCTCCGCGGTGAAGCATTGTTCATTTGCTTATTGATTGCTACGCCTTTTGATGGGCGACCATTTTTCCAACTGACAAGAACTTTTTTCCTTTGAGAATTTCACGGATGTGAAAAGGAATCCGTCGATATGATTAGAAAAAAAAAAGAGAAACGAAAAAGTGGTTTCTGAAATACTGTCGTTCCTAAAATTGGTCGAATGGTTGTTTCAACGATCTGTCGTGGATTTCGTAATTAATAGTAATGATAATGTGACATTGGTATAGTTGTAATGTTTAACGTTCAGTGATTAGGAACGTGATACATAGTTTCATAAATTTAACGCTATTGGATAATATTCCATCGAGAATCGCAATACATTATTTTATATCGAAAGCTACTTTCGCTTTAATTCCACCCTCACTTATTAATTTAACCATGATTTTAATGCTTTACCATGTATTTCACGTGTTAATGCGGTTCGTGTTAATGATATATGAATAATAACGACGGGACTTTATTATGCGGTTATAATGTGCCAGTTGGAAGTAGTTGTAAAAATTCTACGCGGAATTGCGAAATCTAATCTGTGGAAGCTGCGAAATCTAATTCAAAATCCAAAATGGAAGGGCTGCAAATATATAATCCAACAGTTGAAGCCAAAAATTTGAGTTACGCGAACAAAACAAAAAAAAAATAATAATAATACTAAATAAATTGTAAAAAAAAAGGATATTAAAGAAAAAATTGTCAAAATACAAAATTTCGAATAAATGCTTTATCGATCAAACTTTAAATGGTAATAGCATACAACAGAAGTATACTTTCAGATGTACAATGAATAATTCTGCTTCATGGCGTTTTACAGTTTATGCGTATAATAAACACGCGCCGCTGTTTTCCTCAGAATGTCTGCTCTCCCCCTCTTATTTGAAGATTTGCTAAAGTACACTTGTCTATTAACGTACAGTGATACGTAGATCAGTTTTCACATTGGTTAAATCATGATTCAATATCCGTTGTTTCCTGGCGAATCCCAAAGAGCACGATACGAAACAATCCCCGACGATGTTTCAAAACAACGTCGAAAGCAAACCAAGCATAGTCGGGATATAATTTCCGTGTTACGTTGCGTGAGTATAACGAACTCATCCATTTAGATTCAACGGAAGTATCGAGAAATTAATCTAATAAATTCTGCAAATCGTATTCGCCATTTTGTGTACATGCGTGTACGTATGCGTGTTAATGTACGAAGGAAATGTATTAGAAGATGTAAGATTAGCAAGCAAAGTGTATGAGGGAAAAGAAAAATTGTACACTCGAAATTATGAAAATGATTTCTTTAGAAAGAGAGGAAAGGAAACGAGTTTTATGGTCGAATTATTATTCCATGGTTATTACACGGTAACGAGCGTAATCAAGATCGAACATGTCGGTTAAACGTGACATTTCATGCATTACATTTTTCCATAAGCGCACACGCGTTTTCTTCCGTGTATTTATCATACGTACACGGTGCATGCGAAGTAATAACTCGATCGATCGAGCGTCGTCGACAGCGTGTGTCAAACGTACTTCTAGCGCATCATCGATGCAGGGCACGGTTGGCGTGGCCGCAAATTCTTCGCATGCAACCACCGCGAGGCATGCAATCGTCCATTTTACGTGGAAACACCCCCATGACAGTTCCGCGCTTGCCCCGCTACTGCCGGCTACGTTTCTGCCTGATTACGACGTTCCAGAAACCCTCAACCTACAAAACTCATTTCCTTTGCTTTTCATCTCGGCTGGCAACTTTTTATATTCCACTCGACAATTTATGCAATATCCCTGAACAAATAATAAATAATTCATAAAAGGAGAGCCAAAAATGCGAGAATTGTCTGTGAAATCATTGACTCGTACTACTGCGATTTCGTCGAATACAACACTTTCTTTTACCGTTAACCCTTTGACTTACGATTAAATCTCAAAGAATCTTACGCATGTAGATAATTAAATTTAGCGCAACTCTATGCGTATTTATCATAACAGTGATAGTTTATCATTCTAGTTTTTATTTAAAACGGTTATTTACAGTAAGGTCATTTTATCTAGAGAATAAAAAAAGACCATGTGCAACAATTATAATAATTTTATATTTACAAGTTAAAAGAAATTTATATGGTTTTTAAACATTAAAATATACAACAGGCGTCGCTCGTCAAATTCGAATTTGGTACAGAAAACCTTGACGGTCCCGTCATTCCCACTCAAGGGGTTAATTCCCTTTCTATCGGTGGAAATGTCATTTAAGACCGCGATACGTTAAACAACTGTTGCCAGTTTACAAGATGAAACAAGACCGGAAAATTCAGCGTTACCTTGTGTTCCCGTTCACTTCTATAAGTTTCATCCGAGAGAACTCGGCCAAACGTCGAAAGGCGGGAAAGAGACGCAGGCGAACACTCGCGAGTTTCTCTTCTACTCGATGAAACTTCTATA
The DNA here is from genome assembly GCA_951804975.1 of Anthophora plumipes. NCBI lineage: Eukaryota > Metazoa > Arthropoda > Insecta > Hymenoptera > Apidae > Anthophora > Anthophora plumipes. The sequence continues at coordinate 22,490,659 of OX638112.1, read as the reverse complement.
ATTTCATTCGAGCTCACGCGACAAATCCAGTTCAGATATAAGAAACATATTCACCGCCGAAACGGTTAATTCGCACGACGACGACGACGGCGGCGACTACGATGGCAGCGTGGTGCACGGTCATGGCGTGGAAGCGAAGAAACTTTCAATCCCAGGCTCTCGCGAAACGACGCTCTCTCCCCCGGCGACGCGACGCCTGTATTTATAGAGCGTCGAAATTACTCATGCATATGCACCGACGCGGAGACGTTCGAGAGGAAGTGGGTGTGAAATAAAAGAAAATAACACCATTCCGGGAGAAACAGACGGCGTCCATTTTTATTCTCGTGCAGACAATTTTTGACGGATTCCAGTTCGCTACACTCGAGAAATAATACGGAGAATAATAAACAACACACGACGTCTTAGTTTAGTAAATTTTGGTTTAAAAATATTATTATTTAGGCAGTGTAATTTCCCGTTCGACAAACATACACACACGTTCTCGTTCTCTACCTCGATCGCGATCAAAGCTACGTGTTTCCAAACGCTTATTCGCCGATTATTTGTCCGACTGTTACTAAACGCCGACGTGTTTGCCCGCGTGCCGCAAATAAATGTTACCGTAATTGACTATAATTAATACACGATCGACGGGAATTAAATTAATTCGCGCCCGCTTTCAATTACACGTCCCCGTTATATTATTAATGGTGATCGTTCGTTGATCGGTTACACCGATGAGGGAACGGATCGTTTCAATTTAGGGAAACATTGAAGGGTAAATATCCTCCCTTTCCAACAGTTTAGAACGTAGAATAATTTCAGTATGGGAATACAACATACCTAGCTCGTTCGATTTACGAGATGCAAGTATCAAAAATAAAAGGAGGGTACAGAACGTACGTTCGAATAATGCACTCGTGAAATCGGCGAAGAATTCAAGTGTCACAGGAATGTATTTTCGATTCCCACATTACCATTGTCGTTTGACGTGGCGAAATAGCGCGGTGATAACAAATTGAGCAAGGCCGGTCGTCGGTCGCCGCGATCGTTCGGAAAAGCTTGAATTCGCTTTCGAAAGAGCAGTCGAAATCACTGGTGATGTAATCTGCGGCTCAGTTGCAGCTGCCTACACGGCTGGTTACACGCCGTTTATCGCGTCGTTCGTAAAGTTATGATTTCGCGTAAAGGGTGCCGCGTGAAACAAGACGAAACGAACGTTTGTTTGGTTAGGTGGTGTAAAAGAGAAAGAGAAGAGAGAGAGAGAGACATTGAAATGGATGTAACGATAGACAGAGAAAGGGAGTCGATGTAAAAAAAAAAAAAAAACAGAGAGAAAAAAAGGAAAAAGTATAAAACGGTAGGATGAGGAAGTGGAAAGGGCGAGAGGGAGGTGGAGGGAAGTTCTCGCGGCTATGTGCAATTTCGTGGTCGGTCGTGCGTGTGTATTGTGTCACGGGCAACCAGGAGGAGAGGATGTAAAATGCGGAAGAATCGCTCGTTGGGAAAGGTGGATCGAAGAGAAACGAGGTCGGGGAAAAAAATTGAACCCGCGGGATTTCATTGGCGCGCCACTACACCTACCTACCCGCTGCCACGGTCAGTTTCTGTCGAGTTATTTGCTCGAGGGCCACGAATGAAAATCGTGACTAGGTCCGGACGAACGGTCCTTGGGAAAATGTGTTTCACGCGAGAGTGAAAGTGCCGGAAGGAATTTTGGACCGCGTCGAATTGGAATTAATGATTCACGATGGAACGCGCTTGTAAGATCATCGGTGATCGGACATATAATTAATACAACAATCGCGTTTATTATTCTTCGTGCTCTCGTTAGCGAGAAATCATTATTCTCGCTGATGAAAATTTATGAAGCTTTTTAATACTAATTCTTCACCGAGGGAAAATATTTCGAGGGATTATTACAAACAAAAGTTGTGGACGTTTATCAATGAGATTTGTTAGATTGTAAAATTTAAAATACAGTCACCAGTGGCTAGAAATTTCACTTTCGTTTTACTACTTAATCCCTGATTTTATTACCGAACAACTGTTTGTAATTTTTAACGTTTCCCTCTCTCTCCTGTAGGAGCTCACTACCACTCAACAATTACGCCTAAAATATACCCACTCCATCAAATATTTTCAATCAGTAGTGTTTTGGTTAATTTCACATCGACGACACATACATCTCGACTGATAAACGTCCTTGACTATCCAACAGGTATGTGACATAGTCTACTATGTGGAGTTTTTACTTTTCCACATAAGAAACACAGTCCATTATTCGCAAATTCGGACGTCTTTACTTAATGTAAACAGTAACATTAAATCGTTGCAGAGATTTAATGCTGTAACGTATAAACAAGGATAATAATAACGCTACGCGTAATATAGTTTAATAAGAATGTTTGAAAGATCAATAAACGATGATCCATAAACTTCGATCGGTGAAATAGTCAGATCGGAGAAGATCAAAGCAAAAACAGATCAAAAAAAGGAGTGATAGGAAGTCACAGAATTCCAAGAATAAATTTTCTTAAAAACTCTAAGCCAATCCAACCGCGAGAATATTCTAATTTAAAGTTTCAGAAGTACGCTGTATTTGCTTTGTATATTTATTACATACACGCGTGGTATTTTCAATCATATCGAATAGTATAGGATTTTTGTTTCGTTAATTGCTGCCAGGTTCGGATCAATTATTTTTACTGACACGATTCCATCATTGTTATTTAAGGAAGATTGTTATTTATTCACGCGAACGTGGTTGTATTTCAACATTGTATTTCGGTGTTTTTATTTTCGCTGCTATCCGACGCGGTTTCGGCTGGTCGGGGATTTATCAAAATTCTAAACGAAGGGGAAAAAAATTCCGACAACAGAGACGGTAACGTTGAATGCGCGGCAAATTCGGGCGAAAATTGTTTCCCTCCGTGCGCAAAGTTCGAAAACGAGAGCGGATACGCTGTTTGGAAAGCGGCGCAAATTGTTGAGTTTTCGTTTGACAAGCTAACGTGATCGATGGTCTTTTAAACTTTGTTGCCATTTAAGATGTTGACCTTTTCTCTCTCTCTTCTGTCTCCTTCTCCCTTTCTCTTTCTCTTTCACACTTTCCTCCATTCTTTCCCCTTCCATTTGAAATAATTAGGAAGTACTAACGGCTGCACGCGATCTTTCCTGGCCACTTTGTGAACACTCGCAGAAATTATGTGGAATCACGTGAAAAGATCGCGATATTTAATAGAAATAAAACATGAGCAAGAAGTACGATCATTCGAATGTCAGAAGTTTAGATTTTCATAGAATTTCTGACAAATAGAACACATTGCAATGTCTACGAATAATGTTATGAAGAAGAACAATACCGCTTTCCTGGATGGCGTATATTTATTTTGTTTCGGCATTTCAACGAGGAAATAAACTATACGCTAACGAGGATTGTAATTTATGGAAACGCAACAGTACTGTTTGAAGACTTGCCAGCAACTTCCTATTAAAATGTGTGTAATTGTCTGGTCAATAACTGATTTACATTTATTCGTTCATTGACTGATACATAAATTTGCAATTATTACCGTTAAATTTCATCTGCTACGCACAATTGAGCGAGATAATGCTTTTTTCTATCTTTTCGAAATACCTCGGCTCTTGGAGAACCTCGGTGACATTCACGGAACAATTTTTTAATCCCTGCTTGTCTTCGAAGAAAAGCACAGCTTAAGAAGAGTAGGTTAACGTCAGTCACTGAAAAATTGCGAAGGTATGGAAAGTTTCGAGGTAATAAGCATTCGACGAACAGTCATGTTGCGTCTGACTATACACGAGCTACTATCACTTGCAGCCGTTGCATATTTTAATTATACCACGTTGCATCTTTCTATCGATACTCGAATTCGAATAATTACACGACCCACAGATTCTCAATAATAATTCCGGGACATTCGTTAAATTTAATCAGTTCAGAACTGTCTAGACGCAAAATGATGATACTTAAAACCGTAGAATTAATGAAGCCGCAAGTTTGAACGTTTCAAGGGAACACAGAATCAGCCATAATCCTAGCCAGACTTGATCCATAAATCTTGCTATCCTGAGAGTTACCGTGAAAGCTAATTTCGTGGGCTCTTTTAATATTTCCGACTCATTCCGTTCACACAGTAATACCTCACGAACGTGATACTTACGTACGAATTACAATGTCAAAAAATACACAAACGTACATGTTACAAAACTGCGTGTTTCTATCTTGAAATTCTAGGATAAGTACCTTGCTGTTCCTGATACCAGAAGGCACCCTCGTGGCACGTTTGCGTGATTTGATCCGCAGAAGACAGACGGATTTATGTGAGACAATTTCGTGGATTTATATCATGATAACGCAGCTGCTCTCACGCTTCGATTCGCAATTCTCTAATAAAAAAGAAAGAATATACTTTTCCCTATTTTCCGAATTAAAACTTCCACTAAGAGGACACAATTTTGAGCCAATTGAGGCAATTAAGCAAAATTCTCTAGAAATCAAATTCCAACGATTTAATTTCCCGCTTAATTGAATAATATATGTTTCATTTGATTTGTGTAGTAGAAAATAGAACGTGAAATGTAACGGGGAACGAGAAACGATCACTATTTTGAGCCAATTTAGGCAATAAAGCAAAGTTCTCTATGAAATCGAGTTTCAACGATTAAATTTTCCACTTAATTGAATAACGTATGTTTCATTTGATTCGTGTAGTAGAAAATAGAACGTTAAATGTAACGGAGAAAGAGAAACGATCCAATGGTACTAAGAACAGAGCATTTTCGTCCACGATACAATCGTTGTTAAGTGGACCCCATAGTCGCGAGAAAAGACGAGACACGAAGGGTAAGGTTAACCCTAAGAGTTAATAGAGATCCGGTGTTAACTAAGCGGCGTAATCCCAAAGGCCGCAAATGGTCTAAGAGCCACGGAATACCTCGGTGACCCCTTCGGTCATACAACCCGGCATTTATTACGAAAGATTTTGGAAATCCATCGAGCGTTCAGGGGCGTCGTTGCTTCAGAGCGGGGGGTAACACGGTGGTTACCCGTGAACCGTACGAGGGGCATCCATTAACTAAGCTCGTAATCCCTTCAGTTAAGTTAGCACATGGTGCGGCCGACGGTCCATCGTTCGTGCACCAACACCTAAGCATTCCCCTTAGCCGCCAGTTGATCTTCCTCTCCCTTCCTCTGTCTTTATCTTCCTGTCCCTGTCCGTTCAGCGGATATCCATCTTTCTACGCATGGAACTAATTACAGAATCGTTTCTCGTATGGTAAATGTAATTTAAACGTTTGTCGTTGAACGTGAATATTATTGAACTATTCATATAACGCTATTCGCGTGATACGAAATGATGGATTTTTAACCCTTTGCAGTCTTACGTCGAGTGTGACTCGATATCATATTTCGAAAACGTTTATAATTTTATCGTAATTATATAATAAAAAATGTAGATATAAATGTACAACGAAGAGAATGTATGTGTGAAATAAAATAAAATATAATTGCGAATATATCGCGGACCACAAAGAGTTAACCTGTTAATTGAGTTCACCTTCCAAGTAGAAATGAAATATGTTACCTTCCAATCCAAAACTATATTTACATGTATGTCATTTTGATAGGCTGGATCTTATATTATTACAGTAGATGCAAAATTGAAACTGAAAAATGTATTTAAAGCACACAACAATATCGAAATTGTTATCGGTGTTCATTTGGGTACGGTTGCTCTGCGTTTTATAAGTTTTCATAAATTTAAATGTTTAGTAATATAAAATCCAATACAATTTGAACGTTCAGAATAATTTTATTTTATCAGGTAGCTGAGGAATTTCTTTTGTGAAAAGTTATAACAGATTTTAGTCGATGAAGTTGTTCAGATTTTATGAAAGAAAAGGTGCTAAAATAATTTATATATTTAATACATTTTATATCCCTCATTTTATTTGTTCATTGTTACACTATTGCATTATACTGTTGTATTATTACATTATTAGTAATTAATTTACTTACAATAATTATTAATTTTGATCGTTCCTATTGAAACGTAAAATTGCAATCAATTATAATTTCTTCTCTCAGTTATAGAGGATTAAATAAAATGAATGTAACATTTCGAATGGGTTTAGTATCTTATGGTGTTTGGAGTAAAACAACAACAAAAAATTAAAAAGAGCTGTTGAAGTTTAAAGTCTTCCGTGGAAGTAGAAGACACAAAGACCAATGACCGTGCTCAACTTTGAATAATGAAGAGATGCTCCTCTGTTTCCGTGGATTTCGTCTTACAAGAGACAGTACGTCAGCTGTTCCACCTGCTCCTTTGTACCTAAAACGTTTGAAATCCAGGATAAAGGAGTAGTTGTTTGGACTTTAGAAGGTAGGACATAGGACAGATTTGGTTTGTTGAGCCTGTGGAAAGAAGAGATAGAAGCAAAATGGGATGTCGTGAAGATTTTCATTTTACAAAGAGTCATGTAACGTTAAAAAAAATAAAAATAAGGTATTCAGGGATCCTATGGGATCTCATATATTGAGATTCCTGAGACCTTACGAACTCTAAAAAATTCAACACTTTAAGTGTCTTAAGATCAGTGGGTTCTTGAGGAGCTCAGACACCATAGGAACTCCAAAACTTCGGGAACTTTAAATATTCTGAGATTTCTTGGACCTCGAGAACCATAAAGACTTCGAAGATTTCGAGATTTCCAATATTTCAAAAATCCAAAAGTACTCATGATTTTTTGAGCATCTCAGAAACACAAAGACCTCGAAAAAATTGGAGAATCTTAGTCATACGAAGATCCTTGATACTTTGAATATTTCATAGATCCTCAAAGACTTTCAGAATTTTATAGAATTTTAATAACACGAACATTTCGGAAGTTTAGAAACTCGAAGTGATTTCGAACACTTTGAAGCACCACAAATTTTAAGGATTCTACACAGATACAAAAAGGGACCTCAGGACTTCGAGAACCCGGGAACCCTAACGGCTGCAAAAACTTCTACTCACTTCACGAAATTAAAATCGCGAAGCTTCAAAAATCCAGAGACGCAAATATCTATAATGTTGGGATTTTTCCTTTTTTCGAATTTTTTCGCAAAAATGTAGAAACGTTTGTTTCCCTTCACGCACGGTATGAAATTTCGAACCGCGTGCTTCTGGTATAAATGTTTCACATTTTGTGAAGTCAATATGAAATTTGACTAGTGCTCCTGTATGGAATCCCTTGTCCTAGATTGTCCGTAGATCTGGTTCCGCAATTCTAGGGTTGTTTGGATCATGTCCAACATGCCTGTGGTTTACCAATTCTGGTATCTGCTGGTCCATATCCTTTTTGCTGTCACGTTCTACGTTTCAAACAATATTCTTTACCTCACACCACTCATGATTCATTATTAAAGCCAATACGTTACACGTGAATTTTATCCCAAAAAAAAAAAATATATGAAAAATAAAAAAGAGAAAAGGATTCTTTCATCTCTCACTGCCTATGATTTATATTTTATTAAAATCACTGCATTACGCGTGAATTTTATTCCCCTACCTCAAAAAATATTAAAAATAAAGAAAGAAAAAAGAAGAAAATATTTCTTCATCTCTCAGTTCATATGATTTACTTTTTTTATTAAAATCACTGCATTATGCGTGAATTTTATTCCCCTACCCTAAAAAATATTAAAAATAAAGAAAGAAAAAAGAAGAAAATATTTCTTCACCTCTCAGTGCATATGATTTATTTTTTTTTTATTAAAATCACTGTATTACATCGTGAATTGTAACTGCTTAATAAAAAAAAATTTATATCACGTATAAGATACTTTTACACGTAAATCACTATGTGCAATTATGTGCAATATTGTTGCTCTTTTCTTTATCAGCAAAATTATGTCATAGTTATAAATACCATATGTGTATTTTATCCGATACGTCGGCTGATACCAGAGTATGACTTAATGACGCGTGGTCTCCTTAATGACCCAGTGTTGTGTTCTCTGCTAATGTAGCGAAGATGGAGAAGACTAGACCTATTGTGCCTGTAGAGTAATTGATCGTAGAAGCATGCTGTTACGAGACACGTGTGATCATAGTAGGTCAGTGGCTTGATCAATACAAGGAGAAACGAACCTTTGAAAATATATATCACTGTAAAATTTACCCTTTGTTCTAGTAATTACGTTTTCCATCCTGCATTTTATACGCGCGTTACCCAACAAATGAATTGCATTGTTTCAACTACAATTCGCTTTATAATAGATTTGCTGCTGTACGCTACAAAATAAAGCGAAAACAAAAAAAAAAGAAGAAGAAAGAAAGAAAGAAAAAAGAAACGAAAAGAAGTATTTTCTTCAATTCCCTCGTGTACCGTTTCTGCCCCTTCCTCCCCGTTTTCCCCGTTAATAAAACACCAGATGTTGTCACACAAACGGATTATATTCGATGGTAATATCGACGTTTTATCGTGCCTTGGAAAAATAATTCATTGTTACAAACTGATTCCAAGGATCAACTTGTCCAGTGTGTATAAAAGAATGACTTTCAATTTTGCTAAGCACGCTGATTGATAAAGCACAATTGTTCCAATCTTCGTAACGTACAGTAATCGAACGTTCGTAGTATACGATTTTTATTACTTCGAAAGTAACTGATGCAAAAAACAGAAAAAAAGGAAAAACACGAAGCAGACATTCGTATCGTTTGTATGATATTACTAATATGAAAATCGTGGCGATAAGAATGAAACATGACTGTATCGCTTCGATACAGAACGTTCACTCTATTACTCGTATTTTCGGATCATTTTACGCCCTGCGGAATTAACAATCACCGTTCGCTATGATTCGCGACAATCCAACTTGCTAATGAATACTTTCGCGGTTATTACAGCCGCCTCTGCCCCCCATCCCACCCAATTCGAATTGGATTATCTCACTCGATTTTATTATTTAACGTTACTTCATTCGTAACGCAAGCGTGCACGATAACTAACCGCATTAATGAATCCGCGTATAATAGATTCATCAGCAGTAATAAGATTGATTTTATACTTTCTTTTAATCATCGTACAGTTTACTATCATAATTCGTCATATTTCTCAAATACAGCAATAGAGCTTAAGTTTTAATACACCCAGGATACTGGTAAATCGTGACGCAAAAGCAAAAACCCAATTGCACTCGTAAAGCATTTATCCGTTAGTTCGGAACAAGCATTACGTACAATTTTCTTCGCATTACGTCTAATTGACCGTTTGATGTCAGTGCCGGGCCATCTCTCTTTCCGCCTCGTATCGATCCTCGAATTATGAGCTGATTACACGGTACGCCCATATTGTACATGATTTATTCCTGTGTGGATCGTTATCCTACGTTTTATGCAGAACCGTAATTACTGGTCTAATGAAAAACATTCTTGGATTGAAACCGCAGTGTGCGGCTCAATTTCTCATGGACGTTCGAGACGCGTTAATCGACTCCGATCCTCTCTCTAACTGGTTTGAATAAAAAGATCGAGCACGTTAGCGCCGGCTTTGTGTACGGTGAACACGGTAAATTTTATTCAATTTCGAAAAGCTGTCGAAGAGTGTAATTAATTCTGACAATAACGGTAATCAACTGTGTAATAAACGTTAATGAAATCGTGTAACAAAGCGGAGTATGAAAACAATTCGCTTTTCCTCTTGTAATTTGCAATTTTCAGGGGGATAAGTATGTATACGCTGCTGTTTGAAAATGTTTCGGATCACTCTGCATCGTCAGTTAGGATAAAATTTTGCAAAAATGTAATTAGCAAGTGTTTAAAGTAAATTTAAGGAATATTCTTTTATATGAATTCACCTTTGAACTGTGTAATATTAATTTACGAAAGATCGAAAGTTTATTCGCACAAAGTGAAACACCGTACACAGAAACTTTCAAACATTCCATATTCATATTATAATTAAATACATTTTGAAATTTGGCGTTTCTCCAATTTTCAACAGATTATGTATTTTTGTACGAACGATTGAGGTAAATATACTGATTAAAAATCTTCTCTCTCTCTTTTTTGTTTTGTTTCAGTCCACTCTAAATGCTTCAGTCACCTACGCCAAGCGAGACACGATTTTTAAACACACGTTTATCACGAACGAGATAAAATCGAGAAACAGTTAATTAAAACTGCATAAAAAAATTGTTATGTACAACGAAAGAGTCGCTGAATAGACTACAGAAACAAAACAGATTATAACGTTAGATGTATTGTCAGTTCAGAAACCAAATTCATGAAAATTGTTAAATTCTGCAACGTTCGCAGAAGAACGGCTCGATATTTATAATTGTTGAATTTATAAGAGAAAATATGCAATTTTGTCGACAACGATGAATCATATATAAAATAGACCGAGATGTATTCAAAATAAAATGCAATAATCTACAACTTGATATTTAAAATAAAAAGGTAATGTTGAAAATTCGAATGTGTTTATTATTAATTTTTCATGGTGTCCAAATTTACTATTTGATATCCTTATATATGTAACTTAATACAAATTCATCCTATCCGAGTTCGAATGTCGTTGTTATCCTATCGTCATGAAGACAAAAATCCTATATCGAACGCTTTGACGCCGAACAGTTCTAAATAAGCGACTAAAAACATATACATCTCTGTATTAAGAGAAGAGACATTAAGTTGCCATTGTACTCGAGGAATCGACGTTCCGTGAACAAAATTCATTTCGAAAGCTCGACTTCTCCATCTCGACGAAAGTGCAGAAATGATAATTGATAAGGAGAGCAGAGAGAGAGAGAGGCGCAATTAGCTCTTTATGTATTAAGCCGTTCACGCTCGAACGACAGGAATTTCGTAGATTTTCGAGCAGCCGGTCTTCATTATTCCCGCGAGAATATTGCGTGCTTATCGACGATCCATCGTGCCTGACTTTCGGGCAACGACGCGAGACGAGGCTACGTTCTAATTCGCTTTCTGCAGAAATAATTAAGGCGCGGCCGCGTCCCAGCCGAAGGACGAGGTATAAACGAAAGGCTATCGGGCGTCGTGATAATCTTGAGACGATGAAGTTGACGGTCTGTAGAAACTTTCTAACGCCGGTTCCTTTTGTGTTCACGGGCCATCGACGCGAATAGTCCCGGACAAAAGAGCGAAGAAACATCGCGGAGATGGATAAAGCTGAAACGAGAAGGGATGGGTAACACTCTCACTTGAAATAATGGACGGTGTTTAGCTTTTAATCCACGAACGCTTGTGACCGGCCGAGCGATCTTCAAATGATAATCAATTTCATGGCAGTTCTCATTTGCAATATTCCTTTGTTCCTTGTTCGCTAATTATATCGGAAAACGTAAGAATCCGATGCCTTGAGAATCTTCCCTTTGTTCTTCGGTTAACGGCTGGCAAGATGTTTCGCAATCGATGAAGGTTTGTTGAGATGTAATCGACCGTCAATTTAGTCGGTGAGACGAAATTAGTGGTGTTAATCATTCAAACCCTTTCGCAAACTTGTGACGAGTGTTGGAAAATCTAAGATATCACTCGACAAGACATTCGAGTGGGCTAACAGGATGTTTGCTGCAAGAAGAACACGTTGAAGGCGGGCCTAAGCAACACGACATTGTGCCAGTCTCATAAATCAATCTCAAGAAGCTCTTAGCACGTTGAATATCACGCTAATTTTACATGATTTAACCGTAGGGCCAACATGAATTTGTTATTATGCGTTACGTATTATATTGAAATATTATTTGCAATAGATATGTTAAAGTGCATAATTGTGTGTAACGGATTTAACTTACTACGGGTCACAGGTGACCCATGCAGCGTTGAGATGAATTTCTTTGTTCCTACACGATTTTTTAAATTCTTTTTTGCAATAGTCCGTTATCTCAGTCGTCATTTCACTTGTTCACTCTTGTCGAGTGTGTCTAACAATCCCATAACGTCTATTATACTTTCACACGATATATAGTATTAGCTTCTTTTACATATTGTGGAGATTGTGCTAGTTCTAATAAAACTATTTTTATATATTTTATGTTGCACTAAATTCTTCACACCATTGTAATAACGATGATAAGCGTTATTTTAACAGTATGTTCAATATATTATTTTAGTATAACAATAAGCGCATTATACTTGAGAAATTGTTCGACGCATTTATCCGCATTTCCCATTTAAGGGGCTAATGGAGATGTGATTAGGTAGGTTGAATTATTACAACTTTGCGTTAACCCGTTGCGTTATAAGTTTTTCAGTAGTTCGTAGATGTTAACGTTACCTATTCATTGCTTCAATATTCTCTCAGACGAGGTGAATTAAAATTTAATTTTGCAATTTGTACTTGGTTTACTTTGGTTTTACGAGCTGAAATTATCGTTCGAGTTGAAATTAAATTTCACTTACGTGTACAATTTACAGGCGCGTAACAATGTCGAAATTTTAGTCACTTTTATAGTCTATACATTTCGTTAATCATACATCGAGTACATTAAAATTTCACATCGCTACTTTATAAATTCATAAATGAAGGAACAAAAATGAAATAACATAGTCGATCTATAGATTGAAGAATTGATTAGAATCACCTTTCGAAACAAATGAAAGAAACGAACTCTTCAAGTTATTTACTTCAACAATTTCACACAAATAACCATCATCAACTGCATCACACCTTTCCAATAAAACACCTCGACGTTATGCAACATCCTTGACCCTTAGAGAAGCCAGAGAAGAATGAAAGCAACGTCGTTGTCAGAGCCCTTTTCATGCACGCCTAACGAGGTATACAGGGTGACACCGAATTAGGTGACTGAACTTTGGTACCGTTTTCTACTCTCCCTAAGGATGAGAAAAATAGGTCCGGAAGCTCTTCCTTCCCGAGATACAAACACTTATTCACGACGGTTGGACCAAGAAATCATTTTTAGAAATTGTTTTCAAAAATAAAGTTATAAAAATGCTGACAGTACATCATCACAAATAAAAAAAAGAAAGTGTCCATATCTCTGTTGGGAAGAGTTTAATAGTACTCCTTACAAAACAGAATAATTTTTTAAGAATTGATCATTAAACCAATTGAAGCTTTTCTTTAGAAATTAGGATTAATGTACTAGATGACGTATAAGAAATTTTTTAAGAAAATTGCAATTCGTCGGAATTGCGAGAAAAATAATAGAAATCGGTTTGTTCTATTTTTTTATCTGAGCCTGTGTAATAAAAATTAAAGAAATACGATCTATAGACATATATCTCAGTTATATTGTACATGCTGAAAGTCTCATCGAAATCCGTCAATGCAGAAACAAGCAACAGGCATTGAAAGATATAAGAATCTTTCGATTTATTGCAGCTGTAGACCGAAAGTTGTGAGAGATTTTTAGCTGTTTGTAGCAACGTTAACCGATTTCCACGAAACTTTTCAACGTGTATATAACAGGCATAAAACTACAAAACGTATTTCTTTTACTTTTATTACGAGTTCAGATAAAAGAAGTTGCAGAAGCGACTTTTTCCTAATACCTATAAGAGAATCTTTATAATAAACAAAAATTCTTTCGGTTGTAGGAAGAATAAAGTATGTTACGAAAGTTCGGTCGCCTATTTCATCGTCATCCTGTATATTCCAGGCGTTAAATGACGAATATTTAATATGACGTACCATCGTTGGATGACGTCGCGTCGGGACGCTTGGACGACGCCTAATATTTGTTTAGAAGGGGAGCAAGCTTGTAAGCTTAATTGGAACCGGCCAACTGTGCCGATTTTTCTTCATTATTTTCTTACTAAAATCTTGGAGGAACGTATTCCTCTGGGTTCTCTTAACGAACTTATGCGCACACACCGGTGACAATACCGTTTACACGTGATCATAAATCACATACACGAAAAAAAAACACCGAGATTCTAGTTGTATAAACGACGTGATAAGAGCAAGATCCCAGAAATCGCTGAAGTATTTGGTTCGGTTATTGCGTAATTTATTCGCGCTGCGTTGACAACTGTGGATCGCCAGAAATTGTGCACAGCAAGAGTTAGTAATCGTACGAAAAGATTTGCTGTTAAATTTGATTTATACCAGCAAATGAAAGAGAAGTAAGAAATTAAAATGAGCGAGAGTGAAGCAAGAAAATTGTGTATATGATTTAACTGTAGGATTGAAAAGTGAACGAATATCGGAAAAAGGAGAGTTAAAAAATAAACTAAAAAAGAGAACTGTGGAAAAGAATCTGTAAGAATAGATAGATCGATATAATTACGAGAAAATACTGCGCGTGATAATTCAAGGTGAAGAAAAGTTTCCTATAAGGTACGAAGCTAAGTTAGAAAAGCTTAATGAAGATTTTATAAACGAGATATCATACTTATACGATAGATCAATCATATTATATGTAGACGTATCGAAGCGAGAAAGAAAATATACAAACCCGTTGGTATCTTGTGAAGATAAATCGAAACGTTAAATCGAATGGCGAAGGATCAGGTTTCGAATCGAGAATCCTTCGTTTGCCGGACGGCTGCACTAATTGGGCTATTCGACTGGTCGATGAATTCTCCGTTCCTGAGCTTAATATACGGAAATAACGGCCGCCTAGGTATGATTAATTAAGTGTATCTTTGACTAACTGGAATCGAAGTGAATCGTATCGCTTCTCCTTTTGATTCGAGTGAATTTATTCTACGGAAGAGGAAAGAAATTTCATTCACGAATCGATCGATCTGAATCGATCGTTGTTTTCTTAACTAAATGGTTAGCAGGAAGAAGGAGGGAGAAATTTCAGGTGGAAGCTAGCAATTATACACGGGATACAATTCCATCGCCTTCCTCGCCATCATTTCCATTAGAATCGTTCTTCTCTGCAGAGTAAACGAGTGATGTTTCGCGGGAAATTGCAAAATTGTCTCAGTATCCTAGCGTCAATATGCATCTATCCAGTCATCAGCATTGAGTTACTTGATATATCCGGAATAGGATTGTATCGCGAACAAGTCTCTGTCATCTTCTGTTTCACGTGTCTACCTTTCGACTTGACAAAGGGAAAAAGGGTAATCGACAGGTTGATTTAAGTGTAGAATTGACGGGGGAACGAACTGAATACGAGAGTGAGCAGAATCTCTGATTACGTTTAATTTATCGAACGAACGAAGCGAGAAATTTCACGAATAACGAAAAATTGAAGATGAAGTTATATTAAAGGCGATGGGTGAAAGACATCGGTTTAATGATAAACGCTAAGGGGAAACTTGTCCGGCGATCGTTGTGATTTCAGAGATCGTGTAATAACGTTGGCAAACGGATTGACGAATCACGGACAACCGCTGTTTGCCTTTGTCGACCACGCGTGACGTTGAATCCGTCGTTGATCGACGATTATCGTCGGCGACGTGCGTCGATCCACAATCGCAGCCGACGAACCCTAGCATTAGCGGACCATTCAGCTGTACGCGTGCTTGGCCTCGATCAATCTACGATTCCTACGTCAGGGATGAATGGATATATTAAAAATAATATTTGAAAGTCGCGTAGGATTCGGTACAATTTTTCAGGCTAATTTCTACTATTTCTTTTTTCGGAAAATTCCGGATGTATCTGTGGAAGCAATCAACGATGAATTCTGAAAGAGGAAGAGAAGTATGTTCTCAAGATTATAATTGGTTTTTCTTGTATTTGAGCAATTGGAAAACTTCAAAGCGAATTAGTGCCTTTTTTTCTTTTTAATTCGTTCCACAAAAGAGTGTCGTTAAAGAGACTGAGTGCGAATCATGGGAAAATTACACCCTTCGATTTATGCTCGTTTAATTAGAAGCACATCGTGGCCGACAAGCTGAAAAAGTGGAAAAAATCGCGGTGTCATTCTGCACGCTTGCCTGGTCTAGACTTTCCGGTCTAGCACGCACGGCAATGGCTCCTGGGATTTTAGCTTCCCGCCTACTGTTCGAGAATCGTCAATAAGGCTCTAAAAGAGGATCGACCGTACAACAGAGGAAAGAGCAGTTTTCTCTATTTTGCACCCTTGGAACGGAAAAGTAAAAACGATCAAGATAGAAAGGTAGAAATAATGTAGAACGAATGTTTAACAATAAAAGGGCTCGAAAATGCTAAAATAAAGTTATTATTTTTTTATTCCAATTGACCATCCGATAAGAGATAACTTCGAATGAGAAATACCGTGAAAATATTCAGTTAAAAAATAACGTAATAATTGTAGAAACTAGCGAACTTTTCTGAACCAATAATAAATCGAGTTTGTGTTTCGTAGGATCCTTAAACGCGTGAATTTCCATTTGAAAGATATATTGTATACATTAACTTCATAAAAAATGTCTAATGGTTGTCTGTAAAAAATGTTCCGGGAGCATCGGAATCGGATTCAACGACTGCGAGCGTGATCTCAAATGTCCGTTCAATTCTCATCGATATCAAAAACAAAACCCCCATTGGTATATTTCACAATCATCATCGCAATTCAAGCATTCCTATTAGCTTATACAGCATGCCAATCAAATGTCCCGAAAATGCTCATGCGTGAAATAAAATAATCACACCATCAGTTGCTGCAACCAGGCCAACGATCACCAGAGAACAACAACCTGGTTCATCTGGTTCGTAACTCTTCCACAAAAGAGATTCCAACAGTATCACCACACGGATAATGCGACCACCATCGAAGGTAGGTAATATTGGTGGGAACCATGGAAAATGTCGCGGGATTATGTGAATATGTATCATTACTACGTCCAATTTAATGTTTTACAAAACAATAGACGATTCAATTGAAATACGTCCATCTATTCACATATAGCAAAACCGAACACGTGTTACAATAACTATGCTACGCCATAAACTCTTTATTCCTAACATCTACTTCGAGCTATTTCTAGAAATTAACAGAGTGCAATTGATTAAGCTTTATCCTCATAAAAATGTCCAATCAATTAGTCACGCAGAAGATGAGTTCGACATTTTTTAATAAATTAATTGCACACATGAGCCATTCTTTTTTGTCACCAATTTTATAATTACACTACTAATAAAAAAGCTTCTTTAAAATACAATCACATTTTGCTACGGACAAAGGTATGACAATTCTTCTTTGATTCAATAACACATTTATTATTTTCCTAACTGTTTTCTAACATAGAATTTATCGTTACGTGTAACGTAACAATTGCAAATAGCTGAATATTGACAGCTGAATCAATGTTCACATGTTTCTATTAATACCGTTCAGTCTGAATTTTGCTGTTCTCGTAAAATCGCATCGTGAATTAAATGATACGAGCTTATTCCTTTGCTGCATGTTTAAGTATCTCAATTTGTGATCATTTGTATAATTTTATTCATTCGTTATTTTACTAAATAGTACAATGTACCCTAACAATGTTTGATCACAAGAAAGGAAAATGAGTGAATATGATAAGTAGTAGTGGCAGTCGATCTGACTGACATGCGAATATCGCACCGTTAAAGGGTTAAAAAATGTCGCCATCTTTATTATTCGTCTCGGTGCATCGTTATTACCAGTATCATATCCTTCAAAACAATCGATCTCTCCAAATAGTTATTATAGTACAAAACGTACAAACATATCATTCGAAACGTCTGAACATTCGAAGCATCAACCCCTTTTCGAATCAACATGCACCATTGTTCATCCAAGCGTCTCGACGCGGGCTCAAGCAGTCTGTGCTCGTAGTACGCATTGGCAGACAGAGTTTACCCTCGCGCGTACCACTCTCTCTCTCTCTTTCTCCGTAACGGTTCTTCTCGCAAGGTAAAATAAGCTCTCGTCCAGCGCGGCCGTTAGACACGCGTATAGGTTGACTGCTCCTCTCGTTGTGCCTGGTCCGCTCTCTCGTCCCTTCCGCCCCGAAGAGCGTCGCCCTCCCACCTCCGCCCTCGCCCCCTCCCTACCACTCGGCCCGTAGTCCTTTCCCCCTCCATCGAAATCGATGCTACTCGCGGATCGCGAGTTCAGTCTGCGACTGGCCACCGCGTGCGTAACGTCGCTCCCTCTCTTTCGCTTTTGTTTTGCCTCGGAGTACCTCGACAACCCTCTCACCCACCCGAAACCACCTCCCTTGCGAAACCCACCCGCCAACCCGATCCCTCCCCAACTCGTTTCTACGATCCTTGGTCGCGCGCCCTTTCGCCGATGCATCGGGCCAGCCGCGTACCAACATTCGACGTTCTTTCGACGCGAAACAGGGAAACGACACGCGTCGATTGCTACCCTGCTGCTTGTAGTCGTGATCCCGGAATCGTTGTCGATCACGTGTGGTGTAGTCTCGCGCGTTGATAACGTGACAATAGCATCGAAGCACGGAGATTAAAGGGAAGTTTATAAGGGAAGGGGGGAAAAGGTAATATGAGGATGGACACGGTGAGAAACGTGACGATGTTTCGGTCGACGATGTTCAGATGCAAGTTTGGCGAACGTTCCTGAGGCGATCGGATGTGTGACGAGGCGCTACCGTCGAGGATAACAGGCCAGCTAGCTCTGCGGCTTTCCTCTGCGAGAGACACTTGATCGGGTGAGTGGATAAGTAACTGGTTTGTTTTCCTTTTCTTTTTTTTTTTCTTTTTATTATTCTGCCGATTTCATCGAGTGAAAGGAAGTTCGCATTGTGAGGGGTGAAAGATGTGTGGTTTGTTCTGGTTATCGTTGCTTCTGTGTGCTTTCACTTAAGGGAGTTAATTTAACTATATACTGAATTCACGTAGAATTTAATCTAACGTTCAAGTACATATAAACTTACTTCGCAAACGATGTGGTGCACGCGAACGAACGAACGAACGAGGTAACGAACGACGTATCAGCGGTTCGAGCAAACCTTTACGTGCTCGTAATTAACGTACAACAAACGTGGGCAAAACGTTTACGCGTTGGAATTAAATGATATCCAGTCCACCCTATCCTACGATCATCGTGAAATATTTCCCGACCGTGCGTGGGTTTGAACGCGTCGATGTAAACGCGCAACACGACCTGACAGCTCGTATATACTCGCGAAACTAGTAGAGGAGTTTACCATTGGTCAGCCGGGGCCAAGTTTATCACGAGCGACATTCGTTCTTCCGTTATTTACACCGACCGCAGCGAAATATCCGGTAGCGTACATTAAAACGAGACGAATTCTCCATTCGAAATCGTACCAAACTTACGACCATCGTTTTCCATTCGTAAGCGGGATGCTTGTACGTTCAAAAACCATCGATCGGAATAGATTCAAAGCGGTTGTATTAAGCAACCGTGTGTCGCTGTTCGTGTCTCAAATCTTTCCAACGAAAATTTACATAAAAATCGTACCGCATACGGATTCTACACATTTCACTCGGTTAGAAAGTACAATATTTCCACTAGGAGGAAGTAGACACACGTTAACAAGCTTCAGGGAAACGCGGGAACGCGCCTAACGAGTCTAATATAGCTGCGTATTTTAATTTCTCTCCGTGTAACGTAATTTCCTGTAAACTTCCTTTTGAAACATTGCAATTTTAATTCTACAATTACGAGCCTATTCTAAAATGTATGAAACTAATACCGTGAAAGATGAAAAAAGAAAGGAAGGAAGTAAAATCTTCTCTGTACAGTGGCAAGTAGAGCAACCATACGATTGGTCAGCCGTGGCAGCTTTATCCCGACGTTTTCGGCGACAGTTTCCATTAAGTTCAACCGGGATGTCTCAGTCCGTGGTTCTTGCTACAAGAAATTTCATTTTCCTCCTATTTTCCGTCGTTCCACCGTCCCTATTATCGGCTGCTGTCCCTCGCTGTCCTCCTCCACTCCCTACTTTCCAGTGGTCCGGTGTCGTGACACGTTCGTCGAGATCATACACACAGCGACACCCGCAGGAAGTTAGTTAATTAATTGCTTTGGAAATATAATCCACGTCGAGTGTAACTAATCAGGGAGAAACTCGGTCGGACGTTGACGGGCATGTTTGCTGCACCTATCACGTACGGGGATGGAAATGTAATTTGCCTGGATAGAGTTAGCCTCGTTGAATGCCAAGCCTCGCCGCCTATTCTGCCCATCAGCCCCAATCTCTTCGCGGTGCGCCATCCATTGATCGCCGCCACCGATTTTGCAGGTAAGGATCAAGCCTTACGGTGGAGGAGGGGGGAAAGGGAGGACAACAGTTCGCGTGGCGAATGTTTTACGTTGGGACTAGTCGTTGGAAAGGGTTCAAGCTTCGTTTCAGATTACCTTCGTGGAAGACGTGACATTCTGTATATGAACCATTTGAAATTTGGATAAATTGACGAAAATAGAAAATAAGGGTGGAGAAGGCTTGAAAATTTAAAAAAAAGAGAAAAAGTGTGAAAAATGAAAAAGATTGGTAGAAATGAATCGAGAAGCGTCGAACTGTTTTATGATTAGAGAAGAATTCGTGGGAATCTAGGAAATTAGAGCCTAAACTGTATTTAGAATGCGACTGGACATATGTTCCGTTGGTCAAGTTCGAAATTTTCGAAAGACATTAGAGCGCAGATCCGCGCGCCCGTGGAAATTCAACGAAGGCAGAATGAAATTGTTTTCTTTTCTCTTCTTCTTCTTCTTCTTCTTCTTCTTCTTGAAACCGTCGGGTAATTTCTTCGTGAATAGTGAGAATTTTTCGATTCTAAATTCAAGAGCTTAGCGGTGAACATTTTGCGTGGAAGTTGAGCGTTAAGGGGTTGAGGGTTGAGGTTTTGCGTACTCTCTGTGGAGAACGTGACCTTCTTTCCTTTATTCAGTGCCTAAGTTTCGAATACCGGAGAAAGTTTCTCTTTACGGTGAGCATACATCGATGTGAAGAGAAATTTCCACGTGAATGGTAAGAAGAATTTCGTAGGTGCTGAATTCACGATGGAAGAACTCGCTCGATGTTATTCTTCTAATTAATTTCCCTACGATGTTTGTTTTCACAATAAACCGATCTGCAACGTACAATACCCTTGCTGTCTTCCTTCCGTACGATTACTTACACGTTTCGCGATCGAGCAATCCGCGAATATTCTCTCCTCACATTCCGCGTCTCGTTCAATTCGTTTCTCTTCGTACGTGTAAACATTTACATCGTCGTGGTGAATCCATACGTATAACACTCGAGCCATCGGGCGCGTTCAGTGAACTCGACTTAAGAATCTTCGTGCTCGACGATATCCTGCTGTGCAGCGAAATATTCATGGCGAAACATCGAGACGCAGCAGTAACGTGCACGAAACTTTCGCTTTAATTCACGAAACAAACGGCGCTATCGAAAAAAGGAAAAATAAATGGCAAGAAAAGAGAAACACGGCTGACTTTCCAGGGTGAATGCGATTACAACACAATTTCAATGAGATTAAACTTTAATTAAGTCCTGACAATCAAGCCCGCATATACACGTAGTCGGGTTAAAACGTGCGTAGAATTAATACCTTACGAGTTCTGGAATCAATTCTACCAGCTAGATTTCGAACGAGAAACTTGTAGAATTTGCCAAAAAGAAGAAAAGAAAGAAATAGATAAACGAATCGATGAAAAAAGTTCGAGGCAGACATGATAGGGAGGTAGGGGAGAGAGGAAAAAAATGGTAGTTCTCGTTTTCGATCGAAAACGATCGAAGCTGTTGGCCAAAACTGTATATAGGGCGACGATTCTCGAGCATTACATGGAAATGGTTTCAATGTCGGATGTGTCGACGAATTCGCTAGGTGGTTAAGCTGGCCCGGTCACGATTAAAAGCTCGAAGCTTCGGACGCGCCATCCATTTGCATATAGGAAGCTACGTATAAATTCTGTGGTTATACTGCGTCAGAAGCAATAACGCGACGTGAGGCAGTGCGCGTTAACGCGCGTACCACTCGCGAAACGGTTACGTACGATTCGACGTAACGTTACGCGTAAACGATTGATCATTCACGTTCTGCTTGCTACCATTTCGACATGTGAACGCGTCGTGGACGCCGGTTTTCTTTTTTTTATTTACCACCGTTGAAATCCCCCCTGCTGTTTCAGCCGTCATGGAAATATCGAAGTTCAGTACGTTCGACGAGTTATTGTGGACATTTCGTCGCGAAACTTTGCGAAATTTCGGTACACGCCGTTTGATTTCCAGGCTTGTTCAAACGAACTTGCGAATCGATACGGGCGCAACAAAGTTGCCGCTCAATTTTAGGGTACGTGTGGTATTTGTCGAAACATACGAGAACGTTTTAATGAATGCGGTGAATGTAGGAAATCATGAATATCAAAGGCTCCGTTCGGAAGATTCCACCTCTTTTGGAGTTGATTTAGAATTTATTAATATTATCGTAAAGGCTTTACTACTTAATTGTTATATTGACTCATAGCGACATGTATAAGGTAGCAAGATAATTTCTTCGTTTCTTCTGTTAGTTACTGTCGCTTCAACCACTTGTATAGTTTATTAGGGATGCAAATGAGAGAAATATATTTCATGAGTTCACAATTTACTGTATACTTTGGTATGCTTGAAGTAATTCAGTAGTATTTGTCTTTTATAGTGGGTTTTATGTTTCACTGTTGTCTGTAAACAGAATATTCCTTAGTTTGCATAATAGTAATACGGCATCGCACAGTTCACAGAATATTGTACCTTTTTTATCCAGAAGATTCGTATGTTCTATCCTAATATTTGACGTAATTATCATATCTTGGTGAAATGTGTAATATATTAACATCTAAAGAAGCAGCTCCATAATTGTTGCAATACTTATCTACGCAAAAATTCAAAAACACCCTCTGTACGATCAGTAATTGAAACTTTAGAATTCCAATGAAACTTTATTAAGAATAAATATATTAAAAATATCAAATTAAATTACCAGTTCACTAAACCATTCATTCTTAACAATAAGTGAAATAATTCAATGAAATGCGATTTAATCGTGTCCTTCGAAACTCTCGAAGTTAATTCGATTCTCTGATAGTCTGAAAATTCCTGAAATCAGTCGAGTGACCGGTGTAAAAAAATCACCAACCACCTGTCCCACAAAACCGCGTCGATAAAATCACGCTCAGAAACGCTGCGTACGCCTAACATTAGCGTGCGGTATGCACTATCGTTGCGGTGTAGCAATACAAATAGGGGCTGCTTCCGGTAGCGACGGTTTCGTTGCTCGGCTTCACGCATCGCTTACTCATTGCTGCACATCCGGTCGGAATCGGCGCCGCTTTTCCAAGCCGCGAAATTTACTTTGGCTGCTCGCGAACGCGACTTTAAAGCGGCTCTTTCGCTAAGGGTGCTCCACTGGCAAACAACTTTTGACTTGCTCGAACGCAAACGCTGCTCACGTTCCATCGTACAAATTCACCGTACGCGGTGTCATTGTCGCGTGATGGAATGCACGAGAGAGGTAGCTCGGTAACGTGTTGCTCCGTTTCGCTTTTCTTTCGAATTCAATGGATGTTTCCTGGAAGGAATAACCGTCTGAGGAATTTTCAACAATGCTTCCCATCAGAAAGCTTCGAGAAATTCTTTGGATAACAGTAATTGAACAGTTAGCGTGGTTTAGTTTAGTTAAAATGGTTTCTGATTTTCACTCATTTAGCTCTGGAAAATTTTCGGAA
Source organism: Anthophora plumipes (assembly GCA_951804975.1). Classification (NCBI taxonomy): domain Eukaryota; kingdom Metazoa; phylum Arthropoda; class Insecta; order Hymenoptera; family Apidae; genus Anthophora; species Anthophora plumipes. The sequence continues at coordinate 22,467,087 of OX638112.1, read as the reverse complement.
ACTAAAGTGTGCTGAATGTTCACGTTATGCTCAGAAATGGAGCGACGGGATATCCACAGATAATTGCATGTCTATCAATAGCTAAGCATAATGAACGAAAGCTGAAATGTCAGATAATTCCACGACGATCTATTAACCCATTTGCATCAGAAACGTTCAACAGCCAATCGGCCCGTATCACCGTGCATCAACCAGTATTTTACCTTCAGTTTTTCTTAGTAATTACGTATAGTAATCAATCAACCCATTTACATCCTTTAGCGGAATAATCCGCACACAACGACTGTCACTTATCGTCAAACGTCAAAATAGTTTGCGAACTTCTCGTGAATAATACGTGATAAAATTCAGAGCTTTCAGTGCATTATCAGCAACAAGATTTATCTCTTTAGTTAATTACTATACTAATTTCGAAGCAAAACTGAAGGTAAAACACTGGTTGATGCGCGGTGATACGGATCGATTGACCGTTGAACGTCTCTGATGCAAATGGGTTAACCCTTTGACTGCCATGCCGAAATCACATGTTTCGCTCATGACGCCACGGTAGTATTTTTACTATTCAAAGCATATAATGGCTTTTAAATTTTTTATTGATGTTCTAATAAAAATTTTTAATTGTTCAATGGGGCACTTTTTATTTCAAAGTATCTTATATTTATCGCTTATATTCAAAATGCATTAACTGTTAATTTTCATTCAATTTTTACAATTGTAAAAAGTTCAAGCGTTCCGGTCACCAATGACCACCATGGCGTCACAGGAGAAACCATGGCCGGTCATATATGACCAACGTGGCAGTCAAAGTGTTAAAGAGATAAATCAGACTTTTTGACGTTTGACGATAAGTGACAGTCGTCACTAGCGCATTATTCCGCAGTCGGTGATAAGTTACAATAGATGTGTGCGGAGGATGCAGATGTGTTAAAAATATCACAACTTCACTATTTGACGATATTTCTGAGACATTTTCCAAGGCTAGATTTACCTCTTGCCAAATATTCTTCGACGCAGTATCTAACCACTGATCGTCTAACTCTTTTGAAACAATCGTAAAAAAAATCATCACGACGATACTTTGAAAGTGTAGTCAAAATTCCCGTCGAATCGCGCGATTCCCTTCCGTTCGACGTCGTCACCGCTCGAATGATGCTCGCGTTTCAATAGAGCACGAAACAATTGATCCATAAATCACGTGATCAAAACACACGGCGTTGACGCGAAGTGGCGGTGGGGATGATTTATATAAGCTGGTTGTTTCGCGCGGGAATCGAACCGACGAAAAAGTCCCGCGCGGATGTTACAATTAATCACATTTATTTACGTACAAACAAACCGAGGTCAATATTACGCGGACAAAACACGTAAAAATTTTCCAGCCAATTTCACAGGGAAATATGTCGCCGTTCCGTGGAGAACGGATAAAAAGCGAAACCTACACATATGTATGTATATGTACACTAAACGAATTTTTTTTTTCCTTCCACCTTTACCTCTCCCTTACCCTCCTTCGTCGTTGCGTGCTTCTTTCTTCCCTTTCTTCGTTCGAATTCACTCTCTCTTCATTTTTCGTTTCCGTTCTTCTTTTTGTTTCCTTTCCTCCTTCTCTTTCTTTTTTATTTCGAGTTGTAAAAGCACCCGATTAATCGTAGTTCTTTTTTACTTGCGCTCATCTCGAACAATGGAGGCGGTAAAAAAACTTTTTCCGACATCGTTCGACGGGAATGGCCGCGCGTACAAACCGTGTTTTCGTTTCGCGGTTATTTGCGGGCAGCGTTGCAACAGGAATCGTGAGTAATTAATACCAGCCTCATACGTAATTAGTCATTGAAAAACAATGTTCAAGAGGACAATGATAGCTTGAACGTACCTTCGATCTCTCAGTGATCCGGTTTAATTAAAATTCATTGTTTAACGCGCATTAAACCGCCGTCGCGCGTGGGACGAAATAACGCCGCCTGTATCAATGATATCGGCGGTTATTATTTATTAAAATCACGCTTTTCAGTAGTTCCTTCGGTTTTCCACGTTTACACACTGGTACGAGATGAAGAGAACCGCAACACACCGGGCAAAATGTATATACTCAGCGAGGGTAGAAAATCGAGCGTGTAATCGTAACACGATACGCGTAACGTGATTCTAACGAAGAAAAAAGAGAAAAAAAAGGAAAAGGTGGGAAAGTGGCTAACTCGAAATGAACTGAAGTTTCTGTATTAACCCTTAACACGTTCTCTAATACGGTTCTGTTGAAGCATCACGCTCTATCTTTCGCATTATTTTCTTATCACATTCTTAATATCTACATTTTCATCAGTTTTACATAATACAATTCATGCTTACACTTATGCATATTTTTGTATACAGTTTGTTTGCCATGTGTTGTACAATAACAATAAACAAAACTGATAAGAAAATCTATCTGACAAAGTATAGATATTTTGCAAATATGATATAGATATCTTCTTAAAATATGTACATCGTGCACTTTGTATGATGGTATTGCATATAGATAATGTCTATCTATTATGAAAATTCGTGAACGTGTTAGACTGCTTCGTTTATAAATTTCTTAACAATTCTAAATCTAGCCGATCCTCAACTCTCTTACACTGCCTAATCACTGCTCTATTATATTATATATCTCTTACCCGATCTGCAGTGTATTCAAATATTTGATGAATGAAATACGAACAATTGTTTGTTCGATCTAGTCTCTCAAACTGCTCCAGTTCGTTTAAGCAATCGTATTCTCATGTATATTTCACTTGGACTAACTCCCTTGTTTTGTATTTCGCCAAAATACGTTGAAACATTTGCATTTCTTTAAAATGTTGGTTCGATGTGTTTCAAATTGTCGTATGCAATTATATAACTAACTTATTAAACATTTTGCACTATAACTTATTGAAAACATTTGTCTGTTAATGTATCACTACGAAAGGATAAATGTTTAATTTCAATTTATGTCGACTTCCAAGAAATTTCGACAGAATTTTGTCTTTTACGTGTTCTTTACGTAAGATGACCATTTATGTATGAAACTTTTTCACGACTAGTTAAGTGTTAAATAATCATAATTTAAACTGAACCCACTTTTTTCGATAAATCGCGCGAATACGATTCATCACGGATTTTCGAACATGATACTAGTCGCGTTAAAGACTCGCGACCGAAGAATCGTCGGTTACTTCTACGTTTCCAGAGTCTGCTAGTTCTAGCAGTGTTCTCGTTGTTCGTTACTTTCCTTTTAACTGATTAAACCGCTTCCCATCGAGATCCTGCTTAAAGTGGTTCCTAGCCCGTAACGCGTCGAGAATTCAGAATCCATTGGAACGCGTGGTAATAAAACCAAACGATCGCGTTACAAAGTATCATCCTGACCAGTGAACCGACCGCTGAATAACCTGAAGAATTTCTTACACCGTTCTATGATTTCTTATTTAACTCGTTTCACGATCGTGTTAACGATCGAAAGGGAACGCACAAGGAAACAGAGGTTTCGATGCTGCGTGCGTTATATATGTATTTTTAAGCACGGTCGAGATACGATAACCCTAAGTAATTCTGGTCGAACGTACAATTTTACGATGGCGAAGGTGATAGTTTATTGTCGAAGCCTTATGAGATTACTTCCAGTTTATACGATCGTGCGTGCGCGAAGTGAAACGGGGACACGTACAGTTTCGACGGGAGTAACACCATCTGTTGCGTCCGTCGATTTACAATGCCCCCGCGATCATTATTGACGGCGGATTTATCGCGCCATAAATAAAATTCAGCGTCGGGAAGACGCACGAAACGCCGGCTGCAATCGATACACTGCGAACGATGTTCGATGAATCTGTGGTATCTATCAAATTGACGTCGGCCCTCTCATCCCACTCTCACTCCCCTCCCACACACACACACACACACTCTCTCCCCCTCTCTCTCTCTCTCTCTCTCTCTCTCTTTTGCTCTACTTTCATCGTTTGTTTTTACCCGGTGAAAGCGTCGAGCTGCACAAGCACTCGACACACGATCGTATCAAAAGATTCGTTTAACTGCTTGATTTTTCGACTTCCGATAGCTGTTTCTTTGAATGACCGACTAAACGTCGCGTAGCCAAGTACTACTTACACCGATCGTCTTTTATAACGTTCCCGAGCAAGCTGCAGAATTTTCCATCTTTTATACGAAAGCGATCGAGGTTGATTGAACAAGTGGTGGAAATTTATTTGCTTCGCCGGTTCTCTTATTCTCCATTGGTATTAGATTAGATTTTACAGCTGTTTTATATGCGATCCTATCGCTTTGTGACGAGCAATAAATTTATTTACCACGCAAATATAGAACGGTAAAGAATTGCGTTTAGTTTGAGGGGAAGTAAACATTGACACAAACTATAAAGTAATGCAAGAAGTGGTAGTGAGAACTGCATTCGCTAAACATTTCGTTACAAGGATGGTTTTTAGAATTTACACTTTATCTTAAAAAAGTATAATTATATATGTAAGCTAATTTCGGCAACTGACACACTACTTAGTAGCAACGGATTAATTGACTGGTAACCTATAAATCGGCTTCCTTCTTAACCCTTTGCAGTCGAAGCTTTTGTGCCGAAGTTAAATTCCTTTTAGTTTCTGTTTAGAATAATTATTTGTGTTTCTTCTGTGGTTTGAGATTTTGTAGCTTTTTTCTCATCGTTTCTGAACATTGTTCCTTCCTCAGAATGTTGCAACCATCCGAATTCTCTCTCTGCTGTGTGCGATTAGAATCAATTTCATTTTTTTATTGCTACAATTAGTTAATCCCAGTCTCTCATTTATGATATTATTGATTTGACTTCTGAATAATCTAAAATGGAACTTATCTTTACTGCTTTCATTCCATCATTTAGCTTGATACTTTACAAGCATCAAAGACAGCCTAATATATGAAATAATAAGTTTAATTAAACAGAATGCTATACTTTGAATTGCGTATACAATCAGTTACAATGTAAAAGAGAAGGATATCTGCTTGAAAAAGGGAAACAGTTATTATCGCCTCTTAATTGTCATTCAAGTTGCAATATCGAACAAAGTGGCGGCTGATGGACGCCTCTCAAGTGCAAAGAGTTAAATCTGTTAAACGTAGCAGTAGAAAAATTATTCACAAGTGAATGCAATACCATTTTATTACCTTAGCTTTCAGCATACTGTTACTAATAATTCTTAACAATCTTGCGACGGAAAGAATGTTTTAGATTTTTATTTTATTTCACCCATTTCTACGCGATTGTCAATACACACGATGTTATCGAAGAATTCAAACTTGAACTGACCGGTCTGTTGTATGTATTCGCTTAATTTGCAACGTTAAATAATATGTCAAAATTTTCAACTTGCAGCGATTGTAAAGTGTCGAAGACGAAATCTTTAATAAGCTTATTTTTACTAGCGACAAACCTGTTACAGCGCGATAGAAAACAACGTAGAAGAAAGGGAAAAAAAGAATGTTAATAACGATGGTTACATCGACAAGGAACCGTAATAATATAGCAATCCTACTCGATAAAAGTATCCTTCTTGAAATTCGTCTCACTCCGCTGTTTCCGTAATACTCTTACGTATTACAAAGTATATACATTTCTCCTTTGTCTGATCACGGTTAACCTTAACCACTGCGTTGAGTCCCGTTCCGCTCTCTTTCCCTTGAACAATGTATTCCACATTTCGCCTTTATCAACGGCAATATAAACGTCGCGAAGGGACAAACTATCTTAATATTATTCATTCGTTATCGTCGAGTCACCGTGAGTTCTTCCACTGCGACGATTTTTTAACACGGCGAATCTCTTCCTCATTCGTGGCAAATGTAAAAGGATCCAAGATCAAACGGGGTGAAAAAAAAAAACGTTTCTTCGTGGCAAATGGTTAAAGATCTTCCTCTCGTTAATTAGCCACGTTCGTTCTAAATTTGTTTCCCAACAGTTCTGCTAGGAAAACCATCGATCAATGTGGCCGACGACGATGATTAGTTCCACACCCTTAGCTCATTAGAGAAACCGTCTTTCGAAGCAATAAGTCGAACGGATGTTTCATTATTCGCGACACGTAGCGTACCCGCTTAGTTGAGTTTTCATTTCTCACTCTCACGATTCCTATTATTCTTTCTCTATTTTCACCGACGACCAGAACCACGACAAATGACAATCAAGAGAATGGAAGAGTGCCGGGGAGTTTATCGTCGATCGTTATCGAAATGTTCCGTCGCCGAGCGTGGAATTTTTCACGTATAATGGAAAACGCACTTCATGAATTAGACAGCTTGGTCATATTGTCGCGTTCCATTACTCGAGGTGAAAAATTCACCTCCCGTACCATTTGTCGCTTCAATCATTTGCGCGTCCACGAATGTGTAGCTCGTTTCAATATAGACGTATGTATGGAATTTTTTCACTTTTTCTCTTTTTCCCTCTCCATTTTCCCTTTTTTTTTTTCTATTTTCACTCTGTACCAGAAGATTGCGCCGTTGCACCCCGGTTCATGTTAACGAAATTAACATCAATCGTACAATAGAACTGTAATCGTTTAGGTATTTACATTTCGAATTAATTATATTTCCGACTATCGTGCGTCACGCTGACAAATTCGTTCGAATTTCCACGTGAGCGTGACCAAACGATATTACAAAAGCCTTGTCGAAATTCGATCGGTATAAGCAAACGTTTCTTCAAGTTTTAATGTGTTCGTAAAGACTTGGTATATCGTAATTGTAATTCTTCAACCAATATATGATATACTCTGAAAGAGATTCTCGTTAAATTAATACACTTTACGTGAACAATTCATCTGGTAAGTATAACCTCGTTTCTTTTTCCTCCACGCAGTTAAAATCTGAATAGAACTAAACTTCTTTATACACTTCACTACGGCCAGCACAAACGATTAAAAAGCAAACTCTAAATCCACCCCGAAATGAAGAACCAATCGCTTCCACCGCGCAACCACTCTCACGGTGCACAATCGACAGGCATTGAAATCCCCGGCAAGTCCACTGTGAAATCACAAAACTCCGCAAAAAAAAAAAAAAGAAAAATGAAAAAAAAGGAATACACTCACACACACACAAGCACAGAACAGAAGAGAGAGAGAAGAAAGCGAGGGAAGCCAAAAACCAAAAACCATTGGAAAAGACCGCAATTTTCCAAGCGTGTCGTTAAATTTCCTGTCGTCACGTAGATATGGATATTGAAGAGTTTCATCGAGAGTAAAGGTAGGGTATCGCGTTGGATTTTCTCCTGCTCCTCTTCCGGAAATAACCAGTCCGGCTCATTAAGGGAGCTTAACCTGATCCAAAACCACGTTACAAGGCGGAAACAGAGAGTTAGCGTGATAGGGGGGGATGACGTTATAGATCGAACGTCGACATTCTGAACTCACTCGCGGGATTGCTCGCATTCGTCTGACCCGAGGGTTTCACGCATCGCGTACAGAGAATAATCCTGCGTCTCGTCCGTCGCTTCACGATCCGATTCCCAGAGCCGATGTTGATGCCACTATTCTACTACACACCCTACAGTCTCTCTACCTTTCACCCCTGTTTCTCTACGTCTGTCCGCCAGCATCCGGGTTACACAGAATTGAATATGAAAGGATTAGCGGGAGCTATAGTGTAACACTTGCCTCTCCGATTACTTCTGCTCCCTTCGATTACGTTCCCTGTGTATACCCCTTTGGGGAAAGTCGAACTACGGGCGCCATAAAGACGCTGTGTGCAGAACTACTCGACCGAATCGTCGGTGTAGACTTATCTGCGAATTAAACTTGCACCTTCTGGGAAGTGAATGGTAATTATCGGAGTGGTTATTTTAGGGATTTTGTTAGGACACGAAGGAGTATTTAGTTCTGATTTTTATTGTCTTTTTTTTTTAAGGAGATATAAATTTGTTGTGCAATTTTTAGTTTGAATTTTTTAATTGGAATTTTGGTACTTGGCGATAGAGATGAATTTTGAAGATTTTAGTGGATAATGGTGGATATTTGTATGTTTCTAACAGTGTATTATGATTTCTACATATTTTTGGAAAATTTAGATTTGTTGTGCAAATTGTCAGTTCGAACTTTTTAACTGGGATTTTGATACTTAGCGACATAGACGAATTTCGGAGACTTTATTGGACAATAATGGATATTTGTATGTTTTTAATAGTGTACTGTGGTTTTTACTTGTTCTCGAAGGATACAGATTTGTCGTGGAATTCTCTGTTTGGTTTTTTCATGAGAATTTTCGAATACTTGATGCAATTATACTTTTGACGATACAGATGGGTCTTGGTGAATTTTTATTTGCAGGTACTCAATCCTGTTTTCATGATTCGTACAGTTTACAGGCGAACACAAATTTATTCTGAAATTTTAATTTCTCCTATCTTCGCTTCCTGTATTTACCATACAGATACTTCATAATACGAGGAATTCCATTAGAGGAATGTGATACTTGTCAGAATTATTAAGGTACTCTAGCAAAATGTTACGTTAATCCATAAACGAGGGGAGCATGCTTCCTGGGTTGCTGTTACCAAATAATAGAATTTCATTTGGAAATTATAATACTCATAATAGAAGTCTAGATCCTCGTTTAACGTTGTATGTATTTTGTGGCAATACGATACTTTAAACTTCGGTAATATAATTAACTTTATTATATCACGTATCCGTATTGTTATATCAACAAAAATTCGATACAAGGTACCTTAACTCTATATGATAATCATTCAATGAAACTCTGAGAAATTCTTCGATATAGAATCTGTATCGATGAATTCTTTGTTACAGAGATAATAAACTGACTCTCTCGAACGATTCCAGAACTTTTGTCCGGTTAGTAGTCCGCTTTACGTTTAACCCTTTGATTGCTACGAACGCATATATGCGTCCTCTTAAAATTATCGATTTGGACTATGGACACATATATGCGTTCGCCGATTGTTTCTACATTACACATCCGATGAAAGCAAAAATCATCAACCTTTAAGATAGGCACGTATCCTTACATTGTCTAGCGACAAAAATAAATAGCAGTCACTTACTCGTCGTTTCTCAGAGTCATTTTTTTTTCAACAACAGACAATTAGTGATTATTATGCAATTAGCATATTATAATATTTCACGTTTCTGTGAAATCACATTTCGATGATTCACATTTTTAGTGAAATCTTGAACATCTCGAGCAGTTTTGAAGAACCTGCTCGAAGAGAGCCAAATTTGAGCAAGAATTGTAACAACGGAGTAGAAAAAACACATATCTTGAACTTTATCTGTTTTTATATCTTTAAAATATTGTTAAATGAAACGTTATACGATGGAGGAAAATAAAAATGCTTTATTTCAATTTGGTGTAGATAAATAATTGAAACAGTAACTAAATTATACACTATACAATCGATCGTTATGACGATAAAGTTTCCACTACGTGAAAAAGTATTTTCAGCGATAGTAACTTCGAGCCACGTGTCATTCACACAGAGCGTTGAAGTTCAAAATACTCCGCAGTCAAAGGGTTAAAACAAGACTAATATCTGAATGGCTGTATGCTACATATGTACAACGTTATGTACGCGTTAGCAACAGGATATTGCACAAGTGGCAAAGGACGAGGAACCAATATCCTTAATAATACAGAAGCGCGACACGGTAAATTAAAGTCGAGTATCGCGGATGATAGGTAAAATGGATTTTCGCGAAATCGTGCTGGGTTTCAGTAGTGTTGTAGCGAAGTGGAAGGACTTGGGAGGAGGGAAGACTTTCGGCATGAGGAAAAGCGGGCAGGGAAACGCTTTGTTCGAGCACGATCAGATTTTCAAAAGCCGCCTTAACGGGCTGACCCTAGCGGTAATAAGGCTTTCAGGATCCCCTTCGGGCTCGCTCGGGAATGCTAAACTTCCTGCGAACTGATGGTGCCTGATTGGCTCGTTAAAGCTGTTCGACGATGCTCCTCCGTTCGAGCACGATAGATTCGGATGAAATATTGAGGCCGCGATGGAATCGTTAAACGGCCCGCCGATCTCGAGCACTACTTTCCGTTATTCGTTCGTTCACGCTCAATCTTCGCTGAGTTTCGACGTTATTTATATTCATTACCGTTAAAACGAAAAAAAAGAAGAAACTAAAGAAAAAAAATAAAGGAAGGTCGAAGTGGGACCATAAATGTTTCGTGCAGGGTGATGTTCTGTTGGAATACTTTTTCGATTGACTTTCCTTTTTTTCCTTTTTTTTATGGAATATTTTGTAAACTATTGAATATGCATGAAAAGAAGCGAAAACTCGGTGAATACAAAGAGCACTTGTAAAGCTGCCTTTGTTTTTTTTTCTTTTTTGTATTCAACTAATGATTGATCAAATCGATGTGTCATAAATCTGACCATTTTTGCGTACATTTCTATTTGACAGTAAAGGAAGCTGAACGGCTGCTGAATGAAAAGCAGAAGTTTACTGGGATGATCAAACACACGTGTGCGAATATTTTTCGCGTCTCACCGTAGATAGAATTATTCCTCAATTATTACTGGACCGACTGAAACTTCTTTTTTATTCTAGAGGATACGGTCTCAAAGTATTTTCAAGTTGATAAGCTTAGATTTTCCATCTTTTTTAAACAAGCTTGCACTATGACGTTCAATTTTTTAATATGTAATCTCTCGTTTCCTTCGCCTATTTGCTAGCGATTTTTGAGACGAATTTAATTCATACAATATATCTCTTTATGCATTACTTTATGCATGAAAGTATTTAAAATGACTTTGAGAAACGGAAAAAGAAATCAAAGGTATGCAAACACGGCTTCGATGTTTAAGATCGTTGTACTCTCTATGTGTCTCTCGGTCTAAGTAACGTTTCAATGTTAGAATAGCAATATTTGTGCACATTTTGCTGAAAGAAAGCCTATTTTTACACAAAGGAAGTATTGGATTCTTAAAAAAAAAATCGAAGGATCACTTTATCTTTCCTTTTTGTAATAACCTGCTTTGAACCTCGATCGGGAAGATTATCGAAACACTTAATACTCATTTTTGCTCGAAAGAAGCAAAAATGATGACACAGAAAGACCAGTTCAACACGTTTGGCGTACTCGGTACCCATTTCGGATAGGTTTATATTTGTCAGTGACAAAAATGATACTAAAAGATTTTAAGGCAACGCGTATCGAAGGAGACTCTAAATATTTACGTTAACACCATCTCTATCTCATTGGATATGAAGTTTGTAGACTGTATTAACGAAGATAATAAAGATGGTCAGGTTAAGCGACCAATCCTGTATACTTACGAAGTTTCACAGAACTCTTTTACCATTACACAAACTCATACTTGGTAATAGTGTATTTCTAAGTGGGATATCCCTTGATCCACGTTATTATAAAACTTGAATACGTTGCAACGGAATTACACCTCGCTCTCTCCATGTTCAATTGCCTTCCCGCCTGTACACAGGTAGAATATTCTAACCCATCATCGAGCATTAAGATCGTTTCCTTTGAAAACGTGTTTACCACTCGAGTACCCATATGGACTATTCAAACCGTGGTTGCTTGTTAATTGTTATTGGACAACGTTGAGAAGAGCAGAGACGTCATTCAAGGGATCAGACCGCTGAAGCACGTATCATTACACCGTGCATCTGTTAATGACTGCCTAAGATGGACTTGGAGTGCACTCGAGGATACCCGAAGTTTCCTTCTCCCGCGGAGGCAGGAACCGCTCGTCTGCCTCGTTAAGATCGTTCAATGATACGTTAAGATCCACTTAGGCCGAGTCTAGTTGGAACATTATATCTACAATACGAGCCACGATTGCTCGTACATGCTGATGCAATTGTTATATCGAGCGTCGTTAATACTTTTGCGCGTTCACCGTAGCCGACAATTTATGCTTTTATAACATTTTTAATCAACGAAGAGAAATTTTTTTCCAGCACTGCGAAACAGAAATAGCGGTACAGTGACGCGAGGATGTTCAGAAAGAAATCTTTCATCTTGTGTGTGTGTTTTTTTTTCTTTTTCTCTTTTCAAAGTTATTTTCACGTGTCAGATACTGAGAGAAAATAGCTTTGATACAGAACGAGCAGGATTACGGAGGATGCGCGGAAATTAGAAACACATGATAACAGCCACGACGGAATATTTCATAGCCACTTCCGATAAATCTCGTCACACCGTATTTAGGAATAAAAGCAAATTCAACGGTTGAACATAAAAAAGCTTAAATATAACCAACTCTCGATCTTTCGGATAACAGTGGGAAGACATTGATAAAAATTGAAAGAACTGACTCGTGCAGCATTTATAACGTTTCCCGATAAAATCCTTTCACCTAGAGGGAAACACTCGATATCCTACCATAAAGCTGATTAAATATGTAGATTTTAAGATTTCATAAATCCCGTTGAAAGATATCTGTTATCAATTACTCTTCAATTTCAGTTATACGATCTATAAAGCCTTGAATAAGGAACGATGCCTCTCCTCAAATATTTCACTCAATTATCCCATTCTTCCGAGGTTAATTTTCATTGGAAATTTCTTTGCTATTCTTAGCATTGTCGCGTCCTCGCGAGTAAACCGTATCGAACCAACTTCACACTCAACGTCTAATTCCTATCAACCTATGCGTCTCAGATCTGGTTCCATTAAACCAGTTCAGGCACAATGTAAACCTATCAATCGTTACGCTTAATCAACACCATTCGCCCCTCTAGGAAGCACCACCTATCCAAACAGCCGTGGCAACAATTTCATCGTGGACAAAACAGTCCCATCCTCTACAAACGGTATCAACCAATACCCTACGTATGAACAATAGAGACTCCGAAAAATCTCAAGAATCTCTCAGAACAAAAGGCACATCCCCTGTAAACGAACCGAAAGACGGAATCATTCCTGGTAGGGTGCACTCTTCATGGGTGTTCTCGATGGATGCTCGTTGAACGAAAGACAAGGAAGAAGCCTAGCAGCTCTCGAGCGGTCAAGCTCTCAAAGCTGCAGCCACCAGTGTTGATACGCATCCGTTAATAACGGCTTAAAACCAACTTTCGAGTCCACTTGAGAATGTCGAAGTTCCCTCCTTCTGGCCGTGGTTCGTCTGCCTCGTTATAGCACAGCCGCGGCCTGCTCGACGCGCGATATCCATGAAGAGTAAGAGCAAGATATAACAGAAGGAGGTGAAAGAGAGAGAGAGAGAAAGATAGGCTGACGCTACTTGGAAGAGCAGACATGGTAGAGTAGATTGAACGGCGCTGCCGCCAAATTGCTTTCGGGATTATTCGCATCCACCTGACTGTTTCCAGGCAGCGGCGACGCCGCCGTAAGGACATAAAGGATCGCTGGTGGAGACGTGTGCGCGCGATACGCGCCCCGCCAGCTCGTCAAGCTCAATCTGGCCAACGGCCAATGCCTGCGGCACTTTTCTCTCGTACGAGTAGACCAGCTACCCGCCGGCGATTCCATGTCGGAATTAATGCGAACTGTGGCGCCCGATACCAGCCAGCCTCGGCCATTCTGATTAAACGTAGCCGCTGGAGGAGGACTTTCGTCATTTCCGTCCTGACTCTCTCCTGTCTACCCGGGCTAGTTGCGGCTCGTCGACAGACGGAATCGCTCTTAATTCGTGGCTGAATGATCGTACGCGATTGTCTGCCAGTAGAAATTGTTCAGGTTACCTCGAGGAGGTGGTTGGATTATTTTCGAAATGGAGGATTGCTGGTATTCTTTCCGATTGTCGTCGTTAAGGTATTGCTGGAGGATAGGATGGTTTTTGTAAGATGGTGCTCTGGGTTTATTGGTCTTTTCTGGCTGTCTTCTGTTCAGAGGGAGGGAGGGAGGGAGAGAGAGAGAGAGAGAAAGTCTGTTTTGCGTCGTTAGTTGTTGCTTCTACAGGTTGTAAACTGTGATGCAATTTTACTTGCACAGATGAGAAAGTGTTCGAGTTTCAAAACTGCAATTTTTATGAATCTGAAGCTGATAGCGTGATTTTATTTGTTCTTAATATCTCTGTTTCCCGAAATACAAGATTTTTGCACTTTCGTAATTCTTTCCTCGGGACGACGACATGCGTAATATTGAATAGAGAATTGTTTAATACTCGCATGGCTGTTGCTAGAATGGTATACATTATCACAAATTGTATATATACAAATTATTAAGTTGGAATTTCGTAATGCAATAAGTATGTATGATAAAGCTTTGAAATACCTATTCTAAGATCTTAATAATGCATTATTTAATTATGCCAGATCAAGCATTCTTACAGGTCATTGAACTTGTTTATGCAGCTCCTTTCATGAAGTTCAAAGAGAAATTATAGCTGTCAATTTACGTTTGGTGCGCCACAACGTTGAAGGAGAAATGTTCCCAACGTTTAAATGACGCTTGCTACTTCTGAGCGTTGTAAATACTCGTTGAAGTAGATTTTTCGAATTGTATAATAGCGGACTGTATTTATGATCGAATTGAGTACCACACCTTGAATGTATGTGTATACTTGAATGTTGTATCTTTGTGAATAAATATATCTTATATGCTGCTTTAACTAATGTGTTAATACTGCATGACTAATATGTTACTATTGCATTACTGCTCCAAGAGTGTCTGTATATGCTGTTTTATAAACTATGTGTGTAGTTCTGATACGTTTACGAATTTTGTAGGAGGTGATTTAAGAGTGTCGATTGGTGTTCCTGTGTTTTCGGGAGCGATGCTCGGGGCTACAACTAATATTTGTTATATTAGGGTAAAAGCGAGGATAAATCGGATCGACAGATACGTTTAGCACATGTGGTGTCTGGCTGTGTGGGTTTTCGAATTCGACTTTTCGGCGAAGTCATAAAGTGATTGAGTGTTCCGTGTTTTTACAAATTTGAGAGGTCGTTTACGACTGAACAATTTATAAAACTTCGTAATGTCGAAATAATGTGAAAATACTTGCAAATATGAAGAATCGAATCAAATCATCGTATTGTGAATAAAAAATAATGGGATATTTTTCTCACAAATCTACCACTTACGTTAACAAGAAATTAATAAAAGGAAATTGCAGAAAATAGGAGAGAAGAATTAATAAAACAGAAAAATTGATTCGTGCTTTTAAAAAGACTCATCGAGTATCAACAACCTAACACCGGTGACATTTACTCTTTGCTATGCAGCAATTTCGATTTACCGCTCGTTCAGCTTGTTTCAACTTGAAAAAGAAAATAGTCGAAGAATTTGCCGCAGTCAATTCCAAGTCTCGCGTTTCTATCTCCGTATCAGAGTTGCAAATTACTCGGTGATTTCACCGGCTCGTCCAACCGCGAATAATATCGCAGATAAACAGGCCGTTTGCTCGAGATAGGGGATTAAGTTGACGCGATGACGGTGAAATTGTAACCAAGGTCTACGGCTTTATCGAGAATAATGGAAACCACACTGGAGAGGAAGGAATCGAATGAAAAGTTATTACAGCCTCGCGAATCCCGGACGTATCGCTGTGAATCTCGAGTGTCGTGCTTTTCCTTCGACGGTTGAAGACAAATTTTTCTCAAAAAGAAAAAGAAAAAGCAGGAAAGAAATGAAAAACCGCGGGTTCAGCGACGAATTGGATGAAAAGAAGGAGGACGAAATATATTCAACTAAGAGGTATGCATATATACGCAACGGAAGTAAAATATAATTTTATTATCCAATCACACGGCGCCAGTGATCGCGCGCAATAACGCGCACGAAAGAAACACGGGCAATCTTCCGAAAAACGCTCACCACCACGACAGTCGTAAAAGACAACGAGGGATAAGACAAATATTATCCAGAGTTTCGTTCCGTGACACGATGGCGAGATATCTCGGTTCTGGTTTAACGTATTCGCATCTCGTATTCATACATCAATACAGGCGAGCTCGGAATTTATGAAGAAGGATGCGGGACCAAGAAAGCGGAGCTCGTTCCTTACGATCGGATAACGATGCCAGTACCAGAAGTCGCGTAAAGTTTTGGAATGATAACGTTATATCATCCTGTCCGTGCATAGGAACGCACTCATGGCTAGTGCAAAAATAAAAAAGACATTCCCTCAAGGCGACTTGTCAGTTGAAAACGATGATTAAAGGGAAAACGATGAGGAAATTTGAATTAACAATAGATAAATTGAGAATAAATATCTTTTTGCTGTGATGTACAGGGTGTTTCACTAATAATGTTTGGAAAAAGATAACCGAAACATTCTGATTATAATCATGGTGAATAATGATTCAAATAAACTTGGACGTAAACTCCTCAAAAATCTTACTTCGCTATATTTATTTCACTGACTATACTTTCGCGATAATATTCCAGAATTCTTACTATCTCTTCGTCAAATCAAATTGAAACGAATTTATGATTATTCGATTAATTATTTACGAGAGATTAACCCCTCATCGCGACAAATTTTAATAGCTACCGTGTGCATGACGAAAAGTAGACGTTCAATTCTTAGCCACAAAATTTGTCAAACTGGTTCCTAATATTTAAAAAATTTTAATTTTCAAATTTGTGAAAATTTAAAATTCGTTTCGTTAAATTAGAACGAAAGTGTGCCAAAAGTAAAAGACAAATTCACAAAGCGCTGTAAGCACCAATGAAAGGGTTAATAATTTAAGCTTAATATTCTTTCAATTTACCATTTGTTGTAAGATATATACAGCTAACCTAACCAGATATTCTAGTAAAGTATCTACCAAAGAATACTGAAATAACGACATACCAATACATCAGTCAAAAACGATTTTTCAAAAAATTTACTAAAACGCTCGATCCGCTGAAAGAATTCGCGGACGAAATTCTCTAGTTAAACCACTTCAATATATTCTCTACTTATTAGCCTATACGTATATATAAAACGTGGCAATTCCAATAACGCCGTGTAACGTCCGTAAAAATAACTTCAGCGATTATTAAAAAAGCTGAGCGCAACGCGACAGGCATCCGCCATCGCTTGAATTGCAATTCCTTGTCGCGGTCATACCACTCCATGGCAGGCTAGCGAAAAACGCGAGACCCCCCCCGAGGCTGGCTCGATAATTCCAATTTCAACGGAAGTTTCTATTTATTCGGCCTGTATCGGTATTCGATTAATAACTATCGGGCGCGAAATAATGCGATAACTGAACCGTCGGAGGTGGGTACAAGCGGACGGAAGATAAAAGCCCTTCCATAAGTCCAATGGGCAATGACGCGCGATAAGATTATCGGAATAATGTAACGTGAAATTGCATTAAATTTAACTCGATATCCATCGCGCTGAAAAATGCTGAATATCGTGCCGGAATCGCGCCTCGCGCTAATGCCTCGCTATTTCTCTCCTCTTCTATTTTTCTTTCTTTCTCCCTTTCGTTTTTACTTCTTCGTTTCGTGTCAATCTTCCTCTCTTCTGCTTCATTCATTCTTTTCTACATGTAGGAGAGAAACATGGGAGGGAAACAAGAGAATCTTTTCGAATATAAAATTTAACTGACTCTATATGTTAGAAATTTTAAAAAAGAAAGAATGAAGTATCTACTCGAAAGCGGATGGTCAATTTACTGTAAGATTTACTCTGTTCTGAAGTTCTGGCATGTTCTTAAGCTATTGACCGCGAAAGACACGAACAGTTAACAACTCTAACAAAGCAATTCTGTCGTCCCTCGCCAAGATGTACTTTAAAGCGTGCAAGTAATAAATGAAAATCCTAACTCAAAAACAGTCTTTCTGTGCGATCGTGCTGTAAACAGGCATATAAGTTATGTAAATCTCGTAGCTGTTGCGTTGCGTTCTTTACCCTGTTCTTTCGATTGTAGGCGTTTATTTCTGTGTCCAACCATAGCTTTTTCCAAAGTTACGCCTTCAGGAGTCAACCGGAAGAGGGAAACATGAGGGCACGCATACTCCTAATATCCTGCAGATTCTCTATGGGTTTCGCTTCGAATGCAAAGGTTTAGGAAAGAGTCGATGACTAATTTTAACGAATTTAAAAGAAAAACACGCAAAAACGATTTTAGCGCGCACTTTTCCCTTAATCTTAAAAATAACCAAAAATCGTGGCCTCGTCATAAACCTGACATCGATCCCTCCTGTTACATCGGCCCTATATTCTCCAATCATCTTTTGAAAAATATCTATACTGGTATTATTTTTATTTTTTTGTCTTTTTTTTTTTGCCCCCTTAAAATTTGTCCTGTTAACCTACTGTACCGCATATAGTATATAATACTTAATCAGAGAGAAGCGGGGAAATATTTCACGCGATGGCTGACACGAAACTATTGGCTCGCCGAGGACTTAATTTTGTTAGTAATCTAGAATTCGCTGCGGCAGCGAGAAGCCCGTAGCGTGCACGGCAGAAATCGCTCCTACCATGAATTTGTATTAACTAATTGGGAACAGTTATTGATGGTATGCTTGGCTGGCCGGCTGCGATACGAAACTTCCGCGGATGGCCTCTAACTCGAGAGAATACCGCGGAGCATTCGATAAATCGGCAAGTGCTGATAAAAATTCAGTATTGAACGATCGTGAAAATCACAGGTTATACATACTCGTTGGAATTTAATGAAAAATTAAAATGATCCTTTCTGTATCGTTTCTCTTTTCTGTTTCACCGAGAAAGGATTACAAAATGTACACCGTTACTCGGGGAACAAAATGGCTTTCGTTAATGTATTCGAAATCTTGAATTTTTCAAGCCTCCAATTTTCCCATGTTACACAATGGAGAACCCTTTTTCTTTTTTTGCTCTCCAATTTTTACTTTTTGTATTTTTTTTTTTTTTTAATTACCCTGGCTCGAACGTAAAACCATCGTTAAAAGATACGGAGGAAACGATAGAGCCGCGTAATCTGTGTTTCGCATCGATTTTCCGGTTTTTCGCGGCTGGGCGAAATAATGAATAAAATGTAGTTGGGCGTATATTTTCGAGAAGAGGAGAAGTCAGGAGAACGGAGAAAACAAAGTAGGGAGGTGAGTGTATGTAAATGATAATATAAATACGTCAGACGGTGTATAAATGTAATAAATAACGGTAGCCAGGAATGTTGTTTACATTTTATCTACGCCACATCGGGTACGTTGGGCGATGCATGGTTATCGTTATGAACGAAGAACAAAAAGCTCGCGTAAAAATGAACCACGTTTCCGTTACAAAACACCGTTCCGCCGATATTGCTTGTTAAAAATCTGCGCGTAAATTGCTTCTTCCGTTTTCGAAGCCCAGACTTGCTGGAAACTATCCCCACGGTGTAAAAGAGTAACGAGAATTTCTGGTAAATAATTTACGCGAATGGTAAATCATAGCGGTAATTACAATCTTCAGGTAAATCTCGTTTAAACAATCTTATTTAATTGCTTTCCCCCCCGCGGTGAAATTTTCCTCGTTCCGCTTTCTGGTTCAATCTTGATCAACTTTCGAGCAACACCGAAACCAGAAATCGAAACCATTTAAAAGAATCCTTTCATTACGGTGAAACTTTAGAGTCAAACGAAAAAAAAGAAGCAAGGAGAAAAAAAAAGCAAAGTGAAATGAATGATTTGCAAATAAGAGTCAATCATCAGCGTTCGATGAAGGCAAAGGATTCTGTTCCATACAGAAAGGGAGCAGAAAAGGGAAAAAAAGGAAAAATAGAAAAGAATTAATTGCTACGAACAGTCGATCCTCTTCAATTTCTGTTTCCTCGTCATGAAATAGAAGCCCCCGAAGAAATAAGAACAGGATAAACGAAATAGCGTGCGTTCGGAAACGAAAAATTGGATTGAATCGATAAACGATGTTTAGCGATAGACAGGATTGGACACTGAGGCTGCCTATGGCTTTCTCTTTGAATTTCAACAGGGGAAAAAGGATTTTATCCTCGGACGAAAAGTGTCTTACGAGTTAGTGCATTTAATAGAGTACATCCACAAAGATGTTGTATACATATATACACATACATACATATATACATGTGGTCTGTGGTTGTTGAAACGGTATCAGCCGATAGTGGATTACTCTGCTCCGTGAAAAGAGTTTCCCGTCCTTTTTGACTGGACCCTTTGAGCACGACTATTCGAGGAATTCAGATTTCTATGTATTTTCCATGCGCATTGAACCACGTTTATCCCACGACGGATGAAATGTTTAAATGCAAATTTTAAAAGGCGGTGCGGGAGGGGGGGTTGTTTGACGGTGGTAAACGCATTAGGAATCGTTTCCTTTTAATTGCAACAGCGTGCAAGCACGATGACGGAGCTTATATCTCGTTCCACGCTCTACACTTTATCCAGCTACTTCTCTAGGCAAGAGTCGGAGATTTCTTTTGAGAAATTTGAAAAGGGGCCGGGAGAGAAGGATGCGGAAACGACGTTGCGTTTTCTGAACGCGGAAACTACTTTTTTAAAATTGCTGGGTCAAGCTTGGAGTCGTGGCCCATAGAAACGCGGTTTCGTTGAAATTCGCCCGGGATTGTTTGCAACGTTAGCCAACGCGCAACGTATACACATTCGTTTCGTAAATTTGAATGGGCGGGAGAGTATACGGTGTAAAATAGAGGTTAGAAATCTTGGAGGTTGTACTTCTTTTGTGACGTAAGAAGTTATTCTTAAACTTTCTAATAAATTTATTTCACAAATCTTAAAGAACATATTTTTTACTCAGATATTTCAACGATCAAAGAAATATGAAAGGTTATATGACGCCTAAATGTTAGCACTGTATAATGGTCATATCTTTTAGTATAGGGTTGGACAATTTTAATCATGGAGAGGTATACGTTCACATTATTCAAATTTATTATGACTATGGGACATTGTTTTCAAACAAAATTGTATTTAGCCATGAAGCTTGTTTCGCAATGGATGGAGTCGTTAGTAAACAAAACTGTCGTATCTGAAGTGATGAAAATCCTCGTGTTATTCATGAAATATCTCTGCATCCACAAAAAGTCACTATTTGGTGTTTATTTTGGGCAAATGGAGTTATTGGACTATTTTTCTTCGAAGATGGTACAGCAAATGCGATATCAATCAATGCTGAGTGACTTTTTAGGGTCAAAATTGAATAATATTTATCGTGTCACACAACTGGAGCGAATATTCAATTTTTGCGATCACATTTTCGTCAACGTATAATTTCATAAAATGCAAATTTCGATTGGCCCTCAAGATCATACAATTTAATACCATCAAATATATATTGATCAGAGTTATTTCAAAAGTTAAACAAGGCAGAAATAATTAACGATCTAAAGAACAACACTCGAATCGCAATTCATGAAATAACTCCAGCAACATGTTGAAAAGTCATTGAAAACTTCGATAAACAAATTGATGTCTACAGACGCAGTCATGATACACATTTGAATGATATTCTGCTCTATGAACAATCTAAAAACAAAAAAAAATTCGAAATATTATAGTTTGTGTTTTATTAAAAAGCAATATATAAGCGTGTAAATTGGATGAATGCTTAAAAATTTCTCGAATATTTCCCGTTTTGTCTTCGAAGCACTATTTTATCCACCTCGTGGAATTCAACGTTGTCAGAAGAGGTATGAATTGTCGATATAGACGAAAACTCGAGAGAATAACGCCGAAACAGTGGCACGTACGGTGAAACACCTCGGCTAAAATCATCTTCTTTCAAAAGCTCTGCTTGCTCTTTCCTGTTTTCCACCAAGAAGAAGATAGATCCGATATCTTGAGGGTGCAATCAGGCAGCAGCACGAACTCGCCAGCTGTTTTATCGGCTCTGATATCTAACTCGGACCGCGAAAGAATCACAATCGTCCGGTCGAATCGAGACCCGCGTCGCTCTATTATCGGAAATAAGGCGATAAGAGCGGTGAAAGCTGAATCCAAGGTGGATCGCGATCGACTGTGGACTTGGAAGGAACGTCGAGAGCTTGCAGGTACATTTCGATGACCCTGTGTGTAAAGAAATCCCTGTTTCCTTCCCTATTTCACAGTGCTCCGACGTCTGTCATTGATTACATAGTCTTTTCCTTCTTATTAGGGATTAATCAACGTTTACACCTCAATTTTGCGGAAAAGCATTCTGAGTATGTTGAAATATACCTTGCACGCTCCTCTTACAGTTCATCACACAAAGGTTATTTTTCGGATTTCGACTTTTTAATACTAGATTCGCGAAACCCGTGAATTTGACGTACTAGGGATTTTACGAGCAAAATTACAAAAATAATTGGTATTACTTAGCTGCTATGTTTACTGACTTTTATCAATAGAATGATGAAATGGTACATTCAACCTTATTCTGTAAGTTAATAGTGTAGCATTGAATTTTTTCTAAATTACGTAAATCGATTTTTCGAACGAAAAATTTGAGTTTTCTTTCACTCATCAATTTGAAGGATACAGTAGACGCGAACCAACGCGAGAATTGCAAGGCAAAGGATTACTAATAAACAACGCATGTTTCACAAATAAGTACAACTCAATTCATATCATTATCAGGTTAAAGTGATTCAATTTACAATAACTAGCGTCTGATCGAAAACATCCTTCACGATCAAATGTAAGCAAATTTCGATAAAAGAATAGCGACGTTCGGGGCGCAACAAGGTGGTCAATCATTTTTATTTTTCATTTTTATTTGAAATCGTATTAGAAGTGTATATAGAATTAAGCGTCAGGATTAGTTGGAAAAGAAAGAAATAAAGGTTAAGTATAGTTGGAGAAAAATTACACCAGCGGTAAACTCGAATGGCAATCGAAGTACTCTGGATTCAGGCGTGTTGCTCTTAATCGGTTTCGCGTTTTAACCGTGTACATTTATACGATTGCTCGTAAAATCAAGCTCTCTGTCCAGTTTATTCCAACTGTTTTGCGAACGGCAGTCAGTTTGCTTCATCGGATTAAACAGAGCCCATTGTCGTGAATGAGTCAGATGAAAAAAAAGAGAGAGAGGGAGAGAGAGAGAGTTACTATTCGATGACAACGAAACGCCTCGTTTTATTTGCTGAACTGAGTATCCCAGGGATAAACAACTAGACCAGGACTATGATAGTTTTCAAGATGAGTCATTTCCAATGTATCTTATTAAACATAATTGTAGGAAATGAGGTTTCCCATTGAAAGCTCTTTTTCTTAGATCAACTCTTCTGAACGTAAAACTCGCTGTAACTTTGCTCCACGTTACGCTCGAAAAATGAGCGAGTCTCGATTATTTTTCCGAGTCTAAATGTTTCAAACCTGTTTAGTGTTCTAAAGCCTCATCATAAAACTATGATCAGAGCTCGAGCTCTTACCTAAACGCGTAGATTGCATATCTACGTGATTTTCCCTCGTTTCAGTTACATTTTGCCTTTTCTATATCATTCTTTTTTAACATACTTCACATCTGAATCTTGTAATAATTCTCAAGTCCCTTCGAAACAAAGTGTAAGATAAAAAATGCACTTCTTCAACGAAACGTACTCCTCGAGAAATAATAATTCGTATAGTACGAAAATTCTGACAAATTAATTTTCAGACGATACTCGAGTGACAACGAAAATATTGAAAAACCAACGTTCGGATGGTTCTCGACGATAATAGAATAATATCGCGGTGAACCAACGCGGCGTTTGAAAAATAAAATACAAAAACGACGAAAAAAAAGGAAGAGAGAAAATGCCGTTTATTCTCAAGCGAATTTAATAAATTCGTGCATGGATGTTGAGGGAAAGGGAGAGAGAGAGAAGATGGGAGGAAAAAAAAAGGAGAAACATCGCAGGTGCACAGGATTCCCTTTGTAACACGAGGTCCGCGTGGTTGGGCGATTTCAATTTTTTTTTCTTCCTTTTTTTTTCTCCGGCGGCGCGGTCGAGATTTGTTCAATTTCCTCGACGGGTTTTCGCGCGTGTCAAACGGTCGGCATTGTGCGGTGAAACATGTTTCTCGAACAAACAGATTTCGCGATACGCGTATAAACAAAACTTTCAATCGAATACACCGTAATAGCAATTTTCTAGAAGACCGACGATCTATTTCACGGTTTACGGCATTCGATAAATTGTTAACCGACACGGTGGTGGTGAACGGCGAAAAGGTGGGGGGTTGGATAACGAGGAGGGGAATCGACAAAAAAAAAAGAAAGAAAGAACAAAAAAAAAAGAAACGAGGGAAAGCGGAGAAGGGATGACAAAAAAGAAAAAAAGAGGAAAAGAGAGGTGAACGCGTGAAACAAACGTCACCGATTTCCCTCGCGAAAGATACGACAACCTAATTGCCTGTAAAATCTCGGTGTACGTGAACGCGTTGCACGATCGTGACGTGCGGTTGGACAGACTGTTTCAATGGGTTTGTACATGCGTTTATGTGTGTGCGTGAACGCGTGTGCACACAATCCGAATGAATATTTGCGTCTGCGAGCGATCGGCTAATGCGGAAAATGACGTGTACCTAATTCGATGTTTCACGAGGTCTCTGATCTGCTGTCAAGCAGAGCTAGAAACGTGCGTGCCAAGCGTTTCATTGGATTTTACGAATTTTTCTAACGCGTCAAAAAATATTCGTCCTTTGTCTCGTTGTCAATTACACCGTTTTGAAAGAACAACGAAGCTTTCAGTTGGAATACGTGTATTAACAGTTTTGGAAATTTTATTTTTACACCTACAGACAGTGATTAATGAACGATGACACCGTAGATTGAAATTATTACAAGACTGAAGATTCCCGGCTTAAACATTCAATACATTATGACTGTTAATTTTAATCCAACGTTTATATGTTATATTAAGATCGTTTTCATGTCAACGTTTTCCCGGAGTTTATAATTGTAGATATTAAAATTGTAATAATTAACAATATAGGAACTCAAATAGAACATTTTATGGATCAATTTTTATTTTTCAACGCGCAGGTTAATGCATCGGTTGAGAATATTCCGTATGATCAGGAATATAAAATTTCCTATCCTCGTGATCGCAAGTCAAACTCTACTGACCTGCAGAGGTGCATAAAAAAGTCCTATTGAATTTGGTAGTTCATCAAGCCATAAACCACGATATCTCGTGTATATATGTACACGTGTATGCTCGTATCATTAGGTATTCTCAAAACCAGGGAAACGGCATCGTAAAACTCATTTTTATTCGACGCGTCGGAAACGTTTCGCGGAGAGACGGTTAAAAAGTAGGTCGCCGATATAAAATTAGTTTTCGATCGTTAAATCATTTCGCGAATGAATCTCTCGTTAACGTCACGTTCTTCAGAGAGAGGAAAAATTCACGCTCACGAAACAGCGAGCATGTAAGTGGTATAAAGTTTAATAGAATTTTTAAGAAGTCTTGATCAAAAAGAAAAAAACAGAAACGAGAGGAGGAAAAAAAATGAAGAATGAAGAATTTCCTCACCGTTCTTTTCTTTTGGTTCGATAAACGAACAACGACGAGCGATTGTTATTTTAAGGCACGAAATAAAAGTCGATAATTGGAGTTGATCCAAGGGCCGTCGGTGCCCAGAAAGAGCTGGCTCGACGACGATAGGCGTCGAGTCTACGAAACGACGTCGAATTAAGCGCTGTCTAACGCTGGAACTTGGTGTTCCAGCAGACGAGGAAGGCGATCTGTCAAAACTTTAAACTCGATATTCTCTGGCCGGAACTCTTGTGCGCGCTCGAAATCGTTCAGAGCGAGAAGAGAAGTAGCAGAAGGAGGAGGAGGAGGAGGAGTAATTTTTGCGAGTGTACCCATTTAAAATGTCGCCCGAGCGTTCTGTCAATAATACGCGAATGATGCTCAAACAGTCGAAGCTGTGTACGATGCCGAGCGAACGGCTACATACTCGATCCTCCACTGGGGAGGGAAAAAGCAAATCTTGTTTCGTTGCTGTATCGGGAGGGATAACAAATATTTTAGCGTCAATCAATATTTTCAAACGGTGAACAGTATTATTAAACGTGTAAAATTTTCGAAATACAAGGAGAAGATGAGAAAATGTGTAATTGTTTGGTATAAGCGGGCTGTATATGCAAATTGAACAATTGCTACCAAGTTTTATATATTAATGTTGAATAATCGGAATAAGAAGATTTGTACTAGGTCTTGTAACAGGAATCGTTGAAATTCTAATATTTCTAACGAGTGTTAGAAGAATTCTGAGCTTGTTCTCTTAATGACGTTTGAAATGTATGCAATTTTTTGGTAAATCACTGAAATTTAAGGGTAATGTTCGTCTGAATTGAATGCTAAGACAACCGAACCTGTCGAAGTGATGGATTTCAAGTTTCTTTGTTTAAAATACAGAAATTATACTATTTTTTAAATAAAAGAATTTCATATGCACATTTATTTTCTGTTAACCATTCTCATTTGGAAATTCTTCATGCAACCAACTTTTTCATTCAAAAATTTAGTTTTCAATGTATTCTGATATTTCATTTCTCCCTGGAATATTTCACATGTCATATTTACACGAACTATAACTTTTCCAATTTCCAAATATCTTCCACGATGAATTGATAATATTCCCATTGAACTTAAATAAATATTCCATAAAAAAGAGTCAAATTTGTTAATATTTCATTCCTCTAGAAAAGATACCACATTGCATTTTTATATGTTCTACAATTTTTCCAATTTACAAATATCTTCCACGATACAGTGACATTAGTTCCATGAAATTTTGATGAACATTCTATTAAAAAATCAAATTTGCTAATATTCCATTCCTCCTAGGAAAGTCTCACACTATCTACTCACACGATCTACAATTTTTCCAATTTACAAATAACTTCCACGATACATTAATAATTAGTTTCATCAATCTTGGATGAATATTCCATAAAAAAATGAAGTTTGCTAATATTTCATTCGTCCCAGGAAAATCTCACATGAGATTTTATACACCATCTATAATTTTTTTCAATTTACAAAAATATCTTTCACGGTTCGTTGACGTTGTTTCCATAAAGCTTAAATGACGATCCCATAAAAAAAAATCAAAGTAAAAAATTGCCTTTAATTACTCGATCCCTCTGTACCTTCAAAATTCGAGGGTGAACGCTCGAGCCGGAGGAAACTATGGTAATTGAATACCTAAGGGCAGTCGTCGTACGTAACAAGTAAGGAGGCGACGCGAGTTTACATCGGTTGTAAAGCAGAAGTTTCGTGGAGGGTGGTGGCGGCTCAATTAAAAGGCAAGCTGACTGGCGCATCCAGAAATTTGTCGGTCCTGTAGATAACGGGGGCGGTAACTCGCGACAACGGGACGGGGGTCGTGGTATTTATCAGCCGCGAAACACGTAACGCGGAAACTGACGGGGCGCTAATTCGATGCTTCGTGGCAGCTCTAATCTGACGGAAGGAAGAGCCATCGCGCCTTCCGGGAGTTAAACGCTAGTTAGACGCACTTAACATCCGTGGGGAGGACTCGTCGAAACTTTAAACTCGATTCGTCCCAGCCAGTCGTCGCGGAATTTGTTTCTGCACCCCACTTTTTCCTCGTTCCGCCAATAGAATTCTTTTCTTCCTTCTTCCGGGTGTAAAATTTTGAAAACAAAAAAGAAACGAGTATGTTACTTACGTTACAGTAAATATCGATGCTTTAAAATTGTCTTGAACGTATATGTGGTATAATACTGAACTTAATCCGGAAATGGAAGCAATCGGAATTGCCATATTATCTTAAAGTATTTAAGTTTATAATTTTAGACGAACTAAAGTGTAATTATTAAGACGAACGAAAGACCGTGCAAAAATGGATGCTAGAAACTGAGTTAAGTTTGCAATTAGTGTTAACTGCATAGTGATGCGTTAACAGTAATTTAAAAAAGAGAAAAAATACATGCACAATACATTTCGTTGACTCAAGTATCCTCGATTTTTCTCACAACTTTCCGTACAATAGAGCAAAAATAAATCGAACCTCTATTTACCCACAAAACTCCAATAATAAAAACGAGAAATCGCATCGCGATAAAAATAGTTTCTTTCCAAAGTATTATCATTTAACTAGATCCGTTGTTTGCCAATTATATTCATCGATCATCCCTCCGTAAAACAAAAATATATAGTAAAGACGATAAAATTGCGGTTTCGGCGACGACAGTGGCTCAACTTCCTACAAGTTATCCGAAAGTAAAACACACGGGAAGTAATACGATTCTTTATCGTGCAGGGTAACCGAAGAACTTTTCCACACACGTTCGCCCCAGTAATACTAGGAACCGTATCCTGTTTGAAACTGGTCGTAATAACGGAACGGTAGAACACGAAATATTCCGCGGACGGCGTCATTACGCGAGGTGAAAACGGGAACGAAACATGGTTTTCGTTTTCGTATGGTTCGATGGCCACCGGGTCCATTAATCTACGTCAGAGGCGGCATAACTCGCGCCAAGTATCTGGTTATGACTATTTACCTTTTTCTTTCTATCCCTCTCTCACCCTTCCGTTCGTCCCACAGGAACGATTAATATTTTTCGGAGTTCCATCAAACGCGAAACCTCAATTTTCGTCCGTCAGCGACAGCAGAATGCTGGCAGGAAACGTTCTCCGGGTAAGAAGTCCAATAATAGTCTCCCTTTCTCTCGAAAGAGGGAGAGAGAGAAAAAAACAGCGAACGAGTTGGTGGAACAACTTTTCCGTGGGGGGAAAAAGAGAAGAAAATTCTGAAACGCGGACGAAACTGCTCCGTTCCTTTTCTCTCTTTTCTCTCTCTCTCTCTCTCTCTCTTTCTCTTTTTTTCTTTTTCTTCCTTTCTCTTACCACCGAGACTGTTCTTCTGTTTTGCATCCATAATTAATAACTCATTTCTATTTCCAATTCTAATGTGACACTATATACTCCAGCTTTTCTTACTTCTACGGTGTAAACCTTCTTTTCTATATACCGAAACCTTAGCTTTCGTATAAAACGACGGTGTTTGTTCATCCACTGTATTTATAGAGACAGTAATATCTAGAAAAAGCTGGAATTATCTTCAACCATTTCTGCAACAATAAAAAGCAGCTTTCAAATTTATCTGAATGCATCATAAATCATCGGAATCAATTCCCAATCCCATAGAATTTAATCTAATTTGCACGTTCTATAAATCGTAGACTGAATAGAAATATCACTGCAATTCGTAAATATACTTTCTCTATGTTCCGTGCTTGCTTTCGAAAAATTGCTGTGATTTCTATTTCTGGAACGGGTTTTGTTCAGACAGAGAAATTTAGCGTCACAAAAATAGCAGATAAGCGTATCGTAAACCACTCAGTTACGTATTGGATATAATAAATCGTCAGGAAAAACGATTCTAAAAAAAAAGCACGGAAATCATGACGAATCAATATCTTCCCACCGATTGAGTTCATGCCGTTGACACGTAAAATTGCCAGGTCTTGTATGCAACATTAGCAGTGTAATGTACGAAATTAATTAGACGGAGAAAGAAAAGTCGTATTCAGTAGTACAGCGGAGCAACAGTAAGAGAATGTAACGAGAGGATGGCCGTGGAATAACGTCAGTTTCGGTTAGTAAGGAAAAATTAATGAGCTCGTAACAGCATAATCGGTGGCGTGCGCAGTTGAAACTTATAGGTCAGTTCTGCAACAAGGACGGGGGAACGATTTAGCAAATCGTGCGTTAAAAATCCAAAGAAATACATTTCAAGAGGGAGAAACCATTGCTAACCCGAGCTTTCTAATAGCAGCCACGATTTCTGGGTACTGGTGCAACCACCAACGAGGAGGGAAAAAGAAGAGAATGAAAAAACGAGAGAGAGAGAGAGAAAGAGAAAGAGAGAAAAAAGAGAAACAGAGGTAAATGGGGGAATGCAATAATTCCGAAAAAAACGCGAATGAACGCGAAAATAATATTGGAAAATTTATTTTCCGCCACCGCAGCTGACCCCTTCGTTGTTTCTTTATCTCTCGTGGCACACGCAAACACGTTTCTATATAGATACAAGCCTAGTGTTATATACGTGAATACGCGTTGTATGCATTGCTAAAAGAAATTTACCGTTTAACCACGGTCACATGGATCTCTGTTGATTACGTTTGTGGAAATGAACGGAACGAACCGAGGCACGGTTCTCTTCTACTTACTGATATTACTCTCGTCATTAATTACGCGTGAAGAGAAAGGACTGAGAAAAAACTCCGTTTGGAGAGGTGGCTGGGAAAGTGAAGAACGAACGTGAGCGGAAAAATAAACGCGTTCGTGAAAGCGTTATCGGGGGAAGCGATATCGATGGTGTAAAGTTCGGAGATTGAGTGACGTTAGGTCGAATTTTGGCGAATCAAATCACGTTTCGATACAGGCTATGTATATCTATATACACTGCGGTTGAGTTATGAGTGATGCCGATTTTCGAGTAAGCTTTTAAAGATTCTCGTAGTATTAAAAGGATATTTATTTAGCTGAACGTGTGACAGTTTTCGATGATCCTTTTTTATAGAATTGTAGAGCTGTGAAGAGATTACAATGTGTATAGGTAAAAAGTAATTTATTAATGCAGCTTTCGTAATTTTTAGAAATTCGAAATTCTTACTCGTGCTGAAAATGCTCCTCCAGAGCAATATTAATAAAAGAATGTGCAACTCGACAGAAACTATTCAGAAACAACGTCATATCAGAATTTTTCCTTTTTAGAAACCTTTAATAGAAGACAGAAATTATAAAAATCTGCAGAGATTGAAGCTTGCGTAGCTAAAAATAACTTTCCAGTGTAACTTTCTTAATTTCAAAAAGAAAATCTAAATTCCTCTTCAAAAGGTATCGAAAAATTCTTCTAGAGCAACATCAACGAAAGAATTTACAATTCAACAAAAACTGTTCAGAGACAACGTCAATATCAGACTAATTTAATCTACTTTACCAGTTATTAATAATTTATTAATCATTAATTAATTACATTAATAAATGAATAATAATTAATGAAAGTATTGCTAGAAAATTACAGAAGGTGAGGTATTAAACACGTAACCACCTTTGCATAAAATACCAATAAAACATTGACTTCCGCCTTTCACGAAGCAGCCCCTACAACGCGGAGAGCAATCGTATAAGAGGTTCGTTCAATGAATAACCACCGGGTTAAACGCTTCGACCGTGCCCCACACTACTCCTTGCTCGCGTGGAAACGCGGTCGAACAGAATGGAGGCTCCCAGTCGGTGTTACGCCTCGAAATTCATCCAGCGAGGTAGAGAAACAGCGAGCGAAACCGAGCGAAAGAGGGAGACGGAGAGGAGAAAAGAGAGGGAGAGAGATAAACCGGTCAACCAAACCGGGCAATACGTGCCCCACGAGCAGAAATTGTATTTACTCTCGTACAGTTCGGCCGACGAGCAAAACTGTTATAAATCCAGGGACAAGAAACCGCGGGAAATCCAATAATGGCTGGGCCTGTTTAAATGTGAAACAAATTATCCCTTCCACGCGGAGTTCCCAGTGCGTAAGTGGCCGGCATAAATCGCGGCGCGTATGATGCACACGCGGTATCCGCTCGCACGCTTGTACTCGTGGTATCGCGGTGCGTGGAAAATTTCGTTTCGCGAGATTAATCATTGCCACGACGGGGCTCGAGCGGTACGGATAGACGCGCGTATAGTGACCACTGGTGAAATTTTCGCGGGTATAATTAAAAACGGTACAGTACACCAGTGGAACGAACCATGCGAGTATAATTAATGAACGAGACGGAGAAAGAAAGAAAAAGAACGTCGAGATCGTCACGGTGATTTTCAGCTAAGTGAACCGAAATTATGAATTAGCGCTTTATTGCTCGGCGATGGTTTATGAGGAATTTTGATTGATCAATGATTAAACCAACCCCATTCGCGACGATACTAAATTACGCTTAATTTCTGTATGAAGAAAGATACAAACAGTTAAACGTGAACTGGTATAGGAAAAACGTTTTCCTCTCTTTCTATCTTTGTACGACGAGAGAAATTGAAATTGTACTCGCGTGGGTTAGGTCTGAACGATGTCCATCGTAATTGAGTCATCTTCCGAGAAGGTCAATTCCGTGGTATAAAAAGGTACGGTATGGTGGATGGGTGAGTGTTCCATTTACGTTCATTGTGGTCTTCAGTTATGTTCCATTAGCGATTCAAGTTCATTCGTCCTCCTATTCATGCCGTGCACAATTGCCGGTATTAACTTTATAGTATTCGTATCAAGCCTGGTATTAATGTCTCGAATTATTTAAATTCACGTTGCACATTGAATTTATACAATTTTCTACTTAATCTATAGAAAAAGAAAGGAAATATATGTATATGATACCGTTTAAGGTACGTTCGAATGATTTTATTTTAGAGGAGGAAGGATTCATTGATACGATTCGTTCTACAATGGCGAACGGCAAATTGCTTTCTGCCTAAACCGCCCATCTTTCACTCTCACACGCGGCACAGTAGAGATTCCATTTTCTTTTGTTTCCCACCTCGGTTCGAAATCGGGACGCCGATTTTCACACGAGAAAGTCCCCACTAAATTCGTGGAAATACGTTATTAGCGACTGTGTACGGAATCGCGAGACCGTTCTCTTCTCACACTTTATGGCCGCGCGAGCTCCGAATATTTTCATTCCTCGTTCTCCGTTACCAGTTTTATCTCTTCATGCCGATCAAATTGGAGGGACACGAATTCTCGTACTCGAGCACGAAATTTCTCCCGATAGTAATCGCACGCGTTTACGCACGCGACTCGATTTCAAACCATTTCTCGAAGAAAAATCGCGGTACCATCGAGGAAAAGAAAGAAAATCTATGGTATTACCCTCAGAAATATTTTTTTTTTGTAATAAATGGAAAATAGACGACAACGTTGATCGTCACGTCACTCAAAATCTGTGTGACTGTTATGTTTCCTTAGAGAAACACTCAAAAAAGAAGTGACGCTTTTCTTCATCCGATTAGGCAGGATTTTACAGAGAATTTGTAACAGATTGTTTGTATATTTTTAATAAATATATATATTTTCTTTTTTATAAAGGTGTACGAGAACACTTTAAGAGTGTCATTGTTGTACAAAGTAAAAATCGTGTATCCATCGTGCATAAATGTTTAATATTTTTATTGCACGTCGATCCTTTGAGATCAACGGGAAACACTTTAAATATTCAACCAGGAATTGTATTCCTGTTTCCATGTATAGCTGGTTGCTGTGTGAGAAAGGTCGAATGATATTCTTCGTGAAATTCTGGCTCTTCGTTTTGCGAGAAACTTTTTCTCGCTGTCGGTGGCGGCAACTGGCATTTTATTCTTCGAGACGTTCCGTGGCTCCCGAGACCATCGACTTCGCTACCGTAATTCCGCGTGAGTGCCACGACGAAATTGGAGAACGATATCCCCGTTTGTATAGGCGTACGCATGAATTATAAAAACAACGACCGACTTTTCGCGGTCCGCGTCGTATTGGAGTTGAAGTCGAATGGAATTCTCCCGTGAAATTACCTCTCGACGTTGATTGCCGTGTCGATTGAAAAAATTGCACGCAGGCGCGAGAACTAATTTTCTTGCGTGTTGTTCAACAATATTTTTCTGTTTCGAATAAAACGTAACCTTACCTATGATACGGTTACAATCGTCAGTTTTCGTTCGAAAATATTTTGTGTGTACTTCCAACCCAATCCTTTCCAACGTTGCAACGCTTAGGAAAATGTTTTTTTCCCCAGGAAACTTCTTCGTCAATAGAAATTATTTTTACAGGTTTATTAGAGAATGTATTTAAGTGTACTGCAATCTTTTGTTTTACTTGAAAAGGAGCAATAACAGTGTAGAAACAAGGAAGCGTGCATAATTCGATGTTCTCGTTTAGTCTCTCAAATTCTTGCTCAGATTCTGCAATAATATTTCCATTTTAGTTATTTATTTGATCATTTTCTGAATATTATCGTGAACATTTTCCGTATGGTGAATTTGCGTTAGAAAAGTGAAGAGTTTCATAAAATCGTATAATTTTCTAAAATACTCGAAACCAATGAGTATCATAGAGCTTATTTTACTGCTCCGTATACTTAACGTTGGGAAGAAACAGGTTAAATATCATCATTTTGCAACAAGATTAACCTAAAGTTACTTTCTACAACGATTCCCTGTCCTTTATTTTAGATGTGGATTTAAAAAAAAAAAAAGATTATACTATTTTACTATAAATAGAATACGATAGACTTTTCCAGATTTTCCCCCCAAAAATAAGGAAGACACTATTTCAACTGCAATCTTGAAAACTTGTATAAAATAAAAAACACCTCTAATCTTATTAAAATACACTTTAATCGCAAGAGCTACCTGTACTTCCCCTCAAACAGAAAAGATCCATTTTCATCAATCGTTAGAGGCCACGAAATTATTAGCTAGAATCAAGAGCCATTTGGGGTCGCGTTACAAACTAAGGTCGGCCTCGTTCGTGCGTTACTTCATCTAACCATAACTCGGAGGCATAAATCATCGGGAAGGTCAGGAGAAAAATAACAGACAGAAGGCTTGCCGCGAAATTTGCTTGAAACGAAGCAGAGCAATCGATACCGTTCGCCCTTCGAGACAAGAAAGGAGGAATTAATCGAAGGGTGGTGGGTGTTATAGTGGGTGTGTTAGGGGTTAGAAAAGTCGAGCGGAAAAACGCGGTCGGATAAAAGTAAACAGGTTCGTATTAGTCAGTTCGTATGGACTACGAAAGCAGCACTCTTTTGGAGC
Source organism: Anthophora plumipes (assembly GCA_951804975.1). Lineage (NCBI taxonomy): Eukaryota > Metazoa > Arthropoda > Insecta > Hymenoptera > Apidae > Anthophora > Anthophora plumipes. The sequence continues at coordinate 22,432,465 of OX638112.1, read as the reverse complement.
TAGCTCTGACTTCTTGACATTGATGAATGAAGCAGGAAAAGGTATCCCTGTCACCCTTTGTAACCCTCTCTCACTTTCTTTCTAAATTCTTTTCCTCTCTCTCTATCCCTCTCTTTCTCTGTCTTTCTTTTGTACTCCCTTACACTTTCTACTGGTCGCCACCGCAAAATTAACTACGTCCGTGGCGACGGCGCCAGCTAATATTTATTGACTTTTACGCTCGAAAGGAGGCCGTATTTTTCGCGTGGCCCTATCATCGCGCTCGATTTATACATCGCGAGGATATGTAACCCGAAGAAATCGCAACCAGCTTATATCATAAATCAATCCGGGAGCCGCTCTTTCCCGTTGGCAACGCCGGGGGTTAATTAACCCACGGTGAATTGAAATATCGAAAATGTCCATGGAACGAGAACGTTTGAAATAGACGCGATAGGTTAGGCTTCGCGAATGTGTCATAGTGGAAACTTCTACGTTGGACTTGTTCCTACTAATTACTTTTTCTTATCTAATACGAGGCTATAAATCACTACTTCGTGACACTGGGTTAAAATAGCCCAATTAAAAGTTATATGAAACTTTTATTTTACTCGAGTCTTCACATAAGGAAATCCTCGGAAGGCTGTGAAGGGTTTGACAGAGTTTTCATGATCGAAATTGGGCAGATGTAACTTAGAATAAAATGTCTTTAATACGAAAGCAAAATTAATTCCCTCTTCCACCATTGTCTTTACCAAAGATAGTTATTTTTACAAAACAAGTATAACATAATTTTTCAAAGTGGTTATAGCGAAAACAGCAATTTGAGGGAGATAAGGAGCTTCAAGACTCATTCAGAACTGTTCAATATCAGTTGAGACCTGGTTTTTCTAATGCAGCATGTTTAAAAAACTCATTATACTCTCTATACTTCTCCCTTTAACAAAAACATCGATTTGTCATCCGAAAAGCTTTGTTTCTCTATCCCAGTAGTCGCAAAAAGTGCGGCAGCAAATCGCTAGCGTTGTGCCGTTACAATTTTCATTCACGCTACATTTGCAGAAACAGAAGTCTAGGGTGGGTTAGGTAAGGGGAGGAAAAATAAAGAGAGGCAAATTAGTGAGCTCGATTAAACTGGTAAGGCGGCGGCCCGGGTAGGGACGGGCTAGATAGGTCGTGACATTGACGAATGAAGCAGAGAAAGGTATCCCTTACCCCCTTTTCTCGACGTTGAACCTGGCCACTCCTCTCTCTATCTCTGTTTCCCGTTGGTTCTTTCGCTAGAGACCTGGAATGCATCGTTCTCGCTCCCGCCATTATGCTACATAATTTACTGGTGGCGCGATGGTGGTGGTTACGGCAGCGTCGGCAGCGGCAGACCACCACCACCCTTCTCCCCTTCGAGTTAACCACCCAGCCTGGCGGTTGTTGGGGGAATGAGGGTGCTGAAGGACCCTTTGATCCTGAAATCCCCACGAACTCACGGTGCCGCTTGTGTTTGTATTGCCGTAAAAAGTGGGCCACCGGAAAAAGGCCCCTCTCCTTCGTACCCACGAACACCCCAATCCTCAGTTGAACGCTTCTAATCGCCACGAACGAACCCCGACACCACATTTCTGCTCGACTTCTCTTCGATAGTTTCCCCTCCCCTTACGATGTGGTCTGTCGCGGTGGTTGATTTAAAGTAATGGCGAACGATGACTACTTTGCTTCATGCAAGTGGCGAAATTTAAAGAAATGAAATTTTCTTTTATTCTTCTCTTTATTTCTCTTCTTTTATTTTCTTTTTGAAGAATAGGAGTTTCGAGAGAGGACGAGAAAGTGTGGAAAGAGATAGTAGCGAGAGCTTATTATAATAGTTGAAACGATATAGCTATGTGCAAACACCAATAAAACAATGTTTTAATTTTAGCTCTTTGCACAACTAATCACTGCATAGGCGAGAAATTTCATGTACCATTTTGCCAAATCGAATGATTCATTTTGTGAAAATTAATAATTTACAATTTAAAAAATTGTTGATCCCTTTTTCGCATTTCGTAGATCACAGTCATAGCCAAACACCTATACCAATAACGAAAACATACGTTCATTTTTACATACACCCTTATACCAATAAGAAAATAGCACAAATAAATGAAACACAATTTTTCCAGCGATGCGAGAAGGTACACCACAGTTTGTAAAAAATATACACAATACATTCTCCTACATGTAATATTGTAACAGTAATTATTTCTATTAATCTGTTTCAATATTCTTTTCGTACATTAGTTCTCAAAATACTTGTGCACTAACCAAGTTCTCTATCCCGAGTAAATTGCTTAAGTGGTTTGACTCAAAAAGGAGTCAGCCATATCGCAATTCGCAGCGAAGAAGTGAAATTCAGAGGAATCATGGAGAATGTAAGTACAATTTCGTCGAAAGAAATCGTATTAAGACTGTAAGGATGCCTTCGAGTAGACGTCACGCTGTAACTTCTCCAACTTTTTCCCCTCTTTCCCTGTAAGCGGCAAAGAAGGCAGAAAAATCTTGAAACTTCTATAAAATACATTTGCAAAGTTTCAAGTTCTTCCGTCTCGTTCTTACAAAGGGAGAATTAATTATAAGTTCTCCGAGGTAGAAATTTATTATCCCAATAGTTGCAAGGTGGGAACAACATTCATTTCTCGAAGCCATACCAACGGAGTATTTAGATCTTTCGTGCATAGTTCCGTTTCAACGATAAGATTCGTCGTTCGAACCACCATATGGGCTTTGTATCATAGAAATTGGTATTTTTACATTATTGCCATCGTGTTACACTTGAATAGAAATTCAGCGACGTTTATCGCGTCACGTAACAGAGTTTCTTCCTGGATCCTTCAGAGCAGCGAGATATCTGCGCGTGGATCGACTCGTACGTAAACAGAATTACACACTATTCCCACGAAATTGGAAGAATCTACTTGGTTATTTGCAAAAGTCGTGGCTTACTCGGAACTTTACAGTTCGTATTTCAACGTAGGTATCAAAAACAACGGTAACGAGGAAAATAATTATGTTCGTTTACTTCATCTGACAGTTTACGAGCAGTCTTATCGCGGGAACATCGATGTTTGGCGCTTGTAAATGAAAACGAAATGGCTTTCATGCCGATCAAACTCAGTTAGGTCTTGATACACTTTCAATGGGCAAGCTTCTCATTGAATATTAACTTTTTTTTGTTTAAACAAAAATGACGATCTTTCTAATTAATATTAAAATAGCACCTTTTATTTTAATAATGAATTTCCGTCGAATAGATGCTTACTATTGCTAGAAATATTTTGTAGAAAATTTATTCAAACCCTGAATCAATCCCTGTGTACATATCTAACAATATTATAATATAAAATTCTTTACAATACTATATCAAAGTAAAATATCATTCTTTGCAAATAATACAACATAAAATAATAAATGTACTGAATTTGTTGGCAATGTGTTAACATGCTAAAGAAACTTGAATAATTTATTATCTAACAGTCGCATGACCATCGCTAGAATGGTATACATTATATCATACATAAAAGAGTCTTATCTACTAACTCAGGTTCCTGTTTTAAAAATACCAATGGAATATTAAAATCACGAAAAATAGAAGAAAAGAATAAATGAAAAAAAGAATTGATTCCTGTGTCTAAAAAATAAAATGAAAATATATTTATTAAACCAGAATGCGTGAGACAAAAGTATGCTACTCATATGTCATCCGATTCCCCTAATCAAAACTCCATCATCATTAATAACGCGTCAATCCAATAGCAACTCCATAGAGGAAAAATTCATTTAACCACTCCATTTCACCTAACAAATATTCACCCTGTGCGTTTCCTCTCTCTCTCTCTCTTTCCTCCGTCGAACTTCACGTTCGATAGAAATCAGCAACTTTCCATTACACGTAGCTGGAACCGTTTCGTTCGAACTAATCGCGGAAAGTTCAGTCGCGGAACCGACCCTCGACTAAATAGCGCGAAACGGTGCTAGAGATATTCAGAGACACGGAGTAACGATCGATGAAGTTTCCTCGTGGCTCGACGTACAACACTCTGGATATACTTTATCGCGTAACAAATGGTAGTTCGATCGTACGTAAACATTTCAGCCTCCCATTGCCGCAAAATGGATGACGTTATGGACTATCAGAACCACAGCTGTGCTCCTCGGTCCGCGAGATATGGAATTAATAGAGCGGGCGTTTCGCGTGGGGCCGTTCGTTCGGCTTCCTGCGGTTTCCTCGTGAACGTATAAATACAACTAAACGCATTATGAGATACCTCGCAACTAATTATCGTTTACAGTGATGAATCGTGTTAACGGATAGTACTAGCCTCTAGAAACAGGGATTGTCGTTGGCCCAGTGGCGACCGATTATCACGAAACTCTGTTTCCCCGGTTCCCATAACTTTTCGTATCGATAGCCCACTCATGCTGAGGTACAGAGGAGAGATATAACATCGAAACACGCACAAAAGCGAGGAGGACAGTTTCGGATTGGGTAACTAGTTCAAGATTGTAGAGGGAGAAGTGATATGGTTACCGCGAGAACTCTTGGACTTTGCTTCGTGATACGAATTTTGATACCGGCGCTTTGTGAACTCGAGATTATAGTAGAGAGATGAATAAGAGAAAAGAATGATACGTTGACGGTGTAACGAAAGGAAATAGTTGGTATAAATGTAACAACAAATAAATATAGGGTCTTACAATAAGAGCGATAGTACTTTGAATTGAAATAACACGAAAAGTACGGAAGATAATCTAGTATTCATTACTTTATTTTAAAGTACATTCGATGGCATTATATATGCAATGCAATATCATATAAATGAACAGCACAATTGTGTTTGCTGGAGTGAATACGGCGAACCCAATTTTCGATGACTCTGGCACATAAATCAGGTACTATCTCACCGATAACACGAATAATGTTTGCTTTGAGATCATTAACAGTTTGTTTGGCATTTCTTTTATCATTCTGCAGAAATTTTCAATATCAATAAATATAAATCTCAATTTATCCAACGAAGTTACTCATTTATTGTATACTTTTTAAACGTCCCCACAAATAAAAGTCTATTCTGACATCAATAGAACAATCTGCTCTACCGTTCTTACATGTTCAAAGCAGAAAAATCTAACATCTGTAAAGCTAGTAATTAGATTGTGAATATTTGTGCAAATTCATATTATTGAGAACATAGAAATTTCGATAGAAAGAAATTTAGAAATAGAAATTTAAATAAAACATTTCGATAGAAAGTTATTCCTCAACCAGGTATTATAAAAAGCACAATAGTTTGGATATTTTGTATACTTTTCTATATTACGCGTGTTCTATGCAATTTTGCATTTCTGAACTTCCTATAAATCTATAAAAATCCGTAGTCTACTAATAATTTTTAAACCCACGTTTATTCAGATTTCATTGTTTTAAAGTTCGACAGCAACTTTTACAAACACCCATTACAATTATTCAAATCCGTCGAATTATGAAAGAGTTCGTGCTTGATTTTCAAGGAACGTTTAAGCCTGATTCGATCTCCTAACTGTTACAATTAATTTGAATAAAGCGATGTCGCCTATAGGAGCTGTTTAATTTTCATTTCAACTTAGGCTCCGCTTTATGCGATCACGAAATTCGTAACACGAAAGGGAAGCTTGTTATCCCCTCGATAAAAAAAAAAAAGTGCTTATGCTCGAATATTTATACACCGTGTTTAAGAACGTTGACCGTGCCGGCGACCTTTCTTCCCTTCTTTTATTCATATTCTTCAACAGAGGCGGATAATAGAACGGCGGCTGTTACGAGTACGTGCATTTACGCGCAGCCCGATGTGCGTGGAGGCGAGAAACGAGAGGCAACGGCGTACCAGTTTGCTCGATCGAACGTAAATAATGTCTGATCGGCATGGTAACGTCGCTGTTCGTGTCGTGCTATTGCACGTCGTCGTGGTCCTCTCGTCGCATGCAACAGACGCTTCTTTCTCTCTGTTCCGTGTAATTCGCGCGTAAACGTGTCGCGAGAAGGAACACGGCGATCATCGTCATTCACTTAAAATAAAAATGAAAAGAGAAAGGAAAACAAAAAAAAAACAACGTACTATCTAGTTACACGGAGAAATAGAAAAGGAAAACAGAAGAGAGAATAGAAATATTAAAAGAAAATTTCCGAAAGAAAATCAAGTTTTGTTATAAATTTGAAAGGAACTCCTTAAATATTCATTCTCATCGCGATTTATTTTCCGCGCCTCTCCCTTCCGCACGTGTCCCGTCCATTTCAGAGAGTGCAATTACCGTTCGCTGAACGTATTAATTACCAACGTGTATCTCCTAGCAAGAGGGATCGTAATCACGAAAGGAATCGTAAATCTAAGGGAGGATCCTCGACGGCCATTAAACCCGGAGCCTCGTTAGAAATTTGAGCGAACTTTCAAGGGAATCGGGTACGTCTCGTTTAAAACCCTGTTCACCATATTTCCCCTTATTTCCTTCTTTTCCGCCTCGTCGCCTTGCCACTTTTCGTCCTCCCCGTAAAAGCTGCGACCGCTTAGGCTCAAAAACTGCTCGAGAACTATCGGCTTTCGGTATAAAGTATTATGCAAAAGCGACGACGCGACTGCGGTGAGTGCATCAGTCTGCACGTGTATACGTTCCTTGTGCATACAGAAAAGGAGGGGAGGAGAAAGAGGAAAAAGAAAAAAGAAAGGGTTGCTTGGAAAACTCGACCAAGGAGAAAGAGTAGCAAAGGGGTGTGTATAGAGAGAGAGAGAGAGAGAGAGAGAGAGAGAGAGAGAGAGCGAGAGAGAGAGAGAGGGAAGGAGGAAAAGAAAGGGAAAACGATGGACTTTTCACGGCGAGTGGTCCTTAAAAAGTGGCGCACGTCCGTGCCACCGCATGCGATGGCCACTTGCTGCGGATGAAACGTCAGAAGCCGAAACTGCTCGGCGCGTTGGAAAAGAGCGGTAGCTGATGGTGGTTGGCGCGAGCGTACGATGCACTCGTAATCGCAGCGACGATAATGCCACTCCGCGAATGCATCCAAAGGGAACTGACGAAGCGTCAGAATTTCAAAAGCCGCTTCTGGACTGCAAATGCATTGCGGGAAACCGTGTTCCCGTTTCTTTATCCGTCCATTTTTTTTTCTCTCTCTCTCTCCTCTCACCCTCCTCATAACGTTCCTCTTTCCTGCAGAGCGGAGTCCCGCGGTCTAAACCGCGACTTTTCTCTCCTTTCTTCTGTTTCATTCCTCCCATCCCTTCTCCCTACACATATACCCCTTTCGCTTTTCTTTCTTCTTTTTTTTTTGGTCCGTTTGGTCTCTTCTGTTTTTGTCTTTTCTCGTTGCACTCGTCAAAGCTGTAACACGCGTGTGTACATACATTGTTTGATGTGCCCGCATTACCGGGAGCGTTGAAAGGGTACGATGGAAAAGGTTTTTAGGATAATGGATGGAATTGAATAGTATCTGTCTTCTTTTCTTCTTTCCCTTTCTTTTTTTTTTTGTTGGCTTCGTCTTTTCTTTTTTTTTTTCACTTCTAAGAAGTAACGATTGTTAAGACGAAAGTCTGTAGCATTCTCAAGAAACACTTTCTTTTCCTCTCTGTTTCCTCTTTTGCTTTTCTCTTTCTTTTTTTTTTTTTTGTTAACTCGACTCGTTGCCGAGTTGAGTTTATTCGCTTTGGTATGAGCGCACTTCAAACGTCCCTTAGGATCTGATACTTCACGCCCTTTCCCTTGCTTTTCTTTCTCTTCGCTCGGACGAGAAAGGGACGAGCGATGAAGCTCGTAGACGCTTTAAGATCTCCGGTCTGCCACTCGACGTAGATGGTTCCACGAGGGTCACGAAGCTCATGACGAATATAATACGAAGAAGTAGTGTTAACTCTCGTGATTGCTGTTAGAATGAATTGATCAATTGGCTCCTTGAGATGTTGGCTGTCGTTCACAATGGTTTGGTGGGATTGTCCCACACTTGTACATCACGGTAATCTATTAAGTACGATACTCTGATAGAAATGAACGTAAGATACTTATTGTTAGAGAAGATGACGACGATAACTTGTTATTATGAACTCTTATCTCATAATTTTATGTTGCACTTATCGCATAGTTTACCGTTTAACCTTTTGGACTCTATGGAGACATTTGCAACACGAACTATTATTTCATACAAGCCTTGTTTATATTAAAATATAAGCAAATAGACGAAATAAATAGAAATATGTAAATTTGTAAACATGTACGATATTTTCGTTGCAAAACTGTGCCGAAGTCGATGCTCGATCCTATAAAAACAAATGCTCAGAGTGCAAAGGTTTAACTTCGTAACGGAAGAGTTAAAAATAAGGGAAAGTTTGTGTGTATCTGTATTTATTTATGACGGTGTGTGTCTCTACACTCTAGCAGTTTCAGTGTTTAACTTCGACTGTAACTCTATTTTCAACTGTACTTTCATACATATATATTCAACGAATAACTAAAACTATCACGAAACGAGAAATCAGCGATTTAACTAATCAAATCACAATTCAAACATCCCTGCCATTTACATTCCAAACTGTAGTAACATCACGACAAAACCGTTTCCTGGATTCCATTCCACACTTCCAGTTACAATATCCCCTGCCAGTGACACCATAAAATTAATTCCCAGCCGAGGTATATATCTTACGCAAACTACAGAACCACTAGATTCTCGAGGTTCACGATTGTTCAAATCTCGCGCGAATACGCAGTTTCTACGCAGAAGCGAATGCATTTTACCATTTCCGTCGACAGCTCGGATTGAATTCTTGGCTCGATTCTGATCCTGCGACGAGCGTCGTATCGCATCTGAAAATTAGCAACATCGAGCGTCATCAGCCACGGAAGGCTGGAACGATGGTGCACGCTTCATCTGCAGGAGAGAGCTCGGCTATCAAACGTTTCGCTTAAACAACCTCCTCTCCCTCCATCCACCTAACCTCTGCTATGCTTCAATTAATATCGACCCTCCCCAATACCCCCGCCAGTCACCTTAACGGTAATCTTCTTCCTTCTACGGCGTGTTTAGATCCTGTACCCAATCAGCTCGCACACGACGCCGCGTCGTCGCCAATCTTATCGTGATGCAGCGTCTAGTTTGCCAGCCATAATGTTACCGTTAAACGAGCTGACGACAGTCGAATTAAGAGGGCGGATCGTGCGCCGTATTAAATAAAATTAAGGCTCCCTCTCCCCCACCATCTTTCTTCGTACCACCACGGATCTCGATGGAGCCAGATATTGCGATATTGCGGAGATTTTATGGAACTTTCAGCCCCGTTTTACGACACCGCGGGGAACGCTTAGAGGTGAATTTTCCGTGAGAGCGACGCGTGACGCCGAGAGAGATTCCGAAGAGTGTCCGGAAAATGGGTACGTTTGAATGAAAATCGTATTCCAGAAAAGTTTCGTCTAATGAAGATGAAGAAGTGATTGCTTAAGGTGATTCGAAGATTTAACGGTGAAAAGATTTCACGGGAGATACTCGAACTTCTACTACGTTACTATACCATTTCTCTTTCTGCTTTTTCCCCTCGTTTTTTTCGTTCATACTCTTCTATGCATGAATTCAATAACTCGAACTGTTGACTTTCCGTTTCGACTGCAGTATCGAACGGAGGTTTATCGTGTGCAATTTTTATCACGCATCGACACTGTGCGCACAGTGTTTGTTTACCGTTTGCGCGTGTCTGTGTAATCGAACGTTCTGTTTAATGAACATTCGCTATTTTCAATCACTCCGATCGTACGGTACACGGCGTTTAGAATTGTAAGATGTAAACGAATTCCTTCAGGACGTCTCTGAATCGATATCACTCTGTTTCAACGTTCCAGTTGCAATTCGATGAAATAACTTCAGCAACATGTCGAAAAGTCATTGAAAATATCGGTAATCGAATTGATGTCAGCAATCATAGTGCACATTTGAACGATATTCTGTTGCATGTATGATTGCAATGGATCATACTCTCAGCAGAAAGAAAACAACTTGGACAGGTTCCAAATAGTGTTTTATTAATACTAGATTTACGAGACTCGTCAATTTGACGGATTTCCGGTTGTATCGCTCAAAAATACCATCAAAATTGTAGAACAACGTAATAAATCCCTGTGGAAGAGCTAAATTTGAAAGATATTTATGCAAAACCCACAAATGAGTACATGGAGTGTATACTGCTTAACGGAGAATCGTTTCAAATTCTCCGAACTATGTTTCTAATGTGTCCTAAAAATAGAAAAAGAAAAATACGTGAAGAACGTCAGAACTAATCTCGCTCTCCGTTGTCGATCGACTGGAACGTTCCTCCGATCCTTTTCAACAACGTGTTATCGCCGAGCGACTCCACGTGAAAGTTCCACGGGAAACCGAACCGTTTCGTTTTATCTCGCCGCGCGTAGTCGCAAATTCTAAGAATCGAGAGCTTGGAGAACAGTAACTTTTTATGAACAAGGAAATTCCTCGAAAGAGAGCGAAGATACAAACGACTAGGGGACACGTATGAAGAGAGGAGGAAGAATAGGTGGGGGATATGGAACGTTTAAAGAGGCCCAAGGTATAGTGAATAGAAGGAGGAGGATAAGGTGGGAGGTGGACCGAAGGGTGGTGCAACAATGGCGAGAAAATGTGCCAAGCATATTTCTCATATCTTATCGCAATGGCCGTTCCCTACCATAGGAAAATTCTCCCCCTTTTCGAGATGACGCGAACGCGTTCCTTGAACTACTTGTCTGAATAGTAACTTATGCATACTACTTCGGCCGGGAGAACGATAATGACACCGTGGCTACGTCGATACGGTGGCGTTCCAACGTTTCTGAAAAACGTCCCAACTTGCTCGAACAAATTGAATCTCGTTCCCTATTCAACGAACAGAGAATTCGAACGAGTCGAGTCCGTGGATCAGAGACCGCGTGGCAATGTCGAACTCTCTCGGAAAATTAAAGTCCCCGCTGGTGTATAAGATTTAAGAAATTCTTCCGGAGGTATTCGATTACCGAAAAACCATTAGTTATGCTGAATACTTTCAACTTTTTATCTTCTTCTACCGCTGATTTTAGTTTCTTTTTTCTTCTCTCTCTCGTTTATAGCCGCTCTCATTAACTGGCTAAACTTCGACTCTTCTTTCTGTTGCTTCATTATGATTGCTGTGATTAATTAAACGTAGATTGCTGGGAGTTTTAACGAGGTTAATCCTCGATCGTGGTTGTAAAAATATTAGCGAGGGTTTGGCGATGCTCTGATATACAACAAATTACAACGATGTAAAAGTGTAATCCTCGCGCTTTATCCTCTTCTCGAAATAGGCTTCTTAGAAAAGATTGTGGCAACTTGAAATGAAAAAATAGTAGTTTCCAAGATTTATCTAACATCTACATAATATAAAAAAAAATTAATTTTGCGAATAAATACCTGGAACATTGAAAAAGTACACTGAAATCGAATTTCCTTTGAAAACCATCTATTCAACTGCAGTGATCGAGATCAACGATACAAATCAACTTCACCTGTATACTCACCTGTAATCAACATTACAATTCCAACTCCTTCGTTATGTAATCTATCCAACCTAACCACTACTCTCTATGCACATACTTTTTTATTCCTATCGTTCGAGTATCGAAGCTAACCCTTTTACAAGGCTTCTGTAATTCCTATGCACATTTTGTAACCCGCAATAAAGTTCGTATCATTATCATCATTATAACTATATACATACTATGGTATCGAGTTAAAGAATATCATTGCCGGCTCGATGAAAAGTTTCATCCCCGTGCCCCTCTTACGATATGTATCGCAAGTTGCAAACGAGCGACGCGGCGCGATGTTAATAGAATTCACCGTTGTTGTTGTATCGCGGCGGAACGTCCGTTTGGCTGCACGCACGATAGAATTTCCACGATAGAACTGTGTGCGGTAGATAGGGAAATAATAAATCGGCGATAAAAGTATTCATCGGTCATTACCAGAGGCACGGTATCAGGGTACGTACATCTTGAACGCGGACACGGCATTAATGATTAAATGTAATTCCAGTAAATTACACGTCGCTTCCGGCAAGAGGGGAAGCGAGGGTTGGTCTCTAACAGCGGAGCGACACGAAAAGCACACGCACACATAAAAGGGAAACTCTATGTAGCGTTAAACACGCCCTGGAAAAATCCTATGTCAACCCTTCGTGAAATAGTATCTGCGTCTGATTATCGCTCTGAAAACTGTAACGTGGAAAATGTGACAGAAAGATAGAGAGACAAGATTCGACTTCTAATTATCGATAATTACCCGCCACGATGCACGCTGATTATATCGTGCGTCAATGGATGAATGGGAGATGCGTTCCGTTTGAAATTATCATTATTTTCGACTAGCATTGTGATATGGAAAATTAAAGAGGATTTAAGGGGATTACGGGACGCTAAATATTGCTCGATTGATCATCAGTCGTGACCACTGTACTAGCTATTATTTCACCGATATGCGTGCTTGTAAGTACTCCAAAGTTGTTGCTAAATATTTACAGTATAGGACGGTAAGATTAATCCTTTTAATATCGATTATATATCCTAACTGTTATTAGAAGATTAATCTTCGTGGGGCTAATGGTTATTGTTCAAATACAGGTGAAATTATGATCAATTTTCTAAATCCATAAGTATCTCTACAATTGTACTTAAACGTGAATGAAAACGTATAATAGGATTAAGCTTTGTGCACTGTAGTTGAACATACCCCGGTGGGCGCTAAATATTCACAACACACAAATTTATTTAATAGATATAATGAACACTCTCTAACGAAGTTACACATCTATTTATCTCATTCTATTTGCTTCTATGTAATTCTTTGTAATAATTATCAATTGCCTTCTCGCCACTTTTTTTCTCGTCAAGAAAGAAAAATTAAGTTACTAAATTAATACACTGTGTGTTAGATTATTATATAGATTAATAGTTACAGTGAAACACTATAACACATACACAATAATACACTCAAACGCTATAAAATCAAATATCAATGAATCAACGACCAATTCCTGAAATTTCGATGAAAAATCGAATACACTGCATCGCCGGCGAACCTTAAATCACACACCACTATAAATATACTTCACTCCCGTCCCACGCTCATGCTGTCGTGCATACGCCACATATCCACCAACAAAAAGAAGAAAATAGAAGAGAAGAAGAAAAAGTGAAAAAAGAAAATCAAGATCGACAGAATTTACGAGAGAAATTTACAGACAGTGTCCATTAACGATCGAGCGTGAACGCGGCGTCGGCGTCGAGGTCAGCGTCGCCCGGCGCACGGTCGTCGGTCGGTTACGATAAAACACACTGGCTGACGCCGTGGGCAAAGGTGAACAAAACGCGACGGTGAAACATGTCGCACGCGTTTCTCACGCGTTATCATAACTCCAGATCTGAGGGTTGTGTTCGAGGCGTCGCGACGCATGGACGAACGGTAACATATGCACAACCGCTTCCGACTATCGTGGCGTTCGCTTGGAATACGAAATAACGAAGAACGAACGCGACGCTATAGCGATAAGAGAGCGTTCAGCGAAACGGTTCGTCGAACAGTGGTGATCGCGGACCGGATTTCTTCGTTGTTGCACCGTGAGCATGGCCAGTGTCATTGAAATGGAAACGCCATGATAAAATCGACGACTTTACGAGGGAACCGTTTCCGTTTATCCGGCGTCGCTTTTTCGTTCAAACTAATAACTGAAAAATGTTTTCTTCTTTCTTTTATTATAAGGTCAAGGGTGTTACAATCAATTTTCAAGGAGAATTTTCAGTGATTATAGTGGCGCAAGGTTATGGCATAAGATGTTTTCAAAATTAAAATGCGTTTAGTTTAAAGTGTGAGGTATTTGTGTTATTTAAATCTATTGAGATCTTTCTAGTTTATGAGCGATCAGAGCTCTCCATTCAGACGATTACTGAAATTCCTAATTCCTTCTTCGATTGTTGGTCCTTTCAAATCTGAAATTATTTCATCTATAATAGTACATATCAGGAAGCATCACATATGAGCTTTAATGCTCTAGATTGATAATTTTATAGGATTTTTTTTTATTATTTATAACAATAAAATCTTTTTTATTTAAGATAAAAATATATAAATAATAAAAATCCTTATTATTTATAATAACCCCATAACTGTATTCAACAAGTATGCCTAGAAAATGAAATCCTAAAAGGTTTCGTCAATTTTAATGGAGCAACTGAGCCTGCTAATGAATTTTGAATTGCTTAGGGTGCTTTTTTTTCCTTTCAACGCGTTCTGTACCATGTCAGATTTTGGAAATGGAAATTTTATTAAACGAAAGAAAATTATTTTTTGATTCGTGATAGTTAGGGAAAATGTGTAGAAAAGAAAATTAAACTGTAAAGAATTCAGCTCATATATATGTATATACAATATGACTTTTTAACTTTGTTTCAACGTTGTAGTAAAAGTTGTAAGTCTCCTGTGACACGAAAGGTGTTAACTCTAGAATAACTGAAGTTGAATGTAATATACCTTTCCCTCTGGTATATTTAGGTGTAGAATACAGAGAACTGTGAAAATTAAAGTGAAAATGACGGTATATAATTCTCTTCTCATCTCAACAAAAATTTCCTATGCACTTAAATAAAAATATCTTAATCATTTTTATAATTTAAAACATTTGAAATCTTGCATAGCGATGGTTTTGCAATCGAGGGGCAATTATCAATTGCTACGTAAACTATATATTGCAATATGTTTTCTTTTTCTTTTTTCACGAGTATTTCCTCGATTTATGAAAGTCAAGACCCCGCGACGTGAATTTTACGACAAATAAAAATAGCGAATGTAAGCATTTCCAATGTAGTAGGTTTAGTAGTTATTGAACAAAGCCTTCAATGAAAATTGAAGCATTAATGGACACTGCTATAGTACTATTCCACGTGCTTCTAATCGGCTCCAAAGCACTTCCGCGACACTCCGTCGCTTTCCGGCTTGTTAGAGTGGCTTATTGAGTTGGAACGAGCGGGCAAATGACGAATAAAATCCTATAATCTCGAATAGAAACAAAGGTCAACAACCCCCATTGCCAATTTGCACACGGTGGAAGCACGAGAAGTGCAAAGTCTAGCCGACTACCAGGCGTGAACTGAATCCGTAAAACATTAACTACGAGCGATCTAGAAGCGTTCGACTAACACTTAAAAACATCCATCTTACCATTAAAGAAAAGAAAGAAAGGAAAACTGTCGATGAATCTTCGAAATCTTATTAACTGGTCTCACGCATCCGACCGGTTAGTAAAACCACAAAAATCGATAGAAAATGCTTCTTTCTAACCTTAATTATAAAGCCCCTAACAAACTTTCTTCGAACATTAATTTCAAGGGCTGAACAAATTGCTCCCCTGCCATAAACACAATTCAAGACGCATTATTTTTACTACCCTTCTTCCACTTTTCCAGTTCTTCCCACATTCCTCCAGTTCAGAAACCAGCCTCCACCCTTATTTCTCCTTTCACGCATTTCTCGAGTTCCTCGTCTCTACCTCCCTCCAACTAATCACTGTATACACCGACATTATATATTACAAAAGGAGACACTTCGATAATCGTGACGCAAAAAGCACTATACGAAACAACTCGAAGCTCTGTAAGAATCAAGCATCTTATAATTATAAAACATTTTACAGAGTAGCTCAGCACTCGGTTAATATCGCCTTTGCGGCATTAGTTTATTACAAACGCAGGAGTACTCTTCAAAGTGTATTTCAATCGTGTCACAAGTCGAGTAGCCGTACAAACGTATTAAAAAGTAGAAATAAAACAGATAATTTCATAGCAATTTACCCACGATGACCAAACGCTTCAAGCAATTACAACTTCCATGAAAGACGTTTTCCGTGTCTAACGAGGGGCTCTTGTCTCCAGGTGGAAATTTATTAGATATCTTCCGGCCGGAAGAATTTGCTGACGGAGGCGAGAAAACAGGGTTTCGCGGCGCGAGAAACGCCGACCTGCTTTGTGGATCATAAAGGAGGTCGCGTATATCCGCCAGCGAGAAGAACAACGACCAGAGACGCACAGAAACCCGTTACACGCTCTTATCGCGATGATATAGTTCATGGTATAGAGAAGGTGGATAGTCTGTAGGTAGAGGAGGAGGAGGTCGTGGTGGAGGAAAATTGTACACGTACACGCAAAACGGCGCCAGGTTAACCGAACAATGTAACGAGTCTCTGTTTCTATTCCCCTGTACGTCGTCGACAATGCCGACAGCGTGAAACGCGCGCGTGCTAGCTGCCGGGGACTTCATTAGCCGCGTTCACCGCCGCGACGCTGTGTATCGCGTGCCAACCGCGCGTTCAACGCTTAACGAGCATGAACCGACGCATTGTGCAACAGAGAACGGCAGGATCTTTAATTCGGCGACTGGCGAGGAACCGCTGAGGACCAGTTACGAAAGGATTCTGGCTAGTTTATTGATTATAGAAAAGGTTAAATGAATTTAAATCTTAGTTGAAAGATTGAGAACATTTTTGGAGCAGAAAGTGCACAATTTTCATGATTCTATGGGAATGCAAAGCGTAGAGTAAGCATAGACTGTAACGTTATTGTTAAGATGTAGGTGTAAGCTACTTATGACAGAGCCACTTGAGATATGGATGTTCGACAAGCGAACCGACCTGCAGAATTGTGTTCCATATTTTCCAGACTTTAAGTTTATTGTTAGGTTTAAGGATGTGAATGAGAAAAGAGGAAAGTGGTGTTCAGTATGATTAATGAAGGAAAAGCTAGCAGTGTGGATTTGAGAGTCGAAGAGAGTAGGACAAAACTAAACAAAGTGGAATTGCGTGGATTAATATAGCGTAGAATAGAGTAGAACCGATTAGAATACATAGTTTGGTTTAGCTTAACTTTATTTTATTTTAATTGAATATATTTTACTATATACCTATACGTGACTCTGATCTCGCAAACCTTCTAATCCCATAATTCTTTAAAGACGGACACTATCGTTTGTAAGTATTCGAATACTCACTATGCTCAAGCAACAAATATTATCTGATTTTAACCGTATCTTCTTGCTAAAGTTGCTGCCATATATTAGTAAAAATATATATATATGCACTTACACTTTGAAATTCTAGAATAGATAATTACTTTTTCTTTTTTAATAATTTTAGATTAATTTTAAGCTCATTTTAGAATCATTCTTTTTTAGAACAATTTTGTAATGCCTTTTGTGCGTCAGATAATATTAAACGATAATAAAGTTTGCTTCATATTTAACGAGTAGATTTTAGTAAATTTCAGTGCACGTCTGTAAAATTCAGAAGATTTTAGTAAAATCTATCAAATTTATCAAACGGTTTCAAAGTATTTCAATAGATTTTAATAGAATACGATAGATTCAATTGGAATTCGGGAGATCTTGGTAAATTTTGGTAGATTTCAGCAAAGTTTAATCGATTTTAATCGATACCAATAGAATTCTTTAAATTTCAGTAGATTTCGGTATGCTTCGCATTCGTGTGTCCTAATACTTACGAACGGAAGTGTATATATTTTTTTACATATTATATATTGTACATAAATAGTTTAAGAACAATTTTCCGTACGCCTATTTGGAAGCTTTAGTTTTGGAAACTTTTGTTACCAAAATATTAGCTGTCCATGTGATAATAATATCGAAAACTTTATAATATTATAATTCAACCGATTCGAATACTTATATAACGTTCACGTTATCAATCACTAATGATCCCCCTAAGACATTATTGACAAGTCGAAGGCTGCTGGCCGTGTTAAGCCCCGAAGGATTTAGGACAGTGCTGTCTAAGCTGAACTTTGAAGTTTAGAGAGCCTCTTCTACCCTTCCTTTGTCTGTACATCATCCTCTGTTTTCAGAGTTAAATACATAGAAAAAAGAAGGTAATCATATCAGATCCGCTGATCCCTTTCCAAATTCTCTTTGTGTCACATAGAAACAATCGATGTTGAAGTCTCGTTGAGAAAACTTCGACTCGTGAACGCTGCTAAAATCAAACTGATTAGAAAGTTTCAAAAAATTCTATGTTTCATTTATTTACATATCGAAATAATGTCAAAATGACACTAATAAACTTTCGGAAACATTCGAAAATCTGAAACAAACTGATAGATCGAATCGTTCATCGTCATCTTATCAGGACAATGACTGACGCAAACGGAACTCTCCTATAGTCGCATGTGACAGATAGCTGACTAAACGTTCACCTATGCACGCTACGATTCTCGCGAATGACGGAACGGAAACGTCGTGACGCATTTAGGCTACCGTTTCACAAAGCCACTATGTTCCTTCCGCTCTTATATTCGCCCGTCAATAGTTTCGAAATACTACAGGCTAGCACACGTGCCTCGCAAACATGCATAAAACATTCATCGACATTTATGAGAGAAAATAAAATTTTAGGGGAAACTTGACCTCGCGGAAGGAAACGATGTTCTTTACACCGCGAAAACACGTATGCACCGTTGTTACGGGCAATCGATGAGAAACGCGAACGTGTAGTTTCCTATTGTGTGCATTAAAACGCCGCTGTTATAAAAACAATCGACGAGCTGCTGTATTATTTCGCGTGATAAAAAAAATCGTGCAATAAAACGCTTGGTTACAGCTAACGAACAGGTGAACCGTCTTTTACAAGCCGGAGAGAGATAAAAGACATCGGAAACGCTAGCAACGTGTACCATCGAAATACAAAAATGTCGACAACGATTGATAAATTGTACACAAGATACTTTTACTCGCGGATATGAATGCACATGTTGTTTTTACTTCTTCTTCTTCTTCGTTTGCTTTTTATGTTCCTGCCAGAAAGAAAAAGTCGATCGTTTAGATGCATCTCCAGCTAGAATAATACAACGCGCCTGTGTCGTTTCATAGACGTAGCCGAAGCTTATCGAGAATATCGCTTATCAATATTATGGTGTAATATTGTATGTCGCGTTGTTTCATGGCACGTTTGCCACGTTGAATCTCAATCTTCTTAATACACCACTCGATTAACCAGTTAACTGCGGGATTTTATTTGAAAAATCCCTCACTGGATGCGTAATTAATATCGAGCAACGACGAGTGTACACGTCAAACATAAGGCAAATGTTCCTATTATAAATTTTACGTAAAAAGTAAAGCAACACGAGGAAGGATTACATTTTTATTCAATAAAAAATTAACAATTCATTGTTTAAAAGGTTATTGTTATTAAAAACTTGAAAATTGTCGAAAAATAATAAAATTCATAAACAAAGAAAATTAAAGAAAGGAAAGTAATTTTAAGCAATTCAGTTGATTTCAGTGCAGTATTTTTCAAAACATGGTACCACACAAAGTGGCACTTTGCTTTGAGGAAAATAATCAACTTAGTTTGTAAAAATACTAGTCCGGAGTTCGTAGATTTCATTATTCCCGCTTGATCCCTCAAATTTTTCTTGATCCTTCACAATTTGGTTGTATCAACATATAAAACACGTTTGCTCTGATTTCTGATGATTTTATCTCCCAATACTTCGACCTAAACATTTTTGTTCAAATTTTTCAGTAAGCAGTCGTCATTCCCAATAAAATTTTTACTTAGAGACTCATTCTTGTATAACATTCATAGCTATAGAATTATGCAATTATTATCTAGGGTATACATATGTATACGTATAAGTACACATTGCCGAAGATAAACAGGGGAGCATTCACTCAGCAAACCGTGTTTTCTCCCGCGTTCTCGCGTCGTTGCAACGACACAAACGAATAAACAATACAACAGGGAAGGAATAACAAAAGGAGCGATGGGGAGAAAAAAAAGTTTGTGCACGAAATGTTTCGCGTATCCCAATGTTGCGTTCGGCTTTGTCCCGTTGGAACCGTATACAGCTGACGTTCGTGTAGAAACACACAAGCAACGGAACCGGTGGCTGTCGCCTATCGGAGATATCGTTTAACGATAGCGTAGCGATACGATCGCGAATCAATAGAGGACGAGCATCAAGCTTCGTTGCTGACGAGGAAACACAGGCGCACGTCCACGGACGGCTATGCAAATCTTCAAAAGCGCGCCTGGGGAATTACAGAAATGACAGATCTGTAAACCACTGGTTGAAAAATACACACGGAGAAAGAGGCAACAGTGTAAAAAAGCAACGTGGTAGCAACAGTGTGTGGACGCGTTGACAGGGAGGAGGTGGAAAGAGAGAGAATGAAAAAAAAAGGGAAACGTGACGCGAAACGATGAGAAATATGGATAACATGGAAGTTAGCCGCGCGAGTACGCTGCCCGTCCTATTAATCTCGCGAAACGAAACGCGAGGTGCAAAGAGCGCGCTAATTTTTGAGATTACCACCGCGCATACAACAGGTTGGCCTTAAAGCGGCGCGAACGGGGCTTGATTATTACTATTGCAGAACGACAAGTAGATTTCTCTCTAACCTACTCTTCGTGCATAGTAGTGAGCGCAAGAGGCACGTGAATATTTTATATGTTAACTGCGTGGTTAAATTAATTAAAGTGGAGTCAGTGTAAGTATGCGTTACTTGCCACACAACATAATGAAATTCTTTGACGATTTATTACGGAGAATGTTGCATGAATATTTTATGCCGCGGTATTATTTGTACTACATGTATGTTTCGTATCTATAGGATCTTCCAATAAGAGCGATAGAACTTTAAATTAAAATAAACCAAAAAGTACGAAAGCTAAGCTAATACTCGCCATTTTATTTTAAAGTAAATTTGATGGCATTATATATGAAATACATCATATAAATTACCATTACAATTGCGTTTCAATTTTTTTTTAATTATTCTGTTTTAAATATTGTCCGAATATTAACGAGAGTACCTTTTTAATTGAGATTAGCTTTAACGTGTAATAATATAAAAAAATAAAATAACTATTATCAAGTTGTGCTTCACACAATCCTGCTAACCCTAACTCTCACAACAAAACTTTAACCTATCGTAAACACAAATTCTGAGTTAACAAAAACCGCACAATTCATCCTGCGTTTCCTTATCTATTACTCGATCCTCTCTACACATTCACACGATTAGAAAGCAGGCAGGGTGTTCAGTTGAAAGACGGAAAAAAGTAGCATTTTGCAAGAATGTTCACAGATATGTTCAAGGGAAGGCGTAAGTGCCAAACCCCTTCTACAAACACGCTAGCGTTATCTCAACGGAAGCTGTAGACTCGAGAAGGCCGCGGGACATGGCGGAGATTCCATGAGGGTTCCTGGCGGATCCACGTTAAAACGAAAGTTCTCCAGGCACTCTTATGCCATCGCGATAGCTTAAAACCGCAGGGTACGCGATAATAGGCAACGATAGGTCCACCGGGATGTAGGCGGTGTGTTCTGCCAGCTATTCAGGACGAAAACTCCTTTGGGAGCATGTCTTATACGTCGGACAAACGTAACCAAGACACAGCGTGTGGTGGTAATACACAGATACTAAACGATTTCGATTTCTCAATCGTCGAGAACAATATTGCTTCGTGGAATATATACATATATATATTAGCCGTGGTCGCCTTTTGGGTAATTTGCTCGAGGTGTTTCCATCTTGGAAAGTACTGTGATTTAACTGTTCAGAGACGGGAAAACCACTTCGAGGGAAAGATAGTGTCCGATAAGAGGGATATTTATCGTTACGTGTGCGTAATATTTGCCCGGGCTCCTAAGAATTTCCCCGTGAGTTTCTCCTAATGGTTCCAAAGGTAGAATCGCTAGGATACACCTTCGCGTCTTTACTTTATCGCTTACGTTTAAGGCATTTTAGGTGAGCTGATAGTAGAAGTAGATATAAAATGACAGCTGCGAGAAATGAATATTTGCTACGAATGGATAAATGAAAATCGAATTTTTTATTATGTGTACGCGAAGTTTATTAATCTTTTAACAGTTAGCTTACGGATGCTCGAGCAGCGACGCTGAATATGAATATTAGGTCATTTTAACCCACCATGCAAGTTCCTTATTCAAAAGTTATAAATGCAAAATTTTTTTTTTGTATTACTTCGTAACAACAATGTGATAGTAACTTTTTATATAAGATTATAAATAATAATGATGGAAAGTAAGAAACACAGCAACTCTTATTAATATTCTGACACCATTAAAAGTAAAGAATAACTTTTTTTAAATTGGAGCAAACGACTTCAATCTTTTTTTTTTTTGGAGAAGTTAGGATTAGTTTACCAGATGACCGGTGAAAAAATTTGTTCGAAAATTGCAATTGGTCCGAATTGTGGGAAAAAAGTAGTAAAAGACACTTTCTATAACTTTTTTTATCACAGTATGTAATGAAAATTTTAAAAAATACGTTTTGCGGATTTATGTCAGTTATACACATACTGAGAATTACATCGTCGTTGTTCGGTCCAATTTTAAAGGATTATTCTGCTTTAAAGTGTGCACGAATATTAATAAGAGTTACTGTATGCGTATTTACATACGTCATTTATCTTCCTCGCTACAATTATTATGTATAATACTCACATTTATTCTATACTTTCTACAAGAGTCTTGTCGAAACAACTTGACAACAATTGTAACTACTACAAAGAAATAGCCTTCGATATGTATCAGGATATTTTATAACAATGAATATATTTCCACTTGGAGTCCAGACACAAAGAGTGCGATAATTCCTACAAAAAATAATACCGCAATTAATCTTCGAATTACAGGAACGCTCGCACACTTTCTTTCCAAACACGCGAAAAGTTTCGAAAGTATGCTCGTACGTAGATTTTCCTAGGAAATAGATTGAATAACATTGAAACACTATTTTAATGATGCGCCATTAAACTCTCGGCATCAAGCGACCTTCCAGAGTGTCTCTTTTAATTCGAATAATTTTCCAAAATACATTAAACTCCATCGCTGGTTAATTTCCTCCGCGTCCATGAGCAACAGGATACGATGCATTCCACCGGCAGTGAGAGAGAAAAGAAAGTTGAAGCTACCAGCGATGGTATAATGGAATTGGTTTCCAAATTTACAAAGAGAGAGATAAAGTTCGAATCAGCAAACGGCGCGTTTTAATTAACCCAATTTCAAAGGGCCGGGTACCAGCGGTTTGTTGTTTTTCAAGTGGTCCCTGCCCCCTTCTCCGATTTTAACCACTGGCGTTCGTCGATTTTCATTAAAGGACTTTCAACGTTTCACAGGATGGGGAGAAGGGGGCGGTGAAAATTTCTATGGGACCGGTCGTAAGTAGCGGAAGTACACGGCCAGGCTGTTGCTCTTTGGCGCAAGAGTCGTGGCTTGTACACACGCTGGGTACGGCATTAGAATAAACGAGCGTTGAAAGTGTAAATAGGGTTCTTATGGGAATTACCGACGCGGCCTTAGGTTAAACAGTGGCCGACTAAGGTTTAAGTAATATATCTGGCCGACAATTTTCCACCGTACGAACTCGTATTAAACGCGAGGACAAGCGATTCGTTACATTACCCTTACCTAACTATGAATTACTGCGAGTTTTTCTCGTCGAAGTTCCATGTAACCCCAATGGTGACGTATTTTTGGTGTTTAAATCTAACGGGGGAACATATTGAACCCACATACAACGATTTTAATGAAATTCATGTGAAAGGTTAGTCTTCCTTAATATAATATAATATTTTTACCTAACATAATAAAATTGTAATATTGATACCTACTAAAATATAATAAATTACTGTGAGAGTAAAGATATTTCACGCGGATTTATTTTTATTATTGATAATCGTCTATATCGAGGGAATGAAAATAGCGAGAATATTTGGAGTTGAAATTAAACAAACTTTTTTGAATATCTTGGAGACATACTTCTCATTTAAATATCTCCTTCAGTTGCATCAGTTTAATTTCAATTTTTAATGGCAGGGATCATATCCTTATCATCTCTGAATACATTTTAATATCTGGGCTGCGGATTTGTATGCATTTATAGGGGATTAGAAGATACACGTAACACAAAAAATATACAAAACTTTTAAATTAGACATTAAAACAATTTTCTACCGAAGTATTGCTCCTTTTGTTATATTTTCGAAGATATGAGTTTGCATAAAAATATTTTACTATCAATTACAATATGCAAAAGGAAAAAATGTGCGAACAAAACGTCGATGATATTGAAAATTTAAAAAAATATATATATTTCGTTGAAACAAAAATATTCTTTACAGCGTATACATCTTTGGATATTATTCAAATCGCATCTAAAACACTTTTTGTATCGCCGCAACTGAAGGAGATATTTAGGTGTCTTCGTTCAGATGGAACGTCCTGTATATCTTGCGCGAGAATATTCGTGAGTTCGAAGGATCTTTGCATACTTGAGCAGCTAATTAGCTTAGATATTCGAAACTTCGACACAGAAATTATTCCTGAGAGTCTATGGTTTTCTGATTCCACTCTCGTAAGTTCCAAGTACTGATACATAGCGAAGCAACTCGTATCTAAAGAATTCGTAACGAACTTGTGAAAGTTTACGAAGAATATACATAATACATAGGTCCTTCCAATAAGAGCGACAGATCTTTCAATTATCACAGCCACCATGTTTGTTGTTCAATTATCAGAGTCACGTATTATTTGTACGTAGTAGTGCTTGGGATAGTATCTTAGATAGATATTTAGCTACTCAACCTATTGGAATTATTAAAATTTATTATCTAGCAAAAATTGTGTATCGGTGAGATACAAGCAGATTTATGTGTCAAAGTCATCGAAAATTGAATTTGTCGTATTGCGTCCATCAAACGCAATCATGGTAAAATGTCATTGAATGTACTTTAAAATAAAGCAAAGATTATTAGATTATCTTTCGTAGTTTTCGTTTCATTTCAATTTAAAGTTCTATCGCTCTTATTGCAAAATCTTATATATAATCTTACAAAGATTGATTCGATACGTTAGATTACAGTAGAATTCGTATAATCTACGGCATGTCGTCGATTCTGGTGCAATCTGTATCGGAGGAACGTTTAAAGGAACACGAGACCGCTTTTCGATGTTCCCGGCCGGGAAAGTTCGTGGCACGATTCGGTTATCTAGTCGCGGTATAAGCCGTGATTCGATACAGGTGATCGTCTGGGATCTGTCTTTCGGGATTTCATGCTACAATCCGCAAGTTTCACTGACTCCGGGCCTGGTTCTATAAAATCCCGAATGTATTTCGCAAAGACAGCAGAAAGGAATTGGCCTCGGCCGCGAGCAGCCCTCGTCATTACGCTGCAAGTCCTTGGAAACTACTTCCGGGTCTCGAAAAATTTCACCGGAAACCGTTCTTGTCTTGCCTTTAACGGTGAAACTTCACGATACCGTGGGGCTCGTTTATGCCTTCTGAGTTACTGTCGTTTCTACCTTTCCTACTTCTATTTTTATATTCTTCTTTCTCCGTTTACTTGACTACAGTTGATATAACCGTCGGAAGATTCCAGTTTCTACGACAAAGGGGATTAGAATTGAAGATCACGCGCTAAAGAGTTCCGTCGGTTCAATGCGTAACGCTGAATGGCGGAAATTTGAACGTTAACGTTACGGCGGAAGTTTAGCGGCGGCGCGATGAAATTTCATAGATGAAGTTGTATTATACATCGCGTATCAACTATAACACAACAAAAGTACTATCGCAGCTGTTGAAATTTGTATATTCGGAAAAACAACATGTGGTTTCAATAAGTTGTTTATTAATAAAAAAAAATAAAGCGTGCAATCCACTTTAGGTGAAAAACTCTCCGTAAAAAGTATGTATGCGCATCTTATCGATAAATTTCAACAGTAATGTTATCGAATCGATGTCAAATCATTCCGGAATACCGGAATTTGTAGAAAGGTGATCGCTAAACGACGAGTGCGTGTGAATTGTTTGCAAGAGAGAAGGAAAAAGTGTGAACAATTCAGATATCAAACGAGAATACGTGATTACAATGTATTTATATTAATTGAAACATTTAGGGAATTAACAGTTAATTACCCAGAATGTTTAACATTAGACAAAGGTCATATTACGAGAATAGCGTTATTTAATTAACAATTTAACATTCAATCGTGCAGCATAAAGCGATATAAAAAAAACAGGATGAATGCTATTATACTGTAATTAGAAATCGCTTCAGAGAGAGAAAGAGAGAGAGAGAGAGAGAGAGAGGCAGCTACCAGTATTTCGCGTTTGATGGATCAGATTTACTGAATAAATTTCACAGCCAATAATGAAACAAGTGTCTTTATATAGTGACAGGAAATAACTCGCCAGACGTGGTAATATAATCAAAATTTATGTCACTGTGTATAGGAAGCTCTGAAAGAAATGTTATATTACACGAAAAACTATGGAGACTCTTGTAACACATCAAACTTTCATTACACCCGAAACCTTCGAACCCTTCCAGTTCCTCCTGAATACCTCTGGAACCTGCCAAAATCTGGGAATCTCCTCTGAAACCTTTGGAATCTCCTGAAACCTCTAAAACCTTCCGAACCTCTTAGAAACTTCGAAGGCCTTCGATATACTTCCCGTCACCCCCTAGAAACCTGTGACCTCTGCAATATTACGAGATCCTCCTCGATAAATCTTATAAATTCAGACGATTCTTTCATAAAGCATCACGATACCTAGGTTTACCTGTACAGCTAAACATCGTAGATATCTATTCTTAAGAATTGTATAGGATCTCAAGATTCCTTTTGTCAGATTTTACGAAACCTTAAGCTCCCCTTTAGCATATACTACGGATTTTAGTCCCTATTTTTTCGCTTCACATGTATCCAAGCACCCTCAATATTGAATTTGATGTATCCAATGTCCCCTACATCATATCCTAACGCTTTCGAAATCTTATACATTATGTTTTATAGTTCCAATATTGATTCCATTATGTTCGAAGAGCTCTAAAGTTACCGGTATCATACTTCCACACACACATACACGCACACACATTATTGAGGGACCCAATGAAGGTTGAACTTATGACCTCCGAACTGACTTTGCTTACTACGCCAATATGTAGATCTGTATTTTTTCTCATTATATGGAGGAGCCTCAATCTTACATATATGTATATCATTCGAATACTTAACACGTTCAGGACAGCGCTTCCACCGACGAATTCTTCGCCCACGGAGTATTAAAACTGTGCATGAATGATAAACAAATATCATATATCGAACTGATAGAGTGATCTTAAAACGGTTAAACTACTTCCTAGGCTATGTCCACCCTCCACACCAATCAGAGAAACTATCTTGCCATTTCCGTGGGCCTCCAGAATTTCTAAAAATCAAAGCAACGCGAACAACACTTTTATCAAAGAATTCGAAAGGAAATTAAACAATTGAAATATTGCAAAATTGTATATATACGAGAATATATGTTTATGAAATGAATTTAATTCGTTGACGATTTATTTCCCCTAACATATCTTCTAAGTTAGTAGTTTGTACCACCGGTGGCATATGCCGGTGTGAATATGTTAAATATACTTCAAGTATTGCTAACGAATATCGTTTTGGATCTCTCAATTCTCTCACACAAGTGCATATCGGACAAAACGGTCAGGAACATAGGCAAAGTAACCGAAAAATCTAGGTATCTAACGACAATGGCCCTCAACACTCTACGTCGCAATCAATTACATTTCGTGCCGTTAATTACGCTTTGTCTAGGTTCCAGGAGTGAGTCGAGCGAAATTCCGTTCTTTATTTCGCCGATAGACGAGGCCGGCTGCACGTCGAATAGTAGTTGCGTGACCGTAAGAGCCGTTTCCGGCTGCAGTAAAAATGGAGCAAAGCCAAAGGAATGCCTCTCTTCTTTCTCTCTCTTCCTCTCTTTCTCTCTCTTCTCGTCGTCGTTTCCTCTTAGTCTTTCACGCGACCCAACAGAAGGACGCAAAAGTGCAAGGTTGGGCTAATTGAGCGGGGACTCGATTACGAGTCAGCCTCTCTGTGTTTCTCTAGGCGACACACGTTCCACAGAAGGACCACCTAGGGGCTGACTGGTTATCCAGTGTCATGCCAAGCAAAAGGAACGCTTGAATCGTCGGTGGTTTTGCTCGTAAGTCGATTAAGCTGCTTTTGCCTCCACGAGTCTCAGCTGTTCCCTCCCTCTCTCTCTCTCTCTCTCTCTCTCTCTCTCTCTGTCTCTCTCTCTCTCTGTCTGTCTCTCTCTCTCTCTCTTTCTTTCTCTCATTCACGTTGGAAATTATATCACGAGAACAGTTGAGAATATTCGATAGCACATGTCTCCATTTTCCTCTCTATCTTTCCTTATGATGGTTTTACCGAATGGTTTTATCAGATCCAAGGACAATGGAGGAAACGAAATTGTAAGGGGAACGAACGATAAAGAATGCGAAAGAATCGGCGTGCGTGTCGCGTGGAATAATAAAAGGAGAGAGGTCGATGAGATATATCTTGAGAGATTGATGACTGTTACGATCGACAGTGCCTGAGATGAATGTAGGTATTTTGTATTGTAATGTATATTCAGCCACTCCGACTATTTATTTCCGAAAGATCGTGTTACCTGGCCGTTTTGACGACATGATTTATTATGGTTCCATGGAAAGGGAGCTCGATTATAGGTAGACCATTAAAGGTATAGCAACGTGTAACACTATTTTCTGGTGATTTCAATATAATCACTTCGTCGATATCAGACGCTTTGTTTTTCCTCCACTTATTCTCACAGAATGGTGTAATCACATTGCAGAACACTTCTCATTAAAAAGAAAAACGGAAAATGAAAGAAAGAAAAAAGAAACACAGTTTTAACAATTTATTCTCGTGATAACACCGGTGACACAATTTCCTTTCGAACTTCTCTTTCATCGAACGGATATAAAACTAGCTGCAGGTAAAATTTTCTGAAAGATAGACGGAAACTTGAAAAAGTAATTTCACCGATCGACGTTCGAAAGTATAATAAACTCGGGGAGTAATCTTTTTTTTTGTCACGATGTGTTTTCAGGCGAATTGCCACGAGAGCTTCCATGAAGACACCGCACCTCGACGACCATGAAGACTGATTGCCTGCCAATAATTGCCAAGTTCTGCGCGCTGCTGACGTTGTTCGGGCCGAGTCGCGATGTTCGGGCACTCGATATACGTGAGTAGTACTGACTTCACCGTTAACAATCAACCACCCCAATTCTCTTCCCCTCTTTTTCGCTACCTATTCTCTCCCCCCCTCTCTCTTTCTCACTCTCTCTCTCTCTCTCTCTCTCTCTCTCTCTCTCTCTCTCTCTCTCTCTCTCTTTCTGTTTCTTTTTTTTCTCTACACATTTACCAAATTGTGCCCAGGTTAAATTGCTCCCGAGTGCACTTTAGCGACAATTTAGTGCACGCTACCGCGATTATTAATTACAAGAAATTCCAGTCGCGCACGCGAATTCACGTATCCGGTCATCGTGTTTTATTCAGATTTCAATCATTTCGCTCCGCTCTGCTTCTATAGTCGGCGAATTTTAATAGACCATGAATATGAAAGCGAGCGTCGCACGGATACAAATTTCATTTTAAACGACACGCGTACTACTCCTCGCGTCGAACGGTGTCGCGAAACATATTATCTTTGACAATATCTATTAAGTGTCGTGAAATTTGATACCGGATTCAATTATTACGCCAGATTTGCCGGGTTCGTGTCCATCCTCCCGCATCGATGATAAATTTGATCAGAGCACGCGGAACGCGCGATGAAATTCACGAATGATTGACAAACGAGGCTGATCGGCCGAAAAATTGCGTAATTTTATACATATACATCATTCTAATTGACCACATCTCTTGCAAATAATCCTACGTATTTTCTACTTCGATACGCGGTATCGTTTATATTCTGATTATTAGTTCACGTTAATTCACTGTTCAATTGTCCGCTTGTTCATTAGAATATTTAAATTACATTTATTATTAACATTCTTCGTTTACGATGAATGAGAATTTCTAGGCTCTTATAGAATCTATATATCATGGAAATATTTTCACATTTGATATTGAAAAAGAAACAAAATGAAAGTGATAAAGGGAGCCAAAACGAAACTGCGAGATGAAATTTTTTTCATATAAAACTTCATTTTAGAGAAAATCAAATTTAAGCGTTCATTATGTACTCGTGCAATTGCTATTAGTTTAATTTTATCAGAGTGTGTGATTCCTATAATTCTGGAAATTCATTAGAAATAATTTCCAGCGGTATTTCCACGTAACGATATATCTCAAAGTTTAATTTCCATCTCTGGAGAACACAGGAAACACCATTTTCTACCATAAATCAATCAACGCGAACCTAATTTTTCACTCTTCCAATCAACATACCACCAGAGAAACCGACTTCGCGATTTCTCTTCGTGCAGTCAAAACTCAGGAGTTCAGGAAAAAAAAAACAGAGAAAGGAACGTTCTCCATGGCTGCTAACCGAGACAGGAAATAGATGAACGGGTCCACGCTTCCGGCCCGGCAAATTTCGCCTGCGTTGCAACCGCGGAAAAACTCATTCTGGCTTCGTGGTTCGAAGGCAGCCGTGTTTCCACTATTCTCTTCTTCGCCGACCTCCCCCGTCAAATTTTTCATTGGGAACAGGTGATCTCCGAGTTTTTATTTTCCTCCGGCCAGCACTCGGCCGATGGGGGCGCCATCAGTCTGAAGTAATGACTCGCTATTCTGCGCCCGCCCGGGGGATCAATTATTTTGAATCTAATGCGACAGGATAAATTGCATCCCGCGGAAGACTCCTTGCGCAATGAACATCCCCACTTCGTCCCTCGTCGTCAATGTAACCTAACGGCTAAAGGATAGAAGGGGGAGGACGATTTTACGCCGTGAGGCAGAGCCCTGTCTTCGGAAAACAACCTCCTCGTTACTAGGTCTCCCTACGTTCTATCCCGTCACTCGACAAATTGCCAATAAGCAAGTTCCATCGATTTGCTGCTCTGTCGCCGTTCTATGTATATATATTAAATGTCTCGGGCACTGACTCGACTAGCCTCGTAGGAACCAACTTGGAGTTTCGAAGAAAGTCAGGGGTGGATGATTTATTGATATGTAATGCCTTGAATGGGGAGAAATTCTTCTTCAGCGATGGATTTTTATTGTCGTCGTTGGTGCTCGTGATTGGAGTGTCTACGAGTCTTGTGAAGATTGTGAATATTTTTTATATAGGAACAATAGAACTTTGAGTTGAAATGAAACGAGAACTACGAAAGATAGTCCACTATTTACTGATTTATTTTAAAATACATTCGATGATATTATAAGTGAAATATAATATCATATAAATAACCGTCACAATTGCATTTGATGGGTTGAATACGATAAATACAATTTTCAATTACTCTGGCAGATACGTACTGTAGCGAATCTTTTGATCTTAGTGATCTATGAGTCTATTGATTAATCACGTATTAAAATTACGATTTTTATATTTTTTTACACACATTTCACTTTATCTATACAAAGAGTATATTCGAGATGAGTTCCTCTGTACAAAGGAACCATACTCGCCCTAAAAAAAGTGTCGATGATGAATTTTTATTGTTATCGTTGTTCGATATTGAAGATTCATTATTATTCCTATAGAAATTATAATTACTCTTCGCAGTATACATAAATGATTCGGTGAAGAATTTTCAAAGCTTTTCTAGATGATGAGGTACTCGTAAAATACTAAATATATTAATACAACACACGTTTCTCTCTCTCAAAGAAAAAATAAATAATAATTTTCGAAATTACAGCCTTGTTCGTTTCTATATCTTTCTCCATTACTGATAGCAGTTTCGATAGCGTGGCATATTTATTAAAAGCATCTTTCACGATACAATACAGATAATCTGAATCTCAAATGTCCTATAAAAATTATCCTTCACAAACCACATCTCGGAATACCGAAAGAAAATGTTTCTTCCATCGACGAACGATTACCGCAGTTTAGGAAAACAGCATGGTGCCCCATGAATCGTCGATAGCTCTCTACGAACTTTCCAAGATTATCGATGTTTCCGCGGTGGCGCAATAAAGAAGCAGCTCTGCCCGTGTCTCTGCCTCTCATCGCATACCTGAAATACCGTTTCTCCCCCCGGCGGCGCAACGGATAGTAGGAGATCGAAGAAATTCCGTATACGTTTGCCTGAACCTTCGAAACTTTTCTTTATCCGCCGCACATAAAATAGACTTTATACGTGCTCGAAACTCCAGATATATTCCGCAACTGTACGCTCGACTTCCGTCCCTCCATCCTGGACATCCCATATGAAGGAGAAAGGGGCGGGAGAGAAATTTCGACCTGCATTCTGGAGAATCAACGTGTGTCGTAGCTTTTACGAGAGATTCGATTACTGGTTTCATCGGAAAGAAAAGAATTAGCGATCGAAAGGGGAATTCTGTGGAAAGGATAACCGAAGAAATACTATTGAAACGATATTATGAAAATTTGGAGATACTCCGACTAATAGAAACATGATTATATAGGAATGGTAGTTCATTAAATAATTGAGTTACACTCGACTAACAGTCTTACACGCTTCCTAGTACTCTTCCTTATACGCTTGTTTATATTCTTCTATATTCTTCCTTTCTTATTTTTTATTTTTTTTTATTAATTATCAGATTTAGTGTTAGTAGTTCCAAGTGACTTTGATCACTTTAACTGTCTAAGGAGAGGTGATTGTAGTTAGCGGCTGACATGGGATGTCATAATGAGTAAATGTGGAAGGGAAAATTTGCAAAAATCTCCTGATATCTTGTATTCTCTTTTATTCTCTCTTTTAGACTCATACACTTGTTATTATTTTTCCATCATGGTCGAACTGATCGGAATTTATACTAAATGTCATTGGCGCGGCGGAGAACTTACAAAATATGCTTAAATTAAGGACGTCGGTCAACGGGGTCACTTGTTTGTTCATCAAGACATGCACATCCGTCTTCATTTAACCCTTATCACTCCAACTGTTCAGTTTCATTGCTATCCGGCAACTCTAACTTATTCTTGACGTATGCATGCTCGCAAAATTACCATTTATATTTTCCAGAGAAAGATTATTTCATTTCACCAAACTTGCAAAGTGGATATTTTCAGGAGAAAAGAGCGAAACATGAAATATTAAGAAAGATGCGAATAAAGAGCGTTTACGAATTGAGAGATGAAGTCAAATGGCTGACAAAGATATTACTATTTTAATTATTTTATATTCATGTATTGTTATTACATCTTATGTTCATTTATTTTATTATTATTATTATTTATCATATTTAGCTCGATGTCGGTGATGTTTAACTTAGAGTGACACGGTTTAAAATTATAAATTTTAATATCAGCGTTTCTTATGGAGAATAAAATATAAGATTCATTTATATTGTACATTTAAATTATCTTCGTTACTATCGAAAGTAAGAAAATATGATTAAAAATCCTCCAAAGTCATTTTAAGGTAGATATTTTTCTCCACATCTTTATTTAATCATATCGTCACAGGCCGTTGAATTTCTTTTGATGCCAGTTAGAAAGTACCATCATAAAAAGCAGATATTAATATACAAAACATTGTTCAGGACTTTAAAATGGTTTTCAAGATTTTGTATCATCGCCAGATGCATATTCTCAAACCGGACAAACATAAAGTTAACCATTCAACACCAGCAGAAATAATTTAGATGTTCATTGATAAATGAAGCACCTTGTACACTTTATTCAATGAAAATTGTTTCTACTGCGAGCAATGTAGACAACGGAGTTACGTTTATTTGTTTACATTGAACAAAAATAGATGAATGAATGGGTTAACGTTTCGATAAATACGCAAGCGAGAAGGAAAGCGGCAGAATTTCGAGATTGATGAAAGCCCGTTTGCGCGGGATATATTTTATACCGTTTCATTCTGAATTACACGTTACCTGAAACAAGACTGCGACAGAATGTCACAGCGTCGCAGCGAGACCGTTCGCGGAATTTTCTTCGCTTGAAACTGTGACACGAATATGTCTGTCCGTCGCGTGGTCCCGAATGAAAGATTAAGAAAAAGCGGGACGAAACGAAACGAAAGCACAAAGCTCACCGCTTTCGTTGGAACGACCGTTTCAAAGAACATTTAAGAAAATTCTCTTTTGTACCGTGGCCACGCTTCTAAATGTGTATACATACATATACATACGTTGCTTGCCCCCTCGGTGTGCACAATGCGTTCATTTTAAAAGCGGTTACCTTTCTCTATTTCTTCCTTCTTCTCTCTCTCTCTCTCTCTCTCTGTTTCCTCCCTTTTCTTTCCTTTTTCTTTACAAACGACGGCCCGCTTTTCGACGTAACAACGTGTTTCTTCCTGTCGTCCAACGGCGGTTTCCCCTTTGACCGACCTAATTGCGAGAAACGCGAAGGAATGATTAAAGAAGATTAAAGAAACAAAGAGGGGGGAAGAAAGGTGTACAGCAGGTAGAAGTTCCTGGAGATAACAATGTGGATGAAAACGTGTTTCGTTTGTTCTGGAACGTGTGTATGTGTGTGTGTGTGTGTGTGTATGTGTGCTCGTCGCATCGATCACAAGTGAGCTTTTTACGCTCTCGACGGTGTACCTGCCGCTTTCTTTCTCTCGTTCGATGCGATTTCGAGCACGTTGTTTACGGTAGAGAAGCCCGGTCCATTTTGATCTTATCGATTTCCGAACGCCACGCGAACCCGAAGACACTGATTACTCTTCAGAAACCAATAGAATCAATTGACCGGGTTGCACGACCACGAAACACTGACGTCAATGTGCCGTTTGTTTCCCCCCTCCTTTTCCCGATAAGATTCTGTTATTTTTAAGGGAAACGTTGAAATTATAAATAAGTAACTTTTTAACTTTTCAATTTATCAAGTGGAACGGAACGACGCCGATAACAGTTCGAAGTACAACTCTTTACACAAGAGCGTATTGATACCTTTGGAAAAGTTTGTCGATTAAATATTCTTGGTTAATAATGAATGTTACAAGATGCTGCTGATTTCCACGCTATAAATACGTTTCCCTAGTTACTTTCTGCTTTAGTATTCACCACGTGTGACCGCTTTTCTTGTTTTCACAAGATCTTGTAACGTATATGAAA
Source organism: Anthophora plumipes (assembly GCA_951804975.1). Lineage (NCBI taxonomy): Eukaryota > Metazoa > Arthropoda > Insecta > Hymenoptera > Apidae > Anthophora > Anthophora plumipes. Next base: position 22,397,335 of record OX638112.1, on the reverse strand, counting down.
GCTACTTTTAGCACGAAAATAACATGACCACTTTAAACTGTACGGCTCTGTTCATCACGAAGGAAGGTTCGGTGTTTTATTTCACCGAGGAAAAATGATAACCAAAGATCCCAAAAGAATCCATACTGTTCAGTAACAGTATCTGTCCAGATAATCGTACGCTCCTGCGTTTTACAATGTGCAAATCTCACAGGTATACGTTCTGGTATAACCTGCTGCATTCAGAGAATCTCTCTATCCAGCAAACCAGAATCTATCTAGCCGATAATTCGCTACTGACAATTCATCGAAACAATCAGCTGAACAAATCTTTACACTGTCGAAAATCATTCCCCGTGTGTATGTCCAATTCCTAAGCAGACCAATTATCCTCTCGCTAAACACACCCTCCTCGTTTCCCTCCTTCAACAAAAGGGAGAACAACATAGGGACCATCAGCATCGACTCAAGTCCGCAAAAGGTTAGCGCGATTACTCTCTCGTCGCCTTTGCAACAGCTTCAACCCGGGTGACGAGCACACGGACACGCGAAGAGGGTCGTGGAGGACACGGGGAAAGTTAAAAGAAGGGGGACGCAACAACGTCAGTGAAGAAAGAAGGAGGAGGAGAGAGAAATAGACAGAGAAAAAGAGGCAGAGAGAGAAAGAGAGAGGTTTAAGAAAAGAAAAGAGTAGGGTAACGGGTGTACCGGTGGAAAAGGTCGGGAGGTGGGTGAGTTCACGGCGAACAACCATTGTTGCAAGCTTTCGCCGGACGCCAAGGAGTTCTGCTCGAAGCTTCCGTTTCCCTCGTTATGGTAAATGGTCTGTCTTGGTGGTTGGGCAAACAGTGGCACAAAGATAAGTGCAAGCACGGGACGCACTCGGGCTACCATCTCGAGACATTGTCGAGGACTTCTGGTCTTTCTCTTTGTTACCGTTTTACTCTTTCCGTCTCTCTCTCTTTCTCTCTCTCTCTCTCTCTCTCTCTCTCTCTTTCTCTCGTGCACGCTCACTGCGTTCATCTCACTTTCACCTCGTAACGCTGATCTTCCGAAAGGTGTCCAGCCAGGTCCAGGTGACTGCTGAAATATGCATAAAGGCGACTATTGTTCGAGGGAAAATGATTACTTTGTGCACACTCGGACAAACGTATGAGGGTTGTCCTCTCTTTGTTGTTATCGTCGTTGTCGTTCTAATCGTCGTCTAGGTGATGGTGACAGTACTCGTCGACAACGTTAACAGCAATAGAAGGTTTCAAACGGGACTTCCCCTCTCCCCCCGTAGTATAGTCGGGTTAACTGATTTGAATGACAAAACGCCAGATAGGTGGTTAATGTATCATATTTGAGCTAGCACACAGTGGATAGACGAGAACGGCGAGAAGCACGCGCCAGGCGTTTGTGTGCCTGAGGTTTAACACGCGAATCCAACAGTTTGCGCGTTAATCCTTAAACTTGCAGTCATCCTGGCGTTATCGGTTTGCTGTACTTACGTCAACCCACCCTGAGGTGGGCGTTCTCGCGCGAGCACGTCAATCTCGCTGCGGTTCAAGTTTTTCTCATCTTCAGCGAATTATTATAAAACTTGTGGAAATGAATTGATGAACACGTTGATAGAAGTGATCTGTGAAGAAATATTTAGTAATTTTACAGGGAGCAACGTAATAGAAAGCTCGTTACATTAAAGATTTTTATCAATTTTTAATGTTCTTCCCGTTTTATGATACGAAATATAACATCAACGAATTTCAGTATTGCTTTTTAATTAAACCAATCGTTCCTTGAAGGTACACTTTCCGAAACTACAGGCGTGTCTTTAAGCACTTTGAAACTGCAATCTCAACGAATAGTTGCCCCTAAATCTCTCAATGAAATCACATAAATAAATCATAAAACCGATCGTAAATATCCCATGAAAACAGTTTATTACAAGATAGCCGGAATGGGGATCCCGTAAAGCACCAAGGAGGAAAGCTGACAAGCAGCCTTTTATTATTCTCAACGTCCATTCCCATACATATACGTGCCGGTCCTATGGGTGATCTATACATTTTCTTCGAGACGAAGAGTTCCCATAAGTTGAGAGACGGGACGTTTAACAATGTTAGAAGTTTCGGTAACTGGGGCAAATTGGTCAAGAAGGAAGATTTTTGCTCGACTTTTCCGGCTGATAACAAAGTATCCAACTTCGAAGTTTCACGTGGAAATATTTAATTCGAACGCTCTTCGAATATTTATATTTTAAATCACTGGACGGTATAAAATTTAACTTCTTGATAATTCTGAAATGAAAAATAAAGGAAAAAAGAATATAAATTGCACGGAATAAACTGTATCAAATGCATAAAGTTTAAAAAAAAAGAAAGAAAAAATGGGTGACAGATGAAATATTCCACACTGAATACTGCCGGCTTCGAAATGATTATTTAAATGGAAACGCTGACAGAAAATAAATAATATACATTTCGTCCAATAGATAAAAATCAAATTTCACCGTCGAGTGTATTTCAAATTATTCTACGTACAGAATAGCGAGAAACAGCATCGTTATTAAGGATGGAAGAGATACGATATTAAATAAAGCCATTTCAACTAATCTATTCTAAAATCGAGAGATACATAATAGAAACCATGCCTGGAATAATCGGTGAACAACGGAAGCGAACGTGCAAGAATAAATTGAATATGTACGAGGACAAGTGTCACGGCAATTATAAAGCCATTGTGTCCATGTTTCCATGAAACAATAGAAGACAATGTTACAATTTATTCCGCGTCTCTTCGATAAAGCATCAGTTTTTCTCCTCTGATAGACGATTGTCTGAAATGTAACTACATATATACCGTCAGCCGAGACTTTGTAGAAGTTTAAGTTAAAATTCTTCACTTTTCTACGTATTCTCTTATCTTACCGTTTCTTCTCCCTTCGATCTTTCTTTTTCTATCAGCGGAACTTCTGATAGAAAAGTCGAACCTCTCGATCTCGAATGCAGAACAGTTTCGCGAAGGAACTCCTCTTTCAATCCGAGTTTCTGAATCAAAAGTGTGAAAGTCGAGTTCAGGAATTGGCGATTTTGCAGATGCGTGTACACGCTTAAGGTGGCGAGTATCTCGCTTATGAAAGTAAGAGAGATACGTGTGCGCTCGTGTAACAAGGATTACAGCAATCGAGGATTCTGGAAAGAGAATTCTGAAATAAAGTTAGAAATCTTCGCCTGTTCAAGGAGAATTTTCAATAAAAGTTCGCGGAGTTTGTTGCGGATTTACAATGCAGAGGCTATTTAAAACAGGAAACTAACACAATGTATTCAGAAAAAAGAAAAAATTAATAAAATTTGCAATCGTTAACCTCTTTCTTCGTTCTTTTCCGAGTAGCTACTTGCAACTTGTGCTTTTTTTACTGTATTAAAGATGCAAGAAGAGTGGAGTTACAAGTGTTTAGAGCACAAGTGAATATTCTTGCAAATACACCTTAAAAGAAGGGAAAAGTTGAGGAAGATGTAATAATTTTCCACCGAAATTGTGCTTTTTTCATTATATTGGATTTGTATAAAATTGGAAATTCGGTTTAATAATGATATAATAAAATTTGTGCTTCCTATTAGTTCATTGAAACTTAAAAAATATCTGACAATTATTTTTTCGAAGAAATAAAAAGAAAATTAAAGAGAAAACGATGATTATGTGTCGCAAGAGATGTAAGAATCACTTACACTCTCACGTGAAGCAGTTTTCCGGTGTGCAAGCCAATTTATAATCCAACTGTTATTTGTGAAATTGATTTATACATCGGAAAAACGGTCCACATAGGAATGTACCGTTGGAGAAAAGCAAAGTGGGTGAGAGTCCATAGTCCAATGCTATCCAAACGAGAAAGCACGGTGCCCCTTCCACGAAGGCGTTTTCTTCTCAGCCGACTGAATCGACCGTCCGTGACGAAAAGCTTCCCGGCTTTTCGCGGATTTGAAATGCAGAGCAGTTCCCCTCGACTACGGAAAGCCAGGCCGAGCTTGGAAACGTCATCTTGTCCGATCCAAAGTCGTGTCGTCGGTTAATCTTCGATTCTCATCTTCTTCCTGGCTGAAAGAAACTTCCTCGAGCGGCGTGATGCCCGATCCTTCTGCTTCCTGCGAATCTTATTTTCTTTTTTTTTCTCTTTTCTCTCTCTCTCTCTCCCTCTCTCTTTCTTTCTTTCTTTCTTTTCTTCCTCTCGCCTATTAAACTTTCCTCACGATGTAATATCTCGAGCAAGCGGTTGATTTGAAATGAAGATCACGCCCGGCGGCAAGAGTGGAGGAGAGAAGATACGATCTGATTTGTCCATCGACAACTTCTATCCTATCTTTGATTGTGGGAAAACTTCGATCTCCAGATGTAAGTTCATTGAGGACGTATTTTCGCGTTAATATTACGTAGACACGAAAAATTTCCAGTGGAATGTTATTTTAATATCATCGAATATTTAGTGATATTATATAAAAGAAAAATTTCATAACAATATTACCAATCTCCTGAAATTACCGAATAGAACGTTACGTACAAAGGTATCGCTTATATTTACACAGAGCTAAAAGTATTTCACTAAATCCACTTGGCCGAGGTCTCACGTATTCTCACGACTGCGACGCTTCGTTATCTCCTACGGTTCAGCTAAAAATGTTCCCCGACAGCAAAGAAAGCTCAGGTGAAGAGACCTCAAAGATCTGTCTCGGTGTTATTTCTTGCCCCTCGAAGCCGAGCGAGAGAAAACCGAGAAAAGAGGAAACGATCGTCCCCATTTCTGAGCGTAACAACGATCGAAGAAAGTAGCATTGGTTAGCAGCTAAACCGACGAACGAAACGTAGCCATTTGCCGCTTCTGGTACCTCCCGGGTCATCTCGTCCTACTCACCTCGTATCGCGGCTTAATCTTCGATTCTTATCTCCTAGAAGGCTCCAAGAAGCTACCTAGCTCGCGATGGTCCATTGTCTTCTCGGTCAGCATCTTTCTTTTGGCCTTCTTTCCTCCTTCCCTTTCTTTTCCTTCATGCCTTGCGCCACAGTTATTCGAGCAGGTACGCGCGCAGCAGCAGCAGTAGCTCGGTAACCTCTTAACGTGACCGAGGAAAAAGGGTTTATACCTTGAAAGTAGGATGGGTAGGTTGGAGGGAAAGCGTAAAAGGGCGTCGCGTTGGCTAGAGAGGATAGAGAGGAGGAGGAAGAGGAGGAGGGCGGTGAAACGAAGAGGAGGCCGCTGAAAACCATCTTCCGGATAACCGTATTACCCGCTGGCATTGTCTACGGCCAGCCAATTCGAAGTAATGAGACACAGTCGGTTGCAGAGAACAATCGGGCTTCCACAGCGTGCAGGAGCCACGACGTGCCTTCCTACCTTCTCACTGCTATCTCTCCGCTGCTCGTCAACCTTCTCTTCCCTTCTCTTCTATTCTCTTCTCTTCTATCTACCGTTTCGTCTATACTTCTGCCTCTCTCTCTCTCTGTCTCTCTCTGTCTCCTGTTCTCTCTCCCACTTTCTCTCTTTCTCCCTGTCTTTCATCCTGCGTCTTTCTAGCCTGTATCTACCTTCCTCGCCCTTCAGCTTTATAAGGAGCACGTCAATTCTACGACACGTAGTGCACACTAAGTCTCATCTTATTGCATTCTATCCCCTCATTTCCCCATACCCCTCCTTCCCTTATTCCCTTTTAGTCTTTGTTCATGTTCCTTCTTCCGTTTTATCATCCCTGTCTCCACATAGATTTCTCTTCTCTTGTTCCACCTATTTTCCCCATGATTTTCCGTACGTCAGAACGTCGTGATATTATATCTATGTAGGCGAAACAATCGTAATGTAAACAATGTCGCCTCTTCGGGAGTTGAAAAGGAATCAACGTTGACTAATGAGCGTAAACGCGGACCTGAGCCTTGAAGGAGCGCTCCTTGAGGACCGTTCGCGACGGTATTGTTCTTTAAAGTTTTGCGAGAACAGACCGTCGTGGAAGTCTCGAATGGCAGGAGGATTTATCCTGGGTTGAATAGAAGCAAACCTGACATTCGAGGCCGCCTTGTCCGTGCATCTAGAAACGGACGATTGTGAGCCGATGAAAATTTTCATTGGCCACCGTTCGTCTTTGACGTTAGTCTTGTGACGTTAGCTCAAAGATCGTTGAAATATAATATATACACAGTCCTCCTCGTTAATATTCCGACACCCTTTAAAACGATAACTTATTTCAAATTCGACCAAACGATGTGAGTTCTCTTTTTTTAATGTTTCTTAGATTGTTTCCACGTCAATCGGTTTTGATGAAATTTTCACCATGCATACAACTGGCATAAATCTAGAAAATTCTTTGTTTTTTCAATTTTCGTTACAGACTCAGATAAGAAAGTTGTAAAAAGCTATCTTTATTGTTTTCTTTGCAATTTATTCAAAATTTTGTGGGTATATCATCCAGTAAATTAATCTTTGTATCTTCTCGTGACAACTCAATTCATTTGGTCCAATTTTCAGAAAGTTATTTTGTTTTAAAGGGTGTTCGAATATTAATGGCAGTCACATATAAAATATTAAACATTAAAATTGAACGTTAAAACAGGTATTCTCAATTTTTTTAAATTTCTGTTAATATTTTTAAGTGGCGCTTAGTAAGTATAGAATATTCTGCACGGTAAATGGATAGAAAAGGTAAATTCCGTTATAGCATTCCATTATGTTCCCTTCTCCGTTCTTATTGGCTCGTGAAAAGCGCGTCAAGTTCGCCTCTCGCCTGCCGCCGTCGAGCCTCGTCATATCATGTCCTCTTCTTTTCTGCCTGCCGCTCCTCTGGAATATTCATCTTCAGCAGGCGTATGTATACCGAGCCACGATGTATACGATGTCACGTGTACGTGCTGTCATCTAGGTACACCCACCCGTCATAGTGTAAACAATGAAGCAACCATGAGATACGCAGAGCGATGAGAAAGTTCCGCGAAAACCAAGAAGATCCAATAGCCGTCTCTCCTTCTCTTCACCATTCTCTCTCTTCCATCTCTTCCAACTCTCTGTCTCTCCCTCATTCTCTCTCTTCTCTTTCTCTTTCCAACAGAACAACGATATTGATATTCAGGGAAATTCTCGAAGGCCCTCGCGTGATACAAATAAATGCTAATCGCTGTTTACATGTAAGAATTTGCTCCTTTAACGGGTAAAGCTTTGTTACGCCAGGTAAGTCACGCAATTGGATCGTAACCGTATCTCCCGTTTGTCTGGAGATAAAAGAATTGCCGTGGAGAATTGTGAACAATATGGTAAAATCATGTCACCGTATCGTAACACACGTTTTAACGTTAAGAGAAAAAAAAAATGAGGGGAAGAAAGAGTTAATAAAGAACGAAAAGCACGCTACGGACAAAGCCCGAATATTAAGCAAATAACTGAATTTAGAAAACCACCGTTAACACAGATGGTAACGTTAACAATCATACGAAATGCAAATCAAATTCATCGTTCTCAATAGATCACACCAAGTCCAAGATTGGTAGCCCTTCTGAATTCTAAATGTCTCTTTGAATCTCTATACGAATCTCTATGAATCTCTTTGAATATCTATCTACTTGCCCTTGTCTTCGTTTCTTTATACAAGTTTGTCAGTCAAAGGGTGTGTATTAAACTAACCATGTCAGAGAGTGGGAAAAAGTTCTATGCAATTGAAGAAATGCAAAATGTCGGGAATATCTTGTGTTCACGTCAGTGTATCAAGCACAAGTAACAATATCTCAGCGTCCATAAGTTGGTTATTGTAATCGAAAGTTCATTAGGTCCTTAGCTGTTTATTGTTGTATCTTTAAAAGTTTTTGCGAAGAATAAGATTGTGATACCGTAAATTGAGCTATTCAGCGTGGGAGATCAAACACTTGAAAACCAATTAAGCGTTCTCTATTTCTCCTGATCGCAAAGTTAATCGCATGCCAAAAAAAAGTGAACAATTCAAATTCTGAAAAATAGCAAATATGTCCTAAGTTTATCGTGAACTTAAGATAATCTTGTAATCCCGCAGGGAGAGTGAAGGAAGCAGTACATCAGTTTATCGAATAACAGATAAAATAAAGGGTACAAATAGAAAACCTTAGCCTTATCGAATTTAATACTTCTTAGCAATCTTATTTACGAAATACTATTTCATAATCCTGCGGTTCACAATATTCTCTGTCGCCTTCGATCACGAGGTTACTCAATACCTTCGGCAACGCTCTTCAAATCCGTTCCTCCCGTCGTTCCAACGTTGTCCGCTTCTCTCCCTCGGAAAAAAAGGAAATGAAGAAAGAAAAAGGCTAAGGAAAAGGGATGTAAAGAAAGAAAAAAACGAAGAAAACGAAAAGAAAAAGGAAAATTTGAACCCGATATTATCGATCGGACCTTCTACATTCAGAAGTCAAGCCGGAATGGCGTTTCCTGTCACTTTGTTCATCCGCTCCTTCCAACTTCGTAATCAACGCGGTGATGCCTATTAGTCGTCAGAGCCGGCGTATCCTCTCTCGCCAACCATTATTATCCTGACTACTGATTTCACCTGCAGCTACGTGGTTCTAATTAAAGTGTCTGAAGTCTGTCACTCAGTCGATGACAGCGCTTTCAATGTCACCGCCCGACTTCCCGTCTGACGGCTGCGGTGAATATTGAAAGCGATACCGGTCGCTATAAAAAAAAAAAAAAAACGACGAGGGGATGAAACTGTTTTCATATCGCGTTATAGCTTTATTAAGGACATAATATTCGGATCTATAGTGGATAATGAGACGGGACATCGAACAGTGACGACTGAAACGTTTATCGACAGTCTGTAACTGCTCTTTCACAACGTTTTCTCAAATATTCACCATAAGCGTATTCCTCGAGTATTCTCTCTTGTCCCTTTTACCTGGTTCGTTAACGTAATTACGCAGATTCATCTGCTGAATTCGAAGGAGAACAAGAACTCTTAATACATGTAACATTTTTTGTTTTTTATTTTTCTCTTCTTTTCTTTTTTTTTTTTGTTGTTACTTTGCAGAGATACTTTTTATAGACAGTAATATACGAGGCGGAATATTTTTCCAAAACGAGCGTGTATACCCTTCGAACAATACGTTTCCCGCGTTGCCGATTTCTTCTATCTTTTCTATTTTCTCGTGCGCGCGTATCGTTCATTCCACCGCGCATATATTGAAATATTTTCTTGGTTATTTACCGAATAACGAAATTTACTACATCGTCAGAAACAGGTTTTACCATGGGAACGATACTTTATCGCGTAGAATCGCTCGTCGATAACGAGAACGTACATTCTGCACAGTTCTTCTTTTCTCTCTCCTTTTCCGCGTAACTTCTGCGCTTGGAAGAAAGGAAAAAAGAGAAAAGAAGAGATTACAAATTCGTCGTAAAAAGGGGAAGAAATAACAGAAAGGGGGCATTAATCCGAGTACAAAATGGAAGGAAGGAACGAGTGTACGGTTAAAATAAAACGGCGAACGATTTTTTTACGGTCCACTCGCACGCCAGGCTTAGGCTGTTGCCAGAAGGTTTATGCGTTGCGCCTAACAGGACTGCTGATGCTCAGATTCGAGGGATTTCCTCAAGATTTAGCCGATGTACGAGTGTCTACTAAAGGGTGCGCAGTGCGAGGAATTTCGAGGGGGAAAAAGAAGAAAGTTTCTCATCCAGGCGTATCTACTGATATATTCGAGAATATTTCACACAGTGTCCCGAAAAAAGCGACGGGTGAATGTCGTGTGCGTGTCCCGGCATAATGCACTGGTGAATCAGCCAGGTGTCAGAGAGAATTTGGAAAGATATCGCTTAAAATTAATTTACCCGCGCGTTCCCCTGTGCCTTAGGATAAAAATTTGCTCGAGGATGTGGCCGCTTAAGAACGATAAGAATTGCCACGGTGTCATCTGGAAGATTAATAACGTCGCGTGAAAGGTAAACGACTTGAATCGTGTATTATTTGAAGAACTGTGGAAGAAATATAGCTTGATAACCAGGTGGAACGTTTTGATACGAGGTAAAGGTTCCTTTTTTTCTCTTGTTCTTCGAGTAATCGGCTGGAATAAAAATGCAAATGATCATCTGGATATAATGTAATCTATTTGAAGACTGTTTGATTTAAGGCGAGTATTGATATACGGGATGAATCTCCTAACACAACGATATCAAATAACTCGTAAGTTATTCGTTGCACGAAAAGATGATTCAAACAAAAGTTGCATGGTATCTGGAGGGATATACAATGCTATAATCTGTTTTTTATTACCTTACTTTTTTATGGAGATATTAGGGTCACCTTCAGTTTTTTTTTTTTATGGAACGTCTAATATTTTTTCTCGAATTCGGATAAATCATCAAATTTTGCGTAAAAAGGTATTATACAAAGTGGGACTTAAAATGAATTCGATAGAAAATTTTAGACGTTCCATTTAGAAAACTGAAGATGACCTTATTTGTCAGTTTGACAACTGACACTTATTTGTCAGTTTTTAGTAAATAGTACTATTCCATACTCGGACACTACTATTATTTTACACGAGTTGACACTTTTCTGTAAGAGGTAAGCATTGCGCACGGCAATATTTCAAATTTCACGCGTACTTTTTATAACATTCCCGTCTCCTCCCGGATAAATAATTAAACACTTCATACTCTTTCAAAGGTACGAAAACATATCGTGTAATAAATTTTTCATTGGCAGCAAGGTCTAAAATCAACCTCCTTTCCTAAAATTCTTAAATGCAGGATTAACCTTAAATAATTCTAAAATGAAAGTACAATCGATATTATGTAAATTTAAAAAATAAATTAGATCTGTTAAGGTTCTACCTAATTTAAAAAAAAAAAAGAAAAAGAAAAGACGTGCCTAAAAATGATAGAAATAGTGCACATCTGGGAAACTGTTTTCCTAATTATCATTCATCATCGTCATGTTCCATCATTAACTTCAACGCGTATTCCTTCTATGAATATAAATCTCGTCGTTCGCAAAACCGGACGAAATTTCCATTAGCCCCTATTGCATCCTTTAAAAATTTCAAAGCTCATCGACGGCGTTCCGAATAATGGGAAATCAATTATGGATAATTGGATAATGCGCCATTTGTTCGTGAACGTCGTTGTCGCGATTATACCGTGCGCGCAGATTGCGATTTCGCGCTAGTATCCGGTGAATTTTCCACGTGGCAACGATGGTTTTAATATCAAACTCGACGGTTTCCTGGGCGAAAGTTCCCCGAGAACGGCGGCCACGTTGTATTTTTAACAATACAACGCGGCCGGCGCGGTTCAGCAACGAGCACGAAGGGATTTTTGGGGTTCACAAGCCCGACCTGAATGCTCATTAAAGACACGCCTCGCCTCGTTTCGCCTCTTTTACGCTGAACTTTCTTAACGTTCCAGCTTTGTAGGATAACATGACCCTGCCATGAAGCTAATTCTACGGCAGTTACGATGCTAAAGAGATGGGATATTCGTTTCACGAGCTTCCCTCCCGGAAACAACGGACACGCCATAAGCTCGGCTCTGTTCGCATCAAACGGAAATTACGGGATTCACTTTTTCTTTCTTAAACCGCTCGAAACAATTTAAAAGAATTTAGAAAATAAATTATGAAGATATGGATTGGATTATTTATATCGTAATTAATATTAATTAATTTAAAGCTCCAAATAATTTTTGAACAAAACCGCAACCTCTCTTTTGAGAAAATCTATATTATAAAAATTGCGCAGGTTGATAAATGATAAGAAAAAGATCAGTATCAATAACTACATTCGTTAAACATCACATTGTCTATATTCATTTAAATCTTAAAACTAAGTAATTTATAAAGTTTCCTATATCATGAAATATTTACGTCTTCCAGACTCGTATGGAAAATAAATGGAACATTAAATAAAAATCTCAGTAAAAATAAACGTTATTTCTATTCAGCCTTATATTTGGTATTTAAAACTTGTCGTTATTTTTAAAGAGAACTAGAGAGAGAGAAAGTCCTAGAGAATTTAGTAAAAAAGAAAGTGTCATTTTATAAACCTGACAGCTTTTTATCGAAGTCTGATCGTGTGCAATTTTCTCATTGAAATCTCCTCCGCTTGCATTCCAACCAATTTTATTGTTCTCTGAAATACAATATGAAGCTTATAATTAAAAGTTAGCTATTTTTATTACTTCCATCCCTGGATACATATATAGAGAAGCAGAGATCGCTGCCATGGAGCCACCGCCGAATCTCGTGGGCCATTAGATGCGAAATCTCTCGAAACCGTATCAGCATATTACGACACAGGGAATATTCTATAATCCCGGCGTGAAACATTCATCGCGAATCCTCTGCCGGCATTAAAAATCCCCCCGATTCCCCGGCTAAATATCACCAGTTCGAACGACACGTCTCACTACGATCCTTCCGAGTCGCCTCTAGATTCTCGTTGCATCCATTAGTCGGTTAAAATCAGGTCGACGTCCTTCGAGCGTTTCGTGTAGAACGAAAAAAACACAGGGAAAAAAAAGAAAAAAAGAATGAAAAAAATAGGAAAAAAGGGAGAGAGATAGAACCAAACTCGCGTATGTTAAAAAAGAGAGAGAGAGAGAGAGAGAGAGAGAGAGGAAAAAACGGAGAAGAGGGTAAAATTCAGCGTGAAGGGCCTAAAACATTTCACCAGCCACCGACTACTAGGTGAAATGGATTTAATGGTGCCGCTTATACGGCTTTCAGGGACCGATGACCGTTCGAAGGAGAGGGCTTAGTGGGATGGGAGGAGAGCTTTTAAAAAACTTCGTCGTGGCCGACAATAACGCGAGACCGCTCAGCGTGTCCCAGTTTTTCCGCGTGGCCCACTGCCTGTTGGCTCGCTTCTATCCCGCGACCTAACGATTTACAGCGCGTAGAACACGACCCATGTAAATTCGACCTCTCGTATCATCCGACGCGCAACTGGGAAAACAGTGCGTGAGATTGGCCGATGTTCGACCAGCGGTGAGTCGTGTACACGACTGCGGCGGAATAAGCAAACGTGAGATGAGACAACGAGGTATTAGCCGTTACACGGATCATTTTACCAACTACTATTTCTGCTGTTCTAACGTGAACAGCAGGCAACGCTATTTTTCGACATAGAATTTTTATCTGTTTCCTGTCGCTTTCTAAAGCACGAAATATCGACACCAGTGACAATACCACCCGTTGACCTGCGTTTTCGGTCTATACCCGCGAGTAGAAAGTTTGTGAAAAGGACCTTGCTTCGAGAAAAGCGTTGATTGGTCCTTTCTTCAAGTTTGGATCTTCAAACACCCGTATAGTTCAACATTGTAGCAGAAGAAAAACATTGCAACGAGAAGCCGAGCGCTGCTCCACGATAAAGAGCAGCAACTTATAACCGAATAACAATTATTCAACTAAACATATTCACTTCGCGACCCCTTTTTAAGTATTACTTCCTTGTTGCATTCCTGTGAGTTCGATATGAAGGTCGCGATCTTACATTATCGTAGTCTAAGAGCTGTTAATTAATAATCAAAACACGGCCCCGCATTTAGAATACGCAACTAAGCAATCTGATATCACCAAATTCAAACAATTACATCATCCTTTACAAACAACCAATTTTTCTCATCTGAAATCATTAGAAAAACAGCATCACGACTCTCAAGCGTACAATATGCTCAAGTTCAATTCAATAAACAGTTTGAGTATGATAAAAACAAGCTCTATCATTATCTTCCTACTCCACGACCGTAAAACCTATCATTAAGTAGAATAAGCTAGCTTTGGTCAGGCACGGTCACTCCAACAATCTTAGAACTTTAAAATAAATTACTGTATCGTGTTAATTTAATTATCGTTAGTTTTTAACTTTATATAAACCACACATGCATATTGATAAATCTATTGCGTCTCTATACGCCGATATTCCTTTATGGAATATCACGGGGTTGTAAGGCCCGTGTTCACTTGCTCGTGCTGGTTTCAGAGACGCTAGTTATCGGATAATTAAATCGTTTAACCTAGTTCATTGTAATATTACGTGTTTCTCAGCGTATTAGTCGTCTGTGATTTCTATACATTATTCTGATACTCGTTTCTCCCTGTCTTACTATTACTGATCTGTTACTGTGTTCTGTTACTGTGTTACTCTCGTGTTTGACTGCGTTTGCTCTTTTATAAACTATATTGCGTTGTGATTGGTTGATGAGTTATGTGATAGGGGTGACAGAATATTTGTAAAGGGATTGTTCCAAGCCGTGGTAGTGGTAGTTTTAATAATTTATAGATATAAGGGCCTCAGCGGCCACACTCGTAGATTTTTTCGCGAGGGTTTTATGGTAGTTGCAAGATATACATCCCCTCGGTCTGGCGGCCAAATATGACTAAAGATCACTTCGTGCTTTATGCCTATAATCCGCTAGGCCGAGGCCTATTTACGTTGCGAAGGTCGCAAAAAAATCATTAAATGATAAACATCTAATTTGCAAACATAACCTGCTTTTTTTTTAACTATAAGAAATGCACTCATATTTGAAGTACAAATGGCATTTCAGTTTCGAAAATTACATAACATTTCCGTTTATTCTTTAATATTTCGGAGTGTTGCTAATAATATTCACAAGATCGTTTGACACTTGTAGTACATACAGCAACGAACTCTAATCGAGTATCACTGGCACGAGTTAATGTATCGAAACCAAGTGGAAATTTTGAAGCGAGAAGGGATCTACGATGGCAAGTTGATTGTCGATGTTTATTGGCCCGGTTTTCGTGTAACCTGGTTGAATTATAATTCCACGGCATTGGATTTGACAGCAGTGATACCTGAGTTCTAACTACATGCTGGTTAAATTCTGATATCGTGGTGATTGGGTTTAAAATTGAATCGATGATCGAACCTTCGTCTGCGTTTAATGAATTTTCACAGATACTCGTTGCAGGAAACAGTGGATTTTTATATCGCGCGACAGGATTACATATAACAAATTGTTGAACGAAAAAAATCGATTTACTCCATGTCCACTTGTAATACATGGTTATTATACTCCAAATAATTCACCAGTATTTGTTAAATAAAATATATCCTCTTCACAACGAAAATATTTGTCCCACTTGCTATTTCAGCACTTTTTTTTTTTAATCGAAACTAGTAACTTCCTAATGTGACGTGATATTTTTTTTGTTTTAATTTTTCTCCAAACTGTATTTTCTCTATCGGACATTATACAAGCTGTCAAGTTTGTCAGAGGTTCACTCAAAAAATCGTAAAACAAAAAGGAGAAAGGAAAATAGTTTACACCGAAACGCAAACGTCGTTTTTATTTCCATCGCGTCATTTAACAAAATCAATGTGTTTGACACCGATCGACGAAGTTCTAACGCCAGGGCGTCACAGGTTCATAAAGCGGAAAAACGTTCCTCGCTGGAAACGAAGCGTGGCCCAGTTCCGCGGGAACCTTTTCGCCAATCGAATTTGCAACGTTTACCCAGCGATTTTGTAATCTCCTGTTTACACGCTCGCGCCGCCTTGTTACGAGTTTATCTTTCTTTCTTTTTCTTTTTTTCATTTTTTCTTGTTGGAATTAGCCCGCGGGAGCGGCGCGCAATGTTGCGGGACAGGTGCAGAGAAGGAAAAGAACAAAACGTGAATCGACGAGAAAGAACGAGGACTGTAAGCCTAGGTGAACCGGAATAAAATCTATTGTTCTTTGACGTTTACGTTTGTGCAGCAGGGTGCCCCTTTTTTTTTTTATTGGTACACAAGCACTGATCGAATTTTCTGGTACGTGTAGATACAACAAAGTAACGCTTCTATGAAAAAGAGATACGCTGGACACAAGATATTATTCGACACTACCAAAAATTTTAGCCAAATGCAAAGAATACTTCCTTTGAAAACATATGGAATGCTTGGAAATTATGAAGAACCCTAATTACGTAAAAAAAAACACAAGTTACTAATCAAATCCTATCTAGAGCACTCTCCTCCCGATTTTAATTGATTAATCAATTAACCCTTTGATATATACGCCTCTCTATTAATCCTATGAGTAGCGGATCTTTTAAATTAATTTGACAACTCTTTCGTAAGGAATTAAAAAAAAAAATGTTTCTCTACGGAAAAAATCGATTAATCGAATCAATGATTCAAAACATGAGCTTGGGTACGTATAGGAATGAAAGATCTTGATGCACAATGAGTATCTGTGCGCCTTCAGACCCTGATAAAGCTAGTTGGAAATACTGGCGAAACGAACTTCCTTTCGGACACTGCTTAACCCCGAAGCTCCAACCACTACTACCTATATCGAACCGGGTCGTGAAAGTTTCAAAACTCTTATACGACATTTGTTCTCATCCTTAGAAACAATAGAACACGATATGAAAGTTTAGCTACCTATTCTCTGTATCAAACTGTACAAATCCTTGCAACGTAGAGAAATCGTCTAAAAGCGTCAGTGTATGTGATTCGAAGAAAGAAAAAGTGGCGTTTCGAGTTCAAACACGCGGTAAATATTCCTCTGTCTTTATAACCAAGCGTTAGAAATATCCTCGCGAACTGGTTGAAATTTGTTCGTTAATGCAACAATGACAATAAACTTTCAGCTGTTCCTTCGTCCGTGATTTTCCATCAAGCATGGTGTATTACCAACGACGATTCTAGTATGTATGTGTATTATATATATAATATATACATGTCTATCTATCCAGCTACGTGTGTATTAGCCTAGTATTCATTTTCTATGAAAGAGAGGCAGAATTAACCGCGAATAACGTTAATAACCCCACGTAAAATAGACCCGCGGCCTGTTTAAATTTAACTGCCCCAGCGAAAACTGCTTCGAAATTGCTTCGCCAAGACCGCGGCTGGAATTCCATTGTGCCAGACCTTCCCCCGTGTAATAGAGAGCTGCGCTCTCTCTGCTCTTTAACTTTACGACGGCTCCTCCGTACTCGCTCGTTACAATAAACACGCCGTCACGATGGACGCTTCAGAAGTCACTCCAGGGGACTGCCGGTTTTAATATTCCGGCAAAGTGGCCGGGAACAATTACGCGGCCCAACGTTCTACCTCTTATTAAAGGGCTCTCTCTCTTGCTCTCTCTCTCTCTCTCTCTCTCTCTCTCTCTCTCTCTTTCTCTATTTCTTTCTTCCTCTTTCGTTCTCTCAACGCGCGCAATTTCATCGAACCAACGCTTTCTTCGGTTTCGAAAGTCGTCGTCGTCGTGGGGTTAGGTTTAAAGAAACCTTTTCGGATGGCACAGAGTCGACGAAGATTCTATGTACTGGTTTCTTAGCAGGGTTGGCTTAACGTTTGTTTCGCTTCTTTCTCCTTTCTTTCTTTCTCTCTCGCTGTTTTTTTTTCCTCCTTTTGTGTTGAAACTGGGGAAAATTGAAAAGTGTGATTCGTTGGGGAAAGTGGGTTACGTGTTACTTTAAATAGTAAGTGGCATTTAATTGGTAAATAGAATGAAACAAATATGGATAACAAAACTTAATAGAATTAATCAAAAAATTAGAAAGCGTTAATAAAGTGAATCTATAAATATGTAATATATTCTTGGTAATCTTATTTTATTGGAAATTAATCATCCATTTGAACAGTTTAATTTTATTAAATGTAAATATGATATTCGAAAAATTTCTCTTCTTAAGATGTAGTCCTTTTAATTACATTTAATGTGAAAAGTGATTTAAAGGGGATAACGTTTGTTTGGTTATGTTATCGGAATACGTGTGTTCATTTTCACGAGTTTCTGTAATAATATCTTTTCGAGTGTATTAAAGCACAGAAAATAGAGAAAATTTCGTGAAATGTTATCTGCATTCGCTGTTCTTATACTTAAAGTACGCGGGCATTAAACTCCATATTGTAATCAGAGAGTAGGAATGATCAAATTATTTAATCTGATTAAAAAGTGATAACGTAGCTTGATTCAGTTAATTATCAGGATACATTTATTCATTTATACAATTCTTCGTCTTGATAGACACGTGTGTATCACACGGAATATCGACGTTTTAAAGAAACGTAAAAAAATTTCATCATTTATCGGTGATTTTCTTTGAGATCTTACATATTTACCTTACAAGCAGATGATTCGATTTACTCTGATTGACACGAAGACTCTCGAAAAATCAGTTTGCAAGCATCGCAAATGTAGAATGGCACTTGACTCGAATTTACGAGTCGTCAGGCAATAAATCAATGTATAAGGTGCCCTCGAAGAACGGGATTCCCGAGGGTCCTCCAGTTGAACTTCCTAGCCGCAGAATCGTCTGACCGATCTAAGCCTGACCTCCAGGTCTCGTAAATAATAATGAAAGTGGTCGATTGTTAAATTCGTGACGCGAAGTTCCCGTGTTCCTGTTGCATATCGTTGAATCGCTAATTAGGTCTTCGTGGCGCAGCTAAAATCGATTGATTTCCAACTTCCAGCCAAGAGAGATCGTACCGGATGCAGAGAATTGGAACGATCAAGAACGATCACTGATTAATTTATCACCGTTAAATGAGTGTCTCTCTATTTCGTTCAAATTGCCACGATGCAACGTGATAGGTAATAAGATATCTTAACGAATCGAGCAAATTATATTTGGAATTCTTCAATTTGAGAAGCCATCGGAATTCTAATCGAGCATCTTGTACAATTGAACAAGGGAGCTTCTTCGAATGCAAAAATGATTAAATAGTGCAGCATCGTAGGAATCGATAATACAGTTTTCAAAGCCAAATGTTTCTATCTTCTTTCAACAACTCGTACGAAATAAGATACCGGTCGTGTCTTTTTACACAACAATTTGATTCTTCATACACAGATTCTCGTAGCATCTGAACTACGTCTTTTATTCTAATTTTCGTCTGTAGGCGTCTTCTGACGTACCCAATCGGGTCTTCTACCGAAAAGTTACGCCTTCAATAATCGGCTGGGTATAAAACGTAGCAAAGCAAACATTATTCTTGTTATCAATGAAATACAACCTAATTTATATGCCAGAGTCATCGAAAATTTAATTTGTCGCATTCACTTCACCAAATGCAATCGCGGTGATCATTTATATGATATTGTATTTTGTGTATAACACCATCGAATGTACTTTAAAATAAAATAGCGAATACTAGATTACGTTTCGTACTTTTCGTTGCGTTTCAATTCTATCGTTCTTATTGGAAAACCTTACATGCCATCTCCCATGTAGATCCCTAGAACTCGATGAAACGAAATGTATAGAAACCACTTACAATCCCAGTGAAAATAGAACCTGTCGTATCAGACAACTGGTTGAATAGGCCACGCATCCGTACGCAATATTTCCACGGTAGATAACGACTCGCTCGTGTAATATATGGCCGCGTAAAGGAGGCGTTTAAAGAGGCGCGCATCGGAACGCACGCGACGAGATATGAAGGGAAATCGATGAACGTTAGATATATATATATAAAGAAGGGGCGAATAATAAAAATCGCTGGTAGCTACAGATACCAGCCGTTCGAACATCTACGAATATACATACGTCGTGTTCGGTATCGTATTCATCGATATCCCACCAAGTATCGGCAGTCGATACCACGTAAGAAATTCACGTACACGCCAGACACATCCATTTACGAGGTAAAATACGAGCAGCTAGCGTGATGTTTCTTAAATGTGTATAAGTATCTATGTATACGTATACATACATGTGTAAATATGTGTATACAGGGTGTTTTCGAATTGGGGGTACAAGTGACAAGAGAAATGATTCTAACTGCAAAAATAAGTCGAAGAAAAGAAAAGAAGAATAACGTTCTTTCGTATCGGGCTTCGTTCCCGAGTAAATCAGTGTCGAAGATCTTACTGAAGATCTTACACGTGATCTCATGTCTATGGCAGAGAAATATCATTGTGTTGCTCGTGTTGCTTTTCTGATTGATTACAATAGGTAATAAACTGTAAAAGCTGCGCATTCTACAGACTTCGCGATGTTTCGGTCTCTTCTTGTCGTCATTGTCCCAATTGGCGGTGGTACTTTCGTATAGTAGTATAGTTGATGCTTCCATCTTTGACAAGCCTCCAAATGCAGTTAATCGAGGAAAAAATTGAAGGACCAAACGGGAATATCGAACTCACGCAAACCCCGGCATAGCAAACCGGAATAGATCTTCAACATTGATTTATTCGGAAAGGAAGGCCGATACGAAAGAATGTTATTCTTTCTCTTTCGGCTTATTCTTGCGTGTAAAGTCACACTCTTGCCGCTTATATATGTGTGCGTGTGTGCGTGTCATGGTTTCTAGAACAAGTAGAACGCAAAGTCGCATGAATATACATGTATATGTAGTATTGTATCTCCATATGTATGCGTTTTCGTCTTGGAAAAGTTGCGAGAACGTGGGCCATATACCGTGGTGCCACGGCGTGTCTGTTTGCCGCCTTGTCTTCTCGTCGAATTGCCAGTCGCGTTACGTGAAAGACGGAAACGAGCCTGGCATCGTCTTCCCCTCGTCATCCACCTTCTCATAGCTTCTCCTTCTCTCTTTCATGCAGGTCGTTCCACTGTTCCACGCGCGTTAACGTCTTCGAACGAACGGTCGATCCCTCGTTTAAACGAGCCCCTTCATGACCATCCAAGGTTCCTCCGCGACTTCTTTCGCGTGCATTTCCGAGTACCATCGTCAGACATTGTCACGACGTGTAGGGAAAATGGGCTAGCTACGGTACGAGGCACGAATACCTCGACAGAGTGGAAGTCGAATAGGAACTGTGCGAGGTAACTGCTCCAAGTGTAGATCCGGTTTACGATTGCATACAGGTGAAGGAACTTTTTGTTAGGGTGTTGGTTGAGGGTGTTAAGGAATCGAGATGGTGAGAAGATTTTAAGGGAATTCGAAATTGAGCTTTTATTCGAGAGTTTTCGAGAATTATCGCGCACAAAGTGTATCAACTCTTTGCGGTCCGCGATATTTTCGCAATTTCGTTCCAATCCATCCGCGCTATATTGGCAATTCTATTTTATTTCATATATATTTCCTTTGTTACACATTTATATTTATATTTTTTATTATACGATTATAATACAATTATAATCGCTTTTGGAATGTGATGTCGAATCACATACGACATACGACTGCAAAGGGTTAAAATATGCAAATTTGAGGTGTGTAACGATGATGATAGGGAATCGTATGATATTATAGTCTAGAGGAACTTGTACACTTGTTTTAGGTAGTTTTATGTTTATGTAATTCTCGTTGCAGATTAAATTAGTAGAAAGTATAGAGATCAGGTTGATACACTGAAGTCAACTTGCATATTTAATTCAAGAAAATCGGATATTTCAATTATTATTTAGCAAAGACTAAAATACATTGTCATGGGTGAATTAGATAAATGATAAATAATTGTTGAAATATTCAATTCAAAGTGCCCATATTTCTTCTACTACCTTCTAATTCTGCTTTTCTGCCAATTTTGTGAAAATTAAATTAGATAAATATTATTTTGTCACATATCACACACGCACGCATCTATTATAATAATCATATTTATAATAAAATCATGACAGTTCTATTTATATGTATTATATAAATATTTTATCACAGCGTCGATGTTGATTCAAGACGATTAAATTTTCTCGTATTAAATTAATCCCTTGCCTTACAATTAAGCCTTGGTTATCCATTGGTTTAACACAGTGTTAAATAAAAAGAAGCAAAGTATTGTATACAATTTATACTTGGTAATGGTTAATCATAAGTTGAAACTAATGTTAGAGTAAAAATGCAAATTTAATAAAGACACAATTTTTCTTTTGTCACAACTTGACTATAATCTGCACCACGAGTATCATTCATCATTATAAAACAAAAGGTTTAATGATATGAGAGCTAGTTAAGTGATGGGTGAGGAAAGATCCCTTTCTACTTATGCTTAAGCAAACTTGGCACTTTAACGATGACAAATGTATGAATTAAAAGAAGTTAAAAATTTGCATAGTATAGAGATGTATCTCCATTTTGTATTATAGCGTATATCGGATGTCCAATGTATAATTAATGTCTGATATATCGCCCATCGCGAAGGTAATACATAAAATATAAAAATGCTAAGATTTGAAGGATTTCATTGATTTCGAACGACAGATATTGTGCAAATAAAAATTCACTTTTCTTCTACTCTCATATCTTGCATAATTTGGGATAATTGAATGGTGTAATTTCTCACATTCACGTCTACGGAAACGTTAAATAAAACATCATGTTCACAAGAAGGCGCAAAAAAAAAAAAGAAACCAAACGCTTGTCGAATAGGTTTAAGAGCCTTTACCGTAGAAAAGTTTGCCAGTTACGTTCACAATCGCGCAAAACCGTTTCAGAAGGAGCGTTTCACTTTGTGTTAAAAGTTACAGTCGAAAGTAGAAAATTAGAACAATTTAAAACTCTCTAACGTTCAACGAACAAGCCTGAACTCGCTAACAATGGTTGATTTTAGAAGTTGGATAAAGAACGATCTTAGAACTGTGTAAAGAAACCTTGCGAGCCGGACCATTAGAATTGTTTGGACTTCGAGCGAGTGAAACATTCGATACGCTACGAAACTTCGTCGACTTGTTGAACGTTAATACACGTATAACTCTTTACGTTTCCACATTTGTCCCACAGTTTCACTCTATCCCTCTAAAACGTTACATCACAATGCACCACAAAATAGATTCGCGGATTTCTTAAATTCGAACAAATCTACGAAAGAAAAAAACGAGGGAACAAAGAGCAATATACATCCAAAAATCCAGGAACATTCGAATGAACGAAATTTCCACTGTAAACGTTCACCGATTGTCCAGCAAATTTATTTCAACGACGTCTGAATAATTCCAGCATGGGAACTGATGGTTCCGGAGCCAGATGCATGGACGCAACTAAAATCTAGAGAATTTTCCCCGCATTGTTCAACGGAAAATCCCACCGTGCCCGGTTTTAGCGAATCGGGGATTCGGGAATTTGTGAAAATAAAAGGACGGTCAAGTGCGGTTCGAAGAATCGTTGTTACGCCATTGGCCACGACCCTTGGGTCATCCCTACAGCCCCGTTCGAGTTCGGTTCTAGCGGGATTATAGCCGGGACACCTGACGACGCTCCCATCGCTTCAAAGGGAGAGAAACCGATATAAGCAAACGAAATAAAAAAAAAAGGTGCCCTGGCTATGGGGTGCAGGCGAGGAAATGATGGTGTAGCGAAACATTGACGTGGAAATTCCACGTGAAAGGAATCACGCGTGAGATTGGCGACGCTGCAATGGAATATCAAGCGATTTTTCATAAAAAATCGAAAAATATAAATAATTGTTATATCGTCCAATCCTCGATTAGATATAGTTAATTGGTACGTTGTAGAGAGAAACCATATGGATTAAGATAGTTTATTTATTTTATACGGAAAAGGACCCGTTGGTAGACGAAAGTATAAAAAGTTAAAATTACAGTGAGGCACGGTGTAATGTCGTTTTTATTAGAAAATTGTGAAAAATTTTAATTTCAGAATACATATCATTGTATAACTCTGCATTTGTAAGGTTGAACGTATGAAAGTTCATAAAACCTAATTCTTGGTGGAAAACTAATATCGAACTTCTCAGTGATATTTGAACAGTCTATCGAGATTATTGTATATTTTTCTTGGAAACAAAAGGTACGCAAGTGTGTGACACAAATATTCCACTTGACGAATTTTGAGTTCAAGGATGAATTGAAAGTTGAAAAAACTATGGACGATTCTTCACAGCTTCTGGCCAGTAGTGTCGTCAGCGACACTTAAAATCTTTCATAGTACATCTTTATTTCACTTCAACAGGTGTTATTACATATCTCAAAAGCTGTATTAAAATCCTTGGAAAATCCGCAAAAAAACTTGATGCGCAATGAACGGAGATCAAACTCAAGAATCTTCAAAGTGTACGAGCTAAACCTCTCACGCAACGTCCTCATTACTCGTTGATGGAGGAACCAAAATCATAAAGGAACATCGTTGACAAGAGCATTTTCGAAAGCTACGAGAAGTTAAGCGTTTCTTGCTCGGACCTGGGGGAGAGACAAATGGAAGGAATCGGGAAGCAAAAACGAGAAACAGGAGGTGGTGTGACGCGTCTCCTCGAGGCTGAGAAACGGACAAAGCCGATTGCCTACTGGTCAGAGAGAGAAAGAACGAGTGGCGCAGGGTGACAGGAAAGTTTCCAATCCGGATTTTCATTCATTAGTAACGCTTACCGGAGTGGACCGAGCAACACGATGCACACGACTACTGAAGGCTCTCCACGGGGAGTGTTCTTGCAACGCAGAGGCGATTCGCGAAGGAAAAGGACGAGGAAGAGCTCTCGGACGCGAATCGAATTTCAGGAATCTTGGTGCTCGTGTTTTGTTGGTTTGAACGGCGTGTGACACATTTGAGAAGTGCAGCTTAGCCATTTATAGTTTACTCAACGTCTCTACTGTTCCTTTGTATAATTAACGATATCGATGCCGCTTGTTTCGTGACAGAAATTGAAATTACTGTAGAGCTTTCGCGATTGGATTTTCGCTTATTGCATTGTATTAATTAATAAAATGCTATATGTTTTTACTGTCATCGGTTAATGCTTTCACTGCAGAAGACGTAGGGTAAAGTCGCCTAATCTAAGACTCATTTCTTTAAGCAAGCATAATTCTCGATTAAAATGTATGTATGTATGTCAGTGTATATATACGCTCTAACATGTATACTAATTGATATATATAAAACTTAAGACCGCTTTGTAATTAAGAAAATAAACATTGCCAATATATTATTCATTGTATGGTTATTTGTACCACAATATCACAATAATTTTCATTTCAAACTTTACGAGCAACGAATTTTTAACATTTTCTCAGATATATCATTATGCCAGCGGATAATTACTTAAGACCCATGCACCGTATACACTGTGTAATTTTCGTTCAATAAACAATGTTTATTGATATTGGATGCATATCGAGTATCGCGAATTGCTTCGATATTTACAAGCATTTTTTACGCAAAGGCACATGAACTTCTAAGAATTTCAGAGATTATATATTCCCTTTCTTTTTTAGCCTGCTGCAGTGAAGGGATTAAAGAAGAACTTAGTTTTTTCTAAAATGCACTTAATTTCTGCGAATACTTACTATCTGAATGTTGTACTTTTACTATTTCTGAAGCAGATTCTTAATGTTTTTTAAGTAAGTCAACGCTTTGCGCCGCTACAGGGACATTCATAATAAGAATCACAATTCCACTTGAATTTCATTCGTGTTTAAATAAAGCAAATTAGTAAAATAAATAAAAATAAATAAATTCACGAACTGTGAATTGCTTTATCACAGTATAATTTTGTTATCTTTTCAAAACGAAGCATTAAATTTTCGGAAGTTTCTTTACAAAGGTGTGCTAGAATTGATAAATCGATCGTATCAACAAAATACTCGGAGTGCAAAGGGTTAACCTATCAAATTTGAACGATTCGTTAACTTGTAACTTAGATAACAAAATATCAGAACAAGATAATTTACTGTTTCCAGTATCTTCAATTTTTAATTATACCATTTTATATCTACATTAAATATAACGTGATGATATTGCATTTCGGAGGACTAACATCCAGTCATTTGTCAATATTAGCATGGATTTATAATTACGTCCTGGAAGGACGCGTTTTTAATATTACACAAAACCTTCATCGTTGCGCAGTTTTATTTGAACTGGTTAAAAACGAGGGTGTAATTTCATTTCCCCGAATAATGTACACGCAATTATTAAGCGTCAACTGTATCGAAATTGCGTTTATACATGCCACTACATACTTTCGTGAAATATTCAGTAATTTACGAAGGAAGGAAGGTACACGATAAAAATCAAACATACACATTTTAACCTTCGTATTTTCCAACAACGATGTCTTTTCCCCGAAAAAAAGGAAGAAAAGTGGAGGGAGAAGGAACGTTTAAAAGAAGCTCTTCGAGGCGCGAAACAAGTTGCCCATTTTTCTGATTCGCACTTTTCTTGCCATTCGTACATACACACGTATATATACATTCTATGTACATATGTACGTACATATGTATCGGGTAAGTGTATATGAAAACTTTTAATGGCGTTCTGCAGGCCAAGTGTTTCGTCAACATGCGCAACGAGAGAACGAGACGTCGCGCCGATGGAAAAAGACTTTAACGAGGTGCACGGAGAAGGCCCGCCGGAAATATTAGAGAAGTTTTAAGAAAATGCAGGTTTAAGCGTGCGGTACTAGCGTATCCTCGCTCTCGTGCACGCACAATCAATGCGCGGAGAATAGTCGCTCCGATAAACTTCTTTTACAGGGGAAAGTAGCGACTGTGGGAGGAGAGAAATCGCATTGGATCGTCGCCGGTGGAACAGAATGGAGGCATTCGTCGAATGCAATTTTCTTGGAGAACTCGTCGAGCACAGGACGGAATTGTGATTTTAAACATCGTGTCGCTCGCGCGCGAGCAAAAGGGAAAGAAAAAAGGAAGGAAATCTCAAACCCTCCGTCTCTCTTCTCCTTTCTCTATCGTTCTACCTTGAAATTCGAATGGTCCATGTAATTTCGAGCTAAACGTTCTATTGCTTGTTTTCTTCTTTTTGTGTGTATGTGATGGAATTTTTCTGAATTCGTCGAAATAACTTTTCCATGATAACTATTTGTACAGTAAATTTTAGAGATATTTTAAACGATACCTAACCTCGTTCGAATTTGTCTATAGGATACTTATGAAGCTCAATCAGTAGGATCGATATTTCTATTTGAATGATGCAGTAGATACACGCTAGTATAAGCTTTGAGTGTTACTCTTGCTTTGATCGAGATCTGTCGAAAATTTTGTTGACATTATTAGTAAATCTAGAATAATACGTATAATTAAGGAACCAAATCTATTATACATCAGGTTGCTCAACCTTCTCCTAATTCGATGTCTTCAACCTAGAACCTCGTTTAATCGAAATTATTAAAACAGACTGTTGTATCAGTTCCATTTAAAAAGAACGAAGGCAGATCTCAATCATCGAAAAAATCCTGATTATTATTGACGATCTTTTGCCATTTTCTTGGCAGCTTTCAAATACCATCGAAAATATATTTCGATTTGAATGTCGTGGAGGAATTACATGATTCTAGTCGAAAATGATTACACCTATTAAATCAAACGACAAACTTATGGGAATTATTAAAACGTCCAATTAAATTAGGAGTGATAACTAATAAACAGCAACTGATTAGAAAACCTGTATCATTATGGCATCACGACGCAGGAACAGAAGAAAACAATAAAACAAAAATTAGAAACGTGCTGGAGGAATTCAAGATGCAAAGTGTGGAGTAATGGAATACTAAAAGGGGAAATCTAATTGAAAGTCAAAAGTTTATAGGATTTTCGGGAATTTTTTGGAAGGAGAAAAGTAGTGGTACATTTTTGGAACTTCGGCATTTATTAACATTTATATTAAGCTACAAAAAGATTTTTGTTTAATCTTTAAGTTTTCAAAATGGCCGTCTTATTGATGCGATAGTCCAGCAGGTCCGCGTGGGAGGTGGAAATCGGTGTGACGTGTAGCACCTGTTATATCCTTCCGAAACATTAGAAACAGAAATAACTTATTACTCATACCCATAGTTTCTCATTATACCTAAATACAAATTAAAAAATTGAAAATTGGAAGATTCATATGCGTTTGGGAAAAAAGAATTAATTTTTTACAGGTTTAAAAAACTTTTAATAATTCGTAGATTAAAATACATTCGTTCTACAAAACGCTCTTAAATCTCCGTTGAGATAATCCACAAGATCTAACGTAACAGGTGAGCTTTCAATTATCGAATCTCCTTCTATCGTTCCAATCAATTCGAATCGATCAATGAAAAGAAAAAAAGAAAACAGAAGAGGAATCATGTGAAAAATGATAGAGAAAGACGACAAACACAGTTATTATATACGGATAGAATATTTTTTGCAAAACGAGGTCAGTTCTCGTTCGTTGCCGGCTGAAACGTTTCACAACAATTCATCGGTGTGCACGTCAAAGAGAACTCGCATGCGAGCTAGCTTCGTATAACACGAGAGATGGAAGGAGGGCGAAGAAAGAGGGCTCGCGAATCCTCGAGCAGGAGATAAAAGTTTCAAAAGAATGAGGCGAAGTTAACGTGTGCCGATCCTTTGATCTTGCGCAAAGGTAAAAAGTATTCTAGCATCGTCGTTTCAAACACACCTAACGTTCCCTTAACAACGCCAACGTGTCTCGACTGGCTAAAAAATCCGCTTTTTTCCCATCGTAGAAACACCACAAGCCTATGGGAAACCTATGTGACAATTTGTACATGTATTGCACTTGAGGCCGTCTAATTATACGTCTCTCGATTTGCACGGAAAATCGGTTCCTCAAAATACCGTGTAAATGGAAATCATAGCTGTTTGTATGAAAAACCGTGCAAATCGAAAGAGAAACCAAAATGCGCATAATTTAGTCAGTTGTTTAATTATATTCATTTATTTCAACGTAAAATAAAAATGAAATACAAGTGAAAAGCGAAACAAATTTCTGTACATTCGTAAAATAACAAATACATAAAACTATATGTAATTCATTTTATAGAATCTGGAAGCATAAAGTTCATAAAAAATTAGTCCAAAGGTTTAATTACTATTATCACTATCGTAGACGATTAATCTTTCCTTCCTGATTGGTGAGACTTTACTTTCATCACTCGATAGTGTTTAAAGCGATTCTGATTCGATGGCTGATGAATTAGCTACCATTTCAGATCGGAGAGACTTGATGATGAATTAACAGTTGTGTTTGGTTCTTGGTTAGATCCTCGTATACCTCCCCATATTGATGAAAACTATTTGAAAAATAAAATGAGCCTAGACGGGGATTTTTGAATATTGAACTTAAACGTGGACACAATAATAAATAATACTTTGAGAATTTTTTGCACAACGAAAATAGTCTTAATTTAAGGTTTTCCAACTTGTCTGTTCGAGGAACTCCGCCTTAGGAATGCTAGGACTGAGACTTACAAATTTTCGTGTCAAATTGGCTACAAGTCAGTTTGCTAAAATGAAAATAAACCATTTAACGAAATTACTCTCATAAAAAACAAAGGAAAATAAAACCATCCCGTTGCTGTTCCTAATACTTATAAAATCACGAATGGTACGCGTAGAAGATTCAGGTGTGACCGTGGGGATCCGGATTTCCGGTTGTCGTATTCTCCCTGTGGCGCCAAATTGCACGCCAGCACACAAGACGAATAGTTCGACGTGGAATGCGTCGCAATGAATCCACGAAACCGTCTCGAGCGCCGCGAACCTCAGCCTGGGATTCTCCCTATCTGAACAATAGCGCGAGAACTGTTACTTAGAAACGGTGTCGCGGACGTGCGAGACATGCGGCATTCCATAGCCGGCAAACTGAATTAGATCCAGCGGTGGGGATCTTGCAAAGCAACACCTGGAGCTTTCTTAATGACTCAATTGAGATATTTGAATGCATCGAGTTCAGTCACGGATATATTTATTGTATCGAACGTTGAATAACGTGGGGAGAGCGAGCGTGTCTGACAAACGCTAGTCTATACTACTGAACAATAGGTTCTAACATATTCGATGGCCATTGGTCGCGTGATTTCGTTCGACTAGCGTTTTCTCGGTCGACATTGCAAATTTGTAAATTCATTTATGTAACTAGATAAGGAAAAGACTTTTTAAAAACGATTTATTGATTTTTACAAATGCAAATTTAAAAATGGTCAAGAATAAATTTATTCCATCTACTTTTTAAATTCTTTCGATTTTTTATCCTCGAGTGTACAAATGTACAAATCATGTTACAAATTGGTGAAAAATACCGGTAATAAATGCAAGTTTTTCCATGATGGTCGACGAAATGTTAACACTTTGCCGGAAAATTGGAGAGATCCATGTTACGATATATGCTTGTGGTGTACCATTGCATAAATTTGGGCACTTAAAAAAGAATGCTATGTTGTTCAAAATATTTTTACTTTATTTGAACATTTTGCCAAACATATTATTTGATTTGCGTAAGTGATATAAAATATTAGATAATTATCGTTCTGTTATTTCAAGTTACTCGTACGCTATATAGATACTTAAATGTAAGAATATTACTAAAAAGAGAACATTCCTAAGTGATAATCACCGATATTGTCAAAAATTTGGTATACACAGTAGTTCTGAAAAAAATATTTTATCCATATTTTTCTCTCCTTTTTTTATGGCGAAACGTTCATAGTTAAGGATCAATAATCACCATCAAATTTAAAATTAGCAAACACATATGAATTAATATTTCGAACATTAGTAGAGACAGATGTCTACATGTACGAATTTTGTATTTTTCACCATCAATTTTCTAAACATCGCTCGCAAAAAATGAGTGCTAACATCAAAGTGTTAAGATGGCGCAGTGCAATTGTAATGACAGAACTTGATCTATTTAATAGGTAAACTTTACCAAAAGTATGACAAAATGAAAGAGATAAAAACAAAATATCGGTACAATCAAAAATGTAAATGAGCATAAAAGTATTATTGGAAAAGAATTGAAAATAATACGATTAAAGCGATGTCCGTGTGTTCAATATCATACGGGTCTGTCATCCAGGCTTAAACGTAATCCAGAGACTTTAACAGGATATGGAGAGAAAAAATATATTGAGAAAAAAGAAATAAAGACAAAGTCATTCTTCACATGAACTTGTAAAAATTACAGAACTACAGAAAAAAACATGGTTATAATTCGACCGCTTGATTTACCATCGCGTGAAAGTCCAGAAGAAGTTAGTGACACGGTAACTTGAGCGTGCCTCTGATTTATCTGAAAATCGGCAAAAATCGTCGGATGACGAATAACGGTTACAAATGTACTTCCCGTAAAGAGACATAAATTTTTTTGCACGTTCGTTGGTAGGTACACGTGGCACGGCACATAGGAAACCGAGACTATACTCGCGAGGGGAACATAGAAGCGCTATAATCCGAAGAGAGGTAAATCATTCCAAGGTGCTTAACGGTGTCCTCATTTTCACGAAGCTTAAACGTTGGACAAGAGAAATTGCATTTCGGAAGGACCGGGAGGACCCGGTCAGCGCCAGGAACGCATGCATCACACCTGGTGAAAGAAGAAAAAGAGAAAGAAGAAAGAAGGAAAAAGGAGAAAAAGAAAAACGATGGGGGATGAAAAAAAAAATGATTATTCCGGAGTGGAACAATTTAAAATAACGTCAATCGTCTCGCTTCTCCTTGAATTGAATTCGCACCTCTCCTACTCTCCCTACCCGTAGACTTTTTCTCACCCTCGCAATTACGTTCCGCGAGCAGACGAAATTCCACACGGCACAGTCCGGCTGCCGTTTCCACGTATACGCAACGCACACACATAACACAGATAATTCTAACAAATTACATCGCGGACATAATGCACCGTAAATTAGCGAAGAATCGCGGACGGTGTAGCGACTGAATTTCCGCTGGCTCGTGACCAGAGAAAGGCACTTTGAGAGCGCTCTAATTCAGTACAGAAAATAAATTGTCGGAAGGTGCTCACCCGTGTCCCCTCTTTCAAGGAGTGCACGCCCGTACACGCGACAGACAGAGAGAAAGAGGACAGATGAATAGAGGAAACCTGTTGGGAGGATAGAGAGGGTGAAACAGAAGAGCGAAGCACCGTGAAAAAGCAGCGAGATACGAGAGAGTAGAGAACGAACCGTGGAGAGATAGAGAGATGTGGAAAAAGAGAATGAGGGGATAAGGGGGAGAAATACGAAAGTGAGAAAGGGGCAGACAGAGATGTGCTAGAGAAAACAGAGAAAGAGATGAGATGGAAAAAAGGTGTTCCCTTTTGCACAATTTGCCCGAACGTAGGAGCAAATTTTCCCAGTATACAAAAGCGCTCGACATTTTAAAGCACGGGGGCCACGAGTTCGCGATTGTCGCGTGCTCGCACCATCCACCTCTCCATGTTCTCTCTCTCTCTCTCTCTTTCTCTCTCTCACTCGTTCGCGTTACCTGTATACGCGTGTGGTACTTGGTGGAACCGTGTGCACGGGAATCGACGCGAAACGAACACGAACGAACATCAGGAACATAGCCACGTCCCCTGAGGCTTGCGTTATTTTATGTCGCTTGTGACTCGAGCATCCCCATGCCGGCCTCCTCTCTCCTACCCGCGCACACACGCCCATCGTTCGTGCCACGGTTCCACGCTTCCACCGGCTGGCAGGCATCGAAACGAAACACGAAGACAGAAGCAACGGCCAGAGGGTGAAACGGCTGAGAGAATGCCGTTCTATGAATACGTTTGGAAGTTCAAACGCCTATGTGATTTGCATGTGTCTCCGAGGTGAGGCGACCTGCTGTTGGAGGTGGGCGCACGAGGTGCATCAACCCACCTTCTCACGCTAACTCTGACAGCGTCTACCTGTTCTTGCTGTCTCGAGTAACGATAGGTACACCTCGTTGTCGTGGATCGAAACCTGTAGTTACTTTCCTTTCGTTAGATACGCCGCTGCTCCGTTTGCAAGAGAGACAGCAAGTTAGCGAAGGGGAATTCTTGGATTATTTATGATTCATTTTTACGAGGGGAATGGTCTATGTGTAATTCTGTTATTAGTTTGTTCTGTTTACGAGAGAAAAAGGAGATTTTTTCTCCGCGTATTTATATGTACACATTTTATTTCAGTGTTGTATTAGGAATGAAATTTCCTCGATGTAACGAACATATTGTATTAACAGTTCTGGTAAATAAACAATTCAATTTAATATATCTGTAATAGCAATCAGAAGCGTTCGACGTGACTAACACGTGAATCGACAGTAGAATGTGACCTGCCTGTGGTCAGACACTCTGGTGTATCGCTGGGAAATGGTGTTTATTTTATTAACCTATTTTCTTTTTTTGTTTGAAAATGTTTTAATAATCATCAGGATGTACACATGTACGAGAGAATCTTGTTGCATACGAGTGATTTTTAATGTACCTTGGGACTTTAATTTTAGTTTTATGCTTGAAGCTTACCAACCATACTTGACTAAACTTCTTACCAATTGACATTGTATGAAAACTGTAAATCTTTAAGACAAACATGTATATGTATTCATAAATAAAATCAGAAATCAATGAGTCAACTAAAAATTCGATGGTATTATAACCTAAATAACAGAAATCAAAAAATAAAATAATGTTTTCTTAAATAATATTTAAAATAATATTAGAATTGAAATAATATTAATATTTTAATATTAAAAATAAATAATAGTAATATATTTCTCTAAATACATACATATTTAGGCGATTTGATCATATTTTGACAACTTTCCTTACTAAAAAAGAATCTCAAATTTTATCGTTGTATGGAAACTCACCGGATGTGAATCCGATGGAAAGCTAATGAGAATTATTGAAACTTCGAATTGCATTAGCAGTGATAACTATAAAATATCAATAATTAAAGATACTTATATCATGACGCAGGAATAAAAGAGAAACTACAGAAAAAATATTGAAAATTTACAGACGTAAAGAATGGCACGACGAGGTATTTAAAAAGAATTTTAAATAATTCATACTTTCTGTAATAATAAAAGTTTCATTTCAAGTGTATCTTCAGCTCCTCTTTTATTCAAGCTTCAAACAAGCGATACATAATTTCAAAGTGTTCGTAATAATTTGATCACCCTCTCTGCAGAAGTCTCAATCGTAATATCAAATTGAACTCGTTCAGCGATCATTCTCTCACATCCCTCGATTACCAGAGCCATTGACCGAATGCTTTCATCTGCCGACGTTCCAAACTTAAAATGCCAGTCGTTCGCGAAAGGCGGCTCGAAAATTTAATAGTGCATTTCCGTCAGATCCCTTTGTAAACGTGATCGTTCCACGAAATTCCGCCTCTGTCGTTAAGAAGCTCCGTCCTCTTGTTGAAACTAGATGACGCTCGTCGTCGCTTTAAATCAGGCCGAGCTTTCCCCTGTTGAAAGAAGTACGCGCAGATCATGAAGGATGCTTCTGGCATCTGTACTTACAAACATTGAATACGTTTCACGTACACGGCAAACGATGCGGGGGAGAAAACGTTGATACGTCGCCGATGCATGAATGCGATTCATGAATCCAGTCTGCCACAAACGCCAGACCGAAACGCGTCCCATTGAAACTTTTTATAACTTCCGGTGAGCGGTGAGCATTTTCCTTGAATTACGACAGATTTGTTTGGCGGTTCGTGGCACTCCGTGTTCAACGAACTCTTAAAGAGACGGGGAAGTCGTGTTTCATTGGAAGGTTACATTTCTCCGCCATTTTCTATGCCCCTTTCGTCATTTTTTCTCCTCTCTCATCTTCCTTTTTTATGTTTTTTATCTTGCTCTCTAAAAGTTATTCAATTTTGCCAAGCGTAAAGTTTATAGAAAGAGATCACGAGGGACCGATTAAAATAACTCGCAAGAAACATTTTCTGAAGTTTACTTTATTTATTCAAAAAGTTAATAGGCGAATGTAACGATTTCCTCTTCCTCTTCATCTTCACCTTTTTTCTCTTCTTTTTTTTCCTGTTCTTTCTACGTCACGATCTTTTCGTAGTTTCTGTGATAATTGTGTTTGCTGAAGGGATTTCTCGTTGTATCGGCACCGTTAAGGATAAGAATGAACGTGGTGTTTATTGGCAGGATTCTTAGCTTTGTTTCCGCGGGAAGGAAGTACGTCGGCTCGATTTAACCTGCCAC
Source organism: Anthophora plumipes (assembly GCA_951804975.1). Lineage (NCBI taxonomy): Eukaryota > Metazoa > Arthropoda > Insecta > Hymenoptera > Apidae > Anthophora > Anthophora plumipes. Next base: position 22,362,587 of record OX638112.1, on the reverse strand, counting down.
GCTGGGCTTACTCGAAACGATTTCCGTAAGAGGGTTGATGAAAGGGAAAAGAGGGAAAAGGTTTAATCGAGCAGAAGCGTGCTTTTGATCATATGGCTGCTGAAGCCAATAAGAACACCCATAAGACCAATCTATTCTGCTTGATTCCATAAAAGCTGTTATTAATAAATAAACAGATTCTAAATGAAACAGAACAACAAAACAAACAAAACTGGAATAATCCTGTGAATGAAACATTTCGTTGATAAACAAATGCTATTTTACACGTGTCTACTTGTCTGAAATGAATTAAATAAATAATGTATGAACACTTGATAGCACTGAAAGATGAAAATGAACGTCGTTTATAAACCACTTAAAAAATATTTAACGATCCTTCGTATCAGGTCGTTCTTCGTATTGAATAAAATGTCGAGCGAAAAGGAAGTGTTCGATTAAGAATTTCATTGGCTATTTTACACGAATAGTTGATAACATCGTTCAAAACATGTATAATGCAACGTCTTCATACGTATGGTGACTTGTCCAGTGAATTAACACTTAAGTGACACTTCAGTTCAAATTAGAATTCAAAAATCGTTTATTTAATCCCCTGAATGCTGTTACTGTAAGTGAGCTGTTTCGTTAATAAGGACATACACAATGGAACACAATTCTAACAATATTTGGCAGTTATAGCTTTAACCCCTAAGCTTTAACCCCTTCGAGACGCTAAGAATCATATCCAGCTTTTCCTTTTTAATACTTCGATATTTACCAGATTGTTTTGAAAGTTTCCATATTTTTCAGGTCTATTAGGTTATGTATTAATTTGTTATTTGCTTATTGTTCATTAATATTTGTTACTTAATTTTGTTAAAAATTGTTCGTTAATATTGTCTATTAATATTGTTTTCTAATATCCAACAATGTAAATATTTTGTGTCTTGTACAGTTTACATGACTGTCATTGGAACTATATTAAATGATACTTTTAGGACACGTCGAGATTTATTTTATTTGTATATCAAGGGATTAATTAAAAGTCTGGCATAGGATTAAGTGAAACTCTGGCCAAATGATCAACGAATGAACACAAACTTCTAACAAATGAACAAAGGTACCCTAGTGAATGAACAGGATAATATTTCTGAAGAAAACAGATTGCAGCGTTTTTTCGAATTATTTCCAAAATGCAAATTGTAGATGTCAAAAAATAAGCTTACTTCGACTTCTACTGGAACTATTGTGCAAATTTCAACGTGAAACGAACGTGATAGTTGTTCATTTTTCGTATGATATGAGCAAACGCTCATTCTCTAAGTTAGATCACCGTATTATCGATTTTTTACCGTTTTGCAATACAAATCTTTCACATCGTTCCATCAGGAATGCAATATGCTTTTTTATATATTCTTAAGCAGAGGAAAAAATCTTACGAGCGTGTACGTTTTACATTCTAATGCCACAAATGACGCCTTTTCTGCAGAAGATTTCCTCGCTTAATCCGCGGGCGATTGAAAATGCGCCTTTCTCAGGTGGCAATCGAACCGTCGATCCTCCTCATCTCGATAATGTAAATTTATTCGCACCGATTAATCCCCTCCACGGCCCTGAGTCCCCCGGTCTTCTCTCGTTGCGGACTTGCTCGGACTTTTATCGTCCGGTGAAAACTTTAATGGAAAGATTACACTCGAACGGCAGTAAACTTCGGGCAAATTGAAACGTGAATGAGATAGCTGACGAACTAATAAGTGTGTAGCGATTGAATAGCGCGACGTAGAGGACCGTTCGCCACTTATCCATCAACTTTCCCGGCAACGATTTCAGCGTCCTCGTAATTGCTGTTTACGTTCGTGATTTCTGTCGAGATCCTCGAGAGATGAAGGACCGGTGAAAAGAAAAACTTTTCACCAGAGAACGTATTGACACGTTTGCCGAGATGAACGAGGTTAAAATTCACCGTTAATCCTTTAAGATTCGTTTCTTGGGAATTTCTGTTCCCTATAATCGTTACGATTCGATAAAATTGCTCCAGTTTGTAAAACTCGATACGCAACACGCGATTAACTCTTACGCGGAAGAATTTCTGACCGAAATTTATGAAGCAAAAGTGTTGTACAATGAATGAATAAAATTCTATATCTTCGAATATATAGAATCATCCAAAAGAAACACGCCTACATCACAATTTCTACGTTATCTACGTAAGAATCTTTTGTTCGAAAATATGCATATGTTTCGCGTGTACAATAGTTTCGTATTAAAACAGAAAAGAACGCTTGTCCTTTTTTTGAGGCCTGCAAAGAGATAAGCATAATAAAATGTACAGTGTCGAAAAAGGAAAGAAGAAAAATTGGGAAATGTTATAATATCTAATTTTGTACGTCAAGTTCTGACGGAACAATAGAATTGAAAAAGCACCGGAGCATTTGCAATTTCTCTGGAGAGATTCAGCGAAAATGTTTACATTCCCACCCGTATATTATCGTTCGGAATATTTCCAGATTTTTCACAGATAGCTTTATTCATACTATCGACGAATCCCATCGTTCGATATAATTCGAAACCACAAACAAATACGGGCCGTCGGAAAATTAAAAGTTGCGTATAACCGCGTGCCTTATTAACCTTTCAATTTACATTTCCGGGCTATAATTTATCAGGCATTGTATCCCGCGTACTAGCGAAACATAATGGAAAGGCACGATTTGATTCATCGCCAGTCCATTGTACGCCACAATTTCCACGAGTAAACGGGCGGAGGACAGTGAATCCATGTAGGACATAATAAATATAGTACTTGCAAAATCGCAGTGACATATGTACAATTTCGTAAAAATATGTGCGTTATATTTTCACGTTGTTTCAACAAACGCGAGAGATAAATGGTTGAAAAAGTGAAAATGAGGGCTGATAGGGACAAAAAGTAGGCCTATAAAGAAAATCTTTCATGATTCACCAGAATCGACAATATATTGACCCTGTTTGGGTATAAAGTAGTGATATATACGTGCTTCATAGCACAGTTTCGTAAAACCCCTGAAATAGTGTATACATATAAGCAGGAAGAAAAGATGAACACAAACGTTTCTTTAAACACAGCTGACACATAGTTGCATTCTAAGAAATGAAGATTTTCTTTTTAATTTTCTTCAGAGTCTTTAATCTGTGCTTCATGTTCGAATAATTTTAGAATTCAGCAATTTTATAATATTCTTTTTATTCCGCAGAATTTGGTTCTATCTTTTATACAATAGTATTCAAGCACATTTTTATATCTTTTTCATTTACTCCTTTCTACATTACTTTTTTCAAATTGCACTTTCCTTTAATTTCAAAATTATGTTTATTGCGGAAAGCATTTCTCAACTTTATTTTAATTACATTTTTCTTTCATTTCAGGATCATTTTTAATACGGAAACTATTTCTACTTTTCAACGTTATTTTATTCTTTAAATGTAATTTAAATTACATGATACTTCCAAACTCTCTTTTTTATTTCTTAACGCTCCTTTCCACACCTCTCTTTTCGAATTGCATTTTCCTTTAATTCCAGAATTCTTTATTGCAAAAAGTATTTTTAGCTTTTAACTTCATTTTATTCTTTAAACGTAATTTAAATTACATCATACTTTTTATACGAATATAACGGATAATTTAACACTTACTAAATGCACAAATGCAGAAAATGCAGAATTTTTTTAATGGCAGAAAGGACTTTTACCATCTAACTTTATTTTATTCTCTAAGTGCAAATTCAAATCATATGATACTTTCTACAGTAATCCTAACACTTGCCAATAAACAAGGTATACGCGTACAATAACGAAGTTAAACCATGTGTTTCAGGATCGTGCAATCAATCCTTGGGAATGGAGTCCGGCGACATACCGGATTCAGCCATTACGGCCTCCTCTTCGTATGTGACGAACGTCGGCCCACGAAATGGCCGGTGAGCTCCTTACTTTTACGACGACTTTCCTTTCGTTGTCGTAGACATCACCATCGTCGTCGTCGTCGTCGTTGTCATGAGTTAAACGATATCACGGCTGCCTCTTTAACGCTCTTCAAAGAGAAAGGACAGATCAAACTGACCCGCGACAGACACGCTTTCCGCATTAACGTCTGCCACAGACACGCTACACATCACCCATTTCTTCCTCTTCTTCAATTCTATTCTTCCCTCCTCCACGTTCATGTTATTTCCACTGTCTCCGGTTTCGCGACTGTAATTTAACGATTCACACGTCAGTCACCAGTTGTTTCGCGAGAACTTTACTTGCAATCGTCCGTTCGCTCGGCTTGCCTGGTGAAATTAATCGAGAGGCCTTTTTCTCCTGGCGTTAGCGAAAACTGGCCTTCGAGATGAGAGAAAAAAAAGGGAAGAAGAAAAAAAAAGAAAAAGCAAAAAAGAAAATAGCTAGCAGCTCGATACTGTTCCGGGCGAAGTTACACGCGGCATTGGCAGTTTCCAGCGGAAAAATATTATCCCCCGGTAATTGCGTTGTTATTGGGGAAGAGGCGGAGGAACGGTTCGCGTGATCGAGCACCGGCCCACGGTCTTGTCTCTCTGTACAAAATGGAACAGCCTCGGTGCTGAGTAGAGAATTTTACAACGAAGTTTCCGGAAGTGGAAGGGGGAATGAAATTAGAACGAAGACTTCGTCTCTGACGAGGTTAATAAGGGAAAGAAAATGTATTCATATAGAATTATGTACACTTATATAAAAATGTTGTTTGTAGCTTTTAATATGTATTTATCTAGATATTTTTATTGAAAATGTTTTTACAATTTTATTTCGTACATTCATTTCGGCGAATCTCTTTCATTCGCTGTTAGGTATAACCTCGCGGTGAAGTTCAGTAGTAGTAGACGTTTGTGGTCAGACGTTAGAAACGCCTTGTAAATGAGGACCGCTCGGACGACCGGAATACTTCAGGTTTCTAGTGCATGAAAGGTCCAGCGTAATGAATTCTTGCTGAAAGTTCATTGAAATTTTTTAGAAACCCCGAGAGACACTTGTCACATATTTTTGCGGTGAAAATATATACCTTTTGCTAGAGGATTTGATTGATAGAGCGTGAGAAAATTTACTTTTTTTATTTTAATTGTTACAGTTCTTGATATTTCGAAATGTAAATGAAACAGGGATACAGTTAATACAGTGAACTCAACTTGCACAGAAAATTCAAAAAAATCGAATATTTCGAGGATCATTTTTTCAAAGACTAAAATATATTCAATTTTCTTGAATTTTCTACACATGTTGATTTTATCGTATCAATTTTCCATTGCATTAACTTGTTTCAGTCTCCCTGACAATAAACTGTAAAAAGAAATAAATGAAGAAGAAAAAATAAAGAAATGCATAATTCTTTACCGTACTTCGTCACACCGCTCGAAGAGTCAACATTCGAATTCAAATCCTCGAACGAAAAGTCAATCGATTAGTCCGAAGAATAATAGTATTCGTTGAAAACAGCAACAAAGAGCGTCAACCCGACGTGTATTTGAGTTTTCAATTGAACCCTAGAGAAGAGTGACAACGGTGTTGCACACACAATCAAACATAGGTTCAATCGTATTTATTTTAACAGCATTTCGAACGACTTAAACTGACCGAAACTCTCTCTCGGTTAAATGTTTCAACAGCTGAATTTCCCGCCAGATGCGCGTAGAATTCGCGTGGAATTAATCGGCGTCGTTGCTCCCAGGAAAAACGCGAGGGATCCTCTAATCAGCTGGCAAGTTAACTTCGTTATTAGGTAGAAAGCACGAGGCCAGGGCCGATAGGTGGTGAAAGTTTCGCGAAGTTTCATTGGGTCGATTTAGAACGAACGTAGGGAGAGAGAGACGGGACAAATGGTATCGAGATGGAACGAGGGAAAAAGTAGAGCGGGATGTGAAGAGGGAAGGAGGGGCTTGGTAAGGAGAATGGACGGAAAAGAGAGACGTGGAAAGAACTGAATCCCGGATTCGCTGTTTAAGTACACTTCCCTCGAACCGAAGAAGTTCTTGAAACCGGCGAATGGCCCCGTGAATTGTTCTTCTTTGTTCGAACGATGCTGTAATGGCCAGAGGACTATAACTGCACTGAGACGGGCTCCTCGCTCTGAAGAGTCAGTGAAACATTAACTTCGCGCCGGATCGCACAGTCTTCGTACGGTCTTGCTTCCCTATTCTTGATTCGTTTAAACCCTTCCGGTGTTGGTAATTCCGCGTACATCGGTGTGCTTTTGTTCCGCGAGACAGTGGACGACACTTGGTAGATTTGTAAAAAAAGAAAAAGAAGAAGAAAGGTTGAATTTGTATTAGAGATGAACCGTCTCCGACGACATTAACGAGACGCGAAATTCTGTTGCGATAGAAAGATTATTGTTTAGTACGGGCTAGAAAAATGTAATTAACGCTGTCGTCTAAAATTGTAGAGGTTCAACAACTCGTGGACGAGAATTGTACAGACAAATTGAACGTCTGCCGGATTTATTAGATATAAATAGCCACGTTTTTCGAGGTATAACACGCTTCCATAAATATACCACTTTTCGGAAGTGTCACTTCAGATTAGAAACACTTCAAATTTGCCGTTTATATTTCATATCATTCTGTACGTGCTTCGGGAAGAAAAAAAAGAGTAATCCATATCTTCGGTTTCGCGGCGAAGAGAGAGATTGATGCCAGTTTAATGAAAATCTCCCGGGAAAATCTCCAGTGATTTAGCTGTGTAAAAGCGTTTTCCTTCGTTACTCTGTGATCAAATTTAAAGGTTCAGGATTCTTTAATTTCCTTCGCTGTTCGATAACTTCGCCGCGAGTCGCGTATATATTTGACAGACAGGATTCGTTTGCATTGACAAACATTTCGTGGTCGCAAGCGTAGTACCGTCCAGTACCAATTTCATTAATTAACTTGTCCGAGTGGGTAACTTCAGAAACCCGCGAATACTTAAAACCATCGTATCGCTTAGAACCCTTCCCTCTTCAATCTTTCTCTATCCTTCTCGATATTTAATACGTCAGGTTGGATCCATTGCGCAAAAGGAAATATAGTATCAATTAATTACGTCTGTCCAATTCGAATGAAAAATTACCCGCTGGTGATTGTAACTGGGAGGAAAGGGACGGTGGAATGAGTTTGAAAAAGAGGAAAGGATAGGGCGATATGGTGAAACGATCCGTGAATTGAACGCGTACGATTTTGACGTGGCTACACATTTTCGATACGATTATTATTGTGCAATTTCAGCCAGAGCTCTGTCAGACAGGTTTCGAACGAGGACAAATTTTCGACGAGGATGAAAATTGATTTTCGGGCACAGCCCCCCCCCCCCCTCCCTTCTTTTTAACCAATGCAAACTGTTACGCGTGTCAAATTTCGATTCACTGTATCAACGATATCATATGGTTTCCGTTTTACCCGTTTCTCTTATCCCTTCTTTCGATACAGGGTGTGTCGCATAGATAGGCGCAGCTGCATCTTTAAAGAGACATTTCTAAAGGCACAATTTTATGAATTTTTGCAAAGTGCAACTGAACTCTTTTCTTTTTTAGTGGAACTTCATCTAAATTTGAATGGAATTTCATGTAAAAATCGATTACGTGGGTTTGTCCTTTGGGTAAAAATATTGGAGTTAACTGAGAATTAAAGATATTCTTACTTTCTTATATTTCTATAGCAACACGTGACTTGAAAGTTACATATCTATTTATCTATATTTTATACACCACATTTTATATGTTTATTGCGATAGCAATGCATGGTTGTATTATTACATTATTCCCTGCCAATTTCTTTATAAATTAATATATATAATAAAGAAATTATATATATTATTTATATATTAATTATTAATTTTTGGTTTTAAACATTTGTCATTATGTGATATGAATTTAGTCATTAATGCATTTAATCGACTGTAATCTTTCTTCTCACAAACACAGAAAAGCATGCCTTTGAGCGTTCTTTTACCTGCACTACATTGTTCATGCTTTCAAACAGTTTTTAAATTGTAAAAAATGCACAAAATATTCGTTATATTCCAAATATTTCCCCATTCGAGTTTTAATATTATTTATAACTCTTTCTGTTATCCCGACTATTTCTGATAAAATTATTTCAGAATGCTACGCTGGATTTCGCAAATCCTCCAAAATAAATACACTAAACTTTAAAAAACAAAAAAGTAATATAACCGTGGAAAATCATCAGTTGTTAATCGTAAACATGAAGCATTTTTCTAAAAGTTCCACAAAATTCGAATCACCCCTTGCTACATTTCAACCTTCACCAGCTTCAAACAATCGCTCTCCCATCTCCTACAAAAATTGAACACACGAAAAAAGAAAAGGGAAAGCGAACAGTCACAAACAGTTTCAAAATACGATTCAATTCAGTCGTCGCGGGCTTTTAGAGTTAGGGCGGCCGGGATATTGAAAGGGGTTGTGTGGCGGCGGTCGACCTTGACGGTCCATTAAAATTCATCAAAAAGGGCCAGCACGTAAAGCTAACAAATTCTGGTGAATAACAGGCTGCGCAAGGAGACAGCAGGCGGTGCTTGGTGCCCGAAGAGCCAAATAGAAAGAGGAATTCGTGAGTGGCTGCAAGTGGATCTTCCTGGGCCATACGTGATCACCGGTGTACAGAGTCAGGGTCGTTACGATCATGGCCGTGGCCAGGAATACGTGGAGGAGTATACCCTCGAGTATCGACGTCCTGGGTTCACAGAGTGGCGGCGATATAAACGCTGGGATAACAAGGAGGTACGTGTGCCGACGTGTATACGATTGAACGTATGTGTTGACAGTAGAGAAGAAGTAAGTTAAGTCAGACGATCCTGAATAACGTGACCGCAATCAACCAGTATCTACTCCCCTTCTCTCCTCCCCCTCTCTTATTTTCCTTTCGCGGATTAGCCGAAGGTTTGTTCACGATACAGAAGCGCCTCGTAAATTGACCGTGCTCACGTTCAATTTTACTGGGTCAGAAACGTTCTTCCGTACGAGAGAGAAAGAGAGATAAAAAGAAGAATACACGAGCTGAAAATTGGTCCGCGGTTAAGCATCACGTTTTATACGGAATCCCATTTTTGACAGTCTGAAAGAGATGTTAATGATAATAGCGCCGCGTGTTCCTTATAAACGTGTATTCAAAGAATTCGTTAGTCTTCGGTTGTTGGAAGTAATTTGGATTATTCGTTATCGTGGAATAAATATGCGGATAATATGATACAAATTGTGATTAACAATTGAACCGTTTTAATGCCACACAGCTCTGTTTTCTTGTCATCGATTAACGGTGCTCAATTATGCTCAAATTTCTCTCCTAATCACACAAGCCACATATATAAGTAAATAGTTCTCACTTTATCTACTCTTATTTATATATACTTCTATGTAGTAAAAAATCATTACTGTGCTCACGTGGCATTATTAGACACAGATTTAGAAAAGCATGATCGCGTTGATTTGATGTTTCTTGATATGATTTTTCCAAAGACTCCTGGTACTCGAAATGTATCTATGAAATTGAACGAAGAAAGAATGACAATTTGATTTTGTATACAGTAAAATAAAAGTATCTCTTGTATGGCATAAATCATCTACAATAGCCGAGAACGTTGAGTAAAATTGGGAAAGCGTGAATGTTACAAATTACAAGGCGTCAATTTCCTCGTAAGAATTCCACACCAGGCAATCTTTTCTCATTGAGAGAAAGGTAGGAACGATACGATCGTCTCGATTTTTATTTCTCGAAGGAAAAGAAACTTTCTGCCCTAGTCGAGGAACGTTTCGATCCTGCTTATTGTGATTCCAACAGTGTCGGCGATTCGAGCGCGATTCGAGTCACGGGACCCGCGAACCCTCGCGTTCCCTTAACTCGGGGCGAGTTCTCGCGCCGTTCCTAACTGTTCTCAAAGATTGAACCGGGACGAAAGCGGAAAGTGGGATGCGGCTATCAATAAGTACGTGCACGCTAGAAACACAGTGCTATCGATAGTTAAAAGAGAAGTTTCTTTTTCACTTCTCCCTCTCCTTTCTTTTCCCCCTCTTCTTTTCTTTTTTTTTTTTTTATTTACCAAAATCTGCTGTTTCACCGAAAACAAGCTATAGTTTCAAGTATCCGTAACGATTTCTCGTACCGTGACCAAATGACCAACTTATATCGATATCTCGATTCAGCGCAAGCAGAAAAAAGCTATCTAAACTTTCCCCGGTTTTGTCTTCTCGAGACGAATAAACTTTCAAGCGGCGGCCGCTTCGTTTGGTTGATCGTCGAATAATTAAGAGCCATTCCACCGGGGATCGTCCAATTAAGTAATCTCAGTCGCGATAGGCGAGCTCTACGGCACGTCTTGTAACGAACGATAATTTATCGCCTGGTGGCGTGTGAAGCGGCTCGTTTCGCGATCCTGCTCGACGGACACTTCTGCGGGAGAAATAGAAATTGGTGTGCACGAGGCGAGTCACGTTATTCCGGGCGAATTGTAATTATTCTTCTCTATCCAGAGATAGGAACCGGATAGAACGGAGTAAATTGACTATTGTTATCATTTATTATTTATTCATATAAGTAACTTTCTTCTCTTTGTCTCACTATTTCGTTCTTTCTTTGTTTAATTAAACTAATTTTACGAATTAATAAAATGTAATTACCGCTAATAGAAAATATCTGAAAAAATATATGTTTTACAATACAAACGTAGTAAAATGTAGTAATCTGCACGGTGTTCCATCAGCCTAAACTATAGACCACGACGTCAAGGTTCATTCGAATGATAATTCACACGGTTCGCCCGTTGAGGGTGCATTAACTATGGCATTACCTTCGTACCGATGCAATCATGATCTATGTCTAAACGACGTACGCGGTCTCTAGCGTTGAGATTTCCAGGCTAAGTTGATTAATATTGACGTCGATTTGAACACGATGCGTGGCTGGGCCACGTGTACGTGATTCACGTATGTACATACGTATTTATGTACACGCTGCACGCTCGCGGTATTGCTTGGCCACGCTATCGACGCTATCATCATCATCATCTCTGCGCCATTGTTTTCGTATAGAAAATTGTTTCGCAGAATCGCGTGGCCGAATTAATCGTATGGCGGCCACGGAAACTGTTACTCGAGGCGTGGCTAGGCGGACGCATTAATCGCGCGTTGTAATTAAATCAGTGAAATTATCGCAATTAACTCGATAATTATATGGTACCGGTGATATATCGTCGAAAACCGTTGTTCCGCTAACAAATTTACTTAGGAATACAACGCATTGATTAAATACATTTTATCGGAAGAATCGTCCCCTGCCTGCCTGCCTGCCTCGTCGGTTAATTTATCCAACGGAAATCGTTCGTCGATTAATTGATCACTTTAATTTACCAGCCGTTACGATGTGATCGTTAATTAACGCTACTTCGTAGAGTTAAACATTGGTTAAACAACGGTTAGTCGTAATGACGTTACCGCACAGTGACAAAAAAAAGAAAGAAAGAAAAATGTTGCGACCTCGTAACATTACGAGGACTCTGTTTTAGTGAATTACAGTTATCAAACATGAAATCTTTGCTAGTCACATTTAGCCGCCAAACCGAGGTGCTGCACGCACAGCAAACCGCCATAAACCACCCTCAACGCAACCCTCAACCGCGGCCGTCAAGGCTTTTGCAACTTCAAATTTGTTCAAACCACCGCCACCACAGCTAGCAACAATCCCCTTTCCAGTTACTCAATCAGTAGTATACACATAGGTAATAGACAAATCGGAAACACGAAAACCAACCCCATCACATTCATCAATCACAGTACAAACTAGTTTCAAACGCAGTCAAACATAAGACAGTATCAAGTGATTAAACGAAAAACACAAAAAAGATAGCCACAGAGTACAATACATCACAAAAAGCATACTCACATCATGAACAATTCAAACCTCAGTGAAACACGTCACAACGCATACCAACCGCGTTAAAGAATTTAATTATCCTATAACCAGCATCTCTGAATTCTGCACAAGGGGGTCAAAAGGGGCTTAAAACCCCGTGATATTCCATAAGAGAATATAGACGTTCGAGATGCAATATAAAAAATAGGAAAAAAAGAAAAATTGCAATTCGAGGCACAGTATCGCAAGCCGTTTCGCCTGTAACTGTTCCAGGTGCTTGCGGGGAATAGCGACACCTCGACAGTGGTATCGCATCGATTGGTCCCGCCAATCTTCGCCAGCCAGATTCGTATTTTGCCGCACTCCGAGCACAGGCGGACCGTTTGCCTACGGATCGAGCTGAGAGGCTGTCAAGACACCGGTGAGTGATGTTAATGCATTCAACATTAATTGCACTCTATGATCCTTAGTACTATATAAAATAGCACACGTGGACTTCATGCAGGAGAAATTGTAATTCTGATAAAAACTCGAATCCTCGAATATTGTATAATGTTATTGCAATTGTCAATGGTTTGAGTTTCAGATATTGAAATTTCGAGCGCTCAATACTCGAATTTCAAATATTCAAGTTTGAAATTGTAAAGTTTCAAGTTCCAAATTGCGTCGTAGAACTTGAACAAGCTTCATCTTTGACTGTGGCGCGATCAATAGGCTGCACAGGTTGCGTTGAATATTTATTTATAATTTGAGAATGTAGTTGCGTATGTTGACAGTTTCTAAACAACACCGTCTAGAATATCACACGTTACAATTATGCTATTTTCCTAATTGTGGGTGTCCACTCCGTCTTCCAATAGGAGAGTCTGTACTCCTTGGACCACTCTCCATACAGCCATTCCGCCCACCCCGTATTTCTCTGGTTGTCAAGATGGTGGCTTAGCATAGTGGCAGGAGAGTCAGACCCAAGGGAGTGAGTGGTCCTAACGCGACATAACTGACTCAATATGTTTTGGGGCTCTATGACACGTCAATTACTATCAAGAGTAGCAAGTAGACACCAGAACCAGAAACTCGGTATCTCTGCATCCACAAAATGTCTTCTGATCCTCGACATAGATTTAACAATATGTATTGAAAAAGAAAATAGCAGCGTTAGGCGTCCGTGTCATAAAGCTGAAGTCCTAATTGTGTCCTAGAGGCACAAAAGTCTTAGTATAGCAAAACTACGAATCGCGAAAATTCCAACCACGACGTAACCACCTAGTCTAAGTTATTAATATCAAAGATCCAGATCTCGACCTAATTCACACGACGAAGATAGAGAGGATGGAGAAGGAGGAGGAGGAGGAGGCCTCCGTGGGACCGAAGAAACGTAGCCGTGTAAATTCGCAATTCCACGGGAACGTACGGGTGGAAATGCGACGGTGACCAGCCGGACAGCCGGCGATTAATTTCCAAATTGCAATTTCATTCAATTTGGCGAGCCGCTGCTGAGACGGCAACGAGGGAATCCGTAGCGGTGTTGGAGTCCAACTGCGATGCTGGATCCTATTAACGCTCGTAACTGCGTTATACGAGCGAGCTCATCGACTCCTTCTCTCTCTCTCTCTCTCTCTCTCTCTCTCTCTCTCTCTCTCTCTCTCTCTCTCTCTCTTTTACTCTCTCTCTTTCTCTCTCTTCTTCTCTCTGTCTCTGTCACTTTCTGTCCCTTTATCCCTTTCTGTACAGCCTGTTGGTATCTTTGTTTTCGACCCACTTCTGCTACTTAAACGCGTCTAATGGAATCGACGAGGCAGGACATTGTTCCGGCCGCGAAACGCATCCGCGAACAGCACCGCTGCTATTGTCGCCAGCGCAATTTCTCGGTTATCCTGTACACCACGCAACCGCGTGTCGACAACTCGCGGAACTTTCGAGCATCCGTTCTACATCGCGCGACACCGTGAGTAACCGTGGTTTCTATAAACGTCACTTCCGTGTCAGAACGAACCCGCGAAATGATATCAGTCTGCAGTTCTTGTCGACAGGAAGAAAAGTAAGACGAGTTCGATTCGCTGTTACAGAGACAGCGAATGAAAAGGACGACTACTTAGCAGAAACTAAACTTAACACGTTACTTACCGGCTGTGAATTCAGCGGATATATACCACAAGCTACCAAGCTTCAATTTTTCGACAATATCGAGAGTCTGCAAGAATGTTGTGAAATAAAATAAAAATTTGAAAAGATTTTTTAGAATTATTAATAACAGTATGCAAAAAGCTAGTAGTTTTCATATTCACTTATTAACAATTTTTCTGCTACCATGTCTAACATATTTCAGAATTAAGCCGATTAATTGTTGATCGATCGATAGCCTATTAATTGGTTATCAGTAAATAATGTCTTAAAATACGACTTATTTCTCTATTTTATTCTATATGTGATTGAACTGTTACTACAGGTGAACATTCTTTTTTTTTTCAAATTTGTTCGTTCATTTTCTTCACTACACTTGTGAAAACTTTTTTCAGATAGTAAATTACTGTTATTATTAATCAATCTTTAATATTCGGGTGAATGTACAAACGGATGAATATAACTTACAAAACACCGGTGTAGAAGGCACAGCGAAGTGAGTACGTTGTGAATTTAACCTAAGTAACGAGTTGGAATCGCCATTACGGAAATAGATACCGCGAACGCAGCATCATAAAGAACGTAAACTGGTGTAATTGGATGGAAGACTTCGCGGAAAATTGCTAGGAAGATTATATAGTCAAGAGGGTAGAGGAAATTTCCATATTTCATAGGCCCTCGCATGTTTATTTGTCGAGAAAAATAGAATGATTAATTTTTTCTTTTTCTACACGCCGACACAGCTCCAGCTCGAATCGATTTTCCCATTAGAAGGGAAACGAACAATGACTTTGCGGAATAATCGCATCGAGCGCAGTTTGAAAAATTTCAACCCGTGCTAGAAGGATTAATATGCAACGAGCACGCGGCGACAGACGACACGCGGGCGAAATAGCGATTCGAGTGGCGGGAAATTAAAGATTAATATTTCATATCGGACATTGTCGAAGAACATGGATGCACACGCGCGTGTATAACGACCGTAACACGCAAGAAAAATTCACAATTGGAACAGAGGGCGAGCAAGGAAGTAGGAAAAAAAAAGAAAATATATAATTCTGTATCGCTTTGAAACGAAATATTGCTCGGCTCTCTCGAACGACCAATCAATTGACCCATATTTTCTGCACACCGCGTATATTAATATTTATGGACGACATATTTATCGAGATTAAATACAGTTTTCCAAGGGTGCTGCATTTAATAAGGCGTCGACGGATGAATAAAAGGGTAAAGAGAAAGAAGAGGAACACTGAAGGAATATATGTGGGAGAGGGGAAGAAAAGAGAAGAGAGGGAAAGAGAGAGAGAAAGAAAGAAAAAAAAGAAGTGAAAAGGAAACGTGAATGCTAATTAAAGCGAGCAATAGCTGAGCTGCTATTAGAACACACGAAGTACCAGGAATAAAAAATGAAAGAAAAAAAGGAGAGGATTCCTACGACCTTACATAGCCATACCTATCGTACAAAATTAACCTTGTGCGCTTTCTTCCCTTTAGCGATCCATGGATGACACACTCTTTCTCTCTCTCTCTCTCTCTCACATGCTCTGTTTCCCTAACTTTCCTCTATATTTTTAAATAAAATACCTCAAAGCGGGACGGAATTCTTCCGGCGGCTATTTTCAACTTTTCAATCTAACAAAAGATAATCAGCCAGCTGCGTATATAAAACGTTCCAGCGTTTCATTCCACATAATTCGCCCGGGATACGGCGTACAATAGAGGTTCGCGTGTAGAACGTGGCTCCCTTTTATGCGCAGCGACATTTCGCGCAAGATAAAATAAAATTTCTAACCGTGTTTTCTAATTCACCGAAGTAAAAACTCAAACAACACGGGAGCTTTATACAAAGGGTATATACAGTCCGTTTCTTTTTCTATTTCACTTCCGCCTATTTCCCTATTGTTTTTCTCTACCCCCTACCACTATTCTTTCCCCTGATGCGTGCGTAGCGTTCTGTACATGCGCGCGCGTATGAGTGTGTGTGTGTGTATGTGTGTGTTTGCTTTTAATCATAATTTAATTTAATTCAAGCCGCCTGCAGCTGTTAACTTGAAGGGAAACTTTTCCCTCACGATTGTTAATTGTTTTCGTTATAATATCCACGAGCAAGCTCGCAGTTTAGAGCTGAAGCACAATGGGCGAAAAGAGGGACGGAGGGATTGGAAGTGGGTGTGGGAGGAAACTTTCGACCGGGAACTTTTTGCCATGATCTGACAGAGGAGAGGTTCGGTTCGAAAACTGAAAAGCGCTGAACGCTCGTGACATGAACTTCAAAAATCCGTTGGAGAACGCGCATACAGCGGAAACTTAAAGAATAACGTCACATACTTCCACCTGTACGTTCCGATATTTCCCAGTACCCCTGGTGTCATAAAAATCCTTTCGATTCCGCTACGGTGTTCTCTCTTGAACACCTGTATTCTCGTCACGTAGACAGTTTTTTCTTTCTTCTTTTTTCTGCCGAGTCAAAGAATAGAACGATCGACAACGGTTCCATCTTACTGATGTTCTCTGGAAAAACTATTCGCCAGCCGTGAAACAAAATATTTTATTATTGAAAGTTCAATAGCTTTGTAAATCGAACCGTGAAGAATTGATAGAAGTATGTTCGAGAGAAAGTAAAAAGTTAATTATGATTCTCGCGTTGAAAGTCGCCGAAGTCTCGGAGGATATCGAGTGTATCTGAAGTTTCTAGAATTTTTAAGGTTTCTGAGATTTCGATAGTTCGAGGTCCAACGCAGACTCGATAGTTTCAAAGATCTCGTCATCTTAAAGATTCTTAAGCATTTATTGTCCAAAAATTTTTCTTATGATCTTGGAAATTTTTGAGCGTCCACTATCCAACAAATTTTTCTTAGGATCCTAGAGATTTTTAAGTATCTACTATCCAAAAGTTGCCGACTGCATCTAATTGAATGGATCCAAAATGAATTCTACCGAATTACGTGCACCTGAGTAGAATCGTATCAAATTTCATTAATTCAATGTGGGCCATATCAAATTTCACGATTATAGTATTAAGTTTCATGAATCCATAGTGAACCATGTTGAATTTCACGAACTCATGGTAGACTGTATTGACCGATTTTTTTTTCTATTCTTTCAAACTGTATCGTATCGAATTTCACAAGTCCACAATGGACGATATCCTATTTCACGAATTCAAGGTAGATTCGAAATGGATCCTGTTATATTCTACAGATTCGAAATTAACCATATTCCATTCTACATACTCGAATATGTCAATATGCATTTCCACAAATCCGATATGATCCTTTCTGTGTATAATTCACGATTTCTACATGTACGTACAATCTCTTCTTCAATGTATATCCGTTATTCTCAATATCAAAATCCTCTATACCACGTAATCGTAGAGTTATCAATAACAATCCGTGTGAACTATGTAATTCAATTTCGCAAATCCATTTACCTCGACGTCCTATCTCCCAATTGATCCAACCGCGTGGCACGTATCCGTAACCGAAAGTTCTACTGATTAGCACGTGAATCCAATACACGACATTCCCTTGATTTACATTCCTGGCATTACATGCCAAGTATTGTGGGTAAAACTGGAACGTCCATGCGTAACACAGTTTGCAAGAAATTTCACTCACGATGGACAAAATTATATCGACCAACCGCAAGGATTCCAAACAAAAAAAAAGGTAAAAAAAGTGGTATCATCCACCTGGATGATTCTTGTCTGCAGTCGAGACGCATAATGGAACACATGATATTTTACGTGGGTAAACGCGACGTGACCTGGTGTGCACCATCGCCTTGG
Organism: Anthophora plumipes; assembly: GCA_951804975.1. Classification (NCBI taxonomy): domain Eukaryota; kingdom Metazoa; phylum Arthropoda; class Insecta; order Hymenoptera; family Apidae; genus Anthophora; species Anthophora plumipes. Next base: position 22,344,806 of record OX638112.1, on the reverse strand, counting down.
TATATCAATACCAGTGTAATGGCCCCATATTTGCATAAATGATTTTTCTGGGTCGCTAATGTCGAAGAACTATGGCACACGACGATGGTCGTTGCGCGAGAAAGGCTATGTGGAACGTGCGGGAAAACGCTAGTAGAACCAGAGGAGGAGAACCGAGTCGGAACAGGCGACACGAGAGGTTTCGCGCTATAAGAAGCGTTCGAAGCGTGTGAGATCGAGCTGCGGTGGGCGGGAATGTCGGATTTATGGGGGCCGTGCACGACATCTGGTTAAAACAACATTCTGCCTGTGCAACCTAGGCCGGTGAACACAAACGATTACTCCCGAAACCCAGAGACGAAACCCGTGTTCGAAGTACGAGTTACGACATTTAACATTCGCAATGGATACATTCTGAATCGTTTCTTATCAATGTCCGAGCTTTCTTATTGTGACAAATTTCATAGGAATTTCTGTTTTACAAGAAAGATTAGATGGAGGGACTAAGTGTACTTAGAAAGACAAAGAATTACTTTCACAATTCTTTATTTCACGAGAGTGAGCTTCTACCGTACTTGGATCTGAGGATCTTAAAAATTTTATGGAAAGACACCTGGCTTTATGAGACATGTGCTTTTTTCTGTGGTACTAGCTGTTGATCTTACTGGATGCAACTGAGTCGAAGAATTCCTCTACGGTGACAAAGAAAGGAATTTCACTTTTATGAAAGGAATCATTAATAAATCTAGCGTTCGGTTAGGTTAGCGTAGAGAAACAAAGATATTCTTATATTTTATAACTTTTTTCTTACGACAACGAATTTTTCAATAATTAGAATAGTATACTCAGATCTAGCAATTCTAAAAATTTTATAAAAAAATATTAACGTCTTATATTCTTTATGGTACTATGGAACATTATTTAATCGAATCAAAGAAACAATTAATTTTCTGTGTACAAAGATGAACAAATTTAGCAGTTTCTCATAGTCCACGAACACTTTTTCTATAAACAGGGCTGAAACTTGTCGAATAAATGAGTACGTAAATATTTAACAAGTTGGAGAATATAAAATACGACAAAAATAGATATCTTTCAAATTTTCACACCGATTCGATCGAATTCTAAGAACTATCCGCTTAGACGCTGGTCACGGAGAAGACGACGCGTATTCGATAAAGGTAAAAGTGGCTTTCGAAAATGACCGAGGCCAAGAGATGGTTGGGAGGCGGATTGATTTCGAAACTTGTTACGAGTGCACTCCTCGCCTTTGAGGGCAACTTCCCTAGAAATTGCTCTAATGACACTCGATGAAACTTCGTAATAATTTGTACGCCGACCGCGAGGAGAATTGCTGGTGCAGATTAGATTAGCGGATTGCCGGATTACAGAACGAAGTCGCGGTAACGGTGGTATGTACACGGCCTTGTGCTAACACAGGATCGTGTACATACACACATATGTATGTATATACTTTTAATGCGTGCATCGCGGAAGCTGCGGATGCATCGCCGCTACATTAATGTATTTCAGCCTCGATAAGATAAAGTTTCGTAAACTGTCAACTTCGTTTATTCGTTTATTTTTACCTTAAATCTGTTTGTACGAAGTTGCCGGGCAAATTTCTTGAATTTCATAAACTTCGCGATGACGTTAACGTGTTAACGTTAATCGTCGAGAAAATGAAGATGGTAGATTAAATTGAAAGTTCAAATTTAAGGGTTAGGTTATTTTGAAAAGGATTAAAAAATGTATATACTTGTTGTTCAATATCGAGTTTAATTTTGATGCTTCATAGAATTATAAGTAGTTGTTCCCATTCAATTTGCAAATATAAAAATTTCCTTAGATCAAATGGGATCATTTCGAGACAGATGCATCAGTTTCTGTTTCTCTCATCATTTCTTCAGCTGCCACTAACGTTATTTTGTCTATAAAAATAAACTCTTAAAATGAAAACAAATAAAAAATAAAAAATAAAATTTTAATCATTTCTATTGCTCCAATACGTACAGATTCCAAGAAAAATATTGTTCAAGTATTAATTTGTCCAGAAAATACAAGCAAAGTAAATTCATTAAATGAAGTGAAAGGAGAAGAAGGAGAAGAAATAACCACTAGAGACAAACACAAAATAAGGGACTGAATTGCAGTTATCAAGGAATAAAAGTATAAAAAGTAAGACCAAACAAGTAGAATCTAAGATTACTTCAATTAAGGCAAATATTAATGAAAAGAATTAAAGATAAAATCAAAGAAAAAGTCAGTCAATGATGATGAAACTTCTATACGATCATTGTATTGAATGTTTAGAAAATTATTATTCAATCGAATCTAGAATAAATTAAATTTATTGCTTGGGAATACTTCAAATATCTCCATGAAGCATGTACCATACATTTTTCATTGTGTAATACGTGTAATAAAGAGAAAGAAGAGAATAAATAAAAGTTCGTCTAACTCCAAGCCTTAAGAAGAAACTGCACTCTCAAACGTGTTTAAAAAACTTTTTTAAAAATATTAAAACAAAGATTTCATAAACTTCATGTTACATTTTGTTGAAGAACCCTATATAAATAATTAAACTATATCTGCAACTTGAAAATTATCTAAAATCTAAAAAACAAAATATGATGCGTCCATTCTGAAATGACCTAAATGAAAATTCTTTCGCCAGCATTCTGCACAGTTGAGATAATTAAAGATAAATAAGTTCGAGCGAACATCGCGGCAACTTTTTAAAAGAAAACAAACGACACGTTTCTTTCTTTCAATCAAAGATTCGACGCTTTCTTCCCGCGGCAAACACAGACTTGTCCGAAAGTCGCTCGACCGCATCGCGTGACACGGTTCACCGGCCACGAACGTATGCACCGTGAAATATTGAGAGTAGTTAGGCGATTCTGAGCACGGCAGAGCGAAGTGGTCGCCGTTTTTGCCGTTCATTATTAATTTTCTCGCCGCGAGTAGTTCGACCTCTTGGACACGCTCAGGCGACACACTGTCGATCAGATTCGTGACCTGTTCAACCAACACTTTTTTTTGCTTTTTATATTTCCACCCGTGAAACTTTCTCGTTATCGAGAGCACGACGGAAAACTGCTTCTTTTCTTCTGTGAAAATAATTAATTACCAACATTATTCATTATTCTTCAAACTTCATCTCGAACTACGCTCATTATTGAGAACCGATGTAATAAATTTGTTTATAACGGCTTCTCTCTGTGAACCTTTGATAATTTCACTAAGTTAAGATAATAATTGTAAACTAAATTATCCACTGAACAACTATTTACAAATATTTTCACTAACCTCTATATTATGTAATATAAAAAAGAGCAAGTTTTGCTGCTTGCAGCATTGATAGCGGCATAACTCAAGAGAAGGAGCAATTTAAACTTTACATTTACGTAATGAACCTAAGAATCTAAAACTGATATTGTTTTTAATTGTTCCACTATCAAAATCGAGCAACGAATTATCCAATCGTGGATGCAGCAAAAATTTATGCGTGAAAAAATAAGCAGCTGAGTCAGTAGTCAATTTTGTCATGATTTCTTGACTTTACGACATGTTAATTACTATTGAGCGGGTTACGAGTGAACACTAGAAAGCATGCAGACCGTAGAATCTTAGAGTTTCTGTGGCCATGAACTGCCTTCTGACACCGACGATGATCGAAAAGAAACATTAATTAGTGAAATTGCCACAAGAGAGAAGGCATTGAAAAATAGTAGATTGTCGTCCGCGTCATAAAACCAATTCGTAGAAAGTCGGTAATTACCGCGAACCGCAAGATACAGCGTTACACACGAATCAATTCAATTGAAACAATTTCTCTGAAAACTCACGATGCTACCAAAAACACCATACGAAACAGGAAGAACGTCCAGCCTCGTAACATCGTGCTTTTTACCTAGGAAAGGTAAACATAGAGTCTAGCTGACGGAACAATGCTGTCAACGTGGCAGTTCTTTCTCCTTCTCTCTGTCTCTCCTACTTCACTGGCGTACTCGCCAACTTCCTTCCTCCGTATACACCATCCGTGCTATAGTAGCAAAGGAACGGTCGCAAAGTTGGCCGGTTGTTTCAAGTTTGTTTTAAAAGAGAGAGGCATTGTCGCGGCGGTTGTCACCAGGAAAGTTCCATCGTGTTTCAGACGGCGTGGTGAGCTACACCATACCGGAATCCCCGACGGTTGAGCTGAGCGACATCTCCTATGACGGCAAAAGGCAGGACAACTTGTTGACCGATGGTCTAGGCCGACTGATCGATGGCGAGGTCGGCGCGGATAATTACAGGCTGGACATGGGAGATGGAAGAGGTAATAGGCGGGCTGCTAAGTGCCGAAACCGAACGTTTCTCAAAGACGTTCACGACTTGAGATGGAAACATCGTAGAAACGTAACATGTCCGATTGTTCCAGTGGGTAAAGTTGCGAAACTGCAAGAACTGAAATTTTTTCAGGATATGGGAAAGATCATTGTTGAACAATATAGGGCTTTCCAATAAGAGCGATAGAACTTTAAATTGAAATGAAACGAAAAGTACGGAAGATAATCTAGTAAATTATCATTCGAACAACGACGTGTCATTCACAGGTGAACAGCTAAAAAAAAGGAACCACAAAACAATTCGTTTTTTTTTTTACGACTCGATGCGACATCATTCCGTTTCGTTTGCACGCGTCGATAGCAATGTCTCGCGACTAACTTCGAGCACACTTAACACAGAGGTAACGAGATGTTTTTCGAAGGGAGGATTGATTCTTGAAAGTTTGAAACCATTGGGAGAGTATCGATTCTGGGGGGCGAATCTCGAGCGAGTGATATTTGAAATTTTTAAACGACATCTAAAGCAAGTCTGACGGAGATATCGATTTACCTATAAAAGAAGTAGTACGTCTAACGTGTAAAACAGAATACTAATAAACTCCTATATATTTTTTCTTTGTTCCTTCGTCAATTCTTTCTACGTTGTACACTGAAAATCTTCTTCGCCGTGACATTGATATTTCCCCGTGAGGAATAAGAAGAACTCAAGTCGATTCAATTATTCCTCAGGCTTGTGTCTCCAATCGGTACTTAGTACCTGTAAATAGACGGGACAGGGTAGATTACGCGAGAAGGACACTTTGCAAAACAGAGGAGCCGACTGGAGAACACAGCAGGTGGGTGGAGGATGGGGTTCTTGCGCCCGGAAGTTACCCCGAACGGAATCAATTCAATTAACGAGAGAAACAATAGATCAATCGCTGCTCAGGCCTTAACTTCGATTCACGGTAACGAAGTTGTTCGTTGGTAGGAGGAGGATGGCCAGAGGATGGATTCATGGTAAATCAATTCCGCGCGAAACAGATACTTTTTCGTTTGCAGGCACCGGATGGGTCGCCTGGATGAGCGACACCTTCGTGGATGATTACGTAGAACTCGTTTTTGAGTTCGATGTAACATGGATCTTCGATGCAGTCCACATCTATACAAATAATTATTTCTCCCGCGACGTACAGGTAGGTAGAATCTTTCAATGCAACCCACACGCTATCCACTCTCCTCAAACCCCGTCAAACCCATAAACCGTCCTCGCGAAAGATAAAACTTTTAATGACCATCGCACGGCTTTAGACTCCGCGATATTTTCCATGGGACCTGGAGATTACGAGGCTGTCCAAGCTGGTGATTAAAAATATCGAGAGGAATTTCACATTTTATGGAAAACGTTTAATTCTGTAATTAATGATTATTGATACGCAACGCGCGTACAATCATAGCAAAATCTGTCGCTTTGGCTTTATTGTTTCGAAACTTGTATTATTCTATTAAAGTAAAAAATATGCAAGGGATGAAACTAAAAGTTAATAATCGTAAATGAAATCCCTCTAACCTAATCTTCGAAGAATCAACTATCAGGATAAAACTAAGATTCACGCAATCATAAGTTCTGTATTAAATATAAATTACCTGTGTAGATATTACGTAAATAAATATTAACGTATTCTAAGTTGAAAAAAAAATGCAAAAAAGAAGAAGAGATTTGAGTATGAATTTAAGCGAAAGAATTCTTGTTGATTGGTGAAAAATTAATATCCAAAGTAAATTAATTTGCTATAGTGTCGATATTTTTCTTAATCAATTATATAATGTTTAGTGTTTCCTATTAGTGTTCCACGGTTCTGCAAGCTTCTCTTACGATTTTTTAATGACTACATACGTGTGTCTCACCTGTATACAGTTTTGATACTGTGTTAAATGGCAAGAAGTTAAGATAATGTACGTAACTTGCATTTCATAATCTTCAAGTGTAAATTAAAGCTGAAGTTGCAGTTATAATTCAAGTTTATCATAAATGTAGTACTTCCTCTTGTAATATCTTCACCATAATTTGCATCGCGAATGACGAGTTATTATAAAGCAAGAGATTAATGCTATTTTCACAGAGGAGTGTCAAATTTTTATTGAAAAAAAATACAGTATGTACATTTATACTTAATAAACTTTCTATAACAAAACATACAGAATAAAAAGGTTTATTTTAAATTGTGTTAATCTGATTCCAAATAAACCTCTACAAATATTTTGTTCTTAAATAATGTGGAAAATAATAAAGCCATGGAAAATTAAACTTTTACTACAAAATGAGGTAGAAATACAATTGTAGAAGAGCAAGTGAAATTGATATCATTATTACGAAATAAATATCGCAATTATGGTTTAAAACTGATAACAATATATTATTAACTAATGATGATATAGGTGTAGTATACAGAAGAAACAAAAATAATTTTTTTTTACACGGGAACGATTCCTTTAGCCCACTTTCTCGCTTTCGTATCAGGCTGAGACTAGCTTCGGGTTTTCCCCCTTTTCTCTAAAACCCTTGGCTTTGTACCTTATATTTTTTCAAATAACTGACACAGAGAGTCCTCAGTGTCGCTAGACCTTCTGTACTGCACATAGTTCGCCAGTTTATGGCCTTATTTACGCTCGTAGGCCTCATTGTTACCAAAAAGTGCCTATACAATTTTTAAACTTAGATAAGGAACGTTTTGCAACGGACTTTGCGTCCTTGGGGTCACTTATGACCCCATTATACCAGTTAAGAAAATGAAAAAAAGCAAGTCAATGGACGATTAAATATTTGTCGCACTCGAGCCATTTAAAAAATAAAGGACAAAAAGTAATACTTAAGATTCGATTACACGCAAGTAGTACATGTACCAAAGATTTCGTGTCAACGCAACGTGACAACGAACGAAGTGTCAACATCTGCGTTACGGATTAAAAATCGACCGTGAACGTGGCTCGATAATTCTTGTCCCGTTGAAATGTCAATGCGATGCGTCGGATGGATAGCCTCGTATCTCCTTTCATCTGGATGAAAGGCGACGCCATTAAAAGAGAGTCGGCCTTAAGTACCGGTTATTGCTTACACGGTGAGTTGAACGAGTGGTCCATCAACTAGCGCCTATTATGGCGTTATATATTTCTTTTCTTCTTTCGTGGCGTATATACAACACACGAAAATCGCACGCGCGCGCGCGCGCAATCAAACACATTGTTATATTATTACGTGAGAATTAATGTAAACGGCATCGTTAATCGAATGATACTTCAACTGCTTCTGAAATTGAAACTGTAACGTTGACGAGCATCGAAACATCGCGTGTATACGCCTCTATGCATACAGACACAGATCGCCGCCATTGGGCGAATCCAATTAAATTTATCGAAATACACGATACATTACACGCCCCTGTAATTAATTCACTATCTAATTTCCTGATCGTTATCGACTCGAAGCGAAACATATTGTCCGTCGTAAATGATAATATCCAATAGAATTCAAAAGAAACTCATTATTCCCTTTAATTATAATTCATTGTATTAATACAAAATTAACTGAAACAGATGTGTTACGTTACGAAGTGTGCCCGTTTGTCACAACAGAATTTCATCCGAAAATTGTTACTCTACGCTTCAGGTATTCTCGAAAGCGGATGTCTGGTTCAGCCCCGACGGCATCACATACGAAGAGGAGCCATTGTCCTACTCCTACATACCGGATATCGTGCTGGAGAACGCGAGAAACGTGTCCATAGGGCTGCACGAGCGTCGCGCTTGTTTCCTCAAGATACATTTGTATTTTGCGGCCCGATGGATCATGATCAGCGAAGTGACATTCGAAGGAAGTGAGTGTTTCATCGTTCTTCCTCTCTCACTCCCTCTCTCGTTCCTTCACTTCGATCATCATGAGAGAACGATCTCGGGGCAATGTTCTGATTAATCCATGTACAAGTCTCATACGAGTTACTAACGTAATTTCTCTTCGTTCAACACGTAACCCTTCTAATACGATTTTACATAATTAGAGAACACTCGAGAACCCGTCAGACCGTAGCACGTTATAAAAATCATGGTCGACTTTCGAGCTTAATTACCATTCCACGACATCTAGTTGGAGTCTTGTTAAATCGATAATGAATAGAGCCGTAACGACAGCTGGATTATCTCTTTCCGCGTGTACCCGCGAACCATCACGCCCTGGCTTTTAACGCTTGTCACGTCTTTGTCTCGAATATCTCTCCCGTTCCTTCCTTCCTTCCTTCCTTCCTTCCTCTCTCCCTATCTTTCCAATTTCATCGCGCGATTCTAATGACCGTTCGAATCAACACCACGATCGTTGAACCGTCGTTTGCCTACGAAACGTACCCTACCTTACGGAGAACTCGTGGGTATCGTCAGAAAGAGAGCTCACGTACCGTGGAAATTGGAATGAGAATCGAATGACGGGATTACCAGAGGAACGTGTTTGTTAAGGCTGCTTCCGGTAATTGGGTGTCGATGGAGTCGGGAAGCTTCAGGTGGAAATTTTAAATATCAATAGAGAGAGAGTAATCTTTTTCCTCCCTACAAAAGAAAATTGATAAATGATGACACTAGAATTATAGTAACGGTCATAGTGATTGATATACAATAAATTTCCTCTTAACACGTCGAATGCCATGGGGAGGCGCCGGTGGCCGACGAAGACAAGATTAATAGAAATGCATAATTCTAAATACGTATGAAGAAATTAATACAACATTGAACATATAAAAATAGTTTATATGTATATAGGATATTCCTATTCGGGAGGTCATTCTGAGCAAAAAATGTTATATACACCATAAGTTGATTCGTCTTCGTTTCGCACTGGATGCAGTTCATGGAAGCACGCTTATCTGCGTGCATACTATCAAGAAGTGATCATTTTGAGGAATCTCTTTAAATTACTTTATCCACTATAAATAACTGCAAAACATAGGTGCAAATAAATGATTAGGTACTTTCAAAAATTAGGTATCTGTGATTCATACTACTTTTCCTTTATAATCTCGAAAACGAAGACGAATCGACCTATGGTGTATATATATAACATGTACATAGCGTATGCTTAAATATCATGCGAGTATATTGTGATGTCTCGTAAATTCATGTTGTCGGACGAGCCATGTAAAATTAGAGTGGCATTCAACATGTTAACCGAACCGTATGGGGTCGAATCTTTGGCTGGATAAACAAATAGCCGCGTAATGCGACGACATTACTTGTAGAATGTAAATGAAATGAAAAATACATACATAAAATCTAAATTTAATGTTCATTGAACATTTATTTATACAAACAAATCAACTAGTTTTGTTTGCTTCTCTGGTTTCAATCTTTTTGCTAGAGGAAAATCATAATGTGTTTCTACGAAAATTATAGGCGGATTAAAACAGAGCTGGATAAGAGGGAGCTTAATGTATTAAAATTTCCTGGAACCTACAATGGCGTGTCTTTCGAGATTCTGTAGGGAGGAAAATGATAAATACTTTTTTTCAAAACTGTATATGTAAACGATACAAACAATATATACTGGATGTGCGAAAAGGAAGCTTCGTATCACGGTTTTTCGTGCACTCAGTGTACGTGTTACATGAGGCTGCTTAATGTCCAGCGAATCGAGAAAGGAATTCGTGGAGATCTGAGGAAAATGCTTTGTCGTCAGGTGAATTAAACGAGACTTATAACGGGTTAATTAGAGAGACACATCTTCTTGTTTCAGCGAATCCCTATGAAAATACCACCGAAGAGTCAGCATCCGAGTTCAGTAACCGAGAAATTCCAATGAACCCCGAGGTGGATCTTAACTTGCAAACAAGTAAGTGACTCGACGCCAGCTGTGACATTTAATTCGTATCAATCTCGAGTTAATTACACCCGGAGCATTCGAAACTTTTCCTTATCTTCCTTATCTCTCGAGGGACACCGAAAGTCCTTCCCTCGGCTAATCGCCGAAAGAGGCAATCTCGTTGTTGTATGATCATAAAACAATTCATTCATGGACAAAGGAGAAAAAATAACCTTGATCCCATTATACCGAGATGAAAAGGGAACGAAAAAGTTTAATACAAAGAGTAACTTGTGACGTAGCTTAAGCATGTTGCACTCTGTTCTCTACCCTTTAACCACGACTCTCTTACACTCTGATTGAAATTTGCCTGCTTGATTGCACTTCGTTCGTAAGACCGTTTTACAGGTCTGTGTGCATACATGCACGTCCTTTTACTATATAATTTAATATAATTTATTGAAATTCATGAAACGCGTATTGTAAGGTTCAATGGTTCTCGTGATTGAAATTGGGCAGATGTAACTTGAAATAAAATTAATTTAACTGATATTATTAACTCTGTGCATTCCATTAACGCCGTTATTATATTGAAATGCAACAAATTAACGAAATAAATGAAAAATAAAGAAATCCATAAATACGCGTTATTTCGTTCTTTTCAAAACGGAACTTTTAATTTTAGAAAATTTCGTTGCAAAAGTGTGTTGAAGTTGATGATTGATCGTATAAAAAAGTACTCGGAGGGCAAAGGGTTAATAAAACTTTATACATATTTCACTATCGTCTCTGAGATTTACGCTGTCTCTCATCTGTTTTCTACACCAATTTTTCCAAGCTAATTTATCACTCTGAAATAGTAACAATCTAAATTATGTACGTAAATTTTCTCGAATCGCCACAAGCAGAGAAGATAATTAAGCGGCCTGTTTCACGTGGTTCACCCGGTATGTACAACTTCTAACCTGAGTCTAATCATTCCTCGCGTTCAAGACATGGGTGTCCTAGGTAGCGTTACTGACGAGTCCATTAGGATACTTAAGACCTAAGACCTCTCTCTATCTATTTCCTCCCTCCATAACGAACCACTATATACACACACACATCTTCTTTCGTACCTTTATAGCTCTATCTAACTCAAGTATTCTCCATCCGTGGAGATGTCGTTTCAGAAAATAAAGAGTTGCATAAAACTTTATCACTCCTACAGCATTTCATGCAAATACCTACAAGTGAAATAAAAAAAAACAATATTCTTTGCTATATTCTTCGTTACTCTCGATGTTAAATATACCAAGTAATAATAATCGAATTATAAACTAAATGTTGTCTCGACCCTCGCAATCATCCGGCCTGTCAGAGAATCAATTCCCCAATTTGTTCGTCCAATTATACAGCAGAATAAGCCCAGCGATCGAGTTCCTCCTCTTTCACTTTGAGAAAGTACATAAGGTTTGTCCGACGAAGTAACTTCATTAGCGGAAACCAGGCCGCCATTCTTTGCCAAGGCTGAGGATACGATTAGAAGGAGACACGGATAGAGTAGGCGGGAGAGGAACGAGAAAACTTGGATAGTTTATAATTCACGTAGCAACTTCGTCGTAACGTAAACAATTAGTCGGATTAAGAGGGTACTCGTTCGAGAAAGCGAGCGACGAGAGAAAAAGAGAGAGAGAGAGAGAGAGAGAGAGAAAGCGAGGGAAGAGTCCGTGTCAATCCTGTCTTATTGCTGTAATGAATCGATCTCGTCACAGGAAGAAATAAAACAAAAAAAGAGAGAAGAAATACAAGCTGCAAGTTTTTCCAACAAAAGTGTGCAACTACGAATGTGAAAGAAATTCGAGGGTAAAAGACGGACGTAACTGAAGTGACTGTTTGAAATTTTGTCGAATGCTTGAAGACTTTTCTAGGCGTGCATTAAAATGTATATTTCTTCCGGTGAGACATTTTATCATACGATAATTTTAAGCAGAACGAATCTGCTCGCTGTTCCTCGTAACTGGTTCATCCTCGCTGTGTCAGCCGTTCTGAAAACTTTAACTGCGACCGAATGCATCGGCTTTAATTTAAACAGAGGTGAAACGGGGATTTGGAGAACGATACCGAACGTGAGGCAATATCTTCCGTCGCATGAAAAGTTTCTTCTTTGTCTTTTTTTAAGAAACGAAGAATCAATTTCCCAATTATCGGGCAATATTTTACCTAAATTGTGTCGTTCGCTTTTTTGAATCGTCGAGGAGAGTATTATCCGTTTATTTATAGATAACGTAGCACTTGAATTTATCGATGTAAAATTAAAAATGAAATGTATAGTATAGAAAATTGAAAATCAGTTTGAAGGTTCGTTTAATTCATAATATTATTAGAAGTGATCTACGTATTCTCGTATGTATAACTGTATTCTCCTTGTTAAATTTCTCCGAAAGTCTTTCAACGTGTCGTCACATAATTTTGATTGATTAAATATTGTAACAACTTTTAATTATTCTGTACTTCACACATATGAATCTAGCGACGATTTTTGACGGCCAAAGGATTCTACCATCGCAGTTGATCCAGGACTGATAATTTTCATTATACAAAAAGTGTCTCATTGCAGCCAAAATTTAATCACATGCACGTATACCTGATCAATTTTCAAATAGATTTATTCTCAAACATGAAGCATCGAATGGAAAAATTTTATTCCACATTTTCTATTCAGTTTTTCACGTAGAATCAACCCCTGCTCTCTTGTACCACCAGTTACCCAACAATATTATAATGTAACACTTAAAAGCTAAGTTAAACGAGAAGGTAACACAAACAGCTACTTTCTAATTATCCATAAAAAAAAACATTAAAGTATCATAGATACATTTTTTTTTTTAACGTGACTTGTAATGCTTTCTTCAGTGCTCATATTATACCGATATGTCATAAAAAAGAAATGAATCGTTGCCCCTAACAAATTTCGTTTAGAAAGAAATAGGATAAAAGGTACAGTAGCATAATTACAACGTCCAGGATAGAGCCCAAATAATAAACGAATCCCATCTTCGTTCTTTCAGTAGGTCCAGAAATCGTGGTACCAAAATGTTTCCTACGGAGTATCACGAATAAACGAGCAGTTTCTCGGTCGCGCGGCCAGCCACGATTATACAGTGAAGAAAATAAAGAAGCACATCGTTAGACGCGGTCATAACGAGACGAGAGCACGCGTATATATGCACGAAACCTCAGCTCTGAACATATTCCTGGCGCAAAGAGGCGGAAAGATAGCGCATAAAACAGGCGAATAGAGAAAGAGGAGTCGTATAGTTTCGCGTTTGGAAGAGTTCGAAAGCATGTGTTACCAACACCATGTGAAATTGCTCGTATGTAGAACAGATATAGCCATTCGCGTCACAATTACACGAGTAATAGAACGAAACCCTCGAAAAATGTAAAAAGTACATACTCATGAAAGGATATTCCACGAGATTATAACGAGGCCGGTGTAAATATTGAACTTCGGACAAAAGGAAGTCACTAGTAGAAATATGTGAAGATACTGTCTCGATGACTTTTATTCATTCGTATGATATATCGCTCTTGGATATTGTAATTATATTACAGTAAAAAGTAATGGTGTTACGAATTAAAAATCTTTGGAAATAATTGAGAATTTCTTAGATGAAAAGTCTTCATTGATGGACGATGCATTTGTTAATTAAATATTATGAAATTTTTATAAGAAATTATTAATAATTATCCTTCAGACATGACTCTTCGATCGTTTCAATTCATTTGTGAAATATCTCACACTTAGAATTTAGAAAGATATTACAAATTATACATAAATGAAGGTTCCTCAGATGAAAAGTTTCTATCGATGGAAAAATTTGTTAATTAAATATTTTCAAATTTTTATACGAATATATTGATAATAATATACATCAGACATTATTGTCCATAACAAACGAAATTAATATCTCCAAGAATCATCCATTTAATTTCTTTTCCGTTGAACAAAATTTTTCAACGACTGTCACAAATTGATAGATACAAATTTCAACATTACTGAAGCTTCTTAAACAACCACAGGATTGAACTTCGTTATCCACTCGCCTCGATAAACATTCTCGCGCATCCTTTCGAATAATCCACCGGCAGATTACGTTTTTCCCGTGGGAAGTTTACCTTTCCGGCAAAACGAAAGAGCGTAAAAGAAAAGAAAATAGAGAAAGGTGTTTAATGACTGGATAAAGAGCGGGATTAACAGGGAAACCCAGCGTGGAACAGCGAGCGTACCAAGCGTCAATGTAAAATAAGCAGTTAGTCGGAGGAAAGTGGAAAATTAGAAAAGTAACTCGGCCTGCAAGGAAAGCGTTACGCAGAGACTTAGATAAAGGGTGACAGAAATGGTTTAATTAGGCGGCAATCTGCTCAGGTGTAATCATGTGTTCCCAACTGGGCCACAAATCCTCTCCTGATGTCGTTTTCGTTGCGTCTCGTTTGTTCCAACCTTCCTCCTACAACTGCAGGGATCGGAATCGTCGCAGATAAAACAGAGAATGGACGTACGCGATTGCGACGTCGTTGGAAATGAGGAGCAAAAAGGGGCTGTGTGGAATAGAAAAACGATAGAGAAGCTACGAGTAACAGACCATGGAAGAAGGAAGAACAAAAAAAATAAAGGATCGCGGTCAGAATGGATAGTAAAAAAAAAGAAGAAACCAACGTAAGAGGCGGGAAAATGGGTAGAAAAAAGGGAGGGAAAGAAAAAGGAATAGGAACGAGTTGGAGCCAATAGAAACAAAGAGCTGCTATATCGAAACAATACGGAACGAGACGCTGTTTGTGCCTGTTGATATTATCGTCGTCGAGTAACGCTCGAAGGAGGAGAAAACGGGAACGAGAATGAAAAGAAAAGGAAACAACGAAGAGGAACAGAGGGGAATATGTACATAGGTATGAAAAGAGGACCACGGAATAAATAAAGAGAGACAGAAAGAAAAAATATAGTAAGAGAAGAAAGAAAAAGATGAAACACAATATGATGAAGAAGGATAGAGTTGGTTGGTATAGTCCGGAAGGAATTAAAAGCCCTCCGGCGTGTCCCTGTCCATTTTCTTCTTTTTTCTTCCTTCTTTTTCTCTGTGTTTTTTTTTTGGAACCATGGAAAAGAGCGTGATTTACAGAGTAGATTTTCCGGTTCGAATCGCCTGTGTACAGGTCCGCGGGGACCTGTGCTCGCGAATTAAAGTCGAAATTGCAGGGGCACACGTATAACGTACACAGAGGAAAAGGAAGAGATGGCCCGTTTTACTTTTCCGCTCGAACGGTGTCGCACGAGCTAGCCCGAACAGTAGCTGGCTGGCTGGCTGATCGAAGAAAATCGGTCTCCGAGTCTCTGGGCCGACGTGAGATCTTGATCGCCACACGCGAGGCCACTCTCGGCTGGCTTATTTATTTCTCTCGTAAAACCAGCGTCGTGACGCCGCTTCCGTTCTCCCCGTGCACGAGCCACGCGGCCGATAAAACAGCGGCCGACCGACATGAAAAATTGGAAGAATGTAACGGCGCATTGTAAAGTCGCTTTATCGAGCTACCTGCGTTTCGTCTTTTTCCAACCACCTACTTTTTCTTCCTCCTCTTCTTCTTCTAATTCTTATACTTATTCTTATCCTTATTCTTTCTTATGTTTCCTTTTCTTCTCCTTTAACATTCTTCAAGGCTGCATAAAGTTTCTCTGTCGGTGAAACGGCGATTAGCCTTTTCCTTCCACGTCGCGATAAAGTGTTACGGTTTTTTAAGTGACAGAAAGGGTAAAGAAGGGCATTCTGAGGGTGCAGCGTGCACCCTTTACGATCTATAAAACGATTTCTTGCGGAAGAGAAAAGGTTCGTCCGTCGACAAGGAGGAATCTCACTTTCAGCCAACTGATTTTCCCGATTATACTGTTTCCTTATTCGATTATACAATCACTCTCGGCGTTAATAGCTTTCGAATGCTCTAGATTTCGACGTGTTTGCTCGTGTTAATGTTAAAATTATAGGTTGAATTAAAATATGGTAAATAGGGTGATGAGGAAGAATTGAACTTTATTTTTCATTTTAAAGCGTAGCTTGTGTACCTGCTTTTTAGTTGTTTTTTTTTCATTTCCTTCTCTTTTTTTTTCCTCAATTAGCATAAATAATCGTCGAGTTGAGAGCTTCGTGATTTGCATCGTATTCAGCCTCGACGATCGATTTATTTCCCTGTTTATACGACAAAGTATAAAGATACAGTATAGGTTAGAGAGGCTGTTCTCCATTAAAGCGAATCGTTTGGCATAGTTACAGCAGCGGGAGAGGGTCAGGAATATTTAGAGGTACTAATAGGTGTTCTGACTGCCATTATCCTACTTCTTCTACTGGTGTTCGTCATTATTCTACTTTTGAATCGACGGCAAAAACTTCAGAGCTCGCCGACCGTGCTGAAAAATCCATTTGGATTCGCCATAAACATGAAGGTAAGAGCCAGCTCATAAATATGCCGAAACTTTTTCTAGGCCGATGAGACGGATTTTAATTTGTCATTAAAAGTCTTCGTGAACTTCGTCTAATCTTAAGATGACAGAAATGAACGCGAACGTATCTCGGGTGAACATGTACAAAAGAAATTCGTTAATGATTCTTTCATATTTTTTTTCCTTTTTCTCCTTTTTTTTTTTGTTTCCTACGAATAAAATATAAAAATATTATCGATGCAACGTGTGAAGAATCTCTTTGTTGTATTTTCGATCGCGGGGCAAAAGAGAACCAAACAAACACGAACGATTCGAACGATTTTCAGGGACTCCTCCTAAATTTAACTCCCGGTGGAATGCTGACAGAGACTGCCAATCACGTATCGCCGGACATGCCGGAAGACGGAAGTATGCACGAGTCTTTGACAATGGAACAATTCAATTCACCCCTTGTCAGCCCGCAGTATAAATCTACGTACGCGATAGTCGCTACTTCCGGTGAGTTTTTTTCAACACGAAATCCTCTACTTCTTACAAGTTTGAGGAAAATCATGATCTTCGTACTGTGTACGCTAATTTAACCACGAATTCCATTCCAGTGTTGCATTAATGTCAGAGAAAATATATAACGTAAAAATAACAACGATTACGATATTATTATGAAATGTTGTTTTCGTGGTCGATTTTTATTCCAAACATTTAGCAAAATTCTTTCTTAACGTTGATAAAGGTGTCTAACCTCGTTTAGTGCGATTATTTCGATTCAATATGCAATATAACTCTTATAATTACTTTTCTACCTGTGTTTTTCTACCATTCGTCGGTGAAAGCGTTCGTATTTTAAATGCATTTGAAAAAGTCACGAAAAAGAATTTATCGTTTCTTTGGTTCCTTGAAAAATACAAAATTTTCTTGATTTCGTTTGCATACGTTTTATGTGAAAATGTGACGGGACGTTAATAAAAATGAATTTCTTTGAAGAATCCCCGAAAGATCTGAAGGATGTGAACGTCTCAGAGGAGAACGTTCGACTCGATACGAGACCAGAATCGACCATAGGGCCACCAAGTTGCTCCTCATCGCCGACCAACTCTCCTGCTCGGCATTCTCAACACTACAGGACCCTTCAAAGTTACACCAGTCCAACTGCGAAACTCAATATCGCGGCCACGTCTAATCACCAACGGGATGTCGATCAAATTCACTCGAAACGCTGGCACACAGCACCTAAAGAGAAACACAAGGTATATACATATAACATAGTTCATGAGACTCTCCACCGAGTCTCTACGTAACTGATGAAATTGATTAATTGATTTTTCAAAATATAGATAAAATCTCTATAAAAAGTTTCAGAACATTTAATACGAACGATGTATCGCGTAAGTGGAAATATGACCTACTTTTTAAATGTGTTAAACTTCCAAAATTGTACAGCTACTATCAGATTGGTGCAAATGAAATGGTCGTTTTCTCAACAGCTAAAAATGGCAAATTAATATCCTGTGTTAAATTTTTTTTACATAACAGCTGAGAAGAAGAAATTTACTGTAATATTAAATAGAAAATTAGTTGATAATGCTATTGTTCTGACATTATTATTTGACATGATGAATAATCGGAATATCCGTGTAATTCTTTTTTTATATATAAGTTTAAACCTGAACAATTTGCTGAAAATATAAATTTAACATTTGTAGAAAGATATGTAAATGTTAAGACACTTCAACGTTTGTGTGTAAAATTCAAGATTGGTGATTTTTCATTGGAAAATGAGTCAAAATGAAAATCGATAATAATATTTTAAGAAAAATTATATTCGAAATTTTACCACACAATTCCCTTTTCGCAATAGAGTACCATTTCTTCAAACGACTTAATCAATCTTTTAACAAATAAATTATTCCGATATGAAGACTGTAAAGACACTATTCAAAGAATTTTTTAATTCATAAACTAATCAATTCTACAAATTTGGAATAATGAAAACAGATAATCTTTATTAATCGAGAATTCTGTAGAAATTATTTTGATTAAACACAATATATTTAAAGTTTCATTTCAAAAGAATGCATCAGCCTAACATTTGCCGTTAATACATTCAGAATATCATTCAACATTATTCTTAAAAAAAATAAATAAATATTAATGTCTTTCGTTATCTGTTGCTAAAAGTATGCGCAATTTTCTTCATCTGCTTAAGTTCAACATTCCGCACCAGGAAAGTGTAATAAATTAAAAGCTGTTTAAAAATACTCGTCGCAACAGTTGCAGCAATGTTAACGTTCATTGTTGCATCCACAGATACCCGCACCTGTCGTCAGCTGGAACATCGCACCCAGCATGAACAAACCTTACAAATGCAAGGAGATAGAGCCCACCAATATACCGCGACAGTGCCTACGTACAACAGAGAAACTTGGCTCGAGGAACATCGGCGAGGTACGGCTATAAACCGTGTGATTGGGAAACGATGCGCTCCGCTGGCGTGCACGTGCGCGCTAGAACGTTATCTCGTGCACGCGTTTCGTTTCGTTTCGTTTCCCGCGTGACTAATTGGAAAACTCGTACGATGACGAAACACGATTCTCGTTTTCCCTGAGTTCTGTTAACCTTTAACACTGCTAAGTTGCAATTATTTACGTAATAATAACGACAGTAATACCTCTACATGATAATTAAGAATCTTCGAAATGGAAACTTCGCCAGAGTATCCAACAAGTAAAACTGTATACAAGCTGTAAACGCTTTGTTAAAAAGTTACGATGAAGATACAAAATGTGTAAGAAATACCTTTGTTAATCTAATTTTGTCTTCGTTCATGAGGAGGAAAATTGTTGAAAAGAATTTTACTTTTTACTAAGGAAAGAAAAAATTAGTAATACAATAGTACAATAAGATAATACAATAATGTATCAATAAATATAGAAAAATAGAAACGCGACTTCCAAGTCAAATGGCGTTATAAAATGTTAATTTTCTATGATACCATACATGGTACCATAAGTTTATTGGGTGTGCAAAGAAATTCAGTGCCTTTTTTGCATAAACTTGAATGTTTGTTAATAAAATATTAAACACAATCTTTATGTTCAAAATTATCTCCGTCACTTTGAATCACTCTTTTCGCAATTATCGAATACCTGGCGAATTGCTGCTCTGAAAAACTATGGCGGCTTTACTGACTTCATGGAAAAAGGCACTGGATTAATCTGTACATTCAGTACACCTTATAACTCTTATTTTATTTGTTTATTGTTACACTATTGCACCGTATTCCTTACAATAATTATTGTTTCTTCTCTTATTAAAATGTAAAATTGCAATCAAGTGTAATATTTATTCTCATGAGCAAAGAAAAATCAGATTATAAAGTATTAACATAATATTAAATTGGTTATCAGCTAAATGTGATAACAATTTTGTATAATTTTGACACGAATTATGTTCATTCAGTAAACCTAGTTATCTTTCTAAGTGAATCTTTCAAAAATGAGATTGTCGTTTTCTCACGTTCGATATTTCTGTTATAACTTTGCAACAAAGCGTTAATGGGCACTGTGTATGGTATTTTATGACTAAATTTTGTAGTCACAGTTGGCAAAATTTTCACACGAAGTAACTTCTGACACATAAAAATTGAAGATTTCAACGACGGTTAGTAATGTTTGTCTTCGAATTGATGTCTACTACAATCACACGATCAATAAGCCGAACGATATCAGCGGCCATGTAACACGGTTCCTATTACTACTCGACAATACGCCGTAATACGTTCAGCCTGCAAACTACAGGGAAACTTTGCTTCGCGGAACATCGAAGAGGAACGACAACGAAGCGTCGAGATAATGCACTTACTGTGTACATTATGCGCGGTACAAGATGTGTACACGAACGCAGATTTCCGTATCGATATACTTCCGGGATTCATTGGTTTGCACGTACATTAACGACGATAGCAAGCCAAAGACTCGGAGAAGTGTTGTGCAACCCTCTTCGACGATTAATGCGCAAACTGTGCGGCTAAGTACGCGACTTACTTTGTAACAGGAACGTTAACCGTATTTAAGCCGATTAATTATTGAATTTACATACTTCGGCAAATGTTCGACGCGTGAACTAAAATGAAATTAGAATTTAAACGATACCACGATGTCGAAACGCCTCGCAGACTTTAATTGTGTTTCGTATTTCTATCAAATGTTAGAAAGAAGCTTCAGTCGACACTTTTCCTTTGTTTACATTCTATTGAAACGATCCCTTTCCTTATAACAATAAGTCACACTCGTGATACACAGATAGTGATCAAAATTTGACAAAAGGATAGACCAAATTTTCCTATAATTTATTTTTTTATATCATCGAAAAAATCAAGGGCAGAAATAAAAAAAAGAGTTGTTTTAGGGTGTACATCGAAAAATAGTTAACTCGGGTTCAAACTGACCCAGACATAGTCTTCAGTATGATCAGTCGAACCGTATGTTAAAAAGAATGATCATTTACAACATTGACAAACATAAACGCAATTTCTGTTAATTCCTTCTATCGAAACGATCTTTTTATTAAACAGTGGAAAATTGTTTTGACTTCAAGTGCTAAAATACGCCGGGATTTAAAAAAGTCATAAAGAAAACAGCATACACTGCCGTTCATAAGTATTAGGAGACTTATCATGTTCGTACATCAAGTATTGCATAATTTAAATTACATTTCACCTTCAAAGTTAGTATCATATACAAACAAAAATGTACAATGTTCATACTATTAGTTTCCACAGCTTTTCTCATAAACAGTTTATTTGTGAGAAAAATAGAAGAGGGCAAAGTTTCGTTGTTTCTTGTATACAATAGATTTTTTAAACGTGCAATAATTTTCTATTGTGAATTTCTTTTAATTGATAGCTACAATTCCTTTTGTATCATATAAAAGCGGTTGCAACGTCTTACAACGAACTCGATATTTAAAATTTTCAGATTTTAACATTTACGTGATCTTAAATAGAAATAGATATTTAAAAGTTTTATCATATACACTTGTTCCACTATAAAATTCCCGAATGAATCATTGTTTTCCCCAGATCGTCGCAATTTTGTAAAGACTGTTCATGTTTACTTCATGTTCAGTAAGTATTCATGATACTTATGAACAAAAGTGTACGACAAATTTTAGATCACACACAGAGACGAAATATTGTTCGAAAAGCAAAATGCAAACACGAGCATCGATCATGAAGTGAAACAGAATTCACCTCGAACAACTTTACTAGCAACAACTTCGATATAGCTAAACTTTTACTGCAATAAATCCCCTTTTGTTGTTTAACAGGCGATAGTGTGCGAAGCAGTCGGATTAGAGGACGTAGTGGTAGATGCTTCAAGATTGGTCGTGGCTCGAGTACCCGCTTGCACCAATGACATCCGGTCAGGTAGCACAGCAGACCAAATGAGAGAAGTCCGATTTCTGTCCAGTCTGTCTGATCCAAACGTGGCTAGGATCCTGGGAGTCTGTACCGTGGAACCAGTCCCGTGGACGATCATCGAGTACACGGAACTCGGTGATCTCGCCCATTATCTTCAGTACAGTGTGCCACTTACGGGAACGCTTAGGCCAAGCTGCAATTTGAAAGCCCTTAGGTGAGATCCCGCTATTCACCGCGGGGATTCTAAAACGATATATAGATACACACACTGGTTAATCTGACTGACCGTGCACCGGAGTCTCACGAGCATTTGCAAAATGAAATCTCGATGGTACTGAACACTGTAATAATTCATTTGATGAATATATTCACTTGTCGCTACACACTTTTTTACACGCATCGATACAATTCCGACACAGGTTTGTTTATAATACACTCGATTGATCTTAATGGGACTTCCGTGTTATGCAATTTTCAATTATATACGATTGCAGGATGGTAAAGTTATTCTTGTTACCGTTGTTGTACGTAAAATATTCCATAAGTGGATAATTAACACGTTTCCGAAGATAAGCTTTTGAAATCTTTGTAGTATCAGATTTTTTACAATTTGGTACCTTCTTTCTACCAACAAAAGTTTGTTATTTCCGAGAACTATTGTGTACCGTCGTTGATATAGTATATTAGCTTATTTCGTATTAAAAGTGAAAAATATTTGAATGAAAAACCAGAGAGATTTTATAGCTCAGAAAAAGTGGGATGAAATTTTAAAACAAGAACGCGATTATATACACAAACTATGAAACATTCAGGCAGAGGCTTATGAGATGATCTAATATCGTTGAAGACATCGTGAAAGAAAAAAGACAAAAAAGAAAGGGAAATATTCTCGGTGAATTTCGCGTTGAATTATGCTTCATTAATTATCCAGCAGCGTATGAGAGGATAAACGAGCGAAACTCGAGTCCCGGGAATGTATGAAAGGGACGCGATCAGAGATAGAGGATTCGTTTATACGTATAAATAAAGTTGTTCCATGGGGACAGACAACGAACGCGACTCCATCAGTTAACGTCCACGTCTTTGAAAGTCGAGTTTCGCGTTTCTTGCTCACAGTCAAAGCTGCTTGCTGTACATGGGGACACAGATAGCATCGGGCATGAGGTTCCTCGAGTCGAAGAATCTGGTGCACAAGGACCTAGCAGCCAGAAACTGTCTAGTGGGCCGCTCTTACACCGTGAAAGTGACCGACATAGCGATGTGCAGTGACCTTTACAAGAAGGATTACTGTGACATAGGAGGCAGACCGCCGGCGCCAATCAGATGGCTGCCGTGGGAAAGCATTCTGCTGGTAAGCCTGAATGATTTTGTGTATCTCTCTAGTTTAACGAGCATGTTCTAGATCGATCCGTAGATGGAGCTGTACCAATGAACTTGCGTTTCGATTCTAGGACAGGTACACTTGCTCGAGTAGCGTCTGGTCGTTCGCCGTCACTCTGTGGGAAGTGATGAGCCTTGCTAGGGAGAAACCTTTTCAACATTTGACCAATGATCAAGTGATACAGAACGCGGAGCATATGTACTATGGGGCAGAATTACAGGTACTTCGATGTTTCTCCTGTTATTATGGTAGAATGCAATGAATTATGTGTACACTTCTGTTCATAAGAATTAAGATATTTTCTGAATATAAAGCATACTAGAATTTGCTAAATTCTATTAAAATCTACTGAAATTTACTAAATTTTACTAAAATCTGGTAAATTCTGCGTAGCTTCAGTGAAATTTATTAAAACTTACTTAACAAATGTGAAATAAGCCTCATTTTTCGTTAGAAGTTTAATATAAAATTACTCGATACACGAAAGTCGTCACAAAATTATCAAGATTCTAAAAAAAAAATAATTAATTCTAAAATATTGAAGTATATCGAATACACACGTATATTTTTATAAATATAAAGGATTGACGAAGAAATGAAATTTAAATAGTATAATACTTTCTACACAAACATAACGAGTATCCCAACACTTGCAAAGAGCAGCGTAATTTTCTTTAATTTTCTTTTTGTTTTTGAATAAGTAAGATATAAAAAATCAAGCAAAAAAAGAAATACTTCATTTCGAAATTTTTCTCGATTCTATATTTTAATATAATACTTCCTACACGAATATAATATTTGCTAGTATTATAAACTTCCTTTCTTGCTTGAATAAATAAGTAAAACACGAAAGATCAAATAAAAAAGAAACGAAACACTTTATTTCGAAATTCTTCACAATGGTACATTTTATTTACTTTATACCACATAATTTTACATCTTCGTTCCAGGTATACCTTCCAAAGCCCACGATGTGTCCCGAGGAAGTCTACAGGATGATGTGCTCGTGTTGGCGCAGGGACGAGACCTCGAGACCGACGTTCAAAGACATTTACACGTTCCTGAAAAACCTGATCGCAGACTATCGACCTGGTGCATAAGAGAAAAAAACGATCCCAGTTAACTGTGATACAAAACGGACGAATAAATGAATCACCCCGCCGACGGAAACGTCGGACGTCGATGAAGAAGTCGGTTCGTCGAGTCGACACTCGCCGGAAATGTACAATCGTTAGTTTTTAGTGCATGCCGTGGAGACGAGCCGCGTCGTATTTCGAGTTAACTCGATCGTAGAGATGATCGAAGGGAGAAATTTCACAAAAAGTCTCTCTACAAAAGTCGAGGAATTCGAAGCCTTGAAACTTCTTCTGTTCTCGATCTTTATCTCCGACTATCGTTCAGGCAAAAGAAAAGAAAAAAAGAGAGAGAGAAAGAGAGAAGAAACAAAAACGCAAAAAAAGAATCTATAAAAGAAAGAAAGAAAAGAAAAGAAATGCGAAGATCCGGCGAACTGTTTTGCCTGGTCACTCGACGATGACGTCGCCTCGAATATTTTCTAGTCAGCTCGGTCCTTCAATTCCTACGAAAAGTGCTATGTTATATCGTGTACAGTATACCGAACACTGAGCCGATTCGTGTTCTATCGCGATGCTAAAAGCACTGATAAAAAGTCTATCCACTTGTACATACGAGACTAGTTACTGACGCTAGGTAAACGCTGGGAACTTTTCACGGCAGCCGATAATTTTCAACGGAAACATCGTGATCGTGTCTCTTCGAATAGATACACATCGATCGTTAAAAAACCAACTGATCAATAGATCAATCGTAACCAATTTATACAATACCTTCAGATAAAATTGACAATTCGTTCCTGATGATAATTTTCACATCGATATTCCTATCCTCTGTAAGCTCAGATAAAAATAAAATTTCGAAGTGACACGTCTCGATCGCAGATCAATGCTCTGCCCGAAAAGTCCCGAATTACTTGTACATTCGAAAAAGCAGCCCGTCGTACGTAGCAAAGTACTTATATCGTTCCATTGTATTCCTTTCCGTTCGAAAGAGAAAGAAGACCTCACACATCTTTAGCGGGCGTAGCATTCGAAAAAAAAAAAAAAGAAACCTGACCTAAGTCTGTTCTTCGCGAGAACGTAAAACGCATAATCATCACACGCTCCTTCCTTTGATTTATCATTAAGGGCAGAGAGGCAGAATCCACAGGAGGAGAGGGGGGAGGGGTAGAGGTGAGTCGATAATGATCATACCTGTCACCATCGATCCCTCAACTTCTAGACTCTTTGCTCGCCTATGTGCTCGAATAACGCGATTAATCGCGATACAGAACGTTTGAACGCGACTATAATGCAAAACAATTTGTCAAGAAAATGATGATCATTGTAACGAAACGTACGACAGTATTAGAAACACACACACACACACACATACAGACGGGATTAAATGTTTATCGTTTAGAGAGCGTTGTAGACGGCCGCAGGAAACAGGAAATAAGCGTATATCACACAGTTCGCTGTTGGTAAAGTGCCAAAATGGAGTGAAGCGTTCAAACGTTCCCCTCTGCACGCACCTTTCTGTAATTCTTAAGATGGATTCAAGTATACGTTGAAATGATTAACAATAAAGTACTGAGTGTTCCTTTCTGATTATGGCTGTTGCTTATTTTTTTCACACATTATTCTTCGTCGTCGAGGTTGCTGATAAGGAATGCGGTTTGCATAACGATGGAGATATCGAAAAGTATTTATCGTTGTTTGTATAATGTGAAAAGGGAAACGAGGTTGTTTGCAGAAACTGTAACACGATTCTTATAGATGTATATCTAACTGTCCATAAGACAGTTGTTTAAAATAATAGCAGTACGAGAATATTCCATTATGTGTAACATAATAATTGATAAAGCTATAAGAAATATTTTTCAATGAATTATTAAAAGTTAATATTTAAGAATATTGCAAAGATAATCGCGAGAGATACAATCGTAAAACTTTCTTTCTAACTATTATGACCTATTTTTGAAAAGTAAATAAGTGGGATATCTTGGAAATAAAAATGTACCTAAACTATTCACGAAACAACAAGATTACATCAATGTAATCAGCGAGCAATCAAAGAGAAATCCCGTATTATCTCTCAATTAAACTCAAGTACACTTCCATGAACTACATGAATAACTATCCTCATCAGTCTTAAGTCATAAACGCATTATATCCTTGGAACTTTTCGCAGAAACGTTCTTTCCTTGAAGTCAAAGGTTGCGAAGCCGTTGAAATTTACTCGTCAAACACGCCTCGTGTCGTGGAAAATGTGTTACTGGAAAGTTTCTCGCAACACATTGAAACGGTATAATATCGCGAAACAACAACCTCGACGAAGATAAAGATCCATATTATTAAATCTGGCAGTTTATCGTAGGAAAAATATTTGTTTCCCGTGGGTAAGTGTGAATAAGATAGTCGTGTGCAAATCGTTTCGTGCAATTCTCACAGAAAAACAATTCAACGAATTCAAAGTCATTCCAAATAAAAAAAAAAGAATAAAAAGGAAAAAATGCATCGTCGAGTATACAGAAAGTATTTCTCGATAAATGGAAGTGTATACTTCCATGAAAAAGTCACTCAAGATGTCCAAATCGAATTGTCGAATGGTCCAAGTCACTTAAACGCGTATCTCAACGTAAAACGTCCACTTTTCGATGACAAAGTGCTGTCCTGATATCAACATTTCGACCACCAACAGCTACTATAGTTTCCATATCTGAAAAGGATACCGGAACAATCGTTCTTTGACCAGGTATGACCGACTCCTCGAGGTGGTTCCATTAAACGAGGACAGGTGGGGTAAGGAGGGGCGAATCTCATAAATCACCGGTAAACCTTTTATCGGCACAATTCGGATAACATTGCGCCGCGTCGAGACGAGGCTCATTAATCTTTTCTCGGCGAAGTGCATGGATATGGCTGGGATCATAGGCGACACGCTTGGAAAATTGATGGCGATTTTATGACGGTACCGAAGAAAAAGCTCTGGTCTAACTTCAACGTTTTCAATCATTTCAACAATGAAAATTTCGCTTTAATCAAATTATCCAAACACACGTAACAATCTTATATAACGATTTTTTTTTTTAATAACATTTACTATGAGATGAAGAAAGGAAAATAAATAAAATGATATACAATTCGTCAGATTCCATGAATCGCTATGACAATTACGATTTGTCGTTCCGAACACTCAAACAACCATAACTTAGAGTTTATCCAGTAGATATTTCTATGAGCTTTTCTGTTATTACAAGTGGCAAGGGAGATATTTTGACATTTCTTTTAACATACAACGTAAGTATATTTAGAAGAATTTTATACTGCAACGTCCATAAAACTTTTTTCTACCGCTTGATATTTTATGTTGCAATAAAACAAAAAACACGAATGAAAGTATTTTTCTTATTTATTTTGACTTTTGCATAATTTTACTTAGCTAGCAAACACAGTATCTTATACCAATGCATTGATGGCAGATTGTGTATGAGAAAAATTTTAATTATTGAGTTAACATTTAACTTTGATTTATTTGGAATAATTAAATAAAATAAAACTATTGTTGTAAAATGCCAGATTGTGTATGAGAAAAATTTTAATCTTTATGAATTAACATTTAATTTTGATTAATTTGATATTTGATGTAATTAAATAAAACAAAATCATCAATATAAAATCTCAGTTCGTGTGTAAGAAAAATTGATGCCTTTATGAATTAACATTTAATTTTTATTAAGTTAATATTTGTTCATTTAATAGTGTAAAATTGAAAAAAAAAATGAAGTTCATTTATTTGATAGAAATATACGTATTAAATTTTTCATGAATTTAATAAGAAACCTCTATAATTACTATAAATGCAAAGATAAGAAATATTTGAAAAAGAAAAACATAAAAAAAAAGGATATAGAGGAAAACACTCGATATTGCAACCAGTGTCGCAGATTAAACATTAATCCAACCGTCAACACGCTTAACAAGCTATACATGCGCCGATTGTTTACTCGAGGGGGGAAGTACAGAGGCGCGCTCCGCTCCGGAAATCACCGGTCGATCGATCGAACCGCTTCAAGACAGAACTAAACAGCGTGTTCGTACATTGGTCCCCTGGAGATAATGAAATGCACGGCGACGAAACGAGCGGGCGTGCGAGCGAGCGAGCGCACGCGTGTGCGTGCCGCGTAACGATGGTCGCTTACGTTTATATAATGCCAGAGAGCCGGGAAAGTGAGACCATTGAAACGTCGACTGTCAAAGAGACACGCGTTCCTCAACAACGCATCAACGACAACATGAAGCACTACCTGTTTGTTCTTCTCTTCTCCCTCTTGGCAACCCTTCTACTGCACACCTCTGGTAAGAAACAAGAGATCTAACGACGATCTTCGATCCATTCTGTATTGCCTAACACTATTTCAATCTTCTCCGATGAAATTCTACTATTGGCGAAATATAACACGTGGTATTATTTGACACTTGAGTATTTAAGAAATGTGATATTTCCGTGTTTGGAATTTTTCAAAAGGAACTTTTAAAACAATTTCGTTGAAGTAGTGACGCGTGCATAAGTAGTATCGTTTTCATTCAGTGTTCAAAGAGAATAGTAAAGAAATGTGATAGTAAATGTATTCATTTCGAAAAATATGTAAGAACGACCTTCGAGCCTCCGAGACGTTTCCACTTCATAGAGAAATTTCGTTCGATCGGTCGCGCATTCTTTTAACAGATAGTATAAAAATCAAGGTGATTCAGTTTTCAAGGTGGACGTATTTTTTGGCTGTAATCCTTGCTGAATGGTGACGTTACGATTTTAAACTGAAAGAGAAATAAAACGAATAATAGCGATCTTGTAACTTGTAAGAATGTATGATAGTAAATTTTTTTCTTTCGTCTTCTTTTTTTTTTTTTAACGGAGTATTTTCTTATATCAGAAACGCGATCTTTGTCGTTCGATATTTAACTTCGATTACGGATTTTACGACCAGAACGGCGTGCAAGAACCGAAAATAACTACATACTGCCCTTTGATCGTACCAAAAACGAACGGCCTTCTTTGCCGCGACATAAGAGCGTCGTGGAAAAATTGAAATATTCGCCCCAGCGAGTTCGCTTCAACCCTTCCACTTTCTCTTACGCTCGACTGGCCCCGTGTTACCTCGGAAACTTTTACACAGATCGTTGGAAAATTCTGTCGCACGATTCAACCCATACATACACATGAAATTCTCAATAATTGCAAGTATTCACGAAATTAACAATATATTTTCAGATGGAGCTGAAAAAAGCATTTGTCCTCAAGAGAATTGCCTGGCCGCGTCGCAATGCGACGATCTGCTAGTCGGTGGATTGTGCCCGCAATCATCTGACTCGTGTTGCAGCGTTGGTATGTTCGTTAAACATTCTAATATTGATTCGTGAATGAAAATGTTATAATCAAAGCGACAGATTGATAGATCAACCGAGAAATAAAATGATCGTTTCGTTTCTAAACTATCTGAACTATTAGAAACCATAACGATCTATCTAGTGGATGTTTGTTTTGTCGTGTCTATTAATAAACAGTCCTTTGAAAAGTGTATGACGTTTAGGTTCGTTTCCATGTGTAATTTACGTATTTCTATCGAAGTTCTTTATCGATGTCCGCTAGCTAGTACGGCAATGGTAACGGTTATTACTGTATTCTCGTCACGATACAATATGTACACGCAGAGAGGAAAAGAGAGAAGTATGGATAGTAATTATGAGGCAGTAACGATAACGTAACCGTGTGTTACAACTGGATATAGCAATTTCACGCTAGCCGGTACCGCACACACGCAACACTATAATTTCTACTGTGCCAAATCGAATACTCTCGAGATTCACTTTTGCGCGCCGTGAATTTCGAATCGAACGACTGACGAGTTAATTCATGCGTCACTGTCCGCACTTTCACGAAACATGTCGCTTGCTCGCTACGTTTCGTTCCGTACTACCTCTCTTCTTCTACACCATTGTCCCAACCTTCAATTACCTTGCTTTTTTTTTTTTTTAATTCAATATTTAACAGAGAATGCAACTACTATTGTTAGAATTTTCATCGAACAACGTGTATTTTAAAAAATTCGGACAAAATCTCGTCTTTAATGTACGAATCTTTTGTTCGTTTCATTGTTTGGGAAAATTGTATCGTTTCTGTGAATGTTCCTTTGTTACCGAATTTTTAAAACTTTTTAAAAGAATGCTTCCTTCGAGATTCTATTATAATTAAATATAAACAAGGTTAGAGATATCTGGAAAAGTTCAACTGGTCAAGATCGCGAAATAAATAGCCAAAAGGGCATATTATTAAATAGGAAAAAATAAGAGGAGATCATTATTTGATAAATCAGTTTATATTAGAGTTTCTTGTTTACTAAATCCTCCAAATTTCCTGGAAACCTCATAAGAAACCTACTTTTCTCAAGGCTCTATTAACAGATTATTTATTTATTTATTCAGTAATAAAAAAAAACCCCATTAAGACACAGTAAAATCAAGAAAAAAGGTATCATATACATTTAAGAAAACTCGATTGGTTAAGATCGCCAGATAAATAGCCGAAAAGCCATACTGAAAGTAGAGATTATTATTTGATTCATCATTTTATATTAAAGTTTCTTCTTTATTAAATCCTTCAAAACTTCCCGGAAGCTTCTCGAGAAACTTAATTTCTTCAAGATTCCGTTATCAGATTATTTATTTATTAAAACTCGATTAAATAGAATTACGAAGAAAGAAAGATATCGGATATTTTTCAAAAAGAAATCTTGATCGGTTAAGAAGATCGCTAGAAAAAATTCGAAAAGACATGTTACAAAGAAAAGAAGAAGTTGCGATCATTTCGTATTTATGTTCACAGTGAAAATGGAGTATCGGACGCACTGTCGTCACTTTGGCGGTGAATGCATGGACAGATGCGGCCAGAATCTACAACAGAGTGTCGTTGATTGTCCAGCCGATAAAGTATGTTGCACGTTAGTTTAATCGCGATCGAAACGAGAAGAAAGCAACGAACACGACCGAAATGCCACATCGACCGTTTCAATTTTAGTGTTAATTTAAGCTATTAGTTTCGACAACAGCTGCGTATGGTATCTAGATGTGAATGTAATATCACGTGATACTTCGCATCTGTTCGGTAGAAAAGCGACTTAATTGGTTTTAGAATTACAACGGTAGATGCGTTTGCTAACGGGCTTCACCATTCGCCCGTATGCCGAATGAAAAATCGTGCGCAATCGCTGCGACATGTCGCAGATGTGGGATTCGTCCGCGTGAATTTAGTGCAAATGTGAAAACGTTGCTTCCACGTAGAACTGCGAACGTACGTTCATGGTGACTCGGTGCATTCGTTTCAACGTGACGAAGAGAATCTATAATAATTGTACAATACGCGCGAGAGTGTGTAAAATGAGGTACCAATTGGAGAAAAAGTATTTATAATAAAGCACGTGTATTGATGACGTGAAATTTACTACAAAACCTTCCTCTTCTGAATATAATAGTTAAGACACAGTTATCGCGATTCGAGAGTTTCTTGCGATTAAATGAACATTAGGGATAATCTTACGTACACTAACGACCGAAAGTTTCGAATCACCTACGAATTCTCGTCGATACTGAATCTGTTGCTAATTCTTTATAGATTTGAAACTGACACCGTGGAGAAAAATATTAATTTGATAAGAACTTTGTTAAAAATTTCTTAAATTTGGTAACTTTTTCCTGAAAATTTGGCAATAATTGCACAGTTATTCCAAACATTTAGCCGACAGTGTACGAATGTTGATTCCCTCTTGCATGGCAATGAAATATCGTATAGTGAAAATGGACATTTGTTGAGTAATAAACTGTATTTCTTCCTTCCTTTTTTTCTTTTCTGATAAAATTGCAGTTAGTGACATAATATCCTCAAAGTGATATCTTCGTTTGTAAAGTTACAATCTGAGATAATTATTTGGGCTAAACAACGAGTGGATCATCTTCGTAGCAAAAAGTACCGTCGAGTTTAATGGTTTTCGTGTAATTTAAAATAAAATATATTTATCAAGAAATAAAAACTGCACTGTTGAACTTTATATAACTTAACGCAAACTGTAATACTATCTCTCAAACCAATACTATTTCCCATCTGTTATCCATACCGACTCTTCTAAGCTGACTTTTCTACAGGTCTCAGGCAATTCTCTGTCACGATAATTTGACTAAAATCTTTCACTGCCTCTAGATTAAAAATCATTCCTCATGTTACAAAAGAAAATGAAAAAAACTTGCCAGGCGATAACTGGCAAAAAGTTTAGCTGAATATCGCGTATAATTTCCAAAAGTCTGTAGCTGACAAAGGAACACCACGAATCGTAACTCACAGATTTGAATGAAACTTTGTGGATTTATAAAGTGAGCCAAAGAAGAATAACGGTATGCTTCATTCGTGTCCAATCACCCTTTAAGGGTGTGAAAGCTAACCTCAAAGTCAAATCGGCACTCCCACTTTTTCGCGTATATCTTTTAAAGTACAAAAGATAGGAAAAAATTTATTAGATGTAAGTTTAATGGAACAATGAGCGCTATAAATTAAGAAAATTAAAAAGAAAAGTCTTTCTTCTTGAAGAAAAAGCATTTAAGACTTGTTTCTTAAGAGGTATACGTGAAAAAGTGAGAGTCCCGATTTGACTTCGAGGTTAATTTTCACACCCTTAAAGGACGATTGGACATGAATGAAGCATACCATTAT
The DNA here is from genome assembly GCA_951804975.1 of Anthophora plumipes. Lineage (NCBI taxonomy): Eukaryota > Metazoa > Arthropoda > Insecta > Hymenoptera > Apidae > Anthophora > Anthophora plumipes. The sequence continues at coordinate 22,311,587 of OX638112.1, read as the reverse complement.
TCTTGTCTTAGATCACTCTATAAACTCACAAAGTTTCGTTCAAATCCGTGAGTTACGGTTCGCAGTGTTCCCTTGTGAATACGGCAAGGTTCTACTGTTTATAGATATATAAATATAAATATTACTTCTCAGTATAATACTCAGAGTCATTTGTTGTTCCAAATTACAAAAAGTTAAATATTACAAATGCATGTTGAAAAAATCTTTGTTTTTTAAGGAAATGAATACGGTGAATATAATTTGAAATGATGTACGATTACGTCTTCGGTCACAAAAGTGTTGATAAAAAAAATAAAAAATAAAATATTATCCCTTGAAACTTCAGCAAGCATAAGTAAACTTTGCGCAATTTTTCAATTATCTCCGTCGAGACTGTCCTCGTTGGGCGCCAACTCGTCGCGTAAAATAATCCCATCGATAAGGGACAGTGAGGTGCTCGAAAAAGAAGCAGGAAGGACGGGTAAGAAAATAAAGAGAAGCAGGAAGAAATAAGAGATGGATGGTAGGGGCACGTGTAGCCGTGGGCAATGCAGGCAGGACGTTTGACGGTGCATGAACGCACGCACATGGAGATTTAGAGTCGTGTTGGTTAAGCCTGGAGGGTCACTCGAAGAATCATGAGTAGAGAAAGAAAGGGGAAGTGGCCGCGGGCATTTATCGTCGGCCATCTCTGAACGCGCGATAAGAAATCCGCGGGACGATGACGCATTCATCGATGGGAATTAACTCTATAAAGTGTTAGCGTTTCAGGCGAGTATAACGAGGAAAGAAAACAAAAAAAGAAAGAAAAAAGTAAATGGGCGCACGAGAGTCGTTTGAATGCTGAAATGAATTTCCATCGACGTCGACCTGCGATCGAGGAGGACGCAAAGAAACGAGAAAGAAGGAGAAGGTACCTTGCCCGAGGCTATACACGCGGAACATGTGACACTAAATATAGAAACACGCCACGAACGATGCGAAGAGGAATTCTTCGAAAGGTAAAGCGATAAACGTGCTCATTTTTAAAAAGGAAAAGGGAAGAAAAAGATCGAGAAACCTGGTAAAGAAGAGATAGTTTCAGAGGAAACGGAAATGGTTGCGATCTTATGTTTAACTGTTAAATTAGAAGCAGTTAAATGGAACATTGAGACAAGAAAATAATATCCATTATAAGCATGCTTATTTTTAAATCAATTTCAAACAATCGCGTTCAATTGCTATCTCTCCATAAGAAAGAAAGTTCCGTTCATTTCCTCATTCCTCGAACAAATAAATCCAATATGATCCAAAATGCCACGGAACACAATGCAGCTCCTTTCGAAACAATAGCACTCTTTTATGAACACCAGCTACTTTCACCATAACGGATGTCATTCAGGCCACCCTCGTACCTTCAACGATCTACGACAACTCTCTCGAAGCTGTCCTTCGTCATCTCACGATCTTCCACTTCTCACATACCTAATCCTACTTAACATCCTGCTAACCCGCGAACCACGTCAAACGTCAACGCAATTTCTCTCTGTCTATCCTAAGCTCAGAATCACGTCGTACTACATATATTGCAAATATTAAGTACAGGAAAAATTTCGTACGGATTTATAGTAGAAAATTCAACTAATTTGAACTTTCTTCAAACATAATTTTACTTGATCAAAAAGATCTCGAGTTTTACTTGTAAAAAATAAATTAACCGCTATGTTGATCTTGATATCATTTTTAAAGTGCTTATCTGCAACAATGTTTGACATTGGCAAAAATAAGTGATAAGTCACAAGGAGACAAGTCTGGACTAAAAAAAAAATATATATAATAAAACTACCCATTCGGCAACCTTCATGTTTTGACAAGTCGGAGAAGCAATATGTAGCCGTACGTTGACGTGAAAAACAAATACACTTTTCGCGTTACCTAATACTAGTTGAATATTTACGTGATTTATAATGGGCCATTTCAGTGATCAATTAAATAAATTAAATCTTCCACTGAAGCAATTTTCTATATCCAATATTACGAATAAGTTCTGCAAGAAATTGTTTTAAGTTCATCCCCGGCCAAAAAAGAAACTGCGCGAACATTTTCCGGTACCTAACAGAACAGAATTATCAGGAGGAAGAAGCGGAAAATAGAAGACGGTAGAACGATGACTGCGACAACGATACGAGAAGGACGACGACGACGAAGAAGAACAAGAAGAAGAAGAAGAAGAAGGAGAAGAAGATGAAGAAGATGATGAAGAAGAGGTACACTTTGCCCGGAGCACTGCAGGCAGATGCCAGTACGTTGGTACGTGTACTTACATATACACACGTAAGAGCCGTTTCGGTTAGCCCGGGGGCGGAGGCGCGGAATCATGCAGCGTAGAAGAAGAAGAAGGAGGCCCCTTCCGTCCTCCTCCACCCTTCCTCCCCCACGCCAAACGGCCCCCATCGTTGTGTGTGGAAGATGCCCCCGGGGGCAGACGCGGAGGTGTACCCCACCACGAAGTGCGGCAGAGCAACGGTCGTTCCGCTGCGGGCACGGAAACGAGAGGAGATAGCGGCGAGCTTCGTGCGTCCTCTTGCACCCCCGCCTCCACCAGCGGCTCTCCGCGGCCAGGCAGAGACGTAGAAGGGCGGAGGGCACGGTGAAAGAAGAGATGGAGGAAGAGGAGAGTAGAGGAGGGAGGATTCACGGTGCCCTCCGGACATCCAACGAGACAATACGCTCCGTGAAGCCTGCGGCGACTTCACGACGTTCCGTGCTTCTCTTCTCTCTTTCCATTCTCTCCCCCCACCCATCCACCCACCCCTGTCCTGCTATCTTTCCTTTCTCTCTTCTCCTTTTCTCTTCCTCTGCCCCCTTTTCCTCCGAGCTGCTGTCCCCTCTCGTATCACACTTTCAGCCCCTTCTTTCTACTGTTTTGCAGTCGTTGTTTTATCGTTTTATCCGCGGACGTCCGTGGTACACCTCTCACACCCTCCCGGAGGCGCAGACTGGTTTTTATTGGTTGAGTAAATTTCGGAGTTTTGGTGCGTCGGTGTGATCATTCGCTGTGTACGAAGCGTTCGTTCTTGATTATTGATAGGACGATTTTCGAGGAATATTTGGGGTGTATTGGACATCTTTGATAATTAAATCGACGATTAGAAATGATAGGTGAATCAGCAAAGGTGTATAACGTGAATTCTGTAAAAGAATTTCCATTAGAGGTTGCACAGCTTTTAGACAATAATTACAGCTGAAGTTCCTTCGACGCTGTGATAGGTAATTGTTCGAACATTTTACTAGGATTGCAGAAAATTTCACCGATACCATAGATAATCCGTGATCATCTACCATCGAGTCACGTTCACAACGAAGATTATAATCAAAGTACTTTCTAACACCATTAATATCAACGTACAAAGTAAAAAGAGAAAAAACCTTGTAACATGTAAGGAGCTGGTGCTAATACACAAATAGATCGCTAAGAGAACTCCCGGAACTAAGTGCATCAAATAAAACGAACAGTCTTTAACCTCCTCTACCACTTCTTACTTTAACCTCGTACGTTATCAAAAATCAAGACATCGTGTAAAAAGAAACCCGTTTAACCTCCACCATCTCCCAGTTTCAACACCCCCCTTGGTTACAAAAGGACCAAGAAAAGATTCAAGAAGCGCTCTCTGGTTCACTCGGAAGATGGATAAGGTGAAGCTCGTCATTTCACTGGAGATTGTAACAAGGATTCCGATTAGGAGCGCGGAAAGTTTCTCCCTCGTTTCACGGGAGGGGGCAGGTAGGTACATTCCGTCTTTCGATGTAATAAAGTGCACCACGGGTTCGCTCAGAGTATAACCCACCCACCTCCCTCCCTCTACCCTCTATTCCATAGCTCTATATTTGTCCTCCCTTCTTTTCCATGGCCCTTTCCCTCAGCCTTTCTCGCTCTCCACCTTTTCGTCCGCCTTGTATGCTAGCTTGGAGGGAGTAACGATGCCCTCGGGCGAGCCTCCGCGGCGCGGCTCCGCGGTAACGATAAGCAACGAAATGAAATATTAATGAAGTACCTGAGCGCGCGACCATTTTTCGCGGGCGTCTCACCACCGACGCCTCGGGTGTCGAGGAAAAAGTCGCCACGGCGACAGGGAGGGTAGAAGAGGATCATCGTCGACGGAGAAAAAGAAGAGAGAAAAGAAAAGAAGGACGAGTACAAAAAGGAGAGGCCTGTGGAACGAGGAAAAGTCGTCGACGAAAGCGTGTTTCGTGTGGTAGATAAAAAATAATTGATGACGCGGTTGGATTTCGTTCGTTTTTCAACTGGCACCGATGACACGATAATCTCCTCGTTTCTTCCATTGGCGAAACAACCAGCATCTACTTTAGATAAGATCTGACGCGTTCAATCGGATAACTTGGATCGTTTGAACAGGAGGGGAAAGAGAAAAGAAAGAAAAAGGAGAACGCTTTGATACGACCTTTTCTTCTCTCTTCTCTTTTTCTTTTTGTTCCTTTTCTTTTCTCTTTTCTTTTCATCGAGTTCTTACGCTCGATGCAATTATCGATACACATGCGCGCGCTGCTAATATGGATTCGTCAAGGAGAACGTGGATCGCTCGTGAAAGGGTTAATCTATCTCGGTATATCATTCGAGCGCCAGGCAGTTTGTTACGTCGCGCCGCGTAACGTCAATCAGCGACGCGTCGATCATGTTTTTACCAGCGGAACGCTCGTACCTATGTAATTAACGATCCAACGGGCGCGTTAACGATTGCAAAAAAATACTCCAATCAGACGTTGACACGTTTAAAAGCGTCGTTTACCTCACAATCACCCTTTGGTAACAAATAATATACGACTGGAAAAAAAAAGAAAAAAAAGACTAACAGTGATGGTATTGCGCGACAACGACGACGTAGAAAAAAAAAAGAGGCTTCTGATAAACGTGACTTTCGACACCCTCGAAAGAGAGCTCTAACTCTGCCAGCACTGAACCAGGAACAGGATACACGATAACCCAGGGACTCGACGCAAACAGCCGGCTAATTCGCCGAAGCCGCGGTTTTCGCGAACAATGCATGAAAATAACCCATTGCACACTTTTACCACGGCGGTTCATGTCAGCGTGGTTGCATTTGCGATGAATGCGAGATACCCCGGGCAATTCCCTAATTGCAGTGAGAGGCAAACGAAGCAGGGGTGGGGGGAGAGAGAACGAGATGGCCGCGACACGATGAGAAACGAAGAGAGAATGTGAAAACAAGACAGAGATAGTACGATGGAAGAGGAGAAAGAGAGAGAAAGAGAGAAAGAGAAAGATGTAGAAAACTATCCACTGTTCTCAGCGATGCTTCGAGGCGCTCCAGAACGCTCTCTCTCTCTCTCTCTCTCTCTCTCTCTCTCTCTCTCTCTCTTCGTCTCTCCGCGAAGCTTCGCGGAGCACGCCACTCTACATTCACCTTCCTGATATTTCCATCTTTGTTACGTTCATGTACGTTCGATATCTACCATCTTTGTCCCGCTATCTTTCCTTCTCGCGACGTGTGCAAGGCGCTTCGAAGCGCTCGAACGCCCCCGCGAGCCAACACGGGCCAGCGCCTTCTTCGTGTATCACCGTCTCGCTCGATCTTCACGATCTTCACGAGTCGCCCCGGGACTCGACTGCCTATAAGCAGACTTCACGGACAGAAGAAAAGGGAACGGGCTGCTTTAGCAACGTTTCCTCGACTGCCTTCCTCCGCGTTGCTCCTCCTTCTCTTCCTCCTTCTTCTCTTACGGCTTCTCTTCGTCGTTTTCTTCATCTATGCCTCTATTTCACCCGATGATGGTCTTAATCGCGATAAAATGAGTCACGTGGCGGTGGATGGACCGAAAAGTGTTCTTCCCATATCGTGATCTATTGCACTGAAAGATCGATTTCCTGCGCTATTGTTATTATTGAATGAAGGGGGTTACAGTTCGTTTAGTATAGAGCGAGTTCGTAAAATCGAACAAAGGTTATGGTTGCAGGATCATGGTTCTTCATACTCGTCAAAAGGAGCAGATGACAGTGAGGAAGTTGAAAAAATCTTCGAAAAAGAAGCTGATTTGTCAGTCCTCGAATTTTCTCTCGATTCCTACAGGATCGAACATATCGACAAGCGAATCAATAGAAACCTCTGAAGATAAGGACCTATGCAAACTATGTCTTGATTTTGATTCAATCCTAATCGAGAAACGAAATATGCTGCATTCAACGCTGAGTGTTGCTACATCTATCTGATCACTGCTATTTAATCCTTTAATTTACTACTTCGCTATATTTCTCCCACTGACTATACCTAAATCCTAAGTAACCTCTTAAGTGCGATAATATCAATCTTCAGTTCGAAGATTTAATTACCGATCTGGCTATATTGTATCTCTTTATATACAGTATTTTCAAATGAATCGTTTGATTGGGGTAATTCAGGGAATCATAGAACTAATTTATGATTTATAAGTATGGATGCAGAAATTAACAATGTTTAATATCTTCTTTTATATTTTATTTTTACTTTATTTTTGATCGTTAAATAATAAAGGATGAATTAATTTCATCGATAAATACGTAAAAAGAAAAGGTGATATATTCAAACGAGAAGTGAACTCATCTCTTAAATGTCAAAAATAATTCTTGATGCAATTAATCCTTGTTATTCATTGTTCTCGGCGAGAAAGGAACAGAAACACATTATCGTTTTGAATTTCAGTCTGCTGTTAGAATACGCGTAAAACCGGTCGCATATGAACGAGCCACATTATACGTTCCGCGGTGCGGCCGCGGTATTATTGCATTTTCCATGCTGGTTGTTTTTAATAACTCTGCATTCAAATGAAGCTAAATTATCTCCCTGTTCGCTGTTTCTGTGCGGGAGGCTCGCGAGAGAGACAGATAAAAAAGAGAACATTTCAAAGTGTGACATACTGTTAGGTATATAGGTAATAATACGAGTTTATTAGTTTAGTTTTCACGAAAAGAAATCTTTATTTTAATTTACATTCGAGAAAGGCACGTTTATACTAACTACACACATAGAGAATAAACAAAAAAGAAAATAAGAATATTACCGTCCACTCACACTAAAGAGATAGTTACTAAATTCATTCTATTTATATTTACAATAATCTTTCTTAGTACGTTGACACATTTTTGCAGTCTTATACTACACACATACTCACACACAAATTTCATGAAATAATTCAACACACATAAATGTGAATTCCTGATTTGCGCACGTTGATAAATTTACAAAAAAAAAAGAATTAATAATAATGAGAGAGGAAGAAAAAAAGTGGATGAAACAGAAATAAACCTGTTCTCGCCGATTACTTACTTTCGCTTTCTATCACGGACACGATCATTTTATCTCTGGCCAGCGATCTGAGAATAAACGATAACCCAATTAATCACGCCACTTCGCCTGTTGACATCGATTCCGCCCGCGTGATCGCTCAGATAATACGATCGGATCGATGACCACGATCACGATATCAAATCAACGAACCAAATCGTCAGAATGCGTGTGCATGCACACAGGTTATATGGATGTTGATAAAGTTGCACCACGTGATAACTACCTGCAGCGAATGTAAAGTCACTCACCATTCCGTGATAACCTAAACAGATACAGTCTTCGTTAATACGAATCCTTTATAGGACATCTAGTATCGTTTGTATCATTGCTAAATATAGGTCTGTTCCAGATTCAAAATTACCTGTTTTACCTTCGTACCTAATAGAACTAGTAAAAATAATTTTTGTAAATGTTATTAAGTGCTTCCACAAGTCACTAGGATTTATTAAATAACAGATATAATAGTATAAAAAAATACAGAGAAACAGAATGAGCTATTATTCTTCAAAGTGAATCATTGTATTCGAAGAAATCGAAGCAATCGTTCAACAGAGCTGTATTAGTTTCAAATTACATTTTCACCTTAATGCCTACTAAAATCACTAAGAATAATTTTCATAAATATCATTGAGTACCCCCACATATCAGTAGAATTTATTTAAAAAGAAAACAGATACAATAGTAAAAAAAAGAGGAAAGAGAAACAAATTAAACTATTATTCTTTAAAGTGAATCACTGTAATCAAAGAAGACGAAGCAATCGTTCAACATTTTACTCGACACGTTCATTTATACGACAAGAGAAATGCAAAGATATTGGCGAATACACGGTTGTACGAAAGATTGCAATTACCATCGCGTTACCTCGAGGTGAACAGAAAAGCCAAGGGGGTGAAAGTTCGCAACGTGGCGTGACGCTTCGTTCGGGCAAACCGGTAAAAGTTTTCCGCTCATTTGATCAGTTCGCAATACAACACGCTGGTTTCATACTTTTACCTCTCGCCACGGGACACCGTATAGAAAACGCGAAACTTTGACGCTCGCATGTAAATCTTGTTTTGCCGCGTAGAAAATAGCAGTTATGGCGATGGATACGCATAGCGAGGGCACATGGGGCGGCTCAGTTTAAAAGCAACGGCGTGGCCCGCCGGTGCCGGTTAATGGAGTGGTTATGGGAGAATTATTAGACGAGTGTGTGAGATTAATTGCGGTTAAGCCTCCTCGTTAAACTCACCGAACGGATTGAATTATAGCCGTCGGTGACGATAAAATAAACCGGCGTTATTACACTGTAATTTTCTTCGCCATCGTGGATAGGCCGTTTCCTTTTGTCCAAATATAATATTTTCCACTCTCTCCCTCTCTCTTTATTCGACCAAGTTTTCATTCCTTTCCTGTACACCGATGTTGAGACATTAACCCTTTGATTTATCGTATCTGTTTAAGTACACGTGGTGCAGATTATAGTCCAGATATGACGTAGACAATAAAGTTTCATACTGACTTTTATCTTTAATAATACAATAAGACGTCGCTGTTACAAACTACATTACCCGTATAACTGTGTTTAAATGGGACAGAAACGTTTCATCTGTAATATGTAATGAAAGATCTATGAGTTTAATAATTCGCTTGACTCTAAACTTAATAATTTATCACGGTGAAATAGAAGACAGTAAAAAGGAAATTTTAATATCTCCGTAAGTCGACAATCCTGTTAACGTATACTTACCATGTCAAAACTGTTAAAATAGAACATTAAAATCCATATGTAAATTTGAGCCTGGAAAACATTCGCACATACTGTATTTTATCTAATTTTACACAATCGAAAATCAAAAGTTACTTCCAATGTATATAAGTATTAAAAGAAACACTGAGACGAGAAGTTTAATAGTTTGAGTTTCGAGAGTTTTGGAAAAATCGTTTCGAAGAGACTTAATGGTGCGATGGCGTTCACCTCAGCTTGTTTTAGATTGAAAATAATGTATTATTTGTATAGTTGATACGAGAGAAAGCAACGATGCGACGAATGGAAATTAAAATTAAATTTGTCAGAATCCAAATACTATCTTTTCAATGCAAAATTTTAATAGCGCGATCACGCTGCGTGGGACTCAAACGGTTAATCATTTCCCAATTATCGAGTGTCACAATAAACGAGAGCAATCGGTCGGAATTAGAAATTGAAAAGCGAATGGGAAAGCGAAGCTTGGAATGTCGTATAAAGACAGAGAAGAAAGAGAGAAAGACGAGAAAGACGAGATGCTCGACGACTTTCAAACTTACTGACCTCGAACGAACTTCTGCCTTTCTCCCGCAACTTTAACCCTTAAAGCTGGCGAACAACGGGACCGAGTGACGGCCAAGCAGACCGGCCTCGCTGTTGGAACGTCACGCGGATTATTGGAAACTCGATCGAGCCGACGGTCACTTAATATGCTTCGGTCGATATCGAACGAGAAAGAAGTTATTGAAATTCATCGGGTCATTAGCCCCGGATCTCGCATGCGAATAACAATATACAAGCCGCGGTTCTGCGCGAACGATCCGCATTTATATTCATTTTATAATGGCCGCTAAATTATTAATGCGACGCGTGAAATAAAAAATATCGTAAACATGAAAATTATACGTCGAGGCCTACCGTAATAATATAATTATACATCGCTGTCTGAATCGATGCGCGAACATCAAGGCTTCGATACGAATTTTCTATCGATTTTATTATCATACTTGTCCGCCTAGATCGTGACGATTCTTCACGCAACTGTTTCATCCTGTTCGAAACGCTCGAAAGAGAAAACAGAAACGAGAACATCGAAGGATGTCTATAAGCTGAATAAAATTTTATATGTGCATATATCGTTCGATTATATTCTACTAGGATGTATAATAATACGATGATCATGATCGTCCTGACAAGTCGTTATCATTCCCTTCAACAACGTAGCTGCCTGAAATCATACAGCCTCCGCTAATCCACCTCCGTAGCATGTTCCCTGACAGGTAAGCCGAGTAACCTTTCGCTACTACGATAACGCACATTACGAAAAGGCTAGCCATCTACTCGGAAACGCGTTAACCTGTTAACCGAGGAAGATGGCTCGAGTTGTCATTAGAATTATCGATATTTAGAACGGTATAATTTAATTATTTGAAAATTCCTCTGTTCTTCGTTTCGTGTTATTGTACACACCGACGTTTGAAAGTTTAAGATTGGTAGTCTTCGACGGTGTAAGATTTTTCTGACTGAATGCTCAAGTGAAACACGCGCAGAAAAAACATAAAAATATCAAGAATTGGATACTACCAATATATTTTTCTACAATTCAATATTTTACGATTACTGCTAAATTTTGCAATGTTAAGTAGATTGAGAGATTAAATTTCTGACGAAGAAATGTACATACACACGTTAACAGGTTAACTGATCACACCGAGGAGGTACCAAAACTTAGTACATACTGTACCATCAAATTGACTCTCAAGTGAATTTTAAAGAATCGTAAATAATCATAAAATCATCTCCCTTTCATTACAACAGGTAGTTATTCAATTATACCTCTGACACTGTATTAATCCACCAAAAAAAGCCCATCTACCTTAACAATCTCACCGTTCCTTCAATTTTCAAATCTCGGTAGCACACCATTCGATCAGTGTCTTTAACCACTCTCCTCGATCATCGATCACGAACGTATCACGATTTTCACCGCGGATCGCGAACGATATATCCGCGGATGAGTTTCGTGAACGCTCACGGAATACCCCGAGGGCACTTAATAAACGTTATTGGCGGGGCCCTGGTCGCGCTAGGTGGGAGTTAAGGCCCACAGCACATCCCACGGCCATCTATGGGAGCCGCCTTGCCTTTCTCAGGGAGCGTTCTCTCTGCTTACGTAAGCGAACGAACGCGAAACGAAGACGATGAATGTTCATTGAACAAGGACGTCTCAGGTGAGGACGAGGAAAGAGAGTGGTTAAAGAGGGGGGTGGAGGGTGAAGGAGAGAGAAAAAGGGGCATCACAGGCAGACTCGAAGAGAAGGAGCCCGGGGGCTGTCTGGAATCTTCTCAAAATGATTCACAGCCTCCGGTAATTTACATTCGCTTGCGTGGGTGATCGTCGGAGGCTCACGGTTCTACACCATGGGGATCGAGGGGGGGTTTGGGGTGGGGTGGGTGGCGATGGCGGTGGGGCGGTCGGGGGCCGCCGGCCATACTCCTCTCTTTGCCGACTGCCATCGAAAAGGTTAAACATACACCCACAAGAGGTCACGTAACCAGCCAAGAGAAAGACCGAGTTCGCGAGCTACCTCCCTTCCTTTCCTTTCGACGGTGGCATACATGCGCGAGAACGGTGCATGTGCGCGCTGCTGATGCACATTACACCGGAGGATGAAAGTAGGAGAGAAACGGGAGGAAGGGTGAATTGGCTTCTATTCGACGATGCTTAAGAGATCTTTCTTTCATGGTTTCTTCTTTCTCTACGAGAATGTTAGTCTGGAATTGGTTTAATCCTTCTACTCGAACGAAAAGGAAGGTTTAACACGTTTATGGCGCCGATCCGGAATTCGTATGTCTCATAGTCAGACGAATCTATTTGTATCTTTTTCCACCTGCTTTGAATTCAATCGGATAATGTTATATAGCTAAAATTCTACATTATTTTTTGTTAATATTGGACGCTCGAAACAAAAACCGTCATTGTTATTTCCTTCAAAGTCACGGATCAAATTATTATTAAGCTTAGTGGTAAATTTTTCTTTTATTTTACCTTTGTTGTTCCGTAAAGATTTTCGTTTGTAAGTAATACATAATTTTTGTATATTACGTATACGTATATTATAACCTATTCGTATTTCAATTTTCCGTGAAATATTTACTTATTAAAACGTCAAACACGGATCTTGCAAAATGTATGTACCACCGGTAGCATAAGCCATCCTATGGGACAACCACGCATGTATATACCATTGATGGTACATCCCTCGTATTAAATGAGGAGGATCGAAGATCTCTTCTGCTTATTATACCTAATCGTTAGTTAACTGTGAGCTGAAGAGAGATTGGTGCTAGTGGATGGAGTAACTTTAGAGAGATCAAGATGTTAAGGAATCTTTGTGGAGTCTGTTTAACACTTGTGAAGAAGCGGAGATCAATCTTGAAACGGTGATTCTTACAGGAGACACGTATGAACTTTTTACGAACTACAGGTACGTCCTGTAAATTCGATTTAATGGTACGAGCTGGTGGTTCCGTTGGAAGAGCCACTTAATGTCGTTCCATGGACGGTTTTTTGGGCCATTTGAAGCATACCAGGGGGCCTACAAAACGCGAAGTCCTCCCGTCTTCGAACCACCTGATGTCTTTATTTTCCTCTCCACGTTTACGAATGCCTCCGCGCAAGCCACTGAGCAAGTCACCGTCGGTATAATATCCTCGATGGAACGTCGTTTCCTTGGCCATTTACGTATCAGAGATTAAAATAGCTTCATCGAAGGTGCAGTGCCTAATGATCATCGTTACACAGCAAATAGAAAGGAAAACGTCAGTTGACGCTTCGGATGGCCGTTCAAGCTCGCAATTAACCACGGGAATGAAATTAGTACTTACTGTACATACACAAGCATAAGCATGGCATTGAAGCTGCTCTTCCGTTCGAGAACAAAGGAATCCAAGATTGAATAACCGTCAGACTATCATTCTTACCTTCGTGTACCGTCAACCTGAACGTACTTCCACGATAAAAGCGAAAAGGACACCGCGTAGGAGCAACAACGTGCTTGATTACGAGTGGGGGGATCGATAAGTGTCGTATAAAGTATCGTTTTCAGTGGGCTGCATCGAACTACAACGTTTTGCAGCGACATTTCTCAATCCTGTGCTCGACAATACACCCACTGACTCGTGGATTTTCTAACGGCCATTTGCATACCAACGAAAAGCGTCATACACCTGTGTGTGTGTGTGTGTGTGTGTGTACACATAATAACATATATACTGCGAGAATTCTTATATGAACAACAAGAGAACTCTGAAAGTTCTCTCGGTCGGATTAATTCAAATACGCTATGACACATGTTTCATTTAATTACCTCAGCTCGTACTCAGGTGACGATTTCATGATCTCTATGTTAATAGAACTCTCACTCGCGTATAGGTGAGAGGGTGAAGAAGGAACTTGGGAAGCGGAAGAAGAGGAAGAAGAAGGTGAAGAAGAAACAGAGCAGAGAGACGAAGAAACGAAAGACAAAAACAGAAAAAAAAAGAGAAGAGAGAAGAAGAGAGAGACAGAGGCGGGCAACCGAGACTCTTTGCCTTGGGCACGACACGACCCGTTTCAAAGACACGTAGGGCCAAACCAGAGGGCAAAGGGGAGGAGGGAGAGGCTTCTCCCTAAAATATGTGGACCCGCGGGCTACACTCGGACTCTCCTCGTTACATCCTGCTGGACGCCCGAAGCTTATACTGGTCCGCCATGCCGGCAGTCTGTATATCGTATGATACAAAAACATCACATTATTTTCTTCTTTCTTCATCGTGAATCGTTGTCTCTATCCACGGTCTCTGTCTCTTTTCTTGCTCTTCACCGCGAACAGAGCAAGAACGCCTAAGGGCATGTGACCACCATTATGCCTGCCTTCCTACTCCTTCTCGACCTCCTCCGTCGTCATCCTCCTCCTCCTCCTTCTTCTTCTTCTTCTTCTCATCCTTGCTACTCCTACTCATCCTGTAACCTGGTCTGCTTGCACTCGCCACGTTGTGTATAATTCTTCCTCTTTCGTCTCGTCCTTCCACGAGGATTACGCATTCGTCGAACGATTTCGATGGTCCCCGTCGCGATTAATTATGCGTTCGACACGGGACGATCTTTTTTATTTATTTTTTTTTTTTGTCCGGTGGATTCCAGCAGAGAATGAATTTTTAGTTGGTCCAAATATTTGGATGTTTTAAAAGCTAAAGGATTTACGTGAAATGAAATGTTAAGAGAAAAACCTTGGTTTAATGTACACGTTGCCCTTTCAAAAAGTTCAAACAATATCTAATTATTTGAAAGAAGTGTAGGTTAATATTGTTTTGCGCAATGATGATTTACAAGGTACCAATTAAATATATAAACGAGGGTTAGGATACTTAGCAATATTTTCCAATGGAATTTAACAAGAGGATAATTAAAGATTCGACGGAGGATTGATGGATCATAGATAGACTCAAATTTTATGAACATAGATGTATACATATATATAGTTGTTGCAATCGTAAATGCAAGACTTAACAACTTATAAGCGTTCCGTACGTATACATCGAGCATCAAGCTTTCCAAGGAGTTATCCAGACGGACAAATGAATACCGTATACAACCATCAATCTATTAAGCTAGGGAAAAAGCTGAATACCAAGATGGCTAATAAATCGCCGTAAGGTGCACGTGATTCTGTAAAACTAGCGGTAAACGGTATATTCATTTTAGCCTATTAGAAAGATAACGCAACGAGTGAAAGCACTCGATGCAATCATCTGGACGATCCAAACGTGTGTAAACCCTCCACCGCTTCTAATCTTTGCTGAAATCTATCGCGGAATGTGCCGATCGAATGGATCGATCGATCGATCCATCACCGTGGACAGTAGTTGATTCGACGATTCGAGATACATTCGTCTCTTCGCACTCGAAAAGAAATATTATACAATGTTATCCGTTTGAATCATCTCGATGATGCCATTTGTATGTTTTTACAAGCTGAACGATCAATCAGGGGAAGTTCAATTATATAAAAGAGAACTTCGTTCGTAAATTCATGGTACGTCTGTGTACCGTGTGCTAGTTCTACTTAACAGTGATTGAAATATTTGCAATGATTTTTGGATTGCTATGATTTATGTATACAGTAATGAGGGAAGAATTAAACAACGTGAAAATTGTCTCTTTTTCGTCCTAATTATTATAGTTCGCCACATGTCATTTTGTGTTTTGCTGTTTCGCAATTCGCTTTGAAAGATTCACCTTTTCATTTGGTGTAAGAATACTCTTGGTTATAACAGAAGAAAAAGTAATTAAGAATATTATTGAAGTGTATACATTTTCATTTAATAAAAATCTTTAGTAGGTAATTAACAAGCGAAAATACATTCTGAAAATTCATAAAATTCATATTTCTACACCTGTAGTTAATAGCCAATGACACGATAAAACCACATTTTGACCAACCTCCATAAACAGAACCAAGTCTCCCAATTAATACATCCGCCTATCAACCAAACTTTGATCAAGCAACAAACAGTAAAATTTGCCACGTTCTAATTAACAAACTCCTTCAAACCTCCTCCATAAACAGAATCGCTATTCCCGACAAATACACGTATGTATCAACCGAAATTTGATCGAGCAACAATTAGCAAAGATCATCACGTTCTAATCAATACACTTCCTTAAACTTCATCTACAAATAGAACCGAGTCTCCCAAGTAATACATCTGTCTGTCAACCAAACTTTGATCGAGTAACAATCAAAAAAGATCAGCACATTCCAATCAACAAACCCCGTCAAACCTCCGTAAACACAACCGCCACTCCCAATTAATACACCTGCCTGTCAACTGTACCTTAAACGAGCAAAAATGAAGAGAAACCTCTGAGCAATAAAAATGCTGATATCCATGCAGGACATCGCAATTTTTCCCCATAAAGCGTTCAATCACTTCCTCGTAACAATTTCCCACCGGATGAAGAGATCGCATCACGTCGAATCACGCGAAACCTTGCTCGATATATTCCCTTAATGCTTTTCGATCGCGAGCAAGCTTTCAACAAGCACTCGGCCGGTTGATAATCAGCGCGATGGTAAAAACCTGTGGACAAAAACGAGCCTCGTACGTCGAACGTTTGAAATCAGCCTCGAAATGGCTAAGTAACCCTTCCTCCTCTTCCCTTCCTCTTCTACCCTCCTACTCTCTACAGTTACCAGGCTCGATCCACCGTTACGTGAGTACACGAGCGTCACTTTGTCCCTGACGAAGTTAGCGTTTACGTATGCGAGCAGCATCGTCCGGTGGGTTTGGAAACGCCCAAGGCATTCTGGAACGATGTTGTCGGCCGTGGCCGTTTTAGCCCCGGGCAACTCGAATACGACAGACACCGAAGCCAAGCCGAGGCTTGGTTCCCTTTATATCGGCCCTCGCCAACTGCCCCATTATTCTCGATGGCCGATGGCCAATCGTATCGGCGAAGTACCAACTGTAACTTTACGAGGACGAGGTCCCCAGCATCTAGAGGCCCGCTTGGAAAAGCTCCAGCTGCGACGACGCGCATCCGGAATCATCGGCTCGTACCTTCTACGTGGATTACACGTTGTTTGGACTTTTTTTCTTTCAACGGCTGAGACAATATTCTTCTTAGGAGTGTACTCGATATGATTTTATGGAAATAGTCGAATACCATGACAATATGGAGGTAATACTTTCTATAGGATGGAATATAAGCTTCGTTGCATACTGTGCGGCAATGTAAACTTTACGAGACCTAAATTCCAAAGTTAATTGAAAATTTATGAAAGATAAAATTAATACAACTCGCGCTAAATATAAACATGCTAATTGCTAAATAACCGTAGCCTGTCCATGTGTGTTTTTCTTTCCTAAAGGAATGTATGATATCTTGCGAATCTAAAGATACATACCGAAAAACAGCTTCGAGGAAGATTGTAGCGAAACTTAAGCTCCTGTACACTTACGTATGTGTATATATGAACCTTTATTGAGGTTTATAAATAATACAAGAAAAAAAGAATATGCTAGAATACCAGAAATCTCAAAAACACGACGAGAAAAGAATACAGAGAGCCTGTTGATGTAGCGCGCAAAGTCCCGGCATGTCAGTCCGGAAGTGGTTGCGGGTTCTCGATTCCCGTTGGTCCCTCACGTTTCTCCATGACTCTTACAGTATCATTAATATTCACATTGTTAATTTTCAAAGTGACAAGTTAACGATGGAAAGTTTAATTTTAAGTTGAGGTCAACTTTAGACTTGCGCGAACAAATATCGAGGAGACAGTTGAAAATACTGCGTGTAACATGGGTTTGAATAAGAAAAGTAAAGATAGTTAATCAACGGAGTACAGGAGAATTAATGGTTTCGATGTAAAATATGTATATATATGTTCCTCGAGGCTTCGTCGCTGTTTCCGTATAAATCTTCGGGACAACTTATTCCGAAAGGAGGGAGGGTTATTTCAATCGTAAAATCATCGAGATTGCTTTTATTCACACCGATCACTGACCGAAACGTGACAATATCACCGGCTTGTACACCCGGTAATGACGGACGTCGAATGCTTCTTGCAGATAATTTATACAGCGTGCAATTACCGTGCAACTCCTCTCGGGTGAGTTAAAAAGGCAAATGAACGGGTGAGTACGACAGGGGCCGTGTATAGCGTGCATACTAAATATCTCATTAGTTAACTCAAAGGTGGATTCGCAAATTATTGTTATTATTATAACGTTAAGTGTGAGCGGTATTAAACGAGAGGCGAATAGATAGCGCCGCTTTTATCTAAACCGTTTATCGGGCAAATTATTTCCAAAGTGGAAAAATTACCTGACGTAGAGTGGCTCGACGCAATCTTCTAACCGTAACTCATCGCGCGTTTCACGTTTCCGCTTCTTCTTTTCAAACGTACAGCGCCTATAAAGCCGTTGAAAAAATAAAGAAGAGAAGTGTATCGATTGTTACTAGCCAAGGGAATTGTATTTGAAAAATTTATGTACGAATTCTCGATTATGACGAACTTTTGAATTACTTTCGCTGTCCTTGAAGGTAAGAAAAAATGACCAAGTGACGTTTATATGGTTTGAAGGTATATATTTGGTGATAATGGAAAAGGTATTCAAATTTCCATTTCACAAACAAATGGAAATTTGTTTATCGCTACGTTTTAACCAACATCGATGAGGAGTTCCACAATTTGTGACATCATGACCTTGAGGTAGCCTAGAAATATATGAAAATAATGAAACCAAGAAGAAATAAGGATGACCTTAGAATCACCTTGAAAATAAACTCATATTTTCAATAGTAGCAAAAATAATTCAGATGTTCATAAGTGATACACCCTGTATACAGTGTTCGCGTTATTAACTTAATCGGTGTGTTTCGTATAAAATATAATGTTTTATTATTTCTTCATAAATCTGGTAACCTTAGATTTTCTACAGGCATTTATGAAATGTAAAATCTGACAAAACCTGATTCATTCTCATAAAACACTAACAACCTGTAACTAAAGGAGTCGAAGCAGTTTGAGGATCTCGAACAAATACGAATACGCAAAGAGAAAAGAACGAAGGCGTATTCAGAGGACGAACATAAAGAAAAACGACGAAATCGATTCGATTATACCGACGAAGATCTACCTTCAATTAAGTCCTTCGAAGAACTGAAACACGCTCGGGGCGTGTATGAAAAGGCCTCGAGGACTCGTCGGAAAGGACGAAACCACGTCGAAGAAAGAGAACGAGAGTAACATCTCTATGATAGACAAGCGCGATAATCAGAATTAAAGAAGCTAGACATCGGATTGAGGGATCGAAGCAGGAAAGTGGCGATACCCTCGCGGCATCTGCAATGGGATGAAGCTGTTTGCGTGCCTGTTGATTAAATTTCATTTGCATCCCGACAATGTTGCTCGACGATCTGCGAAATTCTCGCTCGCGGGGCAAATAAAGTTGAAATTACACGTGAACACCGGGGTACAAGAAACATGGTCGAACGAGATCTAAGAATCGAATCGAGGAACGAATGAATTAACGAGCAAAACCAGACGACCGTAGAAAAGAAAAGCAAAAAGAAAAAAAAACCTCCCTCGATGGCGTAATAATGATAAACGTGAATATCAAATTGACCGTAGGGCGTCCACAGGGTTGAAGCCAATTGACACACACACATACACAGAGAAAGAGAGAGAGTAGAGAGAAGAGAGTAGCGGAGGGATGGTGACCTCGAGGGTGAAAAGGATTGCAAGCTCAGGGCGCTTACCAAAACGCCGCGAGCTGGTTCAGCGAGATGGTGGCCACTGGAGGGGGAAGAAGGACGCGATTATAGTGATGGTGGTAGTGGTGGTGGTGGTAGTGGAGGTAGCGCGAACGCTGTGACGCCGGAGAAGACACTTCAGTCCCATTAAAGCTGCGGCGGCGCGCAGCTCGCGCTCGTTTTACTCCTCGAAAGAAGGCACGTGAACCGTGACCACGTGGATCTGTGCGTGACACGCGACAAGTTTCGGGGTTTCCCGCGCGAAACAGAACCTGTCGGTGGCCCCTAAAGAAAGGTAGTGTTCAATTGTTTTCCTCTCGAGCGCACTACGGGGAATTGTCCGTTTTCGTTCTTTTTTCGCTCGCCGCCGTGGACACGAGAACAACCGTCAACCTGGAGCCCACGTGCCAGAAACGGTGAGTGATAGTATCTTCGTATCATTACAATGATCTGAAGGTACGAAGTTAGGTGGTTCTGGAAGTTTTCTTCTTTTTCTTCTTTTTGCTTTTTAGTATTTAATTTGGTGTGATCAGATTGGAGTAAAGTGTCAGGTGTGAAGGTTGTATTGAGACTTAAGACACTTGCTCTTCGAAAATTGCCGAATAAAATTATCATTCTGTTATTTTGTTTAAACTACATCGTGCTTGTATTCTTATATCTTTATTGAAATAAAAATACTTATTATCGGAATATTACGTTTTATTATTTACTTGTTAAACTTCAAACAACCGAATGAAAAGCTGAATATAAATTGTCGCTTTTGTGTATCTGCGTGATACAGTTGTAACATTTACTTTTCAAAAAATACACTTTAAAGATACCTATTTATAATACTATTACTACTATAATACTATTATAGTAGTATTATTTAATATACGGTAACATCATTTCATTTGAAATCTTTCACGACTACCGTGTATTTGTCCTAAGTAAAAATATTTCATCGAAGACACCGCAATTTGCTGAATATATAATTCCGGTTTCCAAGTAATATCTATAAATACCAAAACGATCTATACAACCCGTAGTAATAGGAGAAGCTGCGAAACGTTTCCCCGCGATTTATCTAATCAGCCGTTTTACTTTCGTGCCGATCGCATGGCAATTAACCGACCACTGAACAATTTATCGTGCTCCTAGACACAGTTAGCAGATAACACACGGCGTGCCTCTCTCCTCATCAGCCACCAGCTTTAATGCTTGCTTAACGAGGCTAAACGCGTCTTTAGTGAAATTTTATGCACCGATCGTGGTAGCTTTCACAAATCGAACCTTCGAAGCTACGTCTCTCTCTGTTCTTCTGATACACTGGGCAAACATAATCGAAACACGTGTGAAATAAAAGGAAAATAATTGGAAAAAATTTTAAGAGAAAAAAAACACTGAAAATTCCCAATTTCGTTCTTTTTTTCGTGGAACTTGCCTCGACGAAATATCTCGTGACGAATTCCATATCCGTGCATGGAAATGAAAACGAAAACGTACCCATTAATTAAGTTGCCGGAAAGCTGTCGAAACTTGAAATGTTCATGTAATGACAGGCCCGCACGTGAAACGACAGTCGAAACGAATTGATCGTGATTTCATGCGAGACGTTACCGGTTGTATGTGCGTTGAACAATTTTATATCGTCGTTCCTCATCGATTATACCTCGCGACGTGCGCAATTACACGAGAAGAACGCGCGAATGTCATAAGAGAAACGCATTCAAGATTAACGGACGGCGACAAACCTCGCGACTCTGAGTGAAAAAGGAAAAAAGAGAAAAAAAGAAGAAAAAAGAAAGGTGCGATCGATTCGAATCGATTCGCAATATTTAATCGGTTGACTATAGAAGTTTGATGGCCTGCACACCGAAGGCACAATAGAATTGCTCAATCCACAGCTGCATTCCAGCGTCATCGAACAATGCTTATGATCAATTATACATCTCGCGTTCCCCGCGGTGACATATTGTACCATGTCCCGCGGAATCCGCTTTCGAGAGCTAATGCAGGTCCTAGAGTAACTCGAGACGTGGACCTTACATAAGCTGCACGATGCTTTGCCGCTGTCGCTTTCAGTTTTCTACCTCTTTTCTCTTTTTTCTTTCGGAGGAGATTATCGTCGAGTGACGATGGGGTGATTTAAGAAGCTTGGAAAGACTGAAATTGTATATAGGCTTTGAAAACATCCGTCGAACGTGTTTTCTCGTATTTTATACCGATTATTGAGATTTAACCCTTTCAAGACTGTAGTTTGATCAAGTTTGAGAAGCAAAATTCAGTTTTAAACGATAATTGCGAAATTAGAAAATTTAAACATGTTAAGAAATAAAGAAGAAAATTAATTAATGACTAAAGTATTTCGATATTTGTTGACAATTTTTTCATACGATAAAAAATTTAGAAATGGGAAAAAGTTTTTCGAGAATGTTATTATTTATTAGAAATAATAATAGAATTATTTGATTACTTTTCATATTCATTTGTTAATTTCCACGTTCATAATTTTAGCATAAATAATAAATTAAAAGGTATACCGTTGTTCGGTATTAAAAGGGTTAATAAAAGAACTCTTCGAGCAGATAAGAAAATGAATTCTTTCTCAGAAATTTCTAATTTCAGTACTGTTTCCTTTTTTTTTTGCTGTGACTCACGAAAAAATTTTTCGATGGTTTTACAAAATCGCAAATGAAATTATTTTATCGTTCGAGCTCTTATTCTTATTTTTTCACCTAGTTCCGTATACTTCGAAACAGGATACTCTTTTAGAAGATGATTAACAGTCAACAAAATCTATAACTATCCTTTAAGTGTCATACTGTTTTGAAAGTTGCCTCCGACGGCGTAACTAAACGTTATAAATGTAAACCTTTCAACGCAGTAAATTGTTCATGAATGTGTTAAATGTCACTGTGTGGATTTCTTGATAGTTTAATTCCACGAAGAAACACTCTGTATGTGTGTGTGTGTACGTGTACATCTGTGCATCCTGACAAATATCGATTGTCAGTTTTCCGCGGACGCGTCATAATTCTCGAAACACGAGAACAACATTCCTTTCGACGCTCGTTTCACGCGCGTCACAGCTGCACAACGAATAAATTTACACCGTTGCGGACTCTCTTTTCCCCTCCACCCCTCTCGAAAAGAAAAAAAAGTTCATATCACACGAAATTCACGAGGGAAACGACAAAAATATCTTTCCGCGTTGTACTTTCCCGGTACGATCGTGTTCGACGTTTAAAGTTATCCCAGCGAAGAAAACACTCGAAAAAGGAAAGGAGAAAAAGGAACAGTAAAGAATTGAAAAAGCTTGTCGAAACTGTTTCGTGATCGACGAGAGTTTACGAGTATCGACTCGACGACGACTACGACAAGCTCTTAAATTTTCTCGCGTGTGTTGGCTCAAGCGTTAAGGAGTAGAAGAGGAGGTGGGTAGAAACGATCGAAGCGTATCAAGGTCCTTCGAACACCTGAAGAATCGACTCAGACTGTAGAAGATGCGTTCCAGTTCGTTAAGAAACGGTGCTATCTGAAATAATTACCGTCCTGTCATCCTGCAAACGTGCAATCCGTGACAAAGCGAGGTAACGGTCCATGTGGAAGCCCACGCAGTCACGTAGAGGAAACACGTTCCTCTCGAAACCGTGGCAGAAAATGACGAAACGAGGAACACGATTTATCTTCTGCCATGCCGGCCCACTAGACGTACTTTTCCGCGTGTCCCTTTACCATCTATCCATTAATTTCGCTACAATCGCGTGTATCGGTGCCTGTTAACTCGAAATTCTTCGTTTTAACAGTTCCACGCGATTAATTCACCGATCGATCGATCGATGGCGATCGTTTCTTTCCATGAAGATCCGGTTAGCCCGTGGCGCATCAGTTATGGAGTTTGACAATCGTGATATCGAGTAACTTTCAATTACATCTATCCACAGGTTGATTTAATAATCAACCCTCGTTGTTTCATTCATACTTTACACAGCGGTTTTCATGAATAACTTTCGTCTAATTAAGAGGTAGCTGTAATATGTAACTTTCGTTCTCGTAAATTTCGTAAGAATCACTGTAGTATATACGAACATTCTTTGTTAGAAATATTGACACTAACAGAATGTGGAGTTTCCATCATTGGAATGCACTTTAGGATCGCGCAGTGTAGAGAATAAGTTTTCGTATGTGTTAGAAAACTGCTTTTGTATTTCTTTTTCGTTTCAAATGGCTTTTGTAACATAAGAAGAGAAAATTAGAAAACTACAAACTTTTATGCAATAGTTGCGTTAAAAAGTATTTAATCTGAATAAACTATCAAATACCCTGAAACTGACAAAAAGGCAAAATATAGTGTAGAGTTGGGAAAAAGTCTTCTGTAAAAGCACCACGCGATGCTAAATGTTCTCTATTCGTCGATAATGTCTCGTTCAGCAAATAATAAAAATATCTCTGCCTAATTTCTACGATTATGTTAAAAAAGGTGAATCTACGGTGATATGATATTCCTTTTAAGAAACTTCTTTTCAACTCTACACTGTACTTTTTACCTTAATTCCATTTAACTCGATACTTCACCACAAAACCCTGCACAATCATACTCGTGCATCATACAATCCATCATCAACGAGAGGAAAATAAACGCTACTGTACGAAAGATCATTCAAAACCGACTATATGGCAACCAGTCAAAGAGAACGAAAACAAGCAAAAGATCCGTTATCTTGTATCGAAGTTTCTGCGGGAAATTCAGTTTGAATTCCAAATACCATTTGGAATTTCGCGACGGCTCGAAATCGGAAAACACGTCGGCGATGGCGGGCGTAGAAACTTTTGAAACCGGTTACCTGTGCCACGCCAGCTAGTCGACGTATACTGATAGCAAAAGGAGGCGGATGAGGAGGTAGAGGAGGTGGAGGAGTAGAGAAGGCAGGGGTGTAACACCGCTAGCATTTCAGGGAACGAATGTGGAAGGGATGTGGACTCTGTGGAAATTGTGCTGGGGTAGGAAAACCGGGGGTTGGAAACTGACCCGAGGGATCGCTCGGGGCGCAGACGAGCTCTGCAGTTGCCGTAATTAGAACCGAGCGCCTGGGGCACCTAGCCGACGGCTGACGAGTCTCCTGCGGACCGAAATTATTCATGAAGCTGCGCCACCCACGGCGAAATTTTCCCGTAAATATTTTCCCTTGTCCGAGATATCGGACCTACGCGAGCATGTACGCGAATAGACGCGCTCTTTCGACCTGTCCAATTCTGACGGCCGAGAGATTTAGCTACGATCTATGCTCGCGATGGCAGGACATTCCTTTCTTCCTATTTTTCTCTCTCGTTCTTTTCTTTTTTTCTTTGGTAATGGAGAAGAAAATGTGTCACATTTTATGCAGGAGCATGGAAATTGGAGTATGCTCGTATAATTGGACGTTCGGAATTTTTTCGAATTTTTTTCACGTAGGTAGAAAAGTGAATTTTATTAGGTCCCTTTTCTTTCTATATCCGGTAGGTTGGTAACGAACTGAAGGAGGGAGTAAAAAAAGGAACGACGAAATGAATAATGATAAGGTATGAACAGTATGAATAACAATGTACAGGTTGTTAGCTTGATACTGGAATTTGAATGAGTATTACCGCATATTTAACGATTACCATCAGCGAGAGAGAATTGAATCGTCGATGGTGCTAGAGTAAATCGATTTCTTTCTCGTCTGTAACATTGGATTTTACGATCGAACCGAATCGAATGGAAACGCGTGATGACCTATTTCACATTTTCACGTAACTCTCGATACGATTTCGAGGTTCAGTAAAAGAGACGCTTATTTACGATTATACTATAACGTTAATTATAGGATAGGAGAGAACGAATTCGGAAAAAATATTCTGCTGCGCAATTAAACTAATCTGATCCGTTTAATAAATCAATTAGGTGTTCAATTATGGTAATCGTACACTCGCTCGAGGTTTATCTGCCAATCTGTCTTCGTGAAACGAGCGTTCGAGGGAGGACCTTAACCACGTAACGCGCATTGAAATTGCAATGGCGATTATGAAACGTCGAAGTACTAAGTAGCAGCGTACAGTTGCATCCTCGACACTTTAACGAAGTAGTAAAATCGCGACCACCGACAGCGTGGCATTCTGCACGCCTTATTCAATCGATTAATTACCTCGATTACGTCCTCCTGCCCGCTAACTCCTTTCGAATCGATCGATCTTGTCGAAATCGTACTACTGTCCACTTTGAACATACGGTGTTCAACAGAAGTTAGAAATTGATATACATACGATGCAAGAAATGCAAGAATTTCCTTTTTTTTTTTTAAATTCAGTGTGTATGAATTATATTAAAAATTTGTTGGATCAAGGTGAAATAGTATTGGCAACTGCAATATTAATTTTGAATCGATGGAAAAGATAGGAGATTAAATGCTGATATAATCGAACAAGTGACTCCACATTCCTAGATAATAGTAAAGCAGTAGCTATCAGAATCTTGTTTGACACAAATTGCCCAGAAGAAATACTTACGACTATCAGTGCCCCCACGTTATCAACTTCTACACTCATGGAAATTTAAAATCTAAAGTTTCTCTGCTATGCCACGAACAGCCAATTGAGAAAGGCTTCGGTGTTTAAAAATTGAGCAATTTTTCTTCTATCGTATATTCCAAAATTGCGCAGAAAAGGTACTTATGACTATCGAAGCCCCAATCGTGCAAATTTCAAACCAAAAATTTCCTTACCACGATACAAAATAGCCGACTAAGAATTGCTTTACAATTTAAAAATTGGATAACTCTTTTCTCCATGAAATATTTTACAAGTTTATTCAATAATTTTTCTCCATTTTCGAATTACCCTGCAAATATACAATTTACTCATAGTATACATTACAATCCTAGCAGAAGGAAAGAAAAGAAACAAAAAAGAAGAAATACTCAGAAACAAAGATACCACTGAACATACCACATGCGATTCGTGATAAAACGCGAAGCGCCCACGTAAAAAGAAACCGCTCGATGAAATTGCACAAAAGAGCGTAAGAAAACAGTGGCGTAGATCCGCGAAAGAGTGAAAAGGAAGGTTCGCAAGGCTCGCCTATTCGCGTTTATATCGCGACGCGTGTGTTGCAACAGGCGTGTTGCGCCGCATGAAATTCCAATCTCGGCCGGTCCGTACGTACCTCAGACTCTGTACACGTTATACACCAAGCTACGTCTCGGTCAGAGTTTCCGTCTCGTAGGGTAAGTAGGTGAGAGTAAGTGGTGGGAATAGGCGAGGATGAAATGGAGCAAGACATGCATTGGCGCGTGTCGGGAGTGCCTTCTCGGGCTGTACAGGCTCCGCGTTAACGTGGGCAGCACCAGAATGCTTTGGCGTCGAGCGGCATAAGTAACGACGCGTGCAACCGCCTCGTAGGTAGATAGGCAACATAGAGGGCTCGGTATACCGCGACGTATTGCCACCAGGCACGAGGAACACGACCAGGCCAAAGATTTACGCCACGGTTGAACCCGTGCAACAATCTCTTGCCGCGTATTTTGCCGGACCGCGACCTTAAACGCTGAGATATAGAGAAAAATCGACCACACGGGGAATTTATTCGACGATAAAACCCGCTTCGTCGTCTCTGCCTTTAACTCGTGACAAGCGTTTAGGAGGCACCGCTCTTTGTAGCTGGCACGCGAGGACCGAGATCCCCTTCTCCCATTGGCGAAGTTATACCGCGATTCTAACGATAAAGTTCGTCCCGAGGTGTGTTTATGTCTGGAAAGAAAGGGGAGACGTGTTTCCTGTATGGCTCGTGTTCGATCGCTTTTTAACGATGTATGGTGCGTGTTGCGTTCGCGGCGTGGTTTAATTGCGGCTTTTTTGACAATTCGAGGTGTAGGAGGGATAGGATGGTGTTTTACGAGCAACGAATTTGTTAATGGAATAGGTTGGGAATTTATATGGTGGGTTTTATTGACGATACAAGGTTGATCGATCATACGGATTGTAATTTTTCTCTATAGGATGTTTCAACACGTTCTCTACCTGACCATTTTAAGCGAATCTTTTTCGTACAACCAACTTTTTTATTCTCCTCCCTATTTCCTTTTCTTTTTATTTCTTCTTTTTTATTTGATTTGATTTTTATCGTTTTCAGTTTAGTTAACACATTTCGAAGAGTAGGTAATATGGGTCTAACATATACAGATATTTTTATTATGAATACACAACTTCTATTTCTTTATTCTCCTTATGTTTAAAATAAATAATTAATGTTCTGTTCTTCTTGTTTATGAGAGGAGATCGTTAATTATATAAATAAATTCTTCATTTTAATAAATTGTTTCCGTTCTTTTATCTAATTACGATTAGAATTAAAAGGAGTACTTCTATACTAATTACATCTATCATAAAAAAAACTAGTTTATACTCAAGAAAATATAAGCGACGCGGTATAGAACGTATTAACACATAATAAAGGTAGATTATATATGTTGAAATGTTGGTTCTGCATAATTTAATCATTTCAGTTAGCAAATACTGAACAGAATAGAACTACCTATTTTCTTTTTGTTAGAATATACATATAGCTGGCACTTACTTCTGATTTGCCAAATGATTAATGATTCGATTATTGACATTTGATTAATGATAATTTGGAAATGTATCTGTACACAGTTGGTTTAATACATTCACGCGAACATAAACGGAAGGAGAAAATGGACCGGTTAATGTAAATACAATTTACATTAAACACACTCTAGATACAATAAACGTTGAATTATCTAGTACTGTTATGCAACAACCACAAAATATCAATTGTCAAATTAACTGTGCATAAGAGAATATCTGTAGACATGTAAAATTCGGACAATCAAATTCAACGAACCTTCCACTCTCGAACACCGATAACATTCATACGCGACTTTTATTGTAGTAATAACGTAGCACGGGACAAAACCCGTGCGCTTCGAATCAGGTAGAACATGTAATCAAGCAGGGAATAGTCGATCTCTCGATGGCCGTTTAAACAAATACGGACAGGATACACGTTCAGGGATACGCAAGGTGGTTAAGATTTTCTTTAGAACCGCGGAAAAGATTTACATCGTGGCCGGTTTATGCACGTGCACGCGTAAGTACGTGGCCGGTGAAAAAAAATATCTATAGAATACCGCGAGGAATTTATTCACCGATAAAAGGGACTTCCCGTAGGCGAAACGGACAGTTAGAATTTCGGAGGAAAAATCAGGACGCTGATCAAATTCTCCGTTGCTCGCTAGAATTGCTACGATTGAATTCATTCGAAAAAAAGAAAAAAAAAAGAAAAATAATCGCAATCGAAGATCGAACGGTGTAAAATTAAGGAACGTTCGAAGCTTTCGATGATCAAGATTAATGGAAATTATTGGAAGATTAACGTTGTATAGGAAGAAACTTGATGGTAGACGAAGTGGCTGTTAGCCGGTCGTGGTTTAATTGCCAACCACTTACCAGATAGAAGGAATAACTGTTGGAAACTCGAACGGTCATTCATATGGTTTATATTGTGCAAACCATTTTCACACCGAGGGATTCAACTACCTGTAACGATTCGTTGAAAGTTGTGCAATTTGTTTTATCGCGTACAGTTAACCGATTATTAGGACAACTTTCCTTCATAACTGGCGCGTTGTTAAAATAATGACCGTATTACACGCTAACTAGCTTTAATAACGTCGTCTCGGAAAACCTTGAGCATAACCAGACACGCTTTTCCGCCTGGTGTTTTGAACGTATACATACCTCTTTCGATGCGAGATTCTAAAGTTCCTCCTACGAGGGAAACTACTTTAACCATTTACCTACGTTGTAAAAGAAAAAATGAGAAACATTTTTCTTTTTACTATACGCGTAGTACTTCGGGGTGTACTAAAAATTTTGCGTTTTCCCATGAAACGTTACATTTTACGGGAACGTTTCGTTTCTCTCCTGCATTATTATTTCACCTGTGCATATATAAACCAAGATTACGTAGGCGTATCAGTATTTCCTAGCCGAAAGGTTAAACGTCAGAAAAACGAAAAGGATTGACGCAAGATACACGAATAAAAAAGCCATCGGGAGCAATTAAATCCAGCATTGAAATTGAAAGAAGTCACTAAGATTAATCACTCTGATACATTCATCCATCTATCGGAGTAAACGTTTAAATTCACAGCGTGAGTAAAACCAACATTTCGTTTCCCTTTGTGGCCTGACGACACACGGCTCGTATAAACGAGCAAAGAAAGTAGAAACGGTTTTCGTGTCCCCCTTTTAATAGAGGAACGATCGCAACGAGTACCCCTTTTTCCCTCCATGATGTATCGCGGCTTAATTGAAGCTCCTCTAAACGAGAATTAAGCGACAAGCGCTGGCGTGTGCTCTGAAAGGATGAGCGGGACTACGTGCCAGGTCGTGGCATCGATAAATTTCAGACTACCTACGTAAGTGTTCGTGGTAACTGCGAGCGCAAGCCAAACCGGTCGGCACGCGCTTCGAACCATCCGCCTATTCAAGCCCTCGTGTATCCACCAAAAGAAAAAGGAGCCACACTCTCTCACCGTTCGTCCTCTCCTCGTTCGTGTTGCCTTTTTCCTCCTGTTACACCTCGTGTACTCAGCTTTCTGCCCTCTTCTGCGCAACTCGTGAAGTACACAATTTCTTCCTATTTTTCTTTTCCTTTTTCACTCTCTTTTCTCTCTCTTTTTCACGAGGGAACGGATAATCGGCTGGACAATGAACACGCGATCGTTCGCCACCTCTCCTTCGATTCTTTTCGAGTTGCATCTTCGGTGACATTACCTCCTTCTGTCGCGTTGAACTTTTTGCCGCGTTTTCCTTTCGTGGCGCACGCTCGCGCCGCTCGCCATTGACATTTCGATTTTACCGCGGCGAGCGGCGGCTCTTTGAACGTGTCACGAAGAATTTGCGCGACGAACGCGTGGAAGATGTGCGTGACCATACGCGCGTACTAGATGAATTATGTGTGTGATTCCCCTTCTTTCTTTTTTTACATTTGTAATATTTTTGAAAGAGAGTAAATATTAGTATGTAAATTATTATCGTCGAAGTTCTTTTAAATTTTGATGTATTAGAGGAGTTTCGAGTGAATAGATGGGTTTTATTTAATAGTTTCAGTAACGCTTGTTGCAATGTCCTCCAAAAATTTCGCTCATCATTTTCGTACATGCGCCTCTTTCACCCTCGTTTATTCTTACATACACACACACACTTTCCCTTTCTCTATTACTTTCACTTTAAGTAAACTTTCGGTTACGTCCACTTAAATCCTTGGATGTTTACGCATCCTTCGTTCACGCGAAACTCTCTGTCCAAAAAAGTCACATTATCATTCTAGCATCAAACATTCTCGAAAAACACTCGCGTAGAAATTCTATCTTCCCCGTAAGATATCAAATTTGCATATTAAATGAAGTTTGTCGTTAATGTAAATTAAACTTTTTCCTTCTAATTAAAATTACATTTACAAGTACTCTTTGTAACGAAAATGTTTTCTTGACTTAACTTCAAGTCTCTCCATGAACCAGAGAAACTTCCACGATAAAATTTCCCACTCATCAAGGAAAATCGCTTTTGCTCTATTACTTTGCTAAAGACACATTTAATCCAGCTTGTTCATCCTCGTTTTATATCCTCTTCTTAACTCTCCACGACCTACACGCGACACCTAACCCATCCCGTTCTTCTTCTTCCTCTTCTTCTTCTTCTTCTTCTTCTTCTTCTTCTTCTTCTTCTTCTTCTTCTTCTTCTTCATGCTCATTACAGCACGTCGACGAACTAAGGAGGCTTCATCTATCTCGCGAAAGCACCGACGCTTATTAAACTCCGTAATAACTACCGTGCCATTCCTCGACCGATCTTCAATCAACGAATCCGACGAGTTACTCTACGGACTGGTGGATGTAGGTCAACGCGAAAGCTCACAAGAAGGAAGTTGTCTGTCAGTTAAGAACGTTCTCCGACGGACATCCTTACGAAGAACGGGAAAAAATGGCGGTTAAAGTAACGTCAAGCGAGATATTACACGTTGGGTGGTCCAACTTCCGTTCTTCGTTATTGTTGTATTCGAATTTACACGATCGTCGACCTAATTTCCAGTGGCATATGGATTACCAGCGTGGAGATATTGCATTACGGAAATGCGTCAGCTTGTATTATATTTCAACCCGGTGTATTTTCATTCGAACGATAAATTGTCGAACGACGGAGCAACGAGTTAGACACGCTAATAAGAGGATATTGTATATTTCAGTTTAGGTTTTAAAAACTATTTAGGGATATTTTAATTCTATACTTATTCACAATGTTTTCTATTGTAATGAGTAACTTTATTTAATCAGTTTTCAAGGAAAATGTCAATGATTTCATTTGCTCTGTAAGCCTTTTTTAAAAATGTATAATTCTTTTCAAGAACTTACCGGATCTTTGGATAAAAAGGAGAAAGAAGATGAAAAACTAAGTACTATAAATGAGTATCTTAAATATATGATACTACTTCAAAGAAAGTATTCGTCATAGTGAAATAATTATTCTTTTATCAGAACAAAGTAGTTTATCCTTTTAACACGAGCACTCCTTTACTGAATAAATTCGTCTATGTAATATTTCGTTGAATTTATTTGACTTGGAAGATCATACAACAATTTATTTTATTTTATTATATTTAAATTTTATTTTTCCTTTACGACAAAGTAACGAACTACTATCAGCGATTTCTTTCGATTGTAAAACGTCAAAAAGTTCCTACTAAACTTGTAATTTAATTTCTGTACAAATCAATTTGTTAAATCATTTATTTAATTTCTATGAAATTTACGTATCAATTTGAATCTACTAAAAACCTAAGCATAAAACCGAAAGCATAACGATATCATAACTGTAAAATGTTGAATTAATGATACCGTATATCGTTTTCTAAACTTATACAAACTACCTATCATCTCGAAATTGGCACTCGATCCTATAAACCTCGTTCGAGTAACTCGAATGAAAGTCGATAAAGCGCAAGGCGATGTGCCGTGTCGCCGCTATCGGATCACAGTAAACGCTGGAATATTTTATCCGGTTGCTTTTCCTCGCCTGGTAAAAACAGCAGCTAATTCCGGCGCGAACGTGCCACTTTATTAACTTAAACTTCGCTCATTACCATTCCGTATCTAATAAATCGTCCAGGTGAAATTCGAACGGAATATTCGTTCGAGCCTTTCAAATTTACGTTTTATCATCGATAAATGTTCATATTTCTGTTGGTATGTGGCTCGTTTAATTAATCCTCCGTATAGAACGCACATTCCGGTAATTCCATCGTAGACGTTGAACGGGAGAGAAGAACGCAGGTAAAAACTGAGATCGCGATCGTTTTCACGCCGTCACTGAACCACTTTATAAGAGCAGTGTATGTACAACGTGAACAATTCAATTGCGTCGTTCCAGTTTTCGCGAACTCTCGAAAATCCGAATGATAGAGGATACATGACAGATAAGAGCCAGTGCAAACAAACGATGCATCGATATCGTTGCGATTTAGCTTCAAAGACGCTGTGCGATACAGCAAAGTTTATATTTCTAATATAATGCACACGAGCGTATGATCCCGCTATGAGAAATACAAACGTTGCGTCAAAAAAATCGCAACGTAAATTGACGCGAAATCACTTGAGTGAACCGATCCTTAAAAACGTCTCGTCGAAGCGACGCGAAATCACGACTTCGCGTCGCTCATGTGAATCAGCTCTTAGAAACGTGTTATCGAAGTGACGCAAAATCAAAACGTTTTAAAACTACGCGAAATCGCAACAACGACGCGTCGCTGGTGTAAACTGAGCTTTAGAAACGTGTGATTGAAGCAATGCAAAATCACAAAAAGTCATGGACTTTAGAAACGTATCGTCGACGCAACGCAAAATCGAAACGTGTCGTCGAAGCAATGCGAGATCGAAACGAGATCGCGTTGCTCGAGTGAATCGGATTTTAGAAACGTGTCGTGGTTGCGTAGCGTCGCTCATGTGAATCGGGCTTTAAAGAAGCGCTCTGGTAATCGGTTTAAACGCGCGAAACTTGCGTTAAATAACGATAACGATTGAGTTTACGGTGACTAATTTCAGTGAAAAGATACGCTATATGTACGATGGTGTGGCGTCAGCCGAGATCGTTAACGTCTCTCCCCTTTTGTGTCGATAGTCGCGTGGCTCATCCAGAAAATTTATGACTCTGTGAAAGGCAGCAGACGCGGAATTACAGGGGAACGCGGAGAATGGATTTCGAGGCTGAACGAAATAATTCTGTTGGATGAACGAGGGACGCCGGTAGTAGGAGGATGCTGGTAAAACCCTGGCTCGCTTGAAAAGCGATCGTGACTGACGATTAGAGGTGACGTAAGTGGTATGTAGTTAACGTAATGGCGTTTTGTTTGGACGTCCCTTACAAACTACGGTGAAAGCGTGAAGCTATTGTTTTATGAAGATTTAACGCTGCTAATCAAGCCGTGATTGTACGATCTACTTGCTCGTATTTCTTTTCTTCTTTATTTCCTTTTTTTTTGCAAATGATCGTGTACATGTTAATGGGACGTTGCTTAAATGCCTCGTGTAATGTGAAAAGGAAATTCTGCGGCGTTTCAATTGAATAATTGTAACTTTGGGAAACAACAATTATGGTTACTTATCATTTTATTAATTTTCAGTAATAATATAAATTAATCCTAGCATTCCCAAGGGGAATCCTCGAACCCACAAGTTGGAAAACCTCCTGTTAGAACTCTGCGTGACGACTCGAGGCTTATTAATGCTAGGGTAAATTAATTAAAATTTACTAATAAACTTACCACTTTAATAATTATTATTTTTTAAGCATAATAGTAGATATATTTGTAAAATAATATTTCATAAAGAACGCGATGTTATTGAACATTAATTACTCATAATTCACTGGACAAGTTCTTGCGTATACTTTCGTTATAAATATTCCAATGGTTATTACACATCTGTATATAGAAGGAAGTTCAGCTACCGATCATAAAATCTGTGTATCGTTAAGTCCGTAATATATCACAGCACTTAAAGTATAACCGTAAAATCTTTAATGCGACGCGTTAAAATTGTTCAAAAGTAATTAGAGCAAAAACATCTAAGATTCCTTTTAAAATTCAATAATTCGTATATTTTCATTCATTTGAACATGTTATTAACCACTTAAACAAATCTTTTCTAACAATATTTCCGATGCTTTTCAATTTCCGCGCGATCTATTTCTCTCTGTGTGCGTTTAACATATCGCGACATCTTCAACCGAGGGTAATCGCTTAAAGGCTTACAAAGAATCCACATGGATCGCGAACGTGAAAGCAAAGGGAGAGAGGGTATAATTGCGGTAACAGATTGTTGATTTGTAATCGGCACGATCGAGCGTTCCTCTGCGTTTAGGTGGGGCACTTATTCACGCACAGCTGTGTATATCAAAAGCAGAACTCTGTCGGAAGCCAGATGGTTCCGAGTGGATGGAGCTGGAAATCGATGCAAACGAAACGTAAAGAGGAAGTTAATGAGCCACGGGTGTTTTCGAGCATCGCGCGTCATTACATAGGTGTGCGTTTATGGCCGTTTTATGTTCACGAAGGGTTAATGAAACGCGCTAATGATCGATAGATATGCACGTTAACGTTCAGTGCCTATTTATCCGTAAACTATAAAACGAAGGAGAAGGAGACACTTGGTAACGACGCATGGAATTAACACTGTTCATTTGTAATTCGTTCAAGTTCCGTACGATTGCTTTCCGATAATCGGGAAATTTACGACGAGGGACAGACGGTAACAAACATCTCTGGTAAACATGGTGTCAGATTTATTAAAAGCAATACGAAACAGGAAACAAGGTTTCAGCAAGCAATAACGAAATAGCGAGACAAACTCTTCTGTAGTTTAAACTAAAGCAGTAAAGGAATAACGAGAAAAGTAACTGGTAAATAAAGTCACGATTCCTGAATAAATATGGCAATACAGTTATAAACTTCTTTAATCAACAAAACTGTTAGCTGTACAAAATTTCTGGTGAAACTTATGGAGTATCTTGTCCTATAAAAATCAGTAGTATGAAGTTAAAGTGTGTTGAAACTGCTTCAGTTACCAATTATAGTACATTTGTTTCACGAGAAGTATAACATATGTATTTCCACCTGCAATACAGCAAGTAAGCTTCTGTTCAACGATAAATTCTACATCACCGAACATGCAAATACATTGGTATGATAAATATGTACGTTGAACTTGCAGAAAGTATCCAAGTGATTTGACACACTTCACTGAACTTCATTTAATAACCAAATAACAGAGCTACTTTGATATTTATGTCAATAGTACAGTCGATGGATGCGATATAAGAAATCGTAAAATCAGTTAGACGTGAAAGTGTACTAAAATAGTTCGAGTCTCCTGTTCAGGGCTGTTCAATATCAATTCGAAAGTAATATTTAAAAATTTTTCTGCATTTTAATTCTTGACAACTGCAAGTTAATTTCTACCAATACAACCGTTACTATTAAATAAAAAACGACAGAAATAGCGTGTAACAGCTTTAAAGATTCTAAGCAAACATTTTAAATACTTAATATTTTAATTTACGACCTCGCTGTATCGTTACCATAAAATAAAAATTCTAATAAGCCTTCTTTAGTTGAAATATTGGGTGATAGTTGACGTTGAACAAAGAGCTGAATAATTCTAAGTAACATTCTCTGTTAATTCCTATGTGAAGATTTTTCATTCTACTATATACATTTTAGAGTTTTTGTTCGTTAGGGACCATCGTTGTAAACTACGAATTTATTGCTCGCGAGATATTGTTCAGAAGAGAAACGATACAATTATGTGTAATACTTTAATTTACAACTTCACTATATTGGTTCCATCAACTATACAAACCTCTACAATAGCCTAAAGTTCTACAAAAAAAAGGAAGGAAAAAATACGCATACGTACACTCGTTACAATTGTTAATTCCTTCGATCTACATTTCCTTTCTTATTCTGAATCACAACCATTCGAGGGAACGCGTTTCATGCGGCAGCCCGGAAGCATGAATCAATGGGGAGAGACGTCCTGACTTCTGGCGACGGCGCGCGTACCCTGGGGCATTTAAAATAATACTATTCCCGAACGAAAATGAGGCATTTTCGAATTTGCATTCTCCGTAGCCCGAGGGCCAATGGTGTCCTCAGCGTAAGTACCAGCCGACGATTTCTTGTACAATTGGCCCCTGCAACGAGCTGAACACCAGCAACGACTGTGCACGACGTTAAACCCTTGAGTTTCCTGAATTTATAAACTTGTGTACGGTCTATGTGTGCGTGTGACGTTGACCCTGAAGCGATGGCCGAGTCTTTCCTCCAGCTAGGGTTAACCCGCCTCCTCGAGGCTTCGAAAGCGCGTTCTCTCGACCGACGGAACACCTTTGTCCAGGCGAATATTACCGCGTGAATGTTTCAACGATCGTAATGAACGTTGTTGAACGAGGGATAGTAAACATGCTCGAGAAGAGTTTGGAGAAATTTCGCATATTCATGTTGATTTCCATGAATATTCGAGGATGTTGAAGGTTGAATACAGTTGTAGAAGAATAATTTGTTTCGTTTTCAAAGGAGATTTAGCGAGATTTTAATACTTGATACGTATGATGTACTATATTTCTGTGAAATGTGAAAACTAGACATTGAATACCTGTGAATTTTAAACAAAAGGTGTACACCCTCTTTATACAATACAAAGTAATTTAACACACGTTTGTTCCTCCGGATTTTAATTCAATATCCCTCTGTCGTTTTATTGGTAACGTGTAACAAATAATTACCGCCATAATATTATGGCCAGGATACGCAAACATCGACAAAAATATCCTTCCATTACAAATATTATTCTAAAGCGTTTCGATACTGGTATATGGCTGGTAGTCGTAATGAAATCACGTAATGAAAAACCCCGCAGTCCCGCCAAATTAATATATTGTACAATTTTATTAATTTACGGTCGCAGCTTATAGCCTCGTTATTCCTCGGATTTGTGTGTTTGCACCGTGCGTACGCACGCGAAAAATCTGCATCGACAGAGAAAATGACAAACTTACTGTCGGTTCGTCGCGTTTCGAATTTTTGAAAGAGCAAAACCAATTACAATTAGCCCGAAAATTGCCTGCTCGGTGTCGCACATTCGTTTACACAACGATACTTGTCGAAGTCTAACACGATCGAGCAAAAAGGAAAAAAAAGAAAGAAAAAAGAATAACGAACGTTTTATCGAATAAAAAAGAAAGAAATTAATTTTTGAGATAATACAGTAACCGGAGGAATCTGATCGGTGAGATTTCCATGTGTTGCGACACATTTTGCGGAAACGCGTGCTCGATTGGCCGACAACAGGCGAATTTGCATACGACAAAGCCTGGCGGCGATACGACGTCCACGCAAACCTACAGGTAGACTTCTAGTTTGCGACGTCGTACACGCGCTGAGGACACGCGCGTGTCCTCAGAACGTGTTAGACCCCTTCTCGTCGGAGCCTCGGGCGACGCTCATCTTGGCACACGTGCATGCAGCTGGTCACTACGAACACGTTGCCGCCGTCGCCACTACCGCTGACCGTTGTTGTACACACAACTGTTGCGACGATCTTTTCGTAAGAGGATCGTGGCGCGATATCTTCCTGTACACTTCGCGGTCTGATCGGTACCGACCGATTCCACTTCCGCGTACATTTGTTCATAGATCTTTCTCGTGGTTCTGAGAAACTTGGAGTATTTGCTGGCTTTACAGTTAAAGCGAATTGCAGGGATTTTCTTCGAATGTTCCTTTTGTGGAAAGAAGAAGAAATTTGTAGTAAATATAGGCTCGTGTTTTTGAAGAAGGTGTTAGTATTTTATTTATTAAAATCGATTTTTCTGCCAGCTGTAGAGGTTTTAAATATTTGCATAGAAATGGGAATAAGAAAAACACATTTTCTGTGGAAAAAGTTTTATCTCGAACTACCTCCTTTGAAATTATCTTGAAACCTGTACTGATCAAAACACCTTTTTACCTGCTTCAGTAAAATATTCTATTCGTCGAAATTGCGAACCGTTTTTTGGACTGAAAATTAGGAAAAGGTTTATAAAGGTGTTGCATCGATTTACAATAACATTGAACAATTGTTGTAAAATAGTTGGAAATTGAATTACTATAAAGGAGTTCGTAATGAAAATATCAAAAAGTTTAAATATCTCGAAACAAAAGATATAATTGACTATTAACCTAACAATTGACCATTAACATTTCAGAAATAATAAAAATAATGTTCTCCAATTTTTTCGTAATAATTTCAATTAATACTTGTATTATATTTTTTTAAAAAGGATGTAGAAAATTTCGCTTTACATATTCAAAAAATAAAATCCATAAATACATAGCCAGCTTTGAAATTACTCTCCTCGTATATTAAAGACACTTTTATAATAACCGCACTTTTCTACAATTACTTTCAACGAAATCGTCGTAGAGGACTTTCGATCCTCGATTCACATCTTCTCTTTTTTTTTTTCTAAATTCATCCTTTATTTTCTCCAAGAGTAAATTCCATCCTTTTCTCGTTAACTACGCTCAGTCTGAGCTTGATCGACTAATACTACTTACTACGGTCGCGACATTTAATGGAACTCTCCTTTTTCTCCTCTGTCTTTTAATTTTAACCACGAAGAAAGTTATTATTTGAACAAATGCTCTCTTATTTCCAACCATCGTTCCTGTGTTTGCAAAAATGCGTATCGTCTAGGCGCATTAAAGCGTCCTTTAGCAAACACCCTGCGGCGCAGCGGCGTTCATTATCCTAATGTACAGCTGTGTTCTACGTTTGTATGCATATTGATGACCCGTGGTGCATTTAGACCACGCGTTCCATATACATACATACACACGTGTACCACACACACACACACATACATACATACACACAGATGATCATTTTTTGCAATACAAGGCGCCAACGTGACGGTGCCAGCTATTACTGAAATCGTTGCCACGATGCTCTTTCACTTTCTCCAACTGGTTTTATTTCTCTCTTTATTGCTCTTAATTTATTCTTAGTCTATTAATAGAGAACGTTAGATAAAAGGAATATAATAAAAGAGAATTTTTTAATGTCTATTCTGTTCGAATTAAAGATTAATGGAAAATAAAATTCAGATAACGCTGTTTTTGATAATTGCCCTTTTTCCCTATATGATTTTTCCATGAGCTTTATCGTGCCATTATAATGCAGGTTAATTACTCGTATGCTTATACGTGTATCTATATTAAAGGAATCTGCATACGCTAATCGATCGCCCAGAGGCATTCAAAGGTTGATCGTTGGTGCGTTTACTGCTGCAGAGCTTCTTCGATTCTGTTCTTCCGGTATGGCTCAACATCGAGCCATACACGAACATACGCGATTCGTGTGTACTATTAAAATTTGTTTTCTATATGCTAGTATAGTTATCACTGATATCAAAGACAGCGTACTTTAAGTGCCAATCCTTTCTGTTCATCTTAAGAATCTAATTTAATTCCTATCTTTTCACATACTTTTTCTTTTTGTATTACCTTGAAATCATCGAGAAACTTTTCGTCGACATTTAGTTACTGAAATGTATAACTACCTATATATAGGCAACTTAAACTGGTTGAAAAAGCAGCAGTATAAGCGAGACGTAATAATATTTTATCATCCACCTCGTTACCTTTTATGCAAGAAAATTAACGCGTTGACAAAGACGCTACTAACGATACTGTGTGTCATTAAACAAAGCGTGACGATGAAAAAAAAGGAACTATCTATAGAACAGTTTATCTATTTTTCTTTTCTAGTAAAAAAAAATCTATATTCAAATTATTACAAAAGCAATCGAATTAACAGTGCCATTTAAATATAAAATAGATTGCATCTGAAGAAACAGGATTAAATTAAATCAATTTTATACGCGTGAAAACCTCTCGAAATTGCAACAATGTACCAACAACTCGGACCAATACCAAAAGCCAGCTACTTAAACCAACCAACAATTCCTCTCACCTTCCATCACGCCCCACAGAAAGCACCCCTGTCTCTCCCCCGTAGATTTATCGTCGTCCCGATTCCATGGAGCCGTGTCAATTAAAATATATGGGCCACACGGTTCCAAACGAAACAACTACAACCAATACATTCATCTGTTGTTTCACATTCATAAACGTCTACGCCGCGAGACCGTCGATCGTCGCCTTAGGCGACGTAACACGGCCGTCTCGTCGTCGTTTCGTTTGCTGCCCCTCGACCAACATAGGGAGATACTCTTTCCTCCAAGTCGCGCGAGGACCGCAACGACGCCGAGGGGACGTGGATTGCTCGACGATCTCCTCACAGAGCGACGAAGGAAGGAAAGGAATCGCGTTTCGCGTGGTCCCCGCGGCGATGCGCCGCAGCGCATGCTGGTACACCGCGAACGAAGAGAAGAAGAAGAAGAAGAGAAGAACAGAGGTAGTGGAGGTGGAGGTAGAGGAGGAGGAGGAAGAGGAAAGAGAAACCAGTCCCCTTGGCCTTACCTTCGTCCCCATCGACGTCGCAAGGAACTCTGGCTCACAGGCTGAAAATAAATATCGCCACGACGCGACGACGAGAACCTTCTTTCCTTCTCGAGTTTCGTGGTTGATGGTACTTACTTCGGCCGGGTTCTTTAATACCCCCACGATACACAGCCTCGTATTTATTGGTGTTTATACGGCGGAGGTTAACGTTACCAAGCCGCGTAATGATTTATGCCGTCGAGGGCAAGGCTGGACTCGATCCTGTATGTACATACGAATCCAATCGACGTGAAGGTACACACAGACACACACATAGACACGCACACGGGTGAA
This sequence comes from Anthophora plumipes, assembly GCA_951804975.1. Classification (NCBI taxonomy): domain Eukaryota; kingdom Metazoa; phylum Arthropoda; class Insecta; order Hymenoptera; family Apidae; genus Anthophora; species Anthophora plumipes. Next base: position 22,270,326 of record OX638112.1, on the reverse strand, counting down.
GTTGGATTTAACGTTGCACGATCCTTGATTCGATCGGTTTTGATGGATTTGGTGTTTGGGATTTGTGTCGAGGATCTGTTGATTCTGTGAATTTTTAACGATAGAGCAACTGAGTTCGATAGAATGACGAATTTCAGATTTTTGTTACTTCAAATTGTAGAAATTGTTAAGATGCTTTTTCAATAAAGGAATAATTGATCATTGATCGTTTTAATTACAAAGTTTTTTATATCCTATACCTAAATACATTATTTGTCATAGTGTTCAAGCGATCTTTTTAAGGTGGATTTTACTAGGAAAATTGTTTAGAGTATATTTTGCTCCTATGCAGCGTGTAACAAAAGTTCCAAGACTCAGATTTTAAAAACGTTTAATTCGTACTTACATCCTACGTTAAGGATTGTACCAAATACAAATCACATTCATCTAACGCAACGCATAGCTAAAAATATCGTAAAGCAAGGAAATGAGTCCATAACTTCTTCTCTGGAAGTTTAGTAATAAATAAACAGATACAGAAATACTTGCAAATAATAGTAAATATGTAAAATGTGCAACCGCTGCGTTATACATAACAAACGTAAAACGTCTACCATGAAAACTCTCTCCTACCTCTGATAACACACTAAAACATCAAAGTAGATTTCACCTATAAATTCGTTAAGCCGACGTTTCACGCTTTCGAATATCTCCGAACGTACTTCGAAATCAAATCAGAATTCTATATAATCCACACCATGACCATAAATTGGACGAAAGAATTAAATCCCATTCTACATATACAGGAACCTCCACTTGTTCGTTTCATCCTATGCTTCAACTACTTTTCCCTCTGTACAACCACTATCGTATTCAGAATTCGCAACGAAAGCACGTATCGTCATCCGAACCGGAAGGATACCGTGCAGCGAACGTTTGGCAGTCCACCGAGCCTTTTGGAACAAAGCGTGGTAGAAACGACGGTGTGTACACAAGCCTGGAAATGAGTCAAGCTCTCTCTCCTGACCATTTCGAACCCGACGATCCCTTCCACTTTTCTCATTCGTCGGTATACCATATAGCAGGCGAGAGTTTGGTTTTCCCTCGGCCAAACGAGCCTCGTTAAATATTGTTCCGCCGTTAATTGCCTTATTAATACATATGAAAATCAGTGGACGGTTCCGTGTACTATTCATAGCCGTTTCACGGTGTTCCATGTCGGCGGCTAGCTTGAAAACAATGCCCAGCTAAATCAGCCTTATCGTCGCCCCGCGACCAACCGTGAGGATCGATAAATTAAATTGAGCCTGGTGTTGTAGAGCCGCGTTGAAATCGCTCGCGACCTCGTTAGAGGGGAAAGTTCCGCGCTAATGTCAGCGTGTGTGCACACCGTTTTGACTTCTAAATGGCGGTGGTAAACCCTGGTGTAACGTTAGTAAAAAAAAAAGAAGAAGAAAAAAAACAGAAACAGGAAAGAAATGTCCGGAAAGTTAGTAGTAACACTGTCTGGCATGCGTGCGTTTATAAATCGTGTGCTCGTGTTACGCGAGCGTGACGCGTTTAGAGGAGAACGCAGGTCACTTTCCCTGTTGGCTGTTTTCGGCTCGTGAACCGGCCGAAACACATGCGGAAAACCAATCGGACGGAATTTAGAGAGAGAGAAAGAGAGAAATGGAGACTGAGGGGGTGGGAAAAAGAGAGAAATAGAAACAGAGAGAGAGAGAAGCGAGAGAACGACGAACAGACCGAAAAGAAGAGGAAAAACGGTGATACCGATACCTCCGTTAGAGAAAGCTGGCTGAAACGTGTTATCGTCGCATGTATATGTATACGTAGAGTTTTGGAGCTTGTTTTCTCGTTGTATCGCTGTTGTTTTGGAGATCGTTCCTTTTTTTTTTTTAAACGGAGTTTTTCCGTGTTTTAAGAAAAGATTTTCATTACAACATGAGATCGTTTAGAACAGTTTGTTAAGATAAATGTATATAGTAATATTTGAGAGTAATAATTTCGTATGGTTTTATTTGAATGTTATCCTATGTCTTTTATCACAGTATTTTAAAGTGTATTACACTTTATGAGGTTACATTACGTGGACTTTTAATTGCAGACGGAAATGTGAGGCCGACGGAAAGGAGGCGAAGGCGGAGCTGGCACAACGCAATATGTTCCCTAGCGCTCAAATTAAAATGAGGTAAATAGAACCACTCTCTAGTCATGTTCTTAAAGAGCAGCGCGTAATGTACCGTGGAGCATCGAGAAAATGATACACCTCGTTGCAATTGAAATTCTTCGACGTTACGTAAACTCCAACGATTCTTCGCGAGATATATATACATGTGTATATATGTATGTATTACAAGAATTACATAGTGAGTCTGAATACTGAAAATAGTAGTATTGTTCCTTTGTACGTCAATAAATCAATTTACAAATGATATACTACCCCTGGCAAGAAGTTTTCGCTCGAACATTTATATTTTAGAATTGTAAGATATTATTGTACACTCTTGAAACAGATGGAAATATGAAAAGTTGGTTTAGCTTAAAATAACACAAATTTTCGTTTATCTTTAAAGAGAAATGAAAGAAAAAACAGAATGTTGCTTGAAAAGCTTCAATGCCACAATGTATCAAAGCAGTTATAAATGAAATGTTAACAAAATGTTATTTCTTCGTAAATTTATGTTAAGTTGATCAAATAAATACTTTTCTCCTGATAAAATTTTCTTTCCTTCTCGTCAATAGACGTGTATTTCTGTTATTTTGTTATTATGTATTGCAAACTAAGTCAGCCATATTTTTCTGTCTGTATTAAGAATGCATTTTATTAGTTCTCAGATTGTCATATTTGTTTGTCAACTTTTTGCCAAGGGTAGTATTGCACAAGTAGAACGACGAAGATCTACAGGAAAAAATTTCACAAGTTTCGAGTTTAAAAATGCAAATTCCACCAATCGAATTCAAAATAGGTATTTACATTTAAAAATTCAAATTGCGCTGATCATATTGAGATATTCAAATTGAACCAATCGAACTGAAATATTCACAATTTGCATATTTAATTACAAATTAGTTACTTTAACACCTCGGGTTACATTTTTAAAGAACAACAATAACTGACTTTTAATATCGTTTTTCGTTTTGCTCTCCGATCGTTCTTCCACAAGCCTCGAAGCGACGTCTTCGATGCCTCGCCAGAAGGAACAGAGCCTGATGGTGGCTAATGTTGAAAGTATCTTTGTCAGATTGCTGTCGCCAAGCAGTTCGCCAGCCACATCGCCCACAATGTCGAATTCCTCGTCGCCGACGCCACAAACGCCAGCTACACCGGCTTACAATCAGAAGATGACCGGAATACCCTGCGTGGCAGCCGCTTCCAGGTACACAGCGCCGGTCCACATCGACGTAGGCGGCACAATATACACGTCCTCGCTCGAAACTCTGACTAAGTAAGTATAGCGACACGTATACCCGTTGAAATTAGTAAAAAAAAACTTGACACGCTAGAAATTTGCATACTAACGCCATTCTACGTCAAACATCATTCATTATTCCTCATATTACTTTTACTTATGTTTTTGATATCTACATTTTTATCAACAACGCTTGCATGCACTTATTTACACGTATTTTTATACTATTGGACGTAGAAATTAATTCTTTTGGGTAGAAACAAATTTTTTTTTTAAAGAATGAAAACAGATCATTCGTCGAAGTAATTTCTATCATTTGTAGACGATTCTTCGTTATAACTCTATCAGCGTGTGAATACCATTGCGAATATTTCGATCTGAATAACTCTAATAAATAGGCAAACTACTTACTTTGTACAACAAAAATAATTCGTCGTAAGAATTGACGCGTAACATGTACATACATATCAATAGGAAACACGTTGATAACGAGTTGAAAAGTGATCCGTATAATTTTGTGGAAAGCTGTTATTCTAATTAACCGCATGCAGAGAAGAGAAATCTGCGGTAACGAATAGGAAATAGAGGATTTTACACGGGGAATCGGAAAGCGACATTCTCACGGGAAAGTTGTAATCGACACTTGCCTGTCGTTCGCCTATTAGAAATCTAACCCAGATAAAATAACAAATCTATAACACTTCGTGTACAAACAATGCCAATAATCAAATTTTAAATCGATCTCGATAAAAATTCCTAAAGAAAAAACTCTTTTTACCTTCATTTTCCACCGAAACTACTGTCTACCTGCGCAAAGATTATTTTCGTAGCCCGAAGAATAGAGACGCGAGAGAGTAGAAAGGGAGCGTGATGTCCGGATCGCGGAAACGTGACCATCGACAACGCTCCAGGATGTTCGTAGTCAGACCTATGCCTCATAGAATATATCGTTCACAATCAGGCACACCGTTACCATGCCCGACAGTGTCCAACGGCTATTTGCGGTTTACTCATACACTTTATGCATAAAAGAGACGTAACGTGAAAGCACAACCGCACTTTACACTACAGATAGACTTTAATCTCCAAGAATGATTTTTGGTATAACATACAAGTGTCACCGATACACAGAAATTTTCCTCTTCGTTCCTTTTAAACGATCGATGCGAAACGACGGCCAAGTAATCAAAATACAGCGACTGCCATTAATATTCGGACATTTTTTATGACAACAGAATAACTTTTTTCAAGATTGAACCAAACGACGCGAGTTCTTTTCCGAGGAGTTTAAAGTGCAGAAAAAATTTAGAAAAAATTGTAATTGATCAGAATCGCAAAGAAAATACACAACTTTCTTTACCTGAGTCTGTGATGAAAATTTAAAAAAATGCGAGTTGTAGATTTATATTAGTTGTATACGTACTGAAAATTTCATCAAAATCGGAGAATGCAGGAACATCGATCAAAGCGATAGGCATTGAAAAATGTAAGAATCTTTCGATTTAATGCAGCAAATGACTTAGTTTTTCGCTATTTTTAACAGTTTGTAGCTTATAACAACGTTAACTGATTTCTATGAAATGTTCGATATGTACGTAATTGACATAAATCTACAAAATGTATTTCTTAAATTTTCATTAAATGCTCAGATTAAAAAAAAAGTTGCAAAAAGCGTCCATTACTATTTCCTTCGTAATTCCGACTAATTAGAATTTTTTCAAAAATCTTTTGACACGTCATTTAGTAAACTGATCATTCTAATTTCTCGCGAGAATCCAATTCGTTTGATCCACTTTGAAAAGAGTAATTCTCTTTTAAAGAGTATATCCGAATATTAATGAAAATCAACTGTATATAGGTATACTGATACACCACCTTTTCCAGCGTCTTTTAAAACCACGTCGTTCTATTTACCATCTGTTGCACCTACGTATGTACATAGATATCCCATCGATTGGAAACGTAATAAATTACCGTGACGCGAAGTCCATCATGTTCGACGTTAATAAATATCGATTTGATTCGAAGCACCGTGTGCTTTCCACATGGCTTCTCTCGCGTAGCACAGTGGAACGCAGAATGTCGCCTGTGATACTGTTACAAGCTTGGTTCATCACCGACGATATTCATGTTTGCTCGTTACGGTCTACCATCCGTAGGCTAACTAACCTGGACGTGGATGGATATCTATGGTGGCCGAAGAGATACACGACGTAAGAGAATCGTTAAAATCCCCTCTATCTGCGTCGTTGCTCAAGGATGAATCAAAGTGAAACCGCGAGCATTCGCGGGTTAAGTTAATTCTAATTGGCAAACGATGAAGGGCGGCCCTGTTATCCGTGGCCTAGCGTCGTTAACGGAATCGTTAACTGAGTCACTGGAACTCGGGCTTTGACTCGCGCCACTCACTGGACGAACCTAACCGGAAGATTTACGACCCTAAGTACCGTTAGACTAGAACCGAACGTTTCGAACAATGGATATACCCGTGGATCTACACGTGTTGCAGGTAATCACTTTTGATCATCCTTCCTCTGACGAATCCAACCCACGCGTTCGTTACACGTGATATATCAATTCGACGAGAGATTTCGTTAGGTCGAGCTAGCGGAACAGTCTTTACGTTCGAATCAATTAGCCCGATCGATTCTCTTCGATTTATATCAATTACGTAGATAGAGAACGTCTTTAATATAGCAGAGGTAGATAACCGGTAACTGGAGAAGATAACACGGGTAGCGGTGTGTTAAAAAAGTAGAAGCGTAGTTTTCGAACGGCTAAACTAGATTTTATACATGTCACGCGTCCTGTTCGTCGCGGTTAATCGAAACCAGCGAAGCGTAGGACCGTTTCGAATCGATCTACGGCTAAGACGTATCGTTTCGCCGGTTCAGGATTTTAATCGGCACGGGAACGAACGCTAGGAGCGATTGTAAACGACAAGTGAGGATAAGTGTCGCGACGTGACGCAGCCGGCGGAGAAAAGTGGCAGGGAGTAGCGGGGGCCAATCAGCCTGTGGATATATCGTAGAAAACAGAGTGCCTGGTGTCCTGCAGCCTCTCCTCCCGCCGTCTCCTTCGACACGCTCGATTGCACCTTCCTCCTTCATTACACGCGGTCGACCTTATTGTTTTGTCGAAAGTATCGGCGAGATTACTGTCCGCTCGATCCTATCGGAGATAGAGAAAGAACGCAAGAAAATGGCGACAAGGTCTATGCGCGCATGGTGAACGCTACATGATCGAGACTGTACGTCCTCTATGTGCCACTATGTTACACGTTACACTTTCCTTTCCTGTTTTTTTTTTTTTTTGCTTTTCTACTATTTCTGACGCTTTACCTTGACTTTTTGTACTTTCGTGATGCAAGCATTGAGTTGGTACAGTGTGACGCAGGCATGAGGTGTGTTTGATCGAGAATTGTCACTGAGATAGTATCACTTGGTTTCATTGTTAGTTTGATAGATAGTATCGTTATACATTACAGATCAGAAGTTTCGAATTATTGTGTTATTGCAAGTCATACAAAAATTTCTAGAAAAAAATTAAGAGCTTTACAAATCTTCTTTTTTCTTTTTAATCTTTTATCTTTTAAAGTGTAATTGATCAGTAGCGGATTTAATATTCTATAAATTAGTAGTTAGTCGATTTATTTTAGAAAAAACAGGGTATCGAGCTAATGAGGGTAATCAATATCGTTGATAAATTGTAAAAGCTAGTTCCCATATTGAAATTGGATTAATAAGAAGGAAATGAAGAAATTCCTTTCTTTTTTCTCTTCTTCCTCTATACTCGATCGCGCGAAATTGAACTGGTCATTTCCTCGTGGTGTCTAATCATCGCGTATACGCTTTACATACACTAGTAAGAAAAAAAAAAAGAAAAAAGAAATGTAGAACGGCGAAAGGCGGTAAAAGTATTCGGCATAGAGATCATTTCAAAGTATAACGCATTGTATGATAAGCGAGTTACACCTTTCACCCATTAAAACGCTGTGCAAATCGCACCTGGAACGCTCGACTCGATTTAATTCAACGTCGTAACGCGATTCGTTTGAAACGCTTTAATGAGTCGCAACTATGTTGATGGTAACAGATACCTCTAGTCGACGAATTGTTCATTGTAAGTTGCTGTTACCACGCCTGATTTAAATTCTCATTTAAGTTCATTTCTATTTTTACCATCGACATTCTGTCTGCTTCCTGTCTAGATTCTTTCCTATACAAATGACTCTATATATATTACTGAAGTATACATTTTCGAATTAATCGATATTTATATTTAAGTTTGAAAATTTTCTCGAAATAAATGTTCATAATGGATGATATCAATTTTCTCATAAAAGATAAGGATCTTCAATTTGACTAGAGGTGGAGATATATATATACACATATGTATATCGATGGTAATTCAAGAAAAGTGATATTGAAACGGTGTAAAAAGGAGGCCCCACCTTTCACGTTTCCCCGTGTTACTCACGAAATTGATTTACGCAAGGTAAATCATCGTCGACGTGTAACGGCATCGGTGAAGATCGCATCGAAGATAGTCGTTTCTCATGCCGAGACACCTACGAGGATTTATACACCGTTCTTCGTGAAACGAACGACAATGGACAGCGATAATAATAATGATTGCGATGGTGGATAGATAAGCTTACAACCGCAAGTAAGTTAGCTGGGAAACATTCTCGAATACTCGTTGGAAACAGTCACTAAATCAAGTTACAGAGAAAATGGACAGTAGAAATGAATAGACGTGCACATAATCCTTACATTACGTTATAAAATATTGCAAAGCAAAAGCTGCTTTCTTTGATAACGTTGCGAGCTTTATACTAATTACAATTTGACGATCAATACATTACGGAACGATTTAAAAATTCTTAAATGCATAATAAAAATTTCGAAAGCTTATTGAAACAATCTTTAATTTGTAAAAAAATAATTCGAACTTATCATTGGTAGAATTTATCGATATTATAATTAGACTGCGAATTTTTGTGCATTTATATAAAATTTAAGGATGCAAAATTGCACAGAATATACGTAATATCAAAAAATTTAGAAAAAGTCTATAATACTTTCTATAATACTTGATAGATGAAATAATTTTCTACCGAAGTTCTTTCTTTTTTACTACACTTTCAAAAATATAAATCCGCAATCTAATTATAATAATAGGTGTAGAAATAAATTCTTTCTGACATTTGGGTACAACAAATATTTTATTTACAAAAAAAGAAAAACAAAAACAGATCAGTCATAGAAATAGTTTCCATTATTGTTTGACGATCATTTGTCATTTTTCTGGTAACTCGAGAAATATTATCGCGAATATTTCGATTTCAGTGACTCCAGCTGGAAGAAACAAATTTCTATACCTAATATTTCGCATTTATCGGTAGCAACATTCTAAATAATTAACTATATGGTGTTGTATTCACTTCTTAAACGTCCTCCTCTACGAAAGATACTCATTGATGTACACCGCGCGTCGAGCCTAACATCTATTCTGACATAATGTCAAACTGTCCTAAACGAAACCGCGGAACGTCACGTCATTGTATTAAGCAGCTTTTCAAAGCCGTTCTATTCCGTGATTTATCTTACGGGGTAGCGTCGTTTTCCATCGGACATTTTCAGAAATGACGTAACCACCGATCATTAGTTTGCGCTTCCGGTATCACGTAATCCCTAAAACATCGTCCATCATCCTGCCGGACCGGAGAGTCCTGGCGAAGACTTAGCAAGACCCTCGGGCTATCCCATGGAGATCCAGCTAGTCCTCGTTTCCTCGCCCTTCAGTCCGGCACGTGCAATTTGCCCAACTCTGACAAAGCGATTTTGTATTGGTCGAGGCGCCTCGTCCTCCAACACACCAACACACACTTCCACGTAATCCGTTGCATGCATTGCTGGCTTATGTGCATTGAACAACGGCATATATTTTATGCACAGAGCTCTTGTACATACAATCGCGTGGAATTACCTTACGAAGTGACTCTCGTTGGTAACTTTTATACGGTGAAACAAAGAATGCGAAACGAGTTTATAAGCCGTTCATTGTAACGAGGGAAAATAGACTTTTGCAGGAAGAACGTAGGCGGGGAGAAAAATTGGTACACATTCGCGAGTGAAAGGAATGAGAAAACGATTCCCTCGACAAAAGCGGAGATTTATAAATCACTTGGCAACATTGTGTATCAGTCATTATTTGTATAATGAAATTAGTACCGTTCTTTAAACTCAAATATTAACCATTTGAGAGCTTAACACGTTGAACGACGCACTCCGTTGAATCACACGACTTTTCGATCAGCGTCGGTTCAGCTTCCAGAAAATTTTGCAAAGAGTGTTACAATAAATTCAACGAAGAAAATTGTAACTTTGTAACACCTGCAGAGGAAAGTCGTATATTTGTTTAAACTGATCTAACAAAATCCATTAATAAATGATAAAGAATCAGTTTCTAATCTTCGATGTTGTTGATCCTCAAATACTAATGTTGACCTAAAAATCTACCACCAGTTTAGTGCTAATTAAATCGATAATCACCGGTCGAATTTTCTAATCGATGTCGCGTCTGTTCCTCCTAAACTCATTCAAACATCAAGATGATCAAACATGGAGCACGATGACGCACAAGCAAAGTGTCACGCCTAAAGCTGGTCAAGAACAGGAAGATCGAAGCAACTTTGAAGCCGTACTTTGGTCAGCTCGTGCACGCATCTACATAATCGCGCGCGTGTAAAAGCCAACTGTGGATATTTACGTAGCCTACACACCATACATACACCATGTGTGCGTGCATTTATATATGTGTTTTCTGTGTGTGTGTGTGGACCAAAAGCAGAGCAGGAATCTGAGTGATGTGAGCCGATCGTTTAGCGTTTTCCCATAGCGAGCGGATCTGACCCGGGATCGGACCTCGGTCGGTCGGTGGGCCCAAGAAATCGCCCCGGGTAATCACGGCGCTCGTCCTCCGCCCCTGGTACCGTTTCCTCCCCCGCACACCCACCCTTTCCACACCACGATCCCCACGAAGAACGCGCTCTTAGCCTGCGAGCACATACATCCTGCTGCTCTTCCTTCCCTTTTGTTCCTCGCCCGTGCTTTCTCGCTTTTTTCACATCTCAACACCGCCTCGCCTCTGCTATCCGCCACCATCGACCTCTACACTCGGTTCGTTTCTTCTTCTCCTCTTCGTCGTCATCTTGTTCATCTTCCACGGGCTTAATCCGATTCTTTGCTAACGTCAGCTTCGCCCATTGTACACTTTTAAAAATAAGAGAAACGAACGATCTTGAACGAAGTATACAAGGTTTTATCATACATGGTGTTTCCGAACTAGTGGTACAAGCGTCAACTAGATGATTCTACCATGGAAAACTAAGTCGAGAAGAAAGAATAACATTTCTTCGTATCGGGCTTCGTTTCTGAATTTTAAAAAATGTTCGATGAAACATTAAGCTGTGTCAGGTATATAAATTCATTCGTAATCATTTTTTCGAACAATCTAACAAACGATCTATCATATTAGCATTAGTACCGTTTAACCTCACAAGCTACTAATATTCGATAATGTTTTCCACGAAGAGGAGGATTTCCTCACACACAGGATTCGCAGAATTTTCATTTTCTCGAGAGCACCACCTTTCTCATCCTTCACTCTCAACTTTCGCGGTGCCGTCGAAAAGAGCGAACAGAGCCAGTGGTGTGGCAGAGAGGAAAGGAGAACGAGGACCGTCTCTCTCTCCCTCGTTCTCGTGTACACGTTATAGCGTCGTACCTACCCCGCGGTATCTTCTCTTTCTCTCTTCCCCGCTGAAGTCAGATCGCCCACGGGCACCACCAGGCCGTCGTTATTATATGTTATCGCCGTGGAAGGTATGGGAACCGGCCTGAGGGGGCACCGGATACCTACGTCGGTATTTCCCCCTCGTTGTGCCATAACGCACCATCGAGGTACACGAAGAACCGACTCTCCAGCTCTTGTTCCCTTTCTCCCTTCCCCTTTCCCTTATTCCCTCTTTCTCTCTTACTCTCTTTCTCTCTTTCTCTCTTTCTCTCTTTGTTCCTCTGTGTTTCGCCCTCTCGTTCTACGTGCTCGTTCTCCCGGCGGCCTTCGTCTTTAGCGTGCACCTCTTCCTCCTCTATCCCTCTCATCCTTTTTCCAGGGCACTCGTCTATTATATGCTAAATTACGACGACCTTCGGCCGCGCGCACGCAGAACATGTCGGTTGCTATCGAAAAATACATCGAGACCTACCTCGGTACATGATGACACGACCTCGACGAGAGTTGCAGGGTTGCAAGAGAGAGTTAGATTGCTCGGGGATGTCCGATGTGACACACGTAGACTTTCTGACCATTGATTAACACGTTTGCTGTCTGCTGTATTGCATATAGGATATTTAACTTAACGGTTGACGTGTCTTTTTTTTTTAGACATTTTTAGTAATTTGAGAGAAAAGTTAGTGTTTAGTAAAATTGTTAAAACACTGTTTCCTTAAACGTTTGCGTGATTTCTACTGTTCTGCGCATTAAAGGTATCAGCTAATCAATCTGTAGTGTCGAACTAACTATACGTTTGAATTTTGTCAATGCGTGTCTTTATTATTATCGAGTTTCTACTAAATTGAAATTTGTGCTTTGATAGGCTTCCGAGCTGCTGTTGTAACAAAAATAAAAGTAGCGCGATCGCTGCGTTTGGCATTCTTGAAATTGAATTTTTGCGAAGTTCCGTGGCACTCAAATGTTTAATAAAAAAAATTAGTGTCAGATTCACTTTAAGAAATTATGTGACAATGTTGCTTAAATGTAAGGAAAATATCCTAAAAGAAGCGAGATAATTTTTTTAGATGATTAATTTAGCGTAACTTCGTGCTCATAGCTCTTTATTACAATCGAGTTTATATAATTCTTCTTTTATTAACTTGTATACGAAAGAACTCGATACAAGTTATTCAAAAATTGTGATTATTGTTAAACAAGATGCATTTTAAAAGAAAAAAGGTTTTAATAAAAAAAAAACGAGTCAAATTAATTGTGCAAAAATCAAATGATTAACTTGAGAATTAAACACTCTTTTAATTATTACATTCAATATTAACTTCACTCTAAATACACCGAAGAAAAATTTTATTAGAAATCACCGATCTACCACCTCCTTCTCTTGTTAACAAATTCCCCGGAACTTTATTTATTTACCTACTATCACAGAAAACAGGAAATACATCTTGATCAAAGTCGTTAAATTTCCCGCACGTATCAATTACCCGTTGAATAGGAGACAAAGTAATCGCGCCGCGGATTTCTCGACACAAGGATCATCGGTGCTTGCTTAATATTCAAATAAAATCCAATTACCGAGAAACAAGTGTTACAACGTCAATTCATACCTAGATTAATCACACGACAAACATCATCGTAATGTATATGAATGTTATAAAACGTTCTAGCCGTGTGTCATTCCATCCAGATATAATTCCCAGATTACAAGACGGAACGAACAACGAAGCCAGGCCTAGGCTCTCCGCTCGATGCAACGTGAAACGCGTTTGAAAATGTCACGGGCACTTTCTAAAGCTGAGCCGGAAAAGGTGGCACGATTCGACCGCGGTCATCCACGTATCCGCATCCGTTTAAAAGTCTAATACCGATACACGTATTCACTTTCCTGTCATCGTCGAGAACCTGGCTTCCTTAATCCTTCTCTCATCCTTTCCCGTTCTCTTTTCCTCTCTTTTTTTCCCCCGTTCGTTTCTTTCGTTTATTTTTCGTTCGAGTCGTTTATTTCCAAGCGACGTTTCTCTCTTCAATTCCTCCCGCGTCCATCCTTTCTCCATCCTGGACGATCCAGAGGAGAGGCATTCGTTCCGCCAGCTTTCACGAAAATGATAGCGGCAGCGCGAGGCTCGCTGTTTGCCTCTCCTCCGGCATGGTAGCCGCAATAAAGAGATGAAACTCGAAGCCGACGATGACGATAATCGATCCCGTTGCCACGGGATTAAGCGATCGAAATCGCCCGCGTAATAAGCAACCCTAACCCGGAGATATTTTAATAGTCGCGCGGTAAATTCTTCAGATCGTATCGCGGCATTATTTTGTGTCTTCATTCCGTTCGCCGGATTTTTTTTTGGAAGTTACACAACCTCGTCAACGATTCCCTTTTAACCCTTCTAATTGCTCGTCGAGTAAAATACTCGAAACAACGTGTATCATGTCGCAACGAACTTCCTTCGTTCGAAGAATCGTCGTTCTTTAACACGTTGATCGTCATATGTTTTGCTCAGAATGCAACGAAAGTATTTTTATCATTCCAAGCATAATAAATATGGTTATATGAAACAACATTCTTACCCATGGGACGTTTATCTTACTGGTGGTCACGGGTGACCACTGTGGTGCCTTGGTGCACTCGATGACACGTGATAACTATTTTAGAATATTTATTTGCGTTATGGCTATTTGCAACGCTTGTAAAATATATCTATCCGAAGAAAATTACGACGTGAGTTGCGAAAATTTTGCAAAGAACGTTACCAAAAAAAAATTTTGCAAGTTTTGGAAGAAAGATTGCTAAAAATCGGACCAAAACCACATACTGCCCAGATTGTATTGATCAACCGTATCTATGTTTGAAATGCTTTAATACAATACACCGGTAGATAGAAGATTTGATAAAAATCTCTCATTCTTGATCCCTTAATAAAAATTTTTAATTGTTGGATAGTGCACATTTCGTTTCAAAGTATTCCTTAATCAGCGACGATGTTCAAGATTCATTAACTATCAATGTTCATTCAACTTTTACAATTATAGACATTTAAAGCACTCCAAAGAAACAATCTGCGGTCACATTAACCACCGTGGCGGTTAACATGTTAAGTACGAAATATATATTTAGGTCAAATTTATGGTACAAAATATACCAGCAAACCAGGAAGTGTCAATGGCTAAGGTGTCTCCGAATGGTTTCGAGTTTAAAAAATACACGCGACGTAACACGTGTTGTTACTCCATCGAAACCGCCACTTTTCCGCATACTGTACCATTACACTGTTCCTCGAACAAATTTCCATTATATTTTCATTATATCCAATAAAATAACCGGAGACACGGCCACCCTTTAGTTAGCGGCGTACCGGGACCATAACAAAATGCACATTTACGACGTGACGTTAATCGATCGAACGTGTCGGTGATCGTCAATTAAAGTGAACCAGGGTAGTGACTTTGTAGGGTAAAAGAAGAAAAAGAAAAATAACGTTCCCAGAGCACAGAACAGCTGCTACGCGAAAACGACGCGCTCTGCCTAGTGACTGGGAACGATTTTGGGCAGGTGACCGGAATATCGGCACCTGCCTCGTCTCAACGAGATCTCGTCAATGCGAAAGCGTAATTTATATGTCGCTGCGTGCACAAACGCCCTGTATACGATACATCCCCCCTCTTCTCCTCGCGTAACCGCTTAAGGATTTATCGGATGAATCGATCAGCGAGATTTAAAAAGCGACGAGGGAAAAAGAGGAACGCGGACGTATCTACAAGCTTACAAACGACATCGGTTTGTTCGTGAAATTGAGAGACGAGCGGACGCTCGAAGCTGATTTCACAAGCACGAATCAATCGTGTGGGCGTATTGATAAGTTTATTCTTGGTACATGGAAACTCGGGGAACACATCGAAATGTTCAATTTATGCATTTGGGTTATAATAATAATTATTATTGTTGTTATTGTATACTGGTAAGCATCTATTGGCAAAATTTAACGATATAGTGTTGGCCAAAAGTATTAAGCACCCCGTAAAATATGAATTATGTAGAAATATTTTTGTATTTAGATAAGATATTAGTCGATATTTCATTGGGCCACCAATGACTGTAGTTACAACAATTTCTTTCTAACCTTTATCTGGTTTTTCTTGTTCTCATTTTTTTGTTTGTCATAATTCAAGAGAAAATTTCAGAGGAATATTAATAGCAAAAATAAAAAATTTTTTTTTTGCTCGCAATTTTAGTAGCGAGCAGTGACGGCAGACTGTGACTTTTAAGAAGAAACGAAAAATGTAGACTATGGATCTCTGTTTGTTTTATAACTCGCTATAAACCTCGTCAACCGTTTCATAATTCCTTCGAACTGACCGTCAAATATCGATGAACATTCGAAAAGTTTGAAAGAAATAATTTTCGCAATAAACGTGCCCAACTTTTGACCAAACCTGTACACTATATGTGCCCACGTATTTATTCGCAATATTCTGTATTTCAATGAGCAACATCATTTAACCAGTTTCCAAGGAAGAAACCGAGAATTTCACTTGTTTTGTAATCCTTCTTGAAAAACATACAATTCTTTCAAAAAATTTGTCAGAATTTTTAATCGAAGAGAGAAACGTAGTTGGGCAAAGAACTTATGAGTAATAGATATTGTATAAAACAGAAGTAAAAAGATACAGTATACAGAAGAAATCATAGTTACACAATAGATTATTGCAATCATATTGCACAATAGATCAAAAGCTTGATTCATTAAAGAAAGTCTAAAGTGTGACTAAATCCGTTTGCTATACCTTACGGGAACGATATATTACTATAATGTAATAAGTGAAATCGAAACAATTTCGTAGAATTAGAAATAAAAACATTACGCTTAAATTACGCTTGGAAAACGGTAAAAAGTGAAAAATGCAAATTTTCAACTACTTAAAAAAAAAATGTTTATTCGAATAAAAATACCAAGAATATATATTTGTTTGTGTCTTCAGATATCCAGAATCGAGATTAGCGAAATTGTTCAATGGCAGCATCCCCATCGTGCTGGATTCCCTGAAGCAACACTACTTCATCGACAGGGACGGCGGCATGTTCAGACACATCCTGAATTTCATGAGAAACTCTCGTCTACTGATACCGGACAACTTTGCCGATCTGGATTTGTTGCTCGAGGAAGCTCGATACTTCGATATAGCACGTAAGAGAGAAACTCCGTGTATCTTCGATCATGGGTGGCTACGATACGCTTTAATTCCATGCAATTAAGTCCCCTAAAAGATTTCGCTGATCGTTTAACTCGAGTGGTCGAAACGTATACCGTTAAACTTCAGGCAAGAAGCAGAAGAGTATTTAAATTAGCCAGAGTCGATGTATTACTTAATCTCGTGAAAAAATCTCCACGGTTTTGTCAGATACCAGACGGACAACTTCCTCTGGCTTCTGTTACGTATGAGGGAAAGGGAGGGCGAAAGATCAACGGTTCACCGTCGATAAATCATGTTATCTCCACGGCAGAATCTCTCCTCAGATCATTTTTCCTGCCATTAACCACTAACACCAGCAGCGCAGTGAAGTTCACATTATGTTGCATTAAAAGCAGCAATATCTTGATGAACGAGAGAGCCACGGCGAAAGCCACCAGGCTCTGCTCCGCGAAATCTCAATGGCTATCCTATGTGTATCGTTCGATCACGATCACGTCTTCGGTTTCCACTACTTGTTATCAAGAAGAAAACAAAAAGAAAAGCAAACAGAAGCACTGATAATATTTTAATTTATATCCCATAAATTCGGTAGCTTGGAAAAAGATATCGTGACAATCTCTTGGGAAGATTCCGTCGTGAATTTTACGAAAGAAGAAATTCAAGCATAAATCAAGGATAAAGACACGCTTAAAATATCAATTGATTTCATTATATACACACAAGTTTCACATACTCCGTATCTAACGAGAAACTATTTTGCGTTAAATGTGATCCAAGAAAAATCCACAACATTTGTTCGATCGCAAAAGCGAATTTTTTCCGGAACACGGTTTGAAGACTTCGTTATTTTATTAGAGCCTTACTTGAAGGTCTAAAAGGAAAAGGACCAGCGCGACCCTTTCATAAACCATTTGTCAAGAAACAATAGCAATTTTTATAGACAATTTCCCAGCCTCGTGTACCATAAACTCATTAGGAACATAGAAACACCAATCAAAAGACAAGCTCAACCACTTCCAAAACCAGCATACTCAATCATCAACACATACATTTATAAAACACACCAGACATACAGCAAAACGCATTACGGTATACATATCGACTTCGATTCATGCACGTACATACTTGTAAATAAATCTTTATTTTACATATTAAAAATACAGTCCACTATTTTACAAACTTGAACAACTTCACTCAACATGAGCAGTGAAATTAACGCCATTCATTCTTGGCAAAATCAAACTGCAAAATATTAATCCTTTGCAGTCCTATGTCGAATATAACCCGACATCACATTTTGTTCCAGAATGTTCTATGTCGAATGTGACTCGACATCACATTTCGAAAGCGCTTACGATTGTAACATAATTACTTAATAAACAGTATAAATATAAATGTATAATAACTTAACCCCTTGACCTATGATTTCTTTTGCAGATTATACATTTAAACATCAGCTATTTACTGTTTTCGTACCATTTTACGCAAAAAAACGCTAATGTATTATAATTTAATCACAACTGGCTATCTTCAGTGTTATAAATTATAAAAGAAGTTGGAATTAAAATTGATGTTTATTACTAATATAATTGTTTTTATTGAATCTTAACCAGAATCTGTGCCACCAGTCTGACTCGTTGTTATAGAGCAAGGGGTTAAGTAACATTTATAACATAATCAGCATGATTTAAAACATTTGTTCAAATAAAATAAAATTGTCAATGTACCGCGGACTAGCTGGAACAAAATTGCGAAAATATGGCGGACTGCAAAGGATTAAATTTCCTAATTCTCTTTTACATCTCGAACACTGTATGAAGTTCTCTCTCGTTCGTTCTAACGAAATGTCCGCTTCTCTTGCAGCCATGTGCAGGCAACTGGAGCAAATGAAGAAGGAACGTATAAAGAACGGTTCGACGACGATGACCACAATGTCTTCCTCATCTCCAAGTCCTCCGCCTGGCAATCAATTAGACAATCGCGGTACAGGTTGCACAACAGCCCCATGCAACCGGGATTCCGATAAAATCCGAGCAAACGAAGGAAATTGCAGCTACGAGTGTGTCGCTCTTCACGTTAGTCCAGATTTAGGTGAACGAGTCATGCTGTCCGGTGGTCGCGCTTTACTCGACGAGGTGTTCCCGGAAACAACCCAAGCTGTGATCGACGCTCGATCAGGCGTCGCCTGGCATCAACAGGACGCACGTCACGTAATCAGGTTCCCGTTGAACGGCTACTGTAAGCTGAATTCCGTGCAAGCGATCACGAGGCTTTTGAACGCTGGATTCCGCGTGGTAGCAAGCAACGGTGGAGGTGTTGAGGGTCAACAATTCTCGGAGTACCTGTTTGTTCGACAGGCTATCAACACTTGACGGAACACCGCGCATCAGCGGTAAGCTTAGCTCGCGAATGATCCGTTGCTTACAACGCGACCATGAGAACGAGTGAGCTGTCACAGGAGAACACTTGAAGACTGCGTCACGAACGATGATGATCCGTGTGTTTCTGGCATGACGGAGAAGTGTTAAAGCTGCGATGGAACAAAGATATCCTATCTGTACGTTGTTTAAGAAGGATATGATGATTTTATTGACATGGAGGAGCATGTACAGTTGTTGGAAACGATACAGCGATCGAAAAAATAATTCGAAGGAGGTACACAGGTTTATGATATTGACGGAATGTTTTTTTCTTGTGGGCTACATTTTAAATTCGCAAATAAAAAAAATAATAATAATACTTTGTTATGTACATTTAACACGGACGATAACGGACAAAACGTATCTGAGTACGGCAACGTTCTGCTACTTTTAGGTGTGTGAATACAAGAAGTATTACTTCTTAGTATGATACTTATAATCATTTGTTCTTCAAAATTTAAAAACGACTAAATATTACAAATGCATATTGAAAAATATATATTTTTTTTTAAATGAATATGGCGAATTCGATTTAAAGTAACGTAAAACTACGTTGACCGTATTCAGCTAAAGACTTCGAAATGACGCAGAACTACGTCTCTAGTCGTAAAAGTATTAATACACAAAGAGAAAGTTTTGAAATTGAGGATTTTACGTTGAGATTCAGAAAATGTATCTGTGGGTCGTGAACTTTAGAGAAGCATAGTTCACTACCAAAAATCCTCGAACATAGAAAACTCAAATTTTCAAAGTTGTTGCACTTTTCAATTCCTTGCAAGTTATAGATGAACTTTTTACCAATACGATAATTACCTACTGCTTTAACCAAAAAGTTGTAAGCAAAAATTTTAAACAACAATTCACAAATAACACACTAGCCCTGAGTCTGATTAAATCAATCTGTATCTCCTCGTAATGCTTTAACTTACGACCTCGCTGTATCGCTTCCAGCAAGTATACTTTCTCGCGAAGCAAAGGTTCCTTAGTTTAAACATACGGCGAACTCGATGTTGAACAAAGAGCTAAGCAATTCTGAATAAAATTCTATGTTTAATTTCTATATTTAAAGATCTTCTATTCTGTGATGTGTTTTAAGGTTTTCTGTTCGTTAGGGGACCATCGGTGCGCAAGGTACGAATTAATCGTTCGCGAGATTGTATCGTAGTGTTTAAGAAGAGAAATGATATGTGGTTAGGTTTGCAGGGTATATAAATTTTTTCGACATACAGTGGTCATTTAATACATGTTTAACTTCAGACATGACTTAGCGAAATGATTATTTAAATTTTGATATGTTTGCATGGCGAAATCTGTATCTCGTTCTCGAGAATTGTTAACGTTGATCTCAATTTTTGATTCGAAGGAAACAAAAACAAAGATGAAAAAGAACAAAAAGAAAAAATCTACGCGGTACGCGTGAAATTTTTGATTTCGTTAATTTACGAACGAAGAAACTCTTTGACGAATCCGAGTGCCTTGAGTTTTACGCATCTCCAGTCACAGAAGTTCGACCGTGAATAACGTTACGGAATTATAACTGGCGCCCGCCTGCAAACTCGTGATTACACGTATTACCGTTAAAATCGTTTCAATATCTTTATGAAAATTGGGCTAAGAAACATAATCTTCGCAGTTATGCGTCGTCGAACGGTATCATCACGCACGCTCGTGACCCACTTTTATGCATATAAGTACGTCGGGTGCGCCGCTCCTTTACTTTGTTCTTATTTAATAAGGTGTACCTATGTGTATTTAAATGCCATACTAATTACTGTAAATACCGCGAATAAACGTGTATCTATATCTATATCTATATATATTATATATATAAATATAAATATAAATATTCTATGAGTACTTTTAGTTGCCGAGACCTAGAGATGCGGAACAGTTAGTTCGTCAACGAAATAATTCACGTTGATCTCATACGCTTGGCTCAAGCTGTGTTTTCTGATTAACAAATTAAGGGAAAAGAAATGCTTCTTCGAACGAAAAAGAAACGAACGAATCGTTTAAAATCATATTAATATTCGTACGATTCTTTTTATTTCGAAAGGTACGTCGAAGTCTTGCGACTTCAGGCTTCTTCGTTGATTGTGTCCCAGTTATCAAAACGCGTTCGAAAGGAAAGAAAGAGAATAATTTCTAATCTTCGATAAGACACTTGCTACGATTAAGCTATCGTTACGATTGATTTAATAAAAAAAAAAAAACTGTTTATTACACGAAACCGTGAAATATGCTGGTCGTTTATTTCGCGTTCAATCGCGAACAAAACTCGTTACCCTGAAATCACGTTCCCCTTCCATCGACATAATTAACATTAAATTTTCACGTCGCCGTTATTCGAACGTCAAAGTTGTTCGAACCGTGTTGTTCCAGAAATTTATCGAAACCTACCTTCGCGATGTCGAAGAGAAAAATAACGCGTACGCGATATACATCGTGACGAGAATTGCCAGGCAACAGTCAAATCTCCAAAAGGAAAAAAGGGAAAAAAATAGAATCTACAATTGCAACGAAGCGGAATGAATTATTACTCGGACAATGCAATTTCCGTAGCGTATGTGCGTGAAAATTTCATAAACTTTAAACGAATTACGCGATATCCAAGAGCAACTCGCGCGTTGATCTTTCGCTCTGATGAATTTCGATCGAATCGATGACTTTTATACGTATACAAAAAGGAAAAAATTAAAAAGAAAAAAGAAAGAAAGAATGGCAATAAAAACAATTCTCTCGTTCTATCAATGTCAATGTTTGCTTCATGTCTCGTCCAATCACGTCACGGATCGTCCAATTTTCCTAGAATCTACAGAGAGTGGTTACCATCCCTGATAATTAGCAAAGAACGGAGTCTAAAGAGGCAACGAGAATAATAACCATATTTATAAGTCTAGCCGACAATAGAACCTTCGTGGTACCAGATAAAAAGAACAATAAAGCAACACACATACAGAGAGAGAGAGAGAGAAGAAAATGAAGGAGAAATAAAGGAAGGAAAAGGCTAGAGGTGGAGGAGCAGGAGAGAGCAAAAGAGCTCGGAACCGCGTTGATCACGTAACCGCGGGAATAAGGGATAAAGCGCACAAACGTCATTGCCTCAGGCCCCGTTTCCATGGTTACCGTGAACTCAATATCCGCGACGCCTGAGGGTAGTATGGGCCGCGGGCTGTCATCCCTCGAACCTACCAAGCGGAGAGCCCCGACACTGCTTCGACCCTCTTCCTTCTCACTCACCTCCTACCTTTCTCCTCATTCTATCTTTCTCTCTGCACTTGTATTTTCCTCTCTCTCTTTCTCTTTCTCTTTCTCTTTCTCCTTTATCTTTTCATCCATTCTACCTTATTGTTTCCATCATTTTCTTTACAACCCTCTCTTTCTTTCTGCAACTCTCCCCCCCCCCCCCAACCCTTACTTTTCTACCCTCGACCATTCTCCACCCATTCTCGTTCCTCGTTTTTCTCGAAGCTTTTGTTCTTTCTTCTTTCTTGTCTTCGCCCTTCCGTATAATCCTGTTTCTCTTTCTACTTCCCGAAAAACTCTACTTCTCCGTCTCCTGCTATTTTTTCCATAACGGTTTCTTCTATCTTCGTATATCTCACTTTTTTTCTTCTTTCCTTCATCTCTGTCTTGATTGTACATGTTCTTTCTTCTTCTTCTTTTTCCATTTTCACCGTCTTTCTCTTTACTTCGTTTCTAAACCCCGCGCTCTGTCTCTCTTTCTCCCGCGTCCTTTTTGCAGCTACCTATTGCACATTTTACCACCCACCCCAGCGTTCTCCATCTCTGTCGAGTAGCGGCTTGATTATATTCCATTTCTGAACCGCCTCGGGGCCGCCTCAGTCCCAGGTCCTTCAATACACGACACGAGGCGAAGTAGCCTTTGGCGTCAACATGGAAGGACGGCTTGAAATTTGAGGATACGTCGGGACGCAACGCTACCATTGTCTGCATGAAGGTTGAATCGGCGATGTTTTTTCGCGATAATACTCCATCTCAACTATTTAACTACGGTAACCAAAATTCTGATGAAATTATTATACATTTTTAATCTGCATCGGAATGGTTGTAAGTTATTTTTACTATTTTCTTCTTTTCTTTCATTTCCCTACAATTTGATAATTTCATGTACGTTTCGATTCTCCAATATTATCGACGTGTGTTTTATGCTATCGAGTGAGGAACGATTGATAAAGAAGTAAATGTACGAAATTGATAATTAATAGTAAATTTGCATTCTTTTCTTTTTTGTATAATCTCGTAACATTGTAGTCTGAATGCAAGCACATTGATGCACAAGTGCCCGAGAGTTTCTTTAAATAGAACGTCGTAGAAATTGCCTGGAACGATTGTTCAGATGATACGTAATCACAGTCTGACGTGTTTCCGCACGCTTACATTATATAATCAGTTTTCTGCAGCTAAAGGTACGGTATTCTTCAGCTGTGATTTTATATATTCTTTTTCTATTCGACGATAAAATACGAAAATTCTTGCACTGCAGAAGTTGTCGTACACAGGCTGTTAGAATATTTCTTACGAAAAAGAAACACAGAAAAAAAGAGACTAATTAGTAAGAAAAAAAAAGTTGAAAATTTTTCTGGGAATATTAGCATCGCCTACGTTGCGACGTAAAATGGTTACAATTAAAATAATGCTTACTCAATTATGCTTTTAGTCGTTTAATCTCGTAGATACATGGACAGCCCGAAATTTGATAAAATCTCATAAAACTATATTTACGTGTTCGAATCGTAAAAAAACAAGGCTGAATAGAAAATTTATTTCTATCACCGATGGAAAGAAGAACTCAACGCGCGTCTCGCTGCCGCCATTTTTCTTTTCCCTTTCCTTCCTCTCTACTCGGAAGAGGAAAAACAATTAAAAGCCTAAGAATAAAAAATTCGGGCTATTCTTTGGTGAAACTTATTATTGTGTTTTTATTATCTCTCGGTTACGACTTATCCAATTACAATTTGTAAAAATATCATACTGTACCAAAACTGCTATGTACTTTTAGTTGGTTTTTTTTTTCTTGTTGCTTCCTTACATTCCTCTATTTATATATTTATATTAATAATTCCACCTACTGGCAGTAAGGAGAATATTATAATCTAGCATCGGAAAATTGCGTTTCTTTTTCTTTCTTCGAGCTCGTAAAAAAACGATGCGATCATTGCAAAGAGGAACACGCAGCTAAGTAAAAATTTTTTTTACATTGTGAAGTGCGCGGCAAAAATTATGGTACAAGTAATGGTATGTGCGCCTTTTCATCAGATAAAAGTATATAGCTACTAAACGAATTATATTTACATTTTTATACTCGAATAATTTTGCTTCAACGATCCTCTTTTACTTGTTTTTCTTTTTGTTCTTTAATTTCAATCTCTCCCTCTCTTCCTCTCGCTCTCTCGCTCTTTCGCTCTCTCTCTCTCTCTCTCTCTCGCAATGAAAAACTTATATCAATTGCATTATCTATATATATATATTTATATATAAAAAGGCAATCGTTTCGTGGTGCACGCAATAACAAATAGAATTATATAGCTGAGATCAATATTGCAATTATATCTTTGCACCTATTACGCTTTAAATAATTTCTTTTTTCTTTTTCTTATTTCTTTTTTTTTTTTTCTCCCTTTGTACTGATTCATCTCACAATTAATCAGCGCTATAGATAGTCGAAGTAAATAGTTCAGTTCAACTTAACATCTTTTACACAATTCGTCAGTCTTGTGCGCGTATTGTTATGTTTAATCGATATTGAACCGTTGAAGCAATTACGTTTCACGTAATTGTAACTGAAACGTTACGTAGATTCGCTCTTTATTCTCTCTTTTATTTACACTAGAAGACTCACAGGTGTACGTGCCTTTCTTAATGTTGTTACATTTTATTTTCTTTCTCTTTCTTTTTAATTCTTTTTATTACGAATGCCGGTCAGGAAATGTATTTTCTCTCGTGCTCTCCAGAAAATATGGAAGCACGAAAATCATCGAAGAAATCACAGTTAATCCAGATTACCAAGGATAGTTTTCGATTTTACGAACGGATAATCTGAGTTAACCATTTCTCTCTCTCTCTCTCTCTCTCTCTCTCCCTCTCTCTCTCTCTCCCTCTCTTATGGATTGCTAAGAAAAATAAATAGTATACCTCGTATCATGTTATCGTTTCTTTCAACTCGAAACTACGGCAGTAGAATAGAATAACTTCTATTATTGCCTCAACAAACTTATATCAAATTTATATTACAGCTTATAAAAATTGATGACTTGTTGTATCAGTATCGCGTGTAAAATATTCGATATATTCGAGACGAAAGTTCATTCTCTGTATTCGTATGAAAAAAAAAATCTGTATGAGTGAACAAAAATCATTCAAGATTCGATAATGATTGAAAGCTTATTATACAATGAAGGCTAGTATGAAAAATCTAAACTGATGCACTAAAAAATGTCGAATCTAAACGCAATAAATGATACATGCGTATACTCATATATATGTATATGTGTATGTATGTATTGTATGTACTGTATGGTATCGATATCTCTATCGTACGACAGACATATACAATGATATTTATGCTCATTTTTTTGGTTTTCTTTCAATTAATTTTTCCACAAAAATCTATTTCGGGCACGTGTAATGTTAAGATGCTCATGTGATGAGCAAGTTAGGAAAGATCGATAATCTTTTTTCTTGTTTCTTTTTTTAATTACTCTGTATGATAATAGGCACCCACGTACATCTGCAGCAAATTCTTTTACATTATAAATCAGGTACACGCTTGAATTTATTTTTTTTTTCTTTTCCTTTTAAATCGATTATGCGAAGCACACTTTTTCTCTGAACATTAGCAAAAACTGCACCAATTCCGAAGAGGAAATATAAATAATTAAATTAACATCAATCGAAGAAATATCCGTAATTCTTACTTTTGTAAATATTTCTTTAATAAAAAACGTAACAGCTAATTCTTTTATAAACACTGAAAATGTAGATTACAACATAATATACTGATAACAATTCCATCTTATGGTGGAGAGTAGCTATATTCTGTTGTACCAACATTGAAATTATCACTATTTAGTATTTCATGTGTAAGGTATTGTACAAATTATTCCATACTTTTTGGACAGTGTGCTCACAGTATATTATTACAATTTGCAAAAATACGATTTACTATGTTAACAAAACCTGCACTCTTTTACACTAGCGCTACAGTGTCCAAAAGTATAGGTCAAGTGTTACAATGCAGCAGGCATATACATAAATGACAATGTACACACATTCATTCATCATACATACACGCACCATATAACAACATTTATATATGGCCACACAACATTCTTGCCATAAAGAGACTACCCAAGACTGATCATCAGGCATGTGCTCATACACATTGCTCTTTTTTAATGATGCAATTTTGTGTTGAAAAATAAAGAACAATCTATTATATTACATTTAAAAAATTTTCAGTCATTTACAGTAGGGAAGCTTATCGACATGGTAGAAATAATCTTATTTTGAATGTATGTGGAATCCCGACGTGATTCGTAATGAATTTCATTGTATGTAACTTATGAAACACTGTACAATGCAACGTACACTAACGTTGCATGATCCATCAAGGTCCATTGAGGCCAGCTCACACAAGACCATGCAGGTAGGGCGCCAGATATCGGGCGGGTCACTTAAGTTCCTGCCCTTCACAGAACATCACTTCAAGTATGATTTATACAGCATTGTGCTCCTACACGTTTCTTTTTCTTGTTCAAGAAGGAACAATAAGTCTCTAAAGTTCACCCTTTTCAAACGTGGTCTCATTGGCATTTGTCTGTTCATTCCAGCCGCCGAAACGTTCAAACCGGAATTACTGCCTGGACTACTGGCAGACCCTCCTATGTCAAGTTTAGGCTTTTTACGTGGACCAATCGCTTGTAAAGCTGTCAAGTTTGCTTCTCTTTGCCTTAATTCTTCCATTTCCGCACGTTGCATCTAAATAAAATTCCAAATGGTAAAATTAACCTTACTTATACACCATTACGATCCTTTTCTTTTTTTTTTTTTTTGTAATTTGTACGCTTATTGAAAGTACCTCTTTAGCTTTCGCTTTAAGCTTAGCTTGTTCCGGATCTTCAGTTTTCGCGCGACTTTTCGCTGCGCGTAAAAGCAATTCTCTTTCTTGTTCTTCGTGTCTTCTACGTTCAACTTTATCCAAGTCTTCCAAGAACTTTAATTGAGCTCTGACATCTTGCGTTACTTCATAACGCGGATCCACCTACAATCGTTCCGAGTTATTTATTTCATAAATGAAGATTGATTCGTACATTTAATTAACAAATATGCTTAACGATTACAGTATGAAAGCATGCATCGATTTAATTTCATACAATATCTTTGAACTTCACCTTTATTAAATCTATTCTGTGTTCTGCAATTACTGCTAATTTTTCTACTAAATTCTTTAACCTTTCCTGCGCAGCGTGTGATATTAACGCCGCAACTTCTTGATTAGGTTCTTCCAATCCGTAATTAGAAACTGAAAAGTGAATTTACGCTGTTTAAATATCATACTCACGCGTTACAATCGTACATTTAAAACAAATCATTAACACAAATAGTTACCAATTTGTTTAATTCTTTGTTGTAATGGTGTCATATGTAAGAACACTTCATCTTTACAAGACCTTATTTGCGTCCCAACAAATTCTGTGGATCCGAGAATCCTTTGAGATTCTTCTGCAAGATTAACACCGCCCATAGCTGCGACATCGTTAATATCATCATCTCCCCTATTTAAGAGAACAAAGAAAGATACACACAATTATCAAATGTAATCATGAAACAGATGTCAACAAATAATACTATACACAAACTCGATTACTTACGTATATCCTGCAGACGAGAATGTCTTTTTTTCTTTTTCTTTAGTAACTGGCTTTGGAACAAAAGAAGGCACTACGGCTTTATTAACAGTAGTAGTCGTGTTGACTGTTTTGCCTTGCGTTGTAGTTGTAACTGTTTTAACAACAGTTGTTGTGATAGGTGGTTTTTGAACTGTGGGAGCAGCAGGTCGAATCCCGGTTACCGCTACCGTTGACTTTACAGTATATGCTGTAGGACTACGAACTACTGTTGTGACAGGTCGTATCTAAAATATATATGCATATATGTATATAATTTTATTTTTAGTTTAGATCATATATAATAAAACCAATAAAATAAATAGGAAATAGGAATACAAAGTGACTCGTTAAAAAGAATAATTACAAGCAAAAGTATATAAAATCTCTAGTTATCAAAACTCAGAGTATTAATTTATTACTATTACAAAAACTATATTACACAACTTATTAAAATTTAAATACATTGAATGTAGAAAAATGAAAATTTTCCTTATATCTTACCAGCCTTTGTTGAACTGGCTGAGCTGGTCTGGGAACTGTAGTTGTAGCTGTAGGTAGTGGTGTCATTACTCTTACTTGTGTAGTTGCAGTAACTGCAGATACTGGAACAGTTGCTGCTGCCACAGCAACAGTTGGTCTAAGCTGATTCTGCTACATTATATGATAAAATACATTAATACCAAGCATATAATATAAACCAAATCTGTAAATGGATATAGCATAAATAAGCAATGCAGATCCTACTATTAACTACCCTGAATGACAAATTCATCAATATACTATAATACACAAATCTATTGCTGATATATTACAAACATTATTTTTACCTGTGTTACTACTGGAGTGGCAGATGTTACAGGAAAGACAACATTGGCCGGAGGTGGTTTTATCCCTTCTATAACCAATTCTTTTGTAACGAGAGATTGCCGTAAAAGCGGCAGACTTTTTTTGAGGAATCCAATCAGGCATGGTTGAGGTGATGCGTTCAATAATCTTTCAAGCCTATCACAGAACTCTTCAGGTTCAACTTTAGTATCAATTAATTCTTGTATCAAAGTTCGAACATTTCGTTCCACCGCTTTAGGTTCTCGACTAGACAACTCTAATAAGTTTGCTAAAAATTTACGGCACTTTTCTTTGGTATTATCTGTAGTTTGACGCTAAAAATAAAAAAATATAACATAACGCAACCATATATATTATATATTTTTTTTTAATTTTTATAGCGTTATATTTAATAAGTATTATATTTTTAATCTAATTAATTACATATTATACATACAGGTGTTGGTGTCTGAACTGTTTGAACAGTAGTGACAGGTGGGGTAGGTGTAGTTGTAGCAGCAGCAGTCACTGTTGCTGGTGTTGTTGTTGCTGTTGTAATAGTTGCAGCCACAGTCTGTTTAAACAAGGAAACAATTACTATAAGGTTTTCCATGCTTGAGTCTAATTAAAACACAAAAATTTATATTTTTCAAATCAATGCGTGAAAAGTAAAAAAAAAATATTTACACTTTTATTTTTAAATATCTATAAATTTGCAACTTCGTGAAAATTATATTAGAATTATAAAATCGCAATATCACAAATTCAAAAGTAAAAGCATTTTGCAACATTACTAAGAATAAAATACAAATAGTGAGTTCATATAATAAAGAACAATTTTGTATGCCATGCTTTTATCTTGAAAGCAAACATCTCTATGTAAGTTTAATACAAACTTCTCATTTCTGAACAACCTTTTTCAGTAACTTTCTTCTAAGCAATAATTGTTCTACTTTCGTTATAACAAATATTTTGACATGAATACAAGGTCAACCAAACAGTATTTATTTGTAGGAACAATTTGAGATTGAAGAAGATTACATATTATATAATGTTCTGAAGCTCAGTATTATTAAAAAAATTTAGAATGATGATAAATCTATTTCCCACATGCACTCTCTTATTAAATGTTTACAAACATTTATCACGTCATATTTCTCTCTATTTATCTACAGTTACGATCTACGTACGTTATTTTTCTATACGCATGCTGAACTTCAGACATAAGCTACATTTTTTTTTTATTCCCTTGGTCACTTTCAAAATTAAACATATCATTATATCGAGTTGATACAGTAAATATATTTCTAGTACACATTAAAGACGCACTTGTACCTTGTACAGACTCGTAATATTTTTTACTGTAATATTGTCCTTTAGTTGTTTCTTGTTACAGTATGCAACATTATCTTTTTGCCTGACATATTTCTAACGAGTATTTCACATTTTTTTAATGTAAATATTTTATACAAAACTAATGCTTTAAGCATCACACTATTGAAATACAATTCCATGTATAAAAACTTGATGGAAAATTACATTAACAATTATAAGAATATTAACATTATGCCTATCCTTTAAAATTATTTATTCTTCAACTACATTGTATAGATACTACTATAGTTACATAATTTATAAAGTTCCATAAATCTGAATTTTTTCTGAATAACAATTTAAATTTTACATTTATATGAAGCAGGTTTTACTATTGTATATGTATATATATTATCAATTACTTTTTCAAAACTCTGAAAACAAAGTACTCCATAACACCCTTAACCAATATAACATGCAATATATTTATATATATAATAAAGGCATTGGATTTAATAAAATAATTGCACGTTTTAAAAACTCAGAAATTCTACAATAAAGAGGCATCCCAGCAAATAAGCCAATAAGAAAACAAAACTCTCTGTATATACTACACAGAACCTTTCAATCTTATGATAACTAAAAGTTTTTACAAATTCTTAATTTGATAGGTAAACAAATATCAAACTTTCTTATGTACATATCAATGTGATATTTGTACAATATGTATATCGAATATTTTTTTATAAATTAAAAAAGAAACTTAAATATGTGATAAAAATTTATTATCATTTAAAGAAAATTTCATAGAATCAAAATAACATAAAATACAAAATGAAAGAATATAAACATAATACATAGCCTTACCAATAACACCATTCCAACTAATGGCACAAACTAAAAGTCTACTACAGCACTACATCGAGTCTTGTAAGAGGTATAACAGTGCGTCACCTGAACAGATTTTCTTAACGTGGCGAGTGGTGGACCAGTGAACTGTGTGTTCAGCCTACTTACAGCCGGCACTGAGGCTAAGCGATAGGTAGTGCCTGGAGATGGTGCAGCAACCACTGCATTTCCCGCTATACTATTTGGTGTAACTGCAGTACCAGCAGGAGTACCTGCAGTTGGTGGTGGCCCTACCCTTAGTAATTGATATTGTCCACTTTCTGTTTTTAATAATATATGGCCTTGAGTCCCAGGTTGAAGACCATGTAATGTTTGTAATGTTATCTAAAAATTGAAAAATTAAGATTTATCAGAATTTACAATAATGCATAAATTTAACAATAACACAGAAACTTATATTATTAAACTTATAAAATTAAAACATATTACTAATATTATTGTTATATTAATTACAAAAAGAAAATATTAAATATCAAAAGAAATGAAGTAAATACAATAAAATCAATATAAATGAAGTGTACAAGGTGATAGAATGACCTTAAGATGAATATATGTTGTATTTGTTTACAAATTATAAATATCTTACCCCTGGAGCTCCAGGTCTTGCTCCAAGCATGTGTTGACCAATTACTACTCTAGGTGCAACTTGTTTTCCTGCTTGCTGTCCTGTCACAGGTGTGCCAGGACGCATTGTATTCACATTAAGAATTTGCACATTACTGGGTACTATTGTAGATGTAACACCAGCTTTACCCTGTAGTGCTGTGCTGACGGCATTGCCAGACACAGAAACAGGAACAGACATTGGAACAGAAACCATGCCACTGGGTGCTACACTAGTCTTTATCACCAAAGCTGCACCTGTGGGCTTGTTTACACTAGCCACTGTTTGACTACCTGTTTCACTAACGGAGCCAACATTAGTAACAACATTCGATGTTGTCTGTAACACTGCCTGAGATGTTATTCCCAATGTACCATTAGCTAACTGTCCAACGGTTTGTGCAGGAAAAGAAAGTTTATTATTTGCATTTGCTACTCCCGTTGTTGCTATTACTTGACCAACAGTTGGATAAATAATCTTGACAGGTTCATGTGTTTTAGTAAGGCTTGGTATATTTGTCGTTTGATTGCTGGTCACCTGATTTGTAGTAACTTGATTGATATAAGCAGCAGGGGGGACTGCTGACTGTGTATGCTGTTGCTGCTGTTGTGTAGTAACCTGTGGCGCCACTGTGTTTGAGGTAACCACGTTTACAGGGAGGAGAGTACTCGTGGTAATAGACTTTGTAACTTCTTGAGTCATCAGACTATTTACTGTAGTAGCACCGCCGCCGTTTGAAACCCCATGTTTCTGCGGCTGTACCGCGGTGATGGTGCCCCCGTTGGAAATACCACTGTTCACCTGATGATTCTGCTGGCTGACTGACGCAGAACTTACTTGATGACCAGAGACAGCCGGCGTCGATGTTACTAGTTGCGTTTCAAGGGAGCCCACTATCGCGTTCACTGCGGATTCGTCGACGTCCGTGCTCAGAGCTTCCTCCAGAAACTTAGCTGACGCCATTTTCTTCCAAGCTCCAACTGTAAACTGATCTGCGCATGCGCCTGTCGCAAATTGTTCCCATGGTGCATTGCCCCCCCTAACGCAGCTGAAAATTATACGCGGCCTTTCTTCTGTTTACTATCCGCCAATACTCGAATTCATAAATATTTCTCACCATTGTGAAAAACTGTATTAATCCTTTCTTAATTGGGTCACAAATTACCATGTTCTTTGCTTTCTGTGCATCGGAAAAGCAATTGTCGCCATATTACATGTAACGTCGATCATTTATGTTATGGCTGTCAATACTCGGCATGCAAACACGTCACCCGCCAAAATGGCTATCTTCGAAACTATAGATTCGTACACGATTAGCTTCTTTAACAACAATATCATTTTGACATGTAAATCGGAAAATTCTAAAAATTGTATAAAAATTTTCGATCCCTGAGAGCTCTATATATTTGCTTCCTTTAAGGATACTGTTAGTAACAGTTGCTTTAAACAATATGCGTTCCATAATCAATCCTTTCCTGACCACCTCTTTCCTTTCTGTGTTCCGCAATACATCTCGAATGAAACCTTTCAAAATTGTGAATAAGACCTAACGATTTACAACGATGTTATTCAGCGCCCTCTAGTAAACGAAGACTAAAAATTAAATTGCTTGTTTGTTAATATAACCTCTCTCTTATATCATTTATTTAATGCAATAATAAATCGCAAAAAAAATGTATGTAAAAAATGTTTATATATGTACATGTACATAAAAATTGACCATAAATAAGTAAGTACTTAAAAGCTTAGTACTGTAAATCTTTTGGTATATGTTTTATATGTATAATTCTTTGCTTTCACAATCTGCACTGTATCATTTTTCGAACACACGTAAAATAAATTATATAAAAAAAAAGAAAAAATTGATATAAGATGGTAGTCATCGATATTTTATCAAAATATTTATATATACATTATCTTTACAGTCAACAATATAAAATTTTTACAAAATATTCATTTAACTAATCTATAAAGAGATCTCTATCATTTTTCACATTCATATCTTATTTCACATTGTAATAAATGTTTAATTATTCGTAGATTAATGTACAATCTAGTTACATTAAATGCCCACGCTTCAAGTTGTCGGTGAACAATTTAAAACACTTTCGTCACTTTGTCAATAATATTGCTGTTGTTTAAATTGTTTTACCTAAATCACAAATAAACGAGAAAAGAAATTTCACTGTCGTATTCGTATAACAATACTTCAAACGTTATTGTATCTTTCAAGAATCACCGAAATGTGTAACGAAATTTTTTAATAATAAAAACTATCTAATAAAATTCAAAATACTATTGATATACTGTATTATGCAAATTTTATGGCTGTGGCGACCAGTGAGGCCATGTTTTAATGATACTGTACAATTTATCTCCCGGGCTTAAAGTCCGAGATACTTGTTTATGTGCTAGTAATTTATAGTCCGATACAATTTTACCTTCTTCCACGCCTATCTCGATAAGTCGTTGCGCAGCGACCAGTTGGATATTTGGTGGTTCGACGGTATTGAATGTACCAATAAACGAAATACCTATACTTATATTATTATATCCAAAAGCGTGTGCACCTATTTTGTCCCAACCACGGCCAACGTACACAAGTCCATCACCACCAACAAGAAAATTATAAGCGATGTCTGACCAGTGTTTCGATTCAATGTGAAACGTCTGTGCAAATCGAACGTGCAATGTACAGGCCGATTGCGTCGAACAAAAATCTGTTGCCGTGTGACTTATAATCACGTACGGTACGGGTAGTTTCATCGGTATTAATGGTTCTTCAGGTGGTTGACCACCCCATTCTTGTCGTTGAACGAAACGAACTTTACCTGTAATTTAATCATTACGATTTAATAATTATTTAAACATACTGTCGCATTGTTATCTTTATATATTTTATCGACAAGCAAATACATCCAGTTTGTTAAAAATTTTCAATATGATATTTAAGATTTATGTTGATTGATATAATAAAATATATATATCAACGGAATAATAAGAAAATATGTATATATAGGAATATCTGATGATCAAGAAAAATACGAATATATAATTAATACCATTTGGCGGAATAGGGCTTGGTATTTCCGGGTAAACAGGAGAATCATGCCCAGCATATACACTAGCGACGACCACAGAAATTGTAAGAATTAAAGCTAGTATACACAAAAGCGATGCGCATCGCCAGGTCCATAACCATTTTGTCACTAAAATAATATAAAAAAATTACGAGAAACAAAATGAAATAAATACATTTTTTATACTACTAATATATGCTCATAAATAATTTGTATAATCTATTTCTTGAAAAAAAAATATGTTAATCCTTCCTTGAATATTTCTTACATGTACCGTTATCATTTTCTGTTCTACAATAAGAAATCGTTCTAAGTTTACAAATACGTACATTCCCACCGATCCATGCCAGAATAAAAGTACTCGCATAAGCAAGTGAAACAAAGAAATAAAATCGTATTAATTAATCTGTAGATTACACGTATTAATATTGTATAAGATTGCAGTTATTAAGTGTACACACGTTTTATTCTGACACAACGATAAAAACGAGTACAAAAATTGGGAAACACATAGAGATCACTTTATAAATAATAAAAGAAACGATAAATTTTCAGAAATATGGAACGGATAAACACGAAACAAACCTATATCGAGGTATTAGACATTTAAAAAAAAAAAAGAAGGAAACAATATTATCAATCTCCTCGACACAGATTTGAAAATAGGATACATATATTGCTACTTCCTGTTGATCTTTATCAACTTCGTTTAATAATCGCGATGATAAAACAACGATAACATACGATCGTTGATAAACATCAGAAGCTCGTAGATTTGATAAAAAAAAATGTTATTTATAAAAATTCATAGGCCCTTTGTAAATTCGAACTACGATTAATTTAGATAAAGTGTGCGAAAACAAGTATCACGTGCTATTAAAATATGGTCGATAAGGTCTCCTATACCGATTGCTTTAATTTAAAGTATATCTACCTATGGTTAATATAGCATAACTATTTGTAGTTACAAGTTAAATAATAACAGAAACACCAGTGCATTTTGACAAAAATTAAACTCCAACAATTAAAAACAAAAAAAGAAGGTAAAAAGAATACAAACACCTCTTTTAGGTAACGGTGAATTTAATTTCCGATATCTAAACGGAGAAACTTATACCAAGGATAACCTAACGGATTCTTCCCCCCACTTCAAGGTTTTTATTCTCATGGTTCCTCGTAGAAATTCCATCGAATAACTTGAACAAAAATATTATCTATCAAACACCTGAAACAATTACCTTTATCAAAACACAAAACAGAATTCTGTGACAAAATCGTGTTCGCAGTCGTGTCTCCATTAGTTGTGGGTAAATTAGACGTGTTAGTATTTAATGTTTGACCATTGTCGCTTTTCACCGCACTCGGTTCCTGTATCGAGACGGGATTCGTGTAAACGAACTGTTTTATCGTCACTGGGCCCTTATAAAAGGTCTTGTTACCAAGATGCACGTTTGTCGAATTCTTTACGCGCACATCACCGAATTGTGAGATGTCCGGATTCGGTAGCACCACATTACCATCCGCGGTAATCACTTGCTGATGCGCCTGGAACACTGCCGGCACAGGTAAATCGGGTATCCACTCTTCTTCTTCGATATCCGTTTCATCCTCTTCATCGTCCTCTTCTATGTCACTGCACTGCGTAGAGGATCCGGCGAGGCTACCATTTCCGGCAACAGTGACCGCGGTATTGTCGTTCTTTGCTGCTTCTGAATGTACAATCTCACCGCGAGAATTTTCGCTGTCGCAATTTTCGATAGTTGTAATACTGATTTGATCTTGATCCTTCTGGCACCGGTTCTCGTCCAATGTCGTTTGCTGATGCTGTTGCACCAATGTCACCATAGCCATGCACTGTAGAAACGAAAGCATGCCCTTCTACTGTATCACTGAAATTTTCTACGCTTTGCGAAATGTGATTTTAGTTGGATGAAGTTAATTGATACAGTTAAGTATCCTTTATCATTTTTAATAATATTTATGTGTGTCACCTAGCTGTGAATGATTTACATACAATTGATATTCAAACACCTTTTGAAACAAAATAACTTTTTCTAAAATTGAACCAAATGAACTGAGTTCTTATGAGAAGTTAGAAGGAATTAGTTTACTGGATGATGTGTAATAAGTATCTTGAAAGAATTGTAATTAGCCGGAATTGCAAAATAGAGTTATCTTTTTACAATTTTTTTATCTGAGTTTGTAATGAAAATTTAAAAAATGCGTATTGTAAACTTCGGCGAAATTGGTAAAAAATTTTCAGTTTATCGCAATTATAGTCCGAAAGTTGTGAAAAATTCCGTTTTTTGCCATTTTTAATAGTTTGTAGCTCGTAGCAGCGTTAACAGCGATTTCAATGAAATTTCCAACATTTACTTTTTAAATTTTCATCGTGGGTTTAGGTAAAAAAGTTGCAAAAGGCGACCGCTACTATTTTTCTCGCAAATTGGACCAATTGGAATTTTTTCAAAACTGTTTCGGCGCGTCATTCAGTAAACTAATCCTTCAAACTTCTCACGAGAATACAATTCGTTTGGTCCAATTCTAAGAAAGTTATTCTACTTTAAAGGGGAGCCAAATAATAATGGAAATCGCTATAAGTAAATCGAACTGCTTTTTTGTGGCATAACGATTCAACGTGATAAGATCGTATCACCGAAGAACGCTATCGATCAATGAAATGCGTAAAAATTAATGAGGGATATGTTACGATGATAAGTTGAATAATATTTATGATTAAAATAATTTTGCTTAATAATATAAGGTATACGTTTTTTTTTTTTTTTTGTAAAGTATCGAATTTGTTACTCAGCTAAGATCTAACTTAAGAAATGAACGTTTCTTATTAATAGTTAATAAACTATGGTTGGTTGAGTCAGGTACATATATTCTGTGCAATCGTTACACGTGAATTGTAGGACACTATGCATATCGTTTTACAAACTTCGCGTGTGTTGTGTAAGTGACCGAGCGACGTAAATATTTGCATAAGCAATGATACTTTCGCAGAATTTATTTAATTTACTTAAGTTGATTGAACGTACGGTATGTTTCGTATTATGACTTTGGGAAATATACAATTGTTGTACATTAAATAATATAGATATTAATGGCGGTTAAATGGTGTAGTAAATGATGTATTAAATATCACGGGATATTCTGTTTGTAGAAAAACTTCAATTCCCACGGATTTCTAAGAAACGCATTATCGATAGTTAAGTTGATGAATGCATTTAATGTCATAAATTTCTGATCAGCTTGTTGAACGGTTCACGTCATTGAAATGTTAATTTTAAAACACCGGAAGACGTGAATTTTTTGCAATTTACACTTACACGAAGCTGTCCTTTTACGCCATGAAAACTTCAACAGAGAGAAACAAACTAAACCGTTTCGCTTTTAGTATCAAATTCGCGATTTCTTTTTCCGAAGACAAATCATGTTTCACGTTTTTCTCTGGCTACTTCAGTCACTTGTAATTTTATTTCGTGCATCGTAAAATATGTTAATCGCGTGATTAGGGCGAAGTTCATTGTATACTACGAAATTTACGCAATCGTGGAAAACTGAATACACGGACAAGCTGTAGAATTTCAGAATCGAAAATTTTCAAACGATAAATATATACGATAAAAGCAACGGATTAAAAAGAAAAGTAGTTAAAGATAACAGCAAACAATCGATAATGACGCGAAAAAAGGAAGGATATAAACGTCGATGGAAAATTGAGAAAATTGACGATTAATTTTCTCAACTTGTTCGTTTTATACAAAACATGGGTATAACTGAATCATAACTGAATTACCTTGTACAAATCATCCTTTCTGTCGTCCGCCGTCACTTTTGCCAACGCCAGATCACTATAACCAGTCTATAACAACATGGCGTCCCACGTAAATGAATCCTCTTCGTTGCTGTCCGAGAAAAATAAATCCCGATAAGCAGAACTCTTTGAAAATTTCACGATAATATCAAACTATCTGCGCTTACTGCACACCACACTTACACGCACAGTATACAGATTCTACGATTACCACGCGACTTCCGAAGGCCGCAGCTGGAACTGGAATTTCCGCTCACGTATACTCGTCTCTTGATGTTCTATCGTTCCCCGTGGAAGATCATATCGTAACGAAAGCGAAAAGAATGAACAAAGAAAAAAAAAAGGAAAAGAAAAAAGCAGTTAAAGCGTATTAAAACTCATCGAAAGAATTAATAAACAAACACGAGCGAACGTTGAACATCCCGGTTGCTTCGTTTCCAACAGTCTTCGCCTCTTGTCTCTCGTTGTTTCGCAACTCTACGTCACTGCTTTTGTGACGTGCGACAAGTTTCACGAAGGACGTGACTGTCGCTAGCACACGGGCTCTGGAGAAGGAAATCTTCCAGGTTCGATACGTCGCTGGCGTCAATTAAGAAAGAAGAAGAAAAAGAAAAGAGAAAGAAGAAAGAAAGGAATCAAAGTGGAGAGAGTAGAGGAGAAAAGAGTCACCGCCTAAGAAATCCACGCCCGATAATAAAGTGACAGCGATTTAACGACGGCGTACGATAAGAAAATGCGGTCGCAATCAATGAAAACTAACCGAGCCGGTAGGTTTTGTCCGGTGCCCGTTATTATCTTTACGCGATTCGTCGCCGTGACGAACTGTCGACGCTTCATCGTACAAGCCGTGAAATCGTGTGCCACCCCACTCTGTATCTTTCTTCCTGAGGCCGTGTATGCAACTGGAAATTCTGTCCGTATATTTATGCATCGAATCGTTCGATTGCGATTCGTGTTTCAGCGTTGATCGGTGGAGTTCAAGCGTATGACTTCGCTGCTCGGGGAATTTTCGTGGGAAATTATGTTTGATCGTGATAAAAGGACACCTCATCACGTCGCAATAGCGATCTTCTCATTTAGTACATTTCATTTCCACAGTAACAGCAATCGAAATCGTAGAATAAAATTCGTAATGATATTTTTGATCGAATTATCGATCAATTTGTAAATTCACTTGGAAAACGATTCTTTGTTTTTTCTACGTTTTCATTTTCACGTCATGCGTATTGTACACGGTGTTTATGCTACTACTTAAATCCCTATATTTTTAGTACATAAATCTCGTTATTATCTTGGAAGTGGTGCGAGCGTATACGCGAGCTGATAAGAGACATTCATGTTTTGTTGAAAATTATCTGATAGAATGGCATATGCATATATATGTACATAAGCAGAATCACTAAATCTTGCATACACATTCTAAGAAAATCTTTATAATTGTACTTAAATCTTGAACAAATATGAAAAATGCTTGAATTTTCATTGAATGTTTTCTTCGATTTGATTGAGCTACTCGGTGAATTTACACTGTTGCAAAAAGTTATCGGAGAACATTATTCTTCGTCGTTCGATGCAAAAGCTGCGTTTAGTTATGTAACATTTTGATGTAAATTCAATATCGTGTGCTATCGCAGTTTCTCTTGCATCGATCATCAAATATTAATCGAGATATTAACAGAAAACATCTTCAATTTCACAAAAATCAATTTCATTACTATTTTAATTTTACGTAATACAACATTTGCTAAATGTTTTGTAAAGACAAATTTTAATTAGATTTCTCCTAACGAGATTCGTAATAATTGCACGTAATAAAAACCAGAGATAAACTTTATCTTTCTAAGCATATGTTTCAAACGAAGCATATTTCCAATAGAAATAACCGATGTAGTGTATATAAGAATTATAAGAATTAAGGACACATAAATGTCTATTCCTAAAAATAGTAAATACATGTATATATACCTGTACCAAGACCTTCGATAAATGTATCGAAATCTCCAAGTTGATTTTTGTTTTATTTTTTTTTTTCTACTTTTATTAGTTACATTTTCTCTTCATTTATATTGATACAAAAAATGTAATTATTTTGCACGTACGAAATAGGAACATTTGTAAAGGAAACAAAAAAAGAAAAAAAAAAAAAAAAAAAAAAAATATATATATATATATATATATATATATATATATATATATATATATACCCGTAAGATTAAAAAATATAAAAATGTTTCTTTAATTCATTTCGATGTGTATATGATTTTACAATAATTTTTTTTGTATAATAAAATTAACGTTATTGATATATAAATATAAATTACAAATTAATCTGATTTTTTTTTTATTCCATTATACACGCAGTACTTTCCAAATACAAGATGCCTATTCGTGAATCATCCAGCGGATAAAAAATATTGTTGAATGTATTTTAAAACCATGTTCGTATATTCAGATATTAATGGTTTCATTTATTATTATTCTGGGCGTACAAGTGTCACGATGAAAATTGTTAACACGAACCCAATTATGTGAAGTAAATAAATTACATGATAATTATTCGATAAAAAGTATAATAAAGTAATGTATCGACTAATTTCAGTGAACCGTTGTTTCTATGATTAACCTTAAAATATAGAACATGTAAAGTATTCGATATAAATATGTATATACTTATTTTCAAACATAGTTTAATCATAAATACTTTCGTGCCGTGCTTTGTAAACGTCGAATTATAGTAAACTACAACGGAATGTTTGAAAACATAACAGATAATTTATGAATCTCATTGCTATTTTTAACAATTTTATCGCGCGTTATGATTACGAGATCTCATGGCGAACTACTGAACTATTCGCCAATACATTACCTTAGACTGATAATGTAGTAACTCTACTATAATTTTATTTAAATTTATATATTTGAATAGCATGTTCAGAACAATATTCATAATCATAGACGAGGTACAAAATAAATCTAACATCTTGCAAAACTTTGTGTTCAGCGTTCTAAAGTGAGAACCGTTTAAAAGGATCAAAGGTTTTGTT
Source organism: Anthophora plumipes (assembly GCA_951804975.1). Classification (NCBI taxonomy): domain Eukaryota; kingdom Metazoa; phylum Arthropoda; class Insecta; order Hymenoptera; family Apidae; genus Anthophora; species Anthophora plumipes. Next base: position 22,229,016 of record OX638112.1, on the reverse strand, counting down.
ACGTCCATTGTGATTTAAACTGACGAATTTGGAAACTATGTTCAATCCAACCATCAAAGATTAACCTTCTAATGGTAATGTCCGATTCAGATCTGAGCGAAATTATAATTCTTTCTGCACTGGCCCCTCTGTGTTTTTCTCAAAAGCATCAGAAATCTTTTCTGACATGTACTCATTTATTATTCACACGATCTTCTGATATTTTTTATTTTTTTATCTTTAATATTCTCTACTAATCTTGATGTACACATCACCAAAATATGTGACAATTTAACAAAACGCTTCAAACCTACCTTACCATTCGAAGGTTAATCATTATTATTATTGCAGTTTCTTATGCAAATTCATATTTTTAAGAATATAGCGATGAAAGTAGAATTTCGGTAGAAAATTATTTCATCTACTAGAGATTATAAAAAGCACAATAATTTTAATATTTCATATATTTTTTTCATATTATGTGCATTCTGTGCAATTTTGCACCTTTAAGTTTCTTATAAATGCATAAAAATCCGCAGTCTACCGATTGGTCAATTATTTATTACTGATTATTAATTGGTAACAACAGATTAACCTGATTTTTAATTGTTACAAACTTTAAATTTGTACTAAATGAAGAAACAGTATGATAATAATTATTTCACGGTATTACAATAAACAAACGTTGATTTTACATTTAATTCTCACGAAAAATTAATTTACATAATAATTTTACCTTCACTTTGACTATTTTTAATCAATGACCACAAGTCAATCTGATTTTTAGCAACTACGAACTTTAAATTTAATGCAAATAAATTTGAGAAAACGTGTGATATAAATTATTTCGTGATATTACAATAAATAAAACATTGATTAAACATTTTACTCTCATGAAAAGTTATTTAACATAATAATTTTATCTTCACTTTAGTTCATTTTAATATGTGACCATAGGGTCAACATGATTTTTAATTGTTACAAACTTTATTTCAGCAGGAGCAATTAATAATAAGAACATTAAAATTGAATTGTTTAATAAAGAAACTTGAAAAATGCATAAATAATAATGTATGATATTGTAACAAATTGCTACGAGTATAAATTAATAATAAAATCGTGAAAACTAAGAAATTATTCGATATTCCAACAAAAACGTGAAGTGGCTAATTAGCGATCGTCAGCCCGAGTTCGCGCGTCCTTGATGATAACTTTTGGCGGGTGACGATGAAAGCATGTACATAGGTAACCTTGCAACCTTCCGGGAACTCAGTTGCCCCTAAGCCTTCGAGGTGGGCAGATCTCTTAATTTCTATCTGGAGGTTCTGAGTTGTGAATAGGGTGGTCGAGGGCTACTTAGCTAGCCTATGTCCACCCTATACACACTCTGCCTTCCTGTTGAACTTAAACTAAACTATAATATATTAAAGTCGCTTTCATAAATTAATATTTAATTTAAAAATTTTTCTTTTATTTTTATAAAATAAAATTACAATTCTAAAATATTCTTATATATTATAAATAATTTATTTTAACTTCAAGTAAACAAAATTTTTATTTTGATTTAAATTCAATCTAAATTTTTCTTTTACTTTTCTACAATAAAATTACAATTCTTAAACATTCTTATATATTATAAATAATTTATTTTAACTTCAAGTAAACAAAATTTTTATTTTGATTTAAATTCAATTTAAATTTTTCTTTTATTTTTATAAAATAAAATTACAATTCTTAAATATTCTTATATATTATAAATAATTTATTTTAACTTCAAGTAAACAAAATTTTTATTTTTATTTAAATTCAATCTAAATTTTTCTTTTACTTTTCTACAATAAAATTACAATTCTTAAACATTCTTATATATTATAAATAATTTATTTTAACTTCAAGTAAACAAAATTTTTATTTTGATTTAAATTCAATTTAAATTTTTCTTTTATTTTTATAAAATAAAATTACAATTCTTAAATATTCTTATATATTATAAATAATTTATTTTAACTTCAAGTAAACAAAATTTTTATTTTGATTTAAATTCAATCTAAATTTTTCTTTTACTTTTCTACGATAAAATTACAATTCTTAAACATTCTTATATATTATAAATAATTTATTTTAACTTCAAGTAAACAAAATTTTTATTTTGATTTAAATTCAATCTAAATTTTTCTTTTACTTTTCTACAATAAAATTACAATTCTTAAATATTCTTACAATTCGAAAACTTGATCGACTTCAAAGCAGCCCTAGTAATCTGCGGTTGGTGAGTGACAAAATTTTGGGTTTTTGGTGGTTGGTAAAATATTTGTGCATGCATATTTCAAGCTCAAATATGAGCTGAACTACGAGTTCAAAAATGAACTCGACTGTCACGGGAGCCACTATACTCGTGCAGTATCCCCACCGATAATTAAAACGTTTCAATAGTGTTTCGTTTTAATCAGACTTAGATTTTTGCAATAAATTCACCCCCTTTGTTAGTTCCGATAGATATGAGAATTTATATTAGATCGCGTTTGAAGATAGCTTCACCCCTTTGCTTTTAACTTCATTTATTCACCGCGTTTATTTTTTATTATTTTTCGCCCACTATCTTTTCGAATTCGGGAATTATATATTTTTTTATTTTATTTTTTTTTCATTAGAATATTACCGCGTTTATTTTTTTTTTTTTCGTCTTTTTACGCGCGTCCTATCAAAACTCGGTTAAATAGTAGAGTCAAAAGTAATAGAAATCCGCGATTCCCCTGACTAAATAAAACTGAGATTTAAATAAATCGCGATTCGGAAAATTTCGCGTCGCCCCTTCCACAGCTAGCTACGAATTCGAGAGTACTCGAATGGTTCGAAAAAGAACCAAATTAAACGTACGGAAAGTATGAATTTGTGAATAAAGAGTTTTATGAATTTTCATCATTACAGCTTATTTTTAAAAGTAATATTTGATTAAAATGATTGATGTTTTTCTAAGTAAACAATTTTCGTTACAGCCTATTAGTAAGTTTAATGTTTTATTTCATTTCTAAGAATCAATAATATATAAACGTCTACTATGTATTTGAATAAATATGTAATTTTTCAACTGTATTGTGCTGTCATATAATAAATGAGTATAACCCTGTTCCACCATTTCCTATTCCTTATCTTTGAAGTTGTATATATATTCAATAACAACTGAAACTTTACCAATTACATCCTTTCCTCTTACCACATATTTTTTAATTTACTGTCTTATTAAAATTGTTACATTACAAATCGAACCTTTTCTATTACAGCTTGTTAGTAAGTCTAACATTCTATTTTTACAGCTTTTTGGTAAGTCTAATATTTTATCGTTACAGCTTCTATTTATATTTAATGTTTTATTAATCAATAATATTTTCTTCTTCTTCTATCTATTTGAAATGTTTCGAAACTTATCGAAACTTCTCACTGCTCTTCGATCATTTACTAATCTGATCTTAAAATTTCAGTTGCATGCATTGATTTTTAGTAGTTAGTTGAATATTTTGTGAATGTCTATTGTGATTTCGACGAGTTCAAAAAGAACTCGACTGCCACGAGTGCTATCGCACTCGTGCAGAATGCCCACCCATGATTAAAACGTTCGAATTAGCTTCACGTTCGAAATAAAAATCGATTTTTGCAACGATCGCGTCCGTAATTATAGTAGCTTCACTCGTATATAGCTTCTTTCGCGTTTTACAGCATTTGTTTCATTAGCATCACGTTTATTTCCCGCGAGTTTTCATATTCAAGTTTAGAGTTTCACTTCACATTTTCTTTTCTTTCTTTTTTACGCGAAAGTATAAAATCGGGAGATTAAATAAAATCGCGTGTCCCCCAAAACTTAAAACTCGCGAAAAACATCGTACAAATTTTCGCGCGGCCCATTCCACAGCGACTTACGTTTCGTGAGTTTTGCCAAGGACCATCCAAAGACCATGGACTTGATGGAGCCCAATGACCAGCCGTAAGAATCTACGGTTGGTGAGTCACATGAATTTTCTTTTTTATTTTTTGGTGCTTGGTAATTGGGAATACTTTGTGCATGAAAATTCGAAACTGAGTTCACGAATGAACTCCACTGCCACGAGTACAAATGGTACTCGTGGAGAACCCCCACCGTCAATTAAAATTATCTAGTAATTTACCGCTTAAATTCACTATATAAATATTTATTAGAGTCTTTACAAGTACTAGCTTCTTCCCTTTCTCGCGTTCAGTTTCACTTGCTTTTTATTTTTATATAAAATAGTGTTGCGTATATTATTCGGGAAATTCAGCTTCGCTATCGAATCGAGAACACTTCCCCCTTTTGCTCTTTTTATATATCGCGCTTGCTTTCATGTTTAACTTCACTTTTTTATTTTAAATAAAATCGCGGCTTCCCACAAAAATTAAAATTCGCGAAAAACGTACGAATTTTCGCGCGGTCCACTCCACAGCGACTCACATTGCGTGAGTCTCGATGACGAAAGGCCAAGGGAATTCCATTCAAGGAGGGACCAGTGGACCATGAGTGGACCATGAGTGGACCATGAGTGGACCAGGAGTGGACCATGAGAGGACATCCAGCAACCAACCGTGAAATCTGCGGTTGGTGAGTGAAAATTTTTTGGGTTCTTTGGTGATTTGGCTCTATGTGTTATGCATGAGTAGCATTTGAGCTCAAGTATGAGCTGGATTCACCGGAGTTCGAAGACGAGCTCTGTTCCAAGGAGCTCCACTGTACTCGCAAAGAGTACCCGCCCATTAAAATACCCCAAGTAGTGTTCGCAATAAATAATCAAATTGTCATTAGCTTCACCCCCATTCCGTTTGCTGACTAGATTACATTCGCGTTTTTTTGGTTTTCTTATTTTGATATCGAAAAGTACTATTAAAAGTTTTCTATCGAAAGTTAGCTTCATTAGTGTATCGAAACAAAGAATAGAGATTCGCGAATTCCTCCCCCATTTTTGCTTTTTTCTTTTATATATCGCGTTTCTGTTTTGATAAAATCTTCCCCTAAAACCTTTCGAAGAGGATTCCACTTAAACTTAGTTTCCTTCTAAAATGAAAAATTAAATAAATCCGCGGATTTGCACGTCTCCTTCTGAGACTTAAAAAGAAATTGAAATACTACCGCGGAACCGTGAACTTCGCGCGCGCGATTTTTCTTTTCACAGCTTTTCCAATGCCTGGTGCATCTTGGAATCGATGGAATGCTTTGTCAAAACCAATCAGTATTTCGATGTCCAGTAAGTGGAATCAGTGAAACTGGAGGAATCATTTATTGCCAGCTTCGTGTGGTCTGTAAGGTATATTAATATATTTACACTTTGCTAGTTTCGATAGATACGAGAATCTATTAGATCGCGTTTAACTATAGCTTCCTCCCACGTTCCTTTCTGCCTTATCTATTCACCGCGTTTCTTTTTTATTATTTTTCGCCCATAGTTTATTCAAATTCGGGAATTATATACTTTTTTTTTTCTTTTCTTTTCTACGATTCGTCCGAATTGTATTACCGCGTTTATTTTTTATTATTTTTCGCCCATAGTTTATTCAAATTCGGGAATTATATACTTTTTTTTTCTTTTTTTTTTCTTTGATTCTTCAGAATAGTATTACCGCGTTTATTTTTTATTATTTTTCGCCCATAGTTTATTGAAATTCGGGAATTATATATCTCTTTTATTTTTTTTTTTTCTCCTACTAAATTGGATAATTTATTGAAATTGAAATTTCGCTAATTAAATCAGTTTCATTACAGCCTAATAGTAAGTTTGATGCTTTATTGTATAAATTTGTAATTTTTGAAATGTATTCTACTGTCATATAATAAATGACTAAATATAACCCTGTTCCTCCATTTCCTATTCCTTATCTTTGAAGTTATATAGTTTGAACTTGATTGTAAAATTGTATTCGAAAAAAATTGAAATTTGTCTAATTGCATTCCCATTCAGCATTTTGGTAAGTGTAATATTTTGTCAAAATTTATATTATTATCTAAACCTTTTCGATTACAGCTTTTTGGTAAGTCTAATATTTTATCATTGCAGCTTCTTTTTACATTTAATATTTTATTAATCCATAATAGTTTCCTTTCCTTGTATCTATTTGAAATGTTTCGAATCTTTTCGAAAATTTTCACTGCTGTTCGGTTATTTACTAATCCGATATTGCAATTTCAGCTGCATGCATTGTTGATACTTAGTAGTTAGTTGAATATTTTGTGTATGTCTTACGAGTTCAAATACGAACTCCACCGGCACGAGTACCACTGTACTCGTGCAGAATGCCCACCCATGATTAAATCGTTCGAATTAGCTTCACGTTCGAATTAAAAATCGATTGTTGCAACGATCGCGTCCGTAATTATAGTAGCTTCACTTGTATATAGCTTCTTTCGCGTTTTACAGCATTTGTTTCATTAGCTTCACGTTTGTTTCCCGCGAGTTTTCATATTCAAGTTTAGAGTTTCACTTCACCTTTTCTTTTCTTTCTTTTTTACGCGAAATTATAAAATCGGGAGATTAAATAAAATCGCGTGTCCCCCAAAACTTAAAACTCGCGAAAAACATCGTACAAATTTTCGCGCGGCCCATTCCACAGCGACTTACGTTTCGTGAGTTTTGCCAAGGACCATCCAAAGACCATGGACTTGATGGAGCCCAATGACCAGCCGTAAGAATCTACGGTTGGTGAGTCACATGAATTTTCTTTTTTATTTTTTGGTGCTTGGTAATTGGGAATACTTTGTGCATGAAAATTTGAAACTGAGTTCACGAATGAACTCCACTGCCACGAGTACAAATGGTACTCGTGGAGAATCCCCATCGTCGATTAAAATTATCTAGTAGTTTACCACTTAAATTCACTATCTAAATATTTATTAGAGTCTTTACAAGTACTAGCTTCTTCCCTTTCTCGCGTTCGGTTTCACTTGCTTTTTATTTTTATATAAATTAGTATTGCGTATATTATTCGGGAATGTCAGCTTCGCTATCGAATCGAGAACACTTCCCCCTTTTGCTCTTTTTATATATCGCGCTTGCTTTCATGGTTAACTTCACTTTTTTATTTTAAATAAAATCGCGGCTTCCCACAAAAATTAAAATTCGCGAGAAACGTACGAATTTTCGCGCGGTCCACTCCACAGCGACTCACATTGCGTGAGTTTCGATGATCCAAGGCCAAGGGAATACCACTCACGGAGGGACCAGTGGACCATGAGTGGACCATGAGTGGACCAGGAGTGGACCATGAGAGGACATCCAGCAACCAACCGTGAAATCTGCGGTTGGTGAGTGAAAATTTTTTGGGTTCTTTGGTGATTTGGTTCTATGTATTATGCATGAGTAGCATTTGAGCTCAAATATGAGCTGGATCCACCGGAGTTCGAAGACGAGCTCTGTTCCAAGGAGCTCCACTGTACTCGCAAAGAGTACCCTCCCATTAAAATACCCCAAGTAGTATTCGCAATAAATAATCAAATTGTCATTAGCTTCATCCCCATTCCGTTTGCTGACTAGATTACATTCGCGTTTTTTTGGTTTTCTTATTTTGATATCGAAAAGTACTATTAAAAGTTTTCTATCGAAAGTTAGCTTCATTAGTGTATCGAAACAAAGAATAGAGATTCGCGAATTCCTCCCCCATTTTTGCTTTTTTCTTTTATATATCGCGTTTCTTTCTTGATAAAATTTTCCCCCAAAATTTTTCCAAGAGGATTCCACTTAAACTTAGATTCATTCTAAAATGAAAAATTAAATAAATTCGCGAATTTGCACGTCTCCTTCTGAGACTTAAAAAGAAATTATAATACAGCCGCGGAACCGTAAACATCGCGCGTGCAATTTTCTTTTTCACAGCTTTTCCAATGCCTGGAATTGATGGAATGCTTTACCAAAACCAATCATTATCAACACCAAAAGTTTATGAATTTTAGAGGAATGGATTGCAAGGTATATTAATATATTTACACTTTGCTAGTTTCGATAGATACGAGAATCTATTAGATCGCGTTTAACTATAGCTTCCTCCCACGTTCCTTTCTGCCTTATCTATTTTCACCGCGTTTTTTTTTTAATTATTTTTCGCCCATAGTTTATTCAGATTCAGGAATTATATACTTTTTTTCTTTTTCTTTTTTTCGATTCGTTCCAATAGTATTACCGCGTTTATTTTTTTCTATTTTTCGCACATAGTTTATTCAAATTCGGGAATTATATATCTCCTTTATTTATTTTTTTTTTCTCCTACTAAATTGAATAATTTATTGAAATTGACATTTCGCTAATTAAATCAGTTTCGTTACAGCCTAGTAGTAAGTTTGATGCTTTATTGTATAAATTTGTAATTTCTGAAATGTATTGTACTGTCATATAATAAATGACTAAATATAACCCTGTTCCTCCATCTCCTATTCCTTACATTTTAAGTTATATAGTTTAAACTTGATTGTAAAATTGTATTCAATAAACATTTATATTGTTCTAATTGAACTTTGTCCATTTCAGCATTCTGGTAAGTGTATGATTTTATTAAAATTGTTATTTTGCTAATTGAACTTCATTTCAGCATTTTGGTAAGTGTATGATTTTATTAAAATTGTTATTTTGCTAATTGAACTTTGTCTCTTTCAGCATTTTGGTAAGTTTTATATTTTGCTAAAATTTATATTGTGCTAATCGAACTTCGTTTCAGCTTTTTGGTAAGTTTTCTATTTTATTAAAATTGTTATTTTGCTACTCGAACTTCGTTTCAGCTTTTTGGTAAGTTTTATATTTTATTAAAATTTATATTGTGCTAATCGAACTTCGTTTCAGCTTTTTGGTAAGTTTTCTATTTTATTAAAATTGTTATTTTGCTACTCGAACTTCGTTTCAGCTTTTTGGTAAGTTTTATATTTTATTAAAATTTATATTGTGCTAATCGAACTTCGTTTCAGCTTTTTGGTAAGTTTTCTATTTTATTAAAATTGTTATTTTGCTACTCGAACTTCGTTTCAGCTTTTTGGTAAGTTTTATATTTTATTAACATTTATATTGTTCTAATTGAACTTTGTCTCTTTCAGCATTTTGGTAAGTTTTATATTTTGCTAAAATTTAGATTGTGCTAATTGAACTTTGTCTCTTTCAGCATTTTGGTAAGTTTTCTATTTTATTAAAATTGTTATTTTGCTACTCGAACTTCGTTTCAGCTTTTTGGTAAGTTTTATATTTTATTAAAATTTATATTGTTCTAATTGAACTTTGTCTCTTTCAGCATTTTGGTAAGTTTTATATTTTGCTAAAATTTAGATTGTTCTAATTGAACTTTGTCTCTTTCAGCATTTTGGTAAGTTTTATATTTTGCTAAAATTTAGATTGTGCTAATTGAACTTTGTCTCTTTCAGCATTTTGGTAAGTTTTCTATTTTATTAAAATTGTTATTTTGCTACTCGAACTTCGTTTCAGCTTTTTGGTAAGTTTTATATTTTATTAAAATTTATATTGTGCTAATCGAACTTCGTTTCAGCTTTTTGGTAAGTTTTATATTTTATTAAAATTGTTATTTTGCTAATCGAACTTCGTTTCAGTTTTTTGGTAAGTTTTATATTTTATTAAAATTTATATTGTTCTAATTGAACTTTGTCTCTTTCAGCATTTTGGTAAGTTTTATATTTTGCTAAAATTTATATTGTGCTAATTGAACTTTGTCTCTTTCAGCATTTTGGTAAGTTTTCTATTTTATTAAAATTGTTATTTTGCTACTCGAACTTCGTTTCAGCTTTTTGGTAAGTTTTATATTTTATTAAAATTTATATTGTGCTAATCGAACTTCGTTTCAGCTTTTTGGTAAGTTTTATATTTTATTAAAATTTATATTGTGCTAATCGAACTTCGTTTCAGCTTTTTGGTAAGTTTTATATTTTATTAAAATTGTTATTTTGCTAATCGAATTTCGTTTCAGTTTTTTGGTAAGTTTTATATTTTATTAAAATTTATATTGTTCTAATTGAACTTTGTCTCTTTCAGCATTTTGGTAAGTTTTATATTTTGCTAAAATTTATATTGTGCTAATTGAACTTTGTTCCTTTTCAGCATTTTGGTAAGTGTATTATTTTATTAAAATTGTTATTTTACTAATTGAACTTTGTCCATTTCAGCATTTTGATAAGTTTTATATTTTATTAAAATTTATATTGTACTAATTGAACTTTCTCTATTTCAGCATATTGTTAAATTTAATATTTTATTACAATTGTTATATTACTAATTGATCTTTGTCTGTTACAGCTTATTGTTAAATCTAATATTTTATTAAACTTGTTATATTACTAATCGATCTTTGTCTGTTACAACTTAATGTTAAATCTAATTTTTTATTAAAGTTTATATTGTGCAAATATAAACTTTTTCTGTTACAGCTTATTGTAATTTTTTGTATTTTACTGATATTTATGTTGTACAGATATAAACTTTCTCCGTTACAGCTTATTTGTTAGGTTAATATTTTATTAAAGTTAAGTTATTTTATATTAACCTTAGTCTGTAAAATAAAGTAAGTTAGAAAATAATTTACTTTGTAAGATACAATAAGTTAGCATAGGACATTAGAAAATAATTTATTCATCCGCCGATGGACATCGTGGGATGCGTGCATTTATAATTCATAAGATAAAATAAGTAGTTCTAAGATAGGAAATTATACCAAATGCTATGTGCGCGCTTTCTTACAGAGATACGCGACTCATTCGTAGCGAATTAAATAAAATATTCACTAAATTTTATTACGGCCGCGATTAATTAATCTTTTTAACTCTTCTGTAAAAGAGTGTATCGAATATTTCGAATCTTCGAATTTTTGCATTTTGTTTGAGAAAATGATTCGCGTTGCTATTAAAAATAAAATACAAGACTCCTCTTATATTCTACACCGCGAACTATTATATTTTTAAGACGAATGTTTCCATTACGCTTCCATTTCCCTTGCTACGAACGGGAAACGCGTATCTCTGAAAAAATAAGAGAGTTGCCAGTAGGGTCGCTGTTTTTGTAGGGTCCCTTGCGTAGTCACCTCCACGTGGTGGGATCTGGTAATTGGTATCGTTTTCCAAAAGAAAATTGTTATTTGGAAAGCGATACCAAGCTAAGAACTACGCATACCTGTAATCCATACAGATTCTCGTAAATCTAGGAATGCGGGTATATATACCTTATTATAGTTACATGATTTCTTTTTTGTCTACTTTGTACTCTGCGTGTTACACCTTTTGTAACAACTATTGTAACATTTTATGTAATAATTTAGGTGAATTTTTGTGCAGACTTTATTCATTTTCTTCATAGTTGAATGAACAATTTCTTTATAATTCGAATCTTGTAAGATGACATTAGAATCACAAAAGAGATACTTACAGGATAGACCTAATCACAACAGATGAATAGCGTGTAACAAAAGTAATACGTTAAATGATTGGTTTATTCTACATATCGTCGTGCATTTGAAGTAAAATTGTATTTGAAAATTACAAAATGCAACGAATGAATATAATAATTAATAAACTACGGATTTTTATGCATTTATAGAGAATTTAAATTACCACAGCGCTTTCTGTAACAGCTGGTAAGTGAGATAATTTTCTACCAAAGTTCTCCTTTTTCACTGTAGCTTCAAAAATATGAATTTGCATAAAAATCTGCAGCCTAATAATTACAAATGCGACATTTCGGCGGTGAAATATCGTAAAAAAAATATCACTTAAACATGATTATTCAAATTTCTCTAACTTGAATTAAAACTCATCGTACATAATTGTACAATGGAAACATATATTTAAAATAGCTTTCTTGTCCCTTAATCTTTAATTTTTAATTTTGACAACCTTAGAAATATTATCTATTAATTACTAAAGCAATTTTAACTACTTGTAAAAATATATTATAATAAATAAATAAATATATACAAATTTTGTGTATTTAGAGATAAAATAGCAGTATATGTTACAGAAAAGTTTCCACTGGCTTTCAACTGTGTAAATTAGTATTAATTCCACGTTAACTTAATCGCGCCTATTTGATAATGCCAGCATATGGCCGAGGAATAGAAGGACGAAGTTAAATAGTCTTCGTTGTCCTATTTTATACACTTGCAATATGTAAAACAATACGAGAACCGACAAGAACTTCGTCTATTTCTTTTTTCTTTCTACCACTCTTTTATTACTGTGGCAATTAATAGACGCAAATTACCTTATCTGGTTTCATCAACATTGTCAAGCAATGTCGGAGATCTTCAATCACAGGTCTTTGTACTAGCAGCTTTAAAAGAAACGTGTAATTTTATGCACAATTATCCTTTAAAGTTTTTCTGCAAAGAAAGATATTTAACATGCAAAGAATGAATACAAAAAGAAAAATTGTTACGCTTAAAATTACGATTAATAAAAACGATTTAAAAATCGAAAACATTTGCTACAAATCTGAGTGAAAAATATAAATTACATAAAATAACGTAGAATTCGTTAAAAAGCGAAGTTTTACTAAATATCATGATTTAATTATTCTATTCTCACGTTACTTAATAAATCAAACATTGCAATTCAATTATATTCCATTCTCAAATTATATAATCAATTGTACCAATGGGAAAATTGCCAAATAGAATTAGAGGACAAAATATTTTACAAGATTGAAGTAATAAAATTTAATATTCGGTTTGTATGAGTTTAGGAAAAGCTGTGAAAATGATTTAAAATTTTACCTTTTTACGACCACGTTGTATTTTCTTTAAGCAGATGTCGACAACCTCGGTTTATCGATATTTTCAAACGGTACCTTCGAGGTCTTCGACCATCAGGAGGTCTGAGCATGTTTGCAACCTCGCGAGCATTCCCATAACCCAAGCTGCATGCAAATGCCTCGCCCGTATTTTTTTTTGTTTACACTTATCTCACGTACAGGATATTTTTACCTCGTGTGACTGCTACGTCTGGTATATAAAGTCGCAGGAGGATTCACCTCGGACGCGCACACCTGCGTTGCATCCCGAAGCCACGAAGTCGATTTCAGACGGAAAAGAAAACCGGTATCGTTCGGTTTCCGTTTCAAACTCGTCGCGAGAAATCGAAACTTTCCCACTGGAAGATCCTCGGCGTTCGTAAGACGATCGATCTTCGTTAGAAAATCGCAAAATTTTTCAACACTTCCACTCTTATAAATTACAAAATTACATTAAAAATTCTTCTTACATCCTAGTGTATCAAAAACAAAACGGAAGAAAAGGAAACGAAAGTGAAAACTGATAAGAAATTGTGAAAAGTGTGAATCGAAGATCGGTGTATCTGAAAACCGAACTGTAAACTGTGTGAAATTAAATATGGAACTTTGTTTAAGAAACTAACAACGGATGTTACGAGAAACATATTCTGTTTTAAAAATTTGTCAAGTTCAATTCTTCGACGATTAATCGAAATAAAATCGTACGCTGCGATGAAAACTGCATTTCTGTATTTAACACTTCTCGTTCAGGGCTTTTATGCCACTGAGAAGATACGATACGATGGATACAAATTGTACAAAGTCTTCGTGCCGGACAACACGGGCTTCGAATTATTGAAGAACATGGAAGAGGACGACGGATATCATTTCTGGGTAAAACCGAAGATCAATGATACAGCGAACGTGATGATCGCGCCGGCGAAGATCCAAGAATTCATGCAAATTGCTAACACGACGAAACTTGAACCAGAATTGATGATGGATGACGTACAAAAGTATATCGATGATGAGAATCCTCGTAGTAACTTGCGGGGCACGTTAGACTGGCTCGGTTATCATCGATTAGACATCGTAAGAAATTCAATATTTACAGAAACAAAAAACATTCGTAAAACACACTTGATATGTTATTTTTACTTCAAATTTCTGTCTAGTCTTTTTCTTAAGTTAATTCAGCAATTATCGTCTTTGCTTAATTCATAACTACAATTTTATTAGCGTTACGATAATGTACTATTAACAATTATTTACACAATTGTTTGCATTGCTGCAGTAAAATACAGTTTTACAATATTTAGTATTTTCATACACCTTAGTATGGGAAATGAATGTTACTTTTATCTTAGAAAAGTTTTAATTTTTGAGTTCATCAGTATTTTTATGTCTCTATGAAATATAACTTCGAAATTCTATTTTGCGTTTGGAGCCAGTTTTATGCGCGTGTTTATGTGACCACAATACTGTAATATCTCTAGAATATATCAAAATAATATCACATTACAGTTCAATTATATTACTTACTATCGTATTAATATCTAACTTTGAGTCTTTAATATACTGTTACGCTGTCATATTATTTTCTTAAATAACAAAGGTATAACATAAAAATATACATAACTAAAAACTATTAACAGTAAAAGTTGTATAATATTACATATTCAAGAAATTAAGTAAACTAATTTTATCCTGTTCATAGTAAATGTATTTTTAACCGAAGAAACTTCCTTTCAGATTTATCATTGGTTAGATTCCCTCGTAGCTCAGCATTCAAAAATCGTGAAACCAATAATCGGTGGAACCAGCTACGAAGGCAGAAGCATTAGAGGCGTGAAGCTTTCTTACAAGGAGGGAAATCCTGGTGTTTTTATCGAAGGTGGAATTCACGCGAGAGAATGGATATCACCGGCCGTTGTGACATATATCCTAAACGAATTGATACTAAGCGAGGATCCTCGTGTCAGATACATGGCCGAATCGTACGATTGGTACATTTTCCCTGTGTTCAATCCAGATGGTTACGAATATACTCACACTAGGGTAAAAAAAATATCTTCAGACGTTTTCATATTGCAACAATAACGAGTAGTTTCCATGTTCCTCTTTTATCGAACGTTTCAGCCAATTTACAAAGAATATTCGTTAGATATAAATATTTAATATTTTGTTCGATTGAAATTCTCAAGAATTTCACGAATTTTCAAGAAGAAGAGGGAGAATTTTCAATGTAAAGAATGCATTGAAATTAAAAAATTTCAATATTCCTTTTGTATGATAGAAAGTGGACAGTGTTTGATAGATGAACACTCAGCTCGTCATTCGATTGCATTACACATTTGCAGAAAAAGCAGGAATTAGCGAAATCGAAGAATTCCTTTCTTTATTTTCTATTCAACAAATAAATACAAATTGCAGCAAATTTAATCCTGGTTGCATTACAACGTTTAATCCCGCTGAACGAGCTCAATAGTATTTATCAATCCTACATACGTCAACTGTATTGTTTTTATACTACACTAGTATACTACACATTTAGATGTAAATCGATAATCCACTTTAGATTCGCAATCGAAATAGTTTATTTTGTTTATGAAAAGATAAAGACCCTATAGAAATACGATTTTCTTTTTCATAAATCATAGCTAGAAGGACACTTCGAACGATAAGATCGTCAAGTTTCTCTTTTTAATCAATTTATCGCTGTATCTTTCATTATCTATAATTAGCTAAGAATCTTCGATCAATTGCAATTCTCTCCGCCTTCTTTTTAATCAAAGCAAACTCGCGCGACTAATTGATTAATATCGGTGAAACGTGATAATTGCGTGGACGAATTGATAAGATAAGAATCAAGGTGCAAAGTACGTTTCTCTCCATGTTTAGAATCGACTCTGGAGAAAAACTAGGAGACCATCTGGTAGGGGTTGTTATGGCGCAGATCCGAACAGAAACTGGAATTTCCACTGGGCAGGTACATACGAGTTTAATGAAACTAACAAAAGTATCTTTGTTTGAACAGTTTTATCGAACGAATCAATTGTCTCTAGCACAGTAAATTATTTAGAGTGCAAACTATGCCACCTTCATCTCTATACTGAACAATTGCGAATTAGTATGTATGTACGTGTATATTAGAATAAACTGTATACACTGTAAATTTGAGATCGCATATTTAAGATGAATATTTTTATATACACTGAAAATAGAAGATTTAACACATTACTTATCGCGCGCTTTATTCGCGAGCGACGCTTACAAATTTGACTTAGAAGAATATAAAATTCGTCAATATATTCTGAATAATGTCGGTAACTATCTTTAACTTTTAAGGATAACTTTTGCCCCTTAATTGTGGACGATTTCCTATAGAAAAAGAAAAATACACGTGAAATATTTTGTTGAAAACTACGGTATATTAAAATTTCATCAATTTCGGCGATTATCACTTAGGAATGTTCTCTATTTAGTAATATTCTGACATTTTAGTACCCATAAACCGTGCAAATAACATCAAATAATGAAATAATAATTATCTACTATTTCATATCACTTACGCAAATTAACGTGAAATAAAGTGAAAATGAAGCGTGTTCATTCTTTCTCTAAATCTCCTCGATCAGTCGGCAAAGTGTTAGGTTTCCTGAAGATATCAAATTTCCAAATTTTGCATGATCATTCGCCATTTGATAGGCGATATTTTGTGCAAGAAAAAAAATTCATTTCACTTTTAATATAAATATAAAGCGATAAAAGTTTCTAATCTTTCTAATATTTCGAAATGAAGTTTTATCAATTTTATAGTCGTTAAAAATAGGAATAATTTTGTTAAATGAACTCTTGTTAATACTTTCAGAGGGTGGTACCAGTCCAAATCCTTGCAGCGAGATATACTCAGGCGACAAGCCTTTCTCTGAAATAGAAACTAGAACCATGTCACAGTACATTAGCAGCATCCAGGAAAAACTATTCGCGTATGTTGCGTTCCATAGTTACAGTCAATTGCTGCTTATTCCTTATGGTCATTCCAGACAGAGAGTAGACAATTATGACGATTTATACAATATAGGAAACTACTCTATATACGCTCTATCGAAGAAATACGGGACCAGATACAAAGTTGGAAATATCGTGGACATTATATGTGAGTAGACTAGAAAAATTAAAAATTAAGTCTATCAATAGTCTTACATTAATTACGCAAAATGAGAAGGATATAATAAAATAGAAGAAAATATAAAATGATTTATGCTTCTATCTTGTAGTTTTATTTTGGAAAGTTCAAATGAAAATATTTAACAATGTCGGAGATTCTATGATAATCGTAGAGTGAACATATTCTATCAATTATAGTAAAACTTCAGAATCCAATAAATTTTTCGAACGACAATGTTCTTCATTTTCGAAATTTTCTACTCAAGAACGAAACTTGTTAAACTAATTTCTAACGATTTCTTCAGAGAGATTATTCTTTCCTAGTTTTACACTAAATCCATGTTGATCTAAAATGAATCAAAGTATTAAAAAATATAGAACTGTAAACAATATGATTGTAAACTCTTTGATTTGTTCCTAAACACTGAAAAATAATTGCTTTTTATCATTTGTTATTGTATCTCTGCTATATCCTGGAACGAAATTTTCTCATGTACGCTAATTCGATAAAAATAAACAAATCTGTAAATATGTATTTATTGAAGTTACGTTTAACTTTTTATCTTTTTTTTCTTTTTTTTCGATGCTTTTAGACGTAGCATCCGGTGGATCGATGGACTGGGTAAGAGGAACTTACAATATTCCCGTGACATTTACTTACGAGCTTCGAGACACAGGAAGATACGGTTTCATCCTGCCAGCCAGCCAAATTATACCCACAGCAGAGGAAACTCTGGATTCTGTGGTTGCAATGTTTCAACAAGCTGCGAAACTCGGTTACGGTTCAACTCAGACAGCAATCGTACGATATTGATCAGCTTTACATTGAATTTAAATGATTTAATCAGTGTAAATCTTCCGTCGTACAAGGTTTTGTTACATAAAGCACCATAACAAAGACTACTACTGTTGTTCATTACTGACGCTACGTAACGTTACATGTATTTAATACATATAGTATCACTTGTACCGATTGTAGTATTGCGTAAATTTTAATTGTAAATTACATGAAAACATATTGTAAGAGCTCGAAAGACATTGTACAAGAGAAAATAATAAAAACGATTGGACATTTCTTTTTTAAATCGTTTCTTTCCATTTCTATTCAGAATAGAATCACATAAGTTGTTAAAACGCATTTTCCGCAGAAAAGAAACGAACGTAAATTTTATACAGCGAAAAGAAAAAGAAAAATTACTCTCACAAATATTATGAAAACGTAAATAAATATTCTTCGATTCTCTGAAGTGTATTTTGATTTCAAACGCGACACATCGAATTCTTCTTACGTATCTTTTCCTTTATCTGAATGTTCTATATTAGTCTTCAAAAATCAACCGTCGCTCGTAATCACGATAATTAATTTATACTTTGTTAAACTATCATTCTCAATAACCACGATCTACGATAAACCGATTAATCGAAGATAGCCTATCTCTTTCGAATTTAGAATTGTAATTCCTTTGCTTTAGAATTGTAATTGCTAATTTATGGAGTTACATGCATTCCGCCATTTGCAAGCGTTACGTCGCGGTTTGCTTTGTGAATGCATCGAATTTATAATTAAACAATGGACAACAGCAATCTTTAGAATATGTAAATCAATGTTAAAGGAACTTCATTACCTGTAATAGCTATAATTTACGACTGTGTTTAACAGGCTTTACTATAAACGGAAGAATAACTGTGAAATGTGTACGCCATTTTGTAATTCAATTCGATCTATCAACTTCACTGTTCACCGAGAAACTGACTCGTTATTGTACTTATTGAAATTTCATCTATTACCGTTGAAATAGGGAAAAGAGAAGCTAGATAATAAACGTAATCACAGTCCAGTAGAAGTACCCCGGAATTAAAAGTGGTCTCAATCTGATTGTGAACTTGTCACGGTGTCTCGAGTAGTCTCATGAGAAAGATAGTAAACTGATCACTTTTGAGTGACGATTCAACAGAAATTATCGTTGGTGCCGTGTGCAGGTGAGACGTTTAAATACAACGATGGAAATGCTGGCGGCACAAACTTCTCTCGTGATTGTACAGGGTAAGATCCATCATCCAAATCTGTTCTTTGTTTCTTTGACAAATGAAATTCATTAGATGTAACTTGCATTTCTCGTAATTTCAATTTATACAAATATATTCTAAACATTGGTTTACTTTATTTTGATAATTATAAATACTTTCATAATAGATCTTTTAATTTTGCATTGTTAACGTTCCCCTTAAATTTCAATTTCCCCTCTCTTTTCATCTTAGGAGAAGAAACACCATGTGGAAGATACTTTTCTTCGCATTCGTCGCTTTGGCGACAGCCGAGCAGGTGAAATACGACAACTACAAGGTATTCCGTATTACACCTCAAACGGAAGAACAATTGCAATTCGTGAAAAACTTGGAAGATGTTTCTGACGCGGTATGTACATCTACATTCTTAAAAAAATCAAGAAAAGTAACATTCTTTGTTAAATTTAGAAAGACACTTTAAAATTAACTTAACATTTGCTAACTCATCGATATTTCCTGAGATCTGAATTAAAAGCAAGGTAAAACAACTTATAATTCATTCCTTCTGTTATTAATTTCACAGTTCTCCTTCTGGAAGGAGCCAAGCGATGTCGAAAATTTCGCTGACGTGATGGTAGCACCTCACAAAATACCATTCTTTCACGATGTCATGAAAACGTTGGAAATCCCTTACGATACCTACGTACATGATGTTCAAACCCTAATTGATAGTGAACAGCCACCAGTTCAACCCCTGGTCGCATTCAACTTGAACAGCTATCACAAGCTCGACGAAATCTACGCTTACTTAGATAGTTTGGCAAAAGCCAACCCTGGAAAGATCCAAGTACTCGCGCCAGGAAAAACATATGAGGGTCGTCAGATCAAAGGAGTGAAACTGTCTTTCGGCAAGAACAAGCCTGGAATTTTCGTGGAAGGTGGAATCCATGCAAGGGAATGGGTCACCTCAGCTGCGATTTTATACATGTTGAACGAACTGGTACACAGCACCAATCCTGAGGTCAGAGCACTCGCTGAATCCCATGATTGGTACATCTTCCCTGTCTTCAACCCTGATGGCTACGTGTACACCCACACCACGGTAAGTAATTTAAAGGAACAAAATAATTCATTGAAGAATTTAGCAATTTCACGAATTGTATTTTATAAAGTAAATTTCTAAATTTCAAAATTAAATTTGGATATTTGGCGTATAAATTAATTCTTTCTTACTGGAGTCGCATAATCAATACAGCCATTTAAAATATTTGCGATGGCATTCGCAAACTGTCAGAAAAATGGCAGAGAACCATCGACAAGAATAGAAATCGATAACTAATCGGTTTTCATTTTTTTTTTAAAATAAGTTTTATTGTAAACAAAAATCGGAAACAATTTATTTCATACACGCTAGTTGATATCAGAGAATTGTATTAGCCTTTGGAAATTGGAAAAATGATTCATGTTTAAGATTGATAAGTTTAAATTATAAAACAATATAACTTTTGATTATATTAGTGAATTCGATGAATTTTACGAATGATCGTTTGTACTTTAGAACCGATTGTGGAGAAAGTCCCGCAAACCTTACCGCCTATGCTACGGAGCTGATTTAAACAGGAACTGGGGATACAAATGGATGTGTAAGTGTCTGATTTATAGTACGAAGTGTTCTAAACGATGCTTCATATTTTATTTTCGTGCCATCGGTATATTTTTCAACGAAGTTTTCTGGATAAATTCTTAAGAGATACATTCCTATTTCGTTCCTTTTTTAGCTGGTGGCTCTAGCAACAGCCCATGTGCCGACACATACGCCGGAAGTTCAGCGTTCTCCGACGTCGAAACGAAATCAATGTCCGAATTTATCACATCGATCAGCAACAAATTCTCTGCCTACATTGGCTTCCACAGCTACTCACAGCTTCTGATGTTCCCCTACGGTCACACTAAGGAACACTTAGAAAATTACGACGACTCTGTAAGTAGTAGATTTACCAAAGAGATTTTAAAAACGACACAGGATTCGATCTTCCAATTTTAGAATATTTTCATGGAAAAAGAATGTTCACTGTTATAAAGTGAATGAAATATTGAGACTTTTGTGAAAGTAATTTGAAATATTCTTCTCTGTAGCGAGAATAAATTGCTTATGATTTTATCAAAATTCTCTGATTTAATCGAACTTCTGTCGCACGCGAAACAATAATCAATGCCTACTCATGTCTCTTGATAATAATGATTGAGACAATTCTATCTGTTCGCTGATAATGCAAAAACTTAATTAATTTATTTAATTGAACTTCGATGACGCGGATAATCGTGAAATTATTAAGTAACATTATATAATTTCAGCTTCAAATCGGCAAGAAAACTATCCAAGCTCTTTCCAAACGATATGGAACTCAATACAAGACTGGAAACATCGCTGAAACGATTTGTAAGTATAAATTAATTATAAAACGAGTGTATAAAAAGTTCGAACAATAAAACTAAGAAAAGAAAACACTTTTTTAATTTGACAAGCTGTCATAATTACTATTATGTTTTATCTCAATCAATGTTCAATTTTCACTTTTAGATGTTGCAAGCGGAAGTTCAATGGACTGGGTGAAGGGAACTTTCCACAAACCCATAACCTTCACTTACGAGCTCCGAGACACTGGTCGTCATGGTTTCTTGCTTCCAGCTGATCAAATTGCTCCAACAGCACTCGAAACCCTGGATTCTTTGATCGCCATGTTCAAAGAAGCAAAAGCACGAGGATACGAATGAACGCGATTATTAAAACAAATTGAAAATACTTCGTTTCTTCGAAATCTACTTATAATTAGTTAATGCAATAAATTTTGGTATTCTTTTTTTTTTGTGATATTATTCCCACGACAATTCTATATCCACAGCATAGATACATATGCATGTAAAATTCAGCAATATACATATAAATATATCTGCCAATGATGAAATTCACTTAGCAATAAACGATGGACTTTGAAAACGAAATTTATCACTTTCTGTCTTATTTCTGATTTCGATTTTTTTTTTTATGTTTGATCATTTTCTCCAAAAGAACTTTTTCGTATAAAGTATTCAGTTTTAGGTTTTTAAGAAATGTTGAACGGTACTTGAAAGTAGCTGTATTAGTAATATTTATGTTACTTAGACAAAATATGAAATAATATCGAATTGTTATTTCTTAAACTTTACATACATGCATTAGCTAAGTTTCACACTTTACCCGTAACATGTACATTTTGTACAAATATCCTTTCCCTCCTTTTTTCCACAATACTGAAATACAATAACACCTTTCATTCGTATACAATTAGATAGATCTAAGGTAATTCGTTTCTTGATAATCTTGTTCTTTTTCTTTTTTTTTTTTGTTCTTCAGGTTAATACTAGTTGTACTGCGTGATATTAATAAAAATAGCAAAAATACTGATACTTTCGTGAAGCACGTAACGCGTACCCTGTTATTTGTACCGTTTATAATTCATTCGAAAACAATTCAGTGAACCGCTAGTGCTTTCGCCATTGCTCTCAATTCCTTTCTTGAAATTTTTCCGGAATGCGTATGTGGAAGTTTTGGTAAAAATTTTACTCCACCACGTAACTTACAGTGATCCATTAAATTAGTGGCAACCATGTTCATCAATTCTTCCGCGGTAACCTGTAAATTATATCATATATTCTCTACATATCTCACATGTAATCTAATTATAATATTACTTTTAAACATACCTCTTTATCATTTACTTTGCTAACGAAAGCAATAGGATGTTCGTCATCCGTAGGATGAGGTATACCGACCACTGCTACTTCTAAGACGGCAGGATGAGATTGCAATACAGTCTCGATTTCATTTGGCGTTATTTGATGTCCTTGATATTTAATAAGTTCTTTCAATCTGTCCACGATAAATATTTCTCCTTTATCGTTATAATAAGCTAAATCCCCGGAGTGTAACCACCCTGGAAAAAGATTATTAAAATGCTCTTATCTGCAACCTATCAATTATTTCAGGATTCAACGGGGAATGTTGCAACATCTCGAAATAGAATTTTTCAAAAGTTTTTCGAAAAAAAAAAAAAAACTTGGACGCACTAACAACGAAACACCTATCTGGAAAATTCTATCTAAAAATGACAGAAGTAGGATATTACAATGAAAGTTGGAAAGAGAAACATACAAATGGCAGTGCAGTCACAGTAAAGAGTCATAGTTTTCTTCTAAATAATTGTCGACGCATCTTCGTACATATATAAATTTATCAAAAATATTTCCACGATTTTTTTCACAGTTGATAGGTTATTATATTTACCATCTTTGTCGATGATCCCTTTGGTAGCTTCAGGATTCTTATAATAAGCCGTCATCATTGTAGACGACTTTGCGCAGAGTTCGCCATTTTGGTTCGCACCCAACGTTTTCCCCGTTTCGAGATCCACGATTTTTATTTCACAATTTGAAATCACCACACCGCAAGAGCCGCTAGTTGAATCTGCCACTTGTGCAGAAACTAATCCACCAAGCTCTGTCATACCTAAGATAAAAAGTCATTAAGATATTTACGCGCTTTTCGATTCTTTCACGGATGAAAATGTAATATCCTCTTTCGCACAGTATTCATTCTTTACCGCGAATCTCACCGGCTTACCGTATGCTTGTAAAGTTAACGTGTGTGGCAACTGTTTCCTCAACAAATCTTGAGATTCTTGATTCAACGGGGCACCTCCAGTGAAAAGCATTTTTAAGGTAGAAAGATCATAATCGTGCAAACGACTATATCGAGCAAACCGATTTGCCATACTGGTACTCAGCATTATCCACGTGACCTAAGAAAAGAATAATAAAAAAAGAAAAATGAAAAGACAGTGAACATCGTAAAAGAACGTTTTAAAACAATCGCGAAGTATAAGAATAACTGACGAATAAATTTATCGTTCGAAACGTTTGCATTTAATCGTTCAGCAGATAATGTTATTATGAACTTTAGTAACGCTGAACTTTTGTGAATGATTTCAATGCTTTGTTCAGTATCGTTATGCCGTATCACTATTACATTCACAATCAGTCCGTTTCTCAATTTTCAAACATTTTCAAGATCTTACAAAAATAATTGTACAGTACGCTAATTATCTTTATCTACTTGAAATATTTTATACAGTAGAGCCTCAATTATCCGAATGAGTGTTGCATCGTCGCTATCCCCCGCCAATTCTTAGAAATGGAATCTCGCAATGAACTTCAAGCGTGTCGAATAAGACGTACGAAATATGTACGTACAATGCGCAATGAAACTTCTTGCGTAATTAACTGCACGTAACTCTTGCATTCCATAACTAATTTTAGGCTTAATTGCTACAATTAACTGCTTTATAAACTGGGTAAGTTGATACCCGAACTATCTTAATCCCAATTGGTTTAGATAAGAAACGCTCTACTGTATTTTCAAAACTACTCTGTTAACCGATAGTACATCTTTCACAAAAGTTCTTCTAAAGAGAAAAGAGAAAGAAAATCTTACTTTATAATTTCTAATATTATTTCACAATTAGATTTATTTTCTTGTAACGTGAAATTCTAAAATCTGTATGACATAAGAATATGCGTAATTTGGGAGCAACGTGATACAATCAACCCTCCTATTATAACGCGATTAATTCGTACAGTATTATAAGAAACACAGTGTTTAGTCGCACGACCAACCGCACAATACGATCATAAAAAAAAGAAAGAAAAACAATAGAACGCTCCTTTCCAGCCCTAACCCCTAAACCTGTGAATCCCTCTCCTAACATAAACCAGTTTAACTAGTCCTGGTCATTTCTACCATCCTGCTTTACTATCCGAGTTTTTTCCACGTCCCTCTAACTTTTCCAGCCTCTTCCACCCTTATTTTCTCCTTCCACCAATTTCTCCAATTATCTAATCATGTATCCACTTTTTCCAATCCCGTATTTTCCACCTCCAACAACATTCAACCAATTAGCACATACACCAACCATATAAATTAAAACACAACCAACACATCGGCGCGATTCTAGTACAAACACTCACCATCAGCATAAACAAGGACTTTTCAACAACTAAACATTCTGTATAAAAAATGTACAAAATGATACTAAGGAATTCAACAACGATTAGAACGTCGCCCTTTCAGCATTAATTTTTTGAGAGCGCATTCGATATTCATTGCGAAACTATAATATCGTAAATCGAATATCAGACATAGTAACACTCAGAATTAATACAAATCAAACTAGTTCTTTACTATAATTGCATTTTTTCCAAACATATTTTCACATGTTATCTAACAAACCAATCCTTCTAATTTCTCTAAGAAGCTCACGTCATTTAAATCAATTATAAAAAAGTTATTCTGTTTTAAATGGTGTCCGAATATTAATGGGAGTCACTGTATATAGAAATCGTGTGATAAAAGTACCGCGTTATAGGAGGGTTGGCTGTACATGTTAGAACTCTCGATGAAACGTATTAATCGAAGAAATATGCACCTTGAACTTTTCGATAATTTCACAAGTTGTCTTCTCGTTGAATTCAGGCGCGAGGATTCTCGTGGTGCACGAAGAAATGCTCATAAGTATAAGCAGCGACGCACTGATCCAATATAAAGAGCTAAACCACATAGGTAGTTCGTTACGAAGACTAAGACTCTGCTGTCTTCTCAACATGTTCAGTAAAGCTCCGTGTGCCAATTGTGTACCCTTCGGCATACCAGTTGTTCCAGAAGAGAACAAAATTAACGCTGTATGAGAAGAATCATCGATTTCTTTGCATGAGAAATTAGCCACCGCAGAATTATCGTGGCCCTTCAATATCTCCGTGAATGACGTTGTGCCTGGATAATCGCCGAATAGCACCATTTTCGGTTGCAAAAATTCAATTTTCGCTGCCTCCATCAGGACACTGGCCGATACCTCATTCGCGAAGATCACTTTCGGTTGTACCAATGTCATAAAATGACGCGCGAGTTCTATAAAGTCGTTAACAATCGGTCAAATAGTGCTGAAACCATTATTGTATCATTCGTGTCATATTCGAATTGCGTAATAATATGAAACGAAATTATTAACAAGCTTCGTTATTTATTAAGCATCTGCGTGCTGCGCTTATCTTTGCCACTCGCTTTTCTACTTCTACGACCAGTCCATTGAACCGTGTAGACTGTTTGTTCATTTATTTTCGATTCTATGTCAATTCGTGATTGGTCTTTACAGGGTTTTCGATTACATTTGGTATTAAATTGAACTGATAATTACTGGAGGAAGCATTTTTAAATCGATAATCAAGAGTAACAAAATTTCTTTAGAAATTTCTACTGAAATTTTTCCCCTGAAGTAAACATCAGACTTTTAATTGTACTTTAGCTTAGTTTAGTTTCATTTAATTGATGTAACTTGTGTGTGATATACAAAAGTACTCGTAAAACTATTTTTTAACTTTGTAACCGAGCGCCCTGTATAATTTATATTCTATTTTCAATATTTTTCAATAAATCTATTTAAAAACAAACGTAAAGAATTTTACTTCTAATTCTAATGTTCTGTTTCTTTCTTCTTTTTTCAAATTTATACCCTTCCTTTTTGGGAATATTAATACTAAATTCACACACTTCGTTCAGGACGAAAAGGAAACGTAAAGGTAGTAAAAAACGAAGTTCAGAATTATTAGTTATTTACGAAACTCATTAGTCCAATCACAAATACCCACTGACAAGCACAATCTGCAAAATGCATTTAACAAATCAACGTATCACCATCATTATCAATTTCACAGTATTTCCTACGTCATCGGTAAATTGCTTTCAGAACAAATCGTTTCAGTTGAATAACAGAAATTGAGGTGATTAGTAATACGAGAATATTCCATACGTCGCAAAGTTACGAAATACGTACGTAAGATTTTAATAGATTTATTAATCGGAGAACTTACGAATATTCATCTCGTAGTCCCATGGATTGACAACAGCGCCGAGGAACAAAGCAGCCATGAATGGAACAATAGTGTCGAGATGATTGTGGGAAGAAATCGCGACAATATCGCCTTTCCCTATGCCTTGTTTTCGCAGCCAAAGCGCACATTTTACCGCACGATCCGCGATATCCGCGAAAGAATCCTCAGTCCCTGTGGTTGTGTCCTTCTAAAAGATTTCGACATTTTCGATTTTTGACATCGATCTAGACTTTTCAATATAAATATTGCTTTTTTCTTGACACATTTGCTTAACGATACGGTATAGATTAAAAGTGAATAACGTGTCGAATGTTAGTGTGCTCAGAATACTTATCGACATGCGTTAACAAAAAGAAGCACATTTCCATTGCTTCTTACGGATACTAGCACATTTGGATTAGCGTTGGGAAAACTAACGTATTATACGCTTTCACCACGAAGAATAGTATATTTTGGTATTTTTTCAGCGAAAAGCTAACTAAGTTTTGGTGTGTGATCAGTCGAAATTGTTGAAATGCATTTTCCATTGGAAAATTCAACCTTTGAAAGCATCGTTTAATAAATAATAACTCCGTCTAATCTCGAGAAAGAAAAGGAAGGAAATTTTAATTAGATCTGATTCGATCATATCTGACTTATATCATCCGGAAAAATAAAAATTTGTAGACAAGATAAATAGCCAACCATTTAAATATATTTCTTTTCATCGCTGCAAACGGAAAATGCCACTATTCGTGTTAGTTTTCTCAACGGAGGAAGAAATATGCGATTAAATGTGCTACCTTTTGCAACGAAACATGTGATATTTTTGTAACAATGAAGAAAAACATGCTTCCCTTCGCGAGATAAATGAAACGTGCTACTTTTCGTAACGCGCGTCGTTATAGTGTCTGTTAATTTTTCTAAATGGAAGTGCATTTACTTTTAGTGATATGGTATCAATTGGAATAATACTGTTTGCAAATGTAAGCTTACCGATCAATGATATGTTAACTTCTGAGTGAAAGTGATGAAAGTAAAAAGTAGTTTTACGACGATGTTTACGTACGCTCGATTTTTCTTATGACGTTATCGTACTTTACTATCAAATTATTTGTTATAAAAATCGTAAATAAGACTGAAGTGATTATCGCACGACTAGCCCACTTATGTCAGTTCGTATGAGCAGTTCGCTACATGTACATATGTATACCAATTGTTTTGACGTTCGAGATAAAGGACAAAGATGAAGAAAGAACGGGTATTGAAACTGGGAAGAATAATTCCCATTGTTGATAATAATTTTATGCATTGTTCTCTTTCGAATCTGCTCTCTTTCTTAGCGAATTAAAGAATAATCCGGTCTCTTCGTTGGCTTACTTTCTCTCTTAAAATAAACCTCTAGCATGCGCCAACTATGATTTAATCGCTAAACGAACACACGTCACCGAACGTTATCACAATTGAACGCATTTCCACGATTCTTCTTTCAAAACAAATCATTCAACATACTTGTCCAATAATATCCGGATTGTCTCTCATAGTGTCGAGCAACAATTTCCCCACGCTGGTGTACTTAGTGTCACTTGATAAAACATTTCCTTTCAACACGTTGTTTTCGATTCGAAAGGTCGGCTCAACCTGAAAGCGATAATATCGTCGAATTGTAATATATACACGGTATAAAAGAATTGAGCGAATTTCTAAACGTTAAATGTATAATTGATAAATATTTTTATAT
Organism: Anthophora plumipes; assembly: GCA_951804975.1. Taxonomy (NCBI): domain Eukaryota; kingdom Metazoa; phylum Arthropoda; class Insecta; order Hymenoptera; family Apidae; genus Anthophora; species Anthophora plumipes. The sequence goes on along the minus strand of OX638112.1, from coordinate 22,200,420 downwards.
GTTTATGCATAACTATTAACAATATAATAATCATATAAAATAAGAAAGAAACTTATTACTATAAATACACATTTATTACTACAAATCAATAGAAGATCGACACTCGTTGAAAAATTGCGTTTATTACTATTTGAATGACATAGTCCGTAATTGTTTAATTTATATTATATTTTATGTTACTTTTATCATTTATTAAGGCGACGTATTTTTGAAGATCTTAGACTGTAACTATTTACGCTATAAATCTACGCTAATTCGATATTATTTCGCTTTCGAATGATATTTATCAAGGATTCATCTTGGTTATTAGAAACAAGAAAGTTACATAGTTAATCGAGCGGCTTGAGGTTCATTGTTCACAAGAAGCACGTGGCGTGTTTTGAAGACGACAAATAGCTAAACGTTGAATTAAAATTTACTGACGACGTAACAAAAAAACTACTTGCTTACGTTAAAATTGTGAGATACGCTCAAAACTACCGAAATGTGAAAACCTTTAACAATCAATCTCTATAATGTCACCTAACATCAACCTAACGTCACTGCACTGTAAAAACTTGTAACATACATTTATCGTATATCTTACTTTGTTCTGAGTGTCATTAGCAACCATATTAACGGATATAGAAGATGAATTTATTATAATTTGTTATAAAAGAAACAAAACAATCACTCTTCACAATTGAACGAACTGTTTTCCGGTTTTCGTTTAGGAGAATGTAACCGATGCATCTCACGAAGATTCTCGAGCGACTGCAACGACAATCGTTAGATGAACGACTTTTCCTTCAAGTGCATACCCTTAGCCTCTTTCCCCTTCCTTCGTGAGTTGTAATACACTGCACGAACCAGCAATCGTGATTTGTGTTATTCGCGGTTGATCATTACGGTATTAGATCACGGTAATGAATCTATACCTTTCAACAGTGACTTGTATTTGAAGAGAAAAATTTACATTACTTCAACGTTTCGTGTTTTCGTAAAACGTAGTAAAATTTCTGAAATAATATTTTCTACCCTTTCGTGTGTTTATTATCTACTACCATGAATTCAAAGGTGTCCAACACGTGCTTTTGTTCTTTTTTTCTTTTATACATGACAAAATTTTAGATAAATTATTATAATATTTACTTTAATACAGTTTTATTTACCCTTCAAAAAATTGGTTGCTTTTATTTTAAAATTTTATACTGAAAAAGTTTATTGAAACGAACGTATATTTCTTATTTCTTATTCTGACTGGTTCAATCTAAAATTCTCGTTGATAGAATTCCTTCTTTCTTCGTAACGTAGAAAGATACTTGCATAATTAACATATGTAACGACTGCTTCATTTATTTTAATAATATCAAGTCATATTTGGAAGTTACCAAATTATACAATACAATAAATATGATTATTCGACGCCATATAAGAGTTACGCTTTATAAAAATATTCCATTATCGTATCGAAAATTTGCGTGAAATTACTGCATAAGGTAATTAAGGTATCTGCATAAAATTACTACATAAAATAATAAAGATAAGTAAAGAAAATATAAAGTATAAGATTTTATCACGCTTTTTAAGGTACTCGATACCTCGAGAGTTTCATCGTATAATCTAGAAACGTTTGCTCTAAACTAATAAAAACGTCGATAAACATCCTTCATTATTTTATAACAAACTGCAAATAGCTATTTCGAACTTTTTAAATTTTGTTTTATTCGGGAATATAATAGAGCCAAAAGTAACGATTCGCATTTCTACCACTACTGTACGATTACAAAATTACTCAACACGAATTTATTATTAGAACTTAAATAATACAACGTACCGCATCGACTGACCTTCAAAAGTGTCAATGAAAGAGATGAAAAATGAGAGTGAGCGAAACAGTAAGTATCTCAACTGCTCGAAGTCGACGGACGATAAATCGTCACTGTTATACAATATAAAGTCTGTAAAATTATCAATGAACACGTCTCTCAGAGGTGAATGTACAGATTGTACTTTTTACGATAGATATATTCTTCTTGGTGAAGATTTCCTAAAAAAAAAAAAGAATGTCGAAAAAATGTTTATAGTAATAAACACTAACGTTAATTTTTGCTCGATACCCTGTCGCAAGGTTTCATACTCAAATATATTTCTTCATTATTCGTATAATCGTTCAACCGACAAAACGTGAATCAGAAATATCGCATGATTTTTTGTAATTTTTTTTTTCTCACCAAACTTTTGTAACGTGACAATTTCGAAACAATGACTTTTCGATTTTTAACTATAGATTCGCGAACGTGATTAATAACTCGTTATACCATCATCCAGTAATTAGAAGAAAAACAAGCTACGTGATGTAAATTTCAACAAAGAACAGGTTTCCTTCAATGTTGAGGGAAAAATTTTGTATAATCATTTCGTTGCATAATTGATGGAAAACGTTGCTTTAGATAAGTCATGAAATATAATGCGGTATAATTTATTGCGTTAAGGTATAGTACACCTTCACTTTAATACGATTTCTTTCTGCGCTCTTAATGCTCTGCGTTCCTCCAGCTTCTTCCGCAAAGCGTCTATTTCCGGTGAAGTAACAGTCTGAAGCTCTTGCTGCGGTTTGGATGGCAAAATAACACGCCTAGGAACGACGAATTATGTAATTTTTTCTTCTTCTACTGATAGTTATTTTTTTTTTTATTTTAACGTAATATTGCAAAGAAAAATCTGTCATTCGTTTCAACAAAAGTCCACTTTCTCTTTTATTTCAGTCTTTCATATTTTTATTCGTTTCACGATGCATAATGTTGGAAAATGTCGGAAATTTAATTATCGTTCGAAAATGAACTAACTTGTTCGCTTTATATTCGTCAAGTGCTTTCCGCGTGTCCCTTATCAAATTTTTCTGCCTTTCACGTTCTCGATGAATGGTACACTTTCTATTTCTGGTCTCCTCTTCTAATTTCATTTTCATCCAGAACAATCTCTCTTTCACCTACAAAGTACAAAAAAGTAGAAGATATAATCAGGAGAGTTTTAAAAAGATTTTTTATTTCGTAGAAACACAACGAACCTCAGCTAAGGACATTTCACAGAGAAGACCTAAGCCGCTTGATTCTGTAGGATCAAAATCTTTTAAAGGCAATGCCTGTAACGATTGAATCATCTTAATCTCTTGGATCATTTTGATCTTTCTTTGTGTTTCTTCTTCTCTCTGTTTGATCAACAAAGCCTTCAATTGACGCGACTTTTCGGTAACTTCTGCCGCTGATCATTTCAAATATGACATTTTAATTCATTTCGTTCTACAATTAATTCTTTAGCAGTCTTTATCGTTAAACTAATTTTCCGTTATACCTTTCTGCTTTTTCTCGTCGAGCATAGCGTTGAAAGCTTCACGGGACGATTGCTCGACCTCGCGACACTTTTCAACGATCTCCATCATCTCCTTGTTGTGATTTTGCCTCCATTTCTCTAGTTTCTCGTATAGTTCTTGTTTCTTTAGAAATGCGAAAAAGTACAAATAAATCGTTCATTTATTCGATTGTAATTAATAGAAAGGTTTTACTTTAAATATCGTGATTTATAATTTTCTATTGAATGTTCTATTATCTAATATTATAATCACATTAGAGAAACAGTAATTAATGAAACACCTCTTTTCGCACGTTTTCGCCATGCGCCTTAACTTCACTTAACAGCGTTTGTTTCGCAATAAACGCACCCTCGCGTGTTAGTAACGCTAAAAGGTGTTTCTCTTGTATGTTCAGCAGTTCCTCCTCCTTTTGCTGACGTTGTTTTTCCTCTTTGAGTTTTTCTATCGAGGAAGGATCGAAACCTCCTTCCGTCAATGCTTTCAACCTACAATTTTCCGCGTCGGTTATGAAACAAGTTACGAGGGATACAATTACATTTCAAAAAAGTCAAGAGAGTTATTTAATCGAAATAGATATGAGAAATTGTCGAAGAACTACTTTTCCCGTTTCTGTTAGAAACTAAATTTACTTCGTAATTTTAATCAATACACTTACTTTTTTATCTCTTTCTCCTCGTTGCTTATCACGTGAGCACATTCCCTTAAAGTCGAAGCAGCCGTTTGTTTTATCTCGACAGGCTGCAATTTGTACGCGAAATCGATCGTATTTGAAATTTAGAAAATACACAATTTAAAGTAAGTTTTCAGATAAAATAGATAAAATAATCCAAAAACATTCTGCCACTGTTTTATGCACCTTAAAAATCGGAAGAGGTTTTCTCACGAAATTTGGCTTGGGTTTATCGTGCTCGATCGGCTTCCTTAAATCTTTACGACGATGAAAGCAGCTGGGTGCATATCTATTTGCGTCTATCAACAAATTCATTGCGTTCAATTTATTGGCAACACGTAGCGAATCCAATTTCGTCTCTGTCAATGGCTTAAGATAGTTCGTCCTTGGTACTTCTCGAGCAAATTTCATCGCCGACAAATCCTATCCAGGATATGAGTCTTCAGAAAAGGAAACCTTAAAGGTTCGCCAATTGTACCTCTTTAATTGACATAGAGTCCTAATTAAGGCTTTAATTAATCATTCGATTGATTTAATTCATTCAATATTCATTCGAAGAATTTCTAAACGCACGAATACGCAGCTGGTTTAATTAAATCTCGAGCACAATGGTACCTACTTGTTGAAAAAAAAAAATGGTGCATATATCGATCCAATTATATTTTCTCAATAGCGAAAAAAATTCAAAATGATCGAATATTTATCGAACACCCGTTGTTTCAATTGCAATTCATTGTGGAAAAGAAAAGATTTTATCCGCGTTGTCGTGTAAGATGTGTTAATAATTAACTTATAAGGAAGTTTTAAGGAAATGACTCACTTCAGGTGTGTTAGGCGGCACTTTTCTCTGCACTGTTATTCGATGCAAGACGTTCATAAACATAGGTATCGTCAATTTCTTTTTAGGTTTCTTCATTTTTTTCATATACGCTTTTAAATTCTCCTGAAGTTTCTATTAAAAATTGATAGGAACATTACACGCTGTTCACTTCAAGATGATGATTTCGATAAACTGTTGAAGGAACCTCTAAATATTGCGTTGCTTCTAAAAATGGTAACACCAACTTTTGCTCCACGAAATCCTCCTCGAATACCAAGCAAGCTTTTTTATGAAAGAAATCCACAGTTTCCGAATCAAGAAGATACGCAACAAGGGACAAGATTTTCTTTACTTTAAAGTGGACGAAACAATCGATGGATTCTTCGAAGAATAAACTGAACACTCTATACGATAGAATATACACTAACACTGAAAATTTACATTCGTGATTCAAAGCAACTGAAAAAATTGATTTCCTTTGAGAAAAAAGAGTCACGACTGTAACTTACCCATTATTTGATGTAAATCATTGTAATTACGACAATTCTGTTTATCCAGATAATCTTTACTTATCGATTCCAAAAGGACCATGTAACGAACGATGTTCATAAATAAATCGACAATTACATTTTGCAACGAGGTTGGTATATCCTTCAAACGAGAAGTCGTAATATTATATTTCTTTTTATGCAAAAATTCTTGAATAACGAAGAATTGTAAATTAACCTTAAGATGTTTCAGACCATCGATGTACTCCTTAATCGGGTTGAAATCGAGCTTGCATCTCTCTTTCGATTCCTTTTTGATAAACAAGAAGATGCAAAACTCATCTGGACTCAATTGCTGCTTACACTTTAGATAAACGTCCAAAATCTCGATCAACGGGGTTAATATGTTCAATTGAAAGACGTTCGTTTTCGACAACTAAAAAACGAATATTCACGACTGACAGAGAATTCGAAGTTTGAGATTTAAAATGAACGTAGGTATACCTCTTCTTCTGTGCAATCCATTTCTGGAACATCGAGGACACTTTATTCCTGTTTTAATAAATTGCCATTCATTTGAAAATTCCAATTCCACCGAACAGTCTTGAAATTTGTTGTTAAAAAGCATAATATCTCGTCGAACTTCAGAACGCAAAGATATTCCAGCGATAGATTCAGAATGTTTATCGTCAAACGAATTACTACTTCAAAATTACTACGTGCCTCTTGAAAAAAAAAAAGAAAAAGATTTTTTCAGTAAATAAATCCATGAATTTACAACTCGTCCGATATCAACGATTAACCCTTTGCACTCGAAGTCATCATTTGATTCTATATAGCAACTTGAATAATAATTAAAGAGCGACAATAACTGTTTTTCTTTAAAACAGATGTTCTTCCTCTTTACATGCACTTCAGAATACAGTATTGTCTTTAATTAAAATTATTATTTCATATATTGTTTTCGATGCTTATAAAGATCGATTCAAATGAATTAGTAACAGCGAAGATAAGTTCGAGTTTAAATTATCCAAAAACCAAATAGATAATTTCATAAACGAGAAATTTGAATTAAATAATTGGTTCAAGAAAACGAAAGATTGGAATAACAGTGAAAAGTGAAACTAATTCCAACAGTGCACAGGAAAGACAGATTTCAGATAGATGCTGCAGATTCTGAGGAAAGATCAGAAAGAATAAAATTCAAAAATGATGAAGAAAATTATAGAATCGTGAATAGCTGTAGGTTGTAATAGGACCATTCGATTTTTCGGATTTTAATCGACGAAACCATAAGTAAAATACAAGTAATTATGCTAAAAAGAAACTAAAAAAAATACAAAATCAATAGAGAAACTTCGAGTGCGAAGGGTTAAATATACGTAACTAATATGAGAAACGTGGAATATTCGAGACGAAGGTTAAACAAGCAATTGCCCCCGGAAATGATGAAATATTGCTCTAGAAATAAACTTAAGAACTTGGAAAAAAAAGACATTTCGTTCAGATATAGTCAAAGAAATCCACGATACCACACTCGATATTCATTAGAGACATTGAATTTCGAACGATTTTATTAGCCAAACGATCCATCATCAATCGACCAGACAACGGTACATGAATAGACAACACGTATTCTCACGCACGTTTATTAACTCTCATTCATCAACCACCAAGAAACAAAGGGAGAGGGAGGAAAAAAGTCATCTACATATCTACTAGTATATAAAGTATCCCTGAGAGAGAATTTGTACTCCAAGGCAGCATAATTTCATTTACGCCATGTCATTCCGACATCGACAGGTCGCATAAACGATTAATACTATTACGGTACAATACGTCCATGGGGAAGGATCCTAGGAAAATATCCATCGTCGAACATTTAGCCACAAGATAACATTTCGACGATCAAACACATCGGTGATCAATCTAATTCAGGAAACTTCATTCGACTATTCTCGTATCACTGTGAAATATTATTTTTTATGCACGTTCATAGTAGAAAAAAAAAGTTACTATTTCTCTACAAATATCACTACATCTACTTATGATAATAGGAGATAGGTATTTATACGTATACGTATATTCTCTACTTTAAGTTCATTCTTTGAAATACTGTTTTCTCTAACATTTCTCAGCTTCTCACATTATCTTCAGTGTAGAGAAGTTGTACGAACAGGCTATCGTTTTTGAATGAACGCGTAATTGTAAATTGTGTTAATAAATCTGTTTCTTTCGTTGGTTTCTATATAATAAAATCGATCTATTTCTGAGAACAGGTATCCCAAATGTTACACTGCTTCAAAACTATGATCTTTCGCTTGTTCAACATTGTTCTTCCTTTTCTTTCTCTCTCTTGGTTTGTTTCATTTTCTTGTCTCTTTGTTAGTTTTTTTTTTATCACGTTTCTCTCGATTCTACTACAACTATACATATATAAAAAGTTCGATATGAAAGATAATAAGTTCGTCGATCTATAACAATACACAATCAAACGATACATAACAATTTCTCATCGTCCTCATCCCATTTCGTTCTCCTTTATAAATATCTAAAATAAACGAAATATACATCGAATCGACGTTAATTTACTTACAGATAACATCCGTTTTACAGGATCTCCGGTCGCTATGAAAGAAGAAAAAAAAGTAAGAAATTTGCGTCTCGATGAGTAGCGTAACGAAAAGATCTGTGACGAGAATCGTTCGAGACATCACAGATCTTTCGAATAAATGATTTTTAACAATAACAATTTACGAGAATGTATGAATATTAAAAAAAAAAAAATCGATCGTGATTCACGATTACCAATAAACACTGTTAATATTATCTTAACATTTAATTCAATTATCTCTCTGCTGATTGGACTGTACAAAAAAGTATTTCAAAAAATATAATTACTGTCTCAAAGTGAAACGCTAGTCAGGCTATCACAACTATGATACAATTCTATCCTATCACCCCTATTTATAATATACATAAAATTACAATCGGTATACGCTTGAAGAAATTCGAGCTTTTTCTTTTTTAAATAAGAAGGAGAAAGCCACGCAACACTCCGCCGACGAGAAATCACTTGCACAATATCTGAGTAAAGTCTACATTTCTGCCCTTCTGTTTCATTCTTCATCTTTTTTTTTTCCTTTCTTTTCTATATTACACAATCGTCGAGTATAATTATCTGTACATTTTACAAATGATCGTTGACGCTGTGCTTTTTTCTGTTTGACAGTACTATTACTAGATTTTCATGTCTTTTCTTTTTTCTTAACCTTTCGATTCATTCGTACAAGCTACATGTGTGCGTATATGTGTGTATGTATGTGTATCGCATGTGAAATTGCAGTAACAGTCAGTTTGCATATTTTTTTTCTCGTTTTCCTTTCTTTTTTTATGGAGAATTCGTACATCTAACTGAGTAAGTCTATACATTATCTACGGCGTATAAATCTAACGTTCATGTCGCGTTCAGAACACAAAATAAGCTAACACCGTTAATTTATAATACAAACGATGATATGTTACAGGCGATAATACGATTGCGGTTACCAATTTCACCGGATTTTAATCGTTTCGTTTAAAAAAATTAAAGAAATCGTAACGTATGTAAAAAAAAAACATTTGTACAATATTAATCGGTTCGGAAAGATCGATACCTGAAATTCTACTGTAATCAATATTAATACAATTCCAATATCAATTGACAGATGAAAAATACGGGAGGAAAAGAAAATCAATCGAATTGGTAACAGCAATTACCTTGAGAAACTCGAGATTTGTTACCCTGTTCGTAGAACTATAAAATTCTAATCGTTCTATCGATGTAAAGACAGATCACAGATGATGAAATTTCTATTTTCGAAGTCCGGACGATACGTAATATTTCACATACGATCGTTCGAAAAAGGAAAAAAAAAGGAAGAAAATATGCTAGACTAGTGACTAATGATAATATTAAGAAAAATGACCTAAATGAATTTTCGAAAGTATCATCCTGGCTTTGTCCAATAAGAGATATATTATCATTGTCTATATATACTCGCGTAAATGTCATGATCCATTAGTTCCGCGTGTGTACATACAATTAAAGGTAACGATGATTTTATACAACGAAAAACTATCTTAATTATGTGCTAAACGCTCGAATGATTGCTGTGAGACTCTCGTATGTCCCAGTGACGAATCCTAAAAGGCCGATCAGTACAATCACGATGTCCTTCGATATCGTGCAGAAGCCCAGGGACGCGTTTTGCCAGCATACAACCATCTCGATGATCGGTGGGAATATCAATGCTAGGGCAGTGCTGCTTACTGCACCGACCAAGGATATGAATAGGCCTAATTGAGGTACAGCCTCAGCTAAGATAACTGTAACAAAAACACAATCGTTTAGAAAAATGTTCGCGCATTTTTGGGGAAAATTAGCGGTGGCACTCTTTAGAGATTAAAGAATGAAAAGTGTAAAACTAACGATAAGATTCTTCGATGATCAGAGAGCGAAAAGTGTAAAATTGACAATGAACTTTTTGAGAATGTGAGACTTTTCTCGTTAGCTCTTCATTCTATAGGCCTTCAAACGTGCCCCCTTTCTTTTTGAATCTATGATTTTACTTAAAAAGAATTTATGGAAGTTTTATTCTTCGAAATAGAATTTTTTTTTATTCAAAGAAAGTGTACAAATGTAATAATTTTCTATACAGTAGACTTCCGCATAACGTGAAATCCTATAACGCGGCAAAGATATTGCGACTACTATTTTCACATAACGCGATTCTTCACAGAATGCGGCAAATAATAAAACACAGGAATTACCTTACCTGCATTTAAAAATTAAATCTGCTTTAGTGGAGCAAGCATAATACATAAATGTGTATAATTACATTTTTATTAAATTTCAATGAAATAAAAGGCTTTTTACGTACATTAATAATATTTTTTTTTTTAATCAACTGCATATATATGCCATTTATTTTTAAAATACTGTACTATTATTTGATAAAACGTAAAAAATAATAGTTGGCATAGCAATAATCACTTCAAAAATGTTCCTATAACACGAATTCATATAGCGTGTAACACATTAACTGCGTTATATGAGAGTCTATTGTATATTCTAAAGATTTTATTATGCGAATTTTAAATATTCCAAGTCATTTGATACCCAAAAATTTGAAACGTGTTTAATATTTAATAATTGAAAGTAAGAGTATTATTTATTGAAGAAAGGGAGAAGAATTTTGCAGGTATTCCTCTGTACAAATCAAGTCCTTTGTTTCTTAGATATGATAAATACATTTTTAACGAAGAACTACGTTTCTATGGAAAAGATGTTAATTTTAAAGGTGAAACTTACACGTCAGAAAACACATCGCGGAACGAAAAACAGTCTCAGCAAGAACAGGCCACTTGAACGGGCCAAATTGGTTGACGATCTTCGGCCAAATGATCGCAATGGGAACGTAAAATTGCAGTGCGTACGTGAGTAATATACTTAACGAGATTGCAACCTTTATGCACTGCGGTAAACTGTAAAACATAATAACATCTTATGAGTATAATTGAAAACCTTATTCTGAATTCTTCACTGTCAAAAACAGAAACTACATCGATAAAAAAAAAGAAAACAGAATATCTAAAACTAAATCCGGTAATATGTTAAATGTAACGCAAACATGCAGATTTAGAGGCGTACACATAATAGTTATTATTAATTATGTTCGTTTGGTAAGAAAATAACACGACGGCACAATATTTCTAAAGGGACGAAAAACAATTTGTCTAGTATTTTGTCAGAAGAAAACGGAACACAACACATCTATGTAAACCTATGCAATGGATAGAAACCTTGAATTCTCGACGATGATTTTTCCATCCACCCTTCGTATGCAACAGAAAATTACGTTACAAACAGTATTTTCTTAACTACGCTTTATTTTCTGTTCGCTATTTCTTTTTATTCTTTTTTTTTTTTTTCACAATCATTTCGTAGCGATATGAATTTTCGATTATTTCTTAACGCAGCGCGGTTTTTATCACCTGGACGCATAATAATCTACTGTAGAGTCAGCAGAATGATATTCGTTTAAGTGCTAACCTTACAAAGACTAACGAAACCTGCTAATCACTCGCCTGAATTATATCAATATCGAGAATGTAGATTTCATTGTGAAATTCGTAAATCAAAAGAGATAACGAATGAATACTTAATGCTTCGATAAAAGAATTTTGGCGAGTGATTAACATGAGATCTATTGAAAGTAAAGCGATATTATCCATAGAGCGATAATTACAATATTTATGTATAATAAATATAACGAAGAAAAGTAAATTCTATACTTACACCTCTTTAGATTCAAGGTTCAACGTTACAGATCCAGCCACTAGGTCGCCATATTTTAAATAAGATATAAAACCCATCGCGACGAACATCGCGCCCACAATCACCATTCCGACATTTAGAACACCCAGTGGCTTATTGAAATTACTAGGCTTCTTCATTTCATTCTTCAGAGGCAACACCTGGAATATAATAGGAAAACGATTGAAACAATATTCATCGAAATATTTAGAATTATCGGGTTGGCTAGAAAATTTGTGCAGTTTTTGACAATAATTGTTTTCAGACGCTCTAAAGCGCAATTAAATTCAGGTCAAATGAGTTTTATAAACGCGGAATTATAAAGCTATTGAAAAAATGATAAAAAAAATATTATCGAATAAACATTTTTCTTTGCATTAAAAAGTCACTTTCCATTTGCACGTTAAAAAATCGCAAGAACATTTCGGCCAACCTAATATTTCTATTGATCTATATATTCAATCAGATAAGAAACAGAATCTATTTTAACGAAATAGATGCAGTATTAATTTCCAATTTTTCACCACATCGAAAACAACTAATCTCGAAGAGGAAACTTATTCATCATCCTTATCAACGCTAATATACAAATACTGTGAAATTATATTCAACTAAAACATGTACGGACATTCAATCTCCCCTTGAGAATACATAATACATCGTATCCAACATGAAGCAACGTTCTAAAACTATTTTCAGAAGATTCTCCATTCCCTCGACTAGTTCTCAAATACCATTCACGCGCAGAAACGAAACCTTGGAAGGTAATTTGCCGACATTGATGTTGTCAAAATGGTCGGGCGGTCCTCTCTAAAACTCTGTTTCTTATTAGAGAGAAAATGACGAAGCGACCAGTCGCCAAATTTATAACACGTTATATAAATGCTGGTAAGAAGCACATGTAGACACAAGATTGCTTACCAAAGTGATACCCTCGAAAGAATATATCACAGTGCCAAAGAACAGCGGTAACTCGTGCCAATCGGCAATGTACCGCCTCTCGTGGATCGGCGGCAAATCGTGGCACATTATATACATGGTGGCGACGTAACCCGCAGTGACCAGGAAATTCGCCATCGACGAGACAGGTACCAGGTACTTGAGGTTTCTGATCCACGTGCTCAGCATTATGGGGATCAGGATCACAGCCATGTGTTGGTGAACGCTCATCTCGATCCCGTACACGTCCAACACCTGTCAGAAAAATCAATTTTTTCTTTCTCAAAATGATTCAATAGTTTCTTAAATCTAAAACATCCGCTTTTGAGGAAATAGAAAAATTAAACAATAACATATTGAAATTAATTCATAGACTGTATCTCTGTATATGTATAAAATATATAACAGAATGTCTGTCTGCATGTTGCTTACTAAACCAAACTTTTTATTGTATCACGTGTCAAGAGGATGAAATTAGGGAAAGAGTTATCACACAAGTAAATTATATTTTCTATAATGTTCTAGAGAGTAGCTGTGAAAAAGAGTTTAGAAGCTAAGACAGATATTCTATTTTATATGTATATGTACTGCAAAGTAAAACACTTTGACTTAATAGAATCCATTCGAAACTAGGATTTCGTTATAAGACAATCTTCAGATGTTGAAATTTCTTTTCTAGTTTAGTCAAGAAACTAGAGAAACAACGAGATTTGAATTTGAAGGAGATTTATTTGAATCTTAAACTAATATCAATATCATTTTTATATGCTTCTCGTCTTATCTTTTTGATTGCTTTATGAACACTGTCTGATAATATCGAGTTTCCCATAAGACACTTAAGATATGTCATCAATTTTGTTAGATAAATATTGTAAATGCAATGCTAATTTCGAAAGGATCAAAAGGAGGTTTCAATTTAAAAGAATAATATATTTCAACTTTATTCGTTCGTCTCATTTTATTATTTAAAATATAACTGTAAAAAGATCGTAAAATCTGAAATCGCTTTCTTAAAAAAAAAAATTTACACAAAATCCAAATCAAAACCTTCTTTCGATACCATTATTGAAAAGAAATAGTAACAATTATATTCAAAATAGAAAAGAAAGGTTAATAACTCACCTGCTTCATATTCTTGGCAATGAAAACGAAATAAACGCAGCAAAATCCGAGTTGCGTGATACATAAAAATATATTAACCAATTGTCTGGAACAAAGTGACGGATGGCAGTGTAAATCATGGGGAAAGATGCGGTGTAATGTGAAACGATGATGGAATATACGATAGAAATTAAATGTCGATAAAAAAGAGAGGAAATGATTCAAAATGAAATACAAAATGAAATCATTGATCGTTTCTTTTATTTTCAGACAAACGTCTCGTAGGTAAAAATTTCACGTAACGTTAAATATATTGGCAATGCAGAAATTCGATGGTGTGTGTCCCTATTTCATGCTCTTCTTATTACACGTATGTGTACATACGTACCTCATAAACACAGAGTATTTTCGGAGTGAAAGAGGGCCGGTGGCAAAGCACAATTCCACTGTACCAGCGAATCCAGACGAGGCACTCGGATCATTAACGCGACGCGTCACCTCTTCGTTACACTTAATCTGCGAGCATACAATTAATACCTGTACATATTGTCAAGCAGGTGTATTTCGCTGGATTCTTTTCATTTTATATTTTATTAGTGAAAGTGTAAGACTACATACATTTATAATTACGTGAAATATAAGGCATGACACGAACGTGGAATAGGTGAAGTTAATAGTTCAGAAATTCTAAAGGGACACATAAGAAAATTTCAATAAATTGCGTATTATTCCGAAATGAAACATTAATATAGATTAAACATTATTATAAAATATTAGACAACATTTCGACAAATTATGCTGTACGTTTAAAGGAAATCCTATACTGCTTGAAGAAATTAGATCACTTTCTCGTAATAATCTTGTTATTCTATCGCTTCTTAATGTTACTTGAGAACTGATGAAAATTGATATCTATTTGCAAACCTTTAATCGTGAACATGTTGCGTTAATATCATAAGAGGTACATAATGTTTCGTTTAATCTTAATGCTCCTTTCATTCTTCATCTTCAGGAATACAATACGATCTTTATTTCAAACAAGATGCACAATGTGTGTTAATTCGTGTAACGTGAAATGTTCGATTTCATAATCATTTGTAAATTAATCATTCTCAAAGTGTTTAACTTGAGTGTTGGAAAGCTCTCGTATTAACTTAAAGTTCATACAATTCTTGTAAAACTTAATACTAAGAAAATCTAAGGATGATTATTTAAATTTAAATAATAATCTTCATTCCTCCATGAAATATAGATCAAACATATTCATCTTACACGATCTATGACATTTATTTTATACAATTGTTAATATTATATTAGTAAGAAAAAAGAATTAATGTAGAAAAAAAAGAAATTTGTTTTACGTACGAGAATGTGCTGAGCATGAACACAAATAACCCCGAGGAACATCGTAAGCGGCGGAGCCAGCAGCAGGCCTGCATGCTTGAAAGCATCCCCTAACGCAAATATACCCGAGCCGACGTTACCTTTGAACAGGTGCATCATTGTTTCTAAATACCTGTAATTATTCATCCGACATAAATAACCTTCTGTATATTAAATAAAAAAAAAAGAACAAACGCGTTCGTATTATCATTCAATACAATAATTCTCAGCTCTCGATAAAACTCTCTCTTAATTATTTAAACAACCATTTGGAAAAATTAAATAAATTTCAAATGATTTACCATTTCTTCAAAAATTTTAATCGTAAACCATTTATTAATTTATTCAAATTTATCTTCTTTTTCTGTTTTAATTTAAATGTTTCAAGTGCTTTCCAATTTTATGTTTTAAATGTATCACAGGGAAAATGGTGGAATTAATTTTCATTTTATCATCTCATTAAAATTCATAATTATTCACCGAAGTGATGGTTAACTAGCGTCAACAAAGGTTGGTAACAGTTCACTAGCAAATTTCCCAAGCATTCCCATGTCCCGTCGCGCGAGCTAATTTAAAATCACCGACGAATGAACCGACCGACCGAGTTTGAAAATGCCTCTGTTCATACCTCTCCCGCGGTTTTACGTTTCGCATAAACATACGCGCCACTAATCTGTGGATATCGTTAATTATTCACGAGCACGGGATGATTCTACGAATAACAGAAATAAGCGTGAATTAGAAAGCACACAGACGAAAATAAAGTAGACAGGAATTCCTTTACAAATACGCGACACGAACGACTATAAATACATATTTCTGCAGTTTTTTTTTTTCACGCCTTATGCTGACTCATAGTATATTAAGAATACTTTCATACCGAGGATAATTTATGTTCGTTCCAATAAAGGTAAGCAAAAAGAAAACTGAAATCAGCGGTGAAATTTATTTCGATGATATTACACAGTTGGACAACTCTGGAGAAGATTGAAAGTGTCGAAATGTACGAAAACATTTATTCGTAAAAATGATTCGCTTTGGTAAAAAAAAAAAAGAAAGAAAAATGGAAAATTTGATAAGCCTTTATAATGCGAGTCCTTGTACTCATAAAAGAACGCATTTCAATGAAACGCATAATTGTGCAACCGATTAAAATACTACTAATATGTAACGACAACGTGGCGATTCCCTAAATGAAAAGTTAAATGTGGAAATTACGCGAACCAATGAGAACCTATGCCAACATATTTATTTCGAGATTCGGCTGCGGCTTTTGCAGTTTGTAAGAAAAGCCTATGCCTGCGTTTCTCGTTAATCATGTTCGCTAGCGTTTCGTATACATATATTTAATCAAGTCAAGGTGTATCTGTATAAAAATGATTCATCGTCGAAAAATAAGAACAAACTAAATAGTGAAACTGTAAACACTTCGAATTTGCCAATATTTTCATCTCTATATTTTCCATAATCTACACATTAATTTACAGTATTTAAGCATAAAAATGTAAAATAAGTTTGAGCAATGTTATATTAAAAATAAAAAATTCAAGCGTGTTGTTTTACTGCTGTATTCGGAGGAATTATACAAAGATTATCCATTCAGGAAAATTGTTAAAAATACTTTTACAGTCGTGCTTTCAGAAAGGTAACGTGCATTATCCTACTCTTCGCTTACTTCCTTACAAATTGTTTCACATCGTGATTTGCATTAATGTTGCGCGTGCTCGGGAATTAAGGAAATTACCCTCGCACGTGATCGTCATACGTGATTCAGTATAATACATACAGAAGAAACTTGTCCCCATGTAATATGTCTGTGGCAACAATAACGTTGCAATTAAAAGAGTGGACAATTTTGTTCAGCCCATGACACAAGATTGAGAGGAAAGACAAGTCAGAGGTTAAATATATTCAAGTAGCTGGAAATGATTTAATGTATGGTGTGCAGCAACCTAGGAAAGGAAGCGAGAGGGCAACAGACTTTTCAAAGGAAATTACCTCCTCATTGTGGAAATCACGTGGAAGCAATTCGTATAACCTGAAACAGGTATTTAAATCGCATGAAGCGTATCGAAAGCAAAGTTTATGAATTCTAAATATTTTCTTTATAGAGACAAACTAGAATTTTCGAAATATTCTGATAAGAAAATTAATCAAAAAACAAAATTTTGGTACAAAATTAAAAAAGAAAATCTGTAAAAGTACAAGTAAATAAATTAAGAACACTGAACAATTTGAAACAAATGAATTACAGCAGTAAACCAAATTCTAAATTTGATCATTAAATATAAAATTCAAACGTCGAATTCCCCTCCGAAAAACAACTCGTCATTCACGCGAAAATATCGTAAAAAGAAAAAAAAAGGAACCACAGACATCAAAGGTTGATATACTGTAATGAGTTAACAGCGGATAATCAATGTCGCAGAATTAAATGACTCGTTAAGTATACTATGTCTCTCGTTATCTCGACGATATCCTTCTGAGCAAGCACGGTAATCGAAGCGTTTTATCTGTCGCTCTTTTAAATATGTATCCTCTGGTGAATGGAACGCGAGGTTAAGAACATTTACTCGAGACGTATATATATATATATATATATGTGCATACGTGACGCATGATGTTTCAAGGCTTACGGTTCTGCACTTTAATACTTCGTCACAATTGCGCTGAATAAAAGAGAAAAAAGAGAGCAAAGAAGAAAAAAAGGCGATTTAAATCCACAGTGTTGTTATTCAACTCATCGCAGCGTTTCCCCGGGATATTCCCCGATTACTTGAAAGGAAAAACGTGTTAATTATGAAATTATCCTGTTCTTTTAAGCGGAACGCTTGAACATCAGAATTCTGTCAAATGTACGTGGATCTACTTGGGAAATAGTAGTGTTTATAGATATATCACGGGGAATCGTGATTATCCTTTAAATTGCTTCCTTCCTTCCATACAGAATGTCGTCATCAAGAACTCGATAAAGATGATGACGTGCGTGAGAATAAGCTTCACGATCGGTTATTGTAGAAGGCATGAAATGTTCTATTCTTATTCAGTTATACTAATTGCACGAGCCTAATGTATCATTTCGTTGTAAGAGCGGATAAAGAGCTAGTTTGGAAAAATGAAATCAGACCTTCTGCAAAGACGTAAAACATTCTTCGAAGATATAACAAACCCGATAAAAAAGAAAGTCAATTCTTCGTATCTTTATCTTGAAATAAAAAAAAAAACCATAAAAGTAAAGCTATCCGAAAATTCTTAGAACTTTAATTGCGTCTTTATCGTTAAAGCAATAACACTGAAACGAACTTATTTCGAGAAACAAATCGATTCGAGGTGGAACTAGTTAAAAAATTTCAAACTAAATTTATCATAAAATATTCCAGTCGAGTGTGAAATTAATTACTCGTTGAACGCTCGTTTCTCATATTTAACAAATGCGGCGTTAACGGAACGATTATTAATCATAACCTGTATTAAGTGTGATTCATTGTTACACGTGCAAAATTTCATCGCGTTTCGCTGTCGTGAAAAATTGTGCATAAATCGAACGTTTGTATACTTTTAACTTGCGGTATTCCGTATACATTCATAGTTCCGTGAAAGGATAAAAATAAATCGTTCGTAGGTAATACAACTGAAAGTGACCATAGCTAGCGGTGTGTAAGTTAAAACCGCAACAGCGGAATCTACCTCACGGCTGTGTAACATATCCGCACGAAGGAACGCACACGTAAACGTAATGAAACTCTTATTCTCCCTTCGGTGATGTTGCAACTGAATTAAAGTCATTGAGCATTTCTTTCGTCTGGTTGGCAACAATTATTCGTGAAAGTTATCGAAAAAAATTGCCAGAAGGACGACTCGAGGGAAACGAGAATCGTGAGCTGCTGGTTAATTGAACTTACGAGGTCGGGTGGTGAACGGAAATTCCATGCTCGTCGCTTCCGCCTTCCATTTCGGAGCCCTTTTCCACAGCCAAAATTGGGTCCTTCGATTGGAAGGCCCCATACGTGCTGCCATTTCTGAAAAATAAAGATAGAAGATTTTTACATGTATAATATAATAAATATTTTCATATATATATTCGAACGAAGTAATCTTCCTTTTAATTCTTTGCACTCTAACGTTGAATCTTACTTGCCACGCTATTATTTACACTAACAACGATAAGTCTCATTAACCGTTTATTAATTATTTACATTAATAAAGTGATCTATTTGGAATTTGTACAGAAGTGGCAAAAATAAGCATCCAACGTGTATTTTATAACCATTTCTGTATATTGAGAAAAGCTTGAAGAAGCAAAAAATTAGAAAGAAGAAAAATATATAATTCTTTCCATTCCGAAACAGTAGGATTTAGATATTTATTTAATTACTTATACGATTTTTTGACCATGCATAATTTATCATTGTTTACACAATTTTTCTATGTAATCATATTACAAGAGTTCGTTCTTTTAGAGACAATAATGATAATTTCCATTATGAAAGGTTGCAATTATTGCAATTGCGATTGCGAAAAAGTATCTTTCATTCAAGAGAAATCAAGGCTCGGGATTACAGGAAGATTATATAAAGATCGGTATCAATGAAACCTCTAATTACCGAACATACTCTCCGTTCGAAGAAACCTAAGCCTGATAGCAACAAGTGCAACTAGAATGTAATGCCAGCGGCATATACTTCTGTATAAAGTTACGTTTTACTTTTCCCATGAACGTCAAACCAGTTGCTCGTAAGATTTACGATTACCATAGCTCGGCTTCTACCGTAGACTCGTAGACACCAAGTAAGTAACGTGTATATATTATACGTACACATCGAACGCGTTCTACTTTCACTGCAATTGTGATCGAAGTTGAAGAACGGCCAATTTGGACGTTACCTTCGCGAAACTGTTAAAGTAATTGCGGTAGAAGTACATAATCGAAAAACACGATAATATAAAACGAAAACGACGGTCTGTAAAACTCGGAGTATACGATCGAAGTGCACTATAATTGTGTAAATAAAAGGAAAAAAAAAGAAACAAAAAAAAATGTATAAAACGTAAAACACAAAACCGAAGAAAATTAGTATTTAAAGAATGTGCACAGGATAGCAATCGAAGGAAACGGTGTAATAAAAATTTGTGAAACACGCGAGAGGAAGAAAGGTAAAAGGAAACTGAAAACGAAAACAAAAAGTGTTTTTTTTTATCGCCGTAGAGTAAAAAATATTTGTTGTAAGTTTTTAGCAATATACATCGTTGCAAATGTAAAATGCATCGCGAGTATCTATATATGTTAGACAACGTGAAAGTAACAGTCTAATCTGGTCTTTATTTCAAGAATCTCGTGTTAATATCCTATATGCACGACGTGGCATTAACGTTTCAAGGTGAAATCCCCTTCCCCTTGACCAGTCGGAAACACCTTTTTATTAGTCTGAACAAATATTTCAGACTTCCCTTTTCGGAGACGAGTCACAGGGACAACATCGAATTTATCACGCGTTATTTATAATTCTTCCCCGACATGTCTGATTTTCCTTTCAAGACTCACACTACAACCGACCATCAGTTGGGGATTTTCAACGAAACCGTCACTATAATTAAATTAACTTCAATATTTCGAACATATTGTGCATCACACATATACGCACACTTATCTTTCTGAAATGGCAATATGTACAAAATGTCTGTGAATTAAATAGCTGTTTCGTGTTGAAATAAGAACAATAGAATTATTGTTAAGTAAATTCCTTCTTTGTAAATGGACAAATTTACCGAGACGAAGTAATTGAAAAATATGTAACAAGAAAAAAAAGATAAAGAAAAACCGGTTTCCACGTATCCTTGAATGACTGAATGATTAACAATTGACATGTAAATTAACATATGAGGTAATCAATGAACCGTACGTCCTAGAAGTGACATTGTGACTATAAAGATGTGATAAGTGGTGGATATAACGTTTGTTTATAATTGTTTTGAATATTTATTCGGAAAACAGGCAAAAATGTGTAAGCAAGAAATAATTTGGTGTAATAACATGTATGTTTCGTTATTCATCCAGCTCCGTGTACATCTACGCGGATATGAATATTGATTTTGTAAACAGGATCTTAGTCCGATTAAAACAGTGGAAAACCTTGATCATCGTCCATACAACTATACTTCTACGTAATCGTCGCTCTTCGTGATAGTAAAAAAAAAAAGAAGCGGACTAGAAGGTGAAACGCCGTGGAAATTTCGACGCAGGATCAAAGAAATATCATTGGGTGCCAACGAGCTACGTCACTTTTTGGCTCTGGTCTTGCTGTTGGAGCAGAAACATGTATATAAGGCCTGTTAGTTTCACAATTTACCCGTATAATGCTAACTATTTAGTCTATTCCACCGACTACTTCGGTCAACGTTGAACTGGATAAAGTACACTCGTTGTCACGACAATTATCACTGATAACGATTACAACAATAGTATAGAATTAAATGATAGCGACACGAAATGAATAGAAACGTTGTACAAGCATGTTAACAAGTGTCGTGATTATATATTAAAAATCTGTAGAGTAGAAGGAAAATGATAGAAATATGAAAAGATTCTGTTAAAGATACAAAGGGAATTGACTAAAGTTTTAAATCACAAATAAGGATACTATTTTCATGCAGAAATAAATCTATAAATTTGTGAAGAAGTACAATAATAAGTAATAAACACGAAGAAATGAAAAACTGATTAGCGATTTTGTAATGATATGTACACACAATGTCTACAGAAATGTGAATAAAGTTTCCAATAGTATTTGTAAATATTAGATTGTTTGGAAATTTCATAGCAAAACGTAAGAGGAATTCAAACCGACTAATTGAGAGAAGGAAAAAAGCCAAATGGTATTTTACTCGTTGTTTAAAGGTAAATTCAGTGCACTCTTCAAATTATCTCTACAGCGAACAGGAGTAGATGTAAGTTGAATTATATTTTCTACGGTGGAGCGTTGCCGCGAAAAATTCAACAACCTCGCTTCGCTATAAAAAATTCAATTTTTCTAAATTCTAAATTAATAAATTTCCGTACAAACTATCTGAGCAAATCGCGACGATGATTTATATAAAATATCCGATTGCTTTCGTCGATAAGCTTCTAAACAACTCTTGAAATAAAAGGAAAAGTTCAGCTTATAAGGTGTTGAAAGTTTCTGCAGGTGTTTCTGCGGTAATAAATTCCTAATTAGTTATTGAATAATCTGTACTTACGCAACGTTGCAGCATGATAAATAATCGAATCGGTAATACATTAGTCGAGGTAATTAAACTGTAGACGGTGTGATAAATATACTCGAAAAATACAATATCATCGTGCAACACGGTTTGAAAGGTGAATATCCATGTGTTACAGACAGCTTGGTGAATAATAGCTAATCGATGCCCATTGAAACGCAAATCTGTATTTACCTATGAGGTTCCTTAAGCGTCATCTCGTCACCACGCAAAGAACTCTTCCTCCCATTGGGGTTTTTGTGCATTTCCATCTGCAACAACAAACAGAAATATTATGTTATATTAAAAATATATATTACACACTATTACATACTATTTACTATTTACGTAATTATATTTATAATCATCTTTAGTACATTTCGATTATCTGTAGCATTTAATTATTATAAAAAATCGAAAATTTTATTTATCCAGTATTTTACTAATTAAGAGAAGGAGATATTGAGAATGAACGACGTCTTACGAATTCCTCTCTTTTCCTTATCTTGTGGTAAAAACAGCAAAAATTCCACAAACAAGCCAGAAGTTATGTAAAAAAAGAAAGAATGCGTCTGTTTGTATTTTTGCATAAAATTTACCCAAGCTAAAAGAGTCACATCCGACCACCGGAAAATATAAAAATAGGCATTACAAAAAGGTGATTCATTTAGCGTAGTGTAAATCCCGAGCATCTTTTTCCGTAAACCTTGTTATACGTAATAATTTTGAACTTGCATTTTCTTCTGAAAGAAATCTGTATTCCAAGTATGAATCTAAAATTAAAATTTTCATCATGGGTGAACGCTTTCAGAAACAGCTTACGGTTTATTATTTAGAATGAAAGAAACGAAGTGTAAGATCACTTATGTTAGAGATCACGCGTTTCGTAACACGTTAAAGATAGCACATTATGGTCACGGACGGCACAAAATGGAATTTTTTTACGAGGACAGACAAGATCCCTAGATATATCCTTGCGTATTCTAGCCCGCCGATATCCTCTGTCCCGCGGAATAAAGAGGCGATCTGTTAATTAAGCTCTAAACTGCGACATAGCTGGCACTTTTCTTCTACAAACAGCTGATCGGGTTGAGGTCGCGCAAAGTTCAATGAAAGATACTGATCAAGCGACATAGTTTCCCACGAAAACGTGACCGAACATCTGTCCACAAGCTTTGTTTGGTTTTCTCCGGTAATATTCCGCTTTATTAACGAACCGCCTCTGCAAATAGGCGACTTGCAATCGGCAAATAACGTACAAACGATTTCTACCCTTTAAATCGAATGCAACTCGAAGTAATTTCTCGTGCAAACACGTGGACAGATCAAACACGTTCCTCGATTCGCATTAATAAATTAACTGTTCGATAAATAATTTTTGTATTCATAGAAACGGGTATTGAAGCGATAAGAGAGCGAAACAGGAAGTGTATTTGTTCCATTCAGTTGTGATGCAATTCTTCCATGAAAATCTTTCAAACAACTGAGATTCAAACGAGAAACGTATAATTTCTTTAAATCTTTATGAAAAGTTCTAAACTATTTCGAAAAGAAAAACATATTTTTAAGGCAAAGTACTCCCAAGAAGCACAGTAGTGTCAAAGATCTTCAGTTCTTGAAGAAGGCTTCTATAAAACTCTAGGAACAATCCTCTATTTGTTAAATTTCTCAAACATAACCACACATTCAAATATTGATGAAACAGATGAAAAAGAAATTCTAATATTTAATATTTAAAAATAAAAGCGCAGTGAGAAAAAGAATCCAAAGATTCTAGACGAGAGTAAATTTATTCACGCTTCGAATTCCTTAAACTGTTTGCATTCGATAATCGAAGAACCGTTAAATGTTCTAAATGTTTAATATTCGAAAGTAAAATCACGATTGAAATCGCATGTACATATGTAAGTGTCAATTTCATCGCTCCAGTAAAATAAAGTTACAAAATTATTAAAATTATTTTAATTTTTCAAGGGAAGAAAAGGACACTTTATCAGTCAACGAAAAATCACCTTTGCGCTAATTTTATCCTTCGACTATTTTATATTTATCTGTTTCTATTGATAGACAAAATTGATAGAAACGACAATTTGTTCGACAGAACTGGTAATATTCCATCGCGAAAATTTTCACCACGAAACGAAATGTGCCAATCGTATGGCCATGGCTGGAGAAGCGTGTGTGTCATTGATTGACTTCTTAAGTAATTCATGCGTGCTTGCAAGCAGATTGAACTCCTCCATGCCGAGGGGAGACACACGGAACAGCAAGAAATCGCCGGGACACACGCGTTATACACGCCACGTGTACACGTGCCAGCAATAACAAACTGATTTATTCGTCTATTCTCGAAGGCTTGCGTGTATCGCGAATCAGGAGTGCATGGAATTTGTCACTCGATTGACTTAATCGTGCTCGATAAGTGATTGACTCTTTTCTGTGTCTGATCGATGAAAGAAATATAGCGAAGTTGTAAATTAAAGCATTATGCAGCGATGTCGATTGATGCAGCAATACTCAGAATCGTATTGTTAACATTTCGTGTTTTCAGTAAGAACAGAATCAAATTTAAGGCATATTTCATACAACCTCGACTGAAGTTTCGAGCTCTGAACTTCTTAAATTTCTCTCGACTTGTTTGTCAACGTGCTGGAACATAAAAACGTTGACGTCTACCAATTTTATGATCACTATTATGTTTACGATCACTATTTTTCTGTATGTGACAACGATCGACGCAATTTCACGAATTATCTCTCGAAAAAGTGAACGAAACATTTATTCACTTTAATGAAATAATAAAACACGTAATGAAAATACGAGTAAAGTGTAAAAATAGGGTGAAGAGATAAATACTTTTTAATTAAGAAATATATATAATAGAAGAGTGAAATAAGAGATATGAAAAATATTAAATGTTCGTTTTCAATTATATCTTTGTCACTTGATGATGAACCACATACGAATATGAAGGAAATTATTATTATTATAAATTTACAAAGAAACGAAGAATAGCAGAAGCTTTAAAAAATAGCGAGACTAATTGAACCATAACGCAGAAGATAAGGTCTTTTTATTAGTATTTACTCAAATAATTGCTCGTGGTTTACGTAATATCACGGATCAAGGGCTTTCTAAGATGTTGCCTACGCAATTTTGTTGTTTACTTAGTTAATTAGTTCATCAATTTCGTTCACTACAGTACACGCATTGTTTGTAATTATCATTCATAAACATACACATATTTCAACCAGCTATGTTGTTAATATGCATCCGCAATTAGTATGTCTTACTGGAATAGTTAACGAATTTACAGACATGAAGTAACACAAAGTAACAAAGCAAATCATCTTCTGTGTCAGTGTAATTACTTCAAACAAGACAAAGTATCTATCACAGTTGAAGCTATTATTAATTACCGAAGACTAACAATTTGTACCCAAACTTCCAGGAATTCCTCAATCTTGCGTAGAAAACGACAACGAAAGAAAAGAAAAAAGAAAACAAGAGAACCTAAACTATAATCGAACTAAAATAAAAAAAAAATCCAAATATTCAATTTTCAATTTAATTACAGAACAGTAAAAAAGAAACTAATTCTGCTATAAAAGAACTTATCTACATGAAGGTTTATTTGCAACAATCCAAACAAAGTGTAAGAAAAGATAAATCGTTCTCTCCTCCCCGATCGGATTAACTTTGTCTTATTACCGCTTGAAATCCTTTCGAAAGTCAACGAAAGGTTTAATTGTCTGCGAATGATCAACATGTAATTAAACCACTCTCCGTCGAAATGACTCGATGATTGATTCACATCCATCTGTTCGCACCACGCTAATAACACGATCGCTAATGCAACGCGACTTATCTTTTATGCGTGTACCATTCCACTTTAACCGGTTCCTCGCCGGTTTCATATTGGAAAACTTTCAAAGAGATAGCTCTATATTAGCATATTAAGATAGACAATCGTCTGTCCTGATATAACGGACAGCTAGACCGATAACTGAAAAATTTGCATCCGCCTGAAATTGCTTCATTATGATATCATTCGGTAAACATCCGACACGCTTCCAACATCCTGACTGACATAGAATTCCTTTGACTCGAATCGCGCGACTCCGTGTATTGTGAGATTTTGCCGGCTGTTACAAAAACAGGTTGAAACCGGAGGCGGATGAAATATGTGACTTTAATGGATGAGTTTTTATCATTGCGTGTATACATGTTGGTACTTTTAAAAAACGTAAATAGCAGTTGAACGGACAATTTATTTCTTATCTTAGATTCCCGGGAAAACACCATGTCACGTTATTCAAACCAGTTTAATCTTCATCGAGGAATTTGTTTAAAATATACGTAGACAAACGTTTCAGCGGTGTACTTTTACCGTAACGATCGAATTAATGCAAACAAAGGAAGTGAATTGTACAAGTAGCGAAAAAAGAAAAAAAAAAGGATTAGAAAGTCACCTCGTGATTTTATTACAGGTATAAAACTCGTTGCTTTAGAAACTCTAACGAAAAAAAAAAAAAAAGAAAAAGAAAAGAAACTATACGATCGAATAGTCTACGTAAACATGCGATTTTATTTGATACGCTCTTTTGCTCTTCCATTGACATCCGGCAACCTCCGACAGAATCGTATACGCTGCGTTGAAAAGAGCATGAGGAAATCACTCTTTACACAGGATTGGTAACAAACGAAATGTTTGAGGACGATTGATCGTTTCGTTGTGCAAGGTCGAAAATTTCGTAACGAGGAAACGGTCAATTACACCAGGTAACATTCAATCGAGCTAAAAAGGGCTGGCGCCAGTTTAGGTATCAAACTAATTCAACAATAATTACAGCCTACGCTTCTGTAGCCTTAATTGGTTAAACGCTTTGAATAAAATAATTTTTATCAAAGGTATCGTCGTTTATATTTAATATATCACGTAATTTGACTGTAATTGGACAGATAGTAAAGTTTAATAAATTGAATCCGTCATTTTTACCTCTACTTCCTTTTGCTCAATGGTCTCAGAATTCCGCAAAAATAATGTCCTAAAAATGAAGAATTGTTCAATCGAAAACTCGAATTTGAATCACCTTTATCCTCTTATTTACCGATTGGATTAATTTGATTACATTACACCGTTCAGACTACTCATTCTGTCTCTACAATCGTTATCGTATATACAACATATCAATATTGAACGTACAGATAAAAGTATGAACCTAGAAACGATCAAGATATATATATACAAGAAACTTAACATTATTAACTTCCGTTGATCATACTTGATTTACAATAATATGTTTACATATCGAATAGAATCGTGTTGGCATTAAAAGTTTTAAGACACAACGAAAGTGAACAATGATTCAATTATAATTGCAAATGATAGAATCGGGTGGAATGTTATTCGATCCTAGGAAATTATCGTTAGAAGAGTATCCAGATGAACTGGTTATTCGATTTCTTAACTAGTTATTCGACGAAGGTGATGGCGATAAGCGTTATCAGTGATTTCATAATGCTAAGACAGTTACACTTTTACGATCGAAAGGATAGTCCTGATTAACGTAGTCTAACGTACGAAAACAAAAAAACCAAAAAAGATATCACCAGCATAAAACGATATATCAGACGAGATTTTAGTGGATCGCAGTCGTCGAAGATACAGCTGGACGAACCGCGAGATAACAACACCGATGCATATGTGCACGACGTCGACCTTCGCGATGCACCCGTGCACCGCTTTTCACGTGCATTACATGTTTCGCGAAAGTGGATCATATCCATTGTCTAATTTCATGCTTGCATAATATTTACCATCGTTACGTTCCGCTCACCGCTCGACGAAATTCTAATTTACTTGAGAAATAATGTTGCAAACGTATCCTACATAAATATTGCGACATCAGATTGGAGAAAAAATTCAACGTAGGTATCAAGGCTGTGAAACTTCGAATAGTCGAACTACTTGAATAATTCAAATAATTCGAATATTCAGATTGTTCCGGATATTTCGTATATTTTGAATATCTCAGTATTCCACTAATACGATATTTAATTTTTCGAAGCTAAAATCTGAATTCTACCGGTATACCGATGCTCCGATTTTCGTATCAACTTTCGTAAATAAGGATCGGCGATTTTTCTCATTTTTGTTTTCTTCTTTTTTCCTGTTATAGTACTTGTAAAATAATTAAATAAAATAGTTTATTTTATGAAATGATAAATACAATTAACGTCTCGCTGAACTCATTCGACGATACTAATTATCCGGGTGTAATTCGTGGGTAATCCACATTACAAAGGCCAATTAGTAGTTATCTTCTGATGAATAAATGGGACAACACAGATAGAGGAATATACACGCGCAATAATTCGCGTTAAAACTGAAAACACGATGGTAATAAAAAGTTACCCAACGTGTATATACACACATTATAATCGGCATTCCTCAAGAGTGATTTCCTTGTTTTCCTTGTCGTCGCGTCCAGACGCTGTTCCACTTTGCTGATGTTTCGGTGTTATACTTCGAACATGGAATAGTCTCAGAAGGAATAATACGTTTCTTGTATAATTTGATTGAAATTTACGAAGGAGAAAAAAAAAACAAAAAGTATCTTCCGCCGATCTGTCATTTATACTTTACATCGAAGTCATTTGAAACCGATGATATCGTGCCATAAAAAAACAAGAAAAATCTGAAATTACAGAATAAACGTATCCGTTTCTTAATGTATCCTCATCTTCGAATCTTCGCATCGCAATTGAACATTAGAATACTATCGTACATGACGAATAAACGAAGAAGTAAAATATTTCAGCTTGTAATTCGTTAACTCGTGAGAAAAAAGGTGCGGTGAGATAATTGATATTCATTGAATATCAGACGCGGATAAAAAGATCAAAACAAGCCAGACGGAAGTGTGTTTCAATTATAAATAAGCGGTCTATTCTTCGATTCACAGCGGCGTATTTCGTTTGATTACGATGGCAAAGGGCACAGGAATTATGCTTTTAAGTCAATTACCCCTTTAATGCGATTCCTGACGCGATTATGATGCTCGGTGCAATTACGATCACCGTTATTACGATTCGTCATGGGTTTATGTAGTCTCGTTGACTCGATCGTTTCTCAGAACAGTTTAGCTAGATATAAATTGAATAAATAGTACGGATGTTTAAAAACGAGTCATATAATAGTAACCAACAAGTGGCTGTTCAACGGTGTAATTTTTATTACGATGTTGAAATGAGTTCTTTCCGACTGGAGTCACATAATCGATGTGATCATTCAAAACGAGATAATTCGCGATGGTATCTGCGAACTGGCAGAAAAATAGTTGAAAAATCATCGACAATAATCGAAATTAGTTCGATAAGTGATCTATTTTCATTCTCTTTATATAAAACTTTGATTTGTATTTAAAAGTCGGAACGAATCCATTTCTACACCTAAGCAACCTTATACCATCTAATCCTCACAATTCATAGGTAACCTAAATGCTTTGTGTCTAAATCTAATTTCTTTACTGTTCTAAGCTTTCAGAAACTTTTCGAAAATTCGCAAAATTGTAGTCGTACGTTTAAAGTATTTTCCAATAAAAATGAAAAATTACTTCGAAGAAATACAACGAGTGAAATATTTGTTGGGCCATCAGTGACCCAGGTTGCCTACGAAGAGTTAATAACTCTTATCTGTTATCCTGTTTCGTAACAACGTTTTCCTTTATTACGAAATAGATAGTTTTAATTGTACAACACTTTAAGTTGTACATAGTAGAGCTTCCTTTCTCGTTCCTCCCTTTCAGATAAGAATGGAAAAGGAATCATATAAATGGCACCCCAGTATATTTCCATTTCACATTTGTCGTCATTATTCATCGCGCGGGTCATGTAGCAACAGAATCTTTTTTTTGTTCAATTACCTGCTCCTATATATAGGTATAAATACGATTATAAAAGGCGCCCATGCGAAAATTAATCAATGCCAGATTATTTGTTGCATCGAACTTCCAACGTTGCAAAGATACCCGGCCGGGTTCGATAACGCGTGGCGCCCTATTGAACTTCAAGAATTCGCATTTGCACCACGTGCACCAGGAAGAAACACGTCGTCTGAGCCAGAACACATCGTCTCGTCTAGAATTAGCCCTGCTATTGGCCCGACTTGATCCATTCCTACTCTTGATACACGCCCAATAGGTGTTTTTAATTAACATTTCGTTGGGTGCTCATACGACTCATCTTTAACATCCAAGTGAATTTCATTTTGCATTTCGTTTCATTTTATTTTCATTTTCTCTTCATTCAAACGATCGTTTCGTATTCACGTCATTAGGATGGATCAGTTACATTAACGAGTCGATTTTATAATTTTTTTCTATATCTTTTTAAGAAGAATAAATATTTTCTAACTTGTTTAAGAATGCTTTTTCTTCCTCGTTATATTTGAAACAAATTTATATGTGACATTTTGTTTTTGTGTTAATTGTTGCTAGCTTATTGTGATGTACAACGTGTTTCTAACAAGGTGTTGGAAAATTTTAGGGACAAATATAGAACGGGATACTGTTTTAGAAAATGTCGTTATTTTAAGCTCAGCTGCCGAGCAACGTGCATGAAGTACGTCGTTTAAGAAACATCCTATACACAATTGTTAGTATGTTTACATTGATTATTGGCGAGCATTAGTTTTTAACGTTTGCGCATCATCATAAATTGGATTGTAGAATGTTCAAACGCGACGAATTGTAAGTTGTTCACTAAAAAACACAATATCAGATGTTTCAATTTTCAATGTCTTTTTTTTAACATAAAATTCACGATTTTTCTTTTTATTTCAAAAAAAAAAAAAACCCCGACAGATTTTTTTACTCCTTTCACGATACAACGCTTTGCACTGTGATAAATTTCACTTAGGAAAAGTGAAAACATCCAGCGTTATTTATTCAATGATAAGAAAAAGTTTTTCCTTCGACAAACAGAGCCTATCAATTATGAGAATAATTAAACATGAATTTATTACATTCAATATCATACATTACCATCCGTAAAAAATTCATCGTTGCTGGATGAATTGCATTACACACGACAAAAGTGTCATAACATTATCCAGAACAGGAAAAATATGCTCTTGGGAATATCCCGTCATCCGTCCCAAAAGGAATCCAACATTCAACTCCACAGAACCAATAATCAACGATAATAATAAGCTTTGTTTGCAGATACTATTCATCCATGTGCATTCCTACGATCGCAATGCTATCCTATTTATTCAACGATCTCCTTATAACACCTGACCAACGATTGAATCCGAATGTTTCCTCTATAATTTCGACTTCAATCTGAATATTTTCTCCATAATTTCGATTTCAACCGTTCCTATTCAACTATCAACGTGCAATAATTTATTTTATTTAGATGCAAAAAACTAAGCACGAATTATGTGCTTTTTGGTACTAAAATTTGAAAACATTGCAAAAGTGAAGTTGGTTACTTTGGTTTTTGAGCGACTCGTATATAAAACGCTAACAGTTAAATGTTTTAATGAATTTTACATAAGTAAATGTATCAT
Organism: Anthophora plumipes; assembly: GCA_951804975.1. NCBI lineage: Eukaryota > Metazoa > Arthropoda > Insecta > Hymenoptera > Apidae > Anthophora > Anthophora plumipes. The sequence continues at coordinate 22,168,493 of OX638112.1, read as the reverse complement.
TTCATGAAAGAATCAACAATAAAGAAAAGAAAGTAAACGAAACGTGAAGGTAAAAGTAATTAATTTGTTGAGTAATCGACCAGAACTTGTTGAGTAACGTGAAAAAATTTATTTTCCTCATCGAACGAACGCAGCACACTTTCATCCATCGACACGAGATACTGTGTTAAATATTCGAGAACGAATCGAAGTTCGCTTAAAGGAAACAGCAAAGGTACACCTGATTCACCAGTTTTTTAACATTAACCGCCCCAGTTGCACTGTGATTCCGTCAGAGACATTTTCAAGCGAAAACAGATTCACCTCGTTCGTTCACGTGCATTTTTATCGGGCACGAACCGAACCGATTACATCACTGCTTCGGCGAATCGTCCCGAATGGGAATCTCGAAGACGAAGATCAGAGGAAATTTCCTTTACCGCACTATCCAAACTAGAAAAGGGAATAGATAACGACGAAAAATGGAAACCACATCGAGGAATGTGTAAATGGAATCGTTGCTCGTGGCTAGAAATTCGAAATATTTGACAACGATTGTTTTTGTATTTATTATCAATACATCGCATATTACATAACTTGCGAATGACTCGTGATATTCATTATCCTAACAAAATAATTCTTCTATCAAAGATATCTTCTTCAAAGATATTCTTCTGCTCTTTACTGCTACGTTTTTAATTAACCGTTTCAATTACGCGATAGTAAAACAGTCTCGACTGGAAAATAATTGCCTATAATTTACGATCAATTTCGAAGAAATATATACGAGAATCGTGCAATAGTAAAAATTATGCGATTTCATGGAACGCTCACGCTGTTTTTTCAACATAAATTCGCTACACGGAAAATAACAGCTTTAAATGATATTAAAAAAAAAAAAGATGATAAAGCATAGTGTCATGCATTTTTTAATAAAACTGTGTAAGAATAATTTCTATTGGTGAAGAAATTTAGCGAAAAAAAATATATATATATTTTCTTAAATGTTGCGTTATAGACAACTTTGGGAAGAAATGGTTTAAACGTTTTAATGTTATATCTTTTCACGTTGTTTTATGTTTTAAGACGAAGAAATTGAAATCTTACCATGAAATACAGTTTACTATCTCAGAATAAGGGTAAATTTTTCCATGAATTACACTCGGAATAGTTTAAAGGATTGCTATCGAGAAAAAGGTTTGCTTTGGATAAATATGCGGTAACTTGGTTCGATAAGAGAATTCCTAACGTATTATCTAGGAATGATGAGGCCGTCGAGGAAAATTACCGATTTATCGCTTTTTATCCTGATTGGGGTCGAGACTGCCCACCGTCGTCATGAAACATCCGTGAACATTGACCAACGCAACTTCCTCACAGCTGACAACGAACCGATAAGAAATTAGGATAGCACCCATGTTATACTGTTTCATTGTTTTAACTCGTTCCCTGTTCATTTTCGTTAGAATAACTCGAACACGGAATATTTGCTCTGGTTCTAATACATTTATCGTTCTACTCGAAGCGAAACGTCAGGTGCTTGAGAAGGCTACAGGAAGTCATTAGCATCGGGAACCTTGAATGTTAATAGGACGATACGTAGAATAATCGTTTCATGCTACAAAACAAAATAGCCAAATTTCACGATCGATCGAATTTCTCACTTGTCCAACGCGAAATATACAGGGTATAACATTTTAATCTATTATTACAAATATTTCGACGAGTATTTAGAGAAATCGAGGAGGTCATCCTAAGATGGATTACTAGATGGAAACGTTAAAGTCAAACAAAACTTACTCTTTTTGTTTTCAAATAAAATCACACACTCTTTTAATGCATTAATCGATACAGCTTCGATACTTTTCGATATATTTGCAGTGGTAGATTAAACTTAAGACTTGTCACATTGTATAATCAATTGGAAACAAGAAAAGAAAAAAACAAACCCCGAAACGGTAGATCATCCATCAGAGATTTTTAAGGCACGAAAAATACGATAAAAGCATGAAAAATATCGAATATTCGTTATGAGTAAAAGATATTATAAAAAGAATTATTGTCTCGATTGTTTGTATGGAATATTCGATTAAGATTGAATCAATATATACAACTTTCTTGCAAAGTAGATCGCGCACAGAGATTCTACGTAAATATACTTGTTATCCTTGGGAACCTTTCAAGCTATGGGAAACTCACGTTTCTTTTCACCTACTGAAAAAGCATACAAAGTCGCAACTACGAACGTCGCAATATGCTTCACGTTTCTTGCACGTGCTGCGATACATCGGCCAAGATTGTTCAAATGTCAAATGTTTCATCGCCAAATCGATTGTCAATATTTGTCCGGGCCTCTCCCTTTTCTTGTTTTTCTTTTTTTCTTTCTTTCCATTCAATACTTTTGCACGAGCTAAAGGGTGGAGAAGAGAGAGTATCTTACGAACGAATGCAAATTATGCGTCGAAAATAGATCGGAAAGAAACGTCAATGTCTCCGATTTCATTGATGCAACATCTCGATAGAAGTAGATTCCATCGGTGTAATTTCCGTCGTTTATTTTACGATCAATTAAATTGGGTTCGATGGATGACGAAAATAGATGGGGGGAAAATATGAAATAACTGTTTTTATTTTTAAGTCCGTTGAGTGATCTAACGAGCCGATATTCAATATGGACGATGGCCAACATTTGGTGACGAACCATTGATGGAAATGTTTGCACCACGCTGTTCCACTGTGGTTACGCCGGCTTCGTCACGTGATGGAATAAACACGAAACGCGAAGTGTTAACGATCTTAATGTGTCGAACTTGTGGTATACGCAGTATAAAAATTCTCACGTTCATATGTAAAACACAATTTTCTAAATACGTTGTATAATAATGTTGAATTACGTTCGAAGTTGTTCTTTTTTCTCAATTACTGGAACAATAAGCAATAAAAAAAGAAGCAGGATGTACTTGTTAGAAAAAAAAAGATTTCACATCAAATTCGCTATTAAAAATTTCCAGATATCTTTATCTTCGATAAGACCGATATGTAACGAAGATTGTATCAGAATTCAGTTGAGAATTTTTGACATTGCTCACGCTCAGGCGAGAGCACTGTACATACTTGAAAATCCTTATCCGGTGAAGACGAGATACGCGTTATTAAGAGTACTTAACATACATAATCGATATGATGACTATGTCTTAAAATCTAATAACAATATCAACGAGTGTCGCAAAAAGTGACAAACTACTTTGATAAATGTCTTAGGAGATGTAGCAGTTATCGACGAGTTCCAATTAGCATATCGATAAAAGTCAACATTTTGCATATAATTTTTAGAACGTTGATTCTTTTTGGAGAACATACTTCGTTGCGAGATCGTCACGGTTTTATTATAAAAATTGAACTTTACTTTAAACGAAAATCAACGAATGAATACTAAAAACATTCTCCTTCCTAAGGAACTTAATATTCTGTAATAAAATTTGTTAGAACTCAATGTAAAAACAAAAAGAAATTGATTCTTCGAATTCATGATCGATAATTGTAAAATTTTCGTAATATAAATTGGGAATAGAGCTACATATTACAGATAGGTAAGACACGTCGTTGAAAAAATATGTAATAGGAATCTTGATGATTTTCTCGTCGATTTAGATACTTAAATAGTTTCAAAACGTTATGTAAGTTAGATGTTGTAACGCTTTCGAAACAATGACACTTCAATTAATTACAAACCATTATGATATAGTAGTAAACGAGGCTATTTAAGATAACAAATTTGTCGAAGCATTCGCTAACGAGTACACACTTCTTTTCGATCTATAAAACTTACGAACTAGTACTAGTAAACTACAATTTACATAAATTAGAATCAGCTCGGAGTGTAAACACAAATGTTCATGAATGATGGTAACAGAAGTAACGCACAGAAACAATCAAAAACCCCTAACATCAACGTACACCTAATAACATCTTAAATTTCACACAGAATGCAAAAGCTTGGCATTTATAATGCCAACTTATTTTCTCTACATGTTTCGGATTGATCACCAAATTCAACTGAACTTTTATCTTCTCCATTAATCACATTTACTAATGATTCCTTTACAATACGATATTGTTTCTTTTTTCTTTTTCAAAGATTACCAACGTTGCTAAATAATTCCACGGTTCAAGTGAAAATACTAGCAAGTAAAGTAGAATGGAATACTATAAAAGTTCAATCGATTAAAGTGCGAGCATACAGGACTCAGGTAATAAGGAAAACAAAGGAAACGAACATGATACACGTAAAACAGATAAGAAGAGTTAAGTGTGCAAAGAAAGGCGTGCAATTCCTTCGACACTCTTCGCAGTCAATTTAATTCATCGGTGTCAATTAAATCGACAACTGGATTCTACTATCGAGACGTTGGCTGAATTAAAAGCCACTACCCGATCAGAGGTATCGAAATCTACTGTATCAAGATAAAAATCAGAAATAAAAAAGAAACGAAGAAAAAAAAAAGAAACATGCATATTATTTGTACTTATGAATTATTTATAACTTGAGATTTACAACAACGATCGTGTTTAATTCACGAGGATCAGCTAGAAGTTCAACTTTTCTTTAATTCACCCGGTGGTTGTTCGTTCGCACGCTGAAACGAGCACGTGAATTGCGTAAACAACGCCGACAAAAAGGGACCGTTTATCCGTGTAATCGCGTCGTCCGAGCTATAAGACGGTTTATTTAAAACCCTCTCTAAATCACACCAGCCAACTAGCCTACTCGACGCTATTCACCTCGCGCGATCCTCCTAACAAAAACGTTTCACGTACAAAAGATAATTAAATTACACCTTTTAAAATTGATCTGTGCTCCACTGAAATCGATTAAACCGACACTTTTCGTTAATAAACAGACAACCGTGAATAGAATATTCTCTTACTTTATTAAGGTCAACGTTACATTTGATATAGTGTCAAAGGTTCAATATTTTCAATAGAATTTAGAAGTTAAGTTAATAAAGTGCATGGATATATTTTATTCGTGCAAGTGATACAGCGCCGGGAATATATGTACACTGATCTAAGCATCTCTAAAAGGAAGCTTTCGATAAGCCACACAACGTGTTACGTGTTGATAGTAAACACACAAAAGATCATGCTCAATTTTTCACTTGACACGAAGAAATCCTTAAAGCTTATTAAGAATACTTATCTGTATTAAAACCAAACCACTCGTTATCGCGTAAATAGAGATAATGGCACGTCTCAGATCAATTTACATCTTTTATCGTGAATTCATTGCATAACTTCGTTTCCCCACAAAAAAAAAAAAATTGAACAAATTTCTATATTATAATAAAAGAAGAAAAGGAACAAAGGATGTAATTAGTCATCTTTATTGAAAGAAACATTTAATACTGTTAAAAGTTTTAGTTGAAACTTCAGTTCGAGAATAATGTGAAAATTGTGGAAAAACTGACGGAGAGCATAAACTTACTTTCTCGTGGTCAATTCAAAGTATCCAGATGCGAGAGTGGGTACTGGTAACCCATGGATGGTGGCGATTGTGATCCGGTCCGTGAACACGTGCAACTGTCGGCTGCTTTCGCGCGACTGAAACGGGAGTCGCGCTACTGAGAACACTCGAGCCAACCACCAAAGACTGCTTGCTACTTGCTACTACTTTGCTGCTGGTTGTTCAGAGTCAGACCGGTGTCATTCTGCCTCTCCCCGTCGCTAGACCGTGCGCGGCCACTGAATTTCGTCGGAGGTGACGGCGGACCCGTTCGTTATCTCTTAGCCGAGGTCGATGAAGACGTTCAACCGCTGGAAAATTGGCTTCCGGAACACCTCAAGGAAGTCACGGTCAGATATCTTTCGCATGGAACGTCGGCACCGACGCGTAAACGCCGTCGAATAACGGATCACGATCACTTTTCAGTAAATTTTCTCTCGTAATTTCGAACGTCTTTGATCTTCTACGGAAATTTACGCTTCAAGGCAATTTTCCGGCAACATATGAATAAGGGATTTCACGCAATCTTTAAAAAAGTTTCCGAAATTTAACAGTTCTCGGATTTTTCGTCTTGGAATCTAAACTTTGACAAAGATGAAAGTTTCGAAAGATTTTTTTGTTTGAAATATTTGTACTCTAAGATTTAGGATTTTCTTTTTCTATGTATTGGAGATTGAATTACTTTATTGCTCTAATTCTTTTACATTGGCGTGTTTTGTTTTTATTAGAATTTCACTTGTAACCAACTCAACCACTTTGACAGTGTTATATGTTAAGATTGTAATTTTAGAATTTTCTCACTGATCTCCGTTTACCAGAATTCTGTGAAAGAAACTTGCAATGGAGTGTTTCACAGACCGTGACGCTGTTTCTGACTAATCTAATTTCTCGTGAAATTCGGTTTACAGATTAGATTTTCGTAGTCTTTAATAGATTAGAACTTGATCACTGACGTATCTAGTTATCTACACGATTGGATTTGGTGATTTGCAGATTAAAATGCATCCGTGGTTGATGATTTAATCAGCATTTTGACGCAACGTGTATTTAGCTTGTGTAACTTCCAACGGCAATAGATTTATGGCAGGATGTACAATAGTAATTCCTTGAATCGTGCACTAAAGATGATAAGGATTGCACACGTCCATTAAGAATATTTCAAATCGTCACATCAGTTTAAGAGCAAAATAAAACTAAACACTTGAAATTATGCTAAACATTGGAAAACAATATGTACCTCGAAACGTTCACTTTTGCTTCTTTCATATATAAAATTAACATTTTAATTCACATAAAACTTCTGTTAATTTAACTCAGAAACAATTTAAGAAATAAATAGAGAATTAATGCGATACCGGAGGATCGAACTCGTTGATGATACTCGTTGTGTATACCTTTGCAGGAACTGTAAACTACTTCCGACACAGGATTCGATTTAAGGACAAAATTCTGTTCGAACAATGGAATCAACGGCTTCTCGACCCCCATAGGTATCCGTTTTGTCGGTTCACTCTTCGAACGTGCTGTTGCGTGTGAAATAATTATGCTATATTACCACTCTGCGTGCGAGTAATAACGAATCCAAATTACCATTGTATCCTTACCGTATATTACAATGTCTTTAAGTATTTGTCAGCGTGACATCGCGTGTTTCCATTAAAATTCCTCTCAAGTCACGGGCTCAGCGTTTAATAAAAGTAACTTGAAAATGAAAAAATTATAACGTCGTTGTAATTATCGCAACTGATCGTTATTGTCTTCGTTTTATCTATATTTTTCAAATCGAATGCATTATCTCGTTAATTTCAAGCGTTTCCTTTTCGTCCGTGTGATTTCAATCTCTGTTTTCTTTATGTAACAATGATGAAAAAGAAAAAAGAAAAAAAAGAAGCACATTTTTAATAATCATTTTTCGTTTTTCCTTTACAAGGGATTTACTTCCAAATGACTAATTTCAATTTTTTCATCTCTGCAACAAACAATCGACGATAAGAAAATTTGGAGATTGATTGCGTGTATTATTATTGACCAAATTTATCGATTACCATCCATTTAATCTATTCAACTTCGTCCGAGGATTTGTTGAACCGTATTTTCTTGTATATAATGTGCAGACCAGAAATGGAAACGAGGCCGTAACGTGTATATAACATTTTTATGGGCGCAGAACGGCCTTAAACTGAACTAACCATGGACGAACGTATAATATACCTGTGCATGACATGTTTTGTTAATTTCTGAGACATCGGCCCCTGACTCTGTCATCGGAATCTAATGGCCACGTAATTGAAATGAAGAAAAATGGAAAATAGGCAGATACATGTATTGTATTATTTTTGTCATCCTACAAAACGTATTAAAAAAAAAGTGCATAAAAAAAAAGAAAGAAAAATAATAGAAGAAATTTAAATTATTGAAAAAAGAATAAGTATGCTTAATACATTCTTTAAGAAATATTGAAACCGAGACAAAAGTTACTAATAAATAATTGAAACGTACAATGGTGATTTGAGAAGGAATGATTTTTTAAAAAAACTTGTACATAAACTTTCAATTTCGAGAAATGACACTAATTTAAACATTCTTTTCGCTTCTTGCAATAAAACACATAATCCACCATAAACTTTTACCATTCAAGATTACTATACAGTAACACTTGTTTTAATTGTATATTAGCTCCTGATTATCTAGCTACAGCTTAACCATAGGGATTTAACGAATTGCTGTAATCGAGAATTTTATCGATAATACTTCGATACACGTTGTGGAATCAACAAATTTACACCCATTATCAACGATATATGTACATCGAGCACGGTGAAAATACCGATTATTGTGTACGAACTGTTTGTGAAACCATCCATGGTTTTTTCCATAAAAGCGTGAAAATAGTGTATTGTAAATAGCAATAAACGCATCAGTCATTTCGATAGATTAATGCCGACGTTCAAGATTTCAGCCACTAATGTCTGATTCGCACGTATCGATTATACCCATTCTCATCGATTATCGATAACACTAAACCATCCTAATTTTTATCTTCGACACATAAAAGTTGGAATCTCGCGTTCTGTAAGTATTATTATCTCGTACGAATAATTGCCTATGATTGTACAGTTGTGTACATGATAATCCTTTGTCAGTTCTTTTCCATTTCACACGAAATCCTTTTGAAACATACGCTGTTCACGCGTAGGTACCTACATACACGTATACATTACATAGGTTAGAATGGAAATTATTTGTGAATCTTGTGCAATCTATGAATGACGTGTGCATTTTTGATTTTGAAAAATGTTTCTTCGTCACTCTCCGTACGAAAATACGATAATTTTATCTTTTTATCACAACACCAAGGGCTCTCAAATTTTCCATTCCGATGACGCAGTGCTTGACCGTAGTAAATCAAGTTGAACTATTAGTTTCTTGTCCGTGATTATCGAACAGTGTATTTGTACAAATGCAATTCGGCTTTGTTGCCCTTGATGGAAAGCACATTCATCAGGAATTCCTTGACATTTTTTTTATCAGATAGAATCGCTTTAACACTTGTGTCTGGAAAAATACTACGGAACATTTAAAATAACAAAGTACTTACACCCACGTAGGTATACTCCGATTTAATAATCACTTATCGAGTAATCTTATAACTATATCGTCGTTTTCTATTTTGTCACGAGGAATAACGAAAAGAAATGCCTCGTTACAATATAAGTGACAAAGAACGATGTAAAAGACCTCTGTGCTATTTCCATCGTGTTGTTAATCAGTCCCCTTAACGCTTTTTTCAATTATCACATAACATTCGTATCTCGTACGCAATTAAAATACCTTTACGTAATAAAATCAATAATTTATACGACACGAGAAAAGACAAAAAAGGAACTCGTGCATCAGCTCGTCCTTCGCGATGTATCAAAAGAAATTCATGAAACGTTATCGCATTCCAATGGAGGAACAGAACGAACCCTCGTCGTTAGAATCATAGAAAATTTTCCATCGCGAAATGGTGGTGATGGAAACCGAAGTCAAAGATGCATCCGTGTGGAAAATTTTTTCCCAAAAGGGACCGAATGACAAACAATGACTAATACATGTCATGGAAGTTTTCAGTTTATTCTCATTTACAACCGTTTCAAGACGAATTAATGAAGAAACAATTCATAATGATACTTTTTAACTTTCTTTTTTTTCTACATCCTCAAATTTCATCGTATTACGTAAGAAATGATAAAGTATAATAAATAACCAACCGGTCGCGAGTCTACGTTTCGATTTTATTTTGTGTTTGCAAGCTACTATTTAGAGAGTGGTGCCAAGATACTTACACTCAGAAGAGGATCTAAAATAACTAAGCCTTTTGCTAGTATCTGGTCAGTGACCGACAGATTTCGCGACCACGATGATAGGGGAAACAATAGTATTTCGGTTGTGTACGAATTATCCGATCGTTTCGTTGAACGAATAAAATGTTTTCAATATATTTACGTTGCATGCACGTTAATTATCACTAGCGCCTAACCATGGTGTTAAATTATCGATAAAAAACAGAATTTTTGTTTGCCCGTAATAAATTTTCGGAAAAGTTTCATAGAAAACGCGACTCTTTAGGATGAGCAATGATACGATCGAAAGAAACTAAAAAATGTGAATTACTAGAAACAATTGAACTGTACAATTGATTTCTGACATCATTGTCGATCTTGAAATCGTTAACATTGATTCTTGAAATTATTGTTTAATATTTCTAAATTATGTAAAACCAAAATCATAATTCAAATGGAATTGGGAATGGAATATAATTTAAGATTAACATTTTTAATCAGAATGAATGTTTCTTTAATAAGTATGATTAGAAATACACACGTTTTTAGTTACTCATAGTAAATACTTATAAATAACGTACAAAGAGTTGCTGTACAATTATCATTGTAAGCTCTGGCTTATTTCTAAATCTCACTAATGTTACGTTATCAAAATATTTATAATATTTATTCGTGAAGAGATACTTTTTAATCGTTCTTAATAATATGATAATTTACAAAAAATGTATAAAAAGTATGAACATATTAACAGACTGTTATAGCTCATACATTAGAAAAGCAAGTTTTATTTTATTTCTCAACGATCTTGTATGCTATCTACAATGTAGACAATTATCCTTATAAGAAAGTACATCAATTATTTCACTCACTTGTTTCACGAATATACATATTATAAAATAGTAACAAGCAAATGTTAATAAATGTCATTCAACAAGACAAATGTACATGTATAACGTACAAAATAAATGATTTGAACAGTTATCTTAATATGTATATAATGCAACTTATGTATTAAGTTACAATGCTTCTGAATTGCTATTAGCAAGAGCAAGTACCGTAAAACACATTTCTTCTGGATCACGAGCCATATATTCTTTACAGACACGCGCTGCGTCTTCTAATAGCGTTTCCGGACTCGTCGGACCATGATTGACAGGAGCGGACTTACGTCCATCTAAAAATTTTTATATTTTTGAAAATTTCATTACTAAATTCATGTAATATAAAAATAGTATCGTAGAAGTATTTACCTAATTCGTATAGAATTCCATTTTTATGTGTAAGTGCCACAAAATGATGATACACAGGTACATATTCACCTGGTGCCTATCAAATATTTTCTATTACATATTTCATATGCAATTAGAAAAACAAAATAAGAATCCTACCTCTGTTTGTCCCTCTTGTGCTAGCTCTTTGTGAGTACAGCTTATATCATGTGATTTCATTAAAAGTTTCCCACATTCTTCGAAAGAAAGACCTTTAGAATCTTGTAAGAAGGTTTTTAAAAAACCATTTTTGAGACCTACGCTATAAAAGAGAAGTGAGATATTTTGGTACAATCTCTCTAAAATCAGTGAATTTTCTGTAACTTTGATTATATGCTTACATATCCTGATTATTTGCAACACTATGAATTAATGCAATTGTGCCACATGCATTATGAATGTACTGTTTCATATGATAAACTGATAAATCTCTAGCCGTACTTGTATCAACCCCTTTAACTTTCTCTTCTTCATCTTCTAAACCATTATCAGACTACAATCAGAAAAATATTATTCACTACAGGATACAATCTTAGATAAATGCAACAGTACAATTTTAATCTTGAAACCTTTTTAGATAAGGGATATAGTAAAATAACAGCAACAACTGGCTTGGGTACAAGTGCTAACAGATCAGATTCCAACCCATAAACATCAACAATGGACCAATCTTCTGTTACACCTAATTTGTGTAGAAACTGCAAAATATTTTTCTTATTATTTCAGTCAGTAAGTATTAAATTATTAAATTAAGAAGGGTATTCTATAAAAAAAACCATTGTTTAGTATATAGAACATACATATTCGTGATAAGCTTTTTTCTAAAAATGAAAAGAACTTTAATATTTCGATATTAGAAGGTCGAAGGTCAATATCAACAATGGAAAGTCACGATGGTTTACCTTTGTCATAACCTAAAACAAAGAAAGGAAATTATTGGGTAATATAACAAAGATTTTATATTTTGTATTTCAAGACAGTCAACTATAATAAAAAGTTCGTACTTCTGGATTCGATTCCATCGGTACCCAAAACGTCATGATGAATTTTATTGATTCTAAACAATATCGGTAAATTCACAACCTTACGCTGTACCTCGAAATTTACTGTAAATATACTTTAATACCAATTTTCACAAAAATGATTACTTACAGCAAATGTCCCGAATTCACAATAGCGTATCTACTGTATTAAAAAACAGCTATATATAAAATTTAGACGTTATTACTAATCTACCACACCCCGGCAAATTTATCGACCGAAATCCTAAAAATTTCATTCAATCAAATAGCACGCTATTGGATATTGATGTGTGATGTTCACACTTTGCGTTCATGAGAAACAGCCGTAAGGTCTAAACTTCGCGATCCTGTTGCGAATCCACCCACTCCATTTCTAGCGCATTTCCAACCTGCACCATAATTCCCGCTTCGGCGAAATAATCCATACACCATAACCGTGTACCATTTAAACTGCAATGGTGCATCACTTCGACACATGTATCAGTAAATTTCCACATCACCCATGAGATACTATAATAGATGATAATAAGTTTGTAGTTAATAATTGTCTATTTATTAACAAACGCCAATTCCGAATTCAAATTGTGCATTTATTTAAAGAAACAATACTTGTTAATACATTGTGGCGCCATCTAGCGCTGAATTGCGGCGTGAAACCGGGACTCAAAAATTCAAAAGTTAGTGTAGCGCCATCTAACGCCGCGACTCTATTACTAACCTTCCGAAATCAATCGCTGATTTGCTCTCATGGCGTAGTTCTAACAAACGGCGCATGGCGACGCCACGTACTTGACAGTGCATGTAGTGCCATCTAGCATAGAGGTGTTAGTACTAACCTTTAGAAATCAACTACTGATTTACCCCCTTAAGTGGCACCATGTGCATGATAGTGCATGTTGTACCATCTAGCGGTGCAATATAAGTACTACGGTAAGGGCTAAAACTAGACTTGATTTTTAGAGTTTAGTAACAGCACTTACACGCTAGATGGCGCCACATTAACTGTCTCATTTTGAACGCTACCCGCCGCTAGATGGCGCTATTAACATTATTTGTTGAGAAAAAAATTCCCTACATCGCGGATTAGAATAAAGAACCGTTTACATTGTTCTTAGTTTTCTCTCTAGATATATTTACAAGTCTTTTTATACATGAAGATACGTAATTTTTAACACTTACTGGTATCACTTGGTTGAAACTAAACTATTATATATGTACATGCAAAAACTGACTAAGTAGTACACGTTAAGACGGAAGAAGGCTTTTTTTAAATACACTAAAAGTGTCAGCCACGCCGAGAACAACGGCCGTTACTTTTTCCATTTTCCAGTGCGTGGAAATTCATATTGAAAACGAACTTTTCGGCGAGACAGCTGAATGAAAATAGGGGTCGCTACATGTATTATTTCTTTTAAAAAATGTACAACTTAAAATTGACGTTTATCAGTAATTAGATCATTACTATCAGCTTATTAATAGTACACCCTCAACTACTTTTAAATGTAGTAATGTTTTCAACAAGTGTGTAGCAGGCAAAGTGAAACTTATGTCAAGATTACGAAATAAATATCGCAATTATGGTTTAAAACTGTTACACGGCGATCTACACACAATTGACGCTGTAGCAAACAGACGCGATAGCCGAAACAGAAAAACAAAAGAGCACACCAGATACAGTCCCGTATCGCAATATTAAAATGCCACCGTTACATTTTCCCTTTTCTTTAAATCCCTTGGCTTTGTACTTTATACATATTTTTCCAAATACCTGACCCCACGGCCCTCGCTTTCTACACTATACATGGTTTGCCGATTTGTGACTTTGTTTACGCCCATAGGCCTGATTATTAACAAAAAAAATCCTCATAAATGATTGATTAAAAATAACTGGAGATGCTACTTATAGCATTAAGCTTAGGATTACACAGAATGATACTTTAATAACGTTTGGTATACACAAATGTGACCGAGTGATTCATTATATTTAGAATCGTTTACAGCAACTACTGGCACACAAATTTCTTTACTTGAATCTGAGCAATTAATAGAAGTATATATTTAATTGTAATGAAAACTAAATTTAAATCAAATATACTAATAATAAATATAATTGTAAAAAATTAGTAAAATGTTCAAATTGAATGAAAAAAAACGGTAAAACGTTAATTGTATTTTTACAAGCAAGATTTCATAAAGGACAGTCAGTTTAGGTGTTGAAAATAAAACAAAAATAAATCAACAATCAAATAATATTTTTAAGCATAGTTCTTTTATTAGAAATAATATTTTGTATTTACTTAAGAAAGGTAATACATGAGAATGTTCATGATATGTATGTAAGTATATTAAAGTTGAACTACCAGCGGGATAAAACAAACCTTGAGGAAATTTGTAACCTTTCTGGATCACGTCAACGGAAATGCGAGACAAATATCGTGAAGAATTAAGTGCGCTTCAAACGTCTTGATTTAACCGAAAATTACTAATTCGATACAGCCTGTAATAAATAAACTCTATCATTCCCCAAACGAAGGTTTATGTTTCATTTTCTCGAGCTTCGATTTTCTCTTTACTCAATCACACACGTCGAATATTTAGGCAATGATATTACGTGTTTAACTCCATTTCGAATTTCGTTCTCTTGCTTTATATATCGATATTACCATATACAGTAAACGGTTAAGTTATATTCATGTTGGTGGTATTATAAATATTATATAGCAAAATTCACGCAATAGCGTAACGATTACATTATCTTCAATCACGACTCTTTCGATTTAGTAAATTTTTCATTTAATCTTTTCAAGATACGTAGCTGAAGTATACATATCCAAATTAAAAAACATTAAGGAAAATTATTTATTCGACATTTATTAAATACACATTCGTACTTATATCTTACATTTATGGTAAAGAATATGATGCCATTTATTGTGAATTCTTTATTTACAAGTAATGATTAGCGTAATTTATTATATAAGACTTTTGTTAACAATTATTGAATATTTACATTACCATATTAAAAAGATAAATATCTGTTTTTATAACATACTTTTTACAGTTTTTAAAAGAAAAGGATGCTTTAAGCAATTATTCTTCTGATTTAAAATATTGATATACACATAATGATTCATTTAAATGTTATGTGTGCATTGACATGTATTTTATAAACAACGAATTAATAATAAAATATATGAACATTAGTTATCTTGTTTAATCTCACATGATAACATAATTAGCTCTGTAAATACTTTACTCTGTACAATTTATTTTCAGGAAACATTATGCAGTACAATATGATTTTATCAATTTACATTGTATTAAATTCTTTGATATTATGTACATCACAGGAAAGTCAATACATATTAGTAACAGCTGATAATGAAGATAGTGAAACATTTTGGCCCTTAGAAACAAAAGTAAATCAATATGTTCCAACATGGGAAAGTTTAGATAATCGTCCTCTTCCAAATTGGTATGATGATGCAAAATTTGGTATTTTTATACATTGGGGTGTTTTCAGTGTCCCTAGCTTTGGTTCGGAATGGTTTTGGTATAATTGGCAAGGTAATTTATTTTATTATTACTAATTGTACTTGTAAAATATATTGATTTAAACGTAGTTTAATTTTGATATACCATAAAATTCTTTACTGTTTCAGAAATAATATAGTTTTGTGGACAATACAAAATTTTTATTTCATTATTTTTAGAAGAACATACTGGCAAATATCATGACTTTATGAAGCAAAGGTATCCTCCCAACTTTACATATCAGGACTTTGCTCATGAGTTTACTGCTGAATTTTTCAATGCTACACAGTGGAGTGAATTGTTTCAAGCCTCAGGTGCAAAATATATTGTAATGACAAGCAAACATCATGAAGGATATACATTATGGTCTTCAAAATATTCATTTAGCTGGAATTCTGTAGATATTGGACCAAGAAAAGATCTTATAGGTATCAGTTACATCCTTTACTATTTTGATTGCTTTATAATAGTTTTATATTTCCAATTACTCATTTCTGAAACCAGGTGAAGTGGCTACAGCAATAAGAGAGTCAACTAATTTAAAATTTGGTGTTTATCATTCTTTGTATGAATGGTATAATCCACATTACTTGTTTGACAAACAAAACAATTTTACTACACAAACTTTTGTTAAACAAAAAACAATTCTTGAATTACTTGAGCTAATAGAAAAATATAAACCAGAAATTATATGGTCTGATGGCGATTGGGAAGCATCAGATACTTATTGGGGCTCAAAGGAATTTTTAGCTTGGTTATATAATAAAAGCCCCGTGAAGGACACAGTTGTTGTAAATGATAGATGGGGTAAAAATATACCATGCCATCATGGCGATTTTTATACATGTACCGATCGTTTTAATCCCGGTAAAAATTAGAATTGGACTTCACATATTCACGATTTATATTAGACATATTTTTTGTTTGTTTCATTTTTAACTTGATATCTTCAGGAGTACTTTTACCACATAAATGGGAAAACTGTATGACAATTGACAGAAAATCATGGGGATTTCGTAGGAATGCTGTTCTATCAGAATATTTTACTTTACCGGAATTGATAAAAGAATTAGCGGTTACTGTAAGTTGTGGAGGGAATTTATTACTGAATGTGGGACCAACAAAGGATGGTATTATTACCCCAATATTTGAAGAAAGACTACGTGGAATGGGTATGTCCTTTATTATAAAAAGTTGTACATTTACAAAGTTAAAATTAACGTTTCTGCTTTGTAAATATAACGATTTGTTCAACAGGTGATTGGTTAAAGATAAACGGAGAAGCTATTTACAGTACCAAACCTTGGATTGCACAGAATGATACTTTAACTAGTAATGTTTGGTATACACAACATAAAAACAAAAAACAAATTTATGCAATAATTCTTGAGTGGCCAAGTGATAACATATTACATTTAGAATCGCTTAAAGCACCCACTGGCACCCAAATTTCTTTACTTGGATCTAAGCAATTAATAGAAGTATGTATTTAATTTTAATGGAAACTAAATTTAAATCAAACATATTAATAAATATAATAAAACGTTCAATTTCAGTGGAAACAAAACGGTAAAACGTTAACTATATTTTTACAAGCAGAATTTCACAAAGGACAGCCAGCTTGGGTATTGAAAATAAAACAAAAATAACAAAAGTCGAATAATAGTTTTAAGCATACTTTTTATTAAAAATAATATTTTGTATTCACTTAAGGAATGTAATACACGTGAATTATAAAATATTTGATTACCTCCTCATTCCTATGAAATTTTATTCATATATTTTGTATTCATATATTATATATGAATATATAATATATAATTTCTTTTGTATTTATATATTATACAAAAGAAATTAGGTTCTGTATATGTTTCAGTAGATAACCATACTTTGTTCATAATATGTGTATATATTAAAGTTGGGCTACCTCATATAAGTAAGCACCAAGTAATTTGGTCTAAAGGAAAAACGAAGAATCCTTAAATTTGAGTAAAATTATAATAAACTATACCGTTAAATAAGAATACTTACGCCCTCGATATAATTACGAATATTTAACTTCTCATTTTGAGAATGAGCTCCATCATCACCAGCACCAACTGGTAAAAGTAACACGTTTTTACCTGTAACTTCTTGGAATGTCAAAGTAACAGGAATTGAGCCACCTTCACGTGACAAGTCAGGGTCTACATTATAAACATGCTTGGTAGCTTTTCTACCAGCTATATAATGTGGGTGATCTGGATTTTCAGTCCAAGTTTTTCCTCCATGACACATACCAACTTTCATTGTATTTGGAGAACCTCTGGCAGCCCATTTTTTGTTCACATATTTTGTCACTTTTTCCAAAGTTTCTTCAGGAGTCATATTTGGTACTATTCGAATGGAAAATTTACCAATAACTTTTCCTGGAATAACAGTTTTTGCACCTGGTTCACTGAATGCACCCTCAATTCCATGAAGAGATAAACTAGGCTGTCTCCACCGATGCATTAAAAGTTGAATCTGATAATATAATTGATCTATTAGTAGAGAAAATGGGAAATGACAAATTATAATAATAAAATTTTAAATTGTAACATGATAGAAATTTGATACTTACTTTATCTTCATTATGGAGTAATTTATTAGCTCCAATGGACTCTTTAAACTCACTGGTATCAAATTCTATTGTCTCATATGATTTCACTTCTTTTTCTGTAAGCTTATCAACATTATCATAAATACCATCAATTAAAATTTTTCCATTTACATCAAGCAATGTATTTAACAGATATATTAAATCTGTCATTGCTTCATGTACAGTACCACCAAATGTACCACTATGTAGATCTTTAGTAGCACAGGTTACTTCCAAATAGAAGTAACAGACACCTCTCAAGCCATATGTAATGCAAGGTTTTGTGGTACCCAACCAGTAGTTATCAGAAATACAGACATAATCTACACCTTGCAAAAATGTATCTTTGCGTGCCCAAAGGAGGTCATCTAAACCTTCACTCCCACTTTCTTCCATACCTTCAAAAACAAACTTTAATCCAAAGACTTTTAATAAAGGAAATTAAAAAAAAAAAGATATTAAAAATATATAATTGGAATAATACCTTGAGATTAACAGGAATATCAATTCCAATAGCTTTATAAGCTTGTAATGCATGAATCCAACAGAGTACAGGACCTTTGTCATCTGTACTTCCACGACCAAATAATTTCCCATTTTTCTCAACAAGTGTAAATGGTTCTGTATCCCACCCATCTTCTTTTAATGCAGGTTGAACATCCAAATGTCCATATAAAAGAACAGTTTTCTTTTTAGGGTCAGATCCAAGAGTCCCTAACAAAACAGGTGGAAGAGGAATTTTACTCCCATCTGGAAGTTCTTGCTTCCCTACATCTGCTAACTCTGTAGTGGCCCCAAGACTTTTTAATCTCACTTCTGCCCACTTCACCATTTTAATAATTTCATTTCTATGATCTGGCCATGCTGAAACAGATTTTATAGCTACCGCTTCCCGTAGATTATTTACATAATCTGCTTTATGATCGTCGATATAGCTATAAATTAAATAAGTACCAATATTTAATCGGAATTATACCGTAGAATATGTCATAAGTAATGAAATTTCTGCAAATATATAAAATAAATTTATGCTTTTTATTTACCTAAATAAGTGTTTTAATATCAAGGGTAGTTCCGAAGTCATTTTTTTTTTTATTTCTGATATAAAATCAATATTAGTTAGAACGCGTTAAAGTTGAGCTTTACTGAATAAATTTGGAAATCTTATCTTATAGGTGTGACGCATTGACAGGTTCGTGATATGTACAACTTTGATAAGCATGTAAAGCAATGTTTATCACGACAAATGTAGAAAACTAAATTTCTCGAATTTGAAATTCATATAAGTGCATATGAGTAACTTAACTAGAAAACACTTTTATAATATTCGTAATATCTTTCTAGATAAAGTATGTTACTTAAGGAGAATGTGTATATTCTTTCGCGTGCATTGAAAATATAGCAAGGCGCGAGAAGCAAATATTTTAAAGATATTTTAAATTATACCTATATTTTATGAATTTGAAATATAGTATTTGGTTCGCATTTCGTATTATTTAAATTAGCACAAAACGTTATCTATTAAATAGTACAATATAAAGCATGAGACATTATAAATGTATTGAAATTGTATTAAAATCTATTTTAAATCTAATCAAGTTGTTGCAGATCTTCTAGTAATTTCGAGGGAACAGGACGTAGGTTACTGCCCGTGGAGCGCTGAACCGCTCTGCTCGTTCATGTGCGAAATCTAATTGTCGCTGATCTTAGGAACTTTAGATCAGAAAAACCGACTGATTTTGATAATAACTTCCGATTACCCGCAATTAAATGAATTTAAACAACCTTGTAAGAACTTTTAATTAAACACAAATAAACTTGAACAAAACTTGTAACTATTCTTAATTAAAACACAATGAACTCAAAAAAACTTGGATTTGAAAATCTGTTCTCTATGATGCGAAATACAAATGGAAAAGGTAGAAGCTGAGGCTTTTCTCTTCTTTTTCATATGAGGTTCACTGGTATTTATAGCCTTTAGTTTCTTAGGTAAACAGCTATTAACAACCATTAGCAACGTCAATGTTATCCAAATTTAGCATCAGCAAGTAGCCTCATTGGTCATTTAACTGCGTTTCATTTCTTTTAACCGAGTGTTACATGACTAGGCCATGTCTATTTACATGTAATGAGCTTTATCCAGTGGCCCGTGATAAGTTCGCAATTTAACAACAGAGGACTATCTTCTGATTTGAATATCGCGCTCGAAGTATCTTTCCAGAGTTAACTTCTGTTTCCTAAGGTCTAACTTACAATAACGCTTAAATTTATTTACAATAAGTTTTCCATTGCCAACAATACAACGTGTTCAGAAAGACAGGGCGCCAACGGTACGCCATCGGAACAAAGTAAATATTTATTTATGTACAACTCATTTGTTAATACTATGATAGCGATAACAATCATCCAATCACAGGTGAGTTTTACATATATCGCGATACACATCACAATTTGTGAACATGAGCAAAAGTAAATTGTTTTGCGAAAGAAAAAACTGAGCACCTTTAACGCTTTTAAAAACTTTAAATATAGAGTATGTCTGAAATGATCGAATAAAACGAAATCATTGTACGCTTGTAAACTTTTCATAAAACTTTATTTTTATTTCTCATGTAGTTACAGTTATTACTTTAATTCCTTTATTGCTTTGCTTGCTGTTCATCCTTTTTTTTTAGATAAGTTATAACGATATTGGCGTCGCATAGCAGGCAATAAGCGAATTAAAACATTTTTTCAGAAAAAGCGAGCTGAATAACATATTCTATGTTAAAAACTGCACAACGTATAGATGACAACTCGAATCTGAGCATTACCAACATATATGCATGTTTAATTTCTTTTTAGTCTACCCTCTGTATGACATGGAAGGTTATAAATAATAAAGTACGACAAGGCTATTTTTCTATTGTACTTTTGTTACAGTATTTTGCACAAGTTTAAAAAAATGTCCCGTCACCGTGATGTGCGATGCATGAATTATTCCGAAGGTATGCAATTACTAAAAAAATACTTGAAGTACTTTACAATTACTTAGAATAACTAACCCCTTTTATTATATTGAACTACTTTCGTAATTCTCTAACATGCTTTTTTCAGAATATGAAGGTTATGACGATGTGTATGGACATTCTGTGGAGGATGATTACTGTGTATCTCCCAGTGGTACTTTTGTTTATCACATAGTTGACATGTGGAGATTTGTATAAAATCTAAATACTAATTATTTTATATTGCAGCTGAACAATTTCTATTTGATCGGAGTAAGCAACAAAATATTGCATCCTTCATTACTGAACCAGATATAATTGAAGGCAATGAAGATAGTGAAGAATCTCAGATCTCTTCCAATAAGGAAGATGTAGCACTTACAGAGTTCGAAAAGGCCAAACTCATCTCATGTTTAGAGTTTATTAAGAATGTTATTGGTGACACAGTACTGGAATCTGAGATAAAGAAGAAAATTATTCAGTCAAATTTTGATGCTGAAGCAGCACTTAATTTAGTTTTGAAAGAATTTTCTCCAAAAGATGCCTCTGGTACGTGTATCTGTTGTGCATAGATGTCTGTTTTTTAAACAATTTTTGTTTAATAATTTCAACTAAAGTAAATTACAATAATCCTTTTAGACTTATCTTCAGTTGACAACGATAATTTAGAATCTCATCCAGGTATGTGAATTTATTTATATTAAAATTTCTTTTATGAGTCTTATCTTTATAATATTATACTTTCTATTTGCATAATGACCATTTCTTGACCTATAATTATTTTGTTTGTTTCATGTGTTGTCCTTGAATCCATCGGTAAGGTAAGATGTTACATATATTAAGTCTCAGTCTAATTCATTCATTATACCTAAATTATCATTTAATAAGCAGGATAGTATTGAAAGTAGTAATGAAGGTGCATGTTTTGTACATAATTTAGGAAGTTTCAAAAATTTAAGTATTAGCAATTCTCCCATGTCATTTTCTTCTTTGTCTGTATTTACAACTAATCATATTGACTCGAATACTGCAAAGGATTCTTTCAACAGTAATTCAGATACAGTATCATTTACATCCTTAGCTGATTTAACAGCACACCATTTACAAAAATCCAGTACCTTGATTGATAGAACAAATTCCAATGGAAAAACATGTTTGCCTAACACAAATTTTGTAATACCAAAATTGTCAATTAAAAAAGATAGTTGTAGCGATTTAAATAATATACAATTCGGCTTATCTACTATTCAAAAAAATATGAATATGCAATTTGAGATGGCAAATGATAGAAAGAAAGATGATTCTATGGACTCACTTGAAAGAAGTATATCTAATGTGCTTGCTCTTTCAAGAGATTGTACTAACTCCAATACTAGAAATAATTCACATAATGTAGAGACAAAAGAGGATGCAATATTAAATGTAAGTGGTAATCGAACACCATCACCAGATCCTTGGATGATTGATTTGAGTTCTGCTTTAAAAGAAGCTACATCTATAGTTTCAAATAATTATAGTTATAAAAATTCAAAAACACTAGAAGATGCTAATGATGTTACTCCAGATTTCAATTTACATACTTCTAATCAAAATGTTGAAAATCCATATGATATGCTCCCTACAACATTAAACTTAAGTTGCCTAAAATATGTTAAACTTCCATACACAAAAAAGAATGTATCTTTATTTGGTAGAGCATTATGCAAAACATGGAAATTGAAAAAACCAATTCTTAAATCTCAAAAAATACAATATGACACGATAAAAAGATTTGATTTTTCAATTCCATATACTCATGCTCAAAAAAACGTACAAAATACATTAAATTAGGTGAAAAGAAAATTTTTACGGTACCAAATGATATTCTGATCATTTTTTTCTTTTAACGAATGAAATGTTTTTATGAACGTAACTCCTAATTGTAAATTTTATATGAAGTTATAAATACAGAAAGGGAAAATAACTTTGACCATCTGAAATATCTGCATTATTTTTAGAAATATGATAAAACTGTATTTACAAAAGTTGTACGGTTCCGAGGAGGTTGTAATATACAGGCAATAATTCTTTTTGTAGGTGGAGGATCGTCGGAGAATACAAAATCACTCCTATCTTGCTTTTTTTTTTTTAAATAATATGCTATATTTTTTGTTTCCATGTTTCAACGATTTTAACGATTTATAGAACAAACTCATTGGAAGTTAAATAAAG
This sequence comes from Anthophora plumipes, assembly GCA_951804975.1. Lineage (NCBI taxonomy): Eukaryota > Metazoa > Arthropoda > Insecta > Hymenoptera > Apidae > Anthophora > Anthophora plumipes. The sequence continues at coordinate 22,145,044 of OX638112.1, read as the reverse complement.
GAATAAAAAATTATAGCGCGCCGCTTAGAAAAATAGAGGAAATTTCGAAATTTTCCTTTATTAACAGAAAAATTAGTATTGGTATATAAAAATTAGTATAGTCCCATTGATGCCACACAACTTTTGTAAATAAGGTTTTATCATATTTCCAAAAATAACGAAAATGTTCTAGGTGGACAAAATTATTGTCCTACCTTGTATATAAAAAGATTCAATTGACATATATGAAATGATCTTTTTACGATCTTAGTAAAAAGATCTAATATAATTTACTAAAAGTTGACTGCTTTTATTCATGTAATTATATTTACTGTGAAATACTATCCTCGTGTAAATATCTTGCCGGAATTTTAAAGCGAAAAATACATATTTTTAAATTGAAAAATGTACTTTTAATTTTTAAAGTGATAATATATCGTTATAATAAAATCATTATATACTTTTTTTTCATTACATTTGATACTAAAGAAACAATAGTTTACAATAAATTTTACAGTAGGTAAAAAATTGTCGTCGAAACCTACATTTCAAGTTACAACACCTTCCAATGTGAAAATTATTCCTGCTGGGAAACGACCGGTTGTAAAGGGCTTTAATTTAAGTGGAGCTGACAATGCAGATGTATTGAATTCTCATATCGAGACTCCCCGCTCTCAAAGTCCATACTCTGAGTATAATAGCCTAGAAATAAAAAGGAAAGAGAATACTGTATCAAAAGAAAAGAAAGCAGTTTCATCAAATGCAAACAGTCCACGATGTCAGTCTCCAGTATCAGGACATCAGACACCTGATATGGAACCTAAAATAAAGCTTAATGAAGAAAAAGTTGATGTTTTAAAAATATATAAAGATAAAAGAGGGGATAGCAAAGAACAGTTACATCTGGTTGTGGTTGGACATGTAGATGCTGGTAAAAGTACTTTATTAGGACGACTGTTATGTGACTTAGGACAAGTCCCATCAAGGCTAATCCATAAATACCAACAGGAAAGTAAAAAAATAGGGAAACAGTCATTTGCTTATGCATGGGTTCTTGATGAAACAGGAGAAGAACGGTAATTACAACTCTCAATATAAAATATTACATATGTATTTGGTTGCTATAAACTTTTTTTTTTTCTCTTTATATGCATTCAATAGGGAACGTGGAATAACAATGGACATTGGTCATTCTAAATTTGAAACAGAAACGAAATCCATTACTTTATTAGATGCACCTGGGCATAAAGATTTTATACCTAATATGATTACTGGTGCTACTCAAGCAGATGTAGCTTTGTTAGTTGTAGATGCTACTAGAGGAGAATTTGAAACTGGTTTCGACAGTGGAGGTCAAACTAGAGAACATGCGTTATTATTACGTTCTTTAGGTATTCCAATTTATATACATGTTTATACAAAATTTATGTATTGCAATTTATTTAAATATGCTGTTAAAATAATGCGTAACTTTTTAGGTGTGTTACAATTAGCTGTAGTAATAAATAAATTAGATACAGTAGATTGGTCAAAAGAGAGATTTGATGAGATAGTGAGCAAAATAAGGGTATTCCTGAAACAAGCAGGATTCAAAGATAACGTTACTTTTGTTCCTTGTAGCGGTCTATCCGGCGAAAATATAGTTGCAAAGCCTAAAGAACCTTTATCTAATTGGTATAATTTTCATTTAGAATATTTAATATACTTAAGAATGTAGAGTGTAATATATTAAACAATATTGTGAAATCATGCAGGTATACGGGACCTACGTTAGTCAACGTTATCGATAATTTTAAATGTCCTGAACGTCCTATAAACAAACCATTTCGTTTTTCTGTTAACGATATATTTAAGGGCACAGGATCTGGATTCTGTGTTTCTGGGCATGTTGAAACAGGCATGGTATCTTTAGGTGATAAAGTTTTAATATTGCCAAGGAACGAAGTTGCAGTGATTAAAGGTATATCGACCTTATATTAGTTTTTCTTTCTACATTTGGATGTACTAGTAAACATTACAAAAAATAACTTTCAGGCTTACAAGTGGATGAAATATCTATAACGAATGCATTTGCTGGAGATCATATTTCTTTAATATTATCAGGATTTGAACAGCAGAATGTCGGGATTGGAGATATTATTTGTAACCCTCAAAATCCAGTTCCTGTAACTACATGTTTTCAAGCACATATAGTTGTATTTGCAGTGAAAATACCAATCATAAAAGGCCTTCCTGTAGTAATTCATCAGCAGTCATTAGTACAACCTGCTGTTATTACAAAATTAATAGCACAACTTCATAGAACCACTGGTGAGACGATAAAGAAAAAGCCGCGCTGCTTACCGAAAAATTCAAGTGCTATTATTGAAATTACAACGCAAAATCCAGTCTGTATGGAATTATATAAAGATATTAAACAATTGGGTAGAGTTATGTTACGCGTAGAAGGAACAACTATCGCAGCTGGTTTAATTACGAAAATTAAGTAACAACATAATATGAAATATTTACGCATTCGTAGCACGATATATTAGGGACAAATTTTTAACTTCACGCGGATGTATATGCAGTTATATATTTACATATTGCTGAAAATATACAAAAATTAACACAATATCATATCTTTATCAATCCATGTTTAAATGTATGTACATATAAATTTAAACAAACAAAAAAAATTTACTTCTGTTTATTATTGTACAATTTGTAATATATTTGTTTCTAATATTTTTTAAAGTAATCTAATGTGTTTAATAAAATTATCTGCAAGAACTTTGTTAATTAATTATTCACTGTAAGGATTCTAAGTTGTTAAATATAATGTAACTTTCTAATGTACTACAATTATAATAATTATGTGTGTAAAATTTTTGGAATATTATTAATTAATCCTTGTTTCTGAAATATAATTCATTTTATCCAGCACAACTTCTACATCCTCCAAATGGAATATTTACAGTTTCTCCTGTGTTAAGTCTGCCTAATCTGCGTGTTGGTGGACGTGGTGGCCTACATATACAAACATAATATTGCTATTAATTTTATGTATATTATAAAAATATAAATGACAAAATTATACATATGAAATTTACCCTGATCCTGGCCTATAATCTCTTGTGTAATCTTTTCCATGTTTGTTCATGTCAGGATTGACCAATGTTTTGAAACTGTATAACACCAATTTATTTATATCATATTTTTATGTTTAATAAATTAATAAATGTAAAAAAATTATTCAGATTGCTTACAACATGAAGACCATGTAAATAATACCCATAAAAAATCTAAATACTTTTAAGTGTAATGGAGTGCCCTCCAGAATAGATCCCTCTAAAAATTTAATAATTGTTATTTTATATACATAAAAAACACTTTAATTGTACCTCAAAGTGTTTGGTAGCATTTTCTATACAAAGGTAAATCAGGTTAACTTTATTACCATTAGATATGTAAACCATGTTTCACGTTTGTTTCGTAGCACACGTAACTTAATTAATTTTGTGTTTAATTAATTACGTTATAAACTATTGTACAAGCACGTTTATATGGATACAATCGTATTTAACGTTTTGCGGTTTGACAGTTTTGTGATTAGGCCACGTATTGTTGAATGCGTAAGCATAAATATGAGAAACTTGCGTTAACTTCAGGAGTGTTGCACTATACAAAGGCGTAGAATATAAATTTGTTCGAATCTGAAAGAATTGTCAATTGAGTAATAATTACAATTAATAATTACACTTTCGGCATATTATTTATTAGTAAAAAATATGATTTTTAAATGGAACACACCACGATTTTTAATTGTTATAATTCTATAAGATATGTTTATTATACTATTACATCATCTTTATTCTCGACTATGGATATAGTGAATTTGTCACTTAATCTTTTCAAGACGTGTAGATGAAGTATACATACATTAAAAATTATTAAAAAAAATTATTTATTTAACATTTATTAAATACTACACTTATCAAAGTAAAAATAATTTTTATATTACAAAGTATCATTTCAAAGCATTTTGTTCCTTCGTTAAACTCTTAAGAAATAATTTTGGTGTAACCTTATTTGTCGTCAGATTATTAGAAATTTCAAAACCCAGTTCAACTGATTAGCAGATTCTTTTTACAGTCAGATTACATTAAACGAATAATTTACATTTAAGTTACGATATTGTTCGTCCTATGTTCACGTGCAACGACTTTCACCCAAAGTCCTCCTTGTGCTCTGATCGTCATTCTAAATTTTGGCCGCACTTCCTCTTTTCCGGGAATCGATTGTAATCGACACCTTCTAAGAATTGCACTGATCAACGATTTCATTTCCAACATCGCAAATTTGTAACCTAAATAAAAGAAATAAACGATAATTTTAAATAATTATATATATATATATATATAAAATTATTTTTTATATATAATTATAAATTTAATATTATTATAATTAATAAATTTTATATATAATTTTTATATATAAAATTATTATATATAAATATATATATATACATGTTATGATAATAAAAATCTTCTTAAACAATAATCTTTACCGATGCAATTTCTCGGTCCAGCGCTGAAAGGCATGTAAGCGTAAGGATGCCTTTTTTCCGAATTATCTGGATCGAAACGTTCAGGTTTGAATTCTTCTGGGTCTGGAAAATGATGTGGCAAACGATGTGTGCTGTAAGGCGACATAAACACACCACAGCCTGCTGGTATTACATGTTTCCCTAAAATATAGTGTAATGTTATACAATAATACCCAATTTAATATTAAAATAACGAAATGAGTAAAATATACCAATTTTTATATCTTCCCCGAGTATCCTCGCTATAAGCGGTACACTAGGATATAGCCTAAGTGATTCTTTAATGCACATCTCCAAACATCTCATCTCTTTCATATCATTTATTGTAGGAAATCTTGAATCACCATTGAAAATTTGATCAAGTTCTTCTATACATTTATCCTGCCATTCAGGGTGATTAGCCAAAAGAAAAATCGTCATGGCGGTTGCGGTACCAACTGAATCTTGTCCAGCTAACATAAATGTACAACACTCTTCAACGATGTCATCATCGGTGAAGCAAGGATTTTTCTCATTAATTTCCACCATATATTCTAACAAAGACATTTTCCTCTTTCCTTTTGCTTCATCAACGACCGTCGGATCTTTATTTCGTAAATGGTTCCGTTTTTCCTTCATCATTCTGAAGCACGTATCGAAAAGATCCTTTCGTTGCTTCTCCTCCTGTCTGCCGTGTTTCGTCAATCGATAAATCCACTCGATTAATAACCAAGGTCTCACCATCCGGTACAGAAGCATAATTTGTCCTCTGAAAGAAAAATTTCGAAGATGTAGTATTTGTTCGTATAATTAGTATAGCCAAAGATGTTGTCAAGGATAGGAAAAGTACGAAAATATTGTACAATTCTCACTTTCGAAAAGGCAGTTCATCATCTACGATTTCGCCGGACTGTCGACTTGCTCGGTTTATTCCCAAAACAGTTTCTGCAAACAGTTAATAATTATTCCAAATACTGTGAGGCAGTTCTTGGTAACGAAACGCAATGTTCAAAATATACGGGAAAATTTACGACATACAAAATCGGCGATGAGATAGTTAAAATTTGTTTCATATGCTAATTGATGTTGAAAATATGTTAGCTCTTATCAACTATTCAAAAGAAGACATTTGCAGATTCCCATAATGAATAATAAATTTGTCACGGACTTTTTTTTTTTATATCGTAACGCTTCTTTGTAGAATCATTAACAACATGTTAAAAGTTCTGTTTCATTAGAGTAGCATGAAGTTTTCCATGAATGCTTAATCTAATGCTTCATCTTCTTGCTTAATCAAGTACCGATTATAATATGCAATATAGACTTAACATTCGACAAACTGTATGCTATAGAAAGTCTATAATAAATTCAATTGTATAATTAATAATTGTATGCAAAGTTTGTACAACAAGAAAGTCTATTTGAAACTGTGAGTTAAAATAAAATGAAAATCTTCTGATTCTAATTGCGCTATTACACTATTGTAATTAATTTACACAGTGTCTCTTACTGAACACATTATTAAACATAAACTCGTGTAATAAATAAGAATGATGAAACCATTCTGCAAACTGTCTATAATAGTTTACCGATTTCGATGAAGAAATTGCAAAACGTCGAGTACTCCGACAGAGTGTAGTATGTTGACACTGTTATTCATACATGGAGTGCATTTATGTGCAGAATTTTTGCAAATCATACGGCTCATAGGTGGCAATTTGCGCAGTAACACCTTTTGCAAATGTACATTTCGTATATCTGAATAATTAATTCGCAAACAATACGAACAGCGAAAAAGTGCAACGATCGCGAATAATTTAAAACTTGCCGGTTTTCAATTTAACGATGAGATAATGTTCGAAATATTTCGTGCATCCAGTAGTGATTATTATAAATCAGTAGAAAAACAATCCTATATATTTCAATAACCGGTCTTAATATCTGACAAAAGCACAAAAGAAAAAGAAAAGAAAAATAATGTATTTCTACATACCACTCAAAATATCGTAAACAGAATCATTGATAAAAGTAGTGATATTAATTTCTTGATTATTCTTCTCGAGGAACTCGTTCATCAAATGATCCGCGCATTCCGCGAAGGTACTCGTGAATTTCTCGAGAATATGAAGATGGAAAGCGGGCTGCAAGAATTTCCGGTGAATTCGCCAAGTTTCCGCATCCTTCGTGATTAAGCCTTTCCCGAGGAAATTGTCGAGTAACTTGTAAAAAAATATCTTTCGCGTGTGCTTCATACTGCTGAGGACCACCTGGATGTCTTCCGGCTCTACAAGCATTACGTATGGTAATCCTGTTAACCATATCCTAATGACACGTCCATAATCCTGATTCTCGTGTGCCAATCTATGAAGTACTGAAGCGATAGTTTGAAATATAATTTTTTTCCCCCTTAAAATATATGAAATTTGTAGTATTCGAACTTTTTGTATCGACTACTCACAGTTATCTTGGAGAACACATTTTGCATTTCCGAGTATTGGTACAGTTTTCGGGCCATTTAAACGAGACACGAGTATGACGCTCCTGATGTAACTCTTCAGAATGTACAGAATATAAATGCTGGCCAAAACGACCAGGTAAGCCCACACCCCACCTGGCGTTTGATCCCACTGACGAAACAGAAATAACACTCGTTAGTTCGTTAATTTTTAAGACAGTTTTATTCATTTCATATTAATTTAAAGGAACATATATGGTAAATTGTGTGTAAAAAAGATTTTGTGGAATTTAGAAAATGTGCAATGCGAACGTTTCAAAACTACATTCTCGTTTATCTTTCTGAGACAGAAAGAACGACGCGTGAATTTTTGTGTTGAAAGCGTTACTGTTACTATCTTTATTATCACATTTTAGACAATTAGCTCGCGTTGACGTCAGATTTTGTATTTTGACTCGCGGGCTAAGAAAAGAAACTAATTCGTTGATACACCAATCTAATATCTTCGAAGTTAAGTACATACATCTTTCTTGCTCTTTTTTGAAACACTTTTTATCAGACAAGGAGCCTGTTTTGCGATCGTTAGTGTGTCTGGTTATTGTCTAATTGAAACGTTCTTAAAATAGTAGAAGACATAACGTCCATAATAATAGATTATCACTTCGGTATATACACATGTGTATATTGTTTTTGTTTTTAGTTAATAGATTTTTTTTAATGCACGACAATAATATTTCTCATACTGTATATACGTAGAAAAGCAGAAAAATGACAGGGTTAAATTTAAATCTGTTTAATATAGAAAAATAAATTCTTTTTACAGGTGAGTATTCATTAGCTATTCAAGGTGGATCTTCTATTAATTGGTTCATTGGAACGTGCTATCGGTTACACGCACATGCGATTCGAATAATAATGTTTCCTAATAAAATAACAAGGTTCGTCGACCAAAGGCAAAATTTTGGATATTAATAATAATAGCAAATTAAATATGATGGGCTGTCTAAATTTATAATCTTCGTATACAATGTGATTTTCGATATTTCTTTTTTGTAGCTGTTCCATACTTAAGTATCACTAAAAATATGCAAAATCGAGGTATATATCATTTCGATCACTATAGCCACGCTCGAAAGATTGTTTCTTTTTTATCACTTACTATCTGTCGAGCTGAAAGAGCCATATTTTATAAAATATTGAATCTCCTTATGTTATTAACACACCGAAGCACTTTCGACAAAAATTTTTAGTATCCCAGCATCGAACTCTGGCGTACCCATAGAGATTCAGGCTATTTAAGCGGCTGCTCCCACCAGATTCATGTGGATTCACTCAAGATTTGCTCAAAGTCCAGTAATGTAGAATACGTCATATAGGTATTGTGGTATTGACGTATATTGCATCCAGAGTCACGTAAAAATTTTTCAACCCTAACCGACCTATTTCTACTTTATTTACCTGTGTGTATATTATCACCTGTTGAGCACGTAACGTTAACAATTATCAACACGTGAACTGTTTATATCGTTCGAACATCTTGGCACCACAAATGCGGAATATAAAAAACGACTTTGTAATTTTATGAAACATATGAAAGAACACACGTGACTACATGCGAAAGTGATTGTTCCGATTTGTAAACACCGTATAAGAGTCCGGAGTTTTTTTTTTACGAAAGAAAGTAACCCCTTTGTAATATATACATGATTCACCATGATAAGAACTGGTAATTATATTACTTTGATAAATTGTGAATTAAATTAACTTTCTTTTAATTATGCATCCTTAAAATTTGATTTAAGCACAGTGTTTCGCGATGATTCACAGAACAAATTTTGCCTCACCTTTAGGAACACCATAAGAATATCATACTCCTTTGTAACATGAAATAAAACAAACAGCTCTGTACACGCGATTAAAGTAATCGGTCAACTAAACCCTCGCTGATGACTAGTAGTAGTTTATATAGGTGTGATGGAACACGAGGTGCTTACGGGGCCTATTAACAAGCAGTTCACAAACGAATCACGTATCGGCGATATGTGCAGGCGTGCTTTATAAAATATCTTTCCCGCTCAGCTTCTGGGAGGTGATCACCAAAGATGATGCTTTACGCGCATCCTTCCCGTCAGGGTCGTCCAGGGAGAGAAAAGAACCTCGAAAAACTTTGTCGGGTGAATAACTTATCATATTGTTAAACCGTATGTTATAGTAATAATTAATAAATCACTGATTATGTGAACGTGAGTCCATTAATAGTAGGTAAAATTTGTTTTTTTTACTGTTCACAGGTGAAAACATACGTTCGGGAAACAATTGTTCGATATCTTGTTCAAAATTTAGAAAAATTTTTTGTAAGATATCTTTTGTATATTTATAACATTTTTTTAAAGACCTCCCCCCCCCCCCCCCGGTTATTCTACCTTTTACTTCGGTACAAGCTCTGTTTTTTTAACATTTTCCATAGGAAAAAAAAAATTCGAATAAGTTCACGTAATACATGAAAACCTTGAAATCGTCTTTACAAATGATATTACGCTTTTGTTTACTTTAAAATTCTCTTGCTTTAACAATCTTTGTCGTATGCAAATTCTCTGTCGAATACAATTAATTGCGATGTACGGTATATCCGGTGCCAGTCTACGATCTTGCAATTTAACTTGGACAAGTGCCAACTATTTCTACTATACAACTATTATCCTTGTAATTGGTGTTCATTGCATTCACCTCTTTGTATACGATTCAATAGTTTTTCCTCACACTTATAAATAGTTGTTAATTATATTAACGTTTAAATAAGCTAATAGTAATATAATGAACGCTAATCTTTACAAAATGACATTTTCTATGGCTACGCCATTGTAACAGTGCCCTTAAAATTAAGTCAAAGAATTATATATTGTAAACATTCGTTACTACACAGTTTATTTTTAAGACGTAGGTCCCCTTGAATTTAATTCTTCAATTTGAGCTCAACAGGTCTCTGTCCGTTGTTGTTAAGCTAATACGGTACCTTGATTTCTAAGTACATTTACTTTATGACATCATATTGGACGGACCAGTTGTCCTATACAACTACCACCATGATCATCACCATAGATGCGCGCGCAAATTTACATAATGTACCTTCTTAGTCGATTAGTAAACGTGCAACTTCCATGGGAAGTAGTAGCAAAATTCAATGGTTAATATGATTATTATACTATTGTACAAATGAAAAAAAAATTAAATAATTCGTAATTATCGAGGTACAATTATTATGTAAAATGTATATTTCAAATATGTAGAGATACGTCTTTTGTTAAAAGCATCTTTATTTCTCTAGTTATCCTTATTTTTAAAAGTGTAAAAGGTAAAACATAAATATATTATAATACTGCAACATGTACAAATTTAAAAAAATTTCAATATTTTTTACGTTTAAGCAAATGGATAAAGAATTATGATGAAGTATCATTTTTATTGTTTAATTTTTAAGAATTAATTATGAATTTTATACAGAAAAGTAATTATATTTAAGTTATTATTTTAAATATTTCTTATCAATAATTTGTTTCATTCTTGTCTAATTTAGTATTTCATTGCTGTAAAAATAATGTTCAACTTTTATTGATTCTATACTTTACACCTGAAGTCTGCAATATTTTGTGTCGACTCTAAACCAATGGTGTTTCATCGACATCTGGTGTTCATAAGAAGAGTTATTTTGTAAAACAACAGATAATAACATCCTGATAAACACGAAGTAATTCAACGTCGTTAACGATACTTTCAGAAGACTCAAATTATAAGGTAACAGGTATATTGAAGGTAACATCTTTACAGTGCAATTACATTCTTAAAAAATACAGAATAATTAATAAATAATCTGTATCTACAACTAATTATTTTTTAAATTTTTCAATCGTATATCAGCGTAAAATACTATAAATTCTTGTCACATTATCACATTTATTCGATAAAAGTTGTTCTCATTATTTTTGTGAAAAAGATGAATCTGGGCGCATGCGCCATAACGTATCGTCACGCTTCGCGGCTGTAGAATGCGTGCGCACCTCGGCGCGACTCGCGGCTTTCAGGAAAAAATTGAACGTACCGCTCGCCAGTAAACTGTGAGTCTTCTGGTGAATCGTTAGGCGAAACTCCGTGTGTTTTTAAATTTCTCTTCTTAACTGTGTCATCGAATATCTTTTAACCATAATCATTCTTCGAAAACAATTACTTTTTTCAAATTTTCCGACTATTTTGATGAGCTTTGCTGTCATAACGGTTTGTTGTCAAATAACCGAAGATACAGCTGTGCATGTCACCTAACTTCTCTCGCAACATAGTCACAGTATTGACAAAGTGACGACGCGGAAACTTTGAATATCAGTTTGTCATGAATCGCGAAGTAAGTTAGGCGTCTGTACAAGACTAATCGATTTGAGGAGACTGCGTCGTCTCGTGCAGAGAGCTAGTCGTCGTGTTAAGCAGGTTAAATGCCATCGCATTATTGGAAAAATAACAGATAGATTTCATTGTGGGTAAAGTATAGAAGAACCACGAGGCGGTGACGTCAAGAAACGAAAATAGAAATAATCGTAGCGTAGAGCCACGTGACAGCGAGGGAATTCGTGTGACAGCGAGCGTGACAGGCAGGAAGCGATCAAATAGTTCAATGATTAGGGTACATTTCGTTGTGACGTGAACGAAGTAGCAAAATCACGAAGTTACTGAAACATCGTAATTCCCCCGGAAAACACGCAGTGAAGTTGTCTCGGTGGATGCCATTGACCGCTATATTCACGACAATCGAGGCGGTTTCGAAAAAAAACTGGAAGGTGGTAGGTCGGGTGAAGTGACAGGAGCGTCGATAAGGTTAAGGACCGTTCGTTGAACGTATTTACGCGTGGAAATCGGCGAAATCAACGTTAGTGAAAAACCCATCGCCGAGATGGAGTTCAAGTTCAACGTAAATAAACTCTTACCAAGATATATCAACAAGGTCACACACACGCTTATTCCAGAAGACTTCAAAGGTGATCGCCGTGAATTACAGTGAGTACCTTTATCATTATTTTACAATTTTATCTTTATTTCCCCTAATTTACAATTAACTTCCCCGTTCTTTAGAAAATATCTTAAATATCAGGTATGTGATAAAAAAAAGTAAGTAATAAGTATCTTACTCATGCATCGATTGTGTCAGAATTTTTTTCAAATTATTCCGCGAATAAGAATGTCGTGTCGTGGTTGTAAGAAAAATCGATACACCGTAAGAGGTTATTTATCGCGGTCGTCATCTTCAAGGTTATATCGTAATATGGAACATGCATGGTGTACTTTCACTTGGCGTCGATGACACCCGGCATAGTCATTCGAAGTCATTCTTATGTCTGGATGACTTCCCGGAACATAATTGGTTCTCTCTCCCTGGTGTGCAACGTAAATAAACTGCATCAAACACGTTCCAAGCACATTGACACTGTCACATTGGCCGATATTGCCGGTAAATCGATGGCGAAAGTAAATGTCAATGAAATAGACATACACGCGTTGGCGTGGCTTGAATTCTTCGAGGAGATTTCCATACAAGAATTTTTGCAACACGATACACGTTAACATTGTGTATATTTCTTAGATCGATTCTCTTATCTTTATTTTCAAGAAATTGTACAATATTTATGAGATGTTAGATACAACTTTTTGTATAAAATATGTAAATTTCATGAAAATATACAGATTCACAATAATCGTACTAATAAAATTATTACATGCTAATAATAATAATAGAAAATTATTTTGCCCAGTACCTTATTATAAATATGTACATTTACATAATAAAGAGGAAATAGGAAATATAAATAATTCATTAATTTACAATTAGTAATATATTTCCAATTAAACAATAATTTATTTAATTGAATAATTCAACTTGTAGCCAATCTTGTTGATTATTAAATCAATGATAATATCTTATACAATCTATATTATACTGTTAGTACTGTTCCCTTTGCATATATCAATATATTACTATACACTGCAAGCATATATGTTATAGTGATTAACTTAACAAGCAAGCATTAATGATACACAAGTTAAATTATGATATTTCTTCTACTTGAATTTTAGCAATAATATTCAGTAATTTTACGATTAAAATATTTAATTTAAACAAAACCACATTCCAAACCAATTCCATAAATACGTGATGTTGTTTTATCTATTAAGACTAGTGCAACGTTTCTTCGATCATCGTGAAATGCGTAATATTGGTGCATAGTTGTGTAGGTGAGAGCTGTTTGCCCCGTATTGACTTCGGGAAACTGGCTAGTTGCCTTCTGATTGGCCCCTAATGCAGCTAATATTTTCAAATGTAAACTTGCCTGACCACTGCGTACATCTAACTAACATTCCGTTGGTCAGCGTGCATGTAATAAGCCTATGAACGATGCCGGTTGTATGTCTTGTTCTTTTCGTCTGCACGCAACTGTTGCATAAGGAATATTTGAGAAAACTTATATGATAATTATGTTACAGATGACGCATATAGATAATACCGAACACGTTAACTTGAATTAAATTGGTTTCTTCTATGGAAACGTTATAACTTCATAAAGTTAAGGAATATAAGCAAAACGATGCACAATGATTGATACAAATTATATCTTACTCTTATACTATATTTATCGTTAGTACTTAATATAACCATAAGAAATATTTAATTTTCATATAATTATTCTGGAAGATTTTATTCCATAATGCAGAATTTTTTTATCAACCTTTTTTTAGAAATCGTATATATTTATTATTAAAGTAATTCGTTTAGTCTGTATTGTATTAACAGAAAAAACAGTCTGTTTTCACGCGCTTTGTGTCTCCGTGCCTCCACGATTGCTTTATTGTCCCGTAGCGTGGGTGTTCAGAATAGGGTTACCAAGCAGCTGAAAATAATGCGCACGAAAACAAATTACACCTGGTCCTTTGAGTTTCGTTTGTGCTTGAACGCATCGAGGAAATCGGTCTCACGTGTCTCTAATTACGAATAGTACAAGCCACTTCTTCAAAGTTCTACCGTATTTGACGTGCTTCGTTATTCAATTAGTTACGACTTGTTTACCTACCATTAGAATGTTTAACGTTGTGTTAAAGTTGATTTTCTTAAAGGTAAAGTAAGTACTGTTTGCACGTTTACATTCTTGAACGGTGACTAGGAACGTTCACGGAAGTCTTATGATGAAATAGTGCCGCGGTTATTCGCCCTGATCCCTCCTGTACCAGTCTAATGGGAAAAATAATATGAATCGTTTCTTCTAATACATCGTATTCCCTTTAACTATGTGTATTCTACACAGATATGACAAATAATTTTGCTTAAATTACCGTGCGATCAATCTTGTATCTAATAGTTAGAATTCCTCGAACATTTGATTTCTTTTTGAGTATATGAAACGAACAACTCAGGATCGTAAAAATTGCACTGCTGTAACATTACGAGCAACAGCGGGATTGCAGGTTTTCGGATGAGACAATCTCACGATGGTAGACCCTTTCTTTGTTCGAAAGTCACGAATGATGCTAAGGATGATGTTATTTTATGTTTAAGGTTAAGTATGATAGATACAACTATGAATAATGATTAATTCAGAATCTTGTTAAATGTTAAGAGCTACTTTAGAACAGTCCTAGTTGTAAATTTATAAATTTCCTAAATTCAGATTGCAAAAATTTCTGATTTATCAACTAACATGTTTTTTTTTTAAATTTTAAATATTTAAGTTTTGTCAAATTATAATGGTGTAATGTTTTCACACTGTATAAGTGATACAGTATCAGAATTATAAACCCTTAAATTAGCCCTGTATTTGTAGATACCATAGATGGTGTTGAAAGTTTAAGATTAGGGGTGGTGCCTTCTATAGTAACAAAATCACGGTTTCGCATCTTGAATCGTGATTGGCAGCATAGGTAAAGGGTCGTTAGTCCTTGAATCGAATCACGTCAAGGTTGTAAGTTCTTGTCATCCATGACCTCAGTGTTGTGAGACTTGCCACCAACCACCATGACCATTGAAGTGATCCAAGGTGAGTCTCCTGATCTTGTAGTGATTCGAAACAGGTTTCACAACCTTGGGATGTTTCGATTAGCTTAGCCATGACTTAGGGATGATCTAATTTGTGATATGATTAATCCTGGGGTAGTGTGACCTTAGGTTTCATGATCTTAGGGTGATTCGATTTGAATTAAGTACGATTCTGAGGTAATATAACATGAAATCACGCGAGTTTTCACCTCGAATTTTTTTTCCTTTTTATATTAGTTATTTAGCATTGCATTAACCGCTTGCATGGATTAGTAGCAGTATTCCTTCTGTTTATAAGTAGAGATTTGTGATTGGATAGGAAATTTTTTGCTGTAGATTTGCTATCGAAGTAGATGCAAACTCTGTCGTTGGCTATTCAGGAGACGATGCATATGGCGTTGGGTCCGGTGGTTTTTACTACGGTTTATACATACTCTTCTACAGGTGTACCTTCTGTGGCATCAGTTATCGTTGAAGTAAAGCATTAATATTTCTTATATTTCGTGGAAAACTCTACATCCTAAAGATATTGGAAAATAACGGATTCTCTTTCCCGAGTTCTAATTGTGCGCCCGTCTTGTACACTTCACCTAGAGCATTCTTATATATATTTCTTCCATCGTCCTTTTTGAATATAATTATTATACACCTTTTACTCTACACGATTCTTTTATTTCACATAATCCCTCAACAGTTATGGTTGCCTGTTCCTTGCTGGGAAATGTACTATTTACTATTTCTGATTGCACAGTTGAGAAAATCAGTGAGTTTCGATTTGGTAGACTGATTCCATGGTTAGAATTCTGTTTTCAGAGATCTCGTCAGTGTCGTACACTATATGGTACATTCTACTGTCATGTTATGATGACACGGCGTGTTGTTCCGCACCCCGACACGGCAAAATAAAAGTTGTTTACGTATAGTGAACACTCGCGAGCAGTAATAGTCTTCTCGGTTCGATTGCCTGAGTACAACTTCGAAATTTTGTAAAATCGAAGTATTAGAAATTTGGAAGTTTAAAACACTAAAATGTCCCAATTGGAAGAACCTTAAAATTACTTACACCATAAGACGTTCTTTTCTTTTAAATTTGGAAGTTTCAATGTAAAGTTTCTTGTGTATCGAGAATTAACGCAAACGAACGGAATTAGTATAGAAAAAAATACTTTCGAAATTTTTCAGCGAATTAATATGGTAAAGAGAGCAAGTATGTAACATCCACGCGTTACATAGAAACGAGAACAGACGATAAATCGACTTCCTTGATCACCTTGATCCTTCGTCGAACTTGTAATATTTCACCTGTGAGGATCATAATTCATAACATTAACCCACATAACTTGAAATACATATTCCATAGAACGTGAAACGTGCATGCAATATATTACGGCGTAATAATGTTAAAATATTAGATGCACTTAACGATTCATCTAACGAGCCATATTTTCCTTTACGAGTACTTTACTTTCCCGTTTACCTTTCCCTTTTAATATTAAATTGAATTTCACGCATTTCAAATATATCCGATCGTAATTTAATGGGATATTAATAATTCTCGTATGCATAAAAATTATATGATGTAAATCAAAGGATCATAAAGTTCCTCAACGTAAATCCTGTTTAATTACGTTCCGTGTAGTTAAACTATGGGGTTACCGACCTCTTTGTCACCGCACCACGACACTTTATCGTGCCAATTTAAATCTTGCCCCTATTGTCCATGCAAAGTGTGCTATGTCAGTCAAAGTGACAAGTACTTGTAGACGCGGTTTAATGTATCTCGAGGAAAATCATCGAGGCTTATTCCATCAACGACAACATCCAATCAATACTATTAAAATCTTAAATTAATATTTGATGTACATTTTCATGCTTGTATTACAGTGATATCTCGTTAGCCGTGATCGAGAGAAAACTAAAAAATTACTGAAAGACATTGGAAATAAGAGGAAGTAAAGCTTTGTAACATTTGATGTCTCGTTATTTTTTTATCCGCGCAACACTGCGAAAATCTAATACCAGAACGACAGCATAAATTATGACATTTTTGCACCGTTTTTCAAAATTTAATTAAAGCTGGATTCGCTTGAGAGTCGAGGACGATTTCCGCTGATTTCGTGTTTTCATGTTAATTCAAAGAAAAGAAAAAAGAAATGTTTGCTATGCTTCCACGTAATAATTTAACATTTCGATGAATATTCATGACGAGCCGATTTTCTTTTTCTTTCTCGTGAAAGCACTTCGCAAAATTTGCATCTCATTTACCGGAATGTTTGTTTTTTCTCTTTCTCTTTCTACTTCTCTTTCGCTGTTTATCGAATCGTTTCAAGTGAGGATCATCTACGAGCCTCGGATTGAAAGCCAATTGATACAAGGTACCGGGACTTGTGCATCCGATGCGATGAAATATCGTTCATAAAACGTCAACGACGATCTTTGATAATACGCGACTACGTTTAACGTTTTCGATAAAGTGGTTCGACGTTTATCGCGGATCAAAGATTACACTCCGTTTCACTCGTTTAGCTTTGTTTGTCAGAAAGTATTTCAATGGGTTCCTTGACTTCCGTTTTGTACATTTACAAAAGGAGAAACATCTTGTATTTGCTCGAAACTGCTTTACATATTCCGGGATGCGACTTCGATAATACCTGCAAGATGTTTCCGATTCTCTTTTTGCCCCGAGAAACTCCGGGAGCATGATGTACTAGGTATAGAAATGAATTCTTTCTGGCTTTTCGATACAAAGTTTTATACAAACAGAACGAAAACAGATTAATCAGCGAAATAATTTCCATTATCGCAGATGACCTTCTGCCATTTTTCTGCAAGATTGTGGAATGGCTGTATTGATTGCGCGACTTTATTTGGAAAGAATTCAGTTCCATACCTAATAGATGGTGAGACGATCACGCTGAATCGTCTGAAAACACGAAACACATGTAAAAACAGAGTTTACTCATGAAAGTAAAGAAATACGGTCGTCGTTTAATATTATACAATTCAAAATCCACTGGATTATTAATTGATTCTTAATATAATCTTTTGCAAAAAATGTTTTAAACACCAAAACATTTATTCGTTCGAGTGGAAATACGCTAAAATGTTTTAAGGAACAAATTATATTTATCAAAATTAAACTCACATTTCAGATTAAAATAATTCTGAAATAACAAACTAATATTAATCTTTCATGCTCGATGTAAATAACACTTTTCCAAACTACATGGTTATAAACTACATGAATATAATACTATCGGAGGGGATTTTCGCTCAAATCGTACATTTTCATTTTTCATTCATATCTTTTTTAAAACCCTACAATCCTGTTGGTATGATCGATCATCGAAAGATTCATTTTCAAAGTCGCTTACACGCGTCTTCGCGTACACGTGGTTAGCTTCCGACAGATTCGAAGGATCACGTGGTGTACGATGATCTATTCATCATAGTTGGTTTCAATGTCCCGACATTGCGCTGTTAGGATAATAGCGAGGTACATTTGCATTGCAAAATAGTCATTTGCAAAATATATTGGCTCGATTCCAGTGGTAGAATTGGGTCGGATCTTGTAACATATTAACTCATGTTACGTTATATCGTATAATGATCGATTTCGTAGCACGAAATACTTTATAATAACTGGGGTAAGTTAGAGTGATGTATATAGCCCCGTGTCACGAACTGGGTGACTACAGGTGCAAATATCACTTTGAAATAGTATAGTTAATTTTGGTGAAAACGACATGTGGAACGTGCAGCTGGCCTCTACTCGAGGCATTCTCCACTTTTCTGAAGCTTTGACCATGCGGAACGTAGAACATGACGAGACCCGTTGAGTCAGACGCTAATTTCAGTGGATCGATGTAATAATCTCATTGTGTAATCGATTTACGAATCGCCACATTCGAAGGAAAAGAACGAGTCTATTGTGTTGCAATTGCGTAATGAAACAAGCGAACAATGCGTGTAATCACGAATTCCGTACAAGTATTCTGCAAATGAACCAAGCGCACACGAGGAGAACTGTTACTATTGCAAGCGAAGTATGAAAACGATTAATTTTTATTATTCTTAGTTAACGATGATATACGAGCTGTGCTACTATTATGCATAACAGTATAAACGTTGTTTTAACACTTGTAGCAAGTGTAGATTTCTTGTAATTATTATTATAGTTTGGTTTGAAAAAAATATTGGGAGATATTTTTCTTCTTTTTTCTTTTTTTTTTTCAAATTGTCCTTTTCAACGAGAAATATTAAAGGATTCAAATTAAATCACATTTATCTCGTGGTATTAAAATTGTGGTAATTAATATTCATGCTGCTTTTATGCATAACAATGTAAATATTGCTTTAATACTTGTAACAGGTGTTATTATCTTGTAATTATAATTATAAAATATAAGAGGACATTTTTTTTTTTTATTTTCTTTTTTAAATTGTCCATTTAAACAAGATATGTTAAAAATTCAAATTAAGAGGTATTTTACTGTACTGAAATTATAGAAATTAATGTTAAAATGTTGCGGTCGTCACTTAATACAAGAATAAATAATCTTGTACGATAAAAGAAGAATTTTAAAGTTTTTACGGTAACGTTGTGTTGCAACTAATCACGCAATACTCGGTTCTTTATAGAACATATCTTAGAAATCTGTCTTGCACCCTTTCGAAGAATTATGTAAGATCACATGTATTACACGCTCGATACTTTAGACTTATTTAGTAATGCAAGTAATAGAATGAACAAAATTGAATTTCTTAGAAACTGTGAGTTTTAGGATAAACGTACGTGTGTTAATATTTCTCTTTTCGATATTCTTTACTCTATTGTGTTTGACTTGAGTAAATTAAACGTTGATCTTCGGACATTTCCTACCATGCCCAGTGTAAAGTAACTATTGCCGCCATATTGCGTTTCGCTTGAAATTATAAGACTTCTGTATTTACCAGCACAGATTCGTCGTTCTAATTGTTAAAATTGCTAAACCGCGAAAAACTCAATTTTTCAAGAAATATAGTATTATTTATATTTATTTGTTTTCTTTTTTATTAATGGATACAATCAATGCAAAAGTAATTTTACATTAATTAACAGAATGGTCTTCTTCTCTCTTGAAAAAATTATGTTTTTACAATTTCCTAGCTTCACCATTAGAACGACGATATATATTTCTGTATATTGAAACATTGAATATTAATAATTTAGGTTTTCATTAAAAACATTACATATCGTACGTGTTATTATTGTCATAATTTGCAAACTCGCTTAGCACGAGTTTTGCAAAGTAATAAGGAATAAAGGGTGGCTAAATTGGTGATGAATTTTTTGACAATACTCCAAAATTACCTTTCGCTAATAAATAATCTGCTTTCTCTCGTGGGGTTGAGGGTCAATCGTAAGTAGAACGAGAAATGGAAATTTAGTGACAGTCAATTCTGTGAAAATCGCGTTCGATGCATTCGCGAAATAAGTCACATCGCGATTTCACGAATAGGAATCCGCCAAATAAGCATTCCTCATTTATCAACCGTCTAATAAAAGTGTCACTTTTATTCTTGCAATGATAAGTTATTAATTATCTGATACCTTACGGCAATGAGAATTCCTCCACGATTACGTTTTAAATTACTCTTTAACTTTCTAAAAGAAAACACTTCGAACTATTTGAAAGAGGGAAAAAATGGAGAACTCGGCTAACGAATGAAATTATGTAGCGAAAGGAAAAAGAACAGTCCCCTTTTTCGCTGGAGGTAACGAAATAAAGCGATTACGTTAGAAAAAAAATAGAAGAGAGGAGAGAAGAAAGTTGAAAGTGGAGCAGTTGTTTCGTGCTATTTCAGTTGTAAACCGCGACTTACAACTTACGACAACGTTGAAATGAATGATATCGAAATCGGGGTCGAATTACTAACGGACTCCTTTTTCTTTCCAACTTTACTTCAAAGTTTCCGGAAACAATGTCTTAATTGTACACGCCTTTTCTTACGTTATTAGTTCATTACTTCATCTTGTCCCCTGTTACGAATGAACTTTGTAAGAAAGTTACTAATTAAGAGAAGAACTGGCTGCGTTTTCTACATTCGTGACGTAACAAAGAAAAAAAGAAAAAGTACAAAATCTCTGTTTCAGTGAATGCCAGAGGCAATTGAGCAGAGTTCTCGACGACATGGGCGAGGCTTCAGCCAGGGCTCAAGGTCTGAACAAGCCAATAACCAGCACCCTAAAACTTCGAGACACAGATCATATAGTTTATTTATTAGTGGACCATGAAGCAAACAAGTAAGTATTTTAAACTTCCTTTAATTATTCGAGTTTTAAAAAGATTCAATTCTCCAGACATTCTTTTCTTTCATATTTTTCTAACTTATAAAGTTTGTAAAAAAAAAGAATTGTTCTCGATCGTTGTTGCTAATATTACAAAAGTTGAAATATTTCTTGGTATTCTTCGCTATCTCGAGATACACAATCTTTCCTGGTTTAACAAAAAAATATCTTTAGCAAATAATCTTAATCTTTCGTTTCCTTATCTTTACAATTTCAACGCTTTCTCAACATTTCGAAACGAATGCAATTTTGACAAAGGAAGGCGGCTTAACCATAAAAGTGACGCGAACGTACCAGTCGAAATGGTGTAATTATCGCTTTCAGACGAAAAGGGGTTCCTTCGAAACGTTAAATATTCGTACTTGGGTAAATTGCTCGATCTAATTGCTTCCGCAAAAGCGTGGGTAAACGACGAAGACCCCCTTGAAAAGCGCAACCTGAACCCAGCGGATAGGAGGCTGTATTTCCCAGGATATAAGGGTTTCGTAGCGTGCAAAATGGTTGCTGTGGATCGATATGTCTGGTTGGTGTCGCCTTCCCTGCGGAAATCTAGCTTTTCCCATCCCTCGTAGAATCCTTTCCACGATATAACAGCGTGTTTGGAATCCTTTTACCAGAAAATCGACAGAAAACGTAATCATTAAATCAAACAGAATGAGAAATACTCTTACAAATGTGTGTATATCCAAAAATGCTTTATGCTAACAAGGGATTTGCAAGAAGACGTAGAGAATTTTTAAAGATTTCCCGCATGTTGTACAAACTCACAATAATAAATTGATAAACAAATAATCGTTATTACGTAAATTCGTGAAGTAGCAATTTATAAGAGATACAGTAAAGAAAAATACTACTTGACAATATGACTACGAGAAAAATCGTTTGTTTATTAGTCGTGTCAATTCACGAACTTATTAATAATGCAAGAGTCTTCTTTTTGACCATTATACTGTTCAGTATCTACATTTTTAGTGATTCTTTATTTTTTCTTCGATCGAATAAGAGTTTGAACATAATTTGCATCAAATATGCAAACTGTGTATTCTGCATGATTTATAACATACAAGTGACGTTATTTGTGAGAAAAATTGGTGAGTCATGTGTATATACGTATATGACGCTGTTAAGAAACATAGTTATGAAGTTTTGTTTTTTATTCTACGGAATATGTTGTATCAGTTTAGCACGAAACGTTTCGAGACACCCTATATATACAAACGAAGCGTTTCACATTCACTCTATCCTGTTTCCTGTTACCATCATCCTCGATAAAAATTGTTAGTATTGTTATGTACGTTCTGAAACAATGGACGGCTCGCAAAACGTTGAGGATAATACTAGTCACACCATTCTATCGCGAATATACGCTATTAATTACTGAAAGTAGGCGCTCGAATTCTCATCTTCAT
The DNA here is from genome assembly GCA_951804975.1 of Anthophora plumipes. Classification (NCBI taxonomy): domain Eukaryota; kingdom Metazoa; phylum Arthropoda; class Insecta; order Hymenoptera; family Apidae; genus Anthophora; species Anthophora plumipes. The sequence goes on along the minus strand of OX638112.1, from coordinate 22,122,238 downwards.
GACGAAGCGAGTTTAACCGTGATAAAATCAACCTGCTTTGGGTTACACGTTGAATTATAATAATGTTCGATCGTGGATAACAGTGATAGATGAGGAAACAAGATAAGTGTGCCTCGCGTGCGAAATTCTTGATATCTTGATTACATCGATGTGAAAAAAATTGTGAATCGTAATTGCTAGAAAATGATGCTATATTACGTTGAGTTTTTTTCTCGAGAAATTCTTCGCGATCATTATTGCATATGTAACAATTTTCTAAAATTGAGAAGTTAATACAACAATTACATTTTTTTAATAATTCACTTTTTAGAAGAAAGTGGATATACGAAACGAGTTTCGTTAATCATTTGAGTATGTAATTTATGACGGGAAAAGGATTTGTTTTCTTATCAAGTATGATAAATAGTATGAAAATTAATAGCACTATAAGTTTCTCCCTTGCGTGTTTTATCGCGTTGAACTTCTCCTTTTCCTTTTTTTTTTTCTTTTTTTCATTGTCAATGCTTGGCTAGTCAAGAAAGTGTGAATAATAACTCAGTATTTAACGAATTCCAGTATGAAAAAGAATAACATTTCTCTAGCATAAGTAAATTTTTAATTTCGAAGTACTTTCTATATATCGTTGAATTGATCGAACGTATAAAGTACTTCAATAAAATCTCAAATAATCTTATCTTACGTTTTACTTATATTAAAGCAATCTAATCAATTTGTTAATCATTTTACTTAGAAAAGTTATCGATTCGAAATATAGTATATTTCAGTGTATTCCAAACTATAGAAAAGACACATATTATATAATTGAAATATTTATATAATACTATATCTATACGAATTCACCTATCTTATAAAACTGCAAACATATTACTAACGGATTATCCTTAAACTCTGCCAGGCAGTGATATAACGAAAAAATTTGTATCTGAATCTTTGTCTATTTTGTAATAAATAAGAATAGAATTTTTCTCGTAGTATTCAAAAAATTTGAGTATATTGAGTATTTTTTTTTTTAACAATACAAATCATAAGAGAGAACAAGTAAAAAACATTCCTTAAACTAAGTTAAACTCGAAATTATGTGCATCGAGTATTCTCTACACAACCGATGACTAACGCGCAGTGCGTCGTCATTATTCATCGACTTCGATCGGCTAAAATCATAATTTTTCATATTTTTAACACGGTACAGAAATCTTTGAAAAATAATATAGCAGCTCTTAAACATTAAGAAAATAAAGTATTCGTTATTATCTATTAGGTAAATAAAAACTTCCACCCTGTAAATTAATATTTTTCAAAATTGCGGGTACAGTAGCTTCGTATTGATTGTTCCGTTCTCCAATTTTATTCAAGTACAAGTGTTTACTCGTTGCTGCTCTAAACAAGAAAATCATTTTCACAAAGTGTCGATCGTTTTCTATTTATTAGAATAATACACAATGGTGATATACTCTAAATAGCAATAGCCTCTATGAATACCCGGCCACGAAAACAGCACTGTGACGAACACCCATGGATCCAGGTTCTCACAGCTCTGTCACGAAGTTCTTTGAGTCACTGGCCCGCGAAGCAGATGCGGCAAAGCGTATCCCGAGCTTTCCGCTACTCTATCTACGTCTAACGACGCGAACATCGCGTGGACCGCAACCGTGAATCATCGTCGCATAATGTTACAACCTTGCTTCGATTTTACAGTGGACTGGGTAGCGTGGTGGGACTTTTGAAGACTGGATCGAAGAACCTCTTCATGTTCGACGAGATGGGCGCTCATTATCAGCTGAAGCCTCGATGCGTCTTAGATTTCTATGTGCACGAGTCGAAGCAACGTATGGGCCTTGGGAATGTTCTCTATCACTACATGCTCTCTGTAAGTTGGTTCTGTGCAATTGTATACGATTAAAACTTGACTGCTTTACTTTACACGCCATGAAACCGTGTTTGTATACATTGAATGGCAACACAGAGTTCAAAGTTATTTCTGATACCAAACCGAAGTTGTAGTATTACGCGAATCGATCTGATAGTAATGGTGGAAAATATCTGTTTCCATACAGTTGATTTTATTTACGTAGTAAATACACAACCGATAATAGGAATAATTTAATACCATCTATTGGAATGTTGAGTCATCCTTGTAAACGGCGCAGATTATGGCTCAGATGTGATAAACACGAGTTGTAATACTTGTAATAAAGATTATTTTTATGCAGGAAATGCAAGGTGTATGTAGCGTTTCAATGTTATCAAGAAGTCACATTATGGTAGCCTTTGGAAAGTTTCTTTTCTTTTTTAAGACAGTTTATACATATTTTAGTAGATTTTATGAAAAAAAAATTATGTGAAAGTTACGAGAAATCCAAACGGAAGACTTAAATATCTAATTACTAGATTATCTAGAATAAGAAAATAAGAAAGTTTTACAATATTGATTAGCATTGCTGTCATTCAGCGTACGATTTTTATCTTGCAGTTTAATCACTATACCGTTAAACAATGAATAATCACAAAGAAATATCAATTAAAACTTGAAGAATGGGTATTAAAAAATGGCTTTTTTCATTTTCCTTTTTTTTTTTTTTTTTTTTTTTTTTTTTAATGAAAGATATACTCTGCAACATTTTGCGTCGATTCTCGTTAATTTCGACGTAACGTTCGTGAATTCACGGGAACAAAAAGGAACCTTTAGAATGAAAGGTTGGCGGAGAATTGGCTTAGATTTTTTCCGCTCCCCATTCTGTTATGGTCACTGCACTTCTGTCAGAATTATAGCAAGTGCTGTTGGCTTAGCGACACGTGAATTCACCGCGTGCTCTCGTGCACGGTGCTCAACTATTACGATTGCCAACCGGTGCGGTACTTTTCCGTAATTAAACCTTATTAACTTCGCTTCAAGACATTTTACCAGGGTCTACCATTAACATACGAATCGTGCACTTTTTAGATTTTACAGAAAAAAGAAAAAATTCAACTCGACACGAATTCTAAAATGCCGTATACACGTTTCAAGGTAAAAACGACCTTTGAAATGGTACAACCTGAGAAATTTTTATTTAATATCATAAATTCAACGTTTTTACCGATATCAATCTTCTATTAATGGGAGTGGCCGACATTTTTAAATGGAACGTTAGCGGCAAGTAAATTACTCTGGTCGTCGACTCATTCTCTAATACCTACCTTAGGGCTCACCTCATACTAAAGCGTTGTAAGATAAGAATGAATCATCGATCAATATAATTAATTACAACTACGTTTAAAAATAGGTGGAAAAGTAAATTTATCATTTTACGAATTTTTTTGTTCCCCTCCTACCTCGTTTTTTATTACAATTTCTCAATGAATTTTCATTATTTTTATGTTTTTATATATTTATTCTTTCAGCTTATATTTTTTAGTTTATTTTTATATTTTTAAACTGTTTATACTAATAAAGTTTGTCATGAAGAACAAAGAAGAAAATAACAGCACGTGTTATTCGAATAATGAGTAAAAAATAAAATTGAAAAACGATTTATCATGGGAGAAAAATTTAGCATTCCTCTTCTTGCACTTTTGCTTTTCTCAATCTTCAAATCCAGCCTCCTTGAAATGTTCAAGAATTGATTTGGCGTTCAATTCTTTGTTTTTTCTTTTTTTAAGTTTTCCGTTACTTCGGTGTTGAGTAAAAGTTACTCGTTACTCGAAATATGATGTGTAGCGTTGAATGTGGGTTGTGTTGATTAACATAAATGTTATTATCTCAATTTCTATCGTTCGTTCTATACGATTTCGTTTGCCCACGAGTATTTGCGAAATGACAATGTTTCGCAACGTTCGACTTAACGAGCAACAGCCCTGGTTTTGCGCAAGATTTCCATGGAAGTGGTTTAGATCAAGATCGTTGGGACGCCTTTCTGCTTTTACTCGGGAAGTAATTATGCCCTCGTTTACATCGTGGACACGATTCTCATCCTGTGCGTGTGGGCGAATAGTAATTTCGTATACGATAGATGAGAACTCGTGAAACCCGTTCGTTCTTTAGAGATTTTGTTCTCGCATACCTTCATCTACCAGACTTCCGTTCATTTTCCCTGCCTTCGATAACACAAGTATTTCTGGCAACGTGAAACGATAACATCCTAACGCTCCCGATAGATCATACACTTACAGGGAAATTTTAATATATAATCCTTAAAATTCAACATAGTCTTGTGCTTTAATGTATATTACAATTTTTTTTAATTAAAAGTTTCACAAAGATTATTTTTGCACGAAGAGAATTATCGAAGCAAAAATTTCAGAAGTTTGGAGAGGTAATATTAAAATCTCGTTCCATAAAATATTCATAAATGAAATTATTTATTAAATACTATAACTATAAACTACTCGTCAGAAGAAACGAGTCGAAATTTTTATTTCACTGTTACAAGCATGCGGAGAATTTTGGATGGTCTGAATGTATGAATACCTGACAAAAATTCTTAATTTTTTTTATAAATAAACATGTGTCATTAAATAAAATTGCCAAGTATGTAGTTTGAGCAATTGTTCGTCTGTTGCAACGTCTTAAAGACGGATGCCTGTAGTTAAGAATTAATTATCCAAGATAAATATATTAACGAACTTGGATTATATTTTTTTTGTTATTAATTTTAATTACACATGTCTTGATATATATTTCTACTTTTTCTTCTTTAATTAATCACGTTTTTCATCATACTGTTTTATACAAATATCACATCGAATATTACAATTGCGATTTTTTTTTTTCTGCACAAATCACGGAAAGAAGAAACGGTGAATGGCGCCTGCTAGAATGATATAAGAGGCAACATGTCACTATTTCAGTACCGTTACGAGTGCCGTCTAAATGAAGGATTTCTTATTTTTCCGTGCAGCTGGAATAGCACGCAGACCGTAACATACAGCCAAACACAAAGCCAGGCCTTAAACAGAATAATGACTGGTCTCTTTATCTTATTTTTCTTTCTTTTCTTTTCTTCTTCCTTCGATCACGCCTCTTTCAACGTCCTTTACAACCTGTTTCTTACACGTTCACCGATCGATACTCATTCTTCTTGATTTCACGCGAAACGTCGTTAACCGCCTGGCTGAAGTTCGCGAAACGAAATCGTGGATTGCGTGCAATCCTCTAATCACCATTTCCAAGCTAACTGTACGCCTAACTGTCTCTTGTCGAACGTTACTTCGTGAAACTTCTGTAAGATGCATTTAATTTTTCTGTTCTCTTAGAACAAAACATTATTAACAATTCGTATAAAAACTTTGAAAAATTGTTACATTTATTTTCTTTTTTCTTTCTTTCGTAAACTTTCTTCTTTTCATTGCATAATGGAAGAACTTCTTTTGAACGTAAAACGAAGTCGAGGATTGAACTTTCGATCAAGGACATTAGTTGAAATAATCATCGTTGATGAAATCAGAAGTTAGACCGACCTTTTTCTTAATCGTACAAAGGCAATAAAAATATCGAGTACAGAGAAAGGAGTGGTTAATTTCGTGATATGTACTCGATAAGAAATAAGCAGCGTTTCAGGCCACAGTAGCGAATTATTGGACGATCTTAACGAGGAGCGTGACAAAAGGTCATTATGCGTAGGTGTTACGGTTGAAGGTAACAGAAAAGGTGATTGAACTCGTTTAGATCGTTTTTCTACGTGCCACGTTCCATTCATTTTCATGACTTCCAAGGTGTATTAAAAAAAAAAGAAAAAAAAGAAAAGAAAGTAAAATCATTGCGTATACTTTCATTCATTGCGAGAATATCGATTCTCTTTGTTGTTTCCTGTGTTACTTAGTGGGTAATGATGCTCGAGTTTATTTTTAATTTTCAGGAAGAGAATATTAGGCCTGTGAAGCTAGCGATTGATAGACCTTCGGAGAAGTTCTTAGCCTTTCTAAACAAATACCACGGACTATCGAAGATTATTCCGCAGAACAACAAGTTTGTCGTATTTCAAGGATTCTTTGACGATGGTACGTATCTCTTCTTACCTTCTTTTTTTCTTTCTCACGTGCAAGAAAAAGATGTTTCACAACGTCATGTTAATTTAATACTGATACGAATTTAATTAAGAAAATATTCGAAAGTAAAGAGCAAGCGTTAATAACGAGGTTTCTAATGTTTTTACTTTACGTTTTTGTTGCTTAATAACGTTGAAGGTAATTAAAGTATAGATCAGATAGGTGTGTAGAATATTAAAAGAGAGAAAAGAAAGGAATGACTGCAGGTAGTTTATCATTTTTATTTATTCACACACGTCCATCTTGTTTAATGAACTTTATTATTATTATTATAAAAATACAATCGGAAGAGAGAAAATCGGCGAGTCGGAGAGGGGAGGAGAGTGAAAATATAGTGGGCACGAAAATACAAAAACTAAATAATCTCCAAGATAAAAGAGAAACGAGAAGCTTTGTTCTTGCCTACGCTGGATCCATCGTGATGTACATACCTACTTTGCCTTTGTGGTATTTTTCTTCCCGACGCGTCGACAGAGAAGCGAAGTTTCGAAGTGTGTGAAACCGCGTTAAACAGTTCCGTCTCTAATTACTTCGTCGAAGCGATGAACCTGTGGCTTCGTTCGTTAACGACTACGCCGCTGGAATTTTCACTAGAATGTATATACATATAGTAATTCGCTAATCATGTTGGTAAATCATTAACACGGTTAAATACAGTTAGTTGCTTCTGTTTAATTGAATTATGAACAGTGGCTTGATTAACAATCTTATCAATGAAATTCATCTGTTAAAACAACGAAGCTCGAAAATTTCTAAAAACGTTTCTAAAATAAGATGTAATAAAGTAATATTAAAAAAAAAAAGAAAGAAAAAAAGAAAAAAACACGTCTTATATCTTTAATTACAATGAAAAGTGTTTTATTCACACGGTGAATTTATTGTTTTGCAAAAGAATGAAAAAAAAAAATACGAATACCTATTTTAAGTTCTACGAGTCCATCGTCGATATTTATAAATTATATCAATTTCTCGATCGTTAAGAAGTGTCAAATTTATGGTCCTTAATTCGGTTGCGCCACGGCGATGCCTGTCAGTACCATTCGTGACGATCTGAAAATTGGATGAACATCGTCTCGTCTTCAAGGTGTACTCCGTAAAAGTACAAGGTTGTCCACGAGTCCATTGTCGATCTGGTTTCAAGTTAAAGGAACGGGAATGGTAGAACGAAGGTCAGTTCGCCTTATAGTTCGTCCTTCGCAGGCAGGTGCCCTAAATCGGTAATTCTTACCTGGAGTAGTATAAAATCGCGGTCAATGTCATCCTATATGTAATGGCCCTATTATGCGAATCCCCAGATCGATTCGTCGCTGTCCTTAAATGATAAACATGCTGACTCGGCGGTTTGTCAATTATGAGCAGGCTGGTCCAATTTTCTCGACATATCGATAATATACAGCAATGCAGAAAGTTAGCTGCTTTTAAATTATGGTCTACGATAAAGAACACTTTTAGGAAATTGAATAGAAATCGATAAGGAATATCGTTCATTATCACGGTCGTTCAACGATAAAAGACTTCTGTGTCATCGATGGACTTTCTTTGTGCACTGGTTTATCATTTCTTTATTAATACGATCGATTTTTATTTTTACAGAACGCCAAGATGTAAGGACAAATAGATACAGCCTGCCACCAAAATCTTCGATCGACATTGGTTCATCTAGCGCCATACATAATAATCTTGGAAAGAGCAACCCTAAGTATGTATTTTTTTTCTTCTTTTTTTTTATTGCGCTATATTGTTTGCAATTAGACTTAACAATTTTTTGAATATTTTTAATCATTTACGGGTGATATAATATTAATATAATACGCGAAGATCAATATAATAATCTTCTTCTTGTTTCAGTTTAAACGGAGTCTCATATCCTACGCCCGTTTCCCGCACTTCATTCGGTAGATACGCCGCGGCGCGACCGCCTTGCTCCATGGCCAATGTAAGTACAACACCATAGAACACTGGCGGCGATGGATGGAAAGTATAAAACGAACATAAGCACAATATCAACGGTGTTTTTTTTCTTTTTTTATATATTTAAGATAGATTAATGGAAGCACATCTTCTGTATTAGTTTTTATTAACCCTTTGTGCTCCACAGGCGCCGCTACGGAGATATTCTATTACGGATTATGACTCCATTCAAATTTCATTCGCATTGAAACAAAGCAAATTAATAGAATAACTAAGAATAAATAAATTCACGAACGTATACGACACTTTTGATTTCAAAGGTTTCATTGCAAAAGTGTATTGCTGGAGTTGATAAATCGATCGTACAGAAGAAAATACTCGGAGCGCGAAGGGTTACAATACATCATTTCGAGTAATTAGATTTACGACGTTATGTAACGATATCTATATAATTGAAGTTAATTAACAGCTAGTCGCTTTAAGATAAAAATCCAAAAACGCATTTTCTAACATCCACAACACTGCATAACATTGTGTATAACAAAGCGTAATAACATTTATAACATCACAATTAAGGATGCATTAACGCTTTTTTCTAGATAATCCATAACACCGCTGTGCTTGGTCCATCCGCCGAGCGTACTGGGTGAGTAAAATCGAAAGATAATCATCCAGATCGTTGAACGATCCCGCAAAAAGCTGCTTACATGTTAATTTCTGTGTACCTATCGGAGAGAGGCATAGGCTCTCCCTGTATGTCTGACGCGTTAAAGCTTTAGTTAATTCTTCAACAGTCCAGATAAATTGTTTTAGATGAACGATGATATTATTTTAAATTATATCGATGTATTGTCGACAACTTGAATATATATTAGTTGACAGTGAGATGTGCTAAATTTGATAATCTTAGGAATTTACTTTACTGTACAGTTGTAATCTCTATCTATTCATTGAAATTTTGAGATACTCGCGAGTCCACACTCGCTAAAGGGTTAAGGAAAACATGAATAACACGGCAATACGCGGTATAAACGGCTTTCACTATTTTTACACTGAATATGTGTACAACGCTACCTCTTGCCAGCGCATATTTGAACGCGCTACGAATATGTTTCCTGATCCTTTCTCTCGTTTAATTTCTCGATTGTTGTTCCCGAGGTTTTCAGTTGAACAAGGTCGCTCTGATACGTCGAAAAGGTTACGTAAATATAATACGAAGATCTAGCTATGTTAGTTTCGTTAGTTAAAGAATCTCAATGATGTGATGTTGAATCTTTTTTGAATATTTATTTAGCCGGTTAGCTATAGGTAAACGAACCTCTTACGTCTTTCAATACCACAATTGTATTGTACTTGAGTGGTATAAAAAGTCATTATAGATTTATGAAACAGGTATTGAGATTATTAATTTGTTGCTTTATAATTTGTACATATAAAATATAAAAATGGAGATCCTTTATAGTATTTACAAATAAAAGTGTTATAGAAATTAGAATAAATAGAACCATGCTATTAAAAAGTTATGTGTTCCAATACGCGTATGATACTAAACAAAGTACTATAAAGGATTTTCAATACTTAGAAAGTAACAATTTTGAGTATAAATGTCACGTTATTATTTCGTTTACAACGACACATTTTTTTAACGCACAGATATGATTAATTTATCGAACACATATTTCTCGTTAGATTAATTTTGCGCATGTATGTGTGTACCTACGTTATATTTATTTATTGTGTGATATGTATCGATTATTTTCAACGGACATTCGCAACTATGCATACAATTAAAATATGTTCACTGAATGTGCCGCATGAATTTTATATTTATTTCCTTTTTCGTTGACAGATATTAAGCGATTCCACTCCTTTGAAAACACCAGTTAAATATCCCCAAAATCCTCTGCACACGTCTGGCAACGTTTCTTTTTACTCTTGTTTTCAGAGTAAGTCATTTCTTTTGCATCACCTGCGAAAAGCTCGTGATCCGTGCATGCTGAATTTCCTTCTTTTTTTTCATTGCAACATTACATAGATATATCGATTAAATTCATTACATAGGTGCAGAAAAGTGTTCATTATAAAAGTTAAAAAAAAAGAATAATAAAAAGTACTTTATTTAGATTCAAAAGACAAGTAATATTATAACAACGATAATAATATTATTTGTTAAAAGTATCTTTGTCAATTTATTTATTGAAATTATTTAGAGCATAACTATAATAATTGTACAACATAGAATTGCACACAGCAAGGAATTATGATCCTGGAATGCATGTTATTGACAAATATGTTTTGCACGATGCCTTCATGGGAAGTTACTTTTTCAGTGAAAAATCAAGTATACTGGCTGCAACGCCACCGAAACTGGAACGACCACGCTCGTTGAGCCTTTATTCCGAAGAAGAGCAAAAACAACGCACCAGTGAACTGTCCACAGTACCAACACCTGCTTTACCAGACCATCAACCAACTCCTTTGGCCACCATATTACGAGAAACAGAGAAAACTGAGAAGAACGTGAAATCATCGCCAACCTGTGGCCAAGAAGTAACCGGTACTAATCACACTCGATTAGATTTAAAATTCTATCACTCTCCTTTGTGGTAAAACACAATTGGTACAATGTTAGAAGAACTATATGGAAGAATTATATATAATTTGCATGTGCGACGAAATCATTAAAGCTTTACCTACCAGAACAAAGTATCAGTGGAAAGATAAACTATTGATAAGCTTGATTGTAACTGAATGACTGTAAAAAGGGGCAAATATACATTACAACAGAATCTAGGTAAAAAGATACCAAAAAACTATGGGAAAATTTCTTTTATTTTATACGGAATTAGTTAGCAAATTATTATTTACTATTATCAATTTATATATCACGAGAGTGCACTGAAATAAAGGCATAGAAATTTTTCAATACCTTATGACTAGTTTATATATAATTAACCTTAAGAATAAACCATAAAAGTCATAGACACTGCTAATAATTCGTTTCTTTAGCTCTTCAGATTTATTATTAAATAACAAGAAAATGAAAATTTATGTACTTTTGGGTTTAAGCTTAGGAGTAGAAGTATGAAAAAGTATCTATGTTGAAATTCAATATTTAATGGACGTGTTTTTATTAATTGGAACAATGTAATGTTGAAGTTATTAGCGAGTTATTGGTAGAAAAATGAATTGAAATCGTAGTACACGACTGACATTAATCGTGTAGAATGCATACGTATATATATATATATATATATATATATATATATATATATATATATATATATATATATGTATAGGCTGGCTTGTAATTTTATACGCGCATGAATATACGTAAGACATTTTTCACATATCACAAATGTAACACGTGATTTGTACAATGAACTTGTCATTCCCTTTCTTTTATAGTATCAAATTCTAGAGGAATTTGTTATCATTACTTTTTCAACCTTGCAGTGATCCAGCACTGTTGGAATCAGAAAAGGTATTCATACAAAATGTATTTATTACTCATGCTTTACAGATTTTGTATTTTCTATTCTAAGATCCGTAGAAAAATCTATATTTATAAGGTAACAAGATGGAACCTAAATGTAAAAAAGGAACCGTCGTTATCGAGGAAAGCATATGATGTGATAAAAGAATAAATGTATAAAATACAAAATATTGTAATTTATTTTAGTATTAATAATTACGTAATTTGATATAAACCACTCCAGTATAGTTCTATTGAAAATCACACTTTTATATGATTAAATAACATTCCGTATTTGGTCAGACTTTTGTTAAAACAGTTAGGTGTGCCAAACTGAAGATTTCAATATCTTTACAGGCAATTTTAGCAATAATATTACATCAACAATAACATCACAGCTTGTATTTTTTTTTTGCTTCAGTATTTCCACAATTTGACATACTTAATTTAAGAGAAAGGTATATTAAGAAAGTGAAATCTGGTACATACAACAAAAGAAAAAAAATGACAATATTGACCTGATACCAACACCTAATATCAAATTTTAAAAGTAAAGTGATTTTTAAGCTCCATCTTCTACAGCATCTGTTTTCTCATTAGTTAACCAAAGTATGAAATGTATGCAGGTTTCTTTATCTAAATACAAAATACCTGTGAGCATTCCTTCAATGTAGCCTACAATTAATCCTGCACAAACATCAAGAATATGATGCCTTCTCATTAAAAGTCTAGACAAAGCTACAGCACAAATCCATGCTAATAGTGGTATGAGACATATGTTGGACACAGGCCACAAGTATTTAAAGAAGTAAAATATAAGCATTGAGCGGGAAACATGACCTGATGGAAATGAATATTTGTCAGGTCCCATTGATAGGGGATCATCATTAACTGCAGGTCTTCTTCTTCTTGCAATTGATTTTAATATAGCAATAACAATAACATCTAAGAACAAACCTAAAAATAATGATGATATAAAAAATATTCTATCATAATTTCTTACATTTTGAAATATACTACAGATTATTAACTACCTAAATCAATGTACTTACCCATTAACAAATTAACTTGCATTTGGTATAACTGTTTATTGTCAAAAATCCAAATAAGTGCAAGTAATGAAACTATCCATACCACGCCATGACATGAGATCTATGTAGACAAGGAAAATATTATATTACAATTAATCACAACTGCAAAGTTATAAGAGTGAAAACATCTCGTTTTTTTTTTTATCTACAATTCAAAAAAGATTTTGAAGATTGATTTTATTATTATAAAACATGTTCATACCTCTAACATTTTATAATATGCTTTTAATTGTCGCTTAGGTAATAGCTTTTCCATACATTTTACAAAGTTTTTTGTTAGGTGAACATCCAAGGCTAATATATTTTTCAACATTGGTACACCGTCTGTTCTACTGTGCTGAAAAGGAGACAGAAAAAAATGTAAATTTAATTATTTATAAAAATATAAAGATATTTAATTATTTTGATAAAAAATAGTGCACTCCTTAATAGAGTTATATAAAATTATTTAAATAATATAGCAAATAAAATATATCTTTCAGGTATTCTTAAAACTTAAGATAAGAGTTATCAATTATGATTAGATATAATTTTTATATGTAAATTAAATAAAATCATATTATAAAAAGAATACCTCGACCATGATGTATTGCTAATAACAACCTAGTAAAATTTTGAATAACCGGTAACAACTTTATGTTATTATTAAAATATAATGTTTATTTTTATAACCCTTATAACTATATAAATCTGTACAATTTATGCCATCGCTATCTCTTAGTGCGAATTCCATTCGTAGAAAGTTTAATGTTGAAGTTTAACTGACAGATGGCGATACTGACGTCCGAAAAATTATTCGAATAGTTTCAAACTGACAATTCTACGAGTTTGTTGTGTTTTCTACAGTTAAATGTCACTTTTTATAGGTTTATCAAATTTCGTATATACAGAGGATTATTGTTACTATCATAACGTACGTTTTATGAATTAAAAATTTTAAGGTAACTGAAAGAAAAACAATTATTAATAAAAAATGCAGAAAGATCATCCGGAAACGCCAAAAGCACGACGAGTCCCAAGGTAAAGGAAATGAAATGCTTCGTAATTTTTCGTATAATAACTTTTATATATTTGTAGATTACGCAGTGCTTCTACACCAGAATTAGTAAGAAGGAACTTAGCAGATAGCACATTATGTATTCGTCCAAGCAGTTCTAATCACACACAAATGACAAATATATTTGAGTCTGCTTTACCGCAAAGTAAAACATCTTCTCCTTCTTACCAATCTAAAGTTTTAAGAATTAATATATTAAGTTATTTAACAATTCAGGTTTCACAAAAAACAAAATTACAATGGATCGTGTATCATTGTGTCCTACACAATTTCAATTAGATGGATCAGTTGATTCAGAGTTGGATGATGTAGAGTTACAGCTTCTTTATAATGAATATTTGCAAAATATTATGACTGAAATAGTCTTAAAGAAGAAAGCAGAGGAAAAAGAGAAATTGTATCTATCTCAATTGGCAACTATAGCTAAGGAATATGAGCAGAATGAAGAAAAACTATTTAAGCTAAAAATTAGGGAAAGAGATATAATAAATTTGACTAAGATGCAAAATGAAATTGATTCACAATATATAGATGTGGACAATTGTACCAGTAAGTAGTATCTAAAGATCATTGTTTCAGGCATCATACGATATGCTGCTATTCCATTTTTCTAATTTCCATTCAATTACAGAAGGTGAAGATATTAAAACATTGCAAAAAATTCTATCTCAATTATATAATTTCCTACGACCTTTAGATGTACTTCGTTGTAACAATATAGTTCTTCCTGAGACATTTGAAGAATGGGAAGAAACAACTAAACTCTTAAAATCATGTTCACAGACATTAAAGTCTATTGTAAATTTAATTGGAACAAAAAACGAATCGTACCAAACTCTTAATAATGGCATTAAAGAGTTTGTCAGTGTTGTTGATGATATTGAAGATCATCAAAAAAGGTATAGAATTGGAGGCATAGTCTCTTAGTAATTATGTAATATATTAATATCTTATTGTTATGTTTGCAGGCTGGAAAAGGAACTTTGCAATTTACAAATTCTTGTATTAAAAATAGCATCCCTATCTCTAATGCAAAGTCATAATTGCTAGATATTGAATCATGTATAACATTGTAATATTAAATGGCTCGTTTGAAATATCTAATATCATTAAGAATTTCATGTCGATATTTTTATATATTGTACAATACATTTATAATGCTTGCTATTTATAAAATATAAGAATTGCTAATTATCAGTGGTTATATGTTTATAATAAATCGAATAATTTAAATCGAAATTTTATTACGCTTTATTTCCACATTTAACACGAAAAGTTCGTAAATTTTTTTGGTGCAGGTTCGACGATTTCATTTTTTCAAGGTATACTGTTCCACACGTGATTATTTAAACGAACGTCGCCATATTTTAGTAATTAATAAAAGCTTTTTGATTAATAGTCACTATTGTTATCTTACGATACTAATTACACTTAATTCGATAAAGGATAAAGGGAGTGATGAAATGGCAATAAAAAAAAGACCATTACTTTTCGATGTAACGAAATAAATATAAATATATCTATAAATTTCGCGATGCACGCTTTACCTTCAAACGAACATAGCGCTACGGACGGAATTTCTTTGAAATCAGCTCGTATTCGCTGATTGGCGAGCTAGAAAATGGGGCTGAGGGCGCATGTACGCATGACCGCGACCTCTCGCCATATTTAATTTTTCCCAAATTTTGCGAGTTGGATGCCGCAAAGAAAATCGGAAGAACGAAGATCATTCATTAGCCGATGATTAACCAAAGGAACCGGAGTTTAGACGTGAAGCATCATTGTTTGATATTTGTAGGGTATCGCGATGAAAGTAGCGCGGCGCAGGTCGCGTAACTTGCATGCATCCAACCCCCGCGGATTTTTCCTCGCCCGCGCGCGATTTTATTCTGCGCATGGAAAGCAATTTTGCCCAATCATAAATAGGGCTATTGTGGGGGGATGGTGTATGCTGCTGGCGCATTTCATACATCCGAGTGTAATGGTAACCAGATAGAGGCGTCGCGCGGGGCTATCGGCCGGTTAGCATCGTAAATACTTACTACTTACTTCCGCCGAAAAATTTCGTCTCCCTCTCCCGCGTTCTTTTTCCCTCGTTTCGTTTTTTTCCACCTCTATCTTTATTGCACCCTCAATCTTTTTTCTGATCCTCTATCTGTCTCTCTCTGTCTATCCCATGCTCATCTCTCTCTTTGTCTCTTTTACTTTCTTTCTCTCTCTCTCTCTATCTATCTATCTATCTATCTATCTATCTATCTATCTCTTTTACTCTCTCCCTCTCGTGCGCGGTACTTTTTTTCTCGCAGCGTGGAAAGCTTACGTATGACGTACACTGTGCACGGAACGGAAGTAACACGGCGTGATGCACGACACGTCGCGCGCGCGCGTGCTCTCTTTCTGTCTTTCTCTCTCTTATTCTCTTTCTCTCTTGCCTTCTCACTATCTCCGTCGTCTACGTGTACGTGTGTGTGCCACAGTAAATCGCGTTTTGTGCGTGTGAGCGAGTGATCTGTGACGTCAGTGGTCCGATCGGTTGTCACCTGTCAAGCCAACGTATACCACGTCTTACCTCGACTTTCTCGCTTCCTCGTCTCACTCCTCGCCGTTCTAGCTTTTCTCGTGCTTTTCCGTTGCGTCTCTGTTCCACCCACACGCTGCCACCCCTAAACCGCATCTCTATCTCTTGCCCTCTTACTTTTGCTCTCTCTTTTATCCCGTTGCACTCATACCAGCCAGCCTCGTGTGCCGACCACGCAATCCGATCCATTTTCCTCCCCCTGCTGTCTCCCTCTGCTCCGCCAGTACCAGCAACTAACCCCCTCTCTGCTTAACCCTCGCGGTTCCTCTCTCTCGCCCTGTCGTTTCTTCCGTCCACCCACCATCTCCCCCTATCTCCTCCCCGCCCCCTCTTGCTCTCTCATCACTGTGCCAGCTTCCATCCTTGCACACCCATTTTCTCTCACTCTTTTCGGTGGTGGAACCAGTGGCGTAGCGAACGAGATTTCTCTTTACCGAGTGGAAGAGAGGCGAGAATCATTCTACTCATCATCGTGGGATCTGACATCCACACTGAATGAACAAATGTTACTCGAAAATACAATACTCGTAAGCGATGTATTTCCGAAAACGCGAGGAGAGTTATCTAAGAGAAACCGCGAAGGAACAAGGTATTATCCATTTGTCATTAGATCATGTTCAATCCAGGAGCAAACGATGCCTGCTCGTCATAGAAAGAGAAAAAAGGGTATTCACTATTTTTGGAAAACAGGGGGGGGAGGGCGAAATGGTAGAAAAATTGGTGATTCACACACACACACACGCAGTTCTACACCACTGGTCAGCAGCGTGTATCTATTCGTCCATCTCTTTCGAACTTCGAAAGTGCTCTCTTACCGTTGGGTACTCTCTTTCCTCCACCCTATTCGTTCCAGGCTGGTGGCAGCAGGCAACCCCGCGCGCACAGCGGTTCGCCCTTCCTGGTCGCCTCTCTGTCGGGGCCGAAAAGCGAGCCTTTGAAGTAGCGGGAGCGCGACTGGCACCCACCTCCCACCCGTTGGTCGCCGGGCTGCCACCCACCGATATACACCCCGCTTGCTCCGCTCGCCGCGACGACCGCAGACACAAAAACAATAACAAATCGATTCGCGAGGGCAATGGGAAGGGGTCAGCGAGAGGTAGGACGACGAAGAAGAGAGGCAGTATAGCGCGAGGAGGAGGAGGAGGTGGTGGAGTTGGAAGGGGGGGCGAGGGTAGGTTTGCGAGTGGGTGGGCGGGCAGGCGGGGGGAGGGAGGACGGGATAGAAAGGTGGGAGGGAGGGAGGGAGGGAGTGAGTCCTGGTTGTACGTATGTCTCTCTCTCGCTCTATCTCTTGGCTCTCCCTTCGTTGCCCCCGCCGTTCTCTTTCCCTCGTTCCTCCTCGTCCCTCTTTCTGGATATTGTATAGAGAACGTTATGCTAAAGTATGCATGCACGAGGGTCGGTCCAATGGTCAGGAATCTCGCGAGTTCGTTCTGCGGCAGCACGTATCCGGACGTATTTCTCTTGTACCCCGGTCCGTTCCTCGTGAGAGAGAGTCCTCCGTCCGCGTGTACACGTTACTACTTCTCTAAGCGGCGGTACTGCGTAACTTCCGGTCGACCGGCAGAAAGACCTGCAAGGATCGGCTGGTGTTTCTTGCGCCTGTAAATAGAGCCCGGGGACAAGCGTGGTCCGGGGGATGATTTACCGTAATGACGATCGGCCTGAATTGCGGTAGGCCACCGGACGGGCATCCGTAAGAAGGAATCTTTCATCATTTACGTTTTTTGATCCTTCCTTTTTTTCATTTTTTTTTTAATTTCTATCTTTATTCTTTCTTTTTTTCTTTTTTTTGTTTATTCACTCGCTGGGCTGTTGTATATGTATATATGTATATATATCCGTAAATACATGTACACAGTTTGTCTACGGAGGTTCTCCTTCTTTTCGCTGGCGGCGCTTAATCAACTTGTTTGCTCGCTTCTGAATTTCGCGGACGGCCTCGCGATAACCGCTTCGATACTGTCGCAATGCCGTTCGATGGATAGCTTCTTACAATCACGCTGCTTTCCTACCTTTCCTTTCCTTTCTTTTTCTCTTTTACCTTCTATTGATTCCTTTTCCATTTTTTATCGCTGTGAAGTATGTTTGCATGTTTATTGTAATAATTTTTATTACCTTAAAACGATTAATCAAAGATGTTGAGGAGGTATAAGTAAACTGTTTTAAGTTACTCTTTGATATTAAAATTCTTCTGCCGACGTTCCAATGTCTGCCTCCTTTCCTCTTCTGTGAGATTTGTTAATAACGGTTACCTCATTTATGTTGTTCTTCTCCTTCTTTCTTCAAATTAACTTCGTTCTCTTGAAATAACTGATTGAAGATAATAAGCAGCAAGTTCGATAAAGCTATACTTTGATGTTTCTACAACTTTCCTCACGATGTTTTATCATCTGTCCTTTGAGTATGTATAAAATTGATTAAAAACGACGGCGTTATCGTAAAGTTTTCTTTTGGTTTCCCATTACGTAGTTAGTAGCGGAGATCAAGAGGTCTGATCCTAAAAGACTTTTCTCTCTAACTGAAACACAATTTCAGTTGGTTGTGCGCACAGTGTGGATCTCCCGTTAGGAGTTACACCGATTTCCATGACCTAATCTCGTGATGCACACATCGCAGTATTATACTTTGCTTCCTCTTTATCAGATTATTATATGTATATACTTTTATAAAAATTCTTTTCACATTTTTCACCGACAGTTGTACAATTTTATAGCCGCATTTTATTCTATTATTCGTGCTGTTTAAAAATACTTCGCTGTAGAATATTGTTGGTACTTTTGTTAATTTAAACTGTTACACGGAACGTTTCGCAGCTCGTCTGTTTAGTTTCCCTGTTTTTTTTTTTTTTTTTTTTCATACGATTAATCTCGAATGGTGAGACCACCATCATGGCTACAGTTATAATATTTCCCCGTTGCAAATGAAGTGGGTACACTTTCCCAAATTATACATACACGAAAACCTTACTAATTTTTACATTAACCATCTCACTAGGATGGATGAGAATGTAGCAGCGAACAACGTAAAATTTTTATTTTTTCGTCACGTTTCGTTTTTCTTCTTCTTTCTTTTATACCAGCTGAAATTCAACGTTCGCCTCGATTTGTATGACATCGTTTCCGGCGTAAAATTATTCTGGAAAGATTATCCGTGAAAGGGGAACGGAAACTCGATAGATGTTACTCGAATAGAATATTTGTTTGCATTATTACCGCTTGATTTATGAGATAATACACGGAATACCGCAAATGACAGCGACAAATAATATATTTCCTCATTTCGCTGCGACCGATTTCATTCGTCGAACAAACCTGACGTGTACACACGACCAATCGATATGTATTATTTAATTTCAAGTATATTTGTACATTTCGCTTCCTTTTTAATTCACCGTTATATTAATCGCTCCCTTTTTCAATCTCTTTTTCCCATTTTTTTCCTTTTCTTTTTTCTACTGCCCTCTCCCCCCACGCCTCTCGCAGAATCGTTCGTTCGTTCCATTACACGCTCCATTTTTAGTTACATCGTTTTATCAACGGGGTCTCGCTATTAAACGCGCATAATTATCCGACCAATTTAACGTGCAAAATTTTCCTTCTGCCATGCCGGACGAAACGACCGATCGATGAACTTATTAACGGAGATATTTGTTGCGTTATTTTTACGTGGACCCGCTCCGCCGGACGAAACGACCACGGGGGGGACGGATAGATCGGTAGAAGCGGCGGAATCGGAAGTCCTCCGGTTCGTTTGGAAATTTTTAAACGGGAACGGTCATTAAAATGATTACTGTTTCCCCGACGGTTTCAACGGAGTAATGAGCATCAGCGCGTGTGTACGTGAACTTTCGCGAATAATGAGTTCTGAACTCGTCCATCGCCGGACCTATTTATTAAACATTACAAAATGCGCTGCAATTAAGTGGCGCGCTTCTGATTCCTGTTAAAACGCGCCGTACTCTATATTCGTGGCATGTTTGGTTTTTTATCTTTTTGCCACATGCCAAAACGAATATTCAATAAAGGTAACTCTTAACTTCATTTTTGTTCCTTTTTTTTCCCTTTCTTTTTCTTTCGTGGGCGAATAGAAACGAACGTGTAAGGAGGTAGACAAAAGGGTGTATATCGTTCTTACGTGTACATAAAAAGTGAAGAAGGGAAATGGTAGATTTAAGAAAAAAGGATAAAGAATAGAAATATACTGGTTATAGGGTCGACGATTAACCAGAAACGAAATCAGAGAAACAGAATCGACGATGTCGCGAATCGTTCGAGGATCTTCTGGTTGTCAGTAGGTTATTTTTGATACTTTTTACACGGGGCACACGAATGCGACCGCGCTCGAAAACACACAGGTAGAGACACCGATGCAATTTTACCTTTAACTTTGATCCCGACCACTTTGACGGACGCTATTCCGTGAAATTGTACGCGTATTCCTGTATCTCATTACGTAAATCTATTGTAATCCCCCCTACCCTCTACCTCTTTGTCGCACAATGCGTTCGCATTGAAAAGCTCGCTGGTTTTCACTGTATGAAAATTATCTTCGTTAATTTATTAAGTATCACATCGAAGGTATCGCAACGTGAAAGCGAACGTATTAATGCGCTCGCGATAATTACGATTTCATTGTACATCACACACACGGTTTCGAAATTATTTCAATCAGTTCCCTTCTGTGTTAAATCGATCAGGTCGAACATCTTTTTTTCTTCTTCTTTTTTTTTTCTCTTCACTTCTTCTCACCACTTCCTCTATTCCACGTACATGTATGTACAGGTACTTATACGCTTTCGATAGATCTTCCCGCGAAATTGTTTACCACTTGAAACTTTCTCAGAGGCTGAATTTCAACCGAGGTAACGTCTAAACGATCCAGTTCCCGCTTGACGTGGCATCTTTTATTAACGACCGGTCTATTTCGGTGGCGGACCACGTAATCTCATCCATCTTTCAGCCGTCGAAACTCGGTTGGCCTGTGCATTAGATAGCAGAAGCATCGTCGACTAAGGATGCAAACAATGAATATCGTCTTTTCCATTATCCGTTCCCTATTTTTAAGCAACCCCCCTTTTAAACGCTTATCGGTGAAACTTTTAAAATAACCGTATCCGCGACGTCTCTCTACGTTCTCCAGGTGTCGTTCGTTAAAAATCCTTCGTTCCACGATCATGTGGTAATCCGACGGAGATTGTAACAGGAGGATAATTTGACGGAATATTGATTGAACCGGTTAATTAACAACGTTTCAGATGGAATATGGGATCTGGAGTCTTCACGCCGCGGGTGAACTTTGGGGTGACCCGCGTCTCGCCCGAAGGCACCCGATTATACCACCCAGTGCGACGCAGTTGTTACCGAGGGCTGCGTTCGCCTTAAGCGGCCTCCACCGACCGGATATGGTGCCGTTACCATTGACGTCATCCGGACCTCCTTACGGGCCTATAGAGTTGGTGACGAAACGGGATGGCGAACAGGACAGGGTGAAGAGCGAAGAGGAGGGCGATGAAGAGAAACGCGACGACAACGAAGGAAACATCGAAAAAGCCGACGAAAATGATAATCAGGTGTGTTTTATAGGGGTCTTTTTTTACTTTTTTATTTTTTAGAGTGTTGTTTAAATTTATTTCTTTTTTTGGCTTGTCCGAAAAATTCGTGGAGATTTTTAAGTAAATAAGCCAATTTTATACTTCAAAGTATTTCTTTTTGTTCTGTAAGGTATATACTTTTTTTTAGTTCTACAATTTTTCACCGTTTTTCCAGCAATTGAAAAATTCTGTTTTATCAAAAACTTTGTTCTTGGTAAAAAGAATTCTTTAGTTCCTTTGAGATCGATATTCCCATTTCTAGATTTTGTCAACCGTTTGCGAATAATTTCTTCCGATAGGCTTCCGTTTCTTTAAACATTACATGTATAATTTAATGTTTTACCAGTATTTTTCTCTTTTCGTTGAAAGAAAAATATTCAATGTCAGAGATGTCCTCTATTTCCTATCTTCAAGATATGATAACATAAAGAAGAAACTAATAATTGCAACAAATAAACTTTCAAAAAACACGTGAAACAATAATCTTTCAGATTATATACGAACTTCATGTTTTTATGTAATTTTACATGTTGTAATATATTCAAACACTACCTACCGAAAATCGGTACGAATTTTATGGACAACATAATACATTACCGCTCTATAAATATTTGCCCACTCGTTTATCCATAGTTTTCTATATTTAAGTAAGGAATTTTATTTAATCTATTTCTAAGGAAGAAATTGAGGATTTAACTTGCTTCTTTAATTATTATTTAAAAGCAGGTTTTGAATAGTATCTTTATCTTCTGGAAGAGAAAGAACTGATTGAGTTGCTTTTTTATTTCTTCTGATTGTTTCATCTGAACTTTAGCATTTTAGCTACTTGTAGCATACACTTTCTGTACCTCTTCTTTTGTACGAAGCAATTAGATTTTTCAATAGAGTTACAGGAGAATAAAAATTTAAATCACTACTTTAGGAGACAAATGCGCTTTACTATTCTTAGGTTATTCAGGAATCTTTTCTCTTCCCCTACTGTTTGAAACGTTAATCCAGAATAAAGAGCGCGTCGATGAGATTAGTAAGCTGCGTTAAGCATCAAAGAAGCGAACCTTTTTCTTACGAAATCAGGCTCGATAATACTTTCTTTAGGTAGAATTTCCAAAAGTATCGAATCTTTAAGTACATTTAGGAAAAAGAAGCTATTTGTGGCTTAGACAACTGACTGGCTGAGTTGAACGACAGACGAAAGATTAGGAACCTTTCCCTTTCGAAGATTAGATCCATAGTAATTTCTTCGTTGACCACTTTCAACGATCCGTTTGAACTTTCTTTCGAGACACGTTCCAAGTTTCACCAGGTATTGCGACATGATTTATCAAGAATACAAACACATTCATGTTATCCTGTATTTCTTGATTAAGCTAATAGTGTTGCTCGCATGAGATCAGAAAACTTCCCGAGAAATATGGACCAAAATTTACACCCGAAATTTTCATTTGTTAATTAATGTTAAAATTAACAGAAAACGAGACAATGAACTTTTTCCACGATTATACAGACTTCCGTACCAAAAGAGAACAACGATAATGAAGACGCTGGAGAGGAGAGCGACACCGGAAGTACGAACAGCTCGCACCGCTCGGCCAACAATAATTTACCGACGAAGCTGCTCGATCCGATGGCCTACCTGACTTTCGATAAGGTTCGTCAAATTGTCAACTACAATTATTAGAATCTATCAAAGAAGTATTTTCCTTAAATATACCTTAGACTTTTATCTAAATTGTTACTCAAATTATAGATGTATATGTAAAACTATGAAAGTCATAGTTTTTAATATATCTTCTAGCTTAATATTGCATTATTATGATATTATTACATATAATAAAATCTTTCATTCATAAAAATTTCATAAATTGTTATTTGTTGAAATCAGTTCTTTTTCTTACGCTTGATACTTTATTTGTTAATGAAATTTAATTGTTAATGAGAAAAATAAAATCTTTCATTAATAAAAATTTCATAAACTGTTGTTTGTTGAAATCAGTTCTTTTTTTTTGGCACTTACATCTTTCTAACGCCTGATATTTTAGTTGTTAATGAAATTATTATCTAAATTGTTATCTGGATCAAGTTGTTACTTACATTGCTACACGATTGTATCAACGTTATTACTGGAATAATTGTACGATTATATCTAGAAAATAGTTACGTGACTCAACAGAAGTACATAACAAATTACTTTGATAACAGGAAGGAACAGTTACACCGGTTCTAAATGGTTGGGTGCTCGGCGCTTACACCGCCATGCTTGGAAGACTCTCGGCGGCGACCGCGGCCCTCGAGGCAACAGAAATCCCAAACATTCCGTCTGACAGTGACTCCGAGAGCGAGCATTCGTCTTACACCGAGAAGTATGCGTTTTATCAGTTATCAATCCTTGTTTTCACCACGAACGGTTTTACATCGAAACGTACTTAAACCTATTTCGCTGAACACACGAGGCATTTAAATTCTCCTCCGGTGGTTCAACACAGTTTACAGGATAACCATTTCGAGATCGTGAAACGACTTTACGCTTTTGTATCGAAATGTAGACAGGGGATTTTTCGAACGGGATACCTTTTACTTAACACGCCGCGAAATCGATAAAACGAGACCAATGAATCTGTCGTAGCGGAGAGCGAATCTTCCTCTCTGCTCAACAATGTGAGCGCGTTTCTGATATTTCAAAAATCCAAAGATAAATGGCGCCGTAAATCAACAGCTTTGAAGGATATTGACCAGCGTTGAGTTACGAGCGATTCGTGAGCAACGATTACGAAATTCTAAAGGAAAGAAAGGATAAAAAAAAAGGAGAAGGGTTTCTGATTCCCTGAAATTATACGATATGTGTGCGTGTTTCGTTTTCGCCGTGATATATCCCTTTTGTTTTTTGCACAATTACCTTAAAATGTCGAACGTGACTGGAAAAGTTTTGAAGCGTTTGTGGAAGGAATTAGAAGAAAGAGAAGTTTCATTAAAAAACTTTCATTTCATTTCACTTTATCACTTTCATCTCTCCGGTTCTTCCTTCTCTTTTTTCTACGTATAGTCAGCGGAAGAAATATAGCGAGGTCGTAAATTAAAGGATTAAGTGGCACAGATTATATTTCACGTTTCTCGATTATATACGATTTAATCGAGACTAAAAGGCGTTCTTCGTGCATGTTCTGATTGTGGTTCCCAAGCTTTCTGTTGATTCTCTTTCATCGATATGCTGAAACAGACACCTGAACCGATCTTACGAGTTTGCTGTATCTCTTCCATCGACTATACATACTTACACTTTTAATATAAAGAGTGAAATTTCCTTAACCTGCCGACACATTTGACCTTTTGCTAGCATCGGTATTTTCTGAACTTTTTGTTTTTTTTTCTGTTCGATGAAAGTGTAATTTTTTTAAATCGATTTTTAGATCTCGAGGTAGCAGTCCAAACGTAAGCAACGCGCATCGTGGTTACTCCTGCGGCTCCTGCGATATCGTTGCACCAACGAGGCCAGCTCTGCGAAAGCACATTGTCGATTGCCATCCGCCTGTACCCAGCGCGGAGACAGGTGAAACAAAAAGTTGTCCGTCCTCGGGCTGTGACTTTACCACGAGTAGCAGATGCGAGATGGAGACTCATGTGGCTGCACACGTGGCACAGGGGATGACACCCACGGGGAAAAAACGAACCCTGGCATTGCAACGCGTCAGGTATAGGTACTTAGCGCTTGTTTCAATTATTATACTTACGCGTATCTCAGGTTAGAATGAGCTTTTTTGGACTCTTTAACACGTTCGATGCGGAGTTGATTTTGCTTCACTTTCCATTCAAACGGCGAGGAACGCTTAGAAAAAACAAATTTTATCCCTGTTTAAAATGTTTTAATAAAATACCTAAAAAAGAGTGTGAACATATTTTTTCATGTTATAGAAAATTTTATATTAAGTAAAATTTATTTTTTTAATTTTATACTGTCTGTTCTTAAGGACTGTTGTCGCGTTCAACCCTTTGACTACAATGTTTGGCGATTGTTTCTGTCTTATGCATGAGATGAAAATAGAAATAATCAACTTTTAAGACCGACACATCTTCGTATTGCATGCCGATAAAAATAATTCTGTTTATACTGAGCACTTATTTTTTATTTCTCAGAAAGTGATTTATTTCTTCAGACGACAAACGGTTGTGATTGTTGCAGTGTGTAATTTGTTATATTATTTTTTATTACTGTAAAATCTTAAAAATGTCGAGTAGTCTTAAAGAACTTGTTTCAAGAGACGATAGTGAACTAGACGCAGAGACATATTTGCGCGAGAATTATAACGACGAAGTTGGAAGATTAATATTTTGAAATAAACAATGTATTCAGAAAGAAAATGAAACTGTTACGTTTCTTTAAAGAATTAAAATAGTAATTTAGTTACACGTTGTATAAGTGATCGATATAAATAAACACAAAGGCAAAGTTCGTGCTACGCGAAAAAGTATTCCGTATACACAGAGCGTTTAAGTTTAAAGTACTTCGCAGTCAAAGGGTTGACATGTTAACACGTTCGTTACCATCGACGCAGCATATGCGATCCAAAGTGTATTACAATGTTTTTAATAGCAGCGAACATGTTGAAGACGCGTCCAAATTTTATCCGCGTAAATTTTGCAAATTCGGTTAAGTAGTTCCGACTTATTGTAACATTCGATGCACAGATACGAAAGGGAGGAGTATCGTTGCTCGTTATGTTCGTACGCCTGCACCATCGAGAAAGCATTTCAAAGGCATCTGAGGGCACACGCAAAAGGCACAGCGCCGGAAACGAGGGTGAGTTGCGCCGTTTGCGGCGCGGATAGATCGTCGGAAGTCGATCTAAGTAGACACATGAGGAGGCATCGTGACGACCGATACTTCTGCTGCGATATTTGCATCTTTCGCACGGTACAATTGAAAAAGGTAATATTTTTCTCCCCATATAAAGGGATGAGGGGGTGAGGAAACATCGTTATTGGGAACAGCGGCGGCGCAATAGAATTTCATAGCAAGAGAAACAAGGGTAATCAATGAACTTTGATTGTTTCGAATTCTCACAGAGTGAAAGCCTGTGTATTAATCCTTCAGTCGACAGTAAATTCTACAATATTCCGTTTCCCCTTTGAATATCATAGAATACCGCGGATATTCTACATTCTACCTGTAAATCAAATGTTTCATTGCATGCAAATACATCGCATGAATCTGTCGATTTTACAACAACGTCCCAGCGATCTATGAATGCATTTAAAACTGATACACAATGGCCTTCTTTTGTGTTCGGTTCGAATGATTGTAATGAAATGCCTGAATGAACAAGGTATAGTTTGTTTCACCGAAGATCACGTAGCCTATTGTTATGGTTACGATAAGATGTAATTGTCGGAATCCTGTTGTATAATGGAACGAGGAATGTTCATTGTAAAAATTCTCTACTATGTCACAACTGCTGAAAAGGATATCAAGTCAGCAGATTAGATTTATAATCAGAAATCACTAATATCTACGTATCTAAGTATTAATATTTCGTAAGAACTGCTAAATTCGTTGTACAATCATGCAAAAAGTGACTCAGTAAATGTTGACACATTTATACAAACAAAAATTTCATGTATTAACCATAACAAACTTTACAAATTTTAGTTGGTAAATTACTGATCTATATATCTCATCGCGTCACTATTTTTTCAATCTTTTTTGACCCTTTGCACTCCACTGGCGCCGTTACAGAGACATTCATAATACAGGTCATACCTCCTTTGCATTTTTCTTATGTTGAAGTAAAGCAAACTGGTAAAATAAATAAAAGTGAAGAAATTCACGAACGTGTATAATTTTTCCTTTCTAAACCGAAACATTTGATTTTCCAAAATTTCACTGCGAAAGTGTGTTGAAGTCGATAAATCGCGGAGCGCAAAGGGTTAGTTGTTATATTACAAGACGATAAGAATATTTTCTAATCCTTGTCGAATTCTGTACCTATGTATTCAATTACAATTTTTCAACTGCAATCTATTCGAATACACTTTTCAAGCACACTGTACAAGCGTACAATTATTTTTTATACACATAGGAACAATGATACCTCTCTCTCTTTCATCAGCTCATCCAACATCGGCGAATGCACACGGGCGAGAAGCCGCACCTTTGTCCACACTGCGCGTACAGGAGTGCACGCCGCGACAATCTGCGTAGCCACGTAAGACGAGTGCACAAGAAAGAAAATCTGTATTGCGACACGTTTAGTCCACGTGGTATGCTGTTGACACCAACGATCGGAAGGGATACACCCTTGGTGCAGAGTCCAGAACCCTCGCCATCCTCTAACTCTGAGTCCACGAACTAGCGAAGCAAATCACCGCTGAAAAGCTTGAAGAAGAAGCTTAAGGATCTTCTCGTCGGGGATTCGAGCGGTTCGTCGTCGTTTTACACGTCCTAACTTTGTCAATACTGCGACCTAGGTATTAGAATTCGTGAAAGGGAATTTTACATTGGCAACGAGGATCGTGTCGTTACCATTCGAGCTACTTCGAATCTATCGATATTATTTAATATTATTGTAATGATAATTAATAAAACTAGAACAGTGTTATTTCGAAAGAATATGAATTTGGTTGAAAAAAGGGAAATTGAACTTCCTTTATTTATAATTAAACGTTAGGTTGATTTGATCATTTATAGTTAGCGAGAATTTTGAATTAAATGATAATAATAATATTCACGATGAAAGATTGTGAAAATGATTTCGAGGTAGCAAGATTGATGACGGTGAGAAGAGTCAGAAGTTGTAGAATCCTTGAATTTTTAACACGACGCGCGATAATTTCGAAAAAAAAAAAGAAGAAAAGAGAAAAAGATTTCCGTCTATTTCTTGAAGAGGATCGTGATACGATTTTTAGCTCGATTATTAGTAAAATGTTGTATATGACTGTAACGATAGACTGCGAAACGAAGTATACGAATAAAAAGGGAAAGATGGAAAGGTGGGGTGTAACTAAAGAAAGTACGATAACACAGTATGCAACTTCTGGCTAATTACGATAAACTTTGCCCATAGTAAATTAGGTGAAAAATATGTAGAGAATTGCATGCGAACGTCGATAATTCAATCTAATCTTCGAATTCTAACGTGATCTTATTATTAGCCGATTTAATTATCGAAGTCTCTTCGTTGATCAGTATCGATACGATGAGCGAAACTGAAAGCTGCGCAATGGTGCTAGAATCCGTAGACTGGAATTATAGAGGAAGACTGAAAGTAGGTGATGCTTTCACGGTATGACAATTCGTCCTTTGTTTCCCTTTACGCTGTGATTCAAGCGGAAAAAAAAATTCACCAATTATTAAGACTGCTGTCCTGTACTGATGGTCAAGAGATTCTCGTGCTACAGATCGATATGTTACGGTATCCTATATTGTTTTCCTATAAAAATATTAAATAGAAAACCAATTTCTACAACATTTTCTCCATGTATGAATTTCTCGTAAAGTTTTTGTATGTATATCAATTATCGATTCCGATCCGACTAATTACACATAGCACGAGATCTCTGATCATCTGGGAAAGGTGCTATTTTGCAAAGATAATTTTACTGTCACGTCCTTCTATATTTAAGCTCCAGCTATATATATACATATACATATTAATTGTCCAGCTCTTATAATTGTTAACGGTGTCATCGATAACGATATCATCATTGTTATTATTCTCATTAATTGTCATTTATTATAATATTTAGCATATAACTGAGCGAACGTGGTACTATTCTTACACAGAAAAATAATCGGGGGATCGCAACGATACGTTACTATGTAATAGCGCGTATGTAAGTACTTCACGCACGATGTGTTCGTTAATTGAGGAAAAGAGTTAGTCGAGGGAAATTTTATCGAATTTCATATAGAGATAACGATAAGCGGCGTGAAAAAAAAAGAAGTCTTTTGTTTGTCGGTCGATGATATAATATATGTATACGTTCGCTTCACAATATTACGTGAACAAAAAGAGGGAGAAAGAGAGAAAAAGAGAGAGAGAGAGAGAGAGAGAGAGAGAGAGAGAGAGAAAAGAAGAAGAAAGAGAAGAAGAAGAAGAAGAAAAAGAAGAAGAAGAAGAGGAGGAGGAGGAGGAGATACTTTTTAAAACGACGAGGTCGTTCGAATTTTTCTCGCGTGTTTAAATAAACTAGCTAAGGAATCGTACAAGCGTGCATCGAGCACACATAATGCAGGATTTTCCAACGAAAACTAAATACAAGCAAATTCTTATGTGTCTCACAAGTGTAACTCGTAAGTCGAAAGCTATAGTAGTTTCAAAATGCAAACTATTACGATTGTCGTCTATAATAAGCAAATTCATCGGTGTTCTTCACGATGGGAACGCCGATTTTACTCTGTCCTCTCTTTGCGCCAACGGGAATTATAATTATTATTATTATCATTATTATTATCGTCATTATTATTAAATATCGCAAGTTTTTCTCTCTATTTAGGATCGAAGACCGTCCCCGAAAAAAAAGAAAGATTCGATTAGTGTCGTGCATTTTCTGCTGCTGCTACTGCAAAAAAAAAGAGGGGAGGCGATAAGGCGATGCCCAATATACATATAACATAAATGTGTGTCAATTTTTAATGTATCATAACTACGTTCTAGTCGATAACAAGGTTTTTAAGGGGAAAGATAACACAAGGCACGGGAAGAGGATCTATGCTCTTCGATGCGTAACGTTTATGGCTGCGATTAGAGTACGCTACCGTTTTTTCACGTCCGAGACGGCTGTATTCGCATTCGGCCAAAATGGAAAAAAAAAGAAACGACTGAATTTTCGGCGGGGGAAAGATCGTCACGATTGATCGAATTTGCCTTATTCTTGAAACTCTATATTTGTTAATAAGTGGATGGAAGGAATCAATAGACTATATAATGCTCCGTTCAATGTCTCGAAAGCTGCTTAAACAGCTACTTGAAATAATTAGAAGGATCATCTTTTCGAACGGTTGAGTTTCACAACAGAGGATACAATAGTTTCCGATCCTTCTTTACTTGAGATATTAAACACTGAGTGAACAATAGTTAGCACTTTGAGCGTTTATTTATCGTTCAGCTCGATTCTTCAAATTCTGTTAGGTGTATGATTCTTCTCTAAAAAGCACGTTATCGTTTACAAGTATATTTCTATTTCGTTCGAAGTGAAATAATGCAAAGTTTCCTTTTCATTTTACTCAACGATGCGACGGAATTCCGAAGAAAACCGTATTCTTCCTCTTTTCGTTTTGTAATAAAGATATCGCAAAATTCGTGAAGAAACAAATTGCGTAAAATCGGGGACACTGTAAATAAACTAAGTAGAGAAAAGAAGTTACAAATACATCATCTGTTAAAATTCGATCAGTCGTGGCAAGAATAACGAACGTCACCAAAGGAACTTGGCCATTTTCTCCGGCCACTATGATACATGTACAGTATACAATACTTTCTTGCTTTTTGATATACGTATATTGTATTCGAGGCGATACTTTATATTCGTGAGGCGTTTATTCGGACGGTGTGCGCAGCGGGTTCGCGGAATACTTTTTATATAAAGCATGATTTTACATATGCGTGTACGCTGTAGCGGACTCCCTTCGTCTGCGCGATGAGCAAAAAAAAAAAAGTAATACGGGAGCCTACACATAGCTGAGGAGGATCGTCGTCTCTCTTTCATTTTTTCAGAGTTTCGTATATGCATGCGGATGCGATGCTCTGCTCTACGCATGATATAGTATTTTTGGTACACGGTCGTGCCGCCGATAAATGTTCCCCAGGATATCGCGGAACGACGATTGTTGATCGTTGGTATATCGATGCGTTGTGTATTGTACTTATAATGATAATTCTATTTTTGATAACTCGCTCGATTGATTATTCCATTTTAGAAGGGATCGTTCTACGGCCGCGTTTAGAATAATTTCGTAGCTTTTAAGGTGTCGCAGAGAACAAAGAAAGAAAGAAAGAAAGAAAAAAAAGAAGAAGAAGAAAACCGAAATGATCCTTTCCTTTCAATTCGCATGTAACGATATGCTCGTGGTAGAATAATTTACTCCATCGTCCACGAAACGTCTCGGACGTAGATCATTTCGAAACGGCGTGAAGGCACATCACACACGAACGTGCACAGGTTGTTGTTTCTCTGGGAAATGTGTACTGAACATTTTTTGATAACTGATAATTACTATACCGAGAAAATTAATAACATTTGACGGTGTACGAATCGTAAAAATTAAATATTATTTACTATTGGTGTTATTGTAATAACAAATCTCAAAGTGACAATTTTTATTATCTCGTTGTATTATTTCATATACTGTTATTAGATATAGAGATAAATTCTTTCCTACTAGAGTCACATAATCAATGTACAGCCATTCAAATAGAAATATTCGCGATGGTATTCATAAGCTGGCAGAAAAATCGCAAAAGAGTAATCAACGATAATGGAAATTATTTCGATTCTTGATCTTTTTTCATTCTTTTCAAATAAACCTTTCTTTGCATCCAAAGGGTCGGAAAGAATTTATTTTTAACACCTGATACATTATGTTAGAATACAAAAGAATGGTATTTTTAATAATTCTGCGGCTTAACGGAAAATGTGTAATACGATAAATATTTGAAATTTGTCAATGATGAAGAATAGATATGCATGTTTGTTAAGGCATTATTGAATAGATAGGAAAAATTGATTTTTCAACCCACGTACATCGGGTGTATTATTCGCTTAGAACGTCTCATCAATTTTACCAGTTCAGTACACTGTTTTTTTCTTTCTTTTTTCAAAAATTAACTTGTACACGTACGTGAGATGATTATTATCGCTTGTGAACGGATTGCCTTTCGTGTACGGACGTAGAGCCTCCTCGAGCCGAACGTAACGCGATTCATTGGCATTCTGTGTATTTTTATGTATACGGTGGATATACGTACGAATAGCGAAGGTCTTTTTATTATTATACATCGTATCGTTCAAACGATATCGATCTCAGGTGCGTCCGAGATTTATTCTAATTAATTAAATTCTAGCAAGCTCATTGTTCATAAATGTCGTGCCAATAGTAAGGAAACAAATGCGTGCCAAAATGATAACTGAAGCAAACCCAGTTTAGCTGCGGAAACAGGAAGGCGGGTTGTAGCGTTTTAAGACGATGCGAAAGAGTGTGAGAGACCGGAGGCTGCTCCGTTTGAG
Source organism: Anthophora plumipes (assembly GCA_951804975.1). Taxonomy (NCBI): domain Eukaryota; kingdom Metazoa; phylum Arthropoda; class Insecta; order Hymenoptera; family Apidae; genus Anthophora; species Anthophora plumipes. The sequence goes on along the minus strand of OX638112.1, from coordinate 22,089,292 downwards.
TCTGACAATGTTCGATCGTGCATTTTTTCTTTCCCTCTTTCTTTCAGTTTTTTTTTTCTTTTTTATCTCACAAGCTGACGACGTACGGGAAACGACGATGAAAATAATATATGAAAATGCCGATCGAGCATTTCCGTCTCGTGCGAAATATACGAACTAGTTGTTACAATCTTTTAACTGTTGAATTTTTGCAGTAGATGGTAAGTGTCTTAAACGTATACCTTATATAAACTACATAATAATATATTCTATATTAATGTTTCTTAGATTTACATAAGCGAACGATCGTCCGTTGGCTTTCGTAAAGGGATCATCGTAGCCGGCGTCGTGGCTCTCGGAAGGCAATAACTTTACGAATTAATATTCATTGATTATATTGTACAAATATCCACGGGATATCACGCAGATACTATTGCTAAACATCTCTTCAATTCTATTAGACTTTCTTGTCGCGAGATAACCGAGTGCGGTCCAATTCACTTATGAAAAGCCGACGATCGTTTTGTTACGCAAAACCATCGGATCGATCGATTTCTGGATACCTTCGAGGAATTGACGCCAAATTTAATTAAAAAAAACAAAAAGATAATGTTATACGTTCGACAAATCTTTCATCGATTGTACACAAATTACACAGTGCTTGTAAAGGAATCGTCGAGAAACAATCTTAAAAAAAAAAAAAATTCCGCAGAGATAAATACTATAGATAAAGATGAAACAGGTGTTTAAATTTGTCGAAGGAAGTCCGGCCAAAAAAAAAAAAAAGAAAATGAAAAAAAACAGAAAACGTCTTAAACATTAATACAATCTAAATGTGATAATATATTTGCTATATTGAATTACGACGTAATTATTACGTATTCTAATTATTGATAACGCGCGAATCGTACGGGAGAAGCGAGCAATTTAAAAAAAAAAGAGGAAAAGAAAAAGAAAAAAAAAAAGAAGTCCGTCTATCCGTGTGAATTCAATGGCGTGTGCTGCAGCAAGGTGATCGACGAGATCGGATTTCCTTTTTTACACAAATCGGATACCGTGCCAAGAGCTTCAGCGTCTCTCTACCATCTCGATCGGCTTTGGAACAACAAGTACAAAGTACTCGAATAACTTATTTTTTGATTATCGATAAACGACGAAAAAACGAAGAGAAACCGATCACGCGACGAAGAAATCCCTCTAAGAAGAAACAACATAAAAGAAAAAAAGAAAAAAAAAAGAAACGAACGAACGATGTACTCTTTGAATGCAGACGGTTGTTCGACGGTTGTCGACGAATATCGTAGTCGAGTAACGAGATTGTGAAGGAAAGTAAGGAGAGAAAAAAAAGAAGAAGAAGAAGGAATAACGAAGAAACGATAAGAGAATCGTCGTGTCACCTTTGTCTGCGTTTGCGTTCGATACATAGTACACACGGCAAATCTTAACGTTCGGATTTACGATTTGCTTCACGAAATATATGAATTAAAGAAACGAAAAATAAAAAAAAAGACTCTTGCGCTCTACGCATATATATATTATATATATTATATATATATTATATATAAATGTATGTGTATGTGTGTGGGTGTGCCTAAAGATTTTCTCTTCGGATCTATCCTATTTCAATCTGTATTTACCGTCTCTCTTCGGCCTTCTGCTCTCTGTCGCGTGTTCCTCGTGTTCTAGCCAAATGTTCTTTCCTATTTTTTCTTTCTCTCTCCAGGAAACGAGAAGAGAGTGGAACGCACCGGTTGATTCTTAACTGACGAAATAGATCTGTGTATAATTTACCTTTTGCCATTGCAACTTGGAAAATAAGATTCACCGATTTTCCTTCGTTCAATTCTTTGATAAATATTGGAACATTAGGAGGGAAATTAGCCAAATATGGAATGCCATTTTCTTTCTCGAATGTCGATCTTAAAAAATGAAAGATTTTCATGGGTATTTAGTTTAAGAACAGTTTTATATTTTCAATATTGAACTGACATTAAAGCAGTATAAATTGGAACTTAATATGGAGTATTGACATCAGATGTAATATTTTCATGGAAAACAAGCAAAAAATACTTTTACTCTTTTTGTTGATTAAGACACTTTGGTTATAAAATCCCATTGTAAAGAAATTAAATAAAAAAAAATTAACTATATTATTATTATATTCGTCATGTGCCTAGAGTTTTCGTGTTAGACACCTGATCTGTTATTTCTCCATTGGAATATCAAGATGCCCCATTTTCTTTTCTCAAAACATTTTTGTAATTTCAATCATCTTTTCTCTGTCTTATACTTTTATGGTAATAATTAAAATGAACTACAAAAAAAAGTGTAATCCAAATTGAACCATTACTGGATTTCATATTTAGAATTTTACAAAATTAAGAACCCAGTATTCAACTCCCAAAATACTTAGGAATATCACAAGCAAATGTCCATAATAATTAAAGGAAATTAACCAATAAAAATGATAAAATGATAACAAATACGAAAAATACATCAGATATGCGCACTGTCAAAAGTTTTCGAACAGCAGCAAAATAAAATGATCTTACACGTCACTAACGTTTGCTCGACTGCCGAGTTACAACGTCCGCGGTGTCAAAGTGATACTCGTAATATTTTTACAAATGGCACTATTCCATACTTCACTACTTTCCCCTATTATTAATCTGTTATTTGCGCGTTTCACGTTGAATACACATAAAATCTCGATAAAAAATAAACTAAACAATAACGTCAGTTAAGAATTAATTGAGTTGTTTAACAATTGTCTCTCTGTGTTCCGGTTGTACCTATAATATATAATATATATATTCCATCGATCGTTCCTCTTGATAGATGCAGCCGCGATACAATCACGTGCGTGCACGGTGCATCTGTTTGCATAGATAGCGACCAGTGATCTCGTATAAAGTGAGTATACAAAGATATGTAACGAAGTATCTTTTAATTATTCCATTAACTTCGATCTGGTCAGGTAAAAGCGACAAATTGAAAATGAAATATTCAAAGAAATGCTGTTTTTGTACTTCGGTGATTTGAACAAGTATTTCGTCTAACGTGTTAATACAGTTCGTTGAAAATTTTAGATCGACGTAATTTTAATAATGTGTGTTCACACTAATGTATGTTCACTCAAGTGGATGGAATTTTTTTTCTTTTTTTATTTCATATGGAAAATTTCTTTCTAAATCTATGATCGATAAATCCGAGTCTAGACTATAGTTTGGTTATCTTGCATCTCTAGGTCACCATTTTCTGCCACAGAAAGCACCCTTCAACATGCATTCAAATTTATGCCCTCGTTCATTCAGAAACTCTATGCATACAGAATCTAGTATTTCTATCTCGCTTTCACTCTAACGTTTCAGGTATCAGCAACGTGTAATCTGCATATGCTGCTACTTTGCAGTCACGCCTCTGTAATTCATGCGACGTCTCATTCATCGTAAACTTGTAAACGAATTCGTCCAATCGTATTTATATATTATATCTAAATACAATTTCTCTCTCTCTCTTCTTCATGCATATCTATTTATTTTCCAAATGATTCGTCAAATTCACTGAATTTCATCCTCTTCGTTAATATTATTTCAAATATTTATAATACAAGAATTTAAAAAGAAGTCGTACGTTAAGAAATTTTCATATAAAATTCTGAAATAATTTTCTATGATACTATTCATTAGATACTATTACTATTCTGATAACTACACACTCGCCCAAACATTTTTCCATTTCGTACTATATTTCAAAATTTTTTATAAACGCAATCGTTCTTTTATCTTTCATTAAATCTCTATTAAATTTTATCCTAAGCGGAGGGCGAATATGAACAACACGGATCGCGTTAAATTCGGATACTTCTGTAATAAGCTCAAAAAGAGGGACGAAATGGGGTAGAATTTTATCAATTATCAAGAATAACAATTTGCGAAAGAATTTTAAGTTTGTAAAGAACTCAGAATACACGAGAACGCTGGCGTCGTCGAGGCAACCATTACTTTTTCGTGCATCGTGGATACTTGAGCGATTTCACGCGAGACACGGGCCCGTTCGAGAGGCGTCGCGACGCTGATTCTTAACACCGTCCCAAAGATCGTCGACTGTTCGTAACTTTAGATTAATAAAATTGAAACGCGGCCGTCGGACTCGTCTCTCGACGATCGTGTAACGTGCCAGTTGTGTTCCTCGTGGATGGAAAAAATAAAGAAGAAAATCATGTGAATCAACGAATGTACAATTAACGTGCTGCATACTGCAGAAAATTAACGTTAATTCGTACAAAGTCAATTAGTAAAAATGAAAGAAATTTGTTTATCAAATAAAAGTTTACTTTTTGTTAAATAGCTGATTAAATACACCTGAAGAACATAGAAGTAAACTTGGGTTGTTCTTCTCTTTTTTTCTTCTCAAACAAAAAGATAAAAGACACCGTGTGAAGGTGAAATTTTTAATATCGTTCGATTGATCAATCGTAATTGAGAAATATTTAAAAAACGGATTCGTGGGTGATGGAATCACCAGATAAAATTATCAAATTAACGAGAAAAATTACAAGCTCAAGTTCGCGTACGTGTTCACCATGGGGAGCATTTCTGGTAGTCATTAGGACGTGAATAGGAAAGAGACTGCGATGGACAAACGATGCACGGCGTCACGTATACGGATATTCGAAGTCCGTGCACGCGCGTATATACTCGCGGGCTAGCGCCTTCTGACGTACGTAACGATCACTCTTTAAGGACATAATTAATGAGAAAAAAAAGTAAACGAATAAACTTGTCGTCGCCATTGTGATTTAAGGTAGTGAAATTGACCCGCGGCTGATCGCTCAATATGCAACACCGAACCGGCGTACACATTTATTCGGCAAAGTGGCCAATTGATATTTGCATCCGGTGTAATCATTACTTGTTAAGCCCAATTGTACACGAGACCTTTTATGATGGCAACGATGAATAAAAAGTGCCGTCATTTTTTGGCAATATGTTTGTTTATATGAATTACGTTACTTCGCAGTCGAATGTACTTTCACGTGTATGCTTGCTCTGTCATGATCGTAATCTTTAATGCTTTATGATCGATAAAAATGGTGCACATGATTTCAGAATATTAATGTATAAGGTACGTCATTACGTGAATGTTTGAAAATCCATTGTCAGATGCTGAAGTATCGAGTAAAGTTCGCATATTTTAGGTATCTTTACCGCTTAGTATAAAATGACCAGGTAATTTCGAACATTTCAACAGTAAATTATTCATGTATTTCGATATATTTTCTTTCTTTTATTTTCACACTGAAACTTTTTCCAACCGCCAAGTCCAGAGCACTTTATCTCTTTCCCATCACAAAAAATGGCGACACGTTGGTTATACGTGTAATTCGTTAAAAATGTCTCGTGTGAAACGGGTCCGAGTTTCGTCCATTTGTTCGTACTTTCGTTCGGTTTTTCGCCGTTTAAAGATTCGCGATCTGATCGAATCGATGGAGTACGTTCAGTTTGCATAAGCAAAAAGTGAAAAAAGAAAAAAAAAGAAAAGAAAAAAATGTCGGTCGGTAATGCATCTGCATCGAGGACTCTCGGGGCAAAAAACGTTTACCTGTTTGTATTGCCGGAGTCACTATTTGGCTTTGGCGCGATAAAGTCTTAATAAAGGTTTCATTAAAATATTCATGCCGTGTCTCTTTCATCGTCGACGATCGGCAACGTGTCCCGATAATGATGACCTTGTGCAAATTTTCACCATTCTGTTTTAGGAACTGCAAGCTGCGCAAATAATACGCTACGATGGGCATATGTGCTGGTATTTTATTCAACTTCTAGATATAATCTTCGAAACATCAGGAATTTCGATTCTAATCATGTAATATCGCGAATCAATTATGTCATTCAATCAAATCCAACACATTCGGCGTAGATATGAACATGGAATACGAATTATAATATTTTCCATTCGGATCTTTCTTTGGCAGCGATACGTTTTAGGCATTTCTATAGTATGATCTATCATAGATATGCAAATTATTATTATTATTTGAAAGTACTTAGTAAATAGAAGGCTCTATGTATATGCGTGTTTAAAAAACATGCATTGAAATGTAAATGATAAATACCGAAGGAGGTCTTGATAATAATTATTACACGATATTCTTTAAGTGGCAATTATGCAGTACTTTTCAATTATCAATTATACGTTCTATGAAGCATCTCGTATGAACATTCGGGGAATTCAATATACATGCACACACGTTCTATTGAAATATCTGTCAATATGCTCCTTTATAACTACCATGTTATATACTACATTTCTTTTATTAGGTACATTTACCAGTATATTATTTTATCAAACGACTAACACAGAATTACTGAATGAATGCCTAATCAGTGTATCGAATGTCAACGATTGTGAATTCGTTGAGATAATTAACAAACGTCGAGGTTATAATCACAGGCAAGAAGCAATGCTCGAAATGGAACTGGTCTCTATCATCTGTCGACGTTCATAACCGCATCCAATTGTGTTACGGTTGATAAAAATTATCGACTTGCTAGTAAGGCTGACAATTGTATGACTCATACGTGATCCAGATGATCAGCGAAGTTTATTCTTTTAACTTTGACACAAGGGACATAACGACAGAAGAGTTCGATGAATTAGAACGTAAAATTACACGTATCGTTCAATTATTAATTTATAAATTTGAAAATTAAAGATAATAATAAGCGATTCGATTTCCAATTGAAATCTTTTCATCGTTTCGATTTTGCACATTTTCCCGATACGTGTACGTCGACATCTTTCTAAACGAATACAGAGAAAATGCACGCATTTGAAAAAGATGGTAAGTAAATTGCGCGATGAACTTAAACCGCTAACTGCGTTATATCAATAACGTATTTATTCGTTCGAAACAAATTTTGGAGTATCAAGTTAATTTTTACAAAATAACACAGTGAAGTGTATTTGATTAATTTATCATTTCTTTTTGAACACCGCGTAAAGGCATTCATATGCAAAACGTGGTGTCGTTAAAGATTCCATGGGGAATTCATTTAAATCGTGGTTAGATTTGCTTGCGCGTTTCGTTGTGTGCATACACGTGCGTGTGTGCAGCCTGTGAATCGCGACGGTGGGGATAGAGAGGAGGACAGTAACGAGAGAAGGGATGCATCGTGCGGCAGTAGCGCGCGTCTCGCGTAGGCTTAGGAAGAGAGCGTTAGTGCGCGTGCACGAGTAGTACCGAAGTGTCTGATGTGGAACCTGTTCTAGTCTTTTTATCTTATCGTCCTCGATTCTATCATTGTGTAAATACCAGGAGAAAGCATTGTTGTTCACGTTTCACAGCTACGTACGATTCCATCTCAAATCAACGGGGAAAAAGCCATTCGACGGAAATGTTAAAGAATGCGAAGAGAAAGGAGAGAAGCTCGATCGTGAAGTGTGAGATTCGCGTGTGTGCGTCGTCGACTCGGGTATGAGAGTGTTGTGTATCTCCATTGGTGCGTGCGTCTAAACTATTTCGTGTCTGTGTGCGTGTCGTGGGTACGGTACAGTGTATATACCTTTTTAAAGGTGGAAAGAGAAGAGACGCGGAGAGAGATCATGACAGTGGCAACGACCATCAGCCAGGTGGGTCTCTGACCCCACTGGACAATAAAGAGGTTCGTGTTTAAATGGTGTTGGCTAAGCAGGATTAAAGTGCTTCACCACAAGAGAAACACTCGAATCGTTGCGGAATCGTTTCGCGGACTTGACTTGGATGCGTTTCAAGGTATGTATCTGTCTTTTTCCCATGCACACGATGCTTTCGTTTCGTCGGCAGCCGAGAACGAATCAACAAGTAGCTACGGGGTGACCGTAGAAAAGTCAGTTCGATCTGGTGCGCTTGAGATCGCGTGACAAGACGTTGCGAGAAGTTAGCTATTCGAAGTAACGGAGATTTTGCCTCGTGCAACATGCTAACCTTGCCTCGTGAAAATCGAAACGGCGAATACCGGTCGTGCAACTTTACTGCATACGTAAAAATAGATATAGATATAGACAGTGGGATTTTAGTAAGATTTTGAAAGGCAGATGCGCAAACATCGCGACAGAACAAATCGATGTATAAATAATTTTAATATTTCAAGGGAATCTATATAAACCGATAAGGTTATGCGAGCGATGAAGATGCGCACGTACGAAACGTAGGAATCCGTTGACGTTTTGGCAAATATTTGCCTTCCGAATGAACAGTTGCCAAGTGTGCCACTCGGTTGATAGGAGTAATTGGAGTGCCTTTATTATTGACTGTTCACGTTGCGCGTATTTTTACGTGTTATTTAAGTAACAATGAATGCTATTAAGATCGGTTTATCTAGAATACATTCATTCGACATAGTAACGTTTTAGTGAAAGAAATCGTTGTATCTGATCAGTTACATTTGTTGGAGACTATACTCACCGGTGACAGTTTCACAAATTTTTTTAGAATAGCGACACTCAGCGAACAAACATTAATTTTCACCGCAAGGTTTTTTTATGGATATTCTTCAATCTATCACTTTTCGCTCTATTTAAGAACATCGAGTGAATAACAATGAGCGAATTTCTCTGCGAGAAAGTGGAACGCGCGAATATTGAAAAAATCAGTTTTCTGAAATTAGATGAAGCTAGTATCCAAGAGACAGACTTTTAACGCAAAAATTCTACATTATCAACGTCGCAGAAGGAAGCGGTGGACGGAAGTGTCTAGAGGATAACAAGGAATACTTATCATTTACAGCGGAGCTATCAGATAATTTTAGAAACACCGATGGATCTGCCGGTGCAGCCTTGCCATGATTCACGTTTCGTTCTTGGCTGAGCAGAGGGAACAACGAACCACTCTCCTTTGTTCGACGGCGAGGAACATGGAAATTTAGGTTCAGTCCGTCGATCCCTGGATCGGAACCAAGGAAGCATGGAAACGTGAACGTGACGTAGATGTTGGTTAGTGCAAAACCGGAAACTCGATGCTTACAGTGTCGGATTTCGAAACTGGTGACTCACTACTACAAAACAGTTGTCACGCCGCTTTAAGGGTTTCCATTGTTTCGTGTTTTTTTTTTTTGCTATTCTAGTCATATCGATTTCTTTTTGATCACGTGACTGGCGCGTAAGCCGATCCAAATATGATAGGAATTTACAGTTTACGCGGGATTTGAACGTTTTGAATTATTATCTATTGTATATGTTGACACAAGACGACAAACTGTTTGTTTCGTGTAATTTATGATTAGTGATGTTTTAGATGTTCGTTAAACGGTGATGTTGAAGTTGATACTCGAAATAAATGCGATAGGAAAAAATGTAGCATTCTAACCTAAATCTTCAGTGTCAATTAGACGCGTTTAATATATTAGGCGGGAGTATGAATTAATCTCTACTTTCAGAGGTATTAAACGGTTCAAACGTGGAATACATTGAGTCTGACCAATTACGTTTGGAATACTAAGTACGAAATATGCGTACAATTATCATTTAAATTGCTTCCTTAATGTTACACACATCTTCGTTTCCAGATTTGCATATATCGTGTTACATGTGACATACACGCGAATAAAATTTCGCGTTTCGAATAAAATAACTTCAATTATTTGCAGGGCGAAACGTTTCACGATTGCGAAAAAAAAATGGAATAACTTTTAATAATAGGAAAATTATTGGAAGAAAACGACGAGACGTATTGTTAAAACAACGAACTGGCAGTTAAGTGTAGTTACAATTAACGTGAAATTTAATTAGATGAAAATTGTCGGACACCAGAAGAGGTGTGCACGAAGAAAATAATCAAGACCAATCGAAATTATAAAACATGATTTATTGCAACCGCTATTGCTAATCATGTGACTCGGAAGCGGTGATTCAACCGTGTAGAAGCACTTCGCGCTGAGCTGTCTTTATTATCTAAGTAACTATCGTTGGTAGAATGTACGGAGCAAATGTTGATAGTTCTTCGAGTCGGTGTTCAACGCCTCGTCGGGATTTCGAAAATGAGGAACCATCTTCGGATGTTGCGACGTATGATCCATTGATATACTATCATTTCTAGAAATATATTCGCTAATATACGAATCGCTGAAGCATTGTGAATCATACGATTCATTCAATCTTAACCTACTTCATTCATGTTTTATTTATTTATTAACAGTCATCTTCTCTCTTTATTTTTTTCTTTTTTTGTTAAATAAGGCTGCATGGAAAAAATGGTCTGCTCAATGAACATTGCCGTTCATATTTAAATTTACATTTTAATTATGCAACGTGAGAACAGGTGCCAGCAGGCTTACGCATGTATGTTGCAAGATCAGAAATGAGTTCTCTATTTGCTCGATAAGTTCAGCATACTTTCACTGCTTTGTGGTGGTACTACGAGCCACCGTGCGCTTTTCGTTATTTACAAATCATGCATCTGTAAAATACACCTTTGAATGTTATTAATTTGAATTTTATTAATGGGGCAACTTAAATCACATAACATATATTGAACAATTACAATTGCATTTTTCTTTTTTTTTTCTTTTCGGAATGTTGTGTAATTGTAATAATTGAAAAATTAACTGGTAACATATATTGGTAAAATTATATATATACACATATTCTTTTCACAACTCTCATTGTCACCGTCGAAAGTCATGATCTTCGTATTAGACTGATTAATATTGATTGGACTTAAGTGATTGCGAAGTATAAAGAGTCGTGAATTAAGAAAAGACCGAATTAAAAGAGTTCACCACTCCTCTGTCGTTTCTCGCCGCTTATGGCTCGTTTTACATCTCAAGTTGCACAGAACGCGATACTATCAAGTCCCTTGGTACAGGTTGACGAGACGACATCCGAATAATCGGTGTGATTATAACATGAAACGGTTGAGTTAACTTCAAAAACAACCATTGTGTTCCTATGAATACACATTTCAGTTATATTAATCGTATTAAATTTATTCACGATATTGAATATTGGATTTTGTTTCTTTTTATACTATCGAAAAAAAATACTCGAATCAGACTAAAATGATAAACAATACTTTTAAATTAAAAAAGTAATCAGATAGAAACAGGATCACACAGTAAAACAGTGTTGCATCATTTTCGGATGTTTTAAAATACAGAGGAGTTGAGAAAAAGACGGTCGAATCGAACTTTTACGAATTATTCCTTAAACATTGTTTTAAAACTTAAAAATTATTATTCCAATAATTATTAAGAACTATGTGATTTTAGTGATACTAGGATTCACTTAAACATAATAGCATAAAATCCAATTGTATAAAAAACCAGTTTTTATTCACGTCGCAGAACACTCAATTCAAATTAAAAAAAAGATCTGAAAAATTTGCTGTCGAATAAAGTTAAATTACTCAGCTGCCTTGCAAATTTAAAATAGTGATAAAGTTAATAAAAAATAAAAAGAAAAAAGTCGAATTTAAATTTCAAATATACGAATGAACGAAATACATTCTTAAAAGGGGTCCGAAGCATGTGGCGCAATTTCTACGTTCCTGGATCCTTCGGTTAAAAGTAAGCGGCGAGGCAGAAAAATTTCCGTTCGAGATGGAAGAGAAGCCGATACCGAAACCTAGATCGGTGATGACGGAGCGGCCGGTACCAGCGCCGAGGAGGTTACTGCCTCCGATGTTACCGGCAGCTCGATTCAGCAGCCACAGTGATTCCAGCCAATCGAGAAAAAGCGATGACTCGAAATCGAATCCTGAGATACGTAACGCGAACAATGAATTTTTTCGCAACCTCGGTACAAGTTCTCGCCAATTGAAAGACGAGATTTCGGAAAAGGTGACGCTAAGGGGTCGTGCGGTAATATCAAGCACAAGGAGTGTTAGTATGCGTTTGGAAAAATCGGTGAAAAATCTTCTAACACGTCGACTCTCCACGTTGAATCAAGATGATATTCTTCGTGATAATACAGCGGTTAACAAGAAGTTCAAAGATCCCGTGGAGGATGATAGATGCACCTCAATGCCAGCTGACGATATATTCAATAGTATCTCGTTCTACAGTCCTCTGAACAGTAATCTGAGAAGCGTCAAAAATGAGGAGGATCTTTCCGGGATGCGGCACAGTCCACCACCTCCTGCATATCCTCCTCCTCCGCATCCTGACCAGTCTATCTACGACGAACTACAGTCCGTCACATCAGGCAGCAGTCGATACGACACGATCAGCTCGACCATCTCTGACAAAGTCGACAGGGACTTTCCCGAGTCTTTCGATCTCCTCAGTTTCGCTCTTAATCAGGTAAAAATATCATTTCAAAAACGTTTCGATCTTTCAATGATATCGTTTTAACACGTTTAAACACCACGTTGATTTCGGTCGACTTCTCGTTTAGTCGTTCAGTTTCGAGAGTTTTGCAGAGGGTGTCACAATAAATTTAACGAAGAAAGTTGAAACTTTGTAACGCTTACAGAGGAAAGCTGTATTTTTGCTTAAATTGTTTTAATGAATGATAAGGAATTATTTCCTAAATTTTAGGCATCTAGTTTTCGAGAAACAATGCCCCTTAAACGAAAAGTCTGGCATTGGTCAGCAGGTATTGATGTGGTGCTTAACGTGTTAAGTAGCTGGAGCGAAGAATTTTATCCTCTTTTCTTCTGCTCCTATTTTTTTTTTTTTGTTCAAGAAACAGAAAAAATAATATTTTAGTATGCGAAAATAATGAAAAAAAATGAAAAAAATGACACGTAAGATAAGATTGGCTGACCAATTTCGTTCTTTTTTTTTTTGTGTAATTTATAATTGAAACCTGATAATTTGTGATAGAACACTATTAGATACAAGAGTGCACTAAAATTTTGAATACGTATCTGATAAATCGTGAGATTATTCGGAACAGCTCTTTTAGTCCATGAGGCCATTATCTTCTTTCTCTCCGCTATCAATTATTAAAGCCTGACGGTCAGCCAGTCACTTATCGTTCATTCAGTATCTAAAGTTACTTCCACCAATTGAAGCATTTTGATTTCTATCAGACAAACGTACTATTTTACTCTACTATTATCTTCACTATTTTCTATATGGTTGCAGTAACGTGAATAAAAATCTATTTATACAACGAATTGAATATGCAACACATACATTATTTACATAAATATATACTTCACTTCCCTCGTTAGTAATTACTGTTTACATTTCTTGTATCTTCACTTTTTATTATATCCCGTTAGATGTAACAGCTACAAGGAAATCGTTCGAACGTGAAGATACTACAAAAAATAATAGTGACATACGTAGGATCATTGTAATTAAAATTACAACTAACACGATATAAAAGTAATCGTAACATTTTATTTGAACGTTTACTTCCTTTTTTGTTTTATTTGAAAATATCACGGGAAAAACTGTCGAAGACGTCGAAATCGAAACAAAAAATATAATTTTACTTTATCCAAAAGAAAAAGAAAATCATGTACTGTTTCTTCATCAGGCCAGTGATTCAGACCAGAGCTTGAACCTGTCCGATGTTAACGTGGCTCTCTCGCAAGACAAATCCGACATCAAGAGATTATCCAGATCTGATTCCTGGACTTTCTACGACACTGCACCAGTAAGCAAATCTGAGGGACCCGACGAACTGGACAGGATATCCAGCGCGGAGGAGGACATCCTCGAGAAAGAGGTGGTGCCTCTTCTCGATCAAACATCCTCGTCGTCCAATGAGAGTCAAGCGTCCATTCAAAATTCTCTATACGAAAATCTGTCGCCGCAGAAGATGCAAGAGGAGAAAGAGGCAACGTCGAACAATTCTGAGAACAGACAGCAGAGCAGTAAATCTTTATTGTTTGAATTCGATCCATTTGCAAAGAGCTCGAATGAAAATGTTTATAGCAACTTCGAAAATAATGATCTAATGTTACTGGAGACGTTATTGGCTACAAACGACTCTCCGAGTAGTGCAGGCAGCATCTTGGATTTTCAAGAAGCGATTGACAACGAGGAGGAACAAGACGAACAGGAAGAGGAGGATGTAGAAAGAGTGTCGTCAGTGCCACCGGCACCACCGAAGAGATTCGATTCCTTGCCAAAAGATGAATACGACGAGATCGCTGAAACTGTTTCACAACCTGACAAAGCTTCTACAGGAAAAAATCCTGCTCTGCTGCCGAAATTGGCTCACCTTGTTACCCGAAAACAACCCGCTGTTCCGCCTAGAAAACCGACACCGAAATGTCGTTCTGGAGATGCACCACTTCCTCCTCCTGCCTTGTCTTCAACAACGTCGAAAAGTGTGACTACGACGACCAGTGATGGTGGTACATCAGGTAATTACTGTGCTTTTTAAATACAATTGAAGGATTTCAAATCACGACGTTTTCAAGTATTGAAAAGTCAAATTTACAGGAGAAACGAGAAAAAAAGAGACCTGTGTATGTGTACAAATGAAAAGTAGAAATAAATATTTCGAGGATTTATTGGTACAAGATACATTTTTCAAGTCAGCAAAAAATTGTAATCTTAGTTCCTGAATGTTTACCATTTAAGTACAACGTTGCGGTATAGAAGTCTTCAATTGTAACGAAGTGTAATTTTTGATAAATTCTGAATTGTAACTTATACATAAAGGCTATAAGGTTTCATTCAATCCTTTACGTCCGCGTTATTTGTCACAATTTCGTTCCAGACTGTTGACGCTATATTCGCAATTTTACTTTACCTTGTTTTATAATACAAGGAGAAATTATCCTTGGAATCATTAACGTTGTTTTCAAAACTGTAATGTCTAGTCACAGTAGATATGCAAAGGATTAAAATACTAAAGTGTCTTTAAAAATTTAAAGAGGAGTATGATAAAAACACTCAGAATTTCTAGAAACATAATAATTTGTATTGGTATAGTTTAAAGTAATAAAAGTTGAATAATATAAAATACAACGAATCATATTTTATTGAGATCATCGAACGATAAATATACTTCATACGATCCAGTCACGAGCAGTACCACGATGGCGAACAGTACCGAGGAGACTACGAGTCCTCCTGGAGGAAAGGCCACGGAGGAACAGCACAGACGCGTGGGCGTGATCCAGAAATTGAAAAAATTGAGGCATGAGTCCGGGGGCCACGGGATCAGGCCAAACGTAATGAGTTTCGTGAAGAGCGGCAGTAAATTGCTGTCCAGAAATCGTGACCACAGCGGCGGCGGCAGCGGCGGCAATATGTCGGTCGTGAAATCGACAAAACTGGAAAGGCCAAGGGTGAACGATCAGCAAAATCTAGCGACGCATCGTGGTATCGTTTACAAGACCGGCGTCGGTATAGAAAGAGCTAAGGATCTGGTACCAAGGGCAGCGGTCTTAGCTGACCAGAAACTCTCCTTTTACACGGATAAGGGCATGTCTACTTTGAAGGAGGTCATTCACCTCGAGACAGTGTATAGCATTCATCTTCTGCAGGACGTCAAGTGAGTCTGCTTTTTCCTTCTGTCGATAGAAAAACGCGTCTACACGGGGATAATGATACTACGTAGGAGATGAAACGTTTACGCGTGATGAGATTATGAGAAACGTGATCGAAAGCGTATTACGCTCCTTTCAAATTGTCCTTTAGTTTCTAAAGAGGCAAACGTATCGAATTCGATTATAGGGAAATAACGATTTCATTGCGATTTTACATGCTTTCGTCCTGCTTTTCTCTGGTTTTACTTTAATGTCGCAATCCAAAACGATGGTCCTCTGATCGTTTCTCGTTAGGATTTTCTTTTTTCTTTTATATAAAAGTAAATACTTGTAGTATTAAAGGAAAAAAGAAAAGAACGAGCCACTGGCCGAGAGAAATGTGGAAAGGAAGCAGGATTTGCATACAGCAAGGTTAAGGGGGAATAACAAAGGCGTTTTAAAATGTTCAGGGTAGTTGATGGCGAAACAGTACATTGCATAGCAATTAGCGGCGAAGGAAGACCGAGTGTGCACGTATTCTACGCGAAGAGTATCGCAGAACGGAGGATTTGGGCTCAGAGAATACTGGAGGCCATTACTACGGTGTTTCCCACGAAATACACGGCTGAACTGACGAGAGCGGGATGGGCCTACTTAAAGGTAAAAAGAACAAACTCTGAACAGAACGAATCGATCTGGAATTTTCAAAATATAATTCTATTCTTTTCGAATTCACACGCTTGCTAGTAATCTATATTAGCGATCGAAAGGTATGTACGTACTTTTAACATATTTCTGAATATTTATTGAAGAAGCATCATAGAATAGCGTAACATCATACAAAATTTATTTCATTAGTTTCTTTTCTTTTTTTTATCATTTGTCAAAGAGACAGCGCGTGCACCAAGTGTTTTTACTTAAATTTCGCTGACCATGACTTTGTTTGGAGAAAACCACTTTCTAATGATCGAACATCCATTTCCCGACGATGACCTGCAGATCGTGCAGAATCTAACGGGTATTTCTATAGTTAGCTGTGTTTTAGAAAAAGTTTTATAAATTAGCGTTATTGAACTTACTTAGATAAGTAGTTCTCTAATTTTTCAAATGATTATTTTTGCTGAATTGCAGATAAATTACGTATCAATTAACACTAATCGATGCGTGTTCCAGGAAGGCGTAACCGGTACGTGGTTTCCGGCTTGGGTTCTCCTGCATCAACGAAATCTAATTTACACCAAGTCTTTGGATCCTGTCATGGCCATAACTTTTGGAAAACTTGATCTTCGGAAAGCACGGTGTATTGGTAAATTTCTTTCTTCTTCTTCTTCTTCTTTGTTAACCAAAACTATTGCCATTTAGCAAAATAAATTATTTACCCGAGTTCGTATTTTCATTTTTCGGTGTTTTCACAAGTATTTCATATTTTATTATTAATTATAAAGACTTATTTACTTGATATCCGTATATAATATATTTATTTTTAAAACGGGTAACAAAGTCTGACCTTCGTAAAATGCGTCACCAGACAGCGTGACGATTTATAGCAGCAATAATCTTCTGACCTACCGTATGGACACCATGACGAGTCATTTTACTAATCTATATTACCATGGTAAATAAAACAATCAAATCATTTGCATGCTGAAAAGGGCAAACAACGAAGAACACAATTCACGCGACTCGTCTCACACTGACTCTAAAGTTTGATCTACGTTGGCGTAATTACACACAACATTAAATCTCTAGACTTGTGAGAAGTAACGCGCGATCGTTGTCACTTTGATTCACTATTAGATGCATTATACAGCAATAAAAATACAATAAACTAAATTATCGTTGAATTATTTGCTACGAGCGACCAACAGAAGTAATCTGTTTTTTTTTTCATCTGTGATCCACGTTTGTCATGGTAGATACGTCTTTCACACGACCTACTTACACAGTGAAACAGTTATAAAAATGCAGCTGTTACAACGAACACATCGGCTGGAATGCATAAACGATTCTTCGGTGACTATTTTTGTGCATCTGTCTTGCAATGGTTGGAACACGTCCCTGTTGAGTGCTCGTAGAGACACTTACAGACGATCCTGATCAATCGTAGTTGTAAATCTAATTCATTATGAAATGATTATTAGTTATTGATCGTTTAACTGTAGAATACCACCATAGGTAAATTCTCATCCAGACTCATCTCTGCTTTTTAAATATTCAAAGTGTCGTAACCATGAAATAATATTAATTTCTATATTTCATAAATTAATATAACTTATGTTATTCCATTAACTTATAGTCGATAAGGAATTTAAAAAAAAGGAAGGATGAATTGTTCTACTTTTCAAGCCATTATAAATACTAACGAAATGATTTTGTTGCTCTGTTACAGTTTTACGAGAACAGGAAGGACCAAATTCCGATGCTGGTTCTGTTCCAGTAGTGGTCGTCGATGCAGGCGGCAGTGGTGCATTGCACGTGGCTGCACCAGGAATCCACGAAGGATCTGCGTGGAGACACGCACTTTATCAGGCGGCTATTACATGTGGCTCCGCTTTGGAGCAGCAGCAATTAACGCAGGACAATGTTCCTGTAATCCTCGACAAATGCATCAATTTTATTTATGCCCATGGTAAGCATTGCTGTATTCTATGATCATATTCGATGATCTTTGTCTTCGCTTATGATAAGCTAAT
The DNA here is from genome assembly GCA_951804975.1 of Anthophora plumipes. Classification (NCBI taxonomy): domain Eukaryota; kingdom Metazoa; phylum Arthropoda; class Insecta; order Hymenoptera; family Apidae; genus Anthophora; species Anthophora plumipes. The sequence goes on along the minus strand of OX638112.1, from coordinate 22,071,202 downwards.
GAAGCGTATTTACTTGTTATTGTAATATTAACACATTAAGGTATACTTCTTTCTTATATTAACGATATAAAGTTTATGAGAGAATTGAATTTTAACAGAATGAAACTTCCATAGACTAGGTGTATTTATTTGTTATTGTAATATTAGTATATTAAGGTATATTTTTTTCCGTTTTTGTATTGAAATTATGAAGTTTATGAGAGAATCGAATTTTACCAGAATGAAAATGTTTACACCATTCTTTTCTTCTTTTTAGCATTTCATACAATACAGTTCTATTTATGAATGAAATCTGGTATTTAAATTAGTGGAAAGAAAGCTTTTTCTCGTTCCAATGTTAATGCAACGTTATATTAATTGTTACCGACACGTTACAGGTATCATGTCAGAGGGCATTTATCGTCAGAATGGGTCTAACAGTGCTGTGGTTAAATTATTAGAGGCTTTCCGTCGAGACGCATGGGCAACGCAAATTACTAGAAGCGCATATACGGAGCATGATGTTGCCACGGTTCTGAGAAGGTTTCTCCGTGATTTACCGAATCCATTGTTCCCTCCTAACATTCACGATCGACTTTGTTTCACCTCAGGTAAGAAACGTTCATTGTCCTTGACTGTTTGTGATTGGATTTACTCTCTTAAGTAGATATTATGACAATGAAACTATACCATCTTCAGGAACATTCAATTGTATTATCTGAAACTAATAAAAATTGTATTATCTTGAAAATATGGAAACGATATAAAACCATAGAAACTATATTCGTTTACATTATACGATTCACGTCGTTCGGATTAATTTCTCTAATTGCAATGAATTATTGTGGTTGAATAAATTGAATTGTACGAAGCATTAGAAAGACTACAGTTACTTATTGTTTACGCGTAATTTAAAACAAAAGCAATTTTCATCGCAATAGGTACTGTTTTAGTTGAAGATTAAGTGGTAATATTTTGTAATACACGAAGAATATCCTGTAACCAGCTGTTCTACTTCCTCAGAGTGTAGCATCGATTTTCTCACGTTGCATTGTACGCAAAAAGGCACATTATTTGGTCACGGAATTCTACTTGCACAAGAAATTCCTTTGTTACAATAGACAATAAAAAGAGAGAGAGAGAGAAAAAACAAAAGATTGAAGTAAAAGATAAAGGAGAAAAATATATATATATACATATATACAGTTTGAAGTTTAACATACTGTAAATTTTGTTCGAATTGCCCGCTCATTTGGAAACAAAGTGAAACATCTTCCTGAAGCATAGAACGTGCTAATAAATCGCTTCTTGTCCCCGATCGCCATTTGCATACATAATTATAAGAAGAATGTCAAGCTGGTTCGCGTTCGCACCCACGCGTACTTTCTCACATTGTAGCCGGTTTTATCGGGAAGTAGGTATAATGTCGAATTTCCGGTATCATTACTTACAGATTTAACCACTTTCAGGCGTTATTTAATGTACATACTATTAACACCTTTAATAAATCCAAAGAAGAGAAATCAGTTTCTTTCGAATGCTACTTAACATGTTAAGCGCCTAACGTCGCGATTTCGATCGACTTTTTCGTTCAGGGGTTCAGTTTAGAAAATTGTGCAAAGAGTGTTACGATAAAGTTAACGAAAAAAGTTGCAACTTTGCAACACCTGCAGAGGAAAGCCGTCTTTGTTTAAACTGTGTTTTAATAAAAATCTAACGTTGTTTAGTGGAGACCAGTATGGCGTTTAACGTGTTAACAGAAAACGAAGGGAATGAATTATTTTCTGTTATCTATTAAAAAGAAAAGAAAGTTAAGATTTCATATCTTCATAGTCGTTTCCTATTTGCCGAAGGAGAATTCCGTTTGTATCTACGCATCCCAGTAAATTCAATTAAACTATTTATTTACTAAAAAGATCATTATACCGCGAGTGAGTAATCGTGAATATTGCGTTTCTTTAAACCGACATTCTCTCCGAAATATTTTCATTAAATGCACTAATTGCTGGTTCCTGCTTTTCTGTCCTGTGTCGTTTGTTCAGAAGGGAGTCATGTATTTTAATAGAGTGACGAATAAAGCTGTGGAACAACGACTGTAACTGATTTCCGGTCTGCTTCACGGCGGAACGCCGCGTGAGAATCACGCAGAGGCCACCGATGAATCATGTGTTTTCATAATGAGTTTTCGCGTTTCTTAGTGAAAGCAACACACGTATATCTGTGATAGAACATCCACGTATGATTATTTGTAATCAGTAGTAAAGATAAGGGTAACACACAGCATAGGTAGCACGTGTTTTGCGATTAACAAGAAAATTGATTTACACTTTACGATGTAAAGTATATTAAACTTATCTAATTTGAAAAAAAGGAATAAAGAACGCTCCTTCTCATACAACAGAATATCTTTGTGCAAATAGGAGCGCTCCTTCTCATGCAATAGAATATCTCTATGCAAATAGAATTCATAATTTCTGTAATTAAAAGAAATTACACTATATATTCCTTTTTGTGTCCTTTAATTCCAACTCAGAAATTTCCAAGTATTTTTTATGCAAAATACGAAACTGCTGAAGTTACAACTACAATCTATCTAAAATTCTACGAATAAAATTCAACAAATTCCACATTTTGTCATAAAAAAATGTATGCGTGAAACTTACAGTTCTAATAGTATCAAATACAAAAAAAAAGAACAATGAAATTTTACAGCAAATACATACTATTGTAAAATTAATCTATTGTAGTAAATGATCAAAAATAAAGAACACTGTATATAAATGGCTGGAAAAATATTTGCAAGAGATGATGTTGCACTACAGTGTTCAAATCGAAACAAAAAAAACATAGAAACATTCTCGTTGCCTTTGTTTTTCAGAGAATGTCAACGAAAACGAACGAGTATCGGCGTATAGAAAGTTATTATCCACGTTATCTCCTATTCCGGCGGCGACGATCAGGAGGATTCTTGCTCACCTTCACTGCTTGAGTCAGCAAAGTTCAAAGAATCTGATGACCTGTGAGAATCTTTCCGCGATTTGGGGACCGACATTAATGCACGCCGGTGAAAACAGCGCGGAGGAATGGAATAGAGCGGAGACAAGGGTGATAGGCGATCTGATTAAACTCTATCCGAAGCTGTACCAACTGACTGCCGCAGATTTAGCGAAAGAAGCGAGAATCTTAGAGGTTTTGCAAAAGCATCACGGATCGAACAACGGTCTCCGCGGAGCACCTTCGGGCGATCTCAAGATTTGGATATACATTTTCTCGAGAGAAGGGGAATGCGTCAATGTGACCGTGAGAATTCCTTTTACTCGTGTTCATCTTAAACCCGTTGCCTTATACAGGGTGTTACAAAGATATACCAAATTCTGGTGAATACATTTCACTTTACTTTGTTGATAAAAAAGTAGGTCCGAAAATATTTTCACTTCTTTTTTGCAAAATATAAGTGCTTTTTATTTTGGAACACTCTGTAAGTGCTAAATCATTAACAGGCAAATTATATTTATTCAAATTTCTTTTTAGGGATATTTTCTTGTCTTTTTCCCTGTAGAAATATTTGCTGTTTTTTAGTCGGAAATATAATTAACACGTTATGTGCTACACCGTTCCCTGCAGACCGATGGTAGACTTTTTGTTTAAGGAGCATTAGTTCTCGAGATCTAACAGCCTAAAATTTAGAAAATTATTCCTTATCATTTGTTAAAACAGTTTAAACAAAGATACAGCTTTCCGCTGTAAGCGTTACAAAGTTACAACTTTCTTCGTTAAATTCATTGTAACACTCTTTGCAAAACTTTCGAAATTGAACGGCTAGACAAAAAATCGATCAAAATCAATATAACGCTTAACATATTGAAAATGAAATAATAAAAATTATTATATGACGAAAGTAACACAAATGGGTATCGTTTCGATTGTGCATCAATTTTTGTACACCCAATTGTTGTATCGTTGTGACGCATTATTTTGTTTGAAATTGATATATTTCGATAGTGCAAATAATTGAATAAAGTCTTGTAATTTCTTTCGTAGATTGGTCCACAAAAGACTGCGTTTGATGTGTGCCAGGAACTGGCGGAGAAATCCAATATGCCAGCTCATGAACTATGTTTGGAGGAGTATACGTTGTCTGGTGCACTGGAAAGACCACTGCACCATAGAGAGCGTGTCCTCGAGGCAGTGGCGAGGTGGGGATACTGGGATTCGGAGGATAGGAAGGACAATGTTCTCATACTTAAAAGAGATCGACTGTACAAGGATATAGCACCTCTGGTAAACACTATAACAATAGCGTTATAACGAGACCACGTTGTACATATATGGAGTGTCCCATATTAAATTCGTTTCCGTTAATATTTTAATTTCAACTGAAGATGATACTTCGTAAATTTAACGATTAAAACAATTATTACAGTATGGCAATATTTATTTTTCATAAAATTATGTTTTTATATTTATTTTTAAAATTTTTGCGCGATTTATATGAGCAATAATGTTTCCGTTAATTATGTTAGTCACACAAGTTTAAAATTACTTTTCCATGGAGATTTACATAGTAATAATAGAAGAGAAAGAAAGATGTGATTGAATTAAGTGTGACCGTTTAATTTTTCATTTTTAATGTACTTTGATATTGTCCTTACAAGTATATCGAAAATACTACGTTTTAAACTTCTCAAAGTGATTAAAAATGTAGTAAATAAATCTACAATGTTCTTGCTACTTATTATATGTTGTCCTCTTTCTTTTATTTTCAGATTCAACCACCAGTAACAGCGTCCGGTGAACTGAAATTCGCCGATACAAAGTCGAAAAATTTTAAGAACTACCTCTTCGAATTTAGTCAAGGGAAACTTTATTGTTACAAAGATAAGGTCTGCGCAAATGTATTGTACGAATGGAAAGTGGAAGATATCATTTGGTATTTGGGCCATGAGCCAAAGCGAAATCCACAGACAGGGTAAATGAAACAGTATCTCCAATGTATAACAAAGTTTCTTTACGGATATTTTAAATGCAGTTTATATTTTTATTGCAGATGGTCTATCACATTCATAGCAAAGAACAAAAAGCCAACTAGGTAACCGATAAGTTAAATGTTAAAACATATTTTCTTTTCCTTGTTAAAAAAAAACTATTACCGCATTAACCCCTTGCACTATAACAACGAGGTAGACTCGTGATACAAATTCTGGTTGAGATTTGACAAAAACAGTTATATTAGTAACAAACGTTAATTTTAATTCTAACTTATAAGACCGAGAATTGCCAATTGTAATTAATTTATAATATACTACCGTTTCGTATGTAAAATGGTATTAAAACAATAAATAGCTGATGCTTAGATGTACATTCAAAAAAAGAAATCATAGGTTAAGGGGTTAATCTAATGATAAAATATTTATTCTTATTAAGAAACGTCAGTGTCACGAACGATTTTTCGAAATTTGATTTTAGATGTAAAGAAAGTCCATTCTTCGGAAACACTTTAGCAGGATCGTTGAAAGAGGAGCAACACAAATGGGTAGCAGCTATGGTCTTCGGAGAATATCAGCTGAATGTCCGACCTCCTTCAGTCAATCTTATGGAACCATAAACGATTAACTTATTTTTTTCTAAGCTCTATTACTTACTGCCTTCAAAGCTCATAGTAATTATTTTTGTATCATATATTGAATATTATTGTCGTTAATTCAATGCCCGTGCTTGCCTTAATGCAAATCGCGATTTTCAATATTTCTACATAGTAATCTGTGTATTCATATTATGATAAATAAACAGATATGGTATTGAAATGTATTCCAACATTCCAAAGGTACAAATGTTCTGATCGGTGTTCCGTGAACGAAAGTAACTTAACAAAAATAATGTATATTTACTTTACAAATGTAAATTTGAGACTTTATAGAACTGTTTTTGTACGTATTGTATTTTATGCGAATATTGTCATGTAATATAATGCATTAATTGTAACGTTTCGTCCTTATTTTTAAATAAACGCACAGAATCAATCTGTATTTATAAAAAAATTACAATAACTGAAAGTATTTTAGAATAACATCGAAAATTTCTACGGAAAATATATTGTCCTTATCATCTCTGAATGCTTTGAAAATTATATAACTACTATTTTCCAACAATTTTCAGAAGTAACATCCCCCTTTCTCCCGCTGTGCTTTTTGACCTCAGCAGCGGTCTAAGTGTTCGACATAACTCAGGCGTGTATATGAACCACACGCATGTTGTTTCTTTTAAAAAATGGACAACTTAAAATCAGAATTTGTGCTGGTTAATAAGTAGACGATTATTGACATATTAAGCGGGGGTTAATTTTGCTGTATTTTCCGTTCAGGCAGCGATCGATCATTCATCGAGTGTTGGATTACAAAATATAGACAAACCTAATCACTAACTGACACTGTTCAAACGTAAAATTCACTGTCAGTCTTTACGGATTAATACCGCACTTAATGTTTTAATTATTAACTTGATATCATCAATAACAGTACACCAAGATGATGTGAAAACCTATTGAATACAAGTATAGATTCATATGGTACGCAGCTGAGGTTTATCGAACACATCTGTTGCTATGGGGGTCAGAACGCACAGCGGGAGAAAGAGGACGTTGCTCCTAAAAATCGACCGAAAGCAGCAATTAATTCCCAGGCCTACTTTTAACGTAGCAAATAGTTGATGCTACTCAAAAGTTTGATTCGATCAATCGACTTTTGGACATGCGCAAAACTGACCTAATTTCTTTAAAAAAGGAGCACAATGTGAATTGTCATTTTGTGATACATCTGTTAACAGTTTGCGTTTCCCGTTTTCGATATTGTGTAATCAAAAAGAGGTAAACATAATGTCACGTTAAACTAACAAAATTTATAATTTTCTCAGTAATTTGTACGATTACTTCTATCGCTGCATATTTGGTGACACTAACGTTCGTCATATACCGCAACAGAAAGTCACGTGTGCATAACTTGTATTGACATTAATTATCGTATTAGTATTTGAATACGTTTATTCGTATAAATTTTTCGAAACCGACTGCCCATTTGATTATTAACTAAGGATCCAAAGAAATATTGACAATGAGTAGCCTACACCTTGGACCTGGTAAGTGTGTTACACATATCAATTTTTACCAATTTTTATCTTATTTCTTCTTTAATATCACTTGAATAAAACCTACCGTAAAATGGGTTATCATATTTCTTGTTCTAAAAAGTTTCTATTCGCATTTGCAACTTTATATCACGCACAAAAATTGTAACGCACGTATTTCCGCAATAAAATACACAAGTCAATTCCAAAGAAATTTGATAGTTATGTTTTCAAATCGTTTTATTGATTTTTACGTTTCGTTATATCTCACTGTGTGATATAAAACTTTTAAAGCATTTGAGGAAAAGTTGAATTTTTTTTTTTAGTAGTTGTAAAAAGAATATTCAAAATTACGTTTATATAACTTACTATTGCTACTAAAATAATTATATTTATCATAATTTATTGCAGATTCTTCAAAACCACCAGAAGTGAAAGGACAGGCCCGTTTGTATTGTATGAAATTTTGTCCTTTCTCACAACGAATTCAATTGGTACTTTCTTATAAAAAGATTCCACATGATATTGTTAACATCAATATAAAGAATAAACCAAAGTGGTACTTTGAGGTACATATATACATAATAATTCCAACAATCCATTATATATAATAGATTCAATATACATAATCTATTATAAATAATAATCTTTCTAGATTAACTCAGAGGGTAAAGTACCAGCATTTGTAGATGCAGATGGTAAAGTAATCATTGATTCAACAGTAATAGCAAATTATTTGGATGAAAAATATCCTGAACCCCCTTTATATCATGAAGCAACAAAAGCCCGTGACATAGAACTGTTAGATCATTATGGCAAGGTAATAAAAAACATTCCAAATTAAATATACATGTGTATATTGTTCTACAATCAAGATATTTTGATAAAGAATTATCCAAGTGTTTACACAATCTTGATAAAAAAGTAATCATCTAATTCAGTTATAATTTATTAATTTCAGATTGTTAGTGTCTTCTCAAATTGTATTCATGGCAATGATTCCAGACCACTTAGCGAAATTGTTGCTGAAATTTCATCTCTACTAGTAGAATTTGAAAAAGAATTGAAAACTCGCGGAACCGTTTATTTTGGAGGTTTGTAAATTAATTTTCGACTGCAAATAATACAAGATAGGAGAATATTAGTTCTATCTGAAAAAGTTTTGTTCATTAGGAGATCAACCCGGTATGTTAGATTTAATGATGTGGCCGTGGGTTGAACGACGAAAAGCTTTGTCTGTAATCTACAACGAACCTATAAATTTGAAGGATGGAAATTTCTCACATCTCGTAAGTATATGAAAATATAATAAACATTTATAAACGTAACATAATACTGGCTTTTTAAATGTATTTCAGATGAAATGGATGCAAGGAATGAAGGAACAGCCCTTTGTAAAGGAAAACGAATGTTCGCACGAAAAGTTTGCCAAGTTAATCAAAGATTGGAAAGAGGGAACCGTTGATTTCGATAAACTTTAAATGCTGTAGTAGATAAACATGATATTACTTCCGCAATATGTGATAATAAACAAGTTGAATTTTATATATTATGTGCATTTATGTGCATGCGTTGGTACTTAATCTAAGTTTCTATAATAATTGTACACAACTTTACTATAGTAATTGTTTAATGAAATACATGACGATAAATCTCAAAACATGTTGAGTAAGTATTCGCTTATAAATAGGAACGATTAATTGTGATAAATATCGTAAATATACTGTTCAGAAAAACCAACTTGAATATTTGTTGTTTATAATACTTCGTTGAAATACTTTTATTTTACTTTTATCCGTAGTTTCATTTTATCAAATAAAAATCATGCTCTTCGTACACCGCAAATTACATATTTAATCTTAATGTGTAAAAAATGCATGTTAAAATACTTTGAGATACAAAGTACAAGTTTCAGCATATTTACAACACATTGTCTATGCAACAAGCACATTCAATTATTTCACAGACAATGTATACGGAGTTAAGATATTCAATATTAACATGTATTCACTTCCGCGTTGCTCGTACACGGAATGTCTCAAGAAGATTGAATTTCGTCTATGTTTATATGAGCAATAAATCGCAACCTCATTTGCAAAGCTGGTCTTAATCTTCGTATAATGCATTCCACTTCGTTTTTCATCATATCTCCGACAAACATGTATTTTATGTGATACCTGTTACAGTTAATATTAAGGAAAATATTAAATTGTAGCTAAAGTTTGCATTTTTTCGGGTGGTTACTTAGAAGTAAATAGCAAATAAAAGGATACAGTAAGTCGCAGACGGGATCCATGTATTTTAAATGGGTCTGAAGGCGATCAACTTGTTCCAGCATTTCGTATAAACAAACTGCTAGATCTACGACACATTGTGGTCTTTCGGCGTTAAATCTTGCTAAAGTAGGTCCGATTAAATGACACGCGTATATTAACTGTTCTTCGCTATTTACAACTGGTTGAAGTTTCTCCTTGATAAACCTAGATAAAATTATATCTTTATTAAAGTATATCACAATCAGTTGAATCTATCGTTGTTATATTCTAATTTTCTCTTACTGTGGCATAGTAGTTATTTGTCCAACACCAGCATGATGCCACACGGAATGTGCCAGTGCTAACATATAGCTGTACTTGTTTTCCAATAAACTGTTATGAGTATTATTAAAATTGAATATTTGGAACGGAGTTAAATTACTATACTGCCAATTGGCTAATCCTGGACTGCTGATAGTTTCTACTAGTCGATCATGAAGAGCCAACCAATAGCACTCTGGTAAAGCAGCCAACAATAAACCCACACAATTTATCCACAAATGAATCTCATCTGATGGTATCACTGTGTACCTAATAAATTCAAAGTTGAAAACAAAAGATCATTTAAAATAATATTTCATTAGATCTTACCCTTTTGCAACTACATCTAGCAATGAATTGGCAACTATATTGGGAGCAACAGGAACAGCCATGAGTTCTACACATGTGACATATAATGCATGTGCAGCAGGATTAGGAAATTCGTTAAATCTCCAATCAGTAGCTGGGAAATGAGCAGTGCCTGACATTGCTAAAAATTTCATTGTTAAAAATAAGATTACAATTTGGAGAATGTTGAACTGATAAGAAAAAAAAAATAACTTACTTTCTACAATTCTTTGTACTAAACGAATATAATAATCCAATTCGGGCATCCATGTAACTACATCATCGACAGATCGAGTCATATACATTTGATAAGCTTCTGAGAGTGCCCATCCAGGTGCTCTGATTTCTCTCAAAGAACCCAGAACAGCTGACACTAAACGCCGTTTTAAAGGTGGCCTGTCTCTTAATTTACGTTCATAATAATGTAACGTATTATAAAGATATGTTACAGGTCGATCTAGAATTCAGTATCGTGAAGTTGAATAAAGCCTCGCCTATATAAGAAATTCAATAAAAATATATACAAACCATGAAATTTATATAAACACCCCAAATGTTCCAATAGCGTTTCCAGACTTTTCGATACAGCTGGAATTTCCAAATATCTATGTACAACGATATCAAAGACCGGTAAAAATCGTAAGCAGACATTTCCAAAGTAAACGGGTAAACTTTGATATTGACTAGGCCCTCCGCTTGTTTGCTCCATAATACCTTCCGGAGCAAACTTCTCTGGAAACTTTCTATGAAATGCAAGATGTTTTTCATGCCAATTCGATTGTTTCCAATGTTCCGGAGAATTTTCCTTGACAAATTCTTGGACTCTATTTCTAAATTCAACAGCCTTAAGTAGCAACAGTTGAATGATGAAAAAGCATACTTGAGCGTCACTTCCCTCGTGAGTTCTCAATACCAGACAAAGAATTAGTCTATCGATAGTTACAATATTATATTTCCACATCATATCGTTTATCGTGTCTACACACTTATTTACATGCTGCCCACCCACGCTGTTAGCAAATTCGAACACAAGGTAATCACAGAATTTTCGAAGATGTGCTGACAAAGCCCGAGCACCGATTCTCTCTAAAATTTTATACGCGATCGGACTGATTCGATCAGTTTCAAAGATGATCTTCCATAAAAGGCATAAAAATAGAGGTGGTGTACCAGGTACAGAGAAGTGTGCTATTATGTCATTTTCATTACTCATAGAAGCCCAATTTCGATACTCTTCTTCCACCGCTTTTTTTATTTGTTGTTTATTCTCTTTTGGAACGCTGTTTTGTTGGAAAAATTCGCTAAGCACTGGAGGGAAACACTCCAGAGTATGATTGGCCCAGGAATGTGGTGTGTTTTGCATAATTGTATTCAACAGTTCCTTGCACCATGTGCCACTGTGACTATCTGATCCTGTTCCAGTAACATGCATCGAACGTGCTAACGTTAATACCAAAGCTCTATTTAACTCCTCAGATTCGGCTGATACAAGTGTTTTAGGTTCAGATAAAAATCTAGATAATTGTGGCTGCACTTCCGCAGATCCTAAACCGGTGATTAGGCGGAGAGCGGTACTTTCTACACAAAGGTGAAGCTGCGTTTGATTAGTCTGCGGTACTGCTGCGAGACTATGTAAATGGGATAAAAGTTGAACTCTATAATGTGGTTGTATATGATGCATCCTGTAGCTGAACATTTCTAACAGTGTATACAACGTTCCCCATGCATGAGATTTGAAAACTTGCGGAAGTAACTGACTAATGAATCCTTTAACACCAAGACTTTCGATCTCCGTATACACTAACAACCGACTATACGTTTCAACTAGTGCTGGTGCCAATGCCATATTACTTTTCGATTGCGCCAATTTGATAACATGGGTAACAATGCTGTGTATTAAACTCATTTTGGAGTGAACAGTTAACGAGTCTAAAATTGACATCGATAACGGCGTGGTTGGTCCACTCGCAAGAGCTGCATTATTCTGTAACGTTTGCATCGGTTGTTGCTGGTGGCCTTTTTGAGTACCGAGTATGGTGTCCACTAATGCTGCCATTGGTCTACTGAAATATTCCTGATTTGTAGAGTAGGCATTACACAATAAGGCAATTCGATAATCTGAACCCATACAAAGAGAAGTATTAGGCATAACTAAATGTTGCAAAAATTCGTGATGAAGTTTCAAGGTATGTGGTATTGGTCTATGGATATTTGAATGTTCAGATTGAGCTTTCTTCAATAGATGTATCCATATACATGTAATAGCCATTTGGTGAGTGCACAATGCTTGAGTATAATCCGGAACGGGTAATGGTTCTTTCTCCGGATAAAGAAGGTCGTATAATTTTAATACTGGTAAAAAGTTTGATAGTGGATTCCTTTGAATACTTCCGGAAATAAATTGCAACAACACCCACATTAAGTGATCTCTTCCTTTCCTCAAGTCTCTTCCTGCCAATTTATCGTGTATTGCCATTACGATACTAGGAAATCCGGCATACGAGAAAAGTACAAAATATATAAGCTGTGACGAAAGGTGCAGCCAGACATAATGATTCGCAACAGTTCCATCAGTCCCCTCTGCTGGTAAAGTTTCATTTTCCGCGCGTTCCATAGCAAGAATTACTAGCTCCACTAATTGCTCTTCTAGAGCTATACATCGCTGTTTTTGCTACAATCCAAATAAAATATAATTATAATCGTCTAAGGGTATTTGCCTTTTGTTTAATACTTTTTCATTGAAGGTATACCTGTTTTTGTAAACCAAGCATTGAACAAACCATGTCCCTACTATAGGGTTGTTCTAATACATATCTGAGTAATCCAGTTTGAGGTTTAAGTAAATCTTCGTCATAAGGCAGATTTCCTTTCAGTGAAAATTTCAATGTTGTTGTATCAAGAACCCAAGGGTTAATTAAATCCGCATATCCGGTATGTTCTACTACCGGTAACATTTTCGAATGTCCCACTATAGATACCATTTGTGCTGTATTGCGAAAACTCTCGACGAAGTTCGAAAGCAATTTTGCTAGTTTCTAAAAAGTGCAATTAAAGTAAGATATTATTTAATTAATAAAGTGTGCAAAATTTTACCTCTAAAGTAACATACCCAATGTGGCCAATTTTTACCATCAGGAAAAGCCTTTTGAATTTCGTTTGCAATAAAGTATCCTGGCAATAAACAAGCATTTCTATCAAAAATGTACTCAATTACATTTTCTAAAGCTTTTAATTGAGGTTGAATAGATGCATCTAATCTTGCTGGTATTGTCTGTGCTTTTTCTTTGCACCCCTGTATCATCAATCAACATTGCTTAATCAATGTACATCTCATAAGTTATATAAATTTGAAGTTGATTTTATTAATACATACTTTCATTATTTCTCTAACACCCTTATAATCAACTCCTCCAATAATATGTCGAATAAGAACAAAACATTCAACCCAAAAATCTTCTAACTGATATTGCAGTTTGTCACAACTCAATATACATTCACATACAAGTCTACAAATTACACATGTTTAATTATCTTATGACTTTGCATGTAAATAGAAAATTTACATTTAATCAATAGTAGTTCATTTTCAAAATTATATACCTTGCTGGTAAAACATTAGATGTAACTAAATTTTCAAGTAATGACAATAACAATTGTAATCTTTTATGATTGGTCATTGCTGCTGCCATGGATAAAAATTGCCTTACTGCATTCTCTTGTTGTTCTTTGGATAAATTTGACATAGCAGCTGTTAATTCTGTTTGCCATGCTGATATCTTTTCGCTCTCACTATTTGGATGATAAACCAAAACACAGCTGAATGCTTCTTCTATAGCTTCTACTTTCTGTAATAATTTTACAAAAGGTAAAAATAAAATTTTGGATCGTTATAATAAAAAAAAAACAACTCAAGATTCCAGAAGGGTTCCAGAAATAATATAACTGCTTTTTTTGTTAAGCAACTTTTATTAGAATTATAATAAATATACAAAAAAGTACATTAATAAATGAGTCTTTAAAATTGTATGTTTGGAAAACATTTATTTATTCTCATCAAATTGTAAGCATAGAAAGCCGCAAACAATTAACATCATAACCTTAATGATTATTTTCAAATTATTGTAAACTAACATTACAAATAATGAAACAAATGGAAAACGATATAACGTGAAAGGTGCATATCAAATAATGTCAAAATAACGCATACTTACTAAAATATCGTTTACAATATTAACGATTTGAGTTTCACTAGTCATTTTTATAATTGAATGTTTTTATGCTTCTATGGAAAGAAAGTAAAAAATTAATATGTAACGAGAAATATTACATTCACTTTTCTCATAGTTTTTCATTAAAATGTACGCCCTACGTATATTCAAATCAATTTGTAAACATAATTTCGATTCTGTTTACGTCTGTATAACCTATATCTGTGTTTGAATGGAAAAAAATATGATTCTTGATAGAATGCATGTAAGATGTCGCTGCAATAGATATTATGTGAAATATGTATCGAAAGATGACGCTGTTAGTAATTTACATGAAACGTTTCGTTCAAATTCTTCGGAAATTGGTGTTCATATGAAAAAGCTGCGCAGAAGATATTAAAAACAGTTGAAAAAAATACTTTACAAGTCTTCAATACTGGTTTTTCATAAATATTTGCTTTATTCGTAACAAATGTAATTATTAAGGAAAAGGAAGGAAACATACTTTTTTGCCGCGATAATCGTATAACCTTAAATATAGTTTGAAAGATAAGAGCAAAGTATGTTTTCGGCAAAGCATAATGTGCATTCGATGTTATTCTGTGGACCTTCAGAACTAAGTAAATCTTTCATGTTCGAGGTAATTATATGAAAAACAACGCAAACATCGTACTGCCTTTATATATACTGTAATTTAAAACAATTTGATGCATGTAAATAATTTATCAACATAGAATTACATCAAGTTGGAATACACGCAATATCGAATTATTAGAATACTTTATACTATTTTATAAATACGATAAAAACAAATACAACAAAATGTTTTAAAGTTTTTAATGTATAAGTACTTGTGAATATGCTTATTCACAAATACAAATTAATTTAATCAAGTTGTACGTATTACAATCGGAACCAATTGATATTCTTTTTGACATAAAATGTTTTAACTATAATATTAAAAATATTCAGTTATTGTTAATAATGAATTACAACTATAAAAATTGAAAACTGATGTTTTTGAAATCTTTGCGTTATTTTATCGATATATGTAGCGGTATGAGTGTACGTATACGAAAAACGCGGGAATGTTAATACATTCAATTTCTCTACTCGTTGTAAATATTTCGTTATGCACGATATCTATCGGGCGATCGGTGCTCGTTACGAATCTTTTTTATCAAAAACGGTCCCGACATTTCCGGACTCGGACTTTTCCTTCGCAGGCAGCTATTTACTGGGCCGAAGAAGGACGCCGTGTCGTTTACATTACACCAGCTCCGTTGGAGAGGCTGCCAGCGGCCTGTCACGACAGAAGTAATCCAGCACCCGCGGCTTTCAAGCTGATGAGATTTATGTAAGCGGAACACTTTTCTTGCCGCGCTTCTGCACGTGCATCGGCCTTCGGGATTCATTTCTAAAAAAAGCGTCAGATTTATACCCATTTAACTAAACTAAATCGCTTATTTTGAAATCATACGTTTCGTTCGTGATTCAACTCCCGAATATCGGTAACATATTAGTGTATATACTTTGCGTGTAACACAGAAAGAAATTTATGTTCCCCTTTTTGATCATACGAAAAGAAAATTCATTTTTGCAGTATGTATCGTTCTTTCAAAGATGAGATCGATCATTTTGTATCAAGAGACAAAAAGAAATACAACGTTGCCTAACCGTTTATCGATTAATTCATCCGCGAGGCGCCATAATGTTGCGCCATAGAATAATAATATGTAGAACGGTTTTGAATTCGAGAACTTTGTTTAACACACCGGAAGCGATCGATCAAGGAACATTAGTTACATTACACGTTACACGCGACAGGTATTGACATTCTACGTGCATAAACATACACGTTGTTTACGAGCGATCGTATTTTCAGAAGAGGCTTGTGTTAAACGTGCATAGATCACGCCAGGGGAATGTTACTCATTCTAGACTGCAGCAGCTAACTGCAATGAAGTACGCAGTACATTACAGCACAAAGAACTTTGATTCATCGTTTGAATAAGTCTTGAATAAATTTCCTCGAGGATTATCGTTACAATTCGCGAATGCAGGGTGACTCGAACGTAACCAAGCAAAAAAAAAAAGATATGAACATTTCACAATTAACCAAGAAAAGACGTAAAAGCTGTTCATTTTAAAGCTTGTTCGTTTCGATTATCCTCATTTATTTATTTTTTTTCTTTATACTCGACACGCTCGTATTTAAAGAAAGAAAAATCTTTTAGAGTTAAACGAAAAAAAAGTAACAGAGTTTTAAAGAATTGTAAAAACAAAGAATTACATTTAACTGATTGATATCGTACCGTTTTATACCGTACCCTTCTTCTATCTTCTTTTTTTATCAAATTCATTTCGACCCCGTGAACGTTCACAAAGCTAATACATTGTGGATAAAATGAGTCAGTTTGGAAAGGTTTATACTTTCGGGTGGTGCGCTGGGTAAACAGTGGAGTTCGCAATTTTTATGCGCGATTCATCGTGCCACCAGGAGCAAAAGTAAAATAAACGATCAGACGAAGATCATCGCAAATCAGCTGCTTCCTTCTTCTACCGTTTATTTTTCAAAGCTGAGATTCTGTCTGTCCTCGGTTCAGGATTCGTTGAACGTGTGGCTTCTAGCAAAAGAGGAAAATTCCTCTTTCTAATTACGCCTGCCCTGGTTTTTCTCATTTTCGTTACAGTCTCTTTCGTTTTGTTAAGCACGAAAGTTTAACGAAATATTTATCACAAATGTTGTTATATTCCGCGAAACTCGTTTCCTAGCGTTCGACTTATATTTAATAATTACACGGCAGAAGGGCTAACGGAATTTAGGCGAAAGAACTAGGCAACGTCATACAATCGATTATTTATTCAAAGTTCAGTGACATTCTTTACGAGAAGACTGCTCGATAAAATCTATTTTTTGAGGGAAAACGGTTTGTAGGATATAGATTCGGTAGTTAGAAGAGTAGGTGTTACTTTGGACTCAAGGGGTCAGTAAAGGATGAGGCAATGAGATCTAGGTTCAGTAATGAGTAACAGTAAAGGATGATGTGGATTGTTTACTGTTTAGCAAAGGAAAGGCCGGATGACTTAAAACTAATAGATGTGATAACTGTAGTGTAGAATAATGTATATTAGTATTATAAACGACCATTTCGAGACAACGAACAACTTAGGTAATCAAATACACGTGTGATATTTAATACATCAGTTTAGATCTAGAGATGATCGATATTTAACCGTTTGAGTGACAAAGGCGCGATCGCGCCTCTGTTCAGGAAATTTGGTCTGTAGAATCGAACTAACTGCACGTTTGAACTTTTTCAATATGTCTTTTTACTGTTACCATTTCTCGAGGTTCTACTAAATTAATACTTATGCTTTCGTAAGCTTTGAGCTATCGTTAAAAAGAATTTTTTCATTTATTAACACTATCTACCGCTCATGAAGTTGCCGCTCACTAATGATCGACTCAGTTGGGCGCAGATTAATCGCCAGTATCGAGTCGTTTTTGCGAGAAAACGCATATGCTTATTCGTAAAGCTCTTGATATCAAATCTCATAATAGTCATTGTGTCGTTCCGCCGTCTTTTGTCTCAAACCAATGTAATTTTATTGAAAATTAAAATAAAGTCAACGTAATCGTTGATCACAGGAAAGCCGATTAATAAGCTTCCGGTAAATAAAGTGTTAAAAATTAGAAGTAAAGTAAACGAGAAAACGAGAGAAAGAAAAGGTGGAAGAAGCGCGATCATTCTTGGTATTCTTCGACTGAAATTTTGCAAAGGTCCGTGGCACTCGAACGGTTAAATAAGTCTTTTGTAGATTCCTTCGTCGAAAATGTAATTTTTAATCGTTAAAAAAAAAAAAGTATGAAGTTAAAGTATTAGGTTTATTCTAGCAACAATTGTTATTTTTATTCATTTTTATTCGATATTTAATTATTGTATCGAATTTAAAAAAAGAAAAATTGAACAATCACACGCTAGATCCACCAAGACGATAGCGCTTTCACTTTTGGGAACGATGTTTATTGGTTTTGAAACAGGTCTGCTCGGTGGTAATAAATGAAACGTTATTTTACGTTATTACCACATTAATCTACTTAGGTATATTGCTTGCAGGATCTTTGTGGTGTTTGTTTGTTTTACGATTCCCAGTCATTCTTGATGCTGAATTTTTCAATAAATACCGGAGGTGTTTCGCCCAGCCTTATGTTCAGTACTCTTGGCATCCAGTTAAATACTTCAAATTCTTCCGATAGCCATTACTCATATTACAAGATACAAAAGATCACACTTATTTCTCAAATAAAAAAGAAACAGGAATTGGTTTTATTTCAAATCAAATGACAAAATTTGATTATGGTAACCACATTTCAATCGATCATCAAATGAAATAAAATATAGTTTTTATAGTGTAATATAATAGTAAAGCATGATTTAACACTTAACCACAAACATTTGTCTTTAATACGTTATCATAGACTACTTGACCACTTTATTTAATTAAATCACTACGTTGTAAAAATAAACTTAGTCTTTTTATAAAATTTTATAGGAACAGTATGTTTATAATATTAAATGAAACATCAGGAATTGTTTTCTTTTTATGGAAATATTGTCATTTGTGTGAGTATTGAAACATTAAAGTTTTCAAAATTCTCCGCATGATTAGGTGATAGTAAAATAAATATCCCGATTTTTCTATGGGAGTTAAAAGTGCAGGAAAATGTGCTAATCTGATCCTACATAAACCTTTATGAATATTTTGTTCTTAGAGAATGTGTAAAATAACAAAGCCATGGAAAATTAAGCTTTGTAATAGACTTTGCGCTCTTGGGGTCACTAATGACCCCATTATACCAGTTAAGGATTAAATTCAAGCGAAGTGAACCTATTTAGTATTTCCAAAAACAAAAAAAGCAAAAGAAAACCTTAGTTAAACCGATTATGAAATCGAGCGAAAAATGATCACGAGGAAATTAATATATCAGGTACTTGGAGAACTACAAAGCACTCGCAGAGCGTCTCGTTGAACTGCACACATTCGCCACTTTGCCCTCCGTGATTTTGATCGACGACTTTGACACCTATATCAACGATTACAAAGAAAGCGAAGTGACGCAAGATGTGCACATCGCTAGAACGTGTTCGTTGATTCTCGACACGATGAATTCTTGCGCGCGAATCCTGAAGACCAACGTAAGTAAAAGCGCGACTCGATCACGAGTCGAAGAGGAAAAAAGAAAAGGAAAGAATATTATGTTAAATGTTTTTCTTTTTATTTTTTTCTGTGATCGCTTCAGGTGTACGTGTGTGCCTGGTCCACCTCCGGAATGAAAGATATCAGCACATACACGATATACTTTGCCAACATTTGGAATGTGATCGACGAAAAGGAGAGTAACTCGATATTGTTGCAAAAATACTCTCATCTAGCTCCTACCAAAAAGTGGCCGTCTTATCGATACTGTAAACTAGAAGACGGAACAAGAGTCCTGAAGCAAATTTTATACGAACCCGAGGAAGACTAGAAACAAATTTATGATCAGAGAAATGGGATTTAGAAAGTATAGATTTTATAGAATAGGTTTTTCTTTGTATTGTTCTCTTTTTTTTTCGAATGTGATTCAAGTGATTTATTTTAAATGTATACAAGTACAATTAACGAAGATAGAATTGAATTATTTATACTTTTTCTAATATTAGGTTTATCTATTGTATTAGCACAATGATTTTGTATTTCGTAATTTCGAAAGTGTCGTTCAGTGTAATGTTACAACAATACCTCAGTGTAGAATAAGTTTGAATAATTATTATGAAATTACCGATGTATTAAAGAATAATTATTCAACTTGAAATCCTACTTTATATGGAAAACAATATTAAACAGTATTTTTAATAAAAATAGAAAGAAATTGCTAGAAATATATATACCAGATAAAATTACCTTCTGCGCGAACAGAGTAGGTGTTTTAATATTTATTTAACAGCAACTAGTAGAAAATGTAACAAAATCGACGGTTGAATGTCTTCGAACGTTTCGATTTCTGTTCACGTTACACTCTAAAAAAAAAAATCTAACACCGTCGTCCTTGGAACGCGTTGAAGCTCCAAGATCGCTTGCAGGTACCGGCTCGTTTCATTCCTCCGTACACCTCCGGCGAATTAGACTCGAAGAGCTTCAACGGGAAATTACATTTGCATAGCCAAGGCACGGTGCCATAACCAGCGCCACTCTGCTCCACCTTAAAACCCGTCTATTAAACCAACCTGCACGCTTGCTTCTTTACATTCTAATAGACACATCGTAATCATTTTCTCAACAATGTCACCGATACTATTTCAACAAGGAAATGAATCGAGTCCAATTAAGAGCGGGGAACGAAACCTGTTTTTTTTATTCATGGGCATTATTCTTACCGTGGAACTGAAAAGATCATAACAAACGACAAAGGCAACAAAGCGAAAAAGGACAAGTGTACATCTCGGATATATAGTTTCGACGTTGGCGTCCTATTGTCTGGTTCTTCTGCTCGAGCAGGTCGAGAGCCGAGTGTTCAGGGAGAAGTTCCCCCCCATAGACCGAACCGACCACTTGTTCCAATCGGTCCGAAACAATCTGAAACTGTCAGGACTTACCGAGCAACCATAGACTTCTCGCGGCAAGGTAATAAATGGAAACTTGAAGGCACCGTAAACTCACCTCCCGTGAACGGGAAAACCGGAGAAGAAAGACGGCCTTTTTTCCCCATCTAGCCGTTGATGGACGAATAAGGAAACGGCGCGGTATCATTGAATGGATAAAAGTCAAAGTGTAACCGGATTGCAACCGAACGTAATTAATCGTGAACAAATATAGAAGATACGTATATTTATCAAGAAACGGAAGAAGAAGAAGAAGAAAAAGAAAAGGAAGTGAAAGAGAGTAGAAGTATAATTATGAAACAAAAAATTATAGGGTGGCTTGTGCTAGCAGAAAGGTTTACGTGCAGCGAATGGATCTTGACTCTCCGTAGGTCCAGGATCAGCAAGACCAACGGTAAACCACCGTCGGTCCTGTTGTCGTGATGAAGAGCAAGAAAGAGACAAAAGAATGGTTGCGTGGAGACAAATACGGGAAGAAATGAAAGAGAAGAAGAAAGGCGGGAAGAAAGAGATGGAGGAAGAGAGAGAGAGAAAGAGAGGGAAGATCGCATACCTGAGTGAACAGGTGTGCCGGAGTGGACGACGAGTGAGTTGCTGTCCGGCCGACGGCGGCTTGGCCAACGAGCAGCCTGTTAAGTCCCTTCGTGCACGAAGAACAGGGACGCAATCACTGGCCGATTTCAGAATTCGCGACCGCTTGGAATTCCACCGAGGAAAGTAAAATCCCTCTGAAATCGTTCGAGACTGTTAACGATCAGGCTGTTGCTTTAATCGAACGCCTCTCGGTTCGTAGACCGTAAAATCCGTGAATGTCGAAGATAAAGATTATTGGTTGACTTTTTTCCGTCTTGATTCTCGTCGATACAAATAACTTCGAAGATGGTTTTTAACGAATTTTAAAAATAGAGAATATTATACACGTGAATATTTCTTTTCTTAATCTATAAAATACTTCAGGTAATTTCTGAAAGTTTGATTGTATATTTATATCAGAGAACTTCGACAGTTTTTCTTTCGTTAAAGGAAAGTCACGTTCGAAGGGTTTCTTTTTTTCTCTTTTGAGAAACCTCGTACTCATTGTTTTCAATTACTTTTACAGCTGAAATTGATCGTCAGTGTCTAAGGGAGCTGAGTGATTTATCGAAACAGGCCGAGTGATTTATTTAAACTACCAGTGTCGAGTAATGTTTCAAAAGCTGATCGTAAATATAGAAAGACTTTTGTCTCCCCGTTTACTTCAGACACGGCAATATAATTGCGCTCACGATCGTCGCCACTTTCTCCGCTGGACCGAGCGCATTCGAATGCCAACAGCCGTTCAGAATGCATCCACCAACTCAGTGGGTTACCTTCCTTTTTCCTTCAGGTCTTGAATTAAACTTATCTTTATTTACATTGAATTCGCGATCTTCTCTAATAACGAAAATCTATTCTATCGTTGTCATTTAATTTATATCGCTACAAAAATACATTATTATAATCGGCACAATAATAACAATATTCTCGATATACAGTTAACAAGTATGAATAAAGAGAATCTAATAGTAATTGATAGTAAACGAGGGAACAACGAGGGACTTGTTTTCTTAATGATTATTTCTCTCGGGGTAGAGGGCGGGAGGGGAAGAAGAATAAGAAGAGGAAGGCAAATACAATACGAAGCAGCTAGTAAAGTTGTTTAAAGGCGGTTAATGCCGGACCCTACGAGTGAATTACATCCATGGGTACGTAGGTAGCCAAGCAATAGCAAATTATTATCCTGCTCGCTACGCCTACCAGTGGAACGAGTTCAATCGAAGAGTTCGATCGTTCTGGCCGATTAAGCACCATTGTGTTTGCTTGTCTCGGGCAGGTGTCTCGAAGATAGATATTGCTTGCACGCGACAACGTTAGGAATTATTGATGAAACGGCCGGCGTACGATCAAGTTTTAAATCTGACTTAGAGCTTAATCCCACGATCTACCCTATATCTAATTTTACGTCGTGTCTCTACGGTGGCCGGTGTAAAATATAGTATTTGCGTGTCGTTCTGCGTTACAAATCACGAACGATAACTGTATAAACTACGTGTTCACTGGTTCCACCACGGAATCGTTTCACTAGTGTGTGGCGTTAAATGTTACCGTGTACTGGGTGTTTCAAATAGTAAGATTTCGAAACTCTGTTCTCGTAGGAAATCTTTTTAAACGATTAAATTATTATATTGAAGTTTTCTATATTTATTGATATTATTTATATGAACAATTATAAATATAGAACACTCCACGAACAAAACGAAGAAACAAAATTTCTTCAATTTATAATTAAATTTCATCAATGAGAAGAAAAGAAATCTGGTAGCAGACTCAGGATGAAGGGAACATTTGCGGAGGACAGTGCGTTCTATTACTTGTCCCATTCAAAAGGATGCGGCAACATTGTCCTTTGAATCCAGACGTTTTTGCAGCATCCGTGGAGGACAATCGGTTGGAGCGCAATGGAAGCGCGAACTACGTCAGCGAAAGGGATAAATCAGGTATCCGATTGAAATTTAATGAGGAACGTGGATGGTCACAGGTGTACGTCCACCTCTAAACTCTTGTACGATCCATCAGCACCCTCTTACACCCTTCTGCTCAGCGATCGGTCGTTGTTAAAAGCTACATTCCATCGACGAAACAACCAGTTCTGAATCGGTTTCAAATTCTCGATGACTCATGAATCTTCGATCGCGCGGAACTACCTAGGAGAGTCTGTGTGTATCGCACGGTCGAAGAAAGCGAAATGAGCGTCGAAATCGCTTTATTCGCGTCGATGAGTGTGCAAAATGTGTCTGAACGTATCGTGTTACAATAATCGCTTCTGTGACGATGAAAATTGCTCTTACACGAGAATCGAAACTATCTCTCAAAAGGTATAACCGTTCCGACGGATAAGTGATTTAGATTATTATTCGATCTCCACGTGTATCCTTATACTTAGTTATACATATTGTAAATGACGGTGCATGAAATCAGCAATCTTATTTATTTTCGTTCTTATCTGCGACAGGCCGTGCCGGAGCATCGTCAAGAAGGACATCGTGTACCGGTACGAAGAGCTGCTGCTCGGATTAAGATGTGATAAAGAAGCGAGATAAAAATAAACATTGCATAAGTGATTTTTACGGCGAGTGAACAGCATTGGGAAATTGGAAAATGTTCAAAAACACATAACGCCGGCAGATTATTTTCATTTTTACGATTTTTCATCTTGTGCAAATAATTCGATACGCATCTTCTTCCTTCGTAAATCACTGGACGCTTGTTGTTCATAAACAATTTATTAATAGAGATTTTCAGAACAACTTTTATTTCACGAATCGACAAGGTGACTTATTAACAGCATTTTACACATTTGTTGAAATTTCTACTGTTCAAAGGATCATATCTGAAGCACGAAAGCAGTACAATTTTTCTAAATGTTCAGAGGTCTAGAGAACGTCTAGACTCCTTTACTGTCCATAAATCTTATCCGAACGATCCACCAAACAGCTCACCACCAGAAATGTAGATTTATCTTTTCCGTAACGTAAGTTAAGTACAGTTGCAAATACGAGATAAATCGGTAGGAAATACCTTAGGAAACTATAGCTGCACGAACAAGCGATCCTCTTAATTCCTCGAAGTGGCCTACGGAGCGACGAAGCTCAGGCACGAAGTTCTCGTCACTTTTTAACCATCGAAATTCCCCGATAGCGACGAAGAGGAGCGTAACACACAGGACTGCAACGGGGAGGCTGCCATCGGGCCGAGGCAGGCTGCTCCAGCAGGCGAGCAAGTGCCAGTTGCTCAGCGGCAGTTGCCACGGCTGGACATACATTTCACTCTTTTCTATTGGTGGTCTTCGTTTGCATGCGTTTTAACCCCCTCGTGGTATCTCGTGATTCATTGAAAGGGTTAATTATACCAATCCACAAGGTAAGATACGTAGGAAAGGGAGAAGTGGCGAGAAAAACGATCGGCAATATTGCGCGAGTAAATTTCGAAGGAAACGAGATCGACGACCACGATCACGAGAGAAAGAGTAGGAGAGAGATCATGAAAAGGAGGATGCCATGTGCCAGGAACAGTGAGTGCGTGTGAGTGGCGTGCGTGTACGTGCGTGTCGGACCAGTGGCTTCGGTCCTTCGACCCTCGAGGACGTACCACCAGCCGAGGACACGATGATGATCCCGATGATACGCACTGCCATCCTCCTGTCCATCTTCGTTCATCTCGATGCCATTGCGAATACCATCACTATGGCTAAGGTAAAAGTAGTTAGATATCGTTTTATTCGTTGAATCATTTAAAAGTGATTTCAGACAGTTTACAAAGTTTAAAGTGATTTTGTTTTTTACCTTTTGATAGAAACAGGGTTGCATTTTATTACTTTTGGATCTGTTTTCTTTTTCTCTTTATTATGTTGGGGAAAAGATTCGTCATGTGTTCTATAGGTTAAGGTAATTAGTGAAAATATCACTACGTTAATCATGTCGTGGTACTAATACGAGTTATACTCATAAAATACAATTATCTGAATGTTTCTCCCGTATCTTTCACGTGTCAGATACAAATCACATTGTCATTAATATAATCATAAAGCAACAGGTTAAACGCACAGTGATCCGGAATTCAAATAGGTTATCCGGTAATTGTTCCAGGCAATATATTTCGTCCAACAGGCAGGTGTAACTATTTGCGCAAAGTGTTAGCCGGTTAAATAAAGTTCATTGTGTAGTTAGACGGTGTTCAAGCAGGCGGTGTTTT
Source organism: Anthophora plumipes (assembly GCA_951804975.1). Lineage (NCBI taxonomy): Eukaryota > Metazoa > Arthropoda > Insecta > Hymenoptera > Apidae > Anthophora > Anthophora plumipes. The sequence goes on along the minus strand of OX638112.1, from coordinate 22,045,555 downwards.
TTCGCTTGTCTGTTAATTAGATAGTGTTCGCCAGTTGCGATAAGTACGGAACACTGTTTTCGGCAAATGAGAAAGAACATTTTTATAGTGGTTTGCTCGGGTGGAAAAATTATTAGCACTCGCGACGGTGTACTACGTTGTACGAGTGTCGCACGGCCTTTTAAGTTGTCCCGCCATACGATACAAATAGTCTTTTGTTTGCACCAGGCAAAGAAAGAAAGGTAAATAGCGGTACATCCGACGCTCGATTAAAGATCCGACAGTGCAATTTTTTCAATGTAATTATAAATACATGCGATAGTTCACCACTTTGTTTCTAGCACTGGCCCCGCGGTTTCTCTCCCTCTGACCGTTAATGATTAATCGAGAAACTCCGGTCAGTACCGTGGCCGTTGCTAACTTAATTATGTGGAGCACCCGATAACTCATTGCTTTTACACTCGTTGAAAGATAATTTTAATTTCTTGTTACGAAATTTTATTACATTGTACTCTGTCCTTGTCTCTCACGGTTCCAAGAAGATTTCGTAAACGACCACGGTTCTTCCCGTGAAATAGTAACCGTTCGTTATCAACATATCATGGTATATATAGGTATGTTCGATTGGATGGCGTTACGATGAAATTTTCGTGTAACACGAAATATATGAATCATTGTTTAATCTATTCTAGCGATCGCGAGAAATAATATCAATTAGATGTTTCATTTTCACCAGCAATAATAAAGGATTCTTTCCTTTTTTTTTTTAAGAATTTCAATTATTTTTTATAATATGAAAATTGATCAACGATAAAAATCACACGATGTGTGATCAATTTTCGTGACGACGCATCGTTCGATCTAACATGGAGGATCAGCCCTCTCTTCCCGATGGTTAGCCTCTAAAGAGAAAATCGCATTTATTTATGTCGCGGTCATTCGTTTCTTCGTTATCGAATTAATTATGATAAAATGCGACTGAGTGACCAGCAACACTGTTCTTTCCTCGCGCCGGCATTTGTTTGTAAACTAATACGTTTCCCTATGGTACGATAGTGTAGGGAGAGCACGAGGGTTGGCCCCGATACCGATAGCATGATTTTTCATTTCGAGCAATGGGATAAGGATGACGTTCGCTTTCAATTATTTTCTGAAACGACTAAATGGAACGCGTAAAGCGCCGTGAAAAATCTTTCCAACCGCTTCGATGGGTGATAAACGTACTGCCGCCGCCGCCGCCGCCGTCGGCGTTCTCACAATTTCCAGGAACACGTTCTAGAATAAAGCGTTTCACGTATTTTCTGACTCGAAAAACTATTGCTTGCAAAGCGAAACACAACGTTAATAAACCGCGAATTATATTCCATCGGCGGATAGTAGATTTACGCTCGGCGTTTTCTATTTTGTTCTGTTTTTCCTTGGAGTCTCGATATATCGGGAACACGTTTATCCTCTCCGCTTAACGCGACGTCCGATTGTATTCTCCTTTCGTGCGTTCTTCTAATTCCACGTAATTATATTTCTGTCTTTTAACGTTCGTTCCATGAGAAAGTGTATAGGTTGATCGGTCGTCGATTCAACGTTGATGATAATTCAAATGTGAGCGTAGTAATGTGATTCAGAGAATCAACCGTGGAAATACTTTAGAAAAAAGTGTTCTGTAAAAGAGCTCGATCTTGTTATTTTGTGAAGTACTTTTTAAAATGCGATAGACAATTTTCCTAATTTATATTATCCGAATTAGCGACAAATCCTAGATAAAAACAACGTATACTTGCTTCGGTTCAACAGAAAGAATTCTGATTATAACGGAGTTATTTATGTTATGTAAAAGTCAGAAAGATATTTAAATATTTAAACAAACTGCCAGTTTTTTTTATCTATATTTAAATAAATAAAGTGATTGTTCTATTGTCAGTATACAATATAGAAGGCTTTACTGTAGTTCTAATCCTCTTAAATGAGAAAATGTTTCTTTTCCTAATCGGTGAACGTAAAATAGCGATAAAACATTTTTTTATATACGATAAGAGAGCAAGAATCGTAAATTAAAGTGTCTATCTTAACGTCTCATCGATGGTTAACGTGTTAATCAAGGAAGCAAATAGATTCGCCTCGTTTCCTTTTTATTCAACCATGCCGAAACTATTATAGTTTCCGCAATGTTCTCCACGAGTATTATGCGAGATATACTCGCAATCATGCTACACGTAAACGTTGACACTGCCGTGTTGAGAAAAGGCGCATCCGTGGAATGTGTCAAATTTTTTTTCGTGCCCCCCTGTCGAGACCACTTACGTAGGCACAGGTTCGCCATCGATTGGAATTCGTACGTGGGCACACTCGACATTCGAACGGCTTCTCTCTTTTTTTCTACGTCACCTCGCGAGTTTCAACTTTGCACGCTCTGCTCGCGACTGCTTTTTCTTTTTTGTTTTTGTTTTTTTTTGACCGCATTGCTGCCGCCAGTTTCAATCGTTCTTCGTGAAAAAAAGAAAGAAAAAAAGAGAAAAACACGTGCACCCGCGCGTGTCATCAATCAGCGAAGGTACACGGTATGCAAATTTCGTTCGTGTACAATAAAATGCCATTCATTCGGGAATTCCACGGGCGATAATCCTTGGAACCTGCGTCCTTCCGATCTTTGCATTCTTCTCAACGAAGATCGTGAATTACGGAATTTTCCGTCTGTTTGGTTCAGAATTTTCGCCGCGACATAGTTCTGTTTTGCTTTCTTTCGTTTCTTTGAGAAGAGATCGAAAGGAAAAATTGTAGAAAGTTTTTCTAAAAAAAAAAGAATTGAAAGCATTTCAATTCTCGACGGTATCGAATTCCCGAAGTATTAAGAAGATTTAACGAACGTTAAAGAAGTGTTACTTCTTTTTTTTATAGGAGTCGAATGGCCAATAACAAAATGTCAGAGGAATCTAATTTAATTATACTTTTTAATTTTTACATGGTAAAGATAAGATTGATGCCGAGGATACTTCGATGATAATAAGCTTAAATGTCTTTTAAGTAATTTTTATTGAGTAGAATTATAAATGATTGCCGAGGATGTTATAAATATTATATGCAAATATAATAATGGAGAATAGCTGTAGTGTTAACATAAGATAATCTCAACTATGTCAAAAATTATGATTATCATACCAACGTTAATAACTACATCGATATTAACAACATTGATCATTTATAATACTAATCCATCTTACAACCATATCGTCAAATCTCCAATATAATCCTCATCCAATAGAAATATCAAATATATCCATATCATCGTCACACATTCACAGAACAAGTTTGGAAAAGTTCATTTCCCACGTATTATCATTGCTAATTTGTTCACTAGAAAACAATACATACGACAATAGAGTAAACTTAACGCTTTTCAAAGTACAAGGGAACATACCTAAGATGCCCAAACAGTAGTCTCAGTTATTCCCACTGTTAAAACACACTCGCAACAGCTACCTTTCGTACTATTTATCCAACAATGTATCTGTTGGTCACCGTCGTAAAACGAGAACGTAAAGTTCAAACGGAAAGATTCACTGCACACACGCACCTTCGTGTCTACCTTTATCCATAATCTAACGAATAAACGATCTCTCTCTTCTATACCTATGGTGAACACGTTTTACCATCTCCTCTTGTTTCGTCCCTCTCGTTACCCAGCGAGGAATTTCGTTCGTTAACATTGAACGTATGCAAATCGCGGGAGACGAATTCTTTTCACCGTGAGACGAGAGAACCTGTAAGCCTCACTTCCGCGTAATCTCTACTTTCTCGCAGCCGGTGAGAGAAGAGATAAAACGATCCATGGGTCCAACCGATCCGGACAGCCAGTCCCGAACGCGTTCATGGTGCACACGTGTGCAACGGTTCGCTGGATGTACTTACCTGGAAGAAGAGACAGCAACTCGCTTCCGAGTATACACACGGTCACGATCGTATCTTATCCTGGTTTGCCGATTTTCATCGAAAATTCGCGTCGTTTTATCTGAAGAACAGGGCAATCGCAAATATTATGATTTCACGATGTCTCAAGTGTTTGAAGACGTTTGATCTTTGCTTGAAGAGCTATGCACACTTATCTTCGTAATTTTTTCTTTCTATTTCTCCTTTTTTTTTCGTGTGTGTGAAAGTAAACGCGTTTTAAAAGTAAACTTTTTATTATTTAAAACTGCGCAGTTAGAATTGGATCCGTTGTCTTTGTAAGTTTCATTAAAAAGTGTGGAAGAGTGGTAACAGTACAGGTAGTTTCATCAGATGTCGTCACTGTAAAGCTGTATTATACTATGTGCAAATTTTGTATCGTTCAATAGAAGTATTTTTTTGTTTAATGAGTAAATCTAGTATTTTTGGTACTCGAAGTTCGAATTGCAATTTTCCATTGAAAACATAAAGAAACGATGTGAGGATGAGATTTTAAATATTTCAGAAGCGCCGTTAACATTCCCACTTTTACAAAATCGAATGTTCCAAAAGTTCGGAGAACTATCGAACGCAAAAGTTTAAAAAAAAATCTACTCTTTTAAATCTCACACTAAGAGATAACGTAACTCCTTAACGCGACTCAACACGTTTAACATTTCCACAGAAAAATTCTTCATAGTTATACGAATCTGCATACCATCCACATCGATGTGTCTATTTAACAAACAGTTCTCCGCTTTGATTTAAAGAAATCTTGTTAAGATAACGAGCCGTGAAAACCGTTTTAATATCGTTAAGAGAAGTAAAAAGGTTTGACAAGACATCTGTGTTCGGGTGGATAATAGACGAGTGTTTGTCTCTTGCTCGAAATATAATACTTAATAGGATTTTTCGGTGGAACGAGGCCGTCTTAAATTTCGCGTCTTAATCCCCCCCGGAGACGAGTAATAATTAATAAGAAGCTGGCTGCACGAATGGCGAGCATCAAGCTCAGAAAGAATGTGTCTAAGAAACCTGTTTGGGGAGAGCCAATATCTTACGAGGTCCTCTTTCTCCTCTTCTCTCTTTCTCCTCTCGTCGGGTGAACACACACGCGCAACCTCCCGTGTGCATTGCGACACGCAGAGAGCTTCTCCCGAATGCTCAGGTGTTAGCAGATATTCCCCCTTTCTTGCCTTTTGTGCACCGTGTTTTCTACCTTGTGCAGCGTTAACCGAAGCCTCTTCATCATTTCGGCTATTAGCGAGGTTTCTCGATGAGCACTTCTTTACGCTCGTCTAGTCAATTATCGTTTGGTTCTCGTTTCTGTAAATGTTTCTCTAAAAAATTCGCGATGATTTTCGGTGAAATTGAACGTTTGCTTTTTCCATATAAAATCTCGATAATGAGATTCTATTCTTTGTTATACCAAATATAACACAGTTGCATTAGTAGATAAAAGTATGAAACAACGAAACACAAGAATTTTCAAGATCTCTTTAATCCTAAGATCTATCAAAGTGGAATAAATTAATCATTAATATTCCCAACATTCATATCAAATCAAAAATAAAGTTAACAAGTTTAAATAACTTGGAAAAATTGTGAAAGCTACTTCTTCTGCCGAGGATTGAAGAGATTCACCGTAAAATTATATCATTATTCACAAACTGCAATACACGTGAAACACTTCCTTCTTTTCTCAAAGATTAATATACACACACACACCTTATTCCATGGTGCTAAATTACGTTAATAACAACCCTCTTATCAGCTCACGTTGCACAACAGTTTCACTGTTACAGAAAAGCAATATTTCACTAGGTTCGCTTGGCCACCGTGTTTTTCGCCTCGTCTCCGATCCGTATCGCTTAGTATCATTACCGATGGAATTTTCATCTCGCTCGCGGATAAAAATCCTTGTGTATAGGTTCACCGTGTTTTACGCAGATTTCACGCAGCGATTCGATCTGAATAGCAATTAGTGTGCCCGGGTACACGAGGCGTTCGAAAAGCAATTAAACCGATAGTAATTTTACAATCGATGTATCAAGAGTGTGCTGGCTGGCCAGGACCTTGATCGTTGATCGGTAGGTAATATTGAGTTTTATCGTGGACTCAAATCAATCCTGCTGTTGCTACTCTATAATCAATCCTCCGTCGTGTCAACTATGGGGGCAAGCGGTACCGCATGGCGCCAACCTGCTGGAACGCTTCCTTTTTCTTTTTTTTTTTCTTTTTCTTCTTTCTTCTCCTTTTGCTATATCAATGTGTCTTTCTGTGTACATGCGTATCATTGCGGGCGCGCGTGTGTCTTTTTTTCTTTTTTATTAGAGAGAGGGAGAGAGAATATTTTTCTTACCTGTCCACACGATCGAGCCGTGACTCGAACTTGTATATATCGCTTCTGTCTTTTTACGTTCCAATTCCTGGTGCGTCATTATAACGTTCGTGACGTTCGCTCACGAACCTACAATTAATAGTAACTACCGCGGAAAATGTGCTCTGATAATTGGCACGCGTGTCAATGACGACGGCGCCGTCAAGACATGCCTTACTGGTAATTAACACTCTGTTCCGTTAACCAGGACTCCATTCCCTCATCACGACTGAGAATTCGAGGGAGAACCCCGCCACGTTCGACTAATTAATAACCATCCTTCTCCGGTCTTGATGGATCGAAACGGTGCCTCCTCCTTGTTCACGAATCATTATTCATTTTTATCGTTCCTCTTCACCCACATGATTACTGCTCGTTAGATTAACCGGGATTAAGGAGAATGTTTATCGAGCTCTAGTTGATCGTTTGATGATTTACCAGCGTATGCATAGGAGGTATTATTACGTTCTGGTTGAATGTATATAATGGAATACGGTTTACTCGAGCTTGGAGAATCATTTTGTAACGTGTATTTCATTAGGTGTAAGATTCTTTGTTCTCGACGTGAAATATCGTACTTGTGATATTAGTAGATTAGGTAATAATGAGAGAGTAAATAACGCTTGATTATTTCGTTAAAAAAAAAAAATGAAAACAGAAGGATCGATTATGCGATTGCAGAAAATGTATCTTTGTAATATCATAAATAGAATGTGTGTTTGATACATTTAGTGAAATAAAATCTCTCGCACGATCATTATTGTAGACGTATGTAATTACGGTTCTTCTTGAATTTAAAAAAAAAAGCTGCGGAAAGGGAGAAGAGAAGATGAGTTGAAAATCTCTTCGCCTAATAACGAGACGAATAATTCATCATTTCATTTCTTCGATATTAAAGTCTTCAATGTCGTTCTAAAAGAAAAAAAGAAGAAAAGAAAGAAAAACACTTAAGGATTTCAGACCGTTTTGCAAAACATTCCTCGTCGAGTGTATCCTCATCTTTCACTTTCATTTCATGTCTTCGCACGCTGTGAACATTTTACATAATTTAATACTCGTTACGCCGGTGATTCGATATTAATAGAAATGGTTAAACCCAACGTGATGAATGTTCCGTGGGAATTTTTCGCTGCTCGCTGATAAACCGGCTCAGCCGGAACAGGATCGATTTGAATTTTGCTCGAAACACCAGCGTCCACGTGATCGAACCAAGCACAGAACGTATGAAACTCTAAATACGTTCGGACGTAGGTGATCGGAGACAGGTGCAACAGGTAATCGCGCGGTGGTCGACGCTTGTTTGTAGAAATTTACATTTTGCGTGTCGTCGAGTGCACGGCACACTCTCGGGTGCTCCCTTTGAATGAATTCTAATTAGCTACGGGACACCACTGTGAGCTGCGTCTAAATAATCAGGCGACCAAAGCCACTCCCTCTGACTATAAAGAACATTATCCTCTTTCCCTCTTTATAATTTCAATTATTTCTTACGATTACTTTGTAACACATTTGCATACCATGAAAGAGATCAAAATCCTTGGCAGAATTGCAACAGAAAGCCAAGAATTTCAATTGAATAGTGTAAAATATGTTTTACATATACAGTCAGTCGTAAAAGTTTTCATATCACCTTTAAAACAGAATAATTTTTTTAAAAGTGAACCAAATGGCTCGAGTTCTTTTTGAGAAGTTAAAAGGATTAGGCGTATAAAACAGTTTTTAAACAAATTGCGAAGAAAATAATAAAAGCCGCTTTTTACCATGTTTTTTATCCGAGTCTGTAATGAAAATTTGAAATATACGCTTTGTAGATTTATATCAGTTATATAAATGCTAGAAGTTTCATCATTTTAAGAAATTTAGTTAAAAAAAAAAAAGAAATAGATGTTTCATATAAAATATCCACTATCAATTGATCAATAAATGGTACGCAATCTGTTAAGTAAAATCTGAAATAAAAGGAAAGAGATATATGTACATAGAAATATACAGATGGTGAGTAAAGCTATTTCTTATCGATCTTGAACGAAGTAATTTCAAACAGTCTACAACTGAAGAACCCTTGAAAACTCTTAAAATCTGAAACTACGCTCGTTCAAAACACTCTTTTACTTTGTAAAAGGTAAAATACAACAAAATCGAAAAAGGTGTGCATAAAGGGGAATCGCGATATTTATTAAACGTATCCCAGACCTTGAAACGCGTTTATTTATCCACTTATATCGAAATTTACACTTCTCCACTGCATCGCTGATCCTTCCGACTCCCCTCGATCACCGTCGTATAAAATACATCCGCGATCTTTACGAAGTCTCTTCAGATCCAGCTCGTAAACTGTCTCGTGAACCGAATAAAAAAATGTTTCAAATTTCATTTTTCACGCTTCACGGTTTATCGTGCCACAGGGGGGATACGAAAGGCTTCCCTTACGCGTAATATTTTCGTTGGACGTCGAAGAAATCGGCCGGGCACGGCGTACAAGTTTTCGAGCGAAGCAGTTCTGCCGTGGCAGTTGAAATTTATTTTCTGCCAGGAGGAAATGCCTTGGCGCGCGATTACGCGCCGAAAAACCCGTTTTCTCCGTGCCACCAAATCGTGTTATCGACTTTTCTTTTTTTTCTGCCCCCTCCCTGTTACCCCCTTTTGCTTTCTCTCTCTCTCTCTCTCTCTCTTTCCTTCTTCTCTTGTCGTTTTTCGATGTTACCTGCCGGCAAACGTTGATCGTTAACGAGACAAGCGGAGCAACACGACGAAGCGGCCAAGGTGTTTGCAACAATTAAATGCGATCCACAGTGAGCGTGTAATTAATTTCATCGTAAATCGTGCGTAGGCGAAACAATTTTACGAGCAATACCGGAACGGAACGGTTGGGTTGGTTTATTAGTAAGCAAATTAGGTAGCCGTAAGATTGCTCGCGGGCTCGTTAGAATTTCAAGAACGGACTCGACTTTAACATTATTTTCCTGTTAATGGATTCCGTGACTGGGATTCTCGACGTTGTTTTACGTTCCTTGAAACATTGACTCTCGAAGGCTCGTTCCTCCTTCTCTATATGAGGAAACGATTAAGAATCTTCCGTTGATTTATTTCAATGATACAGCTAGTATTCTCTGTGCACGTGTTCTCTCTCTCTCTCTCTTTCTCTCTCTCTCGTTCTTTTGGTTCTTTTTATTTTCCCTACTAATAGTTTTACCCGATAAGAATATATAGAAGTACAATGGAATGCCGAGTTTCATTCGAAGAATGAAATTCCGAGATTTAGCAAGACGTATGTACGAGTTTCTAAATGTTTCGAGTTTAATGGTCGTGTCGTGTTGCAAACGGAAATCTATGGAATGTGGCAATATGGTAAGTGCAATTGCTACTGTAAAATGGAAACGCGCGCGAATCGTTGAAATCCTTCGCGGAGGATACGCGACGTTAAATGATCCTTTAATATTCCGCCGGTGTTTCTGGCCGACTGGAAGCGATAATCGGCGTCGAATGTTTAAGCAACCACGGGAACCCGCGCTCCCGTGTTACGTCAGGGACGTGCTGGGTGATTCAGGTATACTTGAATACGAATTGACAATTAGCGATATTATCTTTCGTTAAACGGGACGAGCGAACGAGGTTTTCAACTTTCTTCCTCTGATTCGCAGAACGGAAAAGAAGAAAAAAAAAAGAGAAAGGCTATAAAAGTGCTTACGATACTTCTTTTGTTTTTAAATCTCCTCTTTAATACGTATAAAATGTTCCTTTGAATTGAATCAGATAAACGGTAATTAAATATATCCCACGTTCTTTTAAGAGGATTCTCTAAACAAAGAGAATAAGTTTAATGCAGGTACAATAATCAATTGTTCATGATGCGTGCATTTTGCTTAACATTACAATAAGATTTCACGGAAATTCTAAAGATATCAAATTCGAAAATAATAGGCTTATGTAATTATTCGGAGGAAATGAAGTTCCGAGGAAAGAAAAAAGAAAATAGTAAAGTGAAACGTTGTTTATTATGAATTATACGATAATAGATCTTCCCAAAAGATATTACTCAACGCATTGCGTGTAATATTTGTTGAAGATAAAGATAATATAAAAATGAAAATATTTCAAATAAATTTCATTCTACGTCAAAGAAAATTCGTTTCTGTTTCCTCGAGATAACGAAATGAAATTTTCAATATCGAAATGTATCATCTTGCTCTAATTCTAATGTATCGTGCATAAAGTAGAAGTGTTCGCTTCAATATCCTTCGAGAGTAGTATTGATGTTCGATCAACAGGTAAGATATAACTTCCATAACTAATAACGTGCTGTACGGTGGCGAGTATAAGTATCTAGGACGTTAATCGCTATTTTCAAGCAGCTTCGTTGACGATATTATAATCAGGAACACTGACAAATCACTGTGTTTCGTTCATCGTCGGTTCGAAAGAAAGAAATGGCAACCTTATAGGAACCCATCATTATGGCGCATGTACGTGTTCCAAAACGTGTCTTTATCTTTGCCATAACCAGACCAATTTCTATGGAAAAAAAATCTTCCGTACTCGATGTTACGTTTCTTCCTATGAGAAAGTTATGTAATATAGTATGTGTACATATTCGTTACGGTTAATAATGTTGAGAACAACTTTCTATGCTTTTTGTGTATCTTCAAAAAGGCACGCTTTTGAAAAGAAAAGAAAGAAAGAAAAAAGGAATCGTGTATGTACATATGATAATAGTGGGGTAGTGTAAACCAGGTGCATCATTGTGACGCCACTCAACCACCGTAGATAATTACTAATCATGTTATGTCATCACGGTTACATGCGTTCGCTCGCCTGAACGACTTGTGTCCATGCTACAGGGTATCGAGAAAACATCGGTTGAATTTCAGTGAACCCTGTTCCCTTGTGATATTCAAACACGTTCGATGTCATAGGAAAATTATAAGACTTCGAACAGAATTCTGACACGAAGATAAAAAGTCACTATAAAAAATTTGAATTGATCTTTCACATGTATTTGCCTTTTTGTCATTCTGTACATTAAGCTTATCGCTAGTCATTTAAACTTATCAATAGTCACAGCAATAATAACCATATCATATTGTGTCATTAGTCTTTCTCTTCGTTTGTGAAATGTTGAATTAAACGCCCATTTCTTCTTCTTTTTTTAATCAAATTTCGCAGTTTTTACTAATATACGATACTAAGTTTAGTATGGAAATAGAATTTCAGTTATGTGATACTCTCTTTACGAACATAACGGGTATCCTAACACTTTATTAAACGACGAAGTACCTAAGTACTTATGTACATCGAGCGTTGTTCAACGCTCGAATCCACGCGAGCACCTATGCGCGTGCATGAGCGACGAGCAAACATAGTAATGTCCAACACGGTGAAAATAACACAAAGGGAGCCACTGTATTACATGTAACCCAACAAAACCATCTCTCGCTTCTACCAACAGCGTCGGCGTGATTACGAGAAAAGGAAAAGATACGCGCGGTACTCGTCTTAAAAGCTTGCGCTCGATTTAATCGTTAGTTCTTCCACGGTAAATTTCCCCTTGGCGTAATCGCGATCAGGAAAAATTGCAGAGCATATTTCTTCCTTAGCCGACGACACGGCCAATCGTTGTAATACGTAACACCTGCAATTAATCATGGAAAAAATGCGCTTGAAGAAAAGAAAAGAACGGAGAAGAGTTAATATTCGAAATAACTTCTCCACTGTGAGAAAAACGATTTGACGCATTGAAAATTAAACGAAAACACGATAAATTCTTCAAAATGTAGAAAGTGGAAAGAGAACTTGAACGCTACTTTATCGCTATTTCAACGAATCTCCTAGTTATTCTAATTTAACAGTTATTAAATTCAATTAATTTTACTAAAATTATGAAATAACTATTTAGCAACTTATTATTGAAAAAGGAGTAATTGTAAAAGTAAATGAAAAGATCTCGAAGAGTTTCCCTACTGTGAGAAGAAAAGAAAGAGAAAAACTGTTTGATGCAATCAAGTGGAGAACAAAAAGGAGACAGTTATTTAAAGGGGAATAAAAAGTAACGAGATATTTCTCTGCAGTAAAAGAAACGATTTGACGCAATCGATCGCGATTACAGCACAATTTGACGGTCGCGTGCGTCGTTTTCTCGAACCTCGTCCGCGGTGGCGCCAAGCAAGCAAACGTCGAGCGCACGTTCGTCGATCGCGTTAACATTCAACGCGTAGCCCGGATTATTCTACGCTTACACCGCGTCGCACTCTGCCTATTACGCGTATATTGCATCGCGTTGCGTGCACGCGGCGACGTAACGCATTCTCGAGAACTACGCGGGTGCGTGCCACGATGAATCGGGCGCCACCTCTGCTCGAAGGATCTCCCGTAGATCGATGGCATCTTCCTTTCGAGGGAATTCCGTTAGATCAACGATCACAGGTCCTATTGGCACCGTTATATCTCACTTTTCGATCGATCGATCGTGTTCTATCTTTATTCACTTATCGGCTACATTATTTGTCGATGAACGTGAACTTTCATTTTACAGGTTTTATCGAGAAACATTTTTCACATGTAGTAGTATACTTTATCATCTTTATCGATGATAAATCATCGTTAAACCCTTTCCGATATTTTCGTAACTTTGCTCTTTTTCAACAATTTTATTTTCTTTTATTTTCTATATATTCTTTTTATTTTATTTTTTGTATATTTTCTTTTTTTTATTATACAATTATAGTACTTTCGAAATGTAATGTCGAGTTACACTCAACAGAGGACTGTAAAAGATTAAGGAAGTTTGTAATAAATTATAATGGAAAAATCTCGTATGATAAGTAAATAAATAATTATAAGCTATGATTTAGCCAATATATGAAACACAAAAAAGGTATTTGCGTGTCGTAACTATTACACTTAACGAATTCGGTAGTGTAGCTTTTATGTAGGAAAAAAATAAGTGTACTTGATACTTCTTGTTTGTTTCCCGTTAGTAAGATCATTTTTGAAGTTCTCTTACCTTTCGTCAATCTCGCTCTATTAATTACAACACTTCCGAACGCAATGTAATTTATTTAAAATGTTATGGTTAATTCTGTTATATGATACTTAGAATGATTTATCATCTATTATCGTACCTTTAAAAGTTTATCGAGCGATTATGTTGATTCGCATAAGTGTGATATACGTGGAAAGCACGTAGGAAACGACAGCGAGACGACGGCAATATTTCACGGATGGTAATTAGTAGCGCATTTCTTGGTGATACATTCAATCATTTCAACGAGGGTAATTACTGACACGGTCGTGTGTTCAAGATCGTAAATCGGGTTTCACATTCCGTGCAATGCAAATGCATGACGTAATGATCCAGGCGCCTCTTTCTGATAGATTTCAGGCGCCTTCTTCTTTGCCGGGACAGAGGCGCCTCCTCTGTGTTAAAGACGCCTCTGTTCCAGACTATTCTGAGTGAATCATTCGCGAAGTAGTGGAAATTTCGATTCAAGAATTTTTGCTTTGGCATTTTACACCGAGCCAATTTTTATTCTATAAATAAATTCTACTTTTCATGTCACATTTATTCCTGTATCTTCATCTTCCAAGTATTATGATCAGATGACATGTTACTGGTTTCGGGAAAGATGTGGGATAAGGATTGAAATGAAAAAAAACATCTTAATTTCTCGATTTCAATAAAAATTCATTTTCTTCCCTCTCAATTTTAAAATCTTGAAAAAGTTCAAATTACAGATAGGTCATTGTTTTCAATACTATTATTGTTTTTTTCATTATTGCAATTTATACGATACACTATTAAAATTTGAGAGGATATTTCATAAACGTTTTATAGAGATTAAATGCTATTTATTAGTTCCTTTTCGAAGATTTCATCATGTTTAACCAATCATGGTTATAAGAAATGCGATTCGCAGACACGCGTAAGAGGTCACGAAAGATAGCGTAAATGCATTAGCAATCTTCTCGGAACACGAAACGATGTGGATGGATTCGAAGAAAATCGTGAAAGAATTAGTCATCCTGCAAAACGTCCGGTTAGTTTTAATTTTCATTCTTTCTTTGTTAGATGGAAGTCATAAAAACGGGGGAAACAGCGTTTGTAACGTTCGCTGTATTAAGAACGTGCGTAAAAATGACTCACGGTTATTAGTCATCGTAGATATGTATGTGACATTTTTCCCGGATATGAATTTTCAGAAGTCGACAAATCTGGTATTGCTTGAAGTTGTCGTTTCCAATCTCTTAAGTGTGACAATTACGATAACAAAAATTTAATCATTTTCAAGATTAACAGAAATTCAATCATTTTTATCTGTAATTATATGACAAAGGACATAGTAAAAAGTAGTTTCTATAAGTTGAGGAAACCTAATTCGATAATTAAATATTGCGTATTATAAAATTCTTTCTCTTCTTTTTTACTGAACCGTTTGAGTGTTAGGAGGCGCGATCGCGGTTCTCCTGTTCAGTGTCTAAAAGTTTATTTATCGAGGTTGAATTAATTAGTAATTTACGCTTTCACAGGTATGGGAGTTGATGTTAAAAAAATCGTTTTATTTATCAAAAATTGAAAATTTGGAAAAACAAAAGAAGTATGATTGCAGTCGCGTGGCATTCTTCGATTGAATTTTTGCAAAGATCCGTGGTACTCGAACAGTTAAAAAAGAAACTGGTACAAGTGTTTTAATCGATGGTTTGGCATTGCATTAAGAAAAGATTGACTGTACGTTTTACGTTGTCGTAATAGCGAGTACGACGTTTAGCATACTTATTGTACATCGTGTGGGTTGTGTGTTTTAGGAGGAGTGCAGGAAAAGGATAGCTGAGTGTACAATGAGTGACGGTGCAAGCACACCGGTATGTGGGAGCGACGGTGTTACGTATTCGAGTCAGTGTCGGGTCATCTCGAAGCAGTGTCAAGGCATGTCTATTCTTATCAAACACACTGGCCCTTGTCCAGGTAGGATGATACATTCTTCTCGTAACAATGTTAGTAATTATTACTACATCTTCATTGTACAATCATGTTCATGCAAAACTTTGCCCGAAGAATATTAAAAATTTTTATTCAACATCGCTTCTATTCCTAGACAATCTATTTTTTTGCGAGGCTAAACTTAGAGAGATAAAGGATTAAGAATCCCCTCAATTCTCTGAAGGATACAATTCATTTACATGGAAAGATAGTTGAAACTCAAAACTAGAATTCTCTCAAAATTTTATATTTTTCGAAAATACAATGTCTCGTTCAACTATTCGTAAAAAGATCTAAGGAGTCTCTAAAAAATGTTTATGAAGACAGTCAAAGGAAGGATTTCCATACTATTATGATATTATTGAAATCTTAACACACTCCATAAGGAGAAAAGAAATTTAGGAAATAAAAATCACTGTGTATTAATAAATGCTTACAATCCTCATTTGGGACAATAATTGCACGATAGTTAAATATACCAAGTCTCTTCCTTTTTCACTTTTCATGAAAATTATACTTTTCGATATTGCAAACTTTGTGCTTTGAAACCCTTCAATTTCTCTTAAAACTCAAAATGGGGAGCAGAAAAATAACCAAATTGTCAGAGCTATCAAAGGACCATCTTTCGGCGAATCTTTCCATTTCCTTCTTTGAATATCACCATAAAAATATATGAAACGTATCGAACATACTCATCTGAAGTTAAAATGAAAAAACGTCTAACGAGGAACCACATGATTGAACCTGTCCATCCAGAGACACCAGCGTGCTTCTCCGCAAGACTGACCGCCAGGCCGGGTGCACGACCAGTCTGTCGTCCGGATGGCACTTACAAACCAGTGCAATGTCACGAGGAAACCGGGTATTGTTGGTGCGTGACGCCGCAGGGCAGACCACTGCCCGACACCTCGGTAAGACACCAAAGACCAAGATGTTTGAAACCTGGTCCCAGATCTGCTGCTTCTACCAGGAGCGGCCAAAGGAGGCGCTCGCCGAACTGGAAGCAGCGAAGGCAGTACAACAGCAAACATAGGAACACATGCGATCGCGCGGAGAAATCGAAGTTCAACGGGAATCTGATCGAAAATTTCAAGATCGAGTACAGGCGGACGAATATCTCGGCCGACGGTGAGAAGAGAAAAATGATACATCCGTTATTTCTCTATTCCTATAGCTGGAGAAAAAGTAGTAGCCCGCTGTAGTTGTTTCTTAATCACTTTTACGTTGAATTCTTAATGATACAATTAACCCTCTTGCTACGATAGATTTCGGGAGAAAAGTAGATGTCCCATTTTCAATCGTAAATGTTCGAAAGTTTAGAAAATAATAATTTTCAACTTTGTAAAAATGTAAAATTTGTTTCATCGAATTAAAATGAAAGTGCGCGAAAAATAGCATTCAGGCGAAAAGGCGGTAATAGAAGAGTACGAGCCAAATTTTTGAAACCCCTATAGGCGCCAATAGTCATCAAAGAGTTAAAGGTGGCTATAAATATCGAAAAACGTTTTTCAAACACTTCTCTGGAAATTGATATGCAATATTTTCACCCTAATATTGTTTGAAAATTAAACTAGCATAACCGTAACTGCTTACTCGCTAAAATTCACAATAGAAAGTATTTTCTCTTGATCATTAATTTATCTGCAATTTAGTTTTCTCAATTTATTGGAAATAAAGTCTAGTGGGGAATTTTTTTCATTTCTTCTTCTTGTTCGTTTATTTGTCGAAAAGTAGAAATATTTTTTGTTCTTCATTTTTTTTTTTTTTTTTTCGACAGGTGACAAAAACGTGGAACGAGTACTGTCATGGAAATTTATAACGCTTGACAAGAACGGGGATGGTTACCTGGATAGGGCAGAATACAAGGAGCTGAGAAGGCTCGCGAAGAAGGCGGTAAGGCCGAAGAAATGTGCTCGCACGTTCGCCCGCACGTGCGACCTAAATCGGGATTTGAAACTCTCCAGGCAAGAATGGGGTGCCTGCCTTGCGAACGACTTCACTCGTAAGTTTAACACGTGGTGCACGTGCTTCTCACACGATAAAAGGGTGAATCTCGAGGACCCCTTTGGCCTCTTGGACGATAACTTGTACGATTCGACCATCTTTGATTCTTTCGTCGAGTGTGAAATTTTTTTACTTTTATATACACGAAAATTTTACGAAAATTTTTAAATGGAATTTCCGATGAATGAACTTTTTTTTTTGAGAAACAAATCGATTTTCAAAGTGGATCGATTCTCGTGACGATCCTGTTGAACCCGGGATTATCAAACTCGAACTGCAAATATCGCTAAAATTTCGCTTTCCTGATAGGCGAGAGTTGTGAAGGTCACAACCGAGGTTGTTGAGTGCATAAATCAATTTTGATATTTGCGAAGCGGCGCCACGCTGTTGCGCCACGGAAGATTGTCTCTAGGATCGTCACTTGGTTGTACAGGATGATTCTAAATACCGGAACGAATTCTATAATTCACGGTTTGAATGATGGAAAAATTTTGAACATCATACATCGTATCTTTTTCTTTCAGCTATTCTGGCTTCGTACGTTACTTCCCTTTCGTATAGTTGTGATACTTAATTTCTCGTAATTAATCGAATGAAATGTATCCTTAAATGAAATCTTATTAAAAATTTTCTTAAAGTTAAGAAAGATTTAAAAGTTGTCCGAGTTCTTAGAATCATCCTGTACAGTCACGAATACCATCGATGCCAGATGAAAATTCCTTTTGCAAATGTAATTCAGAATCCCGCCGCGCAGCCTGTTCTTCGTATAATCGTCGTTCGTCAAGAAACGAAAGAAAGAATCGATGATCGTTGTTTTGCACAAGAATGGAACACCGTGTGATGTTAACCCTGATATACCATACGCAATAGTACAACCGTTATTCATCAACGAACAATCCACTCTTTAATATCCACTGGCTAAATCCAATCGTTGCAATTTTCTTACTTCATTATAAGGTAGTAAAAAAAAAACCTGAGGTCGTAAAGGGCCCAGAGTGTAAATTTCGTGAGGCACGGTTTTACGATGATCGTAAATCGGGATTAACATCACTATTCGTACTTAACGCTGCCTAACACGCGCTAATCTATCTACTCGCGTGGCATTGCAATCGCCTACGAAGCAATTACCGCGCACGGTGCTCCTCTTTCCTCGTTTCCTGGGTGAAGGTTAAAACGCTAGATCGCTTTTTTTTCAAATACACAGCTACAAATCACGAATCAGCGTCAAACACAAAATCTTCCCCCCTTTTCATTGCAACAACTATACATAGCAAATAAAAAAAAAAAGAGGAGAGAAAAACGTAACTGCAATCCACTGAGAATTTGTTACGCCTTTAATCACCGATGATTAAATTACAAGCATGTAGTAGATACCGCACAGCTTATTAGTTACGGCACGATAATCTGTTGTATCGCATTTTACGAGCGAATAAAGCAACATGTCTCTTGCAAAAGAAGCATAATTTATTCGATCGTGACGGGGTAACGCGAGACAGGGACTCCTCGAACACGGGGAACGTATCATAGTTCCATCGTTTCACTAACCACGTCGTTCGCAATGATTTCCATTTATGTATGAACATTCACCTTTCCGATTGAAATTTGTTTTTTCGTTCGACGATCATTTGACATTTTAATAAACCGCGTACACGCGCGTGGTAACCCACGTGTGTACGCCTCGAGTGTAATGGGACGAAAAATTCAAACGGGAGGGAGTCCTGCAGCGATCCTACGGTTTATTTCCTCCGTTGGTTGCGCGTATTTGCATAAATGCAACATACGCGGGAGTTTTTCTTTTTTTTTTTCTTTTGCCTCGCAGGATCTCGAGACCGCTGCTTTTCTTTCGCGCATTCCTATGGTGTCTTTTTAACGTGTGTTGTCCGTTCGTGGTTGTGTTTCGTGGTCACTCTGCAGGAATTAATTCCTGCGGACACGCGATCTCGTGGAAATATGCCTCCTATCATTTGGACATTTTGTTGCAATCTTTTCGAGGCTCAGAAACCACAAATTTTGAAATCGTTCGCATTGTTTCGTTTCACGTCGAGATTATTTTGTAGGAGGTTTTATAGAATTTCAGTTTCTTCTCCTCTGAATATCGTCAGTATTTTTTCCCCCCATTTTTATTACGCATAGTTACTTATGAAATTCTTCGAACATCTTGTCGTGTCTATTTCGTCTTCTTATTTGTAGAGAAATAGAAATGTTGTTGTGAAACAACAATTACACACTTCATATATCGCATTAAGTGTATTTTTTATAGAGTCTCATGAGCTGTGTCCTTTTATCTTCTCGCCTTAATTATAAATTAATCAGAGATTAATACTTTCCGGAAAATACAGAAAATTTACGGTTCTAAAATTCTCTCATGTGAGGATCGTATTTTATCAACTAACGATACGTTGCGTGATATCGTAAACTAAAAGTTCGATAATCGCGTTAGTTCAACTTGTTCCATGTTCCATTAACACTAGGTTTACGGGTTTTTCTTGAGCGAACGAGAAACAGAATTTTTTCTTCAAGAAATTGATTTATTAGAAACAACTTAATTCTATATTAACTTACCTAAAAATTCGGATATATTTTCGTATCATTCCATTAACTCCTTGACATACAAATAAAATAGTACTCGATTTGTTCTAAAAATATCGTTCAATACATCTCAATTCAAAATTATGTAAGCTTTCCGAGGAATAGAATATTTGCAATGCTAATGATAGTAAACTAATGTTAATGGATAACATTAACGAACAATAAGTAAGCAACAAATTAATAAATAATTTATTAGTCCTGTCGAAAACTTTACGAAACTTTTTAAAACAATCTGCTAAATGTAGGAAAAAAAAGTGAATACAATAATCAGCGTGTAATTCTAGGCATCGTTGGAGACGTAAATGTCTCAAATAACACATGAAACAAATGGCGTCTTCCAGATGTCTTTGTGTGTTAAGGGGTTAATAAAAGTGAGGAAAAGCTGCTGGAAAATAATAGCAGTTGTTTCTGTAATTTCGCTCGTGAAATCTCAAATGCGTCAAATTGACGTGTCCCGCAAACCTAGTGTTAACCCTTTGACTGCGGAGTACTCCAAACTTAAACGCTTTGTGGATCTTACGATCACCAAAGATGAAATATTTTTTCGCATCATGAAACGATCGATTATACAGTGTATAACTAAGTTACTGTTTCAATTATTTATCTACACCAAATTGAAATAAAACATTTTCATTTTTTCCCGCCATATACTGTTTTATTTAAAAATATTAAAATTTTGAAAACGTATAAAGCATATCGATGTATTCTCTCTACTTCGTCGTTACAATCCTGGCTGAAATTTGATTCCTCGTCTAGTTTACTATCGTTTCTTCGAACAAGTTCCTCAAAATTACTCGACATTTATAAGATTTCACGGTAACAAAAAAATTATACAACAAACTTTACATACATAATCGTATGTCATCCGAAGTAATCACTCTTTCAGAAACAAATAGTAACTGGCCGATATAAATACAATTCTATTTATTCTTGTTGGTATGCAACGCAAAAGTATGTGCTCATTTTAAACGTTGATTTTTGCTTTCGTCGCATGTGTAAGATAATCGCCGAACGCATATATGCGTCTATAGTCTAAATCGATAGCTTTCTCCGAGCGCATATATGCATCCAAAAGCAATCAAGGGGTTAATGGAAAGTCAAGGAAACGTTGGATCGTGAAAAGGAATCGTATTCAACGGTAGTTCAGGAAACGCATGCAGAAGGAGTTGTGAGATCCGGCAATAAATAAAAATGTTGCAAAGCGTGTCACTTATTGCGCGTCGTTTGACGATAATACCGGAAGATCGTCGTCGTGGCCGTCGTCGTCTCGGCGTCTAAATCGTGGTATAAATTACAAACGGTGGCCGGGACAGGATGTCGCGCACGTCAAGGGCCGTCTTCTATAGCCGGGCCGCTTAACATTCGTGAATCCTGCCGGAAGTTTGCCCACACTGCGACCGGCTACCGAGGAATTGAAGCAATTGACCTCGTGTACATGCTTCGTACACTCGCGGTTAGGCCTACGAGAATGACCGCCCTCGCGACTCGTCACTTCGTAAATCCGCGCCTACGCGAACTACAATGACGACTATTTGAAACTATCCATCCGTAACTATCGCGCGAGCTTTGAAAAAAAAAAGGAGAAAGTTCCAAGCCAAACGATCGACTCTCGATCAAGTTCCTGTTTTTATTTTGTGATCCATTTCTAGGGGTAGATAACAGAGTTCAATCTCTCGTATACCTTTTGTCAACTTAATTACGTTAGTATAGAACACGTATCGATTTGTTTCGACGAGTTTTAAGTTCTTCTGTGAATTTTAATTAACTTACTATCCAAAGGATTAATGTGATAAAAAATGTCAGGAATAGTGGATGAAATAATTGATCCATTGAAGAGGAAATTAACGGATAGTGTAGTTTTATGTTATTTAACACTGTTATTTTAATACGCATGGCGAAAGGTAGACGTTCAATTCTTAGCCGCGAAATTTGTCAAATCGTTTTTCTAAAAGTTTCAAAATTTAAAATTTGTCTCTTTGAATTAAAATGGAAGCGCGCGAAGGATGAAATGGAGGATTAAATTAAGATGAGAGGGCGGTAACAGAAGGATACGAGAAAATTTCCGAAGGGCCTATAGGCATCAACAGTGATGAAAGGGTTAATAGTTGTGAATTTTGTAGAATTTTTCTTCTTTCGCTAGGGAATAGATATTCGAAAATCGACCGACGTTTAATTGTAAGTGGTATTTATCGATCTAATATATGTTCCACTTTGATTTCGAACAAAATGAAATTTTTTCGCGGTACTTTGAAATTCTAACATACAATTGGAAATTATTTTCTGTAAATCATCTGGTATTTTCACACGCAAGAAATTGCTGTAATATCGTATTACTTGAACATTCTTAAAACTGAACGAATTAGACGCTATTAAAATGAATGCCTTGTGCATTTCTCTATTGTAGAATGCTTTTTAAATCTCGCGCTTCTTATCCTCTAAAGCAGGTAGTTTTCATCGGTGGCGCAAATGTTGAAGTAAATAAAAGCACGCGTAGATTGGTCGATACGTAGAATCGTGGTCAATTGCATGTCAAGTAATCACGTTCGACCCAGGATTCTTCGGTATCGGCTCGTGTGACCCGAGGAATAATCGAGTCTTATAACTTCCAGTTGTCGCTATCTGCAACTTTGTATAATCACGTTTTCTTTTATTCTCCTGGGCTCTTCGTAGAATTTCCTTCGCTCTGCTCACGATTTCCTTCACAGCGAATGTATAAGAATTAAATTGAAAAGAAGAAATACACGATTATCACTCTGCTGGTACACTGCAAAATAACTCTTTTTCGTGCACGGATAAGCATGCACCTATCGAATCCTCGCGCTGAGGTGTCTAATTGACGCGTACAGATCGCGGGAACTTAAGAACTGCATTCGGAGAAGATGGGTCATTGTTCAAATACACATAGTAATTTTTTTTTAATTATAATAAAGTTCCAAGACGCTGAGTTTAATTATTTATTATGATAAAATGAAAGACGATGAAATAGAAAGGAAAGTATGATACTTCCGCGAGTTTGCAACAGTTACTGAGTAACGTAAAATTTCTGAAATGTTTGAAATTAAAAAAAGAACAAAAGAAATACCAAATTAGTAAATCAAAGATTAAAAAAAAAGTACAAAGTGCAATAATTTTTTTTTAATCATATCCTTCATTTATAAAAACAATCGTCGAAAGTCATTTTCGAGGTGCACATTTCCTCCGAGTGCATATTCGCATTAACGTGACCATAGCATGATCTTCATTTGACGACACACCCAAGAGTAGCGCATGAACTCACGAATCCCCTGACAAATTGCTACCAGTAATAAAAAAGAGAATATGAAAAGAGAGAAAGTAAAAGTATGAGCTAAAGGGAATTTCCTCCATTTCGAAAAAAAAACCAAAGTTATACTCGTAAACGTAGTTTTGTTACACGTAAGAACACCGGAAAATGTATGGAGTGCGCGCTAGAGAGAGAGAGAGAGAGAGAGAAAGAGACTGCTGCCTGAGAACTCTATTGACCACCCTATTCGATGTTTGCCACCGCTCGCTGCACTGCTAGCAAAACCTGCGATGCGCGAATGACAAAAAAACATTGTACATATAGGTAAGGCCGGTCGGCTGAGTGACATCATTGTTATCATTTAGTACGTTTGTTCTTGTCGCTGAACCCCGCAGACGAGCGCCCCGAGGTCCCTGAGGCCCAGAGGACCCGGGTCACGGACCAAGGTGAGTCCCAGTTCTGCACATCAAAAAAAAAAAAGCACTGTCACGTCATCTCCGTATTTCACTAAAAGATTTCTTTGCCTATCATCGTGTGCTACTATTACTCCGTTACGTGGATTATTGCGGATTTAACTCTTTACGGACGGGAGTGTCTGACGCGTGAACAGATACAATCTTGGGAGTATTTGATAAAAAGGTGATCATTTTTCGAACACCATAAAGAAATCATTAATCCAAAGTTCAGAATACCCAACTAAGTTGATAGTAAATTAAAGACACATCCAAAACATAAACGATAAGTAATTTAAATCCTGAATAGTAAAAATACTCGGATTGCGGCCCGCAGACATATGTCCGCAAAGGGTTAAAAGAACAAGAAATTCTTCGAAATTATTTTATTACTACAAAAAATATTTTAACATGTTGAACGAAATGGGGGGTCACCGGTGACCGGCATTAAGTTTTTTTCGTAACACCAAGGAGAATGAAAATAAGATTACTGGAAACGCACAATTCGAGTAAATTTCAATATTAAAAAATTTTTTAATACTATCATCGTCACTACAACGGTGTGAAGAAATTAATGCAACATAGAACTTAATGCAACTTAGAAATTAATGCAACATAGTGTCGTAAATTCATACTGACGTTATGGACAAGCCATGTAAAATTAAAGTGGTATTCAACGTGTTAATATTAACTTTGATTTTTTCTTTTTTTTTCTTTTTTTCTTTGAAAGGGTTGAAAGGGTATAGTAAAATGTTTCAACATACGTTGATGGTCATTTTTAACTTCGAGAAAGATACACAAGATGTATCGTGAAATGAAAGAGATTCACGAAAAAGTTCGTAACCTAATTGTTGCAAGCTTTTAAACGATCGTATCGACACGTGAGACGTTATGTTAGTACGAAGTAGAATTGACTGTCTACTGCTTAATTGACATTGATTGCTTCATAAACTGTATGTGTGACAGTGTAGAAGATGTTAAATTGTGAAACTTTTCCGTCAAGATATTTTATTCGATATCAAAATTATATTTCGTTCGATTCGACAAATAAAATTCACATTAGACATATTTTTTAATCAAGTGGAAATTAAAAAAAAAAAAGAAGGAAAAAGAATCCGCAAAAGTTCCCGTAACAATCCGGAGATAATGATCTTACTTGAAGAAATTATTCTCTCACTTGATTTTTCATATTCTTTATGTGAACCAAAAATGTTACATATTTGAAAAGGAAGTGCGAATTTCCATCACGGCAAACATTTCAATTTGTCAAGCTGTTAAAATGCCATTTAGAACCGTTTAAGTATATTTGTACAAATTCGTGGAACGGTTGAATCATTTAAACGATCAACGTGGCAATGCTAACTTTTTATAAGCACGTGCTAGTCCACTGATTCTTATCGATTAAAAAAAAAAAAAAAAACGATCTATTTACGGTTATTTTCCTCTAATCCATGCGTCACCACCCATTTATTCATAATGATTAGCATAATTTTGTAAACAATAAGAAGAATAATGTTGATCGATAATTATTTCAGAAAGGAGCATACATTGTGTATTATACTTTATCATCCATAAAACGCTTTTAATCTAATATTTTTTATGCATGTACAGAAATAAAACGAAAAGAAGAAAACAAGAAAAGCAAAATATATATATGTACGAAAAAACGTGTGCGTCTGTGTGTGAATCTTGTTGTTTGTCGGGTGGTGACGGTTTTTCAAAATTGTCATTAAAAAAGAAAAAGAAAAAAGGAAAAAGTAAAAGTGCAACGTCGTAATCACCTGTGCGTGTAAATACGAGTCTCTTTTTTTTTTTTAATTAACTGTTACATTAACAGATTGTGCGAAACGATCGCAAGCTGTACAGAGAAATAATGTTCTCGCTGTGTACACCGATCCGGAAGATGAAACGTTTCTAAAAATGCGTTTTCCTTGTACATAACGATTAACATTAGTCTCAGAGTTCCGGTGAGAGGGCCGATTTTGATTAATCGAACGGATAAAACTTTTAATGGTAATGTTAATTTCTATTTTTCACAGTGTTGAAAGGCAATCCTGCCCCTGTGCATTCTCGACCATCATTCAACGATGATCCTATCGATACGAAAGAAGATAGCGATGGTAAATATTTCTGAATACAATTCTTTAAGTATTTATTGTAATTGGAGAATATACATTTCTCGAGATAATTCAGATATGTGAAAGAAATAGTATTTGAAAGAATTTCTGACAATTCATCAGATCGTCGAAATTACAGAAGATTGAAAAATGATAAAAGTATCGATGTAAAATTTACAGCAAACGATTGTTTAACGGATAGACGATCCGTATTAGAGGACGAGAGGCAACTTTCTCAGGAGAAATTTTACGTACCTGAATGCACACCTGACGGAAGGTATCACCGAGTGCAGTGTTATTCTGGTTATTGTTGGTGTGTATATCAAGATACTGGTAAACCAATACCTGGAACATCATCGAAAGATCGTACTCCAAATTGTAATCCAGTACCTACACCTAGCAGACCTATGAAAGGTATCTAAGATAACGTAATCTTATTATTTCTTACTGTAAGAAATTAATTCAGATAAGGGTACGTTAAATGAAATATTTAATTCATGGCATTAGGTTGTCCTGAACAAAAGAAACAATTGTTTCTACGAGATTTAATGGACCTCTTGCAGAAAAAGATGAAAGCTTCCGGTACGGAATCAGATGAGACGACAGCTAAGTGGCAAGCTTCTAAAGAAGAACAAATAGCGACTTGGCATTTTGTCATGCTCGATAAAAATAAAAATAAGGCAAGGATAAGAATTATCTTTGACATCGTGAATGACATTTTTAGTAAAATTTTTATTACAAACGCAATTTCGATACATCAAAAGCTATAAAGTATAATTTTGTTTAGGTTCTGGAAAAGAAAGAATGGAAAAGTTTCCGCACAATGATAGCGAATAATAGGCAGCTTCAAAGATGCGGCAAAAGACTTCCTAGATACTGTGATATCAACAATGACAGAAAGATTAGCATGACAGAATGGTTCAGTTGTCTAAATGCCCAACGCCCTACGACGTGTAATTATTCTCATTGAGAATATTTTTCATTTAACAATGTTCAATATTAACAATTGAAAATAATTCGGTGTAAATTTATTTCAGCCGAGAGCACGGAGAAATCATCGACAAATAAGCCAAGGAGAATGGGTCCGAATCCTTTGGATCAATTCCTTAAGAACGACGACGATTAAGAGTATAATGTGATACGAATGTGTATTCGCCATTTCATCAATACGTTACAGTGATCATTCATCTAACACGTATATCATAACACGAGCAATGGAACTTTCAAAAGAAAGCCAGTTAGCTGACGTTAAAAAGAATTTTATTTGTATTTTTATATCCGGTGATAAATACCACTATCACGTCATTTGATTTTTTAATATAAATCATACATATCTGTATGATTGCAGATATTGATAATTCAATAGTATATATTTTAGCATAATAACTATATATATATAGTTGTAAGAGCAAAAAATAACAAAGTATTATGGGCATACGATTGTGTACATATTTCTCAATTTTGTTTTTGTCTAGATGCTATGCACGACACTGCTTTCTCATGACAATGATATTGCAGACACGCGAAATTGGATGTATAATTGCTGAACGGTGTTAAACTCGCTAATTGTCTTGCTCTTTGTTGCATGAGTACTATAAGAAATTGTTAAAACTTAGACCTTAGTTAATTTTAGGTTTGTACACGTGTTCTAAGATTTCTTTTATAATTATTAACTGCATAACAACACTATCGACACGAAGATCATTTGTAAAGTTGAAATTTGTTTATTGAAATAAATATTGTTTTGACATGATACACTCGAAAGACTGTCTTTCATAGCGACAGTTAGTAATTACTTTTATTTCAAATATTGTTTTTTAATAAATTTAAATGTTTCCGTAAATTGGCAGTAGATACCATCCTTTGTTATTTCACAGTGGTCACAAGCGTGAAAATTTAAAAGGACATTAAAAAGATTTCGATATACAACAGCTATAAAATTGAAAATAAGAATCTGTAAAAAATCTCATCCTTTCATTCATAAATATCAAGAATTGGGTAGAACACGGTACACAAATAATCAGATAAAAACTAAGCAAGTATTTCAGAAAATATAAGGTTTAAATCAGGAGACTGCTTCTGTTTGTACAAAATTTATATATATATATATATATAGGTATATATATGTATAAGAAAATCTTACATCTTGTTCTAGAGATTGTATAAATCAGACGTTTAACTTTAATTTAAAATCGTATCGTTATGGATGAAATCAAACATTGTATGATTCGTCAAAATTTCGAATGATGAAGAAAATATGAACAGTAAAGGGCAGTCTACATTTGTCCAAACAAAATATACTAGAATACACGATCTTGGTAACCACTGTCAGCCATACTAGAACTAGGTTTCGCTGGTCCTCCAGGTACTTGATGGTGCGGATGACGTATATGACCGGGACGTCTTGGTGGTGCTAAGTACTCAAACATACTCTGCGTATGCTGCGCTAACATTTTACTAAGATCACAAGGCATCGGATCAGTCCAGAAAAAGTCGTGATTTAATGCAGAATCCGAATCGTATCTTTTAGATGGATCGAGAATTAAAAGTTTATCTAACAAGTCACAAGCATAAGGATCTTTTAAATATGGCTTTAATCTGTCTTTGACCTATGGAAAAATGTTTGTTTTTAAACACACAATTTACAAAGACACGTTATGTACTTTGTCAAAACTGAGGATTACCTTTCGTTTCTGACCTTTAGGTAAATCCATTTTATTAAATAATTCTAAATTCTCTACTCCAGGCCATACTTCTGTTGTTATAGAACCACACAACTGAGAAATTAATATGAGCTGTTGTTGTTCTGTATTCCCTTGCATTATAGGTGACCTATAGAATTAAATCATGAAAACATGTGCTTATATATTAGGTATTGCTAAAAGTGTATGTACAATATATCAACCTAGTCCACATTTCAGCCATAATACATCCGGCACCCCATAGATCCACAGGAGGGCCATAATTTCTATCACCAAGCAAAAGTTCTGGTGGTCTGTACCAAAGAGTAACAACTCTATTAGTATAACGGTTTGGTTGACCATTTTTGTTTGCACTAAATGCACGTGCTAACCCAAAGTCAGCTAGTTTTAATATACCATTTTTTGTTATTAAAACATTTGCAGCCTTCATATCTCTATGTAAAATCTATTGAAAGAAATATGGAAATTAATGTACAATGATCATTTACATTACATACAGTGTATTTTATTAATTATGCACATCATATACTCTTTACCTTATTACTATGAATATAATAAAGACCATTTAACAATTGTTGCATAACTTTCTTAATTTCTCCTAAACTAAACTTGACGTTTACATTTGACAATAAACCTGCTAGGTCATGTTCACAAAAATCAAATACAAGATAGAATGTAGAACGATAACGATTATATTGAGTTGCTGAAATAAAAATTTTGAAAGTTAATCATATTGTAGCTATAACAGGAGATATAATTTGTACTGCATAAGTGCATAAAATGTTTACCTCGTGTTCTACATATTTCTATTAAATTCACTACATTCTCATGTTTCAGTAGTTGCAATATTCTTATTTCTCTTAAAGCAGTTATGGGAAACTGTAATAAAAAATGAGTATTAATGTTATATTGAATTCTAATGTTCCAAAGAGAGGTATACTTCACATATTTTGCTTACAGATACTTCAGAAAGGAGTAAGTATATTTTATTGATAAAAATACAAAATTCCTTTTTTTACAAAATACAGTAAAATTACAATAAATTACTATTTCTATGTAAATATCTTGCATGTTTACATAATTAAACGATGTGGCCAAAAAACGGAAAGAGATGCGTTAAATGATCAAATATTTGAACATGTACATACCCCTTCCTTTTCATTGTCCATTAACACTTTTTTCATAGCTACGAATTTTTTAGTACAATTCTTATCTCTAGCCTTGAACACCTCCCTACAGAACGATCATCAGGATTGGAAAATAAGGAACAGTTTTTACTTGTGTATAATCATAACCTGAAAACGCTGGAAAAATTTGAATTAAACTTACCCGAACGTTCCCTGACCAATTTTCGCAACTTTTTCATATTTCGAGGATTCGTCGCAGTGAGGAAAGTCAAATTCTTCGATATATTTTTCCTTTTCCTTTGTGTTCATCTTCGATATTCATCAGGTAAACATAACTGTTGCAACGTATGTAACAACATTGTAGGCGAGAATTGGCGAGAACTCATGATGGTCCATGGAAGAATTTGACAGAACATTCTTATATCTAACCTCAAAATAAAAAATTGATCTCGATCGTGCGCGTCACCTAGCGGAGCTTACAGCAGACAGTCTCACGCTTTCATATTGAGAACGTTTGTCGCATATTTATGCCTTTTGAACAACAAACAAGCGACGTTTGATAGTTTCATACCGTTAATATCCGCTGAATTTCGTAGCGGACGCGTCGGGCAAAATGCGCGAGAGGATTATGGCTTATAACACCGTATAATCATGATATATCCAGACCGGTGTTCAAGAACCGAAATAATGCGAGGTACGTACATATGTACGAAGTGCGATCAATAAATTATTGAGAAAGTCTTGTCAAAAATATATTTGAAAATATTTTCCGACGTTGTAAAGTACTGCATGAAAGTATTCAAATACGTCTAGAATTTTTTTCGAACTAAATACGGTACGTCGAAACGTACTAAACCGTGTATGTTGCTCCTAATATCTGAAAGTAAGTCGTACTTGGGATACGTGCAAAGTTGCATTAAATGACAGTCAACAAGGTGTGTTCGATCAATGTGTCTTGAAAATTAGAAAAGCATATTTTCTCAATGATGCGCTATCTATCGTATTTCGTTCATTAAAACACGAAATTTCATTAACTAATCAATGGTTTCGGCATTCGACGTGCCTCCACAGTCTAATCTCTTCCCGTTTAAATTGTGGATTCCTACTTTTGAACTGTGCTAGAATTACGCGTTTATTTTTGGCTTTTATATTTTAATTTTTACCGTAATTCACCATTTTATGTTTCGAATATTTATCAAAATATTTCATTCACAAACTCAAAAACAATTATATATTGAATTTAAGGTTAAACAATGAAGTAACATAATAACATGCTTTCACTGAATACTATGCGCATTTTTGAAGATATTTCCGTAATAACGTTATGTAATAAGTTATAATCAAATATGTAGTCCTGTAAACTTTATAACATAATATACAATACGTATATCGAAGTATACCTATTATTTAAATAATGAAGATGCTACGGAAAGCATTAGTAATTACTATGCAAGGGGTATCTGCTGTATCTGACCTTGAAATTGTTATGTACTTTGTCAGCAATGCATACATTGAAGGAAGAATCATTAATGTCCTTTTTGCTTGACCACTTCTTTTGCATTGTATACTTAGAATATTATTAATATAAAATAAATCAATTTAAAATTTAAAAAATCATACAATATATACATAATATTTACTAAAATAAATTTGTTCATATAAAGATTTGTAAAAACGAAAAGTGTTAAATGTAATACTTGTTCATTACATGTAAATTTGATGTACATATTAAGTGATGTCTAATATTTACTTTCATTTATCTCTTTTTGGTTTTACCTGGTGTACATGAAAATTTAATGGATTAAAGGTGAACAAGTATGAAACATTAAACATGTCTCATGGCTGGAGGCAGGGGCAACAACAAGCAAAGTGGAAATTTAGACAGAATACATCAATGGCTCTGTTGCCATCAGCTTTATGCTTCTGTCAAGCCTGAACTTCCTTCCAGTGAAACATTTAAAAAGTATCAACGTATAGAAGAGAGCCGGATTGTTACAAAAAGTCTTAATGAACTACAAGATAATATTTTGAGGTAAATTGATAACTGATATTATTCAATTCATACATCACTGATTGAGAAAAAAGGAAAGAATTCATTTAGAATAATGTTAAATTACTCATCAATTATTCCATATATGATATGTGAAATAAAAAATATAAATATTTTTATAAACCTGTGCATGATGTACCTACAAAATTTCAATGAATTACTTTCTGTTCTGTAATTTCCATTTTGTATAATTAATATGTATAATATTGAGTATTAGAATGATTTACATATTGTACAAAATCATAAGATATTACAAAGTTTTAATTTAGAAATTATTTAGAGCCAATTTTATTTGATCATGTGATATTTGTGGCATTTGTATACAATCTGTTTGTGTAACTAATTATTGAACTGTAACAAAAACGAGAATGTATCTGTATAAAGCAATTTATGTGTACAAAATATAAGTTCATAAATACATAAACTGAATAGAGTGTTTTATTGTAGCATATTTACGGATTCTTTGTATTGTGATTTTAACATAATACATGGACATAATATAATACGAACAAACCAGTGTATCGTTAAAACAAGAGCTCCACACTTTTACAAGGTTCTCAAGCCTCATTTTGTATACATTAACAAACATATTGATTGCATCATTGATAAACTGGAAATTTTTCATCATATAGAAGGTTTTGTGAGGTACTGCCATATCCCTAACCACTTACATAGAAGCAGTATCTATGAGAACTATATATTTGTTACTTACATATTGCTGGCTATACCTACAATATGGACTCTTGTTCAACTCAGGAACATTTGTGAAGATATGCACTTTGTTTTTGGAATAAATGGAATGCTTTGTATATTGGTTCCAATATGATTTGAACAACCACAAATTTTCCTGAGTTAACACTTTTCAAGTTTCACATTTTCTTTTTATGCAAATTACAAAATGTTTATTTGCATGCATTTTGTGTAAATTATGTATTAAAATTATTTCTTTAATAAAATATGTTGTATTTGTTAAACTATAAAAAAACATTTGTGTTTACTGTATTTAGATGTAATCTTACAATACTGAAGTTAAATAGAAAGTTTCTTTTCTTGATAATTTTCAGTGTGAACCATATGAAAATTGTAAAATGAATTATTTTGTCCATTTTATCATATTCTTTTATTTTTATGCACATACAATTTCTCTGAATGTTATTATTGATACCTGTATGATAAAACATACTTTACTCTATTCAACAGTGTATATTATGACAACCAGCATGTAATGTTTAATTTATCACTTCCAGAATAATTGTCATAGATTGCACATAATAGAGTAATATATATTAGATTTATCTTCTATTGTCAATTGTATACTTTCTTTAACTATAGTTTATAACTTTTCAGGCTTTTATACAGCAATTCACACTTCTCAAAAGAAGAACAATTATTGGTAGAACTTATTTTGAATGCTTGTACCACAAAACTTGTGAATGCACCCTCTGCTAATAAAGTATTAAACACCGATAAAAGGTTACATTTTATTATTATAATATATTAAAGTTTATTTTACATAGTACATACAGATTTATTTTTTAAATATATGATAAATATTATAATAGTATCTTCAATGACTGTATTTTACTAAAGAGAAGCTGCATATTTGTACATATTTGTTTAAACATATTTTTTTATTTACATTCATAAATATTTGTCTTTATGTCAAAGATATGTGGATTGTACAACACCAGAGTGTCATTCAAAAAGCATTGAATGTTCAAGAGATGTGAGAGAATATGCCACTGTGGATGTAAGTCCCACCATATCCGATATGGCTGATTCTGGTTTAGAAACTGGTTCTGTAAGTCCACATGAAAACACTACATCTGAGAATTCAAGCACCGATTTCGAGGAATTGCAAGTCACGGAATATACTTCCGGAAATGATGATTTAGACAAGATACGTGCTAGGCGCATGCACAACAAAGATAAGAAAGTAGTTATAGACAATGAACACTACAATTCAACAAACAATTATAACAGTTCATGTCATATAAAGGACTTGACAGAATCAGGATTGATGGAATGCGCTTCCAATGATCATAGCGCAACATGTTGTTCTTTCGATACGGAACAGTCGCAATTAGATTCCTCCAGTTCATCTACAGAAAATGCTCAAAAAGCGAAGTTACATACAGATGAAATCTATCAGTATGAAAACCAAGTACTTAGCGATCCATTTTACGAGTCTGACTGCGGTAGCGACGAAAACGAGTCGTTTGAATTTGTTAATCCTGATAATGCATCTTCTGTGAATATCAATACAGAGAAGAAACTTGCGAAGGAGGAATTCGCAAAAAAGTCACAGGATGAAAAAATATGTCATTCCAGTTATTCTCAAGTTGAAACTGCACAATCAGAAAATGCAAATCACAATGTATCACATGATACACAAAATCCGAAAAGTTCCTGCAATACAAGTAATTACTATTTCATCGATGCGTCGACTCTTAACGATGAAGTAGAAGTTCCGACAACAAGCATAGTTAAAAATCAATGTTACGACGAGAAATCGCAACCGTATGCTTCCTATACTTCTAAATATGCTGCAACCACTTCTAACGATTCCGCTGAAGAGCAATGCTACAAATTTACACCTCTCAAAACAACTAATTTACAATCTGGTCATGAAAAAATAGCCGAATTCGAAAGAGAATTAAAGCTCACCGAGTATCTCGAACCGCTTACTAATACGCGAAAAATAAGAAGAGCCGATTCGATGTCGGAAGAAAAAGTAAGCGCGGAAACGCATAAAGAATCATTGGCTGTAGAAATTAAGGAAGCAGACAGCGGTGAAAGTGCACATCCCTCTCCTTGTCCTGACAATAATAAAATTATAAACAATGATCGCCACGTTACGCCACGAGTATATAATGACAACGTCTCGAATGTGGCAGTGGATACTGAGAAAGAAACCGCTAAGCAGGGTAACGATAAAGATACGAATTTAACGGACGATACACGACGACCTTCTCTTATCAGAAGGAATACGTTTGAGCTGGACTCAAATGACGAAAAGCTCTCGGTGTTAAGACAAGAATACGAACGCCGACAGGGCAATCTCGTGTTTCAGAATGCTATACCACAATATTCAGGTCACCGTGTTGACGACGATTCATGTTTTATTCCTCCTGACGAACCTTCTATCCCGATAAGTAACGTTTTAAATAAGTTTACGATGGATGTTCAAATTCCAACTGGTAGTCAATATACAATGCCGTATCTTCCACTAGATAATGGAAAATATGAGATTAATCAGACTCCACCAGAAAATAATAATTCTCTGCAAAGTAACAGTAAAACAAATATGATTTATCCGGTAACCAAAAGTGCTAGCGACGAAGTTGTCATGGATTATCATACAGAATCGGACAATGGCTCAGGTAATTGTAGTACAAGTTTACCTGTTACATTAAGTTGCATTGTAGAAAAAGATAATAAAACTGATATGATAAAGAAAACTAAGTGTGATGAAACTACGCCTATCATATCTGGCGGTGTTAGCACTTCGGACTATTCTAAGCCTACCGATAGTCCTACTGTGCGACGAAAAACGGAATCAACACCGATCGTTTCAGGAGGTTCTGTTATTATGAACGATCCTGACACAAGAATGAGACCTACAAGAATGTCCTCTTCTATGACTGCATGGGTTGTCGACATGAGCGATTGCAACAGAAATGAATCGAAGCCGTTGATAAACGCTCATGCGGGAATGTCTCAAAGTTTTTCAAGCTCAGAATGCGTAAAAAAACCGATAAGAAAAATAAGCAGTCATGAAAAGCATGGTAGTTTAGGATTTTTTGTTAATTTGAAAGATATGGATTCGAAACCAGTTGCAGAGCAACAAGCTTATCAAGAAGATAAAAAAGAGCCGAATGGATGTAGTAAATCTTACTGCGAATTTTTCGTTGATATGTCTAATACAAGTATCACGCCGAAAAATAAGAAATTAGACGAAGAGGAAACTTCTGTTAAGTCTGAAAAACCTGTTGAAACTGGCGATAAGAAAAATATTTTTTCCATGTTTATCGATTTGAGTGATTCAACTAAGAGCAAAGAAAACACCGCGCAACCTTCTCATAAACGAAGTCTCTCCACATTCTCTGACAAAAAAGTGGAGATGAAGTTGGATGATACTAGTTCCAACGAGAATAGTATTGCGACGAGGGAGCATCAATTGTTGAGTGAACAAAAGTCTCTTAGAGAGAAAACTAAGCAAAGTGTTTTTATGTATATAGAGTCTGACTCTCCGGTGGTAAGAAGAAGAACTTTGTCATCGTCGCGGTCAGCATTTAAACGACATTCGTGGAATGTCGACAAAACGCAAGGCACCGCTAATAATGGGCATGTTGCAAAAGAATTGATGTTCAGGAAAGAGCACAAACGCGCACATAGTCTCTCTGTGGATCGAGGAGATTTGAAGAAGTTGCAAACAAAGCCCAGCTCTTCAAGTCACTCTTTAAACGATACAACAAAGCCAGAGTGTGTTACTCAAAAAAATTCTAAACTTCTTCAAGAAGGTAATAATGGTCCAGCTAACATGGACACATCCTCAGAAGATGTTTTCGAGTTTGATGTGAGGGACACACCTCCGAATTCTCATGTTGAAGTGATCAATGAGGAACTTCGTGTCAGTGTAAAAGAGCACGAGTACACGGAACTCAAAACCGATAGAACCGTGGATAATCTGAATGCAACCGATGTTAAATACGAAGATGAATACTCTGAGCCGTCAGCGTGGGAGAAAACATGTACCGAAAGCACCGAAGGGCAAACGCGTAAAAGCGAGACATTCGATATCAGTAGCGGTAGTGGCCCATCGCCTGATAGCGATAATCATGATTACGAATTATCCGAATTGTTAAACGGAGAAGTGCCAAACATAAATCGAGCCCAAGTAGTTCCTGCCGTAGGTAGTAAAATATCGGAAACTCATAAATCTTTAAATGAAACGATTAAAAAGATCGAAAGTGAACTGAAAAGTCCAGATTATGTGAAACCGGAAACAGTATACGATAACCATAATGTAACGTCGAAGAAAAATGAAAGACCCCTGGGGAATAATCTGAAGGCAACAACTTCCAACTTTGTTCGATTATCTGATTTAGATAAAACACCTGTAGTGTCCCTTTCGACGGATGTCTTGACCGTGAAAGAAGATAGAAGTACCTATCGTATGTGTAACAGTATACCAGAGACTTCTTGGATCGAAAGTAAATTAGTAATGTCCAGGACAAATGGATCAGTTAGATCGCTTCCTAGAAAATTCACCTCTCTCATGAGCACTTCTCTCCCACCTAAACAAAAATCTCCTCTCGAAGAACTAACAGGAGAATATGACGGAGAGGGAATTATATCAGAATCTGATCTGAGTAGTATGCAGAGTAGCATGGGTCGTTCTGGCGCTGGTGTGTAGTTATTATTTTATAATAAGTATCTAATAAAATTCATTATAGAACAATAAATGATTGCCATTTCTTTTTAGAAGGAAGTACAGAAGAAACAGAAACATCAAGTTTAGCAGGAAGTAGACCATACAATAGATTAGGGGAAGATTTGTTGAGAATGTTCTTAGAAGAAATTAATCCAGATATTACCATTGATGTAGCTGGACGTCGTATAAGAGCTCATAAGTGTATATTGAGTTCTCGTTGTCAATATTTCGCGGCGATCCTCAGTGGCGGATGGATCGAGAGCGTAGGAAATGTTATTCCTCTGCATGGTTATTCTTACGATGCGGTACATTTTGCACTGTGCCACATATACAGCGGAGAAAGTAATATACCAGATTCTATAAGTATAGTTGAACTAGCAACGTTAGCTGATCTGTTATGCTTGGAAGGTCTTAAAGAAATTATTGGATATACGCTTAAAGTTAAATACTGTCATCTATTTCATAAGGTATTTATAATTTGCATATAAATAATTTTGTACATTCAAGATATCTTTGTTAACATAACAATTTATGTATTATTTATATTACTTTGTAGCCTTGTCAAATATGTGCTGTTGGTGTATTAGAGTGTATGCCTCTAGCAGCAGCATATGGTCTCGACGAAGTGTATCGAAAATCTCTTCGGTGGGTTACAAGACATTTCGTACGAATATGGCCATGTAAGGCATTTGCTACACTTCCAAAAGAGCTCATGGCAAAATGTTACCATCAGCATATTGTACATATGGTATGTGTTATATGACGTATAGAATAATTTATTTTTAAATTAAAATTATCCTCCTTTTTCTTTTTATTATAAATAGTCCACGGACAACGTGCTTCAAACTATGATGGATTGTGATAAACTGCTCGCGACTTTGCCAAATGTCCGTTGGGCTGAACCTGTGTTCAGAATGGTCTCAAATTTGTTGGAAACTTCGGTCAAATTTTTGTCAGATAATTTCGCAGGGGTTCTAGGAAATGAAAACTTCCAGTCCCTTGGTCGGGAGTTGACATGGAATATTAGTCGATTAGAGGATAATTTCTTGGCAGCTGCTGAACGTTTACCGCCCGAACAAGCGTGTAAAAGTTATTCGAAGTTGCATAAAATGTTAAATTCGGCACAACAGGACGAAGCTCAAGAGAAACTAAAATGGGGCCTTTTATTTGTTGATTTTTTGAAGAAAATTCAGAGTCGAGTGGAAAAATGCTTAGTTAGAGACGCAGCACGAGCCGCAAGGACTACGACATGGTTGAAAATGGACTTGGAACTTCGGCGTAGAATACAAGAATTAGCTTGCCTTGTAATTTTGCCTAATGAAACGGTGAAACGTCAATCAAGGCACTCTAACTTCTTAAAGGTAGATAATGTTACATAATATATACACAGATTATAACTTATTACACCTTTTCTATTATTAAAATTTGCATTTTCTTTAAATATTCTTATTTCTTATAGGAACCCAGACCAGCATCAAGTCGTTCAACAACCACGAACAGAAGCTTGGATTTGAAACGCGTAAAAATGGTTATATCTGAACATAATCATAAAACTTTGAAACAAATGGCAGCAGTTCAACAACAACAACAGCAGCAGCAACAACAACAACAGCAGCAGCAGCAACACCAACAGCAGCAGCAGCAGCAACAACAACCGAAGAAAGTCTTTAATAAACCAAAAAGTGATCCATTGGAACGTAAAATGCAAAATGATAAGCCAGCTACTACAGAAACAAATAGGCCAAAATCGTGGCCTAATAAATTAGAGGTAATATTTTTTTTACTTTTTCAATTGTTCAAACTTTATCTTAAACATTTCTATGAAATTCTTTAAGCAGATCAAATTGTATTTAAAGTATTCAGTATTACTATATGAACATGTTAATTTTTAGGTAAAATCAAGGTATTTAGAACCTAGAAACAAGTCCGTTCCAAAAGATACTCCGCAACCAATACATCCGGAAAAAGTTATGATACAGCAACGACGAAAGATAATGATTTCGTCTTCAGACTCATCTCGAACATCTAGCCCGGCAATGAAACGCGCCACCGACAAAAAACCATTAGCTAAAATAAAATTGCCCATAAAAAAAGATGTAAAGGCCCTTTCTTCGGATAGTTTAACAGAATCTAATGTAAACAGAACGAATACCAAAAAAGACTCGATCAGTAAAAGTTGCGGTATTACGCGTCCAGAGTCTCCATCTTTCAAACAAAAAAATACGGAAATAGGCTTATCTGTAGATTCGTTAGCAGAATCGAAAAATAAGCCTGCAACAATTAAAAAGAAGACTAATAAGATGGATACTTCTATGTCCACGGACAGTCTTATGACCGAAATAACAACAACGCCCAAGTCAAATACATCAAACAAACTTTCTCCAACTTTAGGGAAAACAACGAACAAAATACAACCTTATGACAAAGGGGCAAAAAAGAATTCACCACCGATGCAGCAAAGAAGTCCACTCACGGTGACGAGAAGACCACGAAGATCTTTAGAGTGTTCAACTGCAGCCAGTAGAAGCAGGGCTGCAGCTATTAGCGCTTACCATTTACGAAGAAACCTTCTAGACGCTGCGAAAACGCCGGATATTCCAAGTAAGTCATTGAATAACGTGTCGTGCAAACCCGTAAACACGCGGCCGGTTACGCAATCTACAATTAATCATCCTAACGTAACGAGAGAGAAAAAGGAAGGAGTGCCGAATCAACAGGGCTCGGAGAGCCCTAGCAAAAGATCTTCCCCTAAATCGTCTGGCACTAATAAAATAAACAAAACTACAGTCAGTAATAAAAGGACAACAACTACTACTAAGACCTCTTGCGATGAAAAGGTTAAAAATAAGTGCCATAATGGGGAAGTTCCAAAGCAACCTACGGTGGGTTCTAGATCGGGAACCTTTTTAAAAGACGAACCCACGATTCTTAAAAAAGCAGATATTAAATCTTCTCAGATTAATACTTAAATTTATGGACTGGTCGGTATGTACGTTTTTCTACGTACATAGCGCCGTTAGTTTTACGAGTATACATATAAAACTATTGTCTTTAACCGCAAACGTGATAAATCTCTAACCGCGAAAATCGTACTATGTGTAAAAATAGAATTATATATAATTTTAATTTAAAGCAAGTTGCAGTTGACATAATCATCAAAGGGAATATATTTGAAAATGCATTTATTAGATATATAGAAAACGTGCTATGATTTTGTTGTAATGTTAAAGGTAATTATAAAATGAAATATGGCACTAGGAGTATGCAAGTTTAAGGCTATTTAGTTTCTTTCCTTTTTTTCAATTATCTTGATCTCTGGCAAAAGCGGGAATAGCAAGTTTTAGAGACTTGTGTATACGTTGAATTAAATTAAAATATTACACAACTAGGATGTCGGTAAAAAACTCACTTTTAATCACAAATGCAGCTAGCTTAATGACCCACCCAGTTTTCAACCAATGTGCGCATTAATATGTCATAGTATTACACACTGCATATTCATAGAATGTAGATGTAACATGGCCAGTTATACGATATATTTAGATAGATTTTCCTTTCTTCCACATTAAAGAGCCATATCACCCAAAATTGTTTCGTAGAGTTATTTACTAATTTTACTAGTTGCAGTATATGTAATTCTTTCTTACCATTTAATGTTGCCATCTTACCAACTAATTCTTATTGTAAGTAGAACTCTGTTTACCCTCCAATGATCCTTATTAATGAATTGTATGTAGTTATTGTATTTATTTATTAAATTTATATCTCTATTTTGCAATGTAAATTTCTATGCAATATTTGTATCTAGTCATTTATATATTTTAAATATTTACTTTTATGTAATGTTAATAAATAACTCGATATAATGTTAAACGAATGGTTTAATTCTTTAAGACATCACTTTTGAAGAAGCTTTAGTATGATAGTGAAAAAAAAATAAGTTAAAATATTTACAAAATTTATACAACATTTTATTCCAATCTTTTTTACATATATTATCATGTTTAGTTTACATATATGACAATAATACTACTAAATTTCATACATCTAATAATGTTCCGCGAGGTCTGGCTCTCTTTGGATCTGCTTCAGGGGGAGGCATAGCTTTACGTTTATTCATTCCTTTCCTCTCTAATTGTTTTTCTATTATTCGTGCATTGTTAGCATATGAATCAGCAACCTCTCTCTGCAAATATAAACATATGTTGAAGAAAAGTACAAATTCATATACAAGATATCTTAAACAGATTTCTTGTGCTTAAGTATTAAGTTTATAGTGTAGTATTGCATTTTAATTATGCATAACATTAGAATCTAATGTAGCTATTGTTTGTAGCATTTTATAATTCTTTTTTTACTTCTTTTGATAAGAATTACGAATTTTAACATAGTAGCAGCTTTTGTAAATAATAATATGCTTTATTTTATTTCTTGGGAGACTTGGTATATAAAGATTATAAGTATAATATACAACTATGTAACTTACAGCTTCAATTTCATCTTCTTCTTCATCAATTGTAGAAACAGTAACAGAACTGAATTTTCCCATATTCTTTGTGTGTTTGGTTACCATGATTTTCTTGGGTTTCTCAATAGCTACTTGGTTATATATATCTGTCATTGGACCTTCACCAGAACTTTTAATTACTGCACCTTTTACAATGAATACAACATTTGTTGCTTGATCATGTTTATAATAAAGAAAGAGACCGCATCTGTAAAAGTATACATAGAAATTATAACTGATATTTTATATTGCAACTTGCAGAAATAATTTACAGTGTGAATTACCAAGAATTTAACTTTTTTAATTTTCAGAATTATTCCTAAACATTTAAACCAGAAATAATAGAGATATGTTTATAAATAAAACAAAAAATACTATACTTTTTACATTTTTGGCGATATTGTTTTTCTATGCCTTCAGGACGTTTCAAATACACAACTTCATCTTGTTCACAAGTCATTTTGTGAGCATGTTTACTTCCATCAATAACTCGCGCACCATCTCTCTTTCTCAAAGGCAATTTTTCTATGGCACAATCTGTAATAATATGTAAAAATGTTTGTTATGTACTTTTTACTCATGATTTTCATGAGAATAAAACAAAAATGTGATACTAAATTGACATTAAATCTAACCTAAAATCAGTGTCATCTGCCCGCATAAGCAGTAATAAATATGCAGCGGTTTCTCTTCACTATATTCTTCTTGATCCTTGGTATCGGAACATATTATACTTCTCGAAACTACTTTCGGCATTTTTACTCTAAGTTATACAATTAAAATACAAGACAATATTTTGATTTCATGATGACATTTTATTGTTGTACGAGTAATCGCGGATATATTAGAGGTTCTCAAGTCTGTTTATATGCAACAATAAGAGAAATGTTTCATCGAAGTATAAATATTACTATAATTACTAAAGAATCATTCACTCTTTTATTATATGCAACATATCTTTACATAATTATTTAAATATTTTTAAGTGAATAATTAACTATTACAGACATTACAAAAATATTACTCCTTTTTGAATGCAATTGTGAACCTTTATAACCTCGTACACAATACGAAGCATATTTAAATTTATGTAAAAACGTATATCGTAAAATATGATTTACATACAAAGAATTTATAAGAATCGACAAAAATGCAATTAAAAAAATAACAATAGTAATAGAAACCAGAATTATTTTATTAAGGTAATTTCAATTTAACCAAAATCGAAAGATGGCACAAGTTATGCACGAACCTGGCGTCATCTGACGGCGGAAAACGCGTATCACACAGGATGAGTTAAGAGGATTTTCCAGTCCATCCTGTGGTGGAGAATTTCACTCTGCCGCACTCGGTGTTCAGTCGCGGTACGGTGTTTGACGCGCAGTCGAAGAAGGCCAGTTGAAGCGAACACAAGATGCCAATGATGGGTGGGCAATGAGTCGCGCGACGTTCGTCAGTTGTACGAAAAATGTGAACAGTGTCGAATCGGCGTGATATGGTGCACAATCGAACGGCAAATAGTAAAAAGGGCAGCAGAGAAAAAGTGCAGTGACTCGACATTTGATTGGTGGTGCACGCAGAGCGGCCCTTCGTGTACATGCAGACGTACGTATATGCACACAGGCCTGTACACAAAAGGCACACACGACAACTCTTTCTCGCCGTCTCTCTGCTCTTTCCCTCTTTCTCTCTGCATTCCTGCAGTAGCTTGCACGTAGTCGCGCTTTTTTTTCCCTCGTTTTACACGAGATTTACGACCGCGCCCCCTTCGGTTCGGTACTCAATGCGTTCGTACGCTTTTCCAACTAGTTCAAAATAGATAGTTGAATCGTTCGCGCCGACTTTATCGTTGCCTGGAATTTGATTACTTGCTGCGTCAATCGAATTTACACAGAACCTTCTGTTCGGGTAGAGTAAGTGAGCGAGAGAGAGAGAGAGAGAGAGAGAGAGAAAGAGAGAGAGAGAAAGGAGGAAAGAGGACGGACTCTCTCAATGTACATGTTATTATGAATTAACATGCAAACGCTTTGCGGGACACTGAATTTCTATGACTCGCCTTCGGTTACTTGCGAAACATTCGATCGGTTCTAAACAGCAGCATTCGCATAATCAAATGCGGCGTTCTTTGTTTACTTTCGTATATTGCAATTGTACAGAACCTGGGAGACATTCCGTAGTATGTCGTGTATCATGAATAATATAACGATTAGAAATGATCGTAAAAATATTCGAGCATCCATATAGATTTGACTTTTATACTTTGTATTTTAAGTAAACATATAATGTTAATCATTCGGAATAGTGGGTTTCTTACCGGTTTCGATGATTTTTTGAATGTGTTTATATTAACAAAATGTAAGCTACAGTCGCATGCTTACGCACACGCTGTCACGGACGCATACGTGCAGATGAAATTTTATGGTGTAATAGCAATCTTTTTTTGCAAATATCTCAAAAACCAAGCTCAAGCAGATACACGTATAGGGAAAAGTTGTTCAGAATGACGTTCTTGGCAACATAATCAAAAATCATCGGAATTGAGAAATC
The DNA here is from genome assembly GCA_951804975.1 of Anthophora plumipes. Taxonomy (NCBI): domain Eukaryota; kingdom Metazoa; phylum Arthropoda; class Insecta; order Hymenoptera; family Apidae; genus Anthophora; species Anthophora plumipes. The sequence goes on along the minus strand of OX638112.1, from coordinate 22,001,510 downwards.
CCCTAAATACCAAAGAAATTAATTGTTACAAAAATGCAGTAACATTTTATTTATTACACATATTTAAATTATGAAAAGAGAAACGGATGTATAACTGATTCTTATGTTATAACAAAAATTCAATATTTATTTGACAATATTTAATACTAAAAGGGTAGGTTTACAGAGTTACCAGATTACATGCGATTCTACGCAATGAAAATAGGCACGTAGTTACAAAAGTCTTAGATTACGATAAATATTGGTACGCGTCAGAAATCTTGTAATCGCTTATCTGTCAGCTGACGATAAGTCAGCCATGTCGTGGTTGGACGCGATCATTTCCGTATGATTCTCTCATGAAACTTTCGAATATTCATCTTTACAACTTTTTGCAACACTGGACACTGAAGATTCCGATCGAATTATGCACGTTTAAATCGAATTGTGAGTAAAATTCGATACATTCAACAATCTTTATTTATCATTTTCTTGAAACATTATCTATTTCCACGAATTTGAAATTCTTACGTGTTACTTTAATTAAGTAATTGGTTAAATCCTATCCAACCTTACATAACGACCGATATTCATGACTGAAAAAAGGCTTCTCGTGTCAGTTGAGATGTTCTTCCGCTTAGGCTAATTCAATTCGAGTAATATCAGGATTTTTGTAATGTCTATATTACGATCGACTCCGTCACCATAGACTATAATTATATTCACGCTAGCTAGACTCGAGGCAAAACTGTATTCATTTTTCCATGGAACAAAGTGCATTCACACGTCTTGCGCACAATGATCGAGACACTTGATCTATCGGTATTGACTGTCTTCGAAGGACAGCCGCGAGAGTGAAAGAACTTCTGTTTAGCAACTAAACAAGCCTCGGTTTTATCTTTCATCCCATGATGGTGTACATGGTGCGCTTCATATTTCTCTTAAAACTGCAATTGCAACTGTTTGTTAATAGTTACGCGTATTATGCAATTGTAACATTTTTTAAAATATAGCTTTCGTATAGCGATCTCTATTAAAACGTCAACACACCACCATCAATTATATCCAGTTAACTGCGTTTCCACGGTGTACAGACGTCAATCCAAATCTTGATTTCGGCGCGGTTGACGTGTATACTCGTGCAAAATAAAAAATTACCATTTACTACAAAAATTCGAAATTTCAGTAAGAAGCAACAAAAATGGCATTTTGTCATATGATATGGTTTCCTTCATATTACCAATAAAATTGCTATGTAATTTATAAAAAGAAAAAAAGGTTTAATCATTCTCTTTGTATGAAAGTACAATGTATCGCTTTTTACAAACTGAGTTGATTATTTTCCCCAATGCGAAGTGTCACTTTGTGTGGTACCTTGCTTTGGAAAAATACCACACTGTGAAATCAACTGAATTTCGTAAAATTATTCTTTTTTATTTAATTTTTTTTGTTTATGAATTTTATTATTTTTCGGCAATTTCTAAGTTTTCAATAACAATAACGTTTTCAACAATGAATTGTTAATTTTCTATCGAATAAAAATGTAATCCTTCCTTGTTTTGCTTTACTTTTTTCCACATTTTTCCTGTGTTAGACGTGTATACTCGTCATTGTTTGATTTCAATTACGCATCCCGTGAGGGATTTTTAGAACTAAATTCCGCAGTTAACCGGATTTATATTCACATCGATACGTAACAGGAATATTGCAAAAACTCCGTGAAACAAAATGTATCGAAGAAAAATAACAGATTCATCTGTCATCGTTGAATTAAAGTTATTAGAATCGATAAAACGGAGTCCGTTTCTTTTTCAAAAAGACAATTTACCTATAATCGAATTAATTATCGCGACAAATGTCAACGTAGGCCGTGGAAAACGAGGATACGCGTTAGTCTTCTATGCATTCACACGCGACGCCGTCGTTCGTGCAAATAATTTTTATCGTTGTATAACGTAGGTAGCGTAAGCAGTGGCGTGTGTGGGCCGCGCGTACCGCTTTGTCGCAAATAAAAGCCCGGCCTTTGTCCTTTTTCGCGTGGTCGACAAAATTCAAGCCTCGTCGTCCACGCGTTTGGACTCCGCTCCTCTTTTGGGAATAGATAGAGGAAACCCTGCAAATCCCTTTCGATTAGAATATTTCGTTGATAGTGATTCTGATTCATCGAATAGACTAATTATACGATCGCTGCACAATTTATTATTATTATACGATGACGGTTCATTTTCATTAGCGAACCTGTCGTTCATACATTAATAATAGTCGTAGAGGTATTTACCAGGGTAATAATAATTTGTAGAAGATAGTAATATAATTCTTTGTGCCTCGGTGTGTCATTAAGGTTATATGAGCCTATTTGTAACTGTTGGAATTAATATTAACGGAAGGAGTGTATAGTTGAAAGAAGTAACACAGGGTGTTTTTGTTAACTTTAAGATGTAAAATGTTTTTTGTCTTTTTAACAATTTGAAATGATTTTGTATCGTTGCAAAAGTGATGTGTAGATAACAGTACTGACGGGGTAACTTTTTGTCCTTCTTTATCTTACTTTTGACACTTTCACGTGTAGAATGAAACAATCCATTGTGTAACCAATATTTCTTTCTACGTTGGGAATAGATGAAAAGAAATTATGTTTGATATTTAGTTTATTGTAGGAGAAACAACGAAACATTGAATAATTTAACAATTGAACGATAATTTTAATAATTTTAATTGAACGATAAGGTTTCTGAAGTAAATAGTTGTGTAACTGTTTACGCGTAGCCTAATGCCATCTCTCTAATGAATCTTATCAAAATTATCGCGAGAAACAGGATTATTTAACGATGCAATAGTAATTCTGAAACTTCTTTTGCTCTAAAAAGAGGACCGTCTCTGTTTGAATAAGTACATTACTAAAATTGCATTTGTTGGAATTGCCATGAAAAAGAATGTCAATTTGTACTTAATTGAAATTTATTCAAGATTCATCTTTCAGAAGTTTCTGAATTTAAATTTCATCGAATGAAATTTCACTGTCGAAATTTGGTATCAGTCAAGATTATTATGAACAAGAAAAGAACATTGATCTATTTCGAATTTTATTTTTACACTTGATAATCAAGGGTGTGAAATTTAATCGAGGAAGTTTTTCGAACTTTCCGATAATAAATCGAAACACGCCGTAACGCTTTTATTCGAGTAAAAGTGAAAGTAATAATTATGGCTTAAATCGTCGCGGTTTGAAGATCGCATACTTTTACCCAGCAATGATTTCGGCGTGATCTTACATTTTAATGTCTCAATTTTAATCGCTAAACGATCCGTAAACGCACTTGCACAATCTGCAATTCTAATAATTGTACAATTAACATCATGCTGCATGGATAATTTAAAAAAAAAAAACACTGGCAGACTCTTTTTAATCAGATACAAAGTAACTTTCATCGACATTATTCAAAATCGTATTCTACTCTTTTTTTTTATTACTATCCCGTCCATAAGATAGAATTAAAAAAAAAAGAAGTTCTTACATAAAGTAAATTAGTTTTCTTAAGTAAAACTTTTCTGCTGCCTTGAAATTTTTCAAATTAATCATTCACCGTAAGAAACTTCAGAAGCGTCGAGAAATTCAAGCGGTTCTTTATTGCTCAGTTGAAAGTTTCTAAAACTTCAAGAAGAAAAATGTTTTTCTCATCGTATATCGAAAATTCCATCTATACATCTGAAGAAGCTACTGAAACATGTATGATCAATTATCATCGAACTGTTCTGTAAACGCAAGTAGTTATTTCGCGACAGGGGTATACTCATTGTTTGTGCTCACGTATCTACGTGTAGTACTTTAATAAACTATCGATGATGAGTTTAAATATCGAATTGTCCTTCGAGCGATGATTCATTGGCACCGATTAGACTACTTTTAAACAACGAATCGTGAATGCAGTCTCGTGCTTCGATAAATAGATAAGTGGATGCGTAACATCGGATTAAATAATCCACTTTTCTTCTAATTGCAATCTGACACGAGGAAAAAAGAAGAAAGAACATCATTTATAGGATAGAGTAGAGTTATTATTTCTTCTATGGAAATGAAATATCCCGTTTCTAACCCGGTGGCAAATTGGCTTTTCTGCCGCGAGAAAATGTCGATCGAAAGAGGAGCAATCGTAGCTACAATTACAGTTGAATCGAGCATTAAGTTGAACACGCCGTGAAGCGTATTTACAATCATCGTGCTGGTATGCTTCACCTTGCAGCTGTGCCATCGTCGCTTTTCTCTAGCAGCTTGGAAAATATAAACGATGGAAAATGCGTAGCAGGTAGACTGTTATAGAAAGGGCGAATACAGTATATAGAAATAAAGAGAAATCTTTCTTCTCGTTCTTACACTTTACAAACCTTCACTCGCCTATTCAACGAATACCGAGCATTGATCTTTCTTTTCTTCTTTTTTCTTTTTTTTTTTTTTTTACCTGCTGGGACATCCCTGAATTACATTTTTCTAGATAACAATGCACGCCTTCGTGCGGCACAGGAAGTGAACAGTGCCGGAACGAGAATCGTGGGATCGGTTTCTTCTTCTTTTTAATTTCTCTCTCTTTCTCTCTTTCTCTTATTTTTTTGTAACAACTTGGTTTACACCGTTGCATGGATTACGGTGATTGTTGTCTGTGGAATAAAAAGGTATAGGAATTCGATAATGCTTGATTTTATCAGAGCGAATTTCGAGAAACTTCTGTAATTGCATTAAGAACCGTGACATTGGTTTTTCTCTATCAGGTTGGATTATTCCGTTAGAAAATTATGGTTACTGTTGTTCGCCGAAGAAAAAATTAGAATTCGCTGGTGGTTGATTCTGGTGTTGGAAAAAAACTGATACTTTCGGTAACTGTTAATTTTCTCTGTTATCTGTAACTAACAGACTCGAGTGATTTATTCCTAGTATATTCATTTTTTGTTTTTTAATTATTTTATTAATGTATACGTAAAGCATATTACGAGAACAATTTCTAATGCTCCGGTGAGTGAATCGCTGGTTCATTTTTTACAAGGAGATTCATTACACTGTCCAATAATTATATAGAATGATCCGTTAAAGAAAATTTTCTAAGTAAGAATTCCTCTAAACTTCAGCTTCACTATAAATCAGTTGTTCAGTCTTCTGTTATACTTTGAACAATCTAATAACTGTATAGTAACGATGCATCAGTTAAAAATAATTATATTTCAGAATTTCTTTCAGTTAGTCTCGTGATACTGTGTTCTTTAGAATACATTTTTAACATTGAGTAGTGTACATTGAAAAGTTTATTTCAGCTTTAGTTGGACTTTTCAGGTTTACGTAAGAGATGCTGTAGTATAAATATTAAATGGCAACGTTACTGAAAGATCTTTCCTTCAATTGAATTACATATCCAATTTCTTTAGGTCCGCTGGTTTTCCCCAGATATACCCGTTGGGAATCAGGTTCTGTACCATAAAAATGAACCACCATTTTCAACCACTACCAGATGCTTCAAAATATGAATCATTCTTTATCACGTTCATTGTGCATGATGTAGGTTAACCCTTTGCGGACGAGATCGTCTAACGTGTGTTTAGCGAGAAGATGATTCGGTTGTAACACTTATAAATTTTCTACTGTATATACGAACTTTTGCTAAATGATTTACGAGACATTCATAAATGATTTTTTTATTGATAGTTTCAATTTGAGGTTTTTAAATTTTGTACATAGTCTAAACGAGTCTTGAACGTTAAAAATGCTTGAGCTGCTATTTGCAGATATGCGTCCGCAAAGGATTAAGTATACTATAACCTGCAACTCACTATAATACACTTTTTTAATTTTTAACACACTCCTTATTGAGACAGACACACATTGGCACATTTTCGATGAAACCTAAAAATAGGAAACTGCAACATTCCAAATAAATGATACTTTAAAATAGTATTAAAAATATTGTAAATATTTTTGGAAGTAACTGTACGTAATTAACATTTTGAGTACGGAATACTTTAAAACCAAACGTTCTATATCGATTGAATGCTTTCCCGCGTACATTTAAATTATTATTATTTAACAATATTTTATTTATTTAATACAAAATAATATTTAATAAAATATTTAGAAAAAATATTTAACAATGTGAATTATTATTCAAGAAAATTAATGTCTTAAAAGTACCATAAGTTAAAAGTAAATTACAACAAATTCGAAGAGTTGAACTTATATATGCGTCCATGGCATTCAAAGGGTTAAACAATCGATTCCAAACTCTTACCTAATAGTGCACACGTACAGGAGCACGAGTTGCCAACGACGTACGAGAAACTTCTCCACTCAACATATCCAAAATATTGAGGATCTCTTTTTTTTTTGTTTTCTTTATCTCCGTTAAAAAAAAAAAAGAAACGATACTTCAGCATTTCTGCACAGTTCTGTAACACTAACATCCTCGTGTTTGACATTGTGACAAAGAATCCTCCTTTTATCTTCAAGCGATGAGAAAGAGTCGCAAACTTTCGTCCAAAGTTTTCCGACATCGATTCCAATCTTCCGTCGACACGATCTCGTTTCAGGGGTGGGGGGAGTCCGTTTAAAATCGATTCCAGAGATTGGAATTCACTAGTTCGAGTGGCTTCCCCTCTATTCTTAGCTCCGTGGAAACAACGTTTCAACCATGGTTGCAGCTGCCGCGATGCGTTTCGGCCTGGGGATTTATGAGTTTATCGATCCGAGTGAGAATCACGATGAAGAACGATGATGCCGCGAACGTGCGACTCTCTAGGAATTTCATTCCAGGTTCTCCCGACCACGGACACCCGCACAATCGTGCCAAGTGCGTTTCTCGGAAAAAGAAGAAACGGTACACCGGGGAACATACCGGTGATATCGTTATCGCGGCGTGCTTTCGACGAATGAAACTCAATCTAGACGCGTTCTGCACGACTCGCTGTAGAAACGACCATTTTATTCTTGGACCGAGAGCCGTCCAAGAACGTCTCCTGCAGGAGATGGGTTTTTCCTAAGTCATTTCGAAGCTGAATAGGACTCTAGGGAGAATTTTTTTGTCACCGATGTTGCTTAATGCATTTTTTTAATTATTTCACACACGATTTATCTCGTCCAACATTATTTGTGTGATCTACCTTTAATTATTTCTTGCATTCACCACGATATGTGAACATAGGAATTAATTTTCGAATAGACTAGGTCTCAGTACTGACAATATGGTAAGAACAATAGTGTATCGATAGTGGGGATTCGTAAACTGTTAGAAAATGAAGTAAGAATGTATTCGTTTTATTGACTCTATAAATTTATCATTTTTCCATCGATAAATTGAGTTAGTTTTTGACCTGGTGCAAAAAAAAAGATTCAAATTGATCGATGATAATTGTGCGATCGAACTTCATGTTTTACGAGTAGAACTAGGAAGCAAAGATGTTACATAAATTGTTAGCTCGTTTTAGGCTTCGTTAAAATTTACCGACAGCGGTGTGAAGTATGATATAAACGATAATGTTCTTATTGTCTGTGATGTAATATAAAAAATTCGTTTCGTAACGGGTATAACTGTGAAATATCGAAAAAAGAACGTTGGAACATCATATCGTTATTGAAGAAATTCGCCTATGATTCATAATTTAGATATCGATCGTCTGACACGGAGAAAACGTAATTATGAATTCGTTAATTTCGGTCGAACCTGTTTTATTCTGCGAATACAACAGAAATATTCAGACCCATATCTGAGCATTTACCAGTATGTTTAATGTTCAATATTCCACAACCTTTTAATTGCCAGATTACTCGGCGCGTAGTATAATTGTAATCAAAATTGGTGAAGCAATTAGTATTTGAGCTTCATAATTGGACGCTAACCGTGTTAGAGATACACATTTACCTTTCATCGCTAATTAAAAAAGAAATCACCGTAAGAGAATTTACCATTAACGATCATTGTAAATAATGCACATTTTTAGAAAAACAACTTATTTTCACTCCAGATTTGCCAACGAAATTTAAAAAAATAAAAAGAAAGACAATCTTACAATATTCGATTATTTACTTTAATTCAGGGATTAGAATCTTTATATAATATTTCCAACAAATAGCTTGATATAAAAATTTCGAAAGATTCTTTCGATCCTTTGAAATCGTTTATTACCAAAGACCAAAAGGTATATACTTGTCCAGCATTACCTCTTAAATAGTCCGTACAAATTAATGACAGCTCGAACAAGAAGAAATTTCACCCCCGTAGCGATCCCTATTATAAAACAAGCAACCTACAAATTTGCATTTCGTCCTTCTAATTTGTTCTGCGAAGTATTAATACGCAATTAAAGATCACCCCTGGGTTTCCTTCATAGCCGACCAGTTAGATATACAGACATTTGGTCCCAGAAGGGTTCGCGTTTAACCGTTTACAAACCTCATTGTTCCCCGTGATGGTCATCCCGTGAAATCCGGTCAACCCCCATAGGTTAGTCACAGACGGTTATTTGGTCGTTCAGGTCGAAAATCACGAGAAAGTAAGGCCAGGGAACGTTTTTTTTTTTTTTCCTTCAAGGAAACTACAATGGTAATAATCGTAGCCACGATCCAATTGTTGTACACGTTGCATTTGTCCCTGGCCACGATTGCGGGACGATCTCGCGGTTTCTATACACGCGTCGGTTCGAATTAGAAGCTTTTCACGCTTTCTACACAGTGGAAGAAAGAAAGAAAAAAAAGAAGGCTGTTCGATAGATCATAGTCGATATTCCTCCGAGTTGAAATCGAAATAATTAGGTATATGTACAATAGAAAGTCGCGAAAGAGATGAGCGAAAATGAAAGTCTAAGATGATTTTCATACGAGCCCCGTGTACACGCGTGCGCGTCGAATTAAAAAGAAGAAACTCATTGAAGAGGCGGACGATCTCGTTCCACCCTCTAATATTCGGTAGAAAGTGAAACAATGCAGCATCTTCTTTCTATTCGCCAGGTAATAGTTAGAAAGCGAAGGTGAAAGAATCGCGATTTCGTTATTAGGCGAAGTTCGTTGAAATATTCTTTGCAAACGTAATCGGTTCGCGTGAAATATCATTTTTCAACATCAGTCGTAATATCGAAGCTCGTTATATCTGATTGTATAAGTAAATGTAAGAGAAGCCCCCTTTTTAGTAGGCTTCTGTTCTTCAGACGCTTCTCTTTCGGAGAGCGTAATCTAACGTCTGGAAAAATTGTTTAGATATCTATTCGAGATAGAGAAGTTTGCTTTTTTGAGTTTCAAAGCAAACGATAAGTCAGAGCAAACATGTATAGAAGAAACAAGCGATACGAAGAGATGGAATAACTAGGCGATGTGGTGGGGGGGATTGCTCTTCACTGACCTTGGGAACAGGCAATTGATTTTGGCCAGGCTATATAACGTTTAAATCGACACATGCGCCAACAATTTGTTTCACATTCGTTATAGACGCGACAAAACATTATAGACTTGTCTAAAGATGCTCGAATCACTCATAAAGAATTATCTCTTGCAACTTTGACAAATCTCAAAAGACAATAGTATCATTTAAACGGAGAATTCGTATGAAAGGAACGATTTATAAATCTATGAAAATTTCGGGAAATTAAGAAGATAATTTTGATTGAAATTGTCGATTTAATCAAAATCTCTTTGTTCTCTGCTGTAAACCACTATTTGAGTCCAGCGAACGAGGAAACCGGGTTTTCAGCTCCGGTTTCTCGCGAGGTTCACGAAATTTCTGCCGTGATGCTCGCTGGCGCGGAAAGCTCGCGCGGCGCGCATAAATTTATTGCATCGAATTGCAGGAGGAAGGTTTCGCGTACCGCGGAATTATGCGGCATGACCCTAATTATTTTTTTCCACACTCATAGCTTAGGTTACTCTTCTCCCCCCCCCCCCTCTCTTTTCCCGTGTATACACATGTGGGTATACAAACGAGGTCGCTTACGAGACCTCGTATGCTGTTTCTCGCGATGATCGCGATAATAATTGCAACGATGACGAAGGAACGTATTCGTGTACGCATTCCACCTACTCGCGAGAAAAAGCTACGCGAAACGATCGAGGGTACCAATCTTGTCGAGTTCTTGCGGTTTTTATTCGTCGATACCTTCGTGCAAGTAGTGAGTTGATACATATAAAATAGTCGATCGCGAATAGCATAAAAGTTCCTTTGCAATTCCCACGTATCTTTGAAGTTTAATATGGTTTTTGGAATGAATCTTTGTATTAAATGAAAGTTTATTCATGCGTGGAAGGCGAAACCGTTGACCGAAAATCTGATGATCGAAGTAGTAACGAATAAAGAAAAAATTTGGGTTCTGTCAGCAGATGGGACACCTAGGTAAGTCGTTCACCGGTGTTAACGACCCATGCACGAAAATTGTAAACACAGGTAATAGGTAAGAGCGAGAAGGAGTGAGAATGTGTGTGCGAGAAAGAAAGGAGAGTAAAATGCGATAACCGCGAGGATTCGTGTGTGTATGTGTGGGACTGTGTGCTAGAATATAGCATATATAAAGGGTGATACGCATGGTGAGACGAATTCAGAGAGAAAAAACTTAAAGAGAATAGTGAGCGAATACAGAAATTGCGAGCAACGAATACTTAGCAAGTATTTAACAATAGTCTGTACAATAAAATTATTTACACCGAACAATCGTAGGAATAGTTATCCTAATCGATAAACCTGAAAAAATTCCTACACATGCAACTAAGAAATACAAAAAAAGGGGGGGGGGGATAAAGAAAGGAAGAAAACACTTGCTGATGTATATTTTTAAGGGTTAACTCAATGAATGAGTGATTAGATGCGGAACATTGTTTGAGGTGCTTTTAATATCGATGATATATGGCGTTCCACGAAAAGGGTATGCTTTCATTAAGCGACCAGAAATGTATGTACTTTAGCTCGATGATGGAAATGGAAAGGAGAGATTAAGTTAGCGAGGTTGTTAGTTTTCTGTAATTGGGTATTGGGATGGAAGTTTTCGACCTAGTTTTAAAGTTCCGTAACCGTGTTCGGAGGCTATTAGTTGAAAGGATATTTCATTTGAACCTTTCAAAATAGTTCTCGCAGAAATTACCTTCGAGTACTGTTAGATCCGTAGAAATCTTCAAGAAAATTCCTCGAAGCAGTATTTTTGGAATGTACACCTTAATGGTTTCTCTTTGGTAAATAAGAAACTGAAGATATTACAAATGAACAATGGCTATTCAAAAATATATATAAACACTAGAATTACTTTCAAAGGACGAAGAAATCTTAATGAAAGATCATGTCGGACGAAATTTTTGTTTCTAAAATTATGAACTTGGTTCTGGTGACGAATTACTGAAAGGGACTTTGAAGGGACAGTCAGCGAGTATACGAGTAATTTTTTTTTATCCTGCGGGGTTTATTTGTAGGAGAACTTTGTATCGCAATAGTTAGTCATCCAACAATATTAAGTCTATCAGCATTTTTAATTTTAATTTTATAATTGTATACACAATTATATACTCAATTTCCAATAGCCTCAGTGGTTCCAATGTGAACGTATAACTGCAACACTTGCAACCACAAAAAGGTCGTATAATAAATCATACGTCAAAGTGGAACAACCAGAAAATTCTTTTTTTCCATCCTGTTCTCGATGAAATAGTTCCACGATATAACAGGAAGAATCTCTGACACAGATAAGTACAACAGCGCGTAGGTCGGTTTGTGCAGTCTGGAAACGATTCGCACGCGAACGATTCAGAACACGTGATGCGTGCATCGCATAAGAGACAACGCCGGGATTGAGTCCCGCGATAGAAATCGTGGCCGGGCCCTTATTCAACGGCGATCGTTCCATTTTTGTATCGTCATTGAAACGTGACCGGCAGTCCCGATCGGTAGATAATCGATATTCGTCTGTGCGGTTGACTCACGGGAGGATAACGTTCTACCGCAAGTATAATGATCATGCACGACAGGGATGACGAGTTTCCTTGCTTATGGTTGCGTGCTGAAAGCGAAACGTCGTGATTCTTGAGACTCCACGGTGACTTGATTGACGCAAACTTTCCACAGCCGTTCGCGTTTTCCTGTTTCTAGCGAAACTAGAATTAGGAAAACGATTAATTACGATGGAAGCTTTGTTAGTTGAAATATTTCACTTTGTTCTTACACTATTGTTCCCTTTGCTCTTTAAATAGAAACTCTAACAGAAAAGTTTGTTATAGCGTAACATTATTGTGGTTTTGTTTACGTACATAAATAATTAAACGTGGGTGTATTAGTGGGATTATTTATATACTGTTGTGGTTTTGTAGAATGTAGTCTCTGAGGAATAATTAAGAATCTTCGTAAAGGAGTAAGATCTGTTTATATTTATAAATTACTTTAATTGCTGATACAGCAGTGCTTTAATCTGGTTTTAGGACAAAAATATGAACTTGATTATGGTACTATTACGCTACGATGTAACGTGATCATGCGAATGATATCGTGATAGTTTCGTACAGACATAGTGTTCGTGGTTCATAAGAAGAATTTTTTCGAAGTTAAATACGACAGTAATTACTACTAATTACAAGGCTTTCTTAATGGAAGTTGATTTGTCGTTAAATTGTTTTACGGAATAATTGGCTTAAATATTCGACGTGTAAAATTGTTTGATTTTCATTTACAAGGATATCCATCTCACGTAATTAGAGCACCTTTAATTTTGAGATATAAGTAGACCGAATAGGAAATTTAAAAAAAGATACGTCGAAGACGTTTGTGTTTCTTTCTTATATGTTGAAATGCGTTCGTGTCCCTGTTTCATTTGAAGAAAGCAATAATTTGGATTTCGAAAGTTAGACCGCTGGTGGTTAAATTTATTCTTCCGAATAAAACGTCGGATATTATACCTGATGCGGCAACAAATAGACTAGAAAATATGAGAAATCGTCGGTAACAGTGAAGAATGGAAATGGTACAAATTATCGTGTTAGCGATGTCGCTTGGAACATCGAAATACCGTTCTAATCTCTATTCTTGGTATACGCCTCCCACGTAGCCAGGCAAAAACGTAACTTCTAGAATAACCGATCGAGAATGTTTACTGTCTGTTCTTCAATTGCCCAGATCAACTTTGTCATCGTTATCAGGTTTCATAAATCGCGGTGTAGATAAAGTTTCACTAACGTACCGTGTCCCAAACGGATGATACAATCGATACAAAGCTTCGTTTCAATAACAGATATATTAAAAATGAAATTTATGATAGAACTGCCGGAAAACGTTACACTACATTCTCAAACGATATGATATTGAAACGAAAAAATAGTAAAATCTGCTTAACAAAATTATTAACACTTGATTTACCGCTAGTGATTAGCGGCATGATTAACTTGCTACGCCCTTTCGATTTAGGCGTTAATACACCCGTTAATACCGGCTCGATTTAGGCTATCGCGCGATAAAAAATAAATGGAAAATAGTAACTAGCAAATGAATCGTTAACGTGATCGATAATCACTAACAAGAAAAAAAAACACGATCAATAGGCTGCCGGTACGTAAAGTATTAAATATTTATACACTAAAAATTTGGAACTATTATATACATTAGATTAACTGAGCAACTCAGAAATGCTAGAAAATGATACTTTTTCAATAGTACTCTATTTACAGTAACTATCAGAGCAATGAGAACGACTTCTTCGGAATTTCTTGTAAAAATTTGTAACGGTGCTTTTTCCGGATAATAGAAAATACGGATAATACACCTTTTTCCCCTTAGTGTTTGTTAAAAATTTAAACGATCGATGAAAATACAATGAACATTAGCTTTTAACGAATCAAGCAAAAATACCATGCATTAGCCTGATTTTCACAAATTCGTTTAAAAATCGTAACGAAACACTGCCAATTCATTCTCTAGCAGGCTCTTAGAGTTACTTACTGTGCACTGGTCTTGGCTAAGCATGCAACTGTACGTGTAATGACTAATGACTTCCAAGTCCAAGCGCGCATTATCTTTACCTTGAGTCACGGAATCTTTTTGTCTCGCTGTCGTTAGATACTTGTCCCAGCCTCTTGGAAATGAGGCTGAATAGTTTTAAGAATTGCTGAAAGAACAATCGATGTGTGTTGGCATTGAAAAGATACACGGTAAATCGACTGAATTCGTTGGTTTTGCGCGTGTACGTTTACCCAACCGAGAGAAAATGGCATTTTAAACTGTTCTATGAATCAAATCACTGAGATTTCATGAATAACACGATTGTAAGGGAATGCACGATTGAAAATATCATCGATCACTGTGTTTCGCACCCACGTTTAAAAGTCGATCGAAAACCCACGCTTTTCTTAAGAGCTGTTCTTTTACCATGTAATCAGCCATGGTGGGCGAGTGGAAAATTTAACGATTGTGAACAGATCAATGGAAATGAAAGCCTTGCGAGCAACGCATAGATAATTGTTTCGAGTAGTTCTTCTTTTTTTATTTGTGTAGAAAGTTTGAGATCGTTTGATATAAAGATTCTAGAATATTTTTAATCTAAACATTTTTTTCAATACTAACAAGAAAGAACACTAAATTTCAAACATGAATCCCTGTTTTTTTTTTTTTTTTTTGCCTAATCGAATTTGTGAAAGAATAAATTGCTTAAGTTAGCTTGTTTACACTAACTAAATTACCATAAGATATACTTTATCGTAATTCGAAACAATTTTTACCAAGTGTTGATAATTATTTTGAAAATTGTATTGTGTAACCTAGATTAGGATAATGAATGTGTATAATCCGAATGAATGGGCTTCTTCGCAAAATTTCTGAACAACTTCTAGAACGACGAAATGTTCTGTGTGTATGTTTCTTAATTGAAAAAAAAAAAAAAAAAAAAAAAGGAATCGCTACTGTTTAATACGTTTCTTTCGCGTGTGAAACGCAGTTACAAGGATAGAGACGAAGTTTTCGCATTACGTAACGCGATCTGAGGAAATCTTGTAAGGAGGTAGAAATAATCTTGTGAATTGCAATTTGTGATGCAGCAATGCGCTTATACGTTCCGATGCAATAATAGTAATATCGAACGAGGTTACTAATTTCGACCGTAGTTACGAAAGTGACTAATTTGTCCGTTTCGCGTTACCCGTTAATTATACGAAAATTTTCTCATCCTCGTACACACCATTTTTTGCAACGATATCTGCTACCGATAATAACCATATTAGACACGTGAAGTGTACACAAACGATAATTAGCTTTGCTTCTTCAGTACAAATATTTCAAATTTATTTGCTTTGTCAGCGATAGTGTGCATTCATAAATATTGTTGAACCAAAAAAAAGTACTTGATTTTAACAAGAAATTACCAATTTGGACATAGGTCTTACATACATTATCGTAAACATGTATCGTAATTAAATAATTTATGATGAACGTACTGTGAACATTTAGCTCAGCATGGTAATTTATAATCATTCTAACATGTTAGTTTTTACAGAATGCATAAAATAAATTAAATTGAATTATTTCAAAGGTGATTGTACTTTGTACTTCTCGATTACAAGATGTTTAAGTGTTCAAATATCTTACTTATGGACGGGTGTTCATGTGTGTTACCCATCTATCATCATTTATCTCAAAATCGATATCTCCGAGAACAACAGCTCGAGCAATGTTTTTACTTTACATTTTTGACTTATCTTTTCCCAAGAAATCACTCTTTGTCCGGTTCTACACCATTGTGGGTTTATACAATGATTCATTTCGTAGTATTCACGTAGCATTGGCAAACGAACCCTTTTTACATGAAAAGTGATTCAATTTTACCTGAAATTTGTATTTATCGCCTATTCGTTAAATCTCGTGCTTCTAAATTGAGAACAATCATTGTGCAAATAATCATCGACGAAGAGTTAACATAACAAATTAACTCGTGTCTCTCTCGTTTGATAGAGTTAATAAAAACGAGTACACGTGACAACGTGTAAAAATAATCAACGTTTCAATCAGGCTGTTGACACGAAATGTGTGTTTCCTGTTTTCCGCAAAGAAGCGCAAGATCCGCGAGAGACCGTGGCCGTATAGAAAGGATCGTTGCATCACGATTTCTCGGAGATCATCCAGTGAATCATGTTCCGCATTTAATTGCCTCGAGAGCGTGCACGGCTGTGCTCTACGTTTAGAAGTAACTTCAACGCACTGAGAGTCCGGAAAAGACGGAAAGAAGACGAACGTGTTTCGGTTCTATTTTTGCCACTCGAAAGGTCTCGTATTTCTGACGTGTGGAGTGGTAGTTCCATTTGATACACGAACCGTTTCGTCGTGCGGATCGATGACGAGAACTCGTGATCGAGAGGTTTGAATTTTGGGTCCGGAATGCTGTGGAAAATTTTAGAACTCCTATATACCTTCCAGTTCTCTTATCATTCGATAGCTTAGACCTGATAGGATAACAGACAAAAAGTGTTCTTATTTTTGAACGAATATGTTTGTCTTACAAAAAGCAAAAGAGCAATCGAATTAGAAAAGAGGGCTTTTAAAAAGTTTATCTGAAACATCTTTCAAAAGATTATAAAGAAGTAAAATCCCTTTTTTCTTCAGAAAATTGCATAAAAGCAGGACACTGTTTAAAGTAGCGCAGAACAGAATAAATATATTTATTTATTTTTTTTATAAAGCAAAAAAAGAAAGTAACATTATTAGAATACAACTAAAAAAAGAAAAAGAAATAAATTTTAACATGGAAAAGATCAATCCTATTCTTGAATACATAGTTACATTCTATGCCTACATGATGTTTGCCTGGCTAGTTCATTATATTTCAGTGCTGCATAGCAGTAGAGAAATTTCTACGCAAACATTCAATTACCATTCCAAACTATTCCGTCTTTGATCCCGTTAAGGTCTACATTACTCGCATGAGAAATGATCTACACGCATGCGAACTGTACGTACGAGTCATTCGTTGAAATACAGACGTGAATAAAAGAAAAGAAAAACCAAATCGAAAATAAAGTTTTTCTCGGCAAAAATGATTCCTGCATTACGAAAAATAGATATCGAGAACAGTTGCTTATGTAGATACATACGCCGCAACAAAACGAACGCATCGGTTGTGTGTGTATATCTTCGCGAATTTAGTTGTATCGTAACGCGAATTGAGTGTTCGTGGATTTCGTGTCCAAACAACACGATTATCAAAATAAGCGAGCGACGCGAGTTGAGCGCCAAGTTAAGAAAATATTTGTTCAAGTAACGCGCTTAAAAATCTGGATCACGCTGTATCGATCATGCGAGTTTCATGTGTGATTGTTCCCTTGAACGTACGTTGGATTGTCATTGATCAAACAACAAATCATTATCGGATTTGTCAGTCATTCATAATTGGTATCTTTACGCGAAAAATTATTTACTCTTCGCGTTGAGCGATAAAAAAAAAGAAAAAAGAAGAAAAGTATTAAGAATGTGTAATAAGATTTATTATACTATGTGTATATACAGAATGACTGAAAAGTGGAGTATTTTTACAACTCGTGTCGTGTGAGAGGAATATTTTGTCGATGTTTACCGAAGATTGATGGTTTGTAGAATATAAGCAAGTCTAGACTTTTGTTCGAAGATTATTTTATATCTTTTGTTACGTGGAATTATATGCTTCTTTTGTGATAAGACGATAGATGACTTCGAAATCGGTATAACGACCTTAGTGCTTTTCTTTTTTGTATTTATCAAGATGTTGCAACTTGTGCGTGTGAACGGTGATTTATGAGTTGACACGTTTCAGTTGCGAATATTGGATACTTTTAATTCATATTTTATACTTTATACTTGAAAATATATTTTATTGTTATATCTGAAAGTATAAAATGTAAGGTACTTAGTAAAATGCTGGTTTCGTTATATTTGAAAATATATAATGATACTTAGAAATTTCAAAAAGATCATTTTATACTTAGAAGTCTATAAGAAGATCAATTTAAAGATGTTGTAGCGTCGCAAGTGCCACATAGTTTCGTTTTATGTTTCCAATTGCTAAGAAATTATAATGCGCCAGAAATACTAAAGAAACTCTCTGTTTCCAAATAAATTCTCTCCATTCTATGGCAATTGTCCAAACATTTATCTTTTTGCACCTCCTACGCTATTAACAGTTCCTACTGTCACGTATTTTAACTCTGTTTCCCTATTTTTTCTGTCGTTTCTCCAAATTATAGTATATCAATATTGTATCAGCCGTTAATCTTGAGTAAACTAATTATAATTTCAACACACGAAATTCAACTGCTTGGCAAATTTAAATCTCTGCCTAAGAAGTAATCGTAGATCAAGATATCACTACTTCAAATTTCTCAGAATCATCAATTTCAACGAGTGTGAATTCCCATTGGTTTATCTACTATTGCACTCGTAAGATAACTTCGAACTTCTATTAATCTTCAGTAGAATTTCTGTCTTCGTATGTTCTATACATATTCAATTACGATTACATCGATTTTATCGTTAGTAAATATCAATTCTTCGATAAATCACGAATCGGCATATGTCTGCTTATTCATGCATATTTCAAACAAGTTTCAGCTGTTAGCTAACAATCGTAATTTCGTTTCATTCAAAACTTGTTTTGCGTTCTATGCATTCCTACGTCTACTTGTATTACAGCAACTTTGTAGTCGCTAAGCGGCAAGTGTTCAATTAATTATAAATACGCGAGATGTAATTTTAAGCTTTAGATTCTTCGTCTTGGTGAAGTATTTCACCTGTTGGCAATCGTTAAGATAATTACCTTCCAGACGTTCACGCTACGAAGAATTTTTGTTAGACGCGTTTCGAGAATATTTTCAATTTTTTATTGCTACGAAGTTTAAAGGGACATTTGTTTATTTTTTTCCTACATTGCTACGTTTACTTACACGATGTTATCTTTATTGCCATTAAACAGGCAACCTTCAGTTAATTATAAACGAATCGAATGATTTACTGCTTGAGATACATTAATTCGATGAATACAAATTTCCATTAGCTTAGCTGATTATAACAATCAAAATTACTTCTTTATGGTGTAACCATTCAAATTTTCTATTCTAATTCCATTCATGTATATTAACTTACGGGAAAACACATTTTTATCAGATTACCTAATAACAATCATTAAGGCTACTTCTACCTTTTGCACTATTAAAAATTTCCGTTCTCATACATTCGAAACACATTTTGCATCTCGTACTCCGCTACCTTCAATTACACTAAGCAGCATGCCTTTAAGTAACCGTAGATCAACGGCAAGCGATTTTTAGTTTATGGGTTTGTCGACACGACAAATCTGAATTTTCCTCTTACTAAGTTTCATTTATAATTTTGATCCTTGTGCAATTTAACTACATTGCATATTTTGTACTACTTCTAGCAACACTAAACAGCAGACCATCAATTAATCCTATAAAAACTAAAACGATACTGTACTCCAGATATATTAAACTTGATAAACAGAATTTTCCATCGATACTTCTTTCATGTCTTGTGCAGTTAAAAATATCTACTCTCGCAGAATATGGAGATGATGTTTTGCATTTTCGATTATATCGTGTCACTTCTGTCATCATTAAACAGCAGGTGTTTCATTTAATCCTAGATGAAGCAAACAAAAAAAAAAAAAAAAAAAGAACAATTTCAAGCGTTCGTCGACTTGTCGAATTTAAATTTCCATCAGTCTAGCTCTCCGGTAGCGATCGTTAAGACTAGCAGTTCTTCGCCTCCCCAC
Organism: Anthophora plumipes; assembly: GCA_951804975.1. Lineage (NCBI taxonomy): Eukaryota > Metazoa > Arthropoda > Insecta > Hymenoptera > Apidae > Anthophora > Anthophora plumipes. The sequence continues at coordinate 21,981,800 of OX638112.1, read as the reverse complement.
TGCGACGTTCTCGTTGCGGACGATCTAATTAACGGAGCAACAAACCCTGAAAAGTCGGTGCAACGGACGCGGGAGAGGCCTTGCTCTCTCGCGTATAGCTCCTGTTCGCGGTGTATACGTCTAACGAGGACGGAGAAACCAACCGTGGAGGCGGAGTACAGATTTGAAGAAGCGCGAAGAGAAAGTCCGTGGAAAAGCCGCGGTATAAATTCACAGGAAAATCGACCTTTTCGTTGGGGGAAACACACGAGCCGTTTACAAGGATGTTTAACGATCCAACGAGTCGTCGGAGCAATAAAAGTCGCGGCATAATAAAAGTCCTTGCACGATCATAATCCATAGTCGCACGAGCAATCGTCATCGGTTGTGCTCGTTGCTCAATTGTATCATCATGTTTGAATTGAAACGATACAAAGTACTTCCTAAGATTATTTATGGACGCTACTTGGTGTGTAAGAAGCGGTCTTTTTTTGTCGAGAGTTTATTACCGTTATTCGATATCAACTTTTCAGTCGATGAGTGCCTCCCGTCAGATTTTCGAACGAGTTTTAAATTAGGTTTCGAAGTGGGTAAAGGGGTTATGGTTATGAACGTATCGTAAAGTGATTTGCACTGGCGTTCATAAGTGTTGGGGCACCCTTTATGTTCGTACAGAATGTATTGCATGATTTAAATTACATTTTTACCCCCACAATTAGTATAATATATCAGTAAAAATACGAAGTTTGATAAAAAGTATACGGAATGAATATCTAACTCAATATCTCGTAACTGAAGAGAAAAACTGATGACACAACATGATGTGGTCATCATTGTTATAACCATTTCAATTTAGTATTATGTGTGTACTCGTGACACAACAAAATTTCGGATTGAATAATTCTTTCTAGAATCTTAAGAAACTTGTAATAACTCTTTAGGGTCGCTTCAATAAGTGTACTAATATGTAGTATTTGTGAATGGAAGTGTTCCATGGTATGCAAATTCATCTGTTGGTAGCGATTCTTTTCTCATGTTATTGATGAATAATCAGAGGGCTTCCTTTCTCTAGAACTTGGTAATTGCAGCTAATTATACGGTTGTTTAGAATTCATTGCTTCGAAATTGACGTTATTAAATGCCGATCATATCTGTAAAGTCTGTATTGTTGTTTAACAGTTTACATGATAATGAAGTATCTTTCACAAGTTCGTTAAGCTCGTTCAGCAGTTACAATTAATTATCCTCGTAATATTTTCCCTATTGTGTTGCTTCTTTTCCTCTTCGCGTATATTCATTCCGTTAATGTAGATCTGAAAATTAATTCTGGCTCGATTAAGCTTCATCGTTGTACCTTTATAAAGATGATTCCAAGTGCGTATCTCATCGAAATTCAGGATAGAGAAAAAGAGGAAAAAAATTACAGGGGGGCTTGAAAGTTCGAAGAAAAAATGTATTTTTACGTGGATGACGTTCGTCAAAGGACATCCTTCCGTTGTGAATGGCGTTCTCATGCAAATATAGCGATTCTTGGGGAACGACTGGATGGCTGTATTAGATAGGGGCTGGCGGACGTTTTATTGCGACAGTCTGAAAAGCGTCTCGACGCTTGCCACCACCAGTTGGCTCCCTTCTCGCATGTTGCTAGGATAAAACCGCGCGCACCCTCTCGAATGGTGTTTCTTCGATCAGATGTTTCCAGATTCGATGGATTTTTCCGTTGAGCATTGAAATTGACAAGCTTTCTACCTTATTGAAAAATAGAAAAATCTAAACAACCGGGAATACGAGCGGGTATTTAATAATCACAGCTATCGAATGGCTGATAACGAAACAGGATGCTCTTCTAATCGATCGGTTGCGACTGGAGGCGAAATTGGACGCCGGCGTCCGGACGACACGCCTTCTCATATGGAACTCGACGCTTTTTCTAAATACTTTTTAAGATAAATATTTTGGATATTTTAACTGGAACTAGAATGTCATTCAGCTCTTTTTTGTTTTTAATTAATTATTGGAGAAATATATATTTGTCAAACATGCGTGGATGTTCAATTCAGTTTGAATTTGTATAATTATTTCTCGAACAATCGTACGTGTAAAAAATACACATATAAGTTTCGATGCAAAGAGAATAATTTGATGTTGTACACTTTTTGTCAAGTAGATATGTACTTACGTGCAGTTAAACCTGGTTACAGGTCTATGTTCTCGACTTGTAGTCTAATTTAAACACGCATAAGTATATACAATTATTTCTCAAACCATTGGATACATGAACATATATATATATACTTTGATTTAAAAAGAAAAATATAATGTTACGCTTTTACCAAGCACGCCTACATTTATAATCTACAAGTATGTACAGTTATTTCTCAACTTATACGTTGCATAAAAATGTGTATATATAAGAATTTCAGTGTTTCGTAATATTCCACAGGAAATTTCATTTTTAAATGCTACACAGTTTATTCACAGTAACCATCCATTTCTGACAATGTGCAGATAAACTTTTGTTGGTAGCTTTTCTTATTACATTACTACAAACATATATTTCGCTAGAACAAAATTTAAGAAAAGCACCAAATTATCTGTTGCAATTTTCTCGTTCGCCTGTACAACACCATAAGCAACGGAACTCGCTCGTGCAGAGCGACGTTAATATTCTTCCGCTCGTACGTGAGCAAGTGCGAGAGGACGTCATAGACACACGCGATGTCTTCAACCCGGTTGAATGCAATGTGCGAATTCGCACGTATACAGGAGGCTCGCGCGGGACAAGCAACGAAACAAAGCAACTGAAAGGGAGAAAGTGAAGAATCTGCTCGTCAGGTGAGAAACAGGAGCAGCGTGCTCGCGGGAGGATTACGAAACGAGGATAGACAAATGAAAAGGGGAGAATGGAAACAAAAAAAAAAAAGAAAGAAGGAAGAAAAGAAACAAGGAAGATGGGGTGGATTGAGAGAAAATAAAAGGCAAAATAGGATAGATGGATACAAGAGGATTTAAAGGGAGCAGAAGAAGAAGAAGAAAAATCGAAAGAACGAAGTGATAGAACGGAGGTGGAGGTTGAGGGTGGTTTGAACGAAAGCAAGCCAGCCCGAAGTTGTAGTAGCATTATATAGGGGCTGACGAACGTTTTGTTGCGGGAGTTTGAGAAGCGTCTCGACGCTCGGCGCCGTTCGACGGACGCCCCCGTCTCTATGTTCTCGGATATATAAACGCACCCTAGCCCGGGTAGGAGCTTTGTCCTGAGAAAGGAGTGACGTCAGCAGCAGAGATCGCTCCACCCCATATAAGCGCACGAACGTGGTTTGCACCCACGTACAAACGAACTTAGGGGAGTCGTATCAGCCAAGGACAAACAGTCTCTTCTGTTTAATGAAACGTGAAAATACAATCGGTCGAAATTTCTTTTTTATTTTTGGCACGTGATTTTTGGCATCGCAGAAGTGTCGCGTAAGGCGGTTTGCAATTAGAAGGTGCGCAGGTCGAGGAAATAATAATAACGCCTTTGTTACACAAAGGCAATGACCTACGAAATAACTATGAGCGAGATAATAACTGTACAAAAAGCAGGGTGCTGCTGTGTTGTCGTTTAGAGAACCAAACCTTCGCGTTCAAGAGATAGAAGTTATTAAAAATGCAAAAGGAAGAATTTGTTGATGTTTTCAATAGGGAAAAGAAATTGGACGAATTGCTTTTGGCACATAAAAATGACTGAAATGGAAATTTTAATTACTGGAAGTCGAGAAAGTGTGAATATTCTAAATGACTGAGATTTTACGAATTATAATTGCATTTATTATGACCAAGGGTAATAATATCGTTTCTTCAACTGTAAATAAGTAATAATTTCAATTATTCGATGAAACAAACGTAAATCGAAGGAAATCGTAGCTCCGCAAAACTTGTAGCTCGGACGAACATTTATAACATCGTTGAGATATACGTATTTAACTCCGGTTCGATGAAGAACAGCGTACTATTTACCCGAATCCTGACGTCTCGTTTATCCCATGCATTAATGCTTAGTTGGGTGGTAAACGGACCTTCTGGAACAGCGGATTACTCATCGGGGTAAAATCTAAAAGCCCACCACCGTCTGATTCACCGTTCTGTGCGCCTCCACTATCTAGATAAACGTTCTCAAGACATTTATTGCGTCTACTGCTTTCCAGTTAAACTAATGTGTCTGCTAGGATCACGTTAAACAGACTTTACCACGAACTTCTACCGTCGTAAAGTCGAAAAATCGTAATTCTTGCCGGTTCTTATCTAAACACCTTCCATACACTGCGAAAAACACGCTTACGTTTGCGGCCGAAGTTCACGTTTCAAGCGGTGAGAGCAATTTTCGATCCAGTTTCATTCGGTTCGAATCAAACTACCGATTAACTCTTTCACGTTAGGTTAACGCATCGGGTAGATTAGATTATTTAATTCGCTTGTTAGCTTGGTTAAATGTGCCTGCATACTATAACGCAACAGTCTCGAACCACGGACCAATCAGAAGAAGAAAAAGAAGAAAAAAATGAACAGATTCTCATCTAATTACCAGCCGGTTTGGTTGTAATTTTTATCATTGTATGCTAAACAGCTTGGTTTCCCGCGTCCTTGCGCGCCTTGCCCGTAATTTAACGCGATACTTTGCATTATTGCAACCCGTCCTAATTACGATAGCATCGTTAAGGCCTTCGCGGGACCTGTACAGTCCCTACGGATGATCGCGTGAAAAATTTTCACTGTGGCAATTATCTGCAATTACGGTGGATATACACGTGTACGCTTGCGTCCACACAATTAAGTTTAAGCAACGCTCTATTCCAAACTTCGGTTGCGTTCGCATAAAATTTCCATGAGATCGAATTTTGCTTTCCTGTATGACATGGCCGTTTCTTTATACGTTCAAGCGATACATTTTATGCTGATTCGGTGCTCCGGACCATTTTTGGCGATAAATAGTTTACCATGTTTTAGAGAACAAACGAATGCCACCATTTACTTTTAATTATTTTTAATTCCTCGTTACTCCATTTTGATCATCTCTATCGTTCCTATTTTTGAACATCTCTAACTCAAATTGTTCCGCTTCGAATACTTCCAACTTATACCGTTCCACTTCAGACTCCTTCAAATTGTATCTTTTCGCTCGAACCATCTCCAACTTATGTTAACATGCTCCTATTGACTTCAACTTTAATAATAATCCGTTAATGAACTACCAGTAGTCACATTTAGTTATTACTTTTGCGCACGATGCTTAAATCGTTTCACATTGACGATCGTAATCGCATAGCCGACACCGTGGATAACGAATGACGCCTGTCGAGATCAACGGTTAATTGAAATTCGTCGCTTATGCAAAGTGAATTGTAAATATCAGAGAGGATATCGCATGCATCGTCCGGCGTTATTTTTAGAACGTCACGATGGCGATCATCGACGAATTCTAAATTGTCAAAAAGCCGATTATGTGACGAGGTCCTGGCTTGCTGTATTCAGTTCAGCTTGTATCCGAGACTTGTTACAAATTGACCGATGAGTAACTCTGGTATTATTGCGAATCATCGTAATAATTCTCAGACTATTCCAACTTGTAGGGATTAACGAGTCGATTGAAACAAGCCACAAATTATTGTTCGAGTCAATTTCGTTGAGGACCGTATTGTATAAAATTGTTCCTCGACTGTTACTTTCTGATTCTATTGCTCTAAAAAGCATCGATATCGTGTGACCCGCGGTTCGTTAATGTCATTTTAGCAGTTATCGTTTATCTGCTTGCACAGATTCGGGGTTATCAGTGGCGCTACATGTCTAGCGACATGTTAAATAGTATTGTCCCATAATTAAAAGGGAAGCTCAAGAAAAAAAAATTTAATTTCCTGAAAAAGAAAAATTATTGATCCATCCACTATGATTGCTGATACATTTTAATTTAATAATTCATTCATTACCACAAAATTTGTGTTCTATTATCACACATGAACTGTAATACACTAAAGAAATCATTATTCACACTTTTACATAAAATCTGTGACAAATCAGACTTATAAACATTCGCGATATCATCAAAATTTTCTCATATCCTTATCTTCATCGTTCGTAAGTTTACCATAGAGGTACACGCGTTTCTCATGTCGAAGTATTAAATACGATTACACAGTGGATTTGATAGATACAATATTATGAATCATCGTATAAAATATCCCCGCACAAAAATCGAACAAATCTGTCGCGATTCGACGATGAAGACACGGTATGGACGTATTGATAAGCGTTATCGTGGTTACCGGTTCTTTTTTTTGTCTCTATCTTCCTCAACTCTGTTCGAGTCTTATCATCGTTCAGTTTGAATTAACCCTTCGTTGGTTCAGTTTGTGTTTAACATTATCTTTGATAAGGAAGTATCACCAGCCGCGTTTCATTTTTATCGCGACGCGTGCACGACTGTCCTTCCTTAAACTTATCCCGGTAAGAAAACAACCTCTCGCGTGTCGGCAGCAAGTACACACTGCATTCCAGCACACTATATGCGGTAATCCCGCCGCGTTAATTGCTTATCAAACTAGTTTTTCGACTTTCCGTCTCGCTGATCCTCGCCACGAGTTCTTCAAGGATAAAACGTTGCTGCGGTGGTTCTCGTTTAGAAAGGATGCTCACCTGGTATATAATCTGTCCTCCGTTTTCCTCCTTTTTCTTCTATCAACTTTCTAGATTGTTAATTTAGCGTGAAATCGCATGATAGCAACCGGTTAGATCTCCGCGAGAGAAGACCGTCTGAATTTTACCATTATTATCGATTATAGATCGACGAGAATCAGTAAAAGTTGTTCTTCTAGATGTAATATTCAACATGTAATCTGATTTTCGTGTGTTTATTGTAAGTGTATGTCGTTTAAGAATACGATATTAATTGTTTCATTATAATTACATTTAATATCTTGGGAATCATTGATGGTTCATATTAATCTTCGGAAGTGAAACTTCAAGTGTTAAGAATATAGCAATATATTATTATTATTTTTTTTTTTTTCATATATTCATGAGATTTTTGGACTTGTTTTTCTTTTTTCTTTTTTCTTATTCTGAACAAGTTTGTAGTTTCCCTGTGACACGAAACTAAATGGTGTAGGATGACTGTGTAATCCTAAGGGAAAACCCATTGTAAATCATCCCTCGTAGGTGAAAGTTAGATGGTAGTTCGAACAGATAGAATCTGGTTTCCGACGTAACGAAGCATTTTACGACACTTTTTAAATGGCTACCGGTATAACGAAAAGGATGAACAAAATTTATCCGGTTACTTTCCTGTAAACGAATTTTTCTTTGCTTATGAGATCAGAGATTATGATTGACTTCAGTTTTTTATTCTAACGGAAGGAATAAGAATTAATTGATGTTATAAATTATTGTTTACACGATGTGATTTATAAAATTTAATTATACAGATATTTTAATTCCAAGAGAGCAAAACATGAGTTTTCATATGGTATCGATATTTTATTTAACTTTACTTCTCTTATTGAAAAACAGTCATCTTCAGCATAGCTGTAATTTGTCATTGTACGTATTGAATCGAACTCACATTCTACAAATATACTTTCACTCTATCATTAGCACATTAGCCGTGGTAAATTAAAGAATTTCAAGTTCCCGTGTTCTAAGTTCGCGTGATAAGCTTATCCGATTATCTCGATCGATCGAAACTGGCCTGTAACGTTCGTCTGATTTGCATTTATACCGTGATAACTCGTTTCCTTCCTTCGATCCATCTCGCGTTTTTTTGCATTTGGAGAAAGCATTTGTAACAAGTTCGTCGAACCTTTGTGAGTCATTCTACCTTATGGTATAGCATTCTATGAAATAGCTGACAGTTCGTGATGGTGTGACTTTTACTTCAATTTTACTTGAATAAAAGGATCAACGAAACATTGTAACGAGACAACAAATCATCGTTACGTTGGCAAATAGTGAGACTAAGCCAATTAAACCGAAGATTGACAATACACCTCGTCTTATCTTATTGTGTTAGATTAATTAGTTACATTTATCACGTCACCGAATAACACGGTGAATCGGAATCTGTGTGAGAATAAGTAGTATAATTTTCTTAAGAACGTGTACGCGTTCAAGGGGCGCACAAATCATCGCTAGTTGCTGCTGCTGTTGCTCTGTATCACTTGCTAGAGCTGACAACTTGGTTGAATCATGATTTACATGCTGTGTACGCGAAATAATCGCAGGAATGTTGCAATATTCGTCGGATGAAAAATGTATGATTCACACGGAGGATTATAATTCTGTCTTTCTTTCTTCTTCTTCTTTGATTTCGTTATGTTAACTGTCTTCCTTGTTAACATATGAGGTCGGGGCATTGTCCTGTAAATCTTGCGATGAAACGAGCTTACAATAAAGTGAAATCTTTTCTACAAACTTTAAAAGAAAAATTGTTATACTGGAAACGTGTGTTTTAGTTTCATTCACGATTGAACGTTTTAAGACACGAATAAACCGAATACGAAATATCCCGTGATAGTGATACATGTGTCACGTGTTAACATAAAAGTATAAAAAGGAAGAAAGCGAAGATATCAAGAAAGTACATTAATGAACGTTTATTTTATTTTACACGCAGATTCAAGTAATTAATTACAGAAGTTGTTTTCAAATCGACCATCGTGACCTCCTGCCACGCAGCTTTCCTTTTCATCGCGTTAATCAGTTTAGCCAGATTCAAAGTGTTCTCTTAGCACGAAAAATTTTCCTTTCTCGAGATGATTAACACCAGTTTGCGCTTCTTTATTTTGACGTTTGTGCTAATGGACGTCGTTAAAAATATCATGTCTCACGTCAGCTTGCGTCTAATTATGTTATTGAAACTTCGAAGTGTTTCTTTATTGCCTTTTTTCATGCTTGTTTGAAGTGATATTACAGACTTATCGATATAAATATATACACATTTTTTTCTTTTTCTTTTTTTTTTTCTTTCAAAGATTTTCTTTCTGCGTATTAATAAAAATATAGTCAGAAGACGACCCCCACAGAGTTAAGATGAAATCATCGGTGTTAATCGTCGGAGGATTAATTCTTCCGCCGTGAAGAATATTATCCATCGTATCGAATTTCCCCTTCTTCACTCCCGAATTGAGTTTTAACCCTATTTTCGTTTCTTGGCAGCGACCCCATTGAAGACACGTTTTATTCTCGTCCCACTGCTTATTATATCATTGCGGTTAACGATTTCAATTTACAGTGTATATTGTGTCGCCCATTGACCACGATTCCCCAAACATTAGTGTAAAACATGTACTCGTGCAAGTAGTTTATAAAAGTTCTTTATTTTTCCCATCGTTATCATGAAATTTTTGTATATGCTAAAACTTCAATGAATTTAATGATGCTGAACTACAAATGGTCATCAGATCTAGTTGTATTATAACTGAGTATCGTTGCACTTTTTTGATTACACGTTTAACAATTAAAATAAAAAAAAAAGTAGTTGAATCATAGCAATAATAGTTAAAGTCACTTGTACGGAGTGTAAATGTAAATGATGTTCAGAACGAAATCAGTCTTTTTCACGTCTCTGTTAGTCTACAATAAAATTCAACCTAAATCTGATCAAATATTCTTATTTTATTGTATACAGCTTTCTGAATGAGAAAAATCAAATTTTTCGATAGATCATATTTCAAAGATTTTCTATTCACAGTATAATTTTGTTCATAATCTTTCAACCAGTAGCTAACTATAGTTTAACTCTGTCGTCGTTGAAAACAACATAATCTAATTACCATTGGAAATGTTAATCTCATTAATTGACTCTATTTATGCGCACAGAATCTTCTCAAGTTCTCTCCGCTTACTCTTCATGTTTCACATCTTATCGAATTACTATTTACTTCGTAAAATTTCCTCTATTAATGAAAGGTCACAGTCATGATGTTGCATCAACATTGGATAATGTATTCCCTAATAGTAGCGTCGTTAGAATGAAATTTGCATTCGCAATAACCCGCAGAATTTCGACGACGTCCTTAAAACGTCATCGACGCCTGTTCTCTCCCTGTGGGTTTCGGTATTGAACGTGTCCGGGGGATGGCACGAGGTCAGACCAGTGCTACGTTTGCCCTAGTTTGCCACCAGTTTATCCAAAGACTTTATTTAGCTTCTTTTTTTAACGTAACCAGTGACCCGTACGCGTGTACTACAACGTGTCGCACTCGTTGAAATGCGTTTTTTCGGGTTGTGCAACGCGCCAAGCTCTTCGAATTCGTACGAGAATTCCTCGACGGCAAATAGAGCGTCGCTTCATCCTCCTTTTCTACGTGTGTGTGTGTATACTGTTAGCCCCTGGCTACGAAATCACGTTCAAACAAATATACACCACGGCCTGTAAATTCGAGATCACCTTCGTGGCCGTTTTCATTGTGAAACCCAGGACAAAGGAACGGGTTGCAATTAGAATTTTCTGCTTGTCTGGATGCACTTACCTTTTTGTCAACATTATTTCAGAATAATACTACATCTTTTAATTGGATAGATTTTTCTGAACGAACTAGTGAACGAGAAACAAATTAATTTATTTTGTTAATTCTTTGGTTATTTTATCGTCAAATATGATCATGGTGAAGTTAGAATCGAAGTTAGGAAATAAATCATTATTTCGGGTCTAATAGTACTAAAATCATCGTCTAGGAGTATAGTTTGAGGCAAGTAGTGAAATAAAATCGAGTAAATGCGAATAAAATATAAAGGTAATCTAGGTATCAACGGTAAAAGCATGAATTTAACTAGTGTACACGCTAACAGCCCAGTTTCTAAAAAAAGAAAGAAAAAAAAGTAAAATTTCGATGTACAATTTGCATACAACCTCGTCCTCCTTGCCGGCTGATTAACTTACCCACGCTACCCTGTAATACCCCGTGTTTCACCGAAACTTTTATCCTTGCTATCTTAGCATTTCTAATTAAGGCAAAACATTATCGGCGATCTTTTAATTAAATGTGTATTTACAGATAAATGAATGATCGCGAATCGTATAATACGCCCATTAATTGTCTATTAATTAAATGCAATAAAAAATGAACGAGCGATTAGTAATAACGGTGCACTTTTCTTCCGTTTGTGAATAGATGTGATCATGTGTATATCTTTTGTACATACGTAAACAGAGATGCACGTAGAGCTTTTACACCTCGAGCAAGTGGCTGAAGTACAAGTTAATAAACTCGCAACAGCATTCTCTATTTACTACGTCTGAGGGTTGTCTGTCGTCGTTGACGAACGCGCTAATTGTCGGGAGAATTTAAGGAGGCTCACTAATTGCGACGCTGACGAATTCTTTCGCCCTTACTTTCTGCCTCACGATATAGCGTACGTTTCACTTCCGTACAGCTTTGAACCTGAGAATGTACCTATCAAGCTTCTGAATTTTCACTCGCATGATACGATTGTTAAATTTAGAGATTAATGTGTAACATGTTAGGTGTATTTGCATTTTCGTTGCTTCAGCTATACTAGGAGGAACGATTATGGGCGTTTAGGAATGCGTTAGATGATTCACTAAACGGCCGTGACGCCTACAGTATTTAGAGGGTTGACGACACGGAAGTTTCTCAAAAATTAAGTTAATAGAATTAAGTTAATTGGTGCATATGACTGAGCGCGAGGATGGTGTTTAATTTACGATGTTAAGAACATAGCCGTTCAAGTGTTTATTATTTGAAAATCACCAATATAAAAGTTTCGAATTTTATTGCTTCGTACGACTGTTAAACGGTTATTTGCAAAATGTAGAACACAAGTGAGTTAGGTACACATTTATTCACTGCGAAATCACGCGAATAACTCTCTCTTAATTAATCAACATTTCCAATTGGAAAGGTTCACCGATTTCTTCTTTCTTACAAATTATAAACATCGTAATCTACCGTGTGTTCGTAAAAACATGTTCTACAAATTGAAGGAATTAAACTGTCCAAATTTGTTCTCTTCCTTAAGTTATTTCAATTAAACTTTTGACTAACATCTAGTCACACTTGTTACGTCTTATAAAGGCATTTGTATTCGTAATGCATCTGAATTTTTGCTGTAACTGTGATTCTAAATTTATAAAAGGAAGAACCAAAGAATAAAACTGAATTCAGTATTTAAAAATTAAATAATTAATTATAACATATTACTACTAGTAGAAAAAACAAGTCGCATATCAGAGAATATTAATACTACATCTCTGTATATATTCAATATTATCATAGTCTCTAAAAAAAGTTCGAAAAGACCACTAGTGCAGTAATCAGTTACAAGAAAGTGACTGGTGTGTGCTGAATTCATCATAGTTTCACCTTCTCCTACTCTTCCCAATTTTCTCTTTTATGACCAATGACACTCTTCAACTATCCAACCTTACACATACAACGATTGTTCTTTTTATAAACCTCTTATTATAATTCAACGGTGTAAAAAGAAATCTCCATCAGACCGTTAAACATCCATCCTCCTCGATCAATTTCCCTTTTATTAATCGAATGGAAATTCCTCAAAGTCGAGGTGCAACGTGATAACAGATGAACGACCGCTGATACGACGATAGTGGATAGACTTGTGCATGGGAGACACGTTCGACTAATAAAATCGATGGGACGGTAAAATAGTAGTAGCCTGGGTTCGTGGTTGATCGAACGAGAGAAGAGCGCCCACGTGTTTCAACAGCGACGTGTGCATATTATTGTGCACATGGTGAGTGGCTGGTGTGATGTCGTTGCACGGTCGCTAATAAAGCGAGGTCCACAACCTGCAAGAAGAGCTTGTCTGGTGGTCGTCTAGCGACGTTGATACCCGCTAATTGCCGTAAATTTATGACCCTTGGCGACGGGAGAAAACAAAACAAAAAAAAAAGAAAGGAAGAGGAACGTCGCCAGGGGTACATGTTCCTATTGTCGCGTCGGTGAAGATCAAAGAGAAATAATAAGACCGTTCAAGCACCGTGAGATGTCCACGGCTTGACATTGTTTCTCGTGATCTTTATGTGTACCTGAACTACACTACTCGTTGAATCAAATCAACCACTATGTGTTTCTATTTATTTCTAGCCTTTTGCTATTGAAACAGAGAGTACACACTAAAATATGCATTGTAAGGGGCTTGGTATTGTAGAGGATTCGGTTATTCCTCGACGTTGGTTCTTCTACGTGTTGCTCTTATCCATTGTAGCTTTTCTTCTTTGTCTCTTGTAACGACGCTATTGTGCATATATTTACTACATACTGTGTAGATACCCCTCGATGTCTACATGTTCTTTTGATCCTTTTTCTTTTTTCTTTTTGTAAATCTTTTTCAATAGTTATGTTTCAACGTTGTTTTTACATCTGGAGTTTGTAATCGGCTGCAAACGGGTATGTTACACGTGTTTCCCTTCTTCGAAATATTTTGTATGGCGGATGAGATTGCATGTGAAACACGCGAGAGTAGAATTTAAATTACGAAATTTCCTCGATACTTTGTTTTAAACGTACTGTTCACAACTGAAAGTGAGATTCTACGGGTAAAATCTGAATTACAAAGTTCCCTCGATGTTTTGTTTTAAATACATTGTGGTTTATCTATCCCCATCGGTTAAGAAATTTTCTATTTTTCTTTTTCCATTCTCTTATCAAGAGGTTTCTCAATTTGAAAAAGATTCTTATCCGGCAAGGGTCATCATGGCCGCTGCGCCATCCGTCACCCACAGTTTCTTCCCTTCTGAATCTTTCTCGTTTGACGATTATCGTATCGTGCATCTTACGAACCCGAACCCATTATGAAGCATTAAGCTCCCCCGAATGAGATATCTTCTGGCTGAATTGATCGTAAAGTTCACAAAAATTGGCAATCGTCGTGAACCTTTCACTTTTTTTTTTTTCTTTTAAATTAAACACGTTCTGTTCCATTTTGTAAAAGGTGTGGCACCGAGATGGTATAACTGGATAAAGAATGATTGTATGTTTAAAAATAAATCGAAGATATAGATAAATAATTTTTCGTAGCAAATTCAATTTTCGAAAGACCCTCTTGAATTTGGAGTTCCTAGCTAATACGTTCGATACAGATAATATTGATTAGATATAACATATTTCTTAACAAGCCGAATTTTTACATGACTGTAAATATAAAGAGTGTACACCGAAAAATGTAGTGTTCGCATAAAATGTGAAATTTCGTTGAAATTTTAACCTTTTAATTGGAAAAGACGAGTTAACTCATCATCGAAAGGATCAATACTTACGACTCAATAAATTTATTTATCGAATGATTCCTATAACGTCTATGTTAAGCACAAAATATATAATCGTATTTGCGATAAGGAGAACAATGTGACTGGATAAAATTGATTTCCCTTTTTTTTTTTTTTTCGAACCCTATTAATCTTTCTTTCCAATCAACGGTTAAAATAGAATTCACGAAACGGTGAAGAGTGATTATCGGTCATCCGTGGTCTTTCCAATCTAAAATCGCATTCGTCATTCAGTTCGTCCCTCTGGGAAGAAGATTGGAGGCAGAACGAGCGAAAATTCAATCTGTCCGGTTGGTTCGCTGTAACATAGTCACACCTACGTGTCCAGGAATACGTGTACAGTGTCACCGGCAGCTTCTTCATCGACGCCCACGACGTCTGTAAAATTGGTCGGCTTGGTCGCTCTAGTTCCGCAGGATTGCATCTCTCGTTCGCCCACCTCGACCATCGTATTTATAGAGGCACACTCACCTTTTGCTTTCTGGCTGCTTGCACGTGTTGTTTGTTATTTCCTAGCTTACAGATAGCTTAACCATGGCACTTAGAGCATCCTGAAGGAAGGATAAGCTCTCAAAATCGATCGACGGTTATCGATTAGGTAGATTAAAACAGTGCGGATGCTTTCTATTCCGAAGCGAACGAAACTTGTGCGTTTAGTCGATCGTGTGCGTTTTAATTACGTTTCTAAACATTCGTAAATTAATCACTCGAGTGGGTTAGCCGAAAGTTGCAAATTTTTCATTTATTTTTTTTCGTATTAAGATTCATACAGCTCTTGTTGAAAGACTGTTGAGGAATCCAAGATTTCGGTATTCAGCATAAATTAATAGAAATGTGACATTTCATATTACACAACCTAATATAGATATCTTGTACACACGATTAGCGTTACGCGAACAGTTTTGTTATAGATAATTAAATTACAATGATACAGCTGTTGCTGTCTTCCCTGTCAACTTGTGAAATGCTAAATGATTCTATTAGTAACATTATCGATACCATTCCATGATTTATGAATTTATCAATAAAAAGTAACTCCGATGATTTATTTGGAAGTTGAACTTTATTTCGGTGAGTTCAATGCTGGTAACATTTTTCCCCGTTCGTCTCTTTTCTTTCATCATCACGAGCAAAGAATATCTCCACACATCGTACGTAAGAATAGTAAATTGAGGCACGTCGCAATATACACTACTCTACTGTTAAATTTATCGTTATCCGTCAACCTGTGTGTATATATATATTCAAGAGAGATACTTTTAAAGGATTCTAGGTCAAAGAAAAACCGTAGTACCGAGCGTCAACAGAGGGAAAAGAGAGTGCGCCGGTTGAAAATGGTTATTGATTTTTAGGCGGCGTCCGCGGTCCTCGGCTGTGTGTTTTTCAGCAGAACTTTTACTTTTAACAGCAGATGTAACAACGTTCGACACCGTTTCAATGATACTTCGCGTTGGTAGTTCCTCTGTTACAAATCACGATGAATTTCATTCGAGCCACCTTTCGAAGGATGATACACTTTCACGTTCTCCAATGTTTGCCGTATTCTTTTATCGTTGCTCAAGTTTCTTTTGTACTTTTCGATCGATCTCGCTTGTTCTTTGCTCGGAAACAAATTCACGAAATATTCGATAAATCAACTCAAGAATTTTAGGAGACGAGAAGGAACATATTTTCTGAGAAATAAGCATCGTATGCTCGCTGACAATTGAAAGCTGTTCATCGATTCACGAATCATTCAATGATAACCGGTATATTTTTCAAACATTGTACGAAACGTGAACAATCAACTCGCATATGAAAAGCACCCGGTAGTTTATTTAAACCCGCGAGAGTGTCTGTCGTCCAGTTGAAATTCTTCCGTGGAAATATGTCGCCCCATTTCACCGACAGATCTTTTTTACCAGAGCTGAAACCGTCTCATTCGTTGTATTTATAGACTGCTCTGGCCTGCTCGCGTCTGATCATTTATGTATAAAGGCCGCCGTTACTTTGTTCCACGGGAAACAGGTATTCTGCCAATGATACACCGGCTCTTTTTGGTGCACGTGAGATATCTAGAGATAAATGTGGAAGAGAAAGAGCCAGACGAATCTGGCTTCTGAGTGTTTCTTTCGAAGCGAACCTTCGTTTCCCTTTTTACTTCGTTCTTCTTTTTTCTTCCATTCTCTCTCTCTCTCTCTCTCTTTCTTTTCTTTTTTCTTTTTGGAGTACTTGGTCATTTCGGTTGCTCTTTACGCGCCTCTTTGTGCGAACTTTCGATAAGCTGATTCGTTTTCTGCTGATGTAAAAAGACTTCTACATCGATTGAAACAGAAATGGATTTGAGTTACCTTTTTTTTTCCCTCTTTCGAGATATTTACGTATTAAAAAATATCTCTTTAGTATACCGGTGGATGTAACACGATGGAATTGACAAATTTACAGATTTTTAACTTGGCCTATTCTCAGAATATCACGCGGGGTAATATCATACAAATTATTGCCTGTAAAGAAGTTTATGTAGGGAAACACGAAAGCTTCGTGAAACGTCACATGTCTAACGTGACGACCGTCTACTAGCAACGCTGTCAAATAAAAATTCGAATAAAATGAAATCGCCGTATAACTGGTTAATTTTACTTTTTATTTTGAGATTACTTTTTTTTTTCTTACATTAAGCTCCATCATATTTCAACCATTCAATAAAAGACTTGCATTACACGTACCAGAAACACAATGTTTAAAAAAAAAAATCATTTTTTTGTAGTTAATTTATGTATTGACATTTCTTTTTTTTTTATCTTAACCATTTCACAGCGAAATTACCAACTTTCCTTTCTACCGTCTTCCATTCCACCGCGATAAATTATTAAACTTAGAGTCATAAGAACTGTTGTTACGTACTGTAGATCGTTGGAAGATTCAGAACGCTCGACCGAATAACGATAAAATCATTCGGCTAGACTGTCTTGTAATTACATGAAGCAGCGTATTGTTCGCGTTGTTTCGCGAGAATCTGGAGCAAACGATTGTTCCTCACAATCTCTCCGTACTGCGAGCTAAGAAGAAACCGAGAGAATGATAGTGGCTTGGTTCCAAGTTCTTCCAAAACGACGCGCGACACCTTGCTACTGTAGCCGTGGTCCGTTGCTCAATAGTGTTCCGAGACTTCTAATAGATAACCCAGTGAACCGTTTGCCCGGTTGTGCTCGTTCTTTAAACCGCGTCCAACGTTTAACATTCGGGTCACTTGCCCGATCAAGCGTCGCAGGTGGCACAAACCTTACGGTAAATTTCTGTACGCCGTTTTCAATAGGCTGTCACCGATGCCCTGTGGTGTGGTTGTACGTTTCAATGGAAAGCAAGTTCAAGTAAGTCGCTGGAACGTTTCCGCTTGAACGTGGATATATTTCCAAGTATCTTTGTGATAATTAATTCTTCCACTTTCGTTCGTGCAAAAAAGAAGAGGGGGGAAAATGGATCGAGTTATTTTAGTATATACAATTCGTAATTTATGATTAAATAAAATTTATTCAGGCGAATACATATTTTCAATGTTAATAGGGAGAGAAAGAAATGCAAGAAGATAGGATGTTGAGTTGAACTGGACAGAAAACCGTGAAAGGTTAATTCTCGACGATTATTCTGGTTTTCATTCTATAGTTGTATAGGGTCTTCCAATAAGAGCGATAAAACTTTGAATTGAAATGAAACGAAAAGTACGAAAGATAATCTAGTACTCGCTGCTTTAGTTTGAAGTACATTCGATGGCATTATACATGAAATACGATGTAATATTAATGACCACCACTATCGTCGAATAATGTATTTAGAATAGATATTTAATTTTTACTTCTTTCACGAAAATACGAAACTACAACCGACCGTAATTTTTTCCCCGCGCAAGCGAAAGTTTCGATTGTAGAGGGATAAACGATGTGTATGTTGGTGTGAATGATGGATTAAGGGGTTGGTGAAATGTTGGGTAATATTTTTAGATTTATCGAGGGAGATGTCTCGAGGGCCTCCAGGATGTAATGTTTGACGAGTTGAGCAAATAATGGTAACGCAGTTTCGTAGATTAACTAATTGAAAACGAGCGTCGATCCTTTAGCTTGAGAATGTATGCTAATGACTAAAATGAAAGAGGGAAATATTCTGAGTAATACAATGATCTTTTTAAAAAAGATTTTTGATAATATTATATTTTCTACTAGAATAAGGTAATTAATCTTAAATCAATATAAAATTGGAAGAATTATTAATATGGAAATGTTTCCAAATTTTCAGCAGTACAAATCATAAAATTTCTGTATCAAATCTTTCGTTACTCGCTGCAATAATAAACTAGGTGAATAAAAAACAAAGAATTCAACGGAACTTAAATGTCGACATTTACGTGATCTTAGAGAAATTTCGAGCAGAGCTGTCTAATAAGAGCGATCGAATCTTTGAAAAACTGTAAACAAAACTATTAGTATCTTCTTACAAAATAACCATACGATGTGTAGGTACTTTCCTAAGAACCTGCGCAATTTACTTCAGAACAACTTTATTGGATGACCAGCCTTCTCTCCTCGTCATAAATCATTAAGTTTACTCCCTTGATAACTTCGCTGTGACCATTATATTTCCTTAATAGCATTATACATCGGTGTACTCGCTTTTTAATATTCCATCAAACTAGAACTATCAAACACGATGGTATTTTCATTTTCCCTCGAGTTCTTTCGCAAATTGTCGTATCCTTTTCAAATTTATCGATCCTTTTTTCTATTTCCAATATTCCACATTTTTATATATATTAATTTGAAAATTGAAAAAAAGAGAAAAATTCCAATTCGGTATTCGAATTTACGAGGCATCGAAAAATCTTCAAGGCTTCCGTTTCAGAACAATTTGCAACGAAACGCTTTAGATATCCGTGAAGAGGTTGGACGTTTCGTTGTTTCTTGAAACAGTGAGAGCTCCTCGAAAGAACAAAGGTGGAAGGAGCGAAAAGTATGAGAGCGTAGGTATAACGTTGAACGTCGGATGACGCTCGTTTGCTCGGACAATTTGTGATAATGGCCGGAACAGCTGATCGTGTGCGCACAACGAGAAACGATTCCTCCTCTCACGGCGTGAAACCGTGTATATCTCAATTTGCACCGCGTATTCGAATTCCAGCGATCGTGATTATCGCGTTATGCGCGCTTTCATCGCATTAAATTACACTACCAATCGTACGTCCATTAATTTTTCTCCGATTTTACCATCTGGTTAACGATGCTATCAGTTGTTAGATTGATTTACACAACTTACTTATACGGTTTCTACAACGTTCGAACGATGTTGAACATAATTCTATAAAAGTGACTATTTTAAGCACATTTGTACGTTACATTCTTCTATAAAAAAAAAAAAAAAGAAAAGGAGAGAGAAATTTTTAAACTGTAATTGATGATTCTAAATTGAAAATTCTAGTAAATTTACAATTTCGTTTCCCTTTAAAGTAAATGCCGCGCCATTTATCTGCGAACGTGCTTGAACTTTTTTTTCCCCTCTTCTGTGCAATACAAGATAAATCGCAGGATGAAACGCGGGCTGAGTAATTTCCGCCTTCAAATTATCCCGTCGGATGCATCGACAAAATTGCAAATCACACGAATGATTCAGCCTCAAGAAGTTTCTTGACAAATGTGAATTTCCGTAGGAGTTTACGTAACAAGATCGTTAATGAATTTAAAACGCTTTTCGTCGCGCGTGATACGCGTGAAATTCGAATAGTGTAAAAGAGACGCCGCTAGGTGAACGAACCGTACGCGAGTTAATTACTTTTGCATCATCCATTTAGAAGAGTCGCTCTTTGCGTCGGTGTAATGTAACACGTCGTGGGGATACCACGAAAAATTTCACAGGTAACCGAATACCTCGCAAATTGGTTCTATTAACGCATTACCGTTGGCAAAATTTACACACATGATACAGCATCCTATTAACACGTTCCACATTGCACGACCCACATGCGGTGGAAATCAATGCTTTGTTTCAACCAACGAACCACTCTCTCTCTTCGACATAGCAACATGATCTCGCCCTTCTCTCTCTCTCTCTCTCTCTCTCTCTCTTTCTCCCCCCTTTTTTCAATGATCTGAATTTTATATAACGCGATAAATCGCGTTCAATTAATCAAATTTTATATAACTTAGAAAGTTTAGTATCATCGTCGAAATATGAAAAACGTTGATCATTGTTATCCTCGTAATAAATACTTAATCGTCAATCCTTGTTCCTTCATATTTTTCTAACGAGGTAAAATTTAGAACTTAGGTCATTCTCATTTTTATAAGTATCTTTGCCAAGATATGTTTTATAATAAACGTTAATCGATCTTCGTTATATTAATTATACCACCACCCGGAAGCGACGTCCGAGGAAAAATAAATAGCTTCGACGACTATTTTCATCGTTGAGGATGAAATTAGAAAAAAAAAAGAAAAAAAAAAGCTTCGTTATAAAGAAGAGCAACCGATATCACGACAGATTAATCATCGATGCTTTGATCTTCACAACGAGAACGTGTTTCCGTGTTTTAATCAGCTTGTCTAGATGGTATACACGATACGAGCGTGGAAAATAAATGACAAAACTGAGATCAATGGAAAATGAAGGAAAATTATCTTCCAGCAATATGTACTTGCAACTCATCGAACAATATTAGAATTCATACTCGTTTAGCCTCGTCGTCTTAATTATACCTTTTGCCAAGAGCAACAAGTTCAGACAAGATTAAACAACCTTAACCTAATTATTTCGATATTGTTACAGAGACTTATTGATACTCTAACTATTAATACTGAACTATTGATACTAATCTTCGAGGGAACTTGGTTCTAATTCACCAAATGAATTCTTTAAAAATCGTACAACAGAAGAAATTCTGTCAACCAAAGAAATTTATTATCATATTATTGGATATCCGAAATTTTGATGTAGAGAAAACTTCTCATTTCACCATTTATCTTATTATTTACATTGTTATAATTCTCCTTATTTAATTTTTTGTATTTACTGATTACTCTCTCAGCATTCCGTTTCTTCCCATTCTTCTTACTTTACTTAGTTCATTTAAATTTATCTTTTCCCTATTTTGTTGTTGTTTTTTCGTTCTGTTCACTTGAATCGAATTGTTTCCGAGTTTTAAGAACAGGTCATTCATCAAACAAATCTCCATTATTGTCGGCGACCTTTCGCCATTTTTCAGACAGCTTGCGAATACCGTCGATTTTCATTTGAATGGCTATACTGATTATGCGACATCAGTCGTAAAGAATTCATTTCTACACCTAACATGTACATTACGTATTATAATGAGCTTATACCTATAAATAAATAACTAAGTAAATACATTTTCGCGAGAGCTCTCTCAGTCCCCTTCCATAATTATTCATCGAACGTGGCTTTTACAATTCCTTCAACTCCGATATTAATCACATCTTCTACGGAAGCGAGATTTTTCCATAAAATAGCTTTAACAATTATTTTCATCATCGAAGAGGCAGAAAGACGGGCAAAAGAAAAAAAAAAAAGGAGCAAGAGAAAAAGCATCGTTGTGGAGGCAATCGATATTACGGCTTACGACCACTTTGATCTCCGGAGGATGTCGTCCATAGGGGGAAAGTTGCCGTGCTTCCGTTTTCCCGGTGCGTGATACTTGAAGGCACGACGCGACGTCGACGCAAAGGCATCCGCGGCAGGAGCGCGGAGTTATCAGGTCGTAAGTTCAAAGAACCGTGTGGAAGAGCATCGGGTGTATCGATTACGGTGCAACACACGATATTACGATCGGTCGGTAGGACGTGACCGTGCATAACGAGTCATTGTACGCCATCGGGAGAAATTAGCACTCGCTCTCCAACCTAGCAAGATAAAATTGCCGGTGTCATTATCCGGCGAACCGCGTATATAGATGAACCGGCTGAATACGGCGATTCTTTCTTTCTTTCTTCGCGAAATCGTGTTGGTAGGTAACTTTATTTACGTTCATTGAATACAACCAATGAAAAACGTGACAGAATTTCTATGGTGACTTTTTCAGTTGCAATTTCAATTCACTCGCGTTATCGCACCATGTTGTGTTTTATGTAAAGTGTTCTGATTATCAAGGTTGATTTCATATGGAATAATCAATCGAGGGCGAGAAATCGAAGTTTTGCATACATACAGGTTTTAACCCATTTGGGATCATTCATCTCATATGGGAACGTGTCAGTTAATTAACATTCAAATTAACTCAGAAAAATATAAATTTGACATTCATAGATTTATATTAGTAAATTAAGTTGATTGGTTTTAGAAGTTCATCGAAGGGATCGTATTATTCAGGGTTATATTATATCACAATTTTCGAAATTCCACGGAATAGTGAGTGTCTGTATTAATATAACGATGGTTTCGAAATCATACTGAATTAAGAGTCTTATAGATATTAAATACTGAAATTCCATAGAACGATATTACAGCAGTTATATAGAAAGTGTATTTGAAGCTGATGATAGATCAGTTTGAATTCAGTTAAAGAAATAAGTGGAAATAAGTAAATACACGTGACATTTCCTTCGTCTGATCAATCTAACATTCGACTACTATCAGTATCCTCTGTGTAGAACATCAAAACTTTCAAACATCTCCATTCTGGAATTATTCCAACGAATCTTATATAAAAGTCTCCAGGTGTAAATTAACAATCAATGCTACCTCATCGATCTAGACATGTTTCGTGCCGTTTAAATCTCTCCCTCGCTATTTTGAGGAATTGGTACAGTGTACAGCATCTAAGAAAATAAGTTCGTACTGATGACGACGAAATATTTATCAGAGAATTCGAGAACCGATACGTTTCTCTAAGTTTATTCAAAGCAGATTAACGACAGTAAACAAACAAAAGCCTGTAATCAAAAGAGAGAGCGTGGAAAAGGGACTACTCCACTGTTTATTCACGCTCTCCTCTGAATGTTCACATATCGATCACCATTTAACGATCATCGTAAAAAAAAAGATCCACATCTAATTTTTCAGCCTCGTTTTCATTTCAAACTGTTTAAAGAAACGTTGACACGAGTAGGCCAGCCTCAGCAGCCTAGCCGGTGCATTAGAAACTACCGACTAATCCGCATGAATTATGGGACTCGTATCGCGGAAGTCGTTTCTAAATTGATTCGTAAATCAATAGCAGAGCATGACTGAATTCTCTCTCTCTCTCTCTCTCTCTCTCTCTCTGTCTCTCTCTCTGTTTCCCCTTCTGTTGGTGACCGAGTCTCTGGCTGATACGGGCGCCTGTGCATCGTCGCGGTTCTAGGCATCCCTCTGCATTTAGCTCGCATTTATCGAAAGGCGAGCCACCGATGATTTGTATGGCCAAATCGAACTGCGAAAGGCACGCAGAAGGCACGTCAGCTAGTACCTCGTGACATTTCGAGTGACTCAAGGATGATCTTGGACGAACATCTCACCTAGATGTGCACCTCCTCGTTAGAACGATCGATCCTTGATACGGGATCGATGATGTTACAAATTGAAATGGATTTGAGAACGTTCGAGTGGTTGTTTAATGGGTCCTTTTAACCAGTTAACTACGTTTGATGTATATACATGTCAATCCAAAACTTTATTTCGGCGCGGTTGATGTGTATACTCGTCATGTAAAATAAAAAGATTACCATTTACTACAGAAACTCGAAATTTCAGTAAGACGTAATAAAAATGCCATTTGGTGGTACGTTTCCTTTGTATTACCAATAAAACTGATTAGAAAAAAAAGTTTGATTATTCTCTTTGGTATATCGGTTATTCCTCGTACAATGTATTGCTTTTTACAATCTGAGTTATTTTCCATAATGCATCTGGTATTCCCCGAATAATCAAATGAATTTCTTAAAACTATTTTTCTTCTTTAATTTTTCTTGTTTATGAACTTTATTATTTTTAACAATGTTTAAGTTATTGATAACAATAACTTTTTCAATAATGAATTGTTAATTTTTTATCGAATAAAAATGTAATTCTTCTCCGTTTAGCTTGACCTTTTTTTTTTTTTTTTTTTTTTTTTTTTTTTTTGTAAAATTTATAATAGGAGCATTTGCCCTGCGTTCGACGTGTATACTCGTCATTCCTCGATTTTAATTACGCATCTCGTAAGGGATTTTTAAAATTAAATTCCACAGCTAACTGGTTAACCCTTTGACTGTTCGGACGCATATATGCGTCTACCTAAATCTATCGATATGGACTACGAACGCATATATACGTTCAACGATTGTTCCTGTCTTACACCTCCGATGAAAACAAAGATCATCAACTTTTAAGATATCACATATATCTTTGTATTGCATAGCAATAAAAATAAAAGAATTCTGTTTATACTGAACACTTGTTCTTTATTTCTAGGAGAGTTATTTATTTCTTCAGACCGCAAACGGTTGTGATTGTTGCTATAGTACATCACAATATTTCATTGGTGATGTATGTAATTTGTTATATCATTTTTTACTTCTGTAAAAAATGTCGAGTAGTTTTGAAGAATTTGTTCGAAGAGACGATAGTTGAAAGATTAATATTTTCAAATAAACAATATACTTCTGAAAGAAAATGAAAATGCTTAATTTCAGTTTGACGTAGGTAAAGAATTAAAGTAGTAATTTAGTTACACATTATATAACCGGTCGGTATGACAAAGCTCATGCTACGCGAAAAAGTAATCCGTACACACAGAGCGTTTAAGCTACAAATACTCTGCAGTCAAAGGGTTAATGGTAACAATGTGAGAACAACGGTTGGTTTTTTTATGGTACCAAAATGGAGGCACATAGCTGCAGATGAAAGTTTCCAAACGACAGCGTTTTTCGTGTTCGATTCAATTTTATATATTTCTTTTAGAGTTGTGTAAAAAAGAGTAAACACACTGATATTTTTAATACTAAAGTATTAAATTTTCCCAATTGGAACATTGGATATAAAGGATATCGCGTGTCACAAAGATGACTCTGTGACATTTCGAACAGCACGAAGATAATCGATGACAATCATCTGACACGATTTTCTCAGACGTAATTTTCTATCCTTTTCATCATAGACTGCAAAGACCCGTCGTAGATTTTCTCCATGTTATCAAGAGAAGGATGATGATTTCTTGGCTCGTTTCTAGGCAATCGCCGATAGGCTTACACTCAACGCTAGATAATAGAAAATCGATAGGAGCAGGTTTGCAGTTTCATGAGCTAGACGGAAGTATCGTCACGTGACTCGGGAAGAAACATCACGAAATTACGCTTGATTTTTGACGTATCGATTAACTGGTAATCCAATTGTCGTACAACCTAGACACGACGTGTTACAAGCTACGTTCCATGCACACCGTTCATGCAATATTAACTGTGTACTTGAAGAATAATAACGTATACTATTTGGCGCAAACGTTCGTTTGTTAAATATTTGTTAATTGAGGAAATCAACGTTATAAAGTTAAAAATACATTCACGGATTAGCGAATATTTTATTTCTTTCAAAAGTAAGGAAAACATTCTCGGTTGAAAGATTAATTGAAAGACGCTCGGTTTCATTGAAACGAACAATTCGATAAAGTATTATTTTTTGAAACATTATTTTGTATTACAAGACTTTGGATAAACGTTTGCCGTTTCATTTGCATCATCGTAGAAAGTTTCGTTCTGGTTGAAAATAATAATGACTCAATAAACGTGTTACGAACTACCACGTTCGAGCAATATATGAATATTTATTTAACTCTGTTTTTTTTTTCTTTTTTTTATTTTTAATTTCGTTGCAAGGTTGAGATAAAAATCTGTTCTGTAGAAATATTGTATTGTACAAAAAATACCTGTATTTATTTACGAAAGTAGTAATTATCGATTCAACCACCTCATTGCTTAACTATTCTAAAATACAACCCCATAGGAATGTTATCAGATATCTTAGATTTCATATAAAAATACACACATGTTACACCTTCGTTATTGATTCTTTACTATCAGATAGTATTTACATTTGCATATTCTTTTCAAAATATCTGTAGCATCGTTCTTCCTGCGTTCTAAAGAAATACAATTCTAAACTCCGTTCTCTCTTGCTTAATCCATTAGACGTTGAACTCACCAGCGTCAACGCTCGTGAACGCGTTTGAGCATTGAATCCAGAGGTACGAATGGAACCGCCTAGGCATTGTTACTTCTAAACAACTCGATGTTTCGTCTCGGGCATCTCCATCGTTCGAGAGACAAAAATAAAACGCTGTTGCAGAGAAAATTCCGTGGTAAATACGTGGCGGTGTGTCGTATCCCGTGGTGGTGGAAAAAAAAAAAAAAGAAAGAAGAGTCACGCGACGCACGAGAAGAAACCGCAAAGAGGTTGAACGGGATAAATACTATCGATTACCGGTGCACTGGTATTTAGGTGAATTACAAAGATCGCAGAAGGTGCGTTCTCGGATTAAAGTTATTCGAGTGAAATTTTTACAGATTTGAAACGATACTTGTACATTCGGTCGAAGAGAAACTTCGTAATTTATCGTCGTATACAAGTTTAATTATGAACCATCGCGTTGGGTAATTTATATTTCCTTGTTAAACGGAATTCGATCATGATCTACGTGCACGTTTTCGATTCTACCGTTGTGTGTGAGAGTCACCGATAAATCTCGATTTAACTCACGATACTCGCCTGATGTGCAATTGAAATTGTTGTACATTTAATTAGTTATTGGGTTATAGTTAAAAATATTTGAATATCGAAATAAATGGTAATTTCTTCTGTTTGTTACAGGTAGTGATAAGTTGACACGATCGTTGACTTGAGTTCAGGAAGCATAGGTACAGGAAAATGGATCATCAGCAATCCAGCCGGAAGCAAACAATGAACTCACCGGAAATTGCGAAAGCCAACGAGGAGTTCAATCAGTTTTGCAATGCAACCACCCTCAAGTCTATACTCGGACATTTCAGGCACCTATGCGAACTACTGAAGATCAGGCCAAACACGATCAATCAGTTTTATCCAAAATTGAAATCGAAGCTACGATCGTGGAAGGCTCAAGCTCTATGGAAAAAGTTCGATCAAAGGGCTAATCACAAATGCTACAATCGCGGAAAAGCATGCCCCAATACGAGGGTAAGCAGAATTATTCGATTTTCCTTTGTAATAGAATGAAATGATAGATAAGGATTTCGAATTGATATTTTACGTAAATTTTTGGATTTCGCTTAGGAGTTTCTCAGGAGAAGTTCATCGACCTATCACCCTTTATCAATATCATTTTCACGCAACAAAGGCATAATCAAGCGATCTAAGTGCACTTGTATCTCGTTGCATCGTCATATTCCACAATAGATGCTCAGCCTAACGACCTTCAACTTGTCGATGCTTTCGAGAGCGTTGTATGCATTTATGACCTTGGATAATATTGTGCCATAGGTCGTTGAATCTCTCCTGAAATATTTTGTACTCAATAGAAATAGCATATTTTTTTATATAAATATATTTGAGTGAAAATTTTTTTTTTCATATTTCAGTTGTAACGACGATTAAAAACAGTTCTCTATATACGAATTTCTAAAGTTAGGAATTAATTCTAAATATAGGAATTTCCATTAAAAAGGAAGAAGACGTGTAATCACGTGATCTCCTTGCAAGTTACTTTTAGAAAGACGTATAACAGGTGGGAACATATTAATAATATCTGATCACGATGTTAATTCCTCAGGTATTGATCATTGGAGGTGGTCCTTGCGGGCTTCGTTCGGCGATCGAGGCACAGTTATTAGGCGCAAAGGTTGTCGTCGTCGAAAAAAGAGATAGAATGTCCAGAAACAACGTCCTTCACCTTTGGCCTTTTGTCATCCACGATCTTCGTGGTCTAGGAGCGAAGAAATTCTTCGGCAAATTCTGCGCTGGCTCTATTGATCACATCAGCATCCGACAGCTTCAATGCATCTTGCTCAAAGTCGCTTTGATCCTCGGTGTTGAGTTTCATGAGAGCGTAAGCTTCGACTCTTTGATACCGCCACCGGAGAACCAGGAAGAGGGCAGTGAGTAATCCAGCCTTTTTAACGTTCAATCGACCCTCTTCTGATCGAATAATACGTCCCTTTGACACGTGAAAGTTTATTGACCTGTACAAGTTTACAATACTTTCGAGAAACATTGTAATTAATATCAAACTCTCGACTAGAGCGGAAGAAGAAAATGTAACACTAAGATAAGTGTCTCATCCGTACTAGTCATATATTCTTTCCTTAAAATCTTAACGAAGACCAAAGATTTTCAAATTTTATAAATGTGGTATTATAGATTCGTTATAGTGCTATAATAATACAAAAGCAAATTAAATTTATTGATATTTTGTTTAAATAATAAATAGAACTGCTTGTACTTTATTCCGTGTGAAGCTATTTATATCTCATTTCGATAACATTGTTTAATACAAGCTTGTATTTTTTTTAATTCTTCTAGAGATCGGTTGGAGAGCGAAAACCACTCCTGCCGATCACCCTGTATCGCAATATGAATTCGACGTGTTGATTGGCGCCGATGGTAAGCGAAACACCTTGGAGGGCTTCAAGCGCAAGGAGTTCCGAGGTAAACTGGCTATCGCTATAACAGCCAATTTTATAAATAAACGAACGGAAGCGGAGGCACGGGTGGAAGAAATCAGTGGAGTGGCCTTTATATTTAACCAGAAATTTTTTAAGGAACTATACCAGGAGACGGGCATAGATCTAGAGAATATTGTATATTATAAAGATGACACTCACTATTTTGTCATGACTGCCAAGAAGCACAGTCTCATAGACAAAGGTGTAATATTACATGTACGTAATTATGTGTAAACAATTATGCACATTCCTTACAATACATACAATAATTGTGATTTAGCGATGAAGTAATGATATTTATTTTAACGTGTAATCAGGACCACGCAGACACGGCGAAATTGCTTGGAAAAGAGAACGTGGACCGTGAGGCACTGATGCATTACGCCCGGGAGGCAGCTGAATTCTCCACCGAATACCAAATGACGGATATGGAATTCGCAGTGAACCATTACGGTCAGCCAGACGTGGCTATGTTCGACTTCACGTCTATGTATGCGGCGGAGAATGCTAGCCGTGTTTTGGAGCGCCGTGGTCACAGATTACTTATGATCCTCGTCGGTGACAGTCTCCTCGAGGTATGTCATGTAATATCTTTATTATGTACGATTGCCTGATATTTTAGCAGAGATTATTTCGTTAGCGTCATGTTTTCGTTAATTTTATTATTAATTACTAATATACTAATATACCGAAAAGTGAGAGAGAACAATTAATTTCAGCCATTTTGGCCAACGGGATCCGGTTGTGCAAGAGGATTTTTAAGCTCCTTGGATGCTTGCTGGGCCATCAAAGGATGGGGCGCCAACATGTCACTGCTAGAAGTAATAGCAGAACGAGAATCTATTTACAGGCTACTTGGACAAACTACGCCTGAAAATTTAAATAGAGATTACGTCGCTTATACGTTAGATCCACATACCAGGTATAACAATATTGTTGAAATTGTATAATTTAGATTAATTACGGCATTTGTATGAATTTAGATCGTTCACATATATGTTCAATTAATAATTAGAAATTTTCCGTTTTTTTCAAGGTACCCAAATCTAAATGTATCTTTCGTAACGCCGATACAAGTGCGAGGTTTGGTCGACACAGATGATCCAGACAGCATCAAATTGCGTCCTCTACAATCTGATATTGGTATCCCTGTTCTGAGATCCGATATCGATAAACGACGCCGCCGTGGTTAGTTTAAACACTCTTTTTTTCATGCGTGCATTTAAGTACGATTAAGATTTACTATGTAACTATAAATGATATATAGATTTACGAGGAGACGTGCAAGTGCACCCGGACACGCTGCTTCGATGGCTGCAGAAACAAGTTGCCCTGTACGACTCAATTCAAATAGAAGACATAGGTGTCTCCTTCAAAAATGGTCTGGCTATTTGTGCGATCATTCACAGATACCGCCCAGACCTGATAGAGTTTCACAAATTGAACCCAGACGATACAGTTACGAACAATCAGTTGGCCTTTGACATTTTGGAAAAAGAACTAGGCATACCTCCAGTAAGTTATAATAAGATGTACATTTTAATTGAATCACATTGATGAATAAAAATAAATTAAAATGAATAATTTAATATTTTACAGATAATGACAGGAGAGGAAATGGCTCAATGCGATGTTCCTGATAAACTCGCCATGTTTTCCTACCTCACACAGATATACAGAGTTTTCCGTGGTGAAATCCCGTCTATTAAACATCCGAAATTAGTAAGTAAATTTGTACTTAATAGAACGAAATCCGAAGATTTTTTAATTCATTTCCGTGTTTTATAGTATTCGGTATCATGTCCAATATCACGGACCGAGCATTTACAATCGACAGTACACCTTTTAACAAATGAGATCCATCATCCTCGTCCAAGAACATCCGATCCTACGTTCCATCGGAATTGCACTCCATCACATGCTGTTTATGATCGAAGATCAGAATCGTTCTCACGTTCCATTCCTCGAACGTCTTCGCAACAGACAATCACCGAATCATTAGATAATAATAATAATCGAGTGTCATTAAGCGAAAACGTTGCAGAAGTGGATGACAGATTTCCGATAAGCTGGATAAAAAATAAACTTCAGAATAATATAGTTACATCGTCATTGAAGAAAATATTCTTACCACCGAATCGCATCAATAGAGATCATGATCATTGTCGTTTGGAATATAGTAAAGTTAACGAGAAATCACTAACAATCGACAATTATGTATAAATATGTAATTTACCCATATATGATGATCTATACCTATTTACATATATACAAATTACATGCATATATGTAATTAATCGTGTTTTCGTTGCATTAACAATTCAGCTAATACCTTTTTCTCTTTTTTTTTTTTCTTCGTATGATCGTATAACGATTGCATTTGATCGTCTTTTATAAAGGAACCTGAAAACGAAGAAAGGCCCACGCTTAGTAAGCCATTGAGCCAATTAACATCTGTCCGAAAAGTTCAGTTACTTAGCCGTATCGTCAGACAAGATAGCGAAACGAGAACAAGACACTCACGATCACGACTAAACGACAATTTGATATCCACGGATAAAAAAGGGGATACTATTAGCCGACGTTCTCGAAAAAGACGAAGCACCGAGAAGATGGGCGCGACGGTGGTAAGTGTCTTCTTCTATTTTAATCGAATTATATAAAGTATCATCTTATTAACGTATAACATCGCGAGAGGACATTTTTGTTCATGAAATTTTTAATCGTATGTCTTTGAAAGCTTTTAGTTAGCAGATCATCCAAGGTTCAAAGTATTTTGTTTTCGCATAATATTTAAAATCAACCCTTTACATCTACAAAAGTGTAAAAATCTTCAGAAATACTTATCTGAAAGAGAAGCACAATTAAAATGCAAAGGATTGAGAATCACATATTTAACGCTTTATGGAATGATTCTCTTTTAATTTCTCTTAAGTTATATTATTTTCTTTCACACAACAATGGTGTTCCATAAGGGGTTAAAAATCGAACACTAACATTCCACACACGAGACTTACAATGCTTATATCCTATAGTCACAGTGGCAGAAGAACGAAGCACTTATATATCGTGGGATAATCATATCGTTGTTAATCATAATTATTGGAGTTACAATTACCATGATGCAGAAGGAAGTCATTACGTTCTAATCGCTCCCTGTAGTCAACCAGAGTATCTGTGGAACATTGTAAAAACTCTCGGTTATGTTGTAAATTTTTTCTATAATATTTATATGTTTATATTATATACACATATATATATTTATATATTTATATTTGTATTTGTCCGACTTTAACTAAAAATTTGTACAGAACGAATAAATCTTGCCATAGAACTGTTTCCTAGTTGAAACAACTAGTATCCCGTTAGAGAACGAGAAAGATATTCTAAATCTTAAAAAAAAAAAAGAAGTAGAAACGTTTGACATCCTTACTTTTTCTTTGCAAAAAGCAAATTATTAGTGTAGCCAAAACTCGAGTTGAAGAGTCCTCGATCTTTTTTTCTTTTTCTTTTTTACCCTTTCTTGTATCGTTATTTGTCTGTTGTGATCGTACGAACTTAATAGATAGAAACTACCGTAACATGAACTGTATAGATTGTGTAAATGATTGATGAATGAAAATTAAGCTGACGCAAAATAACGAAAGAAAACAAAAAAATCATTGTAACTGTGTGGACAAGTTGAATTAATGTCACTGTACGATTTTACGGTCCGCGTGAAGGAGGAAAGGCAGAAGAGACTCGCAGATATAGAAAAAAATCGGGCAGAACGTATGAGAAAGCGGCAATATTTGCGACATATGGCGACGCAGCAATTCTACAAAAGCATGCAGATGCTGCAAGCGAACGCAAAGCGCGAGAAAGACGAGCCATTCGAAGATTATTCGATATTCTTGTATCGTCAAACAGCACCGGATTTCAAGGATAGAGTGAAATACTTAGAGCAGAAAATATTATATCCAGTAAGCTGGAGAGCAAATGATTTGGGAGTGCATAATATCTTTTTTCTTTTTTTTTCTGTCTTTGTCTTTCGAGTTTTTTGGAGTACACTTAACAAATGATTGAAGCAAATCTTAAAAACGTTATCTTTTTTTTATATTTCTTCGATAATAGAATGGATAATGTAATAATAAGTATAAATGTGTGTTAACTAACTTTGTAAAAGCATTTATAAAGCTCTAAAAACATTGCGCATGTTATTTATACAACAATAATATTGGAAGAGTGCAAAGTTTCTCAGTTACACCACTAACTGTATTGAAGAAACGAATATGGTTCTTTGTAACACCAATCGAAAACATTTACGGATTTTTCAAACTGTAACACCTAACATTACACCACTGTTACAAAAATAAATATGACACGCTAATTTATTTTATAAATTTACGGTAACAAATTATATATTTTTTTTTTCTTGGTTTTTGTTTTTATATACGTGTACTGTGATTATGGTGTATTCTGCTTTTTTTTTTTATTTGCAATATTATAAATTTTGTGATCGTTTGTTTTTGTTATTCGTATTTTGAAATTTATTTCACGCCGTTCGTTTCTTTTAGGACAGAGAACCCAAGATACACGCTGGCCATCGCAGAAATAGCATAGACGAGGAGTTCTCCGGTAGGATAAAAAATATTGAGGATAAGCTGAAAGGATCTACTCCGGCTGAGAAGAAACCGAAAGATCTTATGCGTGCCATTGGTTTGTATTATTTTACTATATATCGTTCTTTTTTTTTCATAATTATCAGCTTAACATTTATTATACATAACAAAAAGAATAATTAAATTTATAATATTCATACCTATTGTGTTATAAAGGTAAGATCGAAAAAACCGACTGGAACGTGAAGGAAATTGAGAAGAAGATCGAAGAGAATAAGATGGGTCGTTCGGTTCGACACGACAAAGTAGAACGGGTGCCGAAATGGAGTCGAGAGCAGGTTGGCATGCGAAAAATTAAACAGCATACGATTAAAAAATTTTTCAGATGTGTATATGCTTCATTCAGTTTTTAGCTCGACAAATCAAGATGGAGAAGAAGGGGCGGGATCAGAAGGAGACAGATAGTAAGTACGCTGATATTGACAATACCCTGAAGAATATTGACAAGAAGATCAAAGAGGGTAATGTGCTTGGGTACAATAAAGTCTCGGCTATGGCCGAACAATTTTCGAATAAGAGTCAGGACGCGGGACCCAGGGTGCAGAAATCGGTAAATAGGATATTCAAAAATCTCAGTACTCGAGGATATAGTCAGCAGGATGTTCGAAGTCTTTGTGACGTTCGTTGTACTTCGTATAATTTGTTCTTGGAAAGATCGAATCGTCTTATGTACCTATGTATCTGTAAATGTTATTTGTTATTTTTCACAGGATACACAAACTATATTTCAATAAATGTTTACTATAATATATATGTAACGAGTAACGTAAAAAAAAGAACTATTTGTTACAATTGCAAGTTTCCTTACTAAACGATTTAACTGAACTAAAATGTCAGTGAACCTAATAGAATTTTATATTCGTACACTATTTAATGTGTATCCCCGACTGTGTGATATCATAATTAATGGTTAATGTAACTTATTAAATGTAGTATACTACTTTACAAAATATATGTGCTGACTAAGATTCTTTTGTACTACAAAGTTGCCATTAACGTTTACTACTTCGGCTTTTCAAACTTTTCTTACAGAATATTAAACCTACGATAACGTTGCCCGCTCAAGGAGGTTCGGAAGTGTGTCATTTCTGCAATAAGAGAGTTTATTTGATGGAGAGACTTAGTGCTGAAGGGAAATTTTTCCATCGAGGCTGTTTCCGTTGCGAATATTGTTCTACCTCATTAAGAATAGGTTTGCTTTTCGTCTTTAATCTTGTAAGTAAATGTTACGCAGATGATTCGATGTTTACGTTATTTTTTCTTTGATTTTAGGAAACCATACGTTTGATCGAGAGAAGAATGGAGGACGATTCTATTGTACACAACACTTTGGTTTCTCAGGAACATTAAAAGCTCGTGCAGAGAAGAAGAGAATATCATTGAACAAAGAAAATATACCTACGTCTGTAAATCTAAAAGCATCTGATAAAGTACGATTTGAACACTGAATTTTATTGTACACATTTTTTTGAGATGCAGAGTATGAATTAGTTGTTATTTTCAGGGTAAAATACCTCTGGAAGGTGTTGTAGGCCTTGATT
The DNA here is from genome assembly GCA_951804975.1 of Anthophora plumipes. NCBI lineage: Eukaryota > Metazoa > Arthropoda > Insecta > Hymenoptera > Apidae > Anthophora > Anthophora plumipes. The sequence continues at coordinate 21,946,711 of OX638112.1, read as the reverse complement.
TACTGGATCGTGGACAAACACCTGAAAGAATAGAATTTGAGAATTTAGCTGGAATATCAGATGCAGAAGAACCTCAGAGTCAAATGGACGAGGACGAATGGACCGACAGAAATTTCGGTGCTTCTACCGCAGAAATGGGCTCTAGCGATGATATTTCAGATATGAGGTAGACGATTTTTAGATTTATAGGCAAATGTAAGAAGAAACTACGATGACACATGCTTTTAAACAATTTATCGATATTTTAATAGCGATTCGGATGACGATAATGAAGTGTACGAGGAAGCAATAGATCAACCGTTAACAACAGAAGAAACACTTGAACTTGCTAAAAATTGGACGCTACGATATTCTCATCCGCATGCTGCAATGGGTCAGTCGGATACTGGAAGTAATGAATATGAAGATTCTAGCAATGAATATACAAATGAAGGTACAAATATGATATATTCTATTTGTATATATATATTTTATTGTAAGGAAAAGTTATATCTCACTGTTTGTATTTTTATTTAGACGATGAAAGTACAACTGCTACAGAAGATGAAGACGACATACGCGCTCGTGAACTCAGAAAACAGGAAGTTTGGCTGAAGAATCCTACCCGTAGCTCTGATACGGATACTGGTTCGGAAACGGAGGTGAAAATTTCTCAAGATACTGTAGATAACGTAACTCAAGAGTCGCTTGTACTTCCTGTACAAACTCCTAGTATAATATTGTCCCAAGAAACAGGCGTGAATAACAGTGAAGTCTCAATTGATCAAAACATTATCAACACTGAGGATGTTCGAAACTTATCAGATAAAGAAACATTGATAACCAACATATTACTAGCAAACACAGATCAACATGTAGGACATGACATAAAATTTTACAACGAAGAGAACACACTTGAAAACAAAGAATCTGGAAGCACAATTCCTCTTCTCGATTCCCCTTGTAATTTAATGTCAGATAGTAGGGAAAATGATACCGTAAAATCAGAACCCTCCTTAATTGTGCCTAATCATTTGACTACGCTAGAAAATTTCAATAATCATAATGCAAACGTATGTATTCCGGAATATGAAAGTTTAATAGAAAAAAATAATCTTCCAAATTTAAATAAAACTCAACAAATTCTAAGTGAATTGTCAAATGAAGATAATCAATCCCATACAAAGTTAAATGATATTAGTAATAATGAGGTAAATAAAATAATTTCCTCTAATGACAATTTGAAGGAATTAAATATTGTTGACGAATTAGCTCAAGCAAATGAAACGACTCAAGCAATCGTTTGTAGTCATAATGAAGTAAATAACAAAGTAATCTCTGGTATAGTTGTTACACCATCAGAAACAATTAGTATATTAAACATCGATGAACTGCAAACAGAGTTTGCAGGAATTATGCTTCCAGATGCTATTCCATTTAGTCAGGCTAATCACGATAATACAATGCAGCTTAACACCAAAGAAGTTACAAACTTCAAGGACAAACTACCGGATCTGATAACTTCTTCTCCAAACTACAGTAGAGAATCATCGTCATCTTCGTCTGAAATTTATAAATCCACTGAAACATTATACGATGAGTTAATTCTATCCGATGCTCAGGATAAAACAAGTGCAGAAGGATCACAAATTTACGATTCAGATGGCACAGAGAAACATACAAAATCTCCAAATAACACTTCAAATACAAAGGATAATAAATTAAAGTTGTCCATAGCAGATATTAATCGAATTCCTATCGTGACTATTACTTCTCCATCCCCAACGAATGAAAAATCATTAGACGAAACATCTGTTGAAGTTGCTAACTTGTCAATACCCAAAGAAGTGCTTGAACAATCACAGTCCGATGGTAGTAGCTCATTTGATAAACTGAAACGAGATTTAAGACAAAGAAAAGCAAAAAATAGAATCTCAGTGGGTGAACTTAAGCCATTGTCCACAGAAACTGCTCGAAGAAAAATAAATAAGTATTTCACAGAAGAGAAAAAGCAAAAAACGAAAAATCAAATTGAAACTGAACACAAGACATTACCTAATGATAAAATTGTCAAGCTAGATATTAAATCAAAGCTATCTAACAAAGTTGACGCTAAAGATATAATGAAGTATTTTCAGAAAACGAAAGAACAATCCTCTGAAAAGTTGGAAATTATTGAGGACAGCGAAAACTTTGGAATGGATATCGATGCCATTGATAAAGAATTTGAACAGATAGAACGACAAAACGAAGAATTATTTTCAATTGATACCGAAGATATTGAATCTAATTTGCATTTAGGAAACACAAATGTACCACGAAATGCAAAAAACGTGAATAAGACAGAAAAATGCGAACAGTCTCTGGTCGTACCTGACAGAGAAATTACTGTACTTCAAACAGACCAAAAGAATACACAAAATTCAGATTTGAATGATATCTTACAAACAGATGGACAAAATATCGTGATTGGTTCTCGTGAAAATAAAATCAATCCGGAACAAGATAAATTAACTTCACGATTAATTGATATTTTAGAAACTAACAATAAGTCACACGAAGATATAACAATTAATTCTCGTAAAAGTGAAATGAATGTAAATGAAACAACTTCACAAATTAATAATAGTATGTTGGAAACTAAATTGCAAGGAACAGAGGCAAATAAACAATATTGTCTCCAAAATGTAGAACAAACAGTATTGGATCCACAGTTTGATTACAATACTTCAAAAACTAAATTGCACGTACAAAAAATATGTACAGTTCCTTCTGCTAACAATACTAAAACTGATGTACGACAAGCAATACCGCAATTTAACAATGTTGAAACGAATAAAAACGTTTTGCATGGAAGTGATAGCACTTTAAATAGAAGACAAGTAATTACTAACAGAACTGACATATTGCATACAAATTCCAAATCTTCTTCAGAATTAACAAATTTACCACCTGAATACAAGCAAATTACCAAAGTTAAAATTGTCGAACAAAATATCGAAATACCGAAACAAGTTAGCAAAGCGAGCATAAATAATGATTTAGTTGCACCAAGTATAGTGGATAAAGCTCCAAAAAGACCGGAAAGGAAACATGAGCATCATGAACTCAGTTTTCCAATAAAAGCTGATACTTCCAGTACAGAATTCACTCCTGTTGTTCCAGTACGAAAAAAATCTCCAAAAAGAAAATCCATTGATACATCTTCTTTGAAAGAATCTACCTCTAATGCACAAGGAAGTTCCACTGCAATTAATGAAAGATTAATTGTACCAGACACTACTCTTAATGAACACAGAAATACCATGAATGTAGGGACTAACAGCTTAAAACAATCGTCAGAAAAAGCAAACAATAATAGTGAAATATGTAAAACATCAAGTACATTAGGAAATACTACTGCAGAACATAGACATTCTCATCCTAGAAAGTCTCTTCCATTAACAAACTCTGATCAACGTGACTCTACGAAATCCGTACCTTCTAAGAATGATCGAGCTAAGAAAGATAAATGTGTGGTGTCTTAATATATTATATTCTTAATTAATACAACATATATGAGTGCATATGGTGAACAAATCTTTAAACTATGATTACTATATCTTTTTGACCGTGTATTTTTCAATTTTATGATTTACAATTTAGGGAAATTGTGTGAGATATGTTAATAAAGTAGAGAAAAAGATATTACTTATAGTTGGCTGATGGTGGTAAATCTTTTTAAAATACCCAAGGCCATTGAAGAAAAGGTAATGAATTTTTATGTACGAATGGAGTGACCTATTGAACTAATTCTAAATTAACAGTGACTCAAAATGATTAATTGTTTGTGTTTGGTTTAGTGTTCATGCTAAAACTAGCAATGTAACTTACCATTTTTTATTAATTTTGAAATTACCACCAGCCAATACTTTATTAAAGATCTCACTGTCTCATTCTAGGCAAATTCAAAAGATTACTACCAATGATCAGTTTCATAGTAAACAGTGGGCAATTATCAGTGACTAATTAATTAGGAACATTATACATTTTTTTTTTTACACATTTATAGCTCGTTATAATACCTTTTACTGAACTCTAGTGTTAAGAATAACTCACGAATTTTAATACAAAACATTCTTCTGACCAAATGCATCATGTATACCTTGCCACTAATAGTTTCACTAATACACTAAACAAAATTTTTTATTTTTTAATAACATTCAATATTAAAACCATTATACAATCATTAATTTATGTCTATTCTCATAGGTTGCCTCTAACGAGGGTTCATCGGAACAGAGTGAAGAAAACTCAGCTACAGAAATATCTACCGACTCCGAATTTGAGCACGATGGCGCGACTCCTACGCAGCATGAAATTCCAGAGATCGCGATCAACGATTCGTACGTTCGTAAAACTAGGGGAAATTACGTAGAGCCCAAGAAGGTTCAAGTGAAGAGCAAAGTTATTTCGTCGATTAACGGGAACTTAAAACAAAATAAAGAATCAGATGCGAAATCGCAATTGAAAAAGGATTACAGTGTAAATCCTTCTCACCCTGAGAAAGAGAACAATTTGAATCTACTAGGATCCAACAATGTAAACAGAGTCCCATTGATAAATCCACGAAAGGGAGATTATTTATTAAATCGAACTCATTCTACAGAAGGTATAGCGTCTAAATTATCTTTAGAATTGAAGAAGAAGTATTTACTCGGTAGCACAGCTTTTGGTGGATCTGTTATGAAGTCAGGATCAGCCTCGAATGTAGACACTCAACTAAGGAACTTTACAGACGCTATTTCTCAGCATCAGAAACTCTTAAACCCAGCTCCAGAACCAAGTCCCACGATGCAGGCATTCTTACAAGGAACAAGCAAATTACGATCCAACAATACTCAGCTTTCTCCGATATCGCCTACAAATATCTTCTCTTCATCTCCAATAAAACCATACACTGCTAATCGTTCCTCTCAGAACTTGTTAAACAACGACAGTTCTATGTATAAAGCTACAATTTTGCCTGAAATATCAAAAACCCAGTTACCAGATCTGGTCAAGGAATCTAGTATTTTGAAATCAAAGACTGCACCAAACATCGTCTGCGGTGAATCTAAGAATGCAGCAGACAAAGAACTGATAAAGGAACAAGCAGTGCCTAGTCAATTGAACGCGGTTAAAAATTCTCAAACATTGGAGGTCGTAAGAAATCCTCAAAATACGGAGAACAATTTTACCATGAATACCGAGGAAAATAATGGTTTCCGACCGCGGAGTCCTTTGCATGAAACGTCCATTATCGTTCCACAAGTAGACTGGAATAAAAACAAAGAGGAGGCTAAAGAAACAGCTAGCACCGGAGATTCAGAGATAGACAGCGATTCCTTATCTTCCGGTGATGGTGAAGCAGAAGAAGGAGCGCAAGATGAACCATTAATTGCTGTAAACTTGTCTCCTCCACGATTACAGATTCACAGTACAGATGGAGATCTATTGCTGGACGAAGAAGCTGACAAATGTAAGGATTGCGACGATGGTCAGTCGTTCGAGCCAGATTCTATAGAGTGTTCATTCCTACGGGACAAAGAGTTAAATAATAAAATGAACTCTGGTTCTTTTGACCCGGTTCCTTGTGTAAACAAAGCATCTATGGAATTAGAGATAGTGAAGAACGAAATTGAGCAATTGGAATTGCAAGATGATGGGAAGAAAAGTATTAGTAATTGTAGTACTCCTACGTCAGTCACTTCTGCTATATCGAATAAACACGATGACTCTGAAGAGAATGATATTACCACAGCTGCCCTTACAGAAACGGAATTCTCAGAATGGGCACGCGACGAAGAGGTTTTAGTTTCGGACGATCTAAGAGACGTCGAATTCAACATTAATCCAGAATTTATAACAACCAGGAGAAAAACCACTTTGTCGAACGCTTCGAAAACGAGTTATACACCGATCATGATGGCCAAAGAAGAAGATTTGACAGACATGGATTTCGACTCGTCGAAATTCGATAAGCAATTAGACGTTCCTACTAACAATACCTCGAAACTTCTAGCGAACGGTGAGAATATAGATTTCATGGACACTGACAACGATTCATTGTTGGACGATAGCTTACAAGACGCTTCTAACATGGTTATGCTCAAGAATAGAGGATATATTGAATTTGTGAATATTAAAAGCAGTCCAATGCCGGCGAGTTCGCGGGATAACTTAACTGCTGACGCTCCTATAGCAAAATTAGAAATAGAAAACGACTCGTGCTCCGATGAAGAAGCGTACAATGATAGAAACGTTATAGAAATAAACCCAGTTACCATGGATGATGTTATGAATAAGCTAAATGGTGCTGTAAATAAATCTAAAAACGAAATTGAGACAAATATAGAAGTGAAATCGAATTCTGTTCAGCAGAATAAACAGCCTATGGTAGAAGCAATGAATAAAGAATTGTTCCAGTCGATGGAGGAAGACAGTTTGCTCATTGTTGAACCAGCTGAGGACACTACTACTAGTGAAGTAGTCACTATTCTTGCTAGTCCCGTGAATCCACAGGTTTCAATAGTTCCGTCTCAAGCTGAAGAACAACCTGTACCAGAAGAGGAAACGAAAGCGGTAGCTGATTCTAGTAATCCAGATTATCTGGAATATGTAAAGCGTTTACAATCTAGAATCGCTGAATTTAGTAACGCCAAAGACTCCATAGACATCAGAAAATCGAAGAGGAAAAATTCAAAGAGCTCGTTACAGTCCCGTACTGCTGAAATGATAGCAGAAGAGATTAAGAGTCAGGAAACCATAATAAATAATAGTTTTAATTCACCGGCTACCTCTAGAAAATTGGAAGAAATCACTAGAGAAAGATCCAAGCAGAAGAATGTAATACAAGATTTACTAATGGATAAAGTGGAAGCTCACAAACAAAAGTCCGCGGAGAAGAAAGCAAGAAGAGCTGCCAGAGCTTCCTCGTTTAATTCTACTCCCGCTTTATCACCGATAAGACCACCTATTCCCAATGTTTCGCCAGTCAATAAATTTGTACCCACATCCATATTAACATCCGGAAATAGTCCTTTACACACTACCTTTGCTGAAAGCAGAAAACCTCTAGAAATTGAAACGTCTCATGAGTCACGGCAGTTCCTTTGGCAATCGGAAACTGAGAAACTTACGAAAAAGGAGGTTAACAAAAATGAAGTTCAAGCCGCTGAAAACATTACAGCGATTAAAACAGACAATGATAAGGAGAACAACTTTAGAACGCCGATCGCACCACCGAGATTGAAACACGAAGAAGCGAAGAGGACAGCGGAGAAAGCAAGACAAGATGCAAGAGAAAGAGCCAGATTGAAGAGTGACGAAGACCTAGGTCTCAGTCCGGAAGACAGAATCAAAGAATTACGCATGAAAGTGGCGCGAAGACAACTTTCCATGGAAGATAGGAAAAGTAAAGAAGAAGTACAATCTGAACCTCGCATGAGACTTTACAGTTCTGGCGCAACTAAGACAGGATTAAAATTGCAAACTAGCAAAAGTACGGATAATATGAAGGCTGTAGCAGAGGCGATAAATTTCAGTGGTCTATCTACTGTCAATGCAAAATCGATGGATGAACTGTTACACGCTGATTCTCCAAAATTGAACAACTCTGTTACCGTTGTAAAAAGAGACAAAAAGCAAAAGGCAAAAGATCCGGAGAGAAGAAAAAGTATCATACAAGCAGTCTCAGATTTCTTCTTTAAGAAGGAATCTTCACCTTCGCCGTCCAACCAAAAAGACAAATTATCTATGTTCCGTCTGACGTCAAAGTCAAAAGGCAAAGTACGTATATTCTATTTCTTTCCTCTCGAAACAGTCTCTACGTTTCTTCTACTGTACAGCGTGAATATACTCTTGGATACCTCTTTAACTAATTAGATTCTGAAATGTTTCAGTTATGTAAATCGTATTCGGAAGGGTCAGATGTAAGCAACTCATAAGTCATTGATACTAATTTTTCCAGTATTAGCTTTCTTATGCCACTATTTGTATTCGCTATTGTATATCGTGCAGGTACTATGATTTTATTTTCATTTGCCGCATTTTCTCGTCTGCTTTGAAGGGGTAACATATTGATTGGCATAAGCTACACTCAATTTTTTATATAGTCATTAAATCCTTGTAGTAACAATCTCTCCTGAATACAAGCATGTTAACTTTTACTGCATACACAAAATTGCCACTGCAGTATGTTCGTTTTTATTTTTTGTGTGCTTTCATCAAACTGCTTCTAACACATATAGTATTAAGAAAATATAATTGAAAGATACGTGAATGGGTGTAGTTTACTTAGTAGTTGTTATTTTAATTTCTTTTTCAATTTCTGTAGTGTATACATTCAATCAACGTTCTATTAATCGATTTTGTCAAATTATGTTGCTAACTATATGTTAATTATTATTACAGTATCTACTATTATGTGTATGTGTATTCTGTAACTGCATTAATTGTGTATAAGCTTAATAGCATTTTCTATTACAATTTTTATTTTCAAAATTTTTTTAAATAAATTTTTATTTTCAAATTAAAATTTATATTAATTTTAAACATGAATTAATTTTTTTGTATTTATGAAAATTGTTGCAAGAGATCAATACTATAGCAAAATTTTGTTTCAGCTTGATAAAATTGTATCGCCGAAGACAAAGGCTAGGCCGAAAAGTGTTTGCGAGGGTATGCTCACAAGAAATTTCCTAAATGAAAATCCGCCGCCAATTCCGCCGCCACCCCTTAATTATACCATTCCTACAACACAAGTCTCAGGTATAAACGAAATATATTAACTATTGGAATAAGTATGTGAGCGTAAGAGAAGTTTACTTTTTATATTTAATAGTTCTTTCATTTTTAACAGATGATAGTTTATCAGAGGAAGACACAAAAACAGCAGCAATGTCAGCGTCGTGTACGCACAAAGCTACGTTAACCGAAGGCTCATGCAATAGTATTTCTCGTAAATCGAAGACTACAAAACGAATAGCTCGCCAAGCACAATTAAAAAGGTACACAACAAAAGTATTTCATGTTTCTGTACTTATTTAATTCTATATAATGTAACATATTATTTTATAAACACTTCAAAGGTTGCGCATGGCTCAAGAAATACAAAGAAAACTGGAAGAAACAGAAGTTAAACAAAGGGAACTGGAAAGCAGAGGTGTTAGCGTTGAAAAGGCTCTTCGTGGAGAAGGCGGTAAGAATCCATCACTCCTAACGATTTTACTACACACTCTTAAATAAAATATACTTCGAATATTATAGAATGCTCTGATCGAGAGGAAGCAGATTTACTCAGAGAATGGTTTGATCTCATGAAGGAACGTACAGAGTTACGTAGATACGAGAAGGAACTTCTGGTACGAGCTCAAGAAGTTCAGCTTGAAGATCGTCATGAAAGATTGCAACAGGAATTGCGTGAACGCTTAGCTGATGATGGTTAATATTTTGTTATAATATTTTAACATTTTAACATCATTATAGATTAGAATATATTAGATTTCAAATGTTCTTCAGAAAAGTATTAAAATGACGAGTGTATTTAATTTTTACAGATAATACAAAAACCAGCGCCGATGTAAAGAAAGAAGGAGAGATTTTAACAGAAATGTTGGAAATAGTCGCAAGGCGGGACTCGCTCATCGCCCTTTTAGAAGAAGAGCGACAAAGGTGGTGTAAATCTACATGCCAAACATTAACTCCCTTTCCTACATATACAGTTGCCTGTTCCTCGCACGTATCTAGTTTCTCTTCTTCCGATTTAAACGACACATCTTTTATGTTCACTTTCATAGTCATTTTAATTATGTATGTGTTTTTGACTAACTTAATAGAATTGTTCGTTAATTTTTATAACGAACCTCTAACGCTTTTCAAATCTTGATATTTCTTTAAAAGTTTTTCAGTAGCATATGTGATATTAAAATTCCTTTACTTTTATTTACATTTTATAAGTGTTAAAAAGACACAGCTTTCATGGTATTCCTATTGAATTAATTTTAAATACAATTATGCATTTATATGTTAAAGCTCTACATTTTTTTGAAGTGCAGCTTAGTGCATTGTGTTATCTAACTTCTTTTTCTTTTCTTGTTAAAATAATAGATATTTATCGTTTCGAAACTATTACGTTAAATAGCGATCGGTATATACAGTTTCTTCCATTTACTCGCAATATTAACTTTATGATGCATGCTAAAAAGCATGTCGCAAGAGAATTATTTTTTATTCTACTTTCTACAAATTTTAAACCTTTGTTGTAATCCAATTACGCATGTTATTCATATACATAAATTTTTTGTTATTTTCTGTTATAAGTATTTCTCTTTGCATTGTGATAAAGTGATGCATTCATTATACATGACTGTATTATGGTACTGCTGTAAAAATGAGAATGTTTTTTGGTTGTACTTAAAATTATCTTTAGCCATATACAGGATTAAAAAATACAGCATCGTTGAAATTATAGTAATGTAAATGTTGTTAAATTTTTAAGTATTCTTCAGTGGATACTCTGAAAAGAATAAAATGTATTACTGTATGTGTTTATGGTAATTATTTCCTAAACACATATCTCTATTACAAAAAATGGTAAGACTCAAAGGTCCTATAGTAGATGTTTCTAATACAACAATAACTAATACTTAAAAACAAATTTTTTTTAAAAGAATGGAAATATATTGTATATTTTTACAAACCCGTATTAGTTAATTTAATGTTTAATATTTAAAAAAAAACATTTGATAAAACGATAATAAATGTTTTTTTTTTTGCGTACAAAATTTTTTTAATATTTTGTGGCTTTATATTAATTTCGACAATGTTCTATTTGCACGAGATGAACAGACGTTATGACATTTCAATTCTATTGTATTTAGTAGTTAATGGAAGCATACTTTTCTTTTAGGTATCAAGATGAAGATCGCGACCTTGAAGCTCAAATGTTGGCTAAAGGCCTCAGATTAACTCCAATTAAAAAATGTGGTCCTAAGTATTCGGTTTAATAGGAATCACATTATTGTACATATACTCCATTCTATATTTACTTTGACGAATTTTAACAAATAATCGAATTAATTGCGCTGTAAATAAGAAATAGATCTTACGAAGGTCAAGTGTCTTAAAAAGATCAAACCTTATGTTTCAATTCGTAATTTTTATGCATACTGAAACATGAATTGAGTTAATAAGTCTTTCATTGCATTATACACCGATCGAATACAATAACCTTTTATAAACACGGACCAATTATTTCGTTTTACATCTTTGACTTTTACAAATTTTTCTTTTAGTATAACTTTTATTTCGAGCTGTACACGTCATGTACTTTTTTAAGAATTTCCATTTGTTCGTAGTACACGTTTCTTATGTATTATATGTTATAAATTTTTGAAATTGTCAGAATACGTGGAATTGTATTATAAAAAGAACTTCAGTCCTCATTGTTTAGCATTTAAGGTAAAGTGAATAGGATAAGGTAACAACAGAAGGAACATAAAGATTATTGCACATGTTTTGTGTAATTTTGTACAAAAACACAATGTGACATATGGATTTGAAGAAAATTTTGTGAATACATACATATATTTTGTCACTGCTGAATATATTGATCACAATTATGAAATAAGTTATCACAAAAAAGAACATTTTGCCTTTACATGTAAATCAATCAAAGTGTAATCGTTATATATAATCAGATTTGATTATTACAGACATGTACTGTTATATTTTGTGAATTAATAGAATAACAACAAGAAGTGATATGAGCAAATACCTTTTTGCATTACAACAACGTGCATTGCAATATATATAAATATATATACAAATCACGTGTATATTGTACGATTAAATGATATGTATAAATCTATTTTTATGTTTACAAAGAGACTGGTAAACAAAATGTACGAAAAATTATAAAAATTTTAAGCCACAAGCATGTAAAGTTTTGTATGAAATACAATTGGAAAATGAACTTATATTTACAATTAGAAAATAATGTTGAAATCAGCCTCTAATTTCCTTGCTATGTATTCGATACACAATATATATTACAGTATCAGTTACACACATCGAAAGTGAGCTGCCAATTTTTAGCCTCAGATGTTAGATATTTAAACAACAATTTAAAATGTAAAAAATACCTAATAGTCATAATATAAATAAAAACGTGAAATAATTCTGTGCAGATCTTTGCAAAAAAAAAGGAAAATTACAAAATGTAAGTAGGAAATGTAGTATTATTCTAATCATCATTGCCATTTATAGAAATAAGTATACAGATGAATGTTAATACATTTTTAATGCTTTATTTAAATTACTATTCTACCACACAAAAGTATTTTTGTGTCTTACAAGAAATTCAAATGCCATTGTAGATGTATTAGTGAAATAATATATCGTATAACATTTAAAATACTTAGGACATAATAAAATTAAACTAAACAATGTAAAGATATAGGGAATTAAGTATTCTTTTTTAAGTTGAACCACTAGAAACAACAATTTATTATGAATATTACCCCCTATATAGCTAGCTTAGCTTTGTATAATTAATTAATTAATCTAATAGTTTGTAAATTAAATTCAAAGCATGTACACAATTTTTTTTCTTTCGTATATATTTACTACATTTAACATCTCAATGTTCCATACTAGTCTTATTTTAAATTTTTTCTAAATATACTTCAAAAACGGAAAAATAAATCATCATTATTTTTGTTATAATTTCTTACCATCAGAAATATTTTAACTTACAGCGTGCCTCGTAATTATAAATTAAAAGAATTAACTGCCTCGACTTATCCTAATTACAATGTTCAACTCCATTTGAAAAAGTTGTACAATGATCTTAGCAAACATGTGTGCCTAGAAAATGGAATTGTGCAACATATGTAATTGAAAGCAAATCTTATAATTGATAAACTAAAAGTATGTGTTCAGTTTAAACGTTTTGTGAAAATCTTTACAAATCTGCATAACTTTATTACAAATAACACTAGTCTTTTATAGAGGGAAAATAAACTACAACGTGGTTCGTCCGATTTATTGAAATATAACTTATGTAGTCACGAAACTATTTAATTATAATTTAAGTAACATACTGCACATAATAAAATAATTATTTAATTTAACCATGATAGATCTATATCAAAAATCTCTTTTTATTCGTATAGAGAGTTATACAGTAATGTATACATATATGTATAATTATAAAGTCTACAAGATAAAACTACAAGATCAACGTTCACTCAATATAATATAGTTTTATAAAATTTTAGATGTTATTAAAAGTACTTTTATTTCTAGTTTTCATTTTTTTACGAAAATGTAGAAAATTATATTTTTATTACTTTACTAAAATAATGTGTTTCTCTTAATTACACGTTTAAGTCATGAAAGAATTAAATATTGAGAAACGTTGATATAAAAAATATATATATCAATTATTGAAAATTATGACATTTAAAAACTGAGGGCTAATGTTTTATATGTTGCCTAACGTTATCGTAATTTTAATAAATATCCGATACACTGTACAACACTAGTAAAGTAATTTATCTATTTATAAATTCTTAAAATATGTGTTATAAAAACGGTTTTCAGTGTAATTAACGCAAATAATTATTTTTTGTAATGATGAAAATAAATATGATTATACATAATTTTATTTTCATCCTTTGAGTAAATTGTTATCTCTATTCTGTACTTAAATGTTACACTTTATTTGTTCATGTAATAGAAAAAAGTTTTTATTATTTAAACAGCTCTCGAATATTATTTAATTCTTTCGAAATCAAATTATTCATCAATAAAATTCGTAAATATACACGATACAAGGGAAGCGTTAAAATTTTTTAAATTCAGAAGGCCTAAACGTATTGACATATCGGAATATTTGGTAGGTGTCATTTAAAAAATTGTTAAGACTTGAAAAATTGATCACTCAATCCTCAAAATGACATATATTTAGATATTTATTTATTTAAAAAAATATATATCCAGAGTATCTTAATTTAACGTTAATTTTGACGTGTCACGTGATTTTCATATTTTTAGCGCGTATCGTTTATATCGTAAAAAGTATGCGACCGACCAATAGAAATAAGTATGAAGATATTCGTTAATCGAGCAGTGGGGAAAGGGAGTGACGAGTGACTACGAATTACAATTAGCGACACAACAAATGAAAGCGTGACGTGAATCGCTGGTTTGCCATACCGCGTCGAGATAATGTCGTTCGAGAAGAAAAACGTTGTCCGTTTGTAAAGCAGGCTCCATAAAAGCCCCATAATTTAATCCCGGCACTGTTTTATCGCGCAGTTGCCAGAAAATGGAAGCAGACTATCAACCGACGCTAAGCCCTACGCGACCTTTGACAGGTGAGCTTGTCTGTCGTGATTGTTGACGCTGCATTGGGTGTCAAATAAACGTCACATCAAGTACATATCGCCGAAAATCGTGATTGTAAAAGTTCACCTGGCATCGACGTTTTTCTGTTCGTTCTAGCGAGAAAACATTTCACGATGGAACTCACTCTCCTATGTGGAAAAGCACATCGATAAGTGACGAATAATTCGCGTATTGACACGATAGTGCGTATTACAAAATTCAAGATTTGATTCACAACTTGACTTAGTTTTGTTACTTGGTTGAAACCGTATATACATACGAGTAGAAAATTCGTTCTTTTAAGTTAATACGATTGCCTTAGTGGTTTGTAAACACCGATGAAATGCAGCAAAATATTTATTAGAGATATCGTATACCGTGTAATGTGATCGGGAAAAATGATATATAACGAGAAACCGCGAGATTGTATACAAGTCGTCAATTTATTGTGATACTTGTTATGTAAACATATTTCTTTTAATTGCTACTTAGTATTTTTTAAGTATCTGTTTATGAAAACAAAACCATTGATCAAATAAAGAATTGCAATGGCTGATGTAGTGTTTTGTGATTCATTGATACATATTTGGTGCAGAAAATAATGCGCATACTTCTGTTTGTATGATAGCAATAGCTAATGACGTCGAAGACCCATACCCAAGTTTGTCAGATTGTCATGATCATGAGCCCAACTTGGAGTTCGATGATACTGAGTTACAAACCACTCCAAATAATGGTAAGATATTTAAGTATACATAAAGTATTGATCATTGATGTACAGTTAAAAATATTTTTATGTAATAGCATAATTATTCGAAATATTATCCATTGCTATCAAACAATTCATTGTATTATTATCCATTGTCATTCTTTCAATATGTTTATGCTGGTTACATTGTGTTAACATTGTAGAATATCCTCATCAATTCTTACGTTAAATACAAATAAATATAAATTTGCATAATTATTCTAGAATATAATTAAAATATTCGATTTGTAGCTGTACAGCTTTTAGAAGAGAAATTGGATTTAACTAGCAGTGGTGCTGGTACTGGGTTAGATTATCTGGAAAGTCCAGTAAGTGATGGGACAATCGAAGAAAACTTTGAAGAAGCTTTAGTAGATGCTCCAGTTATTAAATCCGGTGTGTGACCTTTTATCTTATGTTAGTAGCCACTAAATGTCATGGCATTTGGGGCTTAGCAGGTGAATTATTGTAGATCATTGTACAGTTTATTATTGCATGGTATATAACAATGTGCAGAAGCAAAGGTTAAATGATTGTCTTTTACTTTGTTTATAATATAAATTATTTTGGGCATTTATGTTTGTAAAAAGTGTCAAAGGGAAAGCAAAAGAAAATTTAACCTGAAAATAAAAAAATTATTGTGAATATAATCTTTTATGCTAAGTAGCAGAGGATCTTGATGCATTGGATGATGAACTTGCGGACGAAGAAGATTATCTTGATATTTCAAGATATGGCATTGTAGAAGTGGTTGGTGATGATAGTGCTGGTCGTAAAATAATAGTAGTATCTGCATGTAAATTACCTCCTGTTGGAAAAGAAACATTTAATCATGCTAAACTTCTCAGGTTTGTAATATAGACATGTACATTAGTATAATAAATATATAATCATTCTTTTTATAATTGTATATATATTTAACAGGTATCTCACACATACTTTAGACACATTTGTAGAACAGGACTATAGTTTAGTTTATTTTCACTATGGTCTTACTTCAAAAAATAAACCACCATTATCCTGGATATGGCAAGCGTATAAAGCTTTTGATAGAAAGTATAAGAAAAATTTGAAAGCTCTGTATTTAGTACACCCAACCAATTTTATTAGAATTGTATGGCAAATATTTAAGCCAGCCATTAGGTAAATTTTTCACTTTGCTCTTAACTAATGAATGTTACTTAACTATTATGTTAAACTGAGATTATTTTCAATAATTTAGCGCGAAGTTTGGCCGGAAAATGATGTATGTCAATTACTTGGAGGAACTAGCACAATATATTAATCTTGGTCAACTTATTATACCTCCTCAAGTAATAGAGTAAGGATTTTCTTTATTATTTTCTTTATTGTTTTCCTTATTATTATATAATTTTCTTTATTATTGTCCTTTTGTTATTATCCTTTTCAGACACAATGAACAGCTAATGTTAAAGAATAAAAAGAATTTACCAACAAGTCCACCTCAGAGTACGGTAACAACACCGGTTGGTACCACTCAGTTTGGAGCAAGTCTTCTATTTATTAAGGAAAATAATAATGGCGATCCTATACCACCGATAGTGCGACAATGTGTTGAATTTCTTGATACACCTGATGGTATATTTAACTATATAACTTCTACGTGCTCGTTGTTTTCCTTCGAAATTAATAAAATAACAATCTTGCATATTTACAGCATTAGAAACAGAAGGAATATTTAGAAGATCAGCTAATGTTGCTGTAGTTAAAGAACTTCAGAGCCGTTGTAATCAAGGATTACCTGTTGATTTTCAAGGAGATCCACATATAGCAGCCGTTCTTCTTAAAACTTTTCTACGAGAATTAGACGAACCTCTTATGACGTATGAACTATACGATGAAATAACACAGTTTCAGTGTAAATATTTAGATTTATTGATATCATTTATTAATGTTACGTATAGCGTGATATGAACATGTATATATATGTATATATATGTATGTATGTATGTATGTATGTATGTATGTATGTATGTATGTGTGTATGTATATATATGTATATTTCAGCCCTGTCGAAAGATGAACGTCCAAGAAGAGTTAAAATATTAGTACTAGAAAAACTTCCAGAAGACAATTATCAGCTTTTAAAATATATTGTACAATTTTTATCGAGGGTAAATTATTATTATTATTCTAATAATGACATTATTTGCCCTTATTTAGACGACTTATGATTTTATGATAACACATATTATTTACAACAGGTAATGGATAGGTGTGATTTAAACAAAATGACATCAAGTAACCTCGCCGTCGTGTTTGGTCCGAATCTTGTCAGAGCACCACCATCTTGTGGAATGTCGCTTTCTGCGATAGGTCCCATTAATCAATTCATAGATTTTTTATTTACTCATCAAGATAAAATATTTATTATTTAAAGAAAATGTAGTACCGAACGCTAAAGGCCTAATTTGGAACGAAGTTAATATTTTATGTATGTTATAGAATCCAGAAATCCTATAAATTTGGCTGCCAAGTTTAATATTGTATAAACTTATATAATATAACTTCGAAGAAAATTTTATAGGATTTTTAGCAAAAGTACGACAAGTTTCTAAGACTTTCATCTTAGTATGTAAAAAACGAGAAATTTCATCGATCAATCGTAGAATTTCAAAGTCATATCAAACTTGTTGGAACTTAACAGCGAACGTAACAATTCGTGTATAATATTCATATTTAATTATAACACCCGTACTTTGTTGATTAAAATATTTTTATATTCAAATATACAGATAGAGAAATACTTGCATACCTAATGTCACAAAATAGCGCTTAGATAAATACAGCTTGCACAAGATTTTTTTCAGTAAATTGGTACAATGATTTTAAAATGGATATACTGGATATTAAAATAATGTAAATCAATCTGGATGCTATGTAGTTCAAAAGTGTGTAAAGTTACATAAAAATTAATGGTATACCAAAGATATGTGAAATTGTCATGCAATTATTATAAAATGTAGGGTTATTTAAAAAATAGTATAACGTAATAAAAACAAACGAGCAAATTATGATGGTGCATAGGATGCCTTGCTCGCATAATTTTATTAATTTAAGAAGAATGAACATGACAAGATTCATTAAAGTCATAATAACTGCATCTTGTTATAGTTGTTTAGTATAACCAAAGTGAAAAATGATTAATGAATTAGCAACTATTAATAGGATATAGCATCCTTTGTAATTGAAATTATGTATATATACAGAAAATTAATAGTAATGTATACAAGGTATTCCAATTAAATGAAATTGTTTTCTTAATTACGTAAATAACAAAAATATATGAATAAATTTTTTAAATGGTCATATTAGAAAACTAAATTTAAATTTATGAAAAAACAAATTTTTATTTTTGAGTAGATATAAAATAATTTACCAATTAGTGATTAGCATATTTGTGTGATACTTATCTATAACTTTAAAAAAAATAAACCTTCTAGTAATGCAATGACAAACTATATAAATATCAAATACAAAATGAAAGAGAATATTTGCATGGTTATTTCCTGATTATTAAAATAGTTACAAATGATGGAAATTGTTATTCGTTATTGTGGTAATTTAACAATTAGATTAAAAATCATTGTCAGGGTATCATGTAATATAATAACTTAGCATATTGTCTGTTGTCATTTCAAAGATAAAAGACTTATACTAATCTTTCCACTATCTTATATGTATCTTTGTACATTTTCTTAAATAGTCCTGCCATTATGGGTTTCTGGGATAAAATAGAGGCCAATTGCCTAATACATTCTCTGTTGTGGAAAAAGACTAACCCAGACCTATATAGAACTGATACAATTCAATTACATTCCTTGTTATTGATAGAATGAAAACACTGTAATAAACTATAATTATTTGTACGAATACTAGGATAATTAATATGTCACAACTTGTACATTACACAATGTACCATTTTTTAATTCATTATTTTCGATGCTTTCTGTTTCTTACTTACAAATAGCAATGAAAACAATTCGATCGTAAATTTATGTTGAATTCTTGAAATTACGTTATAAAAGATATTAATTATTTAATGAAATAATGTTTATGTTGCTACTATAAATGGATTTGTGGATGTTTATGATCCATGTATGTACCTGTGATAGAGTAGAATATTGTACTTTAGTCTCACGAATATTGTGCATGTGATTAGTAAGTCTTTTACTTTGTAACTAATTACAAACTAATCTAAATTGCGTATTACAAAACAAAACATTCCCAAGAAATAATATCGTATTAAATATGTGTATATGTTAATTAACTTTTTATTAAAACACAATAGTATTTAAATATACGTACATTTATATGACAGAAATACATACATCTGATAATTGTAATAAACCTTCTAGCTATATGATAGTTATGAATAACAAGATATTTGGTTTTATGAGTCAACTGAAACTCTATCAATGTAATGACGTACTGAAATACATGAAAAACAACTTCCAAAATATAAGCAATATTTCTTATCTTGCACTCAATTAAATTACTTATTGTTAGGCTTTTATACTTTATATCTATATTTTTTATTTTATTTTTTGAGAAATAAAATATTAAAAATTTTATAATATATGTAGCTCATCAGTCGCTGCCTTTATAGACTTTGTACAATAAAATTACCAATGGTTAATATGTACATTGTTACATTATTAACTGATATATATATATATGAAATTACATTAATCAGAATTGTTTGACATCGTGAAAGAGGATTAAAATAAATTTCTTTTTACGTATAAAAATTTTTAGAATCCATAATGTTTGTGGAAAATATTTAATCGTTGTAGTTACAAAATGTTCAAAATTTATGTATCAGTACTATAAAAATGTTGAATTCTTGTTTAATTTTGCAGTACTATTCAACATCTATCAATGATCGATTCGTTTGTGAAAAATGATATTAAAAACAAACAGTTATATAATATGTAAACATTTTATAAATATAGAATAACAATATGCACTGATAGCTTAAATTATAAAGCTTAAACGAAAAACGTATTTGGTTCTGCACTAAAATATTATAGTACACTCTTTGCATCAATGTAATTTGAAATAAATTTTTTTTAACATTATTTTATAATAATTATATAATTATTTCATGATCCTATGTAAAAAGAATATTAATAAAAAAAAAATGTTACAGTAGTCTGCAAAAAGCAGATTATATATATATATATATAAATATATATATGAATTTCTATATCTTATGTATATATATATATATATATATATTATATATTTTGTTCAAAATTAGAACCAATCTTAATAGATTGAAGAAATTAAGATGTTTGCGAAGAACCACCACAACAGGAACTCTTGACTGGTTCTGTTTCTTCTGCTTCATCCTCAACTACAACAACATTGCGCCGTGTACTGTTTGTCCTTGATAATGCAGACTTTTGCTCTGCTTCATCCGCATGTTCTATCATACGTTGTGTTAAATCCAAAAACATTTCTTTAATATTTTGGTTCAGCTTCGCTGATGTATGATAATGCATAGCCCCAACTTGTTTAGCATATCTAATAATAAAATTATACATTAAACAACTTTTATAATATACAGAAAACAAAAGCGAAAAGGAACTCACTCTTCTGCTTCTTCAATTGAAACACTTCTATCTTTCTCAAGATCAACTTTATTCCCTGCTATTGCCAGACAAATTTCACTGCCTAATATTTTTTTAAGTTCTTTAACCCAATTTTTTACCTGTAAAATGAACAATAGCATGTAATATAAGCAAAGTCTGGAAATAATTAAAAATTTTACCTTTTGGAATGTATCCTCATCTGTAATATCGTAAACTAAAATAGCACCATTTGATGTTCTGTAATAAATTGGTCCTAATGCATGAAATTTTTCTTGACCAGCTGTATCCCATATTGCCAGGTTTACTTTCTTTCCATTTATGGTCAACTTTTTATTTAAAAATGATGCCTAGAAATGTATAAACTTTTTAAAAAAGTTTCAATATTCACTATAAATAGTGATTATCAAACAAAGATATTAATGTTACAAAACTAATTGTATATAAGCATAGGAAATAAATTTTGAATATGGAAAAAAAATGTAATGAAAAATGAATCTTGAAGATTATAAAGTATTTTTTTACCTGTAATGTACTGATATGTATATCGTTAAATTTGTCCTCAACGTATCGCAATGCAACAGAAGTTTTTCCGACACATCCTTCACCGAGCAATACCACTTTAAAATTATAAAGATTACCAGTGCTACTAACTGAACTGGCCATAATTTGCAAATAACTAATATATGTACTTAAAAGACTGTATTGCAGTTATAATTATGTAGAATAATCTTTGATAAAATGATTTACGGAGTATATTGGCAAGTGACGATCATAACGTTTTAGAATTATCACGAACTTATGGCAATACGTATTTATATTTTTATTTCTACTCAACAACGTCAAAATGAAACAATCAGCTGTTTTCATTTCAATGACCACCTACCAAACACAAAGTAAAAACATTTATTCTTACTTCAAATGCATTGCCGATAGATGGCAAATCATGAATATTTACTAAGTGTTCGTGTCTCATGACTTCAAGTTCAAAAGATATTACTGGACTTCTAACTAAATTTCTCATAATTGGATAAACTACAAATGACTAATAATCAGTTATTTGAACGTGATGTTAAAAGGATGAAATTTGACATAGTAAACATCGATAAAATTTATCGTTGATTTATTAAATTTAAAAAATTTGTATCTACGCATAATTTCTTTTTCATTGTATTTGTTATTCATGTAGATGGCGCTACATTCACTGTTACTAAGCTACCGCAATTTTATTCGAATTACTCTGACAAAAGACATTTTCCTGTATATATCGGCAATTTTATCGTTTATATACAGATTTATATGTTAATGTCTAACTGTAACAGTCGATTAAATTCTATTTGTATCTTAAAAAACTGAAATTTTTACTGTTACAGAACCCTGGTGGTACATCATCGAACTGATGTCCGACAAAAATCAAATTCTTCACCGGAAATCAAACTTATCCAAGTAAGAACAAATTTGTAATTTTAGTTCTGCATATTTGTTCGAACACTTCGTAAACAAAATACACAATAAATTTACTTATGAAAAATATATTTAATAGAAGTAAGAAATAAGTAACGACAAACAAAAAATCATAAATTCCTATTGAATATATTCGGATGTTTCTTTGACTAGCGTATGTAACAGAGCCAGCGCCGTGGGCCTGCGCAAAAGAGCTCTCAAATCTGGCCGTCACCTGTATTGAAAAGGTAAGTACTCTGCTGTCATTAATCTCAACATCTTAATATGAACTTCGTGACCACGTGTTATAAAAATACGATGTATTGGTAACGCGACACGTTGTCAATAGCTTTGCGGATTGTCACGCGAAATTACTCACGTGTTTCGAATAAATATGTTCCGAGATGTCAGCGTCTTCGGCTCCGGGTTCAGAATCTGCCAGGCTGCTGTATCATCACCGATACATTTGACATTTATTTTTAATTCCGATCTTTTCATCGGTTCTTCCCATAATCCGTCCTTGCTACGCATTATTGTAATCGTTCAGATTTTAATGGTTTATGTCAAGTGCAGTGAGAAACTTTCACCAGATCGTAGGTACCGCGTACCTACATGAATTTTTCCTTGTCGGCACTCGTCGTTCCATTGACAGGACGTAGAATAACGTACAGAAAAGGTGTTTGTAGATCATCGTAGAAATCTATCAGTTGTTATGTGTTATTCATCTTTCAGATCGACAACGATTCCCGCGTTTTACCTGCGCGGTGTTCCACTTGGCAAGTATACTTGTTTGTTTGTGCGTGCCGTATCATCTGTCATGGCGTGCCCGCTTGTGGCGGGTATTGTATCATTGACTTTTCTCACTGTTGTTTTCTTAAGGTATATGTCAGTTAGTATTGTCATATCTGTTGTTTGAGAGGAATCGTTCGAATAACTTCTGAGAAATTCATTAGAAAGAGTATCACATTCATCGAATATTTCGAGTGTACATACTGTGTTGTACATGGGGACGGGGTTGGTTAGGACGGTGGGAAGGGAAGGAATCGACGATGGCGGCGGACTGTGTCGTGCCACGCGCCATGTCGGTCTCTTGCTCGCGCACGTCCTTCGTTCGGTGCACCACGTTTGTCTGTAGATTTCTTTTTTTGTCTTCGGGAAAATGGCACACGACCTGTCGCGAGTGATCTTTGGGTAGGGGCCCAATATGCTTGAAAAGGGAGCCCTATAGCTATGCTCAATTTTATATATGCTCTGAAAATTGATAAATTTTTTTTTACCTCCAACTGAATGAAAACAGGATCCAAGACATTTTTAGATAGGATCGCGATCTTCAAACATACATTTTTACAGGAATGCACGTTAAGCTAAATTCCCTTGTTCATGAAAATTTAAAAGAGTCAGTATTCCTAATTGTTTTTTAATAGTTTATTTTATAATATCTGTTGATTTATCACAACGTTGAATAAATATTCAAAAATTAACGTTATAAGATTATTTAAGGATGATATTAAACGAAAGAGTTTTATTTTACAATAATTATACTCAATTATTATACTCAAGTGTTCTATTTATGAAACATCAAATTATAATAACAGTTCTCTGAAGGTGGTCATTCATAAATGATATGCAATATTTTTATATATAATAAATTTTGGAAAATGATTGTAATTTATCAAGAAACGTTATCGTTTATTAATCAAATTAAAGGGAATGTGTATATTGTACATATTTTATACCAATTAAGATATCAATATTCATAATTTAATAATATTTCAGAGATTTGAATTTAAATTTCAGAAACAATCAAATGGCAAAATTAGTAACAGTTTTAATCATCTTTATTTTTCAATATGTTTATATCACAAAGGTAGAGAAATATCTCTTGATATTTTTATTCTGACCAAAATACCGGAACCTGTTTTATCATAATGTAGGTCATCTCGATCAGATACTTGCGACATAGTTAAACATCGCCACAACGAAATCGAAGTCTCTCAGACTGGAGTAATTTTATTATTGATTACGATCTTATTCACTGTTTATCCAGTGTACATAGAGAGGGAGTGCAATGATGTGGCTATACGTATTTCTATAAGAACGCATATAATCCCCAGT
This sequence comes from Anthophora plumipes, assembly GCA_951804975.1. Lineage (NCBI taxonomy): Eukaryota > Metazoa > Arthropoda > Insecta > Hymenoptera > Apidae > Anthophora > Anthophora plumipes. Next base: position 21,922,399 of record OX638112.1, on the reverse strand, counting down.
GACATGTATTTACATCGAGGGATGGTACCTCTTTCTATTTTTAAAACCGTAGAGCAACTGTAAAAGTGAGAACGAAAGTTGAACTACTGAGACCGTGTCAGGGACACGTTGTTCGGACATTGTGCACCTTTTGCTTTTGTTACATTTATCCCTTCGAAAATATCCAGTGTCGTATATACCATAAACCTATTACCTTTTTCTCAATTATTATCAATTTGTAATTAGAAATAATCATAAATAATTAATTCATCTAACATACATAATCACTGACATATGTATTTCAAAAATTCAGAATAGTATGAAAAGATGGTAAAAAATGTTCGATTGATATACATGCGTATCTTGTTTTAAAAATACAAAAATAAATAATACGATTATGTTTATCATAATTGCAAACAGATTAAGGTTTACAAAATCGTGTAAAAGTATAGATATCGTGCAATAAAGTTTGATAGTTGAATCATAGATGTCGCGAGATTTGTTAATAATTGGTTTTGGTTCTTGTGCTTCGTGTCGCTCTTGACATTCAATTTATAAACAAATACGCAACATACGAATAGCAGTTAATATGCGTGCAGTCGGGTCAGAGATCTAAGTCGTATCGGGATGAAGAGGCAACCGATCAACAAACCACGTGGCAACATCGCTGTGCCCTCCTCTTTTTTTCCCCTTCCTGTTGTCTGATGTCCCTTACATCGTCCCCCACTATAATCATTGACTGCAACGAGGCGAAAGCACATTTACATTTTTTTGCGTACAGTACGTTGCAACATTCTTGCTTTGTGGTTTCAACTACCGATGGCGCCACTCCCAGATTGAATAAAAAAATATGTCGTGCATCGAGACCAAGAAAGACGTTAACATCCAAGATTGTAGATAATAGGTTGCGGGGGTTCTATCCTATTTTTTTTTTTTTTTGTGCACACTAAATTAAATTTCAATACTATTATATTAATTAAGGTCATTAAGTATTTTATACGCTTTTCGTTAAAATCTGATTTTGATGAAACATTTTTATATTTTTCTGAATAGTATCTTGTACTTGCATGCATGACAGAAACTTGTGATATTTAATAATTATAAAGAAGGTTTCCTATTAGGATATGCTGGTATACCATACAGTAGTCAGATGGCAATGTATGTGTAACACCAAACGGTATTTCAGTTCGAATCATTGAAAATGCTGTTACGCTCCTGAGTAAAATCATCCTTGAGAAAGACAAAGACGGATGGGTTAGTGTACAGAGCAAATTCGGCATATCGAAGGAAAACTGGTTTGCCTCCGCGCGTGGTTCTTACTACGAAGCATGTCGAATGTACGCCGGTTTGCGTATGCACTTCTAAAGGGTCAACAAAGTTGTCGAAGTAAAATACACCCTTTTACATTGTACATTTTTATTGGACATTATATGTAATGTGCCACGAGACGTTGCTGACTTACTTTTCAAATATGATTGAGACAAAAGCGGTAGAGGATATAGCGTGAATAAACAATTATGATAGATATTTTGCAATCAAAAAATGCTAGCAAACATGCTAATGCTGTCTATAACTTATCACGTCTCTTGCCATATTATATATTTAGCGTACATTGAACGATAGATTGGAATGTAGTTGTATAAATTTATTAATATGGTTTAAGCAACGCTTTAAACAATTTTCAGCCGTAAAATGAAATTTTGAGTCATTTCGTGCTTCGTCATTTTTAAGCACATTGCACTTTGTTGTGATTTCACGCTTCCTATTTTTAGGCTCGTGTTTTGTTGGGACACCGTACTTTTCTATTCCTCTTTCTTCTTTTTAGATTGATATCAATCCTGACTTAAATTATATTAAAATTACACATTTACTTACATTTCGTGTGTACAGTAGCTATTCACATAAATCAAAGCATCATATTTTACAGTTACAAAATTTTGTGAATATAAAACATCTATATTTATACATAAATATAAATAATTAATACATATCTTTATTCATCACTATATGAAATGTTCAAGCTTTGAGAATAGTGTAATTCACTCGACCACAATGGATGTTAGTATGATAGGAATTACTATGTAACATTCTGGAAAGATATATACATTTGTATTCTGATACATTTACGTTACGTACTTTCTTGTTTAGTGTATCATATCGGTGATTTTAACATAGATGTAACTACAATGTGTAATAATAAGTGACAAATGATTTTGGTGATTCTATACAGAAAGAAGTGTTTCTAAAGTGTCGATTTCCTTTAGCACGTTGTTTTTCTTTGCAGTTTTATCGTGTAATATAAGTGGGGATTCATGAGATTATGGACGCCCCCTAGTAGCATGCGTGCGTCACAACGCGTAGCGTCTTGCACGTATACACTGTCAAGCCGAAATCGCGGTGTTAGTTACAGAACTGGCAACGAATTGATGTAAACAAGTATAATAAAGATGGTGACGATCTGTGGTTTTTTCGTCGTGACAAATTATCGCGATTGAACATTTTATGTTTTTTACATATTGTATGGACAAAACGGAACTAATTTCGACCACTGTCACGACCATCGAAACATGCTGTTTTCAGTAAAGGTACATTATTTTCAGGACGTGTTAAACATACGGTTGACGTTTATATTTTATTCTTGTACCTATATGCAATTCTTCTTTGTAGGTAATGGTTTACAGTTATAAACGTAAACCAATAATATTTTATGAAAAAAAAAATTGGAATGAGTTTAGTTGGGGATTAAACTTTTATTGGTTTTGTTATGAATTTGTTGTCATGTGATATGCTTTCTTTATGTAAGACTTTACAAAAATTTTAATCTGATAACGTTATATCGGTGTAAAAATGTTATTTAATATTTTGTCTTTTACAGAAGCAGTCTGAAAATAACTTGCAAAATGTTTAGTTTTCATAAGCCAAAGGTGTATCGATCTAGTACTGGATGCTGCATTTGTAAAGCTAAATCAAGCAGGTCAGTAATATATGATAACTATAATTAAATATAACAGCAGTAAAATATAATAATTTATCATTTCTTTCTTCGTCTATAGCTCGAGGTTTACAGACAGTAAAAAGTATGAGGATGATTTTATGGAATGCTTCCAACTTGAGGAAAGAAGAACTGGAGAAATTTGCAATGCATGTGTACTTTTAGTAAAAAGATGGAAAAAATTGCCTGCAGGGAGTAATAGAAATTGGAATCATGTAAGTAGCTATACTTTTTCTTTTTATCTGGTGATTAAACATACTATTGTTTATAAACAAATTCATTTATGTTTCTCAGGTCGTCGATGCACGCGCAGGACCTGGTATCAAATCATTGACAAAATTTAAATCAAAAAATAAAAAGAAAATGAAAGATATACCAGAAAAGTTTGAAAAGATTATGAAGAAGAAGCATATGTATTTAAAAACGGATAGAGATCGAGAACAAAGCCCAGCAATGAGTGATGATTTAACTGGTTAGTGTTTAAAATCTTCATTTATAAATACAAAATTTTCAATTCATTAAAAAATAATCTTACAATATTTCCTTATGTTTTTTTGTTTAGAAGATTATTTAAACGGAGATGGCAGCAAGGGTTCAAGTCGAGCTGGTAGTCCTGTAGGTAGTGATGATATACCAGTTACTGAAAAGCAATTGGATATGCAGGATGATCCGGAATCGAAGGATGATTTAACTGTTAATGGTTTTATCGATTTAACATACTTCAAAAGGTCAACTATATTATTTATTTTTATAAATGTCTTAAAATATCTTTTTATAGATATTTTCTTTTCAATGAAATATATATGTTATTTCAGAGAGATCATTTGCTGTGGAACAATATTCAAAGGTCCCTATGGAGAAGTAATAGTGGATCCTTCATTAATAAAACCTTGCATTGGTTGCATAACTAGACAACAACGACAACAACAAACAAATGCTTTAAGTTGCAGTCCTGTGCATAGTTCTGCATCAGCCAGTCCTGTTCACAGTTCTGCATCTGCTAGTCCTGCCCATAGTGTAGAGTCTGGTACAGAGACAACAGTCTCTAAACAAGCAAGTAAGACGTTTAGTGACTCATCGTCAGATTCCGGTTATGATGAATCTTCCAACCAAGGAATTGGTGAGAGTAAGATTACCAAAATTATTCAAAATACAAGTGCTACTGTAAAACCAGCAGTTAAAATACAACCATTGAAAAGTGTTCAACTAAAAGCTATACCAGTATCGGAAGCTGTCAGGTTAAAAACAGATGTGCCAATTAAATTGGTACCTATAAAACAAATTGATCAGTTATCTTGTAAGCCATTGTCCTTAGTTTCTTCTGCTAATGTTACTTTAAGCAGTGGTACTTCACACTCCATCGTTACCGTCCCAAGTAATCCACTCGTCGATTTTGCCATGCACGCAGCCTCCTCCAGGCAATCAGTCTCTAATTAATGTCAGTTTCTCATAGAATTTTAATTTATTTTTTCTTACATAGTTAGATGTATGCTACGATGCAAAATTGTGTGTTATATATGCTAACATTACCGTCCCAGATAACAAAGGCTCTGGATAAGAGTGTTTATGTTTTATCATATCGAGCACAGAGAGTTTATAATGTTATAAATGGTGAAAAATGAATTCTTCTAATTAAAATAACTGTTATAATATACAGTAGATAGATAGTGCTCTTAGGAAAGGTTGCATAGGATTCATGTCCTTTAATCGTTGGTTGTTGAAAAAAATATATATAGAATTATATATGATATTGTCTTTATGGACGTGAATTCTTCAAGTGTATTCCACGTCTGTTAGATGATTTTTTGAGAAAGATAGTTGAGAAAGAGCACGATGTTTCTACTGAATACCGTTTGTAGCATATATAAAAAAAAAATACTTATAAACTGCCATGAATTTGTAATTGCTAACTTTTCATAAACGATTTGAACAATGTGGAAAGTTTTCAATTATCTTGTAAGTGTAATAATTAGCTACGTACATCAAACTACTGTGATGACATTGTAATGTAACGTGAGATATAAGATTATTATTCAACCAGTGGCAGTTTATAGTATCTTCGTCCTAAGGATTAGTTAATGTACTCTATGGTATAAAAGTTTCCTTATCCATAGCTTTTCGTTTTCTGGGTTATCTATCATTGCAATTATACATGTGAATATTTGTATAGAAGTTCCAAGATGCCAATCACATTTCAAACATTTGGGTCCAAAAAAAAATTTTTTTAAAAGAATTCCTTTAGGGTCATGATAGCTACATCGTACCAGATGCATTTGATATATGATCCGTGCAAAGGTCCATGACGTTAAAATTAAGTAATTCAACTTAAGAAACGAATGTGTTCAGGTACTGTAAATCCTGACCCATTAATAGCAATAATATGAAGAGTAACTTTATAATAAAATTAATGAAGTCTGTTGAATAGCATCATATCAATATGATGATATATTTAGGCAGTATTATTAGAGGGAGAAATTGAACGAGAATATGGCAATCAGATTGGCAAACTGGACCAGCAAAACTTTGTTATAATATTTCAGGGTGACTGCAGCATTAATGTAAAAAAACAAACAATTGATTAATAGCAGAATATCGACATATTGAAGTAAGTGTAATGGTAAATAAGTGAAAACTGTTAGTTCCTAGTTTTCAGAGATGGGCACATGATTGAACAAAAGCACACAGAAGTACCTGTTGGAAACAGATTACTGTGATCATTGGATTATATTCGCCACCCCCCCCCCCTTTTCTTTTTTTATTTTTTACTTTACTACAACTTTTTTTTCGTTTTTGCTTTTTTTCTTTTTTTCTTCGATATATAATCTTGATACGCACAAAGATTTAAAATGAAACATATAATCTTTAACAACCAGGATCACAATTTTTCGAAAGCCATATTTTTTAAGGTACACGTTTAAACTCAGTGTCTCGTAGAAAAGGGAAAATTAACAATTCTTCATCTACACTTCAAATAATCTTATTCGTAAAGCCAAAGATGTGTGGAGGATGTGCGTTTATTTTATATCAGGGACAAATAATTTGATGAATAATATAATAAATTTTTATAGAAATATAGTATTTGACTGTGGAATCGAAATTAAAATTAGGAAAGTGCAATACAAAATATTTGATCTTATGTAACAATCGTGTATGATATAAAGTTCTTTTTCCTTTTTTTCTTTTTTCTTCTTTTTTTTTAATAATAAATCGAATTTTAAGATTATTTCCAAAATATTTGCAATATTTATAGTAAAAATTTTCTCTCACACAGGCATTTGGTTTACAATTTTTAAATGCCGCATTTGCTGCCCATCTGGCTTAAGCTCATTGACAATCGTTATATAACAAGGAAACGATAACAGTTTTTCATTATAGAATCAAACATCGAAACTACGATTTGTCTAAGGACAACGTTGACCACCTTGTCCTTTTGCAAATTTTAATTGTACATTTCTTTGGACTAGGAGACTTTATGATCTCTTTACTGTGAATATTAATAACTATGTTTTTGTTGTAACTCACATGTTATGATTTATATAATAATTAATATATGTCAAGAATAAAGGTTGGATCATAGTTCGGTAAGCCATGTATATTGTATCACTTATCGGTGTAGGATTGATTTAAAAAAAAAAACGGCGAGAATGACTTTTTGCAACTGGAAAGGCTCAAATTACGATTAAGATTTCTATAATATACTCGTTCAACGTATAGCTAATATAATTTTTTAAATGATCTTTATAAAACTTTCTATGATCCTTCCTCGGAAAAAATGAAAATAAGAAATACTTGTTTAACTTATTTATTTTGTAAGTTTATTTACTTGCAATATATGCTATTCCTTTTCTACATAAATTTATATATATTTTTATACAAATTAATCTTTGCTTTTTATGGAATAAACTTTCTGTAGCACTGCCAGAGGAGAGGAACGTTTGATTCCGGGTCAATTTACTGGCAATATTCAATGAATTATTTATTTTCAATTAGCTTTTATATATATCTGTGTATATATATATATATATATATATATATATATATATATATATATATATATATGTACACACACACACACACACACACATAGATATAATATTGAGTTATTTACAATGTTAAGAGAAATTAAAATTATAAATGGTGCCCGCAGATTGATTAGGCACTAGAGGAAGCATTAAAATAAGCTTACAATAAGGAAATTTTGTAACGAATACAAATGTGGTCTCATATTCAAAGTAACATGATTGCGTGATACGTATAAAGAATACAAATAACTGCGTGTGTTTTTAAATGAAACGAAAGAAAAGAAAAAAAAAAAAAGAAAAGAAAGATGATGACAAATTAAATCTTTATAAATAAAAAAGGTGTATATATATATATAGTACGTGCAGCTATTAAAAAGTAATATTACGTATGTAAATTATTTGCAAATAGCTGCAAAAGAACATCAAATTATCTTACATAGATATGAGAAATATATTACCGTTAATGTTAAGAGAAATGTCATTTCCAATACCAATTTGGACATGCTTAAAAAAAAGAAAGAAAAAAAACGAGACTATTTAGATAAAGAAAAAAGAAGTATAATAAAAATTTCCGTGCATTGCTATCATGTAACTTGAATTTGATGTTTTTTGTACAGAATTACACATAATACTTGGGATATATTAATATGTTTCGGTCTGGAGTGAATCTCGAGGAAATACAACTTTTTACAGATGGTACAGTTTACGAGATATATATTGAGATACGTCTGAGAAATAAGTCGTGAGAAGCGAATGAGCAATGTACTTAAATATTTTGCTCGTCTTCCTAAATAATTTTGTTTTTTTACTTATAATACTTAAGCACGAATAAACGCAATTGCTTACATACTCTTTAAAATATTGGCCAGTTATCCATTTTAGAAGTAGCAAATTTTGGAAAGAATAGAACGTCGGAAGTTGACGACCAGTGTCTTCCTCGGGACTGACTTCTATCATTTTAATAAATCTTACAATCATTTATAGAATTATTTTAAGTAAATGAAGGCATCACACATACGAGATCTCTTTGATTCTTCGAAAGTTTGAAACGTGTCAATTGTTTTTTTTTTTCCTCTCTTGGAGCATCATGTAAGAAGGAATAATCTTCGAAAGAAAAATCAAATAATGGAGGAGAATTGATACACGTTGCTGGTTTTTTTCTTTTTCATATGTACATACATTTACATCAAAAAATTCATGACATGCAATGCATCGTTTGAATACGTCGAATGTGTTTAACATTGCAAGGTACTTAGAATGTAAGGAAAAGAAAGAAAAGATAATGTTATGATCTAATGATATTCGATGAATGATGTGATCTTGACAAAAAGAACTGGCGTGACTTTTGGCGAATCGTTGGTTGTCTAATTGCATTTCTCTTTTTCACGATCGTACTTCAGATAAAAAGAAAAATATCCCTCGAGAAACAAAAATTACTAATTGAGAGAACGAGAGAAAGAAAGAAAGAGTGAGATTGAGAGCGTGAGCGAGAGAGAGAGGTACAAAATAAGAAACAAAAAAAAATGGTGCAAGTATTTTACTACAGTGACCTGGCAGATTCCGATATTAAAATATTTTGCGATGAGAAACGTATGAACGATTCTTCCCGAGAGAAAATATCCTGTGCAAGATTCTTTTCTACGTCGACTTTTTTTATAACTGAGATTTTAGAAAAAGGAAAAAAAGAAGGGTGATCGCAGCAACTCGACGAAAAGATTTTTTATCGAACGGTCTTTCACGATCATTGCTGGCAAAAATCTGTTTGACAAGCAAGAAAGGAGGGGGTGATCGTTCTGTTTATTTTTTTTTCCTTTTTTCTTTCGCAGTAATTTACGTTTTCTTTAATTTTAAGTAGACTATCAAGACACGATAATTTATACAGTTGCATTTATTTACATGCGTATGCTAAAAATATCGTGGTGCGACTCTCATGTCTTACATTTTACGCCAGTGTTTTCGCCCCTATCTAACTTTATTCCTTTTCGTCTTTCTTTTCCAATTTTCTTTTTTCTTTCCCTTTTTTTTCGTTTCTTCTTTTTCCTTTTTTTTTCTTAAAGTATATTTCAACTACGAAAACTGTTCCGTGTCGTAATTAAACTCTTTTATTTCCCTTGAAAATCACAAAAAATCGAGAGAGAAAGAGACAGACAGATTGTAGAAAGAGGTAACATAATTTCGAAGAAATGATATGGCATGATAATGGAACATATGTAAATACAATATGTATGTTTTTACAAGACAGTTCGATCTCGCAAGAACGATTTATTTGTATGATGATGATGATGGTAATGATGGCGGGTGATTGTGTGGTGATAATTTGTCCATCGTGATTATACCGCAGCAAAAAAAAAAAAGAAAAAGAAAAAAAACAAAGGAAAGGAAACTTTTACATCAATTTATTAAAGATATAACGATTGTGAGACTGATCGATGTATTTAGCAGATAACTTTTATTTACATACAACTATAGGCGAGGATATATTGTACCATTCGTGCATATATTATTAATGAAATTCTAATGATAATAATAAGAAGAAACGATGACTGCCGCAACAAATATATCTCGTTATCGCAATGATTAATTATATACATACTTGTATGGAACATTTGTACATAACATTACATATGTTAATTCTAGACATTAACACAACCCGGATTCCAATCATTTGTACAATGGTCGATGGGAATATTAAATTGTCGATCGATTGTCCTGTTGACTCATTTCTTTTTCTATTTTGGAGATAACGAGGTCGCGCAACCGACGGGACGATCGAAAACAAAATCGAAATACGACACCACCTTCCGCTATGTACAACTTTGTAATAAAACGATTTTACTCTTAAGGAATCTATCAGTCACACAAGTTGTAGAACCGATAACGATTGTACTTTGCTAAATTATCTGTGGTGGACTCTTTTTAAGCAGTCCGGCACACGTTTCTTCACATTTTATCTCGAATGATCATACTTTTTTTTTCTTCTCTTCTGTGTAAAGGAATTTGTACATTTAATATAGATTGTCTATCGTACGTTCTCTTTTTTTTTTCTCTTCTTTCACTTTTTCATGGTAGTTTGCGTCAATCATCGCCACGATGATTTTTTAGATCAAGATTAAAAAGCAAAATCGACAAATCAACACCAATCGTGAATTAATGAATTTGTATCATATTATATAGAGGAAGAAAAATGAAAAAATAATATGTACATCTCTCTCTCTATATATATATATACACACACGTATAGAAAAGTCTGTGAGATACCAAATTTTGATAGATAAATAAATAACGTAAATCGTATATATACATATATACATAGGCATACTTAAATGGGATGCGCAATATCTTTAGAAGTGTATCTCCCACTTTTATGTTTTTGCTTTATACAGATTTACGAGAGAATCTATTATAATTATTATTATTACTATTACTATTAATTACGTCTTTGCTGTTCTGCTGTGATGATTAGTCAGTATGACGTATTTAAGCTGTCCCTTGAAAGAAAGAAAAAGAAAAGAAAACGAAAAGGAAACTTAACAAGCTGTTCGAACGATTGTAATCGAGAATTCGCTATTGCGGGGATTCTTAAAATGAATCGGACAAGTTCACGAAATTCATGGAACGTTAAAAAAAAAAAAAGAAACGTAACAGGTAGAAAATTGTTTAGGATATATCGAAGCATTTTGCATTTGAACGTCGGACATTTGTTTATCGAACGGTGATCTTAGATAAAATTAAAACCGAGCAGCTCTTTAACCCTCCACGAAACGTTTTTTATATTAGCAATAAGCGTGTAGAGTTAACGATTTTCTTGCGACTGAAAAATTCGCGGAGGTTTTCAACCTTGAGCGCGCGTATTTAAAGAAAAAAGAAAAAAAAAAGGAAATTGTAAAAGTGCAATTAAAAGTTGTGACAAAGAATATTATACTTCTCTAAGAAAGAGAGGGATCTAACGGAAAAAAAAAAGAAGTCGAATATCGATTGAAAGTGCAAAATGCTTACTTGAAAATATTATATATAATTCTATATTGATAGCTCTTTGTAGAAATTCTTTGTATTCATGTCTTACTTAATAAAAAAGAAAAAAAAACATACCAGAAGGATCTAACAGAAATTAATAATTTAAAAGAACGTAGAAGCAAAATTTCATCGAACAAATGATTAGAAAAAAATATTAATTGACGACAGATGCGGTATCAGGAAGTTTGAGAAACCCTGCTCTACCGAATTAAATTCTAAGACACTGTGTATCCTATTTCATTAATTCGTTAAAAATATATATCATTTATTTACAATAGTCAAAGACAGCAATACTAATGGGACGTCTTCATAATTTTTTCGTAATTAGAACGATTACACGTAAGTCTTGAAAAATTTTGAAATCAAAGGTAAATAAATGCGATTTTTATATAAAGATTCGACGAGATAAACGATACATACGCGCAATAATTAGAGTTTACTGGTGTAAAGATCGTTGAATGGCCAAACATTTCCCTGGATATTTCTTTTCCTCGATAAAGAATAACTGTAAGTGGATGAAAATAGTCTTGCATTTTTCTGTACGTACCAACGGAGGATGTAAGAAGCATACGTTACTATGATTAATCTCAGAAACACTTTAGAATAGCAATGTTTTATAATTTATATATCTTTACACGTCTATACATATTACATACGAATAAGTAGAATTGTACATAGAGATAATCGAGGTTTTCTACGTTATATCTACGATCTGGTATATATACATATAATATATATACATTCATATATATTTACACGTATCTTATAAAATAATGCTCGTGTACATTGCATACTGAATGAACATTTTTATCTATTGCGACGGTAAACGAACTGCGCGGGAAGTATTATGTACTTATTCCAATTGTTAAATATTGATTAAAATATTGTATATAAATCTCGCACAACTTTTCTTATATACATCATTGTATCGTGGTGATATATGCATGCAGTTTTTTTTTCGGTGAAGTTTACATGATTCAAATATGTCTGTGGAATTTTTATTGTCGTTATCGAAGTTTGCATTACTAATACTGAAGTGCTTACTGATTTTCAATCACCTTTTCAAATTATCCATTTGTTACTGTAAAGTGTTACTTGTCCCAACAAATGTATTGTTTAATAACTATTCTTTGTGTGAATATTGTATTTGTCCAATAATGGTGTATTACTTATTTACATTAAAAATATGAGATCTTCACATTCAAAAGCAGGTATAATATATGATAAATTGTTTTTTTATAGGATAGATGCGATGAATAACTAAAATAGCTTATTAAAAGTATACATATATTGTCATTGCTTAATAAAATTTTGCAGTATGAAATATTACAATTCGATAATTAAAACCTATGCCAAGAAATGAAAAAAAGAATATTATTAACTAAAATTTGTAATAGAAAAATGTTGACAAAGAACACGTATAACGTTAATATTGTTCCTGTGTATTTTCACGTAAACGTCACGTGTCGGTGGCGTGAGAACAGTCGTCATATTTTTGTTCTACGATGAGGTGTGCAAGCTTTAGCTAACAGATTTATCGCAGTCTGTTTCTCTTCACATAATTGTTCTTTTATAGGTCAGTCTCTTTTAATTTACCTACTTCTAAACAACTTCCGACATTTGCCGAATTTTTTCACAAAAAAAGAAAAGATTTCTTTTTATATAAATACTACAGAAGAGTTTAATATCAAATTTTAGCGAATTAATATTGTACAATTTTATACACAATTATTTAGAAAGTGGTTAATATTAATAAAAATATTTAACACTAATTTCACGTATCACTATAAATAATCGTCATATTTAGGCAACGAAACGGACAACATGAAGTATATGTATTGTCAAAAATAATATTGCAAATAACATTAAACTAACATCTTTATTTGTTAAAATTTGGACGATTTCATTGTTATCGTCTGGCGGTGCTGGAGATGTTAAAGAAACTTTCACGTAAACGGTCAAGATTGGTAGTACTGTTTGTGACGCGACGAGTGTAATTTTGTTGATCGTTTATTGTTAATACAAGCGTAGTATTGTAAATATTTGTTGTTTCTCTTGGTGAATAGGATTTAATAATGATAAAATTCGTCCGACCGCGATTAATTACGTTCGATGTCACTGGTACGTTACTGATGACGAAGTTAGAGGAATATTACGCTGAAATTGGCTCCCAGCACGGCCTGTCAGTTGATCAACGCAAATTGGCGCGAAGTTTTAAAAACAGCTTTCATAGACTTAGTCTAGAACATCCAATTTATGGCAAGCACACAGGCATTGGATGGGAAAATTGGTGGCGGCAAATAGTTTATAATGTTTTCAAGGATCAACACAGTTGCATTTCAGATGCTACTTTGAATAAGGTAATAAATTAGTACAATATCGGGAATCTAGATTTTAGTATATTCAACAAGTGAAACAAATATTTCGTTCAATTATTTCTTATTCAATGTTTGTTTAACGAACAACGATTATTCTGATATGATTTTACAAAACTATTTCTCAACTGCAGGTGAATGTGGTTTAAAGGTATTATTCATCGTAATTCAGATTAATATATCTATTACATTTCATAGCCAATGTAATTAAATGGATAAAATAAGTATAAATAATTTATATTTTATATTATTCATTGCTTATTCAATAAAATAACTTTTTATATTAATTCTTGCTAAGTTTGATTTTTAAATCTCCATTATTGAGACGAAATAAATATTGTAAAATAACGCGAGCATTATCGGCAAAATAAAAAAAATGGTGAACAAAAAGACAAAAAGACTAAAAGGAGAAAAATCTGAATTTGTTCATTTAACCAAACTTGTACCTACTATCGATGACCCTGTTGATCGTTGTGACCCATAGGTTGCTAACAGTTTGATAAGATGTTATGGCACGAGCATGTGCTGGCACAAGTATCCGGGCACGATCGAATTACTGGAGTATCTTCAAAAAAGGGGTCTGATATTGGGGGTGATATCCAATTTCGATGAGAGATTGGAAGCGATACTTGAGGACACGAAGATACGTTTTTACTTTTCCTTCGTTTTAACGTCCTACGATTTCGGCATGGAGAAACCAGACACCTCCATATTCCGCGAAGCGCTCAGATTAACAAAGGAACGACACAGCATTGACGTGGCTCCCCAACAAGCGATACATATTGGCGATTCTATCAGTAACGATTACCTTGGCGCGAAAAATTCTAATTGGAACGCTTTTCTCATTCAGCATAATAATGATTGCGTGAGCGAGAAAAAAGTCCCTACTAAAGACGTGTTTAGAAATCTTCGTGATTTGAGGATACATCTTTCTACGCTTCTTGATAGGGACTTGTAGAGTTCATAATTTGACGGAATGAACTTGAAACATAGTATTTGAATCAAGTTCAAGCAATAACCTGTAACGATGAAGTATAAATTTTATTATTAAACAATGAATAATATGAGAATTTGTAAACTTTGTTAATACGTTTACTTGACGTAGATAAAATTGAATGGAGAATGTCTAATTTTTCACGATATAATTTATAAAGCTTATCCTATGATACACCTTCTATTACCGAATAACGAATTGACATATATATGATAACCCTTACGTTTATAACCGTTGGTCTAAATGTATGTTGAAGTTATACTCAAATAAACGTATATGAGATTAGTAGCAACTGTTAATGAACATAATCTGAAATGTAATTGATGTTACATGTTTTTATTTTATATATGCGACTGTTAGTAATAATATACATACATGTTTCTACTAAAGTATATGAAGTTAATATATGTTTGATAATGTAATAATATTGTCAACGTCAATAATAATAAAAAACGAGGTGAAAAACGTATATTTTAAATATGTAATACATATTTATACGTTTAAACAAATATAATTGTTGCATGCATCCCTAAGTTTTTCATAATTTTCATGCAGCGTGTTGAATACATATTCGCATCAATTTGTAAATGTATAAATTAATAACATTTTTCCCCAACCAAAATCAAATCGTATTAATAACAGTTAAATGAATACTTATTAAAGAATTGTAAACACCTAGATAAATTTATACTTCGAAAAAGATAATTGAGCATTTTCCAAATGACTAGCGAACTATAAATGTTGTATAATTTTTACTAAAGGAAATTTGTAAATACACATCGATTTTACTACTAATTATATATATCAACCTTTTCTTCCTGTATCCTTCATTCTTAAAAATTTCGAATGAAAATAATATAAAGCGACAACATTTGAAATACTCTAAATTACCGCAGCACTGATAGCGTAGTAGGAAGATGTCATTGTTTCCACAAGTAATCTCTCTCATTTCCGTTCTACCGAGATATGAACTACACTTCACGAGTTCTACTAAAATGATCTATAATTATCAATTTAATTCACGAAAATAAATATCCATTGTGTTTTTCATCACGTTTGAATTAATTTAAATGTATGCACGATAATTAATATTAATGTTACAATTCTTAAAACATTTCTCTTTTGAAAATTAATATTTAAATTGTTACATAAAATCAGATCCCACATCGATGAACAATTACAATACAATAGTACGGTATAAAAAAAGAAAAATTTTTAATCAAAGTTTTATCAACTTTAAAACGTTCTAAATATACACGCCAAGTGAATGGTAAATTTGTTATTATGTGTTTGCGTGTACTGTTAACAACAATGTGCGGAATGTAACCCTAACACAAACACATAGCTACATTTCTCTTGGCCAATTCTTGGCCTACACTTTCTACCACGAGTGGCGGTGTGTTACCACTACAGACGCTCGGCATCAGTGCACTCAACTTCCCCCACAGCTTCACTTACGACTCCTCTCGTTCAGTTTCTCAGTGAGCTGTCGCGAGGAGAGAGGCTTTCATCGTGTTTTCCAGTCTTCTATCGGTTGAAGAGGTTAGAATGTGAATTTATTTCTCAGTTCTCAAAAAATTCGCGATACTTGTGTGATATTTCGTTCATCGACAAAACAGTGAATAATTCGCGATCGGTTTCTGTGTTTTAAAGAAATGTGAATGCTAATTGTCTGCTGATCTTACTTGTTTCCTTAGTAAGAGAGGCAAGATAATCTCTAGTTTAAATCATTTCCCTTAATTCTCCGTAAAGTTGTGAATGTAAATGAATTAATTTGTTCCTTAGATTATATCTTAGAAATATTTATTCAAAACGCCACTTGTGTTTCGTGTACCGAAATGTGTGATCAAGAAGAACACACACGTATTTGTTTCACGAAATTTTAAGTAGGCGACAAAGAATGAAGTTCGAAGACAGAATACCATTGAATGTAGTTTTTTAATTTACGAAATTTAAAAAATTATACGAGCACTTGAGTTTCGTTATTCGAACAAACGCCATCTATGCAATATCGTGGAACAACTTTATTTCGAATTAAAAATTATTGCCTCTGCTGACAGATCTGTCATATGTGTATCGTAGAATATAAAATTACAATATACAATTTCAATTATGACTTTTCTTTGTCATAGCACATTTTGTGATTTTACATTAATATAACAGCAGAACTTTCATGTGAAATTCATTTTGCATGTTGCTATTGTAACGATAAAATTGCTATCGGACAATTCTCAATTTTTAAATATAAAACAAAAAATACAGAATCACTGTTCGTTTATTATTTTTATTACACTGTATACATTAAGTTCAATATACCAAGAATCAGTAACTATTCACAAGGCTAATATTAAGATTAATGAACGTTAGGCAGATAAGAAGGCGAGAAGTGTTCGCGGAATGCAGTCTCGGCAGTAAAAAATAAAAATTATTGTTGGGGATCTCTTTGTTGCCGATGAACCTGATCGAGAATCAGTGTTCACCCTAACCTTCAAAGAAAATCGGAAAAGTGAGAGGTTTTGTTCGCCGAATTTACATATTTTTATTGAAGAAGGTGAATAGAAATTACGACAAAGGAGACTCGCCTAATACAGTTCAAATATGACGCGTGGAAGGCACAAGAGTATGTTAATGTTACTTGCAATCTGCTTGGTCGCAGTATTTGCGGAACCTGATCCCTCGGAAGAACTCTATACTCGAGTTCCAAAGAATCGAGAAGAAGACAAATGCTACGATGACAATGGAAAGCCACAGGTTCGTATCTTTTTTGTTTTTCCATTTGTAGAATTAGATAAGCGAATAATAATTTAACATTCTTTATATCTTTGGAAATATATCGTAATTATGGGAAATTTAAATTTAGCAAAAAAAAAAATGAAGAAAGCAATTTGAAAATGTAAATTTGATTTTACCTAAATAATAAATAATTTGATTATATTGAATTAGAACATAGAATGTAGATTCCTATTTATTCTTAGTCACCAGAATTTCGATTTTTCGGAGGATATTACTACATTAGGTTATCAACGCGAAGGTTCGAAGTTACATCAACTTTCGACGATAGCTATAGAAAGATAAAGCTAAGCAGACGCCTCTACTATATTCTAAGAATTTAAAAAATTCTAGTACTAAAAATACCAAATCTTGTCGCACTCTTTACATTTATTTTATATTCATTCACTTACATAATTTTAATTCTGTATACTATTTAAACGAATTTTAAACATTTGAATTTATCGAAAGTATAAAATAAAGGTAGGACAATTTTTCCAAGAAGCGTTTGAACATCTTTACAAAGAATTTTGTAGGAAACATTACACCAAGGACTACCTGAGACAGAAATTACTTATGAATATAGGCACCATAGGTGGTCCTACTTTAGTACAACACTTTTACAATAATATACTGGGATTTTATAATAAGTCAAACGTATAATTTCTAAACTTTATTTTTTAAAAAAGCTCAAATTGTATAAAATTCGAAATAAACTCGACCAATCTGTAAAGGTTTACAATAAAAATGGAACATTTTATTAAATAAACGATATTCTTGAATATGTATGTTGTAGAGGTGTATTCCACCTTTCGAGAATGCGGCGTTCAATGTGCTCATGGAAGCAACAAACACGTGTGGGGAGGAACGTCCAACAGAATTTTGTAAACAGACTGGCGTTCAAAAGAAGTCTTGCGAGATATGTCGGTATGGAGATCACCCGGCATCATTTCTTACCGATCGCGATAATAATGATAATGCGACTTGGTGGCAGTCGGAAACAATGTACGAAGGCATTGAATATCCAAATCAAGTTAATCTCACCCTTCATTTAGGTATGATATCATAAAAGATGTTTTTTTTCTTTTTTTTCTTTCAAATAATAGTTTAATCACCGCTACTATAATTATCGCTATAATTAGCAAAGTACGTAGAGTTCTGTGTTAATTTGTACAATATCCGCAATACATCAAGTAACTATAGGTTAATTTAAACGTAGCGTAACATAGATCACGTTAATTGAGATCGTTCTTCGTAGAATTAGAATAGATAAAATTAGCGAATGTTAAAATACATATAGAGAAGGAGAATTCATTCATTGCTATACGCGATGAACTTTTAACACGTCCTCAATGTTTGTCGCTCTCTTTCTCCCACCTCCTCTGCTGGTTCTTTTTTCATTTTACATCCTTATCTATCAGGATGCGTGCCCGATGAGATAATTCTCGAAACCACGAACCGATGAGGGAACATATAAGCTAGAATCACGCTTCGGGTGTTAATATTTTATTTTTTTAAGTTACTCCTCAGGCGTAATTGTTCACCTTTTTAAATTTCACCTTCCTTGCTGTAAATATTTACAACTCTAGTCGACACACTTGCATCCGATCATAATTTATAAATATTCTCGATATTTTTAATTAGCATTAATTGAATATTAATGTTGCAACTATTTTAAACTTCTCCGATACAACACTGTTGAGTTTATAGGGCATTTAAAAGTGTTGTAAATTTTCAACGATTCTCATCGCGAAATAATTTCGCTATATAAATAATTCTAGTGAACATGTGAACTGTTTTAAGCAGTGTACTGCGAGAATGCGGATAATAACGGAGGCTTCTTAAAAATGGGAAGAATATAGAATCTCTGCCTGTGCACCACATGTTCATTTACGAATCAACCACTTGCACCCCGCTGGCTTTACAGCGAAGGACCGCAGTGGCGTAGAATCTGTTTATTTCATCTAATAATTTCAGTGTCACTTGAATACTGCTACCCTTTATACTTATTCATAATTATGTAGTGAATGTTTAAAGTTATAATTCTATTTCCGTTAGAGAACTCGATTTATAATAATCTTTAACATATCAATATAAATATAAATTTATGATGGTAATTCTTGTATTTGAATGCTTGTCCGTTTCTCATATCTTTTGTTCTGAACGATTATAGGGAAAACGTTCGATATAACTTACGTGAGAGTACTTTTCGAATCGCCACGTCCGGAAAGTTGGGGCATCTACAAAAGGAAAAATGAGAAATCACCATGGGAACCTTATCAGTTTTATTCTGGAACCTGTAGAGATACTTATGATCTACCAGATTTGAAAGAGACTGTACGAGGCAATGATACCAGGGTATTATGTACCTCGGATTATTCCGATATATCACCTTTGACAAAGGGTACCGTCGCATTCTCCACATTGGAAGGCCGACCTTCGGCTTATAACTTTGAAACTAATCCATCCTTGCAGGTATTGTTTTGTTCATGTAATTGTTTCTTTATTTCATTAACAAATTGTATGCCCTCTTGTAGAAACGAGTTGTGCAGTTTTGTATTAAAAATGAATGGATAATAAGATATTAAGAGGGATGTTATATACGTTTCAGTTTTGTTGTACTTCAATTATTACGGGATATAATTGAAACTGTAAAATCGTTACGAAATGATTATAATTAAGTAGATTAAGTAAATGGTTAATTTTTTTTTTATTCTTGTTTTAAGGAATGGGTGCAAGCGACTGATTTAAGGATTACCCTGGACGGATTAAATACGTTCGGTGACGAAGTTTTTGGCGATGATCATGTACTAAAGTCCTACTACTATGCGATCGCTGACGTCGCCGTTGGAGCACGTTGCGCCTGCAATGGCCACGCTGGAGAATGTGTAAACAGTACCAGTGTGGATGGAAAAACTCGCAGAGTATGTAGGTAAGATAATTTATAAATGTACCTTTTTTTTTGTTTTTAACGCAAATGGTTAAACACTTACATATGTACCTGAGATAACAGAAAATATAACTGGAACCATTTTGATGGGTTCTTCAATATTGGATTTACATCGTTCGAAAGGGTCATATCGATCAGTATCCAATTTTCTTTTCTAATATGCGATTTTCAAAATTATACGGGGAAAGTTTTATTACATACTTATGTTACATTTTTTATTAAACTTTTTTAATCTGAAAATTTCAAAGCAGCGAAATTTTAATTGTTACCAGATGCGAGCATAATACTGCAGGCCCAGATTGTAACGAGTGTTTGCCATTTTACAACGATGCACCTTGGGGACGAGCCACCACCACAGATGCACACGAATGTAAACGTAAGTATTAAATGTACCAATAATTTTTTTGTAATATAATTTACTAAATATCGTTTGTATTCGTGTATGAGAAACTGATCTATGAAATAAAAAAATTATGCGTGCATATATGTGTGCTTATTCATATATGTGTGTACATGTTCATTGAGCGTATAAATGATGAAGGAGTTCGTTTGAAGAATCGGTGTCGTCTTGATCAGTGTGTAGGTGGACCTTGGTAAAGCTACTCTTCAAACTACCGTCTTTTACGTTTTTTCATATTCGTCGACCAGATCTTATGACTTATAAATCACTCTTCTATTTAGCTGTTATTTAAAACTGTTAATAGCAATGTAACCGGCAATTTTATACACAATTTTCTTAATCTTTTCTGCCTAACTTTCAGCAAAGGAAAAAAAAATTAAATCTATCAGTAGAAATGTGATTAACTTTAAAAAAAAATTATTTATTTAACATTAGGTTTACGGGACACGTCAATTTGACGCATTTGGGATTTCACGAGCGAAATTACAGAAACAGTTCCTATTATTTTCCAGCAACTTTTCTTCATTTTTCCACCACGAATTTTTAAGTTCACAATATGCAATTAAGTTGTCTCTAATAAATCGATTTCTTGAAGAAAAGATTCGGTTTCTCGTTTATTCGAGAGAAGTCCGTAAACCTAGAGTTAAAAAAAAAATTCACTCTACAGGTTCATCATCCAAATAGGAAACGAGAAACATTATTTATGAAGCATTAAACTAAATCAACGACTCTAATATTATTTCCTAAAAAAATATGTATAAATCTCCAAGATAGCACATGTATCATTTTTTATTATTTTATACATTTGTATTATAATTATATCATAATTAATCTTTTATGTTGTCCAGATGCCTTTATTGAAAAAGAAAGAAAACAATTTGCGCTTATATTTAAAGGCGTTAATTCTGGTGTTTAATATGCTAACAATGATCATTAAATTAAGAAATATAAGTTCTACTGAACAGACGTATTATTACTATGTATCATCACGTTGAATATGAAAGTACATAGTTTGTATAAGGGTGAAATATTTCTTCGGCATTGCGGGTATCACCTTTCCGAGCGACCGAAGAGAGTTTGCGTCCACGATCACGTTGGCATTACCTAACCAGCTTTACCTTTTACGTTCATTGCTTGTTCTTGAAGTGGGGATTGTTGGCAATGTAGGGGCACACAATGCTGCAGCTTTTCTGTAGACCGTGAGCTCTCAGTAGCCAAGATACCGCGATACAAGCAAACATTTATTATATTGTGTTAATCAGGTCGCGTAACTGTGCGATTTGTTTTCATTTCAACTAGAAAGCACAATCTTGATTTTCTTCAGAGCTTAATGGAACGTCAATGTTGTATTGCAAATACTTGATCGTTCATTGCCTATGATAATCGATTTATAATTGAATAATTGACGTGAACGAACAGTAAAGACATTGTTTAAATAATCATGATATATCAATCCTTAAGTAAATATTAAAACTTATGGAACATTATGTTACACGTAGTTGAAGGATCTTTGTACATTTTTTTATAATTTCTAAACCGTTTATCAAAAGTATAAAATACATCTGTCTAATGGGAAACTATTTGATGCTCGAGATGAACATTGAGTTTCGATAAAAAGTGATATACATTGAAGCAATTCTTTTTTTTTTTAATATTATTTTATTTGTAATATTTATAATGAAGCTTTCGTTTGAAATGAGATCAATCGCGTGTTTGATACTCGTGTATGCAATGATCTGTACTTCATCACGATGGGATGGAATTCTTCCGTGGTACTCAGGGTCCAGTAAATATCTAGATAATGTTATTATTCCTTTCCAAGAAACATTATGTTATCAATAAAGTATTTTCTATATATATTATTTTATCAATTTTTAAAATACACGAGGAATATTTTACCGATGGTTTACATTTTATCTTGATTGATATCGCGACACTGTTTTTCAGCTTGCAATTGCAATGGTTACTCGGAGAGATGTTACTTCGATAAAGAACTGTATAAGGCTACTGGACATGGTGGCCACTGCTTGGATTGCCGTGCTAATCGCGATGGCGCGAATTGTGAACGTTGCCGAGAGAATTTTTACCAGCGACCGGAAGACAATTACTGCGTCGCCTGCAACTGCCATGAAATTGGTAAACGGCTTTTTCTTTCGCATCGTTCTCATTTTAAAACCGATAAAACCAGTAACTATAAAAAATATCGATGTACTAACACAGTCTTGTCTTTTTTTTTCACATACAAAGTAGAAAAATTAACAATAAATGATTACTTAAATCTATTCTACAGGTTCTAGAAGTTTGCAGTGTAACAGCGAAGGAAAATGTCAATGCAAACCTGGTGTGACGGGTGACAAATGCGATCGTTGCGCAGCGAATTATTATAACTTCGGTTCATACGGTTGTACATCTTGCGAGTGTAATGTTGCCGGATCCTTTGCGAATACACAAAGCTGTGATCCTGTTAGCGGAGTTTGCGCCTGTAAAGAGAACGTGGAAGGAAAGCGTTGTCGAGTGTTAGTATATTCATACCTTGAGATCTTTAATGACAATATATATTTAACAAATAAAAAATGAAATAGCAAATATAAGTTCACTAACATTTTGTGACTATTGTAAACACAGATGTAAACCAGGATTTTTCAATCTTGCAATGGACAATGAATTCGGTTGTACACCGTGCTTTTGCTACGGTCATTCTTCAATATGCAGACCGGCAACTGGCTATTCTAAAGTTGTAATCGAGAGTATGTTCGTGAGGGCAGCTGAACGATGGACAGCTACCGTAGCTGGTAATCCGATACCTCTTCATTATGATCCTCTTACTCAAACGATATCTGCTACGGCACTGGATCGAGACAACGTCTATTTTGTTGCACCTGGTAAATATAACAATATAAAGTTTGTACATTTTTTTCTTCTTTTAATAAACAAAAAATTAAAACTTGTACAACAAATAAGCATGATTGTATTCCATTGTTGAAAATATTAACGAAAAATTTAATTATACGCAGATAGATTCCTAGGCGATCAACGAGCGTCTTATAATCAAGACTTATTGTTTACTCTGAGAATCGGAGAAGCTGGTCCTGCACCTACTGCTCGTGATATAATACTAGAAGGTGGAAATGGTGAACAAATTACACAGCCGATTTTCGGGCAAGATAATCGTTTGCCTACCATAACAGTAAGTGAAGTAACAAAACGATAAATTTCATGGTTTATTTAATTCATGGAAAATTATTTCAGCCACAAGAGTATCGTTTCAAATTGCACGAACATCCTGCTTATGGCTGGGTACCTCGTTTGTCTTCTCGTGCTTTCATGTCTGTCTTGTCAAACTTAACAGCTATTAAAATTCGTGGCACTTACACGCATCAAGGTACTCTGACTACGATTTCTAAAGAAAACATTATATTAATGAAACTTTTGATAGATTTAATATTCTGTCTACAGGTAGAGGATTCTTAGATGACGTTAAGCTGGAGACAGCTCACCGTGGAGCTGCAGGTGAACCTGCTGATTGGGTGGAACATTGTCAATGTCCAAATGGCTATGTAGGCCAATTTTGTGAATCGTGTGCACCTGGATTCCATCATGACCCACCAAATGGTGGTCCTTTCGCCCATTGTGTTCCTTGTAATTGCAATGGTCACGCAGATATTTGTGAAGCTGAAACTGGTACTTATTTAGAAGCGTATTTACAAATAGAAATTCATGTAGGAAATGTATTCTTATATTCGGATGTTTGTTGTTTAATTTACTTTAGGGCAGTGTATTTGTCAACACAATACTGCTGGTAGCAATTGTGAATTGTGTAAACGTGGATATTACGGTCACTCATTGAAGGGTACACCCGATGATTGTAAAGCATGTCCTTGCCCTGACAATGGACCTTGTATATTACTTGGTAATAATCCGGATCCGATTTGCTCCGAATGTCCGTCAGGTAGAACAGGTAAAACTAAAGCTATACGAATTTATAGTTTCTTGTAAAAAAGCAATGTTGTTTACGTCATCTTCTGTTTTAGGACCTAGATGTGAAACATGCTCGGATGGATACTTTGGAAATCCTGAGAAGGGTATATCTTGCAGACCTTGCGACTGTAATAACAATATCGATTTGAATGCTGTGCGTAATTGCAATCACGAAACTGGCGAATGTTTGAAGTGTGTAAATAACACAGCTGGCTTTCATTGTGACGAATGTCTTTCAGGTACATAGCGTATATACTATGTAACACTTACTTATTTAGCATATTCTAAGAATAATGCAGCTAATAATACTTCTTTCCAATATTTGGCAGGCTACTATGGAGATGCATTGTCTGATCGCAAAGAAGATGGATGTAAAGTATGCCAATGTTATCCACCAGGTACTGTTGAACTTGATTATGGTGGAGTAGTACCTTGTGAACAGTTAACAGGACATTGTACGTGTAAACCTCACGTAATCGGTCGAGATTGTGATAAATGTGAAGAAGGATATTATCATATTTTAAGTGGCGAGGTAGTTACAACTTGCTATAATCGCTCCACGAATGAATAACAAATGTTCGTTGCCTAAATTATACGATAATTATATGTATACGTTTTAGGGATGCACACCTTGCAACTGTGATCCTGAAGGGTCTTATAATCGTACTTGTAATCCCATTACTGGTCAATGTGAATGTAGAACTGGTGTTACCGGTCAACATTGTGACGCATGTGTTCCTTATCAATATGGATTCAGCAGAGAAGGTTGCAAATCATGTGATTGTGATAGTATCGGTTCTCAGGACCTGCAGTGCGATGCTACTGGGCAGTGTCCAGTAAGTTTAATGTTTAATAAAAAGTAAAACTTTTAAAAATTCACTATGATAATAATTTATTCTTATATTGTAGTGTCTGCCTAATGTGGAAGGAAGACGCTGTGATCGTTGCAAAGAAAACAAACATAACAGACAAAATGGATGCGTAGATTGTCCTGATTGTTACAATCTTGTTCAAACTGCGGCTAATAGTCATAGGGAACGTTTAGCTGAATTAGAAAATACGCTTAAAAAGATTAATAGTAGTCCAACTGTTATAAAGGATTCAGAATTTGAAAAAGAACTAATGAACATTCAGGATAAAGTAAAAACTCTTTTGCAAATCGCTAAACAAGGATCTGGTAGTAAGCGATAATTTGTTTAATTGTTTACTCTTTGTTTGAATGAGATTGTATAAGAAACGGTTTTAGGTGAAAATAAAACCTTGGTCGAGCAACTTGATGAATTACGTGATCAGTTAAATGAAATTGGTGATATCTCAGAAGCTGTAAACTCGGCTGCTTCTGACGCACATAAAATTACTTCGGAAGGTTTGATGAACATTCAGGAAGCTGAGACTGTGCTTGATAAGATACATGCTCAATTAACTGTAAGAATAATATTGATATGGTATATGAGATTTATAAAAATTCGAGTATTTAATATGGATTTCGTTTCAAATACTAGGATGCAGAAGATTATCTGGCCACTGATGGAGCAACTGCATTAGCCAACGCAAAATCGCTAGCAGATCAAGTTGGTCAGCAAAATCAACAAATGACTTCAATTGCGCAAGAGGCACGTGGCTTAGCAGACTTGTAAGTAATTTAATTACACAAACTTTGAAGATTTTATTACAACTTATCATGTTCTATGTTTATAGAAATGTCAACGAAGCAAAGAAGATCCATGTGTTAGCGGAACAAGCTCGAAATACAACCATAGAAGCTTATACTCTTGCAAAGAAAGCTATAGCAAAATACACAAACATGACGTATGTATTTCTTTTACTTTAGTACTGTCATTCTCAGTTGGTATTTGTATTGATATTTTTCAACATCATTTTATCTATAATGCACTTTGCAAAATTTATTTCATATGCAGCGACGATATTAGAGGGTTGGAAAATAAATTAGAGTTACTAGAACATCGTATGAAAGAGGTGAGAAATCTTACCAGCATAGCAGCCACTAAATCGTCCGCTGTTTCACAAGAAGCAATAGATCTATTGATTCTGGATTTGACACTTCCACCTGTTGACATCGATCAGTTACGAAAACAAATTGATAACTTGAATAACGAGGTAATATTTAAATCATAATAAATACTATTGTTATCCTAGGTTATATATAATAACCTGAATATCAATAATGAGAAAATGTATCGTAGGGGTTACGATTAAAAGAACAAGCACAGTTATTATTAGATCAGAATGAAAATCTTCTGATAGAAATGGTGCTGAAGGTAGGAAAAAGTGAAGAATTAATAGAAAAAGCCCAAGATCAACAGACAACTACTGCTGAATTTTTAGCCGAATTAGATGGTGCAAATGAAAAAGTAGATGATGCTGTAAAACGTGGTGATCAAACATTAAAAGAAGCTCAGGAAACGTTAAAAAAATTAAGCGGTATATATTTTTTTGATTAGTTTTATTATAAATAGAATAATAAAATTCTCTTTTTGAAAGAAAATGAAGAACATATTTCTTAACTGTGATGCTACTTTCAGAATTTCATGCTGAAGTAGAGCGGGAACGTATTAAAGCTCAAGATGCCTTAAAGGACATAAAAGTTATTGAAACATTAATCTTGAATACTGAGGAACAAGCTATGGAAGCTGAGAAAATATTGAACGGTTCTGAAGATAATGCCGAATATGCTCGTAAAATATCACAAAATGCTCAGGTATATTAAATTTTCTCCAAATTATATAGTATAATATATATAATGTGACTGTCTATTGAATAGAAAATATGTTTACATTAGACATATGCAGAAAATGCTAATGCAAAGGCAAACGCTATTAGAATTGAGGCAAATGAAACTAAAATAGAGGCACTTCGTGTAGGAAACGAAGCCGAGAAATTACATCAGAGAGTTGACATTACAGATTCCACAATGAAAATATACGAAATTCAAAGTGGTCAAGATACAAATATTACAACAGAAGTAAGATATCAGCCATATATTGTAATTAACATTACAATTACATAATACTATAAATGTTATATTATTTGATATTTTTTAGGCGTTTCACAAAGTTGGTCAAACTAAGACCAATGTAACACTAGCATTGCAACAAGTTGATAAAGCTTTAGCCGAAATAGCTGAAATTATAAAAGAACTTGAAAATCTACCAGAAATAGGTGCGTTATTTTCTATTCCATTTTATTAAACATTAACTTATTTTTCCTCATACCAATCAAACGTTTAAATCACTAACGTTAAATTTCAACGATAATTTAGATGATGCTGACTTAAATCACCTAGAAGAACACTTGATTACAGCTGAAAAGATTATTGTAGCTGAAAATCTTGATCAAAGAATTCGAGCGTTAACGGATGCAAAAAATTTGCAAACACAATGGGTAAAGAATTATGAAGATGAGGTCAATAGACTAAGAATGGAAGTTGACAACATCAGTGAAATAAGAAAAGTTTTACCTGTCAAATGTCACAAAAATGTGCGACTTGAACCATGAAACATTTTATAAAGCTATACGACACTTAATTATATGATTGTTCCATTTTTCATATCACTAAAGGTGCCTTACATGCATTGAAAAAAAAATGGAAACTGAAAAAGATTTTAAAATGCATATACATATGTTCAAAATAATAGTTGCAAAATTATCCGTACGTCTTTTTAAAATCTAAATGTATGACATTAAGTATTTCAACTTTTTCCAAGAATCACGAAGAATATTTTGATTATAGAATTATGATAAAATTGAATAGGATAGAATATATTATATTAGTTAATTATCAGGCATACAAGATGATATTACTTGTGCATTTACACATCATTTTATTTAACATATATCATCTAGAACATGATATTGCATTTTTTTCTTGAAAATTAATACCATGCGCTTGTATAAGCGATTGCAATAATGATCACTATACCAAAGATTCTATATAGTAGACATATTTTCTCCCTATTATCATTACCAGGCCATTTGTATTATTCAACTCGTTTAATGTCTTTGGAAAACAACTTATTTGTACGTACGTACAAACATGTATATAGTATCTATATACATTCATTTTATTGTAATTGCCATAACTTTTAAGTCCCTTCTTAAGTCTTAAGAAAGCTTCGAAAGTTCCTCCGAAAAAAGGCAAGTTTTAACTTTTAGTATACAAAATTGAATGTAATACATTGTGTGACTTATTTATAGGATATTGAAAATAAAACAAAACATGTTTACAGTCTGAAGGAGAACAGAAGCCTAAATATATTTTACAATATGTATCACTAATTACATAAAATAAAAACATTTTTATATACAATGTAACACTTTTATAAAATACTGATACATATCTAATATGAATAAAAGGTAAACAATCATTGGAGAACATGTGATGCAATGTATCAATATCTATAATTAAAATAGATCGATGGTAAAGAAACATTTACCATTTTTGTTAAATATTGTGAGGTACTACAAGCACAATATAAAATTCTCAAAAAAATATCTGAATATTTTAATGGAATTATTACCTGTATTTAGGGAGGGAAATTCATAAAGACCCTGTCAAAAATGTAATAACTGTAAGTATTTATTATAATGAATCATAGAATATCGCTATCGATAATTTATTATTAAAACAGAATTTAACACATTCGACTAAGTGCTATGAAGAAGAACCAATAAATTCTTAGGGAAGCTAGGAAATCAAATGATTCACTTAAGTATAAATAAAATTATTAGAGACACCAATATAGCGGTCAACACTCCAATGGCTACCCATTGTCTCCGATCTAAAACAAACGGAAAGTAACATCACATGCGTCACTTATAAAAAAAGTCAGAATTCGAGAGATTTTATCGTCGTTCGATAAACGACGGTAAAATTAAGTAACATATTGTATACTGTATAAGAAAAATGAATACTTATATATTTGGCCCTTCTTCAAACAGTAAATATTGTACATTATTTTCAACATGCACTCTTCAAAAAGCACATTATAACAACTACTAGACATTTTTTCTTGATACTCTGCACTCTAAAATGCCAAATAATAAAATTACTATTATTAAACATTTAAGAAAATAACATACACTGAACTTTAATTCATTGTTTTCAAAATTTTACACGATATAAAAGGATTTCATCTTTTATATACTTCAAAAAATATCTTACTATCCATTTTAAATGTTCTCATTAATTTTGTAAAAGATCAGAGTGCAAAGGATCAATATTCTATACTAATTTACTATTTTAAATGATTTGTAAAGTCACATTTTGAGTTGAAGTTGTTCATAAATAACAAGCAGTAACTGTATCATTCATTAAAATTACAAAAGCTCCGAAATAATAATTCTTGTATGTATTGAACCTTTTTGAAATTGCACAGACACAGGTATAAAAATTGTCTTCACATAAACATACATAAGCAAAAATTAGGGAAAAGAATATACTCATAAAACACGCATTCATAAACATATTTCAAGTGAAAAAAATTACATTCCATGATTGAGAGATCTTGCAGTGTTTATTTGTATAAATATTAGAAAAACTGAACATATTAGTCAAAGTAAAGTGTTGAAAGTTGCCTCTTAAATTAAAATTTGGTTGCATGATACACATTACACTCTCTCAAACACAGAATTCAATATGTAAGGAGTACTTATATTATAATCTTATTATTGTAACTGTTATTTGAATAGTTCAGTGGGTCAGGAGTTTGTGGTACTTTATAGTAACATGTACAGTATAAATAAAATCGCAAATTTTATTCATCAGTGTGTCTTCACAATTGGTCATTTATGCGAAATAATAAAGTATCTCTTTGGATTTTAGCCTTTAAATACATACTAGAATAAACAATTTCCGTTTTATGTATGAATTCACAATGTTATATTATTAACACTCTTCTAACAATAGAATAGACGTTTTACTTTCTAATATTTAATTTGTCTCATCTTCCTATAAAGTGGAGCTTCAGACTACCTACAATTGCTAAATTTCATAGTACTTATGAACAATCTTATTCGCATTGAGAAACAATCAGCAACCATCATACGTACAAATAATTGTTCTTACATTTCTTTTTTTCTTTCTTTTCTTTTTTCAACACTTTTCTTTCAAACTTTATATTTTCATTTACATTCATTACACACATAAACTGACTGGTATTTTCGCAATATCATATGAATATTCCACAATACTGTGTACTAAACTATTTTTATCTACATTTCAATCAATATAGTAATATCACATGTTGTATACATTGGAAGTAGAAGTATCAGAGGTTTTAAAACATACTTGAAAATGTTTTCTAATATTTTATATATATGTCTATTAGACTATAATCTTTCCAGGCACAATTACTTGTGCTATTCTTTTTTCTGTTTTTGACACTTGCCTCACAATATTTGGCATAATCTTTTAAAATTTCTATATACTGATGGTACTTATATGTACAATTCATTTATTTATCTATAGATTTTTAATATACAGTAATTCAACAATGTACCTTTCTATTTTATACTGATGTTACTATTAAATTTTATGCTACCTTTTAGTGCCTACCTTGTACTACATAAATAAATGATTATTTCAATTGTATTAAATTAGTGTAGTTTGAAGCTATTTATCTTTTATAACTGCAACTGGTCCATTTTGATGCTACATTTCTGACATTTATTAAATTTAGATGTGTGTGTATATATATATAAATATATAGTAATTTCCTGCATCTTCGTTTAACTTTGTTATAATAAAAATAAAAGCAATTTCGTAAAATACTGTTAACTATATACATTATATAAAGGAAGCATAAAAAATATAAAGAAAAAGACATTAAAGTTCCTAATTCTAGATATCTACTTTAATAAAAGAAAAGAAAATAAATACAACTGCAGAAGAACATCTTAGAATGTAAGTAATGACTATTATTAAGTATATATCTCGTTTTTATTAACATTTTATTAAAAATTTAATTATTTAATATTATTAATTAAAATAAAATATAAATAATTTGTTAGTTTACTACATAATCTGTTCTAACATATTTTGTTTATTAATAACAGAATTTAAAGAAGTGAAATAAATATACCATGTGTAATGCATGAATTATAATGCAATTAAAAAAATAATCATCAGTTTATTTTATTTATTGATCAGAAACGTATTATCTTGTATTTATGATATTTTGCTTTCAGAGTAATTTTAATTTAGTGAGACTTCTACCCTCCAATAAGTTATTTGTTTAAAACAACCATATATCAGTATAGCCCTCGCATGTTTGATAGAAAAATTGAAACAATGAAAAATAAGTGCATCAGTGCTAAAGATCGATTTAAATTAGTTGAAAAAGTGTAGAGGAAATAAATTGTTCATGGGTAACTATGATATGCAATCTTATTGTAAAGACAAAATGAATTACCAATATCAGAGTTGTTACAATATTCCATAATTTTTCAGTGTATGTAAATTATTAGCTTTGTATTGAATAAAAATTAGATGCCAGTAATGAAGCTAAATTAATGTTCTAAATAAACTTGAGTAAAGCATACACTTAAGCAAAAGAATATGATTTGTACATATCACTGAATAATTATGGTGAAATTATAGTAATGATACCTATTTAATCTCCAGAACACAAGAAACAATTGGTTATTGTATTTGATAAGGATGATAGAGAAGAAGGTTTAGAGGCAAGATCAGAAACACTAGATGTTGCAGTAGTAGGAGCAGGAATGTAATTATTATAGTTACCATTACTCATATGAAGAACTTTGGCCATTTTTTTCATTGTTGCATCCAATTTAGAATCTGTCACCTCTAACTCATTACCAAATTCATCTAGCATACTGAAATGATTGAAAACATATTATTAAAAATGTTTTTTTTTTTTAAGGAATAAATTCATTGAAAATTAGAGATGCTATTGATTTTTAAACTTACACTGCCTGTTCATCTAGCTCAGTGTTAATTTGCCTAGACACTGTTTTTAATGTTCCGATACTTTCACCTATCATATCTAATTGTTCATCTTGTTGCCTCATCATGTCATTTTGTTGTTGTAATGTGTCTCCCAAAAATTGCCTATTTGGACTATCAATTTCATTTTCCAATTTACTGTACTTAGTTGTACCATGATTGACAGGAACTCGGGCGGGACTATTGTCTAAAAGTGGCTGTGACAAATTAGAAAATATAAACATATATATAAACTATAATAAGCAATGGTTATTAATTTATTGAATTAAATAATCAAAGAAAGACAAAAACTTTTAATTAATTATTTTTTAAGTGTATTTAAATTGTTTGCATAATCGTTAAGTCGCAAAAGTTCGTTCTATGCACGATAATAGTGGTAAAAAATATTGATTTACCGTATAAACCATTTCTTTTTCTCTGTGGTTTTAACTGATACTATTTAAATCATAAATCCATTAAAAAATGTTACGAAAGAAAGAAGTAAAATTGACATTTTTCGCTACTTCAATTAGACGTTTACAGCTGATTAACACCATCGCCAATTTGACAGCTTCACGTAGATGTCGCAACGTATACATTGTGATTTGCGAGCGAAATTCAAAGATATACAGAAGGCATTTCTTTATATGCACCGTTACATTCAATTCTTTTCATCAAACTGAATATATTGCAGTAACTTTGGTTATAAAATCTGAATATAAAAACTTAACAGAGATATATGCAACATATAAATTATTTTTATACAAACCTATAACAAATTTCAATTACAGTATATTTTATATTCTTTATGATATTTCTTAAATCGTAATCAACATTTTCACACGAATATTTTTACAAAACATAATGATCATTGATAATACATAAAAAAATTCTGAAATTAATTGAACATTTATAAGAGAAATTCAATTACTACGAACCTGTCGTGCTGTATTATCGCGGTCCCGACCTCTACTTAAATTCATTTTATCCTTCATGATCTGCAACAAATTAGTTATAAAATATCATATTCAGTTTAAAGTTATATCTAACAAAATTAAATCGACGTTATAAAAACAAATAAAATATTACAAATATATTCGATTGAATTTTTAATCAACGTAATGGCCGAAGCTTTATGCAACTAGCATTACCTTAACTTCTTCCCGTGTTTGTTCGATAAAACTTCGTTGAACCGTTAACTCCTTGTTATCTATTTTAAACTTCGTCGGATTCTTTTCTACAATACGTATATATGCATACGCAATGTGTTAAGGATAATATAAATACGAAAGATTTTATTTGCATGAAAAAATTAGTTTTCAAGTTAATTTTATGTAGCCGATAAATGTAATTCCTAATAAACTAATTAAATATATCATTTTAACAATAAAAAAGTACAAGTGAATATTCTTGAGGTGTCGTTGAATTTATAAGTGTTTAACGAACATCTAACATATTTAATTAACCTTTTTGAGCATGAATTAAATATTTATTTATAAATTAAATTATTGGCTACTAATATTGAAGAAGTTAATATCGTATGTGTAACATGTGTACATGTATCAAAGGATATGGATCGTATCCTCCAAATCATCGAGATCCCATTCGATTGAGCGTAAGGCTTTCCGTAATTCGGTAGTTGTCCACTCTAATTCGTCGCGTGAGATTGGGATTCCCCCACTCACGGTAGGACTTGTGACAACAACATCCTGCAATTCCGTCCAGCGCCCGTATAAACCGCGGTTTTTATTTAAGGCCTTACAAACTTCGCTGAAGACAAAAATATTAAATTATTTGTACTAAAATTACAAATGAAGCTAATTAATAATATTTCAATGTGATTTCACTTATAAAAAAAAACGTATATTAAAAAATAACAATATAATAATATGTCATAAATAAACACATTATTGTATACGGGTGATAAATAAAATTCTTTCATATTTAGCTTTTAAATTCGAAATTCTTATACTACGGCAACGATAGCCGTTAAAACTATATTGGAAAACATGTATTATGTAAATATGATTTAGCAAATGTTATGTAATCAAAAAATAGATGTAAATATCAAAAAAATTTATATTAATTATTAAATAAATAACTAAGGTTTTCTGTCTCGTTTTCTAAATATTTCGTCCGTGAAATTTTGGTTACCTATAACAAATGAATAATAAATTTTTCGAAATAATTGATAAGATAAGTAACATTGTGGGAAAAAGATAAAAATACATAAACAAAATTCAAATATCCTATTTTGATAAAACATATCGATTGATTATGTATTTTCATTCTCCATTTATAGCACATATTTTGAAAGTCTCAATTGTAGTCATTCAAATATTATCCAGAGTGGAAGTAAAAGAAATAAACAAATTTCTGTTAATGAATTTAAATAGAATTTTGTAGACTTCGTGAGAAATTTTTTACGGTACACGAAAATACATAAATAAGGAAAAATAATAAATATAATCTAAAATGTTGCAAAAGAAGGTTAATACTGCCCTCGATAAAAATAACGAGTTGAATGTTGAATAATTTCAATGAATAAAAGGATATATATAAAAAAACTTCAGATTAGGTGTTTGTAATGAATATGCATTAAGATAAGATTTGGATTAAATGTATTATAACGAACATATTCTCGAGTATCGTAACAACTAGAAGTTCTTTTAAAACACTAAAGGTAAGGTTTCTTTGTAATTTAGCTCGTGACTATTCTTAAAGGGCTGATATATACACATACGTATATATATATATATATATATATATATATATATATATATATATATATATGTATGTATGTATGTATGTATGTATACATGTATACACATATATACAACTCTAATGCGTGAAAGGAATAACAAAAGTTCAAACCTAACATGCATAAATTTCACAGAAACATGATTTCGTCGCTTGTAATTTATATAATTAAAAAAAAAATGTTAAAAATTCATAACAGTATGCAGCTTTTACTTACTCCTTGACGACAAAGAACGGATTCTCCAGCGTCATTCCTTCTTTTAATTTAAAGAGGTGGTCTTTCTCGCCGCCTCACGGCACCCACAGATATACGTATGCGCGATTTGCCGATCATCGGTAGAAATTCCAAACGATCTTGACAGAATCACCGATACTCACAGGAACGATGACAATAATCAAATTGACACTTGCTCGCGCCGCACTGTTATTCTACCACGACGTCGTGGTGTATTATGACGTCTGCTTTCAGTCTTCCTGCAGACGACTATTTATTCGATTTTAACGTTCGTGCGCAAACACGCCTCTCTAAAAGCCACTGTAATATTGATTTCGTGTTGAAACACTTAAAGTGAAGTTCACAATCACCCGACTGATAATTCAAGTAATAATAAATTACGACTCGTTAATATTAAAATTTAATATTCTTTCATATTATGATTTAGATTTATGATAATATATAAAATCTTAATATTTCTCATTATTCTGTTAGAAGTGTTTCACTATTCAGAAGTACTTTTGCCTATCTATGTCCATTGATTGAAACTTGCGCACTATAAGAATTGTTAGCTCGCGCTATTTTTTTAAAAATATCGCAAGGAAATGTAGTAGCATTATATTTGTTGTTAAATACAAATTAATTTCGTTTAAAATATAATGTGGCAGTTTTGCAATTTATCGTTTGTAATTCAGTGATATAATATCTTAAATTTAACTTTTGATTTAAATAAAATTTAAATAGTAATAAATTTAGTTAATATTTCCGAAATAACTTACATTAATTAAAAAAAAACGAAAAAAATACATTAATTTGTAAATATAAATTGGAGAATATTGTATAATTACATAACAATATAAATATTTTTTACTGTACAAAATATTTCAACGTAAAAATACGTGGATACATTTCTTTCTAATAAAACTATCTTGTGTGACTTTTAAGTGATGCATGTAGTGGTAGACATAATTTCGCGGCAATCTTTTAAAAGTGGCAAGTGAAAAGACGTATTTAAAAAACTTGTGTGAAATATGAAAATGTTGCATTAAAAGTTTAGTTATCGGTTCTTAAAAATATGTTATAGAAGGAAACGGTGCATTTGACATTGAAGCTTAAAACTGGTAAGTAAAAAGTCTTGTATTATACCAGTATAAACTGCGATTTGACATTCATAACCTCTTTCTTTTGACATAACACATAAATAAATTTACATGTGATTAAGTGTTTGCAATAACAATTTATTTTACGTATACTTTTACAGTTTGTAAACATGAAATTAGATTATTAAAATATATCTGTGTTTTGTACATCTTTATTGACATAAAATTTTCAATCATATATAGTTTCCTACTGAAGATATTCTATGGTGTGCTGAAAAATATAACATTTACAAAGCTGATATCAATATGTGAACAGTATTCTTTAAAGATTACATTCTTTCATTCTATTAAACATAAATGCATATATATTATATATTTACGTTTTCTCAGAAAATTCCTTGCAACATGTACAAGGTATTATATTTAAAATAGTTTATATAGTTGCAGTTATAAATAAGTATAATTTCTGTATGAGTATCACGTTTTTGGAAATACTTCTAAGAATAAAATAGTATATATGCATATATGCATAGATGCATATATACTATCTATACTACATATATTTTTATATGTATATATATTTATATAAGCATGCCTGCAAAGAATATTTTTTAGGCATTAAATATACACCTCTGGATTAATGTAATATAGTACCTTTTACAAAATAAAGTCTGTTTGTAATTTGAAACATGAGTTACATTCGTTTCCATAAATATAAGTAATCAACATAATCCGCCTTCGTACTCTTCTTCTTGATTTCCTACTTTTTCTGAAGGTGCTGCTTGTGCTTGTTCTTTTTCACCAGTATCATCAGACAATGTTTTGGAAGTTTCTTCAGATTCTTTAATACTCATGTTCTAAAACGTATTGTAAAGCATAATGCTTTAAAATCCTTAGTTTCAGGAACAATTTATTACATACCTGAACATCACTTGTAGTTTCTTCCATTAGTTTTGATGCATTAGGTGATGTATATTTTTCTGCTGCATTTGCTCTTACCCCTGGAGGAGATATTGCATATTCTTGTTGTGGTAGAGGTAAGCCTCTGGCAAGTTTAGCATATTCAACATCCATGTGTTTAATGAAAGGGTTATTTAATGCTGCTCTTGCAGCATCTGCATCCTCATTATCATATGCTTGTAATAGCATTTCTAATGTATTAACCTAAAGATAAATATTTATAAATTTTCAATTGGAAAGGGGTTTAATTTCTAAGAGAAGTAATTCATACTTCAGGAGCTTCACAATAATTTCCCCACTCCTTAAAAGCTTTCTCAGCTGCTACTTGATCACCTCGAGCTAACTGTACTAATACTAATGCTACTGTTAATCTACCAACAGAAGGTATATGATCTATTTGTTGATGCATTCCAATTTCTTTGCGAACTGCATCTGCTGCTTCATCATACATTTGTAGTTTTACTAACAGTCTTGCCACTTTGCTCATATACTCTGCTGCCTGACGTGGACTATCTTCGCCCTTTATTAAAAAATATATAATATAATTTTTAATCATGTTTCCATAAGTACTTCACAAATAATAAATTTTATCTAACCATAACAATATTAGCAGCACGTTTAAATAATTCTAATGCGTCCTGTGGTTGAGTTGCTTCTATCATTTTGGCTGCTTTATCAAGTACAGTTGCAGCTGATTCAGGTGACCCATGCATTTGATATAGAGAGCAAGCACGATCTGCCAATTTTGGTACATCTGCAAGGTTTCCCATTTCTTTGCAAATTAAGATGGCTTGTTCAATACTCCTAAAATTTGATATGTTGCAGTAATATAAATAACTGTGTTACTTATGAAATGTAGAAAAATTGAAAATTTAAGAAACTTACTTTGCAGCATGAAACCATCTTTCATAGAATTGGTGTTAAAGAATAATTATACTTTTGATAATTGTAAAAAAATTAAAATAATGCTGTATTTAATTATTGTACAAAGCTGTGCTTATTTGAAAAAAGGATACGATCTATTTTCTTTATAACAATTAGAAGCTTTCATCAAGCAATTTCTACATTGCTGATAAGATTTTGCTATTCTAAAGCATGTTGCTAAAACAAGTAACAGAGGATATTAAATTAATTGTATGATATGTAAATTATTCATACATGTTTTACCTGCGCTCGTATATTCGTCGGCCGCAACTTCAAAATCAGGTCTCCATTTTAATAGTGATGTTTTCAAGCTATAAGAGATTTGTCTCGTTTTATTAAATGGATCAATAAAAACTAAATTATTTTTATGTCAAAATGGGTAAGTATTATTGATGTCAAATAAAAAAATTGACGAAAACTACATTAATTGTTGATGTAATTATCCATGATTTGTCATTCTGCATTGACAATACCTTTTCTCAGCTTGTCGTATATGAGCGTTTCCTTCTTCGATTTTTGACATTTTTCTCCGAATGGTGTCTTGCTTTGGTTTTCGTAAGATTCGGTAATTAAAATGATTATGCAGTCAGTTTAGGAATCAGATTTATCTTCGACGATTCTTGTCAAACTACAGTGCAGACGACAGATTCTTCGTGTTGTACGTATTAAATGTTGTTCGACTAGTTTGTCAGTATATATGTCACTATATCGTATGCGAAAAAGTTTGGGGACTCTGGAGACTTACCATTTTCGTATCATTTCCAACTTTATCGATACTATGCCTGATATCAATAATATCAAAGCGGGAATGTTATCAGTGTTTGAAATATTTATGTATAAAGTTTTTTTGTAGCATGATTTTACATTCAAATATGAAATATATGTTATATTTTAATAACCGAAATATTTTTTTATGTATACATATTTTAGTAAAAATAATATAAATAAATTTTGATTCATATTTTAACGAAGAGTTGATTTAAGAATACGTATTATATGTACATATAGTACTAAAACAATTATGTAATTATTTATTAACAGTATATTCAGCTCATTAAGTATCTGCTTTTTAAAGCATAATGTGCTAAGAGCGTCTTGAACATGCCGTATCGTTTAAAACCGTGTCTTTAACACTAAAATAGAGGGTGCTGTAAGTAAATTACCTTGGTCTTCATGTTCTTGTCGCGTATCACTTGAAAGTTTAGTTCAGAGCACTTGAAAATAAGAATGTAATTGTTGACGTTCATTCAAAATTAATAATATAAGTGCTGATGTAAATTTCACATATTTCTGATATTTTATTGCTTTTTTCGTATTGGTATATATTGGTTTGAATTGTTTTCAATTTATTTCGCTTGTTCGCATAATTGGATGCATTGGCGGGAAATAAGAAGAAACTGCGTCAAAACGCATTACTTTTATTTTAGTGTAGTTTCGATTTAATTAAGTTAATTAATAATTCGAACGTGATAATAGTTTTAGAGCAAGGTAATTTAATTCACAATTTTTAATTTCTACTTTGACGTTCTTTATGAATGCTGAATCATAACCTTAATGTATAACGCACATTGCAATAAACAATTCAATTTATTCTTTATGATATATGAACAATAATGTTATGCCTCTGTAGAATATATAAAAATATCAGATGGCAGAAAGACTTGAAGATCTTAATTTACCAAATGCGGTTGTGACTAGAATTATAAAAGAAGCATTACCAGAAGGAGTTACAGTTGCCAAAGATGCCAGAACTGCAGTAGCAAAAGCATCTTCAATTTTTATACTGTATTTAACATCATCAGCAAATATAATTGCCAAAAAGGGAAATCGTAAAACAATAAGTGGGCTGGATGTTATTCAAGCAATGAATGATATAGAGTTTGATGAATTTGTTGATCCATTACAGGAATCATTAGAAAATTTCCGTAAAGCTCAAAAAGAAAAGAAAGATGCAACATCTAAAAAGAAACAGCAGAAGAAAGATGAAGATGATGTAATAGAGGAGGAAGATGCAGGAAAAGAAGTTATGGTTTTTTGATGTGTATTAAATATTTACATTATGATATATAGAAATAAGTATACATTTTACATGATTATTATATAAGTTTGTCACATTCTATTTACTATAAAATGAAAAGTAAAATATATTGATATGATAAAAGTATTTTCTCTTGTAAGTTATAAATCCTTAACATTGTATTATTTAGTGAGAAATAATAATTTAAAATTTTCGTTTAAAATTTCTTATTTATGATTTTATTATTTCAACAATGTTTGTTTAAAGAGTATACATACATTGGTAAAATGTCAATACCTTATTAATGAATATTTTTAAGATACTGCATTTAGGAAGTGAATTTTTATAAAAAAACTTTCTTATACAAACTATCATTTACAAAAGCTTGCTCACTATTTTTGGCTTTTTTTGCATTATTAACTCTTAACCACCACAATGGTTTAAAATCTTGTAATCTTCACAATATTTATAAGGCTATTATATTTACAGATATGTCAGTGATCATTTTATATAAAAATCGATATTGTAGTCAAGTGTTAATAAATGCAATTTTTTCTATCTTTTTATTTTCAATTATTTCGTATTTTTGCATTTGCACTGTAGTTAATAATAAAAAAGTTAGATAATTTTAACTTATTTTAAATATGATTATTACACATTTTCTGATTTTTATAAGATATTATCATGGCACTGGAAAATAATATTAATTTTAAAAAATTTATATATTTGATTTAAATTTGTTTTGTCTTAAATTCCTTTTCAATAGTAATCATAGTTTTAAGAAAAGAAAAAAAAGTTGCAACATTAAAATACAATAGATTACAGAATAAAAGAGGTATACAATTAAAAAAATTTAATTAAATAAATTTTGTTTTATGGAATGTTGATTTTATAGATGTTTAAAATATATGAATATATATATTGTAGCTTTTTCTCATATTAAATTTTTAAACAAAAAAGTATTAATACTTGCTAAAATAAAGTAACATTAAAGATAAATAACCTAAATAGAATTATTTACAAAAAACATTATTCATATTTTAAGGCTTTACAATGTGAATTTTATGTTCTATTGTACTTCTACACATTGGACAACCTGCAGAAATCATATTTGCACAACCTGAACAGCAACAAAGGTGTCCGCATGGCAGAAATATTACTTCACACTATAAGAAATTAAAAATATATAGAAATTGTATTATTTTGTATTATTATTATAGAAGTTTTTGAAATAAAATGAAAATTTTATTTACTTGTAGATCAAGGCAAATGACACATTCGGCAGTATTAATACTTTGGGTAGTGTTATATTCTTCATAGTTAGAACTTGTACATGCTTCTTCTGGTGGTGCAGATGGTGTTATAGGTATTCTAGATTCGTTGAGTTTCAGTTCTGCTAAATAATTTTCAACTGCAAGTTTTATAGCAGTACGATCACTTTCTGAATGTATTCCAATCTATAATATTAAGAATGTATAATTTATTTTAAAGTAGAAAAATATTTCTTGTATACATTAGAAAAATTTTGATATTTTACGTACTGTTTTCAATTGTTCGTCGCTAAGATCGGGAAGTAACGATGGCAGAGAAGCTAAAAATGGCAAACAATGTAATGCACCTGCTATTGCAACATGTCGCACTAACATAGGCTCTAGCATTTCTAATAAACCCTGTGGACGAGCTTCCATTAAAGACTGATATTGCATCAACCAAAATTGACTTTTTCTTCTAGAATTCTTCAAAAATAAAAATATTGTTTTATAAATGTTATTATCATAAAATATATAAAATCTGAACCTATACTTACAGTAATACAACGCTGTTGTTCTATACTATTAATTGTTTCCAGAAGCTGATCTCTTCTGTGTTTCTGTTGTTCTAACAGGTTCATTAGAATAGTACTCAGAGTGACTCTTTTTTCAGCTATTTCATTCTGTTATGTAAGATATTAAAACATCTTTAGAATGAGAGAAATAAGTATATATCAAGAAACATAATAGTTATAGGTATTACATACAAGTTGTTGGTTAATTTCTAGTTTTCTTCTTTCCAGTTCAATATTCGTAAGTGCTGCTAATTGTGACTGTACCAAATTGACTTGTTGTACAATACTCCAACAACGTGCATCACTGCGTTCTAATAATGCTGCAACTGCAGCTTTCTGCAAAACTTCATCTTGTCTTAATGTATCAATTAAATTTTGTCTGTTCTTCTCTTGATCTTGCACTATTTGTGCTAAATGATCATTATTCCTTACTTCTCTGAAATGTTCGTAAGATTTTAAATGTATTAATTTTATACTTTTGAATGAAATTTTATGATTAGCATCCTACTAACAGTGTGAGCAAAGATTGCGCGGCATAATCTCTATATTTACTATACTCTTCCAATTTTCTGGTTCTGTGAAGTTCTTCTTCAAGCAACTTTTCCATTGAAACTACAAAAAAAAAGTCTATATAAATATAAAATTACAATTATGCAGTGAATTATACACGTTGATTTAAATATTTAATACTAACGAAGAGTATCCTTTGTACGAAACATAAATTGTTCTGAATGACAAGAGGACAGTAAGTGCATTTCTTCCTGTTTCTCTCGTTCTAATAATTCCGCTTGACTTTGTCTTTCTTCCTCGCTATTTCTTAAAAATTCTTTAATGACATTATCTGCTTCTTTTTCGGCTGAAAGTAATATTACCATTTTAAGAGTTTTAAATACTAAACAGAATTTTTTTGCTATATAATATATAGGATATTTTACTTTGGAAAGAAGTAAACAATGTGAAAAAATATTTTGATCATACCATTGTAAATGTATGAAAGTAAACGTGCTCTATTGGAATCTCTCTCTTGTTGTACTTTTTCTAATTCATGCTGTAATTGTGTTTGTTGTAAAGCAAGATCTTCCAGAAGCTAAAAATAAAAATTTTTCAATGCCAATAACTATAAGTTTTATTTGTCATGAAAATGAAAAATATTTACAAGTACCTTTTTTCTATGTTGTTTCAACATTGACTGAATTCCAATTTCATATTCTTGTTGCTGTTTGATGTTCTTTTCTACTTCTAATAATGCATTTTGACGATGCTCCTGTAAAATAAAGTTAACTTTTAAATAATAATTTTTAAATTGCACATTAACTTTTACATTAATAGAATATTCTACAAATTGTTATTTTAAAATAATGCAAGCAAAATCAGGCACTGCTGAAATATATAATAATAAACATGTACATTAATTTTCTTTTTGAACATATATTAAATACTTCATAAATCAAAATTAGGTCTCACACTAAATAATAGTAAATGTGCAGCAAGACATATTTGAAAGCATACTAAAATAAAAAAAGCATCCACATGCCTTCATTTTTTCTAGCTTCTGCAATGCTGCCTAAAAATAAAAATGAAAACATTTAAGACACACTGTGCATGTGCAACATCAAAATTCATGGTTCTGTAACATATAGTACCTGTACATCATTATTTTTATTATGATATACCCCTTGCATATCCTCAGAACTTATGTCTCTTGATAAATCTGTTTCTGAAAGAGACTCTTCTGGTGAATATCTAATACCACTTTCATTTGCTAAAAATGCTATGATTACTATTGTGCCCCCATTTAAAATATCTTGTGGTGGATACGATAGGTTTAACCCATCAATATTTAACTGTGCTAATTGTTGTGCATAACCCAAAGACTTAGGGAGCTTATGAAGGGATTTATTGTGACTAATATCCAATGTAGTAAGTTGTTTCAATTTTCCCATTGCTTCTGGCAATAGTTTCAAGTTGTTTTTTGCAACATTTAAAATGTTTAATTTATTTAAATGTACTATTTCATTTGGCAGTTTTCTTATATTGTTGTCTTGTAAGTAAAGTTCCTAAAATACATTGTATTGTGAAAAAATGATTTATGAATTTCAAAGAAAACGTATCTTATATAACTTTAATAATTTATATATTTCAATCATATATACCTTAAGAGAAACAAGACACATTATATCTGATGGTAAATTAGTAAATTCGTTTCCATGGATATCTAATACAACAAGTAATGACAAATCGCTTAAGGCACCTCCACCCAAAAGTGAAGTTAACTTGTTATTATACATCCATAGCACTTTTTTCCTAAATACCTTACATAATGAATATATACCAGAAGGTACATGTTTTAAAGCACATTCTGACACATCAAATATTGGTTCTGGATTTTCTCTGGCCTATACAACAAAATAGTTATATTTATATATATAAATGTTAGTAATAGAGATAATGATGCTACATTTTTATCACTTGAGAAAAATAAAATAAGTTTGTTATCAATAAATTGATTAAAGGACATAAAATACTTTATAATATCTTAGTTTATATGTATCAGAAGAAAATAAGGTATCCAATCGGATTTATTATATTTAGATCGAAAATAAAGAGCCAAGGTTACTGATCATATGAGTGAACTGAGTGATTAACCTCCATTTATTAAAAGACATACCAGGTATAACTTGTGTTCCAATCGTGCTTTATAAT
The DNA here is from genome assembly GCA_951804975.1 of Anthophora plumipes. NCBI lineage: Eukaryota > Metazoa > Arthropoda > Insecta > Hymenoptera > Apidae > Anthophora > Anthophora plumipes. Next base: position 21,877,457 of record OX638112.1, on the reverse strand, counting down.
CGACGTTAACCTTGTTCCCATGCTTTCGCGGTAGAGACATCATTAATCGTGTATGTCATGACAATAATGGAACATTATGATTGCAGATCATCCTGCTATCAATTTCTCTTAAGCTACTAACACGTGATTTCGTGTATGTATTTTGCAAAACACTAACCAATATCTGTCAAATTGACAGTCAGTTGGTAAAATGCAGGAAACAGTGACGTACCTTGGTATCTTCGCACCCCATAGAAATATATAAGATTATTTTAAAAACAATTTTCTAAAGGACGTTATCATTAATTAAACGTTAATTCACTTTTTATTTGTATAAGCATTAGAAATTAATATTTTCGAGGAAATTCAGATTTTTAAAATATATCATTTATATACTTATAAAGGTATACAATTAAAAAAAAAAAAAATTATAGTTAACAATTTAAATATTTTATTGAACTGTACATTGTCATAGAAAGAAACAAGTCGTAAATATCGTACAAAACATTCTATACACGAAAATAACGATCGACTTCATTTTTAAATAGTCGAGATGTTGATTGATTCTTACGTATTTCAATTCGTGCAATAAATATCGGTAGCAATTTCTTTTTTCACAATCTATTAACTTCATTTTCACAAATCTCACACTTTTGTATTATTTTAATATCTAAAACATTCTAGTATACGTTACTTGTATACGTTAATAAACCATCTAAAATATAGGCAGTTGACGTGTATGTACATCTAAAATTCGATAAAACTAATTCGGGTATTTAATTTACTAAAGAGGTAAAGTCTTTTTACGAATACTATTCGGCCCGTATGTGAACTTAGAAACTATAATATCGACTAGAAGCTTAGATCGCTACTCGAGTTTGAGCGCTTTTGTTGTTATCGTGTATTTCAGCATCGTTTACTTGTTTTAGGCATACTGTTCTAGATATTGTTCAAGATTTTCACATAAAAATAATGAACAGCTTAGATTTCTTTTTTTTATAAAAGTATCAACAGTCTTTAAGAAAAAAAGTTTCCAATGATTTTGTTGTTCATTACAAGTTTTGTGAAAGTTCTCTCTGTCTTAATCGATATTCAGTTGGTGTAAGCATACCCCTGAAAATAATAATGGTTCTCTTTATTCAATTAGTTAAGTGTAATATAATTAAAATATAAGCATACGTTTTTATTAGTGATATTTAAGCATCTTCAACACTGGACGAGGTAAAAATAATATTTTTTGATAAAAACACAATTATAAAATACATTAATAAATCAGATAATGAATCATAAAGATTTATTGTATTCAAACCTTAAGACCGTATCAAAAGACACGCAAACGCCATTATCACACATTTTTCTATAAAGGTGCCAGCACTCTTTTTCCTTGTTGGTTTGAAAGTGCGGTTCCGTCGACATAGAGTGCACATGTTGAACAATTTCCTTTGAAGGTGGTGCAAATGCAGATTTCATCTGAAAATTTTACAAAATTTTCCCTAATAATTTCAAACAAAATTTATCGCATTCGATAATAAAATATTCTCCTTACATTTGCAGGAGAATTATTGACAAGTATCTTAGTTTGTTGCGCGGGAACCTCCATTTTCTGCGAGATGTTTATCGGCGCTTCCTGTGTCTTTATTTCTGATGACATCGTTTGTTTCTCCATTGCACTGCAACAAAATTTATTCCAATATTTGCATTTTTATGTTAACCTTTTTTTTATTTCATAAAATCTAACTATTGCGTTCACACAATCTTTCTTTCGAAAGGTTACAAAAGGAGAAAGGAAATCAATTATGTTTTCGTTGAACATAATTGTTCGTGAACGGATCGAGATATTTGTTATCGATCGTGCATTTTTGTTAGCCTTGAATAAAGAAGAAACGTATTATAAGAGCTATTAATACAATTCGTTCACGATCGTTTCCCCTATTTCCATCATCGTAGGCCTCTTATCGTTTCATTTCTCCCCTTTATTGATGCCATATAAATTCCCGTAACAATCGAAATCGTGCCGTGATTTTCAAGCACTATCGGAGTCAAAATTGCTATCGTACCTGCTGTCGCCACCAGATTCTTATCATGAACGCATAATAAAATCGAATAAAGAAAAGAAGTTTGACGTAAGATTGATCGTTCCGCGATTTAGAAACTAAACGCCGGTATTATATCATCGATATGTAAATAGAAGTTAAATTGCTAACATGACAATTAACATACGAGAAATGTAGTAAACTGTTGCTACTTATTGGAGGTGTGCGAGAATTTGAAAATATGGGATCGGATTGGGACGAGATTTTTTCCGGGATTTGAATATTTTCTGAATATTTCAAGATTCCTGATAGTGTCGGGATTTCCTGGGAGAGACGAAATTCTCAAAAGTGTCGGGGTTCACAAAAATGTCGGAATTTATCGGAATTCGTATTATTAGGGCAATGTTTTTGCATTTTTTGTTACGATTTATAAAATGTATGGTATCTGTGATCGCACGAATTCCAAAATTCATGCGATTTGATGTAAGCAAAGCGACTGCATGTTGCAGTATCTTAAACCGTGGCCGCGTTCATTAAAGCGAGTCTCGGAACTGCAAACGGGTTCTCTACGGAATCTCGATATTTTCGAGAATCCCGATACTTTTGGGAATTCCGACCCTTTCGGGAATGCCTGACATTCTCGGGAATCCCGACACTATTGGAAATCTCGAAATTTTCGACAAACCGGTACCCGGGTTCCGCAATATTTCGGATTCTCGCACACCTCTACTACTACCATTTACTTCTGGTTACTGTAAACATTAAAAACACTCGACTGAGAAATGTTTTACGTTTAATATTTTTCTAAACATCATCTTTCTTGATAATAAAAAAACCATTGTCATACCGATAGCACGATTTGTATAGCTATATTAGTGATTCTTTGACAATTATCATGTCATAAAGAAAATTTAGTTTATGAACGTTTTAAGACGGACATTTATTATCGAACTGGCTCGTCATGCTTTCTTCTATGAAAAATGCAACGATCACGTGAATTCAATAATGAGCATAGAACAAATTTGTATGAAACTCGAAGATCTCATTTTGGTTATAATATATGATGTGTCACATGCAAAAAGGGCTTGAAATGATATTTATTTATAAACCTAACTCGATATAATTTTAAGGATTTAAAAAAATCATGATTTCAATTCACAATCTTCAGGGTGTCATTCTGAAGTGGCATGAAATTCTATTCTATTTTCATACTCACGATCGCGATGGCGTGCCACGTGTTTTCAGTAGTTTCCGTTTTTTGTCGTGTAAATCACCAATAGGCACGGCCAGGCATCTCTTTTCGCGATCAGTCAACGGAACGTCGTGCGGTTCCTCGATGTCCTGAATCAATGCCAGTACAGGTAGGGCTAGACCGGTGATGTCCGTTCTCCAAGATACTGTTTCCTCATTCGACAGGCTACCTCCGTTTCCATGCTGGTTAACGATCGCTGGTCGCGGTTGTGATGTTTTTTTCTCATCCTTTGGCGAGGGTTGTTGCTCTTTTGGTAAATTCTCGTCGAAGGAGTCTTTTTGAAAGGAAACTGCGCAAAGATGTTCATTTCGTTGCTATTTAACTCGAACTCTCTAAATGATTCGAGAACACTTTATGCGTGTTTCAATTTATTTTGATTGAAACGTACGAATAATGTTTAAAAATAAAAACCTTTCATTAGAGAATATTCCTTTTAACATACAACTTTCTCATTACAATTATACGAATTTAATAATTTATTATTGTGGTCTTCGAATCGTACGGAAAGATTGATGCATAAGTTTTTTTTTTACAGAAATATAGATCCAGTAACTGCTTTATTGAACGTAATGTTTTAGAATCGATGTTCTTTTTCTTTTTTCTTTCAAGTAAACAATTCTCCGAGTTAGCTTCGAAATGTACACAAATAGTCACGGCACGTACGTAAAATGATTCATTTATTTAATCGTTTCCATTTGAATAAATTGTTCGATCGCGTTTTTATGCGATACCATCATACCCTGTAGTGAGTTCAATTGAATCAAGGTAATATCGGCTCAGGATATTTTATAACCACGATAAGTATGTTTACCAAGTAACCTGATTTAATGGGCCGGCATTCGCAACACTTGGCCCTGTACCGAAAACTGGGCCAAACGATATCTCGTGTTATCGATTCGGTTTTACGGGACTAAATGAGCTAGCTAATATTTTTCTACGAATCGTATTTCATTCCTTCTTTTTTTCCCCTTCCCCTGTACATTTTCATTACGAACACATCAATTCACGATGAAAGGAAATTCTGATTTTAAAAGTAACTGGAAGAGAAACACGAAAGAATCCGGAAGAGGAAATTCATTGTTAAATTTGTCTCCATTAAAAGAAAAAAAAAAAAAGGAAAAGTAAAATTGCAATTAAGATTTCAGTCATCGATCGAATCGATATGTTAATACGTTCTTCCTTTGCAATTTCTGAGTATTCTTCTTCGAACCTTTTTCTTTTCCACGTTCTTTTTTTCGACTGTAATCGACGTTGATTTTATCGGAATCGTGAGGAAAAATTGATACAGTGATTCGTAATGGTGTTTTACTTTCCAAACTATTAGGAATTTCATCGTTAAATCGACATTTGCGACGGTCGAACGATCGTTTATAGAAGTGTAATTATTAAAACACGATTACGTGGCGGGTTTCAATGGAATGAATATTTTGCTTCAGGGTCAGTGGCGTAATACGAAGAGAAGAAGTTTGGTCGATTTAACGTGTTCGATCCTCTTATTGTCTTCACGGGTTTCATGTCGTTGCACGATAGAAGTTCCCTTTAATTAACGACGGTATACGTATTAAAAGAACCGAGTCGCTTATACGGATGAATTAATGGGCACGAGTGTAAGAAGTACCGCCAGGAATTTCCACGTTCAATTCATACTTCGAATTTCTCACAACAAACATTTCCTGTAGTAGCGTGTATATACAGTGTCAACCAAAAGTTTCACACAAAATATTTCTGAGAACAGTCAACAATTTTGGATTAATATAATATGCCTCACAATGCTCAAATTTGTTGGAACCAAATAAACTGCTTATTAATGCCTGTGATATTAATAATTTCAAATCATTGCAATTGTAATTTTGTAACAGATTTTAGCTACTTAGTATGTAAATACAATTAAACAAACGACTGATAAATTTTCGGTCAGTGAAGTTAAACGTTGAAAAAGATGTGTTTTTATCTCGCGTTAAGTATAGTACAACTTATGGAAATCAGACTCACATCTGTGAGATTCTGCGAGAATAAAATTAAAATTTTCCTTATCCAATAATTATTTTCGACGGTGTTGTTCGTCCGAAATTTGTTTCGAGAGTATCGGTTATTTTAAGAATAAAATAATTTTTCAAGAAGAAGGAAGAAAAAGAACGAAGTTTAATTATTGGCACTTTAGAGATTAGAAATATTTTACAAGAAGTCTAAAACGGTGTTATGTGCCCGTTTAACATTCCACGAAATTTGCAAATCTTCCGTGTGAAGAAACCTTTAAAAGTTTGCGAAAGATCGCGTAGAGATTCGTGCGGATAATGAACAAAAAGTTAACACCGCGTTTCGTACATGTTCTTTTTCTCTTGTGCTTGAGGACAGTATCGGACGATGAAGATGGATATTTCGAAATAATTCGCGGCATGCGCAGCTCGCGTGCTTTGCGTCGCTTCTAATTAACTCGTTCAATTATCATTACACGGTCGCCTTTACACGTATGCATGTGTTATTAAATTCTTGCACGATATTCAACCGCGTGCGATGGAAATGTCGTTGCTTGCAATATTTAATCGTGCAAAACGTGACCAGTCCCACAAACAATTATATAAGTGATGAATTATGATTAATCATTTTTATATCTTTTTAATTTTCTTAATATCTTTCTGCGAAATTCACGTAAGAGTAGAATATACGCGAAAGTTCTTAATATTATTCATTTCTAAACTGATATTTTAATATGACGTTGGCGAATTGTTCTCTTTTCTTTTTTTTTAAATTGTGCTAAAGTGCAAAATAAGAAAAATTAGATTTATACTACAATATATATATATATATATATAAAATGAAATCCTACTCTAAAAAAAGAAAACAAGAAAATAGAAAAAGAACAAGTTCACTTATAGAATTCTTCGTAATGGGGGAAGTGGCCTTGACTAAGCAATTGATTTCGATCAAACTCTATTTTCTCCAAAAATAAAAAGTATCAAAGTTTGCCTTTGTACCTGACTTAATGGATTTTCTCGCGCTAGTCAAAGCCAAATTAAACGATGTCTTGATGATCGACGTGGTAGGTAGCTTACTGCGTAGCTCATCGATTAATTTATTATCTCTGGGTGAATTCTCACTATCGCTATCGCTGTCCCCAGAACTGATAAGAGATACCATCGTGACGATATCGATAGCTCTAGAATCAATCGAGTTTCTTGCACGACCGACTGATCGATTCCGTGATTTTCCATCTTCGTTGTTTTTACAAGAATTCCCACCCCAGAAACGTCTTTTCGCACTTCTGGAGCGCCTCTTCAATGGCGCTGATCTTATGGATCGGCTGGACGATACCTGATCACATTCGTATTAATTGTATAAGCATCGTTTCTTCAAAGCTAGAAAATTTACATAAGCAGTGGCAACACGATTCATTAGTAATCTTTCATGGAAGTGATTCAATATAAATTTTTTATAATGTTTTATACTTCTTATTATTTAAGTTTCCTTAGGTAGTGAATCATTTAATCGTAATCTGAATATTTTCACATGTTCAAAAACATAGAAGATCAGTGTTTGGTGATTCTTCTTTAAGATGTTAAAACAGTATATTAAAATAGACGTAGAAGAAATATCAAACACAATGAATATTGTTGGAAACTCTGTATTAAATTGTATTAGTGGAAAAGTTACGATATTGCGCGCTTTCTCGAACGATTATCTACGCTATACTTTTTCAATATAACATAATACAAAGGGGAATATTAACAGAAATCGATACGAAACAAAAAAAAATATTTTTTTTAACAATTATTATACCTTTCTAGAATTTGTATCTAATTTTTCCACTACATTATCTTTGCAATCCACGTTCCTATCTTCTTGATCTTTGTTTCTCGCTTTAGTCGTCGTACTCGATGAATCGATCACAATGTTAACTTGAACACGATTATTTGATAAATTTGATTGCAAATGTCGCTGTGGCGGCGCAGAATTAGTCCTCCTTGACTTTTGATCGATCCTCTGATTTTCCGTCGTCTTTCTCGATGATGGATTTCTTTCGTTCACCGAGCTACATCTGATCTCCGACGTGTTCCTCGATAATGCAACTTTGTCGGTCGTAAAAATATGTTTGTTCTCAGTTATGATGCTCGCGGATGCAGTTCTTTTGATCGACATGTGAGTTTTATTAGTCGCTATCTTATCCATCAAATTATCTTTGCCCTCGAGTGTCGCTTTTGAACGCGCATTTCTATCCATTGCAGATGTTTTACCATCTGTGACCATTTTTTGTGCTACGCTTTTTTCATTGGTCGAATTGCATCGAAATTCAGAGTTATTTTTTTCCGTTACAATTCTCTCATTTGTAATAATATTTTCTTTGCTATCCGCAGATGTTCGTTTAGATGAATTTCTTTCGACAGTTATGCCACGATTATCGGTCGATGATTTTTGCGATACGCTTTTGTCCGACACTGAATTCCATCTGAACTCGGTTGGCGATCTAATTGGGTCGAGGAAGGCTCGGTTGGTGCCGCTGTGAAAACTCGCACGCTTCTGTTTAGCTGACGAAAAATCCTCCTTCGACACTTTCGCAACTCCCAGGGTCGAGTTTTCGATTTTAATCGATGGTAACGTTGTAGATAGAACGCGAGAATTTGAACAGTCGATATTTGGCGAAGGTTTCCTCTTGGAATTCGAAAGATATACGTCTACCTTTGAATTCTTCGATATTTGCTTGAAGAAAGAAAGAAAGAAAAAAAGAAGGTAGTACATATGCTTATTATATTCTCTTAATATTAACTATTAGGTTAATGTAACTGTATTTGAATTGTAAATATCAATAATGATTCTGAATGTTTACACAATGAAGATTACGAACAAACAGATATACGAAATTTGAATTAATCTATGAAAAAATTGTACTTCGTTCAATTGTTCCTTTTCTAGGTAAGCCGTCTCTTGTTTCTTTTTCCTCGTGTCTTCAGGAACTTCATTTTCATCTAACGCTACTATTCGCCTCATCTCCGTGAAAGGATGCTCAATATTGGATGGTAAATCGTCGCTATCAGTTCTTAGAATGTTTCTATCATCATTTCGTGATGAAATTCCATTTGGTTTATCGGAAATATTCTCTGTTTCTTTATTCGTGTATGTCTTTGATGTTTGAATTTCTTTAATATGTGCTGTTTCATCGTGATCAACGAGAGAACCTTTGCATTCAAACTCGTCGTTCATTCGCGTAGGAGAAGATGGAGCAGTGATAGTAGTATGACTCGACATCTCAGAATCACATCTCTCATCCCTAGTGCCACGAGCAAGAAAGATATTAATATTAGCTTTGGTCTGTTCCCGGTGTTTCCAGGCGAGTCTCAACCTCTCCGCCAGTTCTTGTCTAGAATAAAGAATCGACGGTTTCTCGATCCCTATGAAACCCCTGGATCGTCCATTTATCGGTCTGGATCGTCCAGGAATTTGACGAGCCACCACTTCAACCTGTTCGAGTTCCTTTTCATTTCTTCGACGAGTATCCTTCCATGCAACTCGAACCTGAAATTTGTCGATCATCGTCGTATGATTATTTTACGATTCATGGTAGAGAAGCAACGTTTCATTTAGGAAGAAACGTGAAGTAAAAAGAGGACATTTGGGAAATCAAGGATACCTTAGGCCTCTCAGCGACCGGTTTAGCATTCGTTCCACGCTTGCCACGTGCAAACGGACTCGCGCAGATTTGCAACGGTTTGTCATCCTCCGCGGATCTCTGCCGTCTGATCTGTTGCCGATTTAATACCGGCGCTTGCAAGGATAATTGTCTGACTGGTCTGACCGATTTTTCCGATCCTGACATTCCGATTCTAATTATCGCCACAGTAGACTACATTCTATAGGAATTTTACTCTTAACAACTATTTTCCTAACGAACTACCGTTACCTCTAACTAATTGTGAAATATATACCTAGGCTAAAAGACGAGGAAAGAAAGAGTGATAAGAAGATTAATATTTTTCAACAGGATTAAATACCTAATAACATACTCACTCGATGCGTTCGCGATTAACGCGAAGGATCGAAACGCAGACACGATGGATGAACTTCCATCGTGGTGGCGGCGCAAGCGAACGCCGACTGACTAACTTCATCCATTGCCCTCTGACACGATCGTTCACCACCACTGCCATTTCACCGATTTACTTTCGTGTTACCTGCCTACCACCAACAATCAGTAACTGTATGCGCCGCCAGTACTCACTAACACACTTCTATTTCCTCCCTCTAACCACCTCAAGGGGTGGTTGAACGATGTATTGCTCCCTTTAATTCGTACGACGCCCGATACTACCACACCGCCACTTCGATCACAGAACACTGTCTCAGTGAAATGCTAGGGTGGTCGAACTCACTCACGTACGCTAACTCGACATGCATTGCCCTCTGATTTGTGATCAGTGGCGTAACGCGAGCCCTTTGACACCTCGAGAATAGTAATATGTACTCCATTCTGGTGTTTTCCATTCGGACGATTCGTTTTATGAGATTTTCTGACTTCTAGAGATGATACGCCGAGAGAGTTTTGATTGGAAAATTTGATCTTTTCGTTGCGACACCCTGTAGGTAGCTATGAATAGTGCATTCGAAGTTTCAGCTTGTTAAAGACATCTGGAGGTTTGCGTGGTAAATGCTCTAATTCTTTCATTATAAAGGAAACGGTGTTTCGTGTTAATTAACAATGTTGGTTAAGAATGTGTGCGTAGGTGATTATGAAAGTAATTGTAAATCGAAAATTGATTTATATATTTGTAAAATATTTTGTAGCATGTCCAAGGGAAAGAGTCTAAATATCTTGGAATGAAAATTGCATGACTTAGGCTACTTTTTATAATCACTAATAAGTGAGCTATTTCATAAGCACTGGCATATGTGCATACAATAGTAAAGGGTACGTTTCGCATAGTGTAAGAATGATGAATGTTTTCAAGAAAGCGGGAACTGTTATTTGATTTCTACGATAATTTATACGATTATATATTCCAAATAATAAAAAGTATATATACTATCTTTTACACTTTCAAAAGCGCAAAAAAATATTTACACATCATATCCCCCCTTTTCTTGTTTAATTCTAAAACACTAACGAAATCTTTACATATTTTCACTTAATAAGTATTATTAGGTTCGGTAAATGTGTATCTATTCATTTATTTTCAACTTAAAATAAACAATATTTCTGATTTTAATGTACAACTGGTGAAAGGAATACAAGTAATATTTCTTCTACACGGAATAATTAACTTCACAAAAATGTTAACGTTAATATCTCAGAATTAAATATCCTTTTATTTTGTTAATTTGAGTTAATTTGATTTTTTTTATTGATTAGTTAAATTGAATTACACTAAATGTTCAATAATGTCTTGGTCTGACTGTGAGAAATTAGTAACAAGCGTGCGAGATCCGAAAGTTAACTAACTAAAGTTATCCAATTCAGATAAACTTGAGCGTCCGGAAACATTTGCTGTATCATATTTTAATTTCATTTCTACCATTCGTCCAGAAAAATTGTCAGTTTTCCTTTGAATGAAAAATCAACATCTCATTCGTTTCTTTCGTTGCGTATCTTCCATTGAATATTATTATTCGTTCTATATTGTTACTCGAGGTGTTACGATCGTGTTCGGGTTGAAGAAAAAGGCTCGATATCACGGGAACGTGTCATCCGAGCGGTAAACTCGAATTTAGCCGGTAGTCACCCGGTATTATTGATCAAAACTTTACCTATCATCTGACAGCTTGTTGTCCGGAGTTACCATGGTATCGGCGATCATTCGAATCCGTTCCTCTCGTTCGTCTCTTTCTTGCTTGCCCCTTCGTCCGCAAAGTCGCTCCCTTCCGCCCGCGGAGAGGATTTAAACGGGAAACTTTCGCCCCAGGAACTCGGCCACGTCGAATCCCCGAAAATTAAGAGTCCGCCCATTAGCGTTTGCTACTCTAATTGCACCTCTTATCAGCGACTTCGACGTGTTTGGCCCAGGGATGGGCAAACCGATGGATTATTCGTCAATCGGCCAATCTCTCTCTTTTTACACGTTCTTCAATTCATTTAATATTTTTCGTATCAACTATTCTTAACTGAATGATCATCATGATTGTACGATAGATTTCTCGTGTTTTACTTTTACCCTTCTAAAATAGTTAAAAACGTCTCTTTTGTCTGAATATTTTATCACATTGTTATATGCGTATTAGAAGTAATAGTAAAGCGTATCTGTGCTACGAACAAAATAAATCTGTTCGTTTTTCTATTGTTTAATTGTGTAGAATTAACTTTAGAACATCTGAGCTTTGAGCTATCACGTGGAAGAGAAGTGATTCTCTTTTGAAGAATAAAGTTTTTTTCACATATATCAACGATGATTTTGGAATATCAGAGTTAATCCTAGGGTTAAGAGGCACTTCTGAATAAGTTTGAATAGGATGTCAAATTGTTGATTAAGTAATTAACGGTGTGAAATATCACAAATTTATTTACTTATACAGATAAGAAGTGAAGTATTCAGATTAGTTTATGAAGAATGTGCCAGTATTAGTATTGTTATACCAAATGAAATATATAGTGTTTTTCTGTTGATTATGGTTTCATCTTACATTGGTTGACTATTTTGAATCTATTAAAATAATATATACTTTTAATGAAAATTTCATACACTTCATATTTTTGATATATGCACATACTGAACATTCGGTGATATTGGCGAGTTATAAGAAGCCATTAGTTTATCCCATACCTAAATGGATCAGTCATCTGATCATGCGTTAGACTAACAATCGCAAGATCATGTATAAACAAGAAGATAAGCTCTTTCTGCATCAAATATTGAGTCTACGATTGATTAGGGAGTTCCTGCAATGTTTTGCATTATCGAATCACATTCCCGCCGTTCAATAAAAATAAAAAAAATAAAAATAATTTTGTTCGGAACGTAATAATATCAAGTGGTATAGTACAGTCTAGTGTGACTTTAGTAGTTTCGATCAAATTTTCGTTCATGATCAACGTTTATTGGCATTTTGGTAAAGTGGTGGGTTTTTATACATTTAAGATTTGAGTTTGTCCATCCCTGTCTTGAATTCTAGAGAAACGGCTGTCTATCGTGCTCGATCGCGACTGGAAAGTTCGACTTCCGAGGCTTGCCAAGAAATTTTCGAGGCCCCGTTTCGCGATCGAGCCGTCTCATCACGATTGATGGACGCTTGATTTGCCCGCGACACGAGAAACGGAATTATAAGCTGTTTCGCCAACTATTTCACTTCATCGAGCATCTCAATTCTCTCCTACGTTCAAGAAATTACTCATGCACGTAGAAATTGTACCTTATGCTCATCGATAGAACATGGAAAGCATACTAACTTACCTCAAGATTTCGTTAATTAGCAAACGAATGATCTCCTTATAGAAAGAGATATACGAATCTTAATGATTTTTATCTTTTGATCGTTGCTAAAGGAAAAAGAACGAAAACAAAGAAAAAGAAGGAAAGACAAATATCTGTATCTATAAAATTTTCAGAAAATGGCCAGCGAAACTTCGTTCAACTCCTTACTAGAGGACTCGTTCTCCGAGAGTGACAAAAGTAACGAAGATTACTCGTCGATGTTAAGAATATCCTTTAGAATAATTTCGTTCTCGCATTGTTCAAATGCTGTTGCTTTTTGCATTATCGCAATTCAAGAATAAGATACGTTTTCACGTGTTTCTTTTCTCTTTTTTTTTTCTTAACATTATGATAATCACGATGCCTTGGAGAATTTAACAGAGAGGTACGACGTGGAATTATTGCAGCAGGCGTTGCAACAGTGTTTATCTTCTTGTCCAGATAGTTTGCTGGACAAGAAACTGTTCAACGAGACGCTTCCCTTTGCTCATCGTCTTTTAACCGAGGTAAATAAACGAATGAAATTATTTCGCGAATATCGATAATAGTTAATAGTTAATAGAATATCAGTGTAATAGTTTAAAGTATGAATATCAATGTACACCATCATATTTTCTTAAGTTTATTCTCCTTTTGAAGGCTTTAAAGCAGATTGATGAAACGATACATGTAGATGTGAAAGAAGACACCGTGAAAAACACGAAACGACAATTACTCGTATGCCACGAATTGTTGAGTGTATGGGAAAGATCTATGGAACGTGTGTCGAAGCTTCATAAAACGTCCGCCATTAATCTTAAATGTATTCTAGAGAACGCACTTCTTGCGATTAAATTAATATTCGAACACTGTAGAGCAAGGTGAGATAAATAGTCTGAGATTTGATTCGCTACAACATTTTATGTTTTATGTTGTCCTTTTTTTTTATCAAAGAAACTTTTCGTTTCTTTCATAGAAAATGATTCTAAGCAAGTATAAACTATTATAAGGGTAGAGTATTGTTGCGCATCCTCAGTATCGCGAAACAAGTATTTAATTTTTCACCCAGAATTGAATCGATATAAAATTTTCACACGTTGGAAAGAGTTTCCTTTATTTTCAGCAAAAAATTATACGGTACTTTGTTCGAGGACGTATCAGAGGAATTAACGAATCTCTTTCGCAAGACGAAAACGATCTTGAGTCTATTCCTGGCCACTTTGGACGGTGTAATCGTCTTCGACACGGATACGGAATCGGAAATGGAGCTGTTGGTAAAAGGTGAGCGATCCTATTACGTTTTAACGATTCTTTAACCCGAATCATCTTTATCTTCATCGAGTACTGTCGAGTATAGGAAAGAAGATACCGCTGTTCTATTAATTTCTTACCTTCTGTGCGTAATCCATGATCCTTAATATTAATTATTACATTTTCAAGAGACAATTGTCGAGTATCTTTTTTTTTTTACTACCATATATTAAAACTTTATCAAAATCGATGATTATCATTTCGGGGTATTTCCCTGTTAGCGACGTAATTTATGTGTACATTTTAAAATATATAATTGATGAACTACACAATCGATAAACTATTTAATTAAGAAGAAATTAATTTTAATGAACCTTTTTAATTCAAATATGTGTATTACTTTTCTTTTCTTTTCTTTTTCTCTTTTTTTTGCTATGTTTATTACCATTGCGTTTATATTGAAAACAGTGATCGATACAATTGGATTGTTCGTTACGATCGCGCACGAACTGGATTTGAAAACGTTCGTAGAGACGTCGAAAATGTTTGGCAAGTTGGCGATCACACATCAAAACTCTGTAAAACGAGTGAAGGTAACCGGCGTTACCTTTCACTTTGCACAGATGGCGAAAGATATATCCTCCATGCTCTCGTTCTGTCAGGTACGTTTTACAAATAGATTCCAAAAATGGTCATATTACGATTTTTCGCGGTATGTCAATTGCCTCTGAACTATTGTATACAGTAAACGATACTCGAACTTTCATAATTAAAGTTGCAGAATCGTTAAAATCACAGGATTATAGGATTTATATAATAAATGATAATCCAATATATGTATGAGTTTCAAAAGGAGGGGAGAACAGAAATTTGAGTACTTTAAAATATCTGTAGAAATTAATTTTTAGTTTAAAAAGAAATTGTATAAATTGTTATCACGTCGTATAGATATAAAATTGCTTATAAAAAATTGCATGAACACAAGTTATCTGTGTTGTGTCTTAATTTCAATATGTAATTAATATCTTAAAATATTTCTCTTATGTATCACGGGTGTCTTAAATGATAATTAACACACACATATTAAAATGAGTAACGTAAGAGGAAACCTCGACGGAGCGTCATACAATAGCGTCCTCCGGTTTCATAAGCAATAAGTTCAACGAATTCTATAGATGATTTGAAAATAGAAGGCATGCATAATCGAAATCGCTTACTCCTATGCATATCATAAATTCATAATATGTCGATTTTATTAACTTGTAAAAATTATCTGTTCAATAATTTTTTTGATTGAGTAATTGGTCCATATTTTATTTAGGATTCATCTTATCGAATCGAGGAAAGAAAGATAAGAGTTATTGGTCATTCGTTAAAAATTTTGGACAGACTACTTGCTGTTTATTGCTCGTGCATAAACAAAGAAATCCTCCCGTTTATTATCGAACTTCTGTTCAAAATGCACAGGTATTGGATTATACGGTTTCCTCGTGTCTTTTTTTTTTCCCTTTTCGATTAGTTTACTATGTTCATACTTTTCTTTACAATCAGGTGTTCCCCCTTGTGTTTACAAAAATCACAATTCGATGATAAATTAATCGAGTTAATAAACGTTCATATCTCGAAGGGGACAGAGCCATTTTTGAATACCGTTTCCAAAATTACCGATTTTAAACAAGTACGTTCATTTTGATTACATATATATATTTATACAGATACAAAATGTATGCAGCAAGGTTGAATATTTTCGAAACATTTCAGGCATTTTTTGAGTATGGAAACCAAACAAATGTCGATAATTTAGGCTATTACTTATTAACAATTAGCATTATGAAAAAATTGATCAGTATGCCTTACGAACAGCATTGTAATTGGACATTAGGTGCTGAATCGATCATCGATATCACGTTAACTAATATTAATTATAGTAAGTATTTCATTTTATATGTCGTTTAATATCTATTGATTTTTTTTTAATCTGTTTAACTTTTTACAACGCTCACGCGGTAATCTTATAAAATAATTTTGATATAGAATTAGAAAAGCATGGAACTTCGAATTTAAGGTATTTCGTTTTTGTTTTACATTTTCACCTTAAAGTACAGGAAGAGATTTGCGTTGGTGAAGTGAGATTACCAAGTGTACATGATATCGGGGAGAAAGCGAGGTCCGCCACATTATACGAAGCCACTTTGGTGTCAATATGTAGTTTAATCAGCCACATTCCCACAGACGGATTTCATGCTGTTGAATTAATTTTATTGAAACATTTACTAAGCGATCGACTTTGGAGTTCTTTGCTCAGCTCGGACATTTGGTGCTTCATTGGCCGGTTTGTAAACTACCGTACAGTTAAAATAATACGTGGAACGATTTAAACAACGCGATTAATACTATTGGAAACTATCACGATAAAATGTGATAATAATTATATTTTTCAAAAGTTTTACGATTTGCACAATACTGTACATCATTTATTATACATGCGTTTTTAGAAATCGATCTTTTCAGAAATGCAAATATGATTTCTTCTTCCTCATTTAATTTTTCATTTTTCTAATATGTCTTTCTCCAAGCATAAAACGAAAAGAACGAAAATACCGTTTAATTATTTAATAATTTGTACTATTATTTATGTTAATTGATTATTTTTTTAAGACACTAATTTATAAGATATTTACTAAATTGGTATGCATTTATTTTCAAAATCAATTTCTCTTTTAATACAGAAGATGTTTCTTTCTTTCTTTTTTTTTTCGTTTTATTTTCAGCATTGGTTCTTCCGGACTTTGTGCTAGTCACGTGAAATATTTATTGCACGTATACACAGCATTAACGAAACGTAGCAACAGCCTTCAAATTGTTATATTAGAGAATTTAATCGGAAGATTATACAGCTTGCTCTCAGAAGAAACAAGACATTCTTTGATGATCGAGTTTGACGATTTCGAGAATCTTTCTTGGAAACCCGTCGCGCGATTTTTGCCAACAAAGACGAAACTGTTCTTGCAAAACCGATTAGCTTGTGTATTAAACGAGATCCCGAACATGTTCGCAGAATTACAGCGACAACCTACAGTACAGAATTGGAATCGTATCGTAAGTTCCGTTCGAACAAGTTTCGATTGAACATAAACGATTTTACAATGCAAAAATTAACGAGTTTTCTCGTCGTTGAAAGGCAATATTGATGTCCATCATCGGAAAACTGAATTACACGTTGGAGAGGAACACCATTGATATCGTATCTCAGATGTGGAATTGTATGGCGAATACGATCGAAATATTCGAAGGAAGGCAATTGGATATATTGTCGGAATTCATGTCAAAACTATTCGCCGCTACGCAACCAGAAAAAATTCAAGATGATACTTTTTTCTCGGTGCGTATACTTACGTCCTTTGTACACGTATATACCTAATCGTTTAATAAAAAATCTATTCGTTCTAAAATAATTATGTACTCGGTATGTATGGCGAAATTGAATTTGAAACTACATTCAAATAAATTCAATTTTTTAATTTATCATCTACTTTCACTTTATACTAACAGTAAAATTCAATTAACCATGTTGGTACGGTGCAGAACAAGAAAGTTGATATACAAGAGGAAGGCCCATATTCTTTGTTGCGAGCATAAAAATAGCACACATATATTTTTGCTGTTAGCTGAAAGTTTACATTTAGAAACCAGATTATAGAACGAGACATGACATGAGCGTTAGGCGAGCGATTCGGAGAACTTTAAAGCAATAGCGTATATTTTCACAGTAGATTTTAAAGCATTCTACGAGGAAATTAACATAGGTGGAATGTGTATATCCAGTTGTATACACCTCTTGCCTCCGTCTCGTCTCGTAAACCAACATTGCAGTTTTACACCAGTACCTGAAGAGTAATGCGCTATCAGTGAAGTGTACTTTAAAATTTCAGATTCTCGAAGCAATTCTGACGTCATTCTTGTGCTTTCCGTTACATGTGAAGGTAACCGCGTCGCATTATTTGAGAAACAATATCGATTCCTTTGGTAGTTGCGGAATTAAAGCTGCCAATGCGTTAGCAGAGTTAAATTGCCAACTGTTAGAAGATGAAAATCCATGGTTGCGTCAAGAAGCTTTGGAGTCGTTCGATCACGTAGCACATATGTGTCCGAATGAGGATTTAGTAACCACAATGGCTGCTGCAATTACTAAGAAATCACTGTTAAGCGATTCTCTCTCTTCTTATCTTTCTGGTACGGTTTTTTACGAACTTCAAGATTTCTCGGATGTTCGAATTTATTTGCAACACGTGGCGAAATATTGTGAAAATGTCTACCATGTTTGCAACAATTACGAGGACTCTCAGAGAGATGAAAAGCTTGCTAAGTTAGAAGCACAGTCCAGCGAGAGTTCAAACGAAAGTACACCTTTGAACGATTTCGATGAACATGTGAGCAAGGTGTGCGACGAATTGAACGATATTTTAAAAAAAAGTAGGGATATCGAGAGTCGTGTTTTACAAAGATTGCGATCAGTTTGCGCAAAGATTTTGGATTTGACTGAAACCAAATGAACTGTACCTCAGTATACTTTTGCTATAAATCAACACGATTTTCTTTCTTTTTTCTTTTATGTTCACTAAGTATTTTTCATATTTCTACAAAGATTTAGAAGAATTGAAATCTCTGATTTGCTATAGTTGTAATAAATCTCCGAAGACTTCATAACACGTGGAACATATAAAGTTTCATACATATTAATGTCACAAATGATCGTCGATTTTGTAAGAACTTTATTTTTGTAGTCGGAAAAATAAAGAAACACAAAGTGTTTATATAAAAGTATGAAATTGTATCTATACGATTTTTATATTTCAATCAAAACAAGTAGAGCATGCAAACATTTTTGGTATTAGAAGTATTATGGGGTCATCCCATAAATTCATGCCGAATTTTATATCGAAAGGATTAGTATTTCAAATATACTTTTCAATTTTATGAAAAAAAAAAAAAAAATGTAATCCTCCATATTCCACGAAAACTTCCCACACTTTTCCTATAGCCATTATCCTACCGCTACAAAACTGTTTAAGATTTATTGAATATTTTTCCCTTTCGACATGAACGTATAGAAAGATCCAATACTGTGTAATGTATCTAATAGTTATTCTACTAGCGAATAGAATTTTTACTGTATAGCGAATATTATGTAACTCTAACGTCAGAATTAATATGTACTTACGTAAGAATCGTTCGTATCAACTTTTCTTATGCGGATATTTGCAACTAAGTTTATAATAATTATTACATTTTGAAAATATGTTTCGACTATATAATATTCACTGTTTGTATGTTCTCGATGCAATTCGAGTATTTATTTATTTATTTTTTCGGGATAAACGAAATGAAAATGTATGAAGAGTGATCGTTGATACGATAATTTACTCCGCTGTATAGTTATTAAAAT
Organism: Anthophora plumipes; assembly: GCA_951804975.1. NCBI lineage: Eukaryota > Metazoa > Arthropoda > Insecta > Hymenoptera > Apidae > Anthophora > Anthophora plumipes. The sequence goes on along the minus strand of OX638112.1, from coordinate 21,858,125 downwards.
TCGGTAGAATTTTTCAAATTTGTAAGGTTCGATGGGCAAAAATTAATTATGTAAAAGGGTTGCAAAATGAACGATTGAAATTCTATATCTTTGAATATATTAAATCACTAACATAATAGTGAAACGAGAAACAAAATGTTGGTTGTGTAAAGTGTCTGATTAATTTCTTTCACTTTCTATTTTTTTTTAAAAGAGTTGCTTTTATATTGACTAGCATGGTGAGACGTATCAACGTGTAACAAATCCTGGATTTGCGAATTCAGAGACCGTCCTCCACGTGTCACAAGCATGATCGAACCCGCGAAGTAATCGGTCCTAACAGGATTTTTAATTTTCATGTCTATTCAACAAAGAGGTGCTCAAAATCAGCTTCTAAGAGCACCTGCATTGTGAAAGCTGGAAAGTGAACGTTAAGAAAGAAAGATATTCATTATCACGTTTGATATCAGGTAATCATTGCAATACGAAGTTATGCACAGTTATTGTAGCTCAGTTATAAATCTAACGTTGAATACACACTACTGTATGATCCGTTCGCAAGTGCAAAAGTTCGTTCGTCCGTTACTTTACGTGAACACAATTTTGATAATACTACATTATCATATGAGTGATTACTTATCTTTTAATGGTATGAAATAATGTAACTTTGTCAGATATATTTTTTAAAACTTACAAAACATTTTGCAGATAGTTAAATTTTATATGAAAATAATGTCGTGAGAAAGATTTCTGACGACTCGAAAGTTAAAATCCAAAATTTTGCGAAATATTTTTCACCATTTTAACACATCAAATGTCATTTTGGAAACTTCTTTCGAATCATTGAAAATCTTTTCCGTAAACACTGTTTTTATGCAAAATGACACTATTTGTAATATTTCTTTCAAATCGGAAGTGACAGATTCTAAAAAATTTCGCTCAAATTCAATTGTTTTAACGTTCTAGCTCAAAGAGTTCGTTAAGTATTAAAATTTATATATATTTAAGTATTTAAATATCTTATTTTAAATATGTTGTTTATCTTTATTTAATTATTTAACTATTCAACAGTATTATTTATTTACCATATTATTTACACATATAGATGGAAAACAACGAATTAAAGAAATATTTGTCTAATGATGAAGTATTTAAGGCAATAAATAAGCATTTTATAACATTGAAAGATAAAGAAGTGGAAAGGATTAATGTATATCTCCAACAGGTATATATGTAACTTGTTTTAAAAATTTTTGTACAAAAATAGAGTGCTTATAATGAGAATTCATTACTATAGAAATGTTTTAAATGGAAATAATGAATCAGAATTTATTTAATAGGTAATGGAGACCCTAATAGAATGCATGAAAATGAAGGATTCATTATTTAAAAAAGTATACAGTAAAATTATTTTTTGTGGTAGTTTTTATAAAGGTACAAAAGTAGAAAAGCCAAATGAATTTGATTTAAATATTATTTTAAATCTTCCTATTAGATACTCTTATGTAAATGTGAGAATGCTTATAATTAACAGTACTATATGTGTGTGTGTGTATATTATTTTTATTTAACTGTATGTTTTTTTTTCTATTTAGTTTTATTCAACAATGCCAAGTTTTGTTCAAATAAATATAGATCACCCATTGATGTACGGTATACCAAAGTATGAAAATCTTACAAAGGATGAAAAAAGGTTTGAAAATAAATTTTAATTGCCAAATATAAAATATATTAATTATTGTATAATTTAGATCGTTTAAGAAATTGATTTCCCATGGTAATTTGAATCCAAATAAGTTTCGTCACTGGATTGAAGGAGTTATAGATAAAGTTATCTACGAATTACCAAAACCAAATAAATTACTCGTAGAACGTGGATTTAATAGTTATGAAGTAAAAATTAAAGTAAAAAAGAGTGGCCCTGCATTTACTATAATTTTGAATCTTCCATATAACGTTGAAGAAATACATATTGATTTAGTTCCTGCGCTTGTTTTTAACACATGTATGATTGAGAAATTCACTACAAGATTTGATGAACTTAAAAATGTTTGTACATTAATTATACTTTATTTAAATGAACTCATAATAAATATGTTTTGTATCATAATGAATACTTTTTACATTTAGTGTCGAAACAAAGAATGGTGTGCAATACCAGTACCTATAACTAACACCAATTATTGTGGAACTGATGATCATTGGAGACTTTCTTTTTGTCTTCAAGAAAATGAAATTCTTAGGAAATGTGGTTCTGTAAAACCTGTTATACGTCAAATGAAGGTCACTTAACAATTTGAATACATGTATCTCAATCTTAACATTATTAAATTGTTTTATGACATTTTTGTTTTTAGAAGCTGAGGAATGTGCAAAATTGGAAATGTATAGCAAGTTATTACATTGAAACATTATTTTTACACCAATACAAAGAGTTACATGATTTGCATACAATACCTTTAACGTTATTCTTTTTCATAGTAATACATACATAAAAGCAACATATAATATATGTATATACAACATATAAAACTTACAAAACAATTTATATATATCAGAATTTTTGCTGTTTCAGATGCTTAAAGAACTATATTATGCTTGTGAACAACATGAGATAAAGTATTTTTGGAATGAAAAGTATAATTTATTAGGAAAGATTTCAGAAGTAGAAATGAGTAACATAGCTTATCGTTTGAACAATATCATAAAACATATTGAAAAGTATATAATGAAGGATTCATTTGTACTAGCTAAATATATTTGTAAGTTTGTACTTCTTAAATATTAAGAGAAATATGCGTATTTTCTATATTTTCAATTATAAAAATTTTTCGTAATTAACTTTGGTGTACAATTTTTATTTCTATAAATTACAGTATGTCCACTTGAATTACAAGTTTTGCAAGAAAAACTTAATTCAACTACTGAAAGTACGTATTATATAATATAGCATAATGAAAGATAATAATTACAATAAATGTACCTATAATTATTTTACAGATGAAAATGAGGAAAATGCAGGCAGTATTGCAGTTTACTTGGATTTTGCAAGTCAATTAATAAATTTATTGAAAACTGTTTTTAGAGAAATATGAGTATTTTATTTAATATTCAAAATATTAATAAAACCGTAAAAATATTTTGTACACACTTTATAAAAGCATTTTATAATGTTCAAATATCTATTTTGAATTAGATTTATTGTACCATTATTTAGTACCATGTCTACAATTTTTGATATACACGTACATGCGTGAACGCGCACATACAAAAATGTACCACGGAAAATATTAATAAAAACAACTTTTGTGTAATATATTATACTAATATATATTACAATTACAACTGTCATTGTTTGCTATGATTAATTAAAGGTACTGCTTTGTAATCTGCCCATTGAACAAAGGAGTTTCCTAACTGAGTAGCACAGCGAATCATACTAAGGCAATCTCCTTCTGCATTATGTACATTTTCTGGGTCAGTACCAAAAATATGCTTGCAAACACTAGATAATTTAAAATTTGTTGGTTTACTGTTTGTAAAATCTAATTTTCTTCTAGCAATAGCTCCTCTTTTATTCTGAAAATTTGTATCAGAGTGTTGTAATTTTATAATTTGACTTTCTGGCGTTTTTTCATTAATTTGTTGTATTTTTTTAAACCAACTACTTTGTGGGATACTAAAAGCATTATCAGAAGATGTCATTTCTTCCTTTTTAAAATTACTAGTATCACTTTTTCTACAACTTTCAAAATGTGTAGCCATAACAGAATCTAATGCTTCAGATAAAATTTCATCACAACCATCATTTAATAAAATACTAACTTCAGCTCTAAAAGAATTAGAAATAGCAGTATGTGCAGCATTGACTTCCATTCCACTTTGTTTGGTTGAGAAAAATTCTTTGATTAGATGAAGCATGTCAATGCTTAAAATATCCTCACAAAAATTCTATAAAAAAAAGAAATCAAATTATTTGTAAATTGATATCATAAATCTATAAAATTATGATATGATACAAAACAGAAAATACCTTGTTAATATTTTTAAGCTCTGATAAAAATATTGGATAGTCAAATTTATTTCCATTATAAGCTACAAAGCAAATTGGTGCTATTTGTCGTTTTACAAAATTTATTATTAAGTTATATACTTCGCAGTTAAAATGTTGAACTTCTTCTAAATTTGTATTAGACAAACCTGTAATAAAATTTAACGATACAAGAATAAAGTACATTTAAATTCAATTTGTAATGATAAAAGTAACATGATAATTAAGAGAAATTATTTATTAGAGATAGTACAACATAAAGTACCTGTTAATGTTTCAATCCCTTCAGAAATACGTACATTCGGATGTATCGGTAAAACAAGTTTATGCAAAACTCTTGGTAAAATATCTGTAGTATCACATATAGCATTTCGTGATACTGCAATTAATGACATTTCTGTAACTTTCGGCATAAAATTTTTTCCAATTAATCCAGTTGTTTCAAGATCAAAAAATATAAATGTTCGTATCATTTCTGAGAGCTTAATAGTGTTAAATCAATGTGAAAAATTTAATTCCTATTATGAAAATAAAACTTAGGTTATTAATCGGAAATTTATAATTTTTTTAATTTATAGTGCAACATATTTAAATATATAATTTATATTTAAACCTTTTAGGTTATGAAAATGTGAAAGAAACACGTTAAATAGTATAATTTTGATAACATATTTATTCTTTAAAATGTTACTTTATCTATTCCTTAGTATTATGTTAAATATTATCGATGAGTCAGATTATTGATGGTATTAAGTATTAGATTTGTATTGTATCTGATGATTATCTAGAACTTCAAATAATTGTATTTTTCAATAACATCTCTCATTAAACGTACTATTTTTTCAAACATAATTTTTGTATTTTTTCTTCGTACATTTAGTACCATTTATTATTTAAGAAAAAGTGGTAGTCCTGAGGTACAATGAAACTAGTAACTTAGATTAAATTCGTTAGAAATAGTTATTAACATTAAAAACAATAATATTTCAATTTTTAACATAAGTAATCATAGTTTTTAAAGTACATAATCATTAATGCATCATAAAAGCGTAATACAAATGCAATCGTAAGAATATGGTAGGTACATGTAAAAGTTTTAAAAATCACAATGCGATACAGTTTTTATTTTTCCTGTTTTGTTTTATTCTAACAGAAAATTAGTATCTTATGAACTTTTTTATTATATAATATATTTTTGTTAATTTTTTTAATAATATTAGGAACCTAGCATTTCCTGCAATTGTAATGTTCAATTTAAAAAATTTAATAAATTATCAATTAAAACATATACGTGTTAGCTAGTCGATTTAATTATGATTTTATGAATAATTAGAAATACTTATTTTTAATCAACACTTTGTACAAAATAATTGAGAGATATAGGTATGTACAAAATACAAGTGCTCTCTACTGGTGAAGCATTAAACTAATGTTGGTATATATTAGCATACAAGTTTTTGACGTAGTATTGTTAATATAAAATCTTTATTCTACTTAACTTTATCGATACGTATTGTGAAACGTTCACGATGTCTACGGATTTTATGAATATCGATGGTAATATAAAAAGGGTGCAAAAGGAAACCTTAACACCATATAAAATAGCAACTGTTATTTTGATTAAAGAATATTGCAATGAAACAACGAAAGGTAATTTCAGATCTAAATACTATAGTATAAATTCAATATAAATACTATAGTATTGTAATGTAACTGTTACTGAATTTCTTAATAACCACCATACAAACAGGTCCAAAGTTCTGTAAGTAATGTTTCTTATTTATTACAGCAATTGTTGAAAGACGTGACTTTTGTTTAGCTGCATTAAAATTGATTCAAGTAAGTATATTAATTAATTGGTTGATCAGTGTATTTAAATGCAACATTTATGGTATATTTAATATGATAACATATCTTTTTATTATAAAATATAAAATATTAATATACAATCAAATTATGTTAAATGAAAATCCTTTTATTATTTTTGTTTCTTTATTAGTCACCTGATATGGAATTCAATGAACTGTTGAATGTACTATATTCTCCTAAGTATATTTTACATCGGTTTGCACATCAATTAGAAGTACAGTTGAATGTGTTAAGGGGAAAAGGAGTTGAAGGATTATTAGATTTATTTGACAGTGTTGGACGTCTTATGAAGCCAAGTTTAGATCACTCTCTTTCCTTACCAGCATTAAATAAGAATTCTGTTCTTGGATTATATATAAGAAGAGTTATAATTTTTTTTGAAAAGCTGCCTTTTGATCAAGTTGTAGCTCTTTATGAAGCTTTGAAAAGATATCTTGATAGAAGAGCTAATGCTTCTGAAGGTTCTGACATTTCTACAGGTTCTAAAACAGATGATTCTTATTCAAATGAGTATGTATTCTCTGTATATATAATTTGTAACTTTATTATTTGTATATTTTGTTATTTATTTTTTTTTTACATCTTAGTACAACTAAGGTAACATGGGGTGGCAGACAAGCTGAATTACTTGTTGCACAGCAAGCACATGCCCTACAAACAGATGAACATAAAGCAATGTCCCCTGCAGAGTTGCAAGTCCTTGTACGAGAACTTTTAAGTTGCAGTCCCTACTATGCTGAAGCTGTGAGTACTGTGTGGTAAGAGCATTTCCTCTGTATTATAAAAACAAAATTTAATATTTTCCTATATTTCCTAATTGTTTCGTATTTTTTAATGCGTTTTAGCATTATTTAAGTTACTTAAACTGTCTAAGAGTCAATGAGTACTGTGGAGCTATAGACAGTCTTTATCACTGCTTTGATAGATTGGCGCCTTTGGAAAATCGTTCCGCGCCTGAAGATAGATCTCGAATTTTTCGATATGCAGCTTTAAACTTAGCAGTTTTACATGCTCAATTTAATCACAAGTACCATTTCATATAAATGTTCAAGTAAATAATTATGTTACATACTAGATAAAGATTATGTTATCGTTTTCTTTTTTTCAAAGAGAAGTAGCACAAGCTGCTTTAAAAGAAGCCATCATGATGGCTCAAGAAGCTGGAGACAATGTGTGTTTGCAATTGGCACATGCTTGGATGTATCATTTAACTACTAAACAAAAGTAGGTGCAAATTGTTTTTATAAATATTGACAAGTACAGTCATGATATATATACATATTTCAGGGGTCCTCTTATAGAAAGATCTGTTGGCAAAGCAAGTATGCTAGGAATAACTCACACAACTGGTTTAGGTTTTATTGCATATGCTCATAATTCTGCTTTAGAAGCTAAAAGTCCATCACAAGTGTTTGAGGTATGAATCTGTATTGTAAGTGTATTATAAATTCAGATGTTTCTTGTTTATTTGGGGTTAATAATTTCAATATTTAATTGTAGACTTTGATGAAGTCTGATATTTTAAATTGTCAACATTCCATGATAGACCTAATGTCAATGACATATGCGGAGAAGTCTGCATTATGGGCGTATTATGGTAAAACAGAAATGTCTTCAGTTTGTGCGCAATTGTTGCTTTTACACAATACAGGGGATAAAAAACAGCATATGTTCAACGGACCATCGACTTGCCAAGCTGTTGTTAATATTGCCAATATTTTAGTAGAATTCGGAGAATATTCTTTAGTTGATATTGTACTTGGTCATGCTAAGGAAAGATTTCCTAATGAACCATGCAATAAGGTTGCATTCCCTAATTACTATCTTTATCTAAATTAGATTTAAACATATATAATTAACTGATGTTCTGGCATATTTATTTCACAGATATGGATGTTAAGTGAGCAACTTTATATGTTCACACAATTAATGAGACAGGAGAAATGGGGTGAAGCAGAAGCAATAGCACAGAATATTTCAAGTTTAGATCCTTTAGAGTGCAAATTTAGGTATAATAACATTTGAAAGTTTATCAGTATTTAGTTAAGAATTCAGATGGTCCATATATTACATGTAGAAATTTATATTTTCTAGGTTAGCAGAAGTTTGCTTAGAAAAAGGAGATTATCCAAAAGGTTTAGAGTATATTGATAATATTGAAAAAGATGAACAAATAACACCACAAAACAAAATACGAGCTATGATACTTTTAAGCCAATTAATGTGTGCATCAATCTCACCAGAGAATGGTATTGCAGGAGTTAATTCATTGGTGCTTCTTAATACAGCTCTAGAACTGGCTGTGAAGAATCATTTATCTTACTACGAAGCATTAATCAAGATGCATCTTGGAAACATTCAGGTGACTTAATTAATTAATTACACGCTTTGTCTTAAGTCTTTAAAATTGCACGGAATGCACGTAATATAACAAAAATTAAGAAATAACCAAATTGCAGTGCTTTCTAGAATACTTGGCTGGTGAAATAATTTACTATCGAAACTACTTTTTTTTTCCCCCAATGGTATAAACTTGCATAAAAATTCGCAATTTGCTAGTTAAAAGTATAATTTTTCAAAATTTTATTCGATTATTGTGGCGCCATCTAGTGGTAACTTATGGTATGATTGGAAAATCCGACAGCACGTGTGACGCCATCTAGCGTAGAGGTGCTATTACTAAACTTCAAAAATTAACCTTGAAATTAGCCCTTTGAGCAGTACCTATCGTTCGCCGGTAGGTGGCGCTGCATGTAATACGCGTACGTGGTGCCACCTAGCGGCGTTTAATGGTACTACGGGAAGGGGGTAAATCAGGGGTTGAGTTTTGGAGTTTAGTAATAGTACCTCTACGCTAGATGGCGCTAGAAGTAACATAAGAGTTTAGACACTTTTAGTACCACGATTCATCGCTAGATGACGCCACGATGTCCTTTGAGCAACGAAATTTGGAAAAATGCTTAATTAGTACACGGTCATGCTTGTGAATTAGCTACTATTTTCAGCTGATTTTGAAGAACAGTGCGCTTGTTCTTCCAACGTAGGTCTTAACTGCCGTGACGGCTATAGTGTTCCATACACCTGAGGTATATGGAACACTTCAGTCGTGTTGTTTCTGAAAATCAGTCTAGAAAGGCAGTTAATTCCCAAACCTGTTTCAGAGGACGTTTTTCGGAAATGTGCAAGTATTTTACATTGATAATTTCTTTGTTGTGATTTCAGTTAATAATGGGTATGCCGACTTTGGCTTTGCACTTAGTAGAAGAGGTGATTACACAGATTTTGGCACACGGAGGACACTACGATCAGGGCAGGGCGTTCGTTTTGTATGCGAAATGTTTGGTCGCCACTGCGCCGACGTGTAACAAAACCCGGAAGGAAGTAATGTTGAAAGCTATCAAAGCGCTTTCCAAAGCGAGGAATTATTTCATGAAAGTTGAAGCGTACGGAAGGCTCAGGGCTGCACTGTGCCTGGAGTCTTTGTTCTGTCACGAGATCGATCTCAAAACTGAACGGAATCAATGTGCTTTCGAATTTCGTCAACTGGACCAACAGCTTCTCACCAAACTGGACAATTTGTCTTTATATTAGAATCGAAAAGGCGAAAAATAAAAAAACATAAAGATTATGGTACTCTCTTTTTTTTTTTTATGGTATCAAGCGACAAAATATTCAAACATACAGTATTGTCTTAAAATCTTTATGCATTTTTCTTAATTTTGAAGTATCGTCGTTGCGATTATCGTGAATATTACAGTGAACTATATGTACGTCATTGTTGTATATTTTTTTAACAATAAATATTTATAAAATTCATACGAAACTTACGTGTAGTATTTCCATAACGATTCTTCGGGGATTTAACACGTTCACGGTGGCATGTACCACCGGTGGTATAAACATGGCTGTCTCATCGTTTGTACCATCGGTGGTTCAAATGTATATCGGTCTTTCTGGTAACGAAAGGTTTTAAAATGGACGAAGATAAGATATTATTATAAATTCATTTGATGAATCTTCCATTTACGCAAGATCCATATTGTACATTGTTTAATGGGTTAAAATTTTACAAAAATTGAAATATTCACAAGTCATAGTATATATATACAATACCATATGCACACAAAAATTTACAAAATAATAAAAACCACTACAGGGCAACAGAGGCACGGTAAAAGAAAAATTTACTACTGAGCCTAATAACACTGTTACCGTGATTATCAAGGAAACAGAAATAATTCTTTCTGTTTTATTTATGTTTTAAAAATAACAATGGATAGGTAACCATAGAACATCGTGTGACTGAATATAGTTCATATCAGCAGTTTCATGACCATTTATTTTATTTTATTAGTACATTTTAGATATAGAAATATGCAGAACAGTATCAAAGCGAATAAATAATGAAATAATTTTTAAGCTACTATTTATTCAAATCAATCTTTATCAACTTATTGTTAAAATAAGATATATCAAATTAATAGTTCTGTTCAATGGAGAAACGTGTAAATAATACAACTGCTCTATGACGCTGTATACGAATTACACCGTCGTTGTGAACGTGTTAAGTGGGAAAAAAAGAAATGGAGATGAGGAACAGTGAAGAGTCGAACGATGATAAGTATATAATAGAAACATTTATTCATAGAATCCGCTGTGAAGGTACAACGGAATATTTGATATTCTAAAGTTCCTTACCTACTCCTTGCATAAGAGTTAGGTACAATTCATGCGAGTTATCTTCATCTATCGCTTCTTATCTCGATTACAATTTCTCATTTCGTTCTTTCCGAAGAATCAACTCGCATGAATCACGTAGTAAGTGCACACGAGACACAGATAGGTGAACGGTCACATACGAAAGTCGCGGGGGTGATCTTTTTTGTCATAAAGAAAAGAAGAAAAAAAGAAAAAAAAGAGAGAAACTCTTTCTGGAAGAGTTTCAACCCCAACAATTTCCAGCGGGTCGTTGGAAATTTTTACGACAATGCTTTTTGCTGAGGAAAATTGTGGATGCGGTATAAGTGATAGATTACACCCGGTACAACACATCGAGAAACACGCACACACGTTTAAAATTCTATCGGTGACGTTTTCTGTGAGCAACTTTTACCTTGTCCTTCACTGAGCTTTCATTTCCCTGAAAACCGTTTCATCTCTTGCAACATAGTATTTCTTTTCCTTATAATGCTAACAGCAGGATTGCGAATACGCCTCTTCTCATCTTGCGTCTCTTTTTTTTTTTCTTTTAATCGGATATGTTTTCCACCTGGAACCTGTCTTTCTTTCAAAGGTTCTAACAATGTGTCTAACAATGTTTCTTTTTTTCCCTTTTTTCCTTTTCTTTTAAATAAACCCGCGTTTTTTCTCAAAAAACGGGTGCCCATTTTGGTTTCGTCGAATTTTTCAACACTAAAGTGCACGTATCTTTCGGTGCAACGAAGGGGGAAGGGGAAGACATAGTCGAAGATACACAGCCGGGTTCACATACAGTACTTTGCTTTTTTTTTTTTACAATACAAGAGTGACACAGTTTAGAAAAGATCTCTATATTGTCACAACGTGTTCTCTTTATTTATGTACGATCAATCGTTTCGCTTAGCTAACTTGATTTTTTTTTCTTTTTCTTTTTTTACAGGAATTTCGCAGAGTTTGTTGCTTCTAGCAGGAGAGAAACGTATTTTGCAGACTCGCGACCTCGTTAAATTGTCGCCAATCGATACTAAATCAATCTTTTTTTTTTTAAATTATACAACGGTGCTTTCGAACATATTCGACAAGTGTGTATATACAAAAGCAAATAAGTAGACTCATGTTTGCTCTTTATATAAGCTATTTTTACGAGGAAAATAATGTAGCATGTTTAACTATTCGGATGACAATGAGAATCGTAATATTGCTCAAGTCATACCGTATATATAATGCTCGATGTTGATGCATTTTTCATTTTTATAACCACAAAAGTATATAAAGCGAATTCTAAATCTCTTAAAACTGTTCAAAATAAAAATTCACGCTCGTAGTATATTTTGTTCGGAAGAATAATTTGGACAAGTCCGTTTCGAAGCATACTCACGTAAATGATATCAAAGTATGGCTCAAAACTATACATTCTCATTAATAAATACATTAATAATCGTGGAATTTAATTACAAGGTATTTCTTTCTTTTTCTTACTAAATAATTACGCTCAAATCTTAAAATACGTGCATTTCACGCACAAGAAAATAAAAGAAAAGGAACAGGAAATCTCTTCGTTTTCCTGTGTCGTTCGAATAATTACAAACACGACAAACACGCATTTTCAAAAACAAAGAATGTTCAAAAGAAATGTTTCACTGTGTCTGTGTCGTTAAATAACGAAATATAAATCTGTCGAGAGTAAATTAGACAACTCGAAGCCGTGCATTTCGTTCGAGGTAGGTTCTCTTCTTCTCTTTTCCTTTTTTTTTTCTTTTACTCTTGTTCAAAGTTATTCTGATTGAGCATCTAGAAGGGACAGAGTTTGTAGACGGGTAAGAATCAAGCAACGGGAAGCCCTTTCTTGAATCCCTCGCTTCTTCCCTAACTTCGACGTGATCCTGGCCGTTTTGTCAAGTATAGGACGGCAGGGAGCTCATGGAAAAGTATAATTTACACGCCATCGAGAAACAGAGAATATCGATAGAATAATCAAACCTCCATGACTCTTTGCACGGAATTGATGTCGAGTGCACAGTTGCCGATCGTGTCAGGGGAATTCTGGAGATACTCTTCGGATGGTGTCGCTCCTGCGGTTCGCATGTCGTCCCTCACACGTTCCACCTGAAACCAATGCATATCGTTATTTATGTTTTTTTAAGATACTTTGTGTAGGCAAATTTAAGAGCTTAGAATTACTTAATCCTGTCACCTGATTTACATGAAATTTCAAGGATCTGTATAAACAGATGTAAGCTTGTTTATTGCAATAGAAATATTTATTCGATAGATTGCATGCGACATCAACGTGGTATCACTGGACTGCATAGTATTAATATTTTAAAATATCTATATGTTTCGATCAATTGAAAATTCAATAAAAAAAAAAGAAGAATAGTTTAATTAAGCAGTAGATATACAGGGTGTTTCCGAACTGGTGGTACAAGCGGCAAGGGAGTGACTCTATATGCAAAAATAAGTGCAAAGAAAGGAATAAAATATTTTTGTATGGGGCTTCGTTTCTGAATTAATCAGTGTTATAGTATGCGTATACTTGATTACACCGACAAACCAGTCTTTGTTACGTTTGGATTCATAAACCTCACCAATGTCATGAGTTTGTTATTATTTCTGTATTAGACTTTTAAACAACACTATTTTGTTTCTTGTTCTTCTTTAAAATCAAAATAAAACATTACTTATTTCAAGTGAAATTGTTGTTAATTTAGTAATACAGAACGTAGCTCGATTCTTCTCGAATCTACGGTGGAATGGATTTGTAATAAGGTGTCTCGCGGTGCAGAGATCGGAGTTCAGATTCGAATAAGTTCCAACCTGTCGAAGGACCCTCAGCAGATTCAGACCGGCGACTTTCTTTAAGTCGAGCACGTTCCATTCTCCACTTCGCAGAAGTTCGGCGAACAATTCCGGATACTTCGAAACATCCTCGAGACCTCGGGGTGTTCTGTCAACAGAATCGATTATAGTTTTTTTTTTTGCGACAAGTGCTTATATATCGCCTAAGTTTCATAACAATCCTTCTGGAAATAGCTTTTTCCAACGTTGCTTCTGGTGAACACTTTTGATTTTACAATACACCGAATTCAGTTATCGATGATCAAACGTAAAATGATGTTTCTTTTTAAACAGCTGACACGAGAAAATGTTTGATCGATGCTCGAAATAACTATTTTCAATTAGTCTTTACACACGTTAAGGAATGGCATACTTATTTTTGATATTACAAAATAATTAAATAAACGGATCGCATAGTTTTACAAGATACACCAGTCTCGTGTAAATTTTCGTTTCGACAGAATGTTATTAACCATTTGATCGCTAAAGGCGTGCATATACGCTTTCTAATATTCATCAATATACAGGATGTTCATGCTATTACTATCCAGCGTTTTTCTTGCAAATAGTAAATATTAGAAAAGAATGAAGAAATAAAAAGTAGCACTGCTTTTTCCAAGCAACGTAATACATAATGTTATAATATGAAGAAAGTGTATGGCATTCCATTTAAAAGCTTGAAGGTTGCCTTCATTTCTAAAAAAAAATAGTGCAAATACAAAAAAATTAGATATGCCAAAAATTACGTATTTCATTTCTCAAAAAAAAAAAAAAAGAAGAAAAGAATAGTTCAAGCACAAAAAAATTATTTAACAACATACGCCATTATGTTGTTTGCAAAAAACAGTACTACTTTTTTCTCTTTCACTTTTTTCTAATATTTACTATTTGCAAGAGAAACGCTGGTTAATACTAATGTGAACGCCTAATGTACGGATGGCGTATGTGTACGCTCTCACAGATCCATCAATATAATACGAAAGTCGTATATATACGATTAAACGAACATCGACAACAATTTCGATATTGTCGCGTACTTATAATGCATTTTTCAGTTTCAATTTTTGCCATCGCTATAATAATATAGCTAGCGAGTTCTACTAACATATGTGTAAATATAGTGCTACATAATCTGAAGGTTCTAAGTTGGAATGCGCCATAATCAAAGGGTTAATATAATTAAGGTGAAGAAATACTATCTTTGACGAAATAAGTATAAATATGTCTGCCATTTTTTAACGAAGAAAATATTATCATATTTTTTCATTACACGTATGTAACATGAATTTGTATAATAAAACATCATTTATTTAAATGAATAGTATACGTACTTGTTGATACCATCGAAGTCACCACCGACACCTATGTGGTCCACGCCAATTAGTTTTCTAATGTAGTAAATATGTTCAGCGACATCGGAGACCGTCGCCTGAGAGCCACATTTCACGAAGTAATTATAAAATGTCACCATCACCAGCCCACCGTTAGCAGCCTGCAAATAGAACTTTAATTCAATGTACAGTTTGTCGAAATTTTAACAAAACTTTCTGTAAGAAATTTGATCCGAAGCATGCAAGTGTATTACTGTTCGAAAAATTGCAATACTATTATTGAAAGGTTCCAAAAAATGTAAAATCAAAAGCGCGGATTGAACTAAACCAAATCATTTTATTAGAAACGTAATATTTTCCTAAATTTACGGTAGAATTCGTCTAAATAGAAATTATACAGATTGGAACACCGACGTAATCACAAGTTCTAGAATTTGAACGCTTGAGAATTTCAATATTAAGCTGAATAGCGATGCAGGTAAGTAATTTTCATTTAAAGCGAATAGAAACGACATCGTTTCGACGATCGACGAAAAATCAAACTTCTTTTTCGTCGTCGAGATGTTTCAGCCTTAAACCGCACGTCGTGTTAACCGCAGCTTCTGACCGCAACTACTGCATCATGTTCTTCAACCGAATCTACTGCAATGTTCTCCTGTACATAACCACATTTCATCTCAATCGTGCATTTCCTTTGATAACTCGAAGAAAATTCAAATTCGATTTTTTCGAAAGCAAAGCCTTGAAAACGTTAGAAAAAAGTTCATGACATATTTTCGACTTATTTTCTCACGTAGAATCATCGCCTTTACGATTGTACTATCAATACTGAGATATCCTGTATGAGAATACTTCTACATGTATAATGTGGAATATAGATCTCGGTTTTATATGATATTTGTATTGCATGTATAATGCCATCGAATGTAATTTAAAATAAAGCAGAGAGTACTGGATTATCTTTCACATTTTTCGTTTGATTTCAATTCAAAGATCTATCACTCTTATTGCAAGATTCTATATATACACATTCATGTTGAACTTTAAACGAGTGATTTATCCCTTCGTTTTGCAGAATTTTTCGGAGAATCAATTTCAGTGGAGAGAGAAATTTTCAAAAACACTAGTCTCTATTTCATTACAATACACACTGTACGATATGTTCTCTGTAAAATAAATAATAAAAAACTTTCCGTTGTTCTATAAATTAACATATTTTACAGTGTGATAATTTTCAAGGTTCTAGAACATTAGAGATTACAGTTAAACGGAAGAGAATTAGTATAATTCAAATATAGAATATCGTTTGAGAGAATTAGATGAAGAAAATTGTCGATTTGCAAAGAGATACGAACGGTGAATTGGCAAGGGACAGGGAAATAGATAGATCCGTTAATTTCGCGCCCTACTAATTTGTCCCTTAACGAGGGGACTCCAAAGAGGATCCCTATAATGGAGCAGAAAACTCGACAATAGAAAGGAATCGTTGGTGGTAAATGTTTCGAGCCATTGAAAGCCCAGCTACCGAGATAATTATCTATCTTCCGGAGAGGAAGAGGAACGGCATGGTTAGGGGAAAAGTGCGAGAATCACCACTTCTCCTTTCGATTTGAGGGAACCTTTCTCTCTGAATAAGTTCTTTCCACGTTGATCGTTAACCGGATCAGGACTCGAATCTTATTTTAAAGACGTTACTTACTTTTAAATATCTCAATCGTTAATGAATCATAGAGAAATATTGCTGACTCAGCAGTACGGAATTCAACAGATTTAACATCGAGACTCTGAATTGAATGTAATCGTTTGAAATAAATTCATGGTTCTGTCATTTCGGGTATATATCGATTGGTTAAAATAAAGCTGTTATTATACAAGTTAAACACAAAACAGACACACGAACCGGGAAACTTTAACAGATGGAAACATCTATCCATCTAGAACGTTGGTCATGATACGTTAAACGCATATCAAATTTTCTAACTAAGAAGCAGTAGAAAATGTTGCACTAAAATTCATGATTTTGTAAATAAAGAAATTGTTTATATTGTTTTCTCTTTTTTGTCTTAATCGTCAGCTGGTCCATGGTAAATCATGTTTGTTATCAGCGTCACATATGCGTAACGCGCCAATTCTCATGATAGATTGATATTATCTACATGTAATGCATCGTACAGAATGCATAGTTTACGCATTTGATACACACTGCGTGCGTATAGGTGCAAGGATAAATCGTACTATGTAAACGTGATAAAAACATGGAAATTATAGGGATTATAGGAATTATAAGGATAGGAGAACTGTGGTAGCAAATGTGATATTTCACCTATTATTGCCGATCCGCAGGTGTAAACAGGCTGAAGAACGCTAATCTAGAGTGCACTAATATTTCTAACAGATTGTTCATAGTTATTTCAGGAAATTCACGACACTGTCGAGTTAAAAACGTTCTTGTTATCTCGAAGATTGCATCTCCTTTAAAGATACGATGTTTTTCAAAGTGAATTGTTCGAATGTAACACAAAATATTTCCATTTACGTGGGTGTTGAAATCTATCTTTGACGAAATGCTGAATTTGCACGTTTGTGCCGACTAGTTACCGCTTCGAAGGACCACTTCCGTCTATCGGAAAACTAAGTGATTATGATTTTCGAATGTCTATACTCTACAATACCTAAGTATCTACCGAGCAAATAGTCACAATATTTCTCTTTGCTAGGTGTTTCTAGGTTGCTAGTCGAATGAATTCTACTGTTTCTATTTCGATAGCTGAATGGATTCTGATTCTCGGGGTCTATACCGGAAAAGTTCGAAGGTTCCTCGGTTAGGATACATTCGGCGGGAGGGTGAAACACGCTGATTGGATAGTTACAGGGAGGTGGTTGACTGTACGCGATTGGCAAACTATTAAACAAAGAACGAACTAAAATAATACCCCCAAGTTAACGGTCACTCTCAAGTGTCGTCCGCATCCTTGAGTGACGCGCGTGGAAATTCGCGTATCTCGAAGCAATAAACGTAGCAGGTAATAAGTCTGGGTAGCGTTTCGTCGCTAACACAACATACCGAAGTGGAGACTAAAAAACCTGAGAAGTTACAATATAGCAAATAGATGTGGACGATAGCCACCAGAAAAAAAGCATCGAATTTTTAAATGAACGTTAAAGTGCTCGATGGCACATCCCAAATTTACAACTGCTGCGAAGGATCGAATAATTTCGAGACCCGTGTCTGGAAAACGGAATCAATATAATAAGGATGATTAAACAGTAGGTTATATAAAATTCTGTGTCTTTCAAACGCTCAACAGTTTGTAATTTATAATTGAAATGAAAATAGCAAAGTAAAAAACAGTTTCGTACCAGCTGCTTCAAAATGTCGTCGGGAACATTTCTCGAGGAATTACAAATAGCAAAGGCTGAGGAATGAGAAAAAATGAGGGGTGCTTTGCTGGCCCTTAAAGCGTCCCTCATGGTGGCTCTCGCTGTGTGACTAAGGTCTATCAGCATACCCAGCCTATTCATTTCTTGAACTACCGCTTTCCCAAATGCTGTCAGACCGCCTCCTGAAACAACACGAAACTTCACTTTTTCCCATTCGTTGGGAAACTTACTTTCTGTCGTACGAAAAAGCTTCTCAGGAGAAAGTTGCACTGTTTGAAGAAACATATGTAATAATGGAAATAGTGTTTTCTGGTGATAATTTCTCTTCGAGATTCGAAGGTCAGTGATCATTTTTTGCTTCAAATTCAATCTCTTATAGAACAATACCAATCCGATCATTTGGTTTCGAGATATGTATTTATGTCTCCACAGGTCGTTTCTTCACATTTTACAAGAATATAAAAAAATGAATATAGGGTTATTAATAAAAACATATTAGGTACCTTGAAATCTCATAAAGAAAAATGATGACTAAAAGAAGACTATTTCTACTATTATATGCGTTCGTTAAAATAATACAACTTTCTCCTGAGAAGCTTTCTTGTACGATCAAGAATAATGCGAATATTTAGGTGACTACATTTAGCTGGTCCTTGTATATGAATTCGTAACAATTACTCACCATCCTCATCTTCATCTTCCACCGACGAACTCTTCGCCCACGGAGTGTTACAAGTGTGCGTGAGTGTCAGATATCGTACACCCAACTGATAGAGTGTTCTTAAAACGGCTAAACTACTTCCTAGGCTATGTCCACCCTCCACACCGATCAGAGAAGCTATCTTGCCATTTCCGTGGGCTTCGAGGATCTCTGAAAATCAAATCAATGCTGTAGTGGTTTTTATTACTTTGTAAATTTTCGTTTGCAAGTAGTATTTAATTTTGTACATACATTATAAGCTGTGAATATTTCAATTTTTATAAAATTTTAACCCATTAAAAAATGTTCAATACGAATCTTACGAAAATGGATGATTCATGAGATGAATATATAATAATATCTTATTTTCGTCCATTTGAAAACCTCTTATTATTAGAAAGACCGATATAGATTGATTAGTTTCGTTTGAATCATCGATGAAACAAGCTGCTCGATGAGACAGCCATGTTCGTACCACCGGTGGTACATGCTGGCATGAACGCGTTAAACCATGTATATTTATAGAATTAATTTGTTTCTTAATTATTTTCATTTTTTTCTTTAAATTTAGTTTACTTTCTATTTTCACGCTTCGTTGCTTGCATTTTCCTTTCTTTTTAAGGGTTTTAATAAAAAAAAGAAAGAAAAGAAAAAAGGAAGGAGGGAAAAGTAGAATCGAGATTTGTGCTTGTTTCAGATAATCGTGAAAGATAACGTACCCCTTGAAGATG
This sequence comes from Anthophora plumipes, assembly GCA_951804975.1. Taxonomy (NCBI): domain Eukaryota; kingdom Metazoa; phylum Arthropoda; class Insecta; order Hymenoptera; family Apidae; genus Anthophora; species Anthophora plumipes. The sequence continues at coordinate 21,838,547 of OX638112.1, read as the reverse complement.
CAGCGAACTGCATATTTTGCGAGTACTTCTCTATGAGCCTCTTAATGAGGTCCACCTGCTCCAGAGTCAGCTGGACCGCGTTGAGATGCTGTGACTCGCACGGCACGTAAGCAGCCCAAAACTGTGAACAAAGTACGAGTCGGATTATTCTATGGTTAATTAGGAACGGCAGAAAGATGACACTGAGAATGATCACTTGAATAGAACGTAAGAAATTACTAAGAGATTAACGTGGAAATATTTTTTAAAGTATATTGCTTCAAGATCTGTTATCTCACGATATTCTTTTCTTGCGATATCGTATTTTAGCATTTAGAATAGTTTTCAAGAGTAACTATTCGGAATATTTGTTTGGAAATGCTTTCTAAGCGTAAAATCTTGCGATTCTTGAAAATATGCCTAGATTGGGGTTTGGGCTTTCATTGAATATATGTACATCAGCTTTCAGAATATTCTGTTCCTATTTTTAATTTCATTTTCAAGTATGATTTTATCATTTAACGAGGTACTTGCCAGAAGTAGAGTTTATTTATACAATAATGATCAATATTGTAAAAGGAATAATAAAAAAAAAGAAAATCGAAAAAAATACGCAAAGTGAACTAATTTTTTATGAAATTCATATATTCCTTAGGCAATTTAAATCATTACACATAATCCATTATGTCATTCAACCGTGAAAGTTCAGCGAACAGAGTTTGTACGCGTTCAACTAAATCGGCCAGTGATCGATGGGCAACCACGCTCGAATTTTGGTTCATTATTGCAGTTTAATAAGATCGCTGTCCATTAATGTACTCGAATTTATTACGCATTATTTCATCCCGTGAAACCGTGACAAATTTTATGAGCGTGGTTCTACGCTCATGATTTACCGTCCCGCAAATATGGTATCACGTAGCGTCTATAAATAATCGTCCGCATGAAAATTCGCTGTAACTTATAGTTAGTTGGTTCGTGTTGGTTGCAACAATATCAAAAACCAGTAATAATGTTCGTAACATAATTCGAAATGAAAGACGACACGAGCTTTATCAATTCTTCGATACTTTTCCATTCTATTCGAAGTTTCGAAAATACTTTCAAACGGAATCCAAACGAAATCTTGCTTCTTTCGTATTGCAAACGAACGTGGAATATCGTGAATCGACGAACCGAACGAAGCGACAATTCATTCAAATTTGATATTTTTCACTACCGTCAAATCTTGAAAAAAGCGGACAAAGAGACGGTTGCAGTTTTATCTATCGTTTCCGTTGCCACTTTGAAAGATCATTATTTTCGTTCTATTGAAAGCACAATCGTTTTTTCCATATGTTCCTTTGAATGTATTGATTTCTTTCATTTTTATCGTCGTGCAAGGCAACAAGTGATTGATTTTCATCTGTAACCTCCGATTGTACGTATGTAATAAAGAGTGAATGTTGTTAAAAGTTCGTAGAAAATTCTTAACCTGTTTGTTTTCACTCGTTAAGAAAGGTGAGGAAACAATGAAAATTACAGAAAATTTCTAACGTAATTACAATTTGAATAGAATAAAACGTTTCATTCTTGTTTCTTCTTTATCCTGTCGGATATGCAAATGAAAATTGCCCTTTTTCATGGTACGCTAGTGTTTCATATAAAGAAATTATTTTTAACAACAATGGAAATCGAATACGAGAATTTATTGTACGAGGAAATGTCGCAATGCTGAATGGGGATATATTCTAAGGAAAAACTATTAAATCGCCGTGGTTACATAATGCGCGAGAAAACGTACTCTAATATAGAAAATATTTTCGCTCTGTGTTTCCTTTTATGTATTCACTCAAGCCGCACCTGGAAAGGCAGATTGGTTTCCTTTACGGTTCTTTGTTGAAAAGTTCTCTTTAGTTTTAAAAAAGGGAAACAAGCGCGAGTAAAAACGAATGAACGATTGGAGTTTGTTAATCCCTCATGATTTCTGTTTTTACTTTTGTGAGATGTATTTATTTTTTTATTTTTTGTTGGAACATATACGAAAGAGTGTTACGTTTTGATATTTCGGATACTTTGTAACAGAAGATGAGTAGTTATTTTAATTACGTTGTTATTGAAAAGCTTTCAGAAAATTCTTGCCTCGTAGCAAAATATTCCTCATAAGATTTCCAAGCTTACATCTTCTCCATGTATCCGGAAAAATTCATTTTTAAACGATACATATTGTCATTTCTAATTCCATGCTTATACATTTATATTTATTAAAAATATCAATTTTAATGACGCGCACGTAGAACCTGCCCCAAAACGCCAAATTATTTAGTTTAACCCATTTGCATCAGAGACGTTCAATAGCCAATAGGCCCGTATCACCACACATCGACCAATGTTTTACCTTCAGTTTTGCTTAGAAATTACGTATAGTAATGAATTAAAGAGATAAATCTTGTTGCATGTTATGTTTCATGATTATGAACTAAAAGCTTCGAATTTTATTACGTATTATTCACGAGAAGTTTGCAGACTTTTTTACAGGTTTTCGATAAGTGAGTCGTCGCTAGCGGATTATTCTGCTGTAGGATGCAGAAGGGTTAATTTATATTTAGTATAATAAATACGTGGTTTTTACACGATTTGTGATAGAGCAAATAAAATGTCCTTATTTGCAAACACAATTGTGCATATTAAAACAATAGCAATATCCACAATTTATGTGATAATATCAATTTCCAGCTTATACTGTGTTGTTTGGTTCATGTAAATTTTCAATGTATACAAATTCATAAATTTAGAATAATCTTAGGAAATTAGGATAATAAAAGAGCTTCAATTTTAACAATTTACACATTTATTAGAATTTGCCATTCGGCACTTTGGATGAAAATTCATCTCAAATTGTGCGATCTTTAGTTTAAACGTCTTGTCAAGTAATTCATTCTACAGTTTCTTGGAGTGAACCAAAAAACATTAATTACACCACGTAAGATGGAACCATTTCAAAGTTATCATGCTTTCATCTTACAACTGGTCTTCCCTAAACTTCCCCCCTCCCCACATCGTTGCTAATCACTCCGTGCTTAACTCTTGAAACGTCAACCGGTTGGCGAATACATGAACTAACAATAGAAGGCCAGATAGATCTACCGAGAGAGTTCTCCGTATTTTCCATTTTTCCCCGTGAAACACGCGTCGTGATTTCGCTGACGATTCGCGCGTCATCGTTTCTCTCTCGACGAGCGTTGGCTACGCGATAATGGCGTATCCGGCGCGAACGCGGCAAAACGAAGACAGGAAAAACGAGAAACACGCGGAGGCAAGGAAGAAAGCCAGCCGGCTAGGTAGCTGCAAAAAAGAAACCAGGCGAACCGGTAACGAGCTTGCGGTCGAAAGCAGATAGAGAAAGACAGAGAAAAAAAGAGAAAAGAAGGAGAGAGAGAGAGAAAGAGAGAGAAAGCTCGTGTTTGTGGAACGTAATATTGGGTCGCTTTCTGTTTGGCCTGCGCGCACATACACCACCGCCGTGTTTCATTATGTGTGCCGCCACGTTACACGGTTAGCCCATGTAAAGAAAGGAACGTTTTCTGTGTCATCTCGCGGCCGCCTTGTCTTTCTTAATATCGTCGCTTCCGGTGATATTCGCCTCGCTGGCTGGATCGAGGATTTAAAAACGGCTCACCCCGAATGACGAATATTGCCTCGTCCGTGACGTATTTTCAATCTTTCTCGCGTGCGTATCGCATCACGCGAAATGGTGAATGTTCCATCCGCTATTCTTAGAGGGAAGATCATAAAGTCTGTCGTATTTGTAGAAATCGAGGAAAAATTGAGGATAAATCGAGACTCTACGCATATAGCCAAGATGTCCTTTAAATTTTCTCGCTCTTGTTACTCCTTTTTTTAACGGATGTCGCGTTCACGATGCTCTTGATTCGAAGCGGAAGAATAGTAAGAAGACTATGGTTTGAATTTCAAACATTGATTTCTCTTGTGTTGTTTGTTTTACGACTGATTTGCTCGTCTTCTTCCGGAAGCTTCCTTCGCGTCAATATTCGCCGGAGGTGTCTCAAAAACATGCTGCTATCTTTTTGTCATTAGCAAAAACTAAAGCTATTCTGTTATTGGTCGACATATATCTGAGGTTGATTGGGATATTTAATATTTAAAAATTGTCTCCTAGGTCAAGGGTGGCTGCGATAATAAAATAATAGAGTAATTGACGTTGGTATTCATCGGTCGAAAATTCATGACAAAAGATGTGTAAACAAATGTGGCTTTCAAAATATGTCCGATACAGAATAAAAGAACGTGGTCCTTTCTGACGAATAAATTTAAAAGAAATCATGTACAGGGTATATTTATAAGTGTGCATACAACAATGGATACGAAGGCTCCGATATTATGTACCTCATGAAAGTAATTTTTCAAAGATACGTACAATTCGTCAAGGAACAAAATAATTTTTACTGATTAGTCTCAGTTACAATTGCAATTACATGGTGGTGATAGTGAAACACGTGCTCGCGCCGGAAGACATGATCGAACGTATCGTGCACGTTCATCGACAGCTCGAGGCACTCACCGATAATATCGATGTATTAAATCTGCTCGGCTCGCAGCATCTTTGATATATTCTCTTGACAAATCGTCTCGATACCGAAGGATTATGTTCGTATCAAGGCAGTCAGCCGCGTGAATAATCTCAGATCGCAATTTTTGTTTGGAATCGATGATCCCTGCTTAGAGGATCAGCCAAGCCGATAGAGAAAAATCTTATTGGCGATAATAAGGTATAGTGTGCCAACAGAGAGCAGTTTTACAGAGTCGTTTAAAGTTGAATATTAAAGTTACTGTATTCTTGTTTTGTATGGTAATTTACTTTTGAATTCCACTATTTTACTTTTCATCGTAATTTTATATGATTTGAGGTTGTGTATTAAAAATAACACGAATCACGCGGAAGGTGAGAAAAAGTCTTCGAGAAATATGCAAAGATTTGAATCTTTCTTCCGCTGCGATTATAAAAATCAGTCACTTTTTTCATCAATAAAAAGCTATTCAATCGTTTTGTGCAAGAAAAGGTAAAATATTGTTATTAGTACAGCTACTATAAAGATATTACAAATGACGAAAAGAAAAACTGAATATCTGATTTTTGAGAAAGTTCTTTTTATTTTCTGGAAAATTCTCATTTTTGGAGATGACTGGTTCTCACGTCGGAGTCTTCGATTTCTCATAGTACATAGAACAAGCTTAACATTCGTAAAATATAACAAACACTACAATTGCACGATTCAGTCCAGATATGAAAGAAATTCTTCTGTCCTGTTACGAAAACAGAATCGAAAGTTTTCTGATATATTCTTTTGTCTGGAAAATATAAATATATATACAAGTTCGAAAAAGTTGTTCGCCATCAATGCAACTTATAGACAAAGAAGTTCCAAATTTATTACATCGTCCTTTCTAGTTGGTTAGATAAAAAGCTAAGTGAATTTCATAGGATGGCGTAGCCAGGTTGTTTTGTTATTTGCTTCTCTTTGCTTACGTTCCGCGTAACTTCTCGACTTCACAGTGAAATATGCACGGACGTGCCATGAAAATATTTCTCCTTTAATTTTCCTTAACCCGTCGGTTACGTGGATGTAAGCACATTGCGGAAGGAAACATTCTTTGTGTATACAGTCGTATATACACACGTCTATATATAATACAGAACTGTGTGTGCATGTGTGTACCATGGTCGGACGTGACGAGTTTCCAAGGCTTTGTGACGATAATCGATGCATTCAAGCTGTCCCAGACGAGTAACCCGAAGTAACCCCTACTTATGTTCAACTATGTGGAAACCTTGAGTAAAGGTTGATTCACTTTCGAGACATAATTCTGCTATTTTTACGTAGTAGGAAAAAGAATCGTTTGATTAGATACCAAGACAATACTTTAAACACGAGATATTATTTTGTCATTGAAGAATTCTTTAGTCCAGTTCATTATATACAGCTTTTTCAATTATTCTTTTCTTTCTTCAAATTTAATGTTTCGGATCTTTCCAACTTTTTTTTATTCGAGCCTGTAATCTTATTGTTCAATTATTTATTATAATAGTATAAAAGTTGTTTTCTTCGTAATTTCGACCAATTGGAATTTTCTCAAAAATTTTTTTACACGTCATTTAATAAACTAATCTTAACTTTTCGCAAGAATTTGATTTGATCCAATTTAAAATAAAAGTTATTCTGTTTTAAAGAGTGTTGGAATATCAACGGAGAGTCACTGTACATATAATAATTACTGTCAGTTAATCATTGGAAGATTTCCAAATCGTGATAATTACCTGACCGCCAACCATCCCTTCACGAAGCCTGACCAAGTCCGTTTGGCTCCAGGCGCTTTTACTCCAAGGCGCGACCTGTCGTAGATCCGTGTTGAAGTTGAACTCGGCCAGCTGGTTGTGGACGAAGTTTCTAATGTTCCAGGGCAGGTCATTGTGGCCGTCGATCAAAGGCACCTCGGAAAGAACCTGTCGGACGGTCTCCAACCTTTCCCTCGGCGATATCAGGTGTGCAACCTCGTCATCGGCTGGTCGTGGGCCAACTTTGCCAACCCAGCTTCCGATTGACAATATGATCACGCTTGCTGTCCAGACACCGCTCTGACCACCACACTGGAACATCGTTCGATTATCGGTGGTTAGATGAGAATTGCCAAAGAACATTTCAACAACTGTAATAAGAGTAGATCGTATTGAACAAACGGAAGTGTAGAACCGTTGTGTTGGTTATTGGATTGTTTTTCATAGCGTAGACGTTTGAATTTTGATGATAGTTTGATTCGAATGTTAAGGACAAACAGGAATTTTCGAAACACAGAGTTTTAGTAGATATGGAGATTCCAATATGAAATTATGAAACTCGTAGAAATATGGTGATTTCAGGATACAGAAAATGTAGAATTTCGGAAATGCGGAAGCTTTAGGCGTGTGGAATTCTATGAATATGGAGGCTTGTGAGCTATGAAGTTTCAGAAATACAGAAATGTAAAATTTGGAAATGTAGAAGCTTTAGATACGTGGAATACTAGGAATATGGAAATCTGGGAAATATGGTGTTTCAGAGGTATAGGAATTTTGGGGACATGGAACTACAGAACTATAGAAATTTCCGAGACATGTCATTCGAAAGCTGCAGAAATATGGAATATTGAAAATATAGAAATATTAGAAACATAGAATTTTGAAGTGCGACGTAACGAATGTGCGCGACTTTTAGAATTATGTAACAGAGAAAATTTGCTTTGTAGAAAGTTACGCAAGGTTGAAAAAAAAAGAAGAAAAAAACATAAACGTTTTCTGAAGACGTCGAATGTGGTGCTTTCGTTTACTAATCTAATTTCTATTGGTTATGAGAAATCTTCTCTCGACGCCTTTTTCAGCAGGAAGGTGAAAATACCTTTTGGGATCTTTCCAGGTCAGCTTGGGTCATATGATTCTAACGATTTACTGGCGAATCACTGTTTTATAGCTACCATTAGGGACGCTTCTGTAGGTAACAGTGCGAACAATAAGTATAAGTTCAGAGAAAGTGTTCCTTTTTTATGCAATCTCTGATAACGACAGAGAAACATTTCTCGTTTTGATAGATTGTAAATTGTATTTCACTCAGAACAATGGAAATATATTCTGAAATGTGATTTAATGCGTTTGTGAAGGAAAAGCTTATTAATTAACAATTAATCGAATTATTCAGAAATGTAATAATTTGAAAGAAAAGTTGGAATAGAAGATTAATTAAATTTCAAGTATTATATTCGATACCTATCACTTACATAACAACTTTAAAATAAAAAATTCAGCCATTTTATTATCTTGAATCTTACTAACATTCGTCAAGAAGTCATCGAAATCGTTAATAACGCTTCTTAAGTACACTCAAGAAACAACTACCACCTAGTACTATCGCAAACTTGATTTAATCAATTTCACTTTTCCCCAATTACCGTCAATTTCCCTTCCATTCCATTACGCAAAAGGTTTGCTCGATTAAGGCTTCACCAGCGCAGAAATTCGGTTATCCAAAATCTTTTATGAACTCCGTCAAGTCGAGACTACGGCGCAATCAACCGGTTAACCGTTCAAACTCACAACTCTGTGCTCTTCTATTATATTGAGAACGATACTATGGTAACTCTGGTCTACGATATTCGTCAAAGGTGTTGCCAGAAAAATAAGTCACCACCGTTATTACATCTTGTGGCAAAGAGTTAATATATCAGTATAATACAATATATATTGCTATTTTGCCGTACAGTGAAATTAAAAAAAAAAAGGAGAAATATAAGAGAAAAATAGAAAATAAAAATTATTCTGTAGATCAATGTAACATCACTTTTGTACTGATTTTATTTACCAACTATGCAACACAATACTTATACATCAATGATGAATAATTTTTATATGTAGCACCATACGAATATATAAAAATAGTTTTCGAAAAAATCGTACGGTTTCATATACGATAAAAACAATAGTATCGGCTGGTAAACTTCCATAAAATACGATAATAAAACTGTATTCATTGTTGCCTACGCGGAGAGTAAATAATTCCATTCTATCGTCAATAAACTAGATTTTTTAAAACAACGTTTGCAGCTCGTATGAATTATTTGCTGTTCAATTATAGCCCGTTGTAAAAAAAGCTTACTAACCATTGCTGTGCACTATAGCTATACACATTTCTGCAACTTCATCACATTATGCGTCGATAACGAACGAATATAGCTCAAATTCGCAAAAGGTGCAGTTTAGCAAATTTATCCTTAAAACGAATAAATCTCTTTGCTTGTTCAAATTAGACACACAATTACAGTATTTCTATACTCTGATCAATTCGCAGAATTAATTTTATACTCGCTGATTAACTGTGAAAGGATACAATTCAACAGTCTTCTTTGTACTCAAAGGTATTCATAACACTAACCATTTTAATGCTGCTCGTACCAATGTTGAAATATGTCACGAAGGGAACGAATTGTCTCGAATTATTACGTTCCTTCACGTGAATACGCAAGGATATTAGCTTTTGGATATGTATCTCGCCGTTAATCCATCCGGACTGTCGTTCGCAGTCTCTGCCGGAATCCGAAAGGCAGAGCAGAGAAACGCGATATTCAAAGAGCTAAAGTCAAGTGAGCAGCGTTCGCTGAAGGGGCCCAGAGAAAGCTTTGATGCTTTCGTCCAGAAATAATTTACTGTTTCGTCCTGTGAGTTGCAAATGTTCACCGGGATTCGGGCAACTGTCATCGCGAAGCTGCAAAAGCGGTGAATAGTTTATGATCCCTATCAAAGGAATACGGAGGAATTCCTTCTCGCGGAACGATCTTTGGTTCGAGCTGGTGCTCCTTTCACAGCGCGTTAGAATGGCACGGACGAGAAAAAGGGATCGCTTGATTCTCTTCTCCTTCTCCATCCTCCTCCACCCACCAATTATTCCCTTCGTTCCTCGTTCTTTAAACACATTTCTCGATGCTTCTCGTTATTGATCAAAGAACACGGAATGGAAAATCCGCTTTATCGGAGATCCACCGAGATGTCGAAGTTTTACATACAATTGTGAATTTTCACGTTGTTGCTCGTTTAATTTCCTCGTCTGTTTTCGTGTAACTTTTTTAGTTGAAAAATACTTTCGACAAATTAACAACGATCACGGAAGTTCTTTATGCAAATGTCACAACGTTTTCAGCTATTTGGTAAAATGTTTGATCGTTGTCATGAAGAAAGGGTTAGAAATACTTTCGATTGTGAATCTAATTTAAAAAAGAATCTAATTTTTCGTAGATTTCAGTGGTGGAAAATTAGATATAGAAATATGTGACGGTGAAAAAAATTAACATAAATATCTTAGAAAAGTAAACATAAAGTAAAGGAAAAAATGACTTGAGGAAGACGAATTTAATTTGTATTGCTGATAAATAAATAAAAGATCGAAGAGAATATTCTCTTTGCGACGAGGAATTCGATTTAGGAATTTCGCCTCCTTTCACGAAAATCCAGACCGGTTAACTTTCCCATACTTATTCGTCGAACGAGATCGTGTCGTCAGTAGCAATTCGTCAAAGGAATGACGGATTGCCTCCTTGACAGGAGAATGATTGATCGGCAGAGTGGCTTGATTAAAAAAGAAAATCAGCTGTCCGTATACCTCCACATGGAAGACGAACTTCAGTCTTAATGCAATCCGTGTTAGATAAATCTGACAGATCGGATCGACGAAGGAGAAATAGTAATTTAAGAGGAGGCTCTCATGGTTGTACACATATGAACGTCCATTAACCGGTTCTATCAGAGAAGCTCTCAGCTTTTCTCCTTGGTACAAAGAACCTTTGTTGTTTCGAATTATTGGATGACGTAAACTTGGAAGAAAATACGGCGTGACGCGGGGAATCTTTGAGTAAGACTCCTCCAATGAGAATTCAAGAAAACATAATTTCGTAAACGGATTGAAAACTTCTAAAATAACACTCTTGCGAGTAAAGTTACACACGAGAATTTTCCTAAGTAAATAATTATTAATATCATGTAGAACATTTCAATCAATTCTCTCAACTATCAATACTTCTTTTTACATGTCCAGGAAGTATTATTAATCATTTTCAATGTAACATTATTCGATTCGTCGATCACCTTGTACAGAAATATTGTACTGAAAGGGAATATTAAATCCATCCATCACTGTCGATTAAATTCAAAAAAATACTGGAATACAGATCTGTGATTACACCAGTCTTTTTATGTACAGGATAGGTTAACATAAAAATATTGCATGGAAAGAACGAGAAACACCGGAGTGCTGAACAATGTCGTTTAGCTGAATCCAATGTCTGATCAAACGGCGAGCTGCACTACTTGCTTGGAGGACAGCGGTAACAACGTTGCGTCTGATCCAACATACACTTTTCCACTGGCCAGCAAGCTGAAAGCCCGCGAGAGAGAGAGAGAGAGAGAGAGAGAGACTCCTTCGAATTTCCTGGGCTCTTATGGGAATATCCGCAAGATAAAAATTTTATTTCGTCCTGTCTTCATTGCTTAAGGCGACACGGGAACATTTTTCCTTCCATTCCCGACCACGGCTCAGCTAACATAAATCTTTTCCCAACTCTGAAATACTGTGAACGAAACTGTCGACGATTAATTCTTCTTCGAGACGACGTGAATTTTTCATTATAATACAAGACTGGTAATGAAAATGGCCTTCTAACTGGATGGATTCTAACTACGAGAAAAGTATTACTTTTGACAGATTCTTTCTTTTTCTTTTCTTTTTTCTTTCGTTTTTGTTAAGCATTCGAAACATTCTGACGATAAATGAGGTAAATATCTTCAAGATATTTTACGGGAGATTCTAGTACCTTGGTAAACGTACTTTTAAGTACAATCTGCTGTGTAAGCAGCTTACCATGTTGCAATTTTTTGGTACGCGTACAGCTTTGATATTCCATTATGTATTAGCGATACAACCTGTACGTTGTATGTGCTAATTAATTACATATAACGGTATTAAGCGTATGGTTAGATGTTCTAAATAAGAGATTGCTTTTGGTATTATTAGGAATATAGTGTAGAAGGTTTAAAAATTCAAATATTATAAATTCGAGAAGTGTCCAAAGATATAAACATTCGAATACATATGACAGTCGATATGCTCAACGAGACGAAAATAAAATGACGAGATCAAAAACTTTCGAAAGTTCCGAATTCATGGGGAAATTTCACGAATTGAAATGGGAAAACACTTCACTTGTGTTGAGGAATGTTCAAAAAAATTCAGAATTTATTCAAAGGTTTCTCTTGAAAGTATTACTCTTATTTCCCATTTCGTATTAATAAAAGAAACTCTGTCGTGGCAACTTTTTCACGTGCACACGTCTCAAGTGCAGACGAAACGGCTCTTCTGTTCAGCCGGTGTTTCGATTCGAACCAAAACGAAGCCGTAGAAACGGTGAAAAGATTACCACGCGGGCGTTGTATATGGAACATAAATAAAATTTAATCAAAGACCCCAGGTGAGCTAGCGTCGAATCACCAAAATGAATTCCGGATGGAGGAAGTTCTCTTTCCGATCCGTCCTCTTCCCGCTCCCGATTAACACTCCTCCTCCCTCCTCTCTCGTAAAAATTCCAATATCGGCCAACTACGACGACAGCTTCGACGGACGAGAACGAGGACGACGTCGACAAATCTTTCTCGATCCAAGGACGAACACGAAACCGTCTTGCAATTTACATCAGAGAGGCGTTTTTATTAAAAGATCGTAAACGAACTTCGTATAATTCTGTTCGTTAACGTTCTGAACGTGTTCTATTATTTTCCTCGATGTACGAGAACCAGCATAACCGTCTCGTACGAAGACGAGACACGAAATACGAGTAGAACCGGAAGATTTTCGATGAATACAGTTGATAGAAGCGAAACGACGACCGACGAGTCTCAGAACTGGCTAGGATCCAAATGTCGAGTGTAATAAAAGGTCGTATTAAAAAGGATGTACTCGAAGAAAGTCAAGGAGAGCGGTGACAAAGGACGATCGATCGATCCTTGGGTAAAATCTCGATGGTTGGTAGCAGGACGAAAACCACAACCGGATAGTTATAACGATCTGAAGTCAGCCAAAGATCACCTTAGACGCTAAAACCCATCGTAAAGGCCAGAAAGTCGAAATACGGGAAAGTGTAAGATGTGTTTTATAACACTGCCCATTTCTACAATTTCTTACTGTCGCCTTCATCTCTGTAAATTTACGATGTAAAAATCTGTAAGCAACAGATTGAGCAGAACCATAGAACGAGTAATGTCAATTGAACTGTTTCTATACATTTCCTCTGATGAAACTAGCTATATAATGTTTGCAAAATTTTGGGAAATTTATCTGTTTGGATATGAGTAACTTCCTCACACTTCACCGATTGGCTCATTTTATTCTTACAGTTCTAAAAATTTTCAATGAAAATTCGCAACAGGGCTGTACCATATCGTTCACTTTCTTTTATTATAGGGTAATTAAACCATGGGTCAAAAGTGACCCGACATTAGCTGGGCGAGGGTTAATTAATTTGTTGCTGCGGCAGCAAACAGCCGATAGGCTTCCGGTTGGTAAAGTGTTAATTAAGTTCAAAATATTAGGATATTATTAAGAATAATATACATAAATATTATTTAGAATAATAATAATAGCTTTTATTTCCTTTTACTTCTTCGTTGTACTTTTTCATTCGTTTATATTCCTTTTGCCTTCTTTCTCTTACAGCAAGGTAAATCTCGATCGTTCCTTCGAATCACTTATATCGTTATCTCGGATACACACGTATACATACGCACACGCACGTATACACACGCACACGCACGCGCGCGCGCGCGCACACACACACACACACACACACGCGCACGCACACGCGCATACACACGTGCTCATACGTTGAGATTTAACGCGTTCACCGAATTTATTACTTTGCTGCTCGGGACAGCTACTTCGAGATGGGAAAGGCAGAAGAGAAAATATATTTCTGAAGCCCGAAGCCGCGTATTTTTGTTTTAACCACGCCTGGTTCTCGGTGTGCACGAGCTTTTATGCTTTATGCCAGCCTGTATGCGGCAGCGGTGTCGCGTACGTTCGGAATTTTGATAAGTCGCGGATTCCGGCTGCTCCGCGTATTTCGCTTTTCCGACGTGATAGAACGGTTTGTTGTTCGAACCGATCGGAATCACGGTCTCGTAGCTGGAAAATAAAGCGTGATGTGTGCTTTGCTTAAAGTTGTCTTCGTTTCATTCTAACAGAGCTTTCTCCATCTTCTTTTAGAATAATTATATTAACATCCTTAACCCTTTGAGTATAAAAAAATATAATTATAAATGTATAATAAAGAAAAAAAGAAAATATATATATATATATATATATATATATATATATATATATATATATATATATATATATAAAACAAAATAAAATAAAATTGTGAACATAGCGCGAATCAGTTGGAACGATATTGCAAAAATATCACGAACCACAAACGATTAATGTTTTGATATTAGCGTATTTTTGAATTCGTTGAAATTTCTTCGATTAGTTATTAAAATTTTTCTCCTTCCGTTTCAATATTACGTTTCACTTTGTTGATTAAGCGCATTTGATACAGTGAAATTCGTGTGATGATAGTTTTTCAGCGCAGCTTCGATTTTTCAAGTCTCCTTTGATTCTTCGTAGCAGGACTCTTTTTCGTTTCGCTTATCTGGAATTTCTGATACATTAAGATCAGCGCGATATATTTTTTTTTCATTCTAATAACATAGATATAATGAACATTACAATTCGAAGAATTTTCCATAAATAATTATTTATCAGATTTGAAGTAATCATTTGAGAAATATACTGTACTTCTTGCTGATAATAAACAGTTGCGTAGATAAGACTGGACAATGTGATTTAATAAAGAAATTTTTATCATTGTGTACACGTAGAAAGGATCTTAGAGTAATGAGGTTTACTAGAAACTTCTGAGACTTTTGAGATTACGGCGTCTTTGGAGTGTAAAGCTTTAAAGTAGGTGTAACAGCATTTTCTACAAGACTTTCATACTTAAATTTTATATATGTATATGATGTACATACTAACCTTGTCTTCTATGTAACGAAACTTTCTTCGTTTTCTTTGTTAACTTCACCGGTGTTTTATTTTATCAGATGGAATATGTAATACCTTTCTCGTGCCTACAATGGTTAATTTTGTCACGACAATTATATCTGACACTAAACACACTCGTTTGAGTTTCCGTAACAAGATTTCAGACGTAAAAGCTTCATTGAGAGTACTAAAAATTAAATAAGAATAATCACACTTTATCAACTGTATTAAAAATTTCATTAAATACGAGTGCCTTTAAGTATATTTATACAGAATGTCCCATTTATAACGAACATCGAAATTATTTTCACCGATACTGAAAATAAGAATAAAAGAAGTTTGCACGATTTAAAAACACCTTGTATAATAACGACATTTTCTGAAATAAAGGGTACTTTCTGTATTCTCTAAATATAACATAAAGGTTTAATGTTGAAACTTTGTTGATGGAAATTGTCTCTCTGCGCTGGAATATACATTTATGCTTATCCGCACGAAACTCATGCATTTAAACACGAAAAAAGAAAAAAGAAGAAAAATGTCGAACTCTGCGGGAAATTACCGAAGTTGCCGAATATGAACGTAACAAGGAAATGCGTTTTCATGTTGGAAGTCTCTTTCGCTAGTGCCAAGAGGAAAACGAGGTTGCTTTCGTGAAATTCGACGCAGCTTTTCGTACGGGGTCAAAAGGCAATACGTTTTCACTTTGACGCGGTTTTATCGATAGCTCGTGTTGGTGGCTGGCTGGCTCCAGGGGATCTCGTAAACTTCGCGACGTCGGCTGTCGAGTTTAAACAGCGTTTATCTCGCTTAATCGGCGTTTTAACGGTCGGCTGAGAGAGAGAGAGAGAGAGAGAGAGAGAGATCGAATTATCCCGTGGAAATTGCGACCCTTCCATGTTGAAAATAATGCCCCGGGTAGCGTGATTATTAGCGTTTCGCTTTTCTCGAACTTGAGAACTGAAACACCCGGCACATTTATCCTATCGTGAAAAATCGTACGAGTCACCGATCACGTTTGTAGAATATTCTGAACCGGTCACTCTACAACGGCTACAGTATTGTTCCTTTCATAATTGACGAGGCAATTTCGTGGATCGAGGCGAAACCTCGATTGAACGGTTTCAAGAAAAGAGCGCTACGACGAAACAACCTCTCTGACTGAGATCTGTAATTTCGGTGTGCTCTGAAAGTAGCGATATCCTTCCGAGGAATTTTCGATAATCTTCTCGAATTACACGTGTGATTCTATGGTCATTTTTGGTAATCATTTTAATTCATTTCTTTTGGATATGACAGTTCATTGCTACTTCGGCGATTGAGAAAAGAAGTTAGTTTACCTCTAGAGAAAAAGAGAGAGAGAGAGAGAGAAAACATTGTACGAAATTGCACGACCGCCACTCCGTGTGACCGTAAAAAAAATCTTAAACAGCGATCTTACTTTTTAAGCGACTTCTTCTCCGGCTCCACGACCGGTTGTTCTGTCGAACTTTAGGAGTAAAAGTGTAATTTACCGCGAGACTCTTTACCCCGTTTGAGAGGCGGCGCGTTTCGGAGCGTGAAGTACATTGGATTCGTGGAAGCGTTTTAAAATTGTAAACTACGCCACGGCTACGTAAGTCTTAACGAGCTTCTGTCTCTTCTTTTTCCATTGTTCGCAGCTTCAAACGACCTGGTTCCCGAGTAATTTTCTGCTAGTCCGAAAATAAATGGTGTGGAACCTTTGCAGGACTGTTTTGTTTGCGCTTCTTCTTGCGGATCTTTGGTAAATTATAGAATTTGCGACACTTTTTTAATAGATCTTCTGAAATAGCTCATATACATCTTAAAGAGTAAATAAAGTAGTAATTGTTATAAGTGATTTGTAAACTGGCCAAGAAATTTTGGTTTAAGAAATTTAATCGATATACTTTTTATTACAATTTATATTCATTATCTAAATAGTACTAAAATGTACATTGGGTATAAAATGTATTTGTATAGTACACGTTTCTCTTTAACGATTAAATATCGATTGGCTACGCCGAAAGAAATTGAATATTTCAATTCCATCGAAGTATTTCGTATGTTTCAGTAACAAATATAAATATGTATGATAATTATATATTGTATTTGATAATATATTTTCCTAATTGAGTTAATGCGATTCTGCTGATGAAAATAAGTTCAAACACGAGATCAATCGTACTACTCTATTAATGATAAATTAACTAAACCAGTCACCAGTTTAAATACCTCAGATTTTTAAGGATGCTTTTAAAACAGAACACTGTTAAAATCAGTTCCATGTTTACACCACGTATAGTCTCATTTTCACCAGGAAAGTTTCGCTAATCCAATGGTACTACTTTCATAAAGATTGAATGAAAATTATAGAAATTAAAGTATTTAATATTGATTCATTGCAAAGGAGATAGTGTTCCATTCATGTGTTGCGCTTCACGTTAAATACTCTCACAGTATATCTTCAATTATCTTATAGAAGTATTTAAGTTTGCTAAATTCGAAACGGAGCATTACTGCATAACCATAATTCTCGCAATATCGAAGCAACTTCACTCACGATTCGTGTGAAAATTCTTTCAAAGAATCACAGGCACGTAAACGTTGTGTAAATCAACGTTACATTCACCAGATATTCGCTCGTACATTCGTCTTCGTTCGTCCAGCACGTGATGCTCGACCATCCGCCGATATTTTCAAATTACTGAATCACGTCCCGTCGGGTGGGCTGCTCGATAAAGTGGATGCAAGTAAGTGGAAATCTAAGAGTAAATGCCGTGGCATAAGGGAAGCGAATTGGAAATTCCTCCGGTCGCAATTCGCGTTACGTGACCGGCTGCATAGTATTTCATGGAAATTTCTTTGGGGACCGAGTACATTGGCCCAGGCGAAGACGCCTCCTTGACTCGACGAATGAAACGATGATTCTACATGTGTTCTCAAAACATCACTATGCATTTTGACATGAAATTTTTGCCATGGATGTACACGAACGCTGAACATCGTGACAACGTGGTATTTCCACGTTGAGATTTCGGACGACAGAACGAGAAGACGCGCGAAAGTGGAAACACTAAGATTTCTTATAAATATTCAAGTCGAGCGTGGGCTTTTTAATCTGACTTTAAACGTGTTTTTTGACTTAGTGATGAAATAGAGCGAACGTTCGAGAGAAGCATAAATTTTGAGGAGTTTTAGGTTGACGAATGAACGTGTTTCTCGAGTATTCAAGATGAACATGTAATTTAACATCCTTAATATTATACTATTTATAAACTGTTTAAACGATACGTTAGGGAATGTGAGAATTAAAATTGAATGTAGTAAAATTATTATAGAAAGATGAAGTATTACAAATTTAATTGTTTTAAAATAGTATCAAACTGTAATTATTAATTTTTCAAGAAGTATTTTAGGACAGAACTGACCCGTTATTCCAAGTATTTCTGGATTATCGAATAATGTACAGGCCATTAATCAATCGCATACCAACAACTGAAAAATTCTCGATAACACGTACCGAAGAAATTCACTTTGCTTACTTTTTCCTTTTCGTGGCTCAAATCGACGAGATTAGAATGGAAAGCGGGTGCGAGCAGTACTACGGTCACATTGAATGAGAAATAAAATCGAGTTTCAGACAGATGAAACTAATAAATTGTGATACGCCGCGGTTAAACGGTCGCGTCACGAATTCGTTGAAAAAAAGAAAAAAAAGGATCAAATATGCATATTTTTAATTAAACAAACAACGCAGGAATTTCCGTTATATCGAGGAGTTGGTTATTTTTTCTAGATCCTTTTTTTAAGAGGTGAACGTCGAAGACAAAGAGAAAAAAAAGCAGAATTTTGACCCTCGAATGTGTATCTTGTTCTTTCGTTCGTGTTCACCTTTGTCGACCAGTTTTGTTGGAATTCAATCCGTTCGCTATGCTTATGTACGTTTCGACGTGGCGCCATTATGAATTTGTTGGCCATTGTTATGAAAAGTCACGCATCCGTTCGTTTGCTGTCCGAACGAAATCAAAGTCGAACAAAAATGCTTCTTCTCTCTTTGATCGGCTGAGAATTCCTTTTCTTTTTCTTCTTTTCATTTTAACGTTGTGCGTGTTTAAACGAAGCTCTTTGCTATAATAATATCGATGCTATAATTAGGAAAGCATTGCAGAGAAATTGTAGAGATTCGAGATCATTTTAAATGAATAGTTTGGACGAGAAATGTAAACGTGATAATTTCTTTATTCTCACTAATCAGCAACCATGGATCAATGTTAAACAAATTTTACTGTTTTAGTGAGAGAGTTGAAGGTATCGCGAGAGTATTTTATGTTTATGCATTTAAAACATAATTACACGGATCGAAAAGCATAAAATATGTAAATTATACTTTGCTATAATTACGCGAACACAATGTACAAGAAGCATACGTAATAAATAAATAATTCGTAAATAAATAAATGAATAATTCAACCATAAATATTAATCTTCCATATAGTCTAATATAAAATAACAAAATTTATAATTCATTACACAGTAATTTTCTGTATATTTAAATAACTTACTTATTCGACCCGCAAAAAAAGCAAAACATTCCTCGTTACATTTAATAAAATTGCAAACAAATTTTGGTCCCCTGGTTATTCGTAATTTTCATCTAAAAAGAAATTGCAAAAATCCACCTCTTTTTAAACAACATATCTACACTGTACTGTATAAAAATTCATTCCTTAATATCTTTAATTAAACGCAATATAATTCGTTCACCTTTCCCGTGCTACGAAATTACATTGTCTCGTTATTTCTTTAATTAAAACGGAAAAAGCTATCTTAATGACCATGGCTCGTTCTAAGTTTCCGGAAAGAATCCGATTTCTCGGTGGGCAAGGGGGAGGAAAAAAAAAAGAGTCGGTTTAGTTCAGTCTTCGCGTTCCACTCCCGCCAAACGATCCAACCGATAAAACAGAAGGGAACAAATGGAAGGGTTGGCTGTACGATTCGAAAAAAGTATCGGTTGCACTGGGTCTCGTTTCGCGAGATAGTATCGCGAGGAACAACGCAACCAACGAACAGAAGGAACCGTTTGCACGACTATCGTGTTCCTCCCACCTCTCTTTTGTCCGTGCACTGCTTTCCCCCCTTTCTTTGTCACCATTTGGGTTCAGACGCGAGAACACGATCCCTTGTTTTGATTTTCACGTCGACGTAGTCGCGATTTTTTTGAAATCGATACGCGAGGATCATCGGTGACACACACTAGCCATGGGGATTTTATTCGATAAATGCTCTGTTACGTTGTGTCTTTATTTTTATTTTTATCATCGAGTTTTAAAGGGAACGGACGGAAGTGTTTTTCTAGAAAATATATGTTGACGTATAATTAGACAAAATTGTAACAATTTTGTTTTGTTCTAACTAATTTGCGATTCTAGAAAATCGCTTTTATTGGTTTAATTTTACTCTTCGTTGTGAACGAAGCGATAGATTGACTTTTCGAGAATGTTTGTGTTTGGAAACGCGATGTTTCGTGAAATATCGAAACTATAATGAAAAATATAAACGAAATATCGAAACTTGGTACACGTGCATTTCCATGAACCAGTGCCATAGAAAACCTTAAATATTGCAAAGGCTGCTGCACCCCTTTGTACGAAATTTAATTTAGTTGCTATACGTTGAGTTATTTAGTTTTTTGACGTACATTTTTACCTTCTCGTTTCAACTCTTCTTTTTATGTGTAGTGTACAGAAAAGTGAGTGCGTTTGTAGTGGAAAGTCAGAATTTATATTT
Organism: Anthophora plumipes; assembly: GCA_951804975.1. NCBI lineage: Eukaryota > Metazoa > Arthropoda > Insecta > Hymenoptera > Apidae > Anthophora > Anthophora plumipes. Next base: position 21,818,127 of record OX638112.1, on the reverse strand, counting down.
CAAATAACCACCATTTAACGAAAAAACAATATTATCACATTACGACAAAGATTAAATTTGATAATTTCTTTAAGATGAGAGGGCACATTTTATAAAATTAGCTGCATCTTTGACGACTTCTAACATAATTCAATAAAATTCGTTAATTGTAAAAACATTCTTTTAATGTCATAAAAAGTTCACCCTCTTAAAACGACAAATTACAAAAATAAGTGTATCCAACGACTTCGTGAATTATACAGAACTTATTAACTATCTCTTAGAACATCCATTCATGTAAAAAATATCTCAGCGTTAATTCTCAAAGCATACTTGCCGATCCCTGTGAAAGCTTTTTCAAAAAACATCTGACGTTCTTTAACGTTTTTATTTCGTTCCTCCACAACTTCTCTGTCTCCAAACAATTAAACCCCTCTGCCGAACGCTAATTACACCCCTAAGGCGAGCAATTCCCATCGATACTCAGCGCGTTCGATGTCCAACGGCGTCGTTTGCGGTTTTTCCCTCGCGGAGAAATTCTCGCGCGACTCGTAACGAGGGCTGGTACGCGATGCGCGTACCGAAACACAAAACCCGCCCTCCAAAGAAAGAAAAAAAGGAGAGAGAGGAAGAGAGAACAACGAGCAGACCAACCAATAAGCACAAACAGAAAGCCAGAGAGATAGAGAGAGAAAGATAGAGTGAGAGATGGGGGAACCATAAGTACGAGAAAAAAGGGTCGAGAAAGGGAAGTACAGGGTCCCTCTAGAAAAAGTAAGGGAAAGAGGGAAAGAGCGTGGGGAAAAAGAAGGAGATAACGCGTTCGTTTAATTTTCCACGTAGGTAACGTGACGAAAATAAAAAAGCATCTGCTCTCGCGCGCCAACGCCCCAACGCCGCCACCTTCCACCAGCTTCTCCTGCGATTTTTTCTTTCTCTTTTTTTTTTTTATTCCAGACCTGTTTTCCCCCGTGAAACAATTCCGTGGCGGCCCTGCTCATTGTTGAATCACGCGATTCCTTCCTTTTCTGTTCTCCCCCTCTCCCTCTCCCCCTTTCTCTCACCCTGTCTTTTTCTCTCGTTTGGTTCAACGAGTAAACGACGAGATCGGGTAAAGCACGTGGAGAAGAACACGGCCGAAGGGGAGGAGAGGAGGGACAAACAAAGAGCCCCAGAGAAACCGGAGGAAAAATGATAAAACTGCTGCAAAGTTTCCAGGCGAGCCAGGGAACTTTGTTATTCTCCTGGCCTGGGAAGATTCATACGTAGTAAGTACCCTGTGGACGAGAGGAGGGTGACTGTGAACCAGCAACGATGCCTCGACACCGGCCAACTTTCCGCGTGAAACTTCGAGATTGGAAATATTTCGTGGACGTCTCACCCTCATAACCACCACTACCACCCATCTTGTGGCACTAACCCTCCTGCTCTCCTTTTTTTTTCTTTTTCAGATGGTTCTGCCTGCTGAATTTCGGCCTTTTTCGCGCGTAACGCCTTTCTCGTAAATCAAGCGATCGAAACTTTCCCGCTGGTTGCATGTATGGGAGATTGGTTACGGCGATGGGCACAGAAGAGGAGGATAAGTCTTTATATATGTGTAGTTGGTACGAGATTTCCTTTCGGTGTACAATTTTCTGCTGCGGAGACATACAGATGGATAGGAAAATTTATCGAGGGTTTCCTTATATTTTCTTTTTTTCCCCGTGTTTGACCATATGGTACTCGGGAAACGTAATACGTTCTTAATATAAAAATATATAAAATGTATGTGGGATAAAGTTCCTCGACTGCTTGCCTAGTTTCAGAGGGATAATAAATGAAATAACTTTGCTAATAAAAAAATATAAGCTGTCATCTGTGTAATAATAATTGTGAATAATAATACTGTGAGAATAGAATATCCAAAGAAAGAATAAATTCTTAACGATAACTTTCGAATAGCGTATCGTATTCTGCATTTTCGTTACACATTTTTGCGGCCATAAAGTACGCAAAATAGCTAGATACTATTCAACTAAAAGCGATCCGGACGGAGAAATCCCACTAAATGAACGATATTCACAAAAGCGGCGGAACAATCGGTGGCCGTTTAAATTAACAATTTACCACGCGGACCCGGTAAACTACTGCGCGGATTAAATAATGCAGTAACATCGCCGAGGTCAGGAACACTTGTTATACAGCTAATTACCGTCGGCAAACGAGACTGGTAGACCGTAAAAAGAAAGAATGCACAGTCGAGCCGCAAAGAATGTCCAGAACAGAGGGTAGTCAGGGAACAAAAGGGGAGAAAGAGAGAAGCAAATGGAGAATGAACTTTGTACGCGTACGATGAAACAGAGGACGACGGAATCGGTTTAAGCCGTGGCTTAAAACTCGTTCAGTAAAAATCCATGGGGTGTTTGCAGATGAACTAGTTTTGAGTTTTCTAGGTTGTGACTGCTTTTCTCCAACTATTCGCTACTGGACGATGAGACAAAGGAATATAGATGTTACAAAAGCTTAAGGGTATTGAGATTCAGTGAAAAGAAAGAAAAATTTGAAATAAATTTTCCCATACTAAATTCGCTATTAAATTGAAAAAAAAAAACTTGAGTGTGACTAGATCCTTTGTCTTGTTTATTTCGTTAATAACTCTTGTGTATTAATTTCGTTTGCAATTTTGCATTGTGTAAATATGCTCTTCCTTAAACATGCATTTTAACATCTTGTCTAATGAGTATTTATTATGAAAAGTAGATAGATTTATTATTTAGAAACTTGAATTACCTTTGAAATGGCTCATTTTTTAACACAGATGTTTCAAAACCCTTTTTCATTCATTTAACAAATTTCATCAAGTTGTATAGTGGAAAAAAAATTGTATCTAAGCTTTTTGAAAAATTCTGTGTACAAAAGGAGGAAAACGAAGAGAGAAAATGGAGGAATGTTACTATGATTACTTGAGAGGAAATTGTTTGCATTGGTTGGTCTCACGGTTATTTGCAAACAAGAATTGCTCAATTTCGTGATCGTTTTTCGCGTGTTCTCAAATACAATTTCGCGGCTTCGTTCGAATCCTTTGATGCCATATTGCGAGTGAAAATACGAGGAACTGGGGAACGTGTTCGAGCTCTCTCGATACAGAAGCTCCTGTTGCGCGAGAAATATTGGTCGCGCCTTTTGTTCCTCGCCGTCGACTGCTTTGTTCGTGTTCAGTCGAAAGAACGTTAAACGCTGCGGTTAAGTGCTTGGGATTTAATAAATTTTAAGGGGTTTGGATAATCTAATTGGAGTAGTCTTACGAGAAAATTCGAATATACGTAAATGGGAACATATTTCATTTTCTTCAGTAATAATACATAGTTACGAAACATTCTCAATTCAAATTAATTTAAGATTTAAATGTTGGTCTCAAGTTGTTCAATGACAGAATGAAAGTAATATCGCGTAGAAGCTTAGTATCAAGTAATTTTTATAACTCGTCTAATTTTTTCAATATTAGTTTAATTTCGTAGGAAACATTCGTAGGTTCTTTCTTAATAAGTAAATATATTACAAGAATTAGAATTTAAAACGTTTTATAGTTTCTTTGAAATGAAAACTACAAAAGTAACAAATCTCAATTTTTCACTCTGTTCTCAAACGAATAAATCTTTCAATTGACTTTTTATCTTTTCATCAGCCTTAACAATACACCAATGAAAGTAGATAGCTTCTATGAAAAAGTAACACGAATTTCCACAAAAAAATCATTTAATTACCTGTATCTTTTTGACACAAACTTCTTCTTTTTACTTTCATATTCTCTAAAATATCGACTAAAGAGACGTAGAAAATTAAGATGAAAGAAATAAAGAAACGAAAGGAGAAATTTTCTATATATTCAGTATTCACTATAGTTCTTCATTATTCATTGATAAAAGTTCATTTCTAAAGACCGATAAAATTGTTAAAGAAACAAGTTTCATAGGAGTAAATGATTAAAATTTCGTTCGACAGTTCACGAGAGTTCGAAATCGTAGGAACTATATCTGCAACGTATGTATATACTCGGTGATCCAAAGTTTAGCAAATGGCCGCAGGCAAGAGGAACTCGATTTTCGATAAATTCGTAGAGTACAGTTTCGAAGTATCTAGCTAACCCAGTAATGCACAAAAACTGATAAGATTATGCTTGAGGCTCGTTCCTTTTATTATTCATTTGCCAGCTCTTCATGTTCATCGTTTGTTTTTGCGAATCCAATACCATTTAAAATCGAGAATCCACGGCGGCTTGAATGTAGTTTCTCGTTGTTCCTTGCAATCCGGCCTCGTCTCGATCGAGCGGATATTTCATTTACCCTTTGTTTCAGGATATTTAGAAAAAGTACGATTTTATCCGGAACTACGTAACGAATGTTTCTGTGAAAACTTTTTTCTAGGTATTTAAAAAGGAAAAGGTAGTATATTTTCTACTGTTCCATGTGAAACTCGCAATGTGTATATTTAGAGAAGTACAATTGGCTAATTGAAGTATGTGAATAATATTTAATCCATTTCTTTTTAATAAAAACTTTTTACTTCTGTTTCTTTTTGTAGTTAATCTGCAAACATAATAGAAATTTTACGTTTCATATGAGGAAGATGATTTAGCGAGGACACGAGGAAGGGGTTGAACACCAGAAAAGGTGTCTCGGAAAATAAAGGGAAGTCTGAAAGGGCATCACCGGTCGAAAAACCGCTCGACAAACACTTTGAACGTAGGCTTGCGTGATCCACTCAAAGATGCATGTACATCCTGTTTAATATTGAAACCTTGATTAACGTTCTCATGCAAGCCACAGGATAAATCTGCAGAATTTAAATTGAACGTTTCATTGTGCTCTCAATAATGCATTTCAATTCTGGAAACACTTCTCGCGTTCACTGGTTTTTAATAATAGATGAAGATGGTTAACGTATTAATTCTCAAAAGGGAGACGCTTCTATTCTCTCCTCTTCTCAAAACGTACCTGTGCAGTTTTCAACTAAAGAAACTAAGATGCACGAAAAAGTATTTCTCTTGTACTATAAACATCGCGTATTGAATGGATGTTATTTAAAATGTTCAAAATTAATCATCAGTTTTCAAGTTTATGCTTGAAACCTTAAGCTAACTATTATATTCACATCATATTTTAAACCTACATTAATAAATTCTGTTGACTACTTCAAAATGAAACTTATAGATGAAATTTTATCGAAAGATACATTTCTCACAAATTTTACTTATTTTTCTAACTTATAAGAATACAATGCGATGAACTTCTTAATAGACTGTCGTATCTCTTTCGACTTTACGATTTTCCCACCGCCATTTTTGAAAGCTTCAGTAACTTCGATAGCAAATACCGAACTTCAAAATACCATAATTCTGTCACACCACGAGTTTTTTTACCGTTTCCACCAGTGTCAAACTATCGCGATAGTTTCTTCGAAAGAAATGGACGCGTGAAGAATCGACCGGAAGTACCGAAATTTCGCGCGGTTCCACGCTGTCAAGCGGAATTACACGGATCCAAAGGGCAACCTGTTTTCGCGGAAGAATTACGTGGTTCCACGGTGTGGAGTCACGGATGGTGACTATAGCCGGTCTTAAATTTTACTTAACATTATCTGGTATCGGTGGGCGAGCAGGGACGTGCACAAGGCCAACCACTACCACTCGTGCACGAAGTTATGCATAGCATTTGCCCGCGAGGACATAACTCTGGGTGCAAAGTTGGCAGAGAACAGTGTTGGAATCCCTTCCGTGCTGGAATAACGTGAATGCTAGAATAACAAACCACCTATGTTACTATCCGTGCCACTTTCTATACCACGGGACACTCTTCCATCGTGGTCTATCTGCAGGTGTTGACGTTGAATTCGATTTTCAACTGGCAAGGACCGACGTGTCATCACGAGAGTGTGGAAACAAGAGTGTGATACACTGTTTCTGTAGTATCGATTTGTTCAAAGTTTTATCGCCGGTTGATTTTTGTAGGTTTGCAATTTTTCGAGTTGTTCACAATTACAGTTATCAAAGCGGTTTAAGTTACGCTATTGGTATATATGTACGTATTTGATAATTGTTTCACTTGAAGAGGAAACGTATGTACTATAGAAAGGTGTGACGATGTATATTTTTTTAAATAAGGAAAGTATCGAGGGAAAAAAGGGTTTGTGTATTTAATACGACTGTTGATTAAGTTTGTGGCAGAATTAGAAACGAATTAGAAACTTAATTTTATAAACAGTATTTATCTTTGTTCTTCTGTTGAACACACGTTTTGCATTACACTGCATTTTTTACAAACATTGTTTGAATAATAGAATTTTAGTATTCCCCCAATTATTTATTTGCAGTGTCTTCATTCTAAGAATTTAATTTTGGGTATCTCCGGAATATTCAGTGATCTTTATCATAAAGATAAATACCTACTTTTTCTTTGCAAGAATTTTAAAAATTCGTTCCACGTTTCAGTGAAGCAGAAAACGAAGGTGGACAAACTGTATAAATTAACAATTTAATTATTACAGTTGATAAATTCTATCAAAAATTTTCTAAAACTAAGAATTCAGAATTTAAAAGTGAAATCAACAAATTAAAAGTGAAACATCACTCATGCATTAATTAACTTTAGAATCTTCGAAAACACTCCAGTAGTTTGATCATTTGTCTTTCCTAAACAATATTTTTATTTTTAATACACGTGTATGTGAATCATCTATCAAACAAGTAGTCACAGCTCAATTCCATTCGACATTTCGAAAGCTAATTATTTATCCTGGTTCGAAGTGTCTGCGTTGTGTTCTAGGCCTCTAATGGAAAAGTTTCTTTCGACGGGAGACGGCGTGGCGTAATGTGTGGTGGCGAGTCGCGTACGAAACTTTTATTTACGAACTCGTGTAATAAAGACGATAATAGAATATTCTATAAATAGAGAGCCGAGGTTAGGGGAGAGAGAACGCGTGGTTTTCATAACGTATTCCATTAGCGAAAGTTGCTGCAGCGAACTTGCAGAATGGCCGTCCGGAAAAATGATAATGGAACTGGAGGTACGTTCATTGAAAACTCTTCACGTATCTTTGTCCCTCCTTCTTGGATTCTCCAACCATCGAGGAGATTCATCGATAACTAGAATCGACGCATACTATTGAAACGTGTCCGCAAAATTTCGATTTTCCTATGGGAACGAAGGAAAAACACCTTTCTGTCCTGTGGAATCGATATGAAAACGCATACTGGATGTTTCACGATGAGACGAAACACGAAATTTCTATCGTGACAGATTCTGCCGACGTGGAAAAATGGAAACAGACACGTTTCGTGTACCGACGCACGGATATATTCAAGAAGACGGAATTTTTACGGGTGAATCTCTCATGGAAAATTGAACAAACAGTAGAAATCCACGGGAGTATCGAGAGATATTTTTATATTTCAGTTCGGTTGAGAAAAATATTAATAATTAAGGACGGATAAATTTGTCTGGTTTTGATGTTCTTCGTTTCTCCAATGTTTGGGAAAAAGAGGATTCAACTCGTGTTCCTTTTTTTTTTTGTAAGATCTCTACGTACACGTAAGAGAAAATCCTTTTATTTTATCCTTTCATTTCGATCCAATTCTCTTCTCTGCTCTTTGACCGTACATTTTTCCTCGTTTTTTCTTTGCGATCCTTGCTCTTCTCTTAGCTATCATCTCTGATGCGTGATGCTTGTGATGTTGTAGATAATGCTTTACGTGCTTATATAGTAAATGAAAGCAATTGAAGAATTTACTGTAAGAAGCTCTAAATGTATCAACTTTTAGGGAAAGTGTGAATAGATTATTTTTAGTCATATCTTCGAAGTATTTTACATACTTCAAATAATACAGCATTTAGCAGTATTATTAATAAGAATATCTTTTTCATATGAGAGAGTGAATTTTCAATATTCGGAGCCGTCACTTTTTTGCATGTAATTCTACAAGAATCTACTTATTTCGAGTAAATAATTACACGTGGAAACACATTAATAAGTACATAGAAACATCATGAAGGAAAAATAAATCCTTATAAGTTGGGACTGCATTATGGGATTTGCTTCTTTTTTTCATCACTCTATTCAGTATTTTTCTTTTTCTCTACATTCTCTGCTATCTATAATTGAATTTCAACAAACTATAGAGAAATTCAATATTAAAGAATTGAGATGGTTGGAAATATGTATTACGATTGAAGGAAAACGACAGATTTTTCTCTGAGGTTCGATACTGAGTTTAATTTTTCTCCGAGATATAACTATTGTCTTTTTGTGTCCAATTTTCATTCCGCTGAAATATGCAAAGCTCAAACAGCATATCGAAGTCCTTTGCCTCACAGAAAAAACTGGAACTCAACGTTTTGCCCAACGTTTTCTCATACTAAATATTCAAAAATACACTTTCCAGATAGCGATGCAACAAAAACCTTCTCTTTTTTTTCCATATATGCCTCGCTTTCTTTATCTTCACTTTCTTCATCTCTTATTCACAATTTCAACATTTTCCCTATCATCCATCTTTTCACTTCTACCGACTCTCTATTTCCTTTTCCACTTCTATTTCTCACTTTTCATCCCTTTTCATTTCTCCTCAATCTCCCTCCATCCCTCCCTCCCTCTCTCTCACCTGTTATTCTTACCTTGATTTTTCCCTCGTCTATTTGCCGTTTTCGTGCCGAATCTCCGCTACTCAACGGCCACTCGAGCACTTAATGCAAAAGTCGGTTCAGGTGAAGAGTGGCGACCGAGATTCGCGGAACACGTCATCGCGCCGCCTCCGGCCGGATCTTCTAGCTCGTTACCGTGTCCGCTAACGAGAAATTTCGCCGTCGAGCGGAGCTGAGAATTCTGCCTCGCGATAATAATCGAAACGGGGCTAAGCCTGAGCCGGAAACGTTCGCCGGACTTGCTTACGGTAATTTAACCGGCTGCTGTTAGATAAAGCTTATCGTTAGTCATCGTAACGACGAGTAATGCTATTCTCTGCCTGAGGAGATCGATCTCTACTATTGTAATTTTGCAGCAGAACATGAAAAGACATCGACGATCACGCGTAAGACGGTATTGTATTTTGAAGTAGTTTTCTTTCATCTATCATGTAAAGGTTCTAATGAAATAAAAAAAGAAAAACAGAATGGGGAACGGTGTATATAAATCAATACTTGGTTTTTTCATTTCGAATCGTTTCATTCATAGAAAGTGAGCACAAATACGATGGACAATTGCGAACTTTTCGAAGTGAAAGAAAAATTGGAATTTAAGGTTCGAGATAATTAAATTCTTTTCTCTTCGTTTCGATTTGTAATTTGTACAGTTACGAAACGAAAATTTGGTGGAATTAAACAGCTTCGAGCTCAGAGATTTATTACAAACAGTGAGAATTTTGAGAATAGTAACTTTAATCCGTTTAAAAGATTCGTCGCTATTTATCTATTTATTCATTGCTCTCGTACAGGCACGCACGACTATGGGACTGGAGGCTATCGTTAAAATTACGAACACTCTTAACTTTGACAAAATGAACGCTTAACGATAAACAAATCGATAGGAATTCTTTGATGTTGCGGCCGGAATGACTTCAAAGCACACAAAACGATTACATTGGAGGATTTAATTGAATCCTGGCGCCGGTCGATTTTAGGTTCCTTTCGGGAAGTAAATTCCCGTGTAAGAGACGCTCGACAGAAAGGGAACGTAATTCGACTACATTCGTCGGATCGTATCCGATTGAACCTGAAAAGGGCATCAAATTTAAATGCGATCGGATAGCTAGTGCAATTTAATTAAATCGAAAGTTTCCTCGTTCTACGTGCCATTTTCATTAAACGCTCACCTCCACGAATAATCACAGTTTTTACACCTCTTATAAAGCATACACAAACGAAGAACAGGAACAAATGAAAAAAAAAAGATTCTTTAACATGTAACACTTTCTGCAGTATTCACTAATATCTTTTGCAACCGATTTTCATAGAAATAACATGTATTGAGTTATCGAACAAAATTTGATATCTTCGTAATAAATAAATATATTATTCGTAACTTGTGAAATGAAATATCGACAGTTCACTCATTGATCGATACGGAAGAAATACAATATCAATAATTCATACACCTTTTCCCTATAAAAACAAACACATATTATTTTATCCAATGAATATTATATTTCTGCTAAATTTACAAGCGGCCCTATATTTTGTGTAATGTTTCAAGGTGCCGGTTTAAAATATTTTCATTAAACGGGGGCAACATTGTGCAATGTGCTCCTGATAATTATTTATTAATTAATAATTTATCTTCCACAATCTAATTTGTATATTATCAACTTTTTGTTTGCAACGGTTCATTTTCATCTAAGAAATTTAAAAAAAGAAGAAAAAATAAATTTTGTGAATTTTTTTATCGAATCCGGTTACAACGTGATAATTCAACCACGTTACGTTCCATTCGATTTGAAATGGTACAGAATTTAAACGACAGCGTTTGCGTTCAATTACTTTAATCAGCATGAAATCTGCCAGCAGGTCGCCGCGCGGAGCAATTTTGTGGAAATATTTCTCCCGGACCGGTGATATTTAATGCAAATGAAACAATCTACGAGCCTCTCAAGTTTCACGATGTTACGTTAGATAACAACGTCAACTTCTGAGCATAACGTCCCTCTCTGTTTCTATTTCCGGCGCATTCCGTCCTCTCCGGCTTTCCCGCCCTCGTTTAATTACCATTATTCCAATAGTGTCATCAATTGAAACAACAAACATTTCTGTACAAGCACCGATATGTACATATATACATATATATATCTCCCTCTCTTCGGTGCTTAGATTCTTGCGTCGTTCGTATTGGAAGTTTGCTAACTTCCGGTGTTTATACAATTTGTGATATTTCAATTTACGTAACAATTTATGGTCAAGGTAATTGTTTGGGTGTTCACAAATTTTCCGTGACAAACCTGAATTCTTCGATGGTTTAAGTGTTTTCGTGAATTTAAATTGTTCACGTAGGAAATTTCTAGATATTTATATTCACTGGAATTCTTCTGTTGAGAAAATATATCTTATGGTTTTTGCCATATAATACTTCAATGGGTGAAAGAAATGGATATGGACAGTCATGTAACCTTTCCCTTGAAGTTCAATAATCGAAAGTTACCAATTTACATCAATTTTAACGTATTTTGTCCAATTAATAAATCTCTATTACTTAGATTTCTACTTGGAAACCAAGTTTTACTGTCTGCAAATTACACTAGCTTGGTATTAACACACCAATTTCGACTGTTAGAAAAACGACATAAATTTTCATTTACCAAACATTTCAGAAGTCTCATATTGCTGTTTATTGCTATGCTACTAATTTTATGATAATTATTAATTCCTGGATCTCTAAGGAAAATAGAAAACGGTAATCAACCATAATCTTTCTTCTCCTGAACAAAGAAAAATCAGCTTGTAAAGCATTAACAATATCTCTGTAACTATCATGTTTTCAAAAACGTGTTACAAAACATTTCGCCTTTGGAATCATCACGAGTCTCCTATCAATTTCAGTTCGTTTCATCGAGAAGCATCTATCCATAAATATCCTCAACTCCTTATTAACCACCATAATCGTACATATTCCATCTGTTCCTCCATAGTATCATACTATCCCTATCAAAAAACACGAATCTCCTTCGAAACTATTACACCAACTTCCTACATCGAAAAGCCTATTCGTCGAATCACCTATCATCAAGGATCATCGTATCTTCTTCGTTTGAGAAAACGCAAGTCGATCGGTCGCTCATAAGGAGAAACGTGATGCCGCATCTAAAGAATCCAAATCGTATTAGGTCGTTGGATACGCGCGTGCATGTGTTTGTGTGTGTATGTTTGCTTCGTATGGATGTGTCGGAAAGAAAAACATTCGTGCACGGTGTGCAGGATGCCGGTCCATTGTGTATTCCGCCTTCGCAGCAATATTTCTCCAAGTAGGATCCTACGTGCCTTTTCTGCGTTCTGGGCCAACGATACCCTCCTCAGCCAGGGCAAGAACGAGGTCGCGCCTCGACTTCCGTCTTCGAATTCCGGTCACGCCGGACAGATCTGCCGCGGAAAAGGACTTAACTTCCCGCGGCAACACGCTCTTACGCCGCCATTACACGTGTATTACACGCATTTCAGCAGCGTGCACGCGTGTAAAGCGCGAGGTTCGACGATGGCGAATAGAACGCATTGGTGGACGAAAGGATTAACGAGCTTGATGCTCGAAACACGCTCGACATGGCCGCGATCGAACGATTACGCTCTGTTTGTTATATACGTGTCTGACTTTAAATTGATCGACCATCAGGTGGGCTTTTGATGGTTGATAGTTGGTTTGAGTGGATAAAATTCAGGATCTCTGTTGGAATATCAGACGTGAAGGGATTGGAAGATTTTGCAATATTACGAAGCTTCGTATCGTTTTCCATTTCGTATGGAACTCCTTGTTTCTTAGTGCTTCGAATAATGTTCGACGTGATTCAAAATGTATGTTTTATACATATACAGTAGTGATAACAAGTAAGTTTATCCACTCATTTATTCATAATGTTCTCTGTTTCATTTGCTTTGTAATTCTCACTTAAAAGAATATAATTCTTTTTTGAAAAATTGATCAGGTTCTCAATCCCTTACCCTATAACAACAAGTTAGTCTCGTGACACAGATTCTGAGTGAAGATTCGACAAAAACAGCTTCATTAGTAACAAACGTTAATTTTAATTTTAACATTCCTTTTAATTTAGAAGACCGAGGATTGTCAATTGTAATTAATCTATAATATATTAATGTTTCGTATGTAAAATAGTACTGAAACAATAACTAGGTGATGCTTAGATGTATAGTCAGGAAAAGAAATCACAAGTTAAGGAGTTAACGTAGTGAATATATTTAGAAAAATATATTTAGAATAAATATCATTGATATACTCTTTTTAGATTTTTGACGATGATTTGAAAAATACACCTTTTCCCACAGTCTTACTCAAAGTTCTTAAATGCTCATCATTACGTATACAAAGTTTTATGCATAGCTACATACGTATCAATATGCGAAATTAATTATGAATGCAACACAATTATATAATAGACGTTATAACGTAGTAATACAGCAATTTTGTGCAGTATAGTATATTTTAATAGTACAGCATTATGATAGAAGTACAATATAGATTAATGGTGTGACAGTATCGCAGTACTGTAATACAATAACATTAAGGTATGGTAACATAGTAATACAATAGCGTAATAACATAGTGCTATTCCAGAATGAACTGCATCGTACAGTATCATAGCAATATAATACTACATTACTGTATACAATACAGTATTAAATACATTACTATAAAAGATACTAGCGATGTAGATATTACAGTAACAGAGAGCAGGACAACTTAGGACTACCGGATAACTGTTCTTTCAACGTAAATCTTTCACAACTACTGCAAACGAATCAGAAAATCCGTGGTTTCGTAAAAACTATCTGGATATTGTAGCATAAGTAAGTTTATGGTAATCCGAAACACGATGAAATTGCTTGTGAAAGCCGCTACAGACTATCTTCTTCTCCTCTGCGGTACTCGAAAATTTCGTTTCTCCATGAATTCGATCGTACGGAGCCGCGAATCTCGAGGAGGAACGCGATGCGTTACGTTTCACGGCCGTTGTTCCTCTTCGTCGACGACGGCATTAGCAGATAACGAGACATTCGCAATAACGAGGCAGAAAATACGGCAATTTAGCAAAACTTACACGGAGAGCGGCGCTAATACCGGCGCGAAACGAAAATGCGGCTATATCAAGCGGCATTACGTTGGACGCGCGGAACGTTACCAGACGACGATAACAGCCATTTTTAATGGCAGAGACTTGTAATTCCCGTTAGCCGGGGAAACGTGGTCGTTGGAGTGAATTCGACTCGCGCCACTCTGCAATTCACTCTCCTTCTCTCTTTTTCTCCAGGTAGAGAGAGTGAGTGTTATTTTTCTCCGCGAAATAACACCTTTATTTTTTACATTTTACCCACCTATTGCTGTACTAAGTTGGCTGACGTTTAATTGATGCAATGGTAAAAAATTTATATGCAAATACACGAGTGTAAATAAATATGATAAATGAAGAATGTAATAACGAAATTGAACTGAAGAATTTTTATAGTGTTACTTAATGTCTGATGGTATTAGTAACAATTCAATTTAGGGATTTCATAGATAATTATGAGATTAAAGTGTTTCTTCACACTCTGATTGCTATCGACAGGTCAAGTTTCAAGTACAACGCAATCAAAGTGTTAAACAGTGTTGTAATGACTTAGGTGTAAGTATGAAATCATCGAGGGCTTTGGTTGTGCGTAGTTCTTATAACGTGTCGTGTAAAAACACGTGTATAAATCTTCCGCTTCTGAGGAGCTCAGAGAAAGAAGGCAGAAGATTAGGTAAAATGGAGGACAAGTAATAGAAGCTTTCTAAAACTGGGACAGATGTTTCTCTTTTTCTTTATACTTCTTCTCTTGCTCGTCCTATTTCTCTTTTGTAGCTTCTTCCCTTTTCAACCTTTATTCCTTCTGTCTTTCGCTATTATTTTTCAACCTCTCTCAACCTCTCTCAACCTCTCTTAATTCTTGCTTTCGTTTTCATTTCACTTTTTCTTTTCCCCTTTTTCCAGCCTCCTCCTCGTTTCTTTAGTCTATTTCTCATCTTCCATTTTCACTTGCGGAGGAAAATGGTAGTTGCTCCATTGAGTGTAGACAAGCAATAAAAACTCACGGGGAAGTCGGACGAGTGGCCCTTTTCTAGCCAAATTCATCAAAAGGAAGTTCTTTAAAACGAACAATTATCGCGGATTAGTTAGCGAGAAGGTCTGGCTAGAATAAAAGGAAGTTGCTCCAAGTTCCTTCTCCTCAAACGCGAGGACCATTAAAATTTTCAACACTCCTTGAATCACTTGCAAATCAATCCTTTCATTCTTTCCCTTTCCCTCGTTTTTAACTCTTCGTAGTTCAAAATGTATTTGACGTTTCATCGTTATCATTTAATATTCTCACATTTATTTATACAGTGAAGAATACTTTATCAGTAAATGTTTGATTTTCAATGTAATCATGCACAACTATTTATAGAGGTTGTTTGCAGAATTTAGAACGTAAGTTAAACACTTTTTCATTTCCTATTGTGCCTTGCGTAAAATTCTCTTTTAATCAATCAATACCCCCAGTCAGAAAGAACCGATAATTTTCTCCCTTTTTGAAAGAGACATTTTCCTTTTTTTTAGCGGAAAGATTTTGAAATACTGTAAATGGAAGAACTGACAAAAAGAATATGGTATTAAACTCGACATATCATTCGATTATACCTTCTGAAAAAATGAAATTTACAGAAATTGCAACTATATTAAAGAAACTACCATAAAAAGAAATGAATCGCTGTTCATTTTGTCTCCCATTAGATCAATATTACTTGAATATCACGAAACCGTAAAATACGACCAGATTTATGGGAAATTCATGGATTTTCGTAGCATTTAAACTATAAACGATATAAAGGCCAAAATAAACAAACACATGTTTCTCGTTTATATTGAAAATTTCCACTTCTGATATTTACATTTGCCATTTAAACTCTTCCATCATCCTCTCCACAGCTGTTAATTTATTTTAACTATTAATCTAAAATTTATCGAAAAATCTGATTTTCCCAGTGGAAAGTAATCACTTCAGAGAAGCAGGAACATCTGTCGCTCGATGGCCATTATCCTCTCAGCGGGGAACTTTCGGGACGTTTCTAATCCGCGCTACACTCTCGAAATCTCTCTATTCGTCGACCGGTCGTTTTGCCTCTACTCGTTACACCTTGTATTTCGAGTATCTCACGTTATGGCGAGACAATTTGTCGTCCTATTTGTGAGAAGTTTCTTGAAAACTTCCTGTTAACGTAGGACGATCGATCTGTCGGAACATCTTGGCCGTTCGTTCGAATTAAGTGGCGAGACTTAATTATTCAATCGGCCCTAGTGGCCTCTGCCAACGGCGAGAAGAAATGGGGAAAGGTGGTTGGGTTAATAGAAGCGGAAATAAAAGTTGCGCCTCGCTGGGAATGAAGGGGAACGAGGAACGAAGGGTGGAAGAGGTAAAAAGGTGAACGCGTTACTGTGCAGAGATAGAAAGACAAAGATAGAAAATAAATTCTTTCTTTCGTCACGCGATGCTATATGTATATGATCCGATTCGTCAGTAATGACAATACGTGTGCCCAATTTCTACGATTATATTAGAGAAGATAGGCCTATAGGGATGTAGTAAATCCAATCAGAGCCACATTTTTTTCCGTGGGAATTCTTTCTATCTTTGCACAGTAAATGAGGGGAAGCTGTTAATTTGCTAGAGGCAGTTGTAGTCTATTTATTCTGATAATCTACATTTATCCTATTTTTCTATACATAGAAATTTCGATATGTCTGTTTTAATTAATACATTTTAATTAACACGTTCGACGCGAAAGCGATATTCACTTTTCATTTAGACGGCGAGAAACGTTCAAAAGAAAGCAAACATCATCTCTTCTTAAAATATTTCAATAAAATATATTAAAGAAGTGTAAATGTATCTTTTTATATAATGAAAAATTAGATTAAATAAAATTTATATTTCAAATTTGATAATTATATTAAAAGGACGCTGTGCTTAACGTGTTAGTACATTTCTCTATTTTAGGTGTAAAGTGGGATTTTGATGGGTAACATAAAGCAATACCGGTTGAGGAATTATGTGTTTGAAATTATATTAATATTAAATCGTCCCACCTTGGAAATAATAAATTATCCAGACTGTTAAAGAAATTATGTAGTTCGTGAAGCAAATTATATACTCCGGTGAAATAATGAATTATTTAGCTTCGTGAAGTGATCAATTACGTAGATTGCAATGTAATAAGAAAACTTCGAATTCGATCCATTTGAGGATATCAAATTATAGATTGACATAAAACTACCATACAGAAATTCGAACAAGTAATGAGATTTTCAAACTGAAATATTTAATCGGAACTGATACCGAGGGGAGATAATAGAGCGGATTAAAGTATACGGAGTAGATTCGAAGAGACGGAGGGAAAGATAAACCGAGTGCATAAAGAAGATAGGGCGAAGTGAATCTACGAAGTAAAGGGGAAGTGTAACGTGGAATAAGAAGATACACAGAAACAAGCAGTATTTTAGAGAATAAAAGAAAATAGACTGACGAGATAAAGGCAAATAGTGAGGCGTAAAGTTAGTCAGGGTTAGGTGGCACTAGAAAAAAAATTATGGGTGTAGATAGGAAAAAGATCGAGAAGAGAATGCATTTAAAGAAACAAGATAAAAAGACGTGAAGTACAGGGTAAAAAGAGAAAGAAAGAAAAAGGACTGGCAAGAGTAGGAATGCGGATGGTGCTGTAGTAGAGGAAAAGAAAAGGCAATGAGAAACATTGGGGATCGATAAAAAGAGGGGAGGAAAAGAAAAGTAAAATGAGCAAAAACGTAAATGGAAAGAAACAGGGAGAAAGGAAATGCGAAGATAATAACTAGAGGAAGAAGGTGAGGAAAATAGACAGAAAACGTGGATTCGAGGTGGGCGAGGGTTGGCAGAGTCGCAGAAACGAGGCGATTAACCGCCGCCCGTTCTAGATTTCGCAGATCGGGTGTCTATGTTAATGGAGGACAATTTTCTAATAACGAGTGCCACGTTCCCCGTGCTTTTACGAGTTCACCAATGATTCCACCGGAGGGAAAGAAGTGGGACGAGCCTTTCTTCGACCAGCTCTAATTGCTCTTTCTCAATTGTTTTACTATCTCACCCGCTGAGAATCTTCTCCGGGAAACTTGGAAAACGACCGTGCTTCGAGGATAAAGAAACTGGAATACGCGGTGAAACTACATTAGTACACATTTTGACAAGTATTCCAAGAACAACTGCACAATAGAATGAAATTTCTCATAATTAATGAAACTACACGTACAATCGTACATATTTCATTTTAAACACGGTATTTTATAAAATATGAATCTCGATAGTATAATGGAGATTTTCTCGGATAATGGTGGCTGTAATTAGAAATTCTGATAGTGAATAGTCCGGTCGAAAAGTTGGGCGGAGAGGAAATAAAAGGGCGCAACGTTACGAACACGTGACGGGAACGACAGGGGAGAAAATAGAGGTGAAAGGGTACGGAGTGGAGTTCGGAGGGACGAAATCTGCGAGGTTCCGAAGTTTTAAGGGGGTTACGAGGTCTCGTTCGAAAAGTCGATCTTGAAAGCCACCCCGTTCGGTATACCGTGGGAAAACTTCTTCTTTTCTCTCTTGATGATGGAAAGACCGCAAGAACTTCAACAGTTCTCAACCCCCTCTTCGGTGTTTCCATATTTAAATAATGTTTCACCGCCCCTCTCTTTCTCTCCTTTCGTATTGTTTTGCATGGGTGGCTCGTTGTGAGTCTTTGGTAGCTCGTAATTCTGATTCTCTTCGTTCGGAAAGTCAATAGAGGGTTACTTTGTGCTCTTTCTTCTTTAATATTGGTTCATAAACAGCGTAGTGAAGGAAATAAATTTGTAACGAAGAGGATGAAAGTTGTATCTAGATTCGCGTGAAAAATGCTATCTTCGTACATTTCTATGTTATTTCGATTTGAACAATGACAAGGAATTAGTAGACAAACGGACAATGAATGAAGTTATTTAACGAACTTGATCTTTCGAAAGATTTCGAAAGAATTTAGTTCTTAAGAGTAGACTGCTTTAACTTTGAGGTACAGATGTTTGCAGGGAAGGAAATTAAATTTGTAGTAACCAGCAAGTAGAGCAGGTTCTTATCTGATTGGATAAAACACGCTGTGTAGATTCTGCACTGCAAAGGCTGTATCAGATCAGGCAAGTAGAATAGATCCTTTCTACACTGCCAAATAGAAATTGTATTTAGTTGGGTAAAGAGAGCAGGATCGTCTTTAGTCCAGCAAGCGGAATAGGACGCCTGATGCGACAAGTATTATAGAATAGGTCCACGTTCGATTTGCATTTGTAGATTGTCAGACCTGAGTCAGATTGATTTCGTTCTTCACGAACCTTTTACATCACTTTATTACTCTATTATTATCAATGATATAACGAAATGAAAAATAAATTTCATCAATTTTTTTTTAAGCATTTTCCTTATATTAAAATTCCTAAAATTCCATTATGAATGACCATCAAATACGACTGTTAAAATGAAGATATAAAAATACCGGGTGTTTTATCAACACTTTTTCGCGTTCTACAAACATTTCATATTTCTCTAAAAATTTTTTTAATTTCCACGTTTTTCACCGGGCATACCGAAATATTCTACAGGATGTGACGCACACACGAGCTTTATTTACGATCATTCAGTGAGTGAAGAGACGAAGTTGAAAAAAATTGTTCTCTCGAGATACATACGTGAAAATTTGTCCGATTTCCCAACAGACCTTGTTGCACGAAAGGGTTAACGGAAACTCTCGTCAGAGGTCTAGTATCTCCGGCTCGTTAGAAGGTTTCTTACCACTCTAAGAATATCGGTGGCTGATAGCCCTCAAGCCCCAAGATGTTTTCGATTCCCCAATATTTTCTCTTCTCCACTATCGTTTATCTTTCCCTCTTTTTACGCAGCACACGATGACCAGCATTTTATTGGACATTTGATTTCGATATTTCGCGTGCAGATATCGAAGTTATTGCAGCTATCAATCTGAAATGTTCGACTCTGCGATATGTTGTGCGGTTGAAGGAATATCGGTACGTGTCAACAAATGCGGATATAAATAAACAATGCGGAATACAGAGTGCCTCGGGAGCGGAATTCGTGACATAAATGTCAGATGTTTCCTCATGTATTATACACACATCGAATTACCCTTCGTTTCGTAAGCAAAATCTTTTTCATATGTTATTTTTAAGGTCGTTTTCCGTATATATCTCCGGTTAAACTCGTTTTGTAACTCGTTTTTATTCAGATATTAAGAGGTGAAGTATTATATCAAAGTCTGATATATTGTACACTAAATCATGTTGAAATTGTAATTGTTTCCGTCGCATGTACACGAATTTTCAAGTACATCTACTTCCCTGAAGTAAATTTTCATATACACTGAGTACAAAATATAATAAATAATTCTATAAATTAATTTCTGTGTTTCGTTTTCACGATACTAAAATTTTAGACTACAGTACTATGTAGTAAGAAAAATGTAGTTCGAATTTTTTGTACTCATCGCAAATTTATCGACATGTGAAAAAATATTCCTCAGCTTTCATCAGAATCGCTGTCGCATGTAAAAGATATTCCAACCTCAAGTACCAAAATCAATATTTTGCGATATCAATAGCCTTTCCGCATAGACCTGTGCGTACAATAGCCAAGCCGAGAATTTCCACCGCAAACATCATCAACAACGTTCCCACCGAAAGCAGCAACAACCACGGAGGAAACCGGTGGTTCGATCAATCAGAAATTTGCTAGAAGCTTCATCGGAAAATTCGCCGGGGCGCAAACGCGCTGTGTCGAATTTCCATCAATCAGCGAAAACCAAAATTAACCGAGGGTCATAGTAACGTTTAACGAGTCATCGACCGCGTTCTGCCGGAAGCGTTCTCCACATGTTGGTCCACGAATCGTTCCGTGTCGCGGGACGTTTAACGACGCCCCGAAAACTCATCGATCGTTTGGTGTGATCCGCGAGGGAAACGAAGGCTTCGTCGTGGAATTTCCGCTTCGACACCGATAGACGAGGCCATCGTCGCGTCCCGCTGGATTAAATTATAACGTCGACCCTGATTTACATCGATAGCGCTGCGAACTCTCGGTCGGTTCGTTAGAAAGTTCCACGGAAGTGTCGCAGTTGGCGTGTTCCCGGTCCCTGGCACTGCGAGCAGCAGCAATTCCCATGCAAACACAAGCGCACATCTCTCCTTGGTCACGGATACTCTACTGTTTGAAGGTATACGTGTACATACACATAGACAGACACGAAGATAGCCAGACATCCGAGGTCTATTTGTTTTCAGTTACTTTTCCCAGGAAGTTGCGCATCGACCCTCCGCTGATTTACAATTCCTCGCTTCCTTCGGTCCACTGGCGGTTGGTCATGCATATTTAATCGTTGTACGACCATCAACGGATAACTAGGCCCACTCCTTTCCCTGGTGAATCCTTCAGGAGTAGTGCTTCTGCCTGGAAACCTGGATACAGACAAGCTCGCGTTTCTTTGTCTGTTTCCTGTCTTGAGCTGAAGGACGTTGTTAAGGTGAAACATGTGTCCTTAGTTCTGGATTTATGTTCACCAAGGGAATGGGTGTTGCGGTTGTGGGTTCTTGGCGTGTTAACGGTTGGCGGTGTATTAGATTAGCTGTGGAGGCTGGCTCGTGGTGTTCCCTGGCAAATAGAAGATCTGACTGCGGCCGTTAATAATTAGCGCGGAAGTTCATTCTGAGGATGGTAGCTAGATTAATGTGATCAAGTTTTTATTACTCGGCGAATAATTAAATTATGCTTGCTTCTGTGGGAGGTCTGACAAATTCAACTGTCATTTACTCGGGTATTCTTATACATATATTTATCGATGCAGGGGAAAGATTAGGAGAGTTTGCAATTTTGTACTTTGAAACACTGCAATTCTGAAATTCAGAGCTTTCGTTACACACCGTGCACACTTTCGTTGTGTATTATTTTAACATCGGCGATACAATCTAAACAACTCTTTCACCTTAACCTTCCACTTCGATTCTTATCAAAGTCAATAAAGAATCTCACAGACAGCGTTTAACTTAGCCATTTTAATTCTTCAACAGAGGATCGTCGTAGATAATGGCAAGTAGCTTATCGAATGACGCGACATGCAGAATAACTGTCGATCATCTCTTCAGGATCTTCCTGTTGGCCATTCAACCTATTGTGCGGCGTATTCGCCCGAGGCTGGTTCAATAGAATGAAAGAGCCTGTGCAAACCTCTCCTCTCGATCGGTGGTGCATCTTCAATTCGTAATCAGGCTGGATTTGTCCTCCGTCTCCACTTCTTGTGAACGAGAGGCGCACGGGTGTCTTATAAATAAGGCAGAACGAACTGAGTAGACGACAGCTGGCGAACTTCGGAGTACACACAGTGCGGTACAAAGAGTTCACTATCTGCTGGTACTTAAACGAAAGTTGCCAGCGAGGATCCTTCTTGCAATTTTTAAGTGTGTCCTATGAATTCTTGAATATCGAAGGTTACTATGGTACAAGCGAATAATTAAGTTGTTCTCTGTGTTATATTTATTTATTTACGAAACTGACGATTTTTATTCGATAAATTTCTCGGGTAGAAAATTTCAACGTTACCAATGATTAGATGTAGAATCAATCTTAGCTCAGGTGGGAATAAAAAGATCACCGATTCTTGTCGATTGGAAGCATCGATTGATTAAAGAAAATTTCCCTTAACACCAGGTTTACGGACTTTTCTTATATACCTATTGACAAGTTCAAACGTAATTGTATACTATTGACTTACTTATGAATTTCGATAAATTTTTGTATCATTTTGTATTAATAAAAGTCAGTAACAATTGCTGGAAAATAATAACAATAGTTTGTGTAATCTTTCTCATGAAATTCCAAATTCCTAGTGTAAATCTACTGTTAAACCCTGACACTGAGACACATAAAATGTCTTTGTAATATAACTTCCTGAATTTGTAATTACAATAGTGTACATAAATTGTGATAATAATATCTAAAACAAACGTTTTTAATTAAATCATGATACCTTCAATCGAAAAATGCAATATTATTTTACAGTGCATAATATCGTACTATTATACTATTCTATTTATTAATATGTACATTACCTATACCGCTAAGTATCTATTATTCCAACATAATAACGATAAGAATGACTACATTAAACAAAAATTAATTTTCAACAAAATTCGATAAAATTCATTTTAGTAATTCGCGATTTAAAGAGCAGCAGATGTACCATGTTAAAATGTTTCATCGTATCTGAAAACGATCCCGCTAATGTACATGTGTAATACCAATCGGTATGGTCGTTTATCAAGGGAAGGATGTCGAATCGAGTGGCTTAACGGCGGTAGTTTTGTATAGAGCTCTTTCAAAGGAGAGAAGGTAATCCTTTTTAGCGCGTTTGTCAAGGAATCTTCCTCGTATCGGGGTCCTTTAAAAGGAAGTGCCCTCTTTCTAGCCACGCCACCTGCAAAGGTAATTCTCTTAAGGACCTTCTACGTTCATAAATCTTGCCATGTTGGTGCGTGGTTGTGAGAATGTTTGCATCCGAGGAGTTCGGATGGTGAGCGGCTACAGGGCTACAAAGAAGATCGAACATCCTCGTGAATAATACACGTAGGACCTATGGTGCTCTTAGTTTCTCCTCGTTTTCGTTACTTTTGCTAAATTAGGAAAAGTGCATGGAAATATTTTCTGTAAAAATGGTACTTTTTCGATACGCAATCGAGCACTCGTGAAATTAATCAAAGTAGCTCTGTTAGTTTGATATGATCAAATTGAGTTAATATTTTTAACACTTCGACGTGTTCACGTATATATGATTTTGTCTAGTGTTAGCCGGCATCATACAAGTATGATTTTATTTTGTGTTAGTCACAACGATTGCTAAATGTAACCTGAAACAATCTGACTTTCAATTATTTCTTTACTTCTCCCTACATTCGGCTCAGTGTTTTGAAAAGTACCACACAAAATTGCACTATTAATGTAAGATATTAGTAGTGAATAAATGTATAATAGATATTTGATAACAAAACCTTTGTATAAGTATTTAATAAAATAAGTTAAAATTGTATGGTAAAATTTAAATTGTAAACATGGATTCAGTTTTCTCCTTCAAAAAGTGCATCGCAATTGCACTATGAAACACTGAGAGATTAACCCTTTGACTATGAAAGGTGTATATACAGGGTGCTCCAGGTTTTACTTACAAATTTTATTAGTATATTCTATGGGTTTAAGTAAGAAAAAAATGTTACACAAATATAAGTTATTTAAAGGTTTATTAAAAAGTTACGATAAAAATAAGAATTACGTAGGAAATAGTAATGGACAAACAGTCTGACACGCAGTTGCTGCGATACAATACAGGAATAGATTTAATTGATATTAATTTAATTCGTTATTACAATTTTTTTCGATTAAACGACAAAGTAACAATTTAATTGAATTTATTTTTACAATGCACCATGATAGTACAGTTTCCGGATAACGTCAACGAAGAGAATCTCGAAGAAGTTCGCGTTTGATACTGCGAAATTCCATTGTCACAAAGTCCCTTCTTTAACCTCGGTACTATTTGATTGCGTGGAATTCGCGAAAGTTTCTTAACGAAATTCCGTACCAACTTCCTCCGTATCCTCTGTTTATTTTTCGTGGATTACACTGTTGTACGTTTCCGATTCCGTTCGTTGCCATTCGTTGTGCAAGCCGCTTAAGATAAGCTTGGAATTGAATGGAGCGAGATAAAAACGGTACACGCCTCAAGATCAAGGAATTGTTATCCTTCTCTATCTAATAAGCTTTCTGGAAAGCAAACTACGATATTAAAAAAAAAAAGAAAACAAAAAAGAATTCGCGTAAATTTATGAAAAACATGCATTCAGATTTCTTCGAGAATATTCCTTTGAGATGCAAACTGAAGGTAAATTAACAAATTAAAATTTGTTTAGCTGAACTCCGTGTCAGAAAGCGACTTCAATCTGTACATTTCGCAGATTGTTTTCATTCCCTCTTTTGCCTCTTTCAACGGAACTCTTTACGCACGACAGAATTAAAACTGACGTCTTTCCTTTCAACGTTGAATTTCGCGCTTTATATCGTTTGTTATTACAAATAGAAGTCGGTCTTTATCGAGTACGTAACACGAGAAGTAATTAAATTCAGTGTTTTTAATTAGCCACTGTTAGTTTTCTGTCTTAGCTGAGACATACTTTATACACTAGAAACAGAAACTTCCGGAGTCACGTTATTACGACTGAAGTTTATCATACCGTCTCAAAAAAAAAAAAAAAAAAAAAAAAAAAAAAAAAAAAAAAAAAAAAAAAAAAAGAAAATATACACGTTGCAAGTATTGATTAGCGTGATCGAAAGGCTCGCAGGTACGAGGCGAAAGATTACGATCGGCTGATACGTGCGGTGTACTTTAACGAACCGCACGTCGAGGGGTGGGGAAACGGCGGTCATCTTTAATTCAAACGACGATCAAACACGGTCCGGCTCCTTCGTTCCAGCTCTTTGATCCTCTTCCCCGTTGATTTTCCATCGGCTTCCAGAACCGAGTGAGTGATCGTTGTCAGAGAGGAAAGACACAAATCGATGCGGGTTCGTTCGTTCGTTACCGCTGCATCGTTCGAATCGATAGCATACGCGTCGATAAAAATCTATGAATTTTCCGCTGGGACAGCGAGGGTTCACGGAAAAAAAAAAGAAAAAGAAAGAAAGAAAGAAAGAAATCCAACAAGGGGGCGAGAATGGCACGAACGAGTAAAGAAAAAGAAAAAGAAAGGAAGAAAAAGGTGAGAAGGAAATAAGTAAAAAAGAGTAACCAAAAGGAAAAGAAGAAAAATAAATAAAAGAAGAAAGAAGGGAGGAAAAAAGGAAAGAAAATGTTGCGGACGAAATGTAGGTCGGTATCGAGTTTCACTGTGAAATAAAGTTCCCTTTGAAGCGTTCACACTTTTATCGCGAATTCGATACTTTCGCAACGATACACGCCGTCCGGTCCTCGTGTACACGCCACCGTTAAATGTTACGATTTAACGTTTCATCGAGTCCCGGCAATTTTCTCTTCGATGTAGCCGTGATAATTTCGCCGGAGTAATTCGTTCGCGATTTTTTTAACCGCTTCTTCGACGACTTCATTCCCTCTACGAGCCTTCCTTTCCTCCCTTTTATTTTCTCTTCTTCTTCCTCTTTTTTTTTTTTTTGAAGGGGAAGGTCGATTTTTTCTCCTCCTTTTTACTCCATCTTCATAGCGTTGTTCCTTTTTCAACCACGATTTTCCTTTGTTCCGGGGATAAGAGATCGAGGAACGAATTTTAGGTGAATTTCGCTCACCAGCGAGAGATTAAATTCCTGGCTGCGTGGCTAACGCGTATCTGCGGGATATCACGTAATTGGTATGGGTTCAAGTTTATGGGTCCGGTGTTTTATCAGATTTGAATAAATTTCTGAACGTTGCGCCGTACCATACCGCCCTTTGCATCCCCTCGCTCTCTTCTGTAATTTTTCATAACTCCAGTTTTACGGTATCACGTACGAGTGTATGTGTGTACGTTGAGCATCAATTTTGAGCATCGCTGTAGTTTCGACTACGTATGTACCTGTGCTGTAATGTTTCATCAGCTTGCATAGCGAATTTCTGTTTTTTTTTCTTTTTTATTAAGTAATTTGTGGAAATATATTAAAATCGTGATGCAAGATAAGTGAACATCGATCGGTGAATATTGGACGTAAAATAGGAAAAAGAGATAGACTGAGAGAAATGCAACGCAAGGGTGAAAGTGTACTTAATTTTGCGAGTATTAGAGAACGTCAAGTAATGTGGTGTAAATAAATCAAGCTATATGATAAGTCAAGCTATGTGATTTCGTTCAATTAACGGTTTTCGGACGAAATCGCGTGTCTGTGATTTCATTCATAGAACCAAATGTGTAAAAGACAAATCGGCTTTCTAATATTTATGTAAATAAAATGCTAATTTAAAAATCGAAGATAGTCAAGGACACATTTATCCTATCTGCTTTTTAAATTCTTTTGGTTTTTTGTCTTCGAGCATAACGTTTAGCTTATAAATGGCTGCGAAACTCGTGAAAAATACGTTTTTTCGCGATAGGGAAATAAAGTGTTAAAACATCGCGTGAAGTTAATTTGCTGAAGGAATCAAATAGGACGCGTCCGATGTATCGTCGATCTTCATCACTGAAACTCGCCTGTTCATCATCGTCGCTCGCGATCACAAACGATCTTCGGCAGGATCTTGCGATAATTCAATTTGCAGACGACGCAGCTTAGCCTAGCTTGCAGAGAAATCGGGTTTATGCTGGTGCTTGGCGTTCCAACGAGGGATACATGTACACCTCCTACACATGCTAACACATACACAAAGAGGCAAACAGAAACTGGCGCTTGCGGCGCGCGTTGTTACGCGATAATGGAATGCGCGGCCGTTGTATATCTGTGTTAGAATCGGGCAATCGAAAATCAGCAATTGCCAAACACCTCAGGCCAGGACGCTGTTACACAGAAACGCCTGGCATATTGGAACGCGATATGCCGACCCCCATATGCGAACGCCTTAAGGATCTCCAATAGAGATCAGATGCTATTACTGGCTCGCGAGGAATTATCTTGACAACTGCACCGATTTTTTTTCAGACGAATGGGATTACCTAGATTCGTCAGTCTATTTTCTCAGAAATATTGCATTTGCGTAACTACAAAGAACGACAATGTTTTAAGTGAATTTTTTGTTATTTTTAACGAAGGTTTGTACAGGAATGAATTTCTTCGCTCTTTATTAAAATTAAGTATCTTCATTTGAACCGACTTTTTCAACTGAAATATTACAGAAGAATAACTAATATTAGAAGTAATATAAATTTCATAGTTGCATATTGGTAACTGATTTGAAGATTTTTGAATTATAGAGAAGAATAATTAATTGTTGCATCGCAATGCAAATGCGATGAACCTTCGGTCTGGCGGATTATCGTTATAAAATAGTCACATTTGACTGTCAGACTGAAGTACCGTATCTTTATCTCCCGTAGAAAGACCGAAAGCGAAATTAGTTTATTACTAGGTAAGCCTGAGGATCTTTCAGATCTACAAAGTTTAATGTTATTTTTAACAACAATCCCTTCTCTTGGAAGGACTGGTACTTTACTCCCAAACTTGGACTCACCCCACATACAGCAAGCTAGCCAATAGTAAAAATAACCTAGCTTATAAAAGCTAAACAACGAGGCTTCCAGAGAGATTGTTACAAAGATTTTACAAAAAGACGTTCATTAGAGTCACGCATAATACCTTAGTCAAGTATCTTAGTCTAGTTGCCCTTTGTTAGCAAATCAATCATTCTTATGTTACTTTTAACAAAGTTTCGATTTTGTTCACTAAGTTTCACACCGAGTATATCACGAAGTGTGAAATACATCGCGTAACGGTTCGGCAATTAAGTACGAGCATTACACGATCAGAACATTAATATTAGAAGTAATGTAAGATTGACTAGATTTGTCAGTCGATGAAATAATTTATCATTTATTAGTGGTGGTTCTTTCTTTTTAGGGATATTGAACTCAGATAGCAATAAAGAAGAACAAGATTTTAAGCGAATTTTTTGTAATTTTGAATGAAATTTCGTGAAGGAAAGAATTTCTCCGGTGTAACATTGAAATTAAGTATCATCGTTTCAATCGATCTTTTCAATTGAGAAGAGAAGAATCAATTGACGATCAATTTAACACAAAAACCTTCAAACCATTATACAACTATAAAATTTATATTACTTTTAATATTAATGGTCTGAAGGTTTTTGTGTTAAATTGATCATCGTGTTCATCAAATTGTCTCTTCACGTTCAATTCCATAATTCCACGAGCAGAATTTGAACCAAGCCTCAAAACCAATTCCTCGCACATCGATCTAGTCGTTTTTTCACGATGGTGTCCTTTCTCATTGAAAAAAGAGCAAACGAGATAAAGGAGGAGGGATGATAGAAAATGAAGGTGGACACAGCGGAATGAAATGAAAACCTATTGCAAAAAGATGAGAGATGATATTATCTCTTGAGAATGAGAGGTTGTCGATAAGTAATAATTCAGGAGGAATTGGACGGACCAAGAAAGATCATACGGAAATTTGTACGAGATATTTTTCTTCCTTTCTATCGATTAATTGAGAGGTCGATAAAAATCGTCTTACAGAAAAAAAGAGAAGATTTATCATTAATAATAAATGTAATTCATTATTAAATTCTGCTTCTCATTAAACCTATTCTTGTGACGTTTAATTTTTACTCTATTTTAATTTATCTAATCAGTTCTGATAATAATTTCGGTAAATTGTATTATAAATTAGCATAAATAATTATTAAAAATTATTAGAACGTTTTCATTACTTCTGTATTGTATAATACAATATACACAAGTACATTATATTATACTACATATAATAATTATAAAACAAACAGTCACAAAATTATTTATTTTTCACAAATCTATAATATATGAATATTGAAAACAAAAGAAGACAGTCAGGTGAAAAATAAGAATAGCCAACGAAGGATAAATCAAAAGAAGATATCTATAGAGAGAATGTGAGAAGATAGTGAACAGCGATTCGTTAAAAGACACGGTAAACGTGACGACTGGCATCGCGTTTTGTGCAATCGGCCGAGCCATATTGGTATTAAATTTCTGGCATTTTGAAGGTGGACCAGAGGGTGTGTGTTACTTACAATTAAATCGGTATAGCTAACGGCAACCACAACGGTGCAATCCGTAGTTTGCAACTTCGGTTAAGTCGTTCAGGCTGTCTGGTGCATCGTAGTTTCTCTCGCGTTCTGTTTGCGCGTGAAACGTGGCCTATCGGGTTTCGGTCTATGGGAAATCGAGTCGCGTCCGGTAACTTCTAGAAACTTCTTCGTGACTTACAGGAGATTGTCCCGTTTGACTCGCGCTGTGATTCAATTTCGACGCCTTTGTCATGATGTTAAGGATAATCAAATAGTGAAGATGGTCTAAATATGGGCTACCGCTTTTATTTCAGGATTTATTGTCAAATCTATTGATGATTTTTATGATACAACACTTGAGTATATTTACTACATGAGATGAAATTAAAATAAGCTGAAGAAAAGCAATGTGTGTTTCAAATTACACTCGACGAATTTATCAATACCAAAAACTTGGGCAACAACTTCTATGTAAATGGCATAAATGCATTTTTATCATGTTGGAAAAAATGTGTTGTATCTAAGGGAGCTTATTTCAATTAAATAAATTTATTTTTAAACAAGTTGTTGACGTTTAAAGTTTCAATTCAAAATCTGTCACTTTGTGTGCAGCAGCCTAATATTTTCAGGTTGAAATATTTTTAATGAACATATTTCAAATGTAATTACATTTAAACTTAAATGTTATTTACAATATGAAAAAGAAAAGAAAAACACGGAAATACTTTGCTGCTTTCAGAGTTCTCATTTGCTTTTATCCTAGTGGCTGCAATAGCTTCTTCCATATCCTTTTTATTCCAACATTTTCTTTCATTCTGTCTACTGTACTTTGGATTAGTTCTGGGTATCTTGAAATATATATCCAAAAATTTGGCTAGTCCATACTTGAGACGAGCTAATTTAAATCATTCAGTCAAAAATGCGTAGAGCGATAAAATTTATATTAAAAAGAAGTTTATAATGTTCATAATATAGTACTTTTAGTTAACTAACTCTTACTTTAATAGATTATGGCTGAAAAATTAAAACGAGTTTACTTGAAAAATGTTTTAAAATGGCGAAATGAAAGAAATGACACGTTTTAGAACGCAACACGTGAACAAAATAAATGCAACTGCAACAGTTCTTTTGTTCATAAATCGTAGTTTCATCTTATTCTTAATAAGACGAAGCACCTAATATGATTCACCTAACAAGATCATTTCTACAGTAGGCGACCAAATTAACAAATTAGAAACTATATGTTTCCGATGGTTTTCTTAATTTAATAATAGTATAATTTCATTTGTACATTTAACTTAATCGAAAGAACAAATTTTGGGCTGAGAACAAACGAAAGAATTTTTAGAAGGCGGTGGAACTCGTTTTCCAACGGTCCACGATTCTAGAATGCTAGTAGAAAAATAGACCTGGCACAGTTTGCTCTGTTACACTGACGATCGTCGACTCGCTAATTACCTTCTCTGAGGCTGGATTCTTCGTAGCTCGAATGCTGAGAGGGATTCTTCAAAGTTGGAAACGTTGAGGCGAGATAATTCGATTCGCGAAAAAGGAATATCCTCGCGAGAATCGCACGAGACCCACGTCTTCTCACGCGAGCTGAATAGTCCAGGAATTAAATGTCTTTTACTCAATAGTTTTAATTATCAATCAGTATCGATTCAATGTACATTTCTTACTCTAGTACAATCTTGCTCTCTTGTGTAACTTTGAGAAAGAAGATAAGTTATCGCAATAGAAATTTATAATTCTTACTTTAGATATTTTCGATATTATGAGGATTAATTGAGTCATAATTCAACGCGGTTTTTAACTATAAAATTAGTGAAATATTAACGCTTTCATGGTCACCCCTATCATGCAAAAACTTACACATGTCGCCGGTATTTTTCATAAGTTTGCAACCTTATATAGACTAAAAAGTATGCTTGAAAACAAAAAATCGAGCAAATAAAAAAAAGACTCGAATAAATGCGTCCT
Source organism: Anthophora plumipes (assembly GCA_951804975.1). Taxonomy (NCBI): domain Eukaryota; kingdom Metazoa; phylum Arthropoda; class Insecta; order Hymenoptera; family Apidae; genus Anthophora; species Anthophora plumipes. The sequence continues at coordinate 21,786,627 of OX638112.1, read as the reverse complement.
TGAACATCTTCGATTTTTAAATTTGCATTTTATCACTCATTATTTACGCGAAAATCAGAGAATCTTGCCACTAGCATTTTTCACAAATTTGAAGACAAAAAGATTGAACGAATTACAGAAAGAGAAAAGAAAGAAAGATGGAGTAAATGTGTCCTTGAATATCTTTGATTCTTAAATTTGCATTTTATCACTCATTATTTACACGAGAATCGAATTGTCGTTTGTTCATCTGGCTGTACGAGTAAAATTGCAAATACGCGTATGTGATGCTGGCCGAAAAATTAATTAATTCAATTAACCCTCTATAACTCGATTTTCCCGAATTTATAAGAAAACTACAGTTGACTACAATTTTTCATCTTCAAAAATATTGAGAAATAAAAATTAATAATTAATATAAAGAAATTTGACTGATAATAATCTAATAACGCAACGATGCAATATTATAGCAATAAACAAATAAAATGAGAGGTACAAAATATGGATAAACGGACGTGTAACTTTTAGATCACATGACGCTATAGGTTAGAAGAAGAACGTCGGTTTATTGAAGATTAATTTATCGAAGAATCCTCCTAACGATAAATTATAGAAAATCTAATTTTAAGAATCGTTAATTATTCGAATAAACAGAAATATTATAAAACGTTTTAATAAGTTGCCCTTTTCAGATCCTCGAAACTTGGTTTAACGAAAATGCTATATCCAACTTCGTCAATAATAAGAATCCCAAGAATATTATAAACAATAAGAAATAAACTATAAGAGTCACACACCGTTCTACGACGATGAAACAGTAACTCGAGTTTATCATTATCATTTCCAATGCTCTCGCGTTTAATCAAGCAATTAATTCGCGATTCAACGAACGATTAGCGAAATTAATGCAAATCTTCCCCGCTTACGTATCATTTGCATGCTTGATTACACCCGCGCGTAAGCGTTCATCAAACCATCGGCACACTTACCAAACCATACATCATCCACGCCCCTCTTTTCGTCTTTTTTCAAACGCTTAACGACCGTGAGTTCATCGAGTGCGCGTTATTCAACGGTCGCAGTTCCGAAAATGGCCGTTTCACAGGGCGTGCACAGAGAAACCGCTTTGGTAAAATTTCGTGGGCCACCGCAAACAAACGTAATCGTGGCTGCACTCGTGTAAAGAGGAAGACAAAGAGACCGGGCCGAGTGGCGGATGCCTGGGGTGGGGTTTAGACGGTAAATGAGAAAGGTAGAATGAAAGAAAGGGAGAGAATGAGAGAACGTGAAAGAGGATCCACGTGTAAAGGATGACGATAGAACGAAAAAAAGGAAAAATAAAGGAAAGAGTAAAAGGGACAGGGTAGAAGGAGGGGGGAAAAAAGTGGACGTGCTAGTGGGAGAGAATTTTACATGAAAAGAGATCAAAATTCAAAAGGACCAGCAGGAAGCTTGTTAGCTACAAAGAATAATGAAAATGAAAAATGAAAAGAGAAAAGAAGGTAGGAACGAGCGAGGGGTAGAGGTTGAAAAAGAGGGCGAAAACGGCGGAGAGAGAGAGAGAGAAAAAAAGGTGGGGTAAAGAGTGGGAAGAATAACGATCGTAGGAGAGATCTCACGGAAACCTGACCGGAGAGAGATAATTTAACGAGACCGTCTTAATCTCTTCGCGCACGTGAAAGTCGAAAGCCAGAGTTAGAGAATAGTGGTGACGTGAGCGGAGGTGTTCGAGAAATATAATTGACTCACTCGGTTAATTATTTTTGCCCTGGGGATGGCACGTTGATGTTCTTGCGTTCCGGATAATACTTCTGATCCTTCTTTCTTAGAAGTTATTCATTTAACAAGGGGAATGAAATTTAAAAATGTATATTGTCAGATAAGAGGAGAGATAATGTTGCACAATAATATATACTTTTTTAATATGTATATATAACTTTTAATATATTATCAATTTTTAATATATATTATATAAAAATTATATATATTAAATATATATATATATATATATATATTGTTATGCAACGTTATCTGTTTTCCTATATATACATATATGATGATTTATCCGAATTCAAGAAAAAAAATTAGACATTCCATTTAAAAAACTGGAGGTAATCCTAATATCTCGACAAAAAAGTAAAGTAACGAAAAATAGATTAGAGCACTGCATGTCCCCTTAGATACCATGCAACTTTTGTTTGAAACATTTTTTCACACAATGAATAACTTTCGAGTTAGTTTTAATATTATTTTATGTATATTAATATATGTATATATATTCACTATTATAATTATTCTAAACTAAGCATGACTACTCAAAAAAAAAAAAAAAAGAAAAATTCAAAATTGTATCTCACAGGTCAGAGTTCTCTCATTCGCGGTTCATGTTTTTCGTTGTGAGTGAACAACTATCCCCTATAGAAATGTGTTAGAAGTAACAAATTTTGAATTTTCATTTTATTGCTTCAAATATTTTCTAGTATACAGAAGAAACGTGGTATTTTAAACTATAATTCTTCAAGTAAGTATATTTTAACCCACGTATGATTCATAATGTTGTAACTTAGTAATTTTCTGTTCGTTGTCCTGACAAATTTCGTGTATTCCACTTGTGACAGTTTTTTTAAACCTTCCTTGAAATTAAACAAATATCTAAGTGACTTTCTCGTGGTAGCCTTTTAGCTTACTTTTAGCTGACTTAGTTCATGACACCATAATATGTTTTAACCCCTTGAGTGGCAAGATCGCGCTTCTCCTGTTCAGTGTCTAAAAGTTCTAGTTAATCTGTCTCTAAATTGGAATTAATGTTTGGATTTCGTCAATGCGTGTCTTTACACTATTATTATTTATGGAGGTTCTACTAAATAATAATGTATGCCTTCATAAGTGTCGAAGCTGTTGTTAAAAAAAAATATTTTTATCTATCAAAAGTTGGAAGTTTCAAAAACAAAGTAAGCACGATCGCGCTGCTAAGCATTCTCCGTCTGAATTTTTGCAGAGATCCGTGGCACTCAAATGGTTAATACTTTGGATAATGAAATTGTTTTTACCACAGTGATATCATTTTCCTTTTAACAACACCCTTTCTGCATCATTAATATGTTTGCTTCTTTTCCTATTTATTTAAATTAGGAATAATTCGTTAATCATTTTAATTCGATAATACTTTCGTGCTGTTCTCTGTTGTAGAAATTAGTTTCCTCGGTGTTTAATTGGTAAATCAAATTGTTTAATAAGTTCTTGTTCTTAATACACAATCCCTAGAATGATCATTTTATCGTTGACACAGTGATTACGTTCCGGCAGGATGGATTTCTTGCGGAATGATCACCGTCCCTTCACGGCTGAGAGCAATTTAGTTGCGCAGCAATTTATAGCAATTTACTGGCGCGTAATTGAATTATATAAGCGAGGACGACAGGGGACGGTCGCTTAGGAGCGTCGTTTACCACCTCGAGGATGCTGGGAGTTTTCAATGCTTTGAATATACCGGATGTTTCACAAAACGTGGCCACTCGAGTGACGGAAAGTTATGAAACAAAATTTCTATAACCGTTTCTGTTTCACTTCGCTTTAATGTTGTAATTATTTCTGGGGGTATTAATAATCCTTGCTGGTAATAAAGTAGCTGAAAAGAAATTTCATTCGGTCGCGTTTATTGCTACTATTCTCTTATCACTAGATTGCGAATTTTCTTATGTAAATTCATACTTTTGAAATTCTAATAAGAAACGTAGAATTTCGATAGAAAATTACTTCACCTAATTAGGTCTTATAGAAAGAGCTATAGTTTGGATATTTTGTACACTTGAATTATGAATTTTCACTTTTGAATATCCTATAAATGCATAAAAAATCCGTAGTCTATTTATTACAAACATTTTAATATTTTTCAACGATTTTCTATTCTACGATCGGTTAATTTCTCTTTTCCCAAACAATTGTGTAATATATCGGATATTGTAACGGCTTGGTTTATCGATGAGATAAAATACATGTTGACTGATTTCGTTTTATTTGTTGTTACGAACGATGTTTCGTTAAACGAACGGCTAACGGTTACATCAAATTGTTAATATTCCATGGACCGATCGCAGTTTAACTTGATCCTCGTATCGCATTTTTAAACAACCAGCAAAACAAGTGAGACAAATGTTGCGAGATGTATTCGCGAGAATCGTGCGGTACCGCCGATAGATTGGGTAGGAAAAAGGGACCGGTAGAAATGATCAAAGGGAGACTTAAAAAAAAAAAAAATGCACTCGACAAGCGCCAAAAATTTTCGAATAGGAAACTTTGAAACGCTGTCAATATAGATGTACGTGGGAAATATGGTACTGCATGGCAGGCCGTTAAAAACACGTGAAAAGGAAAAATGCTCAACGATACAGATAGACATACTGAAAAAGAGTGAAAATTAACGAGCGTTCTTTCGATCGTGATCGTTTTGATTTCGTTCTTTTCCATTTATTAACGTAAAATTTAAATTAATCGAAAAACTTATATAGTCCGGGCTACGATAAAGCGAAAACATGTTTCTGTTGTTGGAACAAATTAATTGATAGAAATAGAGATAGATAAAGACTTGAAACCGTGGTTAGGAGAGAATTCTTTCATTTAGTATCAATGTATCTTGTATAATAAATGGAAAAAAATTTATATGTTTATAAAATTGATATTTTAGAATTGCAGGTAAAAGACTTATGCTTTTAACATCTTAACAAATTGCACGCCGGCTAAATATCGGTTGCTGAAAGCCTAAGTGGTGGTTAGGTCACAATGTCTATTTACAGGGAATGGACTAACTCGAAAGAAAATATATTAAAAACTTTATACATTTCCTCAAAATAGTATATAGTATATTTCTTATTAAATAGACAATTTATATAATACATAAAAGTTTTTATATATATAATACAGAAATTATTTTCAAAACAAAAAATATATACAATATTTTTATTGAATATTCGCTATACATGTTTTAACAAGAATCAAACGTCTGACAAATCGATAATTTGAAAATCCTGTAATATTGCGGAGCCGGCGTACAATGTGTTAATTTGCAAAAAATGCAAAAAGGTTGTGCAGTTGCAGAGAAATAAATAAATTGCAAATATTATAGATAGTAATTAATATTTAAATAATTTCCAGTTTTAAACGAATTATCATTTACCAACTGAAATATTAAATCATGTGTTTATCATAATGTTATCATTATTTTTGTAACTCTAAAACAGAGTGAAACACATAGCTCTGAGTGCCGATTCTTAAAAATTTAATTAACGACCTCGCTATATAGTGACCTGGATTATAATAGAATCAACTACGAAGTAATATATATTACACAAGTTGTTGATGAACTACTTAAAAATTACCGGCGGATCTTCGTCGGTAGTGGAATAAAAGAATTACATCTTTCGTAAAAGATTCAGTAAACTGGGAATAATAAATGTGTTACATCGAATATTTCAACGTAGTTTGAAGTCACTGAAATTGAAGTCACCTTGTATTTAGTCGCGAACTTTTAATTTAACTAATAATTTCGAAATACCCGAGAGTTTAATTAAAAGATAAATTAGAATAAGTTTTAATATACTTTGTAGCCATTTAATTCGTAAGATATCCATGATATTATCCCGAAGTAAACTTAGCGCGACTCTCGTCATTCAATTATTCCTCTTGATTTGTGTTTCAAATGAGCACCGAGTGCGACGTCGAAATTAGCGCGACACGTTCTTCTTCGTTTTGCAATAATTGCCAAGCAACTACGAATTTGAAATTTCACACACTTTCTTGAAATACTTTTTCTACCGGTTTCACGATTCAACGTGAACTTTTTTCTTCTTTCGTATTATTTCATATAAAAAAATTCAAACTTTTAGTATTCTGCGTTTCTCGGTCATTTTCATTCGATGAAAGTATGCAAAATATTCATGCTACGTTTCTACCTTATCGTTGTAAACTCAGAACGAAGCGGCGTATTACTTTTTCGTTTCGTAATAATCACCAGGTGCAGTTTAAAATCGCGCGAATTCTTCCGTCCACTTGATTTTCCCTTCTTCCGAACAATCCACATAATATCCACGAAATCGTCACGGTGAAATTACTTCGCGTGCACGCTACGACTTTCGTTAAATTGGGCCGTGTACGGGGCGGAGTGAACTCAGTGGAAAAAGTGTGCAAAAGTGCGCGAAAGTTCACGCGGCAGACGTCGAGTATCAGCTCCGCTCGACGGAAACCGATTAACATCGGGCGAAAATTTTCATTTCGTGAAAAGGTACGATCATGGTCGAATTGACGGAATGACGCAGTCTCCACAAAAAATACAAAAAAACTGAGGTGAGAGGAACAACGTAAAAATGTGAACCCGAAATGTGACCACGAAAAAAGTCATTTTATAATATCACCATAGGTAGATATAGTTTCCATTGGTAGCGAGATATAGTTTTAACGTTAGGTTCTTATAGATTTTTCAGGAAATTTAAAAGGAGTTGAACGTTTCTCTTTTGTTAATTTTGGTTACGATGGCGACATTCATATCTGGAGATGGATTTATTTTAATAAATAGTTTTAGAAGAATTTGAGACAGTTTCAGAATCTTTTATCTTTCAATTTTATCACGACAGATAAATTTAAATTCGAAGGATGAATCTTACTCATACTCAAACGTTTTTTCACTCGAGATTTTTTAAATATCTTTAAAAAATATGTAGAGGTGTTTTAATATCATTCTTTCAGATTTTATTATGAGTAGTAAATCTAAAACTATGAACGTGAAATTCGGTAAATATTTTTGGAGAATGTTTAAGCTACATTTTACGTACATTTGACGAGATTTATCATGAATTTTTTATGCTAAAATGCACAATGATAAACTTGAAGAAACTACTCGGTTGTAGAACAGTTAATAACTGTTTGTCACAAAGAAGTAAATCAATTACAATTTGGAAAGCATAAGTTGTTTCTTCAGTATGAAACAGTGATACAAATATAAAAATTCCAGCGAGATACGATTTTTAAACACGCATTTATTGCGAACAAAATAAAACCAGGAAACTATTTATTAAAACTACATAAAAAATTGTTATATATGACTAAAGAGTCACTAAATAAACTGCAAAAAGAAATTATAACGTTAAGAGTACCATCGTTTCAAAAAAAAAAAAAAAAAGAAAAAAAAACGAACATTTACACAGAAATGCTTTCTCAGATTAATAAGCGAAATTTCGGAATGAAGACTACATATTATCAAGCAAACGTTTCCAGGAAACACTTAAGTCTGTTTTAAAAGTGCTTCTTGATCAATTTCTTCGCGAAATTCTAATTTGGAGGATAGATCCTACTTACGGTCGAACACTTTGAAGCAGGGGTCCAATAAATATTTTCGGAGGAAATTTAAAGTGATTTGAAACTCTGGCCATATGGACAGCAAGATGATAAAAAAACGAGAGAGGAGAGGATCGATCGTAGTGTACCAGGTGCATTCGATAATCGACTACGTCACCTTCACGGATTCGACGGGCACTGGGACTCGTGCTTCCAAGTACTCCCAGTCAATTGCTCAGGTGCAATTTTGTTCGACACTTAGCCCTGGCCTGCGCTTGCTTTCAGCCGCGGGAAGCTTCTCTCTCTCTCTCGCTTTGCTGCCTCGAGTTTCCACTTTGCAGGTTGCTTCTACGTGTGCCGACTAAAACTTGGATTAGTTTGCTTTCAGCTTCGAATGTTATTTAAACCGGCCACTCACGGATTAGACTTCTCAGCTTCCTGAGCTCCATTCCCCCTACGAGGGAACCGTACACATGTATATGTGTGTGTATATCGGTTAATGCATTCTCGACGATGCATGTTAGCTGACAAATTAACGTCGTCCGATAGTATTGACTCTCGATTGTCCAGGCGAGGTGAATCTAACGGAGAAAATAGGTGAAATGGTTGTGATGAAAATGGCTGGATGGGGTGAACATGTGTTTTATTCGGTGCATGGCGCTTGAATATTGTAAAAGTGGTGGATAGGAGAGTTCATTTCGAACGTGTGCGGTGTGAAATTGTATTCCGATGTTTTTTTTTATAAAAGTTTTCGATCGTTATTGTTTGCGATTGCTACGAAACTGATCGAACGTTGCGAAAGTGGTTGATGAGAGAAGAGAGTGTGATGTGTACAGTTGTACTTTGGTGCTTTTATGAACTACTTTTAATCGTTACTTCCTATTGTAACGACTAAGCTTCGGAATTTTATGCAAATTTATATTTTTGAAAAAATAATAAATAAAGAAAAACTAGTAGTAATTTGACAGAAAATTATTTCACCTATTAGGTGTTACAAAAAGCACTGTAACTTGCATATTTCGTGTATTTTTTATATTACGCGCACTTTGTGCAATTTTGCACCTTTAAATTTGCTATAAATGCATAAAAATTCGTAGTTTCTTCAGAATATCAAAAATGATACTCAAAACGCAAACGGAAGGGAGTTTGTACTTACTACTTATATTTTCTATACTATTTTCTGTATATTTTTTATATTTTCTATATTTTCGCGTTTTCAAGTCATAAAAATTCTCATTTTAAATTGTTAGTTAAGCAAATGGTGTTTCTTAAAACACAGTGTGAATTCACCGTGAACTTTTTCGAGCAAACTTGTTCGTCCTGATCGTTCCGCAAATTCGCCTCGTAGCACGCGTTTCTGCGAGCGGTCGGAAGCGCGGGGCAAACGCGTGACAAAGGGACCGCGAGGAAAATAGAAGAGCGTGATTCTTCGATGGAGGACAAAGCGGTGTAGGAGTTCTCTGCGGGACGGGTGTTTTGCGTGGAGGGCTTTTTAATTGTACGCCACACAGAAGAGAGAGAGAGAGAGAGAGAGAGAGAGAGAGAGAGAGAGAGAGAGAAAAGGCTTGTGTCGCTCGCTCATGCGGCAAACTTTGCGTCGTTTCCCTCGAAATTGTCACTGTTTCGATTCCGCGACCAATGTCCAATAATGAAAATATCTGTGGTTGCATTCTGTCACACGATTCCTCTGTGAAACGACCGTATTTTTAGTAAGTATCATGACAGATTGTATCGATAAAAATTTCCAGTTCGAGTTTGTATGAAATGGAACGTATACAGTTCGTTATCGCAATTGCGAATCTAATTACTTGTAACATCAATTATTTACTGAACATTGTGTACAATAAATTATTCAATTTATCTTTATCTATCTTATTCAATTCTCCAGGAATAAGATGTTTGATATTTAACAAAAGTTTCAAAATTATTCAAAATTGGCATTTGTTTATTTTTATCTTTTATATGTATGTTAATGCATTGGTGTCGAATGACACACAGATGCGATTTTGAGATTTTCACATATGTTTTAAAATAAATTCATAAAACGCTGTAAATAGTTCAATTTCTCTTCCTAATTGGCATAGCAGACGTTTCACGAATTCAAATGACTTTAAAAGTCTGCAACTTTTTGTTCGATGACACTGGAATTATAAAACTTAGTGCATAATAAAAAATCAAATTCCTTAGTTTTCTGTTGAATACAGGAGGAGGGAATCTTTGATATATCGAATTCTGATTGCATCGATCATAGAAAGAAGAAAATACTAACTTTGATAGTATGTTACTATAAAAAGAATGCCAAATTCTAATTTTTGTATCAAAAAAAACATTCAGAATCTCTGATAATCGCATGTTGAAAAGTGTAAATTGTGATGCATAAGAGTAATTTACCACTTCCTTCAATCTTTTTTTTGAAAAAATATTAATTAGTTAAGAAGTTATATATAAGAAGTTATAATATTATTATATTAAGAAGTTATATATAATGTGATTGAAAGAAAAAACACGGTTCCATATGTCTCGATGCTAATGTGTTAATATATCAAAAACAAAATTCTACATTATTTATGTACACATAAAAAAAGTATTTATATTAACACATTTTACAATATTTCTTTTTCGAGCTATCTATCCTACTGTTACGCAATAAATCTTCAAATTCAATTAGATTCTATCCTACAAAAACTCTTCGTTTCATCAATAAATGTCCCGGTATTTAATACGCAGCGACGTAAAGCGTCTCAATCGACGTCACCATTAGCTGTTCTATAAAAAAAAGCCCATTTCCTTTTACCTCCTTCGTCTTCCAATTTCCGCGCTTTCTTTTCTTCGTGAACTTTTTAATCTATCGAACAAGACACCGCTGTATCACGATAATTTTCACCGCGAGCTATACAAGCAACAGTAGGTATCTTGTCGGATAGATTGATCGTGTCATTCGAGCTTATTCGTCGAAGGAAAATTGACGTGGAAACTGGATACGATCGATCTTCCTCAGGAGCAGCAGTTTAACGAGCACAATGCGAAATTAGAAAGTTTATTAAGCCACTGTTGAAGTTGACCTCGTTCGTGCTGGTTTCAAAGAGAATCCAAGAACTTTCCGGCTTCTTATTAGATTCTGAGCGGAGACGTGTTTGTATCCCGTTAATTAAATGATAAACGCAAACGTACGGATTATTAAAGGAGCGCCGCGTGTTCATCTCAGACCTTGTTAGCGTAACTTCGCCGATAATAAGGGAATTTATTCTTAGGAAAATCTCCCAATCGGATAATAAATACTCGTGATTTTCCTGGAAGCTAATAAACACGATTGCTGGTGTTACGAGTTCGATAGTCGACAACAATGTTACGAAAATCGAGGAAATTTCAGAGGAAACATGAATATCTTTCACGTCGATGCTCGAACTTTTACGAACGTTTGCACGATCGTTACCAAGACTTCCGTTCTTTCCTCGTTTATTGCTGGCCATGTTGCGAGTTGCAATTAAAGAAGATGTGGATGTATCTCTATCTCGCGCGCGAAACTTCTTCGCGTTTTCGTCGTTTTGCGAGCCGTTCTGATCCGAAGTTTCCTTGTTCTTTCTTCGGTACCTCCGTAATTCGTGGAAATGCGCAGAGATTAAAGGTTGCCTCGAAAAAACTCGAGAATTTCCATTTAAAAGGATCGTCGCGTCATTGTTGTAGCTTAACGATACTTTAGAAATCTTAGATCTTTGACGATATATATAATTCCTACTTTACACGTTCTAAATTTCTTTACAAGCACACATATTAACCTAAAACTCATTCCATTGTTCTTAACGCTTCAGTCTTTGCTGTTTCACAAGTTTCAGGACTTTTAGATTTTTGTATAAAACTTGAAACACTATTACTAGACATAATCGAGATAAAAATTAGATAAGGAAAGTTCTGCAATCAGTGAAATAGCAAAAATTGAAACGTTAAGAATTATGAAATGAATTTTAAATTATATACAAGGTGTTCCGTTTAAGTGAGTACGGCGGAATATTATACGTTCGTATAAAAGTTGTTTGGTTTTAAATTTCGCGTGAAATAAAGAAATTTAGGAGGATTTGAACACTTTTATCATCTTCATTACATAACGGAAGTCTTTAATAACTCACTTAAAATATGTATAATTTTGAAAGATGAACTTTCTCATTAGACTAGCCATTGATGAACGATAATTAGTAGAGAACCAGAAGCCAAAGCCTTTTGCCAAAGGGCAAGGCAGCTTCCTAAGGATCCTGCCATAGCTAATCATCGACATAAACGTGGGGACGTGTTACATATCGATACGTATAGGTCAAATCAGAGCTGCTTTGTCGAGAAAGGAGCTACAAGGCTGATGCACGTCTGGCCATCAACCAGGCCAATCGAATCAAAGACCTTTATTATAGATGAAACGGAGTATGGGGATTTCCTAGCAAATGCAACTTGGTAAGACAGATTCCTGCACACCGAAGGAAATATGAAATTATGGTGGTATCACCAATTAATTAACTTCTATCACTTAGCGATATAAATTGCAGCATTTTTTAAATGGTAAAATATTAAGTCGAAATACGTATCAAATAAAGTGAATTTAATTAACATAACTTGATTGTAAATCAAAGTATGAAACCGGGAATTAATTAGTTAGAATAATTGGATGGTCCAGTGGAAATATATTGAAATGAATAAATGATGGATTTGAATTACTTTGAAATGTAGATATCTTTCGACTAAAGAAATACTTCGGAGTAATAAATCATTTAATTAATTTATCGTAGAAAGTTGCAGCGCTTCCACTTCAATGTCAGGTTCTTCTTACTTTTCATTTCTAAGATTTCCGGAAATTCAAGATAAATTAGAATTTCCTCTCGACATTCTGTGCACCGTATCATATTTTAGCAAAGATATTATCTATTCCTCCACACACTGTGAGACATTATGGACGAATTTCGAAGAAAACGTGTTGAGGGTAGAGTTTATTTTCACCGATAGCAGTATAATATTCCAAAATAAATTTTTCCAATTAATGTACAGACAACAGCATGGAAATTTCTAACATGATTCTCGTTCAATTAATAAACAATAACACCATCAAGCACTCCATTATCCCCTCCGTTCTTAAACGTCCTAGCTGAAACAATATTAACAATTCAACGAGTTACTGTAATAATTTTGGCCCAAGTCCAAGGCGCGGATGTTTCTCCTTTATTAATTAATGCAACCGAGCCGAGAAATGAAACGCAAACTTCTCGGAAGCAACTTGGACGAGGAACAGTACAGCTTCCGCTGCAACTATTTCCGGCGGCCATTGAACGAGCGCGCGGGAACTTACACCAACATTGACAAGCGTAATTTTAAAAGGAATCGCCGCGTCCTCGAAACTGGAACGAGTCGAGTTAGCGGGTCTGCATTATATTTCGAGGGAACTCGGCTAACAAGCTTGCAAATCCGCCGAAAATGTCGCGAATCCCAACGGGCGACTTAAATTGCCTCGTAAGCAAGCCGATGGAAGCACGGAGGGAATCGTGAAATTGTAAGAAAATTTGAAACCCCGCCAGAACGTCGAGAACGTCTCTGGCCAGGTCGAATCGTTCTATGCACAACATTAAACGTGCTGAACGTGTTTCGTCTTCGATGAAAGAATTTTCGCGACGGAAAGTTCGTCGATTGTGTCCTTAAAGTCTTTTATGAGACTGGCTGTATATTGGATGTAGATCGAACGAGCTGTTCAACGTTTCTGCAATTGGATTTAAAGGTTGTCGAGTATTATAAACGTTTAACTATAGGTTCTTCTAATAAGAGCGATAAAACTTTGAATTAAAATGAAACGAAAAATACGGAAGATAATTTAGTACTCGAAATGTAGTACTAAAAATAACTTTTTTTTGGCGAAATCAGGCTTAATTTTGATAATAAATCTTAATAATTTCAACGCATTGGGTAGCTAAATATCTATCTATGGTAATATGCCAAGTACTAGTGCGTAGAAATATCACATGACTCTGACAATTGAACAACAAATTGAAAGATCTATTGTTCTTATTGGAAGAACCTATATAATTCTGTTTCAAAGAAAATACGGAAGAAGAATCTTTTAAAATGTTTCTGTTTGTTCAAACGTTAACAAAGTTTCACATGAAATTTTCTTTTGTTGAATTATCGTGATTCGAATATCCCGAGATCAATTGCACACTCTGCCCCATAAGTTAAACGAAAATCGACGGATCTCAGTCAGCGATGAAGAAAAAATTGCACGGCTCTTAAATTTCCTCGCGTCTCCGTAACACTATTTTCGTTCAATCCTCGCCGCAGACAGCGGTAGATAAAATACACGTGAGCCGAATAAAGCTTTTCATATTTAAAAACGTCTCATACCTCACGAGACGAAGCTTTACGATACCGAGTGGTCGGGCAAATATTTTTTGCTCGGATCTAGGGGACCTTTACATTTGAAGTTACCCTGAGTTCCCCTAAAGCAACTCGAACTTATATTCGTCTTAACGTTTTCCTACCTCGAACCTCGATCTTTCGTAAACTTTGCGATAAAGAATACGAGAGAGAAATAAAAAGAAACGGTTTCATCGAATGAAAAAAGAGGGGAAAAATTCGAGCAACGGTTCAGTACGACGAAGCTTTTCGAGGCCTCTGGTAAATATTTTTTAACCGAACAGGGCACACGACTAACACGATTACGATTTGGTAAACCTATATACCAGCATGCATCCATCGATTTTCCCCGCCGTTTCTCGTGTTTACTCGACGCCAAATTCGTGGAAAATGGGGGGGAAAAAGAGGGGGATGTAAAACAGCCTCGTCCATGATTTGAATTTATCATCGAATTATTGCTCCTTTTTTCCAACATCGAGCGTGAAAATAGGCCAGAAAAAGGTCATGCATTCGGATTTCATATCCGAAGCCAATTCTCCAGTTTGTGGCAGATGTTATCGTTAAATGACGACGAAAGGTAATTCCTCTCGAACGATTCTCTCAGTATTCTAAGCTTTATGAAAAATTTCGGATAGAAGAGTAATTTCGTGTAAAAAGCTCAAGATTATTATCACCAAACAATACTACATATTTACAAATTGTCCTAATAATCACTTCCTTGTACACAATTCGAATGTGACACATATCGAGTTTTAAAAGAAATAAGAACAAGAAAAAAAAACCACTGAAATCAAATTTTAGGTTTTTTCATCCTCCGGGTGTCCTTGTCAATTGATTCAGGCGTAATCCTCGAAAAAAACAAGCGTTCATCGTGAAACCCAACAGCGCTCGCGGCATGGCCAAAACTTGTTTCCGTTTTTCCGGGTTAATTAATTGCATTTGGCCAGCGCTCGTACGAGCCGAGGCCGGTCATGAATTAAGCTTAATTCCATTTTTGATGGGGCGAATTAAGCTCGATTCTGTCCTTAATGCGATAAATTATGCTCCACGTTCGCACGTTGGAGCGAATCGAGCTCGATTTTTCCTACCTTTGTTCCGCCTGATTCAATCGGGACACGTGTCAATTAGCAGAGACGCGTATTTTCAATTCTTTGTGGATTTTCCATTCGTACGTTGCCCCATCTCCCACTTCTCCTCTCTTTCTTTTTTCTCTGTCTTTTTTATTTGCTTTTTTCATTCATGTTTATCACTTCGCGATTCAACGGAATCTGTTTTTAATGGTATATTTGTCCAGATGATAATATTTACAATCGTACACGCGACACAATTCGCGAGAATTATCTAACAGTGATTCTCTCTTCAGGAGGAATGTCCTCGCGTGCAATACCGGGTGAAATATTATCGTACCGTGCGGTTGCGATATTTACAGCTGGAAGAAGGTGAAATTAAGTTGAATTTATCAAACCGTTTTTCAGTTAACCAAGATAAATTCTATATGTATTGGATATACGTACATACGTATAGCGTAACAGATCTCTTGGGTACAATATCGAGCCACACGTTTTGCTTCATTTTTATAGGAAATTATAGTATTTAATTAACCTCATTAAAAAGTCGATTTACAAGTTGTTCCGTATTCATAGGAACACATACAAGCGGCCGACACAATTAAAGTCGAATGTTTTATAAATTTCCGTAACGATAACTAGGGTTGAAGTTTCTTTTGTCGAACAATTTATTAATAGACTACGTAATGTTAATTATTAAAAATATTCCAATATTAACTTTATTAACCAAAGCGTATCATTAGGAGCGTTTGCATCATCGTTTATATAGATTGTTAATTAATTAATTGCACAGAATAACCAAATACCTACGCGTATGAACGCAACACGCGTGGAATATATGATATATAATTTTTCTATTGTTGTTACTTTCAACCTAACCGAAGTATCGGACGTGTTATGTATCCTTTTGACACGGAGTATTCGTTTAAATCGTGCAGAAATATTTAACTGAAACATAAAACAAAAAAGACGGAAAATGTTTAATTCACCGAGCAACGAAACAAACAACGGACTCGACTCGTTCTGCATCCCACGAGCGAGACAAAGGGATCGCGCGTTTTTCGAATGGGACAAAAGGATCGCGGGCTTTTTAATTGTTCCCCAGCTAAATGTCCTTCCATTCGTTTGCACCGGCGCGGCGTTAATCCTCGAAATTGTGTTTGCTTCGAGGCGCGCGTTGAAACCGAGGAACGAACGATAATACCGTGGTATCGTTTAAAAAGTTTATGAAAAAGAATATCTTTTTGTCTTTGGTTTTCGAGGATTATCTAATTGAGTACCATACACGTGTATTACACAGCATTGGAAAAAAAATTGTGGAAACAGCTCCACGTTCGAATTGTGACATTATTTTTGTTGAATAATATAGGGTCATCCAAATACGACGTCTAGATATCAGTGCTGTATGTAAAATGGGCCACTGTCTTCAACTAAATTTTGTTTAGCAATGAATGAATGAATAAGCAAAATTGTCGTATCTGTTCGGTGTATAATTGTAATGGTTCATACTTCTAACAAAAGAAAGAATTTGAAAAAATTCGATATAGTTCGTTTCATTAAAAAAAAAAAAAATGTTTTTTGGATAACCATATGTTCAAAATATATAAACATGCAATATTAGTTAGCTTAAAGTTGTAAATTAAATAGAAAACTTATGAACAATTTATACAATATTTTAGTATCTTTTCAATATGCAATGTTTATAATAACATATACGATTATTGAGAAATACTTTTCAGAACACCTTAGTTTCTTCAGTGAAAAACCACATAGTAAATCTATTTATTAAATTTTCATTATAGACGTAGATAAAAAGATGGGAAAAAAGCAACGGTTACTATTTTCTTTGTAATTCCGACCAATTGGATTCTTTTCGAGAATCATTCTCACACATCAGTTAGTAAACTAACCCTTTTAATTTCTCGCGAGATCTCATTTTTCGTTTGCTCCAACTTAAAAAAGGTTATTCCGTTTTAAAGGGTATTTGAATATTAACAGGAGTCACTGTACAATTATCACATGAGTCATTAGCATCATTAGACTCTGGCGGTAGGTATTTTCGTTTTCGTTTCGGCAGCCGTATAGCTCTCGCTGTTCGAGACTTCGCGCGGTTGCAGTGTTTAATTAGTGCATTTAATTACGATTTACGTGTTATCGCCAACCGGTAATGCGCGTATTGTCCGTGCCGGACAGTCTCGCTAATAGGACAATCGTTAATTGATGGTCTTCACGTGTCCTGTTAAACAACGAGTCGCGTCCAGCATTCACGAAGAACTAACCGCGAGGACAAGTTGCATACGCATCGATGTTCGATATCAGAGTACTCTGACCATCGAGGCGTATCTCCTGAAATCGATGGAATTCAATGCACGCCTCCCCGTGTCTTAATTATCAAACAATTCGCTTCGACCGAGTGAATCCATCACGGAATACCGATTCGTCGCCGTCTATTCCCATTGATTGCACGTCTACTCGACGAATCTCGATTCTGCTCTGTATCGAATTTTGATCTCTTTCGACTATGCTCAACGTACGAGGTGAAATGGTGTTTTACGGAACGAAGGAAAACGAAGCACTGGATGAACTGGAAGTTCTCGGAAAGCAGAGAATGGGAAAGTAGATTTAATTAGTTCGGCGAATTGAAAGGAGTGGAGGGAGATTAATATTAACGTTAATTTAAATTAACGTATATTAATAGAAAATATTAATTTACATTGATATTATGCATATTAATATTGTTTGAAAATGGACGCCACGATTTTCTTAGGAATTCTAGATTCTATAATTTCACGGCTGTTATGAATCAATTTCCATAATTATCTAGCGATGAATATTATCGTTGTTTTATTTGAATCTTTGATCTAAGATCGTGTGTGTAAATCTCTATGTAATGTTCAACGACCTAGAATCATCTTTATAAGTTTCTACGAGAGTGAATATTCATGAATAAAGAGTGTTATATCAAGTTTTATATCTTTGATCTTAAACGAAGGTTTCTATAATCCATAAATGATTCTTAACTGGAGAATCATTAAATTTTACACTTATAATCAGCGATGGTCACCTTCAACAGCTTGATTATCATTGTTGTGGGACTTCTACGACCAGAAGGTTGTTGAAATTGGTTTTAACCATTCGAGTGGTGTTGATATCGACGATTCCTCGACTTCTGAGTCATTAAGATCAATATCTATAACTCGGTGTCATCAGTGTGGGTTTCTATGACCCAAAGGGTCGTCACTATAGATTTCTACGACCCTGAGGTCGTTGAAATTGGTTTCTCCATGAGGCTGAAGTCGTCGAGATTGGTTTCTACGAGCGGCAGTCATTCGTATCGGATTTCCATGATCCAAGAGTTATCGAATTCTGTAGTTTCTACGATCCCGTGTCACTGGGATTGGTTTTCATGAACAATACCACGTCGATATAAGTTTTCGCGAGTGAACATAATTCTTGCAATTAAGCATTTGCAATTAGAACTACTTAAGTCGTGAAAATGTACACGTCTAAGAGAAAAAGTTTCATTTACTTTAAATGAGACATGTTATTTAAAATTATAGATATTTATGTAAATATACAATCAATATACAATCAATCGAAAGAAAAAAGAAAGGAACTGAGAGTTATTTTGAATACAGAGTGAGATATCCTGAATATGCAAACAAATAAAGAAATTAGTATAACCACTATAAAAGAAAAATTGTCTGACAGTAGATTAAATATCTAGTTAGATTTCGATGATATTTTCAGTATGTTTATAATTGACATAAATCTACAAAATGTATATTTTAAATTTTGATTACAGACTCAGATAGAAAAGTTGTAAACAGTGACTTTTGCAACTTTCTTTACAATTTCTACAAATTACAATTATCTCACCAATTTTTTCACACATCGTTTGCTAAACTAATCTATCTAATTACTCAAACAAATTCAAATCGCTTTTTCCTATTCTCCTCGCAATTCCGAGCAATTGGAATTTTTTCAAAATTATTTGTTCACATCATCTAGCAAACTAATACTAATTTCTCTCTCTCTAAAAAAAAAAAAAGAAAAAGTAACATGACATTTGATCTAATCTGAAAAAAGTTATTCCGTTTTAAAGGGTGACTGAATATTAACGAGAGTCATTATAGTTGCAAACAATAAATAAAATTTCTAAAGTTGTCAACTAATTGCAACAGTTCCTTAAAAATTCGATTTTATCGATATGTGTATTTGTCGATATGTTGTTAGTTTCGCGTACAACTATAACATAACCCAAACCATGTAACTAAAGAGAAAATTCCCGTCAGAAAAGAAAATTAAATCGAGTGAAAGAATATTCGCTACGATTTGTCGATATGTCGTTAGTCTCGCGTATAACATAATCTAAATCATGTAACTCAAGAGAAAATTCCCAGTCAGAAAAGAAAATTAAACCGAGTGAAAGAATATTCTCCACGATATCGTACGATTTATTATAAACCATTCTATTCGAGAATAACAATATGGATTCGAGACCTGCAATCAAGTGGAGCCCGAGCGTAGATGGGAGACACCATAAACTTAGCTGGAGGTTCAGAAAGCGAGAACTCTTCCCGCCGTTCTTGCAAAGGAAACTACCTGATTTTCTGAGCGATCTAGAGGAATACGTGGAAACGCCAGGCAAACACATAACGTTCGGTGATCGTTTCACCATCTGCCGCAATCTCGACTCCTCTCAACTGGAGAATCTTAATCCTCAAGAGGGAATCGTGGAAAACTTTTTCACCCTCTGCAAGGACGACTGTAGAACGAGCAAACTGATGTGCGCGATATTACACGACAGATCGGATGCAGAAAGAAGTGCGTTACTTCATGTTACACGTAAACCGTGAATTTGTCGCAATCGAAATATTTTTGTTGGCATACTTTTTTCTTGTATTCGTCGAAGATCTTTTCTGCTTTGTATTGTTTTATTATTTGTCACCTTTATTTTTGAAAAGTCCGGGCATTTCGTTATTCTTCAAATGAGATTTTTGGACAACTTTTAAAAAAAAATGATAAAGAATCATTTTTGATTTGAAATTCTATTTTTACACTTCGCCGTCTGATCAAGGAGATCTCCCCATATTACGGGAAAAAATGGATATGCTTGATATACTTGTGAATTTTGTGATGTACTTGTAGATCATAGTTGTAGATACATTAAAAAAAAAATTATGCTGTTTAATATATATTTATTTCACTTCGCATCTTACGAAAAACATTACTTTGATTTTGCACAAGTGGTATGAAATATTAGATAATTATTATTTTATTATTTGAATTTACTTGCACGTTTAATGGGTGCGATGATTTCATCAATATATCGATATTGATGAAACGATGGTATGTAGTATCTTTCAGAAAAATATTTCTGATATATTCTTTTTTTCATTTAAAATTCTCGACAACGAAGAAACAAAAATCGCTTTCAAAATTGGGGGTAATAAAGATATTTAGACTAATACAAAGGAATGGTGTAAATTGAAGAATTTTCTATTTTACAGCGTGAAATTTTTAAACGTAATTCGTGAAAAATAAGCGCGATCGTTAATGTGCTAAATTGATCGTTAATAAGAGACAGGTTTTCGTAATAATTTTCTACAGAAAAAAAGACCACCTAATATTTCAAATTTTCTGTACTCTGTGAAAAACACCGTGGGATCAATACCACAGCCATTAATCTTTATATAATTTTTATACACACACCATGATAATTATATCAAAAAATATGTTAGAAAGAATATTCTCTAGTACAGAGTGGAGATAGTCAATGTAAATGATAAAATGAAAAACAACACTTTAGCAAAATTTGGATAGAAGTAGCCAAAATCCAACGACCAGGATCCATGGATATTTATTCGTATCCATACGGGTATGTCATCAATCGTCATTCACTGATGGAACATCGATCACGTTTGACGCATTTTTTTAGTAGGTGACACGTTTGGTGATCTCATGCGATCGCCAGGGGATTCAATGGGCTGAGTCTGAGCGTTTCCACGACCGCGATTATTCGCGCGTCGATCCATAAATGCTGTTCACATGAATGGTTGCCGGCAGGGCATTTCGTTTCGATTTTTCGCCGATATCGACCATTCTTTTTTCTCTTTTCTATTTTTTCCCCCTTTTTTTTGTAAACCATTGTGCTCTTTTTCTTTTTCTGCAATTTTCTGTGCTCGACTGGCTTGCGTGTGGTATTTCCATTCGCTCATAAAAATCGAATCATATTTTTGGGGAATAGAACGGGGATTATTAGACTGGAAAACGCGGGGAAAAATCGTCTACGATGCAGAGTGCTTAATTGTTGTAGCAATTGTTCCGATAACTGGAGGATCAGGACTTGAGTGATTCGAAGTCTAGTGATTTGAATGCTCAGTTTGATCTTTCAATGATTGTAGGATTTATTTCGATTCGTTGAATTTTTGTTCGAATTTCTACAATGGCAAATTTTGTGATTTGTTACTTGGTATTACTACAGGGGTAGCTTATGAA
Source organism: Anthophora plumipes (assembly GCA_951804975.1). NCBI lineage: Eukaryota > Metazoa > Arthropoda > Insecta > Hymenoptera > Apidae > Anthophora > Anthophora plumipes. The sequence goes on along the minus strand of OX638112.1, from coordinate 21,765,373 downwards.
ATATCTGTTTTGTTCCTTTGAATAATTTATCGATGAGTGTATTTAGTTAATACAAAGGTTGTATGATTAAGATTCTATTATCTATATTGTAGAAGAGAACGTGGATATTATTAAGCGTCGTTGATATTGATTTCCGAGATATGGAGGTTATCAAGATTGACGTGCTTCTCTGGAAGTCATCAATTTCAGTTTCTACCAGTCAAGGGTCGCCATTACGGGTTTTGAAATTGATTTCCATAGGCGAAACGTCGTCGCTATTGATTTCACTTACTCAGGAATCATTAATATCGACGTCTGTCATCCGAGCTTGTCAGCGTAAATTTTCTCGCTTCTAAACTAAGATTGGTTACGTAAAATCTACAAATCTATTGTTCACATACCTTTGAATTTAAAAGCAAACTAATTTCAGAAACGATTGCTCAATCATATCTGCAACAATTTCAATCTATAGACATTAATTTCCATAAAAATCAACACTGATACGATTCGTTAAAATCAAATTATTTCAAATGTTTAACAGATGGAAATATTTGACTGATCGAAAACGATATTGATGAAGCTTTGAACACTAGCAAATCCCGTATTAAATTTTTCGAAAGAAAACGTTAATATTACTATTATTATTGGCTTTTCCAACAAGAGCGATAGAACTTTAAATTGAAATGAAGCGAAAAATACGAAAGATAATTTAGTGCAAACTAGTTTATTTTAAAGTACATTCAATGGCATTATATATGAAATACAATATTATATGAATTCCCACCACGATTGCATTTGGTGGAGTGAATACGACAAACCCAAGTTTCGTCACAAAAATCATCTTCGGTGATGAAGTATAGTTTTGGATAAATGACTTTGTCAATAAACACAATTGCCAAATTTCGGAAGATGCTAATCCTCAAGCAATCTATACGAGCAATTATTGCACCCAAAGAAAGTTACTATTTGGTTTTTCTATTGGTAGAGTCGTTTTTCTAAAAATGGAGATGGTGCGAATGTTACTGGTGAGCGTTGCCGTTCGATGATTTCATCTGTCCTGTCCTGTGGCATAAATTGGATGGATTTGATTTATCTGAAATGTGGTTTCAACAAGATGGTATCACATGTCAAAATTGTGCTGCAATTATCGCTTTATTAAGATCAAAGTATAACGATATAGCATTATATCGAGAAATGCAGCTGTCAACTGGCCATCAAGATTTTGCAATTTGACGTCATTAGCCTTTTTTCTTATGGGACCTTATTAAGTCTCTTGTTTATTCCAACCATCTACAAACTATTGATGATCTCAAAGCAAACATTATTCGTGTTATTGGTAAGACACGACTTGATTTATGTGCCAGAGTCATAAAAAATTGAGTTGCTCGCATACACTCCACCAAACACAACCGTGTATCATATAATATTGTATTTTATGTACAATGCCATCGAATTTACTTTAAAATAAAGTAGTGTATTTTAGATTATTTTCCGTAATTTTCATTTCATTTAAATCCAAAGTTCTATCGCTCTTATTGGAAGACTCTATGTTACAAACTTTAATATTATAATTTAAGTGCTTCATATAAATCGTAAAATTCTTGATCAAAATCCTCCAGTGCGTTTAATATCTACGAAATAATGCTAATTTAATTCACCATAATCGAATCTTTGCAAATCTTTAACAAATAACCGCGAATTAATTTCTCCTCCATTCAATTCACCGAGGCTATTCAATTTCAAGACGCGCCACTATTTTTTTCCCGGACGTTGATCAAACTAGACCATGCAATTCCGTTGTACACTTAAATCCACAGCACGGCCTTTGTGTCTGATCGTCGACATTGGCCGCCTCGAAGCCAACGCGGGCTCGATTTGAATTGTTTATATTGCATAGCACCCGGTAAGTGGGGACATCGTGTTTTTCCTAGCCGAGGAAAACAGAATACCGTGCTCCGACTATCGTGTGTACGCGGCTGGCTTTCATTTCCGCTTTCAGTCAGCGCTAGGGAGATCACGGATACCAAACTCGACGCTTTCAAGCCTCGCAGTGATCAGGATTATCAACGCTTCGAAGAAGACTTTGTCGTCGTGGAAGAGGAGGAAGAGGACGAGGAGGAGGAAGAAGATGAGGATGAAGAGGAGGAACAAGAAGGGAAAAAACGGTTTCCCTGGATGGGTATGTGCGAAACTCCTCTTTCTTCGAGTGATACCGAAGAGGATAAACCTCCGGATACCACAGACCCGTATATATCTCACAAATTGTAAGTGTTTGGATGTTTCTATATATACTGTGTGCACATTACGAGTGCACACGTACGATTGAAGAAAGAGTCACGGATCTTGGTTGTTTGAAGTCGTTTCGTTACTGGAAAGAGCCTTATTTCTTGGTCTCGAACGCGTATATCAGTTTCTGTAGGTTTATGAACTTTAGAACTTTTAGGTACGCAAATGTGAATTTTGTTACTGGATTCTTATTCTAATTTATACTTTTTGCTTTTTTTCTCATTTTTCATATGACGTTAAGTTGAGTAAGATGTAATTATAGGTAGAAATCAAGCTACTTTTTCTCCTAACTTTAAGAAATTTGTCCTGAAAAATTTTATATGTACAAAGGGTGTCTCATTTGTAATGAAAATTCAAATTATTTCTGTTATACTTGATGTAGTTTCCATTATTATCCATTTTTTATAATGCGATATTTTATTCGAAATTAAAACGAGTTTGACAATACTTCGTGTTATTAACTTGAAGTGATCTTAAGCAGTATAAAAACATTTCAACGATCTTAGAAGGAGGTAAACTCCACTCAGTAATTTTTTCTCACTTCCAACAGTAGCGAAAACAATTTAAATCTCTCGTTATAAATGGGACACCCTATGTAGCTTCAATATGGAAGTGCATACGCTTCGATTATCATCATTGGAACACGACAAAGAAAGTAAGGAAGAAAGGGTGAAACGTTGAACGATATAATGGGATTCATCCCTCTCTGTACCTTCAAGTTGCCGAAACCCGTGGCTTGATGGTAAATTAATGATGTTGTACATTATAAGGCAAGAAATAGGTTAAGTAAAACAGCCAAGTACCATGGTACTTTAGCTAACACTATAATTATAAAAATTACGTTTGTAAACAGCGCAAAATAACTTTCATAAAAAAAATTTCACGTCTGACTGTACGTGCAAAATATTAGAACACCATGTAATTCCTTTTTCATTCTGATTCTTATCTTTTTTGTCGCTTCGCGTCAGAACGCGATGTAAACGTTCGTAGCTAACTGCTCGATTAATCTCCTCGACGTACAGCAGCGGTTTTTCGGTTGGTTTGAAATTTCAGAACACGTATCGCGCGTTTTTCTTTTTTTCCCGCATTTCAACCTCTTCATAACAATGCATCCACAGTGGCTTCATCGCAAGATAGGTCTGTGAACGCGTTCACAAACATTTGATGGCTAATATTTTACGCGGCTAACACGTGCGTCGAGTGTTATCCGTCACATGGCAATATATCCGTGCATCGTCCAACAAATTCATAATTCCCAGTCTAGTTCATCGTTCTCCGCTCTAGTTCGTACATTCGGAAACCAGAGTGTACCACCGGGTCATTCGGAGAAGCTGAAAGAGGAGCATGAAGAAGGAAAAATAAAAAAACGAGAGAGAGAGAGAGAGAGAGAGAGAGAAGGAACGAGCTCTCATGTACCTCTCCTCTCCCTCTTAATATTCCTGGCTTAATTAACTAAATGCTTCTTTTTTCTGCGCGTTAAACCAGCGGAATAATCAGCGATCAAATTAGAAATCTCGTATCCCGAGATTACTTGCTCGTTTATTTCGCTTTAATTCAACGATTTTGAAGCAATTCGTTAGTCGATCGAAGCGTGTTTCGTTGAGAAAAGAAAAATAGAGGAACCATTCGACGTATACCGAATATATTTAACATTTCTTAATTGGATCGAGATATAACGTAATTTTATAATCAATGCTTTGGTCTACTGTTTTATTTCTATCGATTTAGAGTTAACGTAGTAGGGGGGATTAATGACGATTGACTTCTGTTTGAGTAAATTTTAATGATGAACACTTCCTAGGGTTGATGTGAAGCGAGCGGAAGTTCCACTTACTGAAATTTCTAGTTATCTGATGCTTGTGGACGTTGGTGAAGAATCTCAATGCAACAGACTGCAACTGACTTTAACGACTTCAACTTATTGCAACGTATTTCAATATATATACTACAATTGATTTCGAAGCACTCTCTAACTGATTTCCTGGGAGACTTCAACAAACCATTCGACGAACTTCGACGATTCCATTTCTCATAAACGTAATTCTTGTTTAGTTCGGATTTACCTGTGTATTACACTCGTGCTGGGTTGCTTCTTACTTTTTTCACCACCTTCGTTCAGATTTGAGAATTTCATTTTAATATATCGAAGATACATTTTAAAATCTTGAGATAGGATCGACTTGGACAATCACGTTTTTTTTACATGATTTTATAGGTTTCAATCGCAGTTTTGCCACTTTTGAAACAGCACTCAATCGCGGATCGTTGCTCCATACTTGGAAATGCAACAATAAACAATCTGTCACCACGCATTACTGAAAAAACAAACGAATATCGTGAAATACATATAACAAAAAACATGGAGAACTCAGAGAAGTTTGTATTATTCAATTCCATTGTAATTGTACAGATGGTGTGATTAATATGTCTTCACAAAAATCAGCCTTAAAACTTTTGAAACAGACCGTGTATATTTCTTTCATTTTTAATGCACATTAATTTCCTTGTTCAAATTTTCCACGCACACAGGTTATCACTCTTATAGAGTTTATATTACATTCTACCTCAATACATAAAGCTTCCTAATCTATCTTCCAAGCGCTTTTATCCAAGCAACAGCATAAACGAACCTGTTACGGTTACTTTTCTAGCAATTTCCGTGAAATCACCAGCTACCCAAAAGGGCCAGCAAACTGTATATAGGAGGCGAAGCCGCATCGTTCTCGAACGGTCAACCGGCTCGTAATTGAGCGAGGCCATCGCAGTTACATTTCCCGCAATTTCCGTCCAGTCGTCGCTTACCAAAAAGTCCAACAAACTTCGTGAGAGACGACGAGACCACGATCTTCACGGGATGTCTGACGTTTTAAACGAACGGAAGTTATCGCGTATCGGCGATTTAACGATAGTCGACTTCCTATCCGAGGATTTCGCGGTATACGAATCTACGTTTCACGCGGGTAAATAACAGGTCAAATTATCGGTACTTGAATTCATGCTAAATAAGCAAGATACTCCCTTTCCGTTCGATTGTTTAACGTTTACTTTCGAGAACGAATATTGACTTAATTCCACCGCAGTGTCGGCGGTGGCTACGACGATTAGCTTCGTGCAAGTAGCGCGTATACGATTTGTTAACAGTCGTTGTTTGAGCATTGTTCGGTTGGCGGGATAGATCGATCGGCTAATGAGAGCTCGACGAACGTTCTACGTTTTCGACATGTGTTAGATCAAATATAACGTGTTTACGAGTTTAATGCACTGAGAATTCCTAAAAAATACGGTAGAATTCGTATTACAACAGGATTATATAGACACATTTTATGGATCCGTTAGAGCAGTGATTAACAATCCCGACAATTATTTGCTTAGGGTACGCTTTAATCAGTTGAAGAAACGAATTATTGCAGCATGCACGATACATGAATATATGAAATAATTTTTTGAAGATCGTCTGGGATTATTATAGATTATATCATTGAAGTACTAATATTGACAGTACTGGGTTTTCAATTTTAACTATCAGAGTAAGATGGTGCGAAGAAAACTGTTTTTTTTCACTTTTTGAAAAATATAAGATAGATTTACAGTTTCTCAGAATAAAGGACATTTTAAACAAAGTAATAAGCAAATACTTCTAATCAGTAGAGTATCTCGTATGATATGTATATTAAAAACAAAATATTATTATCGAAAAATACCATAAATATTATAAATGATGATTGATTAATCGATGAATATGCAATAATTATTTTAATCGAATTATAATTCTTTATAATTAATGAAATAATAATTATATTAAATAAAATAATTATTTATAAATATAATATTAGATAAAGAATGTATAGGATTAAGTTTTATGATAGCCGATAAAACAATTTTTATCGTTTTGGTTATTCAAAGTAATTCTAGTTTGTGTAGGCTAGCCAGCAAGTAGAATAAGACGGAATTGGCCAGACCACTCGTGATACACCGATTTAAATAGTTGGTATACTGTTAATTAGAACAAATGAAGAATGATTAGATATTTTTCAATTTTCACGTACTAATTGTAACATTATAAAAATGTAATGTTTAACTAAAATAAAAATAAACAATGTCTTCTCCTATCCTTTCGTTCTATTCACCAGGTATCTACCGTACAAGCAAATACCAAGGCCATCATGCTTCAGACGTAGTGGAGAAAAAGTTCAGTACAACCTTTCAAAATTACCTAGAAGACCACGATCACCTGTCAGGTTTGTACTTTCCGAAAAAACTAACATCGCATATCACACTATTCAGTTCACTTCACACGTGCAAAATTAATCCTCAAAGAACAAGTAATTCCTTTCGTGTTTAAGTCTCTTAATCATTGCTTCTTTCTCATCTTTTTTCACATTAGAAGAAAAATTCGAAAGAAACGATTCATCAGAACGAATCGTTTTGAGAACGTTACATGCATGATCACGAATGCGCACGCGTTGTAAAACTCTCGGTCTTCGCTATAGCATTTTCTGCGTCCTTGAATTTAACGAGAATTTATTTCGAGTATATTCGCAGACGAACGGACGAGGAAATAAATTATTCAAATTTCTCGCCGTTGCCGTTTTTCTTCCTCTCCGGTGTTTTCCTCTATATATTTTTCCTCTTCGTCGGTAAAAAAAAAAAAAAAAAGAAAAAAGGAGCAGCTCTCGTAAATTTTTTAACCGTCCCGCACAAACGTACGGCAGGGATTCATTATCAAAAGTGCTGACCTGACTTTTCTTCCCCTGTTGTATTCTGACTCGTCGCATATTACCAAGCTTTTTAATCGCCACCGAAATAATCGCAGGAGAGTTCTACCGGGAAAGTTCAATCTGAAAGTGGCTTGCGAGGAATGGGAGCGGAAACAGAGGATGTCGGAGGCGAGAAAATTGTTGGAGGATTCGAAGCAGAGGGTCTCGCAGTCGATCAGAAGATTGTCCGAGGGACACCCAGATGAGACTGTTTTAATCAGTTCGGTGATACTTCAAACGGTCTGCGAGGAGATCACATTGACGATGATGGACACGAAAATCGACACGGACATTCACACGTTCGTTAATATCGCGGTTATCTGGGCATTGTCCGAGTTGGAGATTTTCCATCGAGACATGATGTCCAACGAGCAGCTGCAATTATCGGAGGAATTCATGTTCTACGACCGTACGTTTCTATTCCACGCTGATACTATATTTTTGGGGCTGAACATATTGATCAACTATTTTCTTTTCTTTTTTTTTCTTTTTCTACGCACGCACACCGCCGTTCATAAGTATTAGAACACTTATTGAATGCAAAGCAAAGCTAAACAGTCATTGCAAATCATTAAAAGATACTCTGGAATCTCATGGTACAGCAAGTACGATAAAACTTTTGGATACCTATTTTCATTTACGATGTTTTTACAAAAATAAGATCTTAACAGAGTGTCATTTGATTATTAAATACAAAAAAAATTATTGCTATGAATTTGCACAACCTCACGTTGTCGTAATTACGTGAACATCGTTGAAAATTTGGAAAATCTATGGGAGCCATAAGTCTTTCATTCAATATAACCGCCCACGTTTTATTTCTTAGTTGATCACTCATTACCATTATTCGAATTTCCTTATATATCTAAAAAAATTTTTTCCAGAAAAGCAAATGTTAAACTTCGCAGAAACTAATGGATTACGCAAGACGTTATTAGGTGTGTATCGGCCATCATTTAGCCGCAATGTATACACAACTCTGCATCGCCATTTGCCGTGGTCCTATGTGAGCCCTTCACACGAACGTGGGCACACGAAATTCTATCCAAACGTACGCGAACGGGTCGAGGAGAAATTTCCAACTACGATACTGGACAACGCGATAATGCGGACGGCCACTTACATCCCCGACATGAGATGCTTCCATTGCAGAGACGTTTTCGATATATCTCAAGTGGCATACAGAAGAAAAACTAAATACTACTCATTGCCTACGATCTCTCGTATCAGAATGATGGAGGATCTGTTCGTACAATTAGTGAGCTTCATGTGACTTATTTCAAGCGTTTGTTAATAAATATTACCGAATCTGTCGTAGTTTTTTTGAAACGTTTATTTATGTTAGTAACTATAGAATAAGAATACCGAGACTTTGCATTTACTTCGTATTTAGATGTGTCAATACATTATATACCTGCTGAAAGACAGTGTTAATGGTTATATTGCTTGTTTACGAGGAACAGATATTCGAAAAAATATATTAACAATTGTATAAATTTTCAAAACTTCAAAACTTTTTAAAAAAATATACTATATTTTTACTGAACGTTTGTAATAAGAAATGTCAACAATTCTTCAAAATTTATAGACGTACAAATGTGTTAAGATGTTCAGTATAGGATTTATATCTACTGGAATTTAATCAATATTTGAATAATAGTGGAACTTGGTTGCTTAAGTGATGAAGTGTTGAAGCATGTTAGAATTTATGGTATTTTTAGCAATTAAAAAAAAGAAATGAACGAACTTTGTATGAATTATGCGAGGGAAAAAGGTTACTTTTTCTATGAGTGCCTGTGCGGTGGTACGAGAGTGTCTTCGTGTATCACTATCGAGAATGTTTGCAAGTATGAAAATTTGGAATTTGATTTGACTTATGTGAATAAAGTTACTTTGTGCTACATTAAAAAAAATCAGTCATTGATATGCTTTTCCATCTTTATTGACAAGATTCAGAAAGATCTACGAGAGGTTTTTAAAACGATTTAGTCCTTTTGAAAAACGATTTAGTGCTTGAAATTGATTGAAAAAGGTTATCGAAAATCTGCACAGAAAATCACTGTAGACTATATTTGCAAATATTTTTTATCAATTACGCCTTAAAGGTTTACGAAGAATATAATATTCTAAAATTTAATTACACATTTTAGATTATTTAGTTTTAATTGAAAAATAAAAAAGATGGGAAATAAGGTATTTAAAAAATTATTAGAAGAGCAGATGATACTTTCGAGAGCCTGAGAATCAGAAGTTTCCTGGATGACAATGAGAGATACCGAAGCTTTTTCCATCGAAATACCCCAGAATCTTGAGAGGTTGTTTTTCTTTCGGAAAGGAAACTCCTTAGGATACCAACGAAATACCCGGTGATCAAGTTTCCTTCTTTTCCTGAGGAACTTCTTTATCAAACGATCCCCATAAGCCTCGACGAACTCCGCGTCACGAAAGAAGAATTTACAATTAAAGTTTGCGAAGGAAATCGTACCTTATTCAATCCCAAGAATCGCTTTAAACAAAAACATGGTGAAAAGTAAAAGAAAAACAAAAAGGTAAAAACACCAATAATCCGGATAATTATTCTTTCTTCATCCGGAGCGAGAACTCATCTTTCTTAATGCAGCGTTTAATTAGTTTCTACGCAAAAGCTTGTACTATCGTTTGATCGGGACCGTTTCTTCAACTTTTATTCAACCCTTATTTAACCCGTTGTTTCGTGGTGACTCAGCAGTTGAACAGCAGCAATTACATTTTTTTGTACAAAATCAGAGGTAAAACCACAGATAAAGAAGTATTATATTTTTCAAATGATCGAGTATGCATAATTCTTAGAAATATACTAATACAATAAATACAAAATGTAAAATACGAATTTCTATTTCCCTTCCTAGTTTCCATAATATTGTACGAGTGATTATATTGAAGTCAGATTTAATTAGATCTGATTTAATAATTTCCTTTCAGATGTTTCTCATTAATTTAAAAATAGAATTTTGCTGTGTTATCAAACGATCTAATTTTTAATAATTCCTTTAACGTAGAACCATACTTTTGTAATGCTGATCGTGCTAATGTGTAATAAGCGTCAAATTTTCAATTTATACATTTATATATTACGTCTTCAAAAATATTAATTTATCAATTTTCACGATCACCAGCAGATACGTTTCATTCTATAATTGATATTTGTTGTAACAGTGGTAGTCGATGAAAGTGTCGATTAAGGACAATTAGTAATAGTTTGTTTGTTTATGTACGAAAGATATATAAAATTTTCGTTCTTCCCGATTAATTATACGATGTGATCAGGGAGTCGTCATTGTCAGGTTCGAGGCTGAAATTTTATCCGCGTTGCGACTATATCGGAGGATCGATTGGTCCAGCTATCGCGCGGAAGATTTAGCTGTTCGTTGTTTTTGGCTCCTTCTATTTCCTGTTCCTCCATTTTCCGGGCATTCATCTTCACTGCCGAAGCCACGTTTGTTGTTCGTGAAAATAACACACAGCGTGGCGGGATGTGGCGGCTAAACGGAGCAGAGAGAAAATGAGAGGGAGAGAGGGAGGGAGAGAATAAGGCGAGTCAGTGAAATCGAATTCCGGAACAAACTTCCTTTTTCGGCTTGACTCGCTTTAAATCGTTCCCACACGGCTTCGAGCAATTTTTACCACGCAAAAACTGCCCTTTGAACCGGCCAGAAAAATCATCGTTACTTTATCGGCCCGTTTAATCGGCCGTATTCATTCGATCGAGCAGAAACCATCGTAAACTCGGACCTTTAGTGCTGGTACAACCTCCTGTATCGATATAATATTTATCGAGGGACGATTGGTTTGTTCAGCCGGACCAAATATTAGGTCATGTAAAATGAAACGTCGGATTTTTCAGACAGGAATGAAAATTGTTTTTTTTTTCTTTTAAATTCGAACGAACAATACTCTTCTCCAACAAGAATCATATGAATTTTAAGTGGAATACGGAAAAATTTAGAATTTTTTCAGCATTTAATTAATCATTCGAGTGATTAATTTTCGAACGATTAGAAATCGGACATTTTATATTGTACGATCTAACCGCTTGAGGGTTTTAATTTTTCATTTTGTGTAATTTCGAACATTTACGGATTCGCAAGCTTGGTAGCTTTGTAAAAAGTTGAATAATAGATGTAAAAAAAAGGAAAGAAAAAAGAAGTTTGAGGGCTCCGAGTACATCGATATAACCGATGAATAGATGGAGAAGTAGATAAGCGGGCTGAAATACGGGGAATAGAATCGAGAAGATGATCTTGAGCACGGAGAACTATTTGTCAATCAGGCTGACCATCGATCGTGGACACCATCGAATCGAGAGCCCTTCGCTTGATCTATTTCATTTTTTCCTCAATATACTCCTTTATTTGCGTTCTTTGTTTCGCGTTTCGTGTTGCTGGCATATTTTCAATACTATATGTCGAATGATAAAAAAAGGAAAGAAAATAAAAAAAATGCGACCTCATTCACGTGCTTTATGGAACAGTTGTTCTCGTGATATCGTATATTTTTTATCATTAAATGGGGTAGAAATTGTTTTGTGTACGAATAATGGCATTGTACTATAGGTATTCAAATTCAGATGAAAGTTAAATATTTGAAATATAAATTTTTCCTGTTTTCTTTGCACTAATAAGCTACATGATAGATGTGGCATTCCTTTTATTATTATTTTATCGTTCAAATGTTACTTTCTCGTTTCCTCGTTACTTCTTATTTCACCAATTTCAAGAAAGAAGCACAAAATCATTCGGAACAAAAATTCAATATTAATTATTAATTTCAATATTAATTTACCATATTTTATTATCTTTGGTGAGGCATAGGAATGAATTCTTTTCGACTTTTGGGCACAATGAAAATTTTATTTAAAAAGAATGAAAGTAGGGAAATAATTTCTATTATTGTTGATGAATTTTGACAATTTTTCTGGCACCTTGCGAATATTTCGATTTGAATTACTGCACAGATTATTGGTGATTTCAGTCGGAAAGAAAAAATTCGCAACAATTTGCAACACGATGAAAGAATTTTCACGAATCACTGTCTTCGAAGTGATCACGAATGATCTAGCATAAGCTCACAATTATAAATAAGCGTGTCACAGAAACGGAAAAGGATCACGACACCTGCCTGCGTCCTTTGTAGCGATAGATTGTGACGTAATTTCACCGCTGAATCAGCAACTGCTGCTAGTGAGCGATTCGTGAAGTGGAAAGTCCATTAACCGACATCCTGTTGCCCTCCCCTTCGTTTTTTCCCCCTCGCTACCTGTCCCCCTCTGTAGTCTACAACCTTCCATTACGATAATACAGAGTCCTTGTAGTTGAACCTTGCAGCCAAAGGAGATTAGGGGCGTTCTCTTAATAGAATTGATGCTGCAAGGATTTCTAGCGCTGGTTCTGTATCAAACGTCGCCGATTCTCGAGATATTGGAAATTGAAAAGTTCTTCGAAGAACGTCCTTCGATCTGGCGTGTCAATCTTGTACGAACACACAGGTAGTTTCTTTGACATTTCTTTCCTTCGTATAGAGATCATTTGCACATTATTTGTCTTGACGGCTTTTCGTAACGGGTTTATGGCAGTAGTGACTTCCGAGTGTGAGCTCCTCGAGCATCGTAAACTAATCTCGGCAATTTTTAACTTGCAGCGGACGTGGAATTGTTTTAGGACTAAATTCTCGACTAAGCTGCATGCTTATTGTTTTCTAACGGCGAACAGCCATAAACGAAGCTTCGCTACAACTTATTTTTATTGGCTCAATGTTAATTTTTATGAACTTTTTCCAATTATTTATGTCTGGACGCTGAGATTCTTTATTTGAAGATACACTTTAATCAGATCCTTTACAAAGTATCAATTTTGTTTTGTCTTAGGATCTTTAAATTGTGTTGAAAAATTTGGAGTTTTTCCTTTTTTAAGCAAATTTCAAGTTAGACGAATGGTTATGCAATGATATGTTTGAAGGGATAGATAGAAGTTCCTTCTTTTTCGTATTATTTCACATTTAGGACTGATCCTTTTCACATTTGATTTCTTTTTCTCTATTGGCAAAGAGTTTTATAGTACAATTGGATGGTAGTTCAAGTCTGTATTGTATCGAATGTTTGAAACGAAGCCAACCTGTTTCGAATATAGACACCGAGAAATGCTTGGTATTTAATGTTATCTTTCCGGCGATGAAAGAGGATTTAAGAGGTTAATGACGCTTCAGAAGACACTCTCGGTTTATCTCTTTTAAAGTGGCATCTTTTCAGACATTGATGAGATGTTGATGAGATATTAAGGGAAGCTACGAGAGGTAATCATCTCTGCGTCAAAAGATGCAAGAAACTTCGTTTTCTTTATCCACAATCTATATACTATTCACAAACTCGACAATAATAAAAGGCGATATAACGCTTGTGATTATATTGAACATTCTTTAACTGTAAGAAGTATCTTATGTCATACTTAACAGGAATTTTAAGTGAAAGTAAGCCTTGGAGAACATGAAAGGAATTTTTAATCACTGAATATGCCGTCATGTGTCAATATCCAAGGAAAAGAAACTTTTACGTGTAAGAGCATTGAATGAAGGGACGGGCCTGGTTTATGGCACAGCGAGTAGACAAAGTCCAGACCTGCCATAAATTTAGGCTCAGTCCCGACATTTGGCGCCCAATCGACGGCTAAGACCAAGTGGTCAGGGTCCGAGAAGGACACGCCCACGTGTGCCCCTTGCTCGCACCACGTGGGTGAAGCCTCAGGAAAGGCCTATCTCCTGTGAGGTTTTCCTGGAGTGTATTAAAAGGTTTTCGAAAAGAGTACTCGCGAGAGAAGGGAATAAGTTATTTTTAAATAAAACCTTATATACGAAAGTATAAAACTTCAGAAAATTGGCAAATTTACACTTAAATATATAAGTAACAGAAAATTGACAAAACCATATGAGAAATTCATCTTTGAATTTTCATCTATGTGTGCACTTAATCTCTATAGATCTGATAAACTCATCAACAAGCATACTTCCATAAAAAAAAGTAGCGTTAATTTAACGAAGGGGATGAATCAAGCCGGACGGTCGTTCAGGCGATTAAATCCGGTCGAAGTATCAGGACAGTGACAAACCTGTCTCTATTACTCTAGACTCGAAACTAGCGCATCGATCTGAGCCCACTGCAAGAGGATTGATGATACAGATCCTTCATGGTTCGAGTGAGTTGTTCCGGAGCATCAGGTAAATTCAAGGCCATCGGCATTACAACTTTTCTTTTAACATTTATCTTCTCTCTCTCTCTCTCTTTTTTTTCTCTTTTCTTTGCTTCTTTTCTTTTGTAACGAGTACCGGGAACTTTGCTTTTCTTCTGACTCGACGATTTTTCAACTTGTGACAATTGCATTTACATTCACTGTTTCTCCCTTTTTTTCGCCCTTCTTTTTTCGGCGGCAAGCTTTTTCGAAAGGTTCCATTAACTGCTTAAAAGCCTGCCAGGCATCGGGGAAGCTGGTTAAGAACCGAAATACGGTTATCAAGTAATAATTAATGGCCACGCGCGGTAACATGAATTATTCACGTACGTTGAACAGTAGATAACTCTAAACTCGATTAAAGTTAATAACGACGACGCCGCGCAGCGATTTTACCCTACGCCCTGCTGTTGCCTGCGATACTACCAGCCACGAAGAGCTCGTGCCGCGAAAATGAATTTACGCGTTGTGTTATGAGGCGTGTTCATATAACTGGAGGAAATTTGAGAAAATTTTTCGTAGTATCTCAAACATCGAGGTTTCACAGTAGCGATAGAGGGAACAGAAGTAGTATAATGATCAATCTACCTCTTGACGTTACTATCGAGAACGGAAACTAGAATTAAAAACTGAAGGAAAAGATGTTTCTTTCAAATTATTTACAAAAATCAAAAATCAATAAATAATATTCATTCATACTAATTTAAAATAAGAAATTTTCAAAATATAGCCTCATTCAACTTGCACACCTATGTACATGTCTCGTTTTAATAAAACACAGACTATTCCGAATTTTTTCAATTTTGTTGTTGTTGTTGAAAGTATGATCCATTACAATTAATAATAATAATAACCATTAATTACGATGAATAATATCCCAAATACGACAATTTTGCTTATTATTGTGAAATGGGCTTGGTCACAAAATAAAATTTTGTTTGAGAACAATGGATCTGTTTTTCATTGTTGAATAATCCAGTTAGCGAAATTACGACGCTGTAAATGGCCTCTTTTTTCAATTCCTGGGTTAATGGAATTCTACACACGTATACAAGCTAGCTCAATGCAAAATCCTCCATACAGCTCTATAAAATATGCATAATTCTTGCGAAAGACGTGAAAGTGATGTTGTCGGTTTATCTTCAACACTTTCACTCACAGCAACAATGTTTTCATTTGTGCGTACAATTTTTGATTTATCAACAACACAACCAGTTTCTTCGAACTTTTTTTTTACTAATCTTTCAATTGTGAAGATCGAAAAAATGTACGAATTTTGTGATGGATATTTTTTTATAAGTTTAAATAATATAAATGTATTGTTGCAATGTATATCTGTCCACGGTTAAAATTGTACTACCTTCTACTAAAGCAAAATGGTTTAAATCATTTGGAAAGACATGTCGTGCAAATGTTATATAGTGCTGACATCTACGTGTCGCATATCGATGACCATATACTATCGTGTGTAACGATCACATAACATAATAACATTGTAAATACAAACGAAATCGATTCTACATGCTACGATTAAGCGAAAACGATTCTATGCCAAAATCTCGCTTCCGTAAAATAAACCACACCATCGATTACCCTTCTCACTCACCTAAAATCGGAATCAGGTATCAAGCAGTAACGTATCTAGAATCCAAAGGGTACTCCGTATAATTCAAGGCTCAAAGTCTCAAGGAACTTAATTCTCCGTGAAACGATTATCACCCTACGGTTGTCGGAACGTAGCGTAATCCAGAGGACGTCGTCGCTTTTATTCCCCTCTCTACTCTCTCTCTTTCTCTCTCGTTCGCCACGACAACACACTGGCCAACAATACCGAATTCGTCGAAGCGTGAATCGACCGCGCAAGAATGGCCGCGACAATCTCCCGTGCCCCGATAAATATTCATAGGCGACAGGATCGTGGAGCTAGCCTGTCGTAAAACGATGCTGGTGAACTTTAACGACAGGCCTCTGGCCCTTTTGACAACGTGATCGTGATGGCGGCACGAGCCACGCAGAAAGTCGATGGAATTGACGGGACGACGTAGCTGACCTCTAGCATTAAAAAAGTTTCTCGTCGAAAACCGCTGGCTTAGAGTCAGGTGAACATTTATCATTATGTAGTAGGAGGTACTAAGCATAAATTGCATTTTTTTCGCAAGTTCGTGGCGCGGTAGATTTTTGCGTAACGTGATAGAAAATTGTCCAGGTAACTTTTTGTTGGACAGTCACTTTGCGTCGAGCTTAAGTAGAATAAGACGACGATAGTCAGACATATTTTGCAGCTCCCGAATATTACGAATAATCACAGTTTTTCATAAACCAATTGGATTTAACAAATTTGTAGGTTTATCAAATGCTCCACGAATTTCCATATGCATTTTGCAATAACTTTGTGTGCTATGATAAAAATCATGAGATCTTCGTCTACTTTTTACTTAATTATTCAGATATCTCCGTGGAAGTTTGACGAAGGCAGACAAGGATGTCGAATACACTGTTGCAAAGTTACTCAGAAGACCTCGATCATCTGTCAGTTTTGTACAGTAGTTTCCCTTACAACGTACACTTTATTACATTTCTACTATATCACATGCATACAGTAGAATATGAAAAAACCAACAATATCCTTTTATTTTTTGTTCTATTCGCTATCTCTTCTTCTTTTCTCTTTTTGACTTATCAACAAGCGTTTCTAAGAGGAGCTCTAATTGAAACAGACTTTTTAAAACACGTCGACTCTTTGACAGTGTGATCACGATGAAGATTCAAGTCACACCGAAAGCCAATGGGAATGGACACCGAGGATTTTTCCGTTTCGCGTTGAAAAAAGAAAAAAAAAAAAAGAAACACTACAGGATACGTCAAAGTCGACCGATATCGTACCGAGAACTCTTCTCGAAAAATCGAGTTTCTGGGTTACTGGCTTGGATCCAGTTTAAAATGCGAACAACGAACGGAGTGGTTCGAAGTAATCGGACGCAAGTGGGCCCCGAGATATTTGATTGGGGAGGGGTAAGAGAGCGGGGAAAATTAGATTAGAGAGGACGTGTGTTTTAGGGGGGATGGGATGAAGAGGGTGGAGCATACGGAAGTGGATCGCGTGGAATTTTACGTTTTTTGGGGGAGAGGGTTTAGGTATGTTTTTGCTAGCCGTGGCTGAAGTTAAATTGCGATCGCGTTGGCAGAGCTTGTACACTCGTTTGTAATCCTGCATCCCTGTTTCTGCCGGGTATATGTTTTCCTGTTTGGACTGTAATACTGCTCGTGAAATGTTGCTCTATGCTCGGTGATTAAGTGAACCTGGATCTTAATACCCTTTATTTCAGATAAATGTAATAAGGGTTTACTCAAAACCTCGATGGGAAATACCTCTGAATAAATTTCTGAAATTTTACTTTCGTACTGGAAAAAGGAGACGAGGAGAAACCTATGCTTTTCATTTGTCTTGGGAATTGAGTAAATATCGAAATTCGTGATGTTTAGTTTTAAAACTCGAGTATTTGAGAGATTAAAAAATTACTCGAGTATTTAATGCTCTATATTTTGCGCGACCGCTTACAAACACATCTGACACATGATTTCGTTAAAATTTACTCCTTAGGCAGGGCTATGTTCCTTTATTTCGTATCCAATATATTTTGCTTAAAATCTTCTTTGTTCACCTTTTATGCGCCAGAGTAATCGAAAATTGGATATGTCGTATTCACTTCATGAAACGCAATCGTGATAGTCATTTATATGATATTGTATTTTACGTATAATGCCATCGAATGTACTTTAAAATAAAGCAGTGAGTGTTAGATTATTTTTCGTACTTTTCGTTTCATTTTAATTCAAAATTCTATCGCTCTTATTGGAAGACCTTATACATACAGTGTGACACATTGTATATATATATGTATATATTGTATATGTATATATATATGAAAAAAGACTGTAAGGTAGCAGAACAATCGACTTCGCGAATCGCTTCGATAATGAAATACCGGCTATTTGTTCGCGGAATAATCGAGTTCTAATAGGCCAGTAGCTGTTTGTACGCGGTTGAGATTCCCGTATATGCTTTCACGGTAACGTGTTACATTTTAATCCGGTATTACGGCGCAGACTGTACATCATAATCTCGGATCGAGCAGCCGAGGCTAAATGCATTGCACGTGTAGCAGCGGTGACTTCGTGGCTCGTCCGCTAACGTGCCTCGTAACTGGAACTAACTGTCGCGAGCCAAGGCTGTCGCTCGGTTTCCCAGCCATGATTTCGCTTCAGCTGGATCGAACTTTGAATTTATACCCCGGGGATGCCAGAAGTCGTGGCTTCTCGCCGATTCGTTCATCTTCCATGCATCGACGACGCGTATTATTGACAGTGGTTTCGAAAGTTTAACAATCGATACACGTGGTGGAATATTCTGTTTAATTTTATTCGTTTAGAGGAATTGATTATTCATGACGAAGGATTCGGTGATTTAAACTTAATCGTTGAAATACGTTTGTTGAATTTTTTTATTAGTTAAGCTAGCGATTATTCGACTTCCATAAAATGCGAGATGGCTAGGAGAATTTAAGAAACATAGACAGCTGGACACTATGAATGTAAGCTGAAGGATAACGAACCATTATGGACCATCGACTCCTCTATGGAAAATTAGGATACTTTCCATCGACATCTTTTCGCAAAATTATAGACACACCTATGACTGAAATCAACTATTAAAATAAAAACAGATACTCATATTATACAGTCACAAACCAATAATAACACTACACAATTTTTATCACGGACAGGCAAAGCAAAAACAAAGAATCTCATAAAAGACTCAAATCGAACATAACTCGTTTAGAAAATCACATAAGACACAGATTTTGCTCGCACTTGAACGAAAATAATATAGTTTTCAAATTTTATAGTCAAGCAAGGAAACATACTTCGTAGATAACTGTAAAGATACATATCCTTTACATTAAATATTCGCGCATATTAATTTTATCGTGACAATATTTATACCTTCGTCTAATTTGGATTTTTACGAGTTTTATGTATTACGACAGCACTTCTGGAAACGTGACAATTAAACAATAATATATTGAGATTAACTCATAGGTGATATAATTTACAGATTTGCATGGAGTATCACTTTGTTCTGCTCTACCAAAGAGTTGGCTAATCACAAAGTGTCAAAAGACAGGGGATCAACGTTTCATAGTCGCCTATATTTTCCGTAGTATCCTCGAGAGTAATTACGCAAAATTTGGTTCATATTGGTCAAAGGGTTTAATTAATAGATTATATTAAATTAATATAACATTTATAATTAATCAGAGAACGTATAGATAAAATTTCATTTTATTACTATTGCTCACAAATTTTCCAAAAATCTAACTAGATTCTCGAAAATATATCTCGAAACAGTCCGGAACTTTAATTTTCTTTCTACAAGAAACGGAAGAAACTTTCGCCTCTGCATTTCGAAATTTTTCAAGTAAAATACTATGTATTCTCGAAATTTCTCCACCGGCTAACAATATTAACTCCAATTTGTCCGCGAAAATGAAATTCTCTGCCACAACACACTGCGAGTTTGGGAAAACTGCCGTCGAATGAAGTCCAACAGTGAAACGACCGCACATGTGCTCGTTAAGTGGGTGAATTTTTGCGGTGCCGCAAGAAACTGGAATACGTGGCTGGGCGTCATGCAAACTGGACGTCGGTTTACTGGCACAGCAATACGCGAACGGGGAGGGGAGAGTAACAAATTGCCAGTAATGAGGCTAAATACGTTCGAGCATTTATCATCTGTGAGACGGCCACTGCTGGCCATTGTGAATCTCTCGTTAATGGCAATCGTTCGACTGCATCTGACACCATGTGCCACGTAAGTCTGATACCTAATGGAAGAAACGAGCATAATAGCGAGCATAAGAAACGATATCTCGTGCTTATTATAAATTAAGTATTCTCCCATCGGCGCAAAAAAAGATATGTTTGCAAATTCGGAGAAAATATAATGAAATTACGCGAAAATTAGGCAGAGCGGAACTTTCGTGTTTTAGAGAAAGAAATTTTGATCCTTCGGTGATATTACATTGTTTAAAAAGGATATAATAATTCTATAGATATAAAAGGTAACATTTGTCCGTAGAAAAGTAACGAAGCGAAGAGGAAATTTTTTAACGCAGGATGAAATATAGTTTTTGTAGGTAAAGAGAAGTCTTTTTTCAGCATTATATAATTACGTGTCCTTCATCCGGGGAACATGTAATTTTTGCAAATTTGAAAAATAACATTTTGTGCTTAAAAAGAGAAGCAACCAGTTCTGGTTGGAAATGTGATATTTCAGGAAATAACTTTTTCTTTTATAGCATAAACGAGGTTTCTCTTTTTTAATGTAATTATGCGTTTTACAGAAAGATGAAAATCGGTGGAGATTTTATATTTTCTGTGAAATTATAGTTTTGGTATTGTTAATCAAAGGGAAGACACAAAATAGATCATTTCACGTAAAAGCTTCTTTGATTAATTCATGTAACACGTGTACTCACGTGTACTCAATTCATAACGTTCAGTGTTAATCATTACAATCTATAGGCAATGGAGAAGTGTATTGGGGATGTTTCAGATTAGAGGACACCATATTAGCAGCCGTATAGAATTCAATGGTAATGGCGTCAATAGTGAGGGCAATAGTAATAGGATACACTGTATCCTAGGATAACGACGAGTTCCAAACAGCCGAGACCTAATTCTCCTGTACTTTGTGTCACAATAGGATCAAACTGATAATCGACAACTTTCAAAAGCACACTAACCTAGTTACAGTATCCTGTATTGACAAGACACAAGGTAGTATATTATATCTAAACATAAAACCACGAAATCAGACGAAACCAAACTAAAGCTCGAAGTTACAGAACTTCAGGCTTCGTCTTGAGAAACTAAAGCACATCCAAATCTCACGAGACCAAAACCACCTTTGACCCCTGGAATCACAATAAACTTTAGTTTAGAAACTAGCGAGGGAAGAAGAAGCACACCCGAAACACGCCAAGAACGTGAATCCACTCTCTTTCTTTCTCAATTTAAAAACTCGAAACTCGATCATTCTAAATTTCGGGTCAACTAGCCACGACTTCGGTACGTGCACTGAGAAAAAGGCATCGAAACACGGATAAACACACACACACACACATAGTTTAAGAAAGTTCAGCTACATGCACCGAATCACTATCCATATGAACATAAACTTTTTACCCTGTTAGGATTTCTTAATAACGATTTTCTTATATCTCGATCGCATAGAAAAGCTGTTTTTGAGTTTAGTATTTTCATTTATTATTTGCATGCTTCAAATTATTAGATTGTAACATAGGAAATGTCCGTTTCTGTTGTATCAATATTTTAAACCTTATTTTTTCAGTAAATTTTTCAGTTTTTGATTATGTTTCAAATGTAACCCCAATAGTAGACTTTCTTTTGTTAGATTCAGTCTTCGTTTGGTTTACTTACGTTGCTAACCTTGCTTTTAATCGTCTTTCTTTCTAACATTAAAAGTGATCATAGCGTAGCAGCAGCTACTTGAGACACAAATGCTGCATTCGGTAATAACACAATTAAACAACGTACAGTGTGTCGATGGTTCGAAAAATTCGAAGCCGGAGATGAAAGCCTTGTTATTGAAGTACGTGGAAGATCAGATCCAAAAACTATTCCCTATCATTTCGAATAAACAATGAATTGCACATGTCTTGACGTTAGAGCTTCTGTCGTTTGTTAAATTCACGTGGCACCCACTTGCCTAATTTTTTCACTTTGCCAATCGATTTCAGGTGACGTGAAATCGTCATAGCACCTACACCAAATTCTTAGGCCAAATAATCTCTACCTGTTTGCAACGTATTTGTTTCCATAGAAAGCTGCAACTGATCATCGTTAAAGTCAGCACACCACGTGCAAATTCTACAAAGCTCGAGAGCTTTTTTTTCCTGTAAAACAACCGCGAGCATCAACACACCCCCGTATCTTGAACTTATAATTTCGCTGGTGCAAAAGGAGCAACCGTTGAAATACGAGGAACTTTAAAATCTACAAAGATACGCGAAGAAGAATGCAACAGATTTGTAGGGGGTAGAAAGGAGAGGTAGAGCTGTGGGTGGTTGTAGCTCGATAACCGTTTTCTCTCCTTTCTTCGGGAACGTCGTCTTACGATCCAACGAACGCCGGCGTATCAGCGACCGCGAGAAATACAAGCGACACACTCTATGAAGGTAGCGGGTAATGCTCGCGAGAACGACAAGATTGTCCTGGATATTACTTTTCACGTTGCGAGCTATCAGCCTTGGGAGAGCCTCGTAATTGACATTCTCGGGAATGGCTACGCCGGGGACATTTTCGCTCGGGAATGCACGATAAGAGGTAATGAAACGAATAAGGAAATTTCCTTTGGCGTCGCGGAACACCAAGAAGGGGGGGGGGGGGGGACGCTATATCGGTAAGGAGAGGTTGGTAGAAGCTAGAAAGAAGCGGTGATCGCGAGTAGAACGGCCGAGTGGCTGGTGGAATTACTCGAACCCTCCTTTCACCGGCCTTGTCTTCGCCCTTTAACCTCGTCGACCCGTCGTTTCGAGATCTTTGTTCGCGCGAAATAACAGGGGAGTCCCTGGAATTTCAGAGAAGCGAGAGAAAAGGCTTTTAAGGAAGGCGAGGGAGGTCTGGATGTTCGAGTTGTGAGTATCGGGGAAATTTGGTACGGCTTGGCTTTGAATTCGTAATGAGAGATAGATTTGGTTACTTTCGAAGTTACTCCTTGTTCTTGGAAAATCTCTTCGTGTGTTTTATTCAGCGGGATTGCTTTTATCGGTAAGTTTATTGAAATGTACGGGTTAGCTTGGGTGTATTTAAAAGATTCAGTCGTGGTTCAACGGATGCGAATTTTTATGCAAACTTATACTTTTGAGAATATAGTAAAAAAGGTAGAACTTCGGTAGAAAATTATTTCAGTCACTGGATATTATAAAAAAGTATAATTTTTTATATTACGTACATTCTATGCAATTTTCCATATTTAAATTGATAATTTTACGTTATGAACGATGATGAATTTATGTTATTTGAAAATTTATAATGTGCAATGTTTGTTTAAAGAATGAAACAGGTTTGTGATACAATAAATAATAAATAATTTTTCAATCATTAATAATTAATAATCTATATGATTCCGTGCTACTTGTGTTACATTGTTTTACTAGAATCAAGTGTAATTAAAAAAAAAATAACATTTGTAATAAAGACGAATCGAGGATCGAACTTATTTATGAATTAACTATAATTCCTGATCAACGAAAGAGTTGAACGTACTCCCTGGAAACTCCTGAAATAAAATTAGCCACGGTAAAGAATATACAACTATTCATAAGTAATAATGAATATAAAAAAGTAGGAAATTATAAAATTTTCTGTTACTAAATACGCTACTTACAATCTTGAATACCTGCAAAATTATTGCACGTAACTTATTATCGAGAAAATACAACTTTTTTCGTAAATATCAAATTCTCAGATCAACTTTTTCGATTTCTCGATCGGTTAAGAATTGACTCAACCTATTAAGAGGATTTATTGGCGAAAAAATTGTATTCTCATTTGTCTGAAACGTTCGAAGTGTTGAATCTTGAAGATAGCTCTCACTGCGAGGAATCGTCGAAGCGGTTGACGAGAAGACGTATCAGGGGGATAATTTATACCGAGCATCAGTAGTTTTCAATGCGTGTGTTATCACGAGCCACGCGGAATTGCAGTCGCACAATACAAATCGTATCGGTAGACTGCACGTGTGCATCGATGCACGCGACGAAGCGCCGCAACATTATCGCATCGGCTCTATTGTCGGAAGCACGCTCGTTTGCTAGTGTTACCCTAAAAACCATCCTACTCTCGACGTTACTTGTCATGAAACAACTCGTCTTTGCAAAAGGAAACGAAGTAATTTCTCTTCCAACGAAAGTAAAATTTAATATCAAATTTTCCAAGAATAAGAAACGAAGAATTTATAAAATTGAATTACTGGAAAATAGTATAATCACTTGTACGCTGAAGCATTACGAAATTGCCAATTACACAGCTTCGAAATTGGATAGAATTTTAATAAGATTAAGAAAGCGAGGAAAAAAGTGAACAACGCAAATTGATATACCTCGACGATTTTCACAATTATTACGCCTCTTTGATTAGCAAGCCATGAATTGCGCATTCACCTCAATGCACAGCGACACAGCCTGTATTATCGCAACAGCACTCGCAGTGCATTCTCATGGATGGAGCCAATCATTGAAGATAGTAATGGTAGAAAATGGATGAAGTTACGGTGACTAGACGCGATTACGTGAAAACTATTGCTGAAACCACAATGTTCGCCATTGAGTTACGGGTGAAATTCTCATATTACGTACGCTTATATTTGCATTGACAATTGATTTGCGGTTGTTCTACGACGTGACTTAATATATGTATATTTCTGTATCGCTTCATATTTCGCGGTTTATTGATTGATTATAAATACGATAGTCTGTTTATCTAATTTATTTGCCAATAATTTAATCCCTTTATCTGTTTTAACGTTTGAATAACATAGACTCGTGTTATTTGTGCGTAGATTATTTATCATGCGCATTTACGTTCTTCTAGGTATATTATTCAGAAAGTATTAAGACATGCAACTCTTGAAATTCTTTCATTTATAATTTACTGGAAATTTTCATATGTTTAAGATTCTCTGATAAACTTTTAAGATTCTTGAGAATTCGTTTAGGAAAGAAATGTAGGAGACTTTTTCAGTGAACTAGAAATTGAAATATACGAGACTCTTTTCAGCGAAACAAATTCTACGTCGAATTAGAAAATTTCTGAGATTTTCAAAATATGAACGAATGTAGGTCGTCGAATTGCAAGTCGATGCATATTGATGCTCATCGTTGTACGTGTTTGCAAATTCGTACCTATACTGGCCACGATACTGCAAATTCGATGGTCATTAATTTGTTCCGTAACTAGGTACCCGCGAAAACCTGTATCCGGAGGCCTGATGGATGCGCAAACCCAATGGCGTGGATCTATCGCTTCGGTTAACCCAGATTATTTAGAAGCGTTTCAATCAACAACGCTCGTTAAAAATCATTCCAGTTACTTCGACGACCAATTAGCGATTGTCAAAATATCAACTACGCATGAACGATCATCTCTCCTGAATAAATTCTTATACTTCTATCGAAGTTCTTTCAATTTCACGGAATAATCAAATTAAGTAATTATGTTGAAGTAGAGCAAAGTTGAAAATATACGACATCAAATTAGACTTTTTTAAAATAGCTTCGAAGTTTATTTGATATCACAACGATTTGTATAATATTCATTATTTTTGATAGCCACAAATATACTTAGTTTTCGAAGTAAAATTGCTTAGGAAATTGAAGATAAAAGTGAAAAGATACATTGAAGAAGTTGAAATTTTCGTCGTTATTTGATGTGTTTTATTTTCAGTTTATAAATGTAATAAAACTTCTCCAAGAAAAATCGTAATTTTCTGAATCATTCGAGGTTAAAAGGAAAATTGCTGTCACATATTTTAAACTTCCGAGAGAAAGCGTAAGCGAAAATTCAACTTCTTTAACTGTCTGAAACAGAATCTCCTCTTAAATGTATCGTTTCCACGGTTTCGATTATGTCTCAGGAAACTGTACAGTGGATCGCACTTAAGGCGAGAGTACAACAATTCTAGGACCATGGTTACCGTAATTTACAACCGGTAGAATGTTTGATAAAGTACGATCGGATTGTTACAGTTTCGCAGAATGTATCGTTAACATAGATTCTCGAGAAGCTGCCGGTGGCTAGACAAATTTTCGACTCGGTGGAATAGCATTCGCCTTCATACAATTCAAATCGAGCTCTCCCAAAATCCAACTTGATTTTGGTATTTCATATATTTCACCCGTATCGCTGGAGATTTTCATCTCATTCTCTCAAGATTCTCTTGTCGAGTAAACTTGTAAAGTAGGCAAACAGTTTCTGTTAATTTAATCTAATATAAACTAATACAGGTGAATATAAATCCATTACTGAATTTTATTACTTATTTGAAAACAAACAAAAATTCAATGTATCTTAATTTCTTACATTGTCACTACATTTTTTATTAAGTTATTGAACGTTGACGTTTATCGTTTCGTATAAGTTAAAACGATTAATCTTAGTTTTTATTTTATTAGGTGTAGAAATTAACTTTATTCGATTTTTGAACGATATCAAAGTCTTATTTAAAAAGAATGAAAACAAACGGATAATTGAAATAATTTCTGTTTTTGTTGATGAGCTTTTGTCATTTTTTTACTATCGCGAATATTTCGATTTGAATGGCTCTACTAATTATGCGAATCTAGTTGGAAGTAATTTATTTCTGCACCAAATATAATAATTTTGCATAGATATATCTCGATATTATGATCGGAAAAAGAGAAGGAAAAAAAAAGTGAAAGAAATAGGCGAAGGAGATTTTGTACGAAGAAATCGATTGTTGACCATATCGATGACTATCCTGATAGAAAGTTAATTCAACGGGTTTCATAAAACCCACTATCGCAGTCCGTTATGAACGGCCCCAGCGAGATACTAGCGAAAGACACTCAGGTAAAGAAAATTCACTGAGGGTATCTATGAGCTCATGGGGTGCCATCAACCGAAAGAAAATGGTGCTTCTGGACGAGCAGCAAATCCTTGCCGCTCGCAAAAGCATTCCTTAAGATGAAATCGCGTTCCTTCGCGTTTACGGTCTGTCCTCGGGTTCACCATGAAAAAGAGAAAACGCTGATCGGTGTCACGGATGATGACTGCGGCTATATCGATCGTGAAACATTCCAGAAATCGCTATACCAAACACAAAATTACAGTAAATTTCACTGTACATATCGTTCAGCTGAAATATATCAACAATAGAAATGTTTTAATTCCCGTCTTTACGTTAATATTAAATACTTTTGTCTTCAATAATAATTAACATTTTACCGATCGATCAGAATGAGATCTTTCCATGTTACGAAAAAAATTGATATATTTGATATTCTTGTGAATCTTATGGTCTGCCATTGTATAAATTTGTCTCTTTCGAATGTTAACATGCTTTAAAAAAATGCTATGTTGTTTAATATATTTTTTCTTTATTTCAACATTTTACCAGACACATCAGTTTAATTTGTATAAGTGTAATACATTTCATGAATGTTTCAATGTAAGAATGTTATTGAAAAGGAGCAATCACCGATAATGATGGAACTTTGGTACACAGTAGTCCTCAAAAAAATATTTTACACGTATTTTTCTTGTTTCATCGGCAATTGTCCACAGTTGAGGGACCAAAATCGCCATCGAAGTTAAAAGTAGTGAACATATCTGAGCTAATATCTCGAACATTATTACAGAGGAATAGCGAATTTTATGGTTACTTAACGTCAAATTTGTAAGCTTTATTCGTGAAAAACGCAAGCGATGGGCAATGTATTTAAACTTCGAAGAAAAAAGGTATTTAATTTTCATTGCGCAAAAGAAATTATCCGAATGTTCAATAAATTTCGTTATTTCCCGAATATCATACGTGAAATTTCCAAATCCTGAGTATTAATATCTATTAGAGACGTCGACGCGGGAGTACCGTACCAGAGGTTCCTTAAACTCCAGAGATGGGAGATATTTTATAGCCCTCGTTCGCCATTCCCAGCTGCACCCGGTATCAGTTTTCATTTTTAAGTGACACCGTAAATTTCACCGGCTCCTCCTACGGGAGTTCCTATCGCGAAACTGATTTCAAACTGTCTCTTCTCTCTTCTCTCCCCATGGGATCAACAATAAACATTCTCTATCTCGGGAACGTCACTTGACCCCGTGTGAATGCATCGTAAAGCTCCAAATACACCGTAATTCATCATATTTCTTCTCTCGATGAAAATCCAATTTAATCTTCTCTCGATTACAAACAAACGAGAGTGGTGGGAACTTTTTTCCGTTTCCTTACTTTCGAAATGTTTGACTTGCCGTACTTTTTATTTTTCATCGCCCCTGTTTGCTCCTTCTCTGTTCGTGCAACTGTTAATTTCGCTAAAACGAGTAGCAGCATCCTATTTATCAAGCTACCGTCTTCCTCGTGCAACTTGAAAATTTTCACCGGTGCTCGATTTATCAAGCAACGTCCGCGGCGTTTTTCACTGTGAGGCGAAACAACGCGGAGAAAACAAGACGAAACTGCACGTTCGGGCGGCGCTGAGTTATAGTTTCCTGGTCGAGGGATGAAAGAACGGCCGGTGACTCTGGGGAACGGTGCAGCGTGAAGGGTTTCTTTACGGACGACGTCGACACCGGGACCGATAGAAGAACGCGCGAATTCCCATGCGTGATATTTCCTTGCGTTACACGTGTACATACACGAGACACTCTCCCGTTACGGCCCCGTGAGAATACCCACCTATGTATCTAGCCATATTTCGTCCGGCGAGACGAATTTTCTGATGATATCCAAGGGGGTTTTCTTTCATCGTTAAACTGCACCTTTCAGTTCGATTGATTCTCAAACGGATTTCCAGAGATTTCGTTCCTTTTTTCTCTCTTTTTCATATATCGTTCGTCGTTATTATTTTAGGACGGTTTACGAATTTGGGAAATATACGATTAATGAAAAATTGTGGTTACATATAAGTGCAGTACATTTTTAACCCTCTGTAACCCGATGTTTCTTTTTTTACTCACGAGAAGAAAAATTACAGTTGAATGTAATTATACATTTTAAGAAGAAAAGAAAGTTAGTGGTTATTATAACGAAATTAATTACTATTAATGTAATGTAAACGAATAAAATGAGAGTTATAAAATGTATTGGATGTAAAAATTAATTCGGTACTTTTTTTTCATAAAGTTTGAACTTTATTGACTAAAAAATGCTATATTTTTTCAGAAAATATAATAGAAATTATTCTGAATAGTAAAATTGTTTAATCTTTTGCAAATAAACATTGAAGTTTGAAGAAAAAGACACCAAATTAATTTGCACGCCTAATAGGTGTCATAGAGAGCTAACTACACCATTCGCGAGAAAGATCAACTGATTTCTAAGAATTTAGATTATTTGCATTATCGAACTAGCTTTTAGAACTTCATTTATTTAAAAAGTAATGCACATATATTTACGAATTATTTACATATATTAAAATTCTTTGTATTGTTTGCAATTTTTGTAATAATTAAGTTAACGTGTCTTTTATCATTTAAGTATTCTCTTACACTTACAGATCATTCTTCTTCCTTAGTTATGATTCTGTCTACTAAATATTTTTCCTGATTTTATTGTAATTTCTGCATTGCAATTAGTATTACGGAAGTGTTCGGTGCTTGCTTTGCAAATCGAATATCGTTACTATTTGTCAAAAATAAAAATTTGTGCTTTCGCTCTCTTCTTTCTTTTTTCTAATTTTCCTACACGATACCAGTGTACCAATATAATATATTTAAACAGTTTAATAGTTTCGATAAAGATCGGGAATAATGTGACAGTGTGATAAAACATGAAGCTAGAGATACGTTGTCCCAAAGGAAGTTATTCGACTAGACAAAAAAAGTTTCATCGATCGATATAGCCACATGTTGTGACATTTATCGGTGGAAAAACAGGAGAAACGATGACGAGACAAATTTATTCTGTGTTGTTGGCCACCTTAAGCCTCGTATATTGGAAGATACGTCGTCGTCAGTTCTTAGCTGATCCAAGGAAGGTTCGCCTTAAGAGCGTAACTCGTTACGCGTTTGCCTTTAATATAAACGCGGCTGGAACTCCTTTTATAGGAAATTCCATTTATCCAGGTTATCGATTGTGGAATTATATGGAATGAAGACTTTGCGGGAACGAAACCACCCTTCTTCTAGAGATAATACAGTTTCAACTTCTTGTAACTTTTCTCAACGTTTATCTAGCAAAACCACGCCCGACCAGCGGAAGGATTTGCAATGGAACGAGGGAAAAATATGATTAAACCCAATCTAACTTCTTTACTCGATTAAATGGATAAATCACCTGTTGGTGAATAATCAAGCCTCTCTGTACTGTTTCTGTATGTATAATACACACACCGAGCTATATTTACGTACTTATCAAATCCGATAGAGATAAGTATCTGATTGAAATTATCCGACGTTACGATGCTTATCTGATTTACTTAGAACTCGTGCACCTTTTTCTAAACTTAGTAATCATATTAGAAGTCTATAGAAATTGATAAACAAGTTTACGCGAAATGAAGTTGAAATTGCATTCTGTGATATATTGGCATCATAAATGTACATTATTTTCACTTGATCAAGCTCCCATTTATAAAATTTTAAACAACTTGCTTTGTTAATATATAGAATTTCATTTATCAATGACTCGATACATACGATCCCACAAGAACATTTTTCATAGAAATGTACAATCACTTTTTCATTTTCAAAATCAACTATTGTAGGATCGAGGCTTCCGTATCTATAAAAAGTGAGTAATAACAGCGAGAAACTGAAGATGGTCTCTTAGTTATGGACTAGAGTCCCGGTTTGTCGGTCCAGAGGCACTTGTACGAGCCGAAGAAAAATTTGAGGGATCAAACTAAAATCAAATTCACAACTTCTGGCTAGCAAATTAGAATTTTGCTCATTAAACTAAGAAGCCCTCTATATTTGTCCTCGTTGTGCTCCTATGAGTTCGGTATAACACTATTAGAATATTGTCTTTCTAGCGTTAATTCCTTACGAGTATATTAATATATAACGCGTCATTGATTAGAAATATTTGTGTCGCGAATCATGTATCGTACACACACAACACACCACATTTCTTAAATAGTCATCTGAGACGAATTCTTTTTATGTCATAAAATATACATAGACACAACACGTTCCTTCCTTCTTCCGGATCCATTTGGATCCCTCCATCAAATATTCGATCGGATAGGTGTTAGGTATACAGCCGTACACAACGGTAGCTGACATTGCGGCAGAACCGGTGAAATGTACGTCATACATATGTAATGCACGAAGACGTGCAGGACATACGAATAACCTCGACGCGTGTACGTCTCTTTTCTGTCTGTCCTTAACGCAGACAGATCTTTACGTTTGTCCCCATAGCTCTTCGGGAATCGGCGCCGTACCGACCCGTTCGCTTCTCGCTTTTCGAGAATCGATCCGAATAGCGCCGGGTCGGAGCTAGTTCAGATACTTTTGCCGCAGTCACATCGTGGCTCGCGGTCGTCCGCGATTTTTCGGGAATTAGAACGAAGGCGCCTCGATGTCGTGGCCTAGAATTTGAAAGGCGAGCCACGTTACTCAATGTAATTGAAGGATTTATTATTTAAATCACCTGCGGTGACAGTGACATGTTCAATGTCATTTCGAGCATTGTTATTTAATCGTAATAGACATGTTCACGTGTCATTAAATAGAACAGATGTTGAAGGTATATAACGAAAGAGTTACGTTTTGTATTTCGTACTTTTCTTTCTCTCTCTTCGTTTTAGTCCGATGGGAAATTCGGTCACATTATCCCGTTGGAAACTTTTATCTAGGATATATCTGAAGTTAAACATCGGGGAACAGGTGAGACTGGGAAGAGAGTTTAGCGTAATTAGTAATCTTTCGTAATTGGATATTATAATCTAACCTGTTGACCTAGTTTCGAGATAGCTACAGGAAACTTTCGGATTTCGGAAGCATGTGGTGGTGCATTCGCTCCTTTTTTTGCTTCGCGCTTTCTCTTTGTGCGCCGGTGTGTAATGAGAGCGCTGCTTTTCTTTTCATTTCTGTATTAATTTGAAAAGAAAGAGAGAGAGAGAGAGAGAGAGGTAAGGAAAAGTGATAAGGAAGGATATCTGTTATATTAATAGTCTGTTTTAAATTGAGCATAAAGCGAAGATGCAAAGTGCGATTAATATTAATATTAATTTAAACACAAATTTCCTCCATTCAGAATTTATTTGAAACGAGAAATATAAAATAGAAATGAAATATCTTTGAAGTATCTTGATTTGAACTTCTCAACAGTTGCAATCTCATTTTACAGCAATCGCTGTAATAAATATAGCGTCGATAAATTCCTCCCGATAAATGCGTCCCCACTTTCTCTGATTGCACGTTATCCACGCCAATTAAAGAGAAATATCTGTCGTTTCGAGGAGTTCCATTTACATTAGCCCGTCGAATCAGTTGAGAAAAGTGCGGTCGGGAAGCGTTTAGTGCTGCCGTAGCTGCACACAACGAGAATTAACATCGCTGCACAGGAATTGGTCAACCAGCGGATTTACGTTTCGAACTTTCTCCTTCTCTAAATAAAACTTCCAGCTAAATACGTGTCTGAGCCTGGTGAACGATCGAGATTACTCGAAGCGATGCGCCAGAGCTAATCTCGAGTCGTGGAAGCATTCAGCTAAAGTGGTACAAGCGATTCGTTCGAGTAAATATATAGATTGCCGTTATTGTCAATTTATAAATGCTTACCACGAATTTTTAGTAATCTTTCTTACGTCGCAATTTTAGCTTCTTGCTGAATTTACATAGAATATATAGTCATTCAAAAAACACGCCTACATGTTTCTTTTTAATATAATACAAACTATTTGAAACTTTTTCAAGTTGATCTTTTTTTATTGAAAGTATGATTCATTACAATTGTATGTGGAAGAGAATATTATTCGAAAATGTACCACGACTGTGTCTGCAGATATCAATTTGACTATCAAAATTTTCAATGACTTTTCGACATTTGCTGAAATTATTTCACGAATTGTAATTCGAATTTTGTACTTTTGGTCGTTAATTATTTCTGGCCTATTAGCACATACTCGACTTTTCAAAACACCCACAAAAAATCTAATGGTGTTAAATCGCATGAGTTTGGAGGCCAATTGAAGTTTGCATTTCGTGAAATTACACGTTGACGAAATTTCGACCGCAAAAACTGAATGGTTTCTCGAGTTGTGTGACACGTGTGCTGGAAATAGACATCAGACACATAGATATGATTCCACTCTGATCATAACAAGTCACTCAACGTTGATTAGTATCGCTCAGTATTCACAGTAATAACATTTCCAACATCATCATAATTTATGATTAGAAGGAACTAAAGATTTCATTTATGATTATTAGGATAATAATAATCATAAATTAAATCTTTAAAATACCTTCTTCCTTAGATATACCATGGTTGAAATCAAACGCGAATGTAACTTGTGAACTTTGTATTGAACCTTCATATTAAATGTTATTATTAAAATCAGGAAAAAAAATCACTCAAATCCATTTACGTAGGAGTTTCCTCAAAGTAATCCCTTTACATATGTATACATGTACTTTATCGATGTTGCTGCATAAAGATATAGTCGATGGAAGAATTTCCAGGCTCTAGGAAGCCTTTTACATTTACACCAAGCTTCTGATCCTCTAGAATCCAAGTTTTACATTGATCGTTCATCGTCAACCGGGGAGGGAAATTTGTTCTCGAACCGAAACCCGCCACTTTCCGCCCTTTCATTAGGCTGATCCTTTTAACGGTGCCGTAACTCTTACGGGCAAGTCCTTGAAAAGCCGGTTGGATCATTTTTATCCCGAGCATTAGCGGAGCAGCAGAGATTTAAGATGGCTGCTGTTACAGGCGCAAAGGCCTGATCAAACGAAGTTGAAAGGAGGAAGTGGTAGCTCGTCCAACAGTGTGGGAAGGGAGGAACGTTCTTTGTTTCTCTGTGAAGAGCCCTTAAGTACCTATCGCGACATTGTCACGCGTAAAGCGCAATACGCCGATCGCTTATACACTTTGGAAGCGACGACGACAGGCGAGCGATCGGTGAAAGCGAGTCTTCCGACGATCCCGAAGGAAATGGCCTTTTGATCCTGTCGCGGGCAACGAGCTCTGTGCAGCTCGAGTGGCTGCTTAAGAGCTGACATTGTGACAGCCTCGTAGATTGTTTCCGTCTTTGTGCTTGAGCCTCTCGTCGTACAAAGATGACGCTTACTCCTTGCGGATACATTTCGTAAACATAAATAGTTGAAGCTCCAGTTTGAAGTAAAGTGAAATACTTGCGCTTGGAGGTTTTGGTATTATGAACGCCGTCCAAGTAAAATCGGAGAGAGAAAGAGAAAGAGAGCGAGAGAGGAAGTTTTTGAAGGAGCTTTGTGAAAAGTTTGTGAAAGACATTCGTTTCTCCCCCCCCCCCCCCCCGTATCAGTTGGAAAAGTGTGCTGTACCTTCGAGATGGTTAATTTAATTTGTGAAATAATGGAAAACTTTTAGTAAATGCTCTTTCTTGTTCTTTCTGTTGATTGTTGCTTAAAGAGACTGTGAGAAATTTCTTAGCAACTTTTCATACATTTTTGACTACCTTTCGTATTATTTGTTTCTGTTTTCTTTTGTTATTGTTTCGCGTTAATTGTTAGCAAAAGGTTACAATTATCCTTTCTTTCTTTTTGGTATTTTTAGTGTTTTTACTGTTGAATTCGTTATAATTGACGAATCCAACCGAAGAAAAATTGCACGTTGTTGGCGAAAGGTTCTGATTAATTCCAACCTTTTTTCTTTATTATTTTCTTATGTTAATTGTTACGATTAAAGGTTATAATTAAACTTTTCCCTTTTTTTTTGGTATTTATAGTGGTTTTATTGTTGAATTCATTATAACTGACGAATTGAACCGAAGAAACATTGCACGTTGTAACGAAGTGTTCTGATTAATCCCAACCTCTTTTCTTTTTATTATTCTTTTGCGTTAATTGTTACAACTAAAGGTTCGAATTATTCTTTCTTCTTTATTTTTTTTGTATTTTTTGTTTTTATTGTTGAATTTGTTATAATTGACGAATCGAAGCGAAGAAAAATAGCACTTCGATGGAGGAGCGTTTCTGATTAATGCCAACGGAGTGGCTTTTAATTTTGAAAGATGTCGCGAGCTTTATCATTCTGAAAGCGATCAGGTTTAAAGCCTGTTAAACGATCCGTAGATAAGCCGCGTTCAACTAAGATTGACGCTGTACACGCGAACGATTGCATCAATCTCAATTAACATTGAACAGACTGCTCTTGACCGCGGGAAAATTAATCAGCCGAATATCGGCGTATATCTGTTTAACGAGTCGCTTTGGAACAGATCGCGCAGCTCGATTACAATGTGTAAATTATTTGCTGAAGAATATGAAAAACTGAACTGACACGATTGTTGGATTTTGGCCAATATTACCGCTTAAAATTGATTATCGTATCGATGTTATTAATAACAATATGTAATTCTGAAATACGCCGCTATATTTGTTAAAGGGAAAATTACAGTTGGCAGCAAAACAAATAAAACGAATTACGATTTATGGAGGATTATCAAATGGAAAAGATAGATTTTTGGCAATTTGTCTTGTAAAGAGTGTTTCGGTATTTCTGCAATGAATAATTTACGCGAAACAAAAACAGGTGCTTTCGCTAAAACCTTATTGGGAGATAAATATTATATATCAGTATTTGTCTTTATTTCATTTTATCACTGAAAAATCAGAAACTGTTCCAAAAATTATGGAACTATTCAAGATTTTATAAACTTTTAATTACAATTCAAATAACACTTTCAAATACTTTCGTACTGTGTTTTAAATGAAAAATTCATTAGTTCTCCGTTCGCACAATTATTCACACGAACACTGCTATAAACCACGCGAGATCATGGTTGAAAACAACTTTAATTGTACCACGATGGATAGTAAAGGAAGGATTGCATGAGATATTAACTTGCTATTTAGCTAAAGCAACGAATGACCGGACATGCCAGCACTGTACACGTGTAATTTAGGCGAGCATTTGTAAAAGTAAAGGTCATCAAGGGAATATGGCGGGCGCAGCAGTAGCTATCAGAAAAGCTCGACCCGCGGAATTGCGCTACTAAAAACGAACGTACACGCGAGCCATTCCCACCGAGATAACAATTATCCCTGTGTGCACTTACACACCTGTAACACGACGACGTCTTATTTTGGTCTTGTTGCGAGTTTTCCGTAAACGAGATCGCCCGTTTCTTTTCCACCGTTATCATTTTACTAGCTCGTCCCTTTCGTCGATGATGCTGCCGCTTTATCGAAAATCGATCGGATAAAAAGGGAATGTTTTATTTTCTCATATCGCCAGAGTCGTTTTGTTGCCCGATATGGCGCATCTTGTTGGGTTACCAGCCAGAGCAAAGGTGTGCTGTGCTTCTGGATATCGTTACTGCGAATTGATCCTTGGAATCATGATTAGCCAGTACATCGTGTTTTATACGTGATTACGTTTCATTATTGTACTATAATCTTTATTTCACCGCGGATATTCTGAGAACAACCTACTTTTATTTCTTTATCTTTCGATGGACAATATGTTTGAGTGCGTCACAGCGTTGACAGATGATGTCTGCAACGATTAAATGATGCTTGCTACTTTTGAGTGTTGTAAATACTCGTTGAATTAGTTTTCTCGAATTGTATAATAGTGGACTGTATTTATGATTGAATTAGAGTAACACACTTTGTATTAAAATGTATATTTACATGTATAAACAATGTTTAAAGTATATGTATATTTTTGAATTCTGTATCTTTGTGAATGAATGTATCTTGTATGCTACTTCTACTGCTGTGTTACTACCTTATTTAATGTTTTACTTAATACTTAATGCTTAATGTTCAACGCTCGAAGAGCGTCTGTGTATGCTGTTTTATAAATTATGTGTGTCTTGATTCGTTTACGGATTGTGTTGAAGAGTGTTGATTGATGTTTCTGTTTTCGGGGGTGATACTCGTGTCGAAGGAGTAGGGATATTGTTGAACAAACTATTTGTTATATTAGGATAAACGTAAGGATAAATCTGATCACCAAGTACGTATAGCGCATGTGGTGTCCAGTTATATGAGTCTTTGACTTCGACTTTTTGACGCAGTCATAAAGTCATTGAGTATTTCGTGTCCTTGTAATCTGAAAGGTCGTTCACGATCACGATGTTTGGAAATAATTCGAACACTCATTGAGAAATTTGATTTTTTGCTGCTGTTATTTGTAACACCGTGTATAACAAAAGTTGATATTTCCAAAGTCATGTAGGAAAACGTTAGAAAGAATGTAACAAAGTGAAAATCGTAGTGATGCACGACTATATATACATAAGTCGCGTCTGACTAATCGTGGCACTATCTACTTAAATTTTACAGATGCATTCTAACTTGCCGTTTCGTTGAATACTGATCGAATATTGTAATATTTTTATACTAGTAAAGAATTAGTTAAATGTGCAATTTGTAATTGAAGAGTTTCAAATATTTCAAATGACAGAAAGTGAAATTTTCAGAAGTAGAAAATCTGTTGTATTTAAGTACCGTGAAATTGTAGATTCAGAAATCTGCATAAATATTTATGAATGAAGTTCAGGAATGAGTGTTTTGAGCATTCATTGGAGCAAAATAATTTGTCAAGTAATAATAGTAACAATTTTTATTTTAAAACATTTTTTTCTCTTCGTCGAGAGAAGTAACAAAATCGTTCTAATATTAACAATTACGTAACTTTTAGAACATAGTCATTTGAATTTCTGGAACTTTAATATCCTTCACATGCAGTTTATAATTTTACAACATATTTACCCGTACTTACGACAAGTACAATTACTTTTCTCCTGCAAATAAGATTAAAGTAATCTCGCCATACTTCATTCTCCTACGAACAATTTTACTCGACGCTTCAGGATTAAAAATACTTAACGAAACCACTTCGAGGTATCTGCAGATCCCTTTATAATACAGATAAAGCTCAATAGAAGCAACATTAACCCATCCAAGTAGCTCATCAAGATAAAATCACGCTCGAGGTTAACCGTCGATGATATCTCGCCGGAAGTCTTTAGCTTTCGTCGGTAGTTGACGAGATACGAGTCGATGTCAGAGGTCGAAAACAACGAGCATGTTTCAGATAAGCATTTGCAAACCGGAAGATCGCCAAGGGAGTTGTATCGGGACGTAGGGCTGGACGAAAGCCGCTAAAAAGCGTCCACGCGAAATTCACGGCGCGATAAGCATCGTTGCGCATCCGGCTTACGTGCCGGTTGAAATTGTAAAATGAATTCTGGGTTGCGCGGTTCTCCGATTAACCGACGTTCCGGGAATTCTCGCGTGGACCCAGAACTGTACAGGTTGGTTCATAACAGGCGAACCGGAGCACTGAGTGGATTTGGCGCACATAGAAATAAATCGATCGTGTAAAAGAATATTTTCTTATTTTAAAGCTTCGATTTCAAGAATTCATGGGGTTGCATGCACAAATCGAATACATACAACAGATATATCAGTTCAAGCTTGAATTCTTGAGCAGTATCCATCACCTAGAAATGTACGAAATAAAATAAGAGCTCGAAACACTGTTTCTTTTGTAGATTGTTTAGAATTATTAATAACAGTATGCAGAAAGCTACGATAACGAAATGCTTCTATATTTCCTCGTTAACAATTTTTTTACTGTGGCGTCTAACATATTTAAAAAAGAAACCTATTAATAGCTTACCGGTCGATTAACTCTGACAATGTAAAGAATATTGTCGGTAAGTTATGTGTTCATTGTATATAGACAGGTTGTCAGATGTTAAATGGAATCACTAATTGCTAGACTGCGAATTTTGACGTAAATTTATATTTTTGAGAATACAGTCAAAGTACAACTGGGGTAGAAAATATCATCTATCAGGTTAGGTAATAAAAATTATATAGCTCTTACAAAGTATCTGGATGATTTAATATAATTTATAAACGTTATTAATAATTTACCATAAATGTACAAAAATCCACAGTCTACTAATTATCAATTTATGGGAAAATTAATTTAAGTAATTTATGGAGAAATCTATATCTGCTAACTCGTGAATCTTCGGAGTTTCTTTTCCTCGAAAAACGGAAGCTTGCACGAAGATATATTATTTCACACTTCCGAATTAGTTTCGCGAAAGAAATTATTCAACGTTCGATACTACACGTTCTGAACCAATCTGTACATTTCGAGACCACTCTATTTCATAGAGGAATCCGTAATATTCGACGAAGCATTTTTTTCAATGGTTGTGTCACGCGTACGTGGCGGTATTTTTTTTTTTTTTATACGGTCCAGTTAAAAATTTGCGATACTACAATTCTCTATGCCTGTGGGGGGAAGGAGCTGTACGGAGATTTCAGCCGGAAGTAAATATTTTAACTAGGACCACGCGCATTTTCAGAGATTATTACATCCAAATACTATTAATCTTCCGAGTCACAGAGCAAACGGGGGAACGGCACTATGCAAATTTGTCGTAACCCGTGCAAACGTTGCGAACGTTAATCGTATAAATAGGAAGTGATCCGTGTTTCGAGAGGTTCGCAGTATAATCGCGCGTCTCTGTGAAAGGTTCTTCACCGTCGAATCGACGAAGATGCCTGATTTCCATCAATTCTGATTAATCATTGAATTATTCCAATTACATTATCGAGCACGTATGAATTATTCAATCATATGAATTATCAAATACGCAGTTGCGCAATTTTCGGCAAGTAATAAACTATTTTTTCAGAATTTCTTTTGTGATAGGACAATATTACTCTATTAAGGTGTAAAAGATGATTGGAAGAATTTCGTACCATTGCAGCGGTTTGAAAAATTTATTAGTAAATTGAATTGAAACAAGAATTAATTATACGTTCTAATCTACATGATATTCTTAACTGTATTAACTGCAGATATTTAGAAAAGTTTCGAAATTAAAAATGTAGCAGTATTTGAGAGGAAAAGAGCCACTTTCGTGAATAATTTTGTTGGAGTCATTGGTATTATTATTATGGAGGTAATCAATGAATCCATTAAAGGAATTATTCAAGTACTTGAATCGCACAAACGGTACGATTTTCATTATTAACACTTTAATATCGTACGAAGCGTACGACCGATTTCATTTTTTAATGAGATATATGCTAAATAAATATGCTACGAGGCATCGTGTCGAAACAAGCCAATTTTATTCCAATATCGTCAGCGAAACGCACGAAATTCACTTGGAATTGCTTGTGTAATTTGTTTTCGTTTTCTTCTTTTTTTTTTTTTTGTAAAAGCTAAATATCGATTTTCATTGCGACAATACTTTTATGAGCAATTTATAACTCTTTTTCATTTCTGTTTCAAAGTACATTGCCCGACGTGATGCACGTGTTGTCGTTCGAAAAGAAACGTTTCACGATAGCGGAAAAGTTGAATTGATTAAGCCGGTACACGGTTCTAGAAAGCTGGATGGAAACGAAATCGCATTTGTCGGTTCGTTAACGGTGTTTATTCACGAAAATGGGTCTGTCTGTGCTCGATCCCAGGCTAAATAAATTGATGCACTTCGTTAGATATTTCTTCTCTCTGTTCTTTTTCCTTTTTTTACAATAAAATATTCCGAAGGACGTCAAAATCGTCGCAGAAGAAAGTCTAAGTGCATCAATTACGCATAAATTCCGATAAGAAAGATTACCATTCGCGATATTACTGTAATAGCGTGCACGGAATCCATCAATTTCCGAGGCAATTAATCGTCTTCTGGTACAATAATCGATCACGGCTCGACACGCTGCAACGATTTATCGCTGACGTTTTTCATTTCAATCTCGAGTGTCCGCATGCAAGAGTAATCGGACAGGAGGACTGATTCTTCCTCGTTTCGAAACGAAGGACCGCAATCTACCAGTGTCAGTCTTCCGAAATTTCGTTCCCTCTTTTGTTAATGCTCGTTAGTCTACTCTGTGCTGGCATTTTACCTAGATATTTCCAAAGACAGGAACTTACGATAAGAAAACTATTTTGTAAACGCACAAATTTTCATTTCTACTTTCAATTAGTGAAATCTGCGTTTTGAATATTTTTACGTTCCTCTGCATATACAATTTTTATTTCTAAAGATTTGTAGGGAACAGTGAAATGGAAGATTATAATTTTTTAATTCACAATGTACGATAGATAGGTATATGGGAATGGTTGGATTTACAAGGAATACAAGTGTTAACGTAATTCAATGTTAATTCTGAAAGTTCTCCTCCCCCCTCTGTTCTAGAGCATATATAATCGGATTAAGAAAGATCGTCGAGCGTAATTACTGACGCCAGTATAATGGTAATAAATCTTCTTAGCCGCGTTCGAATTCTAATGAATCACTCGATCGAATTAGTCGTTGCCACGGGTGTAACGAAATAATTATTCCACGGGATCCTGGGCTTTCATGGATCGCGGCGAGCTCGCATAAATATTCCACCTTCGATACAGGAAATCGATCTTCCTTCGAGCCATGTTACAAGAATTTGAAATTGGAAACGCAAAAAATATACTTTCTACGATGTTAGCTTATTATTTCAAACGAAGTTTAAGATTCGTTTCATCATTCACTTCACTCGACAATACTTTCAAGTATTAATACTTATATGTATATTTGCCCAATATATTTTACATTAACGTTCAACACCATATACAAGAACGATTAATTCAGAACGTAACGTATGGCCTCCATTAAATTTCCAGACACAATAGAAACAACATACGAGTTTAATAACAATAACAATTACAGAACAATAAAGCAAATGTACTATGAACGAAAGGTATCATTTGTTCAAACCATAAACAAATTCGTATAAGCGTCGAAATCCAATATGCTTCCAGGTAGAGATAAAACTAACCTCCAACCCACGTTCTCCTTTATCCAACCAGATGGACCTCGCCTACCACCTTCATCATGCATTCCCGCGGCGAATCCCCGTAAACCGACCCATAAGACAGCCTTAAAATAAACATTCACGAAACCATCCGTACGTAACTCCTCTACATCGTATAAGTTCGCTACCTGTCATCGTGCAATTCCACTCGGTGGAATCGAAGGGTCATTAAATAAATAATTCGAGCCGGAGGGTGCAGCAAGACAGAGAGAGAGAGAGAGAGAGAGAGAGAGAGAAAGAGAGAGAGAGGGGGAGAGAGAGAGAGCCAGACAGAGGGAGGAACAGCGAGAAAGAGGTAAAGAGAGTGTAAAAGAGAGCCAGAGAGAAGGGGGGGGGGAAGAGAGTGTAAGAGAGAAAGGAAAAGGGAGTATAAGAGAGATTCAAAGAGAGAGCCAGAGAGAGAGAGAGTCAAAGAGAGAGAGCCAGAAAAGGAGAGACAGGGAGAAAGGGAGAGCAAGAAAGAGTGAGAGCCAGAGAGAAAGCCAGAGAAGGAGAGATAGATAGAGAGAGATGAAGAGAAAAAGAAGATGAGAGCAAGAGAGAGAGAGAGAGAGAGAGAGAGGAGAGAGCTACTCCTGTTGATCCTGGCCGCGTTGCAAGATCGAGCGTTCTCTCTCCTCTTCCTGTCTACGTTTCTGCAGTCGCGGTGCGTCACCTGCATTGCTGTAGATCGAGCCAGGATTTTACGTCGCTCCGACGGCTTCCTGGAGGAAGATTGCCGTGACGGCGACTACGATGAAGAAACCTTCGGCTCGTAAATACGCAAGATATGCCATAAAGTTTAACGATTCAAGTTTCAAATCCGTAATATGACTCTCTCTCTCTCTCTCTCTCTCTCGCTTGCTTTTTCTCTCCCATTATTTTCCACTCACTTTCACTCTCTCATTTAGTCAGTTACTCATTCTCACTCTTACTCTTTTATTCGCGTTTTCTCTCTTCTTTCCCTTCTCTCTCTCTCTCTCTCTTTCTCGTTCTTCT
Source organism: Anthophora plumipes (assembly GCA_951804975.1). Classification (NCBI taxonomy): domain Eukaryota; kingdom Metazoa; phylum Arthropoda; class Insecta; order Hymenoptera; family Apidae; genus Anthophora; species Anthophora plumipes. The sequence continues at coordinate 21,722,307 of OX638112.1, read as the reverse complement.
AAAAGCTTCTCTAGTGGTGGTCTTTGCCGTCTATCAAGGAGAGAAGGGTAGCAGGTGTCGAAAGCGTCATAAACCTTCTGCTGGAATGGCGGCGATCATAGGTATGGGTCGATAAATTCGGCTCGCGAGTAGATAGTGTGGCACGCGACTAATAATCGCTTTCGAGTCAGTAAATTCGCGCCAGGGAGTTCTTGACGCGACGCGTCATCCCGGATCCAATTTGTTACGTTCAAACTTTGAATTGAACGCCGTGCAGTTTCACGCTTCGATTCTGAATTTTCGGGTTCAGATGGAACTGGAAGCATTGGGTTGAGGGAACATTAGTCGAGTTGCTCGAGATGTTTGAACTGAAACGAAGGAGGAATTTGATTAACTTGATCGGACCTCTCCTATTTGGTGTCTAGGTCAGTGACGAATTAGTTGTTCTTGAACACCGCTACCGAAGATGTTATTAATTGTTTGCAGTTGCGCTAAAATGAATGGGGAATTAGATTCGTAAAAAAAAAAGTTCACTTTTTTATATCTCTTGGAGAAGAATAATTTTCATAGAACATTGTAGATTGTTCCTTAATAAATTATCTTAATTATAGTATTCGTTTGTGTAATATAAACTATAGAATTTTCACTCATTTGTAAATTAATCACTCGAATGATTAATTCAGCGTTGAAAAGTTTCGAGTTAACTTAAATCTCATGCAATTTTTGTTAAATTACTGTTGGAGAATCTAAAAGTTCGTATTGGATGCCGATAAAGACGAACGTGACATTTCACATTATACAATCTTAGAGAAAAGTTACGAAAATTGAATAAAAAGTGTGCAAGAGTGATTTTCTCGTTTTCTTCAGATAACGATCTGGTTTTAAAATATCGAGAGATTTCGTAAGATGTACTCTACTGTATTTTTATAAAAGTTATTTCTTTCTATGCATACAAAGTAGAGAAGGAATGATTAAAGTGCAGAATTTTGCAAATTGTTAAATCACACGTGATGATGAAAATGTACTATACGAAATTTACTCGCGAAGAGTACATTTACCAAAGGTTCACCCGGTAGATACGCTTCGAGGCTACAATCATTCATTCACCAGCAATACACCCATCATTTTCGATAACGCTATGTCCACGAAAGGCGTCCGTAGATAAAGGATTATTCATACCAATCTAGTATCTTCTAAAAGGTCAGTAACGCTTTAATATAACCAAAGTGTTAACATAACCTTTCGATAAAGTGTATAACGAATTGTTATTTTAATAAAATATTCGAAGTTACAGTGTTGCAAGGTTATCAAAATAGCTGTCGTTGCTCTCACAGGGTTCGTGGAGCTAATTATAGATCAAATAAATGTCATTATTTGCAAACACAATTTTTATATTTAAATAATAACAGTATTAAGAATTTATGTAATAATAGTAATAATGTTCAGCTTATACAATGTTATTTAGTCAGGATAAAATTCTTAATATATCTAACTAACCGAAAATGTTCTTGAAATATCTAAATGTTTGAGACAGTTAAAGTCCGAAAACGTTTTGACAAGTCCTCGTCCTGGTCCTGTCCGAGATTCGGAAACATTCCTCTATTCCTCAGATCATTTTCCCTCCAAGACGCTTCTTGGGGGAAAATGTAAAAAAGTGGGACTTAGAATTATCCAATTAGAAATTGCAACGGTTTCCTGATTCTGCAACGCTTACAGGCCACGTCCATCATGTAGTAAACACGACCTGCAGAACGTCACACAAGGATCCTTTGCTCAGGAAACCAGCCCTATTTTTCTAAGTCCCCTTTTCCAGTGAAAGTGGACTTACGATAAGTCAATTGCCGTTGAGGGTGATCTGGTTGAACACTCTTTCGAAAGAAAGTTGGTGTCATCTTGTAGCCAGACCCAAGTCCTCTAAAAAATTTACAATCCATGGAAAATCGACTTCCTCAAAAACATCACTGTACTATGCTTACTTAGCAGCGTAAGTCTAAAGACGTGGTCCTAACAGCTATAGTTTAAAAAAAAATGGTACAATGATGATTTGAAAAGTATATTGAGAAAAATTTATGCTTAAAAAGAGCAGAAGAAAATTTGTAGTATCGTCGATACTGAACACTCCAGTAAATTATGTCTAGATTAATGTAACATTGAGCAGCTTGCTGTTTGGACAGCTGAAAGTTCGAGGCGATCGAAACTTTCCTCTCGCCGTTTTATAGTTCGATTTTATGATGCCGTGTTTAACTTTGAAACGCTGAAAGAACTAACCCGACTACTTAAATTTAATAACCGAATGAAACGTTCGATAAAGGGCTTGGGAATTCTACGGGAAATGTTGAGGTGTAACCGAGGAAAGCGTTTAATGCTAGAGAAGCAAGGTTACGATTCTTTCCATATTTTAAAATGCGCTTCATCCGCGGAAATGATACTTTCTTTCTTTTTTTTTCGAAAAGATTCAACGATGTATTATTTTTTGTATGAAATTACACTACCCTGTGTGTACTTTATCAGTTATTTGTATCATTCTGTAAAAAATTCATTTTCATCTCACAAAAGTTTCAATTAAGAAATTCCTCGTGTAAGGCTAACATTGAGGTTCCTCTTCTTCTTCTTCTTCTTCTTGGTTAAGGAATTCGATGTTTTATGAATAAGAGTTCGCAATATTCCAAGCCAAGGTCCGCAATATTCCGCTTTTCATATCTCACAACGTACTTCAACAGTTTCTTCCATTCTTCTCTCGCATTTAAGTAAATAGCCCTTCTACCTTCGTTTTAGTTTCGCATGAAATAAGATCTCTTGCATGAAAAATAGGTGGACACTACTTATGACACGTAGTAAGTGAAATGTAATAATTTAATTTCGACACAATTTTTTCTGTGTTGCGCATGATTCGAATTTCTTCAAAAGCAGTATATCTTTCTTTTTTATTTTTAGTATGGACTTTACCTTGCATTTATTGCTAGATTAGTGACAAATTAACTTATGTTATTTTTACACTCTTAAGGGTATATTTTGTAGTAAAAGTTAGTATAGTTTAGAAAATTTAGAGTGTCCTGTGACATCAGTGTCCTGTCTTAGTTCAATTTATATTTTCACATTTACAGTTCAAATTGTAAGATTGTGAATACTTTCCCTTTGTCAAATCAGGTCCTTTTTCGCGTCGAACATTATGGGAAAAACCCATTGGGAGAATGAGAAAAGGAATGGGAGAAAGTTTCGGAGTAGGTTGGTAAAACGACGTGAAAAGTCCGACAGCGTGAAGAGGGATTTCGAACAGAGTGAGTTCGTCCGGAAAATGCTGTAGCAGTGCAGTATAGTTATAGTCTTATAGTAATTTAGAGCTGTTTTTAGAACTTTCAATATTTTTGAAATGCACTTTACCAGACCTCAATCACGGATCCATTCATAATACCATAAAATTTTCTGCACTTGTACAATAGGTGATTTCAATCTCCTTCAACGATCAATTAATTATAAGTTGCACTTCAACCGACTTGATACTATTCAAAATTTAATGATTAATGGCCATGTTCCATTTCGTTTCACGGTCCATCAAAATGCTCAATTTTCACCTTTCTGAATCATACTCCACTTAGCTGGCAGACGGATTATTTAGGTTGAACTAATTGGGGGAGAGCTGTCGTTTAATGGCGGCACGCCCAGTAGAGAGGCATCTGCGCGGCAGAAATATCCTTCCTGTATTTTCGCCAGCGTTTTTGCATAGAAAATCAATGATAATGGAAGGTGGCCAAGGATTGCTCTAATTTACCCGTTAAAAGTTCTCTACGGATCGAAGCTGTGAAAGTGTTTCACCCCGCTGATCTTTTCGTCACGAACGACCTTTAAATATTTTCACCTTTGGTTCGAAGCTCAACCTACTTGAGGATGCTAATTATAAATGTTAAGAGGAAAAAATATCCCCAATCTTCCGTGTATGTCGAGGATTATTTTTAATCTCGTCGATACACGAACGATACCATTCTTGTCTCTCCTTTTTTCTTCACGATGATATAATGTTCAACGCGAAAATCTGTAGCAACGTAAACAGGAAAGAAGTTGTCGTTTTCCTTTTAGCAATTTCCAATATCGAATCAAAGAAGGGATTAATGTTTTTATTATATTATTTTACTTCACCTCCGTGCATAAGTCATGGGACATTTATTAATTTGAGCTTAAATTAACACTGTCAAATATTCGTGTTATTCAATCAAATGATTATTTATAGATTACTAAAATGTATGACGATGAAATGAAGACTGAGATATATAGACAGGAGAACTTTCTACAGATGCGTAAATTGTGAGAAAGTCATATGGTTGGAACATTTTTACTTGTGGAATCTGCTTCGAAAAGAGCGATGTAACGAATAATATTATTCGTTACATATATATACACATTATTCGTTATATATATATATATATATATATATATATATATATATATATATATATATATATATTGTTAGAAATTGATCCTCAATCTTAAATATAACGTAAAATTTATATAGTACTCTATTTAGAATTACATTTACCAATTACTTTCAAAAATAATATTGAACTGTACCCTCTCTCTCTCTCTCTCTCTCTCTCTCTAAAAATATATATATATATATATATATATATATATATATATATATCTGTATATATGTATATTTGTAAGTAATTAGTAAATGTAATTCTAAATAGCATTTGCATTTTTACGTTATATTTGACATTGGGGATCGATTTCTAACTATTTTGTATAAACATAAATTAAATATAGGTACAAAAAGACAGATCTGTTATATTAAAAGATTATAGAAGCAGAAGACAAAATTAAAAAAGAATTGGGGTATATGATACTCCATCACATGAGTCATGTAACATTTTATCACCACACAGACGTTCGGTTAAATGTAATTGATATCAATAGAATGGTTCATATAGGAATAAGTAACTAAATATTTCATCTAAACTTGATTTATTATAAAACAGTAAGGTGTCCCATGATATATGGACAGGGGTTTACGTATACAGTTTTTACGTGTCCATCTATCGTACGATGAACTTCTTGAACAAGAGTCTGTCGTTCGCTGTCGTTCGCTTCAATAGATTTGCCCGGTGACAAATCTTAAAGGGGTTTGACTTTTAAAGAACGCCGCGTCATTGATCAACGTCAGCCGCGCCGTTAGAATTAATCCTTTAACCGCGACACGAATGTACAAAGGCTCGCGCACACCTCCGACTTCCTCTTTCTTATCCATATTTTCCTGGTAAAATATGACGTCAACTGACGTCGCCCTTTTAAAAGATTCATTCATTGTATTCAACGTGACGCTTTAAGTATGACGCACAAAGGAACAATCGAGTATAATAAACCATCGAGTAAATTATAGTCTTGAATTTTTAAATATTTCAAACTTGATTGGAAAATGTAAACATTCTGGAATAATTAATTAAATAATATAATAATTATTAAACTACTATTATTAATTATTACTTTTAAATTAGTTATATTTAATTATTATCAGTTGAATATAACTAATATAAAAATTAATTCATTTTTGGGAGAGTGGGGATTAATCAATATCGAGTATCATGGTTGTTAACTGTTTGCAGATAGTTACGGTTTTAGCTGAACTTTCGAAGTGACGCTCTTGTTGGATACTTAGCTATCCTAAGCGCTTAAATTATGGCCAAGCTAGCTTAACTTCGGTAATTAGTAATACATTTCTTATTCGTGGCATTTAATTTTTCTCTTATCGGTACTTGCGATCGGTTATCAATGAATTACAAAGGCAATTGCAAAGGAAATCTATACTCCTCTCGCAATTTTGAATCATCAAGGGGGTTTGACGGAGACAAACCAAGTTATCCTCTATACCATCGAATCTCTCAATTTCGAAATTGAAATCGAATCTCGTATCTCTTAATTTACTCGTTTCAGCAGATTCTAATATTCCGAAGATTTTATTTTAAAGTAACACAAGATTTGCAATACTTTCAAAAGTACAGTAATTAAGAAAATACACTGTTATTGTTTACTCAGAAAACTTTTTTAAATAATTCTTTTCATGTAGCAAATTTGCATACATACGTAAGTTTCATTTTCTAAGCTATTTCTATTATTATTTCTCGTACTAGCAAAAATAGGACAGTACAATTTTGCAACATTTTACAACATAATCATCCCCTTTCACATCTAGCTTTATATATCGTACGGTTTCATACATTATAGGTAGCATATTCGCGAGTTATATATACGAATGGATATTCTACTAGCGTGTGTAAATAAGTTCGAAAGAATTATAACGAGACGGTGTAATGTCCGAGAATTTTCAGAGATTTCAATCAGCGTCACACTGCCACTCGTTTCGCCGGTTGTTCTCCCGTGAAAACACTCGATACGGTGATCGTTCATTTAATTCAGGATAAATAATCGGACTATGGTCCTAGCCGGCTTTAACGACTCGATATAAAACATTCGATTTTATGGGCCGGTGAGGTAAGGGAGTGGGGAATTTTTAGTATTTAAATAACGGAACGCGTGTGCAGCAAATCCACGGCTTAAAACGACATTATTCCAGGGGATATGCGCGTGTAACCCCGTTCCGTTTCAACGCGGTAACATGCTTCGCGTATTTTACCAAATTTTTTCCCATCTCTCTACCGACAAAAATGTCATCGATCCGACCGTGTAACAATTTGACGCTGCCGGGACGACTTAAATTTATGGACGACACATGACAGTCGAACGTATATATTTTACAGTTGCTGCGAAAACATCCATTTTCCAGCTGGGTAAGGTAGAACGTCTGTGCGGCGAACGCGCTTGCATTAGTGTTTCGAAGGATAAAGGAGGAGACGTATGAAAATTGCTTAAATGTAACCAGAGGAGATAACGAACTATCTGTTGGAATAGGCATGAACGTTATCATCGCTGGAAGAATTGGGGGAATTTTTATTTGCGACGTAGATAAGTGTGTAGTGTAGTTTTCTATTTTTATTAGTTATTAATTAGAATTTTGTGTTTGTCCGTTTGTTATTGAATTTTTTATAATACTTCATCTAATTTTTATTATGGTATTTTTAGTAGAAATTAATCTGAGAGAACAAAATTAGGAATTTGAGGCAGAGAATGAATGATTCTGATAAAGATTTAATAGTTGGTTCATTCTTTGGTTTTGTAGAAATTCGATATTACATGGTTGGATTTTTCCCTAATAATTGAATTTGTAATTTAGCTACACGAATTCTTACTTCTGTTTGCATCTAACTGTATTTTATACTTTTACCAATGATTTAGGATACAATCGAAAGTTTGGCATGAAGAATATGGTAGATTTTATATTCCTTAATGATTCAGTCTATACGTAGATACTATTTGGTTCATAAAATAATGAAAAATATGGATGTTCAGTATTATTCATTTTAAATATCAAAACAGTTAAAACATAAATTGTTACATCGTCTTTATCATTCATTAATTACAGCAGAATTATAATACTTTAACAAGTTAAAATATCATCAGTCTAATGATTGCCATAAATAAAAAAGAAACAATTATTTCATAACAAAGATATTAATAATTACACAGGAATATTCAGTGTACTAAACTTTGTCCATTGAACAAATCACTAATGCTATCATAAGTAGACTAAGAACTTTCATGCAAATTTATACTTTTGAGAATGTAATAAAAAGAAGTAGAACTCCAGTAAAAAACTTTTTTGCATTCAGAAAATTAAATTGCATCATGTACAATTTTGCATCTTTAAATTTCCTATAAATGCATAAGAATTTGCAGTCTAAGTTTAATTGTACTCATCGTCATCTCCATTACTATTACCATTCGTTCCTTTTTACTACCATTTATTTCCATTCTCAGATATGCTCACGTTACAAATACTACCCATTCAATGTAACTCGGAACAAACGACTGAATCCACGGAAACAATAAAAATCATCTGGTGACAAAAAACCGTTGAAGGATGACAGGTGAAAAAAATTCCATTTACAGTCCAATGGAAACGTTAGGACGCGCGAGTTTGATAATCGCGAACAATTAATTAAACCGCGTGACAATGCTAGCGTTCTTTTTTTTTCCTCACACAGGCTGAGCAGCAAACCGGGGCGGACGCGAGAACCACTTCCGGGGTGCGACCACTTTCAACATCCGGTTATTCGTCCTGCAAAGTTATTAATGGCCGACACGCCGCCCCGAGTTGCTAACGGCCTTTATTCACTTGCAATAATAACGGTCGCATGAGGAATGAAACATCCGCCACCTCCTTTCCTCGCGACGAGCCACGATAAGAGGAGCCATCGGTTTTCGATGCTTGCTTACACGGAAACGCTCCTTCGCGCGCAACCACTTCCGTCTGCTGCATGAAATGCAACGTTTTCTTCGTGAATTATCTCTACTTCTCCTTGACATCATCAAGAATAATTTATCATATCTGTGATGTAATTGCACGTATATTCGTGTATTATTCGGTGTTGGGGACAACAGGTTGTAGTGAATGAGGATTAGAATGATGCGAGAGGGTGCGTGCGAATGGAAAAGTTGCGATTGGATGGACAAGTGACGAATCACGAGTGACGAGAGGGTAAAAAGGAGAGAGAGAATTGCGAAAACGGAAAAAGGGAATCGCGAGCCGTCTCGTTAGAATATTAATAATACCGATAACTGAATGTGCGGAGCATGAAGAAGTCGGAGTATTTTTTTTTTTAAGAATTTAAGAGTGGAAGAGCACTACAAGATTATCTTAAGTTCATGATACGGTCGATAAAATTTGAGGACTTGCATAACAATGCAATTGTATGTAATTGGTTAGGTTTTTAACTTTATGGTTTGGGCGACTATATACGCTATTTTTGAGTGTCTCCTTTAAATACAAGCAAATGATTTGGCAAAATAGTCACCCTCAAACTTTCACCTCTTTTATGTAATTAACTGGAAAGAAATTAACGTTTGACAAACATCTGAGCATCTAAACGGGACACTTTGTATATACGGTGACTACCATTAATTTTCGGAGATTCTTTAAAACAGAATAACTTTTTAAAAAATTGGGTCAAATGACGTGAATTCTTTTGTGAACACATTTTGATCAAATTTCACGACGCAACAATAATTGCTGTTCATATTAAAGCGATCGTAGTGATTCACATAGAGAGAGATAAATATTAATTATTATTATTATTTAAAAAATTACATTTTAACTAATAAATGCACAAAGTACACTCGTTTCTACATTTCCTTTGTACTTCTTCCAGAGTAATAACTGTATGATAGTTAAGTACAATAGTTTCCGTCGCTTTTCGGTTTTCCCGAAAATTTTACTGGTTTGGTACTTGAAACGTTGCGGTTTAGTTCAGTTTCAGATGCGTTTATTTTATGAAAATTGTTACGCGAACAAAGAAGTTTATATTGAAATTAGGTTATCACAGTTGAAGCGCACGGTGCTGATTTTCACTTTGTTGAATAAGAACTGCAATTTAATAATTATTTCATTTTGTCGCTTTGCAACTTGCACTTTTTCTTTCTATCATCGTTTCAACGAGGACAGACATCCTCGATTATAATTAGAATATCACAGAAACACTAACGAAATAATTAGAATAAAATGAAATTTCGTCTTTACAATATCATTACTAAAATTAATCTGTTCCTCGAATATTTCTTTGTCCTTTGTTCTAACAAGATGAAAGTTAAACTCGCAACATTTCCTTTCCTCTATCGGTCGCCTTTGTAACTATGTCATATTCATGGGCTTCTTTCAAACATTTCTCAGCCCTTGGGACAAAAAGAAAAAAAAAAAAGAAAGCAAACATATTCCGGATTGGATAAAAAGCTGAAAAGGGGGAGTGTAACAAGTAATGGTTGAAGTCAGTTGCGCGTTTCCCTTTTCATCTACCTCTCCCTTTCACCCTTCTCTCTATTTTCCTGGGTGTTTTAAATAAAATCGCCAGAACAATTTTCGGTTCGTTAGATTTATAACGGAGGAATATAAATTATTTTTAGAGAATAGAAGTCGGTCTTGACCGCGCCAGGCACCGGAGAAAAATGAATATTTGAACGCGGCACAAGCGTCCCAGTTTTCTGTATTCCGTTTGTTCGCTCGGCTAAAAGGAATTCCTCCGGGCTTATTGCTACCGCCCTTCCCCGATGCGCATAATTATGAAGAAAACAAAAAGGCTACGTGGCTCCTTTGGAAAACATCCAGTTGTGCCCAGAGATTCATGCTATTAACATCGCCGATAGCGAGAGAGCTGTGTTTCTTCCTTAGAATACCGTGCCATAGTGTCGCGCAATTTTTCCGTGGAATTTCAATGTTGTACACAACAGGAGGTGTATTCTGTTAAATTTTGCATTCGACGATTTTCATTCTGCCTTTTGATAAATATTGGAATTAACGACGTTGAAATTGATCAACTAGAATATCGAAGATATTTCTCATGTTAGAGTATCATTAGATCGTGTATTTATAATACTACAAAATTGAAATTGAATTTTTCTGTAAGATAGAATTATTCGTCATTAAAGACACATTTTTATGAATTTTCTTGGAATATTCGCGACAATAGAATTAATATACTACAATGTCGAAGATATTTCTTTTATATTTACGTTAAAATTTTGGACACTATGCTGCAAATGAATTCTCCGAATTCGGAAAATTCGGAAAAATTCGGCTATTCCTTATATATTAACTTCTTGCGATATGATTTTGTAGTTCCTACGTATGTTAATCTCGAATATTCACTATGACAGAGTATTAAATAAAAAGAAGATAAGAAATTATATAAAATTTTGATCTGAAAATCGCCAGTCTTAAATTCAAAACTGAAGTTAGAGCAAAAATAAAAGTTTGACAGATATGTAATACTTTTCTTGTTACACCTTAAGCATAATCTGCATCACGAGTGTGACTCATCGTTATATGGCAAGAGGTTAAATTATAAGCATTCACACAGTTCTGTTAGCATCGTGTTTCATAATGATACCATACGTTTAAAGTGTAATACACAAAAGTTTAAAGAGACATTCTGTTCTACATTTATCCGTATAAATAACCATGCAAAAATTGATTTGCCAAAACAATATAAATTTGTATCTCGCTTTAACGTCGTGTTTGGAAAATCTCTTTTCCATAAAGAATTCAATTCATTTTACACAATATTCACACGCATAATAATGCAATGTACTATTTCCACGCCGGCATTGTTGTTGTGAAATTAAAATTCTCGCCATTCTGTGGGGGGGAAATAAATAACAAAGTGATTCTCGTGTATTTTTCCTCCTCGCGTGCACACGCATGATATTACGTATGTACGCGATCAACAATATCGTCGCAGAAGTGACAAGGGAGAATTGAATCCGGAACAGAAAGACGACGCGGCGCGAGTAATTTGCACGAGCAAATGTTGCGTCTCAGAATACCGTCGACATAGCCATTTCTACAATAGTGCGAGCAATAACTGCTTGATCAAAAAGTTGACAGGAAGAATTTTCAATGGAATACATGGCCCCTCACCTCGTTTCATAGGCGGTAGAGAATTCAAGTGCTTTCTTCAGCTTTTGGTCGAACGTTCGCTGACGAGAAACTTTTCGGCGTTGTTCTCGTGCACGCTTCACGCAAAACAATTACGCGACGAACAAAAACGTGATCGCGCGACGTCGGGAATATTCGCTTAACATGCGTCGAGACCGGGATTAATTATCCACGTTTGCTACAATCCGCCGCTGTGGGAAAAGTTTGACGAGCAATAATGAACTAGACTGATTGCCCGGAAAACGCTTCGATAAATCTCGCTCGACACAGACGTGATATTTCCTTTTTTTCCATTTTAAGTATCTCTGGCTTCTCTGTTTGACTGGAGATATTCGGGAAATATTAGATGAATTGGTGACGAGTGGAGATCATCGACCGGTTGTAAATTTATCTGGCAATCACACATAAAGAATGGATCTTTTCATACGCTAGCTGTTAATTCGCGGCATTTCTATAGGATAGCAAGAATTTTTAAAATACAGCAAGTATTGCACGTAAAATTGCAGATTCGGGAAGCGAAATTTTAAAAACCTCGATAACGTAGTCTAAACTAAATTTGTTTAACCGAAATAAGCTCCGGTATGTTCAATACACTTCTACCAACGAATTGCAAATAAATGTAACATATTATTATAAAAAACTGAATATTGGTAATAAATTTCTCAAGCGCATTTTTAATTGTCGCCTCGTTGTTGAATGTTTTCTTTTTTTTTTGTTACAAAATTATTTAAATTCATAAAAGCTTACGTTGTGTTTTCCATTCAATAGCTGTTTCTATTTCAAATACTGTATTGGTATTTCGTGTTGCCTCTACTGCACTGTGTTTCAGTTTGAATTCGTAAGAGAATATCATTTGAATTCGATTAGAATGTATTCTCTACTTTTAATATAACTTTAACATAGCTTTCAGAGCGAAACAAGCGTTGTATTTAACTCTTTCGCTACGAGTATTTCGTTTGATGAAAAATAATCACATAGATTTCATTACGCAATTGTGCTGGTAATAATTTTGTCCATTTATACAGAGTGTCTCGGTTATTATGGACATATAAATTATATCCGCTAGTATTAAAATTAAAAAAGAAAAAGACTAAGCGGAGTATATGATTAGGTAATTTGAGGATATAGTACCTTAATTTCGCTAGCAAACGACCATAGTCGTATGTAGTATACAGAAATTACTTCATAGTGAGCGATCATAGTCATTCATAGTAGCGAAAGGGTTAATGCTAGGTTTACGGACTTTTCTTGAGTAAACTAGAAACCGAATTTTTTCCTTCAAGAAATCGGTTTATTAGAAACAACTTAATTGTATATTGTTAACGTACTCATAAATTCGGATACATTTTCGTATCATTCTATTAATATAAGTCAAAAAGTAATTATTTGTGTAATTTCGCTCGTTAGATCTCAAATGCGTCAAATTGATGTGACCCGTAAGTTCAGTGTTAAAATAACAGACCGTAATTTCACTTTTTTGTACGACAATCGACGTGATTCTGATTTAAAAAACAGAAGTGGAATAGTCAGTACGCGAAAACCGGAATTCCATCTGCAACGATCTAAAATTTATATGTTGTTTGTGTTACATTAACAGTAAAGACCGAAATGATTTAATACTAAAACTGTTCGAAGTTTAAAGATACATATACGCTTAAAATTCTGTAACCTTTTAATGAAATACTGTAATACTAACAGTGCTACGTATGTATAAAGGATTTCTTTGAGTTACATTGAATTAAAGTGTGTTTAAATAATGAAACTTTTAATGGGTTTGTATTTAATTAACTAGTTGCGCGAAGTAGGCAAGTAAAAGCAGCCGCGTGTTGATATTTTCCGTATTCAGTGTGATTTCTAACTGTGCATACACCTTTTGTTGTAACGTTTTGAAAAGGTTCGTATTTAAATTAATACGAGAAGTGAATGTTCAAACGAGAATGAAAACTCTTAGTTCATTATTTGAAACGTCAAACTTTCCACGTATTTCTTCCTGAACATTCCTTGTAACTAAATTTCAAGAAATAATGACAGAAAGTATACTCGTTTGTGAAAAGATATATTCTTCCGTTACTGAAAGCTTCTCGTACCATTAAAAGAAATGAAAATACATACATACGTATTTCAGCTTTCAACATTCACTAAAGTACGATCTCATTTCACAAAGATAGATATGCACGTAAAGTCTTGGAAAATAGTTGAACGTAAAAGAGATAACAAAATATACTCGTTCAATAAACTAATAGAAAGTCGAACTGAATATTCGTACAAAAGATAAGGTATTCTTGATTTCATTTAGATAACTCAGAAATGAATTTTCATTTCAAATTGATTACTCGCAATTTTCCTTACTTTACGAACCATTCTTTAACGAGAACAATTGAAGATTCTGCTACAAAAATATTACACATCTCCATTTTTGACTATTAAGTGGTGAATGGTAATTGGCCAATTATCAGTAAAAATGATCGACATGCATCGTTATTTGCTTGAAGCAAATATCAATCACCTCCATAAAGCGATAAATTAAACGAAGAATATTAATTTACAAAAACAGATAAAGCATACTTTCGAGACATTAGCAACGTAAAGAGACATCGGCCTGGCAGATTATAGCCATAAAACACTTATATGTATAACAAATTGTAAATAAACAAAAGAAAAATTCAATTTTTTATCTACCGGGAAATTTATTCCTTTTTTTTTGTGCCTGAGTGTTGAATTATTTCATGAAATTTGTATGTACATATGTGTGTAGTGTAGGACGACAAAAATGAGTCAACGTAATAAGAAAGATCATTACAAAGAGGAGAACGAACCTGTAATTATCTGTATGGTGTGGATGGACGCTGATATTCTTTTTTTGTTTATTCTCTCTCTGCGTGTAATGAAGACATACATACGTATGAAACGTGCCTTCCTCGAATATGAATCGAAACAAAGATTTCTGTTAATAAAAACTAAACTAATAAACTTGCATTAGAAAACCTTTAATTAAACATTCTATTATTTACTCGGAGGAAATAATTAAAAAGCATCTTCGATCGATCTACCAAAAGAGTTTCGCGACACTCTCGATTACACGGTGATAGCTTATTCCGTTTGAACCGTGGAAAAAACCATTTCGAAAGAACGCACGCATACACACACGGCTATCACCATACAGTAGCCGGGTTAGGCAGCAAGGCAAAAAAAGAAAAAAAAAAGGAGCCGAGCACACTTGGCCAAAAGAGACTGCGTAATGTTTTGCAATTTCTCAGGGCCTGCTCCTTTTATGAAACTCGTTTATGCACGCCGCTGAAGCCTCCTGTACGTGACGTCGCGCATGAAAATTTAACAAGCTCGCGAAAGAATGGAATTAAATAGTTAGTAAGCTTCTTTATGAGCCGTGGAGAAATAACGGTACGCCTTGTTATTTATCTTTTTATCCACCGTCCTACGTGTGCTTCTGCGAAGGTAAGGAAAACTGTACTACCGCTTGTGCTACGGCTAATGAAAAATTCTTTGCTCGAAGTAATCACTGTTCACGGCTGCAACGACCGGATAAAGGAAGACCGAGACGTAATCATCCAGGTTGGTCATTGTTCAGCGTAAACATGAATTGGCTACGTTTAATTGGCGACTATCAGAAAAAACGCGTATCGTTTGTGGACGATATTCAGGCGTTTTTTACGAGTTAGCTAAATATACTTGAAAACGAACGCAAATGGAAACCACTGGAATCGAATGAAACGAGCGTTCCTGCTCAAATACGGGTGTTCCGTAGTTTGTTGAAATTGGTAGAAGAAGAGTTCTCTAGATATTTAGAAGTAGAGAAAATGAAAGGAGGATGAAGAAGTTTCGAGACTACGGAATGATGTTTCGGGGAGTAGGTTGTTTACTGAGATAGAGAGGTATAATTTTTATTCATGAAACGAGAAGCGAACACAGCGTTTTGAGGTATCATAACGGAGATTTAGAGAGTGGAAAAATAGAGTGTACGGTGGAATTACTGTACAGGGTAAAGCATCCAATTTGCGCACCTGAATAACTGTTAAATTACGGGTTGGTTGAAAAATTATTGGGTACAGTATTTCCAACGCTGTGTTATTTATGGTAAAATTCGAAATAATATAGAATTTTGTGTAAAAAAAAAAGTAGTGAAGAGGATTCATTAAGTTGGATAGTTAGTATCAGCAAAGACTTTGATAAACGAAACGAAACATTTCTACCATTGCTAATAGATTTTTACTTGGAATTTCATATTTTAAAGAATGAGGTTGATTTTCAATCTACAAAAATATTATATCCTCCTCAAAATTATGCAAGTGAGGAATAAAATAATTTTTCAATTAAAGCATAATTTAGAAATTATTCAAGCATGAATATTAAGTGATATATTATCAACAAATTGAAAATGTTAAAAGGAAAGAAAAAGATAAGGATGTTTAACTCAAATAATTTCTTCCACAGCAGAATTTGCCAAAATAACTGAAATTACCATTGATCAATCTACAACTATGCAAGCAATTCGAAACTTTCAACCGCTATTCCAGCGAAACTCTGCGGCGAACGCTAGATTTCAGAACTTTTTCTCTACCGTCGCCCCAAAGAGTGTGCTTAAAAAAGCGGGACGCGTCTCAGAGGGACCTGTGCCATCAGCCAAGCCACTCCATACGTCAGACCACTATCTTACGTGAGCACACGTACAAACTCTGTGGAGCTTTAGAGGCTGGTAGAAAACATTTTCTTGAAACAGCGAGCAATCTAAGCCGGTGATCGCATGCAAAGCTTGCAACGACGAAGCAGCACGGTGGTCGATTTTGTAGAATTGAGGTTTCCTTTTAGCAGCCATCAACGGGGAACCTTTGATCACTTCTTGAATCCTTAGCTCAACGTTCGGTCTTGTCGTATAAAAGAGGGAGAACCGTGGCCTGTAAGAAGGGAATGATCGTCTACCAGCTAGGTCTTTAATAAAACTTTTCGAACTGCTTAGAATCAAAGGCAAGAAACCGCATTTCAAAGACTCCGGCCAAAGTCAATACCAGCCTCGTTGGATTAACAACGTTCTCTTGTGTAATTCCCAACGTTTGCGAGTGTATTTATACGCGCAAATGGAAAGTTAGTGGATACGATCGTTTGTGGTGTCTATCGATGGAATATTAAATTACACAACCGGTTACGCGCGGATCGTTTGTGTGCTGAACGTATTGTAACGATATTACGTATCAAACTCCCGAGTGTATCGAACGTGGCCACCAGTTAGCTGAACGTGCATAGAATTATCGTGAAAAATGACAACGATCCACGGGTAAATTGTCACGTGGAACGAAACCGATGGTTTCCGTTGAATTGTTCCCGATTTTTGCTGAAACTCGTATTATCGTGATTTGTGGTCGAATTGTTGGCGAGTTGTTTGTGCGAGTTGTATCGATAAGATTGTTGCGATTAGTTATTTCGACTGTTGCGAAGATTTAAGGGAAAATTCGAGGCTTTTGAAGTAAGACGAGAATAGGGAGGTATGGTTTATTTGCTTGACTGAAGTTGGAGTAGAACAGGCTAGTCTATGTTCAGACGTCAGAACATATTTAACTTTGCAAGAATTTGAAATCGGAGAATAGAGAGTTTCTCAACATCGATGATTAGTGCAAATTAACAGTACTTAGAGAATCGAAACTTAATATTAAAAATCTGTAATATTAAATGAAATACTAAATAAAACACTAGTAAATTATTTATAAAATAATGTTCGCCCTAATTTCCTTTATAAACTGAATTACACGTAATAATTTCAAGATAAAAGCCATGCTTTTTTAGTTCAATTTAACGATGGATATATACTGTAAATGAAACTGTATGATACAAAATTATCTTCGCCAAAAATTAATAAAAATTATCGAAATAATTATATGGAAATGACGAATTTTTGTAATAGTGTAAATGGTTTCTGTATTCAGATGGAGAACATCCTCCGCGTAAAGGTCAGTTTTATTACATTAAAGGGGAGGTGTTGAATACAATTCATTAGCTCGAAGATTTCTGGTGAAATTGTGAGCTTCGCCAAATCGAAGCTCGTTCTTCGTACTCGAAATGCCACGAACGTGTAACTAATTGGGGTGTTAATCAGGATGTTTCTGCATACGTTGAGTGCATACGGCTATGTATCTCGTCGAAACGACCAGTTCGTCGATATGCGTGCCATTGAACGGGTTCCATGAACGAGAACGTAGAAACGGAACATGTGCAGATTGCCGTTAAAAGTGCCAGTGAACCGTCAAAATTGCCGCGGTCATTAAAACGGTACAGGCATTTTTGCGTATCGGGTAGAAAACTGTATAAAAATAATATTTGTCTATTTTTGTTTCTTCTTTTTCCTTTCTCTTCTTTTTTTTTGTTTTTTTTTTGCTCCCGACTGTAAACAAACCCGAGCGGTATTTTGTTTACTGTACCGAATCACAATTATTTGTAACAACGTTATTGTCGTTTCTTCGGTACCTTGGTTGAAAGTTTACTGATGTAAAAAAAGAAATTTTCAACTTTATCAAAAAGCTGTACAAATGTATTTTTGTTTTACATATCTTCCTAAAACAATCATCATATCTGGAATATTGTTATTTAAACTGAATTTCAAAGATAAAGGTACAAGAAAGTGGAATTTGTGATACTGCTAGACAACTAAGTAGAATAAGGCGGATATAGTCAGACGAAGCTCTCATTGCAATGTATTTTATCTATCTTTTATTTTCTTTCGGAGTAAAACGTAAACTGTACTTTTCCATGCAGAAATTTCTATCAAAAATTGATCTCTTCCTTTACAGTCTACTAAATTTTCCAAAATCTTGGTATTCTGACATATTTTAAAATAATTTCGCCTCATTCTTCACAAAAGTAGAGTTACATTCTCGGTTATCCCAAAGCAACTTACAAAGAAACTCTGTGAACTATAACTCACGGGTTTCAATGAAACTTTGTGGGTTTATAATAAACTTACATTAAGAAAATTAAAAAGTCTTTCTTCTTAAAAAAAATTTAGGACTGTTTTAAATTTCCTTAATGTAAGTTTATAGCATTTATTGTATCATTAAACTTGTACCTAAAACATTTTTTGTTTATCACTTGTATTTTTAGAGATATACGCTAAAAAGTAGGAGTGCCGATTTGATTTTGAGGTCCGTTTTCACACCCTTAAAGGGCGATTGATCACTAATGATGCATACCGTTATGCTTGTCTTGGATCACTCTATAAACTCACAAAGTTTCAAATCTGTGAGTTACAGTTCGCGGTATTCCCTTGTTAGGAAATTTCTCTTAAAACTAGAGAACAATTCAACCAATTCCGAATCGAAAACGTTTATTGACAGCCAAATATATCTTACGCACGAATAGTGTATTAAATTATTTATAGAGTTATATGATACTGTACGTTTCGACTGTGTGTAACAATATTATACCGAGTTACCCGAGCCTCTATTAAATATGGCCCATAAATATGAATATCAGACTGTTTGGGAGTCCGGAATATCGTCAAAAATGTGACTGAGTCGCGAACATTATCGGTAACGCATTAAACGAGCTTGAAATATTGTAATATGTGCATCGGCCGTGGCAACTTTGTGTCTCGTAACAATTTCCCCGGAAATTGCAGAGATTATCTGTAATCGAAATATGATTCGACCCAATTGAGATCTGGCGTAATTGATATCGTCAATTAACCACAAGGATATCCGGTTCCGTCGAGAAAACTCAACTATTTCGCGGATGAAAGACTTTCAATGTACAGATTCGTGTTAATTAAAACGTTTATGGAAAAGGAAACATAAAGCCATAGTAAATGGAATATTCATCGAGAAATTCGGGATTGAAAGAAATATTAAAAATAACTTATTTCCATTTTTATGTGAAACAGCTTCTTATTTAAATAATTAAATAGAAAGTCAGACAAAGATTGTATACGTTGGTAAATGTGAGAGGGAAAAATAGATGAGTGGAAGAAATTTTGAGCAGTATAACATGAAATTTCATGTTCATCTTGATTTCTATACGAAACTTTGGATTTGACACGAGAAAAATCTTAGAAATTTTCAACAATCAACTAAAGTGATAAATTTACGAATGAATAAAAATTCGACACGAACTAATACTAAATTAGTTCTCAATTTTTGTGTTCATATCATTCGATAGAATACAAAAATTACGAATATTGTGTTATTTATTTGTGAACCATCTTTTTTCTAGAATTGTTATGAAGTTTCAATAATATACGAATATTTATAATAATTAATATTCCTTTTCCTCTCTTTAGTTAATTATTAATATATAACATTTCACTCTTTATGCGCTTGAATGATAATGTATGCTGTGTTTGACAACGTATTAAGCATTGCAAGCATAGTATAATCAGAGGGCAGACGTTAGAGGGAAGTGGTAGTCGAGTTGGACGTCCAGAAGGAGAACAGAGAGTCTTACAACCACAGAAACAGAGACCACGAAGACGTTGGAAACTGCTGCGAAACGTTCGAGCATTATCTCCGGCGTCAACGTCGCGAAATCTATTTATCTTCCAAAAAGCAGGATCCTCAAGACGTGCAGCGGCAATGCTACGTCAATATTATTTTATAAAGTTACGGATCCGTTGAAATCCTTGGCCTGGATTCGTTCCAAAGCAGGATCAGATGTTCGAATGAGCTATGACACCCGTGTTGGAAAGAATTTCCTAAGGAGGAAATTTTGATTTCTCTTGAAATTCTATATCCTTTAGTTTCCTACCACTTTTCTGTCTCGGTGCGTGTGAATAAAAATATCCAAAGTTGTGGGAAATGTCTATTTCTCGAAAATCTTGAACTTTAAATTATTGTCGAAATAAACCTACCACGACATATTGAAAATTAATATATAATTCAAAGTATATATCAATTAATATTTGAGATTTAACAATTCATATTATTGAATTCAAAGTTTCACACATTTTACTGTGTTAATATATTGATACACGTGTCCTAATATGTTTCTGTTTGACGATAATTCAACATTAAATTCATTTTAAATATTCTTCCATACAGTGAGTGATCAAACTATGAATTTATTTTATTAATTATTAAATACAATTATATTTAAAATAGAATCTGCCAAAACAACTTTAAACAATTTCCGGAAACCTCGCGTTTATCCTGATACTATGAACCTTATAATCAACCTTTAATCATTATCGTTATAAATAAAATTTCCGTCGGCGAGTAAATGTTTTCGTCTCTTAATTTGCTAACTGTGTTGAAGACAACAACCAGTTTTTCCCGAGGAACGAGTCGTGTCGCGGCAGACAGGAAGATAGAGCGAAATTAAGGGTGAACCTATTAAAGCGACACCAACGCGGCACGCGAGTTCTTCTCCGAGACGGTCTCGTGTACGTAAGCGGTTCGAAGTTTGCACGCGTCGAGAAGTTTATTGTTTATCGAATTCGGCCGGCGAAGTTTCTCGCGGAAAGTTACGAGCTGTGCTGCTTCATTTTGCGTCCTCGAAGCTTAAGACGTCGCCTGGTTGCCCTCGTTCACCTGTAATCTAATGTAAGCGAACATCCGCGACGTGTATACGTCGCGGCTTATTAACAAGGTTTTCACGTAAGTACCGTGACAATGTTGCAATGATTTTTATTGTTTAGAACGTTGGATAATACGTCTCGTATTGAAAATAATGGTATGGATTATTTATTTGACATTGCAAAAACGAAACGAAAGAACCGGGAAATGTTTGAATTGAGGTGCTGAGAGCACAGGTGTGAATATTGATGTAAAACAGGGGATGATCGATTTTCAACTTTTCTTAAATTTATGATATTTGAGAGAAGAATCTTTTACTGCACCTGTGAACAAAAAATTTCAACGATTTTCGTTCGTTGTACTTTCACGATAAATTTTTCAAACGGAATATTTGAATTTTTCATAATACAACAGTTGCATTGTGTGAAAATTGCACGGGGGAATGTGTGCAAGCGAGATTTACGAACAAAGAATGCTTAACCGCACAATATAAAGTGGTGAATATTAGATTCATTAACATTTCTTTCAAGTGAAAAATTTTATGTAAATCGAAAGTAGGTTCCCCTATGTCGGTTTCAATATTATCTCTTGTTACAAAGCCACGTTGAACTTACACAAAGGGAACAAATGAACCGCAGCTGCAGGATTCGAAACGTTACCTGCAGAATAAAGTTCCTTTACTCTTATCAATTTCACTCGTACGTGTTTCCTCAAAGGTGAATAATAACTCTATAAAACACCCCTGTCAAGAAAATTAGACAAATGAGTTTTAACAAACTGTGTTAAATTAATTACAAAAAAAAGATCATTTAAAGTTTGTCAGAAGTGACCGAAAATGAAACTCGGTTCGTAGTATTTTCCTGTTCATGTTCAAAAACACACGAGTTTTCTTAGAGTCCCCATTGTTTCTAGAAACAATATCATTTTACCGATGAACCTTGTCCAAGTCCACTGTTTCCCTACCAGCTTAAGTTTGTAATTACACAGAATATTATTATACCATATTCAAACGTTAAACAAAGCCTCGCGTGTGTAGTGTGTATGCTGCTCTGGCTTCGATCAACTTGCGTGGAATAAAAAAGTAAGAGAACCGAGAGGGAAGATTCAATTTTTCATTGACGACCGTACCAGTAAAAGGGAGAATAAATTCGCGAATCACCTAGGTCCTTTTACAGTGAGGTAACATGCCTAGTAGCGGATCATAGTTTCGCCACGAATGCGTGGGCATCGAGCAATTCGTGCGTACACGAGCGGCAGTATTATAACCTGGCGGATTTCAGTAGTAAAGACCAGTGTATGATCAGACCTCGTAAAAGAGAACCCAGCAGAATATTTTTTTCTCTGGTATTCTCGCGTGCCTTCCGCTCTTCCTGTTATTTGCACGAAGGTTTTCCTTTTTTCCTTTTTATCCATTACTGGACTCGTCGCCTGTAATCTTCTTACATTTTATTGAAACACAGAGAAGAGGACACGATGTCCAATTTTGAAAGAAACTTGCGTCCTGTTTCACAGCGACGATTAACGAAGCAGAAGAGCTATTGCACGGGTTAATTGTTCTCGAGTGTATCAGAGAAATTAATAGAAAAATTCACCAGCCACGCTGGTAGAAAGTTTCGGGTGACGGAAGTTTTAATTATACTTCAAAGAGCTTCTTCCTTCTTCTCCCTTTATTCTTCTATCCTTATATACGTGTCTGCGCGCGCATATGTACCAATTCTACAGATTTAACTCTATGACTGTCGGAGTGGTTTTCTTCGTAATATTTCAGATTGGTTGATTGTTGAAAGAGATGGAAGTAACGACCCGACAAATGCGAAGATATAATTAGATATTACAAAATTCTAGTGAAACGAGAAGTATGTAAGACTGCTGGAGATTTGCAAATTGGATGAATGTGGACAAAACTGGATAGGACAGAAGGGCAGTGAAAGTAAATATGATGTGCCTTGAACTGTGTTTATGGTAGGAAAGCAATTTGTTCGGACCTTGAAATTAATTTTCAAAGGAAGTTTATTAATACCTTAAAATTAAGGCTGGAAAGGTGTTTTCTATGAGTTTTCATGGCTTTACTATTCATTCAGATGCATGACCAGAGAAATACAATCGTAGAAATTCGGCACACCTTTACTCGTTTTCTTTTCTTCTAATCAAACATTTTTAAGGTACACTATATCACTTAAAAAAATAACAAATGGATGCAATTATAAAACTGATCACAGATTGAAGTAAATAAACATTTACACATGCAGCACAGGAATAAATTGATACGGTTTGATTCACGATGCGATTTTACGAGAACAACGAAATTCAGACTGAACCCTGTTAATAAAAACACGTGAACATTGAAACAGTTGCCAATATTCAGCTATTTGCAATTGTTATGTTACATGCACCGATAGATTCTGTTACAAAACAGGAAAAATGTGTTATAGTAAGACAAATTTCGAGGGCGTATATATACGCCTTTCGTAGTCAAAGAGATAATTATTTTTGGTTAAACGCGATAACCTGAACAAATCGGATTATTTAGAATCGCGTCATGAAAGAATCAAGCTGTAATATTGTGACTGTCAACATCTAAACTCTCTATAGTACATGTTTCTCGTTCAATCAGTTGTTCAAAGATCTCACTGCTTCACGCAACCTAACTCAAGCTTAATAGTAGAACTTTTCGTATGTTATACAGTATCGAAGCGGATTCCTCGCGATAAATGTGTCTCGATGTACACCGTTAAAGGTCACGTCCATTATCGATGTTTGACTTTGTCCATGTATCGGCTAGGTTGAAGAAGATAAAGGTGGAAAAGGTATAGCGTGACGTAAACAGAGGCGACGGAGCAAAAACCCCTGTCGCCGGCAGGGATTACCGAGACCGCAAAATGAGCAATTGGAAAGTGTCTGTAGGTAATCCAGAGCTCCTTTACAGGCGTCAAGAGCTCGAAACGAGCGGGAATCGCCTGGGGCCTGTACCAGATTCAACGATATCCGCGTTATTTCCCCGCTGATGTATATCCCCAAAACTCGAGTAGAGCTATAGAGACGCGTTGTATGTGTAGAAGAGGGTAGAGAGCGGTACCATCGTTGTTATACAAATATCTCTTGCCTAAGAGGGATTAAGCGTATCGTTTGAAAGGTATACGTTATTAATATCGCCACGATTCGTTTGATACCGAATATCGAACCAGCTCCACCATGAAAATAATAATTGTTTGGGTGAACGACGTTGAATTGAAGCAGGGATTTAGGAGTTATTTATATTTTCCACGAATATTGTCGTTTTACATGAATGGAATTTATACGATCGTTTATACATTTATAATATTTTTCTATTGTCTGATAAATATTGTCGGGAGTTGAAAATCCGAAATATATTTTGGATAACTTGGAAAAAACAGATTGTTTAGTATGTTTAACCCCTTTAACTAGGTTCACCTCTCAAACGAAAGCAGTTTATAATTACAAATTAGGGAAAGATATAAATAGTTACATTAGCTTGATTTTTGCAAATGTGAATATGGTGTATTTTATGTTTAACACTAGCATAAAGGTACAATTAAGAAATAAACAATACATTGATAAATAAACTATTAGTGTCCTAAGTATTATTCAACCAATGACGAGTTTACTCATCATCCGTAGTTAATAGGTTAATTGATAATCTTAATTGATAATTAATGATCTCGTATAGCAATGTATTATTGTTGAAAATGATCCATATAATTAATGTATAAACATTTCACGTCAGTGGAGAGCATAAGAATATTAAAAAATTATTACCAATTTATGTTACACTTTAGTCTTAGACTACTGAATGAGTATACGATACAACACTGTATTTTTGA
Source organism: Anthophora plumipes (assembly GCA_951804975.1). Lineage (NCBI taxonomy): Eukaryota > Metazoa > Arthropoda > Insecta > Hymenoptera > Apidae > Anthophora > Anthophora plumipes. Next base: position 21,697,441 of record OX638112.1, on the reverse strand, counting down.
ATTGCCATAAACTACAATAAATAGGTCTTTTCACTTTACAAAAGACTCGTATTGCACCAGTTCTTCTACTTAAGATAACACTTTCTGAAGGAACTTTTTTACCATGTTAACACGTTTATACAAATTAACAACGTATTGAAGATATTCCACTAAAATAAAAAGAAAACAAATATGTAGGAAGATCGTCAGAATTCCACAGCCATCCCCCTGTGTCACCCAACAGCTGAAGGTTACGGTTTTAATTTCTCGCCGAGAGACCCGTCGAGGAATTTAATAACTCTAGACTTCAGTTACCAGTGTGATTCACGATCCGTAGACACACAGAGAAATAGCAAGAATGAGAGAAGGCTGAGGCGAAGAAAAAAATGCTTAGAAAGGCGAAGAGAATTAATTCTTTTCGCCGAACTTCAACCTTTAACAGACCGTCTCGCCTAGACGTTATTACAACAGCGTCGCTTATCATCCAAGCATATGCTGAGGTCCAACCTCACTTTGTTTCTCTTGCACGTGTTCCTGGAAAATATTACTTCAATCTCGTCGCTGGCGGGCGAGATACTCTAGATCTTTCGAATTCAATCGTGATTTGAATATCGCGTAACCGTGTGACGATCAACGTTTTCTAGAACGTTTGCCTACGAAGGGGAAAGCAAAGAATTGGAATATGAGAAAGAAAGTGGTTCGTTAGAGTGGCAAATATTGACAAGGGTTGGGTGAATTGGGTTAAGAAAATGTTTAGAGTTGAAAGTATAACCCGGCGAACCCAACGTTCCTCCTTCGTACAGAAAGTTTCAACGATATCCGTTTTATTATTCAGCGACACAGCGTGCCGAAACCTGGTTGGAAATCTTCCATTTCCCGCTAGCACAGCGACGGATATCGACGTTTCGACGTTATTACGTCAATATTGATTATTTAAACAGGGTGAAGCTCGAACTAGGCGCAAGAGGTGCAGGGGTGCGCGTAATTAAATTCTCACGTGGAACAGAATGACGAAAGGTTACAGTTTATCCGGTACCAATGTCTCCTCCCGTTAAGAGATTTTTGTTGCTTTTTTTTGTGAGAATTTTTCACGTTGAATTTATCAGAACGATGTAAACGTTTGATTATTTCACGATGACGAGAAGAAAGGACACTTTTTTCCTAACGTGATTGTTATGTCTCGCGATGCTCCTCGAACGTTTCATGCTTAGCGTTATAAGCGTTTCGTGTTTAGCGTTATAAGCGTCTCGCTGTTAAAAACTCGATTATTCCAAGTTTTATAATTTACGAGCATACTAAATTGTGACATTCGACAATTGTGTAAAAAGTACCCTATAAAATGACGTGATAGGGAATTTGTAAAGGATGTACTGTAAGCTTTTAACTGATTGTATGAACTGTATCACTTGTGAGTTGAAAATGAATGATTCACCTAACTTATCGACTTGAAATTACTCTTAAATTAATCGTCGCACGAAAAAAGTTGTACGATCCTTCTACATCGTTTACTCGTTAAATTTTAAGGATCTTGACTTTTTTAAAGTAGAACACTCCACGGAAATTAAAAGTGTGTTAAAAACTCGGTAAAATAATTATTAACTAGTAATTTTACCTTCTTTTCTTTATTCAAAGATGTAATTTTTCAAGTGAGTCTTTATTTTTTTTAAGCAAGCTTATTTACTGAAATAAAGAACATTGTGAATAGACAGATATTATACCTGACCGATACAGTACACATCATTCTACGTATAGTATCGGAGAACCATAAACCAAAATGTAAAGTAATAAACGGAGACACGAAGTAATCTTATTTATTGTAAAAACATTTCTAAACGACAATTCCAACAATATTACACGATAAATAAATATCTACGATGAACAGTAGCGGTCCAATAATCCCGGTTTAAAATAACCAAGTTCGTACACAAACTCACGTATACGCAACTTCCTCTGTACCTTTAAACCGTAAACGGTATAAGGTTCCATGAAATCAGGGTCTGATACACAGGAAGTAGAGTTTTTTCCTAGAGTTCCGGAGCTCTAATCTCCTGTTGCACGTCGCGGGCGAACCAGGGATCTCTATTCGAAAGGCAAGGACAAACTTCCTTTTCCTTCGTATTCCCCAAGGGTGCCGTTTCTGTTCGTTTACCTCTCCCTACCCCCACCCCTCGTCCTTTCTTTCCTCCACAGTCGCTGTCCGTAATTCATTTCCTTGGCACAGCTCATGATTTCTACCGGAGATCTCACAGTGTCCCCTTCCGGTACGTTCGCCATTTTATCCCTATTTTATACTTTATTTCCCATCATGGCGACGCGAGTGTTTTTTCGGTAAAGAGACTCACAGACGCTACACGTTAATCTTCCCTTGTCGAATGAAATCTTTGAGATTCTAAATGTTTGGTCTCTTCAATTGTTTTATTTGTGACATGATTCGACTGAGGGTTAAGTAATACTGAATTGATTGGACAGTTTTCACGTGTCAAAGTGTTCAATGAAACGAAATTCATTTATACAATATAGTATGTAAAAAATGTTCCTAGACGCTGAGTGATAAAATTTACCAATAATTGTAGAATTTTGAAAAAAAGTCTTAATGTAGCTTAAAAACTTGGTTTCATCCTTTCGTAAATCCAAATTTTCAGAAAGAAAAATCTCCGCGATTTTTCACGAAATCAACCTAATCCTTAAATCCTCGTGCAGATCTTTCCGCATAAAAATTCCAACCTATCCAATAAAACCGAAAGCAACTATGAGCACCCACTTTGCTCGTGACCCTGAGAAACGTTAAACCTCGCCGCAATATCAAAACCCCCGACAACTCACCCAAATTATCCTCATAAATCATTCGAACCCACACGTGACGCTTCATCTTATCCAAGTGCAAGAAAGGATGAAGCTTCCTCGTCTTGATGGTACCAACCAAAAAGTGTTCGTTCAGGCAACGTTGCGATAAACGTACAAAAGATCGTGGTCAGGCCAGGTCAGTGAAAAATTAACAAACACGAAGAATGTGTGCGGATCCCTCTCTTAATGACTGCTGCAATATTCACCAGAGCTGGACCCTCTTTTTGAAGCCAGACATCGCTCGCGATCACACATTATCACTTCTCTGTTGTCCCTTTGACTGGATCACCAGGATTCTCCTCTCTGCAGGAAGCTCGTTGGAGAACGGCCATTTCCACGTCGGTTTCGAGAGGCAACTGGCGAGATGAGACTCCTTTCTATTCCACGGATATTCTTTTCGCCGCGCGGAGACAGAAGTAATATTTCATAGTCAGTGGCGTAAATAGAGAAAAGAAAAGGTAGGATGAGGAGAGGAGTGGAGGGATGTGTTCCATGGCGAAGCAACGAAATTGAAGGTTGCCCTATAACTCAAGCGAGCAATGCCTTTTACAGCAACGCGATGCAAAGTGCTTTTAAACGTGGCGACCACCCTCTTCTAGATGAAGAATCTCGTGTCATCGATGATAGAGGTCTAGTGTTTTGCGACCCAAAGAGGATAGAATCGTATGGGATATTCCTTGGTGAAGGAGGAGGGATTTGATATCGGTAGAAAAGTCGAAAGGATCCCGGCGTGATGTACAGTGGTGATCGAAAGTTTCGAGAACCCTTCGTTGTTCGGTCAAAACAAGCTTTTTTATACATACCACGTAGGAAAGGGGAATTTTGTGCGAATGTTTATGGAGTGTGACTGAGTTTCGAGTGCTAGAGATAGAGTTTCGTTCAGTTGGATATTGTGTTGTTCCAGTTGAGACTCTATATATCGTGTTGTAGTATTATATTAAGGGAACTCTCGAATATATTTTTATATTTTATATCACGTCTGAAACCCTTACTTCAGGTGTATTAATAAATTGTTTGTACATACAGTAATTTTATATACACTGCTGTTCATAAGTACTAGAACACCCATTATGATTGAACAGAAAATATTATCTGATTTAAATTATATTTTCTCAGCAAAGTTAGCGCCATATATTAGTAAGAATATTATACATATGCACTTGTACTTCGAGATTTTGGAACCAATAATTTATTTTTTTGTTTAGGATGTTTTATGATTTTAGATTCATTTTAGAATCGTTCTCTTTTGGGATAATTTTGTAATACTTTTTGCTCTAATACTTATGAACTTATCAAAGAAATATTGCATAAGTGGATTTAAGGTTGGAATTGGAATTACAATTCAACGGAGCTTTTGCGAGCTCGCTACAAGAAGCTGAAATTATGTGCAGCGAAGAAAGAACTATCCTTTTCAGAAGAAACAATTGTATAAATTAGAATTGCTTTCCCAAAAAATAAGTATATTATAATTACAACTTTTAATTACTTTATTTAATGCTATAGAATCCTTTACGGGATTATTAGAAAAAATACAGTTTCATTATTATATAAGAATTATTTACGGAAGGAGAATTTTATTTTTTATTTGAAATAACGATATGCTTCGAACTTTTAGGCGACAGTGTACAGGGTGAGCCAAGTAAATTATTATGAGACTTTTTTGAGAACTACTAGAGATAGGGGTAAATTTTCTTGCAACGTTTTAAGATGAAATGTGTTTGAGAACTGAGTTGATGAACGCGGTACGACGAAGAACTCCTGTTGAATCTTCTGTGATATGAGAAATGTTTATACTAAGTGGATATTCCTTTTATGAAACATTTCTACGACGTAACTCGACGATCTGTTACTTTTACCATAGAACATCGTGTTCATACTTCGCATTGCTGCCACTGAAATACACCGTTTTTACCTTAAAACGTTGTACATTCGCCTCTGTTCTTAACACGTGGTCCTAGAGAAAGCTCCGCTGTTTCAGATACAGGTGTAGTAAATTAAAGAATATTTTGTACATCCTTGTTAGAAATTTTCGCGCATCTCATATAATTTAATTAAAAAAGAGAACGATACAACGGAAATTCGTAACATTTATAACCTTTGTAATGTAACAATGTAAAAATGCAACATTTATAATCCATAAATTTATCAAAAATATTGAAATAGTTAAACAAATCAACGTTCATATCGTAAACAAAATATGATTTCAATTATTGTGTCAGGTAAGAGAAAAATATCTTTTATATTTACGAAGACTATTTCCGTTCCATTTTCCTGCGTGCATCTATTATAATAATAAATGTAATAAGTCTATCAGTACTTTAAACATCTTGAATATTTTTACTTCATTAGTTACTCTCGCATCTTTACCAACTGCTTTCTCAAGGTACAAGGAAACGAAATTCATTTTCAACCAATATTCTTGCTACCTTTACACTCTCTTCTTCTTGTAATACCATTATTATATTCAATTTACCATTAACCTATTCGCGATGATAACTCGAAAATATTTGAACCATGTCTGCGATCAATAACCCAAAGCAAACACTTATAGCGTGTGCACATTTCTTTGAAACACACTTGGAATTACTCTCGAATGACAGAGTAAAAAAAAAAAAGAAAAAAATAATAAAATAGAAAAAGAAAGAAGCAATGGTTTTTACTTTCATAAAAGAGTGTCAGTCGTGGAGCGAGACACGGAAAGAAGACAAAGTTCGGCTCGTTAACGATGACAGAATCGTAAGAACACGTGTAAAACTGTGGGAACAGGAACGAACGGTAGCGTATCTACACGTTGCTCGAGTATTTCTTCCATGTCGATTATCTTCCGTCGTATTTCTTGCAACTAGCTGTCGCCGTCGTGCTGTTCTGCCCGTTTACGGCCCGAAACAACCGTGAAAAATATTATCGGCCATTCGTTTCATCGAGGCTCGTAAAAGTTGCTCAAAAAGTGTCATGAATCTCACGAGTACGCGAACGCTGTGCTCGGTGGAGTAAGGAGAAAAAATCGAATGGAAAAGTGGGAATTGAGATTGAGAGGGAAGGAGGAGCATAGAGAAAGGCCGATGGATTCGAGCAGATTGAAAATTCTTTTATTTACGACTGCCATCGATTCTCCGGCGACGAAGATAAAACGCAACGCGGATATTCGGTTTTTAATGGACGGATTCGCATGTGCAAACAGCTTTCGGATTTTGTATTAATATGTTAAACTCTTCCTCGTATTTGTTCGACGGTTTCCCGTTTAAATCGTTTCGCGTGGATTGCTTTGAATCGCTTGCTTTTTGTATCGCTGAGTCAGACACGCGGTGAAGATTATGCACCGAATACGCACGAAAATAGAGAATCGTCTTTATAATAAATAATACTTTCAACCTGAATGCGTTGCATTATATGTAGAAATACATTAAACCGGATAATAATTGTTGATCACACTCTTAATTGCCAGAACAATTCGCAGACGAAATGACAATTAACTTTTTCCAATTATTAAACAACTTTACGAAAAAACAATGTTTCAGGTACAGTTTACTTTATTTAATATAACATCATTTGTTCCTTTGTCTTTATAATAAATATTGCTTTTAACTTGAATGTGTTACATTGTATGTGAAGGTACATTAAACTGAAGAATAATTCTTAATCATACTTTTAGTTATCAGAACAATCGACAGACGAAGTGTTAATTAACTTTTTCCACTTATCAAAAAAACTTATGAAAACACAATGCTCTAGAGTACACTTTTCCTTGTGTAATATAACATCATTGTTTCTTTAGTATCTCTGATATCAGGATGTTCAATACACGAGATAAAACAGGTTTGCCAATCCTCCTCTAAGTAGAAATAGCAATCGATAGAATGGAAGTTAAATATTAAATCGTCGGACGCTCGATTTTCTCCTATGAACGAACCCCTTCACCATAAAAAATCATTTCACATTTTCGACTTATTTCCCAGTGGTACTATCGTTTCGAGCAGGCTCATGTATCGAACACCACCACCTCTGCAAGCTCATATTTCTTTAAAGCAAACAACCCAAAGCGGTATTTACCTTTTCCAAAATTGATATCGTTCAGGAAGGAATCTATTCGACTCCCTATCATCTGAAACTAAATTGTCAATTTCACGAGTAAGAAATTTTCAACGCTCGTTATGTACTGTATAGGTATGTACATACGTACATACATACATACATACACACACACACACACACACACACACACCAGTTATTCTTGAAGCAACAACATCGCTCCGGTTTGCTTTTATGCGCGTGCATCCTCTAATCCGATGTCGCGCTTAAGTGAATTCCAAGCGCGGAGATGCAAATCGAATTACCTCCAATTACTTTTTAATCGTATTCGCGACTTCATCGGCTTTCAGCAACGCGTTGCTTCGCACCGCGTGTTTTCGCCTACGCGTATGTATATTCATAGAGGACCCTGCCTCGAGACTTCAGGTTAGGTGCGCCCCTTCCAGGCATTAAACCATTTTAAACGAAAAGTCGTAGCCCGTGACTACCGTGATAACTAAATGAATAAACTGCGCCTCGACGTTTATCAATTCTTAACTCGAGAAATCGTCACTCGTTCCTGCGAACTATTCGAGCGACCAAATTAGAAACACACTCAATAAGCTTTTTCCACCGGCAGGTTTCAATTTGAGCGTGTAAGAAGGCTTTTCAGGTGTTTAATTGGGAAACAAACTTTAGGAGATTTCAATTTTAGACTAAATATCATGATATAATTTTGTGAATTCTAGAAATACGTATGGGAAATTAATAAGATTGGCGAGTAAAACAAACACTTGACGGATCGTATGTATGAAACGCAAAATCTTTGTTAGTTAAATTTGGCCACCAGATCGAGGTCCTGTACGCATAACAATCACCATAAACCTCCCTCGAAAAGGGAATTACGCAGTTACTCTCGTCACATACCACATCCACCAATCATAACACAAACTAGCTGAGAAAAGAGCAAACACAGTCAATGCAAGCAGTATCAGAAACAAGTGAGAACAGTAGCACAAACAGTACCAGAAGCAAATATCAGAAACAAGTGTTCAGAAAACGCAGATTATAACGCAAAATCACGAGAAATATAACATCGCAAGTAACGCGAGCTAGTTGGTCAAAGAGTGAACTCAGTCAAACACAAATATCAGAAGATCGTTCGAATAGTAAATGAGTATATATTAGAAAAGATTTTTGTGGCCTTTAAGAGAAACACAGTGCAAAAAGAATTGTAAATTGTGTTGAAACTTGTCATTAAAGAGTTAATGGCATGATGGCTGCTTGATAGTGCTGGTGATGATGTTGGATGATGTTAGATTTTAATAACACATATATTTATTTAATGTATATATTTAATACATATATTTAACAAAAACTGGTTGATATGCGATAGTGTGTCTCTGATCTTTGGCCGTTCTCTCATCGATCTCTCTTTAAACTGCCTGTGTTTGCTGTTTTATTAACTTGGTGTGTGTCCTAATTGGTGGTTTGAATGTGTAGTAGGTGGTGGTAATGTATGGTGATTGGTTTTTCGGTGTGTTTGAAGTGTGCTTTCCGGTCAGGTGTAGAAGTGGGGGAATTGTTGTTACATTTTCTGTTTATGGTTTTAGCGCATGTGGTATCCGAGTGTGAGTCTTCAAGTTTTGAACGACAATAAAATAATGTAGGAACTGTGCTGGCTACGATTTTATCGACTATGATTGATATATCGTTCGGCTGATTGGTAGGACCGAATAATTATAAGTAGGATAGAATAGAATTTGATTCAAGAAATTTTTTATTAGAATCTCGTAGAAGATAAAATTTCGTGTAACATTGCTAGCAAGAAGATACAACGTCTTAAATATTTCTTCGATTTTTATTAATGAAAGCAACGAAAATATTAAAATCGCGAGAAATGATAAAACGCAGAGCTTTTTCGAGGAGAAAAGAGTATAAACTTAAACATTGAAACCGTTTACTTTCTACTTTATCAAAATCACCCTCGGCGGTAAGGTAGTCCATACTTCCATCGCTTTAATCAAAGAAAATCCGTGTCCCAATTCCCTCAAAGTAAGTTCAAACAAGTTTCTAAAACAGAATTCGCCAATTCTGTGCCTTTCTTTTTTCCTGCTAACCAAGTTGCGGATAATTTTCACGGGAAAAGATAAATCCGACCACAAAGGGGGCGCGGTTCTTTCGAGAAACCGCGTAAACCATCGTGCGGAATCACGTGTATGCTCGAGTCAGGAAGTTTTTCCGAAGGGAGCTACGTTCGACTTCCTCAAGAGCACTTCGCCCCGGCCATTCGATATTCCAAGGTATTTTCTCTGAAGAGAAAGAGAGCGGAATTTCGTGTAAAACGTTCATCGTCGACGATACACCGCCCACTTTCGCCCGCGGCTTTCCTCGTTGGAAAAAAGGAGCGTGCCAAGGGTTGAAAGCGCGTTACATCGATCCGTTGTTTATTCACCGTTGGTGTCCTCTTCGCCCCCTCCTCTATTCGTGGAATTTCGCGAAAAATTCCGGCATTATCGTTTACGGCGAAGAAAAAAGAAAGGAAACAGCAAAGGGGTTGTTGCGCTTTTGAATATTAAGGTGAATTTCTTCGTAACTGTCATGCCACGCGTGACATTTTTTCGCGTCGGTGGAAGCAACCTTTTTTGATTTATACTCGTCTTAACGGATAGGTGAGCAGTCTTTCGCGAAAGTTTTCAGAATTCGTGAAATGCAATAAAAGCGCAACACGATCCGTTGTCGCGTGCATCCGCGAGGCCGCGGCCTCGTCCCTTCTGTTTTATATCTTCTGAAAATTACAACGGCCATAAAGCCGCCTTTGTCGTTAGCGTTATTTCTCGTTATTCCGCCACCTTCTCCTCGGTTTATGACGGGGTGGCTCCTGCACGTTAATCGGCGTAGAAGTTCTAAGCGTGACTCGTAAAATTCAAACAGTGAGCAGGATGATCTAGGTGGGGGGAGAAGAGGGCTTCTTTATGATCGAGCTTTAAGTAGCTTTTATATTTTTTTTCTCATTTGTACCTTTTATACTTCCCAACCGTCTAACATACGAGATGAAATTTAGCTTTTTAATTGTTAATTTTAACTACGGTTTTCTAATAGTTTTTACCGAAGAACGTATTATTAAACAGTTCGAAGAAATACGATCATTTCATGGGTTCTTGCAAAGTGCTTTTACTAATAATCTTTTTTTTCTTATATTATTATCCTATATACTTTTTAAGTGTAATAAGAATTAGATAGTTAGTGTGATTACCATTTAAGTAAGAAGCAAACGAAAAGAAAAAAAATTATAAAAAAGGAAGACACGTTTTCCAAATTTTACTATGTTCCAGAAAGTATACGTTATTTAACGCCAAAGAAAAAAAAAACTACGTAAAAATCAATTTTCAAATACCTCTGGATGATGAAACTTTTATTAATCAAACACCTCGTTAGCAGCTCAAGGATAATGCGGCGTTTTTCCATTAAAATTACACGCTGGAATATTTTCCCCGCCTACGCGGGACGATCCTGTTTTAAATTTCACACAGTGTTTTCGCGACAGAGTGTATATGGATAATCTATTTTCGTTTCGCGGCACGAGTTATGACACTGCGTTTTATTGCATCGTGGAAAAATAGAATCGCGCGATAACTTTCAGCGTGAATATCGGATTATATATCGACGTAAATCAAGCGCTCGAACCGCGATACTATTCGTAATCATTACGATTAATAACACGCACTCGTGATTCGTGCGACGAGAATTTTATACGTATGACACGTAAAAAGAGTTCACGGGACTTTCGTCTTATCGTGATAAATGAAAATGCTTTCCGTAATTCAATTGATAAATTCATTTGTAAATTTCATCCACGACTTCGTAACTGTTTGACGTTTCGACGAAGTTGTTTACCAGTTCGTTGAGCTTCGTGTATAGCAGCGTAATGAACTGCGATATTCCATCAGTTCGGTTCGAAATTTCGAATAATTTTCTTCTGTTTCGATAATCAAGAAAATATCAAATTTCGAGAGCCGATCCTTTGCAATACGAGAATCGCAATTCTATCAAGTTCAATATTATTGTATAAGGGCCTAAAGTAATTACTCGATTCTCTAATTCCTAATTCATAAGGAGATAAATACTGAACTATGGAGAAAATTGAATTAATGTACCTGTATAAAAAGTATCACAGAGATAATAATAAAATTGTCTCGTGCTAAGAAGTTGACTAACCCAAGATAAACCAACATTTCTCCACGAAAGATACAGAAACCGTTGTAGTGGTTTTGACACACGAATGCAGCATTATTATTACACTCGCTACTGGTCCGGACAAACATTTTCCCCGGTTTATCAATTCGTCCCGGGCCAGTAAGATTACTAATTGGAGTTCTCGAACACGAATCAACTGGCGCGACAAAACCCAAAACGATCCGAAATCGTTACCGTGGTGACCAAGATTTGTGGCGAACCAGGTCATGATCGAGCCGTGACCGTAGTCTGACTAAAATGCAACCATAAATCAACCCTTAACGAGCATCGTTTGCTTAGAAACGGGAACACCGGAGCTACTAGCCTATCAAACACCAGCCGGACGAAGGTCGTCTCGTTTACAGCCAATATAAACCTCGATTCGTTGGAAAAGGGAAGACTATACTACTAACAAAGAGAGAGAGATAGAGAGAGAGAGAGAGAGAGAGAGAGAGAGAGAGAGAGAGAGAGAGAGAGGGTGAACATGGACGCAAAATGTTGCGAGAATTTCTCCGGTATGAAGAGCAATAATTTTGAGAATTTCCAGGTTGTTGATGGGTGTTGTACACACTCGATGGTGTGTCGTCGGTGACTTCTCTTACTCTCGGTTGATGCTTTTCAACTAATGGATTCAACGTAGATTCACATGCATTTCGTGACACGTCGCCAGCAGAGGGATAGTACCTAGAGCCACGTCTCTACATGCTTTCTCCATCGGTTTATCAGTAATTTAATTATGTCGTATAGCAACCGCACCAGCGGCAGCATCACGCAGCGCCGTAATTACTATCTCGTCCCTAATAATGCCGGATAATGCCCCACCGCCAACTCTACGACACGTACAAGTTAGTCTGTAAATTAGAGACGTCCTTTCGCCTCGCCTCGTATTCCTGATTTATCGTACGTGCCCCTGCTGTTATCGTTCCCCGCACACGCCCGCGACGTTGATCTCTTCTCAAGGAGCCAGTAATTCAATGAGACCACCGTTGTCCCTGAAATAATACCCTGACTTTCACATGGTGTAACTCTTCCATCGTCGAAACTATATTTCAAGGATGAAAACTGCTTTATCCGTGCCGCTGTATCTTTCGGTTGAATTTTTTTTCCTGTTTGATCACTTCATTTTTCGAAAAATTATGTTACAAAGTTAATCTTTAACTGGAAGGCTGCTTGATTTGTAAATTTCCTGATTAATTATGAAACTTTCACATCACCTAATACTCGTACTATTAAACCTCTACCTCACATCCGATTTGCAGAGTATTCAAATGTTTGTTAATTGAGATATTTTTTGTTTCTTTGTTGCGTTCAGTTCCTTTTCCATTGAAATTTATTGAAAATTATTGAACTGATTCATGAAATTTGTGTATAGTAATACGGAAAAAATGAGTCAACATACTAAGTAAGATTATTGTAAATATGAATAAGAGAGTAAGCACCTGTAACCACCTAGTAACCACCTGTTTGGTGTGGGTACATGCTGATATGCTTTTTTTTGTTTATTCTTTAGTTTTTTATCTGTTCTTAAAAATATTAACGTTACAGACGGCACATGATCGTTTGTGCAGGACAAATTTACATGGCCGATTAAAGGTTAAATGTAGAACGACTCGTAAAATGTAATGTTATAGCACAAAATATGATTAATCGTGTCAAATCATATTCACTGGCAAATTTTCCAAATTTATTTCCTTTTTTAAACAATGCTCCCTTCGAAATAATTTTACTTTCAATTTTCAATGTACTTCTTTTCTAAATATTACAGTTTCTAATAGCCTCAATTTAAATCAACGAGAGTTGAGCATCTTAGGCGAATTTTAACTGTTGAAAAAGTATCAGTATTCTTTAAATTTAATTAAATATCTGACGTTTGAATTTGATTAATAAAACGTCCGATATTTTGGTCGAGACGGGATTACAATTAATAAATAAAAGAATTTTCCGCGTGCACGGGCCGCGTTTGAATTTTCATCTGTTCCTGTCTTCAATGTATGACGGATTGGGAGCAGAGTTTTGAAAATCGTGTTCTGTTTTTCAATTAAGGGAATATTGCATTTCTAGCCGCAGCGATTAAATATGAGATTACAGGTGGCTGCTTTCCGTTGCGCGGCAGAGATTTTAATTTCGATAGGAATTTATGAACGCCCAAGAGTATAATCCAGTCGAAAGTTTTTAGAAATAATGGCGTAGGTAATTGGTTTGTAAGAGGATTAAGCCGAGTCTCTTCTTCGGATGGTACAACTATCGGCACTCTGTACCGGTAAAAATTCATAACGTTAATGAAGTAAGTATTTCTTACTTGGACCAAACTCGACATAAAGCGTATTCAAAAGAAGATGAAAAGAAAAGATTTTATTCCTCGCAAACCATATAAAAAGAAAGGAAAATTAAAATTGAAGTGTTATATTTAAGTGGTAGCATTTTTTAATAAAATATTCAACATTATTCCAGAAATTTTAAGTTAAACATAAATATGTATTATAATATTTTATTTATATTTACACAAATTGTGTGTGTTTTTTTATTTTGCACGATTTCACCAAAGTTTACCTTCATTTTTCATTATGTCAAAGAAACTCTATTAGTCAATTTACTTGACCCAGTGAGCCTCTAGTCAATCTGTTGCTTTCGTTGACTTCCATTGACGAGGAAACACATCAAAGAGAAAACTGGCAAATATATATGCACGAAAGCGATGATAATTTATCGAGGAATATTAAACGAACACGCCCAGGTTTGCTTCACGATCCGAGTCCTCGTGCAAATTCTTTCTTTTCAAAATAAACGAATGTAAAAAAGAAAAAATGCAGTACACGATCGATATTATAGCGATGTATTCTTATTCGGATACTTTTGTCAGTTAAAAAGCGATTGTTTGCGTTTGGACTAAAAAATTGCGAAATTCTGTCGTCCGTTTTTTAATTACGACGAATAACTTTGTAAACGAAAATGATAAAAATATTGAATTTTTTAAACACTCGATGGAGGATTAATTCATGAATGTTTCGAGAAATGTAGAAACTGAAAGGAAAAAGAAAAACAGTAATATAGTTTTTATCTAAACTAATTCAATCTCCACTTCTATGCTTATAAAATTTGCAATTTTAACTGAGAACATCGAGGTTAGATATTTAATTCCTTCAAACTTTACATTACTCTGCCCAATTTTTTCGTCCAACTATCTTACAGGCAATATCTTTGTTTTCATATGAACAAATTTTCTCATTCAAAAATTAACATTAAACATTTGAAATTTTAAGTGGAAAATAAATAATTGGACAACATGGAATATGGAAATATGGAATTGGAGATTAATTAAAAATCAATCGATACAGTCTTCAAAGTAATTTCTATGCGGTTTGCGTGGAAAAACGAAGAAATATCTAAGGGTTTCAGGAAGCAATGTAATTACGGTTTTCTCGATTCACGAGTATCACGTCGATTGGAAAATCGAAGAAGCCGGCGGAAAGATCGTTTCTCTGGTAGAACGAAATTTTCGGAAATGAATTCGATTAGTGACTAATCTAAATTCAGCCCGGTTACCGATAATGGAAATCACGAGCACTGAGATCGCTTACGATTTTTCGAAATTGCGCTGCCAATCCTAGGGTACTTCGTGCAACCAATGCCTCAAGATAATTGCTTGGAATCCGAAAGTTAAACAGTTGAAGGGAAGGAGAGAAAAAGAAAAAAGATCGAAAATTCTACCCACGTTAGTTTGCCTTTCTACTTGTTTTCACCATTTAAAGTTACTCAATTTGTCGATAATTGAAAGTTTTTCCTTTTCTCTCTCTTTTTTCTTTTTTAAGTAAAGCACATGAAAATCACGTTTCACAATTTTTACAGTTTTTCCATTTCATTCTACTACTCCTACATACACATCCATATGTCGAAAATTACTTGCAAAACGAAATTAACTAAACAATTTTTCCATAAACGTTTTGTTTCTAATTAACTTTTACTTACACAAATTGTATTCATGCAGACTGTAAGTGTTCGAACTGTTTACGTTTTCCACGAGCGATACAAACGGGAGAATGAGAAGGTAATTGAAACATTTCACGCGCAGCAGTCGTAAAATTAAAATGCGTAGAATTTATACAATAGAATAATTCTAGCCACGCGGGATTCTTATGAATTTTTCAAAGGCACAATGAAGCTCTATGCATATGGAACGAAACTCAGATCGCCGTGAAGAATGTTTAACGGCCGTCTACGTAATTTCTGTTTAATTAAACGAATTCCAACGACGTAGGAATAAATGTCGGTAAAATCTTGGCTAATGGAGCCAACTTTTGACCAAGTTGTCCTCGATTCCATCCCTCTCGTACTTGTTCTCTGTTCCTGATTTTACGAGGAGGCGTAACTTTTAGCCAGATGTACAGAATTTTCATATCTCTTATTTAACAAAAGAAGGTGTATTTGAATTGAATTCACTTTTAATTGCGAGAAATATCTTTGATACAGTTTGGACGATATTCAAATATAGTTTCAATGTAAAAATAGTTAAATAATTAAAAATTTGTCTGAAATAAAATTTGTTCATTTTTGGTAAATGAAAGATTAACTTCACAAATTTTTACAATTTTCTGTGAAACAGAATTTATTTATACCCTTGCGAAATATGTTCAAGATCCTCTAAACATTGTAGACAGCCTAAATTTTTCTCTCGTAAATGTATTAAAGGCATTAATAACAAGATATTCATAAACGAACATTGAATTTCTTTACAAGCAAACACATTTTAGCTGCGTCCATATATAGTCCGTATAATTATATAAAATTACAACATCGTAAGAACAAAAAAAAAAAGAAGAAAGAAAGAAAAGAGCATAATCTGTACGATCTTTTAAAAGAAATCGCGTCAAAGAAAAATTTATGTGAAAAACGACGCCAGCGTATTTGAAACGCGAACAGAAAGAGTACGAAAAACGACGTGTGCAGGAGTTCGTCGTGTTTATAAATAAACTAAATAAGGATGAGCTTCGATATTTTTTGGTATTTCAGCCAAAAGCGCACGATGGAATATAGAATAAGGTAGGGACTTCACATCACGTGGTTTCGTTCGTGAAATGAAAGAGCAGGAATTAAATCCGTGAAGCGACATGTATAGAAGAGGATTTTCGGTATGTAATAGCCAAGTTATTCCGCGATTGTGGTCACGAAATCCACTGTAGCAGAAGAAGAGTTACCTTTCAGCTAATAATATCGTTGCACAGAGAGTAAATCAGAAGTATTAAACGAAATTCCATTTCATTTAAAACGATCTATTTGAAAGAAAACAAAAAAGTAGTTTGTCCTCGATCATGCGAATATAATAGATCAATTTCACGGTGCGTTATAGTTTAAAATGTAAATCAAAGGCTTTTATGAGCGAATGATATCTAAATCCTATTTCGAGGCTATAGGTGGGGTCTACATTTGCATCAGGATAGTGAACTGAAATTGATTCTGTGCAGTGTAAGCGTTTTGATATACAATGTTATAAAAATAGAACACAGTTGTTATTCGACGAAAAAATGTTCTCTTTGCGATTCTATTCGCTGTTTCAATTTAAAGCAATAAAATGCAATTAACCATGACATGGATTATGATTTAAAGAGAACAAAGGCGGATTGTATTTGTAGTTTGTAATGAAAGCTTACTGTCAACTTTACTTTTAGCAATATAACGTTGAAAATTATGAAACACTAATTTCACGTAGTATTTTGACATCCTTCGTCGCATGATTTAAATATTATATGAATTATTAAATGTACAGATGCTAAATTTTCATATTCTAAAAGCAAAATTCTTTTTCCAAACATAAAATATGTCACCTTTCCATCGCTATTTTCACCCTTTCTTCATTTATTTTAGAAACGTCACTGAACCAATAACCGAATTTCTACATTTTTCAACTCCACCCTCCAAAAATGAACTTCGCCTTCAACCCCTTTGATCCTTGTCCTCTTCAAATTTCCTGGTCAGTCTTGTTCCAAACGCCGACAGAAAAACAATCAAGCTTTGAAACAAGTCTTCATCTGTTAATGTTCGAAATATGTACGGTGTCTCAATAAGAGCGATAGAACTTTGAATTGAAATTAAATGAAAAGTACGGCAGATAATATAGAGCTCACTATTTTATCTTAAAGTACATTCGACGGCATTATACAGAAAATACGACATCATATAAACGACCACCACGATTGTGTTTAGTGATGTGAATACGACAAACTCAATTTTCTTCACAAAAATCATCTTCAGCGATGAAGTTCATTTTTGGATAGATGGCTTTGTCAATAAACATAATTGCCGAATTTGAAGAGATACCAATCCTGAATCAGCAGTCGAGAGATCATTGTACCAAAAGAAAGTTACTGTTTGATGTGGTTTTTCTACTAATGGAGGCATTCTTTTTTTAAATGTAGAAAGTGTAACTGTAACTGTTACTGATGAATGTTGCCATTCGATATCATATTTTCTTTCGCGCGAATAGAATGGATTTAATTTGTCTGAAATGCGGTTTTAGCAAGATGGTGCCACATCTCACACTTCTACTACAACTATCGTTTTATTCAGATCGAAATTCAACAATTAAATTGCATTGAAGAATGCGCTGCCAATTGGCCACCAAGATCTTGCAACTTGACGCCATTAGACTTTTTCTTGTAGGACCATGTTAAGTCTCTAGTTTATTCCAACAATCCACAAACTGACGATGCTCTTAAAGCAAACATTATTCGTGCTATTGGTGAGATGCAACCTGATTTATGTGTCAGAGTCAACGAAAATTGAGTTTGTCGTATTCACTCTGCCAAATGGAATCGCGATAGTTATTTATATGATACTGTATTTCATGTACAATGCCATTGAATGTATTTTAAAATAAAGTAGTGTGTTCTAGATTATCTGCCGTATTCTTCGTTTCATTTCAATTCAAAGTTCTATCGCTCTTATTGGAAGACCCTATAGTAGTCCATCTTTTCTGTAGGTTTCGTAGTCATTTTTATTCATCGTGATCCAAGTTTATAACACATCGCAAATCGACGGGAGTACACGATACACTGATTTCATGACAGATCAAATTGTGTACATACACAATAGCATACATGGTAGGACTCGGTCAGGATAAGCGAGGTACGCGGCATTTATATGTGCCATTATGCTAGTTAGGCTGATAAATTATATCTCCGTTTATTGTGTGACTCTATTTAAACGGATATTGTGTATGTTCTTCGACGGTCTCCTATATGCATACGTATTTAAATGAGGCTTAGCGTTTCGGAGTTGCGTAATAAACAGAGGTAATGCAGTGTCCCCGGCCAGCATAATGCTGTTCGAGGAACATCATATAGACATCCTGGACGCTTAGACGGACAATGGGGCATCTCGTGGACATTCTGTAAGCGTTTGGGACACTTAGCCGAACAATGGAATGCCCAGGTCGCTTCCTGAGGACCTTCGTGAACCTACACCAGCCCGTCGAGGATCCACGTGAAGAATTCGGTTCGGGCAAATAGTTCGCGGAGAAATCAAACTGCACGCAAACTCGCTGCACAATTCCTCTGTTTACAGAGGATGGGGGAAACTGATCGTTTGTATAACTCTCGGCTGCTATTGTGTACTCGGTAAATTTATGCTTTGTTCTGTTGCAGAAAGCGTAGCTTACTAAAAATTTGAAAGTAGAAACTATGGGTTTACTGTATGCTGATTGTTTGATTTAGAACTTGGTACAGTATAGCTTGCGGGGAAATCATGAAACAGCTTGTGTTTGCAACAATTTTAAACTTGCATCAACTGATAACACACGCATGTGGAAACACAGTAATCACACATGTGAACTTTTTGCACTTAACATGAACTATTACTTCTTACAAGTCTTATTTATATTAAGATAAAACAAATTGACAAAGTAAATAAAAATATATAAATTCATAAGTATGTATCATTTTTTCGTTTTCAAAAGTTCCATTCCAAATGTGTGCTGAAGTCGATATATAAAGAAAATTCTCGGATTGTAAAAGGTTAATTGGCGTGAAGTAAATAGTTACAGATAGTGATTTAGGCACTATGCAAATTATACAATAAGTGACAACTTTCAAATTTAAGAATTTTTTAAATTAATATAACATATTTGAACTCGTCAAAAATTTCGAATTTCAATTGTTTCAACTTCATCGCTAACGATGAATCCAATATTTCCTTCAGTTTAACTATGTTTCAAGAGGCAGACATTTTCTGACACACCATTGATCTCCCGGAATTACCATAAATATTGCATATCTCGATAGACACATCAAAAAAGTGTTTCACATGAAGAAGAGTGACACGCTTAAATGAACGTAAATTGTCGAAACGTTCATAATACAGCGGAATGTCGGATTCGTTTGGCCTCTGTGAATATTTCCAAGAACGACGAAATTCCAGCATCGAAGGCGAATGTTTCGCCTACGATTTATTACACCGATCGCGTTATCCAGAAGTACGATAAATATTTCCGCGCATTCAATTTTCTAGCGCACGGAGATCGATTTATCAGACATAACATTCAAATGTTATTGGACCATGATGGAATATCTGTTCTTTCAAATCTGCTTCGATACAATTTCGACCCGTCCCTATTTCATACCTCTATCGATTATTAAACCTTCGCGAATTTGAAAAATTTCAGAACGAATTTCTGTCGCGTTAATTACAATTTTATACGATAAGCTCTCCCTCTTGTATCATCCACTTCGGGATAATTAAAAATTCTGTACTTTGTCTCGAATAAATTCCAATAATTTTACATAATATGTAAATAACATGTCGGCATAGTATCGTGATCGATATCGATCCTACATCCGTAGTAGAATCAATCTCGAAGTTTGCCTGCAGATTCGTCAACCATGGAACTTAAAGGGTCGCCTCCCAGGGGAACGTTGCGTCTCGATCGAGTAATAAATTATAATGGATGGTTCCGCGGCATTAGAAACATAATATGTTAATCTATTTTCGGAGGGTGATTAATTGATGTGTTGACAAATGATATTGCGCCCACGCAGGCGCGATAGTCCGTTCGCAAAGGATAATTAATCTCGGGTAACGAGATACGGGAAATTTTCATTCGGAAGATTCGAGTGAAAAAAAAGAAGGAGAATACAGAAGCAAACATTTCGATAATTTTTGCGATAAAATGATTTTTATCGATATCACGTTTATTTTTCACTCTGTAACAATGGTGCAGAAAATAATGCACCTTTGTATACAATACCGGATTGTCATCCGTTTAATATTTTCATTTACATCATAATTTACTTGAAAGAGGGGTAGTACGCAATTTCATCGAAACAGAGGAGCAGCATTTTCACTTTGCAAGCTCATCCTTATGATTACGAGAGAGAGGAAAAGAGAAAAAAGTCAGAGCTACTACAGAAACTTTGCAAAGCTATCCAACTTTTACCCGTGGTATTGTATTTTTATTTCTTTCCCTTTATTTTCAACCAGCTGTACGTACAACTCGTTAAAATTACGCAACACGTCACATACCTGCGTAATGATATCGTATTATGAGACGACCGTGTGAAAAGTAGAATGAAACTAAAAGAGAAAATATCAAAAATACAAACGTGTATTGTTACGAGAACGTATTTGTAGAATATTCAAAGTGTTGTAAGGATGAAACTGAAAGTATCGAAAGTGCAGGAAGGATCTTCGCTTGCATAGAGGATGGTTAAGCAGACGGATTTACAGGTGGCGTGATAAAGCAGCGAAAGCTGATCTGGGATCTTAGCCGCTCGAAGGGGATTATAAATCAAGACTCGATAATGATCCGTAATGGATGGTCTCCTTGCTTCACAGGCTTGCCTGTGGCCAACATAAAGTCGCAGTGGCGTCGACCAAGCGGCCCTGAGATCACGATTATTCATGCTTACCGACTTTTCGAGCGTTTCGCGAATTAAGCCCTTCAACGTGACACGAATCTTGATGAGCCTTGGCTTACGTTTGAGTTTGCATACTGTTCCCGCCGACCCGAACTTTTTTCTTTTTAGGACACTTGCTTGGACAAGCTGGCTTTAATTGTTGCTTGATTTGTTAAAATATGCAGTGTCAATGTTTAGTACGTATTTACTGTGCAAACATACAATTTGCAACTGCAAATGAGGAAAAAAAAAGATAACAAAGAAACGTGAAATCTAACCTGTCGACCAGATTGTCACTGATATTATTTACTATTTAATATTTAACGCTTCACTAAAATTAGTGTAGGGGATTTATATGTGGAGGGATAGATAGCTCGAACGGACTTCGTTTTATACTATATTTATTATGTTCTATATTATTATGTTCTACGCTAATGATGTCGCTCAGTCGACCGCTGGATTCACACTGTCTTTCGCTCCCTTGCATTCACCCTATTGTCGCCTTGCATACATGCATACTTTTTAACGGAAAGAAACACACACGCACTCACGCGCTCCTCGCCTGATTCCTAAAACTAAACATTCGTTCAATATCTTTCGCGCTATCCCAAACACTTGACCTGGCGCCGGTCTTTACCGCTCAGTGTCTAAACCCTCACGCATTCACACAGACAACGCATTCATACAAACGACGCATTCACGCTCGGTCATCCTTACATTAGTATTGAAATTTTTCTTTAATCTTTTATTATCATATTAGTGTAATACTTTTAATATATAGAAACTAATTTTTAGGTGCTTTTTCACTCGTTGCGATGCGCGATCGAAGAAAAAATATAAGGAATCGCGTGTACGAAGTTTAATTATGTCGTGCTAAGAGTTTGAAAATATATTCGTTCGTTTTTCAGAAAATTTTAAACGACGCTGTTATGTATTGTACAATTTACAGAACAATTTAAACCCACACGCGTTAAACAGAAAAGCGTAATTACACCCTTTTCATCTACGAAAAATCTTTCCACAAATCACACGTTACGCTTCCATCAACAATAAACGTTGCTTTCGAAACTGTAATAACGTACTCAGCAACGTGTCCGCGAACGTAATACGATTTAAAAATCCTCACGCGCTAGCTATTTTTGCGTTCCGGCAGAGGCACTCGCTACAGAAACGAACGATTTCCTTTTTCAATATTGACCGAACCCCACGTATCCACCTTTCCCTGACCAGAAAATCGACAATTTCGATCGATTTCTGTCGCTCGTTTCGCCATTTCTCCCGCGGCATCGCTTCATTTGTACGTAATGAAATAAAATCGGCGATAACAGTGACTCTGTGTGTGTGTGTGAAAGAGAGAGAGAGAGAGAAGAAAATAAAAATAAAAACGAAGATTCTTCCGAATGAGAAGCTCGTACAAAATGATTCCAGAGGGAAATTGAATTTCCTCAATGGTGGTTGCGCAAAGGGGGGAGGGGGAAAGGGTAGAAAAGCGAGGCGTTTAGATTGGCGTAGAATTTCTCTCGCGGAAATCCGTGAAATTTGATATTACAACTGTAATGGATTTCCATAACGACGCGCGGCGACGAAAATCTTTTTCCCAGCTATTTCGCGGCCGGCTAGAGGTACACGACCGCGATCCATGAATAAATAAGAAACAACTTTCGAAACAAGTTGACTGAAGGCTAGGAAGCAGCGTGTGACCCGTCGTCCCGACGATTCCGGAAATTCACTGGCTCCTTTCCTGTCTCCCGCGAACCCTCTTTATACTCCGACCCGCTTTCACATCGACTCTCTCTCTACTCACCCTACATCACCTTCTTCTCTACAACCAACCCCTGTTTTCTCTACACGGCTACTGCCCTCCCGTTCTCTACGATCTTATGATTCCCTGAGAGAGTGTCTTCGAAATTTTCATATATTATGCAAACATCACATACCACCCACATTCACCTCTTTCTACCCCCCTGGCTTTTATTTATCCCGTCGCTTACTTCCACTACCATTTTCTACGTAGCAGGGACACACTCCAGGTGTGTTCTACCTCCAATCCCTTTCTTGAAACACCGTCACGTAGTTCTCGCGTTTTTCCACGCGAATGATCGTGTCTCACCGTTAACGAATTTCTTGCGTCTCGGCCAACGAGCTTATTCATTCCTTCCTTTCTTCTTTTTTTTTTTTCAAAATTTTATTTAATAATGTAAGTTTAGAAAAGCCAAGGTACTGTTCAAGATTCTTCTCTATCAATCGTTTGCTATCTACGATAGTCTCGAACATTTAGTGTTTCAGGTAAAGAGAACTCAAGATATTATATATGATTTTCATTTTGTAATGGTCAGTCTTTTAATGCAAACTGAAGTTAGCGCACAAATATAAATTTGATAAACAGATAATTCTTCTTTTGTCGCAGTTTGATTATTATCTGCACGACAAATGTGACTCGTCATTATAAGAGGGTTAAAATTCATTAAAGGGGGTTAAAGTTTCTTTAAGCAAAGGGTTAAAGAAGAATTTGAAATGTTGGGAGGTTACTTATGAAATATTAGCTTCTTATATGGTTTACTATAAAATGCAAACAATTTGTCTAAACTCTGTCTATTGAAATGTATTACATGAAGTGCTAATGTAAGGCACTACCAAGCAATCCTTTGATTTCTATACAATTGATGAATTGCTAGAGGTCTGTCTCTTATCGAAATAGTGTCTTTATGGCAAACACTTAACGCACAGTCAAAGTAATTTAATTAAATTAATAAAAAGGTGCGTTATATTATAGTTTGCGCCCTTATATTGAAATAGTTATGTATTTATTTATCTATATTTTGGAAGTGTTATTTCGTTTATTAATCTACTCTTTCACTATATTATTACACTGTTACTAGCCAATTTCTTTATGTTAATTCTCACTTCTCCCATCAAAATGTAAAACTGTAATCTCTCTCCTCATGAACGAGAAAAAAAAAAGAATGAGTTATAGAGGGTTAACTTTCTATCGCATAAAATATCTATAAAATGTTCTAAGAAAAAGAGGAAAAATTGCTTTCTACAATTTGATACCTTTTCATACAATTTAAGTTAACGAAATCATTTTCAATAAAGTTTCCTACAATTTGCAAGAAACCTTTTGGGAAAGGTTTAAGGTCTGCATAGATCCACCTTAGCTAACAAATATTTCAAGCGTATCTTACAGACGAACGTCACGTAGTTTTCGTGTTTTTCCACACGACGCTCGTGCTTCCTCGCTAACGAAATTCTCACGGCTCAACCAGTTGAACCAATTCCACGCTCTGCCCTCGTTCAAGCTTCATTCGACCTTAAACTCGATTCCCCAACCTCGTCCGCTATTCGCGTATTAATTTCAATATCGTCGATTTATACACGCGATTCGAGATATTCGATATTTCCGTATATGCAATTCTTTTTCTTCTTTTTTTCCTCCTTTTTCGTTGTTTTCAGCTTTCCCGTGAATGTTGCTCTCGTTTCCTCAATTTCACTAGAAATCCTCCTATCGAGCATTTCAATTATACAGATAGGATGTATTAGAGACGAAGGTGATAACGTTATTCGATCATTTTTTTTTTTTTTATCCAGGCGTCGCGTTTCGTTCGATGTTACGGAAAAGAGGAAACAAATCAATGTTCCTTACTCGGCTGCTTGTTAACAAATCCAGCGTATTCGATAATGGATTTCTCGGATATTCATGAAACTTTGCTGATTCTGGTATTATTCATTTGGCTATAGTGTACATCCTGGCTCGTGCATTTTATTATTTCATTTTCCTCAGCTGAAACTCGAATTGTCTCTCTCTCTCTCTCTCTCTCTCTCTCTCTCTCTCTCTCTCTATCCTCTCTCTCTCTCTCTCTCTCTCTCTCTCTCTTATTATTCTTCGTTATTTCTCGCTAGAGTTGCGCACCCAACTCCAATCGTGTCCCTGGGACTTTTCAATCGAGTTTCTCTCCCGTTAAATTAAAAATGGAATTCCACCACGATGAATATTATATTTTCTCATTATTCCAGCTACTGTCTCTCGCCTCGTGAGATGTAAGTTTCTACTTCGCGCCTCTTCGTTACTTGTCACAACTGACATGAAAATATTTTTGTCAGTCACGTAACCGTGTGTAATTAGATCTTTCATTGAGCTGAATGGGAAAGAGGAATAATACTGAACATTTGTATATAATGCTTGTTAGAGTACAATGGAGAGTTTGTAGGTTTTAAACCTTCACACGCTTGAGTGGCAGTTTGACTTGAATACACAATCAAGTGAGAAAAATTGAAGATTGAAAGTTGCCAATTTTCATTCATTCTGATTCCTTCTTTTATATTAATATACACACTCTTCGAACTGAAGGAAGTTATTGCATGAAAAGTTTAAGAAAACATAACCTTGTACCCATTGTCACGGGTGGCAAAGAAAAATGTCCTCACCGAAAATGTAAAGTATGTTCTGCCAAAAAAAAAAAAAAAATTGATATACGTGATATATTTGCGAATATTGTAATGAACCACTGTAGAAATTTATTTATTTCGAACGTAACCATATATTAAAAAAATATTAAGTTGTATAATTTATTTTTAATTTTACGTTTTGTGTAAACTACGAAAATACTAAATTATGTTATTTTTACTTTTATATTAATTTAACTTTTGACTGGAAATTTTGTATATCGTCGATCTGTCGTAGAATTTCGAAATCTTCGAATTTTCTGTTTCATTTATGATACATTTGAAGATCATATTTTACCTAGGAAGTACTCAAACAGTTCGCTTAATCAAGAAATGAACGACACGGTTTCTCCTATACATACGAAAATTTGTCTTCGATGCTGGATTTTAAACGTGATTCCATTTAAAGGTGATTGGATACCAGTATACCTGGATGAATCGTTTTTATCTGATTTCAATCATCTCGCCTTAAACTCGATTCCGTCTTTTACGCTATAATACGATTCCGACAGCTTTAGACGATTAATATCGATCCCACGTGACGGCCTGTGTCGTAGTTCGATTTAAAACGCGGAAGAAATTACCAGGTCAGGATTATTACTTGAAAACATAAACGAGCTAGTGTTACGTAATAAGAGAAATACGTAATAGATATTATGAGCTTTAAACGTGAAATCGCGTTGGATAATTGGCGTCGTTCGATTTCAAAGGTGCATTAATATCTGTGAATTGCCGTTATAATTTGATTTAAAATACTCGTGCAAATGTCCTGAACGACTAACGATTAACGGTATAAATATTGATGTAATAATTCCGTTGTTAAACGGGTAAACATGAAGCGTTTTGTTTTATATAGGATTTCATGCTGAACTTGCAAACGTTTGCACGTTTGAAACTGAGAATTGTACCCGTTTCACGCGACATTACAGGGTCTCGTTACTAAAAGACTCGTTAATCTTCAATGCTACAATTGAAAGGTTCCAAACGACAACGTATCAAAAAGTACAATTTTCAGGAGAAACAAAAAATGAAAAAAATTGTAGTACTTATGTACCATGCAATCAATGCTTAGAAAAATGGGTAACACAAATAAAATGCAGAAATCAGTATTTTGAGCATTTACTGACGAAGAATAATTTTTAAAAGTATAAAAAATTGATTTTAAAAGTCGTTCTAATATCAACAACAATGGTATTTCCAACGCTGTTATATAGTTATTTCAGTTTTTGAAATTTTGACATTTATAACATTGTAGTGTGGAATTTTTTAATTATCCTTCACAATATATTAAATTTAGAAATGAATTCTTTCCAATTTTTGGGCATAATCGATGTTTTATAAAAAAAAAAAGGGAAAAAAGGAATGAAGCAGATGAGTCAGAAATAATTTTCATTATTGTGGACGATAATCTATTTCCATTTCTCTGAGAGCTTGCAAGTACCGTTGCGAATATTTCGATTTGAATGGCTGTATTGATCATGCTATTCCAATCGGAAAGAATTTATTCTACATATAATATTTCAATTAAATTACCTCTTAAATGATACTTCCTTAATTCTTTCGCGTTTAGCGTCGGATATATCTTATAAGAAATGATCAACGATGTCCCGTTTAGCGGAGCAATATTAACAGTTAGCATCGCCGTCGCGAAAGGATTAAAGACAACTCTAATTTCAGTAAAAAAAAAATTCGAAAAGACTAGCACACTTTGAGTAGATCGCACCCAAGGTGAATCAGCAATTGAAAGTCGGAGTGACTCGACAAGTATCGAATAAATCCACGTTTGTTCAATCCCTCTCAATTCGTCCTTTAACGTGTCGCGGATACGCGTATGAGTTCGCGACGTTCTTCTTCATTTCTTCCACGTTCCTACAGCGATAACTACACGGAAGTTCGGGGTCACGTTGAACTTTTCAATCGGATCTGATTGCCATGAATTTAAATGTTGCCCGTTCCACACGGCCCCCGTTGCAACGCGACGATATTCTGAAAAGTTTTCACGCGTTCGAGCGTTCCAGCCGGTTACAGGATGCTTACCAGCCTCGAAAGAGCTTGCCCAGCCTCTTATAATCCTTTTCCCTCTATTCTTCCCTCGTTCCTTTGACCCCCGCTCATCTCTCGTCCATCTTCGTGCCGTAGAAACTTTTTCATCGATTAGCATGATTGCATTAAACATGCAAATCCAACAGAAGTGATCGTCCCTGTCCGGGATCATGAGGGATAATTTTCTTCTTTCGATAACTCAATCGCCTTTCCGTGAAATAACCACGTCACTGTGTGTTCCGTCGGAATTATCGAGGATCTACAGGTAATGGCGGGTTATCGGTTCATGTTCTACCATTAAGGGATCCCTCTAAGGGACTTCCAATTTAAAAAAAAAAAAAAAATGTCGCAGACGATATTCTCAGACGCACAGTATTGAATCTAAGTTATGGTTATCATAGAAAAAATCGAAGGAAATTTTCCAGAAGAAAAAGCATAAAAGAGCGAAGAATAATTGTAGGAGAGCAGTCATCACAGTTTACGTGATGGTAACACTTTCGATACAACGAAAAGCACGAGTGAAATTCGACAATGATTGTGAACGAATTCGTCTCTTCTCTCAGCGAGAGGAGGATAATTTTTATATTATTTGAAAGTAATTTATTTGTATCTATTACGAAGCTTCGAAATCGCAGTTATTTGAGCCTCGGCGGTTCCAAAAGCGCCATTAGAAATTATAGCTAAAAATGAGAGTTTATTCGAGATCTCTGAGCACCAATTTCCCAGGAAACCTCTTTAATATAGACAAACACCGCATTGCAGCATTATGGTTTTAATAAACATTGAGATATCGAAATGTTTGTTCGGGAACAATAATCTTCAACGTGGATACTGGCTGTTGATTAACATATAAGCGAATGTATAAATTTTACTCGACAAACATGTTTTAATATTACTGTATAACTGTAATAAGTAATATTCACGTTAAAGTGTGTATATGTATTTGATATCGTTGTACGTGTTTTAAAATATAAAATAAACAGAGGTTGTGAGAAAGAGAGATTACAATTGGCTATTTTCGATAATAGGATAATTCTTTCTTATCTACCCCCACCCTATACACGTTTCGTCGATGTTTGTAAAAGAGTTTCGATTTATTCTTCCATTTAGCGCAACCGCGTTTTGGTTGTGTTCCACCAGACAGACTGGCGCGAATGCAACAACGTATAATTTCCGTCGACCCAGTTAACTGAAAATGTAAGAGGATTATGAAAACACGGCTGGCGCGTGAATTTCGGCAACGATTTTCGCGGCAGTCACAGCTTCCAGGAAAATGTATTAACGAATCGTTTGATTATAATCTCAATTGCTAAGTCTGGGCGAACGTTCGCGTGGTTAATTGCGAAAATATTGCGGATCAAGGAGGTACGAAGATATAAAAATATTTCATCCAAGTTTGTCCCATGTTCTGTTTCATTCTTTTACGGTAGAATCAAAGTGAAACCGTGATTTATCGATTTTAAAAGTTTAATTACAGCGTGATCGCGAGAGATAATGGAAATTTTATGAAACTTTATCGAAGATACATTGTTTCTGCAGATCATCAGTTTTTTCAGAGTTACTGTATGGAAATACATGCTCAGGAAACTGAAATATTGTTTAAAATCTCTTTTAATTCGAGGTTTAAGAAATCAGTAGCGTGATAGTTAAATACAGATTTTTATTGCTGTTCTATTACGTCTTGTTTCAGCAAGTATTAGTTGAATAAATCAGTACGAAAATATCTTTATAAAATATAGAATCTTAACTTAGAATCTTTAAGTAACTAACTTAAATAAAATCTAACTTAAATAAGAATCTTTTTTTAACTAACTTTTATATTTTACTTAATTTCTTTACATTAATTATTAATTCTTACTTGTCAATATTTGTCAAAATGTACAATTGTGATCAACTGTAACTTTTTTTCTCAGAAACACAGAAAAATCAG
The DNA here is from genome assembly GCA_951804975.1 of Anthophora plumipes. Classification (NCBI taxonomy): domain Eukaryota; kingdom Metazoa; phylum Arthropoda; class Insecta; order Hymenoptera; family Apidae; genus Anthophora; species Anthophora plumipes. The sequence continues at coordinate 21,668,074 of OX638112.1, read as the reverse complement.
GTTACAGAGAATTAAATGTGCAAATCAGTACGATAGATTACAGATTACTCTGATATATTGAAAAAATACTTTAATTTTTACAATACGATCTGAATTGCTTTCGTTAGATTAGGGAAACTATTTTTCAACGAAATTCATGGAACTGGAAAAAGACAATATCGAAAGGATAGCAATGCATGCTTACAAAGATCCTTCAAGCGCATCTTATAACGATCGTTCCTCGAGCCTCATTATTCTCGGTCGCTTTAAATATCAATGAACGTCTGAAAAGTTCGAAGTCACAGCGGCGAACGAATTCCCCAACTATTACAATAAAAATGCAAATGTCGGTGGCGCGGCGTTATTTATAACACGCGCGCATTAACGTATTCCGTGGTATCTGCGCTTGAAATTCAAATTTCCACGATTCCACGTATCATTAAGGGCGCTTTCCCTTTTTTTTCTTTTTTTCTTTTTGCTAATGTATGATCGTGCCGAATTCTAAATGAAGAAAGAGAAAAAAAGAAAGAAAAATATACCTTTAACGATCGTCTCGCGGGAATTACTTCTATCGAGAAAATTTCGATCGTTTCGGCGATTTTTTGTATCACGTGTAAAAATTACGCGCATCTTCTTTTTATCAATGAAAAAATCGTCCATCAAAAATATCGAATTGGTGGTCCCCACCAACGTTTCTATTTACCTAGAATTTATGCGCATTCGATTGATTGAAGATGTCCCGTGAAACACGTTCTCTACAGCATTGAGTCGGTTGGATCCAATGGAAAGCACAGATACTGATCAACGGGGACATGGATAATTAGAAATGAGCATCATTAATTATCGCTGTGATTGATTGTTGCTCGTGGCCGCGATGTGAACGCCACACCGAACAAGAACCGGAAATCGAGTTCTGTCGCGAAGGGAAAACGCGAAATTTGTGTGACAAGTCCGGCAAAATTTATTGTAACGTCGCTACATTGGATCAGGGTGTAAAATTTCACGGTCTATAGTCTGTCGTAAATGTTGCGTTGAAAAGACGGGCAAGATTTTACGCTTGCCTCGAAGTAAATCTTTGAAATATTTCAACGAAGGGTTTTTTGTTTCTAACGATAAGAACAATTGTTAAAAATATTTTTTAAATTCACCTTTTGTGCTGAACAAAAGGTTCTTTTGCTAAAATAAACTACTCTGCTTTTATTACAGTTGTCGTTACAACAATAGGAATATATTTAGAATTTTTATACAAGCTATAGATAAAAGTACAATTCTAACTGTTAAAAATATATCGGAACCATAAGTAAAATAATAATAAGTTGATAACAATCTTCTTGTTTCATCCGTAATTTTATTAATGTCTTTTTTTTCTTTTTTTTTTGGTTTTTTATCAAAAGAAAAGTAAGCTTCACAACTATTTTGTAATTATTTTGTTTTTATGCTGAGTTAGAAAGTTCAATTATGATAATCAGAACATAAAACACGTTTAAATTAAGAGTAGCAGATGTAATCAAAAAGGAAGAATCAAATTAAAGAGACGTTATAAATAGGAATGTTACCAGCCAAAAAGAAATTAAAAAGGAATTATGATATCGATAGTTATTATCTTAATCTAATTTCAACTATTACCAATCGAAAAAATGTTGCTGTTCAAAAGTATAATGTAATTTTAGAGAAAAGAATATGTCAGGATAATGCTAATTTTTTAAATTCTCGTGGATGTAGCGGGATAGATGGAATTATAGTGCATTTAAAAAAAATCAATTAAACAACGGCAATTAACGTAAGAAGATTGTAACGCGAGCTTGTTGAAATTTACATTATCAATGAAATCAATAATTGTTCCCGCATTGATACACTGATCCATAAACAACCGTAGCTGGAAAACAGCAGCCAAATGTGTGTATTAATAACTCTAGAATTAGAATTTCATCAGCGAACTCTATAAAAGTAATCATTTCCAACAGACGATTCTGTATTCGTTTAAATAAATGACGAATTCCTGTGATAGGAAATAATGGCGCGATTTTTTCCATTCAAGTGTATGTCGTTAAAAGGAAAGCGCGAATGCAATTTTCATTTAATCGAAACATTACGTGAACGTTTCGGAAATTTTCTTCCGTCGTACATTCGCGAGTTCTTTAATGTGATCGACAGAACGAATGTGTCTTCCGTTCCTACGTAATAGTCTGTTAATTCTAGTATCACTATTAACTTGTAATGGCTGAAACATTTTTTTATAAATTCCGTATACTATGAAAAAGGAATTTGTATTGTTAAATACAGAATTTAATTTATCCAATGCAAACTGATCTAACATTTTAAAGATTCTTCATCAATTTTCATTGTTAGTATTTTCATAGGAATATCATAAATGTGATTTGTATTCAAGATAATAATTCTATCAGATTGCTCGCAAGTAAATAATATTCCAAGTCTTATATTTATGCTTAGGCATTCATAATACGGACCATAACACCATTCAAATTTTACTTGTATCGAGATAAGACAATTTAACAGAATAAAGAAATTCATGAACGTGTGTAATTTTTTCTTTTCGAAACGAACACTTTTGATTTTCAGAAATTTCTTTGCAATACTGTGTTGAAATTAATAAATCGATCATACAAAAAAGTAGTCGGAGCACAGAGGGTTAAATATCGTGCTCTCTATGAACATCTGAAATCGTATGTTTCATTTCTATATTTCTTTTTTATCTTTATATATTAATTATACATTTCTTGAATAAGTATGTATCAATTTATTTAATAATACATTTATAATTATACGGTATACCATTTTAAAATGCTGATGTCACACTATTGTGTAACAGTTATATTTAACTCCCCAGTGTTCATTTTTTATCAGTAGACTGCAAATTTTTATGCAAATTCATATCTTTCAGAATATAGTGATAAAAGTAGAATTTCGGTAGAAAATTATTTCACCTACTAGATACTATAAAAAGCACAATAATTTTAACATGTGCATTCTGCGCAATTTTGCACCTTCGAATTTTCTATAAATACACAAAAACCCGTAGTGTACTTATCAGTTTAAATTCCTACAATTTTAACACATGAATTTTTCTATGTATAAACATTCAGTACTCGGAAACAATATTCGTCACGACCAGACAAAAATGTTTCCACGGTGAACCGCTGTTACGAAATAATACTACAACACGTGTGCTTTAGTATCGGCATGCAGATCAAAGGAAGCCACGAGTGAGACACAGCTAGAGGGAATTGTTTGCTCGAGGAACACGAGGGTCTAGGCACCACTATATTTTCACGAAAGCTGTATACGGGAATATTTATGGTTTTCTCAGAGTCGACTAACTTTATAGACATGTAAGAAAATTGTTTGAAATGACTCGTAAGAGAGCTCCGCAATGTATTCTCCCTCGTTCTGTAAATTAGAAGTAACACGGTCGCGTCATCGCGACCAGTTTCTCGATTACGTTCCGAAAAGAGTTCACGGCCAACGACTATTATCATTCCCTTCCACTATATCCTTCTTTTTTTTTTCATTTACCTTCTCTCCGAATACCTAGAGCGAAAACGAGCTTTCCGATGAAACGCGGTCAAACAGTTTCGCTGTCTACACTTCGAAAGGGTTCACGAAGTTAATTAAGTCCTTGGAAAAGTTTCGAGCGAACCGAATAGTCGATCGAGCATATTCCTAGACGCAAACTACGCAATCTTTCAATTAACAGCTCGCCCCTCCCGGAAGTGGGATGATTGTTAATCGAATTTCTCGCGAGTTTCGTCGGTAAATGAAACTTGGAAAGAACTTGTCTCGAAGCTGGGGTTCGACCATCGAAAACTTCGACATCGTACCCCGAGTTGATGGAAAAGGTCTCCCCGGGCTTTTCCTCCACGGTTTTGCCTATCGGTGAAATTTTGTAAGGATAAGTTGAAGTGTACGTTCAAGTGTTTTGTATAATAGTTTGTAGAGGTTGACTTGGAGTTGATTGTGATAGAATTGGTAAGACGATGAAAGTTTCTGCACTTTAGAATTTTCGTTCCGAGAGAAGTGTTTTCGAAATTTATTCGAATATCGCGAAACACTCCGTGAGGATATTGTAATTTAATCACTGCCTTTTTAATATCATTTCATTCAAGTATTTAAGGTGAATTCTTGATTCAAAAGAAAATAGGAAGGAGAACCAAGGACAAAAGGTGTCTCACTATTTAAACAGATTCTAAAGAATATATTATAATACCGTAACCCAGTTCACAGGACACAGCTAGATAAGTACCATTAACTACCCTGTCCCAATTAAGCATACAAACAATGCGGCACACTAAGATACATTAAGTCAAGATTCACAATTAATTAAGTGTACATTTATACGCATACACACGCCACACGGGACGTGAAGCTCTGATGTTTCATAAACGATTTTCTTTTTTCGCTCTTATTTCTTTTCGTCTCAATTTATACTCATTTTTACATTCCTCTTAATGAGTAAGATTATAAATAAACTATTATTTGTTTATTTATTTATTAAATAAGTGAGAAAATGTCCAATATAAATAACATCGAACAGTACTAAGAGTAACAATTGTATAAAATTTTATATCATTTCTTTCTGAATGTATAACGTAAGTTTGAAAAGGAATTAATATCACAATTAATAAGATTTGCACGGGACAAGAGAAGGTTAAATAAGTATAAGGCACACTCTTTTAATATGTCGTATAAAAACTGAATCTTTTTCAAATTCCAAATTAAAGAAATTTTGAATGAAAATCTCAGTGATTGTCAGCAGATGCTAAAAGTATTAATCTTTTTAAGAACTTATCTTCCATAATGAAATTTAACTTACTCCGAATCATCGTCGCTAATAATTAAAACTCAATTAAAAAATGAAGGATACGATTAATCGAGTCACCTATACTTTCATTTATTTTACACAGTCGTGGACAGAAAGTACTTAAATCTTTCAATTGTTTCGGTTGTACCAAAAGTCCATAAAAAATTGCTTCGTTCATTGATAATTTTATGCAAAAATATTCAACCTGCAATCAATCCACAACTGTCCCCAAGGTCAATTCATAAATTATACGATGCGATAAAAGTTTCGACTTAAATTTACTAGCTTTTTCTTCTTTTTTTTTTTTATTGCTCATCTTTCCAGGTACTTCGTTATCTCGAGGCTGACACTGGAAAAAAGTTTTCGCGGGATTATCCGTCGACTCGGGAAATTACCGAGGCTGTGGCTACGACTATGTTCGACGTTCGATCGAAACAGAATCGTGGACGGATCGTATCGAGTTAAATCGATAACAAGGATTAGTTCGAGCCCGTTCGTGCAACGATTCCCTTCCACGAAGACAATAAACCCCCGGCAGCCCTTCTCGGAAATCGTGACTACGTGAAAATTAGGAGAACCGTTTCCCTCGAGCCTCGATACCCCTCAATTGATTCCTGTATTTTCCTTGAGAAAACATCAATTAAGCCTCTGCTAGATCATTATAGATTTAATCGATCCGATAGGATTTCATTTACCTTGCAAATACACACCAGAATTTAATTCTTCTTAATACTCCGTTTTGAACTTTATTCATGAGTGACTTTGATTTCGATCGAAGTTCAAGGCTATGTTACTCAACGATATGAAACTTTGAGTCTCATTTTACACCCCACAGTGTGCAATTACGATTGTCGTAAGCGAAGGAAGAGGAATCATTTTTTATCAGATTGCGGATTTTTATGCAAATTTTTGGTTTTATGCAAATTTTTATGCAAGTTTTTCAGAAAATAATAATAAAAAAAAAAGTAGAACTTCGGAGAATTATTTCATCTAACAGATATTATAAATATTAAATTTTCATATAAATAAAGGAAGTTTAGCCTCGGCGACGACGAACGGGGCACAGGACAACGTCATCGCGCTCAAAAAATAAAACAATAGCGGCACGTTCGAAAAGAGCGTCGATGAAGGCAGTCGAAAAGCGGCAATTGAAACTAACAATCAAACCGAATCATCTTTTATATATTTCTTCTTGTACATTCATTCATTATTAAATTCCGCATAGTTATTTTTATAATTTATAATTCCGCATTTTTCTTACAAGTTTGAGATTCCGTTATTTTACTTCGCAGACAATAAAAATCCTATATAAATGCATAGAAACCCGCAGTCTAATGAGAATACTGCAGACGAATAAAATGATAGAATTTACGTGATCATTTGTCTGGAACACGTTACAACGATAAATGGCATGTCGGGATTACATAACAAACTTCGTGCAAACAAACAGCAAATGCTAGTGATACTTCGAGATTATATCACGAAAGTGTTTTGAGCATGTTCTTGCTGAAAGTTTACATTGTATTTCATGTTACAATCATGTGATCAAATGTATTCCTGTTAGATGTTTGTTATATTTCATTTCATTTGTGAAGCAATTCTTTTCCATCTAGTTTATACATATATACGTACATATAAATTGACTTTGTGCGTTCAATTTAATTGGAAAATTTTTTACGGAAAACGATGATGAATGCACACTATCTGTTGATTCGAAGGTAATTTTGCAATATGTGTACGATCCTTCTGTAAAGTACGCTTTTAATTTCGAATTTCCCTCTTAAAAATTATCCTCGAAAATCTTGTACGTAAGCTCGTCACGACTAAAAGACGGAGAGCCTTTTAATGACGCTCAGAAAATCTTGCACGTAGCTGTCCCAGAAGCTCGGTTTATGACGTTCGTATAATGAACTAATTTCCGAGACTCTAAGGGTTTCTTAACCCCCAAAATGCTTATCGAGATTCCGCAACTCTTAGATAGAAAATTGTCTGCACTCGTTGCACGAAATAAAACGAAAACGTACGAACACGACTGAACAATATGAAAACAAAGAATTCCTCTACTATCTAATAACAATACACTTTCGAGGATGTTAAAACCTTTACGATTCTTGTGCGTTTAATTCGACGATAAAAACGAGGCCTTAAATAACCCAGAAACCAGATGAGTCCCCAGGAAACTCTAAAACTTCGTCTGACATTAAAACGTCTCCGCACGCGATGTAACAAAAAGGAAAGGTAGAAATAAAAAGAAAAAAAGAAAGAAAAATACATAAATTGATGGTCGAACTAACACGCGGCTAGCATGGACGTAGCTTAAAAACACGTCCTACCGCGGTAGAGGGAGAGTTTAATCCCGACAGCAGTCACGTGAAAATAATTACACCCCAAAGCTGCGTGGCTCGTTCGGCGGGCAATAAATCAGCGCGCGCAACGGGTGGGCTTAAACGGTAACGCACAGGGCAAACGCGGTAATAGAGAAAATTCGTGCTGGCATTTCGACGATCTTTCGCCTACCACGATCGTCTTCCTGTATTTACATTAAGCTCGACCCGGAAATGTGTTTTACGACATCGTGTTATGAGCTTTATACCAATAGGGAATTTCAGGTTAGATCCTTGGCTCGCGTAAAAAAAAAAAAAGAGAACAGATACAAAAGATAGGGGGAAACGTGTAAGAACACTCACCCTCATGGTCGTAGCCTCACATGGTTCCCCCGTTGACGAAAAACACCGTCAATCACCATCAACCGCAGTCGCGTGCCTGTCACCCATTAGCCATGCCAAAACGACGATTCGTCACGTTGGGGAAGTCTCGTGCAACGTTTGACACTCCAATTGGAACCGAACCTCTTTCTCTTCCTCGTGGTATCGTCCAAGATTTTCGTTTCACTTTCACACAATTGCCCGTCGAAACCTTTTTGTTTCGTGGCTTACATAAATTTCTCAACGAAAGTTCGTCTCACTTTCGACACTGACGGGGAAGAAAAACTGCCAGGCGATCGTAGAATGAAACGAATATCGACGATTTTAACACGCGTAAATGGTAGGAGATTCGTAAATGAGACAATCGTAGATGGAGCACAGGAAACGTGGTCGCGATATCTCGATCGAGAAAATGGTACAAGCCGGGCGAGATGCGAGGTCGTGGCCCGGCAGCCGGCGACTGGCTGCTGCTCGAAAGCTCGCAAGCTCGAACCACTCGGCCTGGCTAGGCGCAAGCTCCCTACTCAGCCTCCGAGATCTCTCTCCCCCCGTATGAAGCTCCCGATGCCCCTGAATTTCTTCGGCGTGTCACCGCGAAAAATGCTGCACACTTCGTACCCTAACCTCTATTGCCACTAGACCGCGTTTATAATGCGTTTTTCTTTTTCCTGTTTTTTTTTTTTTCTCGTCGAGCACAGTCGATGGTACGTTCTTTGTCGCCTGTCACTCGACTCCCCATAGTCGGATTAACGTAAATGGCTTGATGTGCACCGGCTCTTTGAACTTGTCACACTCTTACGCTAATAGCAAATGCTGCTTAATTGAGACATGTTCGCGCGCGTACGGGAAGATTTATGGTACGCTTTGATATACGCTAGCGATGCCAAGTTTGAAAAGTATGTCCGATACGAGCGCCATCTGTCTTGTCTTTTCTTTACGTACAACTTCGAGAACATAACGGTGCGGATATACATATGTATATATACACACGTGTGTACAGAATATGCTTTCAGAGTTAGAAAACGAAACAAAAGAAGTAAGAAGTATTGTTCGGAAGCTATGAAATGAGTTTTTTTCTAGACGCGTTTCGAATGTCGCTTGTAAATGAAAAGCTTGTAAAGGTTATGGTGTGAATGGCATATTTTACGACGCGTGACTCCGTTTACTTTCTTCCTATTCCTTTTCACGTTTGCTATTTAATCTTTGCACGAGTCTATGCAGCATGTTAAACAAAATACACAGAAAATTCACTGTTACATACGGTAGACATGATTTTCCCGCCACTTGTTCCTCGCGCACAAAAACTGTTGGTAGACTTCTTTCGCGTTTACGGCACAATAGCGAGACACTTTTAAGTACGATTCCGATGAAAAAGAGCATGAAGGAGAAAAGTAAACTACATAGTGCACAGCAAAACCGCCGATAAAGCTAAATAACTCACTTAGAATCGCCGCGACGTGACTTTGACGTCTTCTCGCGAGCACGTCTTGCATAACTGCTTGAGTCAAGTAAGCGTAAGTACTACTTCAACCGATGTATACGTTTGCATTTCATTTTGAATAAAATTTCACTTCCGGTGGCGTTTTCAAAATCTTCCCAACAATTGTGTTCATTTTTTTTTATCGTAAATTTATACCTTATGAATTATTTATCGTCATTATTTTCTCGGAGGAAGTCAATTTATATGTTAAACAACTTTTTATTTGGTACGTGTAAATTCGTAAAGTTTATGATTTCGGAGGATTTTTAAGTTATGTCCGACGGCAATGTCTCAATCGAAATAAAAATCTCCTTTTAATACGAAATGGACCACGATCCTGAAACGTGGAAATTATGCCAGCCGCACAGTTAATTATTACTTCTTCAGCGAGATGCTTTCCCTTGAAATTCTCATTATGCTGTGTATTATTAATTCTGAAGTGTACATGTGGGGATGTCCTTTCATGAGAATCTCGCGTAATTACAAGCGACACTTGGTTTCGCCATTCACACATTACGACCGCGTTTAAACTGATCTCTGCCAGTGAGAATGCCTCGCAACATCTTTAAATTTGACATCGATTTTTCTTAATGACACATAACAATGTCATTATCGAATCAGTATAATACAGTATAATAGAGACGTAAAATGTAGTTCGAAATTTTATCGTATATATGTTACTTTCTTTCTCTCTAAACTCCGCAAAACCATCGCGGGAACATACATTTCTGTTCACATTCCGCGTTAATCCAGCATTCAACATCTCTTGTGAATTATTGTTATTACATAATTCCAAAGCCATGAATAATTCTTTCCACCGAATCACATTCGAGTGACATTTACGGTGGTCATTAGAAAATGGTCCTGATGTTCGGTCGTAAAAGATTAAAATTTATCGAAGCGAGGAATTAGGTAACACGACCTGCAAAGTTAGTTTATGACACCAAATTTCGAGGACCCTGCCATCTGGCCATCAGAAAAACTAGACCTACCGATCTACCAGAAGAGGCATAATTCTACCCGCAGTATAACAAATAGTTTAAACAACACTCTCTCATGAAATATCACAAAAACCCGAAAATATCGGGTACCTGTTACACTTTATTCAAGTATTACAATATAGTTACTAACTGTATCTTTATTTTATATTACAATTATTTTTTTACATTGGTTCTATCGTTATGAAACAGTATAAAAGCCATATCTCTGAATTACTTTACTTTATTTCAAAATTTATTGTTCTTACATTGTTTAAAGTTTTCATATCGTGTCTTTATTTCAATTTCCTTGAAACTGTATTATTAAGAATTAGGAAATTTAAAGAGGAATCTATAGTTGTGATACGCAGTTTATTCAATAAAGTTTGCTCTGAAATTTGGGGAATTACGAGTCGACCCAAACAATTCCCAATCCAATTCGAATACTCGAAATTACCAGATTTTCGATACATCTACATTTTCGAGAACCTAACTCCATTAGACACGATATTTTCGGGTTCTCGCACATCTCTAGCGATCATAAAAGGTATTATTATACTATTTTCGGGTCACCAGACTCCAGCTACTCCTACTTAACTCATCACACAAGGGGTGCTACTAATTCCTATTAATTATTTTCGCTGGTCCATGAACTTTTCAGCGTGATAACATCCGCAAGAGTGAAAGCTCGGTTCAACGATGCTGAGAGTGGCGAGATTGCGGCTGGTCAAGAACAATTGCGGCCCGACTATTGGCCACAAGGAGCTTTAATGGCGCGTGATGACGCTTCCTCGGCCAATTAGCAGGATCTAATTAATTTTACATCAGATACGAATCTCGTTGTCTTCCAGTCTAAAGTATGAACACACTAACAACCTAGCAGCCTTGTCTCGTCTTTAGGTTTTGTTTCTGTCCTGAGCTAATGACTAATTCCAAGTGACTGCTCTGGCAAAGAGGTGCATGCTTTCATTATGTCTGTATCTTGTTGCTATTCAATATTTAATAGTGAAGCATACAGCATTGTTTGAAACACCTGAGAAATTCAAGCTTCGAATTTCGCGGTTGCTCGATAAGCAGCCCGGTCTTCGTTGATAATTAAAGGGGTTTGTTAGAAGGGTGTTATCGAGCGCAGAGGTCGAGTGGATAACGATGGAATATTTGGGACACTTGGTTAATATATTATGAAGCTGTCGTGTACTTCTTACTGTATTTTAATGCTGTGTTTCAATCTCCTGTCAAAAGTCACTGTTCGAATATTTGCAACTAACAATAAAAATGAAAATAGATGCAATAAAGAGAGGAACTTTGTTATGTTTTATTTATATTTTCTTATTTTGTTATGTAGAGGAGATGGTTTCAATATAAATTTGGGTCTAAATATGAGCTAGCTACTGAATCATACTAGGTGCTTCATCCTAGATGAACAAAAGAAGTGTTACGGAGGAGCATTTAATTTTAAGTTTATATACATTTTGAACATGTTTTTAAATATTCCAACTTGAAAATATACAGCTTTTACATTTCATTTCGATTATTTTACGAGTGACCCTTTCTTTTTACTTTAAATATACAATTTTAAATGTATAATTTTAAACATACGTTGCTTCCGTCAGCTTATTTTAATTTCGTATCATATAATAAATATATTATTCATATATGCTTAAGTGTTACATCTTAAAAATCATCAATAGATTTGATAATAAATTCTGAAATAAATGTTCGATTTCTAATCGTTCGTAAATTAATAATTCTAGCATTTAGACGAGTGTTGAAAAGTTTTTAGCATTTGTTTTATGATAACTTGAAATTGATCCAATTCTAAGAATTCGTATTAGGGACCAATTGAAAGAATAACAAGGAATGTATCTTCTAGCATATTTTCTTTAGTAAGATGATATTTTTTATTATTGCATGGAAGATATTCAAATGATTTGGTTCTATTTCGAGAATACCTTGTACAAAAACATCTGCTTTATAACATTATTTCTTATTTATGGAATAATTCAATCCTTAACGAAGGCGACAATGGTTGATCTTTTACAACGGTTTCAGGGCTTACACGAATGAAAGGATTTATTGTTCGTGACTCGAAAAATCGATAAATCGAACGTGCTTGCTTACGATCGATAACCGCGCAACCGAATGAAACAAGCTCGCAACAAGAACCCATTCAGTTTGTGAATATCTTTTTTATGCTCCCCGTTTCATCCGAAATCCGTCCGTGAATTTCGACTCTCTCTCCTCAAAAAGTATGCGCACACATACTCGATCGATACCGCGTTTAATCACCAAGGCATTAACCTGAATGGCGGGATTGTGCTTCTTTGCAAACGGCTAACTTCGAACTTTTTTTTTTTAGTTGTGCTCGTCGCTCGTTTACGCTGAAACGTGCCGCGCGTACCACTATCAACAAAGTTCGCTTCCTTACTTCTTTTCTAGACCAAACCCATACGATTGAAATTAGTTTCCGCGAAGTTCACCAGGATAGTCGACATGCGACTGGAAGAGATAAAATTTAATAGCGTTTCAGACGTGGTCTGCACGCTTCTTTCGTCTCCGAGCTTTCCTTTAATCTTCGCTATCGAAGAGGTTGAAATGAAATACGTTTGAACCATCATAACGAGGATCCATTTATAGTTACGAAGAAAATTAACGAAACAGCATAATATCGAGATAATCTCAGGCTAAACTATTCTAAGTTATTCTGTAAACAATAAGTAATAAGCAGATTTGCAGACAATTTTTTAAATCATTGTTCAAACTGTGTTTTAAATAATTTGGTACAATTTCTTAATATCTAAGACTCTTAGGGTCCTGTAGATAGTGAAAATTGCGTTCCATGTCCCCAGCGTGTTCAACTTGAAGTTCTATCTGTTTGGTACCACTTAAACTACTCCCACGACGTCAGATTGGTCTAATTCAAGGTTCTATAATCTCGAAAATCTTCGAAATCCTGTATTGTGCTCCTGAGAGTACGACATTGCAATGTTTCATCAAATAAAGAAAATAAATTACTACAGAAAAAAATATGCCTTTACAATTGTGGTTACTGTAGATATATTTTTTATATTTTCAGTATGTATAGCTAAAACTAACAGTAAACATTTTTCTCTATCAGAAAATGTCTATCAAAATTCTTCGATGATAAATAGACACTGTGTGCATAGAATCTTGCTACTTTTGCGAATTTCGTGAACTCCATTTTCTTCGATGCATCTTCATCCTGCACTCGTCTGAGTCTATCGGATGAAGAGCTCGTAAATATGATCGAGAGCTTTCGTGGAAGATGGCCAGTATCGTGAATCCTCTATTATTCCTCCGTTGATACAGAACGCAAGAAAGGACAACGGCCAGCGCGAAATGAAAGATCAGTGACGGTAGATTTCTTCTTCTTCGTCGTCGAGCGAATGAAGTGTAATCAAGAAATGTCTGGAAGGACAACTGGGACCGCCGTCTGAATTCTTTCTAATGACAAATGGTTGCGGTGACCGTGGAAATTCGATTTAGTTTCTATCGTCTCCGGGACGATAGTTTCGTAAACTCCATTTTCCTTTCTATCCACCGTCTTGGCAGATCGGCGACGACGATGATCGAGGACCGGGGAATATTCGCGAGTAACTATTTATTCATCTATCTAGCGAGCGGCGAAGAAAGATCAGTCGTCGCGGACTCCTCTTCGCTTTTTCTTCATCCTCTTTTAGATTTTCGACGCCGTGAAAAATGATTGTACGTCATCGTATCGAAACTAGGAGTGGGATCAAGTTTAGTATGTATTATACTTACGAATCTGAGTCAATTTCAATAACCAAGTTTCATTTCATAGGTCCTGATCACTACTTGTAAGGAATAAAGTTTCAGCGAGTATAATTGCAATGTTAATCATTTTATACAAGTTGGTTTCGAAAATGTATATGTTAGTAGTTCGATGTTAGAAAAAATCGAATATTTCTCAAGTAGTACTCGAATCTTGGAAATAAAAATTCTACAGCAGGTTTAAGTAATACACTCCGTATAATGGTTATAATGGCATTTTATTGGTTAAATTTATGATAAAGGACACTGTGCAAATTGGCATATTCTTAAGAATACGTGTACAGTTAGAAACTCTAATAAAGCAATTCTATTGTCTCTCGCCAGGATGTATCTTAAAGCATGCGAAACATAATAAACGAAAGTCCTAAACGTAAAAGTAGTTATTCCGTACGACTGTCGTAAACCGTTACTAAAAAATTCAAACACCGCGAAAGCCGTAGTTATTATTATCCATCGATATTACTGTATTAAAATCGACGAAATCCCATGTTTAAACCAGCCTGTCGAAATTTCACGGAGATCAATGCACAAACATTTTTATCCAATCCTTTTCCCATGGTTATCCACAGGCCAACAAAGTCACGGAATGAAACGCATTACTCTATTTTATCGCAATTGATCTCGGCCCATTTTTCCTACTTCCGGATGCCATCCGGCTTTGCCATATTTCACATCCTACTACATCAAGCCTTCGGTGTGATCCCCGCATGCGTGACCGCGAAGGTTCACAAGACGGAAAATTAGGATGATTCACGAGCACTCTAGACTCTGCTATTCGTTTATCTGTCCGGGAACAGGAGAAAGACGCTTCTAGGGGAATGGAGGCGGAAGAGATTCGAGCGTGATTCGAAGGGAGGTCCTGTTCACCGTGTGCATTCTTTCCTCTGTTCGCGTCTGTCGGTCCGGAAGGACGTTTTAAAACTGACACAAGCCTATTTGTCTGCGGTGACCCCGATGGTGCCGTGACAACATGCCACAGCTCGCTACCTCTATCCACTTTTTCGAATGCTTTTCAGGATTCTTGTCCACCATCCCGCGCTATTCTTTCCCTCGGTGCTTAGGTTTTGCCGTTTTCACGATGGTACAAGCGTGAACTAGTATGCCCTTTCAGCATTCTTTTCGCGTGGGCGCGATTAATGATGCTCGTTTTCTCTTCGGATGGCCGGAGAAAGAGGAAGAGACTTCTGCGAGATATTTCTTGTTCTCTCGCTAGGCTGGCTTTACACTAATGGACTTACGGTATGAAGAACTTCCACCTGGTACTACCACGTACATACATAAATTCCTTCGGGAGCCCGTGATAATTGGCGTATCAACGAACCAGACAGCCTGTGCTATCTATACTTTATTTCGCCTTCGTTTCTCATTTCACCATGCTTGAAAAAGCGTAATTCTGTTTTATCGTGGTGTATGTTATCTTTGTTAAAACAGAGAGATGAACAAGTTCAGAGAAGATACTCGGTATTATCAGTATTTTATGTATGAAATGTGCTTCAAGCTCTCGTGTATGATCATTGCACGATCTTGAAGATGAATCATTAGATTGATAATTGAAACAATATCTAATTACCCGTAGATCAAAGTTTCGACCATTTTGTCAGGCCACGTGAAAAATTAGCGTACAGCAATTAATCAGCGCCCCTTGTACAAAGAAGTTTGCAAGCACAGTTCAAAGTCTCGATCAATAATTCGTCAACTTTTTCACTACTTCATCATCTTTGCATTATACAAATATAAAATGATAAAATAGATCTATAGATAGAACGTCTATACATTTTTTTGAATACATTGAATCTATAGATCCAAGAATCTGTACTGAACAGCCACCACGGTTAAATTGTGATTTAATAAAAATTGCAAAGTTGAATTTTTCCTTCAGCTCAACAATTAATTTGTTTCAGTATGTGTTATTTCATGTGTTATAAGTGTCAACCGAACAGATAAATCGACAGAACGAATAATATTTCCTTCAGATAGGTACTATTATGAATACCTTAACAAGAAATATCTCCGAAGTGTTCCCTTTTGAAAGAAGGCGACGACAGCTGCTCGAGGGAAAGTATCGAAACCGTCTTATCGATTATTCGAAACGAAGCGTCGATTTCCTCCGGGGAAGAGGCCGATTTAATAAAAACGACAATTACCTTTGGTGCAGGAACCCGATATGTTCCGCGACACGCGATTCTCTCCTTCGAGCACCTCCCGTTCACGGGAAAAAGAACTCCGAGATAACGGCGCGTGGCGCGGAATCGGGATCCTTTTATTCGTGCAATCTCAGGGATATGGAGTAAGAAGATGGTGGTAGTAGCAGCAGAGTCGACGGAAGAGTATACAGGAAAGGAAAGAAGGCTCTCGTGGCTTTCGACCTTCTACCTCGATCGTCAATTTTCATCGATTGCTCTTATTTCATGTGTCAGGGAACCCATAAACATCCACATCCATCAAACACACCGGCAAGTTATATCACGACTCTATACAGGGTGTTCCGTAACACGTAGGTATAACTTTAATAGTGGATTCAGAATACAAAAATAAAAGAAACGTGTTCGTGTAAAAATAGGTCTAATATGATCTTGTTTCCGATTTACAGCCGTTTTAGTATTGTACCAGTTGTTCACCTTTATTCTGCAGAAGTTGCTCAAAGTGAGCTTTGTCTCTCGTGCTTAACCCCTTTATATACAAATGAAATAAGACTCGATGTGTCCTAAAAATATCATTTAATACAGTTCCAATTAAAGTTGTGTAAATTGTATAAAAAATAGAATATTTACATTATTAGATATTATAAAGCAGTATTAACGAACAGTAATTAAGGGACAAATTATTAAATAATTTAATAGACGTGTAGAGTATGGAAACTTTCAAAACAGTCTATTAAATGTAGAAGTATCAAAAGAAAAAAGGGAATATAATGATCAATATATCATTCTTGTTCAAATGACGTCTCCGAAGCGTCGTTGTATGTTAAGGGGTTAACACTAGGTTTACGGGTATTTCTTGTATACCTATTTCTATGGAAACTCGTATTCTCTTTCAAAAATCGTTTTACTTAATTGATAAACAATTTAATTATACAATATTAAAAGACATTACATTTATTCATCGCATTTTTTGTAAACACGTTCAATTTTACATATACATTTTACGTATACATTTTCCGCAAACTTTCTTCTTACACTTAATAAAAATATCCGTCGTAAATTCGTTTCATTATACTGCTTCAGTATGTTTGAGATATTGGGTTGGAAGCAGTAGTGATATCTCCGTCGCATTATGATTTTTTTAACATCTTTCTTGATTTTTTTTACATTAGTTACTGAAGTAACAATTTCATGAATAAAGCAAATTTATTACTAGATTAAGTATGTTAATTAGCCGTCAATTGAACATACAGAGTTTTGAAATTAGAGCACTGAGAAGAAAATGAATTCGTATATATGTTCGTATCATACGATTTGTAAAAGTCAGCAAAAATTGTTAAAAAATAATAGTAATAGTTTCTGCAAATTTTGTTCGAAAAATCTAAAACCCTTCAGACTGACGGGTTCCCTAAATCTAGTGTTAAAATTGTCACTGTTGAATCTACTAGGTGTATTCTAAAGTGTAAAGTAAGGACTTTAGGTACTTCCATGAATAAAAATCCAGAGGATTTTAGAAAAAAAAATTCAGTGATCATTTGGTCTTCTAATAAATGAGATACCGAATGTTACTTGTAAACAATTGAATGAAGTGTTCAGTTCGTCAAAAGAATTATTAAAAAACAGTACCTTGGAAAGACAGATACGTCGAATATATGTTGAATATGAATTTCTTTTCTTCTTTTTATGTGCTGAATCAACTACTGAAGTTATGCCCACATATTATAGAACATGTTGTATACAGTTTACCCACGATACTTCACCCTAAGAATATCGTGGACTTTCCCTTGAAATAGCAGTGTTTAATGTTTCTTTTAGAAATTGAATTCGACGCACGTTTCCGGAACGACCAGAATTCAATGAAAAGTATGGGAATGTTTCTAAAAAAAAATAAAAATATTTCTTTCAGCAACTTTCGAACTTCTTAGGTGTATTGTTGCGGAAAGGAAATGTAAATTACCTCAGTTTATGAAATACTAACAGTGAAATTGTATTCTGATAATTTCGACATTTTCGATTCTAAGTACAAGATAATGTAATTTTTTATACATAAATTTTCTATTTCAATTTGTAGAGCTCTAATGTTTTTAATATTTGCTCCATCTGTTCATTACGTTCAAGACAGAGAGGTAACATTTGTAGCTACTTTCTCATCTCACCCTTTGTAATAAGAGGTCAGAGCACGTGTATGTGTTCGCACTCATACAAATCCATACATGCAACTTTGTCGGTAATGGACTGATCGGTGAACTTCAAGTTCTTCTTTGCTTCGACCACGATGAGGAGATGAATCTTCCAGCAAGCTGGTCGTGATTTTTCCACGACCACAACGTTCAGGAAATACGTGACAGGGGATTAAGCTGTTAAGGGTAAGAAGAGAGCATAGTCTATTATTTGTTGAACGAACGCCGCGAAGCTTATTGATCGGTCGAAATCGAGTCTACAATGAAAGTCGAGTACTCGACTGCTACGTGAAAGATTTCCCATTAGCAAATGTTTGTTACGTATAAAAAGAACAAAAAAAAAAACAGATACAAGCGAATGAAATTGTTATTCATCAAATATTTTCTTAACAATCGAAATAAATATTTATCCGCCGTTGGTAATTTAGAAATTAAATTACTGTCCAAATAACAAGGTACAGTTGATATGGAAAAAAATTCCAGGCTGTGTACATTTGCGCATTTAATTTTTCAAGCTTGAACCCATATTTCAGTGCAGTAAATTAAATGTAAACATGGGAATAACGAAATACACCTCGACAAGCATACCTTTCGAATTTATCTCTGGTAATTTTCCTCGTGCACGCGTGTAAGATCGTTCCCCATGTGTTAAGCCCGATGTACATTTGGGAATTTCATTTCAGAAATCACAGAGCTATAAAGTCCGCTCCCCCAATTCCCCCCGAAAAAGGCGAAACGTTATACGTCACGTGCGTGCATGTTTCAATCCACCTTCGAATCAGAAAATATATTTTGAAGGGGTGAGCCTCGAATGGCAGAGTTTCATCTTGCGTTTTACAGTTGCCATTGACTAATCTATCTCTACCGGTATAAATGTGAACGTCGTTACAGTTTTACAAGCACATTTCTTAAACGTTCGTCGTAACAGTCAATTTCATTCGAGTGGTATACGTCTTTCGGAGAATGTTTCCATGCTTTAAAGTTTCCTTCGAAACGGTTACCGCCCCCGTGATAGTTGTTGCCCGACCTAAAAATTCGAGTGTAATCCTAGAAATGATACAAGTAAGAGCAAGAATCTACAAAAAGTAACAGCTGTACGTTAACGTGTATAACAGTATTTTGATAAAATTTCGAAGATGCATACAGTCACTCTCATTTATATTCTGACACCCTTTAAAATAAAATAACTTTTTTAAAATTAGATCAAACGACGTAAGTTTTTTTGTTTTTTTGAGGAGTTAGAAGGATTAGTTTACCAGATGGTGTGAACAACAAATTTTGAAAAAATTGCGATTTCGGACATCTTTTAAAATAGAATAACTTTTTTAAAATTGGACGAAGCGACGTGAGGTTTTCTTTGAGAAGTTAGAAGTATTAGTTTACTAGATGATTTGAATAAAAAATTTGGAAAAAATTGTAATTTGTAGAAGAAGTGTTTCTTACAAATTTTTATCTGATCCTATTATGAAAATTTAAAAAATGTTTTGTAGATTTCTGTCAGTTGTATGTATGGTGAAAATTTCATCGAAATTGGTCCATATAAAAAGAGATAAGAATTCTTAAATTTTCAGTAGGTGATAATTGACATAAACTTACAAAACCTATTTTTCAAATTTTTATTACAAGCCCAGATAAGTAAATTCTAAAATGGGACCTTTATTATTTTCTTTGCAATTTCAACTAATTGTAATCTTTTAACAAAAATGTTTACAGACCATCTAGTAAATTAGTTCTCCTAATTTCTCAAAAAAGAAGCTCACGCTGTTTAATCCAATTTTAAAAAGTTGCTCTGTTTTAAAGAATGGTGTGATTATTAAAGAGAGTAGATGATTCATAAAAAATTACACAAAAAATTCTATACACATTTTACAAAAAGGAGGGAAAAAGGAAGAAGAAAGGTAGAAATGTTCCTTTAAATTCAAATTTCAAAATGTACCAATTTCACCAGAAGAATTTCATTAATTTTTCATCAAACAGAGAGTCTCCATTACATTATTCTCGAGAAAGTCTCTAAGCCAGTGACTCCTCTCAGAAATTATGCACAAAGCTTCACCGTCCTCTGCGCATTTTGATATCCATTACACGCCTGAATTCGTAACATATTCTATCTGCACCACTTCGCATATCTCAATTTACTAGAATTTATCGCGTTACCGAGCAAAACGTCTTTCATATCCCGAATTCACACGTCGCGCCCGGAAACCTTCGAAGAATCTCTCATTAACCTTGCGGCGTCAAAGGGTTAGGTACTTCCTACATCTGCCTACGTCACTCGCTGGATGGCGTACAGAGGAATTACGTAATTTATGCGTTGAGCTAATAAATTTGCTGATCAGATGAATTAGCCCATTGCAATAGCCGCGTAACAAAGCGTGCTCGCATAACGAAATGTCACAGTGTGAATGCGCAAGAGTCGTTAATTAATCAACCCTCTCTCTCCCTCTCTCTCTCCCTCTCTCTCTCTCTCTCTCTTTCTCTTTCTCCCTCTTGCATACGTATTGGTATGCTTGAATAAATGGTGGAGCATTGGAATCATCTCTATGCCAGGTGATAAATATCTCCGCATTATTCGTTATTCATATAACATGCATATATGCATATATACGAAGTGGGCGGGTGTTGTATTGTGTCGAAACGGAGGGAGGGAGAGGGTGAAAATGGAGTCGGGATCGGGACGAACGAGCACCGGTTAATTCGGTATAAATTTACATGTAATAATATTTCCGTTTCGCCCGACGAGATGCGACGATTTTTTCGTGACGTCGCACGACGAATGTTCCGCGTTTCATGTTTATAGATATACGCGGAAAATATGCAGCATAGTAATGAGGACACGTTCGTTCCGGTTTGGAGAATTTACAAGTGAAGTATTCACGGTAGAATTCTTCTTCTTCTTTTTTTTTTTGTTGCATTTACGCGTATTGCACGTTGTTGATGGAAAGTGTGGAAACATTTATACGATTGAATCAACATTGAATCTTCCGTTCGTTGTTTTATCACTCGCAGCGCTGCTATCGAGACGTATTATTACACGTGAGAAAGAAAAATTCTGTATTTTTATATGTGGTATAATTAAAGGATAAAATAATTTAAAGGATGAAAGGGTAATACGCTCTTTTTTCCGGTGTCGTTCGTTCTATATTCTTCGTGATCTTGTTACAAATTGAACTTCTCAATTTCATCTAGAAAAATTCCTGTATTTTCTGGTACGTCGAGTGTGTGCCAAAGGTTTTTGGCTGGTTATTTCTCGCAGAGAGTTTAATATTCAAGGATTACGCGGAAGAAGAGACTCGGAATTCTCAAGAACACCGAGTGCCGCGTAACCGTCGACAGATTTTCACGAGAAGCAATTCCAATAGTGGAGGAGTTCTTTCGAATCTTACGCGTATCCATGGAAATCTTGTGATTCGTGTAATTTCACCGTGAACTTAACCCAAGGGACAAAGAAACGGGGACAGTGAGGTTTCCTTTTCCTACACTTCCAACTAGATTGCGGTTTCAAATACGTCGCCGTGCAATTCCGTGGTTTGTGAGAAATTTCTTCTCTCGTGTTTGCTGATTTCTTATACGAACCAAGTGTTATATTTGTTGATAAGTCATACAAATCGAATCCAGCGTTATTAATTACATTACTGCAGTACGAACAATTGTTGACGCGTTAAATTATCGAGATTTGAAAAATCGAGCGTCAATCAATCGATATGTTGCCATTTTCAACCTGCTACGAGTACACAGAATCTGTTGACAATGATAATAGACTAGCTTAATTTGTTTTGTATCAGTTGCCAACTAACACAGAACTCCGGTTCACGGTGTTGTCTGACACTGGACTAATATTGACAACGCTACAGCGTATATACCTTCTGTGCAGTTAATTTGCATAACGATATCGGTTAAAAAATACGGCAAAAATGAAAGCTGTTCGCTCTTCCTTTTTAACCTCTTATCATACAATAATGAGTTACACTCATGGTGTAAATTATGATCAGAATATGATGGAAGAAGAATAAGTGAAGTATTAAATTTGTATCTTTGCCCTAATTCCAGCTTCAGTTATAATATCATCCAAATAACACGTCTATATATTTATTTTTAATAAAATAAAAGCTACATAGAATTTTTTAAAGAATTTTTTCTATAGAAAGTATGATTCATTACAATTCTATGTGAAATAGAATATCATTTAAATATGCATAAAAATTGTGTTTGCAGATTATCAAATTTTCAATGACTTTTCAACATATTGCTGGAGTTATTTCGCGCATTGCAACTTGAATGTTGTTCTTTACGTTATTAATTGTTTCCGGTTTGTTGATATAAACTTGACCTTTCAGAAAAAACCTCACAGAAAAAATCTAACGGTGTTAAAGCGCATGAGCTCGAACGCCAACTGAAATCTGTGAAATTACACGTTGTAGATGGATTCTTTCTTTCAATTTCGGGGTTAATTGAATTTTTTACGCGAGTAAGTTCAAATCTTTATGCAAAATACCCAGCCATTGCGAACGACGTGAAATTGATGTTGTCGGTTCATTTTCAATACTTTTACATACAGCAGCAATGTCTTTATTAGTACGTAAAGTTAATGGACTTCTACTTTTTAATTTAACAATAACACAGCCAGTTTCTTCGAATGTTTTCACTAATTTTCCAATTGAAGTCTTGTTTTAGCCCATTATTTGTACCAAAAGAAACACGAATTGGATATTTTCCAAAGAACTTCCATTTTCATAATAAATTTAAATAATGTAAATGCATTGCTGCAATAAATATTTGTCCTGTCTTCTACTAAAACAAAATTTCTTGTATCATTCGAAAAGATATGTCTTGTAAATATTATACAACGCTAAAATCTAGGCGTCGCATTTAAATGACTCTATGTATTCATTTCGTCTTTTGGAACGGTGAATATTTGAGGATTTTTTAAATTTCCTCGTGAAATAAGGAACATTATTATGCATTTCAATCACATTTCGTTCTCAATAAAACACGCGGTTCTGCTGTGAATAAACGAAAAACGAAACGATACTTCTTCTAAAGGAGCGTTGCCTGATAGCTTCGTAGAACGACGGGAAAGAAATGGGAAGAAAGCAGAGCGTTGGAAACAGAAAGGTGAGCGGTTTGGTGGCAAATAGAAGGTAGAGCAGAGAGATGAAATATCTCTGGAGGAAATTAAAATGCCAGGCTGCCGTGGGAACAGAAGCTCCGCTTACTTATTTATTCCATTACAAAAGCTTGCAGTGTTTCGTTACGTAGGCGCGCCTCTGTCAACCTGTGCACGATCTTCTCGTTTGTGTCGCTTGAAAAATTTCGTTTCTAACGTCTCATTGGGGAATAGAGTATTAAAAACTACGCTCCCTGAAACACGCAACCTCCATGAAACTAGTAAAATGAACCTCTGCCTGAGAGATAGCATGGAGATAATTTCATTTTGAAACTTCCTTTATTGAAAACGCAAGTTAAATATGTTTTGATGGATTAAAAAATTAGTAAAATCACGAATCTTGGTAATACGTTCCTTTTTAAGCTTATATTTCTCCTGTTATTTTTCGAGAATGAATAAAGCATACTGTTTCGATGAAGTTTACACGTATTTCAATGGAGAACAAAGCTTCACCACGCACAACAAAAAGGAATTTCGGCAATTTCGTGGCTGGTGGTTCTCCGTCGAGAAATGGCCCTTCTCCGAATAGCCTCTCACGGTCCGGTCGTTTCTAACTCTCACGGAGAGATTTCACACCGCCACTTTGTCCGGAGGAACGATTTTTTCCATCCGGTTTGGCCATCTGATATCCTACGTTTTCACATTCTTGACGCCTTATTTGTCGTTGGGAGTTAGCGTCCGGAGAGGAGGACATGGCTGAAAAATTGCAGAGACGTCAACCGCACAAAGCCGGGGTTATTTTTCGAGGACAGAAGTAACAGGAACGGCCTGTGTCCAACAATGGAACGGCGAGCTGATGAACGCGGATGGGGGATGGTGAGAGGAGGTGGAACAAGAGAAAAATTAAAAGTCCTACATATGTCGCTGGTACCGCGACACAAAGGGTTAATGAACAGTCAAGGTGATGATTGAAGAGGCCAAGGGAATGAACGCCGATAAAAAAGAATAGAGAAAAAAAAGAACGAAGTGGGAGAAAGAAGTGTGTAATAGCATATTTTTCGCGGAGCAATGAATTCTTTTTGCTGGGACTCGGCGTGCAGCTTCATTTCTTTTGCGTCTATTACGTGTCACGGGATGTGACGCATCGCGTTTTGAAATTCTTTTCGTTTCTACATACGTATGTATGTCGCGCGACCTGGTTTCATTATTTTTTTCTCCGTGCCGCGGCGAACGAACGCCTGCCCCGGCTTGAAAAACAGTTTTCCCCTTATTTTACTTCGGTGAAAAACGTGTTCCGCGCGTTGAACGCCTCGCGCGTGTCTGTGGATATTCGTAAATTTCCAAAAGAAGAAGAGTCTCGTTTGCTCCGTGCCATTTCCTTTTTTTCCTTTTTCCTCCCCCCCCCCCCCCCCCCAGGCGCAATGAACGGCCAGCGATGCTTGAGATGCTCTGCGCGTTTCAATGCACAGCAGCTGTCTGTACTGAATCCCGTTGAATTGGAGAGATGTACAAGCATCGCGTAGATATGAAAATTATATGCGAGAAATATTCTCGTCCGTTCGTGTTTATCTGATGATTTGATTGAGAGTACAATTAGAAGGAAGTCTACAAAGTGTTTTAAAATAAGAGGAAAATATTCATATAAACGTTATGTTTAGTATTTTCTTTCTAAAACGTAATAACTGTCCGAGTACATCTCTACAAAGTCGTAAAGGAATGATGGATTTTACGTATTCGAAATAGAAGAAACTTTATCGAGTATAGAAAGTAAATTTAATTGAATTTTAATTAATTGGTGCGATATATTTTTAGAGAAAAAAATATTTTATTCATTCTCTATATTGTTATCATTGCTCCAGTTATATTTTAGCCGCTTTTAATCTTTGTTAAAGCGTTTTTAACTCTCAGATGATCTTCAGAAATATTAACACTTCAGATCCTCGGGTGATGTTTCGTTCATTTTCGCTTTACACTGAAATTACTTTCAATAAAGAACCAGTTTCACAAATCAAGTGTCATTCAACCTATCACTCAACCACGCTAGAGTAATTAATTTTACAATAGCCAGCGTTCTTTGAATACGGTCAAGTGCAAGTCACATTCTATAAGAGAATAGCAATGTTTGGGATGGAACATGATATTTAAGTTTCTATAGCCCGAATTTTTTACTGTAAAAAGGTGTATGTAATGTAAAATCAATAAATGTCAATTGTTCGGCTGTAAAAGGGTTAAGATACTCGAGTCATTTCTTACAAGGTTACAATTTTAACCCTTTGCGGACACGTGTCGGTATATAGCCGCCTATGCGTATTTATCGTTTCTATGCAATAAGTCCATAGTATAATATGCACCCTAAGGAAGAATACAGTCTGTAGAATTGAGTAAGGAATTCAGGCATGCTCAGAATCCAAACTTTATTTCCCTTTAAGTTTTATGAAAACTTGATTATGAGTACCTTAGCGCGCTTTTCTTTCTGTGCCGTCAATCTTTCACTAAAGCCAACACAGATTCTAATTCATGTAAAAATTTATTTCTACGTTCATAGTTTTTACATATGTAAGAATTTTATATATTTTTTTTCTTTTTTACCGAATGTCTAACACATTAGAATATTATTGATACCTGTTCGACTAAATCGAGCGTGCATATAGGCGACCGTTTTGAAAGATATCATAAAATGATGCTCTATGAAATGTACTAACTTGACAAAACACATTTTCTGTATGTAATAAAATTTTTAACTTTTATAACATATACATTAGACAAGTGTTTACTTAGCGACGTTCGTTCTACAAGCAGCTCTGTCCGCAAAGGGTTAAAATATTTCTCGATAGCAGCCGATCGGTGTTTATTGATTTCCGAAGGCAGCTACTACCATTCTTATTATTCGAGACAGACTCGATGGTAAATTCGCGAAGATGGTGTTAACATCGAATACCCCCGATTCTCAATTATCGTCGCTTTGCCGAACTTTCCGTCCGAGTATCTTGAACAGGGTGAGAGGAAAGTTAAATCTGCACCTTTCCATCCTCACTCCATAAGCCTGACTCAAGACCGGATTCACTGTTCGGCCGATAAAACTTTAGGGAATTATTTAAATGCCTCGCACTCGATCGACCACTCTGTCGATTCCTGCAGAGTAATCGCGAACGACTCCTACTCTCTCCAACCCCTACTTCGAATTCAATCATGCGACCTCGCCGTTCGAATCGCTATTCCTTGGCAAAGCAAGACGATGCTGACAAGAAACGACGATTCCCATTCTTCGTCCATTGGTGTTCACGTTGTTAAATGCGCTATCGATTTTACGATTTTGTTGCGTTCCCCTCGTTGTTCCTCTGGTCGGGCTTTAAATATTGAAGCGTGCGAAAGTTGTCGATCATCTAACTACTGTTTCAATTACAAAAAAGTTTCGACAGCGAGTGTCTTCATTCATATGTATTATTTAATGTAGAAAGATATTCTTTTTGATTTTTGTATATCATGAACGTTTTATTTAGAAAAAAATGTAAACTGAAAGTTCATAAAAATAATTTCCATTATCGTTGATAATCTGTCGCCGTTTTTCTGCCATTTTGTGAATGCCATCACGAGTATTTCGATTTGAATGTCTGTACTAATTATGTGACTGCAGTCGGAAAGAATTAATTTCTACATTTAACATATTCCATTATAAATTTCGAAATAATTAATCAATAAACATATCCTGATTGAAAGTTAGTTTAATTCCATTTCAATCTGTAATTAAAATAAAATTAACCTGTACAAATGTCTTCAGAGATGAAATGTACTTTTAACTCTTTCGTTAGCGTCTACGTGTGCTCTCGAAATTTGTTCATCCTCTGTAACCGCTCTCCACGATTTAACTCTTAATTTTATTATTCCTGCGCTTTCGTTTTAATTATCGAAATAAACTTTGAAGTTTGAAACGTTTGAATTGAACGTCTACCTTTCGCCACGCACGTTGCGTGCTAGAATCTGCCGTAGCGAAAGGGTTAAGAGAAAAAAGTAGTTTGGCAGAATCAGGAAAGAAAATAAAAAGAAAAAAAAAACAGTTTAACGTGAGCCTAATTTGATTTTCACACTCGTAGCACATTGCTTACTCAAATAAATTTCAGCTCACGCGATGCCTTTATTTACAACGCTTTTAAAGGCACCGTAAGCGACGTTGCAATCATTTTCGAAGTTAATGGCAATCTCAGGTGCGGCAAGCGTGCGCCAGCTCGAAGAGAATGGCTGTCAGGTGGGCCACAGGTACAGTGTCACGCTAATAGGCCTGCCAGTGTAACTGCTCTCGTAGTTGTCTCGTTCCGTTAATTGTTGCGGTCGCTATGTAATTTGCAGTTCAGAACTGCGTCCGGCCGACGAAGAAGAGGCGCACACAGCATAATCCTGCTTTTGCCAGGAAACGGATATGACGACAAGCGCATGCAACCGCTCTCCCACACGAAGAAAGCGTGATCTTGATTTTTTGAAAGTGAAACCCGTCCAGGCTTTTCGATTTAATTAGCCCGGTCGCTTACCTAACAGACTCGAACTTTTTATACGTACAATTTACCTTGTGTATGGTAAACTTCTTCCTGAATTTCGTATTAGAGTTCAGAATTGCGACAGAAGTTATTGAATAAATAAATGCGCACAGTGTAATTACGATTCGTATTTTAATTCAGTGATTTAAGAATTAAATACACCTATCCCTCGATTTGCACGGTCCTCCTTTTACACGGTTTTCCAAAATGAAAACTGTTGAAAACAAAAGTTTATACTGCACATGTATTTTTAAAGTTACTTTTCAGTAGCGTTCGTTTGTTAACACTGATGTTAAATAAAAAAAAAAAAGGAATGCCCCTTTTTTCATACACGCTGTTGGAGAAGCTAAATAGAAAAGTAACGCAAACAATCCTTAAATCTCAAATTTTTAGAAAATGTTCTTTCAAAAATGTTTACAGTGCGTCAGATCCTATCAATGTTCCTAATTTTATCTAAATACTTTTTAAACGAGTTTTCTGCTGTCTGAATGCTAAAAGAAAATGTAAACATCCATTTTCTCTGAAGTAAGTAGAATATACCTTCGACATATAGACGGGACTATTTAGAAAGTAAAGTTAAGGACAACCTGAGTACAGAATCGTAGAAAGAAAATTAGGAGCATGTATTCCTCAACCATGCTTCTTTTTATTCATCTGTTTTTCTCTATCGATTGCAGACGATCGTCGATTCACGTTTGAATAGGATTTCCAAAGAGCATTCCGCTAGGAATCTAGCCGCGGCGACGTAATGCCACGCGATGTTGGATTCCAGTGAAGGTACGAGAATTCCAGGTCATCCCGAAGTAGGAATGTGGCTGCATTGGAAGGAAGGGAAAAAAAAGGTGTCGCGGCTCCCTTCGGCAATTCAGAATTGTGTAAACGAAAATAATGGTAAAGGTCGCCTTCTACATTTTCTACTTATTTACGCCGCCTTAACGATCATTAATTACCAACCGTCTCGCAACGCCGAGCATCTGGTCGGAATTTATTATTCCGCATTCTAGATGTCATAATAAATATCCATTGGTTGTAATAAATATCTATCTGGTGTAAATCGAAGATAATATTCAGAATTCAGGGGAATCGTTCGTTCAACATCTACAGATTGATGAATCCGTAATGTCGGCACACTTTCTTTCGAGATCTCGAAGTATAATTTTCTCGAAAAAAAAAAAATTCGTTGCACAGTTAATTAACAAATCGAACATATTTGATCGAAACCTGAATGAATCGTTTGGTCAACTCATCTGCACGCTCGTTCGTTCCTAACTCGGAAACCAATATTTCCCGACGAAACAATTCAGAGTTGCACTGACTCGCGTAGGTGCAGTGAGAGTCTCGAGACTATTTTGATTTCCAATAATTTCTGGGTCAGTGAATACGTTACGATCACAGTGTTATGTTCTTCTTTTTTTAATTAAATTTATAGGATACAGAAGTGAAAAGTATACAGTGGAGTTTTTTTTATAAACTACAACTCTTTTGCTTATCTGTGTTTAAATGTACAGCAAACTCAGAGATCGAGATTTTAAGCAGACATTGTCAACGTATGCGAAATGCTCGAACTACTATTAGTGTTGTACACGAAATGCCAAAATTCTGCGAAGAGAGCGTACGTTTAGGTCAGCTATTTAGTTCAAATTTTGCACATAGTTAGTACATACCGTGTATAATAGTTTCCTGAATGAATGAGTGCCTCGTGCAAAATTTCGCGAGAAAATCGCGTCTTATGGCTCTTCTACTC
This sequence comes from Anthophora plumipes, assembly GCA_951804975.1. Classification (NCBI taxonomy): domain Eukaryota; kingdom Metazoa; phylum Arthropoda; class Insecta; order Hymenoptera; family Apidae; genus Anthophora; species Anthophora plumipes. The sequence goes on along the minus strand of OX638112.1, from coordinate 21,638,603 downwards.
TATTTAGCATAATTAGTACGAAACATCCGCGCGTACTGAAATGATCACAGACTGTCAGTCAAAAATCTATTATCGATAACGAAACGTCTAATGATTAGTAAGAGATTTTTAAGTGCATGTTTTATTAAAAAAAGAAAAAGAAGAAAATATACGTACATTATTTACAAGTTTTTACAATACCAAAAACAAAAAGCTCACTAATAATTTTTAGTGAAGAAGAAACCTGATACGAGATTTATAAAAATTTCCAAAGTAGTGATGAGAAAGAATTGAGTTTTTCCAGAAAAAGAAATATAAATAGAATTATATCTTCAGATTCTGATACGGATATTAATACATGCAATAATAGTGGTACTAAATTTTGCGCAGATGATATCGATCAGATTTCATAAGAATTCATTCTTGAAGAAGAGATCGAAGTTGATCGACCTCTTTTTCTTTTTCTTTTTTAAATTAGATTCAACATCATTTTTTAAGCAAAACTATTTGTGGTTATATTATTACGTTTCCTTCATAATAATTTATTAGTCATATTATATCTTGTTGACTATCCTTCCAAAGTCATTATTCAATCAGATCATTTAATTTTTTACGCGAATTTTTTACGCTAATTCAGGTGACGCGGCAGTCAAAGTGTTCATTAACCGGAATCCACTGTACTTTCTAAGAAGTAGTATCAATAATTTCAGTCATTGACAATTTACGACACACAGAAACTTTCAAGTAAATCAACGTTCACGATACTTCAACCTCGCATCAACGATCCTCCCATCTCATTAAAGCCAACAATTATACACCGATACAAATTTCGCTGACGCTTGTACCGAAGGCAGTCGGCCAAGCCTTTGCAAGATCATTCACGGAACCTCTCACTCTCTCCCTTCTTCTCCTACATGTCTCCATGGCGTGGAACCATAGCGGGTAGAAGAGAGAAAGGAGAAAATCGTGAAAAGCTGACACAAGTGAAAGAGAGATGAAAACACTGAACAAGAAGTAGGCGCGACCGAGAAAGAAGTTACGATCGGGAACGGCACAATCCTTTCTTTCTCTTTCTCCCTCTCCTTGCCCGTTTGTTTCTCTCTCACTGGTTCACCTGAGAATCGGGGAATGTCCTCGTGGCGAGAGTAGCCGTCAGTGTCTCGGTAGACCTCCATCTGGAGCCTAGCACTGTACAGGAAACGATTCGTCGGTTCGTTCGCGTGCCATTCTGAGTGTCACGTGTGTCGTTCAACGTACACCTGTCGCATCTCGGAGGCGGAAACACGGTGTAGATGACACAGAAAATCATCGCGAAGGTAGACGAGAAATCGCGTTGATCCTAAACTACCACAGCTTGCTGCCACAGCAACCTACGACGTCTTCCGGTTCCGTGTACATCCGATTCGATTCGTCTCCGCGTGCAACTTTGATTCGATTCCCCTCGAGCTACGAACGAAGGCTTGCCACACGAGACACCCTGCCAGTGGCATGTGTGATGTGAGAAATCTAGAGCAACGGATTTGTCAAACGAAAATGTATATAGGATGATGAAGGGTGGAGATAACGAAGGAAGCTTCGATCGCGAGGTTCTTGGGTATCGCGATTTATGACTTTTTGTTGAGTGGTAATTATCGAAAGCTTGTGGTATTTGAATTGGGCGGTTTGCAACGTGTGACGCGAGGAAAGTTACCGTTGGGAGGAATAAAATAATCTTTGTGCACAAATTTTTCTTATTTAGAATAGTTTGATATGTGTAAGTACGTATTTCATTCGCATTCAAATTGATAGATGCTTTACGGCTCGTATAGAACTTCCGATGTTGACATAGAACCATGATTTCTGTCTTTAAGTTGAAAAGAAGATGCAAGTGAGGTTGTGTATATGTAGAGGATGTTCCAGACTTGTTAGTACACACTATGTGTCGAAATAAGAGAAAAGTTTTACAGAAACACAGGTCTTTTAAAGGTTTATTGTAAAATTGTGGCAATAATACAAAACGAAGGGAACAGTTGCAGATAATTTAGAAGCAGACCAGCAATATTTACGTTTACTCTCTTTATCCAAGAAGTGATTAATACTCTGTCTGAAAATGTCCATCTTTTTTAGCGATGCAAGGTCGACATTGACCGAAAACAGAACTTATTACTCTGCGAATTTCGTTATTTCGTTTTATTTCAATAAATGCATCACCGACTTTTTTGTATCAATTCATTACACGATCTTATTCTTGTTCGGTACACTTTTTCCTTCAAAGTTCCTCATGGATAAAAGTCCATTATTCAAACTTCGTTTTTCTCTTCTTTTTTTTTACGATAAAAACTTTGTATAGCAAGGAAACAATTCTACAAGAGAAATCTCTTTCCAGTTCTTAATCGTTCTTTTTCCCGTAACAAATTCTCTCAGCTACTGAAACGTCAACCACCTGTTTTTCAGTAGCTCATCGAATCGTTCGTTACAAGCTTTAAACGGGCAACGATTAAACGCCCGAGAAAGACGTGGACGTTGTTAACGTTGGACCGTTGCGACCAATTGATGATGGGCATTGTGTCGCTAATAGTCGGCTCATTCGATGTTAAACGAGGCATAACTCTTTCCCCGCGATCCTGATGACACTACATCAGCAGCACACGACCGTTCAGGCTCTCGCTGGTCCTAGTGTAACGCGACCGCGAAGGAAATTGTTGGAAATGACAGGGCGAAAACCTCGAGTGTGGTTCACGATTCGCGCGTAATTTAATCGAACGATTCGACTGCATTAGATGCGCTGAATGATCCCCGCTGGGAGTGTGCGAAGCGCCTCGCTCTAATCGGGAGGAAATAATTTGTTTGGTCAAGCACCGGTTACGTGGAATCTGATTGGAAACAGATGATCGATTGATTTACAGGCCACACCGAGGAATTAGGTCTCGTTTGCTAGTTATCATTGTTAATCGTTGAATCGTGACATCCGGCGTTTAGTTTAAGAGCGAACAACGCGCTTCGTAAATTAAACCTTCGATCGTGTGAAACGAGTATTCTTTATATAACTAGTTTATGTAACAATGAATAACGAATTGATTGCATCAAGTAGTTTGAGGAATATTAATGTGAAACGTGTATACATATTTTAACGATAAACGAAAATATTTGAATATTATGCAGTTGCAAGGAAAATAGATATTAATATAAATTTGTGTTAGAAAATAGTAGTATCACATCAATATTTTGTCGAATATCATTTAGAATCAACCACCGCTTGAATTCTTTCAAGCATAAATTCTAACGGTGTGTAAATTAATTCAGGAGAAATACTCAGCCACATTCTGTGAATTCCTTCAAATGATTAATTCTGTTTTCTGAAATTTTCATTCTTTTCCCATAATTTTCTTTCGATACCGGTAGAATCGCTAATTCGAATGTATTTGTTCGGTGCTGTATATAAACTCGCGATTAATATATGATAATGTTTACTGCCACTGACTCGTTCATAGTTAGACGTTTTATGTACCGATCGTATTTTTACGATCTACGAGAATGTTGCACGTTTCACATCGATAGATTTGACCTTTCCAATTAACAAGGAAATCAAGCTTGAAATAAGTGTTACATATAAGATCAAAGATCTACTATAAATGTCTCTCGGCAAAATTATAATATCGTAACGGTATTGTAGCGACGCGAAAGCTGAAACACGGTGACTTTTCGTACAAAGATTGCACAAGAACGTTCGCTCAGACGAAAAGCTCGAGCCGGTGTTTCGTTTCCAGTTCGCGACACCAGCTACCAGTTTTCGCGTTCACCTTTAAGATCCGGGCCAGCAAAAATCGGCGACTTTGTCGGCTCACGGCAGGAGTGGCTGTACGATATTACACACGGTAACGTGGCGCGCACATAGGGCGTGAAAGGAGCGGAAAAGCTTCGCGGGATGAAGAAACTCCGATTCCCCTTTGATACCGGGATTTCCCCTCCGCTTGGAAATCTACTCTTGCGCGCGGCTTAAATTCACGGAAATCTTGCTCGGGAATTCCTTCCGTGACAAGGGACAACACGTCCGTACCGCTCGATTTCCGGTCTCGCGTGATACCAAAGCATTCGAGCATAGTGAAACAGTTTAAACCTCGATCTCGAAACGCTGAACTTTCCTCGAATCGCACACTTTTTTCGATATGTCGGGATCATTTCCTACTTTGTTGTATTTTATCTTCGAATAAAGAGTTTCGTTTGCTTCACCCTCTTCGTGTGAAAAATAACATGACGTAATAGTACGAATTCATTACTGAGGAAAATCAGTATAAGCATAAATAAAATTGAGTTATCCTTTATGTTGAATTATTTATTATGGGTTAAAATTTGTGACAATTGCTAATTAAATCTTTCATTACTTCCTACTTCTGTTGCATTTTATTTTCAAATAAAAAATGTTGCATGCTTCACCTCTTTGTGTGAAGAATAATATGCTGTAATAGTACGAATTTATTATTGAGGGAAATCAGTATAAGTATAAATAAAACTGAATGGTCTTTTATCTTGAATAATTTATCGTGGGTTAAATTTGGTAACAATTACTAATTAATTCTTTCGTTGCTTTTATTGCGTTTCATTTTATAACACGTAGTAACGTTAATACTATCTTTATTCTAAAAGTAAGTATCATTTAAAGTACAATTTACAATGGTTTTTAATAGAATAACGATAAATTCGTTCGATACGTTTTAACGTTGTTCTTATTGAATTTGAATTTTCGCGGTATGTGCTGCCCTCTGCTAGCGGTCCATATTAATCATCGATTTGGCGGCATTAGATCAACGTCAGTCTTCGCGCGCGTTTTGAAACGTTCGACTCGTCAAGTGTATTTTAAAATCTTAAACTAATCCTGTGTCTTTCAATTTTCCATTCTGAAACAATAAAACTACGTTAAACCGTGTGGAATTCTATGTTTCAGTGTCGAAATTCATTCGTTCGAATCACGTAAACCTCTGTCGAAGCTTTCGATTACCTAACCAAGTTTCGTTGACGAGTCCGTTGAATCGTTCTATTTCAGTGTCGTTGTACAGAGGTGTGTTCTAGTCGAAACAAGTGCTACGAAAGCTCGACGGATCTTAAGTGACGTTTCTAGTGTCGCAGGTGCAAAAACAGTCTTGTGTTACATGCTACGCGAACGAAAAAACTAACACAGTGAAAGAGAAAGAAAGAGAGAGAGTGAGAGAGAGTGGAGTAGTGACAAAGACAGAGAGAGGAAGAACGCCAAGGGAGGAATTCCTTCAGCCAGCTCGAAGAAACGGTGAGTCAAACAGCGAGATAAAGTTTAATGGCTCTTCCGGCCGGAACTTTTGATGCACGACTGTGCCGGAAGTGCTGTTGTAGTTTTCAGGGTGGTAGGTTCGCGGCGTCGCTGGGTCATTTACCGTCTATCGCGAGCGTAGTTGATCGGATCGATAAACGGTGAAATTGGCCGATTATAAGTGGTTAACCCGGTATAAGCGTCTCTCGATCACACGAGACGATAAGCAGCTTGACGTCGAGTCGACGAATAATTAAATAAGCAAGAGAATTATTTCCGTTCACTCGTTGGATAACTTTCCGCGAGAACGGAATTGTACTTGATAATTTTGATATACGAACGGCGCGGAGCGGTACTAATTCTCGTGGAAATTAGTAGCGGTCGCTCGGGCACCTTGTGATATATTATAGCATGCTCAGAAATTTTGCTTCGTTCGAGAATAACTTCGGGGTGAATTTTCAAACGTGGTTATAATATGGACATTTATTAAATGAAACCATATTGCGTATGAAATATCGCTAGCGTATTATTCCTTTTTCTAAAATAGGAGAATTTAATTTTGTGCCTCTTTTATTGGTGATTAATACTAGATCTATCGACAATTTATATATACTTATTTCTACTGGTAGGGACAAAATAACTCGTTTTTAAAGAAAAAAGGAAACCGTAGATTTGTACATATTTGCTTTGTTTAATGAAAATTTGAAGATATAGATATGTTTTAAAATAATTATGTGTAAAATTCTCTTCACTGAGGAAAGAACAATTTTATACGTATGCCACTAGATCGAAACGACTTACATATATTTATTTCTACTGGACATGTTAAAATCACTCATTTAACACGTTGAATGCCATGGGGGCCATCGATGATCAGCGAAACTAGGATTACTAGAAACCCATAATTCAAGTAAATTTCAATATTCTTAAATTTTTCAATACTACAATGGTGAGAAGAAGTTAATGCAACCACAGAACACATAAAAATAGTTTTATTTATATATATATATATATATATATATATATATATAACATGTATGCTGTTATATATATGCTGTTATATATACACATGCAAAGTGTTAAAAAAAAAAAAAAAAAAAAAAAAACAGAAAAGAAAGAAAAACAATATATTTGTACATACTTGTTTTGTTTAACGAAAATTTGAAAATACATACAATATTTTCTAAAATGATCATGTGTAAAATTTTCTTCATAGAGGACAGAACATTACAGGTTTCATACAACGTACATGTTTTCAAATATATTCAGTTTTCCAGAAAGCGTTAAAGCTGCCACGAAATTTTACGAGAAATTTTTGAAATCCCAGTGAAATGAAAATTTTACCTACATTCTGTGAACACTAAAAATGACCCACCTCGGTATATATAGATATATAATATGTAAATGTTACACGAGAATAGAGGAAAAGAGAAAAGAAATGTATAAAATTAATTATACATGTCCTACAGTAGAAGTCACGAAAAATTTCAGAAAATAAGATATACTAAAACTGAGTAATCGTTAGAATAAAATATGAAGCAAGTTATATTGAGTCCATTGGTAGATATAGTATTAAAGGAATTTTGTTTTAAATATGATGTTATTAACGACGTATCTGCGAATCATTGATTTATCATTCGAATGAGTCAACTGTACAACACGTTGCTAAACACGTTTCGCTTGTTTCTCGCTGAGAAGGCAAAAAGCAACATCTCCTTGAGGAACTTGTCGGTGATCTTGAAATTTCCACCACATTTCTACCTACAAAACAGGTTATTGCTTCCATCACGTAAGGACGGTTCACGGAGTCGTACAATTTTCGTTGAAATTATGGTTTCATACTGTTCGTAATAGCGGAAATATCTCAAATGAATACAGTTACTTTTCGTATTACTCTTATGTGTATGTATAGGTATGTATATATGCACACGGTTAGACGAAAGCCGTCACGAGACCAGAAAAGAAGATGATTCCTTTTGTCTAGATAAAGCGAAACAACGCTATAAATTTTCGTTGAATAAATCCTTTGTCCTTTCCTGCGGAACAAATCTGAGAAACAAATGAACGCACGTGCACACGTACATTTACGTTGAAGTCCTGTATAAAAGTGGCACGTTTGCTACTACAAGTAATCCTCTCTGATGGATTTAGAACAATGGGAAAAGTCCTAATAAATATGAATCTGTATACTTTATCGTTATTTGTCTATTCGTTCTCTTATTTTACTTGAAACTATGAATTTGACTGTAAATAATTGATTAGGTAAATATATTTACCAGCGATAATACACACGAGCATGTGCTATACATATAGTGCACCGTATAGCACATGGTATAATTGTGTTCAATACCCTAATTATATACCATCGTCCGAATTTCGACTATAGCAAACCAGTGCAGGGATGCTTCAAATGCCTATATAATTTGATACTATAGAATCAGGCTAATCCATCTCTTTTTTTAACCAAATTGTTGTTCTTTCTTTAGAGATATAGAAAGATTTATATAAACAATGCATAAAGTTGCTTTGGATTTAAATTAGGTGATATACAGAAATTAATCACATAGGATCTTCTTGCTTTCAACAAATTTTTTATAAGTCTACCTTATCAAGCGCTGATTGATAATTTTTTAAACAATTGTTACGAATCACGATATTATCGTTACGAAATCGATCGTTGCTCTTCTTTTTAAATCAAATCACTTAAACCTTCGACTACGAAATATGTATGTGCTTTTGTCTGTATACTAATACGTACGAGAAAAGTATATATACGTTGTGAAATTTTCATTCAACACACTACGTTTGTTTTTACTGGATATATATCGAATATCGCGAATTTTATTAATTTTTGTAACCATTTCTCACCCGTAAGAGACACGTGTATTTTTGATATTCATAGATTCGTTTTCTGTTAAGATATAAAGAATTTACGCGGAACAGGGGGACTTAGGTAGTGTACAGAAATTTTGAGAAATAATACACGGAAAGAATTTACTATTGCTATATTATATGTATTATGACGAATGTATCGTGTTCAGTCTTCGAAAATTGTGGCGCATCTCCTCGTGCCGCTAGAAAAATGTTTTATTAATTCGTACTATTTTCGTATTGGTGTAAGGGTGTATGTTTTCGTGAGTTTAGGTTTGTGAGGTGATGGAGAGAGAGGTTTCGGAGTTTTCAAGTTGTAAATTATTCTAAGATTTCTCGAAGTGAATTTTCATGGCAGATGTTGCAAGATGATATTCGCAATTTCTCGTCCATGCGGTGACCATTTCTCCAAACATCCTAGGTTAAAATATTACTTTATCGGTTATCGGAATAAAATAATATTGAAAATTATTATTGCCATAAAAATTTCCACGTTGTCAGAAGTTAACACTTGTTAGACATATGTCACATTCCACGCGACATTACACTTTTTACCATAGCGAATGTTTTTATTCAATCAACTTCACCGCATCGTGTGTCACATGGAAGCTCTTTAAAAAATTCCATACATTGACCAGATATATATAAACAAATAACGAGCTTTAAATTGAAATTGAAAATGTTCGAATATAAAATTTCGTGTAATAATGTCAGGGTGATACTAAAGTGACGATTTAGCGGCAACTCTGGTCTGAAAGTCTAACGTCCGATAAGAGTTAATTAACCGTTGAATATTCCGTCAGTTTTGTTAAAAACAAAAGGATTGTCTATATCGAAACTATCTTTCCGCACACCATGTGTATAATGGATACCGGTGATCAATCATTTCCACGGAGTTGTTTTTCGAAATTTTCACTCTGTACTCCAGTGGGCACGCGCGCGAATTTTCCGTGATGTGTATTGTAACGAATATAAAGCGTGGACCGATACATGCCACGGATGGACGAGACTAGAGACCAACGAACGAATTTACCGAACATTTGCCTGCTAATTCACCTATGCAAGCGGTGTAATCCGGTTATGTTGCTGAAACCGCAGGAATGTGCGGCTACGTACCTGTGCGGCTAATAGAACCTCTCCTATCCTTCGTGGCCGTGCGTTCACCTGTGTGCACGTATGTACACGCCGGTGATCGTACGTGTGCGATGATCGCCTGGCCGGTATGCGCGGATCGACCACGAACAAAAGGGTGAGAAAGAAAGGAACTGGGTCAATGTGATTTCGCTAACCCTTTTTCTAGCCGCGATCGCAATTTAACTTCTCTTGCCGTGTGCTCGTTGTTGTTCCTTGTATTTCGCGTACCTAACCCATGGTGCCCTTTTTTGTTACTCCTTCCACTCTGTGTTTAAATGGAAACAACCCTCTCCAGGGTTTAATTTGGTGGTATCGCGAAGGATGAACGGATACGAAGGATTTTCATCTATTTCGATGTTCTTTTTGTCAAGGTGAACCAGCTAGACCCGAGTGGAATATATAATATATTTTAGATTGAATTTTAGGCACACTCTTACGCCTGCACTTTATTTATGCGAGTTTCTTTTCACGCGGTAAATAATATCTCAATTTACGCGGATTTCTTATATCTGGTTTCAATTTACGCGATTTCTTCTTTTTTCTCTTCTCACTTGAAAATATCAATGTAAATAATGAAAACAAAGTAATAAGTCTAAATAGACAATGTTCGATCGATGAAGATAGTGATTTTTATACCAGTTAAAAAGTAAAGGTTCGTAGTTTTATGTTACAGATCGGACAATGAAAACGAATCAAATTTATTATGATTTTTATGAATTCTTGCTAGGACTTCTCTGAGAAAATATATAAAATAAACCTTTTTATAATTTGTATATTGTTTCTTTTTCTTTTAAGTATTCTTTTTATGTTGGTGGACTCTTCTTACGCGATATTCTTCCATCTGAAACACGGATAATCCGTGTAAATCAAGGGGCGAGTGTACCTACCTACAGTATTTCTTTCTTGGAATTCTCGTTCGACACTTGCATAGATATCTATTTGACTGGTTTGATCACTTTCACTCTACGGCAATATTTTGCTCGTTACTTAAGCAATGTTACTTGAGAAATAGATTTATGAAGCCGCCAGTCCTAGAAGAGCTCGGATTTGAACTGGTCTACCATGATATTGTCTTTTCCCGTGGGTAGATTAATCTACGCCCACGAAGAGTGCCGTTAAAGGAGTTAGATAGTCGGCTATAGACAGATGAATCTACAAACTTCGCTCCACCCACGTAGATTACGTATAGAAGCGGAATTTATAAGCAGAGATTCGGTTAACCTCTACCAGTTAATCTCCAAGAGAGTTTCAAGTTTACTTGAGTCAAATCGTGCGGATTGTTGATTAAGGAGATGAATTAAAATTTTATACAGTTGCAAATATAGTAATGACAAACCGTCTGAAGTTCTTATTAAATTATTCTTCAATTGTCTTACTCGTGGAATGATTTACTTAAGAAATTTCGTTAAATAAATTCTAATTTTTAATATAAGGTATATAATGAATACCTTTTATAATTATAATTAATTATAATTTTTATTCTCATAAAGAAATAAAAATTGCACAGGGTTAAGTTATCTAATTTACTTATTTCACCCTGATTTTAACTGAAAAAGTCCTTGTTAATTTGCATGAATGTTGTTGAAATAATCAAATTAAGGAGATCACTGTAGTTTTATCGAAATTTGTTTAAAATCGTTGCTGTACCGTCAAATACAGTACCGTCCGCTTTATCAATTATTTCCATTGATCACTGTTGAGAAACAGCTTTGCATACGGGGGTCAAAAGTTGTCTAACTCATCGAGGGTTGGCATGATTTGTCAGAGGTGGAGAAAAATCACGAACGGGGGTGCAACGAAACGCCGTGGCCCAGCTCGATTATCGATTCTATTCCCCCTCGAACTCCTCGGTACGTGTCCCGCAATCGAATTGGCCGGTTTGCTGGGGCTTGCCGAACGTTTGCCCGCCAATTTACTTAGGCACGACGTGCGTGAACCTGCGACAACCTCGTTAACGTTATCGGGTACACGGTAACGTGCAAATGCGCCGCGATTATCGCCGGGTGCAAATTGCAACGCGTTGCCCACTCCTGAGATTAAAATTTTCGAACTCTACGTCTGGAATTGAACGGGTTTCGCGAAATCAGGGATATTACTATGGTACTATAATATTAAGGTAGAATGGAAGACAGTAAAAAGCACGATAGCTTCGTAAGTTGACAACCTTACCGAAAGACGACGAATTTGTAAAATGTTTAATTAAATCTTAAATCAAATATTTTTTGGCAATTTAAGAACAGAGATTTATTTCTAGTTCAATAACGCTATATTTTACTGTGTTTAGGGATGCTTGTGATATAGGTTAAAGTGTATAGAAGAGATTGTTTTAATAATAATATAGAGAATATGTTTTGTAATATAATTACATAAAGCTGAAATAATGATCAGGATTGGACACATTTTGTTTGAGATAAGATAAAAAATAATCATTTGAAATACTGAATTCTTTCAAATACTGTATTAGTTTTATTTTACAAATAACATAAGAAAACTAATGTTATTTCGTGTTTAATTCAAATTAAGTATTTTCAAATCATTTCTTTTTCAAATATTTCACTCAAATAAGATAACAAATAATTTGACATAAGGAGTTATTGAAACTAAATTAACTATTAAACTTAGACTATGGGAATCTTTATACCTCAACTGTTATTGCTCTCAAAATTGTTCACGCTTCAAACAATTCGATAGAAAGACATTCAAGTTGTATTAAATCTACATTCTAGCAAATGGAAAAACATTTTCACAGAAGTAGTTTTGATACACTTATTTTTCGATAAGGTGTGCCCTAAACATGAATGCGCGAGGCATTACATGAAAATCTGTATTTCTGACACAGTTGACGATGTTCACGTGATAGAAATAAAGAGTTTCCGAAAAATTATTTGAGTAAATATTTCATCAAATAAAAAATAAAATGAGAAATCATTTCATTTGAAATCCAAATAACGAAGTACTCTCAAAACAGGTTATTTGTCTGTTCAAATAAATTAATACATGATTATTTCAAATAACATGTAGTCAGATCAGATAGTACATCATCTTAACGATTATTCTTCAAATAGTTTATTTGAATAATGCCCCAATGTCGAAGAATATATGCTGTTATTTGTCTCAAGATTAAGAAAATATATGGGTCTACATAAGCTTTTAGCACAAAGATTTTCTCATTTAAAGTTTCACTAAGGATAGATAACTTTATGGTACCAAAAAGAAATTTTTAGGTGTGTTACATTTAACTTGGCCAGCCATGAGATTAACTTCATTCCTCAAGTATCAAGTAAATATGATTTTAAACACCGCGATAGAAAGTACGTGCACACATTGATGAACGGTACAAAAGGAACAAACACAGCAATTCGAGGGAAAACCTTTCCGAAGCATTACGTATAATTATATATACAACATAGCGGGAATTTCCAGAAGTTCGATGATCCAACGTTTATTCCTGGTTAGGTGAAGTTTAGGAACCACCGTTACTCCATCCCGTATAAAGAACTTTTCATAAAGTGAAAGTAAGCGTGAAAGTGACGTCGAGGTTCTGAAGTTTTGAAGAGTATACGCATAATGTGATTTTAACCTAAGGAACCAAACTGACGGGAGTACCTATTTCGCGGAGAGAAATCTCGAGTGCCGGAGAAGCCTTACCAGCGTAATCCATCAAAGTATGATTAATCAAGTCGACTACGTGTACGTTCGCGATTTGTAGTTTCTATTGCTATGCCTTCCAACGTGTTTCAGGAAACGTTTCACGTGCTTTGTAGAAGTCGAGACAGTCTTAATGCCGCGTAACGTCAACGGCTATAGTAATTAGCGTGCTTCCTTAAATTCCGCTATAAACGTTGTATGACGCGTGTGTATTAGAGGCCTCCGACGGTCGAGTTTCGTGCAACAGTCCAGCAGGGTTGTTAATTCCTCGCTTGAACATCGTATCGCGATTATCCCCGAGTGCAAATTGCCCCCGCCGGATACTGGGAAACGGACTTTAGAGTTCTGACGTCTTAATGGCCTTGGCTCGCACTCGCTGCTGCGTTGCGGGTGGATTTAAACGGCCTCCGCCCGAGAACGGAGTTAACTTCCCAGTTAACTGTCGTCACGAAACTCGCGTTTCGTTTTCTACGTCGCTGGAACTTCGTTCGGCTGAATCGAAACGAAATTAAGAAAGCGCTCGAGTTGGGTCGAGTGGCTTAGCTGTGGAACGGAAGAATTTTATGTACTTAGTACTGGTAAACTGAAATGAATTATGAAACAACCCGTATCTTTTATTTCGTTGAAGTTAAGAGAATTTGAATGATAAAAAGGGGATATTTCTTGTATCGATGCTTGTGCAATCTGTACTGGAACAGTTCGCAACTGTAGGCTTGTATAATTTTTATATACAGTAGTTATTCTGAATATTCGGTATTTCGAAAGATACTTCGATGCCGAAATTCATGAATCATGTATCGATTGCTCATTGTACACTGATTCACATTTTAGGAAATTTTCTTATTTAATTATTACACCTTTTTCGAAACATTTGGAACTTTTTATTTTAATCTATTTAATAATATTGTTGTTTCTGTTGGTAAAATATTTGTTTGAGAGGCATTAAATAAAAATTTCTTACTTATCGAAAACCAATAAATATTCTAAAGTAGCACGTTCCAGGGTTAAATCGTGAATTTAACGACGAGGTTTTCAGATGATTGAATGATAATCAATTTGATAAATGAATATGTAGTGCGCGTGCTTCATAATGAGATATTTTGTGATTGACTTGATTCGAATAACGGCTATCAATTATTAGGTACTCGTTCCGATCAGATCTGGAGTGTTAATTTAACGGCTGTCAATTATTTATAGAACAAACAGCTTTGCCCGCGTTAAAATGAATCAATTAAAAGTTAACGCAACGTTGATTACTTTAGAAATTACAAATGAGTAAAGGCGTGACTTTAGATTAAAAAAACTTCCGTTTGATATTTACAAATTTTATACTAACCAGTTATCTAACCAGTAACTTCAGAGTAAAGAAACTTTCATCCAATTTTCAACTAACGAAAATTTTTCGTTATCGAAGATCATTTTGTTGCAGTTGTAAATTATCATTCGCGAAAGAAATGAGTACTTTCCAGAAAAATAATCGAAATACACCAGCCAAAGTTCTAACTGAAATTTTCAAAACTCCCCGCAAATTACATCTTTATTTATGTAACATTTCATCTTTGCCGAATCTGGCGCGCAACAAATGCGCGCTATCACTCTCGTTGCCGCAGTTTCCATCCTTCCTGGAACTCCGCAAGTGCGGCGGCAAACAATTTCAAACGGAACCAGTCGAAACGGTTGAGGAACCCGAGGTTGCACGCGAAACCGCGAAATGTCGTGGAATAATTGTCGTTGCGGTATCGCATCTGTCATCGAAGCCTTCATTACGTCGTGTTCCACGTTATTCCGTTGGCAAAGAGGATCGTACCATTTTCTCTCGCGCCATTACCAACTTCTTTACCACCCTCTCTACCTCTTCGTTTCACTGTCTGATTTATCCGTCGTGACGTCAATTATCGTTTTTCACAATTCATCTTTAATAAAGCGACACCAAAAGGGTTCTCGGGAGTGGAATATAAATTTTCAGCCGAGTACGTAAACGTTGTGCAGCTCGCTTCCGGCCGTGCTCGATTCCGGGACGCAGATGCCGTCCATTTCTCGCGGAAGCTACCTCTTCTCCATTTTTAAGTCGATACGGGAACTTCTGTGTGCTGTGTATAATATATTGGATAAGGTCGAAAAGTTCGTCGTATTTGTCGAACGAGGTTAAAGAGGAAAATATTGTTTGATGGCGATGAAAACGTAACGCATGAGGAATGTGTACTCAGAAATGAGTGGATAGGAAGGTAGAAAAGAACTGTGGAAAATATGCAAATGGAGATGTTAAATGAAACTTTTTCATTATTATCTGTGCTCTATATTTATTTACTTCCAAAGATTTATATGTATACATCTAAAAAAATTACACATCTGTTTACCCGTATTTTATTTTTTTATTACTATAGTATTGCATCGTTGTGTTATTTATACCATCAGTGGTCGGTTTCTTGATATGAATTTTTCAACATTTGTGAAAATGCAAAATTGAAATCAATTATAATTTGTCATCTCGTAAGCACAAAAAAATCGAGTTATAAAGAAATTTCGTAGACAGAGAGTAGGAAAAATGAAAACAGCTTTGATAGTTTTGAAAAAAATAAGATTACTGTGATTTTGAAGAGACTGTGCATATATTTGCAGATTTCCTATTACGAATCCATAGCTAATATATTCGTTAAAGCAGTAAATAATATTTGATAAAGACAATAGTTTACGCAATTGTTAGTGAAGTTTGTTATTATACTTTGCATAAACGTGAATCGAGAAATATTGGATATTGAAAAAACATTCCTGTGGTTTTTCCTTAATTAAGTAACTAATAAAACAGCAGGAATCTTTTTGGTTATCTCGATAGATACGATATCAATATATTTAATGTATAATTTATAGAAAGAATGAAATCACTTTTGTTTAAACGTAATACAATATTCGGTTATTCGAGAAACAAAAGTGTATTCCTCTAAAAATTGTAGAACGCGATCACTGACGCTCTGATTCCTGTAAAACGTTTATGAATATTCTCACAACTGTGTAAAGTAACGTTTGCCAATGTTGCTGTAAAACTCGATTGAATATTCAAAGAGTAATTTGAAAGTGTTGTAAAACTCGACTCGCCGTTATAAACCGAAATGTCAAGTGAAAGCAGGCGAGCGGAAATAAAGGAAATGAACTGTACTATAAACTGAGTATATTAAATAATATAATGAACGGAATAATATAAAAGCTGTTCTCGCGAACGTCGCTTTATTATCGGACACGAAAGTCAATCGATAAATTTCCGAATAAAATCAAATTGATTCTCTTAGTCGGTGGTCATCGGTTGAACGTTGACGAACGATGTTTGATTACTTAAAAATTCATACTATTGTGTCTGGTTTGAACAACTTTGACTGTGACCAGGTTATTCAATCGATGTTTCATTCGAGCCTTTTCAAAAGTAATTACGATCACGATTGAAGCGATTTCTACATTCGTCAATTTTATCGGGTTTTACGCGGAAATAATACATCACCATAACATTAAGGAAAAATATATATACAGAGTTGTTCATTTAAATAATGCCACCTAAATATCTCTTCGAGCTGTTGTGATGCAAAAAGTATTTCGGTTGTGAAATATTTACATGGTTCTAAGAGATGAATCAAAATTGTTAGAAATTTTATTTTTTAATGATTTTTTCTATATCATTTGTGTTTTCTTTTATGTATAACTACAATTGTTTTTTCTAACCAACATTTCCACCTCTTGCGAATGCTAAATTATTTACTTATCTCTAAAGTACTTTAAATTACTAAATTACTTCAAAATACATAATTACTTTTTTCACACTAACGATCTTCTGATAATTCTACATAGACTACGTTTAAAATTCTCGTATCGTTATTGTTCACTAACTCGTACGTTTATCTCTACTTTCAAACTGACGCAATCATTAGTAACGTAGGTTTTGTTGAAAAGAAAGAAGAAAGAACGTAATTCCGAAGAATAACTTGTTCAAAGGCCATGTAAACGGTTCGACGGGCACTTTATTATCGGTCACGAAACCGATCGAAAACTGTCCGAATAAATTCAAATTTATTCTCCACACGACGGTGGGCGATTCGAGGTAGAAGTGTGGACCGTTTAAAAATTCACGGGACGAGTCTGTGGGCGGAATAAAAATTTCAAGCCGGGGACCAGATGCGATATGTAGGTGTCGTTACCTCGGAACGTCGCGCGACGCGTCGATTGTGGAAACAACGAGTGCCGTTGCGATAATTGTTCCGCAATCGACGCGTGCTCGTCTGTGCACACACCTGGTTCACCCTGTACACGTTGGCTGCGTTTAATTGCACCTACGTTACGAGCCACCGTTGTATATATTCAATAGCTAATGCTTTCTAATGCCCGCGGATGAGACTCGCTCGCCCTTTTGTTCGTATTCGTGTCACTTGGACGGAATTTTTCCGCTTTAACCGCTTTTTCCTTGCCTGCTTTTCTCCTCGCGTTATTCCGCAACGTTATTTCCGTTGCTTGCTGTTATGTACTTAATCGGCTGGTTCCCTTTTATTAGAAGGGTGAATTAATTTTGAGGGATCTTCTTTTTTCTTTTGGCTAAAAATGCATTTACTCAAAGAAAATAGCAGGTGAACGTTTGGTGATCGTTAGTTGGTCACCGTTCAATGCTTTGACAAATTCTCAAATGAATCGAGTTCAGTTTCTGTTCAATAATTCTTACAATTCTGCATCCTTGTACTTTGAAGTCTTGAGACGTTCTTCGTCATTGATATCAAAATCATGATTACGGAATAGTCTAAACTAATATTCACGATTAATCGATGGAGACTTTCCGTGATTTTTAACATAATTTCGATAACTATCTGCGGCTAGTTTCTTCTTATCAAGGAAGTAGAGTAGCAAATGATGAAAATGCGATTGACACCTGATAAATGTAAGACGCGTTCATTTGGTGAAACCTATAACCAGAGCCTTCTTTTCGAAGGCCTTCAAGACTAATTCATATTCCTAATAATTGGATCGCGCATATCACATAGCAATTGTAACTGAATACAGAAAATTTAAGAGAATGTAACAAAAAGATTAAAGAGACTGTGGCCTATCGGCCTGCTACAGCTACTAACTAAAATAGCCATGAACCAACTATGGGAACTGCAAAGTTTAACTCTTATAACCCATTTACTTATTATCTTATATATTAAAGTGTAGACTGTAAATTTGTAGTATTATTAATAAAAAAAGAAAAAGAAGAACAAACGTGTAACGTATTTAACGACTATCGCTTACACGAAAACGTGCAGTGAAACGAAAGACGTCGACTGTATTAACGATTCAACTTCTTGTAATAAAGTCTACGACAAAAGGCGAGTATCTAAAAAGCAAAATGATCCCATTAAGGAATATGAACGAGCAAAAAAAAAGAAAAAAAAGGAAATTTAAAGCAAAGTGGAATTTCATTTGATACGAGATCAGAAATCTGATTTCCTAACGTGAAACATGATGAACAACGCAGAATTCACTTTCCGTGATCGTAGATAGCCAAGCTGAGATCACGATCACGTCGACGATAATTAAAACGACGTTGATATACAGTACTAACATTTTACAATCCGCTTACGACAACTTGCTCCATAAACATTCAAAGTGTTTATCTGAAAATCAAGCATCGTAACGAAACGCGCACACCTGCGGAACGTGTGTGCTGTTATACGCTCTTTCTTTACATTGGTCGTTGTTGTACACTGATATCGTCTCGGGACGTGCAGATTCGAGGTCTAATTACCGTTGCTTGATGTCTGTCTCGATACCTCGAACGCTAATGCTTTCTAATGCCCATCGACCTAGCGCACGTGTTCTTTTGTCTCGAATGCACACGAAGCTGTGCAAAAAACAAAAAAAGAAAAAAAAATTGCAACCCGCGATCTACCAACCATTCCACGATTCTGCAACGTCGATTATCCGCGATGCGCGAGATAAGCGCGCGGATTTTCCATCTCGTGAAGGAAACGTTCGTGTTTCACGTTCGCCATGGAAATCAGGTCACCCGGTATACTTTGAATAGGATCGAAAAGGAACGGCGTTAACCGGCTTCCATACCCGAGGCGGAATAATTTCGTCGAAACGGCTTTGTTTTGGACGCGGATTGTCGCAAAAATGGCCGGCCAAATTGGAGCGTGTTTACGAGAGCAGTGCTGCACGTTTCGTTTCGCATAATTAACCGGCGGGTGCACGTGGTGGAGGTGACGAACGAAAGAAGCAGAACGGTGGAAAAAAGAGAGAAAAAAGAAGAAAGGAAGATAGAATTGGAGATTCCTAGCGGTGGACTTGCAAATGAAGCAATTTGCAGGTCGCTAATTAGCCAGGATTCGTGGAAACGATGCTAAATTCTGTGTTACAAAATGGCTCGTTGCTCTTTGTTTCTTCGTTCCGATGTCGGATAAGATAATTTTCAAGTTGTTGAACAGATATGTGATTCAATTTTCGTTGAATTATTCAGCGCGTAACATTATCGCGACCGATGTCATTCGAATTTGTCGGCTTGAAATAAATTTCAGTACATTCAGGTTTACCTTGAAACGATGCATTTTAAGTGTCACTTTGTTCCTTTTAATATTTATTTTTAGAATTATATAGGAAATACTTGGATTGATTATTATTTGCAATTTAGTGTTATATTTCGTCAATTACATAGATACTCTTTATTAATTTTTACACATGTTGATTTTTCATCCAGAGCGATTTATTGACAAGGCTTTCTAATCTTATCACTAATTTTTTAGTCACCACATACCACCATTAAATAAAAAAAATCAAGATATTATGAATGATATGTATTTGATAACTTTCACCCTTAAATTGAAACTGAAGTTTCAGCAAAAATACAAATTTAATAGACACATAATTCTTCTTTTGTCACGTTTTGATTATAATCTAGATTATTATAATCTAATTAAGTAGATATTTTCTTTTCTTACTTTGTTCACTTTCATGAAGAGTGTCATTAAATAAATTCTTAAACTTTCATTATATACTTCTTCGAACAATTATCCTTTCGAAACTTTCGATCGATTCCACGGCTATGGTAATTCCGAAATTCTGTTCAGCTAAAGCTGCTACGATTTACACGTGACCAGATAATATCCTGTTTCCGATAGGACGACGTTTAGCGTTTAACCTGGTTGCGTGCAGTTACGAAACAATTATGTAAGGTCATCGTATGGCAGTGAATGCAACCAAGTGGGTTTATTGTTCCGTTGTCGAAGGTATAATGGCGCGAGCACTTCCTTCTGTACGATCACGGTGAAAATGCAGAGGCTGACGCAAGAAGCGAATGTCTCGTCGATTTATATTTCCCTCCGCTACGCGCGGAATTCAACGCTCGCGAGAATAGAGGTGTGCACAACGTAAACAGACTTCATACGGTGTTTTACACGGTGATGTAATGTAGAAATTTTCATCGATTCGCTTCTCAGAAACGAATGATAAATCGCTAAATAATAATTCGTGATTAAAGTGATACGGAGAGTTCCATAAACCATAATTACCTGATATTAATAAAGGGATTCGTGAAATACGCTTTTATTATAATAATGGATAAACAGTGTATACGTCATTTCCATAGTTTATCGTTATGAAAGGTTCAGAGGTGAGTTCTATTATACATAGAGGGTATTTAATTATACGTGAAATAGACTTGTGTTATTAAAACGTAATTACGAGGGATTTGCGTAATTAGTAAATTAAATCTGAAACGAAATCGGTATAATCAGAGCTAATGTAAAAGTTTGATTGTATTTAGTATTCCATACGGTATTCAATATCATCCTCGTTTTATTAATTCATAATTCAATTGATTGGTCATTGGTTAGCAAATTCTTCTTTAGTTAATTTATTTATTTAAAGTCTCTAAGTAATGTCGTTATTTTCGACTACAGTTGCATTACAGAAGTATATATTATATTAAATTAGTACGCAATTAAATAGTTATGGATCTATATAATATTTACATTGTTGTAGCATATAAAAACACTTTCATTAGGAATAGAAGAGTGATGATTTCGCGATAGCGTCGTTTCGTCCGAGAAAGATTTGCAAAATGTCTACCTCCAGAGTAAAATCAGCGTCAAATCTTTATCGAATTTTGTCCAAGTTAATTAATTACACTCTCGCCGTTATCAGATGCTGCGGTAGAGTATGGACTCAAATTAATGATTCGAAAGTCGTTTAGATCACCGATAACTACGTCTTTTCTGCAAGAAACAGCTTAATTAATCGCGAAGCAATCGGTATCGTAAAAACGAGTTATTTCGCGTTCGAATCACCGGTAGCAAGAAGCCCAAGAAATCATCCGAGTTACATTAATGGTAAGGCAATTCAGATACAGATATGATTTCAGTGATCGAGAATGCAGCCGATGTTTCTATAAATCTTAACTAGATAGATCAGTGAAGTCACTGTTGGTGTTCACAAAGAGCTAGTTGAAACCTGTTTAGAGATGAAATATGGCCGAAGCTGCGTGCAACGTGCCGTGTTCTAAATGCCTGTCCAGTGACGAAGATTTCGAAAGAACTTATACCGTTGGGCCAACCTCGTATAATATCGCAAATCTCAGGTAAAACTTGCCGCCTCGTAATACCAAGCAAATTTACCGGAGACTCAGGGCGGAAGTTGGTCGTCTGATCGCGGCGAACAAGGCTTCGGCCAAATTCCAGGGAAGATGGTCAAACGTTGTAGACACGTTGGGAACCCCGTCAGACGATGGCGAAACTTTAACAACGATCACGATAGAACCCACTTAGGGTGTGTAGAAGTTTGCCAGACCGTAGTGGACACGGTAGAACTACGGTAGATAGAATGTACATCCAGATTCCGCCCTACTAGACTATGCTGTAACCAAAACTAAAGTTCTCTGTTGCTTTATTGCTTCCTTCGTTCTATACTCGGTTTACTAAATTTCCGATTTTTTCTTTTCACGTAGATTACCCCCGTTTTATAAGTTGCGCCATTACAATTCGAAGAAACCTTGAATTTCTACGAACCCTTGGGCAATTCTTGTAACTTTCGTTCTCGTATAATCCTTACATTTCGGTAGAATTTTTCGAGTTTGAAAGGCTCGATACGCAAGACGCGATAATTCTTACGGGGAAAGATTTATTACTCAAAGCAACGAAGCAAAAGAGTTGCAAACTGAATGATTGAAATATGTTAAATCTTTAATCCTTGCCCTATAATAACGAGTTGGACTCGTGACACAGATTCTGGCTGAGATTCGACAAAAAGAGTTCTATTAGTAACAAACATTAATCAATCTATGATACATTAACGTTTTCTACATAAAATAGTACTATAATAATAAATAGCTGATGCTTAGATGTATAGTTTGATTGCTATTTTTTTCTTTTTTTTTTTTGGTTATGTATCTTTGATTTTATTATTTTCATAATAACCTTAGATAATGTAAATGCGTTGCTGCAATGTACATCTGTTCATGGTTAAAATTATACTACCTTCTGTTAAAATAAAACGGCTTATGTCATTTGAAAAGGTATGACCATATAGAATACAAATAAGTAACGAAAAAGAAGTAAAGTACGCCTTTCATAAAACTGATTAAAAAACAAAGGAAAGAAAGAAAGCAGATTTCACAGTACAAAGGGCGTAAAAACTCTATCGCTTGCCTTCCTCCCACATTCTTAGAACATTAATTACAAGATAACCGTTCGCTGTGTTCTCTCGTTCCCTCAGCTGTATTACGAACCGTTTGGGTCGCTCGATTCTCGAGCAATTCGCAAGTAATTGAAACGCACGGGGTCCCGGGACGGACTTTATTAACTCGAGCGGCAATGAAAGTTTACGCATGACGTTATTCTTTTTAAACGACCAACCGGAGAAAGTTTTCCTCTGGTCGCGAGAACGGTACTGCTATACGTAGCCATGATAAAACCTATCCTCGTTATGAGACTACGACGAGGTATCGCAACGATGCGGAAGCAAGGAAACCGTCGGTGTCGCTATACAAAACAGGCTTTCTTAAATCGTGTTGTCCGCCAACGGTATGAGTTCCGTATTTGGATTTAATGTGCGTCATATAAACGGTTACGCAAGCAAACGTGTACGTATATCCCACGAAAATCATGCGCGTATCACGAAGGTTTGCTGTTATTTTCGAAACGCAAGTCATCCCTCCTATCGGTTTTTCATTTACGCAACGCAGATCGCGCGATTCGAATGAAATATTATCGTAACGTCCGTATTCAGGAATTTTGCATTGACAGCTTTGGATCGTGTGATTTTATACATACATTGCTCTTTGTATACTTGTTAAGAACTCGATACGTAGAATTTAATTAAAAATTAAAAAATTGCTCATTTGCTTTGGCCAAATACCGAGTTAATTTTTGATTAAAATTTGTACTTATGGTAATTTCTTTTTATATTCGCTGTATTATGGATTCTTGTGTAATACAAATTTCGGTTAAATCATTTCGAATGCTTTGTCAAACGGTTATGAGAAAAATGTGAAACATGAAGGAAACGATTATAGTCTCACACTCGGGTAAACTTTATTAGGATTGGTACAGGTAAAAAGTACATCGATTGAATTACTATTGCATTTACTGAAATTACGTAAAGTAGAAATTGCGCTGTGCTTCAACGTGAGACTTACCGTTTTGGATAAACAACTGCAACGCTTTCTTCACGTTTTACATTTTTATTATAAATCTTTAACGAAGTATTTACGAAGCTTAATTGTATTCATCATACGCCCATATAATTTTCATGAAAATCTGTGTGACGCTTTGTATATTGTAACTGCGCTTTTGAATGAAAATGTTCCCTTTTTCACGAGAAATTCCTCGATTCTACGTATTGGAAAAATTACACGGAAACCCGTTTGACGTGCGCAATATTTGTTTACGTGACGGCTTTCGTGTAAGCTTTGATTGTAATTTTTTCTCAAACAACTTGTTAATTAGAGGAACAATTTGTCGTCTATGTATTTTCAATCGGTTATTCATCGGACAGTGTGTGTATACGGGAAACGAAATAGGTACATGAATGTTCCCTAGGCGAGAAGCGTTAGATACGTCGAAAAGCGTATAGCTGGAAATTGCGCTGGTATGTGCTTGTGACCAAAAAGTATCGGAGCCGGTGCTCCATGGTTTTATACCGAGACGGTGAATAGAAGAAAATCCCGGAAACAGAAATTCGAGGCGAAATCGCCACCCGGCGACTTCGTTAGCGTCCATTTTCGAAGTCGTCATCGCCATAATCACGCCTCGCGGCCACCGTGTAATTAGCACTTTTTATTCCGGCGAAACATAAAACGCATCTTATGGAGGCTGTTAACG
The DNA here is from genome assembly GCA_951804975.1 of Anthophora plumipes. Classification (NCBI taxonomy): domain Eukaryota; kingdom Metazoa; phylum Arthropoda; class Insecta; order Hymenoptera; family Apidae; genus Anthophora; species Anthophora plumipes. The sequence goes on along the minus strand of OX638112.1, from coordinate 21,614,384 downwards.
TTGATGAACATTCAGGGTAAAACGAGCTTGATTGTCGATAGATTTTATCAATATTTCTGCATTTTCCTCCGTAACTGTAATTATAATGTGTACTGTTACTCGTATACACACTCTTTCGTAAAAAAATTCGCCTGATTCAGAGATAGTGCACATGTATGGTACATAATTACGAAGTAAAGATAATACCTGTTTATAAATTTTTACGAAACGGTTAATACAAATTTTTGCAAAAACATGCAAAATAGGTGAGAGTAAATAATATACATATAGATAAATGGACTATAGTGCAATTAGCAATCACAATGATCAGATAAATATCTGCAGTCTACTGATAAACAAAGACAGTATATATGTATGGTATATAATTACGAAGTAAAGATAGCACAGGTTTATACATTTTTACTAAAGGCTTAATGAGCATTTTTGCAAAAATATGCAAAATAGATGAGAGTAAATAATATATAGATAAATGAATTATAATGCAATTAGCAATCATAATGATCACAGAAATATCTGCAATCTACTAATAAACAGCTTATACTAATAAGTATCCAGTGATTTATAGACTGAAAAGTTCCATCTACTTTTATGAATTTCGGAGCACGAAAGTTTTTCAAGAATTCACAGTGTGCTTACTGTGAGATCGATGGAATATTCGAAAAGCTGTAAAACTGGAGATGGAAATGTTAAAAGTGCCGTAACAGCGAAAAACACTCAAGTTATCAAAAGTGCTTCGACAGCTTCAAAAGTGTATTAAAGATCATCGTAGCTTATGCAATCTCAACTAATAAATTATAAACGTTATGATAACCAAAATGAAAAGTAACAAATAAATTGATATATTCAAGCTTGCAGCAAGGTTTTTGAAAAATTCAAATTTTATTAGCTACTATCGTTTGTTACACCATTGTTACATCAGTCACGTCCTAACAGTTAAGCAAATTAGCGATTGTTCAGAATATGGTTCACTCGGTCCTCTCATTTGTCGTAGTTGTACACAAAAAGTCTTCCGGATTGTCTTTCGGCTAATGAGCGTTTCATCCGTTCATCGGAATTCGCGAGACAAATGATCGTTCCCTTCGTAAATGCAAACTTGCTTCATTAAAACGACAGCGTTAATTCGTTACAGATTCGCGAGCTGAATTCTCTGGAAATTCTACTTTGGGGAGATTTTGTTAAGAGCAAATCACGATGGATTTATAAGATCTCTCTTTGATGTTGATTTTACGTATTAACATTTACTTCCTAGATAAAAACTATTACAGCTAGTCTTTCAGAGAAAAAAAGAAAGAAGAAGTTCTATTTCAGTATTGGGTAAATTCTACGGTATAAGATCGCGTTGAATCAGTGAGATTATTGTTCTGTCGGATCTCGAATCTACACCGTATATTAGCTTCGAAAGAAATTACTCGTTAGAACGAACCAATCTTCCGCTTGAACCGCAAAAAGAAAGGCATAAACAGAAAGTTTAATCCTTCATAAAGAACGAGCCGTCGTTCGAAGCAGGCAAGAAGCTACCACCAACGAATGCAATCTACGGAATAAATCACTTTCAATTTACAAATTTCTCGCTTCTTCAATCTAGAATCTGCGCGGAAAATTTGCTTTCGAGGAACTTCTGACTCGTCGAAATAAACCCGCTATTCTCAATTGAAGATTCAGAAAAATATCAGGAAACTCACAAATTTAGGAAATTCTCAACACAGAAAAGAAGTTCCCATTACCATGTGAACACTAATGTTAAACAATCTCCTCACCAACCATAACTTCTATACTAATTATCGTAAAGTACCGTAAATAAATGTATTAAAATCATATATATGTTATGTTTTAATATATGGACCGTTTATTTTGAAAGTGGTGTAAATTTATTTTCGGAAAGAATTGAACTTCTTCTTTATTCATATTTTAAAATATTCATGCGTTCTGATCAATTGAAAATTCATTAATAAATTACTTCGTATAACCATTGATTATGAAAATGATGTAAGTCTATTTTCTATAGTTCTAATTAAGTACTGTATATACAAGAGAAAAGTAAAACTATGAATTTGACTAACAAAAGCTCAATATTATGAAAATGGAATGAAAAAATTCTCTGTATCCAGTTACAATATTGCATATATGAACATTTTCTTTTCTTATAAATAAAATCAGAATAACACATTACTTGTTTCAAGCGGAATTGAATTTTAGATAACTGAAATTTAACAATTTTCACAGTTCAATAGTTATGAAAGTAATGTAAGTCCTTTTACGACCCAGATAGATTATATTGGTTCAGTTAAATTCACGTAGAAGTCATTTATATAATCAATTTGCATACATTTAAATTCATAGAAACGTTGGCAAACTTAGTACACTTCGTTGATATTTTTCAATCAATTAAAATGCAAATCCTTGAATATCTCGAAATCAGAAAAGAAATGGACTTATACCATTTTTCAAATTAAACGGTGCGTATTAATCGTATATTAAAATCTATATCAAACAAGATAAATCAACAAAAGGATTAACAAAAGTAAGCAGTATGATTTTTCAAAATTTTCGAAATTGTAATAAAAATAATAAAAATATTACAATTGATTGTTCGATTATACATATGGAGGAATCCATCGGCGCATTTTCTCCGTAAATATCACGACCCACTTTCAATAGGCGTACCGATCGTCCCGTTACAAGGAGAAGTGAAACGATCACGCGAATCGCTCGTTCGAGAGATCGAGCTATTGACCTGCGAGGTGAACAGGCGTTCATCTGACGCAGGAGATGGCACACGACGCTTCTTTCACCTGCGTTCAGGTGTTTTCGAAATATATACCACGAGTTCGTCCGTACCCATCGAAGCTCATCGATTTTCGTTGAGGTAGACCGACTTTTCGGTAGTGACCGGTGACGCCCTGGAAAAGGTAAATCCTGGCTTTAGGTGAGCAAACAGGTGCATTCGACCAGGGGATCAGGTTACGCGAGAGATCGGCCAGGTTGTGTTTCGAACCGGTTCTACGATCGCTGGAATCTCAGGTGCACGATAGGTACCTTATATCCGATCACGTGGATGGGTATTTTAAATAGAACGCATCGATACAATAACTTTTTCGTATATTAAAAGTTTGTGTTTTTGAATACATTTCTTGATGCTCAGGTAATGATACTTGGGCATTAACGAAGAAGAATGTGAATTAATTAGCTGTCTCAAAAATAGGGGAAGATTGTAGCAGTATTTTAAGTATCTTAAACAAACTTTTATTAACCCTTTGAGTGCTATGGACACATACACTATCATTCATAAATATTAGATTGTCTCAAAAGTTGTTTTTATTATCTTCACACATTGCTTTGCCCGACAACGTTTGGTGTAAACGTGTAGCCTAATCTGTTTAAAATTGATCTTACGATCATTAGTCGTTTTCTAGCTTTTCAATAGTACGTTTCGTTCTTAATGAAGTTTCCTTTGGATATTTCTGTGCGTCTTAAAAGATAGAATGCAAGAAGTGCATTTACGACTGTGTTATTGCATTGGCTTATACCATTGGCCCACCCTCCATATTCTCCGGATCTTGCTTCTTTTGACTACTACTTGTCTTCTTCAATAAAAAGTTTTCTTTATAATAAAAAATTTCTTCTGTGTAAATGAGATAACCACTTTGAACAATATTTTGCTGGTAAATCACAGTAATTTTGGAAAAAGAATGGGTCGGTATATTTATAATTTGATAGAATTATACCGAAGATAAAAGATTCTACTCCTCGTGCTTAGTAATAAAACGAAAGGATCTTTTGGGACAACTTAATATTAAGATATCCATTATGACCGAGGAGAAATATCTGATTTAAATTATTTCTCACTAAAGTTAGTGTCGTATATTACTAAAAATATATCAAGATGCTAGAACGAATATTTTGTTTTTTCAGGATAATCTCAGGTTAATTTCAGGTTCATCTTTAGAATTATACATGCTTCAGATAATTTTATATTAAACTTGTAACGAAAATAAGGCTTGCTTCACATTTAGTGAGTAGATTTCAATAGATTTCAGTAAACGTCTGTAGAATTCAGAAGATTTTAGGAAAATTTAGCGAACATCAGGAGATTTGAATCGGAATCGGTAGGTTTCAAGAGATTTCAATAGATGTTAATGGAATACAGTAGATTTAAATAGAATTCGGCAGATTTCGGTAGATTTTAATAGATTTTGGAGGATTTCAATAGATATTAATGGAATTCTCTAAATTTCAGTAGATTTCAGTATGTTTCACATTTAGGTGTCTTAATACTTATGAAGGGAAAATGATCGATATGAACTATGGACTTTCTCTTCACTATAATTTACTTTTACGTTACCCTTTTGAAGGTTTTTGAAAGATTAGCTTTCTTAAATAAATAACGTATGACGAGGGAAACAGAAATATTTAATTTAGCGAAAATAAAAAATCAAAACGGTGACAGTCACATGTATAGACAATCAGTACTAAAAATGTGTGGAAAAATTTTTGTCCATACAAAGTGTTTGATTTTAAAGTACTCTGCACTCACTGAAGAGTTAATAACAATATAAAAGTTTGTTAAATAAAGTGATACTTATTTAATATACCGAAATTTACGTTGAATCTTTAAGGAGAAATGGTGATTAATAAGATTCTAAAACTTCTCCATAATAATTTCTATTTATTCATATCATATTTATATGATATAAAATAATAATAGTATTGTATAATGATCATATTATATCAAAAAATATAACTGATGCTCTATTTTATGTATTTTTATATCCAGAATAATTTGCACATCCTTACAATTCCATGTTAAATTTCCTTATTTCTACGTATGAAATTATTCAAAGCTAATCAAACGACATCTCGTTTGACATAATCCTCCGACGAAATCCTGATGTACAGTTTGACGTGAACGTAATGAGAAATTCATAGTGATAAAAATAAATCTTGACGTTGATTAAAACATCAAAAAAGATAACTAAAACACTGTCACGAAACAGTGTTCGTGTTTTAATGCGTGTCTGATACATTATGATTACGTGAGTTGAAATATGAACGAGAGAGTCGCCGCTGGCTCGAGAAAAGAAAAGCACTAGGAATAAGCTAACAATCCTCTTCGATGCTTGTTGTCCTGGTATTGAACACCTGTTTGCGCACCTGAATCACCTGGAACGTGAGTTTATCTGCGCATACAGCAACTCGAGAGTCCTCCTCGCGATCCTTACTTCTCTGATAGAAGAACTGCCGTTTTGTTTTAACCCTTTCAAACCTATGACTTCCCTTTCTATGCCGATCCTCTCCAGGCGAATATGGCGTCGGCTTTAACGTGAATTAATTAGGAGCACGTGTCATTTTCCACGTTCCTCCTTAGCCTCGAGTATTTATTTACGATCGACTTCAGTTTAGATTAGTTGTGGAGAGAAAAATTTCAGGTTCTTCGAATAAAAAATTTAACGAACGAAGAAAGTTCGAACCTATGAATTTGTTATGATTTGGTTTACTTTTTATTCCTTTCTCCTTCTTTTTTTGTAGTTTAAAAGTAAATATAGACACATTTCTTTTCCTGTTTTTTCGATAACACGGATGGGAGATATTTAGTGACTGGATTCGGTGATTTATTGGTCGGTTTTGGCTGCGTGTATAATTTCACAGTATTTTAGGAACCGATTATCATATGATTGTACTCTTTACAAGTATTTATATTACTAGGTTAGTGATCTGTAATAAAACTTCGATGGAGAAAGGAGGAATATTGTGGATAGTTTTTTTGTTGATTTATAGATTCGTTGCTTTCAATACCAGAGAGAACTTTATTTGTGTTTATTAACTATTTTTGAGAAAGTTTAATGTAGTTCTGCTGTTTATAATGTGTCATCTGAATAATTCATCGGATATTTATTACTATGTATACACCCTGGGTGATTAATTATTTCTATTAATTAATGAAATATGGATCCAGCAAGAGTATAGGTTAATGCGTATATTTTTACGAGCCTGAATACACTTGGCGCCGGGCAGTATTTCGAGAATCTAGTTTCACAACTCGATAACAGCGTCACTCGAAAATACACAATAATATCTGAATATTTATAAGCAAGCACGATAGTTTATAGCCTCGAAAGCTAAATGTAGGTCTGTTAGCTTTAAATACTCGCTGTTTGCGATTTAATTCGTGGATTAAGATAGCTCAGATAAATAATTATTATTTCTGTCTTTTAATTACATATTAAAAATACAACATAACCAAACGTTTACAATAAATGGAAAATTAACGGAAGTTAATTGATAAGCATTGAAACGTTGAAAATTTCAATTTTATATTCCACAATCAAAACACGTATACGAAACTAAAGTTTACTAGAAGAAAATCAAATTGAAACTTGTAATTAAACAAATTGTTCGTCTCGTTGTAACTAAATTCAATTCTTACAGTTAAATTGTATCATGTTAATTTCAAGTTTAGAACATTAACGTACATGTATAGTTTACAATTCTAAACATAAACAATAGCACTGATAATTTCAATTAACCGAATAAATTAAGTTCCAACGTTTCCATTGACCAAGTGTACCGCACACGTTCGACGTTTGAAATCGCTCGATTGTTGCTCGTCAATTCAGGTATATCGGCCGATTCCGTATGTCAGGAGAACAGCAAGCGGAAAGACGTGCAAGTGGAACGTCGATTGCGTTTCACCTGAGGCAAGTGCAACATGCAACATGTCTTAGTGCAATCGACGCTGTGAATATCGTTGTAGTGCATCTCGGACTAGGGCACTATACCTCGACCATTCGTCGTTCCGGTTTTGTCATTTGCGTATACGAGATCTAGTAAAGTTGAACAGAGGATACACGTACTTACCATTTACTTGCTGTACACATTTCACGAAAACGGAGGAAGAGAAACGAAGAAAGTGGAAACTTATTTCTTATTGTATATGATTTATTACTCTGTAGTATGCTAATTGTAGGCTAGGCTGGGATTTTTGGTGATTTTGAAATTTCACTTTTGAACACGTTTTTTACGTAAGATTTATGACACTATGGTACGCTAAGCGGAGTTGGGATTTTTGGTACTTTGAATTTGGTGATTTCGAAATGTAGCTTTTGAAACTTAACTTTTGAACTCATTCCTTATATAAGATTTGTGACTCTATGGTGCGTTAAGCTGAGTTAAGATTTTTAATACTTTGAAAGTTTACTTTCGAACTCGTTTCTCATACGCAATTTGGCACTATGGTATGGTAAGCTAAGCTGGGATTTTTGGTATTTTGAACTTTTGGTGATTTTGAAATTTTACGTTTGAACTCATTTCTCATGCACAATTTGACATTATGGTATGGTAAACTGAGTTGAGATATTTGATACTTTGAACTTTTGATAATTTGAAATATGATTTTTGAACTTATTTCTTATCGAAAATTTATGACATTATGGTATGCTAAGCTGAGTTGAATGTTTGGTGATTTTAAAACTAAACTTTTGAGATGTGTATCTTGATTCTTGAATTTATATTGGACATGTGTACTTACCTGAATTGTTCGATGCTGTGTTAAATTAAGTACGGTATTTGATTTAAAAAAATACTCAGTTTCACCGAGATATAATAGAGCTACAAGAGTATTTCTTGCTTGAATTATGATTGGTTAATTATCTAATTTATAATAATAATTAGATTTGCATCTTTTTGATTACATAGTGCAATATTTATATCCTGAACACAGTGTTCGAAAACAGAGGGGTAACGTGGTATTTATGAGTGCTATATTCAGTTCTCACGTCCTAAGCTAGGCTTCCGTTGAAAAACGAGATAATAAAGAAGATTCACCACATTTCCTCTTGTTTCTTAAGGAAATACCAAAGAAAATATTGAGATCTGTATATTTTATAGCGTCAGAAATATTTTACAAAGGAGTACTTTCAAGTACCGTTAAACCGAAAGAAGAAGCAAGAGAAATATTTTTAAAAAAATTACAGCATCACGCGCAACATTAAACACCTAATGTAACGTAGAAGAATGATGACGTGATTCCTTACAACCTGTTCCTGCTGTACATCAATTAATACGCGTCTACTCCTTTTGTGATACTCATCTATCATTTCTCCACTCTGCATACAAAAATGTTGCAACTCAACAGAACATAAATCTTATTTGACAGAATTTTTCGAAAATACACGTTTAAAACCACATCATCAACATATCCTAATTTTTTTTTTTTAATATCTCTACACTTTATGTAGCTATCTATTTCAATTTATAATTATTAAAGTATACTTAACGAGTTATAAATAACGTATACAGTACTCGATAAAAATTTCTTTCTCTCGTTTTACAAAATTATTTCTTCGCTACCAAGATTCGTCGTTTTACTCGAACACAGTACAAGAGAAGGTTGAAATTATAGCTATACTATCAACTGTACTATCAACACGTACGTAAAGTAAATGCAACCTAAGTACCATCGGCTATTGTATGTAGAACTCCTTCGAACGTCCAAGGAAACAGTATCATCGATCGTCCATAGTCGTAAACGGGGACATGGACAACAAAAGACGCGTAAACGCGTTTAAAACACACCGCTAGGGGCATAAATGCTCCTTTAAACTTCCTTCTCGAAAGGATATTGCGCTCACGTAGTCGCGTTAACATCACGTCGTTTAAGAATTCTCCTATCAATTTGGCCGCGCTTTCGAGGATAACGTCGCCGTGTCGCTGTAAAGAAAAGAAAAGGAGAAAAAAAAAAGACTGGCGCGTGTTCCAAACACGGCTCTTGAATGACAAAAGTCCGAGAAATTTGCATTCGTGGTGTTTTTTCTTTCACGAGAAAAGGGACGAATCTAGCGTGTTAATTCGACCTTCCCCCATGGAATGGATCGCTAAATCGCCGAGCTTTTTTCCAGCGAGTCGCGACATTTGCAGCACTGGCGAACGTTCCGACGTTCAAAGATCTCTGGTTGCATGACATTTCAGCGAGAGGTTGTTCGACAAAACGCAATTATGCGCGTAGTCGAGGTCGACTGCTGAGATTAACATGATCGAATGAAAATTTGTTTGCACGCATACCTCAATGGCTGTACTCGACCTTTCACACCGGTATGCTCGTCGTTTCGACCTCATCGAAATCTCGATTTCACTCGATCGAACGATTATCCAGAGTTCTAGTGAATTTTTTAAAATAGGAGAATAACGGAGATCTACGAAACGGACAGATATTCCTAGCTGTTCGTTACGTAAATAATACACACCAGCTATTGATTTTCTGTCGATGAACACGTCCTCGCTTCGGGAACAATATCGACAATCATGATGGAAACAGAAGCTTTGACGGGTTTCCGTGTTCTCGATGTCTATCATCTTTTGGTTCACTTTTTCCCCTTTGTATTCTTCTTTGTTTCTCTTTTTTTTTTTGTACACTGTGTAAATGGTATTGGTGAGTTTGCATTTTCGTTTTGCAAATCGTCAAATTGGGAAGTCCACTTTACATTATTCTAAAAGGGCGTGGGAAACAACTCACCAATTTTTTAACCTGAATCGAACGCACATGCTGCCTAAGCGACGTGGAAAAATCATCGACAATAACAAATGATATTTCAGTTAACCTTTTGACTACGGAATACTCAGAAACGAAACGTGCCAATCGCACTGCGCTTTAATTACAACAATAGTTCATGTATTTGCCCATGATAGATGTACAATTTATTATTGGAATCATAGTAGAGTAAATAATGAAAATAAAATAATAAATAAATAATAATCCAGGTCGTGAAAGGCAAACTCGATAATGTGCATGGTTTCGGACTTTTGTTTAAACGAACGAATAGGCGCGTAGTAAAAAGTTAAAAAAAAAAGAAAGAACAAAAATTGAACTTTTCCATAAAAAAAAAAATGAAAAAAGAAAGAAAAAAATGCAGCGAACTATTATACTTAATATTAAACACATATAAATCTCCCTAGCAGAACTTCGTATTGCAATCATCACCACGCATTCTCCCCATTAATCAAACGATGCACGCCCCCATAAATCAATGCTTCATCCAACCGGCAAAACGCTTCAACATCAAAGAACGTTGCCCCATTATTCCTCTTACTCGCGGTGCAAATTCCTCAGCTTAAGTTTACAAGCCAAACTTGCTCGACTCCTAAATTATCTACATACACTTCTACTTATCCCACCTCTTTACATAAACGCAAACATAGGCACGCACCGTACACAGGGCCCGGTATACACGCCTCCGTGCGTTCACCGGTAAGAAAACAAAATGCCAGGTAACACACGGTCGACGTCCAACGATTTGTTGTTAACCTGTTACCTTGCCGTGCGGTTTACCCCTACCATGAGTGAGGATCGTTCGAAAACGCCAAGAGAGGAGAACGATGGAAGGAAGGGGTACGGTACCAAAGAAGGGTGGGGACGGAAACTGTGACCTTACACCTTCGTTCCAGGTAGAACATCCTTCCGTCTCTGTTATCCTGTTCACCCACGCTTGTGGAATTCACCTGAAAAGGAAATCCGAGGCTCCTTTACCTGCTAACGCGTATCATCCACTATTCTTCTCCTCGTCTCGCCACGTGTCGTTCGAAGAACGTTCACACGATCACGACACACCGTTGTTCCACGATCCAGCCAACTGTTTTTCCTGTTCTCTTGGTACCAGTGACTTCTGGAAATCATCCAGACATTACGCTGTCGCGATTGGGAACAGAGCTAAGCGGTTAACTTTCTCGTGACCTGCCACCTAATGCGTTCGTTAGGATGGTAAAGAATACGTATAGTAGAGGAAAGCTAGAGGAAATGTTTTAGAATGGGTAAGATCAAATGAGCATTGTGGTTTTGAAGCTTACTGACGAGTTATCGGGTGGAGTTGCGAAGGATGATGACGAATGTTTAAGATTGTTCGTGTTTGTTAACGTTTATGGTGGAATTCCAAGCCTATATCCTCTCGGTGGAATCAAGGCTGGGTTCTTTGTGCTGGCATACTGGAACACTTAACGGAGTTAGGGTAAATCTTGATGTTCGTTTATCGAGTAAATACACCGAAGTTTGTGCAAATTTCTATTTCACGAGGTAATTGTTCGTTATTAGTATAAGGTAAACGACTTCCGTTGATGTAGCGAACGATCTTATAAGTATGGTCACGATTTTAGTTAATTTTTAAGTAAATTTATTTAGTAAATTTTTTTCAAATGAACTGAGGTAAACATTAAATTATAACACGATCCAATAAAATGGCAAAAAGTTGCTTACTGTACACAAATATTTCACAAATATTTTATTAACCTTGGCTAATTTACCTTACATTTTTTACCCTACTTCTTTCCTTCAGTTTCAAATATTTACATCTATAGGCATTATGTATGAATAACATAATGCACTATGTATATTTCAATCTCGCTGTATGCATCGTATTTCCCGAGGTAGTTTGCAATTTAGTTAAATGCACGAGAGGAGAATCGGAGTGGGAGAAGGTACGGGTACCTTTACCACCTTTGAAGGTAAAGGTGGGAGGTGTGGGCGTTGGGCCAGGTAAAAGGCTGCACCTCTGATTCCCAGGCGAACAGCAGATCGAGGAATCGGCTTGAATGCAGGCGCAGGTTGCACCGTTATATCGATATCAAAAGCGAACACGTGAATTTAGAGAAAACAACGTCTGACTTTATATCGAATTCATCCGTACAAAGCTTGAAACAACGTATCTCTGTCTGTAATCTTGATGAAGTATCTGCGCCACTTGATAGTCTTCGATGGTCGATCTTATCTGATTTATACCACTCATGCATTCGTTTGATATATTTAAATGTGAACAATATGATTCAGTATATAATTGAACTTCCTAAAAAAAAAAAAAAAAAAAAATTGGCTTGCTTTATTTCTGATCTAACAGATTCACTAAAACTATTTTTAATTTTTAATACTTTAATAGCCGCACGTGGGTCTTATCGCCTATCGCCGACATTTTTCCTTAATCTCTTCGTGTTTCACAGCGCAATTACGATACACTTTTTGTAAAAACCATGTTTTAATCCATCTTTACAATTTAAACTTGACTATACAATCTTAATTTATTTCATGAGATACTTATACAAATTATTTATTGTCATTTATTATACGTATGTTTACTAATAATTTTTTAAATTAACGTTTCTGCAACCGGAGAGGTAGTTCTATGTCATTTCAAAGTCTTTAGCTAAATAAGGAACCGTAGTCCTGCGTCATTTCAAATTAAATTCATCGTATCCATTTTATTAAAAAAATATTTTTTTAATATATACTCTTAATAATTAATTTAAAAAAATGTTGAACAGCAAATAACTATAAGCATCATATGGAGAAGTAATACTTCTTATATTCACATATCTACAAATAGCAGAATCTTGCCGTACTCAGCTACAGACTTTTAGAAGTTATTAGAAGTTATATGCAGTATTGAGCTAAATGTTTTGCCGGTTATTGTCCATCGAGAAAGTGTTAATAGTTCAATTTTGTATGGCGGTTTTTCAAACACTGATGTAGGAAGAAATAAAGAAACAACTGAAAGTCAGATCGTTTGGAGTCATGTTTGACAATCGTTGCGACTAACACAAAATGAAATTACACCTGTGCAATGCTGACTGATGCCAGACGGCACGTCAACGTGACAGCGGCTGATAACCGCTGGATTCACGCAATCGTGCATACGCGATAACAGCCATCAAAGTGTTAAAATCACACCTAAACCTCCAACATTCCTCTCTTCAGAAAAAGTGTCCAACAAAATCACACCAATACCTTAACTTTCCTCGTTAACTTTGTTCAAAATGTTCCCTCAAATTCTTCACAACTGTTAGGCCAGTGCAAAAGTTTTGATAGGTTTCTAACAGACTATAATCGTCACTATATTATGAAAATAATAGATCATCACGTTGGAGTATCATATTAATTAAGTGTATTGAGCGAACTACTGTACCTTAAAACAGAAATTAAAAATAAACATGGAAAAGTCCGATTTACGTGTCATTATGACGTACGAATCTTTGAAGAAAAATAAATGCTAGAAATATGGTAAAAAATATTTGTGTTCAAAAAATCTGTTCTGTCGATTCCAAGCTACAAAAAATGGTTTGCTAAGTTTAAACGAGGCGAGTTTCACCTGAACGATGATAAATCTAGCTCTGGGCGTTCCAACGGTGAAAAATCGTGTTTCCTCAGTTTTCAAAGAAGAAACAAGCGAATTTTACAATAGAGGATTGCACACGTTACCAGAACAATGAGAAAAAGTTATTAAAAACCATGTAAAATAATATAATACCTATTCATTCATAGAAAAACCCATCAGAACTTTTCCATTCACTATCATTTTAGAACCAAAAATCTAAGCAAGAAATCTCCCCAATTTCCACGTATCTTTTACACAACTTTTCGCGTGTTGTTCTCGTCAGCGTGAGCAGTCATCCGGCATCGATTAACATCCATCTGGCGACGTTGGTTTCTGGTGGACGCCTGCGTGATAATCTCGAAGGGCTAGCATAGTGTCAGACGCGCTCACGCAGGTGCAAAACGCAGCACGTTGCCGCGATCGACGTGCGCAGAGTCGCTGGTTATTGGTATCGCGTTAACCGGCGAGTAGAAACACGTCGAAGCTCATCTTTATTCCGAGAACATGGAACAGACACGAACAGGCGGCAGTTCCACGTTCCATACACAACTTTCTCCCACCTCTTTCTTAAGGATCCTCACAGGGTCCAGTCTGGAGGACGAATCGGGTCGTTGATCCTGCTGGTCGAGTAATTGCGACAAAGACAAGCCGCTCGTGACCGATTAATTATCACCCGGAAAGGTGGACTGGTGGCGATCGATGATCAAGGCAGCATCGAGTGTTGGAGGTGGATCTGTGGTTTGCCTGCGAGCATCTTTCTTTCGGGTTCATTGCTTGTTTCCGTGGAATCCTTTGTGCGAATGAGCAGAGTGTATGCTGTGGAGAGCTTCGGGCTGATCTTTGTTGGATGTATCTACTTGACTTTAGTTATGTACTGAAAATGGTGGTTTTAAAGTAGGAAAATTGACCAGTAACGTATATTTTAAGTTCCTTTTTTTTATTCAGTATTATCCGCACGGAGAATATTAATTCTATTTTATGATCTTCGAAGTTTGTTCTGTGAACAAAATATAGTGGGTTCTGAAAGTATTGTTTTAAAGTAATTTTCGGGATTATGGGGAGAAATGGAATGAATCAAATTTTTTAAATGGTAATTTGAAACGTCGAGACTTGATAAACACAACTAAAATTATAATATTAATTTTATTTTAACGTATTCATTAACTCGCCGATGTTGACTTTCTTCTTGAATGTATATGCGTTGAATTGTATATAAATGTTAGTGAAAAATTTGGAAATATTTCACGCGGAACATTTGACAATGAGCAACATGTACTTTCGAACGATCACGTGGGATGTTTGCTGTTTGAAAACTTATCGTTGCAACGACGTAGCGTCGGGTTTCCTTACTACGGATTACGTCAATCAGAGTGTCGTTAAACCGTTGCAACGTTTCCTTTCGCGTGTTGCTCGGCTGTGCGATGACGGAACGAGGTTGCGGTAGCGTGCAACACCCGACGCATAAGAGGATACCATGAGAACGAGAAAGTGATCCCTGTTGAGCAAAAACCCTGACATTCCACGAGCGCTCACACGCGCCGGAACGTTCTCACTGCATAGTCAGCGGTTATTCCGTGGAACATTAGACAATGTTGCACAAGGAACGTTAGAGCGGTTTCCACGTGAACGAAATTTCCATCAGCTTCTGGGAAATTCGAATGTATGTACATAACATTCTAAATTAAATTTGAAATATTTATTTTCACGTAATAAACTCGATGAAATATGGCGCCATTGCACTTAAAATATAAATCATTCTTCTTAGTACCTAACTTGGTACTGAAAGTGAAAAATATTGTAAAGAACGGTCAAAAAAGTTTTATAACACCGGCGATTACTTTTTTGTGAAATTTAAAGATATGTTTGAAATATTCGTCCATTCTTCGGAGTACAATTCGTCACGTACTTATGGAATGACTTTTATGAAAATTCATATCTTTGAGAATATAGTAAAAAAAGAAAGATGTAGAACTTTGGTAGAAAATTATTTCACTTACCAGGTATTATAAAAAGCATTGTGATTTGAATATTTTGTATGTCTTTTTCGTATTATGTTCATTGCTCTTTTAAATTTTCTGTAAATGTATAAATAATTAAAAAGTAGATTTGCTAAGAAAATGGTTTAACAACTTCACGTTTATGTGACAATTGTAATAACAAATAAAGTACTTTATACAATCAGCAGACTGTAGATTTTTACGAAAATTCGTATTTTTGAGAATGTAGTAAAAAAATTATAATTCATCCACCACGTATTACAGGAAATACTGTAATTCGGATATTTTTTATATTTTTTCCCACAATACGTGCATTCTGTGCAATTTTGCAATTTTGCATATTTAACTTTCCTATAAGCGCTTAAAAATCCGTAGTCTAATAACCATAAAACAGATTCACTAAACAAAAAAAGTAAAAAGTTTTACAATGATAGTATGTTCAGAAAAATAATGAAAATCTAAAGCTATCTACAATATCAAAGTTCATACGACTACTACCAAAAGCTAGAAATTGCTGAAAGTACAAAAAACACTAAATTCACATTAACGAAAACGTTATTCATCAACCTGTACGACCATGTACGTCACAAAATGCCTAATAAAAACAAGTCGAAACCATGGAAGCAAAGATAGATTCCTTTGAATTACACATACCACGCGCATCGCATCGAGGTCAGCGAGTCCTCTCAGGCCGGACTTAATCGTTCTTGATTTAATTGCCAACTACTGGGAACTTTAAAGCTAAGATCGAGTTGCACACGTTCGCGAAAGCTAAGCACGGATTTCCGTTCGATTTCTGATCACGCGTCTTATCGTAGAATAGGTACAAGCAAAAGCTTGCCAACCAATGATTGTCGTGACGTTTAATTAAATTCCGCAAGCCGATTGTAATCCCGGACTAATGTACGCACAGTCTGCTTATGCTTACCATAAAGCTACCCCTGGAGAAATCCCGGTCCAGGTGAGCTCCCGGGACAGGTGTATCGATCAGTCTGTTAATTAAATGCCCGGTGGCCTGTCCCTGAATTTCCTCCAGGAATTGCCTGAAGCCCTGTTACTCTCGACCGGTCGCTTGCCCCCGCGGTTTCAAGCCTCAAGCCAAATCTCTCTCTGCAGACGAGAGTGGAATCGGTATTTTCATCGATCAACAGGTGGCTTTTAACCCGACACTCGTCGACCATCGTTCCTAACGAAGGATCTTCCCCGAGCTCGTATTCCTCAACGTTTTCGAGAACTTCAGCCTTCTATATATTTTTTTCTCCTTTTTTTTTCTTTTACTTTCGCTCGTTGGATTTTCTATCTGGTATTTTTGACCCGAATTATGCTGCTGTGAGAAGGTGAAAGAGTTTTTGAAGTTTGTTTTATTCTTGCTTCAAGTCTGTGATTTTTTTGAGAGGTTTATATTTCTGAGAATGTTTTCGAAGAATCTTAAAGATACGAGTCTTGTTGATCGAATAAGTGGAATAAAGATGTTGGTAACGTTGGGTTATGTTAATTTAACTTTTATTTAATTAAACATGTATTTGTGTGAAGGATTGCTTAAAGAAGCTTTTATTTAGTTATGCTCTATGTATTTTAGTTAGTGATCTGTTAAACAGTTAAACGCAATTCTAAAATCCTCGTGATAACAATTGAAAATATATCTTTTACAAATCACTCTAAAGCACATCTACTCTCAAACTATTATATATGTCAAAATTGCTTCAACTTGGAATTCTAACGTTCCCATTCGTTTAAGGACAGTGATCCTCCTTGAAGCGAACCGCAAAGGAAAAGTGGAACTTCTTGAATGAAAATAGACTCGAAGTAGTGCGATTAATCGTTGCGACATAAGATCAAGAAACTCTGTCGCGATACAATTACGCATCGCGTAATACATTTAACAGGTCGAGAGATTTTTTCTTTCTTCCTTTTCTTCTTTTTTTTTCTTCATAGTAGAAAACGGCAGGTTGACCGAATTAAGTGTCTCCATAGGAGCGAGTAAAGGAAAACTTAATCCTTGTTGTGGAAGAGCGGTTAATTGTTTCGAGGTATGCCTCGCATGAAAACCACGCTAAGATATAATTGTTTCCGTGCACGTCTCGTATGGAAGGCAACCGCTTGTTGGAAGCCGGTTACCGGCGTAGCTATTTCTCTTGTTGCCTTGCTAATTCACTTTCCGAACTGGCTTTATACGTACGTTTATGCCGATTAAAATTTCACCGGTCGTGCGAAATTGCTCGTACGCATGATGGATTCGAAAATCGGCCGTGCTAAGAGCTGCGTGCTACACGTCCTACCGACACTTATTTGTTTTTTCTTTTCAACCGGCCAAGATGAACTTTTCTTTTGTATGCTAATCGCGACGCCTTACAAATTTCGTTCTCGCTACACTCTGGGAATATTAATATGTTTCGTTCCAGTAGCAAGGAGCCTGGTTATCACAGGTGGAGATCGTAATGACTTGTCTTTAGCGGATTTTGAATTTTTCAAAGTAATTTTCTCACGTCGCTGTATGAACTGTGTGTAACATTCAAGGATCGATTTGACTGTTTCACGATTTCTGAAATATTCAACGAGCGTACAGATAATAAATTTCGGAATGTAATTTAACTCGTACACTTTCGAGGGATACGTTAATTATACGGAAAACGTATCACGTTGTATCACGTTACAGCAAGATTTTATTTGGTTCATTGAATTTAACAACGGTAGATTTTTTGTTGGAGAGATGTTATAATTGTGTATGGAGTACCAAGAGGGGAATTTTTCAAGAGTGGAAGTTAAGCAAAATTTGCTAGAAGCGTGGAAGAATTTTCGAGGTAGTTAGGAGAACATTATTGCACGATATAATTTTTCACAATTATATAATCAGAGAGAAATGTGTGAATGGAATTACATTTTTTAAATTTATTGACCATACTTCTTTCATGGAATAGCTTTAGAAATTCTCGAATGACAATGTTCATCTGGTACTATTGGAAATATTTTTAAAAATCGCCAGTTACTCGACTTATTAATTAGTATTGTAATTTCCCTTAATATTTCCATTTAGACTAATAGCTTTCACTACGGAATAGTTTTCCACGTGCTTTCGAACTTCACAAATGGCCGCCTCGGTGATGCGACACCAAGTTAGCAACGTGATATTAAACGGGGCAGGGGCGGATCGTACGGAGCATAATGGAATTTCAAATTTAATCCAAATTAAATCGTAGCCTGCGTTAGCGTGGTAGCTTTAATTCAGTAACCTGTCTCCTTTTGTAAAATATTAATAACGTAGGCAGAGAATGTCACAGGATGGCTACAGCCGCGATTTAATAATATCCGAGAGTGATCGGAAAAGCTAATGGTTTCGATGATCAGAAATCGAACAGAACGTCATCGTGAGTAATTATTCGTTCGGCTGATTGACAGAAGCGGAATAATTGGACGTAATTCAATTAAAGTTCGTCGGTGGAACAATTATCAAAACTTGGGTCGGGAAGCAATGTGGAGGACTGTTGAAACGATTATCGGAACTTCGAAGCTCTATGTCTGGACGCCGTTCATGCAAGGAAATCGATTGTTCGTGTCATTTAGTTAATAACGTTTCATCTCTATCCCAGTGAAATTATTAAAACATTTGTGAAATTGAATACAAAGACAGTTCTGTACATTTCAAAAGAAAGAAATCGAACAAAGTTATCGATAGAAGAAAAAAAAAGAAGACAAGCTTCGTATACGGTGTTATTGGCAAACAGAGTATTCCCGGGTTGCACACGATCTGTCGTTCTGTAGAAAGAGAGTGTTTGTCGATAGCATCAGACAGTAAATGTTTGTTCCCGTCTCGCGTATTAACGTCAATCGTATCTACGCAAACAACGAAATCCATCTGTATCGGTGAAATCACCGAGTTTGCAGGCGCATCATTTCGCTCTCTTTTTTTTCAAAATCATCTCCCACGTGTATTCTTACTCCAAGTTTCGCAAAAAACACACACGCAACAAGCTGAATGAAGGGAGAATAAGAAAAAAAAGGGAGAGGAAAAACTGTTTCTTTAGGTATGGATGAAAACTTCTGTTCACCGAGAAATTGAAAGCACGTTTTCACCTGGCAGGTAGAACACAAGACACAGCATCGTTACACTAGACGCGGAAAGCAACGATCGCCATTTCCTGACGAGAGAACACACGTCAACCGTAACGTCAGCAGCAGAGAACAAAAATACACACGTGCCTATGTATACACATCGGCCATTACCTTCTATACCTTGCAGCCGTCACGTTTGAATCTTGCCACGTCGAGGAACGTTCACGTTCGCGGTCTATTTATGGAGGAAAACAGAAAATGGATAAAATATCGGGTTTGCTCGGCCACGTCGAAGCAGTTTTCTCCTTCCCTTTTTACCTTGGACTCGCTTCGCTAGCTTCCACTTTTCATCCCCTCTTTCCATTATCCCATTCCTTCATCTCCCGTGGGTGTCTTAAGTACATGTCGAAGCAGCCTCTTTCAAGGGAGCCACTATGAGGCATCTGGAACAAATAAGGAATATCGTCTGGAAGGATGTGGCTTGTGAAGGGTGAGCTGGTTTCGCTAGCTAAGGATACCTCTATCCAAGTTCCTCGTTCGACTCGACCTTTCGTGTCGATCCTCCTGCCACACCAGACCCTCCATGCTATAGCAATCTCATCCCCATGTCGCTTGGTAAATAAGGGAACAGATTGTCCTGTAAATATGTACACGTATTGCTGTTGAAGTTTCTTCTTTGTCCCTTGTTCACTGTTTGTACGTTTCAGTAGATCGGTTTTGTGGCTACTCTATTCGGGAAGTATTCATGTAACGATTCTCAGATCTTTTGTATGTTTTAGAGGTGTGTCTATGTTGGAAAGAAGGTGTTACATTTCATTTGTTGCAGGATTCTGAGATCTGATATTAATTTATGTTAAAGAAGCTGAATTAAGGTGTTAGCATGAAGGCAGAGCAACTTTGATGCTAATTTGATTACATTGATTTGATGAAAATATAACTTTGATCGAATTCTAACTGAACTCTTGTCTGGGTCATTGTTGAGGATAATAGATTATCCTAAGTTTATGATGCAGTCGATACATCTGCTATTTTTGAGGATTTAAATATGTTTACTTTTATCGTGTTATTAACTTTAAAATCAGGAAAAACTTAATTGGTTTTTAAATGCTTGACCTCTTCTGCTTAATAACAATTGACTTATCGTAATTTTATCCTTCGGATCAAGGAATGACTAAGATGTGGACAATAATAGAACGACCTGCATATACTAAATTTTCAAATTATCTAAACAGGGTGTGAACGACAGGAAAACGACACCTTCGAATTTTTCTAACCTTTTTTATTCGATAGGACATATGTCCCATTTTTCTTCAATTTTCATTAAGACACACCTCTAGGCAGATGAACGAAAAAAAAAAATGAAAAATAAAAGAACTGGAAAATTAGGATAAAAGATAATACTTCTGTATTAATAAATTTGAACGGACATGTACACGGAACTTCATACCTCTAACCTTTTACTGGCACATATTTTAAAATTTATACGGACATTTACACTAAATTTGAACTAAATAACGTAGTACAAATTAGAAATTATTATTTTTAATTATTATTGTTAGTATAAAAATTTTATTTTCTCTATAATTGACTTCACGAATCGCATAAGCTAACAGCCATTTAAATTATAATTTTTAATAAATGCATATGTGTAAATTAGGCGTGTAGGAATTGTTAATCCACTAGGTCATTACTTTTTAAACTTAGTCAGGATGTGATGCTTGGTAGCTGTCTGTGTCAATTTATATTACAGCCTGACAAGTTGGTCAGAAGTTGATCTAGAAGATCACTCAAACTAATTAACAATATTGGCACGTTGCACAGTATTAAAAGTGTCCTCTTGAAAACGCTAATTGCTTGTGGTTTTCATATAGGTACAAACCATTAGACATGTACAGATAGAAAAGTTTCACGGTGAAGGTAAAAGCGTAGCGTTAAAGAGTACGAGCTTAAAAGATGTGAAATTTGTTGTGTACTTAGGTGTGCAAGGTATGGGTCCTCTTAAGGACGAGCAATTTGTGGTAAGCGGGTGTCTAACAGGAAAGTCAAGAAAGTGGTTTTATAAAAAAGAGCTGGGGAGAGGAATCTGTATTGAGAAGACTGCTTAATGTCTTCGTTTCTTCGTCGAAATGAGGCTACGAATACGGAATAAATTAAGTAGAATCTCTGATACTGATTTGACACCTTCTTTCTTCTTCTCTAGACAATTTACATAGGAAAATCCATAGATAAGCATTATTCCCAAGATATTTTAATGCAAATAGCAATTCACCGTGACAGTTATCAAAGAAAGGGAGATATA
Source organism: Anthophora plumipes (assembly GCA_951804975.1). NCBI lineage: Eukaryota > Metazoa > Arthropoda > Insecta > Hymenoptera > Apidae > Anthophora > Anthophora plumipes. The sequence goes on along the minus strand of OX638112.1, from coordinate 21,592,911 downwards.
TATATAAATAGAGTACGGCACGAGACAGGAATCGCTATTCCTTCTTAATTTCTAGGCGAAAGCCGCCAGTTAACCTCGACGGAACAGTGTATAGCCGCACGTAACGATAACACGATTAAAGTAACAGAATACGCGTCGTGGTTGGAATATCTCATTCGTTTCGCGTTCCAACCGAGGAGCGTTCGTTTCCTTTATCAACGGAACGCCGGTTGCTTTATTGCTTCTCGAGACTCACGCCACAATAGTCGAGGAGGACGAGGTGGTACACGGGGACAACGACGATAGCAATAAGAACGGTGAGGTAATATTAAGACTCGAAACATACTGCGCAACACGAAGCGGTGAAACGTTCAGGTGCTTCATCTTGGTGATTCCGGTACAGGGATGGGTTAAACTTTCATCTTCTTCCGGCTTTATTCTCACCCCACCTGTCCTCTTTAATTCTCGTCTCCTCCTTCGTTGGTGAACGGGATGAAATGAGAGTTTCTCAACCCGCCATTAATAACCTCTTTGCTATCGTCGCTAACCATGAAAACTTGTTTCTGTTTATTTCTGACCTTACAATATCCTCAGATTAACCATGGCTCCTTTTCCTTTTAGCTTTTTCCGTTCGCTGTTCCTTTTTCTCTTTTCCTTTTCTTTTCGCTCGGTTCACGATTCGATTTCTCTTAACGACCGGTTCTCTCTCGACACGAGCCGAGAATTACCAGCCGTAAAGAAGCGTAAGAGGCAAGATAAATCGTCACGGAGACCGTGTCAGAAATTTCAGTGGCAATTCTGGCCAAACCTTTCAGATTACCTTTCATTATCCGACTCGTCGTTTTGCCGCGAAATAAGAGGACACTGACGAAATATCAGGTTGGCGAAGGGTTATGCTTGCTCAATATTTCTACGGCAACGCCGATCGCGATTTCTCAGATTTTCCTTCGACCGCGGTTTTCAGCGCGAGGCAAGTAATTTCCCTCGAGTTCTATTTCGTCTTCGCTACGGATTCGTGCGGGAAAATTGCAGAGGTTGCCTGGTGTTTGATTGATGTTTCGAGGTACAAATTAATATACCAGAAGCGCCGTACACCTAACCTTGTACTATTCTTGGTGGTTCTTATGAAATTGTTTCGTTTTTTGTTCTCAGAATTTGGGTCGATTGGTAGAATTTGTATAGGGATATTCAACTTGCACGTTATATGTATCTTTTTAATAAAACACACACTGTTTAGAATTTTTTCAAGTTTTTTTTTCTTTTTATTTAAAGCATTATTCGTATATATATATATATATATATATATATTTTATATATATATATATATATATATATATAAAATATATTTATACATTAAAATAGTATATTTGTATGTTCATTGACAAGGCCATCTCTCCAAAAGTACGCTTCATCACGGAAGGTGATTTTTAATCACAATAAGCACAATAAAAAAAAAAATTGACAAGTAGTTCCAAATTTTTAACCACTATTGCATGCCATGTTGATACTGTTCACGTGACTTTCGGAATTAATTATATTTTCCATTTCTAAATTCTCAATGCACAAAGAATAACTTCTTAATCCACCTTCTCCGTTTAAATGCAACGCCATATTTCTCTCCTTTCTTCTCTCGTTGATCGAAACAACTTGAGCGTCGGTTGTACGATAAATTCTCGACAGATTGCAAGAAGCGTTCGCGAGTCTTGAATTCGTATCACACCACTCGAATGATCCGTGGATCGTTCAAGAATCGCTTTATATAAATATCATTAACAAAGTTGGGGGAAGTTCGGACTTGGCAGTCCCGGCGGAAGTGAATTTCTGGCCTGCGAATAGAGCCACTCCGTTGCCACACCGATTTAATCTCTGGAGAGCTACTTAGCGAGGAAGTTTGTTCGATCAACGGTCTTTCTTGCCAAGAAGAACTGCGCTCTTCTTACCTTGCTGGTTCCGTGACGAACAGCCCTAATTATCACTCGGTCGGATGTGGCCAGAACGCCGCCGGAAATTCTCTCGCAAATCCTTCTATTCTCGTCAGGGCTCTGGCTCATTTTTCCGCCGCCTCGTCCCTAACAGAAACGCCTAGCAGCCCTGTTGCAACGTTTCCGACGCTTTTTCGGCTTTCGTCTTCCTTCTGCGCCGAAGACATTTGAGAAATGAGCGTACATCTCGCGCGTGCAAAAACCGTGCTCCCTTCTCGCTTCGATAATCCTGAGATTTCCGGCTTAACAGAGGAAACACTGAGTGCACGAAAGGTGCGGATCGGCTGAAAGTTGTTGCTTCTTATTCGAGCAGAGAACTTTTAAAATTGAAGGAAAAGCGTGCGATTTGAATAGTTAGATGAGAATTTAGTGTGCATCCGAAGAGTGTAGAATGTTGTATACAATAGACGTTTTTTGAATGATTTCTTTACTTAAGAATATTAGACTCTTGGTTATTCTGTAGACAATGATATGGTGTTCATTCAGCGCTGAGAAAGTTAGATGAGAAATCTCAAGTCAAGTTAGTTTATTATACAACTAGATATGTCTAACTAGAAGTGCTAAACTTCCTCTACATGAGAACTATTATACCACATGAATTGTATGGTTCTAGTTTGAGAATGGAATACTTAGAAGATTGAAACAAATTTTTAAGTAAGTACGATAATGTGAGTGATTAAATATCGGCAAATCTCAAATATTTATTCGTATTACTTCTTGTATTTCATATTTAACGTATCTAACTAAAAGTATCCGTTGAATTACTTTCGAAACTAACGAACGAGTGAATTTACAAGGAAATATCTATACACTTTTATCTATCGTGTTATCAGTAATTACTCAGAGTTGCATCGCCATCGATAAGGTGTTAACCACGCATAACGAATTAAACAGACACAATTTTCCCTCAATTACACCTACAATATACACTGACCAACTCTTTTCCGCATCTTGCGCGTAGCCCTTTCAGCAGCAAAATCAATTTCCCCTATTGAAGCCTCCTTTCAGCCCTTCTATTTAACCATTCTTCCGTCCGGAGGCTTCATAATGCAACGTTAGCCGGAACACACGAAATGGGAAGTGTATAGGCAGCGTATCTGCATAACGATCGGCCCCGAAATCGAAATGCATCCTGTTTGCCTTCACGGCGCGGCTATCCCTGCTTTATTCGCGCGGCGGATCAAGGTTCGCCATAGAGGACGACCAGATCCGTCCCCGATGAAAAGGGCTAGGGAATATTTTAGATCCGGCTAACCGTGAAACGAGATACGTGCAAGTGGCCGGGCTCACGCCTGGCCAGCTTCGCTCCGTGATCGATGAAACGAACGAAGGATCCTCGAAGGTGCTGTTCAGCTTCTAGTGTGCAGCCGTCGTCTCAAGACTCGTAGACTCTTCGCTTCACTAAGTGTATGTATATACGTGTACATCGAGAAGTGTACACGCGCGCGCGCTTGTACAAACCAGTGAGAGAGAGATAGATAGATAGAGAGAGGGAGATCTTTCTTTCCCAAAGGACTGTGAGCTTCCAGAGGTGGATGATGTTTTCCCTTTGGGAAAAATAGAAACTTTTACGCTACTCGTTGGAGGATTTGCCGAGGATATCCAAGGAAAAGGAAAAGGATAAGCCCTGGCGAGAAATATAGGCTACGCTGACGGAGTCGTCCATTCTTTGGACGCGATCAAAGCCCAGCTCTTTCGCTCGCGAAATAAGCGCGAGTTGGACCGTGACGGATATCGCACGTGACAACTTCGAGCCCCCGTTTATCGGGATAACTTTATGAGCGTTGATCTTTCGGACGGTTTTGTTTCGGGAAATATTGCTTTTGGTGCTCTTCGTAGTTGGTTTCAGTATGGATGTACGAAGATCTCGTTTCTGGAATATAGGGTTTTCGAGATTGTTTAGTGATTTATGGGATTAGAAACTCTTCTTAGAGCAGCCACATTGGATCAAAATTTGTAAGGATGACGTTGCTTTTAGAGGAACTAAATTATAGCGTATATCTGTTGATTGGAACTTTGCATTTTAATGGAGAGAGTTTTAATGATGGAAGAAGTATGGGTATGAAAATAATACATATGTAATGTTAGTATTACAGTTAGTAATATAAGCAAAATACACCACCTGAAAAATATTTTCAGCACCTATTAGCACTGAACTTAGTGGATCAGGCGAGAAAGAGATTCGCTATATGTATATTACAAATATTAACACTATTTATTTACTGTTAATTACGCGTATATTACATTATTAATTACCTTTGACAATATCTTAATACTTTTTGCTTATTATTCAATAATCAGAAGTCTTTTCATGTTGATGACAGGGCAGATCGATATCAATTAAAACAACTTCACAAGCTTATCCTAACTTACGATATAATCATCCAACGAGTTTACAATTTGTTCAAATGCTACATCAAAAAATTATTCCAACATCTGGTACATAAAATATCTGACAACTACCTTTAAATGACATCTCAACACGAATGACTGAGAGTATCTGATCAAATTATCCCACGAAACCACATACATTGTCATTTTCACCATATTCAACACCCCATTTCCTATTCAAACCGCAACAATTGCCGCAAAATCCAAACAAATCCGTATCGCTAAATGCGCCATTCGAATCTCCCCATATACAAGAGGGAAAGATCACATTTGTATCCACATTCGACATTTATACGCAAACCAGTCCGGTTCACGGGACAACAAATATTTATATCAGTAGGCAGATCGAGCGGCTAGAGTCCGACAAAGGGAAAAGTTTGCTCGATGCACTCGCCGATTCTCAAAGGAATCGCGCATGTAAATGCCGTAGATGATCGTGTGCGAAGAATTCAGTAGCTGGACAATTCAGCGAGAGGATAGAGCAAACTGTATTCGTAGTCGTAGCTGGAATACAACTGGATATTATGAAATATTTCTTTAAGAATTTCGTGGCAGGATGAGGGTGGTAGAAACAGTTTCTTTTGGTAGTTAGACGAGAGAGAGAGGGGGGGGGGTGCTACTGGTACACACGGCATTCGAGACATTTGCGCCAGTTTTCATGAATATGATCCAGAGCAAAGCAGAAAGTTCCATCTGCGCAATGAAGGCTCTTTATCCGTGAAATTAACGAGATTCTGTCTGGCACTGGCGCGCCTTCACGGATTCCACGGACACGAATCGTTGCCTTTCAGTACACGGAAATTTCACGAACGATGCTCGACTGACGAGCACGGAGAATTGTTATCGGCGTTACATAATCGACCGCGTAATGCGGCACACGGTTGTCGAGCAACGTTGTTTGTGCGCTATTCTTTGAATCGTTTTTGATGCAAACTACACGTTGCTTCTATTTTTTGGGATTTTATTCATTCCTATTTAGCGTTGAAATATTTGTGGTGTTTTATTTTAGAAAATAAGATTACATCGAAGTGTCGAACATTTAATATTAGTGTCAGTATTTTGTTGTAAAGGAAAATTTTATCGGAACACGGATTTGCAACTTAATTATTTTACGAGAGCTTTATTTGGATGCTCAGACAATCATACACTACATGCACCCGACTCAAAGAAAGAGAATCAACGCGACTCTACCATAAAACTGGGGTTGTGATAAAAATGATAATTTGAATATTATACAGAAATTTCAAATTTATTTTATATAACTCGAACGACTTCACTCAACACGAGTAGTAAAGTCAGCGTCGTTCACTCGTTGCGAAATTAAACTGTCAACGCTGTCACGCAAAACATATCCACAGAAATAGGATTATTTTGTAATTATTAAACCAAACATTTAGACCAACTATTCCGTCAATTAAAAAGTACACAAACTTCTTCTACCAATGACAAATAACTGGAAATTCCTCTGACAAATGTGACGCACGGAATGCAACTCGAGCAAACGCTGGCTCATTCACTTTGACAAGGGTCGAGAGTTGTCTGGCTCAGAAGTCCGGCGGCATAATCCTCGGGCTCGTTAATTAGTTTAAACGATCGAACTTGGTGATAGTCAGATCCAAGACGTCAGCTTGCCACTTTACGCCTCGTCTTCTCGTGCAACATGCGAGACGTTGGATGACACGATGGCGCAGCCATTGCATTAATGAGCGGCCAATCGGGGCCAATAATTGGCGGACAGCATCTCATCGAACAGGCTCGCTTTTGATTCGTGACAGCTCTGTACGCTACGGGGTCCCATTTCGAACACTCGACAGTTGTCAATGACGTGAAAGCATTATGGCGATCGATTACTGTGCACCAGCAAGGTCCATGATCACCGTTCGTGTCGTATACCGCCTGTTAATACTAACATCTGTTCGCGGCTATCGAATCGTGCTCAAATTGTTCGACGCTTTTGTTTGATACTCCAGCACGAACAGGGATCCACGACGCTTTCGTGATGTGAATAATTGTGATCATGGGTCATTCGAGCATTATTCCTATAAGATATGTAATTTGCCACATTGGTGATATAGCATAGATGTTAAGTGTATCATTCATAGCTGAAGAGCAAGATTGTTACGACCTCACAATGCGACGAGGGCTCGGTTTGATAACTTATAGCTATAAAACACAAAATCTTCTGTGTCTCTGTGTCAATCTGCTCTGCACGCATAGTAACAGCCGAAAACCCATCTCGAAGCGACCTACGATCGTGGTTACTAAGGTCTTCACAATTTAAAAATTGTGTAAAGTACCATTATCATAGCTAGCAACAATCCCCTTCCTAATTATCCAGTCACTTTCATCCACATAGGCAATAGATAAACCGAAAACACAAAAATTATTCCCATCACATACCAAAACTACAAATCACAACAGAAACTAGTTCATAAAAGAGCAAACGTAGTCAAATATATGATAATATCAGCATAAGGAATCGAAGGTCCAGAGGTGTATGTGTGTCTGTGTTATTAGTATGAATGAGTGCGTGCGTGAGGAGTTCGGTTTTCAGGGATTGAGATGCAGGGCAGAGCGTCGTGAGACAAGAAAGAATGAAGAGTCGCGCATAAGGATTACACAGCGAGTTTAGAGACCGAGCGATTTGATTGCGTTTTTATTTTGTATCTTTTCTATTTTTGTCCTATTAAATATTCTTGTTTTCTAAAATATCTCTATTCACTGAAAATTCCTACAGAATATTAGGAAAATTCCGAACAAAAAAGGAAAGAGTATATAGTAATTATAGTATCAAGTAAAACACGAAAAGTAGTCACAGAGCATCACACAGATAACGAAAAACATACTGTAAAGCGTCACTGTTACATTTATATTTATAATTTTACACATATAGTGTTGTATTCCGCGGCTTGCGTTTCCTAGCGTTCGACTTATTGTTTTTAATAATTACACGATAGGAAAGCTGACGGAACTTAGGCGAAGCAACTAGGCAGTGTGTCGTATAGTCGATTTTTATTCTATAGTTTTGAAATGTTCTTTACACCAAGACTGCTCGACAAAATTTCTCTTTTTTATGGAAAACGGTTGGTAGATATAGGTTTGGCAAGAAGAAGAGTAGGGAGTGTTTGGGCTCAGAGGTTAATATGGGATGAGGCGATGAGGTCTAGGTTCAGCGATGAGCAAGAGTAAAGTATGATGTAGAGGTCTAGGTTCAGGGGTGAGTAGTGTTAAAGTATGACGTGGATTGTTTGCTATTTAGGAAACAGAAATACCGGATGACTCAAAACTAATAGGGGAGATAAGTATGGTATACAATACTAGTGAGGCCTTCCAATTGTTTATTGCAGTTGTAAATGACTCACACATGTGTATAGTTTCTTTCATAAATAATTAATGAAATACAAGAGTTCAAATGGACGTATTCCACGCATGAGTTTGTATAATGTGTGTCTGTGACAATTCTACTTTTGTATTACTTGGTGGTTTGTCGAAAAATGTGTATATTTTATGGGGAAAAAGTAATATCTAGCAAACTGCGAAATAAGATCTTAACTGCTTCGACATCGAAAACGACCGACGATCGATGTTACTATAAAATAAACTCGTGAATTGCGATTGGCGTCGAAAGATCGGAAAAACCTTGGTGCACGCCACTCTGTTGTGTTAGTTTGTCGCGTTTTCCTGTAAACCCGTCACTCGACCGCGTGGAAACTCGAGTTGAAAAATTTGTTTAAAAGCGTTCGGAATCTAGGTGGCGCGAATGACGATTTTAAACGAGTCTGTTTGCGCTCGTTTAGCATCGAGAGGTTGCTTTTTCTTTTTTTTAAACGATTCACTCGTTGAAAGTTGAGCTTGATTTTTAGTCGTCTGGATTTTTTTCACGTGCAGAAATTCTACTGTTCTGACAGAACTGTGCAGATAATGATTGCCGCGTTTTTCTATTGCGTTCGTCTGATTGAAAGAACCGATGACTCGATAAGCAGTAACCAATCACTGTCATATTTCAGTTCAGTAATGAGTGTGTAGTAATCGAATTTCTTGAAGGATAGCACTCTTGAATAATTTGTAAAATATGATAAAAATGGAAAAAGAGAATATAATTGTTTTTTTTTTCTTCTTTATACGCCGCCAAAGCAAGTGAAGAGATAGAAGTATTCAACACAGTCCGTATTTTCTTGAATTAAATATTGTAATTTACAGGATGTATAAATTACTTTCTTTGCCATTGAAAGCAAGAAAAAACGACTAATTTTAAGAAGAGTGTGTCTACTGATGATAAAACAAAGGCCTCCAAAATCACTCAAACTTTCTTTATATATTAACATTTATTTTTTATTATTTAACGTTGTAATTACCATTAAGATTAGATGAATGATTTATATGGAACTTTTCTTGCTTTCAATAATAGCGGAAATAATTTAGATCTTCGCTGTAGACGAGACATCCCGTATATTAAACCTTTTACTTCCATAAGAACGTCTCTTTGATATCCTGAACACAGAAGTTGTCAATTACGAAACAACAGCGAAGACAATCGTATTGTTGGAGTCTACAAAACGTTCCCAGAACATTGCGACTAATTTATGTGTTTTCTGTCCGCAGATCGAAATGAGGAGGTGTGGCTTCGTTGTGTGGTTGGTCCTCACCTGCCTCACAAGCGACGCGTTGCAACAATACAGAGAAAAGAACATAAGTGAGTGATAGCATCTTTTCTATTATCCGATCAAATTTAATTACACGTTTCGAAAGTGATATTACGATAATAATTCAGTGAACCAAACGAGAAGTACAAAGTTATACAAATATGATAGCTTTATTATAGAATACAAATAAAGATACAGAAGTAGAATATAAGCAGATATACTAGAAGTATAAATAAATTTTTTTCGACTAGAATTACATAATCGGTATCATTAAAAATGAAATATACGCTATGATAGTCACAGGTTGTCGGAAAAATGGCGACAGATCCTCAAAAATAATCGGAATTATTTCTATGATTCACGAACCGTCTTCATACTTTTTAAATAAAATTTTGATTGTACCTAAAAGTCGGAAAAAGTTCATTTCTACACCTAACGCGTAGATCAAAGTATATTTCGGTGAGAAGCTTGGAAAAAAATTGACTGTCGTGAAAAAGCTTGAATTTTGCACAGAAGTGGTTCCACGACATTACGAAAGATGCAGAGTCCAAACATTTTCTGCCGCTCGTTCGGTGAAACGGTTCTCTCCGGCAGGATTAAATCCCTGGAGACGACACGAAGTTAATTAGAACCACGTGTCTCTCCGCCAATAAGAGTTACAACGTTCTACTCCGTGTCGTTCTTCCGTGCTCTGCACGGTGAACCTCCTTACGGCGAGTCGTTACCAAAAATTAGGTTAGATCGGGATCGTGGAATTCAATTCTTAATGTCGTTAGTCAGCAGCGTTTCCAATCTTTCGTTGTCCGTGCAATCAGCACCGACGAACGAGCTTCTACTATCGGCGCTTATCTAGGTGTTAGTGCTGGTTTCCAATTTAAATTTTCATTCGATACGCTGGATTTTCGAAAGTGATTTTGCCCCGTGAATTATGTAGCTGATAAAGCAGCTTCTTAATGAAGTGTTAGGAAGATTATCTTTCAGATTTCGTAGAAATGTATTTCGTGAAATAAAGGAGGGCTGTTTCAACTTCTTGCTTTATGCACTTTTTGTGAAATATTACACGAAACTCGTGCTTGTTCATTTTTTATCTTACACGTTGAAATTAAAGAGATATAATTAAATTTTTTTTTAATATATATATCTGGATATTTTCATTACATCTGATTTGATATTTATTGATTACTTTTACGATGAATCCTATAATTACACTTGGTCTTTCACATTATAATAACAATTAAATAATATAAATAACTAATAATAAATGTTATTATATATTATAATAAAAAGTATTGCAATAATAATACTAATATTATAAAACAAGGAGTTATGTAAAAAATTAACGTAGTTGAACAGCAATTCTCAAACTTACAACTACAAAACTTGAGAGAAACTTAGTTTTAGATATCGGAAAATATTCGCGCAGTTTGAACTAATTTCTTGCAGCACTAATTCACATTGTCTGATACGCAAGTCTGGTATCAGTGGAAGATTTTATTAATTTAATCAGTCACTCAAACTCTAAAATATTCAACTAGTATTGGTTAACGTGAAAAATGTACCTATTTCTTTTTGCACGACAATTCTCAGCCACATATTTCTTCTCTGACTTGTCAAAAAACAACAAAATAAATAAATAAATAAATAAATAAGTAAATAAATAAAGGTTGTCGAATGGGTAATTTTATTATATCCGTCTTATAGTCCAGATTTGTCTACGTGTGACTTATCATTTATTTTTGTCAATGTCAAACATTTTGACAAATAAGCACTTCAAAAGCGATACCAAGAATAACACAGTAGTTAATTTATTTTTTGCAAAATTGACTGTACCAGCTTATAAAAAGTTACAGAAACAGCTATTAATTATTTTGTAAAGTAAAAGTACGTTTTAAAAAAGTTCAGATTACTTGAATTTTCTACTACAAATACTCTCGAAATTTTCCTGGTACCTAATATTTTCAAATCACAATTTTGGATAGGAACGAATCCTCTCCCGAACGACAAAAGAAAAAAAGTCATCAGTGATACTTATTGCAAGTGGCATCAAAGCATCCATATTTTTTTCCTTCCTAAAATACCTCTTAGTGTGGTACAGCAAAGCTACGGGAAAAGGGGACAAAAAGTGAGATAGCTCGTTCCTATCGCGCATGCCATAAATATCCCTGTCCCTCTAAATCCGCCTCGAAACGAACGTCCCGAACGGACTCGTGAAAATCGCTCGAACTCTACTACACTTATTTGCCGATCACAAACACGCCATCACGAAGTACCGTACACCCTTTCTTTTACCTCTTCGATCGCGGTCGGTGTATAAATGAATTTACAACCTCTATATACGATCACGATTCGTTCGGCGAAGCAATATTTCGTCATGAAATTTTCGTCGTGTGTCGATTTTCTACGATAAGACTGTCCATGATATAAACGTACCTACATACATATGTACATATGTGTATGCTATATAACGCGTACAGAGAGAAAAGGAAGAAGGAGAGAGAGAGAGAGAGAGAGAGAGAGAGAGACGCGCGCATATGGGACGTGCACGGACGAGATTCTCTATCCGCTCGATAAACTCGACGCATCGAAATCGAGGGGGGTTGGCGTGAGTGGGCGAGGGGAGTGGAGAAGCTTTGGAATTCACTCGGCGGAACTCAAAAGCCCGACGAATACCCGGTGATATTGGGAGCAGATTGGAAGCCAAGAATCCACCGCGAGATTGAAAAGTTCACTCCCGATTCCTGTGGCAGCTTTTACCGCGGACAAGACGGCCCCGGATAGTAAAAAGGCCAAATTAAGTGCGCCCACGTAAGCGGAAAAACCAGCCCTGTCACTCTCAAAGCGAGTCTCGATTTTCTCCTTCCCTTTTTAACCCTCCCCTCTGCTTCTCCATCATCTTCTGTGGCTTCTCTTTTTTCCTTTTTTTCTTCTTTTTTTTTTTTTGAACTTTCAAAATATTGGGTTGGGATGATGGGACGTCGCGGAGTTAGGCAGTCTCGATGGATTATTTTCCTCACACGACGGTTGTATGTCACGGAGGGAAAGGGTTAACGGTTTTGGTGGCTGAAATTTTCGTCGATTCGATTAAAAGGGTTTCTTGCATACGTGGAATGTGGTTAGGATGCTCGGATCTTTTTTTTTGAAGATGTTTATGTACTGTTGTCTTTGTGCTTGTCAGTTTCCTAGGTTCTATTAACTCTTTTACTACGGCAAATTTTAGTACGCAACGTGCATAACAATCTTCAATTCGCAGTCGTAAGATTTGTTAAATTTTTTCCAAAGGTTTCAATATTTCAAGTTTTTGTTTCGATAATTAAAACGTAAGTTCTCAAAGAATAAAATTAAGGATTAAAATAAATTTCGAAAGCGCCTATAAGCGCCAACAGTAACGAAATGGTTGAAATGTAGATGTTCCTTCGAGTTTGATATTGAGTTATTTTCTTCTGATATTTCTCAATTCGAATGTATCGTATGCAAATTAAATGGAAGAACGCAAAATGGTCTTGGAATAATATAGCTTAACGTATTTCCATTTCGATGTAAGACAGGGAACTAGTGCAAGTTAAATGAAGTTTATGTTACTTTGAAGTAAAGTCGAAACTCTCGTTCGCTTTGCTATACTCCCTATCAAATTCCGCTGTCACGGCTGAAATATCATGCTCTTTGGAAGTAGCGACACAATGAGGAGAAACAATTCTTAACGCCTTCTTAAAACATTCTCCGGTTCAAAGGTACAGACAATACGAAGCTTGCAAACATACCTTCTCCTCTTGAGAAATTGTTCAGATCGAACTGCTACCGAAAAGCGTCTCAAAGAAAATTCCTGTTCCTTTGATGGAGAAAGATTTTTTTCTTCAATGCCAGTCGGAGAGAGCAGATAACGATTCAATTGGGAAAACCGTGCCACTTTTCGTCTGGTTATTACTATTTTATTTGAAATAATTAACGTTAACGCATTATTTTCGTTAATCACTTAAAAAAAAAAATACAAAACGAAAAATTAAGGAAATGGTTTAAATATTGAAGTATAAATCATATTGAATCATAAAAAAGAATTATTGAATCATATTAGGTGGTTCATCGTACTGAGAATAAGATGAAACTACGATTTATGAACAAAAGTTCTGCGGAGAGACATTTAAGTTCAAGTTTATCTACATTTCGAACATGTTTTTAAATATTTCAACTTAAAAATATGCAATTTTTACTTTTTGTTCCGATTATTTGATAAATGTGCCCATATTTAGACTACACCTCTAAGAATGAAGGTTTTCACTTTTATTTGAAATACGTAATTCGAGACATTTTGAACATGTTTATTAAATATTTCATCTTGAAAATATGCAGTTTTTACTTTTCATTTCAATTATTTTACAAGTATACACACGTTTAGGCCACATTTATGAAAATGAAGATTTTCCTTTTTATTTTAAATGTATCGATTGAAACACACATGGTTTTTGTTCAATTTATTTTGTTTTTGATTTCATAGCATATAGTACGCATGTTATTCTTACATACCCAAGTGTTATATCTAAAACTCATCAATAAATTTGATAATAAATCCTGAAATAACAGCGCTAGCCTATATTTAGACCATTTTTTCTACATTTACATATTTTACTTGAAATATATTTGATACAGATCTAATAATGTGATAGTATCCAAATACTTGTATCTTATTCTTCGACAAATAATACTTATTCTTTGACAAATCGTTCAAAATTAGACAGTAATTAAGACAGAATCGAATTCGTGATCTCTCTTTATTAAAAGTTCCACTTAATTGATGTTCCATAGATGAGAATCGAGAGTACCATTTCCAGTAAATCGAAATAGGTCGCGTTTAATATAAAATCGGCGATGTTTTCGTTGAATGAGCGCGCAAAAATGATCTGTCAGAGGATAGATTTGTTTATTTACAAAGCGTCGCGGTGCAACTACATAATCCTTCCATTGAAATGAAAATCCGCGCTGAAGCACCTGGTGTCTTTTGTGTTCCAACCAGACGTAGAATAATCGTATTACTTTTAGTACTTAATGCCGCGTTGCCTCGTCTACTAAACGAGCAATATAATAAATATTAGTTACGTTTGCAGATTTACCGATTACAGAAGAAAAGTAAAAGGGTTTTATCGTGTCTAGTGCTGATAATATTGTTGATGTCGTAAACGTAGGATTTTTCATATAACACATGCAGCAATTTTTCATATTCGTACTTTAAATATACATACATATGCATGTCGACGCTTGAAAGCTTCGAATCATAATTCAAAAAATTAGCAATTTTCTCGCGCATCGCGCAAAATTTATGTATCGAGGCACTTTATATTTATGACACGAATATGCGAATGTACATTGCGTAAAATTAATCGACCAGTTCTTTGATATGTTCTATTTTAATCTTTCTCTCGCGTATTTCCATGATTTTCAAAGAACAAGTTAATTCCTTTAAAAATTCGTTCCCATCGAGTAAAATTTGGAAATTTCATCGCGGATAATCGAAACGATGGTCACGGAGATTACGGTAATTTTCCATAAGCCACATGAAATTTTACTACCTGCTGACAGAAATAATAAAATGATGCACTGTACGATCAATAAAATGTTTTAATAGGCGTCATTAAATTTATAATCCGAGTAAATGGACAGCATTTCATTTAAGTCCTTTCTACGTTGCAATATTCAGAAATATGAAAACTATTGATAAATTAATCAACGATAAAGCAATTCTACGTTGAAGAACAAATATTAGAGACACCGTACAGCAAATAATCGGATGAAATAAATTCATTTTTAATAGATTTCTCACGGAAATTTATGTGATAGAGATAAACAATGTGTCAAGTGATTAGAATAGGATTCCAGTGTAGTTTTACAACAGAAGAATTTCGTAAAACGGCTATAAAACTGGTTTTTACTTCAAACTGTCTCGTTTCCAGTTTTGTCTGTTTCGCGCATATTCGAGAAATTCAATTCCCCTCAAAGAAAACGATTTAGGCCGCCTTTTTAGGCTGTAAATGTCGCTTAAACGAGTTTCATCGAGACATGGCGCCATCGTGAACACTTCTCTGATCGCGGACTTTGTTTTTTGAGTCCAACAGGAAATTCCTTCTGACGTTAATACGAATTTTAATGGTGCAAAAAAGGAATTCACGAATAAGTTATTCACTGTGGTCACAGGAAAAATGTGTCATCGAAGACCATTTAGTAACGTCCACGAAAAATTCACGAAATAAATTTTTACGACTGTGTAAAACAAATTTTCTCGCGAGTGTGGTATTCGTAATATTTGATCTTTAGATTCTTCGAAACTCGTATGGACGATCGTAAATTAGTAGGAATGAAAAAGGTGACTACGGATAATTTATTTGTGAAATTTACGTTGCTCGATGTATAAAACTTAACACAGAAATTCTCTGACCATTCGTTATTTACGACCAAAACCATATGTCAAAAACTCCAGCATTTTCGACCCCTTATTAAATGTGCAAAACTTGATTCAAAGGTGTAGATTAGCTAGGGACAGCTCTTGTTATAAATTGTCAAATATAAAGAAAATTTAAAGATTCTTAAAGCCCCAGGATTCGACATAAATGTCTCCGTAAAATTCAACTATGAAATGGTTTAAAAATTATGAGATAACCAGTGGTATCATTAAGATTTGTGTCATCCACTGTCGTAATTCATGCACCCACCTTTCCATGGATCCTAAAAGTAACTCGTAATGCTCCATACACGCTCTTCTTCATAAATATTAAAACATTTACTAAATGTGAAGTAAACCTACACAGTCATAACGAGATGATCGAGATTCAAAAAAGTATATATAGCCTTGAATCTCGTAATATAAAATTGTTGCCAATATGTAGCACTAAATCTGTTTAAAAGAAAGATATGACGATGTTGGAGTTAGATTAAGCAGTATATTATATTAAGCCACGTAATACTAACCATAAGACGTATGTAA
The DNA here is from genome assembly GCA_951804975.1 of Anthophora plumipes. Taxonomy (NCBI): domain Eukaryota; kingdom Metazoa; phylum Arthropoda; class Insecta; order Hymenoptera; family Apidae; genus Anthophora; species Anthophora plumipes. The sequence continues at coordinate 21,576,949 of OX638112.1, read as the reverse complement.
CTACATATAAAATAAGACACAGCATAAATATTAAGGAATGTAATCACTAGACGATAAGACACATCGCATAATGTAAACCCACTAAACTATAAGTCGGGACATAGACAAAAAAATAAATTTATTCAGTTTTGAATCTCATGATATAAAATTTACGATACGCAACACTAAATTCGGTGAAATCAGGCTTATGTATGAATAGCAGTGTATTCGTGTGTAAAAAATCATCAGAAATGAAGTTATACAATTGCAAACAACATAGACATTTTTAGAGTTTTAGGGATTAATCTAGTTACTTTTTGGATCCAAGGATTCTCGTTGCCTAATACGTAATAAAAGATTTTCGACACGTAGGATACAATATACGGTACTTGCACACCCGTTTAATCCAACGTCGATAACTTTGGCTGTATCTAGATCCCTCAAAAGCCGATAACGTTCTGGAAATTCTCGAATTCCCGAAACCTCAAGATCGTGCTGGACCTAGAGATATCCGGGGCCATCAGAATCACCAAAATCCCCGGAATCTTCCAGGCCTCCTAACATTGGCCAAATTCTTCAAATCACCTAGAATCCTCTGAATTCTCAGGACAGTCGAAATTCAGAGACGCGCTCGTAACATTTGAGATATGTGGAACTTTTTTAAATTTTCTAGGTCCTCGAGACTCGCAGAATATTTATATTACCTTGGGACCCTCAGATATTTGTTTTCCAATACTACACTCTATAGTTCTGCGTACTATTTTATTTATAAAGTGATTTTTAGATTCTAAACATTCTTAGAAACCCTTTGTTCTAACCTGTAAAACTTGAATATTTTACATTTTTCATTTTCACCCATTTTGTTGACTTCAAGTGCAGAGACTTGAAATTTAAGAGTTTCTTAATTACAGATTTCCGAGTTAACCAGATTTTCAATCTCATAATTGCTTCTATTCGCTAAAGCCACTGTCCATATGTATTCATATCCATACACATTCAAAGCTAACACCTGAAATTGTCGTGAACCCAGAGAGATAGAATTTTAATACTTAGATAAACTGATTTTATGATTATCAGAATATAGAGTACGAAGAACGGAATCAGAGTGAAATTGTTAAATGCCACCTTGTTTGTTTCTGGAAATGCATGCACAGGTGCAAACAAAATTCATTTTATTCGTTGTACATTTCTGTAAAGACTGAACCTAAAACTTTTATTTTATTGATTATTTACAATAATTTTTTCATCGATATAAAGTAAAGTTTATCTAAGAAAAACGCTATATCTCTCTCAACTTTTAATATTTCTTCTAAACTAGGTTCAATCTTCAATAAAAAAACTTGAGCTATTGTTAAATGAGCAAAAGTAATTAGAATACTTTAAAAAGAAATGGAAACAAAAAAATTTTTTTCTGCAACTCAAAAATGTCTTCTTCCATCGTGAACAAAATTTAATTCAATATCATAAATGATTTTTCCAGAAAAAATTCATAAATGTTAATTACTCTTACTGTTGATACTCAACAATCCTCTAAGGTAAAGAAGGAAACAAAGAAAAAACAAAAAGACTAAGAAGGAACAGATACGGCACAAATCAAACGATTTTCTAAAAAGTCGCTACAGAACGAAGACCATGCAGTAATTATGTTGCAAAATTGGCGGACACAGTACACGCGATCCCAGATAAGATTCCAGGCCAGATTGGATCCGTTATGCCGCTTATGGCGGGTCGACTCCACGCGCCGGATCCGAATCTATTTCGAGATATGATTTACGTTACGCCACCACGAACACCAGCCGCTTGTCCTCCCATGCTACTCGCAATGTTCTCGTTCGAACAGAAAAAAAAGGGCCGGTGTGCCATTGTCTGTCCGACGCATCGCGCCGCATTGTATGCAAATAACGGGCGACGCCGCGATATCTCGGATTTTCCACGAGCTGTGTTATCCTCCGACGGCCCTGTTCCACTTCTTCCTCGTTGATCGTGCAATTAGCGTCACGCCAAGATACGGAGATAATATTTGGTGATAGATCGTTAACTTAAAGTTCGTTCTTGCGGTGAATGGAATTACTTCATTGTTAGGCTTTTCTTTCTTTCTTTCTCATTGTTAGATTTTTCTTAATGTACCCTTATTATGTAATTTTTCTTATAAAATGGATAATATGTATTGCAATTCCTTTTGAAACAGGTGTTTTATTTATTTTAATACATTGTTGACCACGTGCATCTTTAATGAATGCTGCTTAGAAATTTAATACTGAAAAATGGAGTACTGGTCAATTTACACCATTCCTCTGTACTAGTTTAAATATCTGTACTATTTAGATTAGCCAATTTTTAGGGGGATTTTCATTTCTTCGTTGTGGATGATTGTAAATGGAAAAAACAAAAAGCAAAGAAGATACATGTTGAATATTTTCGTCTAAATAATTTTCAATAGTAAAACAATAATTATCTAATATTTCATACTACATAACACAAATTAGTGCAACGAAATTGTATAATAGTAAATCTAATATTTTGCTTATATTGGATTTCGTCGTTTTCCAAGAAAAACGAGAAACGAGGAGACTTCTACTTAGTCATCCTGCAATCAGTTTTCAGGAAGATAAAGAAGTAATTTTTAAAATAATAACAACAATTAAAAGAATTGTTTTCCTTCTCGCGGAGTGTCAGAATCGTTCTCATATCAGTTGCAATTATACACAATATTCTTATCACATTTCCTGAAAAATTTGACATTTACAACGTTGCAATACGAAACCTTATAATTACAGAATTAACGTTTCCCATTTTTCAATGACGTGCAAGAAGCAATCATTTTTGGTTCGCGATGATTAATTGGATTCCAATCGAATTACATTCCTCTTTACTCAGTCGCAATAAACTCCGCAACCAATCAAAATGCCTTACAATCAACGCTGAACGTTACCTAAGCAATTCACTCCCGATTACGAGTCACTATCGTAACCACGAAGGAACGTTTAATCGATGGTAAATTTTCAATCCTCGATTTCCAATTCGCGTTCGCGTGGATTTGAGGTTTATGGGAGGGTTCGCGATACGATCGCGGGATTTCGTGTAGACGAGACGGATAGAACGAAAGCGAGAGTGGCACAAGAGGAGGAAAGAAGAAAACGGTCAGAGGGTAATTTTTATTTGAACAAAAAGCTTAATCGATGTGTGCTGGATGGCCCAATAAAGTCGCAATCACGCCGCCCCTCTCGTTCGCTCCACGGCTTGGTAATCATTGCAATTGCGATTCGTTTGTTAAACGAATTTGGAAAGAGAATACGGGGACCAATTGTTCGCCGCTGCTCACGTTAAATACGCCGGCTAATTACCAATTAAGCGCTGTACACAAAGCTCCGTGGCGGGTGGCAGATGTTGCTGTTTCCCACGATCGATTCATTTACTCTATATGCGCATAAATTACCGGAAGGGGAAAAAAGGCCCTATGGCCGGTGGAATCTTTCTGTTCGATCTTTTACCCCGTTTCTGTTCACAAAAACGTGCCGAACCACGATTCTAACCGCGTTTCGAACGTACACAGCCACCGGATCGAAAAAGCTTACCCAATAATGCTCTTTGCTACTTATTTCGTAATTCACTCGAACTTTCTGTTTCGCATGTTTGACGGTTCGTTATGCAAATTGCCGTTTACAAACGGTGGTGTTCCATGGAATTTCGTTGAATTTAGCGGGAAGAAATGTTTACCGTATACGTGTGTGCTTTCGCGAGATTATATTTACCTGCAGATTCCACCGAGAAGAATTTTATATTATTTCACGGTATTATGAATACATAAATATAATATAGGCTCTGCTCGTAAATGTAAGTGATTATATGTCAATTAAAGCAGATAATAATTTTTTAACATGTTGTATTTAGAAGGTATATGATAATATAGAAATTATTAAAATTATTCAGTGTCCATTCTTCGTTTTCGTTATTCATCTATCGATTACTTTATCATTTTCACCAAATTGGCCTTCAACTTTTTAATACGAATTATTCACGGAGGATATTTCATTGCAGCTGTCGATGGATCGATAAATAAATATTTTCCAAGGTTTTCCAATAATTTTTTATCTATTCCTCTAAGTGGAAGCGTCTCCGAGGTTTCGATTTGATTTTTACTTATCTAAATAGAATAATATTTCTTCCTTTTTTTTTATTTAGGCGAGAAGAGTTTATTCGCTTGTTATACGTGTATGTAAAATTTTTAAATTAACGGTTAGAAGGTACTTTAAAATTGTTCAATGTTATTATATTTTGCAATAATGCCAGTCACAAGTCAATCGCAAAGAGTTTCGCTTCCGAAGATCTTACGTTGCTCTACGAAAGCGTTGTGAATCGAAAACGAAGGTCACAGAATGGAATTGATTTGAACCAGGTTTGTTCAACCGGAACGGCTGATGATTTCCACGTGAAGCTCGTAATTTATTATCGTCCGCCTCGAAGACAGAATGGACATTGTTCGTTCCGTATCGCGGTGTATTCGGGCAAAGGCCGACAGTTTAAATGAAACTTTCCGCAAACTCCGCTCCGTCGATTTGCGATGCGAGCAATAAACGAAAGGAGGTCACCCGGGGGTTGTGGTGTGGTTCAAGGGGAAAAGGAATCATTGTACACAGGAAAATTTAACCTACGAAATATCTGGGAATAAGAATGAAAAGCATCAGCCTCGTGGAAATTTAGATAATTGCTTGAGACATTGAAGAAAAGTTTAGTTTCTATGGAAAAGAATCATAGCGATTCTCGTAGCTGTGATTCTTGCCTCGCATCATTTGTTTCCCTTTGAACGATTCTATTCAATTCGTCCGATATCATCTTGATAAGAAGAAATGAACGAAAATGTATACTAATTCTTTATATACACTCTTAATACATTACTTATTGGCAACTGATTAATAAGCTTTTTACTGCCAGTGTTAACCTATTAAGTCTCAATGTTTCGCTAATGCAACATTTCATTCGCAACTTTTTTCAGCAAATTTTCATTAATAATTTTTGTTTTCTCATGTTGCAATTATAAATGAAAATTTTTAAAAATTATTTAATACATATGCAATTTTTGTTCAGTACACTACGTTTGGTATTATTAAATATATATCGAATATCGTGAATTGTTTTGACTATTGTAAGCATTTTTCACACAAAAAAGGTACGCGCGTTTCTACTTTTTCAGAAATTATAGATTCTTTTTTTTCACTAAAGCGTAATACAATTAAAGGGTTAAATGAAATACATTTGATATATTTTTACATGTAGATATGTATAATATTTCTCATTTCTGAATAAAAACTGTTTGGAATGAAATTTATTTTATTTCCATAATTTGGATAATTTATTCAAATAATCATTTGTGTAGCAGCGATGTGATTTTCACACATGCAGGGTAAACACACAAATAATAGGAACATGATTCGTTCAATAACCATAAGTGTAACATAATTCGTTCAATTCGACACGGTTTAGCTTGTAAGAAAAATGACACGTCAAGGGGTAAAAACAGTAACGGGAATTTATCACGGTTGTCGGCTATCCTGTACAACTTTATAAAGATCGCTCTTCCGTTACTGACCAACGCAAAAACCTTCAATTGTTTGCCGAAGACAAATGGTAAACTGATCACAACAGCAACCCTCGAATTTCTTCTTAAATTTCCTGACTTTCTTCGCCATGACACTGGGAACGTTCACCTTCCATGAAAAATGACCTCCCGTGAGGAACGTGTTCCTGTTGGATCTTCAGCGTTGTTCTCCTTTAAGACAGGTATTCGAACAGAAAGGAAAAAGATCTCGAACCGTAATATCCTCATATTTTTATGAAAATTCTGCTACGTCACGACCTTCACGTGTTCTGCATGTTATACGAAAAAAATTTAATTTCGTAATGTAAATTACGCAAAAAATACGTGTAATGTTCGAAGTATAGCATAAGAATGTTAGAATTTTATAGCTTTATAGTCAGAATCTTAGGATTTCGGTGTTTTAGAATTTTTAAATTTAAGAATCTTAGAATTTAAGAACTCCGGAGTTTCAGAATTTTAGAATTTCAGAGATTTAAAATTTTAGTATTTCGGAGTTTTAGAATTTCAGAGATTTAATATTTTAGAATTTCGGAGTTTTAGAATTTCAGAATTTCGGAGTTTAAAAATTTTAGGATTTCAGAGTTTTAGAATTTCGAAGTTTTAAAATTTTAGAATTTTAAAACTCCGAAGTTTTAAAGTTTTGGAATTTTAGAATTCTAGAATTTCAGAATCATATAATTGTAGAAATTAAAAATTACGGAATTTTAGGCTTTTAGAATTTTCCCTTTGGATATTGATATTGAGTTTTGCCTCTTGGATTTATACCTATTGTTTTTATCGGCTCATTTCGAGTACCATTTTCTCAACATTTATTGCAACAAAATAATAAAAAAAAAAAAAACAACGATAATTTTAATATCTTTCTTATGGTGGAAAGTTAGGGTTATCCTAATATTAATAGCAATTGTATATAACGCTAATTTTCCAGTGAAAATACGACACTTATAACATTCTTTCATGGTACTCTTCAATTGCATCTGGACAAATAACGTGATTCAGTATTTTATTCTCAGCACGACGTTACGTGGAACGAGAATCCAGAAATAAAACAAACAGCGGCGAGTTTACGAATAGCAGAGAAATTTATATTTATATTCAGCTGGACAAACAGTGGTCGGAGCATTCCATCGAGGGCAAGTGCATTCTTCTCTTTTTTTCTTTTTTTCTCTCTTTTTTTTCTCTTTTTTTTGTCGAAGTCACTAACGAGCCCCAAACAATTCACGGTCCTATTCTGCATCGGTATTTTCAAATTGACCATTACGCGCGTGATAGAGCGTTCTCGATCATATTTTGCTTTCTCGCGTGAACAAATATCGAACGGGGACACACGATCGAACGTTGTTTCACAAACAACACGTGGAAATTCTGGCTAAAAAATCATCCCGTACAGGCGTTCCCTTTAAAACAACGATTTACGTAGTACACGAATTGAAAATAATTTTCTGGTAGTTAAATATTCCTCATCGCTGTAATTATTAAATTACAACATGAAAAAGAAACAAGGATGTTCGACGATTGGCTGTATCCTAAAAGGAGAAAAGTGCTAATGTTTTCGTTACAATTTCCAATGAATATTGTTTAAAATTATCAACAATTTCGTTCAAATATTTGGTTGAATTAATTTTTCATTATTGATTTTCATAATTTCCTGATTGTTTTTCACTCACGCGATTTAATATTTGTCAAAGTTGATTTTTACCATAAAGTGTATTTAATGGTAAGACTCTTAGATAAATTTCAAATACTATAATGACACGTGTAACGTTTGTGATCGTGCCTTTGTTAGATTCTGTTCAACTGCGAGTCTATTTATGAAAGAGGAAAATCGTTTCTTTAATCATTCAATTTAAAATGGATTGGTAAGCTGTCGCAATGTAATCCTTATGGAAAATTGTTTCTCTTTGTTAGCTGGTGAGGATAATTAACCTTCGAATCGATTCCGTCAGAGTCGAATAGACCCATTTACCAGTTTGCCTGTTCATGTAATTACGTTTTATTTTCATTCCTGTCAAACTTTTGTAGCTCGCACAAAGCTATTCTTCGAATGAAGAATATTTGAAAAGAATGGCAAACTTGTTCCATGCATTCTTTTTAACGATAAAAGGAAACTGTTACCGAGGAGAAAAGAAACTTAAGAAGTCTGACACAACAGTTGATTGAATTAATGTAGGATGTCGTTTCGACGAAGGAACTTAATTAAATTCAGATTGTGATCGAGGGAGACAGAGATTGATTGATTGCACTTTATTTAGCCTTCTCAGCTATTAATATACAAATAAGTACTATTGTATTACAATCTTATAACCGTGTGTATAACATAATCTTTTAACATTCTCTTAAATCTTTTTAATCTGTCACACTGCTTTACCGCTTCAGGTAAATCATTATATATATATTAGTACCCTTATAAAAAACACTCCTCTGCGCTTCACACGTTTTTCGCAATTGTATAACTATGTTACCCTTCTGTCTGGTCTCCCTCTGATTACTTTCTCCTGCTAAATCTAGCGTATTTCTCTTCGAGAGAGAGATAGATAGAGAGAAAGAGAGAGAGTGAGAGGGAGAGGAAAAGGGGGGCACGAAAAGCCCAGCTTCGTCTTACGAAGGATGATCTTCGTCACTTGTCGATCTCATTAAGAGCGAGTGAAACCTGGTATAAATACGAGCGAGGAGCAAATTGCTCTTGCGACATTTCGAAATCCTGAAACGATCGGTCGTTAAATGGAAACGATTCTGGTGCACGGTTGAGCTCAGCTGGTAGGTAACGAAACTACGATTCGATATTCCGCCATCGCAGAATCTCTTTTCCTATCGACGATTTCTAGTAAAAAAAAAAAAACCTTCCCAATTGCCTGGTAATAGAACAAGCCGCGGAATTATTGAAAATCTGGACAACAAAAGAGTTCGGTTTTATCGTTTCGGACGGATCAAAGGAAATTCTTGAGAACCTTTGTGACCCATTGTGAATGAAATAAAAGGTTAGAATCGACGGAATTGGATGTTGTTGACGATGATTAAGAACGAACTCTTGTAATGAACGTAACAATTCATTCGAACAGCTATATTTATTTTTTTACTAACGGTGTGTAACAATTTCATGAATCTTTCTCGGCCTAGTAATATTCTTCGTACGCGTAGATCACGCTGTAGGAAGATAGATAATAGAGGTGAAATTAATCGTGTAGGTTCATAGCTCGATTTATGTTACTCGTGTGCATATATGCTGGTATATTCAACAAGTTTGCAAGACACCGTACACGATCGTTAATTAACCGGTCATCTAAAATTCTGCTCGCCTATGAATACACGCGGTAATTTCAACTTTATGATTCATTGAAAATTCATGGAAATACTCAAACACTGCAAACTCTATCGTCGCTTCTTTTTGAATTTAAAACGCATAAACCGTATTAATTAAGAATCCTATCAATATTTTACCGTTTTCAACGATGTTGTTGTACACTTTTCTTTATCTTTTTTTTTTCTTCTCTTTTCTATATCGACCATTTTACACGCTCGTCCAATCTCGAAAACGGACCAATGTCGATTCGGCGTGAAATCCTCTCCGTCGATGCCAATTCCAACCATAAAAAGTCGTTTCATTTTGTTACGTAGCCGTTTTCGTTCGATTTCCCTTTACCGCGTCTTTCCGCTTCCGAGATCCTCGCGAGGAAGCTTCTCGATTGCTTCCCAGTTACAATGGGGGTGGAGAAAAAAAAAAGTTGCCAATTAGGAAACGCGATTCGCGTTCAGGCTCGAATAGCCTTGCTGGAAGTGGCGTATTACGCAAAAGCGTCGTTCGTCCGGAAAAGGGAGGAATTATTGAAAGTAAGAATTTAATTGCTCCGCGAAACGGTTGTGATCGAATGGAAGGAGATCCATGATGCTTCTACGGAAAAGAAGACGAGAACGCTACGCTAATTGAAGCATACTTCGCGGCATTAGGGGAAAGCAGACGTAATGAGCGATTTATGATGCTAATTAATTCGATTTCATTTTTCTTAAGATATATAACGATATACTTGTATTTCATTGACGAATTTTCTTCAGCTTATACTTTAACGATGGTATTAACGTGTGAACGTGTTATTTTAAGTAGAAATTATTTTAAAATATTAATATTTCAATCATCGTGAAATTTGTATCGCTATTATAAAATTTGGTAATAATTCTGTACAATTTCTACTGTTTATATTATGTTGTAACTAGGGATGGAATCAACTTAAATACGTACTTACGAATCCGAGTCAATTGCAATAACCAAGTTTCATTTCACGGGATTCGATCACTACTCACAAGGAATAAAGTTTCAATGAGTATACTCGCAATGTAATCATTTTATACGAGTTGCTTTCGAACCTTAGAATGAGCATCTACAAGTTTCGAAAGAGTATTTAAGTTAGAAAAAATTGAACCTTTCACAAGTAGTATTCGAATCTTGGAAAGAAGTATTTTACAGCAAATTATTAAGTAATGCACTCCATATAATGCCATTTTATTCGTTCAATTTATAATTGTTTAGAAATAATATTTTACTTACAGTTTTTAGTTTTAGCTTGTTTCTATTTTTGCTTATAATATTCCTTTGATAATGTTCTTCGTTCGTAAATACATTGCGAATCTCAATAATAATTGAGAACTTCTGAAATCAAAAGTTGCATAATAATTGAACAAACTAAGAAATCCTCCGAATGTTTCTCAGAACTAATAAACTACAATATCCAAAACATAAAATCTCCGAACTAACCGTAGAAACTTCACGAAACCACACGTAGAATTTCATTCCAGTCAATTTTATAACTGATTCTGATCTCTCTGAAAACGTAATATCAAACATCATCACCGTCAATTCGAACCAAGAATCGCTGTTACCCTCACAATTTCCCCTGTCCCCGGAAGATCGTAATATTATCAGATGCAACTAGTTGTGTAGCATCGGAAGCGTAAGGTAGATCAAGCAACGTGGTGGAAATTTCACAGACGAGTTGCGAAGTCAACGCCAGAGGAGGACTCGCTCTTGTGATTTTCTTATTGCCGGTAACAATTTCTTCAGCGACGTTGATCTAACGACGAGAAGAAGAAGAAGAAGAAGAAGAAGAAGAAGAAGAGGAGGAAGAGGAAGACGGTATCGCGCGAGACGGTGCTTCTTCCACCCTCCTCCGCGAGGAGGAGGAAGCTTTGTCGAAGCTCGAGCTATTTTGCCCGGTCTCTCCTCCTCGTATCGTAGAGAAGAACGAGAGGGTGAGTTTGAAAGGAAGTCGAATTTCATTATGGAAAAGGAAGAGACATGTGTTTCCTATCTTGGTCGAGGTTATACAGCGAACGACGAAAGTGGGCGGACAATAGGGGGAAATTTGACGGGGTAAGGGGAAACACGTGAGATAGAATAGGACCGAGTATTACGGTGAAAGGGGAAAAATGAGAGAGCAGAGGATTTAAGGGGTGGAGAGAAGGCAACGGTAGCAAGAAAACTGTAAGCACGTACGAAATTCAGACGAGGAGAAGAAATGCAACGGGAGTGAAGAAACAATGGTACGTGGACGAAGTAGAGCGAGGACGTTTCTAAAAGAGTGAAAGAAATGAAACGGAGAAGAAAAACGGACGAACATCGAAAGAAGCTGTTTCCCTTCGTCCGTTTCTCTTTTCTTCTTTTTTTTTTTCTTTCCTTCTCTACTTTATCCTCGCGAAGGATTCTGCGGAGAAACGGTAGATCGGAATGTTGCCAAAGATGTGTTCGACGATCAACCGTAGCCGAATGATCCACGAACGTGAACGCAGGGGAACGCAATTTTTGGCAGAATACGTATTAACTAGTTACGATTAGATCTCGATGGAACTTTCTCGTTTTGTTGTTGGAATGCGTACGAATCGTGGAACTTTCGACATCTAGCTATGCTTTTCTCCCTCGATAGTCTTCTCTTTACCTCGTAGGGGGGACGTGGAGAAACTGGCGGACAATTTCAGATCGGAGGATTGCCAAGAGGGCTTACGACTTGGAAAGGCATCGCTCATGCTTGGTCAACAGGCGACGATTTTTCGCTGTCTTCGCAGGTTTCCTAGCCATGTAACGAGAAAAAATAATTGTTCTGTTTGTTCGTGAAGCAAGGAATACGTGGCTATAAGAATTCTTATGCGTTGTGTAAGTGAAAATGTACTTGAACATAGGTGTATATGCTTCTCTTTGAATTCGGAAACCTTATCCTGAAAAGAATTTCTGTGCCAGAAAGTAAGGAGGCATGCTATTCCTTTGTAGTGTTCAGAGTATTATTCAGAAAAATAGGAAAAGGAGGAAAATTGTAATTGTAAAATACCTGGACAAAAGGTAGCTCAAGAATGCCGTCACATGTTTAATTTTTACGAACCTTCACGAGCTCAAGAATGCCTGCGATGTTCTTCAAAGCAGGACTAAACAGACTTTGAATTGCAACAAGGTTAGATTTAATACCGGTGTATCATCCTTTATGAAGTACTACGATGCCTCCCTTCTATTCTACTTTATTCTTCATTGTCTTTTCTTTTTGTTTTACGTTTTCATTCTTCCTACTCGTTGTTTTGTTGATCATAATCAGCGTTCCTTATATCACGGATACGATATGATAATGATGGTACCGGTTATTATTAGTAACAATTTGGAAAACTGTTTTTATTCCTCATTGAAAAGTTTGATATTTTATATTACATGACCTAATAGTATTGCAATAAAATGTAAGTAAAAGTGGCAACTAGGTAGCATGATCAACTCTGCTCAGTTATCAAAATTAAAAAGAAAATCTCTTCTTCGATTTTTTCATGCTTACAAGTTCCGTTATGTTCTTTAAAAATACACCAATGGGCAGCCGGTTAAATGCTGTCTAAAAGGATAAAATAGATAAACGATACTTTTCATCCACGGCCTTACAATGTGCCCCTCTTCTGCATTACTTTCCCACAAAAGACGCAGATATTAAGTACAAGAATACAAGCTGTTCCCCGTCGTAGTACCGTACAATGTGCACGCGATACACTCGAAGAAAAAGGGCGCGGAGGACGGGTGGAGGGTGGAGAATGGACGTAGGAAAGGGGTTATTCTTCGAGTGCATTTGTAAATGGGCTTCTGTAGAATCTGAGGAGCATCAGGAAGGCGAAGAGTGCGCGTAAAGTGCAAGACAATTCTCTGTCATCAAGGAAACCCGATTCTCTTCGTGGGCCAGTAAGTGCTGCTGATCGTGAAGGAAGGGAAAGGAAAAGGAAAAGAGGAAAGGAGAAAAACGAGTAGGTGATGTTTGGGTGAAGGGAGGAAAGGGTAGTACATACGCATGAATGGGCGAAAGCCCCCGTTCTTATTTCCGGCGCGGTTCATTGTGCATTGTTCGTAAAATGGAAATGGAGCCAGCGGTAATTTGCGTTTGAATGAGTCCCCCTTTTACCTCCTTGTCCTTCCCGCCTTTTTCATCCCTTACATCCTGGCCCTCGCACACTTTTTGGCCTTTTCCACGGGTCTCGGAATGAAAATTAACGGGAAACGTTTGCGATTACCCGACGCGTGCTTGTGCTTTTGACAGGATTCCGTTGTTCTTGGAATAATGACGCTAGGAACAATGAGTTAAGGAAAATATGAGTTCCAGTTATGTGTACTAGCGGAAGCTTGAGTAATTCTTTTTTCCTTCCTTTCCTTTTTCTTTTTCTTTTTTTTTTTGCATTTCTTCACTGTGAGATTTTGTATTTCTACAACGAGAAATTCAGTTGTCTTTTTAGTAGTATAGTAGAAGCTCGTATAACGCGGTTAATAAATTACGCGTTGTATCAATTCACGTTACAGAAAACCATGCTACACGAGAATTTTTCGTGCTGCCATGCCAACTTTTATTTTTTGCGTTTTATCAAATAAGATAGCTATTTAGTGTATGCTATTTATTTAAAAAAATTGAGCATATTCTTAATGTACGTTTTAATATTTGTTTTATTTCCCAGAAATATCACAAAAGAAATAATTAGACAAATTTGTTATGCATTTATAATTAATCAAAGGAATTAAAAAATTGGAAATTTGAGACAAAAGTTGCGTGTTATTCTTTAACGCGTTGTACGAGGAATCACGTTGTATGAGAAACGTAGTTGCAATATTTTGGCATATCATAAGAATTCGCGTTATACGCTAGTCTACCGTATTGTCTTTCATTTTACCTTTGGTGTTATTTTTTTACGGTAATGTGTATGGGAGTAACATAAAATATTTGTTGATCGGAATGGATCAAATTTTGTATACGTACTACGTATAAAAAATTAGCTGAAATTTTTTGAAAAATTTGAGAAAGAAAAAAGAAGAAGTTAACGAAGAGGTAACTTCTGGTTTCGTTCGCTTTCCGAATTTCCAGAATCACACGGGGAAAAAATTGCTGCGCCGTTTGTAATTTTATACGAGAAGTAGCGTTCATATTTTGCGATTAACGAAGGAACTCGTTAAACTGTAAACGTAGAACGATAAAACACGCAATTACACTTATTAAGCTTTTTCCCTACAGCGACGTCCACTTTAGTTTCTCGCGCGTGTAATTCTTCCAGCTGTTTAACAATATCAAAGGATAATTTTTCGATTAACTTAAATCTCCAGGTTTCTCACACCTGCCGTGTCTATTTCCTTTTTCGCCACGTTATTATCGTCGCCGAAATTATCGTAATTATTGTTACGCACTTGAAACATGAAAGTTCATATTTCCTCTAAATATCGAGGAATAAATTACACGGGAAAAGGAAAAATTCAAAAATTACGTTTAATCGTTAATTTACTAATTTTATGAAATATCAAAATTTTCTCTCGTTGGAACATTTTATATTCTTTATATCACATAAACGCACAGGATTCTCTGACATTGTTAAAAATTCATGCTCCAAAAGTTTTTCAATTTCCCATGGAATACGAAACAGGCAAGCATTTTAAATCGACACTTTCTGAACGTAAGTCTACCGTTCTTCCTCTCAAATATGCCAAAGTACTCAAAATAGTGCTGCAATTACTCTCACTGACAAACCCATCAACGATGATGATTCGACAAGCTTTCGATATTCGATCCATTTTTCAACAACATTCGTCAAATTTTTTCAAATATTTATTGAAGTGATATTATGATATATTTATAGGAAATTTCAACGTGAACGACAGGAAGAGTCACTAGAGCGACAAGTTCATTCTACAAATTTAAAATTCTTTTTTTTACCCACTGTCATACTATTCACATGTCGTACTATAGTTTTTTTTCAAGATTGGACCAAACAATATGAATTTATTTGAGAAGTTAGAAAGATTAATTTACTAGATGTTGTATAAACAAAATTTTGAAGTTTACAGTTGGTTGTAATTGCTAATTTTACAATTTTATAATTTTTACAATTTTGTTTATCTGAGTCTGAATATTAACAAGAGCCACTGTATATCTTACCAAGGAAAATAGATCATGGTTATATACTGTAAAGAAATTTTGGAGCAAGTAAAAATTTGCTAATAAACATTGAACTGCCTATCGATCGTTTATAGTTGCAATTACAATTAATTATACTAGTAATCAATATCTTGTAAAATATCTACTCTTATCAAAATTTCATAATTAACAACGAAATGAAAGAAATGGGAGCAGCAAGATCAATTAAAAATATTTCTTCGTCTTCGAGTGTCGTTTACCTTCGGGAGGCTTCATTTAAATTCTACGCTAATTAAACTCAAGTCTCGTTTTGCCACGCGAATGGCTCGAGCACGGAGAATCGAGGCTGGTTTCTAACGGTTGGACATTAATGGAACGATCGTTGCGTTAGAGGCTGACGTTACATCTCACAACGTCCGATGGGGATCGAAGAGGCGACCTTTTTCGTTCGACATCGTAATTTAGGCTAGTTTAATTTATGGAAATGAGCTTCGCTGTGTCGATAACATCGAACGGTGAATATGAAGTTGAAACGCTAGGATTAAAGTGATTTAATGGTATCGTAGAGTGTTCAAACGCGACAGGATATTGTTATTTTCGATGTTACGGTTTGTGAATGTTTGACGAACGAATAAAAAAAGGGGTAAAGCTTCCTCTATTTATTTTATACATTTGCAAATATTGGAAAACTTCAGCAAACCCAGTGAAATTGAAATTTGAAAAAAGCACGAAAATTTGTAAAAAGCGTAAGAAACTCCTTTATACATATATTAATATTTTGCCAAGCGATTAGGAATTTTACGTAGAAAATTAATATATGCTGGATCAATATTTATGAATTTTGTGATGTTCTAATCTGTCTTAAATGTTAACATACTTTTAAAAGCTGCTATATGGTTTACCATATTTTTATTTGATTTCAACGTTTTACAAAATCTGTTACTTTCATTTGTGTAAGTGATATGAGATATTAGATAATTACTATTTTGTTATTTCAAGTTACTTGTAAGGTTTATGGGTGGTTAAATGTAAGAATATTGCAAAAAAATGTTTCACAAGTAATCATGCACAATGAAGTAGCGAAAATCATGCTTAAAGTTGAGAGTAGTAAACATATTTGATATCTAATATCTCGAACATTATTAGAGACAGAGGAACGGTGTATATTCATGAATTTTATATTTCTCAACGTCAAATTTATAAGCATTACTTGCGAAAAATGTCTTAATATCGTATATTTTATGTTTGACACACTTCGGTAAATGAAAAGTATAAAAGTGTTGACTTTTAACGTGTACCGAAATACGGATGTATTGTACGTTTGTATAACAATACTCTTCACCGAAAAAGGAAAAGTTTTCAATTAGGAGAAAGTAAGCAAATGTACTGGTAGCCAATAGGCTGTCACTGTTCCACTTAGAATGTTTTCACATTAAGTTTCACTTAAGCATCACCTTTAAACATTCAATACCAATCATGGGATGCGTAATAATGTTGGTACACATGAAAAAACACCGCAGAGATTTCCGTCTGTAAAACTCCTACTGGCGCAATGAGAAACGACGTCGAACTGGACACGTCTGACTTCTTGCTGAGTAATCGTTTGGTGAAAAAGAGACAACATTCGCTTGTTTCTCCATGTCATCCGATTGATTCGCTTTTCCTGTCCGATGGAAAAGAAGTTGCACGACGGGTCAATCGTGACTGCAGAGATTCCAGTTGTTTTGTAATTTTTTTTGTCTTTTACATGTTCAAGCGACTAATGAGAACAATGATTAAACGTGTCAATTGTGTAATTGGTACCGCAACAGCCTCTGTATAAACCAGGTGTGACAAAAAAGTTACAATTGGTGAAGAAAACATTTTACGCTAGTACTTAATTAAAAGTACTAAAAAGAATTGTTTATATTTAACATAAATTCTAACCCTACGATTGTTATTATTCAGTTTCATTTATTAAAGGATCATTTTGCATGTAACATTTTCTCTAAAGTATCAAGGATGAAATTGAAACTGTGCTAGAATTAATTCATCAATCGATTGAAAATTTTCACACAATTGTAACATAGAAACATATGCAAAATACATTAGAAACATTGCAGTGCTACTGATTGAAATTTTTGAGGAGATTGAAAAGAAAATCTTTGTTTGGGAAAATTATTTAATTACAAAATTATGAAACGTACGTCAGCTAAAATTTACACGTTTCAACTTTTGACATTTTTTCTGATGGTAAATCTACATATTAGAGAGTATTCTAAGCAACAAAATTTTCTATTTGTAACATTTTTCTCGCGATACGATCAAACCCATTCTGATATTAATCATATGAGTATATTTGCGCAAACATCCCACAGCATACTCGTGAAAATGATCGTATGCATTTATTTGAAAACAAAAACTGCATGTATATTTAAACATCTTGTTGTCAACAAATTTAACTGCCATAAAAAAGAAAGTCTTCAGAAAGAAGTTCAGCTAATTGACTTGCTAATAGCTTTCCAATTTGTCCGAAAAACTAGTCTTTACGATTTCTCAATCTCAGCCACGTATCATCCGTCCGTGTTCCCCCGATGATTTTAGAATTCTGTCATCGAACACGATTTCACCGTGGGATATCGACCTGGCGAATTTGTTCCACGATAAATTTGTTCGCGACGTTTATGAGGAGGCTGGCCGGTTTGACAGCCGAGACGTGCCTCGGGCGAGAGTCGCGCAACGTTCAACCTCTGTTTACAATTACTTAAGCCACTCGTCACGTACGACGACCAGCGTGTACCGCTTTTAAGAGTTTGCACTGGATCCTGACCGTATTTGTTCAAACGGTATGAATCTCTCGCGGACGTTCCCGCGATGAAAACAGTCGAAAGCCTGTCTCCAAACAATGAGACACGATCGAACAGAGTTTGCACATTGTCTCGAGGACTTATCTCTAAAGAATTCATCTGAAAAACAAAAAATACTCGTTGTCGTTCCTATTCATCGTATTTCACTTGCTCTGTACCACCAGTTCACCGTTCGAATTTAACGAATCGAAGCGACTTTCAGAGGATAAATGGAATTGGAAATTAAAAGCTTGTGATTCTTGCCCCAACATGTTTGTCGAACAATCGCGATGTTTGCTTTCTAATTAGTATGCAACGGATTTTTGGCTTTAGACCGTGTGGAAAGCTTGTAAATTCAGATTTCGGGAAATGTCTGTATGTTATTCCGCTTGGCTGGATTTGGTCCTCTGTTGTTATCAAACGTCAAACGCTTGTAAGCTCTCAGTATGAACTTTACTTTAGACTACCTTATTTTGGGATTTCAGATTAGGATTTGTGGATTTCATTCGTCCAGTGGTCCCTGTTTGTAGACAGAAATTTATCGCATCTTTCACTAGAGTGAAAAGATTGTGGATGAACATGTATTTATAAATATTACAAAAAATTATTTATGAGAAAATGTCTTTTAAAGAAAATCTCTTAAAGAAATATTGAGAAACTTTGTTTCAACGAGAAACATTTTTACATCACTTTTCCTCTTGTTTTTTTACTAGTTGTTAACGTTTATTACATGCTTAGTACTTAATAATGTATGGAAGAGTATGTTCATCGTTTGATCGAACTCTGTTTCGTCTGCTGACCTTTTTACTTAGTTTCCTTAGGCGTTACATATTTCCATCTGAACCTTTCCGGAGCGGATATGTAGCTAGGACTTTGGCTGCCTTTGCTCTTTTCGTAGATAAGATTATCCGAAGCCTTTCGGAAGACGAACCTCGACAAATTCGTGCTCGCGTAAACCGTCTTAGAGCAAACTGCCTCGCGACCTAACGGCAGTCGATGTGCCTGCAACTGCAACGGTAAATGTCTTTTGCGAAGAGGACAGCTTCTGACTGAATGAATTACATAAGCGTGCTCCGTTTGTGTAGATTTGTTCACCTGACTCTGCTCGTGGATAGTTGATACTCTGTAAAATTGACGTCGTGTAATTAGAGAAAATTTCACTTAATTATCATAGTGAATTCATATGGATAATGAGATTTTCAAGAAGAAACATTTTGAGCATTTCACAGCTAATAAAAAATACATATATTCCATTTAAAAAATTGAAGACCACCTTCATTTCTAAAATGATTATGTGAACACAAAAAAATTACAAACACCATAACGTTGCTTGCAAAAAACAGTATTAAGTTTTCCTAATAGTTACTATTTGCAAAAAAGAAAGAAAAGAATAACGCTCACTAGTAATAGCACGAACACCTTTCGTATTATGATTTTTTAAAAGTCTTTTAAGTATAGTATTCCAAATCCTACATACTCCTTCTTCGACAGTTTAACTTAATTTCTCATTTAATTTAATTTTTCCTTTTCCCTTCTGTGTACTTTCTGTCTATGTTATTTTATATAGAAATGAGCTTGCACTCGTAAAAATAAACGAATAACCAAATTCTCATAATTTTTACTATCTCATTTGCAGCAAGCACCCTTCGCAATATAAGTTCACATCTCTCCCTCGATTGCGCTACTTTCGTTTCACGTTGAAAAGTGCACGACGAGCAACGCGAATGCGCTACTTTCCCTGTGTTCCACGAGCTACATCAAACTCTCGCGCGCCTGCATACGCTTTTCCGGCGTAATTTAAGGCACTCTGGGCGTGACGCGAGTTGGCGAATTCCAAACGGGCTGTTAAATAATTCGTCGAACAAACGTACTTTCTCGTAACGATCGATCCTTCCACTACGGCGTTAGTCAGGCAACGAGCATTGACTTTTCTTTCCAGCTGAATATTCGAGCCAATCTTGTGTACCGTTCCCGATGTCGAATTTATCGAATCGCGTGCACGATCATTGCCTGTCACGTCATCCTTCACGTCGCTCTCCGAACGATTTCCATCTTGTTTCGCGAAATCCTCGCGTTTCACCACCGCCTCGTCGATTTTACTGGCTACAGTCGATTCACTGTCTGTTGTGCTCTCGACATTTTTACGCAGACTTTCTTCCAGCTCTACTAAATCTTGGAAAAACGTTCGGCCTCTGAGGCTGAACAGACCTGTTCTGAAACAGTTACGCGTGACTACCGAAGCACAGACAGCAGAAATAAACGAAATAACGATACCTGTTCTGGATGTTGTGCCTTTTTCTGGATATCACACTTTCCGTATCAGAGTGAGCTCTTTTCACTATCGTTTGCTCCTTTTTACGCTGCTTCTTTAACTCTGTGATTATCATCCGTCGAATGATAGCGTTCAGGTCTTCTTCCTCTTTACTATGCTTCGTATCCTCCTGCCTGTCGAGGAATTTTCCAAAAGACTTTCACAACCGTACCCACCACTCATCATTCACGCAATGATATAACGAACAAACGAAAGCGTGGTTCTTAGAAATTTAATGATAGACGCCGGTGACACTTCGACCGTTTACTTTCCCTTTTTAAGAAACCGCACGAAATTAAACGAATCGCGAGTCGATCGAAGTGAATCCAACGAGTTAGAAAGCGTTAAATGATATACTAAATGCCAACACCCCCGGTAGAGTGTATCGTGTGCAGGATAATTTCGTTCTATTATTCAAAGGATGGAATTCCAATTAAATTTCAATTCCGATACGGTTCGACCCCACGTCTCGTTGCGAATATCGTTACGGTGCCGCGCAGTAGCCGAGATTAATCGAGTATCCACGTTATAATTGACTTACGGTCGATCCAAGGAAATCGTAGATTCAGTCTCGTGACTATTCTTCAACGAATTGGTTCCTGGATATGGTCCAAACTCTTCTTTCTTCTCTGTCTCCGTGTTTCGAGGCTTCGTAACGTTCATACACAAATGCATTACAGATTTTTCTTCCGTACTATTTGTCTGATTTTCTGGAACTACTGCAGATTGTTGTCCGGGATAATCGTTCTCTTTCCATGGACGTATTTCAGTATCATCCTCCTTGTTAAGTAGTAAATATTCTTCGAATTCCTCAGACATCTTGGAATAACTTTCCTCCTCCCTTTTCACCTCTGCGACATGTTTTTCATGAGGACGTGTTACATTTGCAAAAGCGTCGATTTTGAACGTTTGTTCGCACAGAAATTCCTTCGAATTCGTCCAGTATGTACCGTTATCTTTCAGGATCGAAGCCAGAAACTTTACCGCCAGGGAACGACTCACTGACATCTCTGGACGTTTCTCAATCTTCGTTTCCGAATTTGCCAAGGGTTCTTTCGAATCTTCATCGTCTCTGGCAATTTCTAAATGCGCCCCGAATTTATACGACGAAGGAAGTTCCTTGTTGTCGGTGTTGTCCTCGTTTCCAAAATCGAACGTGTATTCCTCGTCGTTCGGATCTTTGAACACATTTCCCATCGTTTCTTCGTTGTTCCTGAATATTTCTGGGCGCTGATGTATGAATTTCGACGATGATATGGCACGGAATTTCACCGAAGTTTCTTTGATTCTCGAACCCGATTCACCAGCGATCCATGCCTGTGCGTTATTATTTCCTTCTTGGAGATTCATTTTCAACCCTGCATCAATCTTCGAGTTTTCGGTCGCGTGATTCTCCATCGTTTCTACTGGTACAGAATCATCACGATTCCGCTCTGGATCTTTAAAGATGCTTGTCAAACTCTTCCAAATATCTTGGAAGGATTCCTCGATCAAACGTTTGGCGAGCTTCAGGTCAACCACCGGAGATTTTCGTACGTTGATAGCAGCTCTTTAAAAGAATGATTCTTATCGGTATAAAGTTTACTAGAATGAACCATTTTTACAAAAATTCTATCTTTTGAAAATACAAAATATTGTATTCCTTAGTTTCAAAATTTTAACAAAATTACGAGTTGATCCTCTATAATCCGATTTCCCTGTGTTTATGAGAGAAAAGTTACAGCTGATTACAATTTTACATCTTGAAAATTGAGTAAAAAGCGAAAATTAATAATTAGTACAGGGTCTTCGAATAAGAATGACAGAACTTTGAATTGAAATGAAACGAAAAATACGGAAGATAATCTAGCACTTACTACTTTATTTTAAAGTACATCCTATGGCATAATTCGTGAAATACAATATCATATAAATGACCATCACCTTTTATTTTTTTGTATATTGACAAAGCCAACCATCCAAAAGTGAACCTCATCAATGAAAATGATTTTTGTAGTGAAAATTGAGTTTGTCGTATTCACTCCACCAAACGTAATCGTCATGGTTATTTATATGATATTGTATATCATATATAATGCCATTGAATGCACTTTAAAATAAAGTAGTAAGTACTATATTATCTTCCATACTTTTTATTTCGTTTCGATTCAAAGTCCTATCGCTCTTATTGGCAGACCTTATGCAAAGAAATTGACTGATAATAATAAAATGTGATGTATAAAATATAAATAAGTAAGTATGTAATTTTTAAGCCACACAGTGCTATAGAGGGTTAAAAAAGACTCAATGCCTCAACCTAATAAATGTTAAAATGAAAAGAAAAAGGTATCATTTAATTTTCTTCAGAATTCGTGTCGTAATTAGAAAACGAGCAAATCGAAAGGAAGACAGTTTTATTAGCGGTTTCGTCCAAGAATCTTTCGAGTTACAACACGTATCGATACCAATCATATTCACCAGGCAAAGTGATAACCTGTCACTGGTACGCAATATTCCGCCCACATATCCCCATAACGAAAGTCAACGTCCGTCAACTTGGAAATTGGATTAAATCGATCAACCTTTCACGATCATTCGATCCGGCGTACCACAATTTAATTACTTTTTCCAGTGTGCACGCGGCAGTAACGAATTCTAGGTACGAAAATTCATCGATAACGTGGAGGGGATAGCGTGGGCGAGGTTGCGGTGGGTGCAATCGTGGCGATACAATTAATTAAATTCAATTACGAGGTAGCCACGCGTACGAACGGGCTTACGGGACACAATCGGCGTAATTACACTCGTTCTCGATAGGATCCTTGGCCAAAAATTGATTTCCTCCACGACAAGGAACGTTCTCCGCGTTCAGATGATCTCTTCCATATACGTTCGATCTCTTCGATTTGATCCTCTCGTGGATCGATGGAAGTTTTAGAAGGTTCAAGCTTATTGAAAGGAGGTACCAGGTTAGTACAGTGAATAGACAAACACTGATTGCAGAGAGGATTAAAGTTTCCTTTAACAGGATAATTGACATTTGCATAGTAGTAGATTTCACGTATGTGGTAATTATCACAAAAATTTATCCATGATGACACGTATGAAATTTCACCGATACATTTTCACGATTTACTCGTATGATTATTTTACTCTTTAACGAAACTGAGACCACGTATATATTTTGTTTCGTTTTTTTTCCTTATTTTCACGAAGAATTTAGGTTATTGAAAGTATACGATTTTACGAGATCGTAGACGGCGATTCGCGAATGTTTTTATCAATTCGAGTTCATGATAAAGGAATTCGCGATGTGGAAAAGAGTGTCGTGAAAATGCGACTTACTACGCATTGCGAAAATGCGATTTACTGTCACGTGAAAATGCACATTAACAACACCACACTGTAGATTTTTCATTTAGGCAGCGTTGGTACTTTAGGACAAATAACATAAAATTTAGAAAATAATATAGGGTCATCCAAATGTGACGCTTAGATATCAACGCAGTATAATATTTGCATGTCTTGCTTTTTTAGATAACACAAGCCATTTTATTTTAGTAGAAGGTAGTACAATTTTAACTGTGGACAAGTATATGTTACAATAATACGTTTCAATTATTCAAACTGATTATGGAAAGGAGCATTCTTTGAAAAATACTCATCGCAAAATTGCTGATTTTTTTATTTAAATAATCAAAGTTCGCAGTCGTAGCGCACATTTTAATAATATTCTACTCCACATATAATTATATTTTCAATAAAAAAGCCTAAAAAAATTGCAAATAGTTTAAATTTTATTGAAAAGGAAACACATAGATGATCCTATATTTAACATTCATTAATTTTGTTAAAACAGTTTAAACAAAGAGACAGCTTTCTTCTACAGGCGTTACAGACTGAAATCTTTCTTCCTTAAATTTATTTATTATACTCTTTTCAAAACTTTCGAAACTGAATTGTTGAATAAGAAGTCGACCAAAATAAACGTGGCACTTAACATGTTAATCGAACGCGAAGTATTCTGCTTCCAATGTATATCTTCGTTCATGTATACGTACGAAGCTTGTTAATATAGAACTTTTTCGAAATTTTTAAATACATCCTCCGTTTCTGCTCATTCGTGGTGCAGCTTCCGTATCTCTATCATGAGATTTGTAGGCGAATAGGCGAAGTCAAGAACAATATAAAAGTCAAATAAATAGCTCTTGTAATTTCAAACGCTTTGCAATGGCGTAGCTGAAATTAATTTCTCGGAACCGCTCTAAATGCATTTTCGAGGTAAATATTTTTTCCCCTGTGAATATGAGGGAAAATATTCAAATGTGTGCAAATGAAACCGGTTCGCGATGTAGTCGTGTAACGAAACGTGCAATTCACGTTGCTTTTTCGGCTGGGGAGGACGGGGTGGATGTATTGTTATTACCTTGTTAAATTTCCAGGAAGATGAATTTCGAACACGTTCGGTGAATTATAAGACACGGTGATATGCAAATGAGATTTGACTTAAGATATTAAATGATGTTATCCTTAGAATTGCAAATGTACGGTTATTAAATGTTCATGGATCGTAGAATTGAACGAGAGTAGTATAGAAGCCTGAGTTAATACCGGCAAGTGTGAAGTAGCAAGGATTCAATGTTATGAAGTTTGAGGCCACGAAGCCCAGCATTGACGACTTTAAATTACAGAAACCTGACGCCAAGAACACGGGTTCATAAAACTCGATATCCTCTGAATCACGAGGACTAAGCGTTGAAGGAACTCGATTACTGAAATTCAACACCAATTCTAATATCCAACCTTCTGATTGTTAAAAATTCGACTCTGATAATGTTTTCAGATAGTAGTACTTTCACATTGGAATTTTCAGTACTGGAAATTACTGATATTTAACACTAGACTACTTAATCTTGTCCATCTACGATTTTATTTAATTTTGATTAAACGATCAAAAACATTTGATATATTAGTTACTGCAACTGACATTGCTATTTGTTTCGTTAAATTACTTTTTATTAATGTAAATATTCAATAAAGTTTTGATTTATTAAAATTATTTTTTAAGTTACACTGACATTTTGTTAATCGTTGAACCTGTCCACTTAATTTTGTCCACGACTGTAAATCAAATTGTGATTGGACGATTATGAAGGGAAGTTTTATGCAAAATGCAAAATTACGACACGGACAATTGACTTTAGCATTGAATTATATTATAGTTCCGAGTAATTGCTTCACTCAAATTATCCAAAACATAAAACTATAGAAAGAAAAAACTGAGAGTTACGAGAAAGTATGAAAGTAAAATTATCGCCGTATATCTGATATATCAAAACCGGAAGCTTATGGTATCCAGGTATCTCCGATTGTCCAACAAGCCTAAACATTTTGGTTGTCCACATAAGGGTTAACCAAGTTCTTTAACCTGAAAAAATTACAATATAACTTATGAATAATCGACGTAGAAAATTAAATTCTGTTCAGAGTAGCAACAATTCAAGTTTGTTAATTTCATCGAACGATTCAGCAACAATTTAACGAGTGGCCAGCAAACATCACACTTCTGTATTCGCATTTTCATTTCCATTAAGGATGACTCGAATCGCATTCCGTTCATCGATCAAGCGTCCTCGTTTCCTTCTCGTCGACGAGCATTCACCGTGAACCAATGACCATTCGTATCGAGCGTTACGAGTGCTGCTTTTTCACCACTTCCTTCTCTACCGAATGCTGTATCGAGTGAATCCTTTTGCGTCCTTTAATCTTCACGCATCGCGTGTATACGTGACGTTGACGATTTGAGGACGCTGTTGAACGTCAAACGCATGCCTGCACGGCCAGGACTCTCTAATGGAGTGTCCTGCCAGGTCGAGTGGCTCCGTTGCATATCATTTACCTGTTACGAGCAAACGCAGTTACAAACTCGACATAACGTTGATGCTTTTAACCGCGTGTTCTTCGTCGATGGTTACACGAATCGGGGAATCCCTTTTATGAAACGTGGCTCTTAACCCTATTGAGAGAATATAAATTTGGGACAATAGGAAACACTTCCGTATATATATATATATATATTTTTTTTTTTTTGTATAGATCAATATTCACTTTTATTGGGGTGATGTAACATATATAATTACTATCGTTAATATTTGCACACCATTCAAAATAGAATAATTTTTAAAAAATTTAACTAAACGACACTAGTTCTTTTATGATGTGCAAATAAATTCTGAAAAAATTCATGGTAGCAAAGGCCGCTTCTTACAATTTATTTATTTGAGTCTGTAATGACAACTTACAAAATATTATCATTAATGTGAATAAATTCTTAAAGAAAACTTATAAATTTATAATCATTATAAATTCATAAAACCCTTAGAAAATGGAATTAATACATACTAATTATTTATATTATAAAGGAAGGTTAATTATTAATTAAGGTCATATTTAAAAGTGGACATTTTCAAATGACGTATGAACGAGAGTGTATGTATGTGCACTTATTATCTTGAATTCAAACTTGATGGTATCTAGAATCTATAAAAAAATATTGTAAATTAAAATAGCCATTTTGTTGCAGCTATGTATCTTTATCAAAAAATCATTACACTTGTGAAAACACACATTTAGAAATTAATAATCTCTTCAGTTTGTGAAGTAGAAAATAAAGCCAAGTGAAATCAGTATAATCGGTGGAAAATAAATGTGACAGTCTTTCGCTAAATATTTAAACTATATTTCAATGTATTCCATTTTCAAAATCGCGGATGTGCAGACACTCGAATTCTTAAGATCAATATAAATTTCGAAAGGAAGAAATTTTTAATATTTACATTTCTTTCACTCGTCGACGATGGTCGTATCACATTGTGTCATCAGTTTTCTCTTCACGAGATATTGAGTTACATCTGAAATCTCAACAGAGATATGTCATCAACCTAATCTGGCTATAAATAGATTAGATCCACGAGGATTTCAGGTCAGAAAACGATTAATTTCTCTAATTAGAGAGGATGACGAGGATCAAAATTAGGGTCGAGGTTTAACCTGGGGATTTCCTTCTTGATGATGACGTGCACGGAGAATTTGGAGAAAGTTGATATATGAGAACGAAAAGTTGGAAATCAGTGTGTAAATAAATGTCTGAGTAACCTTTAGAGCTGTGTGTAAAACGTTGCCTGCGAGTATAGTGTGGGTGTCTATGATTTATCATGCTGGAGATTTGTAGCTGTTATTAGTCAGCTTGTATTTAAGATATTACGATTAACATTACATCTTCTTTCGCAAGAATTTCATATATAGAATAGTGTAGACAATGGGTGAGTTGGATTATGTGACAATTATATAGTTAATATAACGAAAATATATTCTAAATTATTATCTTTAGAATAGCCGTCACTTGGGTGACACATGTGATTAGATTTTAAATAAGTTTTGTATTATATCACGAATAATTTGATAATATCGAATTTCACAATGTTCCTCGCAATTTTACACATCTATAAACAGCAACGAACCCTCTCGACAGCTTTTATGCTTTGCTTAACAACATCCATTTACCCTAACATCGAAATGGTTGCTATATAAGCCCCAAGCTCCTTATTTCGGAGCTTCTATAAGCTTCCACCCGTTACTGGTCGGAGGAAGATGCATTGTTACTTCAAGCTGAACGATAAGCGACGTTGCTGCGAAAAGATGAGCACGCAGTAGCGAGCGTCAAGCTTGAAAACCAACTAGATCCGATGTTCGTTGCGATAAAAGCGTAGATTATCCACAGAATGAAACCTAAACAGCATGAAAAAAAAAAGAAAAAGAAAAAGAAACAGAGACACATTACGCTCACTCTTCCATTTCATCTCATCGGAAGGAAAGTTGTACGATAAAGCTAGCCACGATCATCTTCCATCGTTACATCATCGCAGTAACAAAACACTTCACGCGCGTGTTACACTGAAGGATCGGAAATGTGGGAGAAAGAAAATTAAAGGCTACCTACGAATGTGGATGCAACACGGGAAAACGTAATCGACCAAGGAAAGAGAGAAAGAGAGAGAAAGAAAAGAGCTTTTCCCGAGTGAGACGACGTTTTCTCGGAATGGTTAGCTCGGTTGGTCAAAAAACTGGCACGAAAGAAAGGAACCGGGAGAAGGAGGACAGAGAAACACGAGCGGTGTATTACTCCGTTTCCGTGGGCCTCTTAGGAGCACTTAGCGAGCTGTACGAAAAGTTTCATGCATACGAATGCACGAGGAATTCTAGATGCACGTTGTTTCACCATTCGTTTGGAATTAAGACGGAACAAAAGGGCAACGAAAAACAAAGAGAAAGGGTACGCGGTCGGGTGTGAGAAAGCGTCGAGAAACAAAAATCAAATAAATAAAAATAAAATTAAAAACAAAAACACAGAGAAGCAAAGTATTGGCCTGATTACGAGAGCAACATGATTTCTGTCTTGCAGGCGGCGCCGAGACAGACGCTGTACAGGCGATCTTAGCCAGATACCTTCAGAGGCGTCTTCAGGGGTCGCAGCTGTCGACGCCGCCGCCGCCAGCAGTCCTCTTCAGTAGCAATAACCAGGCCAGAGTGAGACAGGCTAGTCAGAGGACGAGCAGCAATGCGTTGCCGAGGAATGCCAGCGAGAAAGAGAGGCGAGAACGTGTCGAGGATTACGAGGATTACGAGGACGACCTTGAGGGCTTCGAGGACAGCGAGAGGAGCAGGACAAGATTCGATCTGTTCGCTGGTAAATCCTTGAGCCACGCTCACATTCCACGTTTTCTGGATTTGTCTGTCGCATACCTTGCCATTTCGGGATTGTTGATCGGGTTTCTGAGAGAAGTGAAATTGTCAAGATGAAATGATAATGATTACGGGTTGAATCGATCACTGTCCATTTCAGATATGTAGTAATTACCAAGTACACTGCATTTTTAAAAGCAATTAGATGTTAAGAAAATAAAGAAAAAGCTGTATCGAAGAATATCACTGTTGGAACTTAACGATTCGCAGAAGAAAATCTGTCGAAAATAGTGTCGAACGACCTCGTAATAGATTCTGTGTATTATGATGTTTAGTAGTAGGTGGATAAACGCATTAACATTTAGACGAGAAGTAGCTCGAGCTGCGTACGAGTTTAGAAATTAAAATCGAAAGTACATGCGAGACGGTGAATAACGTGGTTAAAAAATGGTTAGGTTAGACAGTTTAGTAATAACAGAGCTAACAGAAGATCTCACCGTTTCACATGTAAATTTAGACGAACGTTATTAGTTGGAATATCTATTTACCAGTTTTCGAAATATAAACGTCAATATTACGAGAAACATGCTGAAATAGGCAACATTTCAAGCAGATTCTATATCTTTGATTTTCTTCGCCTTTATGACCGACGCAACTATTACATCACGTTAAAACTGATTTATCGTTAGATTATTAAATTCTCCACGGAATGGCTACCTAGGGGCGCATCACCTTGAAAGCAATCGAACCTAGCGTGATTTATGACCCTCTTCTTGGCGTCTTTCCACGCGACGATAAATGCTACCCCTTGGCCGTGGTAACCATCGAGTTATTACGGATTTATTCGCGCGTACGTTTCAAGTTTGAATCGCTAGCGTACGATTACATGTCTCCAATTACCACGGTTAATCCGGTTATACCGTTATTTAGCTAGCCATTCCTGTTATTACACGTAAAATACAAGGATGGACGAGATTATTGAGCGGGCTGGCGTGTTACCGTGCAACGCGGATAATCAAATAAAACGACGGCTAATCGGACAATCGAAGATAACGCGCGGTCCCGATCGAACGGCATAGACATCGGTACATTAATATCGCAATATTCGAGCCAGGCCTATTACTAAACTTTGAATAACACATCCTGTTCGTTCGCCTGACTGATCATTTCCAGCGGAAACTGTTCGAAATTGTTCCACGTTATTTATTCATTCTCCACTTCTATTCGAATTATTATAAATTTATGTTTGGAGATTTATCATTGCCGCGATAGTTTTTGCGAGGAAGATATATGTTATTTTAAGTGAATTCAGTTTCTCTTCTGGTCTTGTAGTAAGTTCAACCGAGACAAATCGGATCACTTACGGTTTAATGGTAAAGAAATAATAGTCAGAGATTAGAAAGCTAATTTTTTATTGTAAATTCGTATCTAGTATACATTTTACTTGGACGTTAGAAATGAAAGAAACAAGCTTAACAAATTTTCTTCTCCAAACGGAAAAGGAAAAAGTGAAATATATCCGATTCGTCCCAAATTTTGAGGTCATATTTAACGCCATAATTTTCATTTTGGTATTTTTACAATGATTGTAAGAAATGATACATGAAATCAAAGAGGCTAGAAATTTAACTAAACTATACATTTCCTTCATTCTTAGATTCATTCATTTTTATTATTAAACTATCGTTATTATCTTGTTGAATTAAGATATGTAACAATTCCCCCCATAAATATTTTAAAGATACTGTAATTCACAGAGAAAATTGTATTCGAGTCAACGATATCAATCATATTTCACAAAAAAGGAACAAAATTCAAATATTACCAAAGAAACCCAATAACTTAATCATCACGCAAAACCATTAGTCGACAAAAATTTCTCGAAGGTGATTCTGCGTATCGAATCGTCAATTACTTCCAAAGAAAATGAACGAAGAATTCGAAACCGCAATTATACGCTCCTTCGTCATCCGACACAGAATACCGGCGGTTAATTCACAAGGTAGAAGCGAGACGATCGCTGTTCACCGGTTCGAAATTACCCACCTGCCGCGTGTAATGCGATGACAAGGGTGTAGAGGAGCATGCATTGACGTCACGACGCCGCACGCCTCTGCTCCGTATCGTTCCAGTTCGTGTTGAATCGTTCGACAGTGGAACACGTCCGTCCTGCTGGCTGCACACTTCAGATCCCGCATGTCGTTTCGACGCGGGAATGCGTTCGTCTGTCACAAATGTCCCTTGTTCGCCACGCTGCGTTTCTCCGTAGAGGAGGGCGGATTTTGGCGTCTCGATCGACGTTCTGATCGAGCCATGACACCGCCACGTTCCTCCCCTTTGTCGCAAACGGAACTGCGAAACGTAGTTCGATGATCACGGAAACAAGTCTGCATGTTTGGCGAAACAACGTTCGACAAAAGCATTTTACGAACGTCTTATTCCTTATTGATTTCGGTGGAATTCTTTTACTGCGCGCTTGTTCAATTTTTTGGTGCTTGATTCGTCTCGTGTACTCGCGTCGGTTTGCGGTGTGTTGCAAATTTAGATCACGAGAGAAAATGTCGGATATTTTTTAACGAGGCCTGAAGCGGTCATGGAGTACTTTATCTCGAACGTTATACTAGTAAAAAAATATTTCATTTATCATTCAGTGCTTGGACTGATTAAACCTTGGTTATTTCTTGGTTGGTGTTCGGAACGAGACTTATTAGATATTCAGAAGAGAACATGCATCCCAGTTACTGAAGGCGGAAATAAATTTTCCACGTGAAAAAATGGGAGAATATAGAAATTCGATTATTGGTCGTAGGATATTTCTTAAATAGATGGAGAGAGAGTAAAAGTGGTGGTAGAAGGATGAGGTATTTGGGTTTTAGGAAATTCTGGAAAGAAAGGAGATCGGACATGAGAGAAGGAAAATACTACATTAGGAAGTCGGAACAATGGATGGTAAAATCGAGTTCTGAAACGTCGTTTGATTATGAATTTACGCTTTTCTAACCGTCCCGGCTAATCCTATGGCTCGCAGATCCTTCAGGCCTGTTTTATAACTTCTTTGAAAATATTAAAACAAAGAAAAAAAAGGTTCGGTCCGGATTAAAAAATGTTAGGTACGGAACAATTCGATTTAACGATCGAAAAACAATTAGATAACAGAGGAGATTGTCTAAATATGGGCTAGTTGAAATATTGAACCACGTTAGGTGTTTTATCCTATCGAGAATAAGATGAAATTATGATTTATGAACGAAAGAAGTGTTGCGGAGGAGATAATGACCCGCATTTATTTTGTTGTGTCCTTTTATTTCTCCATTTTAAAACATTTTTCACAAGTCAGTTTTATTTCTTAGTAATAATTTACTGAACTAAGATCTAATTAATTAAGAGTATTACATTGTGAACATTGTAAGCTTCTTTTTAGTATAGTTTTATAATGGATATTATCGCGCAGTGATAAATACTATCACTCTAAGCGTTTATGGCTGCGTGAGACTTGTGTATTACGTAGTTATGCTGATAATAATTTTGTTCATTTATATAGAATGCTTAATTTATAATGGACATATTAATTATGTTCGCTGTTATTGAAATTAACAAAAAAGTCACTGAAGCACATATGTGTCACTATTTCTCTGTACCAATATTTTGACTGCCTATAAAATGTTTAAGAAATATATTTATGCTATTAATTTATGCATGACTTTATTTATATTATCACGTTGTGTTATATTATGAATTAGGATAGATACTAAACGAACATGTTAAAATAATTTGTCCTTAAATCAGTTTGTTTAATAATTATAACCATTTGCATCACAGCAATTATGTTTGAGGTCGCAGTGATTATTTCGTGGCAAACATAGTCGCCTGTAATATACAGAGATCACTTCATAGCAAGAGATCATAGTCGTTCCTAGTAGTAGAACAAAAATGGAAAAAATTTACAGATGAATAAAATTTTTCTTTAATTTATTCTTGAATGCTTATTATCTCATTCTACAAAACATTAAAGTCATTTTAGAAGTTCTCTTCGTACACCATTTAATTATTCGTTTCGTTAGATATTCGAGTTTCTTTTAAATATATATTTTCAAGGTATTTTATGAAATAATGCAATTGTAGGATACCATAGCACAAAATTAATAATGGTAGCAATGACGACGACAAAGCATTTGTAATCATAAAGTGTATATTGGAAACGTCTGTGTATAGCAATGTGTATTTAACAACAGATATAATAATAATAATAATAAAATGCATATTGATGTCATACAATGTGAAGTTAATCGACTGTCGCTTTAATCTGTATTCTCCACTCTGGCGAGATAAATTGTCATTCATAGAAATACACGGAATGTCAGCTTCCCATTTTAAATACAGTTTATATTTATGCGGTTGATTCGTACATAGCCTCTTGCATTAGTGGTAGATATAATTCGCGAAGAAATTAACAAACGTAACTGCGGTTTGTTGAACACCGTTTTAATTGCAATCTTTTTAAACGAATTTTCATTTCGATTTTCCTTTGCAATTTGTTTTCTGTACCCAATGAGTTGCAGAATATTCACGTAGCTAATTTCAGTTCTCACAATTCGCATTGAATTTCCCTAAGGTTCTTTTGAAGATCCCGACGGGGTAAACCGTACATTTCATCGGGGGAAAAATGGAAATTGAAACAGCCTCTTTGTCTTTCAAATTTCAAACTCTCGGGAAAGTTCGCGACCGCCGTGCCGAGTTTCGCGTCGAAATTCCTATTTCATTTAAAATTTTTCGCAATCCACAGCTACGTCGTGAAACAAAGTCTCTCTAAATCCTTCGTGCAAAATACATCATTAACTGAAAAGAAACTTTGAAAATTTGTAAATTTATTTAATTCCATCGAAACTACCTGATACATTTAATCTTAATTTTTCAAACGAACAAAGTTTCCGATCTGACGAAACTTTAGCTAGTATACACTTTTAATTGAAATTTGCATAAGTAATCAGGCATTATTTCTACATTCCCCGAAAGCAAAATAATCCCATAACCCTAAACGTATCGATAACAAAGAATCTTGCCAAATAGAAACTCGATTCTTTCGTTGAACGTCCATTCGAGACAAAAAAAAAAAGGAAAGAAAGAAAGAAAAACTAAGCTTGTTCATTACGTTGCATCGACGGAACAGAAGGAAACAAGAGTTCCACGACAGATTGACATGCATGCAAACGTGACGTGTTCAGGTTCTCTCCCTTGCCTAACTTTCACTTTTTTTTTTGGTTCATTTTTTATTAACGTAAACGTTTTTCCACGATCAATTCCCTTCACGGCGAGCCTCTGTCCAACGATTTGAAGTTCGCCAGCTCGATATTCCGTTTCAGACCTTGTCGTGGTTTTAATTGAGCGCAAGGGATTTCGATATTCGTCCGATGCAATATGCAATCGAGCGAGCCATTCAATCGAATGGTCGCGGGCCATCGATTGCATCGAGATGCAGCGACAGCCGGGTCGACTTGTTGATAAGTTTTATTTGTTGCTCGTCACTACGGTCTACCTATACCCCCCTTTCCTTTGTCCCCGGGTCTTCCAATCGGTCCCCTTTCGACGTTCATCCAATTAAATGTACGCGGACTGTTTCACACCGTAAACTATCGCGTCCCGATTCCTTTTTCGACTTTATAGCATTCATGCGCTGGCAAATTGTTTAATTGCGTTCGTATTTGTTGAATCGGTAACACGAGTTCGCTGGTTATCTCGCGAATTCGTGGATAGAAAGTTATTCCTTCGTTCAACTGGTGAATTCGTGAAACTGGGATGTAGTTTATATCATAAATATTGGTGTTAGCTATTTCCTGTTAGCCGGATTTGTGACATCGCAGCAAGTAGTCACCTGTTTTGCATAGGATACTATAATTTTTTAGATTCAGTTAAGAACCAGACATAAACGTTCACTGCAAACCTCGTCGTTAAGCCCAGAAGACATACGATAAATTCTGAAATTTCTAAAGGGGCAAATTGTATTTTAAGTTGACAGAGTTTCCACAGAAGTTAGATGCATATTGAACACTTTCGTCCAATTATCGTGCAAGATAACGAAGGGCGAAATAGGAGGAGGTATAAATGCACAGGAAAAAACGGATTGATGGTCAAAAAATCAGAAAAACGTCACCTTCGAAGCCGAGGACCAAGAAGACTTCGTGACAGAAAATTTGTGATAACCACAGCGAGTAGAGCTTTAGAACTAGTATAGTATAGTATACCTTCCATAGATTTTATAACAATAGTGCGAATATACTGCTCATAGTTAGTGTTTCATCAGGAAATTAGTCTTTCGAATTGTCGGATATATCACGTGCAAATTTTTACAATGCTTAAACGACAGCAGTCAACCACGGCAATTAACCCATTTCTTTTGAACCTTGCGTATACTCAACATTTCAGAAAGTATTTCTTCTTTCTATCGAATTTCTTCATCAATAGAAATTATTCTCACAGCCTTATTACATAATATATTGTATTATACATCAACATTTTGTTTCGGTATTATACAGATAAAAAAAGCAACAATAGCGAAGAAATAAAGAGGCGTAGAATCTTACTTGGATCTTCAAACTTTTCTTGTTAGAGTTATGATTTCATTTGAGAGAGTTATGGTTCATTCTTACTATTTGTTTTTCATTTTCTGAATATTAGTTAAATCTAACATTTTCCGTGCTGCGAATTTACATTGAATTCACATAATCTTTATGATTACGCGACTCTCATATAGTTCTTGGAACATTTATAACGAATCAAAGGACTTATTTTATATTGGAATCGTTTTGCTGTTGTGTATACGTTATAGTGGGAAGAAAGGGCCTAACCATTGGACATCATAGTATTTAGGATTCTGGGTTGTGAAAAGTGTTGGTAGAAAGCTTAGAGAATAATGGTTACGACAGATAGAAGTGAAAATGTTTACATTTGTAGGTGTTTTTTTTTCTTTTTTATTATGCCATTTCAAGGTTTTTCCTTCTAGGTTAGAATTACATACTTCATTTTATCATACGGTTCGAAAGTGATACAATTTTCACGTTAAATTGCAGATATATAGTTTTAAACGTGGTAAATGATGATGGTCGTGCCATAAAGACCGCACGGTACGTAAAAATTCATGGCGGATTGCGAATTCGTTTCCGGGGTCCGTGCAAAAGGAAGTGTGTCAAAAGTGTTTGCAGTATTTCGTTCTCCATCGCTTGAAAGTTTTCCTTTGACCCGCGGCAGCTAGGAAATTAACAGATATGCAGGTGTGTTTGCAGAGATTCGAGCGGAGAAAAGTCGCGAAGAAATGTGCGGAAGAAACAGAAACTTTCAAAGATCGTTTAACCTGCACTTCAAGAAGAAATCGGAAAGGCCTGCTGGTACCAAGCGTGCTGGCACAAATTGAATTTACCTGCTTGAATTTGTGAAAGAAGCATTATTTACAATGCGTTACAATTTAAATTTCTGCTAACTTTCGAAATTTCCCATTTTCCTATTTCTAAAGAAACATACCTTTTACTATTTAAAAAATCTTGCAACTTTGTCGGTCTTAAGACAATTTCAAGAATCGATAATATTTGGCTGATATTCCAAGAAAAAAGAAAGGACAGCCTATATCAATTTTCAATTTGCACCAATTTAATAACGTTAATTTGCACCTTTTAATGACTTTAGCGATGGTTAGTAAATGTTTTAGTAAATTTCACTGTTCAGAAGTTCAATATTAAGCAACTTTTCACGTGAGAATAGCTCCAGTATTAATCTGAATTTTATTTGTAATCAAAGTGACGTTGTAACGCATACAAATACACAATATCTGTCGACAGTCATTTATCTTGTAATCCTTCTCGTTATAAAAGTTTTTAGTATCAGAAGAAAGTTGTATATACAAAGTACACGTTTCTCTGTGTTTCTGAATTAAGTTCAATTACGATGGAAAAAGTAATATTAATGTGTCATGAAACATTGAATTCTACATCATTCATCTCTACCAACATTACGTGTATCTCAATTATATTACCAATAATCCCAGTGTTCATGTATGGATTACCAATATCTTACGGATACTTCCTTTAGAACGATTCACTGAATAATTACATCGAAGATATAACACTGTCATCTAACAGAACATTAGTATTTATTGCATTATCGTGTCACATTAATTACGTATTCGTCGACATATCGTGGAAATTGCACATTTATAAAATGACATTTCGCTGTTATATGCGAGTTAATATATTGCATAATAGAGCGCGAAATTAATGTGCTACACACGCATTTTGCACGAATAAATGCGAAACTTGTTATCCGTTGTTATCGTCGTCGCTGAAACTTCACTACGACCGATACACAGAGCAAATGCATTTCCATTGTCACATTTTGTTGACGTATCCAATTACAGGCTAATACGGGGAACAGTGTCGTGAGAAATGTACATTTTATTCGAAAGGCGTGGTTGTCTTTTCACTTTTTTTTTTTTAACATATCCATGGCATTCCATTCCGTTTTTAACGAAATGTATGATAACCTCTATGTTAAATGAAAGTAGTAGGAATAATCCACTTTTCAAATAAGGGATATCCATTTCAATTTATTTCACAGTATCGTTTTCTCAACCACGATCCTTTCATAAAACTGTTAAACTCGCTGATATCAATATAAGAGAAATTCATTTTCTTTACATCTTTCAATGTTTTCTCTTCTTGTATCAAGCTTTATATGTACACTTTAGAAAATAAGCTCGAAGAATATTCCAATAACTTGTTAAAAAATTCCATCGATGTTCGAAGTTTCCGTAAGTAAAATCTATGTGTCTTAGTACAAAGAGATAAAAAAGAAAGCTGGAATATTCTACAGAGAATCCAATCTCATGTTGTTTTTAAGAAAAAGAACAGAAC
This sequence comes from Anthophora plumipes, assembly GCA_951804975.1. Taxonomy (NCBI): domain Eukaryota; kingdom Metazoa; phylum Arthropoda; class Insecta; order Hymenoptera; family Apidae; genus Anthophora; species Anthophora plumipes. The sequence goes on along the minus strand of OX638112.1, from coordinate 21,539,225 downwards.
TCTCTCCCTCTGTCGATATTTTGATATTACGTTACGTTTCGTTTCCTAATATTAGTTTAGTCAATGTACAACGAGTTCTTCGAAATATACCAAGTTAATAATTCTAACAGAGATATATCTCCACGACTGTGGTGGCCGTTTACGTAGCTGCAGTGCAATTTCACGAGTTGGTTGAATTACGTTTAATCGTGCACGTGGAACGCATACGCCAGGAACAGCTCGATCGCGTAAAATAGTGATGAAATTGCGAATAGAGCCGATATCTGCTCATCACCTGTCAGCCAGCCGACCTACCATATCGTTTCGTCGTTTCCTCGACACTTGGCAGGAATTAATAATTGTCCATCCACGCGCATAATGCGCGTCGATGCGCATTCATATTCGCCTCACGCGAATAATGACCATTTTCTGTTATTCCAGGCCCGTTCATCGGCTGATCCAATCTACGATTTATTTCCAAATATTTCGACGACAATGCGCTCGATCGTTTAGCTTCGTGTTTGTTTAATTGCCAGGCAAAGGGAAAATATTTGCGGGATGAACCTTTATGCTCGATATCCCATGGAAAACGTATTATAGGCGGCAATTATCGTGGAATTTATTATTGCATGTATTACACAATTTTGCAACCCGTTTCACGCAAGAAGAGAAAAGAATTAGAATTATTCTGTTTCCCTTATTTTATATCTTATCTTAGCATCGAAACGAACAATTCTTTTTATTTATCGAATGAAGTATAATTGTAATATTCGTAGTGTAGAGTATGCACATTGAAACTACGAAATTTCATATGAAAATTGGTTTAATTTGTACACACAATTAAATTCTGATATTAACATGAAAACGATGATTGATTTAATTAGTTAATTTCTTATTTTATCTGAATATTGAATTACAAGAAATTTACGCCCACTAAATGATAGGAGAATTAAAATTATCCACTGTCGTTTATTTTATACCTCGTTTTAATTTCGGAACAAAATAATTCTTTTTATTTATCGAATGATATAATACAATCGCAATATTGGTGTAGAGTGTGTACATTGAAAACCTTGAAATTTAATATGAAAATTTATTTAATTTGTATACAGAATTAAATTCTGGTATGACAATGGTGGAATTATTTAAAATACATAATTTTCCAGTATATCAGAAATGATGATTAATTTATTTCATTCATTTTTCGTTTTATCTGAACATGGAATAACACGAAATTTGCATGCATTAAACGAAGTTGTTATCTTTAATAAGTATCTTGCGCTCCTACTAATTTTGATTGCTTCTCTTTTTATTATTTTATTTTCTTGTTAATTGTAACTATACCATAGAATACATAATTAAGTAAATCTTACTTCAGTTACTATTTTTCCCAGGGATACTGGAATCGTCCCTTTATCAACCCCCATAAGATTTCTATTTTATGTAATATCCAACGTACACATAACTTGTCAAGATAGTCTCGATCAACTTTGAATGTTTATGGCGGGTTCGTGTAACCACCCCTCCGACAAATATTTGCCCGAACTTTAATTCGGTAAACGTTCGAAAACCCGATACGTTTCACTCTCGTTCAACGGAACATTTCGAGTTCCAAAGTTCCTGTTTAACTTGACGTGCGAATTCCACCGACAAGCGGAGCAAAGTAACTCTGTTTGCACTAAATAATTCGCCGCGACGTTTACAGTACACGAGAGATTAGTAACAGAAATAGAAATTGAAATCGACCGTACGATCGGAATGCAGTTTACTTGTAAAACGAATTACCATGCGTCACGTTTGGATAAAAATACATCGATAGACATGGGTTTCTCGCTTGTGTCCACGTAATATTACAACTCGAGAAGCAGGCGTCCATGTCGCAGAGGCAACGAGCTTTCCACGCTTTCATCAGGAAGTTCGCGAATAAGTACGACAAACCCGAGATTTCTATCCCAATATCGCACGCAGATGTCTACGAACAACCGGCCAGTTAGATTTCACCTCGCCTCTCTCTTTCTCTTTTTTTTTTCTTTCTTTCCAACGTCTCTTTTTCAACGGTTATAAACCTCGATCTTGGACATTTGTCGACCGTTTGGGAAACATTTCTCAACTTCGGAATCCTTGGTAAGTATTTCGAAAACCTATTCCGTTCGCCGATTCGTGAATCTTTCTCGAAAAACTTTTCACCGTTTGCGGAAGTCCCTCCTGGCTTTCAGGATTCATCCACGAGGAAAAATGTTCTTACGGTGTACTTTCTCATGGACGTAATCACCGTTTAACTGGCTTTGAAGGGAGCTCCGTGATGTTTCAGAGAAAATTAGAGTTTTTTTTTTTTGGAGATCGATTCCTTTCTCCTGGCTGCTTTTAGAAATTATGATTGCTCCAGAGTTTTCGCATCGATGCCTGACTTCGTAAGTTTTCGGTAATCTGCGGCGACTGAGTTATGTGGTGATTGTTAAATTTGGAATTTATTTCATCGATCCTCGTTAACTCAAATAAAAAGGATTTATTATAAATATTACATTATAAATAGTGTCAGAAACTTGATCGTAGCTCGAATTAATTATTTAAAGAAGAATAGTATGTAAGATTATTTAAAATTATTTGAAAGAACTAAAATACTTCTGGAAACCATAAACGTACCGCATAGTTTATAAATTATACCATAGCTTATATTTCTCTCTTTTTTTTTGTCTAGCCCGTGATAAACAAATGACATTAAAAAATGAAGTTTGAACGTTGAAACTGCAAGTCTAAAATAAGTTGCAAAGTGTGCAAAATATTTGTCCTAACAAAAGGATTAAATATCGAAAACAAGGAACATTTTTTAATACTTCAACTCTTAAACTCAAATGAAAAAAAGTGTCAATCTTTCTATTTGTCGCTCTTTAAAACGTTCTAAAACTTCAAACAAAATATATTCGATTTCTTCAGTCTCGAATCAAACGTTTCACACTACGGCAGTTGCAAAAATTATGTAACACGCGGTGCTTGACGAAACGAGGAGAGGTCCGGTTACTACGAAACTTAAATTACGTCCACAGTGGAGGTGGGGTTTAATGATTCGATTACTCATTGCCGGTTGACGAGTGTTCCCCGACGCGGCGGTCCTCGACATCCTGTTTCGAACTTTTAATCAGTTTACACGATTTCGCGGGAATTGAAGTTTCCGTTGGCCGCTTTAAACGCTAATTAAGCCGTTTTCGTCGAGCTAGGATGCATTGTGCTCGCGTGGACGCGTGTGCGGCTAGGGGTCCTCGCTTTTCGCTGCAATCGCGGAATTTAAACGGTGCCGGTTTAATTAGGGTTACACAGTTTTGCCCGTCGAAATTAGCGTGGCTGCACCGGCACAAAGGCTCACGGAACTAACGCGACCCGTCGAGGGCCACGTTATTAAAATTACAACACTTCGTATTAGCGACAACGTTGCGTTGCAAGATCGTGGCAGTCTGGTAACGTGCGGAGCAAGGGGGACGATTATTTGTTGGTACTTTCGTGGATGAATTTCTAACTTTGTTGTTTCTTAGTGGAGAAAAATTTTGGAGAAAGTTCTGCTCGTTTGGGGATATGACATTTCAGTTTATTTTAATTTATACGTAAAATCGTTCTAACGAAAATTGTTTCAATTTTCAAGATGATTTCTTTTAACCCCTTGCCTTATAATAACCAGTTGCACTTGTAGTGTAAATTACGATTAAGATGTGACCAAAGAAGAATTATATTTATATTAAGATTGTATGTTTGCTCAAACTTCAGTTTCGATTTAAGACTGAGGATTAGCAAATATAATGCAAATCATTTATAATATTCTGACTCCTGTTTCATTTAACGCTGCGTTAAAACAGTGAATATTCGAGGTAAATTAAATAATTTTTTGTCGGAGTGAAACAAAAGAATCGCGAAATTTTCACTAAACAATTGTTTATAACTTTTTGAAGAGAAATCGTATAGCAATTTATCTAGAATTAATTTTTAAGATGAAGCCTTTAATTTTACTGGGAAGCAAGAGATAGTGAAGATGTATTATTTCCCGAAAATTTTACGAATTCAAAAAACTTGTTCGTAACTCAAATCACCAGGAATTTCAAGATTAAGTACTCCCCTTCACAAACGACTTTTTAAAAGTAGTTGCACGATTTTTTGTCGCCGTTTTATTGCACTTCGAATGAAAAGTGTGTCGCCGGCATTGGAATAACTCAAGGCACATCAACGAGGAGATTTCACTGTCGGCAGTATTCATGGTCACAGAAGAATTCATTCGAATTTATATCTTTTCAAAAATTCCAAAGTAACGCTTCTTAATAGAATTAATCCTGTAATCCGATTTTTCTGTGTTTAGGAGAAGGATAGTTAAATCTCATTACAATTTTACATATTGGAAAGTATTGAAAAACAAAGATTTATGACTAATATAAAGAAATTAACTGCTAATAATGTAACAACACAATGATATGGAAATAAACAAATAAAATATAGATAAATGAATAACTTTTAAATCACATGGCGCTATAGAAAATTAAAAGTGACTTCACAATAAATTAAAGATTTGCAAAATTTAATATTAAAAAATCTCAATTAAACTATCGAAATATCACTTCAGTTTTCCAATAATTACGAAATTAAATTAATTTTACAAACTCAAACTACAGCTTTGTTCCCTATAGAAAATTACCAAATATTTCAAAGCAAATTCACACTTTCCCTGATACCTTCTACAAACGTATTCACCTAAAGAAAGTAATCCCCTTGAACTGGATGAGAAAAGTTTAGTGGAGTCGCAAGAGCTCAAGAAGCGATCTAGAAGCTTATCGAGACGACAAGAATCTCAGCCTAGCCCTTCGTATAGCTTCGATGTTTCCTACCATCGGCGATCCTTAGTTGCGGTCTACGATTTATAGAGGATGGTATTTACGTTTCGCAGTTAACTCTGATTTTACGAGCGGTAGACGGCAAAACGTAGAACACGAGAGCCAGATCCGTTCTTAATTACACTTCTTGTACGAGCTGAATCCGTACACCTATGCCATGGGTAACATAATTCGACTGTTATGCAGTCTTTATCGGAAGCGTCGCCACGGAGACGTGGAGCTTACCACGGTTCGTGGTGATAATTCATGCTAAAACACATCGGCAGCGTGTGTTGCACAGTGATTTCTGCAGGTTCCATTAGCGTTCCCTACTTGGGACAAGTGTACTTAACGTTTGCTGGATTCCTCTCTCTCTCTCTCTCTCTCTCTCTCACTCTCTCGATCGACTATCTTCGTCTTCCGTGGAATAATTAAGAGGTTGATTACGGGTCGAACCGTAAGTCGATTAACGAATGTCAAAAGGGAATTTCCGGAGGTTTCCTTTTTTAATAATTTAGAAAGGAGAAATTTAGGCACATCTGCGAGGTAGACTCTGCTCAATAAAATATTCGACAAATTCATGGTATTAGCGAATTTTGGGAAGTATTTAGCTAATAAATTTTGTTTTCTAATGATTCGGTATTGATATGTTAAGCGCCACACCCGTTCCAGTGTACTGATTCTAGATTTTTTAGAAAATATATAGATTTTTTTCAAGTATTTAGAAAATAATACTTTATAATTCATTAATAAGATTTTATTAAAACACTTTATCTAATTGCGTTTATCGCTTTTTCTGTCCAAAAGTGCCAGCTAATAGGTCTGTATCGAGGTTCTACTAAATTAAAATCTATGCTTTCGTAAGCTCCAGACCTATTGTTAAAAAGAATTCTTTTATTTACCAAACATTAGAAGCAACAACATGAAGAAAGGAAGAAAAAATGAAAGAAACACGATCGATTGGCATTCTGAATTTTTGCAGAAGTTCATAGTACTCACAGATACATTTCTCTGCAGAAATTGCAAAGTTACAACTTTCTTCGTTACTGTAACACTTCTTGCAAAATATTGGACATTGAATCGGTGAAAGAAAAATCCATCGAAATCAGTGTAACGCCTAACGTGTTAACGAAATAATATTTAACAGAAGAGAAATGATATTTTAATGCATTATTTATAACTGTTAAAGCAGTGAATCGACTGTAAAGTATTTTATTGTATCGTAATTCTTTGCACCTTCAAGATACTTTTTATAGAATTTTTCTCCACTTTTTATAGATTTCATTTTGTTAGAACTTTTTCATTTAACCAGAACTTAAATTTAAAGGAAATTTCTTCAAACTTCTTTGTAGTTTTTAAAATCTCACATTCTAGCCTGCTGCTTTAAGAGATCCACCGATGATTATGCAAAGTCTCGCATCGGAGGTTGACTTTTTTGGCGAAACTTTCTGAGAGCAGAAAGAAGGAAAAAGTCACGTGAAATGTTCTACGAACATTATGTTAAAATATGAAGATACAACAATCTATACAAAATTTCAATTAAATACTCGATAAATGGATTTGCGTGAATTTAAAGAAAAATTATTCCACCTTTTGTTGATGTGTATTTTATTCTTCCATTGTACGTCTTTGTTCGCATAAAAGCATTTCGATACGTTTAAAGCGTGCAACTTCAAAGTTTTTCGCATTTTTCTCCAGCTAAGCTACTTCCGCGCTTTCTCCCGGAGAAGTGTAACCAAACTATGGAAATTTTGTTACGCAACGTGCCTCGAGTTTGTTTAGGGTAACGCAGCTTCCCTGTGCATTCCTTCTTGCGTGCTTGCTTCTGAATACATTTCAACTTCCACCCTTCTGTAGTCGTTCGGTTGCTTTACCGCAAACAATTCGCAGTCGTTGCAATAGTAGATTTTCAATTATCCTTAATATTAGGTAATTTCGTATTTGTCTATTAAACCTGTTAATTTGATTCGCCTCTTGATCACAAAAATTAATCTCTCGAGTTTATAATGAAAATGGAGAAATAAATTGTAAGCAATTAATTGATTTTAATTCTTGGAAACGCGTGTTTGTGTAATTTAAACTTAACATATGCATAATTGATTAATTTATCGATAAATAAACTATTCTATTCTAAGTATTTGTGAAGCAACGACGAGTGTCTTCTCTAATTAAAAGTTTAAAGTAAGAATTATATTATGTCTTTGGAAGAAGATTGTAAAATGTGTTTTTCATATTTTTAACAGTATTTCTCGTCTTTATTCGAAGTACTTTGTCCTTGTCAATTTTACTGCAATATTTGGAAAGCTTATGCAATTCTTCCTCCTTTAATCAAATTTATTTCTGTCTGGTTTATTTTTAAACTTTGAATTTGTACACCAAAATGTCTTGAATCCTTGATACTCTAATTAATTAAAAACCTCTCCGTGTATTTTTCACTGGGTTCCACTACACATCACGAATGAAACTGCCACGCTAACTACACTTTTATCAAACTTTCAAGCTGCCACTTAAATAGAATTCCTCGCAATTAACTTGAAACCCATCACGTACTCAACAGACCGCTGTTTTACAACCGGTCCGTTCGAAAGTTCACTGGCGAAACGACCCGATAAATACCAGGAATCGCATCAATCTCCTCAATTACGCGTCTAAATTTACCTGCTCACATTTACGTGCTCTGCACATCTCCGTGCAGAGAAATCAGCGTCCGTGAAAAAACAACGTCCATGCCGAATAGCTGGCCGCTGAAAAATGCGAACAAAAAAGAAAAAAAGCTTTTACTTTCACCAGTGCTGAAAACCTGTCACGATAACCAACACACTCGCTCAGCGGCTTCCCCCGTGAAAAACGAATCACGATCATTCGAAAACGATCGTGAAAATAGTACTCTGATTCGTGAGAAAATACAAAACCTGAGCCTCTGTTAGCTGTTTACTCGTTTGTACAAGAGACGAGCGTGTTGTTGTACGCTCATAGATGAAAGCAGACGCTTTCAGCGAAGGCCTCGAAGGTTAGAGGAGGATCTGCGCGACGTTGATAAGCGGCTGCAGACAAAACGTGGCATTATTGCTTGATCGTTTCCAAGTCTGCAAGCCTGGCTGAACCTGATCGAGCCTCCTCGAACGGTGACTTGCACGCAAGGAAACCTCTTCGAGCAGGCACGGGCATTATGCCCGGAGAAACGAAGCTTCAGGTTCGCTTCGTTGCTTAGACTTCTTCCCTTTAATTAGTCGTCTATGGCGCTCGTTGCTCGTCGCAGTGGAATTGCAGGGCAAGCATGGCTGATGAAAAACGTGAAAATTATAAGTTTTTTGCGCCACTTGGTACAAATAATTTCAAAGCACAAGGTGAATGAATGTGATTTTAGGTTACGTTAAGTTGCAGGATGTTTAAAATAGGTATACTGTGGCTGAAAAAATATTTTATTCGAATGGGAGAATATTTGGGAAGTTACATGTTGGATATGTGATGTATCAAATTAAATAACAGTTAAAAACAAAGTTGCAAGATGTTAAAAAATATATTTTATTGGAATGGAAGAATAATTGGGAAGCTAGATATTGGATACGTAACGCATAAAAAATAAATAACAGTTAAAAGCAAAGTTGCAGAATGTTGAAAATAGGTGTACTGTATCCGCAGAAATATTATATTCGTATGAAAGAATAATTGGGAAGCTAGATATTGGATACGTAACGTATAAAAAATGAATAGCAGTTGAAGAGGATGTTGTAGGATTTTGAAAATGGATATATTGTATCTGAAAAAATATTATTGGAATGGAAGAATAATTGGGAAGCTTGATATTGGATACGTAATGTATAAAAGCTAAATAACAGTTAAAAACGAAGTTGCAGGATGTTGAAAATAGCTGTACTGTGTTTAAAAAAAGTACTTTAGGAAAATAATTGGAAAGCTGGATGTTGGATACGTGATGTATCAGAGTTAGATAACGGTTGCAGGCGAAGTTGCAGGATTCCGTTGAGTTCAGTAGCTTAGAAATCATTTGAAGCGGGAGATTGAATTTTTGTAGGAGTTGGTAGGTCGTAAAAGTAGGTGTTGGAAGTTCGAAAGTTGCAGAGCTTTTACACGCGTGGGTAAAAGTCGTTGGGAGGTGTTCTTACGGGCGGGTTTAGTCAGAATGTATCAGTACCTCCTCATTGTACTTACAGATTTCGAGCCTCTTCCACCCACGTGTCCTTTTATTCCAATCGATATACACCTTCTTGAAAGTCGCTTTTCTACAATTTACATTCGCTAACCTAGTTCTGAAATTCAACCATCTGAACCACACGTTGAAATCTATGTGCAATATCTGTTAGTCCTGAATTATTCTGTTGGAGTCTGACAAACCTGAGACCATATTTCATATTCTATCATTCCAAAAATAAGCGATAAAATTAAATATTAATCTCGATTTATCAGCTTAACATTTCTTTTATCCTTATATCCATCAATGAAATTTCAATGATTTAAAATTTTGAAGCAGTACGAACGGAAAATTAATATTTTGAATGCTCAAAATAACAAGTAGAGTTAAAGATCTATTTTTAATTATTATTTCCATGTTTTCATTCTGTTAAAATGATTATTAAATTAATTTTCAAAAATGTTTGACATATATTCTTTTATCGTTTTATTTCATATTTTTGCTCATGTTGTGCGTTTCAGCTTATTCTTTCTTATAAAGAAAATTCGAGGATTTGCAGATATTCTTCGTATCGAATAGAGATACCATAAATACTGGGAAACATGTGGTAGGATTGTAAGAGAGGATTACATACAACGTAGCACGCACCAATAAAACCGCTTTAAGCGACGTATACACTCTTACAATTGAAATAATTCGATACACCTAGAAATTACTCTAACCTAATTAACTTAAATAAGGCAAGCCTCTACCTAATAGACAGAACATCTTGCATACTAATATATAATTCGTGTATTAACCTAGATTCACCAGAAACACGGAGTAGAGTTAACATAGAACACTTAAAGTACTCAGACCATTCGACAACTAATTTATTAAGTAATTGCAGAGAAAAGTTTTATTGCGCAATCCGCAAGCAAAACTAGAGAGTAATACCAACAACGTAAAGTCTGAATCGAATTTCCCAAGCAAAAAGTCGTTCGCGTCGCCAGCAGTTTCGTGCTCTCCACTTAATTATGCTGGATTTAATTGGCGCCAGGCCGTGTCGAGATCTCAGCTGACGAGCCGTTGAAATCCTTCGCGGTTCCTGCAATCGTTATCGGAATTTCCAATCGATCGTGAAAGTGGCGTTATAAGTCACAAGAGAATATTTACGTAAGATCAGCAAGTCTACCGCTGTTAACTTGAATGGCCCATGCCAGCGAGCTTGTGCACGCGTTCAATCGAGAGAAATGTATCATGAAGTGTGTGGCCAGTTCGCTCTGCCAAGGCCGATCCCCCCATGGAGAAAGTGGCTTCGTGACTAGTTTTGTGTTCGATGCTTGGTAGACCATGGTGTCCACGTGATATCGGCCTTTCAGGAACAACCATATATTCGTGTCCCTTGGGACTTTTATTTTCGATTTACTACTATGTAACTGTAAAACTGAGACTTTTCACTGTGGCGCAGACTTGAGCGTTAGTTTCGATTAAAATTCCTTGAATAAATGGAATTTATAAGTATCAGATACACAGAATGTGATCCTTTTTGCACTGAAAAGTTACATTGTAACGGAAGGGTTACAAATAAGGGAAAGTGTCTGTATTTATTTACCACTATGCGCGTGTCTCCACACTCTAGTACAAACTTCGATATTACATGTCTGTGCTTTTTTCTTTAGCCATTATTTTTCGGCCTTATATTTGTGTTTAATATAGGACTCACGATGCTGAGGATGGAGCTTGCATTTGCATATTTATTTCACATTCGTGAATTTAAAAGCTCCATCTTAACTTTTCTCCTGTCAAGGAAGTAGAAATTTTTTGAATAGAAATTTCACCGAACGTGTGACGAAGCGTGTCTTATCTTCTGCGATAACGATTTTCGTAATGCTCCATGGTTTATGACAGTATTTATGTCGTAAAGTGACTTCTGCCAATTAGAATTTTTAACTTGCAGCGACCGCAGAACCGTTTTAGAACAAAATCCTCGACAGTTGTTAGTTTATGTTTTCTAACAGTAATCAGCCATAAAGGAAGCTCCGCTGTAACTTATTTTTATTTGCTCAATTTGAATTTAGATGACTTTTTTCTGATTATTTTCTCCTAAATCTGTGGGATCGGGTTTTGGACACTGGGATTCTTTATTTGAAGATAAATTTGAATCAAGATCTTTTTTATGAAGTATGAATTCTTTATGCCTTTCGATCTTTAAATTAAGCAACTCTTAAAGTTCCCCTGTTTATTGTTCAAAGTTATGGGCGGTGGTGAAGTAAGCATTTAGCATTTAACGAAGTTGCAAGGTGAACGTTTGCGTTCGTTTCATTTAGAACATCCTGTTTCGAAAGGATCCGTATTGTAAAAAGGTTTATTCGAAATTGATCGTTCTTCTAACATTCGTGATTATCGTTGGTTTTGACGTCAGCCGTACGGTAACAACAATAATTAGCTGTAATGATGATTTTGCAAGCGTTAACAGTGACATTGACATTTCATAACGCAGTGGTTCTGCGTTATAAATGGATTATTTATGGCTTGTATCGCAACATCTCTGTAAACACAACATCTCGCTTGTAACTCAATTTGTCAGATATTTCCTTCCATAATGCAGAAATAATTAACATCCTTTAATTTCCAGAGGAAATGTTAATTCATTATTCATAGACAGAGATTCAGATTTCTATCGAATTGAATTCGTAATACAAGAAGCAGAAACCTTTTCTTTTTCATTCTAAGATCGAAATATCGCTCGTATTTAACGTGCAATTAACATTTATCATCGAAGACATTGAACAGATTAGTTTCTATCGATTTCTATTCGAGGTGAAAACCGGCAGAACCTTTACGATCGGTTTATATAATATCTTTAACTTAGTTTAATTCGATATTATCGAAAATCAAGAAACTCTACCTAGGAATCGGTTAATTAGCCGTCATTGACCGATCGGTCGTCGCCGTTGCGAAATTTGATCGACGTTAATAAGGAGATTCGTTAAAGAGTCGATTATTAAATTGAATATCGACATTTTCGCTTCCGTCGTTCAGCGAACAAGAGCTCAGTGGCACGGGACGTCAATAATTTTAATTAGGAATCGACTGACCCTAATTTTCCGGGAAGGACAAAGGAAGCAAGCAGGTATATGCTCGAGGAGAATTAAAGTGAACAGGCACTTTGTCTTACGTAATTCCTTTGACGTAATTTAGTAATCACAGGGCACTTGAAAGATATTGATCGAGGAAAAAAATTGTTGCACGTTGTATGACGTTTGATATAAATTAGAACGTTAATATTTCGTAACTACAAAGAAAATGAAAACGTTTTAACGAATTTCAAAAGATTCATCGTTTTAATTCAGTTCTTTTTAACAATAATATTCCTCAGATAATAGCGAAATAAATTTTACAACCAATTAAAATGCAATCTCGCTAAATATAAAATAAATTTATCTTACGCAGTGTCGGGTGATATTACTTTAATACCTTTTTTTACCGAAGAGATAACATTATCTATCCAGTTTTTATGTTCAAGTTATAGTAGAATGATACTATTGATTAATTTCTGAATTTCTATATATTTAATACATTAACCTTTTGACTGCCACGCCGAAATCACATGTTTCGCTCAGGACGCCACGGAAGTATTTTTATTATTCTAAGCATATAATGGCTTTTAAATTTTTCATTGATGTTCTAATAAAAATTTTTAATTGTTCAGTAGGGCACTTTTTATTTCAAAGTATCTTCTATTTATCGGTTATATTCAAAATGCACTAACTGTAAATTTTCATTCAATTTTTACAATTGTAAAAAGTTCAAGCGCTCCAGTCACCAATTACCAACGTGGCGTCACAGGAGAAACCGTGGCCGGTCATATACGACTAACGTAGCAGTCAAAGTGTTAATGATTTTTATCACTGCGTAAAAATTCGTTTCCCCAACTATGTAAACCGTTTTTATTCCAAGGATATTTTGTTAAACAATGGGACAAGGTATCAGCGAGGTGAATTACGTTCTGTGTGTACTTTCATTTGTTACGAGAAGTGACTCGTTTGTCTTTACCTCGAATATCTGAGAGACGCTTGACTTTAATGAAGACGTGCTAATTCTTAGAAATGATGTAAGTACAGTGTTACGTTCAATTATAGCCCGGTGCACCACGGGACGTAGTAAATGCTCCACTTCTACATTTCCGCCGGCTGAACGTCGTTGAACTGTTAAATTATTGTTATGAAACGGCTAGTAGAAGCAACAAATTAATAACCGCAAATTTACTCTCTTCGATGTCTGTGAATTTGAAAATAGTGTTCACGTCGACATTTTCACAATCGCGATCGAATTATTTACTACGTTGAGAAACTCGACGTACTACAATGTATAACAGTTGCTTCGAACGATACGCAACAGTTTCTTCATCAGATTTATTGAACAGTTAAATCATACCGTGAAAGAACAACCGTTAAGAACATGTGATTAAACTGTTTCGTTATAACGATAGGTAATATTAATCGGGATATTTCGAATTGCCTCTACATGTTTTCAAAATCGAGACGCATATCTCATAAAATGCCTACAGTCTTCCATTTCGTATAATAAAATATATCACTCGTACCCTTGAGAGTTAGTACAGCGATCCTCGGTTTCTTAACACATTGTTCATCAATCACGAGTGAACTCGTGTATTTATACACGATAATTGTTGATCGGGAACGAATTAATTCATTTTTGTACACGCATCACCTTACACGAGTGTTACTGAGATGCATAATAGCAAGTAAGATGACAATTTATTAGGAAATGTTTATGATTCTGACATTAGGTCAACAAAAAGGCAAAAGAAAAAAATATTTGTGATAGTACTGTTATATACCACTGCCCGAAGATTAGTAATATACAATTTACCTTGTCCCAAAAAAGTATTAACAAAGTTTCATCTAAATTCACGATGTACTGTTGAATTATTTCATGAAATTTGTGTGTGTGTGTAGTGTAAGACAGCAAAAATTAAATAAGTAAAGTAAATATAAATAGGAGAGTGTACCTAGTAATCATTTGTTTGGTGTGAATGGACGCTGATATTCTATTTTTCTCTCTGAGTGCTATGGACGCATATATGCGTCGTTCGAGTATTCAGATTTGTTGCTATTTATTTTTAAGTTATGGTGTTTTTAAGACATTAATTTCCCTAAGGAAACATTACATGCCGGGGAAACTAAAAATATTTAATTCAATTTAACGTAAATGAAAGATTAAAACGGTGATTTAATTAAATGGTTTGGAAAAGTATTCCATCCGCGTAGAGTGTTTTACTTTGAAGCACTCCGTGCTCAAAATATGAAGAACATAGAGATAAAGACGTATAGACGTGCATTTTTCAAATATAAATTAAAATAAAGATTCCTTTTCATAAAAACGTATGTAATGTAAATATGCACAAATGAAGTTATTGCAGTTCATTGGGATTTATTTACTTTAATATTAAATTATGAAAAAATAGCCAGTGACATACGCTAGTTTTTGCATAAAGTTGTTGGTTAATAGCGTGTTAAATCGATAGATTGCAAATATATGAAAATATTTCATTAACATGAGAATAACGCTAGAATTTCTTGACTAACTCCGATACTTATCTTTGCACTCAAAATTCCTGACTAATATCTTGAGAAAAAGGTCTGTGCATCCAAAACGTTTTATTTTTACTTTTCGTTTAAAAAACCGAATGCACCAGTTCGATTGAGATTACGATGTTTCGATCGTCTCCTTATCAGTATAGAGTGTACGTGTTATACAACCACAACCCGTCTCTCTTGGAAATCTCCTTCTCTCCACACCTGGTCCATTGCACGACTCCTAAGCTGCATGCACGTATACGTTCGATCGAACTACGAGGTTGGACGCTGGCACGATTTTGTCACACTTCAATTATTCCGCTCGATCCCGTTTTTAGAATGGTTTCGAACGAACCACGCCGGGTCACCAGAAACTGGTCGGCCCTCAGACGACTTTCATTCCAGATTTAAACGGCGAAACGATTGAAATTTCCACGGTGTCACTCGCCACGGCCGATCGAGTTAGACAACCTTGAATCGGTGAGCGTGCACCATCGTGCCGTTTCGATTGCTACGCTTCGTCCTTGTCAAGATCGTGTCCCTCCACATGGAGATCTCGCGGATCCTTCACGCGACGATTTTCCACTACAGCGTCGAATCGAAATGGAAACTTCTCAGAGAAATCTTGACCTCCGCTTGAACGTACCCCTTTCAAGAATTTCGAAACTACCAAGGGAAATGTATCGAGCTGATCGATCAGAGATACGAGTTTAAAATAAGAATCGTGAGGTAATTTTTCTTTTCGAATGAGGGTTTCTATAATCAATTTTCCTGTATCTCTCGAGATAGATTATAGAATATCTTTGATTAATTTTTATTAGTTAGTTAATTCATTAAACTTGAACGCGAATTGGAATTTAGAATATAGGATTTGCGTTTACTGTAATAGAAATACTCTAGTAGAATTACTCTAGAATTACTCTAATAGAAATTTCTATAAAAATAGGGCTGATATGTGTTACAATTTCCTTGCCATATAACTTATAACTACGTGAAATAATACTTGGACAATTCTCTCGTAAGAAGAGTGTATAAAATCGAAAGCAGTAATTTCTAATCAAACTACCAGAATTCTATCGCAATCGTCAAACATACCTAACAATTGCTACACACAAACCACGTCCTCCCATAAAAGAAGTTTCCACATCTCTGAATATCGTAATTAACTTCACAAAAAATAACCCTTTCCAACGAATCGATGCCAAAAATGTCAATGAACAGTAAACTTTAACAACCCTCGCTAATGGGAGTAAAAACGAAGAAAAAAAGGATCCATCGAACCTTTAAAAAGAGCTATAATAAAGATAACTCATCCATCAAGATGAAGTAACTTTTGCAACTTCACGGATACCATCGTAAACCATCGAGGGGTAACGTGAAATTTTAATTTCGCCCGACGTAAGCTCATCATTTCCCAAGGCACCATCTTCTTTCCTGTCGGGCCGCGTACCATTTTGGAGCTCGTAAATAGCGGCGGGCGAACGATACGCCTCCGGTGCCTTTCTAAGCATGACCCTGGTTACGAAACGAGCCACCGTGGAATCTCGACTTTCATTTTCTACGCTCGTACCTTCTCGCGACGTGCCTGGCGCATGCTACTGCACGTGACACGCGTCGTTCGTGCACGTGTAGAAGCGTGTGTCCACACGCGGCAAGTGCATAAGCCACCCGACCATTAAGGAGCGTTAGCGCGCGCGTAAATAAGAGCCTGTTCGAGGGAGACGATCTGGGACAACGAATCGATTCCTCTCCTTCTGTTCTTTTTTTCTCCTTTTTATCTCTCTCCCCCCCCCCCCCCCCCAGGGGAACGTAGAACGTTGGAACGCTGTCGGTAATGGCGCTACCGTTTTATTTAGTGAACGGTTTGGTAACGTTGAGCGGATGCGGGGTTGACCTTTGAAAACGTGGACTTTATAGTGACGAAATTTACGGCAAGGCGTTGGTGGTGAAACGGCCGTGGAGAAAATATTATTAAAATTGAGGAGGATGAAAATGCTGGCAGCAATGTTTGATATACGTTCTTTGTATCCAATTATAAGCCCCTTACTTTTGTATTTGAAAGTGTAATATTTTTGTTGTTCGGTATTAATATTTGATCAATATTTTCTTGAACAATTTAGAAGAATAGTGTAATAGTTTCGGAAAAGTTCCTTCGTATCGTGAAAAATTAGAGATACTACCATCTTCTTCTTCCAAGAAATCCTCTCGACACCCATAAATCTGAGAGCTTCATCGACCGCTTTTTAAAGACCATAACGCGACGATTTAAAGATCATCCTCGATAGTCTCTGGCCGTTGAGGGGTGATAAATTCGACGCAAACGGCCCAATATTTTTCACACGGCTAAACGTATAAACTTGCCCCTCCAAGAAATCTCATTTCCTCTCAGGAAAAACGAAAATGCTAATTCACGCATTGTATAGTATGCAACGAAAGCTGTCACACTTAGATTGCTAGACTGTTCGATTACTCGATAAATATCCTTTTTACTATCTTTTATTCCACCACAAAAAATGAAACTTTTGTTGCATACTGTACCTTGTCTAAAATCCAGACGTTCCTTTTGTTTTCATTTCCCCTTCTCTCGGAATCATTGGAATCTGTTTTCAAAGTAAGCTGACCTGATCCTGACAGGCTGACCGAGGCCTACATTCCAGCGACGTGTGTTCACTGGTAAAAGGCTTTGCGAAAGAATCCAGCCGCTTCATTCCGTGATTGCCATACGCGTATTAATCCTACGATAACACTGGTGCATCAGCCATCTATCGTGTACATGTTGATTAAGGGTAGAAAAAGAGGTGGACCTTTGTCGTTTCGTAAGCCTCTTAACGACTAGAACGATTAATGTGTCGGAACTGAACGCGACAAAAAAAAAAAAAAAAAAAAAAGAAGGGAAACAGAAAAAAGCAATGACACTTCGTTCAGTCTGTCACGCTAATTATTTTCGTCATCGCGTGACGAATTACGACAGTAAAAATATAGAAAGAAGGAACAACTAATACGCGTCTAGTCACGGACAATCGAGCAATCGACCCTCGTTCGTCTCTATTCACCGTTTGCTCCACCATCTGCACACGAAAATTACTCTATTAATACGGTTAGAATCGGGACACAGTCGGAAATGAAATTTTGCATATGAAAATATTGCCGAAAATTTGATATCAGGTAGAAGTTTGAAAAATATCCACGACTGTAACATCGATGGGGAAAGTACGGTTAATTTATCGTTTGCATAACTCCCAGTTCGAAATACAAATTACGGATCATACGTTGTTAGCAATAGTTCAACGTAAGGTTGAATTTTTATTTAAAAATTTAAGGATTAGGCCACGTACGAGTTGTATAATTCAACTTTCTCGTTCGTGGCGAACGTCGAGTAATTAAATAGGGAAATCTGTTGCACGGAATTGGCGAATAATCAGAAGGGAAAATGAAACTAGAACGAGTCATCGAGAAATAATGTCTGACGTATTGCTTTTCTTTTTTAACGTTGGCTTTCAATAGCATACTTCCATTCGTCAGTGTCTATGATTGTCGATTTACCAACGGCACAGTTCTTGGCTAATACAGTCGCACCTTTGCCACTCTCAGGTTCCTTAATTATCTCGTGCATAGTTTCCGTTCTGACGACATCAGGATATGACTGACTGTGGTGTACTGTAATCAACCTCGCGTGGAATGTTATTGTTACAGGAAGAAATATCGTACAAGTAGAAACTTTTCGTGGGTAATAGAATTCGAATACTTCCTTTCAGTCGCTTATTCACGAATTTGATATACGTAATATTGAATTTAATTACGAAATTCAGGGATTACGTATTCTACGATTTGTATATATTTCAAATATATTTTAAATAGGTTATTCAATATAAATTTCGAAATACAGCGAATTTAGAAAATCTTCTCACAAACCTGTGTATCTAGTTCTACGTTTTTTCATAGATATAAAACTGTGATTGTGAAAATCATATCAAATTGACACTTATGTATTCTATGATTTGTATATATTTCAAATATATTTTAAGCAAATTACTGATTGTAAATTTCGAAGCAAAGTGAATTTAGAAAATCTCACAAATCTG
The DNA here is from genome assembly GCA_951804975.1 of Anthophora plumipes. NCBI lineage: Eukaryota > Metazoa > Arthropoda > Insecta > Hymenoptera > Apidae > Anthophora > Anthophora plumipes. The sequence goes on along the minus strand of OX638112.1, from coordinate 21,520,582 downwards.
CGTTTGTAGTTTAAGGATCTAGTTCTACGTTTTATTATAAATATAAAATTGTCTGTGACAGTGAGAATCGTATAAATTTTTTGAATTCCAATTGTACTGAATAGCAAAGATAATGAAGCAACGATGTTTCAAGCAATCAAGAATCTGTATGCACTTTTTCAGTCTCCATCCAACAAACGTTATCATTTATTACATTTTCAAGTGACACACACTTCCTTGATCATAATCTTCATTAACTTTATAAATTGCTGTTTCTATCATTGTTCAGTATAACAGACACAAATCTCATAAACGTTAATAATCTACAGCATAGACACACCTGAAGCTTTACAAACTATATCTAAAGCAACGAACAATCATCAATCCCACGAGACAACGAACGATCACTTTCTCAGCATGAATACCGAACAATAAAAATTAACAATTCAGACGACTACAGATACCGATCACAGTCAACCAGTTATTTATTCCAATCGCAAGACATCGAACGATACTTGCCCCATTACAAACACTCCTACAAATTACGTATTGGAGAAAAAAAAGACAGAAATTCACATGTTACAATCGATCCGTCGCTAGGGTCGAACAATGTGCATCGATTCGCCAAGTGTCTCGTATTTTATTTCGACGTATCTCTCCTATTGGAGAGGTGTGATTTATCGGCGTGGTGACGCTGCCTCATCGTGTCCTGATCGAAAGTACAGGGAATAGGATTCTCAATCGTGGCCGCGTCACTCGTCTGCTTCGTCGTCGAATAATCTCGCTAGAAATCTCGCTCATGAATAATTCGCGCGCGAATAGTCGATACTCGCGTATTTGCTCGCCACGCGTTCCCTCGTTCGCGCACGTGATTCGAAGCGATCGCCTTTGTAAATATCGACGCCTCCATCGCCCTACGCCTAACCGTGACATCCACTCTATTTTCTGGCGAGAAGTTCATCACTCTGCGAACTTGGGAACTCGCGATATTCTCATCACGAACGACGAAAAAGAGCTCGAATGAAACGACGTCGCGAATGAATCAGGCAAGGAATTTCTATGTTAAAGAAACGTTTGTGTCACGAGAAAAATTCACTCGACAAACATGCGAGTATTAGAGTGCATTTTCTGTATACTTTCTTATTTCTTGTTTTGTTTTGTTTAAAGAACTGTTCCTCCTTCTGTGCTCTTTATGTACGAAAGATATGAAAGGTTGTCCTTCTACGAGATTTCGAGTGGGAGTTGATGTGTCTTCTTGGTAAACTTTTTCTATCCTTTGGTCCGCTTTCATATTGCTCCACGCTACTCTAGGATTTCTATATTCACACTTCCACTGGTTGCAATCATGTGCAGCATGAAGAACTGGGTATAAAAATCTAGGCCTGGTTTCTTTCATTTATGAGACACGTAGTTTTATTAAAAATTTCGAGTCAAGAACCACGTAGCATGATTCAAGCTTGCGTGAGTATAGTATGGATAGAGTATAGTTTGAAGATTCTCTAAAGAAGTATAAATAATGAGATATGAGATGGCGGAATGAATAGTACAGAGAAGTAGAGTAGTATTTATTAATTAAAAGTTCTTCAGTAATAATACCAGGGTTAGACATTAATTATTTAGAATAGATTATTTTTCAGCATTGTTTCTCCAACTTTTAACACACTCGATCCATTGATATACAAACTCTGTCATTCTCTGTATAAATAAAATATTTCTAGTAAAATATTTTTAATATTTTAAGGCTGTTTCGAGTGAATATCTAAAAATGTAGTTTATCAAAACAGTTAATCCTTTGCAGTCCTATGTCGAATGTGTCTCGACATCATATTTCGAAAGCGATTATAATTCTATTATGATTATATAATGAAAAATATAATTACAAATGTATAATAACGAAACATGCCATCCTAATGTCTTCAAAATAAACGACAAGTGTGAGCTATTAAGTTGAAACTTCGACTAGAAAACAGTGAAAGTGGATGTCATCTAACGATGCATGCACAACTTGCAATAATATTTTCAGTAAAAAGTTAGGGCCTTATTTCAGACGACAGTTAACTCAACCTCGCACATGCACTCAACGAATCAATCCTTCAGCCGTTCAGCCGTTTGAGAAAAAACTAATCTGAAACAAGAAAACTCCATTCTCATCTATCAACAGACGTGTCTAACGGTCCTTCGACACGTTCCTCGGTAAATTAGAAGACGTAACGTGTGTCTGTCTGCGACATTCGTTCGAGCGAGACGCGTGCAAAGTTCGCCAGCTCCGAGTTGAACTTGAGAACAGCGCGAGCTTACTCGTCGAGTAGTTTCGAAAGTTGTACCACCGCAACTCGTCCCGTGGATTCTCTTCTCGTTACCACGGCAGAGATTAACGAGACGCCCTTTAACATATTGTAATATCAGCCGTCGATCTTTCCGCAAACCGCGGAATCGTTCGCGCGCGAAACGACAATTTCAAGGCCCGGCCACCATGTTAACGAACGCGCTGGAACCTCAGGAAAACTGACTCGAATTCTCGTTACCGTGGAACTTCGTCGTGGTGCACTGTAGACGTTAGTCGAGGATTTTCCGGTGAATCTACCAGAACCGTGACGTGGTATCACGTATTATGTTCGTTACGACGTAGGATTTGTGAAAGCTTGGTGTTCAGTGGTTGTTTAAGTCGAATAAGAGAGGACTGGATATATTGTTTCAGAAGTGCAGAGATTGTGGAAGAAGAACAAGAGAGAATCTGAAGATACTTATATCGGGATAAGGAGTTTTCTTTCTCGTGACGTGATGCATGTTGAATTTTCTTCGTAAGATGTTCTTGATAAGTTGTGAGTGTAAATAGAGAAAAGAGAAAGTATCGAATACTTTTTTATTGAATGTCCCAACATTAGCTTAGCATTTTTATTTAGCTTTCAAAAGTAATTCGAAGGGGTTTAGGTTAAAGGTAAAGTTTAAATTGCGTAGCATATGAAATTAGGGTCTTTTCGAAACAGAGAGAACAGAACTCAACTCAAATTCTCGTTACTGTTGTCTCGTGTAACTTCGTCGTGGTAAACAAAGTCCCCTTTTCAAGCAAATATGCGCGCATAGTGATCCAGAGGCATTTTCCTGTATATGTGATCAAACCTGTTGTTGCGCAACATTCCTTGCATTCCATTGGTGCCTCGGAGAAAGAAATTTTCACGCTAACGATACTTGATGAAGAGAGTACGTGTTGATATTAATAGAGACCGATGATAATGCTAGTAAGATTCCCTTAGAAGATTTCTACACGAAGCTCGTTTATTTGCACGATTTTGTCGTTGGATTACGGTAGATTTCTTTGCTATGTTTGACACGAATTTAACATTATATACGATTTCATAATAAAACAACGAACTAAAGGATCCAGACGAATAACAAAAAATACAAACGGACAAAATTACTTTGCAAACCATTACCAAATGTAAAAAGAAAAAACAGAATCGTAGAAATGAGGTAAGAAATAAAAAATCCTGTTTTCGAAGGCTGTCTTTTATTGCCAGGTCTGTTATAATTTGTGAGGTAAATTTCGGCAAAACACACATGTATTACTAAATTATACACTTTGCTGGTAACATTTTTACTGCATGATGAATCCAACAATCGATCCATCATTTCCCCTTTCAACATTTCAACCTCGAAAAACCCCGATACCTCAAAAAACAGCTGCACGAAACCTATCAAAATTCCAAGCATTCGTCCACCTAAAAATCACAAAAAAAAAAGAAAAAGGAGAAAAGAACAATGACGACAGCTGACCAATATCCAAATCATCGTTCCAAGCCGGATCGAGCTGTTATCGCGTCAATATTCGCTGACGCAAATGCTCCTTTCACCTCGATCCGTTTTTACGCCTTCGTGATGAGGCTCTGGTTTCGGGGATGAGCGGTAACAACGCGATTCATCGCTGTCGTTGTTCCCAGACGGCTTTGGTCCTTTCGTCCTCGGCCAGTGGACGGCGCCGCTTTAAAATTCCTCGAGGCTCGAGGACCCTCGCCGAAAGCTAGCTCGTTCGCTTACGACACGTACCATCCTCGGGCACGCGGACCAGTCTATGGTAATCCAGAGTGGCGGTCTCGCATCCGAGACCAGCGGGAACCGGTGAAGGCCGGCCAGAGTGGAATCCGATTGAAAAGCGAACGTAGTCGCCAGTTGCTGTTCAGTTCGTCGTTGTTTGCCCAACGGGCCTTACCAGCTGCCTCCTGTGCCTCCTCCTGCTGACTCAGGTACCCGAAAATCCTGTCGTTCCACGATTATCGTCCTCGCGAGATAGCTTTCTCCTCCTGCGACACCACGGTGCAGAGGAAACTCTGATAAGTCTTGTTCTTTCAGACACTTCTGAGAAAATAAATTCTTCAGAATTGCTAATAAGTCAACCCTTCGTGCTTTGGTAAGGTTTCTTGGTGGAGGTGGGGTCTTTGACAGAGGTTCTTTCGTCTAATACTTTGATATCGTAGTAAAGTTTTATACTGGAGTTCGAAGAGTTTTTTTTTTTAAGAGTATTTTTGCTTGAGGGAAATGGTAATGTAGAGCCTGGAAAATATTGAAATTAGGGAAATGCTTGGATTTTGTTTTGCACAATGCCCTTTTATTCGAAATCAATTGGCAAAAGTTTCTTATTATATATTTGATTATGTTTGAGAAAGTTTATGAAGGTTTGTGTTGCCTGTCTTTCAGTCTAACAATAGAGCGAATACAGGATGAAATAATAGAGTAATTGAATGGCAGGGATCAGTCTGCAATACTCTGGAGAAGTCAATTGATCGCGGACAAATTGTAAGCTACCAGGCTTAACGAGCTTCTCTCCTGTGTGACTTTTACTACAATATACTAATTAATGCACATCGAATTGTATAAATTAAATCCACACAGCTTAGCAGCTTAAATGATTCCATTACTTTCGCTATCTTCCAAAATCTAACCCAGCAAGAGAAATTAGAATCCAAGATGTTAAGCTGTACTCTATCTCACTTTCCACGTGGAAAACGTGCATATCACACTAAACGCATTCGTTTTTCACAAGTTAATTTGCTAATTTCTCCACATCTACAGCACACTTTTTACCATAGTATCCCGAATCAGTTAATAAACATTTAACTGAAGTTTCTCTCTTTGATTATCATTCAATCTGCTAATTTCTCCACATCGCGGACATACCAGTTCTCCCACTCGTTTCAACGCAGAATTCCTAATTAGCCAATAAAACTTGGCCAGCATCTAACACTATCTCACCATCTTCCATCCTCGTGACTCATCACTCGATCACTTTCGATTTACAAATTTCTCCTGCTATTCCGCCGTGTCGCTTCTAAGCGCCAGTGTCGCGTGGTCCCGTGGCTGGAAAGCTGCGGCATTCGTCGAATAGCTGGCGCGTTTTCGAGCGTCGAAACCGGCACGCGGCGCGAAACGACGGGAAAAACTCTCGATCGCCGATCTCTGCGACATTCCGTGCCACAATCTGTTCGCGATAACTTCTATGCCCGCGGAGGCGAGACACACGTGCGAGCCTCCATTCACTTTCTGGCAGCGCGGCCAGCAGTATCGCGTTCGATCCTTTGATCCTCGTGTTTGTGATCCACCCGGCGGTTAGGATCGATAGATTACATGTGGCCCTCTTCTTCAGAAACGACCAATCGGAACTTATGGTCCTGCTTTGCCGGATCTAGCAGAAACGACGAAGCAAAGAGATCGTGGACACGATGTTGAAGCTGATTCTACTCGTTACGCTCCTCGTGGGATCTTTGGAGGCTGTTCCTGGCAGGCTGAACGGTACGTGTCTCCGATTACTCATGGAGATAATGCTTGATCATCCTTCGATTATATTTGGAATCGTGTATATCCGGTGCTGACGATCGAAGTGCTACAGTGTTGAAGTTCCTTGAGAATTGACGTTTGGTATTTGCTTTCGGAGGAGAAAGTTGGAGTGAGTTTTGTGCCAGGTGTTTGTAAGCTGCTGATCAAACTTTCAGAGTGTATTTTATCGTAGATCTTTTATGATTCGTTTGAAAAGGTGTTTCAGCGTTTTTGTATGTTTGAAGAAAGGAAGTTTCTTTAGGATTTTCGTTACACGATATGTACTTTCCAAGTTTGATCATTCGACATGGAAAAACATTCTAAAGGGTATTGCTTAATGTGATTCTTAATACTTCAATTGGCTGTGATTTCATTTTAGTGATTTGTATCATCGAGAGTTGATGACGTGATCTTATCATCGTGTTGGTTTCCCTGTTACAAAGTAACAGCTTTTTGATATTCTTTTGTGCATTCGAAACTAGTTCATGGATCTGTATAGATGACGTAAACAACGTAGTCAGAGATCGTAGACGGTTGTATGAATGACGATAATGTCGTGAGTGATAGGAACTTTTCATGATAGGAGTTGATCGTTATGATCGATCTAATAGCCGGTATTATCGAGATCAACTTCGACTCTCGATCGATCTCGACGTTGCGCCAGACAGTTTGTTGTTTCAAAACAACCGCTGCCTTAAATCATGAGTATTGCACGAAGCATTCCCGATAGAAAATTTGCTGCACGTTATCGATAACGGATTAAACTTCTACCATTGTTCATACTGTGTTTGTCTCTTTTTCTGGGTTGTAAGTGACATTCTAATGTTTATTCCTACGTGAAACAAATTAATTCCACGATTCTACAAATATAGTTAGATCTTCAGGTTCTGATATTGTTCGTGTAAAATTTGTCCTTCGTAATTCTTCTTCCTTGAGGGTTCCTGTCCACCTTGACAGTTCCCGATTCGATCAGTTTGGACACCTTTCGCCGACCATGATCGCGAATACTTCACTGACCTTGGAAGCTATGCTCATTGAACGAGTATATGGATCGTGAACGTAGCCCGAGGCGAATTCCTTTCTTTCGATCCTGTTTCCTGCATCTATCAGGCTGTTCGGGCGATTTTATATGGTTGATATCGATCTCGAGTGTCAACCAAGGGAACAGATCAGTTGGTTCAGGGTTATTTCGACAGGACGTCGATCTTACCACTTCCTGTTACTGATCGATCAGCAGAAAAAAATGACCTCCGGTTTTGGAGGTTACATTTTTTCTCCACTTTCTTGATTCTATGGCTCTCGCTTGTTTCATATGTATGACAGAAGTAGCATATGTCTTTGGAATTAGATAGACATTGCTGGTAAAACTCCGAAGAAACATAGCATTTAATTTAAATTTATTATTTTATACCTTTATAATTTTCCAATTATTTCTATCGTTTTCCATTCGTAAAACTTCGCTCGTAGTATCTAAATAAGTCAGTACAGATATTTGCGTTATGGTAATCACCATTAATGATGAAGTGGTACAAAATGCTTCATTTGAAATTACTATTTTCTCCCTTTTATTCTTACACCTTTAAATATTTTTTATCGGAAATATTGCACAACAATCTCGGCGAATGGTAAATATTCAAAACTGTAATATATTATTTCATGTTTCAAATTTATACAAGGTGGACAATTTTGCAATCAAACAAACCAGTCTGACAGCGTACCCCGCTAACATATTCCACGAGTGCTCCGTATATTTCAACATTTTTCACACTTTTACTCATTCAATTCACCAGGCGAAATTCAATCAACGCGCACCTTCCGCGTGGGATTTGCTCGCGGGTAACAATCGAAACAAGCGGATGCATTCGAAATCAAGTTCTCGATCCGATTCACCGAGCAACCGAGCTGTTCGCGTCGTTTTCTTCTCCCTCTCTCCTTCTTCACGATTTCCTGCTCGTTTACTTCCGCTAGTCCTCGAATGATTACGATGCTGACTCTCTTCCGGTGCATTCGTCTAGTACACGCGCGCGCGTACACGCAGGAGGGCATAAATCACGAACCGCGATAGCGGGGACAGTGAAAAAGATTAATGAAGCCATTGTGAGTAAAGAACACTAGTACGGTAGTATAACGAAACTGCTAGCCAACAAGAGGAGGGAGAAGAATTACCATCGAGCGAACTCCACGGTTTCGATTCGACGCACAATAGAATTATGCTCGAGTGCAACGACGCGGCAGCGGCGTCAACTTTTCGAGCGTAACGTCGTTAGTCCCTGAATCGGTCAGAGCAAACTGCAATTGAATCGTCGGGTAAAGTGTATCTTTTGATCGCTGAACAATTACAGTTCGTATAAAATAGTACTTGCGCGCACTGTTGTTTTCCATTTGGACGTTTTGTTGCTTATACTTTCTCCATAGTAATTCCTTGTTGGAAGGTTTGATACTACTGTGGTGTTTATACTTTAATCGTTTGATGTTTATCGCATTTTCTTTTTCTTTTCGTTTGATAGTTACGATGCGTATCATAAATATACCAATCCATTAATATTTAAATATTTTGACAGTTTAAGGGGGAATTATGTCAGTGTACTATTTTAGATTGGTATATAATGTAATTTAAGTAAATAAAGGAGAAGAATTTTGATACTCTAATGCATATAACAGAAATAAAAAAGAAAAAGAAGAAATTCTAGGTTTCAGGCGTTTAATTAATATACTAGCTTTTACTATTTTTAATATTTTGCCAGCATTGTTATCGTTTATTGTTCTTTTAGCGTTTCTAAGTGTCAGTTGTACAAAAATCAAAAATACAAAAACTTTGGAGAATTATAGGAGGCAATTATTGAAGCAAGGAACAAGATAAATAAAATAATAGGAAATTTCATTTTCATGCATGGAAAATCGAGTTTTTCATTTAATTCGTAGAGGAAGAATCGTAATGAATTGTCAAATATTTTTATCTGTACATAATAATTGAAATAAAAGTAGTTTCTGTTGCAGTTGATATATTTATAAAATAATTAATCAATAACATTTTTATTATATTTTCAATTTAGCGTACTAATTTCAATAAATTCATGGAACTATTTTTTTTCATGTTTCTTTCGATGACCGTACTTAACAATAAAAAATTAGTTCCAAAATATCAAATTATTGAAATTTTGTGAGGTTTTAGTATATTTATGGTATCCACTGTAGCTATTTGCAATTTGATTAGAATGAAATTAGAATGAATTCGATCGATGCTTAATGCTTTTTTTTAATGATTGCATAAACTAAAACTAGCTTTTACATTAGGTTTTACAAATTAGAATCACATTGCAAGGAATATTTTCTTCGTATTCAATCTTTTCTTATATGATTTTTTTTTTAAAGGTTATTTCAGCTAAGACTAGTTATTAATGAAATGAAAACAATTTTATAAATCAGAACTATGATTGGAGTGAAAAATTGGATCGGATTAGACTCAATTGAATTTTAACATTTGTCTTATGATTTTTATAATATTTACGTACATTATATACAATCCCATGAATTAGATCTACGGTTACATTTCAACATTTCCTTTCTCAAAATAAAATTATAACACTCGAGTATTTAATATGCCCCAATTTGTTATATTGGAATTCTATTTGAATAACCAGATGTACTATACTAAAGCAATATGAATTCCGTTCGTAATCAGAACAGAAATTAAGCACCTATTTAAGCCAACATTTCAATCTTCCATTCACTAGAGACTGAATCACTCGCTTGTATATAATATTATTCTTATCGTCCAATACATTCACGCGAGACGTAGCACTCAATCCAATCTAAATAGAAACAGTATAGTCGAACCATCCTCTATACATTACTACCTAATAGCTTCTTTGCTCTCTATCCTACCTCGAGTACCACGAATTTCCTGTCAGAATAACATTACATCGTCGAATTTCGTAATTCAGTGGATTACGCGACGCTGCACGCAGTTGATAGTCATTGCACCGTGCTTTGTGCACTCGATTTACCACGCGAAGCGGAAGTGCACAATCCTGCGCGTTTCTATCTCTTTATCTGTCTTTTTTTTTCTAGTCAAGAAGATACATTCACGGATTCTGCAATTTTTCTCTAGTACTTTTCGTTGTTTCACTTTGTTTCTGGCTCTTAAACAGCTACTTCTTCATTTCTCTCTTATCAGATCGCTACACCGCAACGATTTCCTCTTGCCTCAGCTACTTGTATCTTGATCTCGTGCAAGACACCCGGTGAACGCTCGTCACGCTCGAGAAAATTAATTTACAAATCGAGTTGCGGTAAACGGCGCGTTGACACTGTCTGAGCGAATTCTTCCGCGATCATGCCCCACTTTAATATTGTAAATCGACTGCGGTTTCCTGGTACAGAAAAACCGCGACGCTTGGTTTTTTTTTGGCGATTGGAATATTGAAAAATTTATCAAAGTTAGGGAATTTTTTTGAAAGCCTGTGGTGAATATTTCGAATACTTCGAAGAATATTCCTGTATATTTTTCTGTCAATTCAAAGAACACTTGTTTTGGCTTTTAATTTAATTTATATATTTATCAATTTCGTTCGAAATGTTTTTTGGGAATCGTTGATCGAGAATTCGATAGAGTTTCTGTGTTTATCCAATTGTTCTTTCTGTCTTAATTACTATCTAACGCGATCGCGAATTAGCCAGTTATATGGTAGAACGTTTTCTTGCGAAATGCTCGTGGTCGTTACGCTCCAGAAGAGTAATTCCTTAATGAGCCGGATCTGAGCCACAACGAGAATGCAGAGTAGTTGGAATAAATTCATCGGGGGAAGGAGTTTTTGCATTTTCGATACGCACGAATTTTAAGCCTCGAAGGATAATGGTAGGCGTATGTGGAATTTGAATTGGCGAACGGGAAATATTTCATATCACTCCTTTCCTCTTTCTTCTTTTTTTTTTCTTTCAGCGAATTTCGGTGTCTAATCGTGCAGAATAAATGTATAAAAACTACAGATTCATGGGTAGAAAAATTCGAACGTAAACTTTCGAATGTTTCTTAAATCTGTGTGCATATTTCCTCTAGAATACTTTTGATATTTTAGCAATTTTTATTGCAGAGCAATGAAAGTGATAAAAAGTTTTAGATTCATCTTATAAATTATCTTAAAAATTCTTCAGATTTAGTCTTAATGATTCACTACTTTTATAATTGAAAATAATAGATCGATTAATTATTTAAATTAATCTACTGATGGCGCTGATTCGATATATTAACAAATTTCACATTACGTTTTAATTATTATTGGATCAGAATTCGATGGAGTTACGCCACGCTTTGCATCGCTAAATTTACAGCTGATTGCGTTTTCGAGGGAAAGGTTCATGCATTAATAACATACATTGCACTCGTCTGATAAACTATTATAGTAACATGTATCATGTGCAGTTCTAAAACTAACTAATTCCACTTTACTGGGTAAAAAAAATTACATTACATTTTTTTTCTACAATCAATTTCTTCCATCGTTCGTTAAAATATTTTTATCGCTCGCCATTTGTCCTTCGAATCATTAAAAAAGAAAATATTCGTTCTCCTGAGAAATGTGAACCATAGCCGAAGATGATGATTTTTCACTCTGAACACTCGAGAATTAAGTCTGTCAGCGTAGTATTTTGTCTTGTTTCGTAGCACGTTTGCGAGACTAATTGTAACACGAAACTAAACGGGACTGGCTCACACACCTGCCGCGTAAAATGTATTCGACGTACATTCTACTTTACGGTAATTTCATCAATAACTGCTAGAAACTTGTAAAATGAAATTCTGAGACAATGATAGATATCTCCAGTAAATTAATGTAAATCACAATATTCCACGATTCAGTAAACTTTTCATATTCTTGGATCTATTTATACTCTTACTACACTGACAAAAAATCTCAATAAATTAATATAATATAATAACTGCAATAAATGTAATTTTGATGTTACTTGAAGAATGATAATTTTCATGTTTTGCCAATTTATTGTGTGTAAAAAGTTTTATTCGTCTAATTATACATATTAGAGAACTTGAAACTCATAATTTCTATGAGAGATATAATAGTCGGGCAAATGTGGTTTTTAAGCGTTCCGTTTAAAGGCAAAGGAGATCTCTGCCGTTCCCTCGACGCCAATAAATCACTTTTGGACGATGATTACAAGCTTTGGAGGGAGGGAAGTTGTGAACGAAGCTTCACAGCTGGAATTTCACGCCTCAGAGAAACTTCGAGGCACGTATACATGATTCTGCATGCTTATTTCCGATGGTAAAAGCGTGAGCTCGTATTATACGGTTATTTGAACTTCTCGATTGGAATCTTTCCTCTTTACCTCGACTGTTTTATTTTATATTTGTATCTTCTTCCTTTACTTCGAATCTTTTCCTCTTCGTATTTTCTCTTTTTCTCTTTTTGTAAAGAAAAAAGTCGATCATCGAGATATCAGACTGTATGTATTAACTATTATATTATTTTTACTATTATTTCAAGTGCTTCTGATTTAAATAATTTAATGATATAGTAAACTCTGTCAAAGAGATTAAATTATTCCTTGGATTCAGTAAAATATTTACGTTGCGTCTGTGTATATACGGCTTGTTCTACTGCGGAGTTTTGGTTCTTCTGAAAGTTTCCTGACACATAGTCTCGCGTGTCTGCGCAGGTGTTGCTTAATCTACTGAAGAGTTCTAATCTGGCTTGGCAATCGGCGAACCTTTTCCTAATCAATATGACGAATCTTTCAACATTACAATTTATTTTAATCATACTGGTAGAACGGTTTTTAAATATTTCGATCTTTCGAAAATCGTTCTAACAGTATGATAAAAATAAATTGTAATATTATGTGTATCAGAAGCGATTGTAATAGAATATGACAATTTTCAAAGAATCATTATGGGATGCTTAGATTAAATTGAAACAAATTGTTCATTTAAAAAATACTTCAATTATTTTTTAAATTAACACTTCGAAGTTGTCCTATAAATTATTGTAAATTCTGTTATGTTTTATATGTTATTATTTTTATAATACAAAAGTGTTAATGAAAAGGAAAATGTTATATTAAGTACTATCTATAAGAATTTTTGGGATTTGATTTATCGAAAGCTGAAAGGTACAAATTCGTGGTAATAAAAGTTAGTACACTATTCTGCGCAACGAGCCATAAACGTGTTCACAAAGTTCAGCCAATTCACTCGAATAATATTCACCTAAATTCAACATCTCTGGCTTCAGCAGATATTCTTGGAATTTCGTTCAACTTTTGACGATCCTTAAAACGGCTTCGTCGAAGCTTTCCTGAATTCCGACTTCTAAGAAACCAATCGCCATTTCGACGAAGATACGAGCTGTACCGCGATAAGGACGCGGTTCTACAGTAGCTACAGGATGAAAAACAGAGGATCAGATCATTCCACCTTCTCATTTCATCGCTGTTTGTATCGCTTTCACGTGGCCATCCACGTGTCCCCTTCCTTTCTCTCGTCACTTCCATTCCGTTTCTTTCAGAGGTTTTCCATCTGCCTTGTTTTGTAACGTTTCAATGTTGGAAATGTCACTGAATCGTTCGAGTATCCGAAGGACGAAGTTAATAGGAGGAAAAGCTTGAATTCTTCAGCTAATCCTGCTGAAATGCACATAAGATAATTCCTAATTCATTTTTCATTCACGAAGCGATGGAGAAATTGAAAATCTTCATTTATTTTTCAAATGTGTCCCTAAATTCAGAGATTTATTGTGCTGTTGCACTGAATACATAATTAATCTTCATGAATAAGTATTAAAAATAATGGAGCATGAGATTTTGAACATAAAACCTTCTCGTTAATATCTTCAAAGATTTTCAATGAAAAACAAATTTTGATCTTAGGATCACAAAAATCTGTTAAATAATCTTTTGTCGTTTTTTTATTAAAAACCCAACTTGACGAGGAAACATAATTAGATAACTTCTGTCTGGATTGATTCTAACGAGAAGACTATATCCTATAGAAACATAAATACTTTGCTGTTATGTTACATCCTATTAATCTTATACATTAAAGAAATCTTCGAAGTGACTTCCTCTAGTAAGCGAGACACGGTCTATTCTTATACTTTGTAAAGAACTTTCTTCATAGCATAAATCTTTAAAACGAACTACAATAAATCTACGATCTTGTCAGACTGAGTGCTAAATTATATCGCCTTAGTTTCACTAATCATAAGTTCGCTAATAAAATATCTTTTCATTGAATTTATTCTCTACTTTCAAATGGTTTTAATAAACAACTCTATAATCACTTTACACAACACAATACAAACCGAAACAAATGCTTTAGGATACTTAAAAAGAATTCCCAAAGCAACCTCGGCAAACGTAATCAGCATTCTCTTCGTTTAACAATCTCATTCCCATTTCACTGTACACGAAACTTCGAAACGACTTACGTTCATCGCGAGAGCACAGAGTAATCCTTTCAAATTAATCTAAAATTTAACAACTTGTGCGTGTCACGAAGAACCAGTTTTGCCTCGAAGTGCCAACGTTTCTCTCTGCTATTCTTCCTTTTCCATCACTTTTCCAACGTTCCAGCACCTACGCGGAGGCGCGTTTCCCGTAACGTTTGCTCTTGCAAAGCGCGCTGGAGACTCGACGTTCCGCTCAACGGAGCGCACCAGGAATATAGGACGGTAGAATGGAAACGTTCGGTCCCTAGAGACACCATAGGGACCCGTGAAATGATATCAAATTCGAGATACACGCAGCTTGGATCGAGTTCCACGATAAACGCGTGCCTTCTGCTCCGCGATTGTCATGCGTCGATAATATCATACTGCAGATTGGAATTTACATAGCCGCGGGAAATAAATCGAGCTGACTGGTAAAGAAACTCCCCTGTTCTCTGATGAATTACGATTCCCCCATTTGCTTCCTTTTTTCCCTACTTTTTTTTTTTATTTTGCTTCTTTTTTTACCAACGGTGAAAGCGGACCGACGGTTTAATCGAATATAAATAACGCGTCGTGCGACCGGGCTTTCAATAAAAAAAAAGAAAAAGTAAAAAGAAGAATAGAAAATATAGTTTGACAACGTTTTTTACTCGTTTCTGCTTGTTTCGAGAGATGCGAAAGTTATGGCGAACGCACGCTGCCAGAGAATTCACAGAATTTCGATTGTGCGTTCGAGCTGTGTTGTTTGATTTAGAATGACGTGTATCCAGTGCCTGCGTCGATGGTAGATCTTTCTAAGAATTTAGATTGCTATCCGTGATGAGTTATCTTCTTTTTTGGAGATGAAACGCGTGTCGATCGAGGTGATTCAATAGTGAATAGTGAGTTGAATTATATTGCGGTATTGTTCGAGTTGATGAACGTCGAGAAATGATTCAATTGGTCATCGATTGAAATCAGAAATTTGTCTCGTGCGTGCTGTATAAAATATGCATTTATGATGGAATACTTAGGTGAAACAATTGACGAACAACGTCCTTTTCTCATTCTTTATTAACTATTAATGCATTACATTAAATTGCGTACATGATACTGATTTATAAATTAAATAAGCTTCCCTCGTGAATTTTAATAAGTTGTGAATTTTTTCAATTTCCAGTTTGAAGAAACTTTGTTTGTAATAAATGACAATTCTTTCGAAATAAGGAAACGAATATTTCAAATTGTTATACATGTGAATTCAAATAATACAGGTGGCAATAAAAAGTGTGTAAAAAGTACTAGGAAGTTTTTGTCCAATTAAATGTCTTTGTGAATTCAGAAAACGAAGAAAGGTTAATTGTGAGGAACGTGAATTTGAAAATTCTAGGTTCACGGTGTAACAAACATAATAATTAGTCTTTATAACAATTATTTTCTTAAATTAATTATTTTGTCACAATATAATCATCACCATGTGCTATTATTATCCGGTAATAATAGCCAGACCGTGGCCGTAGCTTTTGCAAGGAGAGTAGTTATTGGAACAGCGAATACGAGAATACCTATTCTGCCTCAGACTTTGGTTGTTACGCGTTGCAGTAAGTATAACAAACTGAAACACACTAGGAGTAGTAAAGCAATACCTGGAAAACAATCACAGAGCATGACAAAAGGGAAACAGCTCTAGCATCCACAAATACTAATTATGTTATTCGAAATGCTGCTTTCGTCCAACTTAAAGGTAGTTTTCGATTACATGTTCCCAATTATACCTGGTATTTCAAATAGAACATTTTATTTAGCCAATAAGGCAAAGATGATTGAAGCTTAAAAAAAAAAAGTGGAAAAAAGAAGAGAATTTTTAACGAAAAATGCACTCGAGAAAATATTAATGAGAAATAGAAATATTTCAAAATGTGTTCGTTTTATGCAAAAATTTCTCAAAATTCTTAAAATTCGGGATATCATGTTTGATATTTGCTATGCTAAATTACGCATATTTCAACTTACAATTTCTTTAGTTATTAAACAACGTGAAATATTGTGTATTATCTAGAAAAGAAGTAATTTAGACGCGATAACGAGGGCTGAACGTTTAGTTTTATTGTCGATCTTTTACGAGAGGGCGTGAAAGACGTTGTTTTTCTAGCGTTTCTTTTATGCCGCGGCTGATTGTCAGTTTGTTCGCCAGAGGAAGTTTAATTATCCTGTCTCACGCGAAAGGTCATCGCGGATTGACGCGCTGAGGCGCCTGTTTCGAAGGAAAGGCGACAGAGAAAGTTTTAAAACCGGTTGTTTCTGCTCCCCTCGACAAGGTTCTGTTACGTGAAAGAATAAAAGGGGATCGCCGAAGTTGGCTGCTGTATTCGATAATTTCAAGTTCTCCGAATAATCTGCACGCTTTATCGTAATCGTATTACGCCTCTGATTTTTTTTCCTCGTATTGCGAACTTCTCCTTTCTTGAGGAAAGAAAAAGGTAAAGAAAAAGATTGCTAGAAGGAACGATATCTATAGTAGCCGTGAAATTTATACGAGAATCGTCATAAAAATTTTAATGCAAAGCGCGTTGTATATTATTAAATGTCATTTGTATGCAAAGGAATTTTTTTTATTTTTTCACTGCAAGTGGAAATACAGAAAAAGTAGAAAAAGTGTTTAAAAAATGTTCCAGGAAAGAATGCGAAAGTTTTCACCTGTAGAAAAAAAGATTCTTCGAAAATAAAAAGGAAGTAATAGGATAAATTTATTACACTTTCGTAAAACTTTCTATGTTAAAATTCTTATATACTTTACTGCACGTATTAAATGTACGTGGAATGAAAGTTTTCTTAATATTCCTACCCTCTTTCCATCAAACTTTCGCAACGTCTTCAATGATACAAGACAGATTTCCAATAGATGCATTTTTGATAAGATCAGGTTGGTCCACTTAAGCGCAACTTTGAACTTTGTACCCCGAGTTTCCCGAATAAATAATCTTCCGCTTGTCGAAAGAATTTTTGAACCGTTTTAAAATGTCCGCCACATCCCTTGTTGAGGTTTTCGCGCGATCAATTCCGTGGTAGAACGCTTCTGGAAGAGTTGTCAGATTCAATTTTCCACTCCATGCGTCTTGCGGGATACACATAATTAGCTGGATAAATACCTCCACGACGAACTCGACTTTTGCTAATTAAGCCTCTGTCCTGTACATCGTGTCATTTCGTGGTATGTTTGAAAATTGGATCGATTGGAAGATCGATAGGCGAACCGTGGACTCGAGATTCGTATGGCACCGTGCAAATATAATAGCAAAGAAAAAGTAACGATTAGAAGCAGGTCAACAAATGGGAGAAAATTAATAAATAAATGCTGAATTTGATAAAAAGAAGGTGGATTAATCGTTGCTTATTTTACTACTTCAAAATATTTCGGTCGAAACAGCTATCTTACCCAAGAGTTTTTTATTTTCACGGCTCAAAGACGAATTTGCGATCTACTAACAGTTTACATCACGAAAGACGACTATTTATCAAGTTGACTGGAAATTCTTAGCATCATTATGCAATAGTGGTTTAAGACGTCAGCCATTGAAGTTTGATTATGACGAATGTATTTAGAAGTAAGATGGAGAAGACTTCACAGCAGATTAGAAATCAAAGTTTTGACTGATACTTCAATATAGTGTATGGATTATGTAAAATATTCAGTGACACAAGACTGCACTATACTTTCTTCGCTTTCTTATATTTTCTTCGAGTGTATTTGCCGAAATTTTCTTCGTAGTATTTCGCGATAAAAATGTAGAAAAAGATTATGCGATAAAGTTGTTTTATCATATCGAAGTTGTCGACTAATTTTTTGTAAACTAATGTAGTTCAATTTCTTCAAAAACTTTTTTGTTATACTTCATTCTTTATTTCCATCTTGAACCATGTGACTTAAATGTTACCAATTTATTTATTTGTATTTTATACGCTTCCTTTTATTCAATATCTTGTCAAGTCTCTTTCTTTAGTCAATTTCCTTGTAATAATTATTAATTCTAACTTTCTAACATTTTTCAAAGTGCAAAATTATAAATAACTGCAATTTTCCTTTTCATGAACGAATTAAAATCGGGTTATAAAAGGTTTAACGAATATATTTATCAGTAACTAGTTTGTGTTTTGATACAAAAAGAAGGAATTATTTCTTTGCACTCTAACACACAAAATTTTATTATAATTTACAAATGTGTATTTTCCCGATATTTAATGTGACAATTGGAAAAGAATTTCGTTGTGCAAACTCCTTGCTGAGGTGACGACGCACGCACGAACGTGCAACGAACGTCAACGTGAGATGGCTTACGTACATTTCTCTGCGTTTCAATTCCGCAACTCAATTCCGGCTCTTTTAACGTCAGATGGAAACCTGCCTTTTCCATTCCCATGAAGCGATCCTATGGCTTTCTCTCCTTCGCTGGCTCTATTCGGTGGAATTGTTTCGTCTTGAGACGTCTTCGAACATTTCACGCTTTACAAAGCGTTTCCAACAAAGTAGAAGTTACACTGCAACGAATTTCTTCGCGACAAACACAATTGGATCATACAAAACGAAAAATATATTTTAAGAAGACCCGCGAGTGTCTATTTCACTTTGAGTGCGTTTTCTGTAAACCGCTCCCGATAACTTTGACTGTACTTATAAAATTTATAGCTCGAAAGTTGAATGTATCTCAAAATTATAAATTTGGGATGATTTCAAACGGTGAAAGAGTTGAAAAAAAAAGTTAATGGATACGTTTAAGTGGTCTTCTGGAATTGTACCAATTTACCAAAGTTCATGATCCAAAGATTAGAGTTTAATCATTCTTAAGACCGTGATAAATTATTACCCTAAGTAAGGCTTTCGATTAAGATTAAAATTCACAGCAAATCTTTACGCAAAATAATTCAATTCAAATTTTCTATCAATATCGCAAGCATTAATAACGTACCAGATATGAAGTATCGATTTATAATTTTACCGTGGAAATTGTTAATTAATCATTGTTTTTACAATTACTCGCAAAATAACGTATCGTGTCAATATCTATTCGATTGATATTTTCGATATTTTTAACAGAAGAAATAATTGCGTTTGGCTACATTTCATACATTTCAGTACGAAAAGGTGTGAAAGGAGGGAGGCATCGCGTAATCAACAGTAAATTATGTTAATTATTGCTCATAAAATTATAGGTAGGCCGGTTGGATGTATTCCAAAACAGCTGGCAGGCAAAGTCAAATCCAGTGGACGATCGGTGCACACCAACTTTTGTAACGCGCTCATTAATTACGACAATTATTCGGAGATTCGAGCGTATTAACGCGTTAACGATTGCTCTACACACAAAGATACCGACATTTAATAACAAACACCTGCTCGATAATCGACCGACTGCGTTAATTAACAATGTACCATCGCTTGAGCGCAAATCACGTGTGAATAACTTACGATAATATATGATTTATTAATAAACGGCGGAGTTTCGGCAGGGAAATTATTAGTGGAAAACAAATTCGTCAGTAATTAACAATTTCGTTCGTATAAAATATTACGATAGCGACGAAATAATGCTATTTCAAGAAATTGTTTGAAAATGTGTAGTTAGCATTTTTCATTTGGGAATTTCACTTGAACAATTTAGGAATTTCACACGAGGTTCAATAAACAAATCGATTCGAATTCTAAAGGAAGTTAGAGCGGAAGTTCTGAAAAGGACATTCGACGAAATTCGAATGAATATTAATATTTGTGACTGAATCGTTGTAAATGGTGATTATACTAATGATACTGATTACCACTGACATACTAACACCACTCATGAATAGTAATGCACCTATGCGTTGAATATTAATGTCTTTACACGTGGTTTAGGAGTATAATTAATAAAGATGTCGATGATTCCTAATCTATAAATAGAAAATGATTACAGCGATGAATGTAGCTTGAAAATAGACTATCATTAAAATTTTACAATAAAAGAATCATCTTTGTGGAATCACTATTTAAATGTATGAAAAATACAGTTTTTTTTTAATCAAAATTTAATTCCAACAATCAGCCTATTTTTTTCACAATTATAGAGTATTTTCTTTTTACATTTGAATAGCTCCAAATCTTCATCAACAGTTAAAAGAAAAATGCACGATTTCTCCATTTAAATATATCCTTATTAATCGTCTCATTTTTCACATTCTTCATTTATTTTTCACAAGCAAAATCTACAAATTCTCTGTTTCAACATTTCAATATTTCTAATTTTTCCAATGTATTTCTGTAAAAAATTCTGTAACGTAGTTATGTTCAAATGAAAATCTGTCACTTCAACTTACTTCTAATCATAAGTTCATTTTCTGTATCTTTTATATCTTCCATTCAATTTTCATCTCGACTCCGAATCTCTAAATGAGTTTTTATAATAGAACGACTGTATTGACATCTTTGATCAGAGATCAATATGGCGATACGATTCGGCCGATCCCGTTCGTATTTTCAGCGACAAAGCGGACGCGTCGACGCCGCTTTTAAGACCAGTAATGGCCGGCCGCGGATTTGTAAATTCACGGAATGGATTTCGGTCTGGTGCATTATGAATGCTGTATTGTGCGAAACAACGCAGCCGTCTGGCTACGAAATCCTGCGATTTGTCGCCAGTGTTTCGTTAATTACGCCGTAAAATTTTTATCGCCTCAAACATTCAATGGACGAAGTTGTCCGTCTGATATTCGATTCGATCTTCGAAATATTGGAAAAAGTAGAAAACAGAAGGCGGAAAGATCGATCGATTGCTTTTCTCTGATGTCGAAAATTGTGATGGAGCACGATGGATCATTGTTTGAAGAAAAATTAAAGTTCAATCCTGAAATTGAGCGTAACGCGAAGTCGTATAGTAAATTATTTCGGCAGAAAATACATTTCGAAGTGTTCTTAAACTTTGCCGGCTTTAAAAAAGAGCGAAGAAATATTAATACTAAATCACATCTTACATCAGAACGCGACGCGTTGTAAAATTAAATTCTCCGTAGACATTTTTCTTCTTTTCATAAAATCGATCTCCCTGAATCTTTTCTGTCATCATTCTCGATCTTCTCTCATACTTCCTTCTTTCCTTGTTACGTCATTTCGTGATTGGTATTTTTCGTTCACGTAACATCTAGTAAACATTTTCTCCGATCGATGTCTCGATTCCATTATGCGTCAATGGAACAGTTGTTCGAGGCTGCAAGGAACGCGTGTACCTATTTCACAACGTGGAACACGAACAAACCACGATTTCTCTCGAGATGATTGTTCCATATGAGATATTCAAGGTTCGCGTTAATTTTCTAGCGTGCCTTAGAAATGTGTCCAACCTCTTTCCCGGTCTGTTACTCACCTTTGACGTGCCACACGTGCTCGCATCTCGTTTGATAGAAATTTCTCTGCTGTGTGAGGTTAATAGGAGAAACGACTGTGTTGAAAATTTAAATCACTGAAAACTCAATGAACTTCGTTTAATATTCTCGCGCTAATAAATGATGCACGTGGACATGATCATTTAATGAAGCTACTTTTGTGTGATAATTGATTGCACATACAGAGCAGCTAGAAGCAAATTGGAAATGTTTAAATCTGTATCTTCACACTTTTATTCTTATATTATTCAATGAAAATTGATTGCACACACAGCGTAGCTAGAAGTTTATTGGACATTTTTTCATGTGTAACTCCAAACTTTTATTTCTATTTGAATTTTGAAATTTTTATTTTTCACTTCGAATATCTTAACTGATTTGTTTTCGATAGATGACAGTATTACATAACACATTCAGTGCAACTTGGATACACTCGTTATATAAATATATTGTGATCGATTGTGATATATACAAATCTAATTGTCATGACACGAACTATGACAATTAGACGTTTCGGTTTACTTTGTCCAGCACAGAAATCTTATGCAAAGTATATTTTACAATCGTCCCGTTTCATTTGAAAAAGGTCCTCATTATTTCGTTCCGTTGAGTTCGATTCCTTTTTTTTTCTTCAACGCTCTAAGATTAATTGATTTAACGCCTGAAGAAATTGTCGGGGGACAAGTGAAACTGAAAAGGTTGCATATACATACGTAACAGGGAAAAGAAAGATAAACATGGTGGAGAAACTGACGTTTACTACTGTTCCCAGAATCACGTAATCTTGTTTCTCTTCTCTTTCATCCCTTCTTCACGTTCTGTTCTTCTTAGGGAGCACTCTTTCATACTTTTTTCGCATGACTTTGATAAAGATTATCTTTCATTTTTTAATTTGAATTTTCAAATTTCAATTAAACGAACGTGCAATTTGAAATCTGAAAAGTGACTATTGAAATTTCACGTTTTTAATTCGAACCTGTGCGTCCAAAGGAAACATTTTTCAACAGCTCGTCTAAGAAACCCAATCAATCTATCGACTAAAATCCGGATTTCGCTGCAGGAACCAGTCTATCCCAAAACGATTTGAAACTGCATCACGAACCTAATACAGACCCCGAAAACCCGTGTTTGCGTGTTCAAGCTGACCGCTGCATCGCGAAACAATGGCCAGCGGGCGTTCAGTGAAATCTAATAGGTCTGACCAAGCAATCAACGATTTGCCGTTTCAGAATCTCGTTGGAAGAGCGTCTTAAGAAACGGTTCGCTAACGAGGAACGTTCTCTGACTCAACTCTGAGGAAACTGTCTCGCTAATAGCCACCCTTCTGTCTCTCCACCCTTGGTACATATTTTTATTGAAACTCCGAGGAACGACCGGGGTCCCCGAAGAGGCGTTTTCGCGCGAAAATGAAAAAAAGGAGAAAATTGTGGGACAGGAAGTAAGAGAGGGAGGCGGTCGGTGTCTATTAAGAGATCCGTTGAATATTAATGCGAGGAGACGTATTCCGGGACGTCGTGGACCGTACCGTGGCGATTAACGAAGCGATTATTAAAATATGCAGAACGCCAGGCGTAATTAGTCCGAGCGGTGAAACCTAGAAGGCGTTTTGCCTCGTCCACAGTCGCGTCTGTGCGCCTTTTCTTAGCGACAACAAGGGCGAGACCGCCTTTGTGGTCAATTTCTCGTCGCACGAGTTTCCTCCGTTATCGAGCTTGTTTGGGTCGTATAGCTAGGTTTAGGATACAAGTGTAATAGAATGAAGTAGAAGTGTTGCCTATAAAGGGAACTCTCCTAATTCTCTTATTGGAAGTTTCCTAGTTATATGGGGTTTTTAACCTTTTAACTACTGTACGCTGCTATAGTAACTTTCGTATAGTGATATCATCTTTCATACACGCCACTATAGTGGTTCACTTTGTCATTAGAACTGTGTAAATTATCGCCACGTTTTTATTTGTTTCATTTCCCATTTTTTTCGCCTGCACAAAAACTCACTCAATTTTGATTGATATTGTTCAGCATTTACACTAATAATATTTCCAGCATCGTTTTCTAAGAGAAATGGTCCAATAATTTCATTTGCCCAAAATGTACTTCAAACGATGACTGTTTGTGGGTGCAGAGACTTTTCACGAATAACACGAGATTCTCATTTCAGATTTTTCCGAAGTTTCCTTGAGAAAAGAAATTAGGAAAATTAGTTTATAGTTTCATAGGCAAAAGTAATAGTTTTCATGCACAAAAAGTAGTAGAGTTTCAGATTGGGAAGTAGGGCAATTTTTAAAGCAAACTTTCAAGGTAATTCAGACCAATAATCAGGCTGGTAAAATCAGTCGATGTCGTTTGCTAAGTTAAATTGGTTATTAAAAAGTGATTGAAAATTATTAGAAAATCGATATTCAACGAGAACTGATCCAACTTTTATGATAGACTCAATGAGATATTCTTCTATCTGGAATTATATATTTTCTTATTAACTCGAGTGGTCTATTTTAGGTGACAGAGATTGTATATCTTCCATTCTCGATAACGCGAATCCTCCATCTGTATCTGTGACACGGGAAAATGAATATTTCAGAATTTCTGAACACTTTCCCTCAGATGGATTAATCACAACGATACGAGGGATTAATTGGATGGTTAATGAATGGCTCGATCGTGTACACCGGCGGCGAAATCGAGCTACTTCTTGTTAAAATGCATGGCCCTATTCGTTGAGAAATTGTCTTATAGAACGGTTTCGCCCTCTTCCCCGTTGGAATTTGGAAACGTTCATTCCCCACGGCGTATTCATTAGGCCGATGGATACTCATGGTCGCGTTTCGGAAATTGGATTTTTCGTTATAGCAACGGGACACGCGATGGCGAGCTAATTTGGCGAATGGTCGTCGAGATTCAGCGGCTCGTGAACTTGTTCCTGGGAGGTACATGAAATATTTGCTCGTTTAAGAATTCGCTTCTGTATTCGACGATGGGCAGTTAACCGAAGTAGTCCACATAGATTGTTTGTTCTGTTTGAATAAAACTTGAGTAATTGATCGAAATTCGCGACCACTATTATTAGGTTGTTATTTTTCATGATAAAAGATTGGCTGTTCTATAATAGGAATAACATATTTTCCATAAGAAAACATTTAATTGCGATAGTTCCATTGATTTTATTCAATTAGTATATGAATAATTATTTATTTTGGATAATTACACTTAAGATATAGAGTGGTTTATTTATATTCAAATTGAACATGCTTGCGTAACGAGATCGATGTCAAACACGAGGAAAGAACGAAATTATCGTGATGTTGTATCATTTACATGACGTTGAAGCTTAATAAAGCGACAGTACACTCTGTAAAGGAGCACAAAGCTTGAACGTAATCGAAGAGAAATTTACGACGATCGATTGCACCTGCCTCTGAAAATTTCTCCTCGAGAGATTACGTAACACGAGCCAGGTAATTGCTTTGCCTGTAGGGCGAGGATCTTCTTAACCTCTTCTTCTCCGCACGTTCCGTTTAAAGTTAGAAAATTTTTAATTACAATGATCTTACAATGAAACAGATATTTCATAAAAAGATAGAAGAAAAAAAAAAGGGAGAATAGAGTACATTCGATGGTCTCATCTTATTCTAACGCTTTACATTAATTAACTTCGTTCTTCCGTACTAATTAAAAAGTTCACCCCTTTATTAACAGAATATCGTTAAAGCCAGTTTCCTTAGAGGGTAATGGTAAACCAAAGTAAAAAATTATAATGACTTCTTTTACCATTCTTACAGCCTCCAAGACATTAACGAAGTCAAAACAATGCATACTCTCCTCGAGGGTAAGGTGGTTTTACTATTTAACATTCCTATTTAAAATTCTTTTAATAAAGATTTTAAAATCCTTTTAAAAAGTATCAGAACTTGAGAGCGAGGAAAGAGCAAATTTTTCTTCTAGACTTTATTACTTACGCGATAGTGCTGTTATGTATTTAACACCGAACAGTGATAGAACAATGAAATAAAATAAGAATAATTATTGGAAGTAACTCCGAATGTTTCTGACAATATAATTGTGTCTTGTGTAGTTTTATTTTTTCGAGAAACGTCGAATTCATTCCACATTTTCGATTCATTCTTTTTATGTAGATTTTCCTTATTAATATTGCGTTAATATATTATATTATCGGAAGAAATATCCATATTTTCTGGCGATTTCCCCCGGCAGTCATTTTTCCAACGCTGTATTCCAGTCTATGGGATTCAAGGCGATATTATTTACGTGACGGTATGGCGGTCGAAATCACGTTCATTTTACAGTCTATATAATCTCGAAGTTCCCGTTAAGTTCCTCATTTCCATAGGCGTGTTTTATCGTTGGGAACATTAAAACTTTTGCCCTTAGCGAGAATTATGCCGCGATATAATGGTTCGTGAAAGTACGGCCAAAAGTGGCCTACGTGAACGTGCCTTTAATAATGGAATTTTCACTCGTCCGTTTTTCCTCGAGCCGCGACGCTTCGTCGTTACGCGTCTCGACGCGATCGCGTCTCGACTCTTCCGCATTACGTAACGCACGCTGATCCTAGAGAAAAACGTCTGTAATTGCATTTTCTCACGACACCACTGAGCACATGGAAAAACAGCGAGAGACCGAGAGAGAGAGAGAGAGAGAGAGAGAGGGAGACCGAGAGATCGAGCGAGAGAGAGGGGGAGAGACCGAGACAGAGAGAGAGAGACAAAGAGAGAGAGAGAAAGAGAGACGTATTACGTGGACGATTAAGAGGAGAAACGGAGAAAGGAGGAGGAGATGGAGAAGATAAATACTAGTAAACGTGGTTATTGATGATGCTGTTGTGAGGAAGAGAAGAAAGTAATCCGTTTATTTCTGTCTTTTAACGTGAACGTTTCAACTCGAAGAGTAATGCGTCGGATAAAGTTTAGGTGAAATTTTGTGTATCCGAGGAAATTAATTTTGAACGAGTTACACGAAGGAGGGAAAATGAGAAGTTGAAAGCATAATGTTAGTGCGTTAGTTACATTTGAATTGTGAAAGGAAAGCTTTCGAATAATCCGCATCTAGGGTGTATATGTATCATTGTAGATTAATTTGTATGTCGGCAGGGAAAAGTGATATATTGTTCGGTGAATGAAGATTTAGGAGTTTATGTTATTCACTCTGACAATTGCGCAGATCGTATTGATATTGTTTCAACAGTGATACTAATTAAGCTTAGATATGTCAGTAATTTATGAACTCATGTATATATCTTTGAAACTGTAAGAGATATTCTTCCATCGTTACTTTTTTACGACATGATGTTCATAACGTAAAAAGAACTACTTACTACTTTCTTTCAAATCAGCGCATTTCGTTTATCACTTATCTGACAGTTGAGAATTTCCAAGTTACGATATTTCAACTATCGAGAAGGAAAATTTTCATGCAATTATTCAGAAATGTAGAAATAATAAATATGTATACTCAATATTTATTGATGCTAAATAAATAATCTTTATTTAAAAAATTGTGTTAGCCTTGTAAAATTCTAAGATGGTCCAAATATCAAACAATCTATTATGTTCACTCAAAACAAAAATATCATACTCTTTAAATATTCCTTTTACCATAAACTAATTATTCGATCAAGTATCCAATCTACCTTGCATCCTTAACGTCACTTCATCCCTTTAAATCCCTTAGAAATACAGCTTGAAGGTACACACACAGTTATAAAGACCTCCGCCTCACCAGCCATTTATATCAATAGCAAATTCACGCTTACGCTTCTGCTGTTTTCACAGATGACTGTCCGAACTGCGTGGACGAGCACAGTAGCAGCCTAGCCGCGTCAAGATGGACGATGCCATTGCTGAAGCTCGGTGAGAAGAGATACTACCTGGGGATCTTCTTCAAGGTATCACGTCTGCCAGTCACTTTGATTTATCTAGCTGTCCTGGTGGACGCGGCCTGCCGGACATTATCAAATTATTTCCGTGCCCGTAACTTTCCCATCTCCTGGACGCTTTGCTTTGCATTGAGAATACCAAGCTTGTCCTGTTATCGATCTGTTCACCTGAACGCAACGAAGAAAGCGGAAAAGCGACCTCACCGATCTCAAAGTCGAGTTTTCTTCTTCTTCTTCTACTTCGTAGGATCCCCCGTGAGGATTCGCCGTCGATAAGATCGCGTTGACAGTTTGTCGAGTCGACGGAAGCGCGGGTTGATAGGCAATTTCGCGTAAAAGAGGCACGAGCGCTCTTGAGACGGAGGAATGAGATGTTTATGTTCCTGAAACGAGAGCATTCAAGTTGGAAACGCTGTTGCTGATTGTTAGTTGGGGATTCTCTGTTGTTTCGATGAAGAGTTCTTTCTCTTTGGAAATATAAATTTGGACAGTAAAATGCAAGTTTGATTATACCGTGTTCTGAGAAATGTCTATTGTACAATAAGGAAGGATATTATTTATAGAATTGGTTATAAGTATTTGCTCATTCGTTCTCTCTTTTCTGTTCAAATATGTGAGAAGTTTGCTTCATAATGAGAGTTGCTAGCTTCTGAGTAAATAGCGAAATTTAACCAGAACAAAAAATACACGAGAACAAAAATAAACGAGTAGACGTATACTTATGTAAGCACAGCAGCGTGTTTTGAGGATGTTTAATCATTTCAAGAAAAAGAGCTTTGAAACACAAGTCCGATAATGACAATTTAATTGCCCCAAAAAAGTTTCTACATCTGCGAGTACAAATATTACATCTACATCTACAAATATGCGAAAACACTTATTATACTCGTTGGGTTATACACAAATATACCAATGTCGAAATGAGAAATTAAAATGGCGGATATAGAGGACAGGTATAATTACCTAATAAGCATCTCACCCTTTCATTTACCCCTGTCACTCCAATGTAGACATCGTAACCACTCAACGTCAACATCAGACGTACAATCTCGTGCTAACTCGATTCGATTGCACACCCCAATCTCAACGACACTTACCCGCTGGCTAACACACAATTTCACCCGGCATTCGTCCGCCTTAAAACAAGAACAACGTCGCCCTGGGCGACGATCGATGCTCTCTAGTACCATTAACCCATTTATTACGTATTCGCGTCTAGTTTAGACCCGTCACCCACTTTATCACGCTCTTCCCTCTAACCTAGACCCCTCAGAGTCTCGCAGCTCGCGACCGCGAATTCTCTTGGAAGTAAAATGCGAGATGTGTCACGTAACAGGCGTTTCCAAATCGTTCCAACACCGAAAACGGTGATACAAGCTGACAGATGAATCAACCGATCGAGCAACTCTCTCTATTATACAAGGCGTAACAGAAATAAGTTAGCAATCTTTGATTTTCTATTCAACTCTTCCCAAGAATGAAGAAAGTTCATATAAAGTTAGATCTGAACACGTTTCTTTACTGAGATAATATTTTTTTCTTGTTTTTGTAATAATGTTTAACACGCTGATCACCAACTGTAAATCGGACAGATTCTTGCTTCGTCAGTTCGCTTCCAGTCCGTTTATTTTTATAGCGTGTGTTATTTTGTACATAGAAAACCGCGGACAAAATTTTCCGAAGAATGACAGAGTTTCTTGTTTTTGATTCAATTTTATATATTTTCTTTCGAAATTGTGAAAAAGGAATAATTACTTACAACACCAGAGAATTTAACGATCTACAAGAATATATATTAAAACAAATTTTTAAAAAATATGTTTGCTATCGTATATTGAACTTGTACATATTTTAGTAAAATATAGCATGAAAAAAGTTTCCGAACAATTGAAATAAAAAAACCATTGGTGTCAATAACAACCTCGCATTTGCCTGGCATGCTGTTGATTAATTTTCTCAGATACGATTCAGTTTTTTGTACAATTACAAATATTTTGATTTTAAGAATTTGTTCCTATTCTAAATAATAGAATTTTCTAATAAACCTAAATCTGAAGCGGTTGCTAAAACTTCACGTTCAGATAATCGTTGACAAAATTATCCTTAACCTCTTCAGGAACGATCCTGTTTAAGGTTAGAAAACAATAATTCAATTTTTCGACCACAAATATTCTGATTTAAAAAGAAACGTATCCTTAACACTGGAAAAAAATTTTTTCTAATTTCAAATAAAATTCGAAGGTTTGGACGAACTTTCTTTCTGTCTTTCAACGTTAAATTTGTAAGCATCGCTGGCGAAAACTTCGCGCGATGGGCGGGCGATGTGTTAAAATACGAGGGCTATATTTCCGTGGGCTATGGTTGCTCGTAGTATGCAATGGCTGTTTCGTGGCGAACGACCATAATCGTCCCTAGTACGTAGAGATCGTTTCGTTACGAGCGGCTATAATCGTTTCTAGTAACGAAACCGTTGAGAAGAACAGAATATGATACCAAAAGATTGGCCTACCTATTTTCGTTACACCCTGTATAGTTCGTTGGTTGCTCCATGCGTCGAGTCACCCACTTTCCTTGACTCGCACGCAACGGAACCGCATTATTAAGACGGATTTTGCAACGGCGACGTGTCCGGTCTGCGGCCTTGCAACGATCTCTCTGAAAAGGTGGGTGGAAGTGACGCAAAAGCGTTCCTCCTGGCGATAAATGCCGGTGTTTCGCAACGTCGCCGGGGAGCGGCGTCCCTGTAATCGGATCAACGGAGACGTATACGTCCTTCTGGCTACCTTTTGTTTCATGAGCAAACAACCGCTCCATAACTCCCGCTTCTTGGGTAAAATCTCTGGTCAAACCGTTACTCGGATACGCTTTCCGCGTTTATCTTACTGGTTGGTTCGTGTTATACGAGATATTCGATTGTTGAGAGAATTTAGGTTTAAGATTGAGAAAATGTTCAAGAAACGTTTAGAGGATTGGAGTATTTTTGGGATTTAGATGAGTTATTCGAGAGATTTTTTGTATTAAGGTGATTCTATATATCAATGTTAGAAAGACAAACTGTTTGACTTATTTTTTATAGAATTTAGAATATTAGATATTCTTTAGAATATTTTAAATTACTAAATTTTTTGGGAAGTTTACTTTTGACGTTGCATTAGCTATTTCTAATTCGTAGGGGAAATTTTGGAAAATTGTTTTTACATTAGCAGAAAATTCAGAAGACTGAGTCTCAATTTTCAATAAAATCTTTGTATATTTTTTGAAGCACATAAATTGCTCTTTAAAATCATATCTTAGGATTAAAGAAATTCTGTTACGTTGAATCAACAAGATGAAAAGTATCATAAATCATTCAACTAACTTTTCAGAAACAAGGAAGGTTTCTTACTTTTTTCTAGAAATTAATAACCATAATATTTCTTTAAAAATGTTCTGTAATAAATGCAGTTGCGACTTTCTGTATCAATAATAGTGTACACGTGTACAACATGATCCAAGAGAATGGATACAATTCATTATTTGTTTTCATTTCAACACGAACGCGGGGCATTTTATCAAACATCATATCTTTACCCATATATTTCCAAAAAAAAAAGCGTCGTGCTATTTCTCTTTGAATCACAGTCTAGTTTTACAAACCAACGATTTGCCAGTCTTTTTCCATTCATCTTTATGAATCAACGCGAACCAGTTCAACAAACCCGCGGTTCTCTTTCGAAGCGCGACACACGCGACGCGCTGTAGTCATTTCGTTGGACGAGAACACGATACCTGTAATACTAGAAATATTTCAATGGCGGCGCGCCGCGAAATATGCAAATGCCACGGGGCTTGCGTTTCTTTGTGCTTACCCTATCGCGCGTAAAATACGAGAATGCTTGTTGCGTGGTCATTTACCAACCGTAATGGAGCGCCCTGGCAAATTTATGTGACTTTAAGCTTACATTTTTGAGATCATACTTTCACGCTGAAGCGTCTCGCCGTTCGTTTGTTGGTTTGTTTGTTTTTCTTCTCTCCTAGACAATATATAAAACTCGTAGACGAGGATGTCTATATGACATATGAAAAACGATAGAGCAGCGGAAAATACGATTCCTCGGTTGGTGGAAATATTATACCGAACGTAGAAATAAATTTTGATTAGATGTATGATATATTCGACGTTGAATTTTCAAAGTTTCTTTTATGCTAGCTGAGAGTTGGAAATCTAAAAAGCTAACTCGTTTCCTTCTTTACGATAGCTTCTCATTAGAGTGTATTCCTAAATATTCTACTAGTGAAATTAGAGTAGATGTCGTTTTAAAATTTATTATCGAAAAGGTGTCTGTTAGAGGAATTGGAGTAAAACTACGTTATCAGAGAATTATCAATTTTTCGATCACGAATTTCTAGTAAACATATCAAATCGTTTATTCTAATATTACTGGAGTATTTTTTTCTTTATTCAGTTGGTAAATGTGGTTAGAACCAACGTTGAATTACGTTCGATAAATGCAAAAGCAACGTCAGAATCAGCTAAAGCGTAGAAAGAAAACCGAGGGAAAATGAGTTGGAGGATGCAAGATTGAACATTCAAATGGACTTAAATACGCGTTCTTTCTTTTTACCATGGACAAAGTAAAGAGGTAATTACGGGAAAAAACTCGCCAGCTCGGTGTATGCGTTCGCGAATAATTCTTTTCACGTTCATCGACTGCCATGGGTAATTTGCTGGACAGAACGAGTGTCTGAGCTGCGCTTTCCTTCAATAAAGAACCGGTATTTTCATCGAGTTAGACTCGGGACGGTATTTTGCGAGTAAATTCGATTACAGCATTAAAACATGAATTAAAGGGATGTTCGATTATTTGGAAGCTCGGCAGTCATTCTTGCTGAGGAAACGATAAAAGTCTGAATTATGGAAGGAAAACATGGCAAGGTTCCCTTTAAGTATTTCAAGAGTTAATTCCTTTTATCTTGAATATATCAGAGATTCAGTTAGAAACATAAAAGAAATGAAATCTAATTTTAGCGAAGAGAATTGTGAATTCTCTTTTCAATTTTTTGTCAGGAAAAGTAGAAAATGTAATAGAAAAAAGACTAGATACCCTTTCATTTCTTTCAGACTGAAATACTAGTCTCAGATATATATATATATGAAATGGAAAAAATTTCTTCTAAAGCACAGACAAGTAGAAATGAAATTTTTATTCCAAACAGAGCGAAAAAAGAAATAGCCAGAGAAGATTGAAGTATTCTAGTTTATTTAATATAAAATATTCTATCCACGAAAGCTTACGCCATTCGTAAAACACCTTTGACAGTTTATTAGAGTTAAAGTTGCTAAAATTCATTATAAAAATTCACTAAACAGAGAAAAAAAAATGAAGAACAAAATTAGAATACATTTATCTTAAAAGAAAAAAAAAAGAAACTGGAGTAGAATATCGAAAGGATTGAATGTCGTATACGAGTTGGCAGAAGCACAGTACTTTCATCGCCAGGATAGGAAGAAGGGTGAAGAAGGGATTTTGAACGACATCGGTGCAATCGCAGCGACGCTCTATTTATCGCGCTTTATTTGCATTCCCGCTGGGTTACACGCGATTTTTCGTGTCCTCCGTTTTCACCCTTTTTCTGTTTCCCTTTATGTACGGAGGTAAAACGTGTTCGAGCGGCTCTCGGGTCCGGCAACCTCGCGAAAACATTCCTCCGCATCGACACGAAAAT
The DNA here is from genome assembly GCA_951804975.1 of Anthophora plumipes. Classification (NCBI taxonomy): domain Eukaryota; kingdom Metazoa; phylum Arthropoda; class Insecta; order Hymenoptera; family Apidae; genus Anthophora; species Anthophora plumipes. Next base: position 21,487,363 of record OX638112.1, on the reverse strand, counting down.
CGCATTCGGCCAGGCCATGACGTAGCTCGCGAATTTATGACACGACGTGTCTTTGGCATTCTCTGGAAAATATTGACGGCGTCATACGGCACGCTAACACATCAAAAGAAATATTTCTAGATCCGTGAAAAAAGATCTCTTTTACGGCATATGAGTGTGTTTCGTTGTTTCTGTATTGTAAGTGTAAAAAGAACTTAATAAAGAAAAAGGATACTCTATTTTTGAGACGATTCGTTCGAAACAGAAAATTCTTTTTATTAGAGATAGAAGAACTGATATTTTTTTGGTGAAAATATTCTCAGTTACTATGCTTATCGATGGATCATAGTGGTAAAAAGATTTCAATATACAGCAATGTTCGTTAACCCTTTGACTACGAAATATACGCTCTCACTGATTTATCAATATATATGAAAAGTGTATACAGGATGTCCTAGACCACTCGTTCACCTCTATTAAAATGGTGGAGAGTGATTTTTATTGAAAGCTAAAAAATTTTAGTAATTAATTCGAGTGTGCCTTATCGAATGCTGGTAGTTCCAATTTCCGCTACTAACCGGAAGTAGGATTTTCGGAGCAGATGTTTTTTTTAATGGTTCCTGGTATTTTTTATTGCATATTCGGATTGTATGTAAAAGAATAATAAAAGCTTGAGTCTGTGCAAGAGTGCACGGCACTCAAAAGGTTAAAATGTAGAGAATATTTTAGTATTGTATAAAATTATTCGATGTTGAATTGCTTTTTTTAATTCAAGTAATCGTATTATAACAACCGATTATAAAGTTACACAATGGATTGGTAGATAGGTATATTTTTACAGAAGTGAGCAATGTAACCAGATCATTGATATGGCTTGAATTACTGTTTCGAAACGTATTACTAATATCCTGAATATATTAACACGTCAATTAATTGAATTATATAAACGAAGCACAGTGAACATGCGATAAAACGAAATGTTTCGACGCGTATTACATTGAATATTTAGAAGTGTTTCACGCGTGTATACGCGTGAAATTAACTTTCGGTGTATTAATTGGAAGGAAATGTTAATCTGATAAATTTATTACACGTGAATCGAGCCCCTATGCTACGATACGAGCCTGTTGTACGAGTACATTAAAACAGAAAGTTGTTTTACGATAGTACTTCGTGAACATTCGAAAATTTTGAATTTTATGCACAGGTGGAATTATTTTGTTTTATACACATTCAAAATTTTGCAGTAGATTGTGTATGCCCTTCCATCTTCATATTGATTATTTATAGAAGTCACATCTATGAATAAAAGTCCAGCGAATACTTTTCAAAAAAGAGTAGTTTGCAAAAATAGCTTTAGCTTCTTGATCCATTTTGTGACCCATAAATTTTCTATGATGTATATAGTATAATATAAATTTATTATAGTAAAATTGAACAGATATGTCAGTTAATATAAAAATAGTCTAAGTAATAGTATTTTTGGTTTTAGTATATTTAGATTTGTCGAGGGGTTATGTGAAATAAAAGAATCGTGTAGAGTAAAAGATGTATAATAATTATATTCAAAAAGGACGATGGAAGAAATATACATATATAAAGATGTTCTAGGTGAAGTGTACAAGACGGGCGCATGATTAGAACTCTGTAAAACATGGTGACAATGCGTACATTTATACCTGGAATATTCGCAGGCGTCCCTAAACCCTAATTGGCCGACGTGGCATAAAACAGCCGAGAAAGAGAATCCGTTATTTTCCATTATCTTTAGGATGTAGAATTTTCCACTAAATATAAGAAATATTAATGCTTTACTTTAACAAGATTTATTATTTATTTTATTTTATTATTTATAGATTTATTACTTGTTTTATTTCATTATTTATTTTGTTTCATTATTTATAGATTTATTAATTATTATCTCCATTTGACAATTCAATTTTGCAAAAATAGTTCCCCAATTTTGTAGTATAAGTCAATGCAACATAAAATAGGTGACAAGTTCATGTTTTTTATAAATACTTCTTTTCTTTCATAATTATCGACACAATTTCCTTTTGTTAAACTACCTCAACAGGATTGTCTTCTCTATCTTTCCGCTTAAGGTACAACTGGATTGTACCTGTTAAAGCAAATCAAATCACCGAAGCAATTGAAGCGTGCCTACAGGAACCATCGTTATATGGTGCTACATGATGTTGCGAACAATTATTGTTAATATCCAAACACGTGTCCCCTTTAATTACATTAATTTCCCTTGAACCTCGCTCCGCAATAACACGCTTAGTTGCTATTCAAATTGATGCAAATATTATTCGCTCCAGAGTTCTCATTTACCGTTCACCTAATTCCACCGTAAACAATCGATCGATTTATCCATTTTTCATTTTCGTCCGGTGGAAATCTTGAACCTATTACATATGTACGTATCTATCCCGTAGTACCAACACTCTCGTTTAACATCGCCTTACCCACGAACGATTAGAATACATTAGAAAATACCCACTCCTTCATGTTTTATTAATAAACGACCGGTGAATACCATCCAGGGGTAAAGTGCAACAGCCTGCATGTATATTTATAGATAATTCTGGATCCGTCGTTTATTCTTTTCACGGTAACGATGGAGCAATAAGAAGCGCGATTAAAGGAGAAAAAAAAGGGGAAAAAAAAAGAAAAACAAGAAAGAAAATAAAAAGGTGGATCTTGAGATTCACGTTTAATGCTCCTTAAGCGAGATTTCATTCTTTCCGTCATTTTGTTGCAGGCGAACTGGTATAGAGCGTCGCAGTATTGCCGGTATCATGGGATGCATCTGGCTAGTATAGCGTCGCAGGAGGAGAACGACAGGCTCGAGAAGCATATTAAGGACTTCGGCCTTGGACACGAGCACTTTTGGACCTCTGGCACAGATCAGGCAGAGGAGGGCACTTTCTTCTGGATGGCCAACGGCAGGCCTATTACGTTCGAAAATTGGAACGTCGGCGAGCCGAATAATTTCAGGTATAACTCGTATACTATACAAGGTGTTCTACGTCAATATCATCATGAAATCTCAGGATATTCTTGGCACTTATAAAAAATCATTTTAACCCTTTCAATACTACTGGTGACTATAGTCACCTATCATCGTACGTTCGCTCTATCCTACTGGTAACTATGAGTCACTCGTTAAAATTTCGCATTGATTCACAGCTATAGTCGAATATAGCATAGCTTATTATTTTCATAGGTATATACTAATAGCTTCTGTTTTGTATTTCGTTTTTTGTCATGGTGATGTGTACGTTCATGTCGAAACAAGCTTGCAAAATAGCAGTTCAAGTATTCGCGATTCGAGTATCCATTACAGCGAAAGCATATTGGCGGAAGATAGCCGTATCGAAAGGGTTGAACAGAAGTTGAACTGTATCTAAGGCTGCAAAAATTTCATAAGCGAAAGTTTCATTTTCATTTCGAATGTTACCTTTCTTTTTTCTTTTCCTTTTGACGAAATTATAACATTTTAAAATATTTTCTATTAGTACAAATTATGACAAATCTAGAGACTGGACGTATTTTGCAAAGAAGCGAAACAGCATATAAAGAATCAATCGAAGTTGTGTAGCCTTCGATTACCGAACACTGTGATATACTGCAATGTTGCACAACTTCTATCCACTTTTATACTTTGTCTGCATTAATTTTGTAACACGTGCTTAGTTAGATTTGTTAGATATGAAATATGATTTATTCGAATTATAAAGAGTATAATTTAAAACATTTGAAAATTCATGAACAAAGAAATTCAATTTTTTTAATAAGTTTAAGTAATGTAAATGCGTTGCTGTGATATATACCTGTTCATAGTTAAAACTGTGCTACTTTCGGCTAAAATAAAACGGCTTATACCATTCGTAAACATTATACAGTGCCAATATCTAGGCGTTATATTTGGAGAATCGTACATTTTACACATATCAATTTTGAAATATTTTTAATTAAATTTTAACACGTTAAACGTGGCGTTAGTCCTTAGGGATCAACACTGAACTTTTCGTTTCGATGACATCGGTCCCTCGAGATCGACAGTATCAAATTTAAAATATAAATTTTATTTATAATATTTTTATTAACATAAATTTAAACAGAGATGAGATTTGCCTTATTCTCTGTATGCCTAAGCATCCGTTGAGCCTTGCTCACCGTCTAAACGAAAAGTGAAACAAAATCGACTACGCGTCGAACATGTTAATTAATTACCGATCCATTTTCTCCTTTCATAAATAGTTGCTCATATTATTCATACGTAACATCATCTTCTCCAAATAGAATTTTTACAAAGGATTTTCTTTGATCTAATAGACTTTCATATTCCATTACTATCTTTCCCTCCACAAAGTCTAGTATAGTAAATAGTAAAGAAAGAAAGTGCAAAAAGTAAAGGAAGAAGAGAAACGTTCCCAGTGAAGGATCACATTCTTCAAGTTATCACCAAACCAAATATGCGAAAGAATTTCACCGGTTTCGTCGCGAATGGAATAAATTTGCGCCGTTTCAAAAATAACCAACACATGCTTTACACCGTTTCAAAAATAAGCGAAACATTTTCCCTGACGATAAGGATCCATCCCACACCCCGAGGAAATTTCCGCAGGAGCAAGCACAAAGGAAACACCATAATTCGTGCGTTTCGTTGCAGATACGAGAACGGCGAGGAGGAGCATTGCCTCGAGCTCTGGAATAGGGACGGCAAGGGGTTAAAGTGGAATGACAGCCCGTGTAGCTTCGAGACGTTCTTTGTCTGCGAGGTGCAGTGATCGATCTATCGATCGAGCAAACAGGGAAGACGAAAAACGGATAGGAACGTCATCGAGCCACGCGATTCGATTCACGATACATCGACTTACCTGCCGAGTCATCCTGCCGACTATTGCCCCATCGATTTCCTTCCGTTTTTCTATCTCTCTCCCCTTCTTCGAGACACCGAAACAAAATAGAAAAGTGACTTCGTATATGTGTGCGTATGTGTGTATATGTGTGTTTATGTATAAGTGCGTGTATTTTGCGTGGACGAGTGTATCAAACATGTTTCTGATGGATCGATGGATCCTGCGAGTGAAGTAATCGGGACGACACATGTAACGATTAAGCGATTTCACGGTTGTTTTCCCGTAAAGCAGAAGCCTGTTACTTAGACTTTAATCTGAAGGAATGTATTCTATTTTTGCTACTGTGAGATCTGTGTGTTCTACACGTTTCTAGGATAATAAATAAGAATGACGCGGAAGTTTTCGGTGGATGGATTAAAAATGACCAAGGAGTGCTGGTTTCTTTTAATACGTGAACTATAATGTTTTTCACGTCGTCTCCATTATGTTTCTTTTTTTTATTTTTTTTTATTTTTAGGTAATACTACTTTCTTTATAAATATAAGGATTATCAAGTAAGAACATTGTAAGATTCATGTTAAGTTAGTCGTTTATTGTTAATGTAAAAAAGCCTGTGTTTGAATAATAGATAAGTTGGTGGAGCTTGTATGTCGCGTTTTGTTTTGTAATAGAACGGGTGCAAGATTATGGTTGTATGGTTGAACAAGTAGTTCCAGTAGATATAAAAGATCGTTGGTAACCAACGATACAGTCGACAAATATTCAAATTCTACGAATCGAGGGAATCGTGATTGTTCGATGCAGTACGAATTAAAGAATTCCATCGATTCGCAGATTTTCTACTTTTCTGTGACAATATGCACTTGTTTTGTATTCTTCTGATTTCATTACCAAAAGCTCGTTGTTAAAAGCGTTAAGGAGACACGAGGAGGAATCAAAAGACTTTACAGTTAACGTGTGAATTAACGACCGATTTAACCGAGTAACGTTACGATTATTCCATTTTTGTTTCTTTTTTTTTTTCTTTAATTAATATCGAAATTAAAAAAGATGAGGAAAGGAGATGACAGACATCGATCGTTGAAAATTATACACTGCGTTTCGTGTAATTAGCTGTCGATTTAATAATGTACGCCATGAGCGGAATCCGCTCGATCGGGAATTCTATGGGAATTTCCATGTTTTCACAAGTTCTGTCCAAGTGGAAAATCGCGACGCCGGAAACGGGCGTTGTACATCACATCATTTAGAGATATACAATAAAATCCAAGTTACATTTTAACGCATTTTAATATTTCCCTCTTTCCCTGCATCAGCGGAATGTTCAAGTGAAATCTTTCGAGCTATTTCATAGTCGACATCGACGCAGCTTCAACATCACTCTCCGATATTAATTATTAAATATCCAAGTTAAGGAGAATTTGATCGAACGATTCGTCGTTTAATTTCTTCGCTATTCGAATTAACGAAGCAGAAATAATTGCAGCTTCTCTGAGTTTCCCTTTTACAAACTCCATTATTCGACATTACTGAGACACGATTAAATTATACGTACGTTATAAAGTTTCAAAAATTAAATACAAGATACAACGATAGATAATTTCACTCGTCTGACATAAATTTTTCGACACGGTTTATCATATTTTCAAAATAGCATTTAACATATCCTCCGTTCGTATACGAACTTTCAGTATAAACATTCTACAAACTTCAAATATTATTCGAATTCTACAATGTTATTTTTCTACGTGCGCAAAAATATCGTAGCAAATGTTTTTGCAGTATGTAACAAAAGTTCGCAGACTCAGATTGCAAAAATATTTGATTTACCACGCGGACTTATTTTTGTCCTTCTTTTCTCGTTCAATTTTAAACATTTCAGATTTCCGTCGTCACTCAGTACAGTTGACAAATTTATAAAAATATCGTGCTTCCCGTTTCACTATCTCTGATCTCATAATAAGCGATTAAACTCAGAGTTCAGAAACTTTTGTCGTATACTGTGACTCTCTGCTCGGAAAAACGTAAATGGGGAAGAAAAAAGCGGAGAAAAGATGAAAAATACCGGGGAAGAGAGTCGCCTGGCTGGCGATCGCTCGGAATAAATAAAAGTGCGCAGCAGCCTCGGGGAACAAAGGGAAGGAACTGAATTCGGCAGTATCCTGCACGTGGTACCGGGATCGGTGGAAAAACAAGTCGCGGTTTAGTTGTCGGCCAATCGTTCTCCGATTGCACGTTTCAACGGGGTAGAAACGGGGTTTCTCGTGCGTGGCGTGCTCGTTTTTTACGCGGACCGCGCGACGTCGCGGCGTCGAAGCGTCGAAATGCGTTCGAGTGCTGTGAACAAGTATGGGAGCGCAAGCACGCTTATCGAAAAAGGGGAAAAACAAAAACGAAAAAATGCCAAAAAAAAGAGAAAGAAAAAACCAATAATAAAACGTGGGAAAAACGAACGAACCGACTAGACGGTAGAAAAAGCACGCAACTGTAATGAAAGTTGTTCTCGCGGAACGTTGTACTCCCGTAACGAATCTTTCCGGTCGACGTGACCCATGCTTCGTCGTTTCAACGTTCTTCCGCCCCTCGCCCTTCTCCTGGCCACAGTCGAGGCAGTCCATCAACGTGTGAGTACCCTCGACAGGATTGACAGAACCAATTAGTGGTTCCGTCGATTTTTCGCCGTTTCTGGGGGGAAACAACAATGCTCCGGAGGGAGGGTACCAAGCTGGCAAAAGAGGGGAAAAGCGAAAAATACAAAAAAAAAGAAAAAAGAAAGAGAAGAAACACACGGGTGGCGTTGAAGCGACTGTAAAAGCGTGCAGCAGGAAGGGAGGACGAGGTTGAGAGGGGTGGCGATGGGTAATGAAAATGAAATTGATGGGGTGGCGAGATTACGTCGCTCACGATTTCCGGTATCGTGCGATCTCGAGTATGGTTGCTTGAATCGGATGGATTATGAGGATTAATTAGGTGTATTGTTCGATGTATGGGTTGTAAGTGGTGGTTAATTGATGTGTGATCAAATGTTGGACATATGTGGAATGATGATCGCGGGTTTGTGGTGTGGACAGTGTAAATGTTGAATTTGTGAAGTTCAATGGGATCGTTGAAGAAAATTGGGTAATTACTAATATTGTTGTATTATATTTCTATGATGACTCAGTTGCGTGTCTGTGTTACAAATGCTTTCTGTGTTGCATTACCTGCAGAGTGGTATTTCTCTATGGACAAACGTTCCTGGAATTCGTGTGTATATTTTCGTTTCAAGGTTTCAGTGAGATTTTTCGGCGGCACGCTTGTTCGTGTTTACTACCGGGGTAATTAATAAATTTCAGTTTGATAATTCAACGAATTTTGTTTAATTAAATTTCGGTCCAATGTACACGGTATGTATCGAACACCGATGAATACCAAAACAACGATTGAAGAAATATTCTGCATACTGATATATAATTATTTCAATGCACAAAGACATTGATTCTGATCTCTTTGTATTTGAATGCCAGTTATGCATCAATAATTTACATGTTCAATTGAAGAGATAATTAGCCAAAAACAACAGAATATTTCTTTGTTTTCAAGGTTAACGAACATTAAATTTAATTTACTGTTATGATACCATACATTTAAGTCATTAAAGATTGTTTATTTCGTATTATAATTTGTCATTTATTATACTGAAGAGCCATCGGTAATTAATTTCAAATTGCGTCACTTTATCTACAAGTCATAAGGCAAATGTTTTCATTTTCTGCAGCTGAATACAAGGATACGTTGAATAACAATTACCGATAATTTCCGGTGAAAATGATACGTGCCTTAGATGAATTGATCACCGTGATCATCGCGGAAAATAAGGCACACGTTAGAGTAAAGTAAACGTTACTTCTGAAAATAATCTAGTAATTCCCTCGCATCAGGTACACTAATTACATGCAATTATTCAAAATTCCCTCGCACTGAGGACATCAGAATGCCATCTAGCGGTGAATTCAGATATTAAACCAAGGTGAAAATTTGAGCGGATATATGGCGCCATGTACTGTAAGGGTACTATTACTAAACTCCAAAATCAACTCCGAATTTAGCCCTTTAATATAGTACCAATAATCACCGCAATACGTCGCCACTTGATACTACATGTGGTACCATCTAGCGGTTGGCAGTGATACGAAACCAGCCGTTAAAATGTTACGTAGCGTTCCATTTTTCCGACCTATTCAGAAGGAGTATGAAGAAACTTCGTCGGTATATATATATATAAACTATATTTTCCTTGGCATCGTTTATACTTCTTATATTCTTCATATTTTTACTAAACTTTTAGTATTGTTACTAAACTCTAGACATCGTTTGGTAGTTTAGCATCTTTTATAATATCTCCATTTCACCGCTAGATGGCAGGACATACACTGTTAAACAAGTTACGCCTCTTGCGGCGGCTGGTAGTACTACGCCAAGTGCCTAAATCCAAAGTTGATTTTCGGAGGTTAGTAATAGCAGCATAACGGTAGATGGCGCCACTAATACTTTTGAATTTTGCAGGGCACCTTGATACCTCATTTAACCGCTAGATGGCACCGCTATATATTCTTAAATACATGGCACTTGTGGTGGTGTGATATTGTTATGAGAAAGGGTTATATGAGTATTTCTCAGTATTTTATTTAGCAATTCATTTAAAGGCAAATAGGATAGAAATGTTTCGTGCAATGGGATACTTCTGTAAATGCAATGTAGCATAATCATCAAGGTGGTAAAATTCCACGAACCATCAGCTGTGTAGTATACAAAACAACAATGTTTTATTTGAAACAACATACAATCACGTGCCACATATGTTCCTTAAAAGCCGTCGGTTCGCACGTTCCGCGAAACGATTTGGTCGACGATACTTCATCATCCGTTACGTAGAAATGTGTGTGCATGTCAAATCTCTCAATGGCTTTCTCCGTTTCATCGACACCGGAATATATATCTCATCCACCATCTTGCCCTGAACCACGCGGAACTCGCGAACTTCCTTTATTTCCAAATACCGCTTATCAGTGCTTATTACCATTTTCTCAAAGTTTTTTTTTTTATCCCTTACTTTATTCGTTAATATAATCTTGTATTTTCTCTGTGTGTACGCGTGTGAGTGGACGTGTGCATGTGTGTGTGTGTATTTTTCCCATTAAAAATGTACGCTGACACAAATACAACGCCTCTTACGATCCATGAGGCCCTCGAAAAAAGATCTTCAGTTTTGGCGAGGTTTTTCATCGCTAAACTTACTTCTGGTGGTCTACGCTAATCCTAAGGTTTCTTCTCTTGTCTCTAGTATCCTCGATGGTGAAGACGAGAAAAAGTACGAACGAGCACTTATTACACTCGAAAGAGACGCAACGCTGCCTCGTTCTACTTTTCCTCAAGTCGTTTTCCTCTTCTTTCAGTTTCTTTTCTTCTTGTATCTTCCTCCATTATGTACATAAACAAGTATACACGCAGACAAGCATCGCCGTTTATACCGCTTGTGCACGCATTCATATCACCATATACAAATCGCGATGTCGCAGCAATCTTTGAACTCGTTTCAATTCACGTATCGTTTACCTCTCGGATTTCTTTTTTTTTTCTCGTTTTGCTGGTTAGGTTAGCGCATAAAAAATTTGCCACCGTAACACGACGACGCTGGTAACTGCTTCTCCTTTGTATCACACTAATCTAATTTAGGGTCCACTGAGGAATGCGAATTTTAGACTCGAGTCATCACGGATGAAGCCTGGACTCTTCTGATCTACAATTTACTACGATTTGCCGCACCAAGTTAATCGGCTACTAATATTGCTACGTTTGTTGCTTCGTCATCAGTTGTTAGAATGTTACTGCATGAACACGATGAATGAAGTATGAATTTTCGAGATTTTTTTTTTATTTTTTACTGCTAATGTACTCGTCACGTGAAATTTGTACATTTTTCTTGGACTTTAATAGAGAAAAGAACGTTAACAGTATAGATCGACGAGGAACGTCTACTGAAATATACTAATGTACCTAATTAAATAACTGTTAGAATATGTTTCAAATTGAACGAGCATAAGTCATATTTCGTTGCATTCTCCGCTGTGAAACGATCAAAATACGTTCGAATGGAAACTAAAATTTTCTCGTACGTAAAAAATTTAAAAAAAAAAGATCAAAACAACTGTCTACAAATATACTTGTATTCTCGTCGTCGCAGTGATTATTACAAAACTGAATTATCTCTATGTTTTCAGACAGATATTTTCGAAAATTACGGTTCATCGTGAAAAGAAGCGTGTTATTCGAGAACGTTACTGATATGCTCACGCTTAGACAACGGATTTCTGATTGCTGGTTTCCTATTTCACACGCGGTTTGCTTAGAAAAATTCGTTTGGCACGTCACATTGTGAAGTAATCGGTTTTAAGATGAAATGGCGAACAGATTCGTCGATTAGAAGAGTCCTGGGCGCGTTGGGACGTGTGGTTTTGCGAGGAACACGAATCTCGGATGTGAAAATGGCGGAAGGAAGCCGATTCGTTCGTATCAGGACGACTAAGCTACAATTACGGGCACGAAAGTCTTCGGAGATCACGAGTACGATGCTGAAAAATCATCATTAAGGCCGCTATTTCGTGTGTGCGCACGATATATCATATATACTTAGTATAACTTCATTTTTTTTTCTTTTTTTTTATCCTTTTTCTCAAATTCACAAGGTTAGTCCCTAGACTGTCAGGTTTGATCTTTTCCCCTTGTGTCGTACCGATTGCAATCGCTGCCATGATCATTTTATTACCTTCTACTAAAAAAATACACTCCGCTTACGCGGTGATACGCTATTTACCGAACAGCTTCAAAGGAAGAAGTCGCAGTCGCCGATAATAAACAGAATTGTCAAATTCATTCCGTGCTATTCGTATTTCATCTTTTCTCGAATTATGTCTATAAAAAATTCTACGATAAATCGAATTTCTTTTTTTTTTTTCGATACGTGGTGCAAACGCTATTAGAGATTACTTTTTTTCAACAACGAGAGCGACTGTTGACTGCTTTAACCCTTCTGGCGCCGATCGAAGAAGGTTGAATTCAAGCGAAAAATGCCGAGCCAAACTGGATGTACAATAGTTTGGTAACATTTGAAAAGAAAATTTTGGAAATTCTGTTTCATACAATAATTGCAAAATTTAAAGAAGGAACAAGTTAAGAAGTGAAGAAAGAATGAATCAATGGCTGAAGTATTTCAGTATTTGTTGAAAATTATATTAACCACTTATCTTACGATTTTTTTCTTGCTCAACTGTTTTTGTTGTTTTAATATCGCGTAACATAGAAAGAAATTGAAAAATTATGTATAATTTGTGTTTTGAAATTGTCATATTTAAAGTAAAGCTGAATTCAGAGCTTAAATGAGAATTTATTATAAATAAAATTATTTTTTTGTCATGTCTTGTTAATAGTTTGCACCACGAGTGTGACTCGTCGTTATACCACAAGGGGTTAATGCTGATTATTCAAAATTATAAAGAAAATTCAAATTATCAATTCTGCATTATCCATAATGGAATCTTTATACAAATTCATATTATCGAGAATATAGTAAAAAAAGAGGTAAAAAATTGTTTCACCTACCTAGGTATTTACAAAAGCTCTAGAATTTCGAAAATTTATGCATTTTCTCATATTACGTGCATTCTAAGCAACTTTGCATTTTTAAATCTCCCACAAATACATAACAAATCCAAATTTTATCTATCAAGTTACAGCTGAGTTAAACGTAATGAAATAATCGCGATAAAAATACGAACGAGTTCTGAACTACTATAAATACATCCAGACAGTTGAGACTTGCTTCTTTTAGATTGGCACTTTTCGCGAAAGTTTAATCGACGATATATCGTTGCTCGGCCCTGAAGGGTTTAAACATCCTCACACTTCGTCCGCTGCTGTTCATCGAAATTAGTCTCGTCAGACTCGAAGATTCACGTCTTTTTTGGACTCGAATAAAAAGCGCACGTTCGTTTTCGCAGATCGTTGAGCCATCGTAAAGGTATAATGATGGGATATTTTAGAAAGGAGGAGGAGGGAGGAGGAGTGATAGAAAAGGAAATTTCCGAGCTCTTTCAGAAAACCTGTTCGTTGTATCGTTGCGAAAATCTCCGGATGAAATATTCACTTCACGCACGTAGAAAGTTCATCGTCCGGATACATATACGCACCATCGAGTTTTTACTCTACTCTGGGAGTCGCGTGGAAATCGTGTCCCGGTATTTCCCTTAATTTAATTATTCAGCCGCGAGTGCGCACACGGTGAAAAAAACATTCCAGTGGTTTTCTTTCTTTTTTTCTTCTGTTTTCGTTTTGTATGTCGGATAGAAACAGCGTTAAGATCTCAAGTCTCGCGAAAAAATGGGTAAACGCTTGCGCGTGTTAGCTTTAGGTACTTAACAGTAGCAGATAGAGATATTAGCTGTGTGACATAATCGACACGCCATTTTTCTTCTCCTTCTCTTCTTTTCACTTCCGTTTCGTCTTTTGCTCGAGTAATCTAATAATCTCGCTCTCTTCGTTTCACGCGACTTAACAACATAACACTTCCATTTATCTTTAACAACAACAGTAACAACATATTCTCCGATAGTAACGTATTATCGTTAGAATTCTGGTATTTTTTATTTATTTTCCTTCTCTTCTCTCTGTTTTTTTTTTTTTATTTCCTTGAAATCCCAGCACTCGTGTCTCATCCTCGAAGCAATCGTGTCTGACTTCTCGAAAAGCCGATAGAAAGTGCTTAAAAATCGGTGAACAGTAACGAACATTATTCGACACAGATTCTTTTGTTATTTAGGATATTCTTTTGTCTCTTTTTCTTTCTATTTTTCCTGAGCAAACGTCGATTCGAATGTTGCAAATGTCGCGCGCGCGCGTGGTTCGTTTCGTTTCGCTCGAACGCACGAGGAGTCGAAACAAGTGCTTTTCCTAATGGAGATTCTCGACGTGCGGTGTAAGCCACAACAGCACAGCCTTAAAAAACGAACAGCTAGACGTTATTTTTCTTTTTACAATTCAAATATGAACACGAGGAAAAATTCGAATTGAACAATAATAAAAACTAATTTCGCAGGAAAATTCGAAATTTCTGGTGTGAATGAAATTCGTACGTTTCTTTTTTTTTGTTCATGTTCATAGTAGACAAATAGATCAGGGTCGTTGCAGCATTTGTACAGCGAACAATTTGTTTGTTAAATCACTTGTTATACTTCAATGGAAATAATAACGAATAAAATTTGTTTATCGCGGCTTACATTGTGGCTTATACGGTACAATGCGTTCTATGTACAGCGGACGTAGTTTTAGAACATTAATCCTATCTCTGTCGATTTTTCCTACACACACACAAAATTCATAGTTTTTTTGCGGTTGGCTCAAGAAAACTGCCTCCTTTTCAACTAATCCTTACGAGGATAGAGTTTATTTTATTCTTCTCTGCAAAAGTCTCGCGGAGTGCCAGGACATCGAACTAGCGTTGTTCGCAATTATTCGAACAATTATGGTAATCATGTTGATCATTTTAGAAAATATTTCATTTTAAAGATTGCACGGTTAAAGCACACTGTTTCAAGCACTGTTGCTTATTATAAAATATCTTTTAGTTCCCAATTTATTTTTTGCACAATTTTTCAAGTTTCATATCGATTGAATTTTAAACACAGAATGAGCCAATAATGATTATCACTTCGAAATTCCTTTTATAAAATCATTCTTGATTATGATAAAGTTACACGTTCATTTTTATATTAAAAAGACGTAATTAAAAAATTTTCATATTCTCGAAGTTTCCTAATGTAATCATCCAGCCTTGCTTAATTTTCTACTACCTTCAAATTGTTGTATCAAAGGACTTAACAAGATGAATATCGCGAGATGACGAAACTTTGGAAAATTAGCAAACACCTAATGAAATTATCATTAATTTCGTCGTTTAAACTTCGTCAAAGGAGAAGTCCTTTTTTCCGCGCCATAAAACTTTCGTTGGAACAAAATTATTCACAGAGAAGGAAAAATTTCAAACGACGATAATCATAACTGGACCATCCTGTTTATTATCTCTCGTTAAAAATTTGGCACGCGACCCCTGACACTCCTTTATGTATTATTTAATCGTTACACCCGGTGAATTTTTATTACGTGTATTTCTTTTTTTTTTTGTTGAGCATATTACGTCCTCGAAGTAGGTTGTTTTTTAGAATATTTCATTGTTTTTTCTTCTTTTTTCTTTTAGCACAATATACATACTTAACGTGTAATAGTAGCTCGTGTGTACATTACGTATTAAATATATATGTATATTTGTATATATAGTGTATGACATACTCAAATGCCATAATTATATCTCGTATGATACACATTGACATATTTTCATACACAAGATGTCGATTGGTTTGTTCAATTTTCTTTTTCTTTTCTTTTCTTTCTTTTTTTTTTTGCAATTTTTGTAACATTTATTCTTTGGCCTTGACGTTCGTTTTAACGAACGATCGCTGGCTCGAAGTTGACGCCCTATTTTTCGGAAAACAGGCCGGAATTTCGTACAAAGTTTCAATGAGATTCTCAAAAGATTTAGGAATTTTCAATAACTATCTATTGCATTGTTGCTGCCTGAATATAACTTACGTCATTTGTTACTTTGAGATTTACCTTGGTTCGTGCTGTTATGTTCTCTCTAACGATTCCTTCGAGATAACTATAAAACCATTGGAATTCGCAGCTTACGTTATTAAATTCTCAGGTGTCGTTCGATGTCTCGATATTCCACATTCTATCTGCCAATATTAAAAATCTCTCTGCGTTCAAGTGTTCCAATTTTAATTTCAACACACTTTTCGGTAAGAATACTAATAATCATGATTACAAAAATGTTTCAATTTCAAATCGTTTCAGAAATTTTTACCAAAAAATCGAAGGACACCTTTGCTAGACAAAAGATTTCATGGTCAATATCCCAATATATTGGAATACTCCACAATCGATGAACAATATGTTTCACACGCTTCGAACATACCAAATATTTCATCCATCACTGGTCCAATCAATCCTAACGCAACACCTGCTTCACGAAGAGCCACATAGCTCTACTTTATGAATTTTAAAATCCCTTACAAAAAAAAAAAAGAAAAAAGATAAACATATTCCACACACGTGAAGAGAAATACTCTTACTGAACAGTTCATCAAACTTCATAAAAGCGTGTTCTTTCAAGCGTCCAGTGATTCGGACGCGATCACAACGTGAGCACTGCACACTTCCGGTTCACCGTTGGCGAACAACGGGTCCCAGAAACGTGGTCATGGATAGTTCGTTCATCTGGAAGTGAACGATCGTGTTTTTCTCGGTTCTTGATAGGCACTGAACGTTCTTTCTGTGCACGAAACTTGTTTTTCATGCTGAATGTTCAGTCGTTGCTCGAAACGGCACGGTTTCGAGGGTATTCATATCGGGGGGAGCCTTGACGAGGCTACGAGGCAAGAACTCGTTGTCCAAAATGGTGGCAGCAAGCCGCACCGCTCCCTAGGGACGTTTATGGTTGCGCTGACGAGGCTGGGCATTCGTGGCCGATACTCTACGATCACAGAACTGTTTCCATTTCAGCTATTTCCGTTCTGGTCGTGGTATCATCTGGGATCCTGTATCGAACGATTTCATTCACACGGTTAGATCGGCAGAAGTAATCGCGCGCAGACTGTTGCAATAAAGTTTCCAAAATTAATCTTTACATTTTATAAAACTTCCAAAATTCATTAAAAAATTGTACAAAACTTCAGAAATAAATTTTAAAATCTCATAAAGTTTCTAAAATTAAGCTTTGAATTTTATAAAACTTAGAAAATAAAATGTAGAATTTCATCAAGTTTTCAAAATTAACTTTAAAATTTTATGAGACTTCGAAAATTTATTTTAAATATACTTTAAAAAATTTATTTGAAAATTTTATTAGGAAAATTTGTAGGAACGGGAATTTCGTAAAATTTTTATAACGAATGAACGAGTTTCGAGTGTTAAGGGTTCTACACACGTTGAAATCTGTATCCATATGTACATTTTCTACATTCAATAACTCCCATTAATGTTCGGACACCATTTAAAATAGAATAACTTTTTTAAAATTAGACCAAGCAACGTGAATTTTTTTGTAGAGAATTTAGAAGAATTAATTTACTAAATAATGTATAAAAAAATTAAAAAAGAAAATTGTAATTGCTCGTAATTGCGAAAAAAGTAGTAAAGATAGCTTTTTAGAATAAAAAAGTAATAAAGATAGCTTTTTAGAATAAAAAAGTTGTGAAACGCG
The DNA here is from genome assembly GCA_951804975.1 of Anthophora plumipes. Classification (NCBI taxonomy): domain Eukaryota; kingdom Metazoa; phylum Arthropoda; class Insecta; order Hymenoptera; family Apidae; genus Anthophora; species Anthophora plumipes. The sequence continues at coordinate 21,470,158 of OX638112.1, read as the reverse complement.
ACTCTCACCCTTTTCTTCGTAATTCCGACAAATTAGAATTTTTTCAAAACTTTTTATCACACCATCTAGCAAATTAATCCTTTTAATTTCTAAAAAAACAACTCGTTTGGTTCAATTTTAAAAAAGTTATTCTGTTTTAAACGGTGTCCGAGTATTAATGGGAATCACTGTATATGTACATAAGATGTAATCAAAAATATTGGCTGCATGAAAAGAATGTTAATATGAAGAATAAAAGTGATTTTCATTGTCCACAAATTTCTAGAAAGTTCTTTCGCGAGGATTTCGTTCAATCTTTTTCCAAGCAAATTGGAATGTTTCGAAAGGACATGTTACGGATGACTATGTCGCGTGGTATTTGTATTTAATACTCGGGAACGTGAGGAATTTTATGAACGGACTGGTTTATCCGTTAAGCTATTAACATAACCGAAAGTTTCAACATAAATACTCCACGAAGGCATCCTTCGCCTGACTAGGCATGTTTTGCATTTTTATAGAGAATTCAGGGAATGTTTGAGAGTCTCCCTGGTGTATTAAAATTTCTATTGCATGAAGTGATGTGAATTTGAAGACGATTTAAGAAGACAAGCAATTTCCTATAAGAAAAAGAACGCAGGAATTCGTAATATTAAATATCATTCTATACTTTAATGCTTCGTGGATTATTTAAAAGTTTTGTACCTTTTTCTTTAACAAAATAGAATCTACATTTTCGTTACAGTTGTATAAATTTACATTGCTCTCCATTTGAATATGAATCAAACATTTACCTGTAAATCTCTGGAGGCAAGAATTTGTTGGAATACTCTGTACTGACCACGTGATTCCTGGTCATATCCCTGGGCCTGGCGACGTCGATGGCGTCTATGAACCTAGATCCAATAGAAGCCCTATGTAACAATTTCAAGAGAAAAAGAATTCATCGTGTACTCCCTATGGACAGATACATAAATAAATGTGTACAGAGTGTATCGCCGAATATAAGAATATCAAATATTCCCCTTGATACAGATTCGAAAAAATATGAAAAAACGTACATTCCATCACGAAACAACGATACAAAAGAAATTAGAAAAAGAAGAAGGAAAATCATCTCTTCTATGGAATATTTTTTCTTTCAGAAAATTGTTCAAAGTGGTAGAATTTTGTTGTTGTTTTAAATGGAACGATGTATTTCTATCGCGATGATGTTATGAGAACGTCAGAGAGATAAATTCAATTCTATCTTATTACATCCTTCGATCGAGAAAGTTTAATCCTCCCAAGGTGAATTTCACTTGCTGCCCAAGTTATAATTTAATGTTTAGAATAGGCGTGTGTGGACGTGTACGTGTTCCTAGAAAGGGACGCGATATAGAGAAAATCGCATAGTTTGTAATACAAGGACACGGTGTAATGTAGTTTATAATACAGGAACATGATGTCGTACTGTTTATGGTAGGGGAACTGTTACAGTTTCGCGAACCAGGTCAATACGAGGGGCGCGTTGAGTTTCACTGTCTTCCAGAAAGAGCCAGAGCTTTGTTTTGCAAGAGAAATTTGTTCAGATTCGGGGAGAATGCCAACAGCGTTCTCAGCGTTTTTTCTTTTCCTTTCTTTCTTTTTTTTAAGTTACAATCCTTATAGTCGAGTCATGGAAAATACCCTTAGGCTATTTGGGGAAATTAATTTTTAAATTCTCCGCAGTATCGCTCGTAGGACAAAAAACTTCTACTAATTACGAGAGGAATAAAGCAAAGAAGAGTCTAGTACACACGAATAATCTTTTTCTAAAAAGAAAAACTGCTTTTTGAGACTGAAGATATTTATTAATTATTTCAAGTTATTTAAGTAAAATTTTATAATTACGAACAATAGTTAGAAAAATGGGAATATTTTTAATCAATCTTAATATATTTGTACGTATAGTTACAGAAATTGTAACAAATGTAACTGTTGAAGTGTTGCGATAGAATTGTTTTCTTCTCTCTAATTATTTTAGAAATTGTTAGCTGCTATTCACACGATTGAAAAATCGTTCCTTTTATCACAGCATTCTTGCTGTATCGAGACATACATCTCTTCCCATGGGCAGTTTCCCGCGCTGTCACAGTACAAGGGAAATACATCAGATTCTATTGTTAGGCGATACACTCCGTACAAATGACACGATACACTGTACTACATTCTTTTCCTGGGTTTCCCTAATTCACAACAATTTCCACGACCAAGAATAGATCGCTCTCCTGCACAGTCGGCCTGTCGCCATCGTGGACAATTTATCGTTCCGCTATGCACTCTCGATAAAGTCGCCACGAGTTAATCGAGAATTCGTCGTTGAACTCGCATGCGACATGCTTCCGAGCACATGAAAAGTGGGCAGATCGATACGATACGAAAACACGAGTTCAAAAAGAGAATAAAAAGATAGATAGATATATGTATACGTGAGAGAATGAGATACAAAAATATATACGTATATATTGAAGGAAAAAAAAAGAAAAGAAAAAATTATACGAGATATAATATAGAAAATAGAGAAGAAGAATAAATTCGAATGCGTGTATGCAGACGTTCTAAACTACCAAGCGAAGCGGCTAATCTACTTTTCTACTCTTATCCTCTCAAACTTTTATACCGCTATCATCGATCCTCGCGATGCTTTCGATTCGATCATTTCTTCCATTTTTTTCTCTTAATTTATATAGAGTTAAAAGATACGCCTAAATATTTCTTTTCGTCGAAACACAAACTTTAAAATTTGTTCAAGTGGTTTTCCATTATTCAAAGTATGATCTATTGCAATTATACATGGAATAGAATATTATTCAAACGTGTGCATGATCTTGAAGACCAATTGAAATTTGCAGTTTGTAAAATTACACGTTGATGAAATTTCGATTCAAAAAACTGAACGTTTTCTTGTATTGTGTGACACGTATCATTGTGTTACTAGAAATAGATATCAAACTCATCAATATGATTCAATTCTGACTATAAAAAGCCATTCAACGTTGATTGGTATCGTTTAGCGTTCATTTTCAGATATAGCAGCAATACTTTCCTTTGTGCGTACAATTGTGGTCTTCTACTTTTTGGTTTATCAATAAAACTAGTTTTTTGGAATTCTTTCATTAACTTTTTAATCGAAGACTGAGTTGGTCAATTATTTTCTCCAAAAATATCATGAATTTCGCGATGGACATGTTTCTCATAATAACTTTGAATAATGTAAATGTATTGCTACAATATATTCCTCTCCATGGCTAAATTTGCACAACCTTCTATCAAAACAGAACGATTTATACTATTTGATGAACTATAACGTGTAAACATTATACAATGCTAACATCTAGGCGTTTCATTTAGATGACTCTTTATTACAACGTCACTAGTAATCTTTAAACAAATACTTTATCCAAGTGGTCACGATTAAATTTATCCTCCTTGAAATATTTCGTTGAGTAGTAGATATAGAATAGAAACTCGAATTGGAAGGATGAAGTTTAAATTTAAATTCAATTCGAAGTTCAATACTTGAAATATCCTGCATTAAGCGTTTTTCATTTTTCTCGATGAGTATTATAAGCATCTAAAGTCTTAAATTACCGTTTTTTAACACCCTGCATTTGCTATTCAAACGATACATTTCAAGAAGAGAAATATTGTTTCCAACCACAGAGATAATGCGACTCGTTAGCGCGGAAGGTGTCTAGGGATTGCGAGAGAACTGGACCGAAACGAGCCTCGCGAGATCGATTTTCACCTCTCTGTCAGGGGTGCACGGATTTATCGACGGTTTGAATGGCTCTACCGCGATTTCCCTCTCTTATCGACCATTTACCCTGTCCACTTCGTGGAACGACCACAAACACACGGTATCGTATATCGACTCGTCAATTTTTCACGTACACCCCGAAAACAGTGCTTCTTTTTTTCTCTCCAAGCGACGTAGGAACCTGTTCCTGTTGAAAATTGTACCGGATGACACGTCAGAGTCGCGACGGAATACAAATTAGCGGGTGAACGTTCAGACACACGTTGGATACGGAACGGTCTGTTAAATAAACGCATTTACTTTCCTACGATAGGATGTAGAATTTCAAATGTGTCGACAAAATGGTCTCAGCCAGAGGACAATATCGTTTTTTGTTAAGTAGACATGCCAGATGTCACGTTTCTACCATATGTTACCGAACGGTTACACTGTCGCGTGTGCACGACGCTCGGTTTGCGTTTAAATGGCGAACGCTTCGAAATGACACCAGCTGGCGAACAAACAAGCGTGAATTTTTCTGGATATTTGGCAACTGATACGGCTTCCACCTTGTCCCGTTGCCAGATCGTCTCTATCCGTGACCTAGTAACCACATCTCGCGAATTTCGCGTTGCTCGCGAAGGGATGTTAAGGAAGAAGGTGGTAGGTTTGCTGCTGAGATCAGCTACTCCGATTTCTGCTCTCTTTGGAACGCAATTTCTAGGGCACGGAGAGTATGGTAATACGGGATTAATTTATAGATTCATAGCTGAATTGGAAACTTTGGATCAGGTACACAATGTTTTCTGCTTTATAACAGTGTATGTGAAATGTTGTTTTTCGCTGAAGTTTGGGAATATATACAGCCTGTAAAGCAAACTTTGTTCACCTCGAATATCTCCATTATTTCAAGTAGTAAGCGAAAACATTTGTTACAAAAGTTGTGTGATCGCAAGACAGGGATAACGTAGTGCTCAGATAACAATAGCTATCATAACAATAGTTTTTAAGCGAAGGCGTATTTTTCCTTATTTTTTATTACCATTTCCTTTCGTACATGTTTTAATTTCTTTTGCAATTAATTTTCATTTACAATTTCACAAACAGTGAAACAACATATGAGAGAAGTGTAAATATCTGAACATACTTTGGTGAAATATAAAATAAAGGAGTTAATTGCAGTGAAATATACATAAGAATACGATTATTTAAACAGTTGTTCGTATTTCAATTGTCAAACTTATATGGGGGTGTAATAGTGTGGTGATTAGGTGGACCAGTTAGTTTCAAAATTATCAGGAAATTTATAAACAAAGTAGTCTTATATAGACAGCACATGACCAGTTAAGGGTTTCCATCCTTTCATCGTCGACTGAATGGATGGAATTTCCCTAAAATCAACCCATACTACGTATAACAGATATTCACCATAAAAATCGCCAATTTTTTAAATAATTCAGTATTAGCAAAAAATGTTACAGTACTTATATCCGTAAATTCACAAGTGGAATTAACGAGATATTATAAAAACTGTTCCTGAGAGTGTTGTTTACCCACTTGAATTACATTTTACGGTGTTAAAATGGAAAGGGGAGTTAAGAGAAGAGTTTCCTGAAACGTTAAGGAAGCGAGCGTGTGCATACGCGCGGTATATGTTATTCAGCAAGTAGAAAATGCTGAATAAGCTGGAAAACAGCGATTAAGTCGTGCAAGGCGATACCATTCAACGACACACCAGGGAAAAATATTTGTTCCGGTTCCTACGTCACTGTGCGGTTCTTACGTGTTGTGGGCGTTGCGGACTTACGAATCGAAGTATGGCGGTAGCGGATGCGGAGCTTCCACCGCCAATGACTCCGCTTGTGAATGGCGGTCCGAGCTTTGAAAGCATCCTCGCCACCAGCCGAGACTTCCGGTTTTCCTCCTTTAAAAAAGCCGACGTGGATATGTGCCAGGCTTCTTTTCCACCATCGTCCACCGCCACCAAATCATCTTTTAACGTGAACCAGCAACACGTCTCAATCGACACGAGATCTCTCGTCCTCTGTTTTTTCATTAAAATCCGTCTTCGTTACGCTTGTTATAAATCATACTAGCTTTTCACGATCCTCGAGAACACCGACGAGACTTATCTTGAGAAATATGGAACTCGTGTTGGTTTTGTATGAAAAGAGTGTTTGAAAAATTGAAGCGACATCGAGACCAAGAAAGTTTGATACTAGATTGGTATTGTTTGTGACACCTCGATGAAGAAAAATGGAGTTACATATCTTTTGGTGTTTTTATCGAAACGGTAAGAATAGTTCATTAAGTTTCTCTTCTCCTTTTGAGAAATTTGTATGATTACGAAGAATAATAAACTTTAATTTTGATTCAGATTTAAATTTTAAAATTCGAATATCAGGATTTATACCATTTCATTGTAATCTTTCAATCGAAAAGTTTAAATTTCGATACGAACCGGTAACACCTTCAAAAACTTTGAAAGATCGATACTTAAGATCAACTTTAAACACCCTTTTTCCGCTAAACTTCTTTCATTCTCCTTTTGTGATACTTCAATACGCCGCGGAAAAAGGTCACGTTCCGTTTAAATACAAGTAAACACTGTATCGTTCGAAAGAGTACCGAATAAAAGTTCGAAAGTTCGCCATTTATATGGCGCGCGAATATCGCGGGGATATGAGCTTTTTCGGAAGTTCGATTAAACAGCGTTCACGATTGGTCGAAACAATGTACCTGGATTCTACGTAAACACCTGAGGGCTTACCCGGCCGAAGTTTTCAGAGAAAACTTTTTCAGCCGTGGGCAACTGAAAGTTCGTCTCAAGATCTCGTGTCGCTAAGAAGTTCTGCTTTTCTACGAGCAGCATACGTTCTCGACACCCTTCCCCCACTTTTCTTTTCTTTTTTCTTTCTTTTTTTTTTGTTCATTTTCCCTGTCCCATTTTCTTTTCCTCGACTCTCGATGTCCACGGGGTTACTTCTTAATATAGACGGAAATTCGAAGCTAAATTGCCGTGGAACATTCTCGTACACGTGATGCGGTGAAAATATAATATAATACATCGTCGATCATGAGTTTGAGACTATAAATATTTACGAACGTAAAATTGTAACAATTATTCCTTTTAAAAATAACACTTTTCTTTATAGTAAAAATAAACTAAAATCGAAAGTAAAATGTAAAATTATTTATTGGAAAGATTAGGTCAGCCTTTAATTTTTGTAATATATCATATTCGTTACATGATAAACTTAAGAAACAGAATTCCCTGTTAGTAAAATCGACAGTTACGAAGTTCATCTTCCGATGATATGTATATTTACATTACTCGTTAATTCTCATCAAATTCAAATAATGATACAACTAAATTAGAATACCTACGAAAAATCTCATGCAAGCAGCTAAATCCTATGAAAGAAAATGTACTATGATATGGCAAATGTTCTAAGGAACTAACGAATTATAGCATACAGTAAGTACCAACTTAAATACTTCAGTCGTAAACGGAATATTACAGTCCTAGTAGTACAAGTCTATGATTACTCCTACGGTGCATTATTTATACATTTCCACGGGTCTTGCGAGGAACTTATTGATTATCTTTCATGAAAGCGATGTGTTTTCCATTTTTTTCTTCCAAGAGGTGAAGTCTCAAACTCACGATTACCAGTGCACGTAAAAAACGACGGAGGTAAAGAAGAATCAGAAACGAACGATATCACGATGTTAACGTACCCATATGTATATGCGTCTGAATGTACACACGTCAATATTATATGTATACATTTTGCGACTATATATACGAATGTATATACGTGTACATTCGTAGATAGGTGCATGCTGTGCGAGCCAGGCTCCAAGTGACGTCAGAAAATAGCTCAGGATTTAAGCTCGATTCACACGAACCGTTCGAATATTCTTTAAATTAATTGAACGGTTAATTGTCGCTTACAGAAGTTTCCTAATTTCGTCTAAAAATTTTTTCGATGTGTCTGATATTTTTTCATTTATTTATTTATTTATTTATTTTTTTTATTTTTTCACCTAAAGTGAATCGAGATTGAAATCCTTGCAAATCTTACGGAGGACAGGTGAAATAACTATGCAAGTATAACATGCGTAGATTCTGTCGTTACGGGTCCACTTCCGCTTTCATTCACGAAACGTCCTCTTAATCGGGCAGAAGAAGTGTCGACCTTGAAGGAAAGCTTCCTAAGGACAAAGGTCCTTCGGAATTTCGCGATAGACAAGCTGCAGCGCGGGATACTTCGTTTTGAAAGCGAATGATACTTCAAAGTAAGCGAATGTATCAAAGAGTACGGGATAAATGTTGTTTTCTTGGTTATTTCGTATCGATTTTTCCTCCCCCGCCCCCTTCTTTTGTCCTTTGTTTCTGATCTCTTCGTTCAATCGTCGAGCGGATCTCGAAGATTCATTCTCTTCTAAAAACGAATTTCCCTAACGTTCCAATAAAGCTATTCAAAACGTTCACGATCACTTTATACGTATCTACACAGGCAACAGAGTTACTGTTACAGATTGTACATATACAGCACATTTACTATTAATCACGAAAGCATAGTTAATCACAATATCACGAGAACAAAGTAAACGAAAGATTTTTTGCCCAATTTGAAATACATTCTTTGAGATCCTCTCGGATGAACTAGGGACGACAGTCTCAACTGCGATGTGGACAAATCGTCATATATGAAGATTTTCACTGTGGAATGAATTTGTATCGAGTGAATTAGGAACACAGCGTACTTGGCCTGAGTAGGTTTTATTCCGTGCGCCTCGAGGTCCTTCTCCAGCTGTCGTATCCTAATCCTGGCCATGTCTAGCTCGTGCTTCACTTTCCACAGATGCGTGTCGCATATGGGATCTCTGCACCTGTGGTATCTCAGGATATCCTGCGCCTCGTAGACCGCTCCGCGGAAGGTCAGTGATTTTCCCATGCTCTTCAAGAACATTTTCAAATGGAGTCAGTGATTTCAATAGAATTTTATTATTATCATTATGATATAGAATTGTATCATTATCACTATGATATATAGGGTTTTCCAATAACAGCGATGGAACTTTGAATTGAAACGAAACGAAAAGTACGAAGAATAATTTAGTATTCACTACTTTATTTTAAAATAAATTCGATGACATTATACATGAAATACAATATCCCATAAATATCCATCATAATTGTTGAATAATTATCCAAAAGCATCAAAATTATTTTCACTGTTATTTAAAGTAAGGAAAAATGGAGTTTATTATTAATTAAGATTATTTTTAATTTCATTCCAGGATCATTAATGTTTTATCATATCAACATCTGTTTTTCATAATACTATGTTGTAATTTACATGGAAACGAGTTCAATGACCTAAGTCACCCTTATTAATATTCGAATATCCTTCAAAACAGAATAACCAAACGATATGTATTTCTTTGAGAAGTTAGTAGGAATAGTTCACTGCATGATGTGTCAAAAAATTTTTAGCAAAAATTACAACTACAATATTTCTTATAATTTTCTTTAACTGAGCCTGTAATGAAAATTTTTAAAATACGTTTTGTAGATTTATCTTTTTTGTGGAATAATTAAACACTCAACTAAAAGTTCGTAAGTCAAAAGGTTAACGAAAGTGATTGTATATCATCACGATCTTAAAATGATTTCGAATCATGTAAAGTACGTTGTAGTTTGAAACACTTTAATTTCATTACTTTCTTCTGCTGTGACACGCGATATGCAAATAGAATTGCCTAAAAATTTAGCAGTAATAATGTTCTGCCAGATGTGATCGATACTTCGAAAGTAAAATAGATTATGGAGACTGAAAGCGGCTTACCAAGCTGAAAAGTGCGCAACACCCACCGCCGTCGCTTCGCGCCAGATGCTGCCTGACGTACTTGAAATATAAATGCTCCAGAAGCAGAAACGCCGCCGCAAGTAGAATTCCCATCATCAATAAGAGAAACGCGGACAAGAACTGCTCTAGCGCTAAGGGATCGCTGCTCTTTTGTACCTCTTTGCCAGGCTTACACGTGCCCGTCATCCAATACCTTCTGAGACGCTCCAAGTCCCCTGGAATTTGAGTATCCCCGTTTTAATGAGAATTGTACGCAGAAGCGTGAACAATGGTGCTCTAACCAGCGTAGCGTTTACAAGATAAGGTTAAAAGAGCTTCCATCATGTCAGTAAACATTTGTTCGATAGAATTGAAGATTTGATTAAGATCAAAGACTTGGGAGATTTTGAAAAAAAGTTACTTGAAATCTCTAATTGAAAGATCCACTTCTAGGATTATTTTCTTACACGTCGTTGCTTTACAGTAACTAAAATTAAATAAAGAAGATTGTGAAACACTCGAGGATAACGAGTTCGTAGTAAAAAAACTTAAAAGATTACAAGAATCAAGGAGAAGAGTACATAGAAAGAGGAAAATGAAGTGTTATCCACACTCGTGACGTGAGAAAAGAATGAAAAATGTAAAACTGAATACTATTTCCATTATAGGTTGATGTTTACTTTCCCAAAGATAAATTTGTCTTTATGAAAATATAAAAAGAAATATAAAGAGGTGAATACCGTTGTCTCTGTAGTCGAGAAGACGTTTGTTAAACATCTGTAGGTATTTCGAATTTCTTGAAAACGCGAGACCATATCCAGTCATGGCGTACCAGGATCCTACGGTTAGTAACCGGCAGTCTTCATCCTGCGCTACCAAATAATCCAAGACCGTTCCGTCGTAGAAAAATGCATCCAGTTCTCTGTAGTAAAGAAAATGACGTTGCTCAGAGAATCGAGAAACTAGAGGAGAAACTTAGACGGAATCGTCGAATCGTACAGTTGATCCTTCGACCCGTCAAACTTTTTCTTTTCACAGAGAACGAGCTTTCAGTTTTATCTTGGCCGTGCACTTCAAAGTTTCCCAAGAAAATCATCCCTCAGAGTAGCTATTCTCAATTTACCCTGCACGATTTGTTGCTACTGTTAATTACGATGTATTTTAGACGATGAAAATTTTGTTGAAAGGTGATATCAATGAAAACTCTATGATTTAAATTAGACAATAGAAGTGTAAATTTTTTAGACAATTAAATAGAAGAGAGTTGGATATTTTCTACGCTTGATCAAATGTTCAATATTTAATTATAACACTAAACGCAATTCAAAGATCCTCAATTTAAGTTCAATTTTCGAAAACACTTGATTCGATATTTTACATTTACTTAATAAAACTGTTTCCTCCGTGTTTCTATTAAAAAAGTCAGCAACGTCCTAATTGCATTCTTGAATAACACCTTTGCAGTGCATAACACAACCACGAACCAATCGTTGCGACGAGAACTAAAGGAACTTGCTCACAGAGATTAGGCGAGCAACTCCCTTCAGTAACTTCGATAACGAGTTACGTATATACAGGGTGGGTCAATAAGAACTGCCACCTGGAATAACTCGTCACCTATTGATTTTATAACAAAAATATTTTATACGAACTATATTGTATTTGATGAAACTCATCGAATGGAGACATATTGATATTTTCCTATATTAAAAAATTTTTAATAAAGTTTCTTCTAATGAAATTCTATATATTCTTTTCTACACAATATGAAATCGACTGCCACGAAAAATTCAACCATATCTGGCTCAATAATCTTCTGCATTATATAAATCAAAAATGAAAAAAATAAAACGTATAAATAATTATTTCAAAGTTGCAGGTATTGTTAAATCACCCAGTATAAACAATGCTTGCGACATATTTTTCTATATTAAAAAATTTTTAATAAAATTTTGTTTATGAAATTCTATATATTTTGTTCTACACAATATGAAATCGACTATCAAGGGAAATTCAATAATATCTGGCTCAATGATTTTCAGCATCGTATAAACTAGAAATGAAAGAAATAGTTGGAACGTGCAGACAGTTGTTTCAAAGTTGCAGTTATTGCTGAATCACTCAGTATATATAATGCGTGCGACATTATGCGCTGTTTAAACAGCTTATGACTAACTTCTGACATAACGTCAGCTAATAATTTCAGCAAAAACCACGCCACTTAGGACACTTACCCGCTGATAACAGCCTCAATCCCCTCACCAACATTGCTTTTGTTGAACTTCTTCATGTAACTGTGCATCTCCTTGAAGTATTTTGCCAACGTGCTGTCAGTGTGGCTCCAAGGCATGGTGCCGAATTTGTACATTGGCTTGTGAGACCAAGGCTTAGCCAATCGGGGATCATCCACGCCGGTGAACTCGTGAAACTCCTCCCTTGTGATCATGAAGGCGGCCAGGTTGGCAGTGTATATGGCAAGGAACACCACGGCGAACAACGCCCACACGTTCGTCATAAATCTGAGTCACAAAAGTATGAATAAATTATGGTAAAGAATGTTCGATGATAAATGAAATTCCTGCAAGAAATCGAGGAATTAGTAAGTCGAACTTACGATTTACAATTTTCGACGAGGAAAGAAAATTCATTCTTGAAAATTGTTGATTATTAACCCTTTAACGCGCTCAAACTCAAAATTATTGGATTATGCGGTAACATATTTACACGTACACTCCCGAACACGTATATTTTTGCTGAGATAACACTTTCTGCATATGTAATAGTTGTCTAATGTATAAAATATTTTGTACATACGGGAGTGTATGTCATTGGGACACGCTGGTTTTTGTATTATTATAGCGTTTGCAAAACTGTAACTGGAAAATGCATTGTAAGCACGCGAAAATATCAAAATTGTTGCCGATGTTCATTTGGATACGGTTTTACGAATGTATTGTAGTAAATTAATTTTATCGGTCGTATATATTAACGAATATAGCGTACATATGCGCTTTTAGCAGTGAAAGGATTAAAAAGGGCATATAAAAAGTAATAAAAAATAAAATCCATATTCGTGAACTGGAATGTTTTCATTTATCACTGTACTGTCGAAACCTCTTATCGCAATCTTCGCAAAGCACGTAATTCAACGCAATAATTACACTTGATCCTTCACACGGAGCATCTGTGTACTCCATGAAATTTTAACTTCGGTACGAGTAATCTCGAGCTGGACAGCTCGGTTTGTCTCGCAACGTGTACCCAGATACGCATTTGGAGCTGGTGCATACCATAAACCGTGGAAAATTAATTAATCAATATCACGGGGTCGTCGAATCCTAGCAGAAACGCCACCGGAAATGACGTTATATCGCGATGACGTTTGATTACACGCTCCCGTGTTATCAATGTCTGTTTCCGTTAATAATAGCACGTTACTTTCCCTTTTAAGGAAATACACCTTGTTCTTTCATTTCTAATGAACACCTAAATTATTTTCGTTGCTACTAAAAGTAAGAAAAACTGGCTAATAGGAATTTATATGATAAAAAAAATAATCCTCAGAAGATCCACTTAAAGTAATTCTAAGGTCATCGATATTTCTTTATCGTTTCCTTACTTTTACGTTGCTCTGATTTAAACAGATTCTTTTTTATTCAGAGTTATTTCAAGATTATAGTATTACTATGACAATTACAACGTCGTTACCTTGAAACGATCTTGGAGGGACTCTTCTTAGCATCATCAACTTCTTTGTTGGTGATCTTTTTCCAACTTTCGTTAGCAGCGAATGTAATTTAGATGTTCACCTTGTGTAAGATCTTATCGAATAAACGACGACACGATACATCACCGTATGTTCGTGGAGATTAAGTGAAACGTGAAACGGGGCGCATCTGAATTCGCCGCTCGGCCGGTTCGAGAAATAAAATGTTCATTTTTCACGGTTAATGCTGTGGCTGAATACAGTTTCTTGGCACGAGAAGCATTCCACCCAGGAAAATGTATATATATGTATACATATGTGTACATTCCGTACCGCGAATCCGTGTCATAATCTAAGATATTACCTTTTTGATTTAAACCACTTGCTGTCGCTTACATTGCGCGCGCGAATTATTCCATGCTGTTGCACAACCACGAGACGTTGCGACACATCGCGTAAAATTTAATTGGCGAACTTATGATGTTTACCTGTGTAAACTCCTTTGGCATAGCATAATTCCGCTTGGAATTATTGCTCGCGTACCTGAAGCGGAATTTATCGAATGATCGGGTTTAAGGTAATCTCGAGTAATCTCGCGGTCTTTGAGTAATCTCCGAAGCATCGTGTGCATGTGAAATTCGGAATTTACTCGCATGAACTTAAATAAGACACTTGAATCGCTCTGGTACATATTGTACAAATAATATCACAATCTGATTATACAATTAACGACGTTAATCCTCTTTTTCATTCTATCAATTTTAAATCAGTTATGAACTATATAAAATAAAATGACTGTTCTATACTAACTCTTAAACCATTTAACCGATCTGTACCAAATTTTGAACACTTTTTCTCTAGGATCCTGTGCAAAAAATATAGGGTACATAGTATATGTAGGATTGTGAATATTTCTCCATCGTCCGCCGTCGGCGAGGATCATAAACCGGCTAGGCTGGAAACCAGGTCCTCTTTCAGGAGGTCTCAAGAAGACACGAGAACAGAACAACATGGGAAAACCCCATGAGAAAAAGAAGTAGAAAAGAAATGGGAGAAAAGACTTCAGGAGGGGGCGAAAAGGTATGCAAAAAGTATGACAGCGTGGAAAGAAATACGGAACAGAGTGGATTTACGTGAAGAAAAAGTTAGTAGCATGAGCTTTTTGTTAGTTTACATAATGGGGGATTGCAAATTGTAGAGCACGCATAGTTTGTAACGTTATTGTTAAGGTGTAGGGATAAACTATTTATAACAGGGACATTCGAGAAATGGATTTTCGGCAGGAGAACGGCGATGGCCTGCAGAACAGTGTCTCATGTTTTCCAAGCTGTAAGTTTATTGTTAGGTTTAAGGGTATAAATGAGAAAAGAGGACAGTAAATGACTGATATCGAGTGTAGTTAACAAAGGAAAGACAAGCAGTGTGGATTCGAAAGTTGAAGAGAGTAGGACGAAACAGAGTGGAATTGCGTGGATTAGTATAGCGTAGAATAGCATAGAACCGATTAGAATGCATAGTTTAGTTTAGCTTAGCCTTATTTTATTTAAATTAAATACATTTTACATTACACTTATACGTGACTCTGATCTCTCAAACCTTCCAATCCCACAATAATATAGTACAATTATAGTTTTTATAGCAATTTAGTATTGCTTTTAAGGAGTCATAAATTCTTGCACAATTCCACATGCATTAGGTGCAGAAGTAACTTCTTTCTGACTTTTGAAAACAATCAGAGCTTTATTCAAAAATAATGGAAATAGATCTATCGGGAAAATAATTTCCCTTATCGTCGATGACTTTTCGCCATTTTTCCGGCAGCTTGCGAATATCATT
This sequence comes from Anthophora plumipes, assembly GCA_951804975.1. Taxonomy (NCBI): domain Eukaryota; kingdom Metazoa; phylum Arthropoda; class Insecta; order Hymenoptera; family Apidae; genus Anthophora; species Anthophora plumipes. The sequence continues at coordinate 21,455,019 of OX638112.1, read as the reverse complement.
GCAAATATTTCGATATGAATGACTGTTCATTAATTTCTGTATGCTATTGTCCGATTTTCACCATTCCAATATATTTTAATATAAATATTCTAGTAAAGAAATTCTGATACTTTTCAAATTGCACGTCTTATAACAAAATCTGAAAATTGAGTTGTAATAAATGTGAGTTCATATACGTAGATCATTTACAGAATGACCGTTAAGAAGCTTCGATTCATTGGTTTACTATTACAGCGAGAAAAGTGTAGAGGAAATGGATCAGGGATGAAATAAAATTACTTTACGAAGCTCGCGAATGTAGATTCGTTAGTTACAAAATGCATTTTTCGAACGTTCTTGTGATACTTTTGATCCCCTTCTATTTTTCTTCGCCAGAGGAAAAAAAAGCACGTTAACCAAGTTTCATGAGTTCTTTTTCTTCTTCCGTTGTTCTGACGGATATGATTTACGGTGAAGATTTTAATTCCGATAGAAATTGTTTTACCGACCTTGCTGTGAATCCTCTGGGAGAATCAATATGGACGGCCGCCTGAAATAATACAGCCCAGACCAGCCAGTACGTACGACAGAAGGAGAACCGATGGTTGGGCGACGGATTTTTCTGTAACAAGAAAGCACCAGCCTTTTTCTCATCTATTTGTAATCGTTTTGACATAGTTAGCGTAGCGATAACGATGCAATAATAAGAAAACTTTATACTGTATTAAGTGGAATGTGTTTCATGCAGAAAATTAAAAGTATGGTTAAATAAAGTGACTCTGCAGTGTGATCTAGATAGGATAATTCAATTAGGAGAAATATTTATGTGATTGTGCATAGGATAGGTGATTTAAAAATGAAATTCTGTATTTATTATTGTCACATTAATCGATTCTTAATTTACATTCAATTTTTGTGCTGATCTGACAAATTCTTTTGCTAAAATCTTCTGTGCTTCACCATTGCATCTACTCAGTGAAAGTGGTTCCACCATTTTTCATGCAAATAGATAAACTTGATAGAATATTTCGTCGTATAGTTTAATTTAGTATAGAATTACTGGTGCACGTCTAAGTGATAGTAGAGAAAAATGTGACAGCTTATTGTATTTTAAAATAAGAAGGAAAGAAAGATCCGTGAAACGTGTGAAATTTCAACAATAGGATTAGCAGATACGCGAGTTGAACAAAATTCAGCTCGCGAGTGTGAAACGAAATCACAATCAACGTTTTAAATAGCAGATTCTATTGTCAGCAAAGAAAGAGCAAGTGCTTTTTTCCCGCTCTCGAAGCTCTGTTTGTACTGTACAGGATGTGCACATCGAGGTGGGAGAGCAGCTTGTCACACCATAATCAATCTTGTTACTTTCGATGCAGTGCGACCAAGGTGAGATGTCGTCGAGATTAACGATACTTTTCGACGAGTAATTTACTCTATGGGGATTTCGTGCTCCGTGGACGGAAAGACATACATAGGTAATAAGAAGCGAAATTAATAATACCGGTCTCCGCGCAGCGCCTGAAGGGTTTACCTTCATGTTGAAACCAGATGGTGACAACCATTCGAATAATAGTATCATAATCGTGGCCGCGTGTATGGCGACGATGCCTACTAGCATCCAGGACGCGGTGTCGAACGGTTCTGCAAACAGCAAATAAAAATATTGTAACAGGAGATAAAACGTAACTATTGTTCCCTAAAATATTTAAAGTAAATTTACTTTTCACAAAAAAAAAAAAAAGGAACAGATTTATTGTATTTCTGGAAATTGGAGATTTTGCTAATTATGTGAACGAATAAAGTAGTGCAATTATTTTTATTTTTATTTAGTAAGATATGGCAATACTAAATTTGAAATCTTTGAAAAGTACAGAATTATCTTGCAGCGTTGTTTATTACGATTGAAATATTAGTGATGAATTTTTCCGTAGTTTAGTATGTATTTGTACGTAATTTTAATGGAATAAAAGTTATGTATATATTTAGAAAACGTACTAATATTTAATTAAATAAAATTAAGTGACATTACGTTTTACAGTGGGTAATTCATAAAATTTTGGCCCGACCTTTATATAGAACGTATAGTCCAATAAAACTGCACGATAACGTTGATTTATCTCTTAGCAGACTTTTATTACTCATGGTTGTTCGGTAATTTCGACGAAATTTGGAAGGAATTACACGTTAACCCACAGTTAGGACTGCACGTAAGGTAAATTTCCGTTTTGCACGGTAATCTAGTGCATCGTTACTATCCCCCTGTCTCGTGGAACAACATGGTCGTAAACCAGCATCTTAGAGAAGGATTCTGGACGAGCAGCGTAGTCAATTTCTAGAATTGACCGACGTTTACCTAGAATTTACTATCCATTCGCTCTGGTGAAATTATCCAACATTTTCGCGAAATTCACGAAACTTCAGTATCAAAATATATTTCAGGAAAATTGTAGAAAATTTCGATCGAATTAAGAACGAGTATTTCAATCGTATGATATTTAAAATACCATACATAATAATATATTTATTAAAAAATTGCAGACCTACAGTAATTTTAAAATAACTGTTAATATAGAAATATTACACAATTAATCTTTTATATTTTTGGGTGACATCGTTAACAAATTAAAAGAGTTTCTTCTCGTAAAAGCTTAATTTCTGATATAGTGCTCACCAAGGAAGGCAGTGGGAGATATAATACCAGTCCTTTTCGCCACAATAATAGCGATACCAGTTTCCATGTACGGTACCGTAAAATCGACCACGGCTTCTCTTTCAGAATTGATCATTAAAGATGTCATGACCATGTCTGTCTTTCGGTTCACAAGATCGGCTATCAACCCGTTCCACTTTCCATTCTGCAAAATCAAACAGAATTGCATAAAAGATATCGTTTAATTTTTATTTTTATTACACAGTCCTATCCTAACTATCAATGCACTATTAGAAAATATGATTAGCTATCGTTATATTAAACTGCGTCATTTCTAAAGCTATTTCAACAAATACGATTCATAATCGAGCAGAAGCAAATGCTCAACGTTAATACTTTATGACGTAACACGTTGTATTTCATATGAAATAGTAAAAATAATATTTATATTATCGGGAGCACATAATGAAATAGAAAACAAGAAACCGGTCGGTCATTACCGATCATAGATGATCGATTTTTCAGACTGCTCTTAACCGGGAACGGAGACTATAGTTTAAGAGTTACCATAAAGTTGTAACATATTCTAACTAATTAAACGAACCGTGTTGTGTTCATTTATTTATTTCGTAATGGAGAAAGGAAAAGCGCCAGCACATAACAGTATTTTCTATACTAATTTTATTAACGTTAAAATGGTGAAAAGTGTTTATTTTAAAACTAATAGTGTACATGAAAGGAAAAAGAAATATCTCAGGGCACTATACGCTCTCCATGTTAGTGTTCTAGGTTTAAATACCACGCGAAACGAAAGAGGGGCAGCAGCTCGAGGACACTTTGTCGCCTCGATACACTTCGATTGTTCGTTCTCGACGTAGATTCTGGGTTAATGGACACGGTCGCAATTACGTGCGAAATTAATCTATATCGCCGTTTCATCGATACCGTCGCGGAGCATTAAAACCTAAAAGCTCGGATTAAACAGGATTTGCCGTATCGACGCGCTCCAACTTTCAAGACGTTCCTCGCGCTATTTTCGCAATTATTGAAACTAATCCTTTTTTCTTTTCCTCCCCTTCAACCATTCGAAAGATTAAGATTACTTAATTGGTTTTATAGGAAACGATCGTCGTTTTATCCGGCTCTTTAACAGAATGCTTTGAACTGGATCTTGCAGTTTCGAGAAGCTACACCGTTTATTGAAAAATTATTTGATTTTAATTGAACGAATTGGAGATTGAAGTGTTCGGGCGGAATAGTACGATTCGCAAGAGGTTCTCCATTGGAGAACATTTGGTAATTATTGTTCATTAGATAAAATTCATCAATGCTCACCTCTAACGTGCCCCATTTGCCATCTTCTACTCTAACGAGCTCGTAAGTGAAACCGATCTCTTCGGAGAACTTCTGCAGCAGGTCGATGCAGAATCCGCTGCAGCACTGATAAAAGCTCTCGTTCTTCTGTGCTGATTGCACGTCCATCCTGAAAAAAACGTCGCATATCGGTAACGTCGTGTTCCACTTGCTCCCGGGAACACTTTATTGCGCCCTCTTTCATATATATATATACACACATGAAGAATGATCGTTCTACGATCATCCTCCCGGTGAAATATTCGTTTCGGTTCCCGAGAGGAGATGACAAAGGGTAGGAAACCTTTCGGTGTTATTTATCACGACTAACGAATGGAATGGGTTACATCGTGGCTGCTTTCTGACATTTCGTTGGTTTCGAAAATTCTACACTCAATTACGGATCGTCGAGGGGCTTTGGAAAGATAAATTTTCATTTTGCGAAGGATCAATTGATCAATGTTCAAATCCGAAGTGTTTTATGAAGATGTTGAAAATGGGAAAATTCTGAAGTTGAACAAGTTGAAATTTTCAAGTGAAAGTCAATAGAAAGCAGTTTCTGAAATTCGATGATTGCAAATAGGAAATCGTCGAATTGTTAGAAAAGATCGTTTGATGGGAAATTTTTGTCCATTTTCGAAAGCAACATCAGATGTTTGCTTACAGCATGGTAACTTCCCAGAAATTTCATAACGTTGCGGAATATACTCGATCCTAGTTTACACCGCGACTGAAACAACTAGATTAACGTCGCTTCTGGCCAAGTCGTGCAATCTGGCTGAATGCGAGTCGGATGGTTTACTCTGGTCACACCTGCGCGTGACAAACCCGATGCTCGTTGTGTATTGTTTCCGCAGCTGGTGAATAACACTCGTTTTACGTGTTCCATTGGAGAGCATATTGTTGGGATAATCGATTGGAAGCTTTGCATTTTAGAATAAGAACGTTCGGAAATCAGTCGTCCAATTCCTTACACGAATAATATCCAGAGATATCAATTTGCATAATTGGATATTAGAGTTAATTTAGATCTGAAACATCCACATCTCGTGTAATATATACAGACATGAATTATTATACGTCAGTGGCACGCAAAATGTCACATGTTATTTTAAAAAAATATATTAAACGTTTAATTATGTAATTTCGATTTAACTATTCAACAAACAGAAGACACAGATAAAGTCATTCCACCATGGCGGTATTTGTAACATGAACCATTACTTCACATAAGACTTATTTATATTAAAATAAAGAAAACATTGACAAAATAAATAAAAATATATAAATTCATAAGTATGTATCATTTTCAAAAATTTCAAGTTTCCTTACAAGTGTGCTGAAGTCGATGATTGATCATATTAAAAAAAAAGAAAATGCTCAAAGTACAAACAATAAAACAAGCTTCGTTTCTTCAAGCTCCCTGTAAACTATTGAAGTCAAATTGTCGTATAGATCATTGTAGAAATTCATTATTAACTTTTCATTCTTTGAAGTTTTTTCCAAAGCCAAAATAAATTGCGCTGAATCCTAGAGTGGAATGATATTGCATAAATTAAAATCCTCAACTTAAAAAACAGTATCCAAACGACCGACAGAATATTTAAACGAGAGGTTCATTGTAAGACCGAGATGTATCATCGATCGTTAAGTGACGCTCGTTAATCGTAAGATGTCTGTGTGCCCTAAATGTGTCGTAATTAAGCAAGCACAACGGACGTAATTGTCGAATAAATTTGCCAGGAAATGGACGTTAATGATGGATGCCTAAGACAAACGAAGAAGCAGCATGTGCCTCTGGGACTATTATACTGGAATTTACCTAGTGACAAGGGGGGAAACTCGCAGGATACAGCAATAACTGACGCTGAATATAGTTTGGCCCTGTGTCAACCACGATGACGTACAGAGATTCGTGACTCCTGTTTTGCGAGATGCATAAGCAAGTAATATCAGGTAAATACATGATACACGTGATTCGAATGCTACTATAATTTCATTCAGGTTGATCGCTGCTATTAAACAACCGTAATCACAACTAATACTACTATTGTTATTTACCATTTAAGTAGGAATAATATTTATATAATAAATAATTTTATTAATATAATTATTATCCACAGAAGTATTATTTATTTATCCGTTTAATGCTTTTATTACATGTACTGCAAACGAGTGCAGAGATTAAAATTATATATCATAAGCTGTTATAAGCTAATAATATGAAAATAAAAAAAATATGCATGTATAATGGAATTAAACGTAAATGTTGATGAAGATGGCGAAGGATATAGGATATGGTTTACTTTGCTAATTATAATTTGTCTGTGCGAGCTCGGTCAGATTTTTCCTAATCGAGCGTAGTAAGAGTAAAGAATTGGGAATTCTTAGGAAGTCCCAACAATCTTTCTTTTAGAAAATGAAATCAATGTCAATATAGAGTATAACTTTGTAATATTAACTAGTTGGTGATTTTTCATCCATCTTGTGAAACTGAATTTATTTATGTGTTACAGAAAAACAGAAACACAGAACTTAAGAAGATCACAGACACATCTTACTTAGAATTTCGCGAAATTCGTGATAATAGTTTGAAAATTTGCATAAGAAAATAAATACAGAAATATAGAATAGTTGTTGGAGATTCTGTTCCTTGAATGTATAATATTTATTCTAATTAAGATGTATTTACTACAAGAAGCGATAATTGTAGTAAATTTGGAGAAGGAAATAAGCAGGCCAAGATATCCTTTACTACCATGAACACAACATTCTCACTGTGATAACGTTAAGTTTACTTAACGATGTCTTTACACGGTGATGCATATTGTGTAACAGGCATGAAAAGTACTCCCGAAACGTCGATTTCCCTCATCTAAGAGTAAAAGATATTCCACGGAGTTTACGCTTAGGATATTTCGCGACTTTCTTCGCCAGCTGCTCGTAAAATCTTATGTAACGCAAATATATTGGTATATGTACGTTAGGCATGCTGACAGGAAGTTGGTGAATGGGTTGTTGGGAGGAAGTTTATATGTTACTCATACATCGAAATCTTTATGTATCGGCGGTGTAGTTTCGTTCACGCCATAAAAGTTTATGGCATTTGTAGGGGTTGTTAAACCTTTGACGGCCACGGTTCACAGTGAATTGGCATTTTTTCAAAAAATACAGTGAAACGTTGGAAGTATCCTCGGTATACTTTGTCGGTGTATAACCAACGATACATGGACATTCGCTGCTTTCGTATTTATACATATACTTTCGTTCCTATCTGCTTCTGCTCTATCATTCTGGAAAAGTTTTGTCGAAATTTCAGCTTTTGTATTTTAAAATATGGAATATAGTGGATTCATTAGGTAACGAGTGGTCAACTTCGTTAATTACCGTAATTTTCGATTAAATTTAAATTTTTGTATTTTAACATTTGGAATATAGTGGATTCATTAAGTAACGAGTTGGTAACTTCATTAATTGTCGTAATTTTCGTTGAAATTTGGATTTTTATATTTTACAATTTTGAACAAAGTGGATTTATTAAGTAACGAGTGGTCAACTTCAGTAATTATGGTAATTTTCGTAAAAATTTGGTTTTTCATATTTTAAAATTTGGAATATAGTGGATTCATTAAGTAACGAGTAGGTAACTTCGTTAATTATCGTAATTTTCGCTGAAATTTGGATTTTTATATTTAAAAATTTTGAACAAAGTGGATTTATTAAATAACGAATGAGTACTTCATTAATTATCGTTTGCAGATTATGTTCATATTATAATTGAAAATATTTTACTGTTTAGTTATTGGATAAGTACAATAACCACCAGTAATATCAGCAATTAAAGTTCAGGGTAGTAATAAAAATGCCGATTAATGTTTAATTTATTAACCAACTTATTAAATTATCCCTATTTTAACACAATTCCGATATATCAACCCTAAAAAGTTCAAGAGAGGGTAAAAAATATGTTACAATCACAATAGTAGTAAATACTACACAATTCGTCACTAACAACAGTTAAGAAATGTATTTATTGGAAATCACGTCTTATACGTGACAAATTTTCTGTTCCACACTCATTTAGGATTCCAAAGTGTGCGCTGCCAAAGAAAACACGCAACTTTCATATGTTCAACCCTCAATTCCCTTTCATCTTCCTACTTCTTTCTTAAAAAGCTCGCTAAGGCTGTAAATATAAAAAGCGCCGCAACTCGTAAAATTTTTTACTAGCGCGAGAGGGCAGACGTTAAACTAGTCTCCAAATTGAAATTTCGCTTGGTGGGAAATCTAGAAATGCGGTTCGAATCGAGCAAAGTTGCTCCTCGAAATTCTTCACCTAATGAATCGAAGAGAGTACCTCAAGAAATGCTATAACGTCGTTGGTATTCGAACTTCCATCTGAGAATGTTACATCCTCGTAAAAAAAAAAAAAGAAAAGGAGGAGAAAGCAGCAAAGAAGAAGAGCAGAGTTTAATAAGTTACATAAAGGAGAGCAGGTGTGCAAATTTTCCTCTGTGAAAATGCTCGTTTCGAGCACTCTGATAACAGTTTTACCCTGAAAGCGTAATTTACTCTTTCATCCGGCTCGAGTTTCATTTTAGTCAGAGTGGCAATTGTATAACATTGAACGTTTTCTCTCACTTTCGTTGAAGCTCAGAAACCAGAAAGCGAGTTCGTAATAATATAATTTTTATACGTCGAGCTTCTCGTCACTTTTTAACGCTGTATATCGTGTATTCGATTACTCTTTCTGACAGGATCCTTCGTCTTCTTTTTTTCTTTTTATTACGGAGCAGACACAGTAGGAACAATTATCTTCCTTTTCTGCTGGCATTTTGCCATATCGTTCCCACTTGAGAGACAAAGAGATTCTATCACTATTGTACGCTTTACTTTCAGAGGACTGTTTGGCACACTAAGCCTTTTCTAATACTTTTCTTTACACTATTTTTACGTGAATAGCGAATTCGGCGAGTTTCCCTGTTAGAAGCAGCGGGAAAAAGTCAGTAAAAGAATTGTGAGTTGAAATAGAATTCGTTTCTTAGAAAATATGGAATTTCTCATCTTCCATACAATTATATAAACATACGTAAAGAAATGGAATTCAGTAAATTAAAATTTTCAAGAAATAAATATCCATTAATATCCAGAGGAAATAAATTATAAATATTTTCATACGATGAATGTGCAATTTTTTAATTTTAAAACGTAAGATATATAGGTAGAATATAATTTTTTGAGACGTGGCGGCCATATCCTCTGAAAAATCTGGCCAACGCCTGAAATCCCATATAACTCGGTTAAGGTCTCGATGGACTTGACGAAACTCGAAATCTGGTTAGCCACGCGAAACGTGGTCTGACATCCTGGATTGACATCGGCAAAGTTCGTTGAAACTAACCAGAAATCGCAAAACTTTGACAGACATCGTTGAAACTATTCAAATTCGCGCAAACCACTGTACACTTGATCGAAGTGGCAACTTACGATATTGGTTAATAAAGATTGACCAACGGACAAACGAGATCGAACGATACTTAGCCAAAATGTAACAAGACGGCCTAACATAACCAGGGAAACTTCGAGGAATTTCACAATCTGCTGTCGAAGCATATTAAAATCTAGGATAGCTTGAGGAACAAAGTGGACAAGTAGAATCGGAATACTTGGAAAATTGAATGAAGCAAAGTTTAAGAATGCTTCAACGTCTTGGTTGATTTATTATAGAAGCTGAAGAAAATTGAAATTCGTAAATGATCCTATATTAGAAATTTATGAAAATTTTGAAGATAAATTTTTCAGGGAATTTAAACATCTGCGGAGAAAAATTGGGGTCTAGTGTCGATTATCGAAGTGAATAATTTCGAAGTATTAAACTCATCTCAAGATTCAATTAGATTTCAGACAATTTCAATGGATTTGGTACGGGTTTAATAATGTTTAGAGAAATTGCATAACGTTCAGTGGCGTCTAAGAACATCTACTTAGACTCTAATAGGGTTAAATAAGATTTAACTGATAGCATCGAGAAGAGTTTGCCTGAATCCAATAGACTTCGATGGTATTTAGGAAAACGTGATTATAAGTTAATAGAATTTAACGTCTTATCCTCTATTATACTAATCTTCTTCAACTAGTGTCTAATTTAATATTTAGTATCATAAATTATATATTTTATAATCTACTCTAGTTCCTCTAATATTACTGCCTTCTTTTCTTTGTCTCATATCTGATAACAATTTCAAAGTTCAATTATGCTTACTATTTTATATACTTTATGCAATTAATCATAGTACATTAATTAGATTATTAATATTTCAATATTTTAATAAGTACTATTATGAATTTCTTTTTATATTTCATTAATAATTATTTAATTTAATTAATATTGATGCAACGAATAAAACTGATTGTATAGTAGTGATTGTATATAATAGTGTTTCCAAAAATATAGAAGCATTGTGTAGAGTCATCCTTTCTGGATTCATCTTCACAGCTGCTATTTTCATCGATGGAAGCATGAAACGTATGTAGAAATATCGTGGACGACCAATTTCAGGGAAATCCGAAAAGGTACATCCAAGTTTCGAAGTAGGAAACCGAAGATAGCATGTCCTCCTGGATGAGTCGTTTCAATCGATAGTATCGGACCACAAGTTTGCGTGTGAAATTTGTACCGTGTGGAAATTCGAGAATGGAAGTGAGCTTAAGCAATTTATGCGAACCAAAGAAACTTTAAAGAAAAGTTTTTCATGCTGATTTCACTATTAGTATACGAATGATATTAAATAATCACAATAAAAATTGAATGAAATGAAAATCGTTAAATTAGGTGGCTTGTAAATATTTCATATGGTGATTTAATTTGACAAATTTGCATTCGAATATTTAAATTGGATTATTTGAATATATAAATGTGAACATTTAAATTGAGGTACGTATTTGGAATTTCATTGGCTCAATTTGATTATTATATGAATTCTCGATATTTCAAATTCGATTGCCTCAATTTGATAATTGGAATTTGAATACATGAATTTTAATTGAAAGTTTGTCATTATTTAAAATTCCACGAACCCATTAGATATGCCATTAGCGTGTTGATTAATTAACCACAACGCTCTGCGAATGCTTTCAGAAAGAGAATACAAGCACCTTTTCACCAGCTGCATTGTTTGTCGAAATATTAATTCTGCACGGTACTAGGGTATTCATTGATAATAAAGAGCGAATTTAATTCTGATATTACCAAGCTCCGTTACGTTTCTAATATTCATATATCAGGCTAAACATTTATAAAAGTTACCACTAATAATATAATTTAAACTAGTGGAAACTCTATTAGAAAATTTAAAGCCGTACTAGTTAGTACGAGAATGATAGGATAATTATTCTATACTTTATTAATTACTCTGTATGATGACTTATTTTTACGATTTGTATTTGAAAGAGAAAAAATCAGATGTAAGAATAGGAAAGAAAAGCACATTCTGAAGACGGAAAGATCATCAGTTCATGCGCGTACATGAGAGTAACCACTTTTCAATATATCCATCGCGAACCTCACGTAGTGGCAAAACGAAGAAAAATTTGATTCACGTTCGAAACGTGGGAATCTTGCTAAAGCCGCTGAAATGTCTTTATTCTTGGCACAATTCTCACACGAGTAGATTAAGACATTTTGCAATTACCATATGTAATATTAAAATGGGCAATTTTGCGGAAAAAGAGGAAAATAGTTTCTTCGTGTCATTTAGATACTATGAACTGACTATCACAACAATTTTGGCGATTGAAGGAATCGTAGAATCAATTCTCTCGTCGTTTCGTACGATTCTGTGTGAAATAGAATCTGCTCTGGAAATGGTTAGTGTTGTGTCGAAGAACGGAAAACGGCAGAGAAACCGGAACAGGAAGTAACCCGGAGCTGGGACATCCACGAAGCTGACTCGTGGTCGATGACGTGGAATGTAAAGGCAGGAAGAGCCTCGAGGAAACCATAAAAGACCCTCTATGCGTGTAGAATGGAAAAGGAATATCGAGAAGCAGGCTTTTCAGTTGAAAGGGTAGTTCATGGTATATCGAAAATGTGTTTCATATGTGTGGGGCACCTCGTTGCGAATTTATCGCGAAGTCAATTTTTAAAGTTACTAATAAAATGATATTTCGTATAACTTTCTTATGAAACGTAAAGTTTCAAAAGTATCCTAAACCACAAAATATATATATATGAAACATCTCCATAATATTTAAAATAAAAAAATTAATCTTTCTTATTATTATACACCATTCAATGATTACCTAGAGAAATTCACATTTGTATACTATACTTTGACAAAGTATCAAAAGTCTTCTAAACTGTAAAATATTTATAATTCAAATATCTCCATAATATTTAAAATTAAAAATGAATCTCTTTTTATTGTTATATAATATTTTATAATTAACTAGAGAAATTCACGTTTGTGTACTATGCTTTCATAAAGTATATTAATGTTTGAGCTGAATTTAAATACATCCTATTAGCTAACAGAATTAATATGCAATGACAACACGTTTGATTTACATTAGAGTTTATCATCAGAATGTGATTAAAACTAGAAACCGTCAGTTTAGCCAATTATAGAGAATTTCAATTGTCATAACGTCCGATGGAAATATACGTATGTTCGCATGGAACATCGACTGAACACTATTCTGATTATCCATGAAACAGACGGGGATAGGTATGAATGCCTACGTGTAGCATATGTTTGAGAATTCATGAAATATCTCCAGTCCTTCTACACCATGTTTCGATACAACATAATATACGATGATTTCTGATTGCATACGTCGAAGCAATATCGAACAAATTGAATCATTATGCTTGATTCATTATGCTATTTCGTCCACGACGGCAATGATAATTGATGGCATTAACGAAGAATCATAGTGCCCTTTCGAAACATGAGTGATCTTGCATGTTTCACGAAGCTAAAGTTCTTAATGTTATCAAGATACTTTTTTGGTACAATAAGCAATGTTACATATTACATTTCTAACACCATAGACGAACATCTTTGTTCATGTATTATACTTTATACTTTATACATTACATCTTACATTCGACAAAGTTGCAATATCTTGATGAAAAGCGGAAGTTTCAAAGTTGATTACGGAAAAGTGAACATTGAACTTTGGTAATTGTAAGTTCATGACTGAAAGTTCACAAGTAGAGGAAGCTCATAATTGACAATGAAACGTGGAAATTGAAGGTGAACAATCGGTATTTTGGAAGTTTGCCATATTAGCGAATACTTTTCTGAACAATCAGACCTGTATGCAGACGCTTTGTTTCACAGAATCTTTGCCCTATGCGCATCATTATTCTCCCTTAATGATGTTTACCTAGGCTAAATCCACATGCTGACTCGAGGCTCCTAATTACAATTCGGCATGCGTGCTGGCTTACGCATGCGTTGTTCGTTAGATGTCTACGCTAAGTGATCATTGTGATGCATCGCAATAGGAATTTAATTGTTCATCATTTTCCACTGAAATTGTTACACGTGTTCAAGTTTCGCTCAATTAACGCTGCAACGGAAAACGTAGTAAAAACACGAAGAATTTTCAATCGATGAATTTTCTAAAAATTTTTGTAAATTTTACGAAATATCATTTCCGAACACAGATGGAAGAATAACGAGTGAACGGAATACCGATTGTATCCGGCAAACACTCTAAACGTTCCGCATCGGAAAGTTTCAAAGAAATAGCGTTAAAAGTCTCTCTAGCGAACAAGTGAAACTTTTCTATCTAGGATAGATGCTTCTATCCAGAATTTTGTAAAGGTGTTTGCGCACCTCCTTCCATCTTTTTGATCGCTTTTAGCTGAAGAAGCTGCGGCGCAACAGCGTAAATTGCATCGGACAGCAACGTCAAAATAAGGGAAGAGTTTCGTCTCTAAAACTTCAATCTTCAACAGCTGGGACCGTGCTATTGCGACCTTCTTATGCTTCTAAACGAACTTTGGTCACTTGTTCGCTTCCTCGTGATCTCTAACGATGCACTCGGGATGAGGAAAAAAATCGTATGTCGTTAATTGTTTTCCGTTCGATGGCCAGTTTTTCCCCTAATATTTCCGTCCCACTTGAAACTATCCTGCGCTGACGTTAATTAATTCTGCACGTTTTGCCCGGAGTTCCTGAGTTTTGACCTGTTTTTCATCGTTCGTCCTAAGCATCTACCACGTGGTGCTAATTACTGTTGTTTTATAAATTGAGAAATATTGCCTGGTTATTCATTAACTCATTTGCATCTGCAAACGAAATAATCCGCACATGATGATGATTGTCACTTATCACCAAACACGGAATAATTCGTGTGGTCGAGTATCTTTGATTTATGAAATTGGTAGTGTATTTACAGCTGTGAATAATAAAGGAGAAATAGTTTTTCTGAGACGATCAAGTGCGTTTCACTTGGAACTAGTGAAACAATCAGCAGTTGCTTAAGTACACGTACGATAGTAATCAATTAATCAATTCGTAATGGTTCAGAACTTGTCCCCGGACACGAAGTAGTTTCGTGTTGGACGTTGAAAATTTGATCGAATATAAAGATCTGTTCGCATTATCGACAGGTATTAGCGTGAAATTGCTCTTGAAGCTAGTACCTTCGAGCAGTTCTTTCCTCGTAAATATTTCTCAGTTTATTACTTTGCAATTTCAGTTACATACAAACGGTTTGTTTGCGCGAAAAAAGGAAACAATGAACAATGAAACAATTAAATCGTTGAAATAGAAGGGAAAGTATCATCAAGTGACTCATCATTATTCATTTCTCGATGTTTACTTCACGAATTTCCATTGACAAATACACAAATTCTACTGGATTGTATATTTGTACAGTGAAGAAAAACTTCGTTAAAAAGTATGATTTATCTTTCTTGTTTAATAATAACTTCCTCTGGTTCTGTATGACGTTGATACTCCGATTAATTCCTTTTCGCTCTTTTTAGTCACTTGCACGAAGAAACTTCAATTTGATAGTTTCATTCTTATTAAAATGTGATATAACAACAAATAATGATAAAAAAAATACTATGAAATATTTTCTATTTTTTCCTTCACATTCTCCAGTAAAAAGTTACCCAAGAAATTAAATTAAAACAACCGTAGTTGAAAGGCAGATACACATCCGTCTTCATTCTGAAATTGCCGCTAAAAGTCTGAATACGAATATTCGTTCTAGACAATGAAATGTATATTGTTCACTGAAATTTGATGCTGATTTCGTGCTTTTCTCTGTTCACACAGACACCGTCCCATAAATTTTCTAAGTAATAAAAATATCCTCTTCCAATAGCTGCTATAATTATTATTTCATTCGAAATGAGCAATTGCTTGGTAATTTACCGAACTACCAAAGTCCAACGAAATACCCACTATCCAGGAACATAAAAGAAACGATAAATCGGGGGAATCGTCGAAGGGGATCGAGGAAGATCATTAATCGTCGAAAGAAGAAAAGGCACGTGCCGTTTCTTCGATCCTGGTGTTCGTTCGAACGACACGTTTCTCACCGTGGTTACCACGCGTGGATTAACATGAATTTAGAAATGGCGGAGGGCCGTGAATTTCATGCCGCGGGCTGTGTAAACGCGGCACAATCCTCTCGAGGGCGCTATCGCGAATCGAGTTCACGGATTATACGGACGAGAACACCGTGGCGAGGATTAAAACCTTGCCAGACCACTCGTCGCTATGGAAATCATCGTAATGCCGGACGATATCGGTTCTCTTCTGTCCTGTGCTTTTCGACGGTACGATGGTAATAAGTGGAGGTCGAAAGTAGCCACGGATTAACAATTGTTCGATCCTGTATATCACTTTCAAACTGTATCTATGGTTGGCTCAAAACCGTTTGAAGAGCGTTCGTTAATGAGTGGCCGTTTGTAACAGTCGCCGCGTGGATGATGAATGAAGTTGAGGGAAAGGCGACCTGGCTCGTTTTAATTGAAATTCCTCTTTGTCGTTTCTCACGACGTAGTACCGCAGTGACATAAACTGGAAGCGTTTGCACGAGAGGTTTGCCGGGCAAGAAATTTGATTGACAAGAGTTAGATACTTCTCTGTAAATCGTTAACTGGGTAACGTGTAATTTTGTATGTCTGTTGCTGTCACGGAAATATCTAAACGATGACTAATTCCGCTGAATATAATTATACTGCACAATTAAACGATAATATAATCCCTCTAGAATAGACTTTAGTAAGAATAAAGGAATAATTTGTTCATTGATCGTGAGGATTATTCTGTAAATCGGTAAAGAGTTTAATGGAGTTACTGCAGGAGATACGAGTATGTGAATTATGCATTACCGGTTCTGTAAACGAGTAAAGAGTTTAATTGAGTTTCCGTAGGAAATACGAGTATCTGAATTATGTCGAAATGATTCAGGAAAAATCGCTACACCGTCGTTACAACGAGAATGGAGTACGCCATTAAGTCTCAATATCGAGTTACACGCATCGTCCTTTGTATTATTAACGCCATTAAAAGGTAAGATGTTCGTTATTCAATTAAAATATCCTTTTAACTATGTCAACCCTTTTACGAATACATTTCATTCGTTATAAAATCCCGCAACGTATATACGAATCGATGAAAATAAAGCAACGTGGATATATGTGCATGTACAGATATCGTGAAAGAGTTTCAGTGACCCAATTCAAAAGCGTCGGCGCAAAGGTAACTAGAAACACCGGCCATATAACATATTCAAGGAATTCCGAGTCTTCGAGGATCCACTGGCCTTAGGTATTAATACGACAGGATGAAACGAGGCTCTCGAATGATCAAGTTTACAGGAAATTTAATGACCGCTCGAGTAACGTGGTTCTTTTGAAATATGTTGCCTATCGTGCGGGAATTTTTGACAAAGAATGTCGCAGTGGAAAGTGTTTCTGAGTGTGAAATCTTAAAAAAAAAAAAAGAACAGAATTCGATTTAAAACGAGGAATTTATATTCAAGAGATCCGCGGATATCAGCTACGTGCTCCCGAGGCTTGGTCGATTTAGAAGTTCAAAGTATTGTATTATCCTTATCCTCTTGGCTCATCCCTTTTCCCTCCATTCAACTTCATTTTCATTGAAACTAAATTTACCATGGAATTTTCATCTTTATTTTATTTTACATTACGACGGTATTATTCCAGTCGAAAATCAACTTTCAGAAATTGATCTTTTTTTTGTAGTGACATATTTCTTTTTTTACTGTTTGGGAAAGGTAAAATATTATGCGAACGTGCTTCCTTCAAAGCGTATTTAGTGTGTCGAAAATATGCTCGAAGTGAAACAGTTCGTAAAATCAACATCAAAGAGGAGAATTTCAATTGCCTCTCGAAAAATATTAAATTCAATCGTATTTCAGGTGAGCCTTTCATTCACAGTGATGGAAATTAAAGCGTAATAGCAAAAACCAGGAAGATTCAAGGTCTAGAGTTAAATTTCGAATTGCTTCCCCAAGTTCACCGCTCCATCCCGTTTCATATCCGTTTTATATTTATAGTAAAACTCATGATGAGACAGCTTGCGTATTTTTCTTTACCCGATTTTATTTCTAATTTCGTCAGTGGTCGCAGTGATGCATGTGACGTCTGACGCATCTGTCGGGAATATGACGAGGGAATGAAGCTGAACGCTTTTATATTAGAACAATCCGAACGGAGAGCGTGGCAGTTTATAAATAGATCAGGTATATTAAAAACCATCCGCTCGTGAACGTGAACTTGCCCTAAATAAAATGTTTTCGTCAAAATATAACTTCTAAATACCATTAAACTCGAATTTCATACTCAAAAAGTGTATAAATAAATTCAATTTAAATTTTTCTTAACGCGAATGTAGGGTATTTGATAAATCATAATAAAATCGACAAGAAGGTGATTTTTTTTTTATATAAGAATAAATCAAAAATATAGAATAAAGCTTTCTTAATTGCCTGATTTCCGAGAAAAGTGATTTTGAGTATCAAAGTGTCTAGAAATTAAGCAGGGAATCGAGAAACCTTATCCTCAATTTTTCACTTATCTTTTTTTTTAAGAAACTATTTCTTTTATTATTTTAAAAGAATATGTTTTCGCACGCTCGTCTAATTTCTGAGAAAAATGATTTTGAATATTAAAGTGCCTAGAAACTGGGCAAACAAACGAGAAACTTTATCCTCAATTCTTCACTTGTTTCTCTCTTTTTTTAAAGAATTATTTTCTTGCCGGTTGTGCTGCAATTTACTAGAACACCGGTTTCTTAAATCTACAAATTCCTGTTACAAGAAAACCTCTCTATCTGAGTAATCTTATTCGCATTTTCCAAGCATCACGAACCAGTGTACTCTTTTGCATTCGCATAGAAGGATCCCGAGGAAAACATTACTTTTTCTCCTGGTTTTATCCTTCTTGGGACACTTTCCATCGAGATCGACCAGGAAACCCATTTTCAGGACGAACGGCATCGATTCAACGTGGCCCAGGTCGCTGAAAACCCCAAGACTCGGCGTTCCTCCATTAACCTTATCTCTTTCTCGAATCTGTTTCCCCGTATCTTTATTTTTCTCTTCCCTACGCATACAGGGGGAGAAGTTCTATTCTAAAGAGAAGTGACGGTATCGATTTTCTTCTTACGGCACGGTAACGTCGCGAAATGATCGAATAAGGGACGAGAGCCGACGATTCCCTCAAAGCAACAACGGAAAACCTGAGAGATCTGCTCCTGGAAAATAATCCTAGTCACTAAACTATTTTTCTTTCATTGCCTATCCCTTAAGGTGCGTGTCTTCTACTTTTAATGCAAATCGCAAGTAGAACAAATATCGTTTGAATAAAATTCAATGTTCGTCTTGAAAATACAAAACAGCTTCTGTTTTCACGTGACTATTCGATGAGATGTTTAAATATTTGTCATTTTTCATGCTTCAAATATTTATAAATTATTTTATGTATCAAAACTACTTTACATTATTGTGCAGGACAATTTCATATTAAGAGTTAATAAAACAATCAAATAAAGTTGTTTGAGAGATTTCAATTGAGCAACGAATTTAAATTTATCGTTTTACTCAGTGATACATAAAAATTAGGTTACCGAATATTTGCTTTGCGCTTTTCGTGTTATAATTTTTGTTAATATTATAAACATCGAAAAATCGAAGGAAATTTTAATTTCCCTTAAAACAGGCTCGATATTATAGACCAGATAGAATTTACGAAAGAAATGGTTTCTAATAATTGAAAACGTAAATTCGCCGATCTGAATCGACAGGTGGGATGTGTTTTGGGTGTTTTTAATTGAGAAACTAAATATCGTTTTCGGTGCATGAGCTCCGAGTAAATACACACGAATAGAACCAATGATAACTTCAATTCGGACAATTTCCAAGCTTCCACCGTTTCCCTCTCTGTCCTAGATCTTTCAATTACAACGATTCCATCGCTAAAGCTAATCATGAGTGAACGTTCAAGCAGGTCTGCCTTTTTTTTTCTTCACCGTCTAACGAGTGTATTTTCTTCTGGATGTTACACGAGACAATCTTCCCAGGCGAACGGAATTTTTAATTACACTATGCACAGAAGTAATCTCCTACGAGCCACGAATTTCCTTCTCTTCTGCACTCTAATTATCCTTCCTCCACGTGAAATAACGCGATTCTCCGGCTGGTATTCGATGACGAGGGTGAAATTGTATGTCGACGAAAGAAAACGGAATACTCCGGGCCGCTGTGTTTCCCTCTGTAATTGTTTTCAGTAGATTGTAGTACAAAATGGTTTGTTTTTGTTAAGGAAGAACAAGTAAGAAATGTAAAATTGAATCGTGAATTTCAATGAAAATTGTCTCAATTGTGTAAATAATTTCGAATAATATTCGTGTATCTGTATTTCGTATAATTAATAGTGTTCTGATCTCTTGCAGTGTGACTTGCGTTGAGATAACAGACTTTAAGTAGTTTCAATGTTGTATCAAACGATACTGTGTTTAATACATTCAACTTAGAGATTCACGAAAGATAGTGAACACTGCTGTTTTATGTGTTTGACTTTGTTTACTTCCTATGGTGTCCTATATTCAACTAATAAACTTCATTCGAATTATACTAGGCACTTGACTACCAACTATCAACATCTTCCTTAATATATGACATCAAACTATCATCGATATACTCATAGTAACAACACTAAAAGTTTTAAGGGAAACCCTAACCTCCATAAACCCAAGTTTATGGTTCCACTAACTTAACTATATAGCTTTCACGAGTACAGAATCACGCCTACGAGATCGAATCTCCTCAGACCGTTCGAAACAATTACGAAAAGCGCTTCGTGGAATGAGAACCGAATTAGATCTGAAATAAATCAACATTCTCTCGAATTTTACTCTGTTCAGCAATATTGGAATTTTTTAAAATTTAATCCTCCTAAGAAGGCTTTTAGAAACAACAATATATTGAATATTGCACCATATTGGGAAACTTTAGGAAAATTAAATTCTATAAACAGTTTATGTTCGTCTGCAAATAATTTTAATAAAAATATCAATTTTTCTCACGGATTTTTGTCTTCTTTCAAAATTTAAATTTGATTACAAATATAATATTATAATCCCTATTATAATTTATTTTAATTCCATTTTGCTTTCTTCGTCTGTAATATCATTTATTAGATATCAAAAGATTTACGCTCATGATATTAAATCTTCCTTCACGGAACGCTTAGTATATCATAGACAATATAAATTATCATCGAACAAAGAAGACTTTCTTCAGCAATTCTTTCTATAACTCATAACGAGGATTCAGCGGATCTTGGTCGAGCGGAATCGAAAGAAAAGCGCACTCGTCAGCGAGAAGGGATGACCTGAATGGCGCGTCTCTCGTCTTCGAGATATCCCGCGATGAAACCTTCTTTCACACGAGCGTGAAACATGTCGTAAGGTTTTCGCGCAAGAACTCGTCGAACAGCTCGCGCGGAAAATCGATTCGCGCTTAATCTGCGCCGTGAATTTCGTTCCGGACTCACGCATGCTAGCCACATTCCTCCGCTAAAGGAATTTCAATTTCTGAAATCGTTCCGTTGTCAACTGGTTACTATCTCAAGCGCTGCTCTGAAGTCGACCATGTTCATGATTCTACAATTTCCGTGTTCTTTCTATCGAAGCAGATTAATGCACAATGGAATTGATGTCTGCAGGTGCAGTCGTTGCGCACATTTACATGATATTCTTTCATGATTATACTTTCAATGAAAAGAAACAACTATAGAAGTTCAACGATAAATGCTGTCAATTAGCCACCAAAATCTTGTCATATTAAGTCTCTTGTTTCTTCTAAAAATTCAAAAACTGTTGATCATCTCAAACCAAACATTATTCGTGTTATCGATGAGATACTACCTGACTTATGTGCCAAAGTCTTTGAAAATTCGGTTTGTGGTATTCACACTTCACCAAATACAACTATGGCGGTTATTTGTATGATATTGTATTTCTTGTATAATGGCATCGAATGTATTTTAAAATAAAGTAATGAGTACTAAATTATCTTTCGTTCTTTACGTTACATTTGAGTTTAAAATTCTATCGCTCTTATTGAAAGACCTTATAGGTCATACTTTAAATTAAAAAAAAAAAAAAAGAAAAGAAAAAAACTAGTTTGCATTTTGTTAAAAATAAACATGTATGCGTGTAAGATTAGATCATCTTATACTTTCTGATCATTTCTTCTTCAATTATATTCAAGAAAATTGAAAAATATCGGATGTATTACGTGAAAATTCTTTACAAAATTGGAATAATTAGTAATAGGCAATTCTTGAGGTTAGAAGTTGAAGCCTGTGGTTTCTACATATATAAAATTATTTGATAATTTAGAAGCATTGATCGAGGAAAAATATTCTTTTTAATCTTGATCAATTAAAAGAAAAAAAATATGGGCTGAATGTAATAACCTTAAAAGCCTCCTCGAGCCATATTACGCGACACAGAAAAAGTTTCCTACCGGTCCATTAGCAACGGTATAATCTAAGGTGATCGTGTTAAGTGGCTCCACCCTGTGTAATACACTATAAAGTTTCCAAATGTCTCACTCTCCTCTTTGAGTCTGCTTAACTTCGCGGCATCGCGCAATACGACCATTGAAATCTACCATTCGAGTGTCAAATAGCAACCTCTAATTCGTTCCTTGGTTTGCGCGTAAACCGCGCTAGTCAAGACATATAAACGGGTGTTTCAGTAACATGAAACAGTTACGAATTTCGGTCTAAGTGTTCATTGAGAGTGTAGAGGAACAGTGTCGACGCAATAATAGTTGCGAGGAAACGATGTCGACGACGATGAAATGAAAAGAATAACGGATAATGACAGGGACCGGTGTGCGGTTCACAGCCCGGAATTGAATTTCGCTCGCGGAATTTCATGCCGCGAACTATGAAGTTGCGCCTCGCGAATTATATTCGCGGTCCATGTCTCACGATTCCATTTGCGCGTCCCCGTTTTGTTGCCGGCAGAGCGGAAAACTCTGATTAGCGCTAACTGCGGAACACATTTAGATGGACATGGAACACGAGCATACTGAAATTTTAGGAGTGAGTATGTTTCGTTACGGAAAGTGTTAATTGACGTTGTCTCCACGATGAGCGATTATATCGCGGTTATGATAACTGGTACTGAATGATCCACGGATCACGATATTCTATGGAAATAGATGTGAATTAACACTAGGTTTACGGAATTCTCTTGAGCGAACGAGAAACCAAATTTTTCCTTCGAAAAATCAATTTATTTCTTATTTATTTTTATTAAAAATCGATATATTATAGAATTCAGGCATATTTTCGTATCGTTCTATTCATGAAAGTCAGAAAAAGTTGTTGGAAAACAATAGCAATTATTTCTGCAGTTTCGTTGAAATTGATGGATCCCGTAAAAAGTACTAATAAAATATAAACGTGACTTCTTGTTGGTACACAAGAATGACATATTTCATCGGAGAATTGAAACGAAGTTGAAATATTTAATTACAGAAAAATATCGATACGAGTTGAATTCTTGACATTTTAATCTCCTTCTCCACGTATCGAGCATTTAGTCGAAGAATAACTTTCTCGTTTTTAATGAAAATTTAATTTCCGGAAACTGTCGTGTACGACCGACAGCGAACACGTGACACGGAACGTGTTAGGTATTGTAAAATTAAGCAAAGAAGCTGTTGTGAATATCATTACTTTTTTCTTCGTAAACCATTAATTTGTGCGATGAATTTGCGATTTTTCTATTTCCTAAACTATGTTGCAATCTAAAAATGTGCAATCTAAAAAGGATCTACGTCGTCAAAAAATTCATGCTTGTACATTTCGCGAGCAACCGTATCAGTTTTAGATCATTGCTAGTAACTTCACACGGATAATTTGGATCTGATGGAACTCGATGCATAATTAAAGCGCGAGTTCATGAAAGGAATCCCCTGAGCGTGTGGGAGAGAAAAAGGGTGGAATTCAACGTGTAAAGGCTAACGACTCTAAACACGTTTCGAACGAGTCCATCGGGAAGCATTTTCCAAACGAACAAGTTAACCTTCCCGGGAAAGCACACAAACTGCTGCTTATTCCCTCGAAAGAGAATTTCTCTGCGTGCAAATAATGGAATATTTCACAAAATTAAATACAACACCAACGGAACATTCTTTCTTCGACAAATTTCTGGTTAATCACATTCAACCGAAATAATTCTCCTCTACTTGATCCCATTTCTATCTTCTTCAAACCCCCTTTTTCCTACGTCGATGTAATCAACAGAAGAGTAAAATTAAATAAGAATTACACGAACGAAACGTCTGACTTTTACTCTGGTTCAAGCAAAATCGTAAAAACTTTCTGTGGAATGGTTGAAGAGAGGGAAACAGACAACATCTAGATGGAACGTAGACATTTAGAGTTTCTTTCTTTCTTTTTTTTCAAGATTGTTTAGCGTAAACTGCGAGCAGACTAGTCAGATTCCATTGACCGTGAAAAAGATTCCAACGACGAGAGGCCAGGAAAATTTGTTCGACTTACTCAACCATGTCGGAATCCTTGGCCACACGGCAGTGAACGCCACGATCCACCAGACATTTTCCGCTCACAGGATCCGGGGGCGCGAGATTGATGTAGGGTGGCTCCTCCAAGAAGGTTATTTTCAAATAAAATTTCTCCGGCACCCCTTGAGGAGGCGTGTGTGTATTTCCTGGCCAGACGATGTCCTTGATGTCCAGACCCTCCTTCTCCCAGGATTTCCAGACACCGATCTGTTGGCACAAATGAGAGGAACAATTGATAAATCGAGAGGGTTGGTTTGTGTTTCTTTGGATAAGTGACCCGTAATCTAGGTTATCGTGACCTCCCTTATTTCCAAGGTAATATCGCGCTCATTTCTCTTCGTTCTTGCGTGATTTGCGTGTCAGATACACGTTTTCGGCGTCTAATTAACTGTCCAATGCAGGTGAATTCTTTGTTTTTTCGTTGTAAAGCGATGTGATTTGATTTTACTTGAAATAATTTAGAATAATTTAAGGGAAAATAAATGAAATTAAAATTTTTAAAGAATACAACATCTGTGTAAATTATCGAACTTCAGAGTTAAATAATCTATGGAAGCATTTATTTTCTCTATCGATTTGGAATTAACAACAGTTTATTTTATCTGTGTAGGTTAATTCAAAGTTGTCAATGCTTCTTTTTTTTAATTCTTGTATTTTTGAAACTTTTGATCACCAGTGCATGCTCGTCTAAGTTTCTAGGAAGCTCAATTTTGGTAATACCTTTTGTCCGACGAAACGGGAGAACGAGAAACGTAGACCGGCCTTTTTTTGGTAGAAAAAGCTTTCGCTACTTTATTAACGGCTTTGTGATTATACCTTGGGGAAAAAATGTGGAACATTTTTTCACGGATTTACTTCTGACAAATACAGAACATAAAGCGGTTTAAAAATGGTGAATAATACGCCTGTTTATTACAGTAATGCAACTAATTACGGGGAAAAAGGGAATGAGGTTCGTTGCAGGTTATTTTCCATCAGTGGAGCAATTTTTTTCCGTAAGAAATGAGCACGGGAGAGTTATGGAAACTGGATTTAAAGCGCGGCGTCACAGAGCGACGTGATGTTCGCTGAAAACTCGTTGGTGCGAAAATCTCTTTTAATTTGCTCCTCTTTTTTTATTTTTATTTATTTTCACTGGAGAGAAACCAGATATCATGACGATGAATTTCTGTGTATTCCCAACCGCTTCAGGCTACACGTATAAACTAAGTAAAAAGCAAAGTTTGTGTTATACGAATTAGCAGAAAATCTGCAAACTATTGATTTTCTATGTTTTCCTCCTTCTTCTTTCAGAATGAAACTCACCTCCAAGAGTTATGTACTTAAAATTATTTAATTAAATAAGTTATTTACTTAAAATTATATTTACGCTATCACCCGATATTCTAGGAAATTTTCACAATTTCCGTTGAATCGTTTTTACAATCTTTCGATTCTTAATTTTACTTGAATTCAATATTACGTTTGCTAATTGGTTGATTTATTAAATTTTTTAGGAATATTTCTTGAATTATGTAATTATGTTTACGAAATAGCTAACATATCCGACATATTCTTCGTTTGAATTTTGCAAATAATGGAAACTGTATAACGTGCAAATTTCGTCGTTATCGTATTTTATCGCGCGAAAATAAGGATAACGCGCAGAATTAATGGCGTTCTAAGGGTTCGAAATCCTCCTCTGATTTAATTACGAAGTTTCATTTGAAGTTAACTCATTTCGCTGAGACGTATCCTCCAGTTTGTTTTCCAACGATGAAACGCGCTATCAATCTTCGAACTGGTTCTTCGTCACGCTCGTTACACGTAATTTATTTATCACTACGAACAAAAATATTTGTCACCTTTTTGAAATATTTGAAGCGAATACAGGGACAATTTCACCCCCACAATTTACTCGCAAAAATTCATTTTAATCGTGAAACAGAATGAATTTTTTTAAAGTTTAAACTATTATTACATCGATTATTGCACACGTTAAAAAACAATTCTTTCCCCTTCGAAGATCATGGAAGAAAGGTTTAGAAATCGAGGGAATTCTCGAACTCGTTGAAAAAAAGTTCATCAGATACGTTCACCGCAATTAATTAAAGAGCAAAGCGTACGAATGCCTTCACTCACAGTTACGGTACTCATCGATCAGTCCTAAAAGTCAGCAGAAAACCGATGAAGCACCGTGAACTCGACGATGCGAATTAAAAGCGGACAAACTATCGGCTGTATCGTTGCCTCGTTGATCTCCTTCTCTCAGGATCGAGCTGAATTTATTTAACAGTGAACGAAAAACGTTTCGCTGCCCATGGAATCCTTCTTTAAAGGGATGGAACATTATATACCTTTGCACAGAAATCGTTATCTGCACTCTCATTCTTAAGTATTACGATGTGTATGAAATATTAAGCAAATTATCAAGATACCAACATAATACATTATTTGGTTTAAAATCTCATGGTATAACCAATATATGTATATACATATACATATAACGATCAAAATGCGATGTCTAGATTCTAATTCCATTGTTTTCAAGTAAAATTTTGTTTAGTGATGAAGCTAATTTCACAACGGATGAATAAACAAACTTGTCGCATCTGGGATAATGAAAATTCTCCTGTTATTTATGAGAAATCTCTACATTCACAGAAAGTCACTATTTGGGGTGAGCATTTTAAGTAAATGGAATCACTGGATCATTTTTCTTCGATGATGATGCTGGAAATGCTATTACTGTGAATGTTGAGCCATACCAATCAACGTTGAGTGACTTTTTATATTCAAAATTGAATTATACCGATGTGTCTGATATCTATTTTCATTTAGATGATGCTACATGTCACACAAGTCGAGGAAAAAATTCAGTTCTTGCGACCAAATTTCGTCAACGTGCAATTTCACGAAATGCAGAGTTCAATTTTTCTCCAAGATCATGCGATTTAACACCATTAGACCTTTTTTATAAAAGTCAAGTCTCTACTAACAAGCCAGAAACAATGAATGGCCTAAAGAATAACATTCAAATAGCAATTCATGAAATAATTCCAGCAACATGTCGAAAAATCATTGAAAATTTCAATAATCAAATTGATTTGCAGACGCAGTCGCAGAACACATTTGAACGCTGTTCTATTCCATCTATAATTGAAATGAATCATTCTTTCAACAAAGAAAACAACTTGAAAAAATTTTGAATATTTTCTGTTTCCTTAGAAAGAAGCTTGCTTGTTTTTCGGACATATTTCAACTGATACACGACACTAACATTAGCGACGAAATATAACATAAATCGTATATTACTTTCTGTTCGAATATATTGGGTGTTCTAATATTAACGAACGTCGGTGTATCTCTCGCGTGAACAATACCAGGTTGGAGTGGTCGAATTTCCGAGCGAGGCTTCCCGGTTTGCGAAACAAAGTGGAGGGAAAATTGCGAACCAGGGCGAAAAAAAAGGGGGCCGATGGAAAGGCTGTAACTCCATCGCCGTTACGAATATGTAATAGGACGAGAAAGAGGGCGTCTACTGTGTACGATCGGCCGACATTCGAATATTGGAATCCGATACAGATACAGGTCGAACGTGTCGCGATGAAAATTCATTCGCACCCTCCTGCACCTCCTCTACTATCGTCCCTTTCGCTTCCACGTCGTCGGTCGAAGGCAAATCGCAATTTTTCATCCCCTTCTGTGACTCGTGAGAGACGAGGAGAGACGACGATTTCTCGCGTCTCATTTTGATTAAGTTCGACGGCCGGCTTTTTCGGGGACACGTGGCTCTGGCCGTTATTAAAAACGCTGACTCGATACAGCGAGTATATCGAGAGAAATTTCACCTCTCTCTTTTTTTCTCTTTTATTTCCTTTCGTTTTTTCCCCTCTTTTTTAGGAAAGGCTTTTGGGAAACTTTATGCAGCCGTAATTGCGTGTACTGATTAAAATATTTTTTAGCAGCTGCGACGGGTTTACGCCGAAATGTACTTTGAATAGCCAAGCTTTATGACTTCTTTTTACGGTTACTTGTACGGGAGTTGGTTGTTTCATCATCCTTTGAATGATCCTTTGAAACATACGAGAGATGTATCGTTAGATATGGAACGTGGAATTGAAGGTTTTCATATGTGATTATACAATCCAATTGTATAACATATACATACTGTTGTATGATAAGTTGTTTATGTTATTTCGTACGAATGTCTAATTCAATTGGGTTGATTGATATTTGCGGTGAACGTAGTGAGCGTGTTCGAAGATTGGAAGTTGATCTTGCTTGTTTAACCAGGAACATGTAATTTGTTTGTTACTCAAGTCTTGAAATGCAAATTGTTAGCTTGGTAATTAAAACGCAACTATTTGTGTAAGAAATAAAGTGAAACTTTCAAGGCACTCGAAGATACGTATATGTGGATTGGTTCGTTAAGGGAAGTTACGAACTTCTGCAAAGTAATTACCATCAATATTCAAAAGGTTAAATTTATTCCACTTGTATTAAAGTAACAAGCTTTGTTTAAACAAAAGAGCTCTCTTCACAGTATATTACTTCTATTTAAAACAGCTCAAGAAATTTCAATCAAAATCTCTTTAAACATTTACTTACTGGAATTCTACAAATCACAAAATGAAACCATTCAAAGTTTTCCTTCACATTTGTTGGAAAACATGTTTCAAACGATTCTTATCTGACACGTTAACAGAGTTATTATTAAAGGGGTTAGACAAAAAGATTATTTTATTCAAAGGTGAAAGAAAAATGATTCCTTTCACGGAATATTTAAGAGAGTAGGCTATCTTCACTTTTGGATAGCTTATTTTTCTTCTCAGATCTTATGCCTATTATATATATCATCTCATTCACCTCCTTGAACAGAATAATTTTTTCCTCCGCCATTCTTTCGTGTGTTCGAGATAAAAGAAACGTCCTATATATAAGTAGAATTAATAGATGGAATTATCGACATCTGTTTCGAGTAATACGATACGAACAGATTCGAAACGAGAGCAATTGTCTCAGGATTTTCGGCTGAAATTGAGATTATAAGCAACATAAGAGACGTGCCGTTTCAGATTTACGTGCTCACGGCCAGCCGGCAACAAGATTAATGGAAATAACGTTACAAGCAAAGGCAACTACGGGGAAATACGTAATACCGGTAAGTAATGTTCTCTGTCAGTTTGGCTTACTAACAATAAGTGAGTCGGAGAGAGAAAATGCAGGGACACACGACAACCTAAAATCATACGCTTCGTTGTCTGACGGTTCACGTAGTCTGTTGTCTTTCGTAAGGATTATTGGAACTTATTCCTTCAAATTGAAATCGGTTTCGCTTGTTTCTTGTCTGCACTGCAGTTACAAACACACAGAATAATTCGTGCTATTGCTGTTTCTACCGCTCACGATTGCTTATACATTTGCTTTGATCATTCTCCTGGCATCCTGTATATTGTCTTTGTTCTATGCGGTAGTTAACAACAAAGTTCCTCGTCTGATGTTACTACCATAATAATGGAGTATCACGTAATCTTGGAACAGCATCAAGGAAGGAGCCATCGTGAAAATACAAAAAAATTTTGTTCGAATGAATAGAACATTTTTTGTACTTTTTAAACTTATACGAATAAGCTAGATAAATGGTTAATGATTTATTTTTTGTGATATATCATGTGAAACTTAACAGCTCCGTGATCAGAGTTTACTTAGAATACGTGAGAAGTATTAAAGATACTGTTTTATTAAAATGAACAACGAGTGAATTAGCTAAATTTTTTTAAAGAAAGTAGAGACTCGCGAAATCTTAAGAGTTGCAAAGAATAATTTTAATAATTTTTGTTTGTTTTGCACGAAGTTTCTATTGCGCTCACACTTGTAAACGCACCCAGTACATGACTTTTTCTTAATTTACTCATTAGAAAGGACTGTGTTCCGTTATTCTGTATCGAACATATTTTACTTAAAGCCTTTTTTGTCCACCTATTCTCAGGAATTTTCGTTCGATGCCGTACCGATGTCGATTACTTCATTATTTTATCATCGCACCCTACCTCGACCTAAGATATCACTTTTAAACGGCAATTAACGATATAACACAAATTTTTGTAATATTCTTCAGATGTATATCGACCAATAGTAAAACAGTACTAATTTTTGTGAAAGATAAAAGAACATCAACATGACAATATGAATTCTGACATCGAGGAGGCACTAAGAAGAAGACGAGCGAATCAGTTATGAAACAACCATCCAAAAAAGTAATTTTTGAAATTCAAATCATAGTGTTCTTAGTATTCTTTCATACAAAATCAAAAACATCGCGAACCTGTCGACACCTTCTAAGAAAAACGAGTTTCAATAGCACACTCTATCATCAGCGATAACTGTAGCCAATCCTCTTATGATAAAATATTTTGAGCTGATACTATTATATACCATCTACTTTATATATGTATGTATATACATGAGTATATTACGAAAGGTTGTAAATTAGGAATTAATTATCCATCGTAATTCTTAGAAGGTAACACCCAAGGTATAAAATAACGGTGAAGATTTTTCACCAGAAGCATCGATTATCCGACGAGTTCCGCTTACGTAACGAGGTCTAATGAAAGAAGAATTAATGATCGGTCGGTTATTATGATGTTCATTATCACGGAAACACCGTTAACGAATCATGTTGCATGCAAATACGAGCCGTTCCATCCGGTTATCAGAAGTTGCGGCTGATCGTGAGATCCACGAGCGTGAGTAATGGCCTCGATCAATTTCAGGGTCCATTAAGGCTGGATATCGTGGAAATGAGAGCCGGCTACGACGATCGTGTAGCAACCGGACATCTTTTTGCCGACGTCTTCCTAATAAAGCTCGGTTAAACGAGAAATTTAACGGGCGTTCTGAGGTTTATTCGGACCCGTGGAATCGCCACGGAATGAACAGATTACAAGAAACGGGGGCGTTCAAGTCTCTGAACCTCTTAGACGTTTATGAAGTTACCAGGGACAAGAATGGCGAGAAGTGTAACTTCTAGATTTCCGAAAATTGTTATTCCTCGTTAACCCTCTGTAACTCGAATTCTCTGTTTTTATGAGAATAAAAATTGCAGTTGATCGTAATTTTACATTTAGAAAGATGTTGAAAAGCAAGAATTAATAATTAATATTAAGAAACTAACAAGTAATAATGCAATGACAATAATGCAATGATAGAGAAACAAAATAAACAAAATATGATGTGTAAAATATACATAAATGGAGATGTAACTTTTAAGTCACATGGAACTATATTTTTTCATAAGCAAAACTTCTTCGTACTATCATAGACGCTTCCTGGTACGTTAGAAATGATGATATTCGAAAAATATTGTATGTTCCCTCTATCCAAGAAGGAATCAAACGTTATGCAAACACAAGATCAGAATTGAATGTCATATAAATCCTTTAGTGACAAATTATTAGAGTGAAAGCACCATGTAGATTTAATATAACTTCTAACATAAACAATATCACAGTAAATAGAAATACCTACATGGCTTTTGGAGTGCTTGTCGCTTAATGTAGCAAAAGCCACACGATATAACATGTATTGTATAACTATTTGCAATTATTATGTATAATAGGTACAAATAAATATCGAAAAAAAACAATATGGTATTATAGAGGGTTAAAATAATAAAAGAACAATTGAAAGTATTTCAATAGTAATTCAAGAAAACAAGAAACATTATAAATTATTGTGATTGATAGAACATTTACGATTTATCAGGAATATTTTTTAATACACAGGAATCCAGAGACCAGTATATCTCGAAATCTGAAGGTTATTCGACTCGAATCCACTTAATTATTACTAAAATACCATAACGTTGATCAATCTCGTAAAATGAACACAGGTATTAACAATTACGAACGACACTATAAAATATATTCACTATCGATTTAGTGTCGGTTTTCTAACGAAGGTAATTGCAATTTCGCCGGCGATGCAACGGAATACTCTTTCGGGTACAGCTTACGTCCAAAGGCCCGAGGTACTATCAGCCACGGAACTTGCTCGAAAGTTCTCGTATACCGCGCGATCTCGTTAGAAAGCCACCGTTAATCACATTCTATTAGCAGTCATACATTAGAGGTGGTGTTATGGCTTGTTAGGTAGTTTATTACTTCACCAGACACCGTAACGTCTGTTGCACTATACCAAACCTGTAAGAAACTTCTTCTCACGGCCTGGTCGAAGGTTCGGCCTGTTTGGAGGTTCAATTATCTGTGATGTGTTGAATACGTCCGATAACGGAGCAACACCAGTCTAACGGTATAAGCCGATCTAACCGGATCATTGTTAATGCATTAGGATTGTCCACGAGCACGGTAAATCACGAGTGAACGACAAATGAAACAACTTAATATTATTCGAACATCACGTCGCTAGATTATTATTGTTCAGTACAACCAAACGCACAATATCATCATAGAAAAAAACAAAACAATATAACACTCCTTTCCAGCCCTAACTCCTAAATCTACGAACCCCTCTGCTACCATAAACGAGTTCTGGTCATTTCCACTACCTTCCTTTACTTTCTGGGCTTTTCCCACCTCCCTTTAATTTTTCAAACCTCTTCCACCCTTACTTTCTTCTTTCACCAATTTCTTCAGTTATCCAATCGTGTATCCATGTTTTACAATTCCTTATTTCCACTACTACCAACATTCAACCAATCAGTGCTCACACCAACTATATAAATTAAACCACCACCAACACATCGGCGCGATTCTAATAGAAACACTCATCATCAGTACAAACAAGGACTGTTCAATAACTAAATATTCTGTGTAGAAAATGTACAAAATAATACCAAGGGATTCAACTATCTTTTCACCTTCATAACGATTAGAAAATGCCCTTTCAGGATTAACCGTTTGAGTGCCATGGACCTTTGCAGAAATTCAGTAGAAATGTGCCAAGTAGCGTGATCGCGCTTTTTTCGTTTTTCTAAACTTCCAATTTTTGAAGGATACAAATATATGTTTTTAATAACAACTCCGCTATCTATGAAAGCATAAATTGCTATTTAGCAGAACCTCGATAAATGATAACAGCATTGACAAAGACATGCATTGACAAAATTTCAGACATTAGTTCGGATTAGCTAGAACTTTTAGATAATGAACGGGAGAAGCGCGATCGGCATTCAAACGGTTAATTTGTTGGGAGCGCATTCGATACTCATTGCAAAACCATAATATTGCAAATCAAAAATCGGGTATCGCAACAATTATTAAATACAAATTTAAAAAAATGTGTGCTTTTCTTTTTGTTTTGAAACGACGATATCTCGATGCGTAACTTTTGTAAGATTTTACGGTTTTCTAAGTTTAAGATTCAACTGAAAGGGAATTTTACTTTATTTTACTGCATCCTTAAGCAGGAATTTATATCACAAAAGGTAAGAAAACGACGTCGGGAAAAGCTATCTTAAAGAAAGATATACTACTTGTAAGTACTGAACTATTTCTGAAGCTTTTAGCAGAGAAAAGTTGACCAGACTATGGTGTCTGATCCTTAGATCCTCAGACATCGTAATTTACTACTCTGTCGTATTGTTCTAACCTTTGATTTCTCAACGTTCTTTTCTCTTTTTGTTTCTTTTCTTTAAAAATTCATTTCGACCATCCGGCGTAAATAGGAAAGCCACATTTTCATTGCTTTTTCAAGTGTTATATTTTTCGATGTTCCATAAAACTGTTGTTCATTTCAATTTCAACGCGTTAAATAAACATAAGCCGATCACGTTGGCTAACAATAAGCTGTGCACCGTTAATGCAGTAAGCTTTTCATCCTCGCACATACACGCAATACTTATAAATTTCCACCTTTAATACACAATTACACGTTATTAAATTGATGTTTGCATGCAATATTGTACGCTGACGTTTCTCAACCGAATTCATAAAATTTCAAATAACAATCGGAAGGCTTCAAGCCACAACGTTTTGCGTACCAAAAATACAATTTTCAGTGTTATCTCAGTTTCTGAAAATTTTCCACTTACAACGTTCTACTGTACAACCTTTAAATTGTAATTAACACTTTGAGTAAAGCGCAATACGTGCCTAAATGCATCTTCTTTTATCCACAAATTTAGTTAGTTGAACTTTTTATCAGAATTATATAAAAATTTTGCATTCTGCAAGAGTTATTTTATTTTATTTGCAAAAATACATGTTTCCACAAAACTTGCAAATATTGCACCGCTTTAGGCAAAGTTTCCAACAAAATATCCAACGTTTTAAACTTTTAACTGGAGAAGATGAGTTAACTCGTTTATGAATGACAATTCATCTTCCCACATTCAATCAACAAATAGAACACAATAGTTTATGTATAAATTAATCACGAATATTTACTTGTACTGTTACGTCTGTATTAAATATAAGACATCATATTCATATTCGTAAAAATCAAAATGAAGCAACTGATTATTATTTTCATTAATTTTTAATGATAAATTGAAGACATCTCATTTCCGTTCGAAAGATGAACTCGATTAACAAGTTAACTGTTAATTCGTTCATTATCAAAAATAAATTTCACATTCTTTAAAATTATTCCCGTGCAGACTAGTAGAATGATCTTTTACTGCCCTGTTGACATGCTCGCTTTACCAAAAGCCGAACTATATGCCATAAATTCGATAGAAGGAGCATTCATCCAGTTTCTAGGCCATTTCACGATCCTCTCGAAGGAACACGGTTGTCGAGTCGATCCAGGGTCGTAAAGCGTCGCCTGGAACCTCGATTCACAGTGGCGGGCCAATGTTCGAGAAGCCTCGCCGGAAGTTTTGCAGATTAGAGGCAATGTACTCTGCCGGCTGTTCCCGTAACGATTATGAGAGGCATCGCGGCGATTGGAACATCGCCAAACGTCGCAACTTCTATCAGTGACTGCCGGTAGTGCTTCACTAAATACTTGACGACACAAACGCCGC
Organism: Anthophora plumipes; assembly: GCA_951804975.1. Taxonomy (NCBI): domain Eukaryota; kingdom Metazoa; phylum Arthropoda; class Insecta; order Hymenoptera; family Apidae; genus Anthophora; species Anthophora plumipes. Next base: position 21,419,959 of record OX638112.1, on the reverse strand, counting down.
TGTAATACCGGCCACGATTTTGCATATATGTCGCCGTTTAGATGACTCGATTATCACCATGGCGCGCTATGATTAGAATTATCCGGGACATTCTATGGTTCTGGTTTAATCATCGTTTCGAAGTCGTACGGATTGAACTATATATTCGATCGAGAAGTTGGCGATCCCGGAAAGGTTCTGGTTATTGCGGACATCAGAGTTTAATAAAAGTATGGTGGTTCGAGTTTTTCCCTCGAAAGAAACTTCGAGATGATTTAAGTTATCGGAACGAGGAAAGTTCAAGTGATAGTTCAGCGTTATGGGCTTAATAATTTCAAAGTTACGCTCTTTGCAATGCTTTTTCTATATTTTAATCGTGAAACGAGCTGTTCTTTTCTCGTTGACAGAAGTGATTCGTGAGTGTGTTTGGTCAACAGACGATAAAATGTTGAATTTGTAAATATATCCTAAATGAGAGAATGTATGCGATAATCGAGCGTAACAGAGGAACTGAGCGGTCTAATTTATTCTACCGCTGTAGATAAAATCGTAGGAGAAAGGTCTCAATAGGAAAAAGTCAACTTCGCTCTAAAGTCCTTCAGGAAAAATAGAAACAGAACTTCAGCGACATCGAGTCAAGTTGTTTCGGCCCTCAAGACACGTATAAACCCTTCAAACTTCAACAAACTCTCGCAGACACTCGACGTTAGGAAGAATCGGGGAAAATCACACAAAGACGCAGAAGAGGAGCAAAACTGCACATTGTCGTCCATTCTGTGAAGCTACAGTTTCAACAATTCAGTAAACTGAAAGTTATGTCTTTTAAATAATTGCAAAAAATTAGATTTCTGAACAACAGAGGTTTTCCAACCTCTTAAAAGTGAAAATAAAGAATTAGCCGAAATAAAAATAAAAATTACGTTACTTCAGAAAAACACAAGGTTCCCAGATAAAAATTTCACTTTTTTTTAACTCAAAAAAAAAAAAGAAGAAGAAAAGAAACAAAGAGAATAATTCACTTCGAATTTATCAATATACAAGTACTCGTACACAGATCGAATACTCCATACTTCGATATTCGCAGAGCAACTGTGAACAGTGAAAGCAAATGTCACTCTGTAAGACAATCAACGCATTCTGGATCACAGTGCTCTAATAAACACATCGAAACGCTTCAGATACGCGAACTATAGCCGTACGAACCATTGGCAAAGCGTGACAGTGGCTGAAGTTTGGTTCCCTTCAAATTCATCTGTGACTCGATGAGCCATGCCACAAGAATTGAAGTTTGGCCCGTCAAGTGGTAACATCAGCTAACAGCTACGCAATGCGAGCAATTTCCTTAATTAGCCGGCGATGCATGCGCGCGTCTCTCACGCGTTTCGAATTACCTGCATCAGCCATGATGCGTTCGCGTGCAAGCACGTCCATGCGAGTGAGTTCGTGCCTGTGCATCGCTAATAGGTGCACATAGCGCGTCTGCTATCGAGATCCTTTACATGGCCACGAGAATGCCGAGGCGAGATGTTAATATCGCCTACGAACCAGACTCGATCCATTTTCAATGATTAATTGTCTGATAACACTGTCAGGATTATTATTAAGTTGTTTCAGATGTATCAAACTTTCTACGTCTGTGGTTTTCATAAAAATAATATTTATCCACTTATTTTGAATACGTTATGGTCATCATAAACTGCCACTAATTAAAAGAAATGCCTGTATTTCTAGATGTTACGAAATCTTTAAAAAAATTGCTTTTTTTCTTTCAATTTCGATATACTACATTTTTGCTTATAATCGAGTGGATAAAAGAATTTATGATGAACGAACAATGAATATCTGCATTTTTAGATGTCAGTAAATCTTCGAAAGGATTGGTTCTTTTTCTTTTTAGTTCAATTTCGATTTATTAAACTTTTGCATATAATCGAGTGGATATAAAAGTTTATGATAATCATAATGTTATTTTATATTTCAATTCGTGCCATTTTACTTTATATTTCAATTCGTACAATGGTCATTTAAAAGAATAGACGACACTTTGGGATTTAATAGTGTTTACTACCAGCTCATTTTAGATTTGGATAATTACATTAGCTCATTTTAGATTTAGAAATTATAATTATTTTGTGATATAAAATGTTTGATTATAGTCCAGCATAATTCAGTACGTATAAAAGACACAAAAATGTTCATGTTTGAAATAGAAATAGCTTGTCATGCCTTAATTACCGTGAAATTTGAAGCGTAATATCGGTAGGAAATAAATTACTACAGACACTGCTTGTTTGCTTCCGATACTCCGGTACACATTTAAGCATCTTGAGGATGCCAATTATTATTCTATTTCCTATCGACACTTGTTTACGAGCCATTGTCTCGTTAAGTTGGAAACTGGAAGTTCGCGAATTCTCTCTGACACCTGCTTAATTGAATTTCTGCGATGGAAAGATTGTCTCCCCCTCATTCGTGAAAACGTGTCTCCCCTTAGTAAACGAAATCTATGGTACATTTACAGAAACACTCCATAATTTGTAATAAGACCTATTATTTTATACAATATTTCAATTAATTTTAAGAAATTTTCCTGTATCATAAGATAAAGATTTAGATAAATTTTTGTATTAAAATATTAATACAAAACACTATTCGTTACTTCTTTGGAATGGAATTTTACAAATCTGTAGAATAAATCTATAATACCAAAGAGAACTGTTCAATATTGTTTGAGAAATCTATAAAGCATTTTTTATGCCATTAAAACTAACAAACTTAATTAGGTGACGTGTTTTATATAAAATTGGGCCGACCTATATAGAAATTATACAAATTTCTCCAGTCTTGAAAGATAATTTTAGTCGAGGCGAAATTAAGCTTTACATTCGACTGTCAAGTTTCAAATAAATGATTATAACGAAGCATCAGTGTTTCCAATAATTATCAATAATCGATAATCATCCAACTGATTCGAACCTAACCAACCTGCCTCGTCAAAGACAATTGTTTTCGTTGCGCCCGGATGGAGAGGCGACTTCGGATGAGGATGCGTTGACCAGAGCTAATCAATTTATGCACGCTCGCCAAATTCCAATTCTCCGGTGAATTCGACGAATAAAATTGCGGTTCGCTAGTTGACTCTCGATCTAGCAACGAAACCGAAAGTGGCAATCGATCGTTCGATGGAAAATTAAAATTTGATTCGGTTAAGCCGTGACCATTTCGACTTAAGCTGCGGCTACGAAAAATGTCGAGATAACGCGAAGCATGATCCCATATAGCCGCTTTAGAAACGATTATCGATAGAGGGGATACTGCACGAAACGATATTCCCTAGAAAGCGTTTGAAATGGAATCGCAAATGGCTGAAACTATAAATGTGAATTCAACGAATCGTTTCACGCATTTCAATATGGAAATAGGCGTACGATGTTCTGGTACACTTTATTAGATAATACATTTCAGTTAGAATATTTAAATACCGATGAAATTTGTTTTATGTATTATCTAACTGGCTAGAAATAAATAATCTGTATTCTATGAAAGTAATTTAACCCTTTTGATATTAACGACGGCTATTGTCGTTCATCGTTAAACACTCGCTGTGTACTAACGACGACTATAGTCGTTCATAAAGATTTTACATTAATTTACAACTTAAATTGAGCACAGCATGGTTTATTATCTGCCCGGTTACGAAATTATATATAAACTGCGGATTTTTATGCAGTTATAGGAAATTTAGAGGTACAAAGTTTCACAGAATACACTTAATATGAAAAAATATACAAAATATTTAACTTACAGAAGTTCTATCACAGATATGAGTTTGCATAAAAACCCGCAGTCTAGTTGGATGTTTCAATAGTCGCAGAATTTATTATGACTCTAAATACTAAAGTAACCCTGAACTGACGCAGTATTATATACATACTTTGAGGAAAAGCCCCTCATTTTCCTTCAATTCGTATTAACGATCAGACTAACTGATAAAAGCACAGTAAAAAAAATACATTGTTCGCTCTAAAAATGGTAGACGACGAGAAAGTGGTTATTATTGCAAAATTTACGATGTAGGTCAATGTGTCTACCCCTGCTTTGAAATTTTCCCTACCAATTATATTATTAAACAATTTTATAAAGTGTCACCGCTATGAAACGCGTTAAAGTATAATTTCTTCCCACCAATTCTTTGCACGGAAAAATTTAACTGCTATGTTCCTTATCCGGCAGAGTGGCGATCGCGTCGTAATTGTCTCGTTCAGTGGCAGAGTGTTCGCGATTAAACTGTTCGTTCAATGGAAGTATAGTGGCCAAAGATGAAGCCGTATCGAAAGGGTTAACGATATCATATATAATAGAAAGTCGAAATATTAAATTTGAGTATAACGTTCAAATATAAACCAGCAGCAAATATAAAATTTAATCAAAATACGAGAAGAATTGAGGTTTCGCGTTAAACGAAATTGATATTGATACACTTGGAGGATGAATGGAAACGTGTTAATTAAAAATTCAGCGACGGACACAATTTAACGTTGTTCAATTACTTTATTCCCGTTTTCAAGAGCAGCAATATCTTTCAATAGACCAATTGTCACATTTTTGGCACATTTGCAAGATAAATAAAAATGTTTCGCTTAAAAATTCAACGATGGGCACACTTTAACACGTTCAATTACTTTATTCGCGCTTTCAAGAGCATCAATCATTTCAATACGCGAAAACCAATCTCGTTTATTCGACATTGCCGCACGACGATTAAGCGTGTTAATTAAAATCAGCGAATTAAAAAAAGGCAGGCTTGGTGATGTTTAAAAAAAAAAGGAAATTTCTACGAATCAGTCATGTATCAGGCTCGATGAAAATTTTGTTTGACCGATCTGTGAAATACGAGCTCGAAACACGTTCTGTTATCCACAGGGGCCAAATCAATTTACCCGAGTCGAGTGTTCCTTTCTTTTTTTCAAAATCATCCCGCGCTCTCTGACATTGACATTTTTTTTTCTTTCTTTTTTTTTTGTTTTTATTTCCTCTCTCGCCGAAATTTATCCAATATTTTAGGAATGAAAAACTGTCATCGTCCGCGTTCAAATAAATGGACACCGCCGATGATTTCGCTTCGCGTATTAAAATATTTAATGCAAAGCTTCGCTGTACATTTAACGAAGATTCCCAACAAAATATGTATTTCACAAAAAACGCACGACAGACAAAATGGAACATCGTGCTATTTCCTCTGTGTAATTGTTTCGACGTGAACGTGACAATTATTTACTCGAGCTTAATTGGTCTGTGTTTTATATTCTGTGTCATCGTTTATTTCTCGCATATCTAAATTATTACGAAGGATTTCACGGAATTTTCTGGAGTTTTATTGAACTACGACAAAGAGCATTCGGGAACCGATGTATTATCAAAAGATATATCTATAGAGTTCATCTGAAATAAGTGAGAGAGAATGTGAAAATGCAGATGAGTTAGATGAGAATGAGTCTCTCTGAGAGTTGATTATGATAGCGAGAAAATTAGCGAAAATTTTAAGCACATTTAATAAACAGAAATTATCATTCGATTAAAATTACCGTCATTAATCCTGCCAGACTCGTCAGAGATCGAGTCAGACTCGTGATACAGATCCTGATGAAAATGCGACAGAAATAGCTAATATTAAGTGTCGAAATAAAATTTTTTCAATAGGGGATCGCATAATCAGCATAGTCATTCAGATGACATTCACAAGCTACCAGAAAAATAGCAATAGATCATCAACGGTAATGGAAATTATTTCCACGATTGATCAGTGTGCATTTTTTTAAAATTAAAGGAAAAATAAAACTAAAATTTTAATTTTTAACTTTTTAACTTGTAAAACTGAGAATTGTCCAATGTAAATAATTTATGATACATCAGCTTTCTCCACCTAACGTAATATTGAAACAACAAATAGTTGACGCTTGAATTAGAGAAGAAATTCTAATTCAAAGAGCTAATCATTTATTATAAAATAATTCTTCTGTTAGTATCCACAGAATTCATGAAACGTTGACTTCCAAACAAGTCCAAACAAACCAGCACATACGTAGCGCGAGAGCATCCCTCTTGAATCGAAACATTTCTATCGAACGCAATCTCGGTAAACGGATCCAGGGACAATCGACGGGAACAATCGAAGCTTCGTCTCGAAAAACAATTTTCTCCCCCTACCGATAGACCCTTTTCTGATCTCGCTGACGTCACGCTGGGCCAATCTTCTTCGGGATTCGTTATATACGCCGTCCCGATTCGCCCTACAGATCTCTTTAAAAGCTCTCGAACAGCGACTGTATCACGGTCGAGGCCGTTCTCTCGAAACCGCAGAAACGATTACACGAAATGTACCTACGTATGTATGTATGTATGTACGAGTGTGCTAACAAACGTGCCTCGATGAAAGTTAGAACGATCGTCGACTATAATTTCATGTGGCTATCGGCAGCCCATAAATAGGCCGCTGATGGAGCAGGAGGAAATCCCATTTCGTATTTAATTAGTCGTGTCTCGAGTGTTAGTGAAAATTCCGCGTTAAACGCGGCTCGTTCAACGTTTCAAGAGAAATAAAATGTCGACTTTTGGAGGATGTATAGCCGTTGATTTCCAATCAACGAACGATGAAATTGGAAGTTGAAAACTGTCCAATGGATACGGTTTGTGAACAATGACGCCTTACGCTGATCGCCTCAAAAATGTAAATGGCATTATTAGTTAGAAAAATAGGCTACAATTCGATTCGTGGATCATTGACGATTGAATAAATGACACAGGGTAACGAACGTCCTTTAGAAACGTGTGGTTTTGAAGATCGATGGATGTAACAGTTGAATCACAGACGTTAATAACTGGTCTTGACATCTGATCGAATTCAGAGAATTCGACACTCGTCATTTTTTTAATATGATTTTTATCGCGATCCTATCACTTTCCTGCAAGATTACAATAAACAATTAGCAAGTATTAGTTAAATTTTGTAAACGTTTTATGAATTTATTTCTAATTTAGATGTATGAAATGTTCGGAGACTTAAGGACTAGCTTTATAATAACGAGGCACACTCGTGGCGCAGATTTTGATCACAGTTCGACAGATATAATTATATTAGTATACAAATTAAGTTCTAATTCTAATTTTCGCTTTGATTCACATGACAGAGAATTATAGAATGCAATTAATTTATAATATATTAGTCTTTCCTATATATAATACAGTATTAGAACATTGAATAAGTGAGTCTTAAATGTTTAGACAGCGAAAGAAATCATAAATCAAGGGTTTAAACCTGGAACTACCAAATCCGTTGCAACGACGAATTTAGGATTCCTTAGTTTAAATTACAGGAATTATTAAGTTGCTTTTGTCAACGATGAATAGTGACTTTTGTTGATAAGAAAGAATTATTTTTATATAAATACAAATATTATATAAATAATCTTTATGTACTATACCTAACGAAAAAATATGCTACATTGAACTCCATCTGTTCCAATGTTAAGTACCATTTAATACTAAAACGTTTTTGTGACATCAGAAATAACTATTCCTCCACATATCTTTTATCAGTTCCATTATATACAATAATTTGAAATATATCATCGTATAAAAAATGTTTCCACGGACATAGCTTATGTTATACTGTGTCAGTGAAGCACAGCATAACAATAAAGTAATGATAAAAATCTGGATCAAACGTAACAATTTCTTTCACGAGAATATAAACGATTTATTCACGGCGTTACCTAACAGCACGCTTCAAGTATTCAGCCCCCGAAAATGCCTATCCATCAATCAAACGTGTACTGTCGATACTGGTAGCGACGGTGGAGGAGGCTCAAATTTCGCGGGAATTGATTTGCCGAGGTCGGTCGTCGAGGTCGAACGAGTGATTTCGACCCTCGCCTCTCTCTCTCACTTCTTTTTTCATTTTTCTCCTTCAATTCTATTTATCATTTCTCGTCTGGGTAAGGGCGCAATCGAGTCAAGGGTTTCCTTCGAGTCGTTTAATTATTTTTTTCATCCAGGCGGAAACACGTGCTTATCGAGACGGAAAGAATTCCTGCTGCTCACAACTGTGCGCTGAACGTGCCAGCGATATAATTGGAGACAGCTGCAAATCGACGGGGAAACAACGTGGATCAGGGGAAAGGCGAAGGGGCAAGAAACGACGATGGCAATTAGAATCGTAACTATAAGGAACTCCGTGAACCGGGAAACGTCTCGAGGAAGCTGAATTTCCGCAAGTGACCCGGTTCTTTCGCATTCCGTTCTCAAATGAATGCAATACGCGACTTCATTTCAACGGGCGACTCAACTTTGTCTTGAATTTTAATCTCGAGTCTGTTGGAAAATTAAGGGAAGCTTATGGGTGAAAATAGTAGAGAGGGGTGAAGATAAATGGACATGGATAAGGCATATTTTTAGAAACTTTGCAGATTGGAAATTGGAGGAATGGTATCAAAGGGGGATTATGATACTTCCAACTTTTGTAGATAAAGTAAAGTGAAGTGATTTCCGATATGTCTAAAAGAAAAGTTGAAAGCGTATCTTTTGTTTGATGTAGGTATGATTTATTCAGTATTAATCAAAGGTTTAAAATCTTACTCTACAGTTTATAATAATATTAAATCTGTTAATAATTTTTGGAGTCAATCTAACAGGGGCCAATAGTAATTTATTTTGCTTCCTTAGATTAGAATAATAAAAATGATTTATTGTTCCTCATTAATCTTTCATGGTTAACTAGACTGACTAGAAAATTACGTTCACCACGCATCTGTCTTTTATAAGTTTTATTTTGTTTGGTTATTTTTATATTATTGTATTATGTTGTTGTACTATCACATTATTACTAGCCAATATTTTTACGATAATTAAATATTAATTTTTGCTTCTCTCAGCAAAATGTAAAATCGTATTCAACAATTTCTCTTCTCATGAAGAAACAAAAATCGGGTTACATTATTATACATATTATATATATGTATATTAATAAAACATCTACATTTTTTAAAACATACGCTTAAATTATTCTTGTAATTAATAATTAGGTTTATCGACAGCTGAAGTTCGTCGATTGCTTAGAAAATTAATTTCGACATACTTGTCTAACGTTTTCATCGGTCAAAGTGAAATATCGTCGGAGAAGATCGGTGAGCGTAACATGTAAGTATATAGTGTGCACGCGCTATAACGACGATGGAATAAAATTCATTGAAGCCGAAAATCGTGATACAAGAGGGAGCAAGTTTTCTGAACGATGGAGGACGAGAGTAGAACCAACGTTCATCATGTAATCTCTATAGAAGTTACATGATTTAATAACGTCGTTACAAGTTACAGGTAACTTTCAAAACGACAATAAAAATCTTTGAAATACGAACGCAGGATAATTATATTATCAGAGAAAGTTTCGTGGGTTACGTAAATAGAAAACTTAGAGACAGTTGCGAGCAAGAGCAATTTTTAAAGATTCATAACTTCGTAAAAGAGTTTTTCAGATTAATTTAACAATTTTTAAACGAACGAAACGAACGCTTCGCTTTCTGAACAGAAATAAATAATTTACTTTATCCAGGTCAATATTGAAGCACCTGATATTCATTCTCTTCCACTTATACGAAACGCAGTAGTATATTCGGTTGCATGCGAGCATTGTAACATTAAAAAAATAAAAATAAAAATAGAGAGAAAGAGAGAGAGAGAATAGAAAACAGAGTAACCATTGCGAGGCCAAAATGTTTCAATAGCAAAATCATCCACGCGCTAGTAGCCAAAACAAGACCGAAAAGGAAAACACAAGCCGGAGGTGCTCAAAATAAAACCGAAAAATGACAGGAACAATTTTTCGATCATAACCGTATCGATCTCCGAGTTTATTTCCTGCAGAAGAGTAAGTTTTAAAGCAGAAGGGAACCTGGTAGGGAAGTTTACGAACTTTCGCGGTAAACCAACGATTAATCTTAGAAAGAAAGAACAGAAACACTCAACCGTATAATGAAAAAGAAAAAGAAGAAAGAAAAGGGAACTAACAAATCGCGATGGAAACATGGCCAAGATATTCTACAAGCAATAACGAGAACGATACTGTGAAACGCGTGAAAAGCGGCAGAAACTCACGAGAGAGAGAGAGAGAGAGAGAGAGAGAGAGAGAGAGAGAGAGAGAGAGAGAAAGAGAGAGGAAGCAGTCAGAAAACGAAGAGAGGTACAGGGGTTAGAGATAGGAATAGTGAAAGAGACACGAGGAAAGATAGGGGGGGGGGAGAGAAAAGAGAGAGAAAGAGAGAAAGCAGTCAGAAAACGAAGAGATGGTGAGAGAGAGAGAGAGACCAATGCGAGAGAGAGAGAGAGTGAGCAATAGGGAGAGGGGGAGGGAGAGGGAGAGAGAGACCAATGCGAGAGAAAAAGCAGTGCGAGAGGAGACGAGAGAGCAATGTGAGAAAAGGAGAGAGAGAGAGAAAGAGAGAGAGAATTGGGAATAGTCACGAGAAAAAACCTTTTGCGATGGTCAGGCTGAGTTTACACCAGGATTATCCATGAACCGTGTTCTCTGAAACGGCGTTCTCCTGCGGTTTCTGCTATCTGCCGCAATTAAATGGACATTTTTAATCTCACCCGGTTCCCGAATCCCTGTCATTGACGCCACGTGAAAAGCGTCTCCCCCTTCCGGAATGTAATGAAACGACACCGAGGACTCCGTGGCGTTTCCTGAAAACAGCATTGCCCTTTGACAGGGATGAAGTATTCTCGTTGAATGAGGCATTTCGTAAGGGAGGAAACTCTCGCGAATAACGTGGCTGTATGTTTGGAATATTAAAAGTGGATCCTTCTGGCCTGTTATTCACGGTACAATTCTTCAGGGGTGAATGAACGACCCTAGATAAATGAATACGAAGGCTATTCCTGATAGAGAAATGTCACGATTTGTGAGATCATTTGAATACGATAAAAAGGATCTCGAGTCAATCGTCTTTTTCTTTTTCCATTGGACTTAATTCGAGATAACCGGGGAATAGCAGGGTTTAATTTCAATGGGTTACATTATATACGTTGGGCATTGGATGCATTCATCTTGAAGTTACAAATAAAATACGAATGTTTCGGTAAATTACGAAATAAACAGATTTCACTTGTAAAAAAGTATATACATACGTACGTATACATGCAAATTGAAAGGAGAACTCTTTTGCAAGTTTATGAATGTCTGTTCGAATGAAACGATCTACTTCCATGCGTACGAACAATGCTTCTTTAGCATTCTCCCTCTTGGTTTATTATGAAAGATTTCTTTCTTGCGATACCTGGGAAATATCTTCCTCATGTTTAAATTCAAGCATCAAGATACGAAATAGCAGTTGAGTGAGTGTATATCGTCAAGAGAAATAAAGTCTGTAGCGAAGCTTCAAATCAGGCGTGCAACAACTGAATAGTAACTGAATAAGAAGTTAGAAATGAAGTCGATGAAATCGTGATACTAGAAATTTTTCCATCCATTATTTCGATTACTCAGAATTACATTTTCTCTCTCTTACGTTCGATCTCCTTCTTCGCGGGATTTTCTGAAAACCAAACACCTCATCTTTCCATCACTACTTTCATTCTTTCTTCGCCTACTTAAGGAACGCTCTATGACCAATAATCGATTTTTTACATTTTCCAATTTTTCACCTCTCAAAATTAACTCCGTCACCTTCTAAATTTTCAGACAGTCTTATACTGAACACCAATCAATAACAACGAAGCCTTCAAACAGTTTGAGTAATGAACGATAAAACAAATTTGATTTATCAACGTTCGAGATGTATTAAAGGAGATGGTCTAAATATGGATTAGTATTTTTATTTCAGAATTTCTTATAAAATCTATTGATGATTTTTAAGATATAACATTTGAATGTATATCAATAACATGTTTACTATACTATATGAAATTAAAATAAGCTAAACAAGTGCAGTATGTGTTTCAAATTATACGTTTAAAATAAAAAGGAAAATCTTCATTCTTCCTTCTCTGATTGTTAATAATAATAATAATACTAAAAGTAACACTATATAAATTCGCGATGTTATTTTCTCGTTAAAGAAATTGATAAATTTTCGTGCCTATTCCGCCACAGAAACACGAAACACGATCTAACGAAACAACCAACCACCTCCACATCACGAAATACGCCTCTCTTCACGTTTACACGCGGATTTATGAGGGTATGTCGCAAAACTGCGATAAAATTCAGTTAGCGCACACAAGACTTGTTTGCGAAATATCTTTCGCAGAGCCACGGGTGCTAGCAAGCAGGCCGTGAATAAACATTTGATCGTAGCGGAAATTAAAGCGACCGTTTCGTTATAATTTCCAACGTTTCGTGAGTTGCTTGGCAGCTAGTTAGACGGACGGGCGACGATTCGCGCGTGTTACACGCGGAAATCGATAAAGGGTCCCAGCCGTTTGGAATTCGTATGCACGATCAATACGATACCGGACGTTAATTAAACGTCAAATGCATCCATTAGAAAACGAAGTTTGCCGTTCAAGCCACAATCGAAAGCCCGATTCGCACAGCTGACTCGCTCGCTATGAATACCCAACGATCCGGATACAATAATATTCTCACATGATTCCACCTTGTTATCGAAACGTCCCTGAAAGGGTGAGGCTACCGTGACAGCTTCAGAAAATTAATTTTTTCTTTTTCATTATCCTTTGAATAAAATGTGATTTATCTAAAGTTGAAATTCTCGTTAGAACTATATCAACTTGATAATATTTCTACTCTATGCTGTCTGTCATAAAAATGGAAGTTTTCTCTTTTTAGTATCTCATTTTTAACTATTTCTGCGTAATGACGTCAGTAGGAAAATATTATTGAAGAAAGTTACAATTTGGTTCCTTGAAAACTTGAATAGATATTTCTTTTCAACGAAGTACGAACGATGTGAATTACTGTAAGCATTCTTCAAGCATTTTTGTGAAGAAGTTATATCAGTTTTTATGTTACGGCGTTAATGCTTTTTAAACTGCGCAGCAGATTGATTTACGAGTGTTAGTTGTAGTAACGACAAAATGAATATCATAGGATAACTATTAATAATTTAATCTTTCATTCATTGATTGACTGTTTTCCTTAGCACGTTGACTGCCGACTTGTAAATTAAGTATATTTCCCGCGGGGACTAAGTTCGTGATTCATCACGATCCATCATGTTAATAAAAGAAATATTATTTCTTAAAAATAATAATGTTTAACAGCATGCGCCAATGTAAAATGCATAAGTTGGAAGTAAGGAGAAGCTCTAAAAACAAGATAATTAAACGAATGCGTGTGTATTGTTACGGAATGAGTGTAAAAAGTGTAGATCGAGAAACAACGAGAATAAATATAAAAAGGACTACAACTTATTGCCCTGCCTGCTCTCAAATGCCATAACTTTGCTTGCATTGCTTAAAAAAATATGATAAAATACAACTACATATTTTTGTTTATGCACAATTTACCTATAGCCATTTATACACAATTCTGTATATTCTTTTTATTAAACATACTTATTATTATAGAAAATTCTTGCAAATTACTTGTAAAATCCTGCTAATTAAGTGAGAAGAATTGTCACCCATTTATAGATGACGGAGTGGTCAACCTGTTAAATAGTGCGCAAGAGAGTCTGAGAATCTATTTCAAAATAGCTGCCACTTTGAAATTTTAATGACACTCGAGAAATTTTTACGACATCGACGATTTTATATAGAGTGAACTCTGTCTCTAGACGCAGAAATATGAATCCTTTTTGTCAACTTCTTTTCCCATCTGCGTATTCCCGATAGGATTCGATATTTCCCGACTTCGATACTATGTTAGCCAACATGCAACCGTAGAAACGCTCGTGAAATCCGGGTTACGAGGTACGGCTGATCTCTATGAAACGCGTGGCTGAATCAATTGTGCACGCTCGAAATACAGGATTCCTGGCGTGAACGTAGGGAATTTCTCTGCGGAGGATGCGAAAATTTTGCTGCGGTAAACAGGCGTCTTGGTAGAGAGGCGTGGAAATTGTGCACTCACCTCTTCCCAAACGAGTTGTTTGCTCACTCCGGGACGGAGATTCATGATTTTCAGTTGAGCCGCCTTCAATACGCCGTCCTGTGTAAATTCCACGTTCGGCTTGCCCTGATCGCCTTCCACCGACACGTTCTTCAAGTACCTGGACATAGAAAAAACGAGATTTTCCATTGAAAAAAAGTATATCAAAATTATCTAATCTTTGTTCCATAAGTTTTAGAAACATTACAGATTTTCAGAAGTATTGTTTAATATAATTTCAAATATAAGAATGTATCGAAATAAATAAAGAATGATCGATCAAAAGAAATAGATATGCTTAATATATCTGTGAATTTTGTAAATTTGTTTGTTTCGAAAGTTAGCACATCTTTAAAAAATTCTATTTTGTTTAACATATTTTTACTTTACTTCGCACTTTATCAAACACACTGCTTCGATTGGTGTAAGTGATATGAATCGATTAGATAATCATTATTTTATTATTTGCTTAAGTACAAAGATTTTACTAAGAAGGCAAAAATCCTAAGTCATAATCACCAATATTGGTAACAATTTTGATGTATAGAATTTCTCAAAAAATATTTTACACGTATTTTTCTTTTTTTTTGTCGACAATCACCCATAATCAAGGGGCAAAAATCACCCTTAAAGTTAAAACTAGTAAACACAATAATGAACAATATTGGAGACAGAGGAACAGTGTATACTCAAAAATCATCTATTATTCTGCGACGTTTGCTAAAAATACGCGTGAACATGTTAATACGAATCTTTTCACACGTGTAATGAGGAGCTTTCTTTAACAAAAGCATCGTCTCGGAGAGCAAGATGTACAAATTTCAAAGCTGATTTTATTCCCCTTAAAACTGAAAGACCAGTTTAGCTTTCTAAAGTTAATATTATTATTGCTACAAAGTCTTCCTGTGGTTATTTCAGTCCCTCTGAAGAGTGGAGTCTCTTCTATTTACACTGTTCTCTCTGCTTCTGTAACGATGAATAACGACACTCCGTATTTTATTTCTATTTCTCTCTCTCTCTCCCCCTCGCGGTATCTGCTTTTTAATTCTTTCCATTTAAAAGGTGCTATTTCTTTCGCATGAATAATGCATTCTATTCGACATGCAAGCCAATTGCACGCTCTAAAAATCTACTTTTTAATTAAGAATGACTCGCGGTGTTACAAATGTGACCGCAACCAGACAATAATATTCTGTCTCGCTCGATTTCGTGCCAGAAAGGAACGTTTCCTACTATTAAAAGAGAATTAAAATCAGATAAATTCCACGTGTCATGTATATACAATAATTCATACTCGATATCGTTTTCACAACAAAATATAATTATTGTGAAAATTTCATCAATATTCACACCCTCTATGGGGGATCGAGTGAAGATTATCTAATCCGTTACGATCACTTGCGTACTACACATAGTGTCGACACACTCGAATCGAATATATCAATTACACCGGTAATCCACTGTTACTGGAAGCTGTTACTTGAATATTGGAAATAACACGTAGGACAATACAGTATAGAAACGGTAATTTTATCCTGGTAACAGTACAGTCGTAATTGGATCAGGTGACAGTTCGCTCGAATGTGACATTAATTAGTAAAAAGTAAATAAATCTGTAGAATTGCTTCCTGTAAATTTACTTAACACGGTGTATTTTACTCCTTGACAGCTTTTTGTAAATATTTATCTTTGAAATTTCATTTAACGTCAAATAATGCCGAATTTTATTTAATGCAAAATCAATGAATACCTTTCAAAAGAAAAGAACATATTTTTTTTATTATATTTCATGCAGCGTAAAATAATGCCAGGTTTTATTTAATGCAAAATAAATGTATACCTTTGAAAAGAAGAGAATACATTTTTTTATTATATTTCATCTAACGTAAAATAATACTAAATTTTATTTAACGCGACATAAAAGAATATCTTTAAAAAGAAGTGAACATGTTTTTTTATCTTGAGCTTCAAAGAGATGATGGAACTACCGAGTAGTACAAAAATTGAATCAATTGAATAGATTAAGAATTGAAAGAGTTACTTGAAAAACAGGTCTCCGGTGTTCCAGCGGGACTCGCCGTAACTTCCCTCGCAGCTCAGCTGAGTATTCAAGCTGAGACGCTCGTTGTTCGTGTCGTTCAAGAAATCCTCGACACCATACGCGTAAACCTTCACTGCAGTTGTGATCTCACTGACCAAACTCTCCGTACTCGTGTCGAAATGCACTCCTGAAAAATCACCGTAAGAAGAAAATGATCATGAAACAGTAAAAGAAAGAGAAAAAAGGAGAAACATCATTCAAAGTGAAAATTACATCCTGACTGTATCGCAAACGAAATTAGGGCATTTTTTGAGATTCGATTATAAACGATACTCGAGCTCGTAGAGAGAGAGAGAGAGAGAGAGAGAGAGAGAGAGAGAGAGAGAGAGAGAGAGGGAGAATAAAGGACAAAGAACGTTGTTAGCTGACAGACAGGATTCGTTTGAGTGGATTTAATTAAATTCTTTTCGAAACAACTCGTCGTTGTCCTCGAACGATAAACGAGCTGATCGACATAGTTCGATCTACGCTCTTGAAAATAATTCAGCGGATACTTGGTGTCTAACTCGATATTTTTCCTCTATTTTTTGCAAGAACTATTTGCACGTTACGAACGATCTATTGTACGAAACGTTGAAGATTTTTACACGTTCAAGAGTGAAATCGAATGGGTGTAACAGGAGCTACAATTGAGACTGTGATGGATACGTTCGTGTAAAGAGGAAACAGTTGCATTTTTAACTATTTAATTATCTCGTATTTAGTTTTCTGACGAAAAAAAAATTTACGAATGGAAATAACATTTTATGTAAATTCTACGTATACATATTACATGTATTAGCATTTAACAGTTCCAGAGTTTAAGCACAGTTTTATACCTGTAACTTATTTATACTTGCGTTTCATTTAAACAACTGTATTTATTTAAATAATTTTCGAGATTTATAGGGCATGTGTAAAAATTCTGTAGCAATTATCGTTTAATGTATCCATTCAGAATGCAAAATTGCAGTGGCACGAGCACTCGTTCCGGTAATTAAAAGAAAAGTAAATTTCACTAAATTAATTAAAAGTCAATGTTGCAAATAAATTTATCCATTAATGAGAAAAAAAACATCTAACATTTCGTTTTCACAGCAATAAAAGTTATGTTGAAATATCGAAATGTTGGAATATTACTTGAGCGTGAAATGTTAAGAGAGAAAATGACATCGAACATTCTAACGACAGTATACAGAGATATTTTAATTCGAGAGTCTTTTAATAGTTTTTCGTCTTTTCTGAAATGAACAATATAATCTAAGTGAAAGTGTACAATAAAATTAGTTATTGTCAATTTAAACTCTGATTTGTCAAAAAATATAGATTCTTCTGTATCATTTGCAGTAAAATTTGTTCATGTTCCAATGAAAATTTGTGAAAATTTGTGAAAATTTATACGTGACAAATAAAATACATTAGTTTATCACTTAATAAGGCAAAAATTAGTAGATGATGTGTTAACAGTGAAGATACTATTCCCGAATAAGCAGAATTATGAGAAAATGTGATCTGATAAAACTAATCAACTCCACAAATCACATAAATTCTCCTAGAAATCATTTCGTGACTCAAGTAACAGGCATGCTCGTTGATCGCGAAGACAAGAGCTTCCACCTTTCAGAAGAGACGGTTCCTTTATGAAAATCCGATCCTCGTTTTTCGCGAATCTCCTCTCGCATGTTTTATTTACACCTAGAGGCAGCGTATACAACGGAATGCTTTTGTTTCTTTTTTTTTTATTTCTCCTGGATGATATATGATATTCCGTTGACAAAACCAGTCGGATGGCTTTGAAAATCGATGAGGCTGTACGTACAAATAGTACTGGTTCTCGGCTGTTGCCGTTTCCAGCCGAAATTGCAGAAAAAAGGATTTTTCGCCAATAACGAACAACGACCTCCTGGAACATCCATTTTTCCTACTTTTTTCCTCCACCTTCCTTTTTGTTTTTGTATTTTTCAGGTTTCCGTGGATTTTCACACGAACAACAATCCGACATCGTTACAGCGCGTTTTTCAGCCGGGGATATTGAATTTAGAAAGATTTCTGTCACTGCGGTCCGTGCTTGTACACGCGTACGAATTCCGCAAACATCGCGAGTCAAGTGAATATCTCTGTCAGCTAGGAAAAATATTCCGCAAATAAATCATGCATGCGAAACAATTGGTGAAAGAGAGAGAGAGAAATTAGAAGGAGACTGAGTTTTGCAGCTGTGGTAATACCGTTTCATAAACGTTATTATGCCACGCGTGTTATATCCTCTTTCGCAGGCCGCGAAATTACTCGTGGGGGGAAAGTTACACGCGCAGATTGTTTTGCATTGTAACGGAGACAGGAGGAAACTGAAGACGTTTCGTGTCGTCTGATAGGAGATGGTATGTTAGATCCTCGGAGGCAGATAAAGATTTTATATTCAACGGGTTGGGAACACCTTTACGCAGAAATTGCAAGAATATACGTAGAAAATCATTCTTTTTTATTCATACTTGTTTTTTAATAATTCCCAATGTGAACGTCTAATTAAGGTCTCTTTCTCGCAATTGTACACATGTTCTTTTTCCTAGATAAATCGACGAACTTTTGCGTATTGAAGAAATTAGTCGAAATAAAAACTGCCGTACAACAACGGCTCAATTTAGCTCTGTTATCGATACACGGACGGATAGCAATTGTTTCTTTTTTCCTTTCTATTGTCTGACTTTTTTCTACGAGCATGGATGAAATTGAAGGTGTTTTTAAATGGAAAGCTCGACATACGTGAAACATAAATGAGTTATATCAGTGTAAGAAACAATTTCAGTATAATATAATAATAAAAAAAAATTTGACAAATGTTGATGGAGTTTGTCAATTTATTCGTGAAACATTCTACGCATATATTTCGTTTATTAAATTTTCAAACTAAAATATTTCGAGAAGTGTCTCAATCATTTATAGTTATTATCTACGATAAAATCTCAGTGAAACGTCAGTACAACACCTAAAAATTTCAGTTAGTAGAAGAGAACAGAAAAGGTTTCGTTCGTATTGAAGTTTCTATCGAAGTTGAACGCCGTTCGATATTTTGAGTGGGCAACCGTTGAAAAAGACATTTCACCGTCAGGGTGAGAATCACGGAAATCGGAAATTGATGCCTTCCTCGAGATTCCACCGTGACTACCCTCCTAGGAGGAATAAATTCATCGAATTCTGTTCTACAGGAACACATCGAACGCTATACGCTCTCCCTGATTCTTTTTCTCTCCCTCTATCTCGTTCACGTATATAAAAAATATCTCCAATACGATGGATTTCGATTGATTCACCAATCGAATGGTTGAAAAAACTTTTATTCCTTTCCATAATAATTAATTAATATTCCATAAAAATATTCTCTCAAAGAATAATTTAAATAAGAAATAAAAACGTATTGCACGTATCTGATATACTTTGCATAAACCTTAATTTGATTAATTAAAAAAAATACCTTTAAAATAGCTCAACAACCGCGAAAACAATAGAAAATAGTGGAAAATAGTGACTTCTGAACCTCAGCCAATTCTACCAATCGATAATACGTACAACCAACTACAGCGTGCCAATTTCACCGCGTATCAATCGAATAATTACAGTTCTCAAATTACTTGCCAACAACCAACTGAAAAACATGCACCAGAGAAATTCATGGTTCCTAACGAGTGTACAGAACCGACGATTTTCTAGGATTGTCTTTCAGCTACCAAGTATTGTATTCAACGAGAGTCAGAGCTTCGCTCCACTCACCGAGCATTCCAACCGGAAACTGGCTGGGCGTCTGCAGATTCTCGATGACACTCTGTGTCACCACCCATACGTAATTCTCTCCGGTGATCTTGTAATCGTGCGCTGCAGTCAAGATGGCAATGGCTTCCTCCCTGGTTGAATAAAGCAGCATCACCCTGGATTCGCTGTTGACAAGCTCGAGTAAGTCTCGTGGATGAGTGACCAGGATCGCGCTCAATATCGTGAACTTAAAGGTATCCTGCATGTCGGAAATTCTCTCTCGGACAGCTTGGACGAAATCGTCGTGTCCAGCAATCTGCGAGGTGACCACGCTGAATTGATGCCATTTGTACCTCTCGAGGATGCTCAGCATCGCGGCCGTCTGGTGTTCCAACGACGGAGCCAGTTGCAGCTGCAGGTTGCTCTGCGAAGCCCTCTGAAAACAAGGGAAATTCGTGGACCTTCGAATGCATCCTAACGACGAACGTGTCGTGATTACGTGGAGTGTTTGCTCGGGTTGGATGTGGAATAGAAAGGAACCTTTTGTCTCTCTTTATCCTTTATTCAGTGTATGTTAGTATTAGGGGAATTGAAGTAATTCTACTGCATTATTGGGAATTGTTGTGTAATTTGGTAATAGAAAACACGGAAATTTATCCCTTTCGTTATTGAATTACCCTGCTTTTTAAGAATTTCCTATAATGGATACTAAATTAAGATTAATTGAGTATTCGAATTGAACATACAGGTTTCACTGGTCAGAAGAGGGTTAATTTTATCGAGTATATTCGTTAGTGTCACCTATGCATTATTTTAAGATTGAAAGATTGAATTATTTCCTTTTTTTCTTTTTGCAACCCTCTGTGTTTTTATTTTTACGAATAATTCAGCGCATAAGGTAAAAAATCGCTATCAATTCTGAACTATAGACAGCAGTAGTAGTAGAATTTCGAATAAATTTTAACAACAAGAGACGTAGAATTTTTAATGTTAAAGGAACCTACGTAATTTTAGAAACAAATATCGAGAAAACATGGAGAATAGTTTTTGGATAATTTTTGTTGAATTCAATAACAATAGTCTCGTCTTGTATAGAAGGTTGGATGAAAATATACGATATATCACAAAAATCTTTATCTTTCTTTCCGGTTGTTTAAAAGAAGTTTGGTGAAAAATATATGGAGGTAAGATAGTACATTTCTACATGCTTTACACGTGCAGATGGCTGAACGAAAGCTGTTGAATAGACTCACCCGTTCTAATCCCGAGTTATCTGCGTTCCAGGCGATCACCGGAATTCCTAGGTAACCGGCAAGCTGCAGAAAGTATTGAGCACTGGCAGTACTACGACCATATTTTTCATAGTTCATCAGATACAAGATGGCGGACACGTTCATCGGCAGGAATTCCTTGCATAGCGATTTCAAAATCTCTGAAACACAGATATAAAATCAACGTTAGCTACGTTTTTACAAATACGAATAATATTCATCAGAAAAGTACAACCTTTATAATGTTTTTCAGATTTCTGTTATATGGTTGCTAAAAATAAAAATAAAAAAAGAAATGTAAACCTATCAACTGCTTTTTGTGCGAAAAATTGATACCGTGCGCCGTATTAGAAATGAAATACGAATTTTACCACAGAACAGAGATGTACTCATTCGATTAGAAGATTAATGATTCTATATTTCAGCTACAGACTCTTTCGAATGACAAAAAAAATCAAATAAAATCTACAATCTATGAATTCATAAATCACTTCGTATTCGAAATCGCCTAAACAGTTAATCAACTTATCGGAAAGAGTGTTTTTAAATTGCAAATAAAAATTCCAAAGTTCTAAGTAAAACAGCTCCGTGAATTTATGTGTGAAACTAGAAAGAAACGAATAAAAATTAACTATGTGAACGTAACAGCTATGCTCGTAATCGTATCCGTGTGATTTGTTGTTGGTATCATCGTTCCAGCAGCACGTATCGCGTCCATTGGCACGATTTATCACAGTTACTCGTAGATACGAGCACTAAATGGTTCCTTCCGAACGTGGCCGCGGCTCGAGTACTTTTACAAATGGCCGTAATAAACGTTACAATCGCAAAGAAGCAACGTGGACCAATTGTAACGATCAATTTAACGGAAGCCACGAGTTGACAGATTTGACAAGGCTGTACTAAGAGAAACAAAGATAGTACAGAAAAAGAAACTTGTATTGTCTACGTGTCGCAGTTGCAACAAAATTCCTGTGGTTGAAAAATTGCGATATTCCTGGTTGGTCACGTTTTAATCTCGAGATAATAGAAATCGTGAGCTCCTTTCTGTTGGCAACTTTTACCGGAAGCAATAAGACACATCTCGCGTGTTCAAATTGATAATCCCTGCTTTCGTTTCTCCTCTCTTATTTCTGACCACTTTAATAGGAACATGTGGTCGCAGTTCTAACAACCGGTTACTTTGGTAATGGTAGAATTGTCTTGGAAGTCAATTACTGGGGAATAAGGAAGAAATTCGTTTCGAAATTATGGCACAGGATGTTTTAAAGGAACGATTCGGTTCCAGAGTTTGGGACAGCGATACGTGGTCAAATGTCGGTGTAATAGCTGTTGTTGTACCGTGTCCAAGTTCGAATAAAAATAATGGCGAAAGTATTTTCAACGAGACTAGAGTTATTTTATTTCCCGAAAGTCACAAAAGTAGTATCTTTCTGATATTTTCAATTTTCCTCGTAAATTCGACATTTTTTAAATAAGTCATGAGACACTTTACTGGTTTGCAATAAATTAAGTTTAGATGAAATATTTAGTTACTTATTTTTATACTATTTCATTATAATTAATACAGAAGGAACTGAAATATTTATAACGAGGTTCAACACCAGTTTTTGGCACGAAAAACTGCTGCTAGACTGTGTTGTGCCCATTGTAAAACATGGAGGACAGTCCAGTATGATTTGTGGATGTTTCGGAAGAAATACTGTGGGAAATTTACCAAAAATCGACGGATTAATGAGAGAGGAGCGTTATTCAAATAGCATAAAACCACAGGCAATTCTGTCGGGAAAGAGAATTATTGGTAATAATTTTATGTATACACGACAATCGTCCCAAACATCCAGCTAGAATATGTAAAAGTTATTTGGAACATTCATAACAAAATGGAGAGCTAACATTGACGCAATGGCCATCCTAATTATTAGATTTAAGCCCAACTAAGAAATAATGGGGTGAACTAGACAGTAGTATTCAAAAACACTATACAAAGTCACAAAAGGATTTGTTGGCACATTTGCAGCGGTTCTGGATATAAACCCAGGAAGAAGTTTAAAAAAAGTTCACCGCACAATTTTCAACATATTTTAATATTAAAAAACTGTATTCAGTATAAGTAATTTGTAAATAATCATTTGATTTAATAACACGAATATTTAAAAGTGTTAATTTAAACGTAAAAATCAAATTAGTACGTGTCCTGTGATTTATGGACGGAAGTGTACGTTCTCGTGTCACTTATCGAGTGACCCGATAATTTTATTTCTACACCAGGAACAAGAATATTTACTTTTATTTAAAGGTTTTAGAATATTTTATAGGACATATGAAATAGCGTCTGCAATCGTTCTTTTCTTGAACTGATTTTGTCACCTTTCCTACGATCATCGTTACGAAGCAGAAGCGAAAACATGAAATCGCGACCGTCATTTGAGTCATGGACATATCCTGACCTGACCCACAAAACGCGCTACTTCGCCCCTCGATGTCCGCGTGACCCCGTTTCATCATGTCCTCGTTCTCATCCCTGTTGCATTATTCTTCTCGGTGGTTTCTTAATTTCACTTCTTATTTACGAGCAGGATTCCTGCGGGCGGGTCTTATAAAGCCGCAGAAATTTCAACAAAAGAGTAAGGTGAAGGTATTGAATACTCTAAGACCTTGAAACCTAATCGGATACATTTCTGTTAATGAGACTCTATAGATCTACTTTTCATCCTACTGAATTTGTAATTCAAAGGCTTGTTGTACCATGATTTTATTTATTTCACTCACGTTACGGTGAAATTTACTTAATTAGTATTATTTCGTAAGCTAAGTTTAAGTAAAAAAATGTGTTCATTATGTCTATGTTCAATCGCCATGGAAGTGATTATAAAAAGTATATAAAAAATATAGATTAACCTTCTATAGCGAATTTGAAAGTTACGTATCTATTTGTCTACATTTTGTAAGTCTCACTTTATTTGTTCATTGTTATACTATCGCTTTATATTGTTGTAATATTACATTATTACCAGAAAATTGTTTTGTAATAATTATTAACTCTTCTTTCTTTAAACAAAATATAAAATTGCTATGAATTGTAATTGTTCTTCTAATGAATGAGAAAAGATTGGGTAACAGCTTGTTTATTTTTCAAGAAACAGTTTTAGATATGAAACTTTGATACTACATATTTATGTCAAATAAGTTCAATGTTTAACTGCTAATCTAATCATTTTTTTTAAATAAAATAATATAAAATTATCACTTTCAGTAATAAGACGATATAAGCTGTGTTTAGGTAGACAATATTTAATTTCCCATAGAAATGATCCAGGATAAAATAACAAAAAGAATTACAGAATTATAGTAGATTTTTGATAAAATACTCTTCTTAAGTAATTCTCTTCTTAAGTAATTCTCTTCTTAAGTAATTGTATTACTTCTTAACTTGTAATTTAATTAATTCCCATCGCATTTCTTTTTCCTCACACTGAAGTATCACTCGTGCTTATATTCGACTAACATTTCTATGACTCGTTTATGATCAAGAAAGTTCCAGCTACATCTTCACACGTGGCCAAACGATACAGAAATAGATCTTCCTTATTTTTCTCGCTTCTTCACTATCTTATATCGTCCTTATCGTAACAAGCACTCCACTCGAAGTGATTTCCGTGGAACTTCCGGCGAAAGACGAACGTGGCCTACATACATCGAAGAAAGATACTCCGAACTTTCGTCAACTTTTCTCGACATCGAAGCATCCTAAATTTTCACGTATGTACATTTAGTGCATCGATTATTTCAAGTTTAACCACTTTCACGAACACGACAAATTATTATTAATTTATTTAACAACATAGTGCAGCTTGTGTGAAAATGAACGCGAATCAATCAATCAAATGGATCGTTTTAACGTACAATAAGCGTCATTGTTCGCGAATGTGTAAATGTACGTGGAAAAGATTGAGTTTCACCGATTGTCGACATTTGGTCGGTGGTTGGTGACACTGTGGGCTCACCGAACTGACGTATGAGCGAAACGCTACAACAATAACCGGTATTCAATCCCATGTGTATGATTGTTTCGCGTTTTGCTCGTAGGAATAGCGAATGTCAACCGGAACAACGCTTGTAATAAATAACAGCGTGTAATCTTGATCCTATCTAAATGGACGTTGACGTGAACAAATCACCGTGGAGTATCTAGTTTGCGAAAGAAGATTAGTATCATCGTAGATGATAATTATTAAGTCGTGTAATATGAATTGCTAAATTGAAACGGATTATGTCTATCTCTTTAATTTCTCTTTGATTTCAAAAGTGTAATTTAAGATAAATTGTAATTTAATATTTAACCAATCGCGTCCACCACCCTATCCATAACGCATTTTTCGCAAATGATGCGGAATGATCTTCTTTACTTTGAAAGACTCAAAGAGCACATCAAAATAATTTTAAGAGATATATACACATGATGATAATGATTCCATATATTTTAGGCAAAGTGTAAATTATAAATTCAAATATGAAATTAAAAATTAACTGATTCACACGTGAAATTAAATAATGTCATAAATTACATAATTTAAACATGAAATTAAAAATGAATAGCATAATTTAGTATTCTTTGTAGTTCGTACGAAATGTAAAATTCAAAATAAATTGTATAATTTGGTAGTTTTGTAATGTATGGTAACATTTGAAATAGATAAGTTTACGTGGTGGTTGTTACAACATTTGAAAGTATATCGCGTATATCCATTTTCTTGTTTGTTTTATTAGCGAAATAAATATGTATCTCTAAATACATACTGTACATTTCCGGTGAGGATCTTTTTGTTTTGTTACTTTTGGTACAAATTAATGTTTTTTTTATCTTTCTAGTAACGACTTTGCTCAAAGCGGGGAGATTTCCCCAATCGGTCATGCAGCGACTTACTTCAAAGCGGAGAAATATCATGCGGTTGATAATTTGTTAAGAAATTCAAAATTTTCCAATACTCAAATGAACACTTCAGCGATCAATTTTCGAATGATTAGAAAATCGATATTTTATATAGTACGATTTAATACAATTACATTATTGATTTTATAATTTATAATTCTTATTGTTTCAACAAGACGTTCAACAAAGTTATGTTGGTTTCTTTTAATTTCTTGCTACTATGCTTACCGTTTACTTTATAAATGTTTATGAAACATGAATTTTAATTGAAAAGATAATGGAATTATATTAATTTGGATTCGTTATTGATCTTTTCTTCATTTATGACGCTGTATATGAACAATTTGATATTTGCGTGATTAAATTATGTTCTATTAAGTTATTTAGCTTCGATCCACTATTACGATACTAAACAATGCGTGTTCTAAGCCCGAATTAGAAGCGCATGGTCGGAAACGTAGTCGTCCGTGTACGTGGGATAATATAGTCTTTGATCAGAAGCGTTTACCTTTACCGAACCATTGCTTCTTAGATCGACTCAGTGCCTAGTTTGTTTGGCAACAATTATAACGTGTAGTGGACGAAAAACCTAATTCTGTGATGGGAATATATCGAAGGGCAGATTTCGTGACAATTTGTAATTTTAGTAAATTCTGAACAAATATACTGAATGAAAAAGGAAATTGAAATTTTTGCTTTTATTAATTAGAACAATAATTTTCTGAATTCCAACTTCTATAAAAAGCATTAATTGAAAACGTCTCAATTTATAAGATGTATTTTATAATATTAATACATGTGTTACAGAATCTCACGAAAAATTCGTATATTCCTATAAGGATAACTTTTTAAGCGACAAATTATATTTTAGTTACATTTTTATTATAGTCACTGTCAGTCTGATGTACAAAAACAATAAGTATTTAATACAATCTTCCAGCTTCTAATATACTGTTAAAGGATTAATAAATGCAGTTTCCTGTCTCCTAAAGAAAATCCACTTTATGTGCACTTATAAGAACTTAAAGGATATTTCATCAAATTCATTTCTACCCTGCATGCGTTGTTCTATACAATCGTGTCTACCAAGAAAATAGTAAATCCCTCAGTGGAATTTAATGAACGCTTAAACGAACAATCACAAATCATGCGTGTTATTCTGTCCCCGGGAGCCACGGAACACCTGATTAAATTCAGCTACTTAATGAAACAGCGAATAATAGCGGCGCTTCAATAACTCGTTTCGCGGACGCGGTATTTCATCCGCGAGGAAGCCGAGGATTCGCATTAATGGCACAACGGTATTAATTTTGCGGATCGACGGCCGTTGTGGACCCGATATAATCTGCCAAATTGGTAAAGGGTTGTATAATAGGATTATCAAGCAATGAAAGCCAAAAAGTACAGATCGATCCGTTCCCCAGAATTTTCATTTCAACGACCGGTTGCAGGCGATGTTCAACATTTCCAGACTAAAAACTCGCGTCGCTCTTGCGAATTTCGTTGCGGAGAGAGAAAGAGAGATCGAGAGAGCGAGAGAAAAGAAGGAGAAAGGGAGAGAGTAAAGCTGGGAAAATGAGAGAGAATATGAGGGAGAGAAAGCGAGAAAGAAACTTAGAGAAAGGAGGGAGAGGTGAGAACAGAGAGTCAGAAAATAAGAGTATGAGAGAGAGAAAGAGAGAGAGAGGAGGAAAGGGAGAGAGAGAGAATAAGGAAAGTGGGCGAAAGAGAGAGAGAGGGAGGAAAGGGAGAGCCTAAAAATTGGGAAAATGAGAGAGAATATGAGAGAGAGAGAGAGAGAGAGAGTAGAGCGTGCGAAAATAACAGAGTATGAGAGAGAAAGAGTGAGAGAGCGAAAGGCAGAGAAGCGCGAGTATAAACTGAGAAAATGAGAGAGTACGAGAGAGAGAGAGAGCACTGTTTTCAATTGCAGGGAGAGTTTCACAAGATTTTACTCGAGGCGGTCTATTTAAGCGACACGGAACTTGTTCGAGCGCTCTGGCAGTGCCTTGACGCGGAATATATGAGCTTCGAGTAAATAGCTAAGTGACTTGAGTCACGAGACGTGACTGGAGCGGATATTAAGCTCGCGATCAATTAACACGGGCGACAGAGCTCGTGTCGTCGATTAGAAGTGCAATAAAAGTTTTCAGTATTTACGACGACGGATCAGAAATTAGATCAACATGCACCTGTTATATGCTGATCGACGATGAAACGTCGATTAACTTGATCGAGTGTCGATCGTTGTATTCGTCGTCGTACAAGGGATTTTCGCGACCGATGACGCCAATGATGTAGTCGACATTATTTCACGCTATAATTAAGCACACAATTCAATTATGACGTGGGATGGCGATTAACGATTTCATTGTTAGGACAATATTGTCGAATCAATGTGGATCCAGACGGCCCATCGCGTTTATAATCGATCTGTGAGAAATAACCAAATGGCGAGCCAACAATAAAGCTGTAAAACGTAACGCGACGCGTCCGTGAAATTGCGAAACTCGACGCAACGCGTAGTATTTTCATACCAGATAACTTCGTGCTCGTGAGTTGGAAATTACTGAATCTTTTCGAAGAAAGTGGTTTTTACGAATTAATCATTTTTACAACAGCAAAGGTTGCAATTCTTGCTTGAAATTGCAATTTAATATTTGCAAATGTCATTTTATTTCTGGGTCCTTTAATAATGAGATTTGGGAAATTTAGAAACACTGTTTTTTAATGATGTTGGAAATCTAAAGAACATTTTTCGCGAATTTGATAGATAATTAATAAGGATCGTAATTTTTATTTTTCGATATTTAATCGTTGGCGACAGTTTTAAACGTTGTACATCGCTTATTATTCGATAACCATAAATGTTCTTGTCAGAGAATGAAAGATTACTTCAGGTAGAATGGGAAACAAAAGCGTCAACTGCAACCTCCGGAGAATTCAAAGGTTAAATAATCAATATCCCTCTTGTTCTACCGGTTATTCTACCATGAAACATTATTAAAGCGTAGGTTGATAAGATGTAAGCGGGTCGTACTGATTACAAAGGTAAATTTACGTTTCCATTCATTCTATTTACTAGTTTTCTCTCTTCCGGATGTATGTACTATATTACAATTTTCATTATGATACAATCGAGACACAATTACATAATTGTTTCTACGGTAACAGACAAACAGTATCGATAAGTCTTCAAGAATTTCGACGATTGTTTTGCAATTTCACGGTAGAATTAACAATGTACAATTGTTAAGTATTTTAAAATTAAATATAGTATAAAAATTCGTTAAACTTTCTTCGAATTAATTATCACAAATTTCGACGCGCATTCGTGGTGAACAAAGTGATAGACATTGAGCCTCCCTAATCGACAGTATAATCCCAGAGAAATTAATTAGTATAATGAACTCCCGGTAAGAGCATCAACGCACTGGTGCGACAAAACGAACGGAGAGGGATTAAATTATTCGTAACATTAAAGGAACAATAATTACCACGTCGCTAAGTTACTTTGATCTGTACACTGATTGTTCAAACAAAAAAGCTTCATTCACTCGATAATTTCATTCTTAATCATTGTGATCTTTGAACAAATCAATTTTTCACCGAGACCGACGAAAACTCCATCAAAGGAATGCAATCAGCCGGAAGGAAACAAGAAGGGCAAAAGTTTCAGATTATGTTTCACGAAAGTGGAATAACAGGAAATTTGATGAGACGGATGAGGAAAGATGGCGAAGTTTTCGCAGCACGTTCCGCGATCTATCAACGATGAGCACCTACACACATGAAGTTTCATGCTGTTGATTTCGACGTGGGAAGTTGTAGTTCATTGTGCAAAAAAAAAAAATTGCAAAAACACCAGCTAGGCATCGTATGAATGACTGTTGTAAAATATTCTTTGTGGAAGTAACGTCGGTGTATAAAAACGGAGGTTTTCATTGAGAAGTCTTTTTTTCCCGCTCGTCGCAAACGAGGTAGTATTTTTGTGGTAATTTTGTTTGAATTTAACTGCTCGCTAATGAAAGAGAATCTTTTCTAAATGCGCTCGTTCCCTTATTTTTAAACCTGTGCTTGGTAAAGTGTCAGAATTTCCGGTTCAGAGCTGAGTAATTTAATATCGTTACAGAGTACACTGAGAAATATTTGCAATATTTCTAAGATTAAACAATTTTTACGAATACTTAATTTTCCGTCAAAATTCCGCCATAATTACTCGAAGTTTCTTTCAAATTGCAATACTCCGTCGTAACGCGAACACAGAAGAAATGTTAAATATTCAAGATAGTTAATCAAATAACCCGGTTTGACGGCACCGAAGAAAACGGGGTTGGAAGAGAATTGCGGTGACAGATTGAGGAAACAGCACGTCCGCGAGACATCACGACGCCTCACGTTCACGACTACCGTTTAGCGAGGCAGTGAACTGGCTTTCACGCGAAACCGACGTCGCAGAAAGCCGCAGTAGCGAGTGTTCAACGCTCAGAAGTGGAAAACACGTTCAAAATACGCCTCGATGTTTCGTTCGCTACGAATCCTCAAGCATTTTGTCTGCATTACGTCCACCTGTAGCTCTTTCGTTCTATCTCGAACTTCGAGCTAATATTTGCTCTCTTTCCTTTCGTGTGTGAACATACACAACAACATTTCCTTTCTCTCTCTTTCTCTTTCTCTATATCGTTATTAATATCGCAGCTTAATTTTGTCCCAGTTAAATGATATGATCAGTAAATCAGATCAATCGTATTCCCTCGGTATTGTCGCGATTTCAGTTCGTTTGGCAATTTTCAGGGTACTGAGCACGCGTGTAACAGGTAATCGTTAATGAAGCACACTGTAACGAGTGTTCGGTTTACTTTGGTTCATTGGAATTATTAAAGTGTTTGCATTGAAATGTTGTTCAAATGTGACTATTTAAATATCGTTTGAAGGCTTGGTTGTAATAGCGAGGATGGAGTTTGACGTTGAAATATCAGGCGGAAGTATTTTCACGAATAGCGAACGCGTTTCTTATGCAAACGTTTACTCGTCCCATTTGAGTACTTTTAAGAACATGCCCCAAAAGTGGAAAAGGGCTCTTGAGGGTACTTCGTGTAATAGAAACAACAGCTTTCTCAAGATTTCAGTATACACAATTGAAGATGAACACCGATGTTATAACTCGAAATTTATAGAAACGTCAATCGACGATAGAAAACTTTAATTTTTATTAATTCTTTTCTTTTCAAACTATATCTTAAAAATTGTAATAATTCAGGGTACAGCGTTGTCAAGTAATTCAGTCGATAATTCATCGTGAAATCTGGAACGGAACGCTTCTCCGCTGAATCTCTTCTTATTCTTATTTCAATTCTTCTTCCAACTCCAATAACTTTCAAACTCTCAGATATCGCGTGCAATAAAAAAAAGTAACAAGGATGGCGACATCGAATCTATTTCAAACGTATCGCGATAACAAACATAAAGCGGCGCTCAGATATTCCCCAGAAGGATTGCGAAAAATTTTCCAAGCACACGCGTGCTCTATAATTCACGAATAACCATCAATTGCAAACTCACACGGAACACTCGACAGTTCAGGCAAAGAATATCAACGTTGCAATGTGTTTCCAACTTTCTTTTGTCAAAATAAATGTCTGACTATTATCGTACTCCCAAAATGTTGGATACTAAATTAATTTACAGGAAATCGTTTTTATATAAATTCCTTAAAAGAATTACTTTTATTTACAATGAAACGATAAATCTAATATCAATGTTTCGAAAATTTGCGAAATAGAATTCCTTGAGATAAAGGGTATTGTATAAAGAAATGAATGAGACGACATTTGTCAGTTGTGCTGTGATATGTAATGAAGAAAAGGTATTTGACATTAGAAGATCTGTATTCCCAAGTCAACGCTTATCCTTTGTAAGCGGGCACAGGCAGCCTCACGCGTGATACGGGGCAAACTCGTGACGAATTGGCGCGAGTAGACGTTAAGCCGCACATATTGGCCGACCTGTGGAATTTCGGGGGAGCCAGAACGTTAATTTCAACGTCCGGGAAAAGTAAGAAAAAGCGTTCTTTTGGCTACATGGCTATGCGTCGCCTGCGGACACAGGATGACGACGGCAATATTGCCATGTATTTCGAGCTCACCGTGCGGAAATATTGCGATTTCATCGAGTTCAACGTCGGGATGAATTCTGTGCGACTTCCGTTTCCTGTTATACCGTAGCTCCGGGCGCTAGGCGTTAATCACGTGAAATAAGAAAAACGAAAGAAAGTGTGATCATTATTGATTACTATTTCTCGAAAAATGTATCCTTAAATCACTGCAGCTGAAACGACCAACTTCTGATCTAAATTCTGCTTGGTCTATAAAGCCATCTCAGCTTTATAAAGTCACAGTATGTAAAATAAAGTAAATTTTATTTTCTATGTTATAAAATTTGTACAATTTGAAACACGTTATTTTGCTTTATACCGGATACGCGAATGTAATTGCAGTGAAAATAAGTAATTTAAATGTAGAATAGTTTATACAAGTGGTAGAACCACGTCTTTAATTGTATAAACAATGATATATCATTCGTCTTTGACCATACAAGAGATATAGACACGTCCTTGAACCTACAAGTAGTATACACTCGCTTTAGTCAGACAGGTAGAACAGATCAATCACTATTGAAGCAAGTAGAACCGACTGTGTTAAGCACTGAACATGAAGTCAATCATTCGTGCTATAAGTAGTATAGGTCAAGCTTTACTCAGACCAATAATATAAGTCTATCCTTGGTCAGCAGAATAACAGCCCTATTTATTCACTTACTAATAGGATAATTGAAATTATTTCTGACAGCTCAAGTAATATTTTAGTTTATTAAATTATTAAATAAATTATTGTATAAATAGTATTAATTAAGTAATACTAAAACTCTTTTATGCATTACAATATTTAAACAACAAAGTATCCCTTCACGTTCGTTGTCGTAACAAGTAATAATGATCCTTTGTAAAACTAATTATGTCAATATATTAATCCTTTTAAAATTGTAGTAATTTCGTAAGATCCTACATAGGACTTACCAAATAAAATATTCTACTGGTACAATAAGCCTTTAGTTCGAAATAAAAAAGTCACCTACGTCTGATCTGATAGGGTGTAATGAAAACAGAAAATGTTTTCAAAATTATAGCATCTTAGCACATTGCTGACCAGTAGTTTTATTGTCAGCTTTACTTAACTTAAAAAACGTTTCACATGAATGTTAAGGGCACGTTCTAAAACTGAATACCCGCTGCATTTTGAAGTTACTTATTTTTCTAAATGACAATCGTGCAAAGCCGAGAATTCTCGTGATTGGTCACAAGTTCTACAACAAAAACACGAGAATTCTCGTGATCCGTCCGCCATGTGTTAAGTTCCGTGTAAAAGTTCATCAATTTTTCACATGAAATTTAGCAATGTACCATGGAGAAGTAATAAATCATAACATTCACAATATAACATCAATAAAATGGATTTCATAAGAACGAAATATCCCAGAAAATATTACAGCCTGCCATTTCAGACTGGAATTACCAATCACCATCAATTCACCCCATAAAACCATATACATATATACATATATACCTGTTGGACTTGGTGTGAGCGTCATCATGCTCAGCCGGACAGAGTGCTGCGTGAAGTCGTACTTATCCAAGAAGCTGTACTTGCTCTGTCCTTTCAATTTGCCGTAGGTCTTGCGTAAACTGCCAACTGTACGGTTCACAGCTTTCGTATATTCCCGCACACCGAAATTGGTATGCGGTACCACCAATCCAATCGTCATTTTCGGTAACGATCCATTGCGCCGTCTCGACGACTCGTGCACCCCGGACTCGCCGATCGTTGACCTCCAGCCGCAATCGCCGGAGATCACGAACGTACCGAGGATCAGAAGGAGCTCGACTCGCATCTTTCCTCCTCGTCTTCCTCACTCGGCTTTGTATCGTTCGCCTGCTCCACGGTTCCTCTCGGTTCACGGTCGAGGAAACGAACGAACCATTTCTCACCGACGACCCAGGAAAGTGAAATCTTCGTGTTCGTTGATCACGGGTCGACGGTCAGGAGAGTTAACAAGTCGAAAGTCTCGAAGGGACGTCGACGAAATGGCTTTTTCAGTTCGTTAAAGGACTCGAAAATACTCTTTGTCCCTCGACGTGATAAAGCTACCCTCTTTCGAATCAGAGAGCAGCCACAAAAAACGGATATCACGGTATTAATAACTTGTGACTGCAGTAACAGTATCTCTGTCGATTCGAAAATCCTTGAGATGCTTTGGGAATTTTTTTCTTACTCTGACCATTTTGTTAAACCGTGAAATAAGCTTGATTCGAACTTCAAATTGCTACGATAAATTCCGTTTGTTATATTTCCCGCTGATATTAATTTAAAACTTCTAATAAATTATTTCCTTCGAACTGGTTGATACTGGAGTACTCCATTCTTCGAATAATTCGAGTTGTGTGGACTGTTCGAGGTGTGTCGATGATGATTTCGTTCGCGAAAACTTTCGCCAGAGTTATTTATGGTTTTCAAGTGTTTAAGTATAGGTATATAGGTTATAATTTATGCGACGTTAATTTGTTATATTACGTTTTGATTAAGGAAGACGAAATTTGATTATACAATGCTGGTGGTTAATCCAGCTACGCGATAAACTCGGGGATGGTTTTACCTCCGTGCTGGACGAGGCAATTACTGTTTCGGAAGACACTGAAAATAAAAAAAGAGAAATTCCATATGTTTCGTTACAGCGGTTCAGTTTTCTTTATTTTGAGCAACTTCCATCGTTGGTAAAGCCTCGAATAAATCGCGCTGTGATACCAAGGATATTTTATAAAAAATCAAAAATGTGTGTCGGCGTTGTGTGGAAAAAATAACGAAAACAGCTTACAAAGGGTAGCTTTGAACAAAAGGATACCATGGCTAACAGGCTTCCATGTACAAGCTGTTTTCTACGGTTAGGGCTTTTCACGTTTCATTATGATTATAGCTTCATCAGGAGTTTCATGAGCGGAGATTATAATTTAGATGAATGACCCTTTTTCCATGGAATTTTATAATTAACGTAGGGAAATTTGGATGACCTATTTGTGTGTTTTAAGGGTAAAATCATTTTCATGAAATTTCTGCTCTAGGTTCGTTCAAAATTAGACGTAGAATTTTTATACGTACTACATAATAACAAAAAGGTTACAAAATACAAGGGATTTGCTTTCGTAAAATTCCTCTAACGAAACTTTTCGTAATCCTCTGAACCTTTATCATTATTTGTTTCGTATTTCGTACTAAAGGTACATGAATAAGTATTTTTTTACGTTGGGGACGTAGAATATTTCTCGACAATAGTGTCGAGTTTCATTCGCGAAATAAGTTTCATTCCTAACATAATAAGAATAAACTTTTTCAATATTAATAAACATCAAGCTACTTTTATAAAAATTACAAAATACTTTTTAATTAGCAAATGTTTGTCACTTGAGCAATTTTAGTAGACGTTTTATCTCAAAAATGAGACACACGTTTTTGCAAAAATACACCGACTAGAAACCGTATGTACTTTGCACTTTAATATCAAGCGACGTCGCGATTCTCGATGGTATTTTTCAAGGAATAAAATGGGGAAGAACCAAACGCGCTTTCCCTGGAAATGTTAAATGGCAGTGGAGGCGAGAACGGCGTGTCTCTAGGCAACAAAGGGTATAAAAAGTTGATTTCAAATCGAGAGAAACTCATTATGAGCGATCGGCAGAAAGTTTCGCTGGTACAATCGAGTCACGCCTCCCGCGGAACACCGATAAGATTGGCTGGAAGTAATTACGGGGTCCTCAATTAAGCCGACGCCCGATAATTTCGTGCGAGGATCTGGAGCGTCAGAATCACAACGAAGCTAATTATTGAGATTTTCGTCAAGCCAGCTGACAGGGGACGCCGCGCCATGTAATTCCACGTTAATTGGTAATTACGGAAACCTATCAACCGCCCGGCACTTTCGACCGCTCTTGTCATCTCTTGTTTTCATCCTTTTGCCGCCTCGAGGATCTGTTTGGTTCCGTGCTATTCGATTGCATGTCTCCTACGGAATTGCCTGTCACGTATGCGTAAGCTGTTCGAGCTACGAGTACCAATCCTATAAGAAAATCGAATATTTCCTTTTCCCCTTTTTTTTGTTAAGCCTTAGAATCTTATAATATATAGAAGATTGACTTCTTTATTATTATTGCGTCATCGATTGTTGTTGTCTACAATCGATATTTCAAGAGTAATATTAAGTTTCTTCTGTTATAAAAATTTCATAGTGTAGTTTTAATGAGTAGTAATTTCTTTCGATCATTTCTAAGTAGGCTTCACATAATAATATAAAGATTATAGATTTTTACTAGGAAGATTGAGATCTAGGAATCGATGATTGCAATGAATTGCGGACCATTTTTGTCGAATTGTGACAGTTAATTTAATAAATAAATAAATTTTATTCTTAAAAATCCTCACTGGATGAATTCACCCGTGACAAGACGTTCTTGAGAATTATTTTGTTAGAAAAAGAAAGGACAGAGGTTTTTCCGTGAACATCTAATGTTAAATGGCTTACAAAAGAAAATTTTGTAATTGTAATTATTACTGTTATTAGAAAGTAGAGGATAATAGAGTTATACATTGCTTGCAAATTTGTTTTTAAACATTTCGACGATATTTAACCACAACTGATCGATCTGTGAAATGTTTTAATTTAAACAAATTTTTAAATGTCGAAAACTTGCCCCTACGAAAATTATATCAATTCACAGAATGAATTATCGTTTTTGTGCAAGCATCAATGTAATTCTCGTTGATGCCTTCCACGGACGGGCCATTTCTCTCTATTCAAACAGTAAGTGTAAATATATCGAAAATGCCAGTCACGTGGAAAATTTACATGCGCCATCAGCGCGCTCAGCCATTCAACCCGTTCCGCTGAGAGAAGTCCTAACTTGTTTAAGGAAAGGGTTAAATTTATTTTCGAAATTCTCATCGAACCGTACATCTACCAACGTTTCTTTGTCGTATTTAATTTCAACGTGGTCCGTATGCTTAATGGAATCCTCATAGACATGTTGCCGCAGAACAACGTGAACTGTATCTAATTACCATAAACTAGATTCCTTGTTAAAATTATCCTTTATCATTGCCGAAGTTTAAATCGAATGGTAATTTTCCTTATACAAACACCGAAGGTTCAACTTGTTCTTATTGTAATCTTCGCGAGTAGAAGAAGGCGAAGAAATATGCAACAAGATTTTTCCACGCGGTCGAACATGGATATTAGGTTAAAAGTTAAGTGGTAAATGTAAAGAGATTATAAGTGACTTCGTAACTTTTGTTCCTCATTTTTCATCTCTTATCTTCTCTGTGTATAATACAGTCTGAACGAAAGATGGAAAGATGAAGTTGTTATTACCTTTACGGATTATCGTGTTAGATATTAAAAAGTTGTAAGTCGAATTCCGTGATTAACATCGTTGCTACATTATTCGTGGTTCGATATTATAAAGAGTGCACCATCACCTCTGCATTTTACCTACCATGTTCAGCATAACAATTAATTTCCCAATTTCAAAGAGAATTACAGGCATCGACAGGTAATTTCGTAAATTCCTAACCTCTAATTGAACTAGTGAACGATTATTAATATCTATCATTCATCAGACAAAACAAATGTCATCGATTAACATCAATTAAAAGCCTTCTGTTGAATTTTCATTTGGAAAAGTGAGGCAGTATCTGCTTGAACGCGCGACGTATTGACGAGTGCGGAATTTTCGCCAGCTTTTGTCAACGCTAAGTCAAATTGACCCTTAAGAAACTCTCGTTTTTACGACAGGTAAACGATGACGTTCGGTTATTGAGAACAGAAAAAATAAAGCTCCATGCACGTTGCAAATATTAATTTCTCCCAGCGAGAAATGCTCGAAAAAGTCAGAAAACAAGCTGAAACATTTTCGAAAAATATTCTTTTCTCGCGGTCGTGTCATACCAGGCCAAACAGAAAGGTATTCTCCCGTTACTGATGGGCCAATATTATTTTTTCCAATCTCCATTTAACACCGAACGAAAATAAACACGCTAGTTGTAAATACCAGAAAACGATAATTCCAACTGCTGCAGCAAACTTGGTTTCACCATAACTAACATTCATCAGGGTACGCAAACTGTGCCGCATCGAATACGGTGGCAAACAAACAGAAACGATGTCTGCTGACTCGTAGCCGGAAGTGTTTCACGGTGGAAGAAACATCTTGTGGGTTCGGTTGAATAAAACAAATACGGCGAATGAAAATTGTACAGCCTTCTATCAAGCTCATTCCGGCTTAAAGCCAAGAAGCTAGCGTTAATAGGCAGAGCTTCGGTATCAAGGATATCCGAGTGACTGTTTGCTCGGAACTCAGAGAAGTTTCTCCTTTTCCCCCTCACTTTGGGATGATGTTGTAGTCGCGGAATTGCCAATGGAGACACCGGAGGCCTGAAGTTGTCGCGGAAAGATAGCGGCGGGAAGTTTGTTAAGAAGCTGGATTCAACTACTTCCTCTAGCTGGATCACCGTGCAAACTTGTATTCGATATGGTCAGCAGAATTAAGCCGTGGATCCGAGTTTCCAGATGAAGAGGGGGGAGACGAGAGGGTGTTAGGCTGTAGGCTGAAGTTTATCTGGGTTATTTCGTTACGCTGAATGAATTGGTTAATTTAGACGACGCTCGAAAAACTTTCGTATCTAACACGCGCCCGATTCCATCAACTATGAGGCTCGCTGAATTATCCTGCTTCAATGCAACGACGAGAACGAATTATTTCTTTCAACGAGAAGAATAATTCAGTTTACGGATATAGGAATAGCTGTTTCAGGGCATATTTCAGGGAGAAATGTGTTGCCACTATAACGACACAAGCCATAAAATACGCCCTAGTCGCTGAAGTCTCTCGTTAGAGAGAGAAAGAGAGAGAGAGAGAGAGAGAGAGAGGCGCTCGGACTCGCCAATTCCCATCGACGTTTAGTTTCTGTTTCGAGAGTGTGGAAATTAGTTATGGTAACCATGTTACAGGGGGAAACCGATGTTTCGAGACAGGCACCGCGCGAAACTGAACCGAATCCACTCTGCGTGCGCTGTTCTGATCGTATTTTATAATACATTCTACTTGAACTTTTCGGGTCAATAACGTTGCCTCGTGAATATTCATGCCGCTCCTCCGGGGCCGATAAGAGTTATATTTTTGGCGGTATATTTATTTACCGGTTTCGTTTATATGTGTGCACGTATAGATGCGAAGGTGATTATAAAAAGTGGTTTGAGCCAAGGATTAAACAGAAATTGGATTTATCGCTCACTTTCTGCCGCGTTTGAATATTTCACGGTGGAATAATGCGGTAGCGTTTTTGCAAAATAGTCGGAAATTGTACGGTTAAGTGGAGTTAGCACTCGGAATATTCGAAAGGGTAGCGAAGAAGTTTAAATATCACGAAACGGAAAATATACGAGGTAGATCACTTTATGATACCGCGGGTAATGAAACAAATGCTCTGAACTGGAAGGAAACCTCTATAAATCAGAGGGTGCTCCAGTGATCATGTGCAACTGAAAATTTACGTCAAAGATAAGAGTTACCAACGATAAAGTTGAAATAGAACATATGAGATGAACGTGATGTTCCAAAGCTGGTAACGAATGAAACATTTATTGATACACATTTATCATGGACATGCTGGTAGAACACATTAAATCAAAAAATGTAATCTCGCGAATAAGTATGGCAAGAATTAAACAAACAAAAAAAAAAAATAATAATAATATTGATCGCTAAAATCTATCCCAATTACATTTTATTCTGAAATCGTCGAAAACAATAGAAATGATGCATTGGATTTCTTCGTGGAGTGAACAGTTTAACAAAATCCCAGGAATATGATGCGAGACTTTGAAACGTGCGCGTTTTAAGCCTCAGTATTAAAAAAATAAAGTCAAATCCAACGTACACAGGTGAAACAACGAAATATTTCCTTTATCATCATCCATCATCCTCGATTTCTCTAATCCTTCGCTTTAAAACATCCTGTAACACCGTCACGTTCACCAATTGATTTCAACTGAAGTCCCTTGGATGTTCGACCGTCCGAATTCGTCGGGAAACGATCGATCTTCTCGTTCATTTTTCGCGCTCACGTTTCTCCTCGGCCACAAATGGAATCCCTTCAAATGAGGGTCCGCGAAACGCAATTTCCCTAGAATAGATCAGATTGGATCTATCCTCGTTCGGGGCAAAGTGCCGATAACACGATTCGTGGAAATATCCCGGTGTCATTGATACTAGACGGAGAATCTCGTCGTACGACGGGCTGCTCGAAGCTCTGACTTTCCTTCAGGATTAACGGATAAAACGGTAACCTCAAGATGGTGGTGTCCTGTGAAGAGGAGGTTGCAAAGAGTCGCTCGTTGTATTTAAAGCGGCGAGCGAAGTGGCTTACGCGGTCGCTGATAAAAGGCAAGTTAAATTTTAAACGGTGTGCAAGCTGTGTCAAGCAGCTTCCCATGTCGCTTTAATTACCGTGATTCAACCAGAGGCAAGCTTGTTTCGCTTCTCGTTGACGCTACTCTTTTTGGGAATTCTTTTAAATATAACAAGGTTTAGCTTTCCTAGCATTTTCCTTTGCGCGTCACCCTAACCTGTTCTTATTGGAAGAATTATGGTGTAGTGAACTGTACGGATGCTTTTTGAGTAGGGAAAATAGAGTAGAAGTATTCAGAGCTGTGTAAATAATACGTGCCATATTTTTAACCCTTAGGAAGCTCAAGGGAGAGTAATAAAATATCCACGAAGTATTAAGCTTTAGTCTTTTTCATAAAGTAACTTCTGCAGGTCGCAAATAATCTGTTATTGTATCGAAACATACTTATATTTTATAACGATTAATAAACAAATTAAATATCGTGTACACTTTTTTTTTTAAATTAAATTAAACTTTTCAGCAGCATAGACTTTCTAGAAATGATATAATTTTTTTAAGGGGGTACATGCATAATAAAAAATATTATTCCCTAATTCAATAACAAGAATAGTTTCCTTCTTGATGATGAGAATGAAATAAATACTGTTGATCAAGAAATATAATAAATCCGTTCGAAAAAAATTGCAACCTTTGCATTTAATTAAATAAATAGTACTATCTGTTATAAATCAGAATCAATATACTGCTGTACCTCTCTACCTAGTCTAGTACATATTCGTTTCTAGTCAAATAAGTTATATGTACCAATGCAATGCAAGTTGGGAATCCTCTCCACTATTGTGTCTAATCAAATAGTGTACCACCTGTGTATTGCCAAACAAGTAGCGTAATTTTGTACCTGAGCAGGCAATTGGCATAGCCATGTCATTGGTTGGACAAGTGGAATAGACGTGCCCTTGGCCAGACATTCAGACCTGAGTTCAGTTGATACTGTAAGTGGTCGAGGAGCGTCATTAGTCAGGCACACGTAACGAAAATCTTCCGTTTCAAAAATATACATTTTTAATAGCTTCATATTTATTTCTAACGAATCACCGACACTTCAAGGAATCTGCAGAAATTTCTAGAAAGTGACTAAAACATATTCCAATTGTCCAAAGACCTTAACTGTTGCTAAGCGAATCTTTGTACATATCATAAGGGAATTTTACCGTAGCAGCAATAAATATCCAAGGAACCAGTACTTTGTAATTTTAGTATATATTTGGCACGCTGGACCAAGAGTTAGCTGCAATTTTTATGTTTTCCGCATGTTCTTTATCCTCGGGTTTATTACTCGGAGGTACAACGTAGTTCCGAATGACCATCGGTAAGAGACAAAATTCCCCACCCTTCAAAATTATTTCTTCGCCCCACTCATAGTTCGGTACTGTCCACATAGTACCCCCCAATTTTTATATCAACGAATCGGAGCTTCGCGTATTTTTTGGTACACGCCCAAAGTATCTGTAAATAGTCAGGCGCAGCAGCGACCGGGCGTTCATTCTAAAATTTACAAATTCAGACAAACTAAAATATACACAATCGCTGTTTCTATCCGAGTCACTCCATCACTTAGAAAAAATACAATCCATTTCGATTAACTTAACTATTCGCATAAAATTAAGTACAAAGTACGAGTTTCATTATCAATTGTGATAGAAAACGCGTACATAACACTAACAATAAATAATCTTTGCGTAAAAACACTTGTATAACCAATTCTCGTCCAGCTTCAGTTATTACGTTTCTTTTGTAATTTAGTATTTCATCGTATGACGTTGAAACATTAACGCAGCAGTTTTTAGTTTCGGATGAAAACCTTTTGACAGCATCGACACATCTGGTTTCTGTTTGTAAATCCATTCCGTCACATTCACGGTGTACGCGTAAGTACGATGCACAAATATTGGAAACATGTAATTCTGATAACAATGGACTGATAAATGTTCCAAGGCAAAAATCAATAAACTATCGATCTCGTTACACATCCGGTTGTTCTTTATGTTACATAATATCGGATATAAAAGTTCATCGATATTATATTCGAGATATTTACGTCCATTATCAATCACTATACTATACATTTTTACTGATGTTTATTACCATTGGAAAAATTGCATAAAAGTTTCTTTTTCATTTATTACATATGATTTATTGCCTCAACTGAATTATAATTACTAGAATTGTGTTATTCAAAGAACCTGTCGAATTCAGTTGAACAAGCGAAAACATTTTGCTAGACCAGCTGACAAGTTGAAATCCTGTAGAACGGGATGCGATCGACGGGAACAGAATAAGTTTGTTCCGATAATTCGGAACAGAATCGGGAGATATGTCACAGCTTCGATAAAATTAAGCATCACTAGTCGATATTTCACGGACAGGTAACCACCACGGTACTTAGGACGTATGACCACTCAGCAGCACGAACCGAACATTTTGGAAGAGAAATGTCCCCGTTGCGAACTTTTCTCGCTTACGGTCTTGACAGCTACAGTTACGCCTATATTTCACGAATTCAAGTCCCCTCTACTGGTGACCAATTCTGTGATCATGAAAGTCCAATTTGTAATTTACTTTCGAAACAATTGCACGGAAAGATTTTAAATCCCAATTTCTCTAGATTAGAGAATATTGAATAAAGTTTGAACCAAGTTTGGGAACAGCTACTGGAAAGTAAAATACTCTATAGGAATATAGAGCACACGAGAGTCCCCTTACAAATGGATTAGAAGTTATGGTTAAGAAAAATCGTAAACTGAAATGGAAATGTCTGCTGTTTTACTAGGAAACTTAGAACATTAATTAATTTCCATATCAGCTGGATTATTCAGTTTACTTGTTTTTTGCAATTTACTAAATTTATAAAATTACTGTTTTTAGTTACTTTGATCAAAGTTGAAACTCACAAAGGAACAAATATTTTCTTCCTTACAAATATACTGTGGGTGATCAAATTATTATGAACAGATGAATAAATTATCTAATTTGTTTTTTCAATTATGACGTCAATAATAGTAAAACGTACATTTATTTATTATTGACGTATAGATAAAAAGCGTGGAATGAGAAAGTATTCATATATCTATTTCAAAAATCTTTTAAAAATTCGAATTTTATAATCTTCGCTACATAATACATCTCATAATAAATAAAGGTTTCATTTTAAGTGTATTTTCCATTCTATTCTGGTTCGAACTTCAAATAAGTGATACATAATTCCGAAATAATCATAATAATTTGATCACGCACTTTATATGTGCTATTCACTAATCTCATATATACTACTCACATTAAAAAAAATTACTGATTGTCGTTTGCATAAGCAACTTTCATAAAAAGCGATTCAATTATCACAGTTCACGCTATTTACAAAGTTTACATCTCTCCGAGCTATCGTAACAGCCACATCTACAAAAGGAAAAGAAAAGGGAACCTTAATTCTAAATTATCAGAGGAGAACAGAAACAATCTTCCACCCAGGATCCCCCATGAAACCCATCATTCAACGGGGCCAACGAAATAAACGTCGCCCTGTAATAAGTAAGCCTCAGATCTGACTGACCCGAGGGGTGAAAGGGGAAGAAACGTGGCCGCCACAGTATTCGACCTCGGAAGGAGCTTTGTGGCCCGCAATTTCCTGCTCCGGCTATAATTT
This sequence comes from Anthophora plumipes, assembly GCA_951804975.1. Classification (NCBI taxonomy): domain Eukaryota; kingdom Metazoa; phylum Arthropoda; class Insecta; order Hymenoptera; family Apidae; genus Anthophora; species Anthophora plumipes. The sequence continues at coordinate 21,375,638 of OX638112.1, read as the reverse complement.
CTTTCACTGAGAACACACTGGGCCCAGACGCTTTATCGGCCACAATAGATCTGAATTGAATCCACCCCCGAATCTCTAAATTGTTCACTCGAGCATTTGCAATATTGTGCTATTTCTGTACGTCCACCCACGCAAGCACGATCTCTCGGTGCTTCAAGTTAATCCACTTTAATATACCGTTACTAAATGCTCCATTTTTTTCTTCCGTTCTTGCAACGGTTATTTTCATTCATTCGAAAGGATCTTTCCTGAATCACCGTAAAGAATAGCGATCTTCAGTCAATTGGAAGGATTCAATGATCAAAATATAGACTTATCCAATTCACACGCCCACGTGTTTCTTTTTAATAAAACACAAACTATTCGGAACTTTTTCGAGTTGCCCTTTTTTATTAAAAGTATTAAGTCTAGAAATAATTTCTTTCCAACTGAAGTCACATAATCAAGTACAGCCACTTAAATCGAAATATTTGCGATGGTATTCGTAAACTGGTAGAAAAATGGCGCAAGGTCAGCAACAATAATGGAAACTATTTCGATGATTGATTTGTTTTCGTTCTTAAAAAAAAAAAAAAAAGCATTTAATTGTACCCAAAACTGGGAAAGAATTTACTTCTATACTTAATATGATTCGCTATAATTATACGTGGAACAGAGTATTATTCAAATAGTGAGCTTTCATGGGTGCGAAGACTTTTTAGGAATAATTATTAATTAATTATTATGATAATAATTTCACGATTATTAACGAATCCATCCACTGTAAAATGAACTTCTTCATTAACACGTTAAATGCAGCCAAATTCGATTTCCGAGGACCAACGTTGAAATTTCCATTTAGGCGATGTGAATCCCCGTGAATCGATAGTATAAAATTTTAAAAATAAATTCTATTTAATATAAACCTTATTATATTTTATAGTATAAAAGGATATATTTACACTTCTTCGATATATTTTATTGAAACATTTGAAACGGAAATGAAGTTTGCCTTTGTTTTTCGTATGCCTAAGCATCCGCTGAACATTCTTCGTCATCTAAACGAAAAGTGAAGGAAAAAAGTGAAACCAATGAAACAAAGAACGCTCATTTTCATAATAACTTTGAATAGTATAAATACGCTGTTGCAATGTATACTTCTCCATGATTAGAAGTATACTACCATCTACTAAAACAAAACGGCTTATGTGATTCGAAAAGATACGACGTGTAAACAGAACTGACATCTAGGCGTAGCATTTGGATGACCCTGTATCATACTTTCTTCCTTCACGAATCGTTCTTTGACCCTTGGAATAGAGATGTCTAGTGGAACGTTTTTTGGGGTGGAATAGCAACGAGTCTGTCCTCACTTGATCGAGCCTAACGTTATTCTACCTTTTCCCTTGATTCGATACGAGAATTTCTTCGATCTGGATTAACGATGACTAGACTGGTGGCTAGGAAACGGGATAAATCACGGGTGAATGTGTACCAACCTTATGACGCTCCTGCTCAACGTGACTATGCTACTTTTCTGTTTGCCGCTGATGGCTCGGGGGTTGATTGAAGCTGGGTTGAAGATTGCATGATTCGGGGTTTCCTTGGATCGAGGATAGGGGACGAAAGAATGGTTATTGAGGCAGGGATTTTCGCTACGAGGGAAAAGTAGCTCACCGTAGATGTTCTTGTCTATTTGAAATTCTTCACAAACGCGTTGTCACCGTGAATTTTTAAAGTTTCAATACAACACAGTTACTCCACAAAATTTCTAAACAACTAAATCATCAGAGTTGCTCGAAAATGTCGAGGAAACTTTATCACACGACGTATCAGCCGCAAAACTCGAGCAACATTCACGCTCGAACATCGTCGTTAATTCCGAAAACAGGGGTAGAATGTTTCGAACGGTATAAAGCTCGTCGAAACGGCAGATTGTAGGCGAGTCACATCGCCATCGGGATTCCGCATTAGCGGAACATTTGCGGTGAAGTTGAGCTCTGTCCGTGCGACAGATGCAAATTGTCGAGCTCGATAACAACCGTCGGAGCACGGGTAGAATTCGTTTAGAAACACGTTAATTATGACGATTCTGTTTTACGCCGATTTCCGTCGTTCAATTTCCGTTCGACTGTTCACCGTCGAATCAAGATCTCACGGGTGAAATTCGATCGGTGAGAAAAGATTCTAACGGTGGCTTTCCGACAACGATAAGAAACGAACGAACGGATACCGAATAGCTTGGTTGGAAATGCTGACGAAGCAAGGTAATGCTGTTTAACCGGCGAAATCAATTTCGCGGAGTGCAGCAGCCGCTTGATATTTTGATAAGGGCACTTCCGCTTTAAGCTGTTTGCGCAGCTCGGGATGCTGCAACGAACCGCTACGAAAATACTAGGAAACGTGTTCGGATTCTTGTTGATAAATGTGTAAGAATAATTCGAAGTGAACTTCGAACGATTAACGAGAGGATTTTCTAGGTGGATTTCGAGAATAGAGTTCCTCTAACGCGTCCGAAGTGTTTGTAAATGATGAAGCTAGATTGCGTATAATGGAACGTCTTCGTGATATAAAAATTAATGATCATCTTTGATAGAAAAATATAGAACGTATCGTGGAAGATATTTCTACGTGAACGACTATGTTGAATATGAAAAATGAAGTTTGCTCAAACGAAGCATTATTTCAATGAAAATCAATACGTGGCTATATTCCGCGATCTGTACTGTTGAATATAGCCATTATGTACGCAAGCATCGATAATTTTGCAAATGGTGTATACGGTAAACACTAACATTGATAGAGATAATTAATAATGAAAATGCACAGCATATATGTCGAGTCAAACAGGCTCTGTATGTTGGAAAATGATTGGAACTAATTTTATCGAAGCATTAAGCGAAGTGTCAGATGAAAAAGTTTCATCTAAAACTTTTAGTTTATACACAGCAGGACCGAGAAACGTTTCCTTCTAATTTGTACACTTTAATTAAGCTTGATTCTGTATACTTTCAAATTTGATTTTTTTTAGAGACCAAATTGAATCATTAAAAACCTGTGCAAGTTCTAACAAATACAGAATTGTAATAGGAATTAATTTAACGTTTATGACAGTTTGCATTTTCGTAGTTTTATGGGTTCTAAAATATCAATTATCGTTATACTGCTGACTTTTATACAAATTCATAGGTATATTCGCAAATATAGTAAAAAATGTGGAAATTATTTCACAAACTAAGTATTATGAAAAGCTCGACAATTTGGTTATTTTATATTTTGTGCGTTCTGATCAAATTCTCCATAAATGCGTAAAAATCCGCAGACCAATTATCATCAATGCAGCATATTAACAAATCCTGTACTATATAACATAATTATTAATTAAGCAACCGAGAATATCAATTTTATTTGCATACATGTAAAATAAATAACTGTGCATCGTAACAACGATCGATAATTTCGTCTCGTATCGAATAATCCACGAATTGGCGGATGTAACACCAGCCAAATCGAATTTGTAATGGATTCGTATACTTAATGGGGTCGTGAAACAGAAAATTATCATCGGCTATCACTGTCGGTTGGTTTCCCTTTAGGATAATTCCTGCCCCCTTCCGTTTCACTTTCATTAAACCTGTCCACATCGGGGTTAAGTGTTTTCCGCCTTTTGTTTTATCGTCCCGTAATTTTTAATTTCGTCTCATCAGGCTTTCAATGGTGGGGGCGCGCGCATTTCGCTCATTCCCGTCCCAATTTCCTCGAAGTTCCCTTATTTATGCATTCTTTAATCGCGTCGTGACCTCGGTGAAATTGCGAGAATCAAATTCCTCTAGGCGTGGAGAACAAGGGGAGCGTTCGTTAAAATATTTACACACATTTTAGCCAAGAGTAGCTGCAGAAATTTCCTTTTCTCTTTTACCACGAATTATATATCGTCACAGAATGAATATTACACTTCTATCAACAGGTATACATTATAGGTATTGATTGAAATTGAAGGAAAAAGAGACGACGGAATTTTTTATCGTGGGTATTGCGCTCAATTATTCCGTTCTCACTCATCGACTTCAAATTCATCGCATACCAAACTGCTTTAAACCCCTGCCAACCCATTTTTCTTTCCATTTAGAATTTCTCGTTAACTTTTGAACTCGTTTAGAGTTCAAACCTTTTCAAAGAAGGTCTTCCGAGAGTTCCTTCCGAAACGATGCATCTCGAAACGACACTTCAGCAACTTGTCACGTCAATTCTTGCTCCTCGTATCACCTGTATCATCGTTTCAACAGCCACCTTACAGCGCACAGAGCACGATTCTCTGAAAGCTCGATTTTCGTTAAAGTACGAACGTATCGTGTGCTGTTGCGATCTTGTCAGGACAAAGATATTTCAAGGATTTCCAAGCATCGACAGATTTCAAATAAATTTGCAAAATGTGTCTTAAACGAGATAGAAAAGTGACGCGTCTATTGAGAAAAGCTTAACTGATATCTTAGCTTTTCCTGCAGGTTTTCAATAACTACTCTCATAAATTTATAGCAAAAATGTTCAGATTATTTTAAAACCATCTGACTGCTTTCTTATACGGAGGAGTGATACCTATCTGAATCTCTTAAATGGATGTGTAAAGATATATCGATGACTGAATTTGTGGAATGTAAATCAAAATAGAATTGTCCAAGCTATTTGCTTAAAATTTGGATTGTTTTAATACTTAGAAGAATTCTCGATCGTCAAGCTGCTCGAACACTATCGATGAAACTGATTAAACCACTAAAGCTAACAGAAATTATAATTAGTTGCATTATTTTGCTTTCTGAAAATATGAATATGGTGTATTTTATATTTGATACAATCATAAAAGTGCAACTAAAAAATGAGTAATGCATTAATAAACAAACTATTGACGTTCTAAGTATTGTTGAATCAATGACGAATTAACTTGTCATCTGCAGTTAACAGGTAAACGAATAGATTGTAAATTTGTAATACTGTTAATAAAAAGAGATCTATTTTAACACTTCTTGCGATAGTGAATCATTCTTAATTATCGAAAGCATTTCCATTACAACTTCTTTCGCGTTTACCATTTTATTTAAATTTTCCTTTCCGTCTCTTTTCCAGATAAACAAACTATTTTTCTCAAAATTTGATTAGTGTATTTACTGAATTCAGAAAAATCGTATTATATGTTGGTCAAATTAGTTTTATTATCAGGATTCGCGTAAATACTGAAGCTGTCAACGTTAACGTGCTTAATACGAGGCTGTCGGTTTCATAAAAGAAAAATCATAGTTCACGTAATTACAGGGAGCGATGACTTGACAGGTTTTAATGACGGCGAAAAACACGGTCATGCGAGAACGCAATTATTCGAATAGCGTTCACGCGCAAATTCTGACGTCTCATTAATTTCCCGTTCGCCACGTTTCAATGGAATCGAATTACTTTTTCGCGAAAGCAGCCTCTGTAATTCAGTTGAGTCGAAGGTGTTTCCGGTTCATTTTTTTAGGCGATTGCCACGAAATTGCGTCGATAAAAGTGATAAAATTTTGCGATCCGATGTTTCAGTTAAATATACATTCGTTTGATTTATTGAACGAAAAAAATTTCTTTCATCGTTGAAAACATTTTTGCAAACACTCAAATAAATACTGTGCATATGCGATGAAATTTTATTTTTAATACTAGAATTACCAGCGTTGAATGCATACTTAATTATATATCACGTCAATCTGACGAGGTGTTTGAAAAATATGCTGTCATGTGTAATTACACATAATCAAAAACAATTATTTAATTAATCATTATTTAATTATTCATTTTTAGCCAGAAAATGTATAAAAACATTTTTTAATTGAAGTATTTATTATTAAAACAATTTTTCTTTATAATCAGCCGTACAAAGCACGTGTTTTACAGTTGGTAATTTTATTTGGAATACACACTTTCCATAAATATACTTTCTTGCATTCGAGACAAGGTGAATTCCTTTTGTTCCAGCTGCACAATCCAATTTGACAGGATTTACATGTATTTTAGAAGTGTCTTTGGAATTTCTTGAAGTGCAGTCTATCGAGCTACATTTCTATTGCTATGTAGAATATTTTCTCTGTAGAAAATATAATAAAATAGCATCGTTCATTGCGGAATTTTACGGTACAAGCAGAATATATTTTTTCAATAATATAAAACTTTTTCAATAATTTAAAACACAATAAGATACAAATTTTTGAGATAAATAATGCTAAATAAATGAAACAATATTGATGTATACTTTTTTTAGACTAAAGCTCATTTTATTGTCCCGTCGTTTCAATGTTGAACATTTTCATTTATTTTACCTCGAATTTAAAAAGTTTCTAATCGCGTGCAACGCGTGTTTTGTATTGTAGAATAAATATACTGTGGAATTGAATTTTTCAAAGTTCTGGTTACGTCTTCCAAGTGAAGTTGTAAAAGGAAACGGTGTCTTTGCCGAGATCTTGTACGGGACAATTACTTACGGAATAAAAGAATTTTCGTGAGAAAAAGTTGCATGCGCTTTGTGCTTTCAGAGAACATTTTATATAAAAATGTGCGCTCACGTTGTAATAACCGAGTGAGAATAGCATGTGTGTATGTATGTGTGCTCTCGTATACGGGAGGCTGAACATTCTTAAAGGTGAATAGTGCGTAAGAGGAGTGAAGTAGAGTAAGAATTCTAAGAGAGTACCGTGTGTTTACAAAGCTTTACCTCGAGGGGTTTTCGGAAGAATTTAATTGAAACTGCGCAATAAGGGAAAACTGTTATTTTTACTTTTCGCTGTAACAAGTATGTATTATTTTTCTGCACTGATACTTTCTCTCCGTTTTCACATTATTATTTCCTTCGTGATAATTTCTTTTGTGTTTGCATGCTCACAAATATTTCATAATTATATTTTTGAACAAATTTTAAATCGTTATCAGTTTTTAAGTCGCGAAATATTCATTAAAATGCGAAAATAACGAGTAAATGACTGTTTCTATGTCCAAAGCAGACATTTGAGTATTCGGTCCCCGAAGACACACTCTTTGTGCGCTATTTTTACCGTGACACGTGAAAATAGAATTCTATGTGGTAGAAATAGATTCTGTTTACATCCGCTGTAGGTAATTACGGATAAAATCTCTCCTTTAAAACGTTCTTTTCCCTCAAGCATTTCACCGTATCGCTGAGAACAACGGAGACGACACATTTTCCTTGTAACGTGAGCTGACACGGCTTATATATATGTGTATGTGTGTGTATACACATATATACGGTTTCTTTCTACCATTATTTATTGCACAACTTGGGTCACCATAAACTCAGGACCTTGAATGCTTGCAACGGTTTCTTTTCCGTCTAATGGAAAAACATTGTTGGGGTCAGCCAGGGTCGCATAATGCGCGAATTTATTTTATTTCCCGAAGTAAGGAATAATTTTATGACGCTTGATACATCAATCAACCTGAATATGAAATTTCTGAAAGTAGAAAATTTAATTAGAACCACCAAAGCAATAAAAATTACTGATTTTAAATTTTCATTTTAAATTTATCGAATATTATGACTTTACGTTTGAATAATTTTTTATTGCAATATACAAAGGATTAAATTTAACAATTTGCCTTTCCCTTTCCCACATCCTTTTCAAAGTTACATGTGCACTATATCTAGCTATATGCCAACCAGTCATTTTGCATGGTGATAATACCTAATTAAAATATATTACATTTTCTAGTATCATTAACGTTAATGGTGACCCTAAATAAGCGTATACAAATCTGTTCATAACTGATAAACGTAATGCTGTTTTATGTTTCAATTTGTGACGATTTGTTTCAATTGGATGACGAGTTCGCTAGACAATCATTAAAACAGCGAACGTTAGACAGAATATCGACAAATACGGCACAAAATTCGGATAAACGTAGATAGTGTCAAATTGGACATTGCAGAAAGAATGAAATCAATAATACCTGTGATAAATGCAAGAAAAATACTCGTGGAGAAAAAATTCCTACCTTCATTTGCAAGAACTGTCTTCGCTAATAATGAATTGGCAATTTTTATGTATGAAGAAAGTACATTTTTAAACAGTATAGATACGTACAATATTATGTATATATTTTTCAACAGTGCAAAAATAGAAACAAATACAAACAAATGCTTATTTTCATTGTATAACGTATTTAAATATAACCAGTCATTTTAACTGGTCTGCTAGAAATAGATATCACTTAGTTAACATCTGTTAATTTTATTAATTAATCAAATAGACATTAATTGCCGGTAGTGTTAGTGTTAAGCATAACGAAGTACTATCTCTTGCTCTAAAGAACTGATTACGATCGTCACGAACAAATGAAAAATCAGTTTGAACTTCGGCAAGCAATCTTTTCACTACTTTGAATTAAACGTTCCACTGGGGTTTACATTTACGATGTAAAACCGTGAAAGCTTTTCCGACAATAGCTCAATCTGTCCCCGAGCGCAAGAAAGACATTCGTTTAAGCAGGGACGAGGTGTAATTAAAAAGTTTACAGCTCTCCAAGGGCAAACTGCGGCGAAACGTTAACAACCAAGTGTTGCTTAACTGTCGGTATTAGAGCGTCGAAATATTAAATCCATCCGCTCTCTCCAGTGTTCAACGAGTTGGTGTTCTTTTTTCTCTTTTTTTTTTTTTCTTAATTTCACCCTCGTTTCGTTGTTTACGTCACGATGCTGTCAACAAGGAGATTAACGACGCAGCAGATATTTGAAAGTAGAGAACCGACGACGATCAATGCGATTCTCGACGGATCAACACGAATATTTAAACGTAAAAATTCAATTTGAATAATACTACACGATACAAACGAAGATGTTTCGTTTCGTTATTTCAACGGGTCCAGGAGTCAATACTGCGGTGCATTGCGGCCGAAGGTAAGCTATTCCTTTCTTCGCTCCTCTTGGCACTTTTAAAGCATCCGTGGGACGCTCGTTAGCGTTCAGTACCAATCGTGTGAACCGAATTGCCCCCGTTCGTTAATAACTGTCCGTTCCATTAACGAGGTGTTGAAATATTTGCCAAAAGGGTGGCATTTCGGCTTCCGGCCAGATTAAAATTCGCTTCGTGCCGCCACGAAAGATACCTTCTCCAGCTGGCGGCGTTCAAATGAAAGCAATTCACGAATCAGACCGACCGTTATTTCTGCAATTTACTCTCTCAGCTATTCTCGAAAAGTGTAACCTTCGCACGTGAACCGTACCAACGATGTTTATGATACCTTGAAATTGCTATTCGAAATTGTTTCATGGGGAATTGTCTTCGTAGTTATCTGTATATTAAAGTACAATATAGGGAACTGTATAAGATATCACCTTCTCGAGAGGTTTCCAATTTTCTAGGTTACGCAGACTAACATAAACTACAGACCCTGGCCAAAAAATTAAGGCCACTCACAATTTCCAACGTCTCTCGTATTTTCAATAAAATTTAAAGGCCTGAACAGAATTCACTTTATAGATTTAATTAATTATTGATATATTCCATAATTAGTGTGTTTCACAGAATGGGACAATCTTGTGATAGAACAAAAACTGTCAGAGAATTAATTTTATAATAAAAAAAAGAGAATCCCCGCAATTCCATAGACAAGCAACTATCCCGATGAATAAATTTAATTAAGAACATACATTCGCCGATTTGAAGAAAATTTCTGGATACTTGGAAAAATCATCTAAAAATAAAGGACTCAAAAAATATCAATACATACTGTGATAAAAGAAAAAGGTGGGAACACAAATTGTCAACATATATGCACGTAATATGAATGTGTGTGTTTCAGTAGTTAATAAACATTATTATTAAATTACGTTCAGGCCTTCGAATCTTATTAATAATGGGACGGATGCTGAAAATTGTGTAACACTAATTTGTTGGCCAGGGGCTGTATGTCTATGTTGAAAGTAGAATATACAGTACAAGAAAATAATTTTACAATATGTACACCACATAGATTTTCCAGCGAAAATTCAAGAAATTCTGCTGTTCTTGTTTTACTAAAAATTGAAGGTATAGAATTTAGTATTTTTTAAGCTTTCAAGCAAAACTATCTGCAAAATGTATCTAAATATGGACGAATTAAAATGCACATCTTGATTTATTTATATGACGAGAGTACACTCTCCGAGCAATCAATTTGAAAGAAACATATCGCATTCGACGTGCAGAGGCCAGGATATTCATTGACAGGGGACAATGCGAAGCTTTCGCTCTAATTGTAGCACTCTGTCGTATGTGAAAGGCAAACAGTCTAGCGTCATTGAAACAAACGAATGAAACGAGACACGACATTATTATGACATGCAAACAATCTCGAGAACATTTTAAAGGATTAACCGAAACGGTTGTTCATGCGCATTTACGAATCAAGGGCTGCCTGAAGTTAGAAAATACATTCCACGTGACAAGTTGAAAGATAAACAGCAAGTTTTCAAATCTAACTGTAACCACGTGTTACGAACCTTTTTCCCCGTTTAGATTTCCATAAACATTTGCACGAATGTACGAGGAGATACTACGCGTAAATGAGCAATTTCTGTGGATATAACTTCCGCGTGACTAGCTCACGGATTTTCCTTGCAACGCGGCAATTTTCGCTGATTTTCGTCTGTGCTTGCTTATCAGCTTTCGGTTAAACGCGTTAAATATTAGTTTCCTTATCATCACGCCGCCAGTTAAACCGCCGCGAAGCGTGACACGCAGACACAGCACGCATTTAACCAACATTGTACGCGTCTCGATTTAATCATCCGCCGTGAAAGCAAATGAGTGACTTTATCGTTAGATAACTCGACCCTCGCGATTATTACATGCTCTAATTCAAGTTGATTAACGAGAATTTTATAGGGTGTGTAAGAAGTGATCGCGTGTTTTCTACGAATGTATTTCAAAAGAATCTTCGGATTACGATCAATTAACAATTTAACATCGAATACATTATTTCAGTTTATTTTTCTTACCAATTAAATTTTATGCCATCTGTGTTTAGTTCATATTCGTTCAATATACTTGTGGATAAGAATGATTTACGTAATCTATGCAACTTAAAATGATTTAAATAGCGGTAATTCTGTGGATGAATCATCGATAAGGGAAAGTATAAATCGCTGATTTTAATGAGACTTATCTATAACGTAACTTTTAAGGAATTTTAGTAGCTTTTAAAAGGATTCGTTTGCTTAAAAATTGGTACATCTTTGATATTCACTAAATATTTCCTTTATAAAGCATCACTAATAGTGCCTGTAAATATTAGCAAAAGTATACTTTTCACGATCTTGATGTTCCCCAATAACAAAGTTAAACTTAGCAAAAATTTGTCAATCAATTTTGGCTGCACATGGACGATCTAAAACCTAATGCATTCTGCTCGCATTGCGATTGCAAACTCAGTGTATATAGCAAATTTTCAAAAAACTTTACAGAAAGGGCATAACACTTAAAGTATATCATATAAGCAGAAAATACACCAGAAAAAATTATTTAAAAAAAAAAGAGAAGCAAACGAAATCCTTCGTAACCGGCAATTTTAATGTTCATACATCACGGTTAATCTATCACCAAGCGGTAAATGGCAAATGAAATACACAAGGCTCCCTACAACAGCCATCTTTCAACAAAGATTCTAACTCACGATATCCAAACAGGTACTAAATAAACCATGCATTCTTCATACACGTACACGAAACCTCCATTATACCAACATTTATTCCCATCTCTATTAAATAATTCCCACGCAATATTTCCCGCTAAAAATATATCCTCCCTAAAGGATTGAGCTCACGAGTGTGTGCGAGCCAGAAAGAATGAATTTCCTCGACGTCAGACGGTTGAAACAACGGGTGGGAAAATTAATTCGTAAATCATAGGAGATAGGCAGGCAAACGAGATTAACTTTTCACCGGTGACCAAGAGAACACCTTTTTTTTTCTTTGTCCTTTCTTCTCTTTCCCCCGGGAGAACAATAGCCAGGTCGTGGGTAGTCGTCGAAGATCCACGGGATTGCGACGAATTGTGTGACGGGGACAACAAGCAAGAAAGGAGGATCAAAGAGGTTGGGGACAAAGGGGCACGTGCGTGCGTGTGCTGGATCGATGGCTGCTGTCTCTCTATTGAGAAATTAATCAATGGTACCACGGACGACGACACATTACTCTACGAACCGTGAGAAAATCTTAATTTTCCCCAGTCAAAAGAACCTTCGCACCTTTTATTGGTCTAGGTACGAATGAAACAGGCACTATTTCGAGAAACGAACAAAGGGCTGTCCTCGTGGAACAATGAGAAAGCAGAGAGAGAGAGAGAGAGAGAGAGAGAGAGAGAGAGAATAGCGTGGTATTAAAAACCTTCGCGAGTGGTGTGGTAATTCGAGGTTCGTGGGTTCGTTGCTAGGTTCGATGCGATCCTTTTAATGAACCAGCGGACAGTGAATTATACGATCGCCTATTTGCATGCTAACATCGCCTTCCATACCAGCAGATGTTCTAATTGGATTTAAATGGAAAGAAGCGCGCATAGGATCTACATGTAAGGTCATTCAATTGAATGGTCCGAGGGTAATTTTGGGTTTGGAATGTTCATTGATTCTGTGGACATTGCAGAGATGTTTTGTTCAAGAGGACATGGTATTTATCAATCGTCTAGAAAATTTGGTAAATTCTATTTTGGACATACGGTGAAAGTAAATATATCGTAGCGTCAATGATAGGCTAAATACTGCTGATGATTTCCGTTAAAATTGAGATTCGTCATTCCGTGCAATCGAACGCTCTGTGAAATGGAAACTAGGACAACGGAAAATGATTAATTCCGGTTCTATGATCGACAGTGAATATTTTTTCTGCGTTATTTAAGCGAGGATTGAACGCACTGCTTCACTATGCGCACGAAGCTGCGTGAAATTCGCCCATAGAATTAATTTGTATCAAATTGCACTGTACGTTGCACACACGGCTCTGCCGTCTTAACAGGTCAAAGTGAAACCACTAGAGCTGTGTATTCCTGTGAAGTATAACTCGGTCAGAAATTTCTCGGCGTGATTGACGTGGAACTGACATTAACGATATAACTTGCACAAGAAGCACTTAGCCTGCGATTCGACGAAATGGAGGAATTTAAATAGAGGGAATGGGGAAATTTTCACAGCAATTAACGCGATACCTTTGGAAAAAAGTTATCAAGCATAGCCGGGTGAAAGAGATACGTTATCCTAGCCATGTAAAATTATTTTCATCACAGTCGAGGGATTGCTGCGCACAATTTATCAGAGAGTTTTTTAGCGCAGGGAAACTCGACGTTCCACAAAGAAATACTTGAGGGCATGCTACATAAGAGAGAAAAGTAAAATTGTACCATACTAGTCATAAAAAAATTCGAATGAGATTCTTAGGCAATAAACTTTATACTTTCTGACCGTCCTCAACGTCCGCAGGCTAACCCAGCAACACTTTCCCACCCTAACTCCAAAATTTACACATGAACTCGAGGAAAAACAGTCCACCAAACTAACAACAAAAACAAACACAACCAATTTGTTCTCTTCAAAAATTTTAACGTTTAGAAAAACATCACTTTCTAGATGTAAAAGCGTAAAAAATGCCTGTATAAAAAATATACATCAATTTGTACTATCTCTTCGATCTTTAAGATACAAGGTAATTTGTCCAGCGAATGAACACTCAAGTCGGTTTGTTAAAACTAGAATTCGTTACTTAATCCCCTGAATGTTATTATAGTATGTGAGCTATTTCATTACTAAGGTCATACATCCTAGAACACAATTCTAGCAATATTTTAACAGCTACAGCCTTAATTAAAAGTCTGGGATAGGATTAAGTAATACTTGGACCAAATGACTAATGAGTGAAAAGAGGTACCTCAGTGAATGAACAGGATAGTAGTTTCGAAGAAACTGTGATTTTCAATGTTTTCTCAAATTATATCCAAAATGCAAACTGTAGATGCCCAGAAATACATTTATTTTGAACATGTCGAACGCTATGAGGACAGCCATTAAATAAAGGGAATTATAGAAAAAAAGATCACTTTGCCAAAGCATCTGTGGATTTTCTCTGGAACTATTGTGCAACTTTTAACGTAGAAAGAGCCTGATAGCTGTTAATTTTTCGTATAATATGAGCAAACGTTTATTCACTGAATAGGTCACTCTATCGTTCAACTCTTAATTTTATTCGAAATCGTAAATCATTACCAGAGAAGTCGGAAGTGATTCTAAAAAGAAAAAGTATTAACTCTAGAGTATTAACTGCGATTTACCTAAAAGCTTCAAATCACGCTTTTTCTATTCGATGATAAAGTATCCTTGAGAGTGAAAGAAATCTCGATTTTCGAACGATTCATCATACAAAAGCGAAGTACCAGTTGTCGTTGGATCGAGTTGTATGGAAAGGGAATCTAATTAATTAACTATTCGTCGTTAAAGGTGAACAGGAACTTACATCGGGATGCCACGTGACCGACATTTCGTCCCTGAACAAAGAACGCTGACGCTGGTAGAGAGATTGGTGGGGAGCACGTTAGCACGGACGGAAGTAATGACCGCGCGAGGGGTAAAAGGGGAGAAAATGAATCAAGAACGGTGCACGATCCATTAAGGATGTTTACCGACTACTACACCCTCGCTTTTGCTTAATCAATGCACCTTTTAATTAGACCCTCGTTAACTTCTGATCCATGGTCGATGGAACGGTGGAATTTTTAAAAAGGATACCGAATTTTCTAAGGTTTGTTCAACCGTTCTGCGAGCATACTCGGTTACATTATACACGATCGTCATTATACCAAGAGATAAATTCTCTCTTGATCCTTTGCTCGAATAAGAAGCTTTCAACCGTGGTTTTGCGTGGAAAGAGATGGAACGGTTGAATTTTTGAAGATGCACCATCTCTACCCGAGTTAGGTTTTACGAGGAAAAACTGAGTAAAATGGAACAGAGGTGGCGTCGTAAATTGCTGTTCAAACGGTATGTCGAGGGAGAGAGGGGGAGGACTGTTCTGGATGTGACGTGGTCTCCGCAACGAGACATCGTTGAATTCAACGGGAACAATGGCGGCAATAATTTCGTACGTTTACACTGCACTTTTACGCAACAACGATGGATAATAGAAACGGCCGGGGAATGACGGCGAAAGCATTTAGACCTGACAACTTTATGCGTGGAATTGCCGCAACGTTGGAATAGTTGGATTTTCAAGGGAACATGACTACAATCCCTGCTGGGAAACTTCACCCTTGAGATTTAAATGTTTTCGGCGCAAACTCTCGTACGAAGCAATCAGAGTCGAAGCGTAAAACTATTTCGAGATGCTTTCTGAGAAGCTTCGGAATATTTCACGTGTATTGCTGTATATGTACATATATATTACAGGTTAGTTGGTAATTCGGTGAATTATAAATGGAAGGAAACTTATCCGCGACGAATAGTAGGCAAGAAATGCGAATTGGAATTTCCTCGCCGAAGGGGACTTTGTTTCTACGGACAGATCAACGCCTGCGTTTGAATAAAGTTTCGGATGAATTTAAAGGATGACGAACTTTATTCGCTTCTTCTTTCTAAGAAACACCCGGCGGATGAAGTTTAGCGGATAGTTCATGTTAGAAGAAATCAAAGAAATATTGGAATGAGTTTGAAATAAATTAATACTATGTCAGGAGTTTCTTGGTGGTGGGAATAGATATACTGTCGCACGGAAGATTACTTTCGCAACTAAGCAGTAATTTAATTATGATAAACGGTAGATTATTTACCCGGGAACGTCTCAGTATTAATGTACGAAGTGTAAGTCATATTTTCTCATTTATGTCTAAAACAATATAAAGTAACTAATTGAAATCTTTTACCAATCTTTAATTACTAGACTGCGGAAGTTTCTGCAAATTTTATGTCAAAATATGCAACATAAGAGAATGAATTATAGGAAGAAAATTACCCGATTGAAATATTTACATTATAACATTTACAATTTAAATAAAATTCATTTGTAAACAATGAATTTATTCTTTTTAATTTTGTTTCTTTCCATTTTCTTTCCTTCACTTTTCAGGAGAATTAATTTATACAGAATTACCTGATTTCAGCATTACATTCTCTACATTTTTATTTAAATTGTATTTGTTTCAAATGTAAGTATACAATGATATTATCATGTAAAGGTAGCAATATCTTGGACATCAAATAATTAAAAAAATTAGTGATAAAATCTGCAAATAAACGAACATGGATAAATTTCGATAAAAATCTCGAAAATCTGCGCTCTTGTAAAAGAACAACGCAGACAGTTCTTCCGCCACCATACATTCAACGGAACAATTACCCGTTTTTGCATTGACACCACAAATTAGAGGATCCCGTGCTAATTGTTCAAGCCTGGTCGACCCAAATAACTTCTTGCAACGGCACAATCCCAAAAAACCTCCGCATTCCATCGTCGACTCGTGAATTTTCGCGTTCTATACATTCACGACCCTGGATCCCCAATTATAATCGCAAATTCGAAGGCCGTGCATACCCCTTTTCGATGTAAATCCGCTACCGTTTTTTGGAGCGTGGAGCGAGATGCCTAAAGTCTCTCAGTGGATGATTTATAGGGAAGGTACACAAGCCGAGGCGAGGGGTCAAGTGCTTTCAGCCGGGCGTGTAGCTACTTCCGGCCGGTCGAGTGTGGTGTATAGAGGTGATGGAGTACAATTCGACGATTTAACGATTTCACGGTCCGCCTGTGCATACTGCGATCGCGATAACCAGCTGAATCGCTTTATTGCCCATTTTACATAGCGTTCTTCGCGTTTATCAGTGCGTACATTTTGCAACTACTGCGGTTGGGAAACCGTCAACGATGAAGTATGAAAATTTCACACAGGACTGAGGAGCATTTCCCTCTTCTTTTTCGTTTTTTTTTTTTTGGCAGTATATTTAAATACGGACGTTTGCTCAGATATCTGCACGGTCTTTCCGTGGTAAGTTCTCTACGAGTCGCTGACTCGAACGCGTGCCCCGTGTTAAAAAGCCCGAAACGAGAACCGTCTGCAAGCTTCGTAATCTGAAGTGTTTCCCTTCCTTTTTTGTTTTTGTTTTTGTGTACACATGTAGTCGGGATAACGTCTGTTTTTAGCTTTGCAACGCGGTGCGAGTTAAAACCACGAAGAAATTTGCAACGACTAACTGAAACTGGCGTGCAGCAAAAGCAGACCGTCAAGAGCAGTCTGGCGTTTTACCCTGTGCTAATTTGCGCCCGCGATCACGCAGTGACGTTTTAAAGTGAACCTCTGAAACATGAATTCCTACGAGGGACATTTCCTATGTTAATGTGCGACGTTAATATTACGCGAACCTATCAGAGAATTACCGAAAGAATTTCAACGCCAGTGGCGTTCGGGGGACCGGTATTCGAGGCTTTTACCAATGACGAAGGCGTTAAATAAAAGTGGTAACTATGCCACACCTGCGACGTACGATCGCTGGCTAAAAACTCGTCGTCGAGATCGATGTTGAGGAAACAGAAACTGCTTACTGGTTGCTGAATGAAAATACCTTTCGTACTCCTTGCTGATTCGATCATTCACAGAAACCGTACGACATACCCACAGTAAACGCTGAACAATTATTCGTATTGGCAGTGGTATCAGTGGATTCTCTTTTGTCCAGAGGCGAGAAATATATCGCTTCAGGTGCGTTTATCCAGCGTTCCATCCAGGTTCGACGCTTTCGAAAAATCGATCCTGCACGTTCGTACGAACAGGAATCAGGTCATCGCGGATTCACGATCGAAACTTTCACGTTGCACGATCATCGGTTGAGTCTACGTAAACACTGGCCTGGCTCGCACTTGGCCCTCATAGTTGCTGGAATAAACGCGGCCGGATCGATCAACGGCACCATACGCGCCCGTGGAAACAACCGAAAGTGTCCATCGAACTGATGAATCTCACTGAATTTCTCCTAGTGAAACGATCTTCAAGATTGAACGATCTATATACACCAGCTGACACGAGCATTCTCCAGATGATCTTTTAAAATGAGCTTTACTCTAAGGAAACCTTCGTTTCCTCTTCATACTTCTCTCGTTGTTGCACGCCCAAAACAAACGATCCTCGCGCACAATATAGAAGAGCGTCATGCTTGACAGGATAAGCACGCGGTTACCAGGACACGGATCTCGATTTCTCGTGGTCGATCAGCACGCACCGCAAGAACAACTGCTCTCCGCCCGGCTGACAGCTGACAGAGACAGAGGTAGGCTGTTCCACGAGGCTCCCCTCGTCACCTCGGAATATCGCTGACTACGGCACACTCTCCGCTCGCCCCTTCTTCCGCAACCCCTCAGGATGATCACGTGACCGGGAAGTTTCACTGGCGCAGCGGAACCGAAGGACTTCCTGCCAGGATCCACTACAGAGCTAACGCCGATGTGTATTCACAGTGTACAACTCTCGTTGATCTAATCTTTGCGATATCGCATCGCTTTCTCCATTAGAGATCAGTCCAACTCGCCACTCGAGGCATCGGCATTTCTCGAGGACACGTGATCGCGAGCACTTCAGGTAACACCATTCGCTGTTACGCGTCGCTGCACCCCTCAGGCACTTTCACTTTTTTGTTGTTTTGGCGCGTGTACCGCAAGGCCGCACGTGCACCCACGGGGATGTGACTATTTCGTGGCCGAGTCTGACCGTGTGACACGTGTCACCGCGCTCCACCGGAAGAAAAACAGGCGGGGGTGGATGGAACAGGGTGGGGGAGGGTGAAACAGCAAGTGTGAGAGAGATGGAACGAAACGGTACGATGGAGAACGAGAAAGATGCCGATCACGAGGACGTGAAGACGGACCGATGGAAACGTGGTGACTGGACAAAGAATGAGTGGGACAGTACGACAGGTGGGGGAGAGAGACAGAGATAGAAACAGTGACAGAGAAAGAGAGAGAGAGAGAGGAAAGGAGAGAGAGAAAAAAGACGGCTACCACAGTTCCGTAGCCTTCGATTTTTAGGAGGAAAGTGAAGGCTGCAGACACCGCCCAGCTAGCCGCCCGGGTGTGCCAACGCGAAAAACCACCCCCGTGGTGTGCTCCACAACCGATGCCCCGAATCCTGCCTGTGCCCATGCGCACCGTAACCTTGGTTACCGCGCCCAAGCGCGCCAACTGTCGCCCTGGTGGTTGCAATAGACACTATCGCCTCTTCTCTAACCCTTGGAAGAGGCTCACACAAATACATCGCTGATTCCTATGGGACGAAAATGAACACCCCTGGCGCGATACTTCAGAGGGGAGGCGTGCTGATTATTTTTTCAGCGGCACCGGTTCCCGATGACTCAGCGGTACGGAATTAAGGGAAATAGTCGGGGAGGGTTCAGGGAGAGACACGCGAGATCGTTTCGTGGGATGGAGAATGGAATTCTGGGAATGTTTCGATGAAATTTTGGAATTTAGTTACGCGTTTGTGTATTCGGAAAATTAATCTACGTCGTCTACCGTAATTTCTACCTAACAGGTGTTACATTTTGTTCTTCCAGAAGTTCCTTTCGTTTTATTGCTACACGCGAGGTATAGAATCTTTTATTTTCGATGTAATTCTACTGAATTATGTATGATCCACTTTGATTTATCACTCTTCTCTATCTTATCGAAAGATATCTTTCCAAAATTGCTATGATTTGCTAATAAAATATTCTTCAAGGTGGTCTTCTATCTTGTTTAAAATCTACGGCTTTTAACCTTCTCAACCAATTACAAACTGTTTGAACAGTCACAGTATAATCTCCATATACGACGTAAATCTCATTTATAGTTTTCTAAGTGCTGTTGCTTCTTTTAAAGGAATGCAACGACACATATCGTAAACTCATTTCTAGATTTTCCATCTTTCAAAATGGCATGGAAAAGACCAAGAGAAATTTTCCAAAGAACGAAGTATACTGTTGGAAAGCTAGAAGACAGATGAATTGTAAATAC
Source organism: Anthophora plumipes (assembly GCA_951804975.1). Taxonomy (NCBI): domain Eukaryota; kingdom Metazoa; phylum Arthropoda; class Insecta; order Hymenoptera; family Apidae; genus Anthophora; species Anthophora plumipes. The sequence continues at coordinate 21,355,639 of OX638112.1, read as the reverse complement.
ATCAGGTTGCATGTTTACCCGAAACGTTGTCAGACAAAGCAATGTGTGAAAATAACGAAAGAAATTTTTAGAATAATCCAATATTTAAGTTCTGTATTCAATATCAATCAATCTCTAACCAAGTTCTCATTCTACTTAAGCACCCAAATTGTATATCTCTCTAACAGTAAAAGAAATTCGAGTTTATTCTGAGTTCAATTGTAAATAGATTCGTTATACATTCATGTCTGACCAAAGATACACATTCTACTTATGCATTCAATACGTATTTCCCCTAACAGAAAACACTGGATTCTACTCTACCTTGAATCGTAAACATTAATACATTCAGCACTTCGAATGCTCAACATTCCATTTCCATTCTATCTACTTATAGCAAATTCCTCCATTAGTAAAAAAAGAGGCATTTGACTCTGTTCCATTTGCACTTTCGAAACTCCAATTAATCTTCATTAATTAGAGCTACATACTCGCGCCTGTATTTCATAGAAACACAATTAGTCATGAAATATAAACATTTTCTAAATTACTTTCTTTTATGCGTCTTTATGACAAAGGTGTAACTTACAACATTATAAATAATTGAAAACTGATTTCTACACGTCCAATGAAACAATTTTGTTAAAATAACAATATTGTGAAAGGAATTAATTGGACATCTTTGATGTGAACTGTTCACCGATATCTGGCCTTGTTTCAATTTACTAAACTCATCGGACCGCTATCAAACGACACTCGAGCCTATTCCATCTCTAATCTCTCGATAATTACCAATTCATTTCAAACATTTACTCAATTCCACGTGACATCCGAGACAATCGTGGGGGAACGATCACGTGGTATCCGTTTCTGGAGCGTCAGTCGGGCGAGATAGCGCAGTCACCTCGAGAATTACTTATGCATCGTGTCGTTTCCATCAGCGGGGGTAACGAGGGTGACCCATGCGGGTGAAGGGAACCCCTCGATGCTGTGGTACAGCCCGCTTTCCGGCGTAAGTGCAGAAACGTTTTCACAGTGATGCAGCGTGCGGTTGATCTTCGAGGTGGCGAGGGATCAAGAGTCTCTGCCTAGTCTTTATTACATGAGGTTCCGGGTGATTTGCTGTCACGGAAGCAAATGCACGCCGACAATTTCAACCATTTCCCTCCCCTACACGCCGCGTTATTTCGCTTCTTTCCATCCTTCTTTATAGGAGAAGACATAAGTCTTCCACTCTTATTTCGTGTTCATTTTGTTCACATGCCGGTTCTCGAGGGATGGCTTATTTAAAAATTCATACATATTTCTGGGGATAACTACGTTTTATTCAAACGATGCGTTTACCCTTTGGGAAAGATAAGTTCATATGTGCGTTTGCAAAAATCTATGAGCACAAATGTTAATTTTATATATTTGAGAGAAACGAATTGAGCAACGAGAAATGGCTAATTTGGAAATTCATAGATATTTCTGGGGTTAAGTACGTTTTATTCAAATGATGCGTTTACTCTTTAGCAGCGACGAGTTTATATATGCGTTCGCAAAAATCTACGAGCATAAATGTTAATCTTACACGTTTTTGAACAACGAATTTTGTAATTTTGGATTATGTTTCACAATAGAAAATTGTTACATTATTTTGATTTTATTCTACGTCATCGTTATTTATTTATGTATGAAATAGAATGATCGAAGAAACTTAAAATAGATTTACACAGAAAACTGTCAGCTTATGATAAAATGGAACGACGATTTGTATATCTCTTAGCAATTCCTGGCAACAGTAAGTCGCTCCACTCAAACATTTTATCCATGGGCATTAATTGAAGACCAAATTTCTAATTTACCACTTGTGACACTGAGTGGTTTTAGCTAACCGTACGATGTCCAACCCATTATGACATTGTGTTTGTTATTTCTCAGGATCAAAGAGAATTTATATATACCTCATTATATTATTGTACGAGGATAATATAAACTTGGAAATGAAACGTTTAACATTTGACAACTATAATTTACAAATACTTTCCTTTGACTATCCTCTTTCATTGTACGATTTATTATACTTACTGCGTACGTTTCTTTAACGTTCGCTCATGTGAAATGCTTCAGTTTATGCTTCTTCTGATGTTCTTTTTAATATCTCACTTGACAAACAAAGAATTACGTTCCTCTGAAGGAATTATTTTCACTTTTGCGTATGCCCGTGATCTCGGTAATTATAATAAACACAAAGGAGCGAGCAAAGGATATTCACTAAAGCGACGCACCGTATTTAATTGGATCCGGCATAAAAATTTATCGCGTAAACTAATGTAAAGTGATGTTCACCGTACCGGTGATAACGTTTCAAGCGGCAGGAAGCTATATAAAAAATTATAGCGCGATAACATAAAAGTAATATTCAACAAAATACTAAAGAAATAAAAGTGTGATGAATCTTCCAGCCAAAATTCGCGATACACGATGAAAACGTGTGCACCAAAGCCATTAATGCGACTCGTGAACGACAAGTCACACTGACAAACACTAAAACATGATTCGGTTGTTCGAATTCGCCAATCCGGAGCGATGAAACAGGTCTGTTCGTGAGGAAAATGTGACGTCACGATTTATGAAAAGAGAACGACGGAAAAAAAGGAAAAAAAAAATGGTCGAGGGATTTAAATTGAAATATAAATGGACCGTTTTATTCCTCGAGCGAGCTATAAATTTTCGTAAAACGAAATTAGAAAAAAAAGTGGCATTGTGTGTACAAGATGAAAGAGTGGAAATAGTTGAGGAAAGATGAAATTCAAACGATGAAATTTGCGATAGTACGAAACTAATTCGGTAATTGATTCGAATAGGGAAGCTAAGAGGGAATTCGGCTGGGGAACGTCGTTTAACCTTGGTTAAGTGTCGCATAACTTTGATAATCCGCATGATATTCAACGTTGTGAAGTCGCCTTAACGCGAGTTCCGGCGAACTTTTCGCGAACTTCCTGAAGAATCGGCGCACCATGTCAGCTCATACTGCTCTTTTTTACCATTCTCCTTTTTGGCAATAGTTGCTCCGTTACTCACTTATGAACTTCTGATTGAAACATAAAAAAAAAAAAAAGGAAAAGATATCGCTGGTGAATTGTTAAATGTGAATTCTTCGATCCTTCACGTAGCGAAATAAAAATGGAGAACGAGCAAATTCAGATGAAATGGGAACAGGAATATTTTCACCGTAACTATATCTGTTTTCTGTTTTCTTTTTTTATCGTGTTACACATATATACGATAGGGAGCAGTAAAAAAGTTTTAAATAAAAATTTGTGTCGTAGAGGAATGGCACGAACGTTTATTGCGCCTGAAATTTCGCTAGCGTTGTATAATACTTTGAACAAGTAACAATATATACAAAAGGTGGTTCCCTTTGCCGATCTTTTTGATGGTAAACACGAACTATTTTAAGACTGCGGAGAAGGCTGAGAGAAAATAGAAAGCAGTTTCCCCTTTCGTGGGAAACTTACACAAAGTTCTTAGCTATTTTATATGAAGCTAGTATTTCATTGTTTTTACAAGAATTCTTTACTTTTTCTACGATGTTAAATGTTCTCCTAATTATTGAAAAATGACTGCACTGTTCATAGAGTATCTAGAAGTTTAACAAAATTGTTTATTTCAGCTAGAGTAATGGTAACTTCAGAATTCTTGAAATAATTTCTTCTCCATTATTTTGTTCAATTCAATTATTTTCAAGAGAAACTATATTGATAATAAAAACGTATTATTTTACAACCTACTCCATCAAAAATAGAAGTATGCCATTCGGTCTCTCATTGGTGTAGTTCTAATTCTTAAAATAATCTATCCTCTATTATTTTATTCACTTGAATTTTTTTTTTTTAATAAAAGACAATATTGATAGACGATAAAAGTCTTATTGTACGATTCCATAATGTACAATCTACTCCATCAAAAATAAAATTTTTCAAATAATACCAGAAGTGTGTATAGTATATGCATAAATGTTGACTAAAATGAGCCAGAATTAAGATATTTAGTTACATCTCTCATTGATGTAATTCTAACACTTGAAATAATCTTTTCTCTATTATTTTGTTCAGTTAAATTCTTCTTTTTTTGTTTTTAAGAAACTATATTGATAATAAAAACGTATTTTTCTATGATTCGACAATTTCTGGACTACTCCAGTAAAACAGAAGTCTACAAATAATAAAAGAAGTGTACATAGTACATGCATAAATGTTGACTAAAATGAGCCACAATTAAGATATGTAGTTCTGTCTCTCATTGGTATCGTTCTGTACGACCTTAAGATCACACTGTGCATACATTATACGTATATACATATATACTCTCCTGCTGATACAGAGAAGTAATACAGGGTGGGCGTCGACGACCCTAAAGAAGAAACTGAGACCAGGTCGCTATCGTGTTCTCGCGTACGGTGCAGACACCATTTTTATGTTAATGTAATAAGCGGTCGTGTCGACGTCGAGGAGTCACGCCTTCTACGAGAAAGTTTGTTCTACAAAGTTGAACAACCTTCAACGAAACTAATAATTATAAATTGCTGTCATCGCTTGTAGCCAAGAATCTTGAATAATTATCAAATATTGTCCTATGTGTCTTCTTTTCTCTCTTACAATATAATAGTGATAAAAAAGATCATTTTTGTCATTTCTATATCAATGCGATATCATAGCTTCTTCTTTTTGAAGCTAACTACCGTGAGATGCGTTACAACGAAAAATGCCCGCGCTTTCTTTATCATGATAAGGACATGAATTCTGTTGAAATTTGTACATTTGAAAAAAATAACACGTGATTTCAATAAGTTCCCTATTATTAAAAATAGCAGCAAAGGAAATTTAATAAATCACAAGCTTAGATTAAGAAGTTACAAAAAGTGACCTTTACTGTTCTCTTTACGATTCTGATCAATAGCAACTTTTTGTGCACATCAACTAGTAAACTAATTCTTTCAACTTCTCAAAAAGAAAAACTCACGTCGTTTCATCTAATTTTAAAAAAAGTTATACTGTTTTATAGGGTGCGCGAATATTAATTGTGCATCTTTCAATATGTATGCTAGAATGAAGGTTCTAAAACCAATTACATTCACTTCAGTATAACCCGCTGTATTTCATATTGCCTTCTTTTCGTTAACGAATCAGAGGAATAGATTTTTATTCTATTAACGTAGAATACTTTCTATCCATTTCTGTAGTTACAATTAATAAGAAAAGTATTAAACATCGCTACCATTTTATTTCAAATTTGAATTCCATAGAGTCCTTCGTTGAACATACGAAATTCGCAATTGTCACTGAAATTCCTCGTGACAAAGGGAAACGAGGGAAATTTTCGTGAGATGAGGAGAAACGTCGCCGAAGGGTTGGAAATTTCACTGGGTCACGCGGTTGGAAAAATCCGTCGAACGGGCAATATTCGAAGCGAACATTTGCAGGCTGGCAAGGAATTCCTCGTGACGACAGAATTTACCTTGTAAGCATCGAGGATTCCTCCCGAGAGTCGATTGTAGTCTCACGTTTCGAATCTCGCCCCCTCAGGCTGCTGGCCCATGGAACAGCCCGCCAGGGACTTTCATGGTAGCGTAAGAAAATAGGGGTGTACTTTCAGACGGCATCGATGCTTTTACAAAGGAAGGAGAAAAGGGAGAACGTTGGTTTATCCAGCCCGAACCCGCCTGAAACTCAACCTTTCCCCACCGAAACACGATTCGTACTGGCGGCTTCGTTCCCTTTCTCTCTGTGTATGCTCGCGATACTTATCAAGGCTAGATCTCTCTCTCTCTCTCTCTCGTGCTCTTTCTCTCTCCATCTCTCTTTATGGAAGAAAAGAGCGATCCCTTTTTGAGAATATTCTATGGATTTCTTTGACGTATTTCCTTTGATATCCCTTTTTGCGTGGTTTGTTCCTTTCTTTTTAGTATTGCATTGTGCAATTTGGATGAACATCTTTTCCAGGCTGCAAAGATTTTTTCTCTTGTAATTTCTTTTTTATTTTGTTTCATGTGAATAGTTCATGCCGTTTTATCGGTTAATTGTAACGTAATATTGATGTTAATTTTTATTCATTGGAATATTTCGAAATTTTTTATTTTAATATAGCAAATGTTCCATTTGTATCTTCTTTTTGCACGACATTTAATAATTAATAATTTTGTAAGGTAGGTTTTTGCAAGGGAAGTATTTATGTGCAAATATATCTTCAAGTCGAAATAGATGTCGACTATTAATTTAGCTTAATGAAAGCGTTGAATACTAATTAATAAACCTCATTCATAGCTTTTAAAATCACTGTAAGTGGACGAAGATGTCAAATAAATCTGTTCACACTGAGATTTATAATAAATTTGGAAAGAGTGATAATTATGAAAAATTATTTATACAGCATTCCAGTAATATCAAAGCAAAGTGTCCCTTTAACGAAAGAATTCGCAAGAAAGTTATAAATTTATGCCTTCAAGTAAATAATTTTCAAAGGCGCCGAATATATTTTTAAAAGGAAAATCAAACAGTACCATCAGACGTAAAGGAACAAAGAAAATAATATTTCACAATTTTTTCCAAATCATTCTCACTCCACCAAAATGCGCCCTTTGTGCGAATATATTAAATAAAATCCCGGGATTTAACTTCGCTATAGAAAAAAAAATCAAACAAACAAACAAATAAACAAGAGAAATCACAAGGAAAAACCGGAAAAAGAGCATCAACTAGGATTAAGCGAACCAAACAAAATTTCCCTGAAAAAGGGAGGCAATACTCGGCGAGCCAGTCCTCTCGTAGATTTTTCCAGCGAGTTTTACCGTGAAATCACCTTTTCTTCGCGTTGCGAAATCTGCCTTTGTTTAACTCTACTACTCTTAAAAGGAACCGTTGCGCAGAAAAGAAAAAAAGGTGCTTTCCGCGTAATCCAATCGATATCACGAACGATTCGTCGTCATTGTACTACCCACCGACGCATTACTAATCTGTGTGTGTGTGTGTGCGCGTGTGTGCTCGATTATTTACAAAGGCTGAACCAGAGAAAAATAAAGAATCGAACGAGCAAACCGGAAGCGTAGTTATAGGAATTTTTGTGTCGACGACTCCGATAGGGGACACCGTAGGGGAGGCGACGTACGAGTCGCAAAGTTTCTGAAGAATCGAGTACACCTCATTCCGAGCGAGTCCCACGGGCTACGAGGAAAGTTACTTTGTTCGAACAACTTTCGATATCGACGATGTTATTCGGTAAATTAGAAGGCCGAGGTGTCGATCGCAGATCTACGCAGCGGACGTTGCGAGAGTGTATTTTCAACGTGTTGAGAGTGCACCGTTCGATGAGATGGGTTTTCTTGGTTCGTAAATGGTGTGAAATCACTTATTAGAGCAGAAACTTCGAGGAAAAGTTTCATCTTCTTTGGAAAATTAATAGATATCTTGGAGAAGTTATCGTAGTAAAGGATCTTTATAAAACTTGAGTATAAAAATAGATTTAAAAAATATATTTCAAATATTTCTAAACTTGAGATGAAAATGAGCCTGAAATATTTATTTTCTCATTTCTCGAAAATTGTTGGAAAAATGAGGAAGAAGAAATTTGTTAAGTATGTGTATTCATTGACATAACGTACTTCATTTAAATACTTGTGTAAGACAGAAGTTTACATCTTCGAGGAAAAGTTTCGTCTTCTTGGGAAAATTAATAAATATCTTGAACAGGTTCTTACAAGTGAAACATTTTTATGAAACCTATATGTAATACAGGTTTAAAAAAATATTTGAAATATTTCAAAATTTAAGAGATGAAAGCAACCCTTCAAATTCGATGTTGAAAAGTTTGCTTCTTGAATTTCTCGAAAATTGTTGGAAAAATGGAGAAGAACAAATTTTTCGAGCTACCGTGTATTCATTAGCATAATGTACTTCATTTAAATATTTGCAAAAGTCAGGAATTTGCATAGAAGTCACTTATTAGGGCAGAAAGTTTGAGGAAAAGTTGCGTCTTCTTTGGAAAATTAATAGATATCTTAGAGAAGTTTTCACAAGCGAAGGACTTTTATGAAACTTACGTATAAAAATGTTCGAAGTATCCCAAAATTCAAGAGATGAAAATCGACCTCAAATTCAGGATTGAAAAATTTGCTTTCTCAATATTCCGAGAATTATTGGAAAAATGGAGAAGAAATTCTTCGAGAGTTCATTTCCATAATGTACAATATTCCATTTAAATGTTTGCTAAAATCAGGAATTTACGTAGTCTCATTGTAAGATTAATCTTGCTCTCAGAAAGAGATTCCGTTTTACTTTCCTTCTTTTTTTGTAGTTTCACGTTCCTCGAGGATACATAAAACGTACTCTGAGAGAAAGGTATGTAAAATTTGTTCAAGATCTGTGTAATCTTGTTTGCTCCCATTACTACGGAAGTAGATTTATGCTCCTACCTGAACCCATGTTCCCGCTTAAAGACTGATACATTTGGTGAAAAAAGAATAAATCACTGCAACGATTTCGTTACATTAACAAATGTAGCAAAAAATACAATAACGACTTTATTCAAAATCTTAAACATTAAATTGAAACCATTAAATAATACGTAAATACAGATAACGAAAGATATATGTACATTCGTATCTCGTCTTGAAATTTACCAAAGTAAAGTTCACTGTTTCCAATTCTCTTCGCTAATTTCAGAATTCTAACTCTAGGTTAATTAAACAAACTCTAGATTCAACTTTCCAAGCAACCCACTGATAATTCTCGAACTTCCCCCTTCGTTAACAAGAATAGCAAAAAGAGCAGGAAATAACGACAGAATTGTTAACCAAAACGTAGATTACTTCTGGTTTCAACGATATTCCTACAGGAAATGTCCATTATTTCCCGCCGAAAAGTAGCCCTTTTATCGAAGAAGTCTTGTTAACTTGAACCCGTATAGCTGAGAAGCCAATCTGTCTCTGATGGCCTCGTTTGATTGTGCCAGCACAGTAGCTGTACAATTAACCTCTGTGAGAATGTCTAAACGATCGAAGACGTTGTTTAAAATCAACGCTAGCTGAGAGATGATGATCGAAGGGAGCGTACCTCGATACTGACTCGTTTTCAAAACGTCGAGCAATTGAACGTGGTTCCGTTCTAGTGCAATCCCTATCGTTCACTGTAGTTTCTCCAAATAGAGGTCTGCCTTTGTGCATCGTTCTTTGTATCCTCGATCAGTGGAGGCCACGCAACCCCCGAGTGGACCATTTTATGGGTTGAATCGCACGTGCGGCTTTCGGTGGAATTTGAGGTTATCTACGGTGAAACTGGTAGTTACAATCGCAATTCGAAAGAAATTCAATGATCCAGAATCGACGTTGCTGAATGTAGACGGATAAAGGAATGATTTCCGTCTTTCTATCTCCTTTTTTTTCCTTTTCTCCACTTTTCCGTAGATCAACCGGGACGTTAAGAATCTTTCTTCTTTTTCCACGATGAGTTAGTTCTGTGGAGTTGATAGTGTTTGATCTTGCTCGTTATCATGAACTACTTTGAAGAAATTCTCGACGGAGAAAGAGATTCACAGCAGTCCCGTGTTTATATCCTTCTTTTGAACAGTAACTGTTGTATTTATCTTCCTATTAACATTTTTCCGATTATTAATGTTCACGGAGGAATGGTCTAGATACCAAGGATTTAAGGTTTAAGCGATTTCGACTATTTTAATGAGTCCATTAACCAGCATTACGAGGGATCGTTGCAGGTAGCACTTTCGCACGTAAATCAGCTTCGTCCCGCTTTTTGAATTCACGGAACAGGGTATTAAGTGTGCCTTTCTACAGGCTTCATCAATTAACAATGAGGCTCGAGGCACTTTGCGGTGTGAAACGAGCGAGGGAGAGAAAAAAAAAGAAAATGAAGGAAGCGAAATTAAGGACAAAAGATACACGATGCGACGAACAAAAGTCAAAGTGAAGTACCGTACTTGTGGACTATAACATTCGACTGAACCAATTGTGCCAGGAACTTGCGAAAAAATTCGTTCGATCTACGAACGATCGGAGAACATGGTCCTTTTTTCGTCAAAGAGAACGATTCTACATCAAAATGTTAATTTAAACAGTGAACACGGCGATGCAGATATTCTTACCATAAAATTGCGCAAGGGAAACGCGGAGAATAAATTACACATTGAAAGACCTTATCTTATAAACATACAAATTGCAGAGAACTCGCTCTCGATTTTTGTATTTCGTTACACAAGATCTGCTTTCCCTATTGAATGTTTTTCCGGAAATTTTATTCTCATTCATGAGCTGAGCATCGAATTTTACGTCGGGGAAGAATTCGTCTTCCACTTTTCTTATTCTGCGCGAACAGTTTTCTAAAAATTCTGCAAGTAATTGTGAACATGTTACCTAAAACTCTATATTTAAATACATAAATGAAGTATTACTTTAATAATTGGCAAATCGCTGCGTGATTACGAATAATCTTCGTTTCATTCAGAGAATTAAAATTTCCTAAGTAACAATTTATTTTTATTATTCAGAAATTGGGAATAAACGTATGTTATTTTCCATCTTCTTCTGGCGATACTCTCTTGAAAATTTGAAGATCCAATCAGAAACCATGGTCCGCTCAATCACAATTGCTCGTCGAGGAAATTCCGTGCTGCGTAAAGTAGCTTTCGGTGGCCTCGACTTTCGAATGCTCCGTGCATGTCTGCAGCGCCGCCATCGCTAACGAGAACCCGAAGCTTTCGATGGAATCCAACAGGATTTCCCCGTGAATATTTTACGAAATCCAAATGTCGGCGCATACGAGACGGAGAAATAACTTGATCCACATAAAGTATTCCTGTTATGCCAACGAAGACAGCTGGAAGCAGCTTCGGCAAAGAAGATGGTACGCGACGTCGAGAAGGGTGGATATATAGTTTCTTTGCGAACGAATGAGATGCTACAAGCTTTCGCACGTTAGTCTAAGGAGTGGTTCCTTGAATGACGAGACGTGACGAAAAGACGTTTCAGGACGCAAGGAGTCGTAAATCAACTAGTTTTAGCTACGAAAGTGCTTCACGTATCCGCGAAGGGATTTATTGGGATAAGGGATAATGATGCACCATGCTAAATGGAAACACAGAAGCATTTGTACGAGAGGTGTAACATTGTTTATCATGTGCTGAACAAAACTTGCTACTTGATAATTAGGAAACTACTGTGATTAATCTGTTTCCCTATAACGAGTCCCACTAGTGGCACTGATTCTGGGTAAGATTCGACAAGAACAGTTATATTAGTGACGAATGTCAATTTTAACTCTAACCTTCCTTATAATTTATAAGACTAAGAATAGCCAATTGTAATTAATTTAAATAACTGATACTTAAATGTATAGGAATGATAAATAAACAGGTTCTAGAAATTATTTTAGACAGGATCACTATTGCATCGTTGAATTTGATCAAATGTTATGATCAATAATTCTAGCGTGACTTAATGATTGTCTCGCTGGCTCGATGTAGATTTGACTCTTTTCTTGTGATGGTTTTTATTTAAATAAAATTGTAGATGCACGAGAATCCCGCTTAGATGTTTAGATGTATATTTAAAATAACTTTCTTTCGTGTTTTTCGTCGTCTGTTAACTTATAAAAAACGTCAGAGTGCAAATGAGACTATTTTGCTAAATAAAATGCTTGTATTTCCTTGAGTAGTACTCCAAGAATCAAGAACATACCGTTTGCATTGAAATTTTTTGTTGGTAGAGTGGTTATGTGTCACAGTTCCCAATAACGGAATTAAAAAGACGCGCAGTGACTTTATGATACGTTAATTGTTATTGAAAAAACTATCTGTGTATCAAAAGTATCTATATGTATCAGAAAGGCGTATGATCTGCAGAACGCGGAGTTTCTGTAATCATGAGGCACTTTTTAAAAGAATTACAAATTTAATTAACGAAGGATTTGAAAAGAGGCACTTAAAAATAACACAGATAGTAAAAAGCCCAAACAATCACTAAATTGTGTAATTGAAGGATTATAATTGAAATGGATTATATGTGAAAGTAACATTTAAGGAAGTTCAGATTTTGAAAGGAGATATCATTGTAGTGGTTATGATATAAGGAACCTTGTAAATACTTGAACTTGCAGCTTGGGAATTATCTCACTTGTAATTCATGAATCTGAATCTGATTCATCGTTGAAATAGGATCTGTGAACGTGAGGATTATCAATGTCAAGTTACACAAGTGGTTGTGAAATCTAGATTAGATAAGGGATATCGAGCTAAGCCTGTGGCAACCAATCAAACGATACAAAATCTACGACGAATTCAACGAATTTATTACAATGTTTCCTTTCCCCATTTCTTGGTACTTTTACAAATTATGCAATTTTCTTTTGCTTTCGAAAATTTGACATCTCTTCTTATGTTGCATATACTATAATAGAGAATATAATGGTTTATATAACTATATTCCTGTGAGATTTCTTTAATTAATTTTCATTCTTTTCCACGCTAAAATTGCTTTCGAAAAGTAGTATTTAATTACGGAAATCGAGATACACGCGAATTTTGGATTAAGTGTCCTGTTATGCAGAACATGTAAGCGGAAGTGCATCGAACGGTGTTCATTTTAAGCAAAATTATGAAATTTCAGCAGAGTTATTTTGTTTCGAAATGTACGGTTTGGGGTCGTGGAAACTTTCCCAACAAGCCAATACCAAATCCCCAAAATAAAGCGCGTAACAATTCCACGATTACTTTGTCCAGGACAGAAACAACCCCGGCAGGGGATTCAATTTGATACTTCATTTCAACTCTACGTTGATTCCGGTGTTTACAATTTTGTAACGAGCATTGGTTTAATTAATAAGGACTACGGCAGTTTACATAGCTTTAATTAAAACGTCCATCGCCTCCCTGTCTGTTTTTGTTTTTCGGCTCGAAACCACCGGGAAATTGCTGCCAGCAAGAACTTAAAAATTCCAGTTACTGAATGAAATGGCGTAAATACAGGCAAATAACGGAAAAAGAAACGGGAAATTATTCGCTCTAATACGTCACATTTTCTTTACTTTCATATTCTGAAAATTCAATTGTTTTTATATTCGCATAGATACATTTAAATCAGTCTTCTAATACGATATTTTATACAATCAACATGAAATCCGATATGTCAATCCCAATACAATGTCACACGTGTGTTCCAATTAAATTGACACGTAATTTCGCTGCGATCTACGCTCGAAATGTCGTCGGAATTCACCCAAACAGGAGCATAAAATACATTATTGTATAATTTTGAACAATTTTACCAAAAAATGAAATTCAGCCGTCCCTTCTACATGGAATCTCGATTAATTTCGTTCAAAACTAACGGTAATCTCTATCATAGGGCGCACTTCCACGAGCGTCGAGCATTAAGGCGGACCTCAAAGGCATAACAGATATTAGAAACGGCATAGTTGATAAACATCATCGTCCGATAATCATGTACGATCGTTGTCAGAAGAGAGTTCATATGTATAGATAATACGTTCAAAATGGGTAGAAAGAGTCTTGGTAGGAAACATCGTTTTATTGCTTAAAAAATATAAAAAAGGACATCTAGGAAGAACTTTGTTTAACCGAACGTGCGAACGCAATATCTGCAGTGGAAATGAGGTAAACAGGAGATCGAATAACCGCGATTAAAGGCAGGTAATTTCCGGCCAATTCGGGGTCAACCCTTTCGAGAGAGGAGCCCTGTATGGCTACTTGTTTACAACGGCCAGCAATTTAGCCGTCAATGGGTTACATTAAACTTCTATTCTACGAATCGTAATTATTCGGACATTCCGAACCCTCCTTTTGACCGGTTTAATTACATCGGTTCAAAGGAAATGTAATTGTAACGTGGGGACCGTTTTTAACATTTTCCCCGTTGTTAGACTACTGAAATTCCAGGAGTGGTTGGAGGAATGTGGTTGGCGAATCGCAATTTAAAAGTGTAAATAAATAAAATGGAATGCGTATAAATGGAAAAACTAGTTCTAACTTTATTTACTGGTACATTAATTTCACTTCGTTGGTAAAACTGAAAGAAGAGGGACTCGCGATAATTACTTACTTGACATTCCACTAATTAATACTTCCGATAATTTCAGGCGGAGTAATAATTAATTTTTCAAATTGATCATGCAGATTGTAAGTCGCAATTACTATTGAAAATTCCATTTCAGTAGCGTGTTTGTCGAAAGGAAAATTAAAAACCTTTGTGAATTTCATATTTCAAAGCTAATAAAAAGAGCGGGAACGTTCCGGACGAGAAATATAAAGCTAGCAACTTGCTGCAGTAAAATCAAAGTTTCGTCTCGTATAATAAACCAAAATGCCTTCCATTATTTCGTAAAATGAAGCTCGATCAACAACTCCTCGCTTCTCTTTCAATTTTCATAATTAATACGTCGGCGAGAATTTTCCAATGTACTTTCGAACTGATTGTGAGCTCTAAATCGAGATAGAAGTTTCTTTTCCATGGAAAGATTAATTTAAAGATTAGTCGCCTTGGCGCCGAGTGTTCGGCCGTGGCACCCAATATATTTACAATGGGCAGATGTCTTTAAAATTCAACCACCCTAGGAGTTGGAAAATGTTGCTATCTTAGCATGTATTTCCAATTCAAACACAAAGCCTCTTCGTCGCCATTAATTTGCCACCGGGAGGCGTAGCAATACACGCATAGGAGTGTTTGCTACGCAACGTTCGTAGACTGAACTAGTTACGGATGCAACAATCCATTCAAGTTTCTTCACGTTGCGTATTTAAATCTTACGTATTACTTTTCCTTTTTCTTTCTTCGCTATTCTCACTCTTGTGAGTACTTGACACTATTAAATAAAGATTCCTTGCTCCGCTGACCTGCGTTCCACGCAGAAAGTACCTATAACTTGTGAAAACGCGGCATCTCATCAGGAAATATTCATAATGGAGCGTAGGAATACTTTTCCCCGTCGACAAGCCACTAAAATTCACGAGCGGGACACGCGAGATTTCATGCAAATCCACTTTATCGCTGCAGCTTTGTCGTCGTCGAGCCACTGCCGTTCCACTTTCGTATTCCTCCCACCTCTCTTTCTCACTCTTTCTCGTTCTCTTTCTCTCTCTCTCTCTCTCACTTCCAACCTGTAACGTATGGCAACGATTTATTGCGTTACTTTGTCCTCACCGGCGTATTTCGCCCCTTCGCGACGTACACGTCTCCCTTTTTGCGCCTCTCGTCACACGTAATCGATGTCACACGTCCTTTCGATCACCCTACATCCCCTTTCCCTTTTGTTCCCGCGCGAAATCACAAGCTTCCTGGCTCGTTTCAATTCTTTCCTTCTCCGAATTTCGGGTAAGCCAAAATATTGAAAATTCTGGGTGATACTGGGGGAAATTTGTTATTCGAACGTGGAGTATTAAACCATCTGTTTCGATGCCCACTGCGTGTGTACATATAATCTGAATGTATCACCTCTGCACAGGTTATGGAAATAGCCTTGATTGACAATGGAACAGGTTGTTATGGATGGACAGCAGAGAAAACTACATGTTTGCATTGCGTATCTGTACGAAAATTGGTCTGTTTCTTGATACATCAATGTATGTAGTGCTTGATGCAGAAACCCTTGCAATTCTTAACATGTATTTCTATTGTATGTATTTTCGCTCTTTGTATCTAGTCTCAGGAGCCGTTAGTTCGTTTTGTAGCACTACGGCAATTGTAGTTTTTTCAATTTAAGAATTTGCTTTGTTTTTGAGTTAGGAGCTTTGCCTTCTTAATTTGTACCCTTTTTGTGTTCATATAGTCACCAGAGTTGAAACGCTTCTTAAGGTTATTGTCTGTTGCGGTTATTATTCGAGGCACTCGGAATTTTTACTCGTGTGTCATTCAATGGTGCGCTTGATACCTGAGAGTGACCTATGGTCTGGAGGATGGCAATTTTCGTGTAGTCACCCATTTATAATTTTGACCAATAGTTTTAGCCAGCCACCATTCCCCACCACAGTCGACGAAATGTCTACAACCTATCCGAGTGTTTCACCACTGCGATTGGAAGTGTCGCAAGACATTTCGCGAAGACAAGCGACCAGTTAATTTTCAAAATCTTTTATAGATCACACACCATGTAGTAAAACGAATCTAGTACATTGAACATAGTAATATAGCTATCAGTAATTATAGTTCCCAGGTATTTGGAGTGGTCCTTCGACCTTTTGAATTAGTTGGCACATCATGTGCAAAGGACGACAAGGCTCGAATCAACTACGAGGTTGAACCACAAGCATATCGAACACAGTGCTTGATACCTCGTGCAACTCATTGTAGTTACGCGTATTATGTGCTCTGTGAGTGTTTGGTAGAATGATCAAACTTTGCAAGGTGTTATTAGATGTTACTACTATGTGTTCAATGGTTTAATTCGGGATAGTCACTTGCTTGCACTCTAGCATATGAATTATGCAACTGTTGATAATTGATAAATTGACGTATGAAGAATGCATTAGAGTAGATGGGAAATGGAATCGGGAGCTGCTATTTATATCTAAATTTTTAGGTGAGAATGAGTCGAAATTACAGAATAAATCTCGGGAAAGTGTATTTAAGTTCGAAACTGTATAATTTGTGTAAATAACTGTATAATTTCAGTAATCGATTGATGCCTGTTGACGCAGTGTTGATTTACATTTGAATCATACTCTGTTTCATGTATAATTACAGTAGATCATACTTTCGATAAAAAAAGACAACTTGAAAAAGTTTCAAATGATTCGTGTTTTATTAAAAAGAAACATGTAGGCTGATCCTGCACGTGTTAGAGAATTTATGAAATAATTGAACCTCATAAAAGAAGGGTGTTGCACGGATGTGAGGAAACAATTGTTTCGAACAAAGTTTCTTCGGAGAAGAATCGAGAGATTTAGAAATTAATGATATTTCTTCACATCGATCGATAAATCTTTTCAATAACGACCTATTTACGTTTTAGTCTGAAGTTGCACAGTGTAGAGAATAATCTAGAAATTTTGTAAATTAAGTATTATCATCGTAATAGAATAAAAAATTACAAAAAAGATCCTAACTGCGTGAATTCGCACGTGGCAGTGTATAATTTTTTACCGAGACTACATTACACTCATTTTCTTTTTATTTAATTTTGACTGAATCATGACATCCCTCTCGTTTGGTTTGAAGACACCAATCTGTTTTCCCTCAAATTGTAATTGTTTGCAAGTCAAGACAATAATAAATAAATAAATTCTGTGAATTTTTTAGCAAGTGTTTCCTAAAAACGTGAAGAGGTTAAGTCGGCCACTTTTTCATTCGCGGATCTCGCTGACTGTCGAGACTCTCGAAAAACTGCATTTTCAGATATTGGTACATTCTTCTAGCACATTCTCGTTTATATTTGTCCTTTCTTTTTTAAATTTCGTCGTAGTAATTTTAAAAATGGATGAAGCGTCCTTGGACAAAGTACTCGAGATTCCAGTTTCGTCATTCTTCACGAGCTGAACATTCAATTCTGCACAAGAAGGGTACATATTTCACACCTTTCCTTGTAAATTATGCACACTCTTTGCTCTTTTAATCGCTGCATATTTCAAAACGTTCGTGTTTTAACAAATGGTTGTAGATTAAATCACGAAAATTGCACGATTCCTCTTCCTTCTTTCCAATTCATCACGTTTACTTAATTGACAGCGAGAGGATGAAAGAGATCGATCATGTCGGTTATTTCGCATCATGTTACACATAAAGAGCTACCGAGTTACATCGTAGTTTAAGCGACTTATTTTCTACATAGTACAATCCACCTTGTGATACAAAAATACAAAAAGAAATACAAAAAAAAAAACGCTTTAGAACGTCTCTGCAAGATAACTCTACAAACGCGTTGCACACCTGACAGCATGAAGAATCAATTCAATTTTTTTGCACTCGTCTTAGCCTCTCACCTTTTCCACTGTGCCTCCTCTTAATCCCTTAATACGCCGTTTTTTAACGTTTCATATGTGTTAAAGTGTTTATCACTATCTAAATTACTGTCAATTTTCTCTCAAAATTAATCCATCAGAGATCCTTAAATCTCTCTAATCGTTCTAACAAACGTATTCGAGTATAATCGAATTTATTGAACAGAGCTTGTACGTATTTTGTAATACAATATCTGGCGCGAAAGAAATGTTCTGTTCTACATTCTCGATGCGCCTTTGTAACGGTGAAATCCAATAAAGTCCTTTGTATCCAATCTCTTCCGTATTCCATGGAATTCCTTATTTCCCTCCGTTTCCCTGTTCATTGATTGTAATTAACACATTGCTCGCGATTAAATTGCAGCTAATTTGACGGTTGATCGTCCACGTTATCCGCTCATTACGTCCATTACTAGCGGCGGATTATCGCTCTCGCGATTAATCGCGCGATTTTAATTAATCCCTCTCAACATCATTGTCACATAAAAAGGAAGAATGAAAAAAGAAAGAAAAATAAGAGAAGAAAGAAAAAGAACAATCGAGAGTAGAGATAGACCGTCGATTTATCGCGCCGCTTTATGGATCGAAGGCAGAATTACGTCGATAGGCCGGAAATAATGGCTGGTTAAAGAGGGATTTATATAGCGCATTAAAGTCTCACTGGGATATCGTTAAACTCTCATATCTCTCACAACAAATACGTGCGCACGCGCACGCACCACGATATACAGGTTCGTTTAATTGACTTCGATTATCGTTGTAACTCCGTCGCTCCCGTTTGTCGCTATGCCTGAACGTTGATGATATTGGAAGATAACGTGCACAATGATGGCACAGGGAAGCGGGGATAATGATTTTTTGATGGACGAGGGTGAAACAGATGGATGAAAGTTTAATGTTTGGCCATAGTGTTAAAGTAGCCTTTCAAAATTTTTCGTAATATTGCTCCATGTAATTTCCACGATGATTTCAATGGTTTGAAAGAAAAAACACGGTGATCGAACGAAATGGAATTATCAAATATTGGAAAGTGTTTGTTGTTCCCTGCGGCGAAATGTGATCTGTATTTTAAGAAAAGCTTGAAATGACTTGCTGAAAATATTCGCCTGAAGCTTCTGTTGACGATGCGTCGTTGAAGAAAAAGAAAAGATCGTTTCCTTTCGTCTGGCGCAAAAATTTTCCAATAATTCCAACGATTCAAAAAAAGAAAAAAAAGTGGAAAAAGACGGTTTCAAAGGAGTCTGTCAGCAAAAAAGAAGACTCCATTAACAATAGAATGGAAACAGTGAAAATCGATCGATAGGAGCCGAATGACACGAGACGTGAGTTCGATATATTTTTCACGTGTCACCAAACAATGTCGGGTTCATTTACCCAACGAGGCGGCGCTTTTACGGTGGCACGTTAAACGAGAACGCCAATATCACGACCGACCGATCCTATAAGGATAAAAACATCGGGATCGGTGCACTTTATGACACGGCTCTGCGGGAGAATAGGAGGAAGAAAGAGGGAGAGAAAGAAAATGAGTGTTGGCTCGAGAACGCGTTGATCCCTGGCCGAACTACCGGCAGAAATCGATTATCAGAAATCGTACGCCACGAAAGAGGAGTGGCAGCGATACAGAATAGGAAAGAAGAAAAAAAAAAGAGAGAATAGAGAAAAAGACAGAGAAAGAGAGTGTGTGTGGGTTGGCACCCCGTTGAAAAGCACTATTAACGTCACCGTCTGATTTCCCTCCCTTTTATTGGCCTACAAGGAGCCACCGCCTCGCATATTCAGTGACTAGGGCGTAACTTCCGTTTAATGCAAGCCTGATGACCCGGTGATAGCTATGAAAGAAACGGTTTTAGTGTCTTCGATAATGGAAGTACGTAATTCGTGAGATATCGTGCAAATATTTTATCACATCTATGAAACTCTACATTTTAAGTGTTAATGAAAGTGTTTATACGAAAAGGTGTCTCGGAATTTTTTATGAAACTGTTGTATGATGTGACTTCACTGTTGAATTTCCCACCTTTTAAAAAACGGTTTTCTGAACACTGTTCCGAGCAACCAGTTTCTACTAAGTTTCTACTTAGTCCGAAAATAATCAGTACTAATCACAAACCTATGTGCGTTATCTTAACAATTGTTGTAAACAAATGTTTTCATTCTCTTTTTAACTTGCTGTTAAATAAATGACTAAATAAAACCTCAACAGAAATTGGGGAAAGAAATGTTTTCGCTTATATTTTATGACGATTAAAAGTTAATTGTAAATTTTAACAATTATAAATTAATTATTTATATAATATATAAAATTTTCGTGAATTATAATTTGTTGTTAAAATATTATTTTACAATTTTCTTTACTTTTTATTTTCTACAATTTTCTGGTTTAACAATTCTATGCAAGTCAATTTAATTAAAAAAGAAAATTCTGTACAGTGTCGAACTTCGTAAGGTAATGTCTGACCTATACTTGATTCATACTACTGAAACCGCTAAGATTCCAGTGAAGTACATCAACTATTCTCGATGCAAATCTTTAATCAATTTTATTGTGCTTGAAAAGGTATTAAAACAATAAAATACACGTGTAATACGATATATAGATTGTTGGCCAACTTTATTGTGTCCGCAGTATAAAGTTCCTTTGAGAATCGCCGCGAATTGAACTTTCGAAGCGCATTATCGCGAACCTAATTGATTTTCCTGAGTGTATTGCCGGTGGATTAGAGCAAGGCGTGCGAGAAATTAATCAAACCGGCCTCTTTTTTAAGCCGGAATAATGGCCGGACTCGCAGTTTCGCGCTTTAGAGAATCTGCTTTATTGGAGAGCGAACGCTGAAGTTGCCTCGAACTCGACTAGCTGCTCGTCGTTCGTGTGCCTCTCGCATCGAGTTCGAGATCTAGTGCGAAAGTACCATGCCAGAGAGAGTGGATTTCGTTCGTTCCCGTTAGGCAAAATACGAAATTAGGCTGTGAATTTTTAGAGTTAGATTATCGAGCGAAAATTGTACTGATAACTCTCGAGAATCCAATTTCGTTGATTTGATATTGCTTGAGTATTTATTCAATTCACCTATAAAATCCCATACTTGAATTAAACGTGATTTTTTGTTAACTTGGTTGATAAATTCAACGAGATTGAAATTCGTCGAAAATATGGCTAAAATCTGCGATAAATGTCAACTGTAACATTTACTTTGATTCGAATTAAAAGTAACAAGGCAAAGTATTTCCAAATAAAGATATCCAAAGTAATATTAAAACACCGAGTAACGTATACTTTGTCTGATATCCGCGATGAATAAATAAAACCGTCCCATTTATTATCATTCCCAATTTACATTCAATTTACCAGGAAACCATTTCTCACGGACAAAACAGTATTCCTATATAGCGATGTGAAAAATTAAAAGTAAAACAATACGAGCGTCCGCTAATTCGCGCGAACATACAACGTCGTCCTTTGTGCTACGAAAAGCCTCCGAAACGTGATTAAAATATTTCAGTTCATCCGGCCGCGGCATCCAAAGGAGAAGAACAAAGTTCCGCAACTGAAACGCGAATAACCATTAATGGCGCGGTCACGATTTCCGTGGCGCGGAAGAGCGCCACGAGAAATAAGAGGAATGCGACAGCAGTTCTTAAAAGAATTGAAATTCTCTCAGTTTTTTTCTTCGAGAGAGCCGCGCTACTGCTATTCGTTCTATAAGGATCCTTTCGAGGATTTCAGGTCAAACGTTCAATGCCACTGCGCGAACACAACGGTCAGAACCCCTCGAGTTTGGGATTTAAAGATTAGACACCGCCCTTAAGCAACGTTCTCTTTATCTACCTCCGAGGATCTGCTTTATCACATCGAATCTGTCTCTTTTATTTTTCTTTTCTTTTTCCTCCCATTCAGCTTAACTTCCATCGAATCATTTAATTTAGAAAACTCTTTGTCGCTTTTTTCTTTTCTCTTTTCCAACATTTTTCCTTTTTACCTCGAACGAACAAACTTTATGACACGGAAACTAACCACAGACTAGGGTGAAAGGTGCTTCGACACGATCGAGAGTATCGCGTGGTGAATAACCGTAGGTAAGAGCAGATTCTCTTCAATAGACGAGGAGTTTCGAAAGCGGACAAACTCACTGGTCGGTGTAAAGACGAGATTTATCAATCGCCAGGCATTCACGAGACAGAATGAAATTTGTCCGTAAGGGTGAGCAGCTTGTTCAAAGGTGAACGCCTCTACGATCAGAATATCCTCCGATACTTGCCGATATTCGTTTTCTCGATCGGTCGTACATAATACCGGCGATAAACTCAGATAAGGACAAGGGGGATAAGCATGTTGTTCAAGGAAAGGATTTACAAATTTCTTGTCGATGATAGAACGGTCTTGCGAGTGATTTTCTACTCGATAAATTTTGCGAGAAAGGTAACGAGCTGGTTAAAGAAATATCGTTTTCGAAAATCTATTTCTGATTTGGTTTTTCATTCGTTGGTTTCGATCGAGTATGAAAAGAATGTAACAAGTGAACGAGCGTCGACTCCAAACTATTTAATATCAAATTCTTTGAAGAATAATGTCACAGGAGTCTTATCACTAGACTGCAGATTTTTTTGCAAATTTATATTTTTGGGAAACTAGAATTTTTCTAGAAAATTATTTCACCTTCCAGGTATTACACAGAGAACTATAATTTGAATATTTTATATATTCTTTGATGTTATGTGTATTCTTTGCAATTTTGCAACTTGAATGCATAAAAATCCACAGCCTAGAGATTACATTAAGAATGATTCATTCGTGGATGGTTGATTTTGTTGATACAAGAGTAACTGAGCATGTGTAACGATGGGAATGCTAACTTCTAAATGAATGCTAAAGTGCTCGATGGCCTCCCAAATTTACAACTGCTACGAAGGACCGAACAATTTCCAGATCCGTGTCTGGAAAATGCAATAAACATAATAAGGACGGTGAAACATCAGCTATAAATTACTTTGAACCAGTCTTATAAGTATTCCAATTAGACGCTCCTCTGTTCCAACTTCTAATAATTCTTTCGCGAGTGCTGTGTAACATTAAACAGCGGTGTTGATAAAGTGGCTGGATGGTCATTAATTGGGAAACTTTAATTCTAATTTTAAACTTGGCTCCAGTCGCGACACCGAAGAATCCCAACAAACCGGTAACTTTCTCTGTCCAACCAACGCTCTACTGTTGCCACTCCGAAACGTAGCTAGTTGACGCACTTTGTCTTCGTCCCTTAGATCGAAGGGATCCTTGGTACAGAGCGGTGACATCGCTGAAATTAGATCAGACTTGGATTGATTGCATTGAGTATCAAATTTGACCCTGACCGCGGTCTGCGCAACCGCATACTATGCAATTCCACCTATGCCTCCCTGTCCTATAAGCTACGCACTATGTTAAACCATAACCCAAAGGCTGAAATGGGAATCAAAGCAAATAAAAATAAAACTTTATTCGTCGTTGATAAAAATGTCGTTAAGATGAATGATTTCTAGACTTATACTTTGAGATGAGAGTCCTTGTTTGATAGTAAATTATAATAAATTATTATAATTATAATCATGGGATCTACCATGAATTATGCGAAAATTATTAATAATTACTCTTTATGCTGAACAAAGTTGGAAAGAAATCGAGAAGAACAGTTTTGTACTATTTAACGAGCTTTAGTATCGTCTCACATGATTTTTTCGCAAATGCAGTGCTGCACTTGCAGAGTGGCAATTTCGTCATTTTACTTTTAATGGAACTGCATATTTTTTTCATGTAAATATTGGAAAAATCAATATTCCATGGGATATTTTAAATTGTTTATAAGATGCATGTTCCGTTTAATTTTTAAATGAATACTTTTTGTAACGAGTTGAAATACCTCACGAATTATTAATTTTTTAACATAGTGTCCCAACACTTTTGTACGTAGGATATTTATTATTATACATTGTAAAATTTTCCTTGTATAAAAATTTACAGTAAACAGAGTAGTAAATGTTTGAAAAGACAATTTTAAGATTGTGAACATGGAACGAACTGATGAAATATTGTATCAATGATCTTCAAGGAACAGAATCATAGTGCCTGAAGAAGATAACTTCAAGACTATAAGATCGGACGAAGTTTATTCGACATCGTAAGATGCGATATCTACGACTATAAATAAATAGAATCGTAAAACCTCGGAAAAATGACTTCGGGGTCGTGTAGTTAAATGAAGGTTACTTCTAACACATGATCCGCGATATCAATACCTTCGAATATATAAAATCGTAAAATGTAGGAGAAATAACTTTGCAATCGTAAGACTAACGACCGTAATTTCAAATTGTAGCATAATATTTACCAAACAGAATCCTGAAATTTAAAAACAAAACCACCTTCATATTCCACATTTAACAAAAAAAAAGAAGCTCTTGGAAATTCGTTTCTCTACTAAAATATACTTCACTTCTAAAAGCGAACCTGAACACTTGAAAGACGGACATGAATCCTAATCTCCCGGGATATTATACTAATGTTCTGGAGTCCTTAGAATTCGAAGATCTCGAGAAGCGTCAAATGTTCGACACAGATCACATAGATTCCTCGCTCGATGGATACATACCAGAGATCGAATGAGCTGGAAGAATTTCAGCGGGTGTAGAAGGTATCAAAAGTCTCAGGATTCTCAATGATCCTGGAGATTTGAAGATTCTAAAGGGTCACGGGTAACCGGCATGTCTTACGGAACCTGACAGCTGGTTAATCTCGGGTATCTTTGCGTTCTCGGGAGCCTGTGGTAGTCGATATTCGTGCCAGCTAAGAGACGTCCGTATTTAAGTGTCCTGATTTCATGGTCAGCGGGTCTCGGTTTCCTTTCGAGACTTTAGCGGTGTCCAATAAATCCCTGGCTGTTGCTACCACGTTCTGTGGGACTTTCGGTTATTCGGTGGAGTGTATGAAGCTGACAGTGGCAATATTGGACCCTAAATGTCACGTGAACTTGGTATTGGCTACTAGAGATGTGTGAAATATAGGGTCAACCAAATCACACGCCTATATATTTCTCTTTAACCCTTTCGCTATGACAGATTTCAGTACGTAAACTACTTGGTGAAAAGTAGATGTTCAATTCTCAATTCTGAGTCTTGTCAAATTATTTACAAATGTTTAAAAATTGTAAATTTGTTTTGGTGATTAAAACGCAAGTGCATAGATGATGAAACTAAAGATTAAATTAAGGTGAAAGAAGGTAACAGAAGAGTAAAAGCAAATTTCGAAAGCGCCTATAGGCGCAAACAGTAATGAAAGGGTTGATATTGTATAAACTGTTTGAAATTCGTTTGAATTGTTTTTTGCGTTAAAAATATGATCCATCAGAATTATATATGGAGCAGAATATCATGATTACGACTTTTATGGCCACAAAATTAGAGTCCAATTAAAAAGAATTTTCCTCTTTTTGATTGGTGTTGGATGAACTGAAACTTGTGCTAGTTTCACTACATTAATAGAGTAACGCAAAACACTCATAACAGTATCAATGTGTCTCCAGATTTCCTGATGAAAGTAGTTGCAATGATGGCATGGGAAAACAATTCCATAAGACCTCAGCTTATATCCAAAAGCCTCTATAGTGCTAACTGTATCATGATATCGTCTAACAGTTTTTTTACACTCGAAGTACTCCACGAAATACACCAACAATATCCTTCACTAAGAAATATTGTGATTTACAGTTAAATTTCGGTTGCATGTTAATTCACGTTTTATTAATTTCAGTATTTAGTCGTTTTTCTGACCGAGTAAATTTAAAAATTATATTATTCATCACAGCGAAAATATCAGAGTGTAAAAAGTTAAAAAAGTACATTCAAACATAGTTCAGTTAACACTAGGTTTACAAGTTCCTCTTGAGTCAACGAGAAACCGAATTTTTCCTTCTAGAAAGCGATTCATTAAAGACAACTTAATTGTGTATTGTTAATTTATAAATTCGAATATATTTCCGTATCATTCTATTAATAAAAGTGAAGAAAAGTTGCTGGAAAATAATTGACGTTTCCCGTAAACTTAGTGTTAATATCACACCTAAACGTCGAACAATTTCGAGAATTTAATAATAGTCCTCGCACATATATTGTCCTTTATAAGCTGCACGGATGCGCATATTCGACAAATTAGTGATCAACGAAGAAACATGAGAGGGAACAGACTATGCGTGTAGTTCGGTTCATTTGCGGTTTAATTGGCAGTTTGTCAATGACACGGTGCGACAAAGTGCAACACCATGCCCGAATCAAATTTAATCCCGACAAAAGGCTCGCGAGAGACGTATAAATCAGCGAGGCGTCACACGTTGGAACAGCAGTCAAAGCTGTAGCCGGAAGAGGTGGAAAATTCACGTTGTAACACCGCCACGTTCTCATCTCCGGTTTCCTTTAACTTCTGGAATGTATCTTGATTTTCTATCTCACAAGGGGAAACCAGACATCGATAAGAAGTTTCGCGGCATGTATCCACGCCTAACCGCCGACTTTCTCTCGTTCACACTTGCCCTTTTGTATTTTCTGCGACAAATTTTCCGCGTGTACAAAAGGGATTTACGTTCCGCAGACATTCTGGAAACTTTGCTCGAGTAGAATAGCTCGGGTAGCTCGCTATCTATCATTTTCACCATCTTTTTTCGTCTTCCGACTGTTATCTCGAAATTGTATTATTCTTGATAGTTTCAAGTTCTTACTTGATGGTACTTTAAATTGTTCAGACAAGTGATTGTAGGAGATACAGGATTTTGAAGTGAACTGCTATTAGATCTCTTGAAAGAGGAAACTAAATGACGAAGATTCTCGTGAGAGTTCGTAGATTGAGAAGAAAAAGGAAATTCAAGAGAAGAGTCTTATATACAGTATGTAACAAAAATTCACAAAACCTGTGTTCAATAATCTATTATGGGAGAATGAAAGACAGAATAAAGGGGAGCAAACCTTATATCTAATACACTTGTTTAAAATACTGTTAAATATTAAAGATATTTAAAATTTCTTTTCGAATCGAACATTTTTGTACTCTAAATTTAGGAACGTTTCTCATATTCCGCGTTTTTACAATTTTTCACAGAGAATCATTTCATGAAAAATTATTTTACAGAAAATACAGTCAGTTTTATAAAACCATAAAGTATCGATCGTATTTAAAGAAATACGGCATATGCAGCTCCTAGAATCTTGTAATGTTCCTTTCCTCAATATTTCTCGAGACGTCTAATGTCTGATATCTCCCGAGATATCTTCAATATGCCGAGAGATATAACCGTTGAAGAATTTTACCACCGATTTTACGTTAATCCATAAAACACGCACGAACGCTTAAAGTCGTCCAGAAAGTATAATAATATTCTCACCGCGAGATCTTCGTAGAACGTCGAAACATTTTATTCGCCTCGACGATTAATTGGCTATCAGCCTAACTAACGCCGAAGTGCACCTTTAATTACGTCACGTTCACTCAAAGGAAACCACGAGGAACGATGTTCCGAATGAAACGTTCGACCTTCTAAAACCTTTTTCTTTCCTTCGGTAAAGAGAGATGCGTACAGTGCTCTCCAAGCGAAAGAATATTCGCAAGAAGAGCTTCAGGCATGTAAGAAAGTACGAGGACGTCTTTGCTAGTAGGTTTTATATGAAAACGCCCACCTATCGACTACTCTTTTCATTTCCTACCATACTTTCGCTGTGCGCGTTGCAAGTAACGCTAGAAATATCTCTTTCTCCGAATCTTTTTATGCATTTAGATTCGCCACGAGCGATAGTTACTCTTGGAAGTGTTACAATGTTTGTTTTTACGGAAGCAAGGATGCAAATGGTAAAGTAAACAGTGAAGACAAAAATGTGTTTCGCATATTTGTGAACCTTTATGAAATTTAAATGCATAAAGAATTGATTTTATATTTTTTCGAATTTTGATGGAACTCGTGACTTTTTTACCAATTCCAATACACGAAATTGACAATATTTGCAATTTTCTATCAATCGCGAATTGCAGAGATCGTTAGTTTCGTATATTGGAACTGTGTTTTATATATGCGAAACAATATTCAAATAATAATTGAAAAAGTAAGTTTCTCAATCCCAAATTTTAGGGTTACTTTCATTTCTTAAATTCAGAAATTCGCACGTAAAAAGAAATATGTGTGAGAGCTGTTTATTTCTTGGAAAATTCCTTTTAGATAGTTTTCGCAAGAATTCGCGATTTACACTTGAGTAATATTCATTAAAAGCTTCCGTGAAAAACAGGCGACATTTATCTTTCGAAGCTTCAAGTTATTTAAACGCACACAAATTGACAGAATCGCCGAACAGTTCCGGACAAAATGGCTGCTGAATAAGCAACACTGAGCGTTAAATCAACTACATCGAACTCATGTAACAGAAAAATCACGTTACCAGCCTGTTGGAGATTTATTTAAAACTTATAAAATTGGTTTTAGCTTAGAAAATTCGTGAATCACCTGGTGTATATAAATATATACGTCCATAGTTCACATTGATAGCTTTAGGCGGACGTATATATGCGTCCATAGCAGTTAAAGGGTTAAACCACAAACAATCAATAAAATTACTACCAAAATATACATGAATATGTCCCACTCGAGTCGGTGGGTAAACTACCCTCGAAAGAATTCTTTAAAATCGCGCGGCTGTACCAACACGTTTAAAAATGTTCGAGCACCCTTCGCTAGGTGGCGGCAGCTTGCAAGAACGTCGCTCTGCTTGGGGTAACTACGCTTACCCAGGTGTCGTTCGATGATTAAACGGATTTTAAATAACGAATCCAGTTCGATAACACGACAAACAGCCGACACTGTTCTATCAGCGAATCGTGAAGAATAGAAAATTAATCGAATCGTGATGTTGGTCGATCGAGAACGGTTGAAAGTGATTTTTATACTCTTCCGGTAAAACGATGGAATGCGTGGTAACAGCGTGCACAATGGCGGCAAAGACGAGCCGTTGTCATTGATAAGCGCTTTGGTTATCGTGGTTGATAAGTTGGTTAAAAATTTGGACTACAGATTTCGTTTAAAATCACTTCTACCCGATGCTCGGAAAAATTCTACTCTAGGGATGACGATAACGTTACAAATGACTTTTTTGGTATTTCAAATAATTAATTGAAGTCAATTATTCGGTACTAGGACATTTAGAGTTAGATGAAAATGTTTCATAAAATGAAAATAGCTCTTGGACGATGGAAGCAGAAATTTCTTAATTTTCGAGCAAACTTTCACGCAACGATACTACATCATTTCTAATAATAGTACTTTATAGAGATTGCTCTACGGTATTAGCTAAAAGCTGACGATGCTAATGAAATTAATTATTTAACGTTAGGGTGATTAGCGTGTAGGATAATGAAATTAAACAGCAAAGCTCTGGATTTCGGTCGAAGATACTTCAGGATGGTTTTCAAGTAAACGTAAGATTATGGCATAAAAAAGTAGCACTATTCATAATTCTAATAAATTTTAAATTTGAATACGTCTAAGAGGAAAAATTAATGAAAATGTGTGGAAAGAATAAAGAATTATTATTCATTACGATTATTTATGAAACGTTGAACTGTACAAGGAATAAGTATTAATTTATCCACACGTGAAACTGCAAACCCCAAAAGTGCAATATCCAAAAAAGCCAGAAACGTCAAGAGGATCGTTTCTTATCGATCTAAAGCCACAGCAAGTATAACAGCAACATGATATTATCTCTTCCGTTCGCCAGCCATCCATCACAAGGATAGAACGCTGGGATCTTACCGAAATTGACAATACCATCTCAAGTATCAAGTGAACGATCGAAAACTAGAGCAGAGCAACTAAGTCGCGGAGGTACTTCATCCGAACACTGCCTATGAAACTTTTAAGGAGCTATTGGAACGATTTTTCCAGCACATCATTATCATTATCATCATAACGGTGAAAAATGGCTTCGAGGAGACGCGATGAATCGCGAAATCACGCTAACGGAAGGAATTAATCGCCTCCGTTCGATCTATAGGGTCGAAGTAGAAATCAGGCTAGTCACATTATTCTTAGGCAGAGACGCCACGCTCGAACGGCTTCGACTATTTTCAAATTCGCGAGAGCTGAAGTAGACAGGTCGTGTCGAAAACGCCGGAATTCCGTCAGGAACAGTGATTTCCCTCTTTTTCAGACAAATTTCTGCCTGAAATGCGAGCCATTCCGCCCTATTTCTCTTCGTTATAGAGGATCTTTCAATGAAACGTCGAACTTCTAAATATCCCCTTTGTTTTTAGAGATTCTGGGAAATGTTTAAGAGATACTCTGAACCCTTTCGAAGCAGAAAGATCGTTCTAGGAAAAGCTACTTTCCATGGCGATCATTTTCGAACTTTTAAGGATTACTCTCGTGAAGTTTGATTATCCTTTTATTTTTTAAGATTAATTTACGATCATAACTAAAATATATGCAGACTTGTGCATTAGCCAAATAAACTATTTAAAAACTAATCGCTAAAATAGTATATTATCTTATTTGACTGCATGTTGCTTGAAATAATCACGTGATAGTTTATTTTAACAGATAAATGACTTTTCTTGAGATTATTTCGTTATTTGGATTTTAAACTGAATAATTTTTCATTTTATTTATTTGTATGAATTTTCTAATAAAAGAAATTATAAAATAAAGGATACTGGATAATTTAACTAAATGATTATTACTAAAGCTCTTACTTTATGTAATAATCATATTAAAAATATCATAATAAATAATATAATAAACAATATAAGTATAAAAAATAATATAATAAAAAATTAAATAAAATTAGATATAGACAATATATATTTTTTAATATTACATTTTTAATAAAGAAGTCAATAATTATGTTATTCTTTAATTATAAATTAGATATTTAATACTAAATTTAATTAGATAATAATAAACCTTTTATAAATTAAATTAATTTAGAAATTATATATATATATATAAATTCTTAATTTCGAAAATATAAAACATTTGAAGTAATTCAATATTTCAAATGATTATTTGTTATCTTATTGCAAATAAAATGTGCCAAACTCTGAATATATGTTCGAAGTATTCAAGTCAGTCAGAATGTGGTGATCAATTTTACTACACCCTATAAAATATGCAATAAAAAAAGAAATGTATTTCTTTGTTGCAAAGGAATATTTATAATTTCGTAAGAATTCGAAAAAAGAGTCACTAGAAGAAAACCGTTCCACGCAGCATGGTTCCATTTTAGATTTTCCAATATCGTTGGAAACCAATGAGATATTTAGGTTTTTAAGTTTCGTCGGGTCACACTGTATATTAATGTATGATAATATAGTATTTGTTGCTCATTCTTTTCTATCCAAAATGAAAATTCTCGTCTCTTGACGGAACACCCACGATGGTTCATCGGTTTGCGTGCTTCGGATGTTCCGTGGTACGTGTTTAACCACGACGTTCAATTTGCTTTGTGGCCAGGCCAATTCCTGCTTTATAGGCCCTGTGGATACGAACGATACGTCGCCGCCATTCCCCTCGTTTCACACGATTAACAATCGTACGACGCCTAGTTATTTCAGCTCGTCGTTCTCGTTAAATTACCATTGACCCCCTTGTTTCCTCTTTAGCGTACAGGTAATTTACACGAGGCTGACTGAAAGTGAATATCAGCTACGGGATGTGAATGACGGTGTTCGAAATGTGTTGGTGGTTTTATGCGTAATCTTGGTAAATGCGATCCGAAATTTAGGTTATATTAGGTTATGTACTGTTTGTCATTGTACGCGTGCATCAATTTGCACAGTTCATTTGGATACAGTTATTTCACGTTTAATTTTGGTAGATGAAGAAATGAATATTTTCAATATGCTATTTTTTCTTTATGAAAGATATATTTCATAATTGTTTCGAATTTTGTGAATACTGAATATTTCATGCATGGAATTATTTAAAATGCCGTTAAGTAATGAAGTTAAAACGAACGTTTTGTATTTTTCGTTGTTTACGTAGGAAATATTCTACGTGTTTGGAATTTTATGTTTGTACATCAATTAATCGATCGATCAATTTTTCCGTTCCGGCAATTATGTACTCGAAATTACGGCAATTTCGTTAATTACACGGTTTGGACAGATACGAACCAACGGATATAAGCTCCCCTCCATGGTCGTTTTACACGTTTTAATCTGCGGAGCAATCTGGAATTTACATGACCTTCATTAACCCCCTTTTGAACTCATTTGCACATCCTGCGGCTCACATTTCTGTGAAAAGGTCCAGATTTTCACGGGAATAAAACGCGAAGTCAACCTTTCGACTAGGTATTGAAGGCTGTCATCTCCTGTACCAGCCACCATTAATTAATATTCCGAAAACCACACTTTGCACCATTTCGCTCAGAAATTCAAGAACATTATTCACCTTGAATTTTCTTTTCAATACAAATAAAAATTGTTACTATTCAACGCTCACAATTATTCAAAAGAAGTGATATTCATTGAATATTCTCAGTTTCCTGAAGGTTCTCAAAAAAATATTTTTCTCTAAAATAACAATTTGCAAATATTTCAAAGATGAATGAAAATAAAGTTTCTCTGGTTCGTCATAAATCGTTATTTAAAAAAAAAACTTTGTAATCGAATTCGCGATTCAAAGACAGCTCGAACAGGACGGCTTACAAGTTCGCGAAACGTTTTATCCTTCGCAGGATCGAAATTCAAGGGTGCAAGATTTCACGGGCAAGATTTATGTCCCTCCGTTTTCCCACTTATTTTTCTATACTCGACGCGAGGTACCACGCCTGGCTACTTACGTACGAAAGTTAGTACCGTGTGAATGAATGCAAAGTGTTAGCGGGATCGAGGACGCTTTTAGCGAGTAATTGAGATAGTTGAGAGGCCGTCAGATGCAGCGCGACAAATTAGAAGATAAAGGAATCCGTTGGCGGCGTCGTTGATCTAACAAGTGCCAGAAAAAAGGTCTCCGCCACTTGAATAATGCATTCGATTAGCGGCAGTGTGAAAGAATAACTCAGGCTGGAAATTTCATTTGCACACCTCACAAATTCAAGACGTATTACGTATAATCTTCGTCACGATAATACGTGTATACAAAAAAAAAAAAAAAAAGAAAAAAAGAGGAATACTTCTTTGATGTACCGTGTAGTATCCTCGCGTGATAATTGATTAAAAGCGATTTAATCATCGGGATCTCTATTAAGGGCACCTTCAAAGATCACCCATTCTGCATGTTATAAAACTCGCATGACATCATCTACCGATAGAATTCGAGTACAATGCAAAATTTTAATTTCAACACAATTAATTTACGATGCAGATTTAACGGAGGGGTGAAACGTTAATTTGTGGATTAACCGCATCGCCCTGAGATTAAATAGAGCGAATCCGAACGAAATGAGATTAAATAACATTGATCCGGGGGATTGAAAACTTCCCGTGGAATTACTTGTCGCTAGCTGGATGAAGTCGATATTAACAGTGACAGTAGCGCGTCGAAAATTGGTGAAAATCGAGTGAATCACTTTCGAAGATGGATAAAATAAATGATGTTTTCTACATACCAAATCATGCTATTATTGTTGTTGAATTATTTCATTAAATTTGTGTATATAATGTAAAATGGCAAAAATGAGTGAGCATACTAAGAAAGATTATTGTAAAAAACTTACTAACTTTCTGTTTGATATGAATGTACGCTAATACTTTTTTTTTATTTATTCTATATTATTACAGGCGAATATGAAGATGTTTTGTTTTTAAAAAAATTAATTTTATTACCACACTTATACTAGACTTATGATATACAATACGGATCTTAACACAGAGAGTTTCAGACTAATAAGGAATCGCTCGCTGTTTTTCCTCGTGTCTTTTATACTTTCCTTCTAAGTAAATATTTGTCTCTGATGCTCTAAATTTACCTTGCTAATTGTTTACGTCTGGTCTGGTTCACAATATATACGTAGTCAGTATAGACGTGTTTTGTCAAATATAAATTAAGTTTAAAGAAATAAACTTGCATTTTTGCCTGTATGTCCAACAATCGCCATTTTGTATTAGAGTTGGAACGATAATGGTGTTTAAAGTTTCAGAAAAAGGGAGGTGATATTCCAACAGTGGTTTAGCCAAGTGAAAATCGAATTAACATGTAAAAATGGAGAGCACCCTTTTGCTACCGTACCCTTTCAATTTATTAAGTTCAACGGAGACTGACGCCCACGATTTTCATAAAGCACCGCAGCTTAATGGACCGAAAGACGACGCAACGGCGACGCGAGTAAGATGCATCGTTTCAGCCGGCTGCTATCACTATAGGCACTTTAAGAGCAAAGTATGGGGCTCCTATACTGGGTGTTGGAAAAAGGGGATTAAAGAGTTTAAGGGGTCGCAGTAAAGACTAAAGGAGAGTGTATGAGAAATTGCTAACTTAAATCTGTGTTTGCACAATGTTTGAATTAAATTAGAAGTATCGTCTTCATCGGTTCGTTTAAGTTAGTAAAATAATACGTAGAATGCTCTTTCACGATGGAAATAGTAATTATAAAAATGTAACACGAAACTGCTGGTTCTTTCTGAATTTTTTTTCTTTTTATCCAACTGTGAGAATTGTTAGCTCTTTTTTGCATAAATAACGAAGACTAATTTGCACCTTTAATGAATGTAATTTCAACGAAAATACGGTCGTATTTTATTCCAATTATTTTTCGTTCCAAATGAACGATGGAGAAACAAGGATTGTAATTTTGTTTTATATCCAAATATTTTACAATTAAATTCTAAGCCTCGCGGACCTTAATCTTCAGCCTAATCTTGTAATTTAAACGCTGCCATTAATTTTGACACAAAATTTATGCACAAGACTGTTATGTATCTTCACCGGTACAGAAAATTGCTCTTAACGAAACTTTCCGCGCTAATTTTCTTCGGTGTGTCAATTTATCTTTAAATTCGCATACCGTACATTTTCAACACCCCGTATATGTAAAGGGAATATGCGAGTCACCGTTCCAATGGCGCCTGGCTGTCGTCCAGGTTAGTGTAATATGATTTGCGTAGGTCAACTACACCTTTCTCGTTTTTTCCTGATGAGGAAACGTGGTGTTTCATAGAATTAAATTCCCCTGTATGGTGTACAAAGGCCGCTTGTGGTCTCACATATGTTTGAACGATGATATTGGAAACAATGAAGCTTTGTTCAAAGTGGATGCTCTAAATATCAGAGAAACATCGGAATAAAAGAATTTTTTAAGCTCCTAACGCGTATATTGTTTCGCGAGAAACGTTTACTTTCATCAGTTCACACCATTCCTTTACCGCCAATAATTTTCAGGATACTAAATCAAGTATCTTTACTACACTCAACGTTAAGAATGATTTTTCAAAAAATCTCTATCAAAAAATGTACTATTATGCAAATAATATATTTTTACAAATGTAATATATACAAAAGTTTCGTCGAAATCGATTATTATTACCTGAGAATGTTCTTTTTTTAGATAAAAATAAGTAACTTGAAAAAATAAAAAAATAATTGTCTAGTATTTCACATAACTTGCACAAGAGAAAGTAATGATAAATAGTATAGCACTTTTTAAAAATGTGACAAATTTGTGCAATGGTACACCAAGGAATTTACAAATACATCAAATTATTATTATAAATTTACAAATGCCGTTCATAAGTATTAGAACATCCATTATGGTCCAGCAGAAAATGTTATCTAATTTAAATCATATTTTCTCACCAAAGTTAGTGTTAGGTACCGTGCTCTTGTTTACTCGGCTATAAAGCGTCATGATCTTTTTTCAATACAATGTAGACTGGTATGAAGGTGTAATGAAAATGTTTAGTTGTGGTTGTTGTTCGGTTATACATAAGTTGCTACGCTGTATTGTGGAGCAGCGGTTCGGCTTTTGGTTAGTGTTTTTTGACTACTGGTTTGGCTTTTCGTTACAAATCTTTTTTTTACTACTGGTTCGGCTTTGTATTTATTATTGTTTTATGTTGAACGAACTGCAAGTTCGAGAAAAGGGCCAATCAATGCCCTTTCTCGAAATAAGGTCCCTTTTGCGAGCTTTTATTCGCTTGTCCACAGGTGGGGTCGTCCGTCGCCTGAATTTTTTGTGTTTTGAGGATACACGAAGTTAGTGCCATATGCTAGTAAAAATATACATATGCATCTGTACTTCGAAATTCTAGAATGAATAAGTTTTTTACGATAATTTTAGATTAATTTCGAGTTCACTTTAGAATCATGCTTTTTCAGGATAATTTTGTAACGCTTTTTATGCAGCAGATAATTATATGTTAAACTTGTAAGTGGGTTTTAATAGATTTCAGTAGACACCTGTAGAAGATTTTAATAAAATTTACCAAACGTCAGTGGATTTAAATCGAAATCTGCAGACTTTAAGAGATCTGTAGAGATTTCAATAGATATTAGTAGAATAAAGTAGATTTAAATAGAATTCAGCAGATCTCGGTAGATTTTAGTAGACTTCGGTCGAGTTCAGCAAAATTCAGTAGATTCCCATAGATATCAATAGAATTCTCTAAATTTCAGTAGATTTCAGCATGCTTCACATTCAGGTGTACTAATACTTACGAATGCGAGTGTATATCAAGCATATTCATTCTTTTCGTAATACGAAGAGATTTTCCCGATCGATCGGTAAAGTGTTAATAGACGTAAATTTCAATGGATTTAAATATTGAAGTGTTTGATGTAAAAATACGAATGCACTTTTATAAGGTTACAACAGAAAATAAGGAAGATTAGCGATAATATAACCAATAACCGTATCAGAATTTATTTCAACACGCGCGTGAAAGGAAATTTTCTTTTACATTTGCAACCTTCTATTTTGTTAACAGCCCTCCGGCAGTTTAAACGGAATCGTGACGAGGAGGGATAAGTTTTTAATATCGTGAAGTGGAGCTCGTAACCATCCCAAGTAAACGTTTGCTCCATTACAAGTAACCAGGGAACGTCGTTATTCTTCATCAACCTATTAGCTCGTTCTATCTACATCAAAAAATCGCCAGGCTTTCCTTTGCAACAGCGGAATTTCTTTATCGAAGATATTCTTTCAACGATCTACGAACAAAGGGCTTGAAACATCAGGAAATTTGCATCACGTTGAAGCACTTCGATTAAAGAAAATTCATTGTACAATGAAACTCTGGTTAAAGTTAATCTAAATTTCGATAATAGATCATGAAAAATGTGTTCCATGAATTTTCTGGTCTGCTTCAGGGTAGCTTTTACGGAAATATGATAGATACATATGTGTGACTGAAGAGTACTCGAATATGTGACCACCAAATTCCCAAGAATATCTGTATAGAAGTAGCTTCGACCGAAAGAGGGAAAAGTACCTCTGGTATTACAGATGCTGTAGGTTATGAGTGTCATGAATCGTATATATAGGTCAAAGTCGAAGAAAGAGTATTGAAAGATCTGAGGAGGAAGTATCGAAAATCAAAGCAAAATAAGAAGTACGAATTTAAAAAAAAAAGATCAACTTTTTCAGTTTATCTAAACTTTTAATAATTCTTACAAAATAAGTATTATTAATAATCGGGTATAAAATACATTAGCAATCCTTGCCGTGTCAACATTAGTTCTTTGTAACATCAACATGAAAATTAACTTTGTTAAACATTAAAATTATCAAAATTGTATATTTTAAAATTCATGAAAAAGAAGTTTCTCGAAGCATTATATTCTGCACGTTATTATTCCAGAAGTAAAAAAAAAAAAAGAAAAACAGATATTTTATGCTTAAACCAGCTCTCCAATCGCCCGAGCAATTTTAGTTCACGTATCATGTACAATTTACATAAAGCATTGCCTTTACACACATTTCACGTGTCACACAAATTACTCATACGCAAATGAACCACAAGCATGCTCATACATTTTCATCAGAGGAATGTCTCGTTCGAGACCGCAGATATCACGTGACGAACAAAGGGTAAACAACGAGGATGCATCCGCTATTGCAAAGCCTCGATGTGCTGTTTCCAGGCTCAGTTACTAACTCTTTTCGACCAATGAAATTCACAATGTCACCTTCTATACGAAGTGAAAATTATCTAATCGTCCACACATGGTAGGGCAAACACACGCGAGGAAAGCTTCGTTAGAGATAATTAAATTGCAGCTGAAAATCAAACGATGCTTCCTTTTTCCATCGTGCTGTTTCGAGAAGCGGATAAACAACCGCGGAATATTTCAACGAAACGAAAAATTTCACGTTCAATTAATGTAATCGAAAGCTTGTTGCGTCACAGTACCGGAAGCTCCAGGAACAAACGGATAAGCGGAAATGTTCGCGGAAATGAACATTTTTTGGTATATTTATTCCGACATGTTTTCACCGTTCAAATGTCGAACAGCGTTTCCTGTCGCGCGTTATTTGGAATTTCTTGTTTTTTTTTCATCAGTTCCAAATGTAAACATATTGTGATAGAACTTCCGTTCGAGCTGAATAAGTTTGACGTATATTTGCGTGGAAAATTGAAAATGACAGAGGAAGCACGCAGTTTTCGAACTAATTTTATTTTCTCAACGACAGTGGTGAATTTAGCGAAAAATCTATGATGGAGAAATACCGAAGGGAAAAATGTAGATGAGAAAATTATCGATTGTTTTTCTTTAAACGGAAATCGAAAGTTTCGCAAGTATCTTGCAAACTAGGGAAAAAGAAATTCGATTTCGTTTTTGAAAGCTGGCATATGGGAGATATCAAGGCGTCCTCGGCGTGAGAGGAATCATACATTGACCTTTTCATTCGTGCTATCCTATTTCATCCCCTAAGTCCTACATCAGGCCGCAGATGAAGCTTATCTTCCTTCAGTTTTTCTCCCGGATCGGAATAGGGAGAGTGCACACGTGGCAGGTTTTCATAAATCAGTCGATTACTTACCTCGGTTTGAAAGCTCCTCGAAAAATGCGACACCGGCGAAGCGTAAAGCTATTTAACAACATGAAAAGACGTAATGTCGCGAAAGTTACTTAGCGACGCATCAATCATTAATTGACAACTTTTCAATAAAAAGAGGGAAAAGAGAGAAAATTTTGAATACCTACCGAAATGTAGAAAAAATGTTACGATACATTGAAACATTTATTTCAGAGGAATGCGAATGAGGGAAAATTCTGTGAAATATTTTTCCGATTTTTCTGACGCTATAAGAAGAATCAGGAGATCTTCGACGCTGATTTGTATTGGCCATAAAGTGAGGAGAAACCAGTGGGAAAAAACGTCACTGTCGTTCGTTCCAATGACCGCAGATACGACTTCCGACAATTTTTTTTTTCTACGATAAAACTGGCACCCCCTATAAAAGACACCAACGTCCCCATGAAATGACCCTGAACCGATCCGCCAGACTTTTCTTCCTCTTTGGCCTGACATTCGTACGCTTACTAAAAATCCGACCGAGATTTACGATCCTTATCTACGTATACTTCGCTTTGCTCAAAGCTTCTTCAAATAAGCGGTCTCTTCTTTTTCCTTTAAATTTGTACGATACTACTCATCTTTTAATCCTTGAATATTATTTAAGATATCAAAATTCTCGATCTATTTGTCCTTAAATTTGCTAAGAAATTAAACAAAGACGTTCAAATAGATGAACTTTCATAAATGTTATACTCGAACTTTCACCTTTTCTTATCCGTGACCTGGCGTTTTTAGAACTGAAAAATTCCTCAGAATTTACGCTTGAAAATCCTTCCACAATGAGTTCATACCTCTAGCGTTCACCCGCTTTTTCTGTTGGCCCACTTTTCAGAAGTACCTCGAGAAATGAAGCAACGGAACGCAAGCAAAGTATCAAGAAACGTATCCT
This sequence comes from Anthophora plumipes, assembly GCA_951804975.1. Classification (NCBI taxonomy): domain Eukaryota; kingdom Metazoa; phylum Arthropoda; class Insecta; order Hymenoptera; family Apidae; genus Anthophora; species Anthophora plumipes. The sequence goes on along the minus strand of OX638112.1, from coordinate 21,315,753 downwards.
TCGATTCATCCGCTCTTTGTTCACATTTCTCCACAACGGAGAAGCATGGAGTTTTAACAATTTCCGTCCACTTTGAGAGACACTCTACGTTTTTCACAGAAACACGTTTTCTCTCTCTCAATCCGTGCTACTCTTTAGATCTATTCGTGATAGGAATGCAACTTGCTACAACAAATTTATTTTACGATAAGTTCGATTGATAAGTGTCTGTTTAAACCGGTACAAAAAAAAGTTTTTAGGAAGATTCGTCTTTCAACCTTTTTAATTTTACCGCCAAATATTGTACTTGTAATTCTCGCGGATATTAACGCCAGCTATAGTTATCGTTTGCGTAATGATCTGTCGGTACTAACGCTGATGATAGGCGTCACGTGGCTAATTGATATACTAACTTCATCAATTGTATATTATTATCTAGTTTTAACCTGTTACGTTATAACGACGAGGTGCACAACCTAATGCAGATTATAGTCAAGATGCAACAAAACCTGAACTGTACTTCTATTAAATTCTTACTTCCACTGAACACGAGATCATTTTTAGTTGTGTCCACCCAAAACCCTGGATCATAATCTCAAGTACTCTAATCCAAATACTCTTCTTTTGTATTTCTAACATTTTGGATTAAACGCTTTTCGTTTACACGTTTATCGTTTTTGTCCAAATATTCTTTAATTATACTTGAATCTATAGCACGCTCTGACTCATTACATTCATAAGAATGTAATCCTAAGTTTTATTATTATCGTATTGATAAAACATTCTTTAACTGCAACGCGTCGCTGTATCGACCTTTTATAATTCACGACGATTTTAAGACGTGGGCTTCGTCGCTCGGATTTGCACCGAGTGAAGCCTTCTAATTGTTTGTAGATGGCTCACACGCCGTGTTCAAATAGAATATTGTCACAGCATCGACGAGTATTTTCCGCGACGATAGGATGACGCGGGCTTCGAACTATTTTTTGTACAGTTCAATGAAGCCTTTTGAAGATTGCGAGATGTACAGTGAACTGGATAACTTGAATGATACATCACACACAGATATATCATTCAAAATAGAAATATTTCAACAAGTATAATTACAACTACTGATGCGTATGTCGAATATTTAGATGAATGTGTCTATCGAATGTTTTGAATGCGTACTGTGTCGAATTTAATCTCGAATCTAAATTGGTGTGTATTTGTGCATGCTCTTTTTGTGTATTTTTATTTCCTGTCTAGGTGTGTAGTGGAAGTGGTCGAAGTGTGTCGATTGATATTTTTTCAGTGTTCTAGGAGTGACAGACTTATCGAGAGAGTAGAGAAATTGTTATTTAAGCTGTTTGTTATATTGTGGATAAAATTATGACTCTTCTGGTCGATCTGTAGGTCTGGCGCTTCTAGTGGCCAGATAGAATGTGCAGACCGTGTCGCCTAATCCTTCGTTTCGACAAATTTTAGGCTTTTACGACCGAATAGATATATAATTTCTGTTATAAATAGTTAACAAAATGCAAGAGTTTGAATGGATGTATTTGGTGCATAAATTTACATAATGCATGCTTGTGACTACTCGACTTCTCTATTACTTGGTAGTTTGTTTTGTACCTTTTTGTGACTGTGCACGGTGTTTTATAAACGTTGGGTGACGTTCTATTAGTGAATTGCAATATGAGAGGTATTTGAAATGTATTTTCATTGAAATTTCAGTGTCTGAACGTGTCTGTTGTAGCGTCAGACCGGGGAATTATTATTAAAAATTTGATTAATGCGTTTATTAGGTATAACTGTGCCTTTTAGTGTTCCCTTTGTTCTCTTCGGTTGGTCTACCTTACGTTGTGTCCAGGTTCGTGGATTCTCGTTTGCAAATTGAATGGCTCGCCTTTTGAAGAAGTTAACTTTGTGACCCAACATTCACTTTAGCTTCAGCTTTAATCTAAGACTGTTTAACACGCTCATTTCCACGGTTTTCTTGAAGTATCTTCTTCGATTCTCTGTATTATTTTTATTTATGTACTTAATATCTTATATTTTTAGCAGGTTTGCTTAATACGATTTATGCCTTCACCTATGCACACGTGGTATGTATTACATGCGCAAATTATGCATTCTGTATGATGCATTACATGTAGATAACAGTAGTATATCATGAGAATTTGCGTGTCATGCATATGTGACACTGGTAGCGAACGTGTTAATCTAAATACAGATTCTATATAATATTTCGACAGGGAGACACGAGAGAATTTTTCATCCGAAATGTTCACGCTCCAAATCCATGAAAACACCGGTCACGTTGCGTTTTCACGCGTTTCACACGCTTCACGCTCTTACGCGCTGCCGTATTTCTCAAGAAATTGCGCTCTACGAGGGGAAACATACGAATCGCGAGTAATTGAAATTTGGATGCAGCCGAATTATTCGGGCTGATACAAAGAGAACAACGAGAGAAATGGAGTTTGTGAGGAAGGAGGACAGCGGAGGGGAGATGTAACCCACGATGAAGTGTAATTACAGAGAGTGCAACTTGTTATTTTTAAAATTCATTCAGTGGAATGCTCCTACACACGAGAACGTTTCGTACGCTGTCGCGCGTGATTTCTGGAAAGAGCAACCTTCTACTATTTTTCGAACACGAAAACGTCGAGCATCGTAAAAACTATGTAACATTTTATACGGCTAACATTTTTATGTTATTACCATGCTTCCTTGGGAATTGTTTGAACAGTCTTATCCCCGATGGAGTAGGTTTTATCGGTGAAATAATTCGACGAAAAGTATGGAAAGAATATCCCCAAGTTATTCCAAAATCGTCCCCAAGAATTTACCATATCTCCTTATAATTCTGGGAATTTTATACCCACGTGGACGGGAACACGTCACATGTCTCCAGGAAGCAGAGATTTTATGAATACATTCGGGAAACCAAATGACTTCTCCGTCGATATATATACATACATGTATGTATGTACGTAAATGTACATATGCGAGGGTAAGTTGCCTTAAAGACGAGCAACTCATCGTGAGAGAGCGTCCGAGTGTGCAATTCCGAGAGGATTTTCAACAAAACTCTAAAGACCGTATCATTCATATGTACAGCGACTCTTATTAATATTTGGACATACTTTAATACAGAATAATTTTTTTAATATTGTACTAAACGAACTGAGTTCTCGTAAAAAGTTAGAGTTAGTTTATTGAATTATATGTAGGAACATTTTTGAAAAAATTTCAACTGATCTCAATTACAAAGAAAATAGTAACTGCTTTTACAATATTTTTATGTGAGCCTGTATTTCAAATTTAAAAAGTACATGTTGTAGATTTATGTCGATTACATACATGCTGAAAATTTCATCGAAATCGATTTAACGTTAATATAAGCTACAAATATTTAAATATATCGTAAATTGAAATTTTTCCGGTTCCTGCATCAAACGTTCAGTGTGTATATAACTGATATAAATCTACAAACAGTATTTTTCAAATTTTCATTACAGGCTCGGATGAAAAAGTTGGAAAATGCGATTTTTACTATTTTCTACAAAATTCCGACCAGTTACAGTTTTTGCAAAAAATTTTTGACGCGTTATCGAATAAACTAATCCTTCTAGCTTCTCAAAAAAAAAAAACTCACATCATTTGATCCAATATTGAAAAAGTTATTCTGTTTCAAAGAGTATCCGAATATTAATGGAAATCTCTGTATACACGCATACACGTGTTCGTTCTCAAAAGCAACAAAAAAATTCTGCCTCAACTAATCTCGACATCCCACTATTAAAACACAATTTGTCAACCGTTGAAAAACTTCATCACTCCTGTTATAACATGACGAACCAGGATAACATCTCGTATATTCACAATCCAATTTCTCGAAATAGAATCAGCTGAACAAACTCCAGATCCACCGAGACGCCGATAAAACGACTCTATCCGAACTGTACGAGCAGTTCTTATTTCTCGGTTTCCCATTCTTTTCCTCTCCTAATTACATCGAAGAGAGGAAGAGAGAAAGAAAGAGGTAAAAAGGGTCGTTGATCGCGACGGTTAGAGAGGTTCATTTTTTACCTGGCTGGTTTTATCTCGCTCCGAAGGAACGATCGCGCGAAACCGAAAAGTTCACGAGTGTACTGGGAGCTTAGACGAAAACATGGCGGCAAGGTGCCTCGTAAACAGATCGCGTTCTTGCTGTTACCATTTCATCCTTCCGCTCGTTTCCACCCGTTGATATCACGCACCACATGAATTTCTATCTTATTCACGCGTCGCTGAGCTTCAATGCTTTCCGATTGGCGGTTCATGTTGTTTGTTTGCAGTCTCAACGAAAGCTTCTCGCGCTTGATAATCGACGAAATTGGCTTCGTGAATTCCAGCTCCCTAGAGGGATGAATTCAAATCAGTGTTGTTTGTATATAGGATCGAGTTGACGTATTGGCACAGACAAAATGAGACGGTACTGTAGAAAGGGTTGAGAAGATAGGACCGTGTGTCGATTTCGTGTGGAAACGTTCGAGGGTGGAATAGAAATGTGAAATTCTTTGTAGGTGGGAAGGTTACCAAAAGGTTGGAATAATTGGACTGTTTTGAAAGTGTCTTATTTTCCTGTTAAGTCGAAAGAAGGAATTCCCCTAGCTTCTATAGAAAATTGGAAAGCTGTCGCGTAGTTCGATCCTAGAATTTTAGAATATTGAAACTTTGAAGATTTTAGTTAACGTTTACTCTTACAATATAGATTTCGTAGTTTGAGTAACCTAAGAATATGATTATTTGAGAAAAGAATTATTAACAGGAAAAAATCTGACAAGCCTATGAAATTTTTTAAGAGATCGAGAATGCAGCTAATATTTTTAGAACGTTCAAGAGTGAGAAAAAACATGTATTTAATTCCAAAACTTTAAAATTACTTTTCTAAAAAAAAACAAAAGAGGGGAAAACGAAAAACTGAGTGAACTATGATTGTTCGTCTATGGTCTTCGAATGATACTACATACCATTAATTAAACTCTTGCAGAACGTCGCAAAGCTTTAGTCGATCAATGTTAATACCGAGACAAAACGTTTTATATCTAATTACTAACGTAAGATCGACCAGGTTCAATTAACGATTAAATTTACATAACCGAGGCTTCCATGTGAAAAGGTTATTTCTAGTACCTTTTCATCCTTCCATTTATTCCCCCGCAAAGAGTAGAAAAGAGAGAAATGAACAAAGTTGGATTATAAGGTGAAACAATATTTGAGGAACGATTTTACCAACTTGCAGGATGAAATTTTCCTTTTTTTCTCCTTCCACTGCCCGTTTGAAACCCATTCAACGTAATCCAATCTAGTGAATAGAATTAATTGAAGCACTCGGAGAATTGTTAATTCATTGTCGGTTTGTTTCATTCTCGTTAGACTCAGACTGCCGGGGGAACAATAAGGCAGTGAGTAAAGGGGATAGCGTGGAATCGTCGAAAGCAAAGGGAGGTCTTCCTACGTGGATTCGTCCCTAACGGTCCCAAGGAACACCGCGTCACGTGCAAACGAGCCATCAAGTTACCTAACACGAGATTCTCGTTACAGAAACTTTTCCTATCCAGATGGAATTGTTCGCATTCGTGACGATGGATTCCAGTTTGAATTCATTGGGAATGCCAACAGAATTTCGCTAATGCAGGTTCAATTACTGCTGTGGATTGATTAGTATTCACTCTATTACCAATTAGTAACAGATCTATACAGATCATATTACAACATTAACTAAATTAATACTTTAATCACTGATCAATTTATTTCGTGTAATTTTCATAATTTTAGTTTTAATTTTTCAATTATTCTCGTTTCGAAAAGTTTCGATTATCTCTTCTTGAATTATTATTACACTTCGCTAGAACTTCATTTATTATATGGCTCGCAGAAACTTTATGTTGCCACCTCTATAAATGCTTCCTGAGCCTTGCTACCAGTTTGAATGGATATTCAATTAGCGGAAGGCTAGACAAGGGACGCATTCAAAAATAGCATAGATAGGTGGCCATGCCATAAACTCAAGCCCTAACAAGTAGGGTTTATTATAAATAATACATGGACACGGGGGATACAATTACGAGTATTGACATTATTACACAAGATATCGAAGATAGCATTGAAACTACGCAAAATAATAATACTGTAGAATTAGACATTTTTGCAAGGAAGTGTTGTGGTCGATTTTTATCGTGGAAAAGATTTGTTCGAAAAGGAATAGTGACTTACCGGTGGGACTCGGAGTTAACGCCTTCATGGACACCTTCACATGGATGTCGTATCGCTCGAAAAGTCTCAATTTCGGGCCCCTCGTGCTCTTTTGCAGAGAATGCACAGCCGAATGCACTGCCTTCGTGTACTCCCTCACGGCAAAGGACTTGTGCGGCACCATCATGCCCACCTGTTACACGGAAGAACACGCGTTCGTGTGAAAAATGGAACTGCCCCAATGGAAAGTTACGTATTCATTGAAAAGTATTGGATTCCATCGGAAATAAAGTATCATTTACGATAGAAATTGAATATAAAAGTAGAAATAGAAATATATTTGAAATTCATATATACTGCACATCGAAATCTTAATTTTGATTAAACATATCCAGTTAAATTTCATTAGTATGCAAATTAACCCATTTCTTCCCAAGAATGCGTATACTCAATAGTAAAACAAATCAGAAAATTTAGAAAATAAATTCTACGATACTTATTAGCTCTGATCAGTCATTTTCCAAAGATATACACAAGAGTCGTGTAACCATAAAAATTACACGATTTTATGAAGCACACTTTGCTTTGTTTTTTTAAAGTAAATTCACTACACGGAAAATGGCAAATATTTAGAAAATGAAAAAAGCAAATAGCAAGAGTGGAAATATAACTGTAGAAGCCGAGGGAAAATTGAAGGGGTAAAGTGGGAAATGTAACCGCGACTTCCGGACCGATATGGCGGAACTCTACGCCTCTTTATTTCCTCGCTATAACGTGTCCCATATAACAGAAAAAAAAAAATGATAACGTGTAATACATTACATTCTCCAACAAGTCTGTGAAAATAATTTTTATTGGTGAACAAATTTTCTAGCGGAAAAAAGTATAATTTCTTAAACATTGGGAAGAAACGAGTTAACGTAAATGTCAAGGATAATTGACTTCCTGCGTTGGAAATTGATCGAATGATTTCAAGTAAGAGCTACGTTCCAATTGTTTTCGACAAGTTCAATTAATTTCCAGCACAAGAGTTTAATTCAAAACGACGTGTCGGAATTAAACCGCAATAAATAGGTAAATTATCCACTGTGAAAATGATCCTAAAATATAACGTACGTAATAGTTATTATAATTTTCCTTTATGTCTATTTTCTGCTAAAGTGTATTATAGCATTTTAAATAGGAACACTTATCATTAAGGTATTATCAGGAAATAATACGATATCGATACTCTGGTAAAGGTTGGAAGCAATTTGCTTCCGCGAATCATTACCAAAAGACGAGAATCACAATATAATATGATAGGGCGAGTATTACGTATTCAAGCGGGCGAAAAAGTGCATCCAGAGTGTTCACTTTGTTACGACGAGAATGGATCAGCGAGCACCTGTTGCACAAATCGATCGCGCCGGATGAATGGAACGTAGGCTGAGAATGGACAGTAAGTTACATTTCTGCCTATCACCTTGCAAACTTTACTCGACCGTATCCCACGACTACGACAAACTCATTCGGAGATCTGTAATCTTTGTTACTCTAAACTAGATTACTTCGAAAGGAACAACTTTACGCTGCTACTTTTCGATATCTTCGATACTTTCTTACTTTTATCACATCACGATTGAACGTCGCGATTGAATTAATAACACATGAAATATGTAAAATGTGTTAGGGTACTACGTAATGATCGTTCCTAAACGTTACAATTGTGAGAGGTAAAAAATTCCAGAGAGAAGTTCGATAAAGTCTCGACTACTAATTGAGACAAACTTTCGGAAAGTTCTCCGTTAAAGAAGTGCTTCTTCCTTTCTTTTCGGCTCTCGTTCTTGCTCTCCTTCCTCTTTCTTCTGCTATATACATATGGCTAATTAGAAATGTAAATCATCCCCGCCTTTATAATTAGACACCGCGACCCAGTTTCCCGCGAAACGTGCCGCCATAATTGCCGCCGTTTTCGCGGCAGTTTAATTTAATGCTCAAAAATTCGGTGCACTTTTCCCGCTCCCTCTCGTCTACTATTTCTACTGATCGTTTTACTTTCTCCGTTCGTCCGTTTTCCTCTTCCACGTTTGATTTCCACTATTTCCTTTTTCATCCCCGTTCTTTCTATTCCCGCAACGCTCTTCCCACTTCCATCTACCTCTCAACCTGCAATTTCTATCCCTTTTCCGCGTTTTCATGGCGATCACGATTTTTTTCTCCGCTTTCTCCTTTCCTTTTTTTTCTTCTCTTCTTCTTTCACCCGTTTTCCATTTCATGCGTTTCGAGACCTCTTTCATCCACTCGTGCTTAAAACTCTGTCCGTTCTTTTGTCCGTTCATTTTCGTGAAATTTCCCCTTTAACTTCTCGTTCCCTACGGACTGCTAAAAAACATCCCGCTGCTCTATTTTTTTTCGCGCTTATTTTGAAGTCTTACGCATCCATTGAACGTGGATCCTACAATTTTAATTCTGCCTCCTGCGTGCTGTAATTTCGCGCCAGCCTTTGTTAAATAATGCACGTCTACTGGGTTTTTGTAACTGCGCTGTTTACGCGGAACTGTTTTTAACATTCCTCTCGGCACGATCCTCGTGCGGTATTACTTTTACTACGTAAAATATAGAATGATTAACCCTTTGCGCTCCAAGTATTATTTTTTCATATGATCGATCATCAACTTCAACACACTTTTTCAGCAAAACTTTTGAAAAGGTTCCGTTTTGAAAAGAAAAAAATTACACGTTTATGCATTTTTTTATTTTCATTTATTTCGTGAATTTGTTTTATTTCAAGATGAATCAAGTTTGGATTTAGTTACGCTCTATATTATAAAACACGAGTATTCGAACAGTAAATAATTTTGACTAATTTAAATGGGTGTATATGACTCCAATTAGAAAGAATTAATTTCTATGTCTGATATGTATATGTGTTTGTGTGTGTGTGTGAGTCAAAGTCGAAATTATGCTACTTGTAGTGTGTCTATCAGGTATTTTAGAAATGTTACTTATATTGGTGATTAGACATAACAGTTTTAGAGATGATTCAGCTAGTCTTCTGATTGAAGTTTCTATGTTCCTCATGAGTCTATGGTACGGGAGAGTGAAAAATTGTTTACAAAAATTCTGCTATTGTTAGTCGGCAAATATTTTTAAGTAGGATCATGCTGGTCCTTTTCCGTTAGGCCTTTAAGCAAGGTACTTCTAAAATAATTAAATTACTAAACAGTATCTTGAATGAAAATCACTTTACGACCGAATAAAAATTGTTTAATACTTTAATTTACAATCTCACAATATCGATGCCATCGACTGTACGTTACGAAGATTAAACGTCATTCGAAGGATCGATCGAAAGTGATAATTCGCCCCTTGTTAAAACGAAGAATGATACTGGCCACAACGAGAAACGGAATAATTATTCGGTAGAGTCTCTTCTGTGGGCGCGTTTAAAACGATTACCCCGTGAAATTATACCTGCACTAAAAAGAAGCTCGTAATTGTCCTGGGGATAATATTTCAGGTGACAAGGGTTGGTAAGGTGAATTGAAAAGAATCCGGCGCAGACCAGCTGTCGCTGTCGTATAATTAGCGGCAAACGTGGCGACTATTACTCTTCGAAAATTCGATTAATCTGAAGAATCATTGTGTTCAGAATAAAAGGTACCAAGTGGCGAAGTTACCTCTTCAATAGTATTATACTAGTGAAAAAGAAATTGAATATGTTTAGTAACGCTTGGTTAACTCTATGCTTAAAGGATTTCACGATGCGCGACTCACAGTCCTATGAACTGAAGCCATTGTTTGTCATTGTAATGATCTATTAATCGAGTAGTTAACTTTGGTAGTTAAAATTGACGTTGTTTTAGTTTCAATTTTTTGAAAATCTCCATTAACATACTCAAGTACGAGAATATTTTGTTCGTTTCTTATTATTATTTCCTCGATTGCTAATCGTTTGACCTAATTAACCTTTGCTAGACTCAAATACGAACAACGATTTCATAATTTAAACGAGACTATCTGAGATCAAAATAAATTCATATCAGATGTTTCCTGTTTTTATTCTCTGACCATTTGTCACGAGAAAAAGGTACTGTCAAAGCTGATCCCTTATTTCAGATATCTACCGCATGAAACGTGATTGTCCGATTCAGGGGAATTCGCGAGAGAACTCATTATTTATTGAATAAGATCGATCCGTTCTCGGACAGCGAGAAGCCATATTCCAAGGAACTTGGAAATAGGGTTCTTAGTATCCAGAAACGTTGAATTTTTTATCAGTTCTTCCTCGAAAAGAGACTAAAGCCATTCGAAGACCCGTAGAAGAGGCAAAAGAAAAAGGGAAATCGCTTTAAGCCGTAGAGAGATCCATCCTCGTCTCTCTGATAAGAATTCTAGTCGTAAAATGTTGTCCTGATTACTGCTGTTCAAACTATTTGTAGAATGAAATTATCGAAGATACCGGGAAACGAGCCGAAACGTACGGAGGAAACGGGGTCATCTAATTTTATTCGTTTCAAGTGGTTCTACTTCGATTTGCAAAGGTAAGAACGTACAGACGATACGCGAACTAATATAGAGATTTACTTTTCGTGAAAATGGCAACGATAAGGAAGAAAGTGTCAAAGTGGTTCGATTTAAACAAAATTTTAATAGATATTAGATAATAGTAAAATTATAAATCGAAACTCAGACTATTAAAATATATAGAAATATAAATTGTTTGCACATTTAATAAAAAAGAATTGTACACAGCGAACCTTACTATTTTCCTCGCGATTCCGATCAATTATAATTTCTTCAAAGTTTGTTGTACACATCATCTAGTAAACTAATCCTTCTAACTTCTCAAACAAGAAACTCACGTCGTTCCATTCAATTGAAAAAGAAAGTTATTCTGCTTTAAAGAATATTCGAATATTAATTGGAGTCACTGTATTTTAAGCAACGACAGCTTTTCCGTATATTTAGGATACATTTGTACGATAAAGTGTCACACGATTTCAGTTACATTTTTTCATACATATCTGTTTGTATGCGTCACAGCGTTGACAGATGATGACGGATTCGATTAAATGACGTTTACTACTTCCGAGTGTTGTAAATCCCTATTTAATGTAGTTTTCTCGAATTGTAGGATAGTGGACTGTGTTTATGATTGAACTGAAGTAACACACTTTATATTAAAATGTATATTTACAAGTATAAACAATGTTTGAAGTGTATGTATATTTTTGAATGTTGTATCTCTGTGAATAAATGTATCTTGTATGCCATTTGTACTGCTGTGTTACTGCCTTACTTAATGTTTTACTTAATTTTTCTTAATGCTTAAAGCTCAGTGCTTAATGCTTAAGAACGTCTGTGTATGCTGTTTTATGAACTATGTGTGTCGTGATTCGTTTACGAATTGTGTAAGAGGTGGTTGAAGAGTGTCGATTGGTGTTTCTACGTTTTCGGGGATGATGCTCGTGTCGAAGGAGTAGGGAAATTGTTGAACAATCTGTTTGTTATATTAAGGTGAAAATAAAGATAAATCTAATCACAAGGTACGCTTAGCGCATATGATGTTCGGCTGTGTAGATCTTCGACTTGGACTTTTTGGCGCAGTCGTGAAGTCATTGAGTATTTGGTGTCCTTACAATCTGAGATGTAGTATACGAGTGAGCAATATCAACATACGAGGTTTGAAAACAGTTGTTCAATTTCAAAATAATACGGATAAATTATGATGCAGAAAAAAAACATTAATATACTGCAACTATTCCGAATAGACCCAACACAATTCCAAACAACAAACGTGATCAATTCGTTGACAAATCGCGAATGCTAAATCGTTCGAATTCCATGTGCGTTTCGAATAACAGTTGTAACCAAATTCCAACAAGCATAACAGCACCTAGCGGTGCGATAATCGTGAAAATTGGCGTTGAACAAAGTCGCGCTTACCCTCAGGGCGGTGATATTGTACTTCTTGTCCGCAGAATGCGGTGCATGGGTGAACTTGAACTGCGGTTGCTGCGTGGTAGTAGTGGTCGTGATGAATGGTCTTTGCCTCGTAGAATTTGGAAATCTTGCCTCGCCCAGCCTCACCCCCGATTCACCTCGCCCCCCTAATAATCCAGTACCTTTCGAGTGCGTGCCACGCTCGCTGGTACCGATTTGTATGCCACTGCCACCTCTTGTCACGCCGCTTGTCTGAAGACTGCCAACCACTGACAAAAGTGTCACCAACACGAACAGAAGCCCCTTCATTTTTTCGTCACGTTACCGGAACGTTTGTTAGGGGCTCGTGCTAGTCCTTTCGCGTATCTTTCGTCCGTTTGGCCTCGCTTTTGCACGCGGTGCTTCCATTCAGAAGGGAGTCGAGAGCTTAGCTACGACCCGGAGCCATTTTAATGTCCAACTGGACATATATCCGTTGCCCTTTCACGATCCCTCATCGTGTGGTGGCGATCCTGTAACAAAGATCATGTGGGTTAGAGATCGGTTTTACAAAAGGTGTTTGATACATTGAGAGAGTCACGTTTCGAGGTACTGCGAGGATGGAATTGATTTTGATCTTCTAGTAGGTCAGTCGTTTGTGAATGATGTATACGTATTTGTGAAAAAACAGTATACTATGGTCATTACGATTTTTTAGCCACTGCATATATTAATTTCGGCTATTCATTGTTGTAATTGTAGGATGGACAAGGTTTATGGGTCATCTGAGAGAATCGAAGAGGATAGGTTTAATTAAATACACAGTCTATATTTTTACTCTGCTACAACGTTCGTTCTCCGTTGCAACACAATTTTCTCTATCCTTTTTTTTCCATGGCGTATCGGATTTTATCCGTTTGCCAAAAGGTAGGCGTTTCTCGCCTCCACCAATTAGACACTTTCTAAAATACACGCTTTTCTACGTCCCCTTCCACTACAACTTTCGTGAAAATGTTTGCATCCAAGAACGTCGTTTACCTGCACTTCGCTATGGTGATAACAGTTTATCATAGTAATCATTCTTTTACGAGATTTCAGAGTAACTGATATCTGTTTGTTAATAAACCTATATTTATTTTTGGACGTTCTTGTAGAGTATGAGAACACAAATTCAACGGTACACAGAACCATTCCGATCATTTAGTTCTCAGATAATGTTAATATATTATATAAGATATATGGTATAAATATAATTCTGTGCTGTGAAAGTAAAAAGAAACGTTTGTGAATAACTTGGGTGTAGATTTACTGTTAAAAATGTGACTGCAGTCATCTTGCATAGAAAATCTGTGAGATTATCTGTGAAATGAAATTTGCCATTTTATACTGACAGTAAAAATTGTTTAGAATGTCTTGTGTTACTTGTGTGTTGAATATGAAATCACATTTGAGAATTGTATGCCAATCTAACTGGTTGAATTGTATGTATTACGCAGTAAGTGAAACGTAAGACGAAGTGTATTGTACAATACAAACACCCAGCGTAATGAGAGTACAAGCTGTGTACAAGCGAGTCAATTCGAGTGGATTCTAAATAGCTTCGATTGACGGTTTTGAGGTATCAGTAGGTGGAGCTATTGAAATCTATTGGCTGTTTAAATGCTTGATTGTATTGTGGAAATGGCGAAGCTTGAATCTGTTAGAAATTGCTCTGGAGTAAAGTAACATGAAATCCTCGTAAGCAGTACACACTGCTATATAAAATTAACATATGGCTAATGAGGAATATGAATTTCTGAATAATAAAGTAATTCCATTCCTCGCCAGTTTTCGTAAACTTAATCAACAACACGAAGCACACCTGGAATGTTTGTCTAAAGTAAATTTACCAAGGATTTTTATAAAAACACATAACCACCGCTTTATCCGTATATTAAATCCTTCCAACGTGAGAAAAACTCGAATAAAAAATTGCGTTCCTTAATTTGCATGTAACACATGTGAAATTTCATAATAAATCCGCTTTTACTTTGTACAGAGTGTATTCACTTACGAATGGAACATCGTCTACTGTATGAAAGGAAGAAAAGAAAAAAGAAAATTATATCTAGCTCAGGGAAAGATATCGATTCGCTGTGCTCGATATTAATTAATTGCTTCAAACGGACCTACACGGCGGTTATTAAATTTTCATCGAGCCAAGGAATGATACATGCAAATTACATGGATCCATTATGATTCGAAATTTATAATACGGAATATCATTCGTAGAAGGGATGCAAGGTACCGTGGCAAATTGCCGCGTAAATCCTAATGTAACCGCGTGACCATCGGATATTACGAATACTGTAAAATTTGGGGCGATCCGCGAATTAATTACCGCATAGCGGAATTTAAATTGTAGGACGGTAGCACGCACATGTTGTATAAACGAGTGCTACTTAATAATATCGTCGTAAGGTTTCACAAGTTTACACATTATTTTCACTAGTACATAGTTAAATACATATGTAATTACTAACATATTATAATTATTACTAGCATCGTTTACGAAATGGTGGAGTAACTATTGCAATCACTACATTGTGGATTTATATGAAAATTTAGTATTTTGAGAATAAGGTAAAAAAAAGAAAACGTAGAATTTCAGTGGAAAATTATTTTACCTATCAGGTGTTATAGGAAGAACTACAATTTGGATATTTTATATATTATGTGCGCATTCTGTGCAATTTTGTACCTTTAAATTTCCTGTAAATGCATAAAAATTCACTGTCTAGCAATCACGCTCTGTCTATTTTTTAAAACCTAACAATGTACATGGGACACCTCACCGTTTTATAATAAATCAAGTTTAGATGAAAGATTTAGTTATTTATTTCGAGATTAACTAAGTATTATTGATAACAATAATATTCGAAGAATATAGTTTTACTGATATGGCTGATATCTTATTCTAATACTAAAAAAAAAAGACTAAAATATTTAAAATGAGATTCAACATCAGTTTTCACAAGAATATAATAATACGCTGCAAGTCGAAAATCAGTTTAGGGAAGAGATAGAAAAACAAAAAAATGAAGACAAAATCCTGAAAAATTTTGCAACGTTACCGCTCCAAATTCGCGCCAAATTATTCGCCGCATATGCGTCGATGAGTCTGCGATTTCGAAGAAAGCTTAGAAGAAAATGAAAAAAAAAGACGAAAGGTTATAAGAAGTAAGAAATTGCTTTTGTAGAATGTAAAATATGGATACAGTTTGCACAATTTCAAATGCACATTATCCTAAATAAGCTTCAAACGCGCGTGAAGTGTTTAATGCGAATACGAGGAGGAAAGCAAACATTTGCCAACGTTCGGGAAACTAATAAGGAATTAATAAGCAGGGGGAAGTATAGCGGATGGAATATTAATCGTTAACTGTGGGAGATGACGCATGCTTTAAACGCGAAGCTTGCAAAGTGGATTCCTTGAATAATGATTCCTGGAATAAATGCTGAAGGAGCGATGGTGCATCGGCCCGACCAATTTTTTACCGTGAAGAAATAGGGGGCTTCTTTAAATATGTATTGGAACATAATACACGTGAAAGCTATGCAGATAAGTGTATAAGCCCGTCGGTCGTCTCTATTGGCCGCATAATTCTTGACGATTAATGATGTCGTTCTTTGAAATTCAACGACGCCATCGTTCTCATGGAAGTATGTAAACTTACGGTGGTAAATATAAAAATATGGAGAACGATAGTATGTTCATTTTCCATAGCAAGTGTCTCTAATGAAACTTTTCATCAATTTTTTCTGATTTTTGTATTTTACAGATTTGAGAATACAATAGTTTTTAATGTATTAAATATAACGTTATTTCACCAGTTTTCCTGTTGAACACTCCTAAAAACTTTTCTATTCTTTCCACCGCTCTCAACATTCTCTCCATTTTGCTCTCACAAAGCACTGTATGCCCTTAAGAACGCACTCAGCACACACATGTGCGCTGAGGCTACTCGTTCTGAAGTACACATACTTTTATGAACTTTATTTTCTAAACACTTCGTACGCTCTTAATATTCACTACACTGTTCCACACCTGTGCATAACATAAGGTGCTTCAAAGAACAATTATCAAAGCACCAGCGCGAAACTCTTGTGTATCTTGTATTATATTTACCATGATCATTGATAATTTCCGTCAATATTTCACCCTTTACAATGAAAACTTCCTTTCACACTTGCATTTAGCTTGAAATTTGTCAAAGTATTGTTACAAGCAAAATAATAACAAAACCTTGTACACTTTCAGTGTTCACAGTTTTTATTGAATATTACACAAACACGTTATTCATTCTTGCAGTTCAATGCTATTTTATATTTGCACTCACAAGTATCAAACGTGTCAAAAAGATGTTGTGAAAACGTTAAAACATTTTGCAACTGCAAAATTCTTTCATTGAATATTTTACGAACTTTCTATTTACTCGTAATACTCGAAACATCCTTTGCTGGAAAAATACTTCGGGGAATTTGCTCTGAAAGTAACAAAAGCTTCCGCCGCAATCATGAATAATTTGATACACGTTTTTGTCAAATATCTCAGGGAAGTTCTTCTCGAGGTAAAATTGTACAGAAGACAACTGGAACAATCTCTCGTTGTTTTTGCAGAAGGGACGGCTTTAATTACGACTAACTCCAATTGGAAACCAGACGGCTAAGACGATCTTAATTTGATAAGTGGCAGATGGAGGAAGATCGGTTTAAAGACATTTAATTAGCAAATTCACGTTACCATTTAAGCGGTATAAGCAGGCATTAAGCTGACTTAAAAACGACAAAACAAAAATTGAAATCACGATAGCGACGATGGTAAATTTACGCGCGCAACAAAGCCGCTTGCAATGGAACTAATTCATTTTGATACGTTTAAAACAGTTATCTTGATGGTGCATACAACAATGGTTTACGACATGTAATTAATATTGTAAATGCGTGAATCGTAAGAGCTATTTAAGCAAATTTCAGGACTCAGCTTTTTACTCCGCAATATTTGTACTTTACGAGCGCTGAAAAAGGACCTTTTAAACGTGTAACTCGCAGAACAGTACTTCCGCGTGATTAGTTTCGTACTTCACCCGTACGAGTGATTCAATTACGGCGTATAAAACTTTAATCGTAGCGTTGAAGTATTAAAACCTGTTATTCGTTGTTCGCTGCAAATTCCTATCATTCTGTAGCTTTCGTTTCGTTGTTTCACGCGAGAACAACAAACAGAGAAACAATTGTTGCATTTAGAATTACATTTACAATACATGCGGTATATTTTGAAACATTATTCACGTGGTTCCAGGGGATAATGTGTGTGAGGAGAAAAGGGAAAGTAACGAGAAAGGAGTGAAAATGCTAATTACAAATCCTCGATACGAGTGCAATCGGGGGAATGAGAATTTTCAACGGAATTGTAATATTTGAAGATTCGGTATGCAAATGTATTCCCGATTTTATCTGCCCCAGTTACTGCGTACCGTGAAAATGGCTCGTGCATACGAAGAAAAATATTCCAGCTTCCTCTAGTGCAGATGTAGAAATTAATATTGTCCTGAAAACCCGGTGGATTTAAGTGTTTCGACTACTTGAATTAACATCCGCCGTGTGAACTTTTCTTTCGCGATACTCGTGTTTACCTACGTTTACTATAAACGTTCCGCGCGACCATGTAAATTTTATTCGGACGAAGAAAATGAACATTCATTTCCACGGATTTCAAAGCGAAATTAAATATTTTAATCTTACATTTCACTGAATTCACCTCCTTGCAATTTTTTCACTTTTTCTTTTTGCGATATAATGCTTGGCGAAGGAGTGGAACAATTATACACGTTGCATTTGCAAACGAGATAAAGGGAGAAAATTAATTGCGAATTTTCAGGACACAGTTCGTTTTAATTTCACGTTATCTGTATTATTTTCGACTGTTCGCCGACATTACAGTTATTACAACTTCATCAGGGTTTAAATGCACACTGTTAACCGTTTATAAAGCCATGTGACTCAACAGTTACATATCTATTTATCAATATTTTATATATCTAATTTCGTTTGTTTATTTCTGTATTATTGCATCGTCCTATTCATCACGTTACTACCAGTCAATCTCTTTATGTTAATTATTAATTTTCGCTTTGTTAAAATTTATTAAAATATAACACTATAGTCAACTGTAACATTTCCTCTTATAAATACAGAAAAATCGAGTTGCAGAGGGTCAACCTTCGTTAATATTATATGTTGTTTTATATTAGGCGTAGATATACTTTCCGACTAGATTGACATAATCAGTAGAGCCATTCAAATCGAAATATTCGCGATGGTATTTGCAGAAAAATGGCTAGAGATCATTAACCATAATAGAAACTATTTCGAAGATGAATCTGTATTCATTCTTTTCAAATAAAACTTTGACTATACCAAAAAGTCGGAAAGAATAAATTTCTACACCTAGTATTTGTTCCTATAAGCAAACATTGGCCAATTAATCACTATCACGTGTCTGTAATTTATCATCTGAATAATTAAAAAAATATCGAATAATAATTCAAGTAATTCACACCGTCGAAAGTACAAAACTTTAAATTATCTTCCTTTGAAATTTTTTTCAAGTTCGAATAGTATACGAATATAAGAAAAAATACCGTCGCGATTATATATTATTTATAATGATACGTATGGAAGAAAAAAAAAAAGGAACTTTTCAGTCTTACAATTAAACGAACAGCTGTTTACGTATTTTCTTATGATCAATGGTTATGTGAATAATAGGAGAAAAGGTCACGTTGGTGTTTGTTTAAAGAATTCCTCGAGCTATGCGTATTCGATAGGTATCGATGAATCACGATCGATCTATCAAATTCCAGTCACAACAGACGGACATATGGAGTTTTCATTGTCCCCTGAACGACGAAGTTGCCGCGTTAAAAGCGGCACTTAATTCGCTGCCGTCGCGTTCATGTTCATTTAGGTGTATTAGCAGCATTTAATGCAAAGTGCACGGTCTATTGAATTATTCAGTATGAGTGGAATTCACCATAATTTCCCGTAAACGCTCAGAATCGCCTTGGAACAAGTGGACCTAGTTTCGCTAACGAGACGCGCAGCACAGCTGCTTGAAATGTATTTAATTCTCCGTCTCGAAGATGTCGAACTTGAAAAAGACGAACACGCCATTCCTTGGCCCTGTTCGTTCGATAATTTCGAAGAAATTATCACAGAAAACTTTGAAATTGAAAAGTTACAAATGCCACGCTTCTAAATGGAATTTTGATAAAACGATTTGTTAACGAAAAACTAAAATTCCTAAAGGTACAAGTTTCAAAACAAGCAAACTGTGATTATCTCAAGGACGTACTTTGTTGCACATTGATTAGAACATCTTGGAAACTAGACTCCGAGTCAAACAGCCAAGCCAGAACACCATAAATAATGGCACTGTCATTAGCTTTAAGCAATTTGTCAACGTTTCTTGCCATCAAGGAGAATCTGTGCAACCTAACGCTACGAAGGAAGCGCAGATCGATCTTAAGTAATCGATCTTCGTAGAAGAGAAGATTGCTTTTTTTATCAGTGGAAACACGGTTCTCGTAATAGATCAAAAAGTAAACGTGATAATTTGCGACGATAATTTCGAAGATTAACCAAGTTCTCCGATTTCTAATATTTCTCGACTTTCGGACATCTCAGATGAGACGAGATGTACTCGAAGAGAAGTATCTTCGATTAGATTACTATCGTGCAACTTCATCTCGCTTTTTACGCGGGAACTTTAACTCAGGCTGTCATCGTTCGTTAAAACTCTTGACAATTTTTCTACGGTCATAATATCTGGAATAAAATTACACCGGTACTTTCAAAAGAAACTCGATTACGATATCGTTCTTTGAAAAGGCAGAAGGAATAAGAATTTTCAAAAGGACACCTGTCTTCTTGGCCCCGAGGAAGAGACGCGCGTACATCACGAAACTAATTTACACTCTGCGAGCACTCCAGCTGCATTTCTCTGAAGTCAGCCTAACCCAGAGTTAAAGTAGAATCTTCTAGAATCTACTGTCAAGTATTTTTAAGATGAGTCGTGAAAATCGTTGACTCCAAGGACAGGTTTTAAGGAAAATATTCGTCGCGAAATCCGTACCGAGTGACGATTAAATTAAGAACACTTCAGCGACAGATGGGTTTCCTTGGAACATGGAGTTTGCGTGCACGAAAAGTCAGCCAGAATATTTCTCCGAGATTGTTTCAGTTCTGCTCGTTGTAATGCTTTAGTGAATAATTTCTGTTACCGGTGTACGAGAACCACCCCGTTGCTTTTCCGCGACGAAACAAAGGGCGAGCAACTCGCGTGGAATGCTCGCGACTACCTTCCGACGTGTTGGAAAATGATATTTCCCGTGTCGAAGCTTACCGCGAGCAACGAGTTTCCCGTGGCCGCAGAATTCGGGAGATAATTAGCCGTGAGCGTGAATTTCGTTTGCTGGCTGAAATTTCGCGTTGGTGTTGTGCTATTCGATGCGAATATATGAACTTGTGAAAGTGTCGTTCTTCGAAATTTCGATGATTGTTTCTCCATAAAGTTTATGTTTAGAAAATTCTTCATACTTGATGAAGTTAGACTACAATCAGAATTATTGTTATGATCAATTTAATCAATTGTTTCGTAATTTAAATTAACTGTTACTTTATACGTTTTATTGTTAGTATAATGAAAATCGTGTTCAAACCTAGAGATCGCGCGGCTGTAGTTTTCAAGGTTCGTGAAATTTCAAATAGCTTTAAGTGTTTTGTTATCGCTGTGCATCCAAATTTATCGTTTGTGAAATCTTGTAGAAGATTTTTAACCACTCCAAAAGGTACCGTTTAACATTTTTAAATTGTTATAGCAAATTCTATCCCCCAACTGGAGTTTCGATAGATACAATATAATATCCGCCAATAATGAAAAACTGTGAATCATAAAAGAGCAAATTCATACAATTCTTCAGATATTCTACACGAAAAATACGAGAACGAAAGACAAAACACGAATCATCGATCAAGAACGGTACGATTAAAGCCGCGGCAATTGTAAAGTAAGTCTTGCAATCGCGATTTGTTTAGGTTTATAACACTCGTATCGCGAATAAAACAACACTAGTGAATTTCAACGAAGTTTTGCGAATTTTATTCAAAAAGAAGCCATTGTCACGAACGATCTCGCCAGAATATACACCTCGGTATGATTCAGAGAGAATTGTAGCAAATATTGGGACGGAACAAATAGTTTATTCAAAACATATTACAAACAAGGAAAAAATAAAACGTGTGCCATCGAAAGGATTTTCGCGAAGGGATTGAAGCTTGTCGCGCGTAAATACCATTTCATCCATCTACGTTCTTTCCAATTGCCGGCCATAAAAATCCTTTGAAAACTCGTCGACAGGACCATCCATCAATCTACGAACCAGAAGACTTTATAGTTTCACTATTAAATTCGAACATCGAGTCCGTCGCCAAATATACCGTCACAATCTGATTAATTCAACTTCCTGTCACCTGGCATATTTGTCGACACGCTCAAACATTTGCGCCGCCATGATACCACCTATTCTCCACACCCGTGACACAACGCCGTCAACCTCAAGTACACATCGTTGTGCCAATACACCTTGCTTCGACGCAAATTTATCACGAAACGTCAAAGAAGCATCGATGTCAAACCTCCGTGTGTTCAAAAGCCTAATTCCTCTCCTCAACCTTAATCAGCAGCGATTAATAAACTTTCTTCAAGATGGTCGGTAACGCATGCAACGAACCTTGCAAGCCGCTAATGAAACTTAATCAACGAACTTGCATGTAGTTCGATTGTTGCACGCGCAGAATGTCGACGGTAGAGTTTCGAACGTGGTAAGCCGGTAATTCCCGGTATAGTTGACACGTGCCGCACGATAATTCCCGCACGATGAATTATTACGATCGCCTTGCGGCCAAGCCAGCTTTACTCGAATGCCACGCTCCTCCGGTTCCGTCTGGACGAGTCGGAGCGTGCAGGAAAGAAAAATCGAGGAAAGCTCGCGGTGAATCGTAAAACCGAAACTCCTCCGGGTGAATTATAGCCTTAAGTATGCACAGCGGAAAAATATTAGCCACGCGGATCGGTGTGGGCGGGTTTTTACTTTATTTAATTTCACCGCGGGCTAGTACGTTCACGTGACGTGACTCGTCGCTCATCTTCCAGCGTAGTATTTTTAAGCCGAACCTCGCCCCATTTGTCGCTCTTCTCTCTTTTTTTTTTCCTTTCTTCATTCCCCTCGCACCACTACCTTATTTTCGATTGCTTTCTCTGCTCTTTTTCGGCCTCCCCTTTGTTTTTCCTCCGAGAGAAGCATAAATCGAGAACACACGCGCGTACCACGGAAGAAACATTCAAGTATATGCGCGCGGGTATGTACATATTTCTAACGAAGAAGAAGGCCGTGCTTCTTTACGGGTCAGTGCGCGAATGAAATCGCGCTGTTCGGTAAAAAACACACATTTTTCGGAGGGAAACTGATGGGTATGGTAATGCGTTACAGTGCACTTTTTCAAAGACTTTTTCACGTGTAATTATATCGAGAGAAGTTTTTCTGTATAGCTGATATTAATATCGTGCGTAATATTCTGTTGCTTATTGACTAATATAAATTTAAAAAGATCATATTGCTAAGCGGAACACACCTGCACTATACCAAAAGGGAAATAGAGTTTCTAATATTACATTTCTTGAATATTTCTACAAATTCTAACCCGTCGGTAAAGAAAATTATTGCGTACGTTTTGTCTATTACGTATAATAACGCAATTCGTACTTCTCACGCCGAATTAACTTTGTACGAATTTTTTAAATAAGCGAACTGTATAAGTTTTTGAGTTACTCGATGTGCTATTACGGCTAGTTTACTTGTTCCGCGGATTAGCCACAGAAGAACCGTTACCATTTCATATTCACAATCGATAGTTTTTAAGTCGTCCTGCGGGCCGTAGCGGCTAACAATTTGCACAAAGAAGCCCTTTGGCATACAAATGGCTAGTACGTTTCATGACACACAAATTCAAGGGCTGTTTTTGAGGAATCGTTTTATTTCTCAACTTCTTTGGAATTGGTTTTCTTAATACGTCGGTCACGCTCTCAACAACTAATTGTCCGCGTCTTAAAACGTGAATTTTTAACGGGACTTGCACGAGGGTTCAACCGTACTCAGCTCGGTTCATCGCTGACCCAAGCCTAGCAGAAATGCCTCGACGTTGCCAAAGTTTATACTTTCACTTTCACTTCCACATACCACCCCTTATTCCTCATGGAACGCGCTAAGGGTGCACGGAACAGGATGGTAGCAATTTTCACCCAATTTGATTGGTTTTTGTCAATGATGAATCACGTTGGTTTTGATATATCGCGAGACTGCGTGAATACATATTGCAAGGATTCTTTTATGAACCTGCGTGTCTATAAAGCTATTAAAGCTACGAGTATAATTAATGACGTTGATTTTAATGGAATAATAATGTCTGTTTAATTCTCTCGACTGACAGTAGAAAATTTGAGTCTCTATTCTCTGGTTTTATCCTTGCATCGCCCCATTTCCTATCGATCTATTATATTCTTCTACTTCTCTCACTCGTTTTAGACAGACTCCGCAGACACTTATCGACAACGTGAAAAGTGGTCACGTAACTTTCATTCAGGTCTATCCTGAACACACTTCTTTCATACCTGTAGCACTTTGGATGAAATACTCTTCATTCATATTTCCATCACTCTGATCAAAATATTTTTTAATCACACTTAAAATTTGTACCATACTTTTATACACTCGTTACAAACATTTGCATGAAACTTTCATTTTTTTGTGTATACTAAGTACTAAGAAAACTGTTCCTGTCATTGTGTAATACTCATCACTAGACTGCGGCTTTTTATGCACATTTATATTTTTAGAAATATAGTAAAAGAAGGTAGAACTCCAGTAAAAAAATTATTTCACCTATCAGGGATTATAGAAAGCATTATCATTTGGATATTTTCTATGTGTTTTCATGTTACGTGTATTCTGTGCAATTTTGTATCTGTGTATTTAATATAAATGCATAAGAATCTGTAATTTATTCATAAGTCGTATCGATATACTTTGGAACGAAACAATCAGCGTTTGTATACATTCGAAGATGAATGTAATCTACCTGATGTGTTTAACAGTGGCACATATCACTATCTTGTGACAGTGACTAGCAACCGCAAACAGGTGGTATTATGCAAGTGATAATGGTCAACAAATTTCAAGGTTCAGGTGATTCATGGTCGTTCTTACTATAGCTTTGGGGAACATTAAGCAATAATTAAGTGCGATATCGATTAGCAATGCTCGATATCGGCTCGATGGTGTGCTGCGGCAATTAATTCGATTGGCCGTGGCCTCGCTTAATCGACGATATTGAATTTCGATCGATCGAACAAATTATAAATGCGAATTATGCGGATCCGCCATAATTAACAATTCAGGTATCAAAATTTTACAATCACATTGAAAATCAGCAGAATGCGTAAGGTATGGGTAATAAAATTGCCCGTATCATCGAGGAAATGTTCTAAATTCATCCTTTCGCGATTTCTCTATCAAAAGAATAACATTCAAAGCTTTATCGAGTAGAACTTTGTACGTGTTCCTCTTACAGATCAGATTTTCCTTATCGAAGGCACTGCAAAGGACGTTTATTGCAGCAACGTCAATAACTCCTTTCCATTTTATTGTACTTTTATCGGGTATAGGATGTAACGTATCCTTTCACGTGTAAATTCGCAGCCGTTTTGGTAACGGAACGTTCGCGTATATTTTTTTTCTAACGGTCACACCGAAGAAAACGTAAACAACGTTGTACGTTTGTTATTTGCATCCAGACGTAATTCGAATACAACGATAAAGAGAAAACGAACGAACGGGAGTGAAAAATTTGATTTTAAAGCAACGTTAACGTAATAATGTAACGTCAAACAAATTGGAAGGGAATTAAAGTGCCAGTTAAATTACTGCTTCACGCTGGCGCGTTTGTATCGTTAGGAGAACTCAGCTCTCGACCTGTCCCCGTTTCTTTCTACCTTTCTTTCTTTTTCTTTCCTCTTTTTTTCTTCTCCCTTGTCGCGCAAATGCCATTCGAGCCCGCGAATTCAAATATTTACCCGCCGCTCCTTGGCGTAAGACGATTAACCATGGAGGCCGCTAAACCCTCGACCCTTCTTCGCTCAAGCACTTCGTTCGTTTGCATAAACTACACGCTGCGCGAACTTTTCAATATGCATATTAGGCGAGGCCGTAAAAGTATTAACAGTTAATGAAATCTGATTTAACGACTACTCTCGCAGAGGCAGTTTTAGTTATATACGAGAGTCAATCAAATATAAACCAGATTATGTATGCCATATCTGTACAGTGTCACATGTGTCAATGAGATTGAGTGGGAGTTGAAACGAGAGTGGTTTGGTAACATTGCACCCCCTGTGACGTTCTTACTTCGTTCTTACTTATTTTATTTTTCATCTTATGAGATTACACTGCTGATTTACAAAATCTTTTCGTTATTTTTCAACACTACACTACTCTAAATGAAAGTGTAGGGATTTACTATAAGAAATGAATTGTTAAGCGTCGTTTCAATCGGGCCAGTCCTTATATACTCTCCAAATCAGTTGAAATTCGACAAAACGGTCCACAATTGATCGCTATATTTCTAGACTTTTCGATCATTCACGTAAAAAGACATTTTGGAATAATATAGGGTCTTCTAATAAGAGCGATAGAACTTTGAATTGAAATGAATTTAAAAGTAGGAAAAATAATCTAGTACTAATTGGGTTTTCGTATTCTTTCCACCAAACACAATCATAGTGATTATTTAAGTGACACTGTATTTCGTGTATAATGCCATCGAATGTGCTTTAAAGTAAAGTAAAAAGTACCAGATTATCTTCCGTATTTTACATTTAATTTCTATTCAAAGTTCTATCGTTCTTATTGGAAGACCCTATATATTTGAAATTATCTGTTTGATAATTACCACCACTTTTTTGTTCCATTCGTTGTATAATATTTATCGACAGTAAAGTGTCTCAAAAGAAAATAAAAATTAATGCATACTGCAATAAAACAATTCAAAAAATTTCCCACATAGTTTTCTAAAACTTTATCAAAACAACAAGCGCTTTTTAAACATTTTTCTCATTCTTTGTTCCGAAGAACGTGCGGAGTAACAGAATTACCTGATTTCGCGTCTTCTTAATTGCCTCGAAAAGTTCTACAAAAGGAAGAAGGTGAAAGAGGTTCGTTAAAGGCTGTTTGGAGTTGTTCAGCCGAATCTGACCCCTGGGGGGGGGGGGGGGGGGGGTTAAAGGGTGAGGTTTAGTTAGCCCCCATTAAGAATGATCGAGAAAGATCAACGAGCCGGAACAATGTGTGTTTTCCCTCCCTGCTTTTGGTAAACCGGTCATATTTCCTTCAAGCGTGTCGGATTTCGTGAAAGTGAACCACAGATTCAAGCGGAAGATGGCGGTAAACCAGGCATTCCCTATCGTGAATTCCTGCGGTTCAGCGGGATCTCAGGATCCTCGAAGCCTCTATTAGGCAAGACTGACCACTTATGTGTCTAGCAGCAAGCCTATGTTTGGATTAATTAATGAGAACGATGTAGAGGACGAAATTTGTAAACTGATTAGAGAGTAAAGGACAAAGGTAACAACAATTAATTGCACACTAGACTGAACAATCTCTCTATTAGTATCAAAGCTTATTTACTTTCACAATTAGCTAGTACTTTATTAATAGATTTAGAATTTCCATTAGTTACAATTAATTGATTATGCGGATAGATCTATTTACAAATCATTGACACAGATAGGTACAGCTCATCGTGAAAGTTATCTGTAAAATATTGCTTATAAATATTTAGTTCATGTCAAGTATTTTGAAGTGCATAGTAAAAGGAAATTAAAATACGTTTATAGGTACTCGTGTTTGATGCTTGACTAAGCACAAATTTATTCTACTTGCTCGTTTAGTTCCGTACTTCAGTCCATCTGTCTGACCAAGCACTGTTAGACACTACTTGACGTAGAGAGTGTACCACTACTCTACTTAAGTACTTACATGTACCATCTCGTTCTACTTGCTTGACCAAGCAACAAGGCTACTGTACTTGCATATACGGCTGTAGGCTAATTCCACTTGTATATTTAATTGGTTACGGTACTTATTTCACGTGCTCGTCTATTGGTTTACCTGTACTACTTGCTCCACGATGAAACATGATTTTCACGTTTACCTGACATTCAACTGCAACTTTTCTAGATAAATAAAACTTGGAATTTCACATCTAGAGCGTTTAAAAATACATTCTTACGGAGATTTCGAAATGAAATTTTAATTACAATCTCTTGAAAGCTCGAAATATCGAGGTTCGTTGATAATGCTTGCATAATAGAAGAGTTTGGTACACATTGGAATTACTTTGTTCACAGTTTCTATTGTACAGAATTTTATATTCCAAAGTGAATGGAAAAGGGATTAACGAAAGTTGCGTGGAAAGTATGATAATCTTCGAAGTGACCTTGATTGGTATTGGAAATGTTATCCGATTACCGCCTCCGTCTTGATTAAACGCTGCACGCGGCGAAGACTTTAATTAACCTTGTTACTGCCAACTGCGATTAATGGTCAGAACGAACAGTTTCTTTTGACGGTAAATAAATGCCATAAATCTGCTGCTGCAATAATTTAAGACACCGTACGCTCCTTAACTGGGAAACCGTCTCGTTTATCGATGCTCTTGTTATACTAACGAAATGCTCACTATTTTATCTGTTTTATAGCGTAAAATGCAACACGACGAAGCAGCAGGATTTAATGGTCAATTATTAAATGAAAAAAGAAAAGGAAACAAAGTCTACTATAAACTTGCGAATTGTGTACATGAAACAAGATAGGCTAATCTAAATCTATTCTTAGCCAATAATAATCTCCTCCTTATTTTCTCTGTCTTAATTCTTACTTTTCTTACTGTTCGATTTTTCATTCATAATAGGTTAATATAAATTTATTTTTCGTCAATAGTAATCTCCTTTTTATCTTCTTTTTGCTAATTTTTATTTTCTTCTACTATTCGATTTTTCATTCATGAGAGGCCAATCTACATCTATTCTTAGTCAATAATAGTCTCCTTTTTATCTTCTTTTTTCTAATTCTTACTTCTTTTTACTGTTCGAGTTTTCATTCATGATAGGACAATCTAAATTTATTCTTAGCGAATAATAATCTCCTACTTATTTTCTCTGTCCTAATTCTTACTTTTCTTACTGTTCGATTTTTCATTCATATTCGACCAATATAAATTTATTTTTAGTTAATAGTAATTTCCATTTTATCTTTTTTTTCTTAATTCTTACTTTTTTCTACTGTTCGATTTTTTTCCGAAGCTAATATGAAATTTATTGAAGTTTAGCGTACCAAATTAGCATTAAATGGGAATGTACTTTCCTTTTCACAATTGGTAACTTGGGAATTAGCTTTCATTTGTTTTTTTTTACAAACTGCAAGTTTTTCTTTGCTTCGTTGCGTAAACAACGAGATGAACGTTAAGTTGCTGCAACAAATAATAAATTGATTGTACAGATTAAATGCTCGTTCGCGTGTGAAACCATTACAAGAAACAATCGACTGAAATTCACCCTACGGCAAAGGATACGAATATCACGAAACGGGAGATTTATTCGTGTAGTTCACTGGCTCGCTCGGATGTATAAGGAGGCAACGAATACGAGGCTACAGAATGCGGAGGAATTTCGAGAATGAAATACCTGAAATACTTCGGAGAAAGGAAGCAACACCAAACGAGGATGAACGCATGTTTCAGATACAAAACGCTTTCTGTTTACTAGCACGTATGTACTTCCGTTCAACCAATACCACCTATTTTTTTTTATTTTTTCATGTTCCTATTCGTATGATCTGCCAATTAATGTTTCATCAGGATGCTCGAAATTTTTCACAATACATCGAACGTTATTTTTCAGTTTAAGAATATCTGTTTTTTTTTTGCGGTATCAGTTGTAGAATAAAATACGATATTCAATCAAACATAAACCGGATTTGTTTTAACAATGTTTTATTTGAAGATAATTTCTCGAAAATGATAAAAGATTTATTTTTCTACATATACACCTCGTTTTCATTTATGCACTTTTGCTATCGAAATGACAACTTTTTTATACCCGGAACAATATTCGAGCTTCAATTCGTGAAATAACTCTAGCAACATATCGAAAAGGCATTGAAAATTTCGATAATCGAATTGATACTTGTAAATCGAGTCGTGGTGCACATTTGAATGATATTCTGTTCTGAGTACGATACAATTGTAACGAATGATATTTCCAATGGGAAAAAGTAACTTGAAAAAATTCGAAAATATTTGTGTTTTATTAAAAAGTATCATGTACGCGAGTGTTTTGTATAACCTTATACAATTATGGTAAAATTTATTCTCAATGATTTCCAGGGATCAATTCAGTTTAAATATAATTAATTAATTGAAAAGTTCTTCTTACTTGCACTACTTACAATTATAATGAATTATACTTTAAATAAAAAAAAAATAAAAATAAAAGATATATCAAGTAATTTGTGTTTCATTAAAAAAAAAATATGTAAGCGTGTTTTTTGGTTGACTGTATATATAATAAAAAAAAACCAATGATGAGATTGCAATAAAAAAATCGACAAATATGTTACAGGGCTAAAAGTTACTATACAAGGTACGAAATATCGCTGTTGGAAAAATACACAATGAAAATATTTTATTGTAAGAAAACCTCGTTACCAATAGTGTGAATTAAATGGAAAACACAAAACCGTAGTAAATCTGTGTAGAATTATCCTTACAGGAAATGCTCGCTCGAAAGGTTGCATGTCAATAATGAATTACACATTATTACACGATAAATCTACAATATATCGAATTATTCTGTAATAACAAAACTAATTACTTTCTGAGCAGAGTATCGAATGCAATTATAACGCGATAAGTAATACCTTACCATCATCGACCTCTTTTGTAAACGCTTGAAGGTGTGGAAAATTACCAATCTATTAACCCACGCTTCAATTTGAATTAATGAAGTTTCTAACACCATGGTAAAAATAATCGTGCAGAACAAAGGTATCGATTGCTGTTTAAATACACGGTAGGGAAACAATGATGAAATTTTGTCACTTCTTTGCTTGTCGTAATTGACGGTAAAAGTTTTAACGCGAGAACGAAGCAAGCAGGAAACAACGTTTTATCGACATATTCGAACAAAGTAGCACAACGAAAATTACGAAAGGCGTGCTTTCATTTGCGCAACAATTCCTGTTACTGTGTTCATGGGTGTTTTATCGCTTGGCGATAAGAACGTTCACTGGAAATTAAGTTTCACCTTTAACACGAGAATACATACGGTGTTGATCATTAAACGAGATCAGAACACGTTTTACACAAGTTTCGAATATCGTTTAAAGATCACTTGAATTGGATAATATCGGCATGGTTATTACGCTTTTTTCATCGTTCTATCGGACCATTCTCGAAATGCTTTTTACCGGGTTATTACCCGACTTTAATTCTCCTCGCCGTGACAAACGTGCTGAAACCTACAGGGATTTTCGAACAAGCGAGCGTTCACGTTTAGATCGATAAGTACAGGAGAGTTGAAGAATGGATGTAATAAACCTAAAGCTCACAGAGGACGTAATTGGAAGCTTAGTAATTTCGAACTGCAATGCTTGAAATATCTGGAAATTTTTTAACAGCAGATATTAAAATTTCCATCTCTCAAATACATAAATTTGAAAATTCTGAGTATTTCAATCTAGAAATTCGGACTATTTGAATCCGACAATTTCAGATATTTAAATTTCAAACATAAACATTTCAGATATTGAAAATTTTTATATTGAAAATTTTAGATATTGAAATTTGTAATTTCCAAACACTTAACTTTGGAAATTACAAATTTTCGAATCTCTATATACCAAATATTTAAATTTCACGATTCTGGGTAATAAAATTTTAGTATTTAAATTTTTAGATTGCGGACTTTCCAATCTTTCGATATCAAACTTGCTAATTTTGTCAATTTTCATGTTAAAATTTCGAAATGTAATGAAAACTACTTCTTTCGTGGATTCTTAACTGTTCAAAATTCTGTTCAACGTGATTTGCTAAGATTCCGAATTTATATTCAGTAGTTTAGTAGTTTCATTGTTAGCTACGAAAAAATTAGTTTAAGTAGCTATATTAACGGATCAAGCTTCAAATAAACCCGTTTCGTATTCGTCGTAAAGATTTAAAGGACATCTTCCTCTTTCCAGCGTCTTCCACTCTGGATGATTGTTTGTAAAAACAGTCACGTTCCAAGGTTATCAGGTACAACCGATTAAACTTCAGAAAGAAAATTTCCTCCGCTAAAATAATCCTCGTTAAACAGATTCGATTCGTCTCCTTCGAACAAATCTTCCTTCAAATCAATTCCTCGACAATCTTCTAATTTCAATAATTGATAAAAAAAAGAAAAAGAAAAAGAAACAGAAAAGATTGCACATTCTTGGCTTCGCCATTTTATTGCTCTATTTCTCCAAAGAATAATACCCTCCCCTCGAAGTAGGCAAACAATGAATAGAACTCAAGAAGAAAGCAAGAAGATGAAGCTACAGAAACGAAAAGAGAACGAGAGAAGAAGATCGCGAAATAGAAAGAGTGGAGCAAAAAAAAAAAAGGAAAGAAAACAGTAAGAAAAGAACCTGAGAAGAAAATCGAAAAAGACAGAAAAAAGAAAGGAGATAACATACTGATTGCAAGAAGAGGTAGTAGAACGTGAATCAAAGAATACGTAGCGCGAGAGAAATCCTTCGTGCGAGAAAAATTTCATTCTGAAACTCTTAGTAGACCTGTCAATAAGACTGCTTACCAGACTTAAGCTTTAGGATATAGAAATAAGGGTACGACTATGAAAAAAATGGAAGAACGCTGGGACAAAGGGAACGAGTAAAAGTTAAACAGGGAAAGAGAGCTGAAATGAAGGTTGCAGGGGAAAGAGTTATGAAAGGAAAGAATGAAAAAGAAAGGGAGCGTAGAACTCACTTTTATACATTTATACGTTCAAAACTCTTCGAGCTTTAATCTTCGTAGATGAAATCAAGATACGAATATTTTCCAGAATGAAAGATTTCTTCGAGGAAGAGATATTCTATCAGTTCTCGATGTTACGACTAGCTCTGTAGTCGATACGCCGGAACTAATAATAAATGCATCGATGTTTTCCGGTACGTTGCACGTCAACTTAACGATGAGTAGCTGATTTTAATGTTTAGTTGACAGGTCGATGATAAGTGGAGATAACCGCGTATCAATGATCGTTAGATGGCTCGTTAAATGATCACGATTAGCATATGAATCGTTACGACTGTGGGCCAAATGGAAGTGTCGCTATTTGCTGTTTAGCTGAATCTCGTTTCGAAACTTCATTTGAACACTTGGTTGAAACTCTTGAAAAACTACCGACTTCTTCGGGAAAATTGAAGTTGTAGCTTGTATAGTTTTATAAAATAACGATACATGTACTCTTCCGTGAGGATGTACGCGGCGAGGCAGGTATGAAGGGTCATCAAACTCTTGCCTCACCGTTGATTGGACGGATAAGGATGCAAATATAGATACATAACAGCGGATCTTTTTGGCAAAAAGCAGTCCTTTTACTCGACTACCCTTGGCAATCACAGCTATCCTGACCCATGCACATCGAGCAAATTCTAAGACTACGCCAAATTTAAGCAGAAGGGTCATAGTCATTCGGACCCCGGGTGTATTGAACGTCAAGTTATCCTCTTTACCGACAGCATCCTACATTCGACTTCGAAAAAACTTGGCAGAAGGATCTCAGCTATCCTGAACCAAACACATGGAGTCAAATATTCTTGCTTTACCCTGTACCTAAAAACCTTTGTTCGTGCGCCCATCAGATAGCAAAATTTCACTGTCGAAGGTCGAGTAAAAGTGCGCGTTACAATGTTAATACATTGTTGACTGGTCACGAGTTAACTCGTGCTTGCACTTGCATTAGCTATTTCAATTTTTGAAACGCAATATAGAATATTGCGAAAGCTTTGTTCATCGTGTTTAGTCGTATCAGCTTTATTATAAAAAAAATACTTCTCTTGATATTTAGGTTTTTATCACAATTCTAGTATTATCAAAAGCGCAGCGAAACAAGATATATTTGCAAAACCTGTTGTGTACCATTATACGTACGTGACTGCGATACAGTTTATCATATAAAAAAATATATATATATATATATATATTAAAATTTATGTAAGAGATATGACCAAAGTTTCATTTCAATTCATTATGTATAAATAAAGTTTATTGAAGTTGATTTAGACTGTTTTATTTCCACATTCAATTACGAAATAATAGCCAGTGACATGAGATAGAGCCAAAGCAAGGTAGAGATTGATTAATAATTTCTGGTGAGAGAAAAACCCCAAAATGTAACGATTGGTTAGTTTATGTTTGAACTAGTCTTTGAAAAATCATGGAATGGGAAGACGCGGTGGTGAACTGGTAGGAGAAGTAGCGCCAAATCGTTTACAGGGCCTGATTTGAGACAGGTAAGCTTTAATTAGGATGCGCAGTGATCTGCGGTGTAGAAAATTAAAAAGAGAAAGTTGGAAATGTATTAACGATCATGGTACGAAACAGCTTTAATTGAGCGTTTTCCGTCTATGTCGTGAAAACAGTCCTATTGTGTCACTGGGCATTAAGAAAACTCATTAGTGACAATGCTTCGATAAGTTCAACCGTTAAGCGAGCAAACGAGTCATCGTTAATTGAAATGAAAAGCTTTGGCAATCTAGAGAAGTGTGACGATCTAATGGCCTGCGTTTTCCGTCAGATGGACGGAACAAGTTCTAACGCCTCGGTGTGTGATGAAAATGGAAATCTATCGAAATTCGAGAAGATCGAAAGCAGAATATTTATTTTCCTTCGTTGATAAATCGCCATCGACAGATGTTTCTTTCTATTTTCACCTGGAATGGTCAAACCTTGCTGTTGTTCCGCGGAAACAAAATCCACTTATTTGCACAACGCTGCACAATCCTAGCCAATCGAATGCCGATTCCAATCACTTTTTTCATCAGGCTACAAACTCGATATTCAATCATCGTGACTGGATAACACGAACATCGTACGGAATCATCTGAGATCTCGCGATATTCCTTTCGAAGGAAGATCGAATTGCGGGGTTACCTACAAATTAAAGCTCCAGTGGATTTCTTTCGATTCGAAAGATTGTTTATACTTCTGAGATGAAACAACGAGGAGGATCGAGTTCATCGGCGTTTCGACGAACTCGTATAACGAAACAACGGTTGACAAAAACGAATGGAACTTCAGGAGAAAATACAAGAAATTGCTTCTTATGGATGACTGCGAGCACGAATGCATTCGACGTTGTTCACACCGCTTTAATGTGCGTAACTGTTTCCTTGTGATCGATCATATTTGAATTCTTCTTTGATTTAGATGCGTTCTGATGCACTGACTGTTAGATGGGTAATTTTTAGAAAGAATTGCTAGCAGAAAAGATATGTGATCGTTATATTTCCAGATGAAGAACCGGGATACAGTGTGTCACAGTTATAATATGGTAAACATAAAAAAATTGTATTTTACTTTTTGAATTTGTCTTCTTATTCATAAGTTGTAAAAATTATTTGTATAAGTGCTAAAATAATCTAATAACTTCCTGAAATTGTGATTTAATGTTGCATACTGAATAATGTACTTA
The DNA here is from genome assembly GCA_951804975.1 of Anthophora plumipes. Lineage (NCBI taxonomy): Eukaryota > Metazoa > Arthropoda > Insecta > Hymenoptera > Apidae > Anthophora > Anthophora plumipes. Next base: position 21,280,712 of record OX638112.1, on the reverse strand, counting down.
ATATACATTGATTATGTAGTAAAAAACAGAAGAAAGAAATGATTCCTTGTATTAACACTAGGTTTACGGACTTTTTTTATTTACCAATTAATTTACAGACACTGCTCAAATTGACGATTGAACGAAAACCCGAATTTTTCCTCAAAAAATCGATATATTTATTTTAAAAACAAATTAATTATATACTATTAACTTACTTGTGAATTTGAATATGTTTTCCAATTATCGCTCTATTAACACAAACCAGTAAACATTGTTGGAAAATAATAGCAATAGCTACTCCAATTTTGTTCGCGAAATTCGATAATTTATAAATCACAGTCGATTCCAGTTTTTATTAAACATTCGTATTAGCACCGACGCCAGCATTGTTACTTTACTTACGAGACATTTGTACTCATAACACTGGTAACACGTATATTTGCCGCATGCCAAGGCAAAGAAATTTCCTGTATGCTCTTTCGCGTCGTTTCTCATTGTCTTGTTCCGCTGGCTGTGAATTTTGACCAGGATGAGAGAACGGTGGTATAACACGGATTCGCAATCTTCTTAGCTCGAAATTTTTACATTCATCAGCTAGTAATATTTCGTAAACATTCTCTGGAGCTTAAATTTCATATTCACTGTCGTCGATCACGAAATTACTAAACTCGAATGAAGATCAAAGTTAAACCGAAATGCTCTGCGGTATCGAAAAATCAAATACTCTGCGTTTGACAAGTGGAGATTGAACAAGGAAATAACTACTAAATAGAGAGAAAAACGAAAAAGAAAATCGAAGAGCTTTCATTTGGCGAGAGCACGAAATGTAATTACACGGAGTTGATTACTGCAAGAAACTCGTTCGACGGTGTTTGACGAAGAAAAAGAAATCATGGAACTTCCAATCGAACGTTGACGTGGAAGAGTAAATGTTAATAACAGCGACATATTATTTGCAATAGGTCGATATCGAAGGAGGAGTATAAGGAAAAAAGAAAAAATTAGCTGACGCTCATTTTATCCATGTTAGCTAACATTTGTATACAAAATTGACCTGTAACGTGGCATACGAATTACTCATGTTCAAATAGTACGCACCCACGCGAAATTTCCAGGCACATATACGGGAAATACGAGAAATTACGCGTACGAGAGTTTCCGACGTGTACAGAAGGAACGCGAAGCACCGGAACATCGACACGCGCAATATTTACCGCGATGACTCGACGAATTTTCGAGTTTTCTGCGTTCCACTGTGATAGATGAGAGTTCATACAAAAAAAAGATACTGATTCTTCAACAGCACCACTGATATTTCGCGAAAATACTTCCGTAAACCAGCAATGTTTTCGTGCAGATGAAAACTTAATTAAGATTTTAGCCCTATCGTCGAATCTCTTGTATACCCACGAAACATTTGGGATAAGAAGCAAGGAGAAAAGTGGAAATTGGGGAAAGACTTTCAGACCTGAATAGCGTCGCAGAACAATCTTGAATGTCGGATAACATCGGACTTTATAAGAAGAGGGAAACAACATAGAAGCATGGTGATTTCCAAAGGTATCTCGTGACGGATTTCTGCATTTTTACGTATCTAATTCTAAATCTGATGTGAAAGATGATTGATGCTAGGTTAGATACGAAATCGTACGTCCATCAGGAAATGAATAAAGTATCTATCGTATTATACGTATATAAATTACTATTAGAAGTACAAATTTCTTATTTCATTATAGAACAATTTTGTAATTATATTCATATGAAATTTTAGTAGATTAATGTTTTTAAAAAATTATAAGGTTTTATTTAAAATAACTTATCTTCGTCTCTCGCGGCTAAGCTTTACAAAACTTTTTTCAATAATAATTTTTAGGCCTTCTTGCCCATTTCTTTATTCTGGGCGCCCCTCTCTTACGCCGCGGGAAAACATCACAGAGCGTAGGCCTTTTCCGAGATTTCCTTCTCGTACCCTGGTCGTTTGGCGTTAACTACGTCGTGTGGGCGCCAAACGTCAGGATCGAGCCTAGGTTTATGGCAGGTCTGGACTTCTACTCAATGTGCCATAAACCAGGCCCGTGCTTCCATTCAATGCTCTTACAAAATCAACGAAATATTTAACAGCTGAAATATTTTGCAAGCAATATTTTTATGCTTTTAGTAAAATTTAAAAGCCTGAAGTTGAAATAAAAATGTTTATTAATTATTAGTGTATTCCACCATTAATGTATTCCGCAGAATGGAGCACCGTGTCATAGAGTCAAATCCGTCAGAAAATTACACTCATTAAGGAAAATCCCTGTACTCTCATTGCCAGACAACTCTTCCATTATGAATCCAATTCAAAGTGTCTGGAATTTAACTGAAGCTTTTATGTATGCATCATCAATCACTATATTAAATATTTAAAGAAGAGAATTCTGAACATTTCGTAAAATTATTAAAAAACAAACGGCCTGATAAAACATTGCATACAGAAAAATGATAGATGCTGTAATCAAAACATAGGATGGAAACAGAAATTATTAAATAACTATGTGTACTTCGGTAGTTTATAAAAATTATTATTAAATTACATTCAGATTTCCGAGTTTTACTAAAAACGCGAAAGACGTTGAAAATTGTAAGTGTTCCCAATTTGTTTAGAACTTCAATATTTTTCAGCTTTTAAATAATTCATCGATTTCTAAAAGATTATGATGAATTCTAGCACAATTTCAGATGAATCAACTGAATAATCATATGATACACTTAAAAATCGTCCTCTAATAAAGTAAGAAATTTATATTTCCTTCATCAAATAAATACAATAATTCCATTTAATGGTAAGTTACCTAACCTAACCAGGGGCTCTTCATTACTGACAAATTTCCATTTATTTGAAATTTTATATCAATTTTCTAAGAAGTAAGAAGATTTATAAATTGTAAAAAATGTAGAATACATTTTATCGAGAGATATCAACTTTTGTGATGTGCTTTACTTGATTAAAGTTTCTCCCAGAAAAATACATACATGCAACAAGAACCAAATAAATATTTGTTGCTTCAAAATTGATCCTAACTGCAGATTTGTAAAATGTACTCACTGATATTCTTTTACAGCTATGTATAGTGGAAATATTTACGACGGTTATTATTCCAGCTTGCGTTATAATAACAACCGAAATGGTTTCTTCGATTCGTGCTTAAAACCGTACGAAAGCCGGATCGCCTGGTAAAACTCGATTTTTCGGTTTACATGCGTCCATCGAACAAAACAACAGCTTCATGGCGGCATGAACGCTGCGATAAGCCCTTCCGCGACGGCGGAGGTAAAATCGCTAAGAGGATTTCCGATGGAGAATGGCGAAACAAACTTTAGAATGTAACTGTTCCGAAAATTAAACGCTGCTGTTTTGTATTGTATTTGACCTGGCTAGTCACGCAGTAGTTTTGCAGTATGCTCATAGAAGAATAGGTATTCTAACTGTTACACTAATAGAATCAATATGAATCGCTAAACAGCTACTAAACAGAAAATTGAGGCAATATCAAAGAATTTACCATTTATTCTTGAAAGTTCAATACTAACGCGTTATTACATTTAAAATAAGATTTCATAATAAACTTATAGCAAATTAATTGCTTGATATTCCGTTTACAGGATATTTTTAATTAAATTACATTACCAAGGCAAAAATTATATTAAAAATGAATAATGTTAAAGACAAACATTAACCCATTTGCATCACAGTTCTATATACGTTATTAATTTCATAAATCAGTAATGCTCTACTAACAGTTCGTCCGTATAATTGTGCATCGATAAGTTTTTCGTTACTTTCGGTTTTGCTTATAAATTAATAATCAGAACAAAAGACAGTATTATCCATTTGCGCAGTGAATAAACTTGAACTTTATTCATTAGTATGACAGTTTTTAAAATGATCGATACGTAGCAGTACATCGCAAAGATCATTTAAAAACAGATTCTCTTCTAAGTGACTTAAACATATAATTCATCACTTAGATATTTTTCTAACCATTGATAAATAATGTCATTCTGGTTCTTTTGTTTTTCTAAATATGTTACAGTGATTTCTTCCGTTAGGTTTTATTTATAAATATGAAAAGCTCGATCCTTTTGAATGTTTTTAATTTGGTGTGACAATTGTAACAATTTGGAGTGATAGGTAACAGTCATGTGCGGATTATTCCGCTTGCGGATGCAAATGAGTTAAATTAACAAGAAATAATACCAATACTATTACCAAGGTATAAAATTAAATCAACAGAGAACAACACGATTACGACAAGCAAATTGAACTCCTGTTCAACTTGACAACATCAGTCCAAGTCTGTTAATTATGTATGTAAGTAGTATAGGTCCGACTTTACTCGGACGAAGTTGTGTATGCTTATATCTGATCCAAGGAAACAGCACGAGTTCGTGCCTGGCCAGACAAATAGCAAATGATCATAATTGTTCGAGCGAGTAATATTAGGAACTTTATAGTGAAACAGGTATTACAAATAGGTCGTGTTGGCGCGATAAACGGCTGAATATACTATATGTCACACATCAAATATTTCATATTCTACAATACTGTAAAGTAGAAACATGCCGAGGTTCCGTATATATTTGGAACTTGTCCCAGATTGGCCAATAATTGCCATGTTACTGTTTCTTCCTTTCTGGCAGATTATGTAGCACAAGATACTTGATGTCTAAACTTGTTAAGTGTTCAATATCAATAAAACCAGAATATTCTTTACGCTATATTACGATATGTTACTTCAGAATTAAATAAAAAAAGAAGAAGAAGAAGACAGAAAGAAAGAAATATAAGTAATCTTAAAATTCGCCGTTTCGTTCATGGGGTTTAAATGGCGTGACAGATTCGTGGCGAAATTTATTCAATTCCACGTTGTCTGTAATGGTGGCCACAATTTTTCTGCGATAGATCATGTTCCAGTGGCTGTTTCAATATTTCACCGTGAGAGTGTCACAGCGTTAGCGTTTCGCGAGTGATAACAAACACCAGGCGAGACGACCAACCACCATAAAATTTTAGAGACTGGGAGAAATTTCGTTGTGAACCAGGCCAGACTCGCCTTTACATCAAATTTATGCGACGCGGCTGCATTTCGCTTCATACAATGTCCTCCCCCTTTTTTCCCGCTTAAGAGATTTTGAATATCCCTATATTCTTAGACGATGCTTCTTTGAATATCACAATTTCCACGAACAATATTACTTCCGGGCTCGGAGAACGTTCTTCGATTGTGTATGTATTTTACTTATGCTACGATTTTCACGGCAGAAGTGCCATGGTGAAAAATAAATAATATACAAATATTTGCGCTGTTACAACAATATCGGATTTAGAGAATCTGTGCGTAAATATTGAAACAGGGAAAATCTGGATACAGGAAAAATGCAAAAGCCACACTTCAAATCTTTTTGCTTCATCATTTATAGTTTGCATTCGGCTTTGTTTTAATGTTCGAAGATAGACATGAATTTTTAATATTCTCTCATGTAGATGTTCACTTGTTCAAATAACCCTTAGTGGTAGCAGTAGAAATATATTTTCTTCATATTGAAATAACATTTCGTAAATATATTTTTCCACTTCGCGAATAAGTTACTTACACACCCGTTCATAAGTATTAGGACACATGAATGTGAAGCACGCTGAAATCTATTGAAATTTAGAGAATTCTATTGATATCCATTGGAATCTATTAAATTCTGCTGCTCAATATCAATATCTACCAAAATCTGTTGAATTCTACAATAATTGAATCTACTGGTTTTTACCAATATCTATTGAAATTCCATAAAATCAACCGATCTCGATTTTAATCTAGAAACGCTTGCTAAATTTTACTAAAATCTTTTGAATTCTAATAAAATCTTATTGAATGTGAAACAAGTCTTATTATCGTTACAAATTTGATATAAAATTATCTGACACATAAAAGACATTACAAAATTACCCTAACAAAGAATGATTCTAAAATGAACTTAAAATTATCCTAAAAAAACAAAAAAATTTTGTCGTTCTAGAATCTCGAAGTACACGTGTGTACATATATTTTTATTAATATATGGCACTAATTTTGGTGAGATAATATGATTTAAATCGCTTAATATTTTCTACTTAATCGTAATGGATGTCCTGTTTCCTCCTATTTAAATGTTTCGAGAAAATTTCTCAAATCATAAAACCTCCGAAATATTTTCAAAATTATCTCCATAATAATGTAGGTAATTTTCAACTAATTTTTAAAAATATTTTCATCGCGTGTCAACCATCACAGTCTTATCCCTTCTTGTAATAGGCGATACGCCGTATCACGGAATTTCAGGGACGACCCATGTTCATGGGTTTCTTTTTAAGAAAATAAGGCGCTTATTCTGTTTTCGCTTGAGGTTCACGAGAATTTCCACGCGCGGAATTTTGCGAAGTGTTCCGGTGCTCGACGAATTCGAGCACTTTTCAATCCGAAGTTCGCCGGTTTCGAAGTTCAGAATTACGCCGAATGGAATTGCAAAGTTTGAAGTTTGTATGGTAGAAATGCTCTCACTTTTTGTTTTTTTTTTGTTTTTGTTTTTATTGAACACTCGATGCAGCGTTGGAAGGTAAAAGTGTTGCTTTCAGATCAAAATATCGTACGTAACATGAGAGAAAATATGAACACCAGTAAATAATATTCTGACAATACCTTTCATAAATTTTTGCAGGATTCTACTGTCACGATTTTATACTTGCACAGGATTTTCTGTAAATTTATGTGCATAAAAATTTTCTTGAAAATATTGCACGAATATTTAGTTTCTACTGAGAAAATAATAAAATCACAATCGAAATTTTTTGCTGCTTATTAAGCTTATGAAGTTTTATATAAATTTGAACTTTTCGACAGCTAGATTATCAGCTGGAAAATTGAACTAAATAATATTGAAATAATTATAGAAAGAGATATTTTTAAGGATTTGAAGTCGCATTCACGTGAAAAATCTTACAATCCTTATTTCTGAAGCGTTTTAATGAGAATCTGAATAAGCACTGTAATCACACGCGCAAAATATGAGTACCATTGTAATTATTTTGTAATCGAACGCTCGTTATACACGTGAGCTTTTATTTTTGTCGTTAATTACGTATTCACGTTGAGAGAATAGAAAATGAATTGTACGAGGAAATAAGTTTAATACAAATTTGACACATACCAGTGAAATATTATGACAGTAATGAAACTCGTTAACTGATAAGATTCTATGAGGAAATAAAAAGTGTAAAGAAAATAACAACGAAATATGATATCGTTTATATTTAACACATTAACAATTATTATTACGTCGTATTTCAACATTTTCGAATAATATTCACTAAAGCACCCTCTCCCGACTCTAAATTAATACAATGTTGCAATAAATTTGTACCATTGATGGTTTAATACGTGCATCACGTACATTTTTATTAAAATAACAGCATGTAGCACGATTTGTGAAATTCTACTTAAATGGTAAATCAAACTAATTCCTTATCGAATTTTCAAGTACCTACGGTACGTTTCATTTCAGGGAAAAAATAAAATATCGTTCAATAAAGGTTTTCCACTTGACCTCGAATAAGGAAAATAAATATTTAAACGAGTCACTTCAATGGTTGATCCGTTTTTCTCTCTGTTCTTTCAATTTCCACCATTGTTCGCTTTTCATCGATACAGAAGAAGATGAGATTAATTCGGAATTTATCGATAAATATTCATTCAATCGTGTACATTTTTTCAACAACTTTGGCCAGGTTAATGATCACCCTGACGAGTAAATATTTGCCATTCGCAGTCGTTAAACCAATTAAATAAATTATACCCTACAGAATTGTCTATGTCGAAATTTCTGTAAATCTTACAAATCCCTTCGTTGCAGATTCGCCAATTTATCGGACGAGAATATCGTCGAGATTTCGAGCAACTGCGTCCCATTCATCCCATTATTTATCTTCCGCTGAACCATTCATTCGAGTTTAACCAATTTTTCGCAATTCACCCTCGGAGGAATCTATTTTCTCCTCGTCATACTTCGAAAATTTAACTTTCTCCAAATTTCCAAAACTTATTCTGTTATATTGGTCTTCTCTTCTTTCTGTCTTTCTTCTTTTTCTTCTCAAAGCTATCTTCACCTCTTTGTCACGAGAGCCAGGGACGTTCAGCGTATCTCATTTTCGCCGGATTTACGTTTGATTCGCTTCTTCGAAACGAATTTCGTGCCAAAGATAATAAAACGAGCGAAGATCAAGGGACACGGAAGAAAAATCGTTCGAGCCATCTAATATTGCGCAACGTTATTCAGTCACGTTCATTTCATTTAATTAGAATCCCCTGCCTTACCGAAGATAAACCCTGTAACGTTAATTGATCGCGGGAATTCCTTTCGAACTTGCTTATTTTAAATTGCAGTTTACTTTGGGACACAGGATAGCAATGTTGAATTTTTAACATTGTAAAATGTTATTCTACCATAACAAATTCACGATAAGTGTATTGCTTATAAATAGAGATAAAAATTCTTTCGAAAATAACCTTCGAATAAAACCGAATCGATTATTCTGTACTTTCTATTTGCAGTTATCTATTTATATTAGAAAATTTATACTTAAAAACAATTCTAATATACGAAAGGATATTTCATTTCCTTTCACACATATTTTATTAACTACTGTCGCAAGTTTCTTAACTTTTGTAATCACATCAATGGTAAGAGAGAAAATCATAGCTCACACGACAAATTACAGGAAGTAAAAAGCGGGAAACCATTTTAACAAGTGAATACTTTACACCACAAAAAATTTAAAGAGATGTTAAAACCAAAGCACCCTACATATTTCACGTAGACAGTAATTTCGACTTTAATTTTCACCGGAAAATTACTCGTCACGACAGCACAAACCGCAATATATTCGTGTTACGTCAAAATGTCAATCCACGTACCAAATTGCCATCGTGGTAAATTGTACGCATGTTTATACATTAAGAAAGAAGAAACATTATTTATCACTATTAATATGAACTTTTTTCTGAAACGACATTTTCCGACAAATTTTGGTATCATATGTATTTTTCACTTTTTCGTTTATAATCATCCGATAAAATTTGTATCGACCGAGTGATATATACAGGACGAGTTGCGTAAAGTACTTTGATATTGCTTCTCAATGTTTTAGGGTATTCTAGGACCTTTATCGTATATTTATCTGCTGTCGAGACATCTATAGATACATAAATGGTTCTTTCATTTTCAAAATGGAAACAGATATTTACATTCGAAAGGAAGAAACTTCCGTTTGAAATATCTTTTTCCCGTTTTGCGTGGCTCAGAAAATGTAGCAATAAATATCTAGAGTGCGATGTGCAAGCTTGCATACGCTTATCAACTGCTTTATCGATGTCATTTAGAACATAACGTTGCTCGGAATTGATAATTTAAAAATTGTGAATTTTCTTATACAAACACAGTCCACAGATATGGTTTCTTTTATTACGTAAAGTAAAAAATTTCTAATTTCATTAAATTCACACGGGAGAGCAGATGAAATATGATCAGTATTCAACCATTAGTCGAATGGAAATTTTAAACTTCTTTCCCTGTGAAATTTACATTTTCCGGGTTACGTCGCCATATCAATATCAAGCGGCCAATTATTCAATATTTCTGTTCCATCCTGTCGATGAATCGGAGAATCGGAGATATTGCAGACAGATCTTCTCTGGTATGAAATCGCTCATACTTTCAAATTTATTTTAATCGCTCATATTACAAATTCTTTGTATAATAGAAGATGAGTTCTTTGATACTACTCTTTTATAGTATATTAATTGCGATAACTTTTCACTTGTAAACGTTTAAAAAAAAGAACAAATGCTCTGGATTCTTCACGCTCCGCACACTCAGGTGTCGATATTAGTGATATTCTAACGAGACGAACCTCCCCCCTCTCTCTCTCTCTCTTTCGCTCTCTCGCTCGCATTACTCTGTCTCTTGCATTGTTCTCTCTCTCGTCGTGAAACCAATTTGTGCAAAGCCGTAATTACCGCGGGTTGCAACACAGTCAAAGGGTTAAAAAAAAAAATATATATTCTTTTAACAATACAATACTTTCTCAAATTTTTGATAAAAGGAGGAATGGCTGCGAAGAATTTTCTGCCGCTTAAATTCATTCTCGAAAATCACCGGCGAAGGTGCTCATAATTATTCGAGCAGCGTGCCCTCGTCACATGTCGCGTCACGTTCACCTGCCACATGAAAGTAGTTTAGTTTATTTATCGTGACGTATTTAAACGGCAGGAGAAGTTAACGGAATCCTTGTAAAGTCGAAATTTTCGAGGACGCTTGACGTCTCTATTTAACTTTCGTATTACGCTGTGCTCGACGTTCGGTAAGGAACTTTCGTACAAACTTCCCGCAAAATCGATCTTAAACGCATTTTTAGCAATTCCATCGTAATCTCGATGGTGCTTCCGCCGTTACAATTTTATACCTGAACGCTTCCATCCTTTTAACGAGAACACGTGTAAGTTTCATTAGAAAAATGGGCGATGCTAATGCAACGGCTGAATATAATTACATTTTCCCTTTTATTATAACGAGATCAGACGAGGGTATTTCGTTTACATAAATTGTTCTCTCCCTCTCTCTCTCTCTCTCTCTCTCTCTCTGTTGTTATCTTCTACATGAGGTTATTAAGGTACAATTACCAATGAATGAAACACGATATTTCACAATGTATGGTATTTTTCTGCCTGGTTTATTCGCGTATACGGTTTAAATTTCTTCCAGTTAAATTTTCGCAAATTTTACGCGTTACCTCGAATCAACCGGAATTAATTTGCGCAATAATTGGCCATGGAATCGTTACGTTATTTCGTGTACATTTTCGAAAATTTCACCAAATGTCCTCTAGGTAGAAAAATAACTAAACGAAGGTACGAAAATGTTTCCGTCCTGAGACATTTAGAAGATTGCAATGTTTTAGCATGAGAGTGCAATTTTACCTTAAAGCACACGGCCAGTTGTACCTTGCAAAAATTGGCCAGCCTGGAGTTTTTGTTTGTCCTTTCGTCTCCTGATTTTCATCTCACGGGATTGTGTGTCCCGCGCTTTTTTTCCCACAGGGGACACGACTCAATTCCGCGATATCACTACGCGTTGCAGTCGATTTTTTTTTTTTTTTTTGTGAACGACGAATGTTTAAACAACACAGCGTGTAACCGAGTTGCCTGTGAAACTTATATAAACGTGTTTTCTATTGTGCTCGAACGATAGTGAAGCTACGCAACGTTAAAATGCACGACATAAATATTGCCGAATTTTTCATTTGCATGATACATACGCACTTTATACGGAAAAATATAAGGGAAATAACGGAGATTAAATTGGAAATTTTTAACTTTTGTAACACATTGAAATATTTGAAAGATTATAATTAATAATTAGCTTTTCGGGAAAAGCAACAGAGAATTGGATTATAAAATCAGAAATCATTAATTTCCTTTTTCTGCACTTTATACGAAAAAATATGAAGAAAATAACAGAGATTAAATTGGAATTTTTTAACTTTTGTAACATATTCAAATATTTGAAAAATTATAGTTAGTAATTAGTTTTTCGGGAAAAAGAGAGAGTAACAGAATTGGATTATAAAATGAGGAATTATTCGTTTCTATGTTCTGCCGATGAAAATATTCTTATTTATGATTACTTAATGTTCAGCTACATGTTTTGTGATGTACGGTATTTTAGTCAGTGTACTCTGACCGAGCAGACTTGCAAATGGAATGCAAATTCTGTCCAATTTTACCAGCCATATCCATCATAACGGTTGCTCGAAATAAGTTACACTTGCAGTCTGGTTCCGATAGTTCTTGTTATTATTTTGGCGAAACTTTCGGATAAATCTGTCATGTTTTCATACTTCTGTTTCTCTATGAACAACAAGGCTCTTCGTGAAACTTAATGTAATATTTAAACCAACAAAAAAGTTATAGAACTTTTTCGAGAAAGTTATAGAATTCAAAAATAAATTATAGAAATTATTTTTTAATAATTCTTCGATATGAAGAGGTAAATTTCATCAATTCAGATTTCGTCAATGAAAAACAAGGAAAGAATAAATAGATAAATTTCGTAAATAATGTTTGAAATATATTTGAATTTTGATTGATATTAACCAATATTGCAATTTAACTAAATAGCCTGTGAGATAAATACATATTAAGCATATTCTGAATTATTGCAAATATTCATGAATTAATTCATGATCCATATAGTAGTCGTAGGAGCTTGTTCGACATCACCCTATTTAGTCACCGGTCTCGCCCAGTATGACCGCCGTGATTCATGACACACGATCTGGAACTCATGGGAAGTCATTCAACCTCAGGTTTATGAATCTTACGACTTCGAGGTTAAGAGTCGCGAGAATCTATTATCCAAAAATCATGGCTATCGAAATGGCATAATTTTCAAGTTGCTGAGGTCAGGTTTTTACGTTCTTCAGACTGAGTATTGAGATCTCAATCTGGGGATTTTAGAACAGTAGGGATCACATTGTGATAGTAGTTATATGTTATCGAAGTCATAAATCGTGGGTTAAGAATTTTATGCAGAATTTTACAACTTTGGAATGCTAGGGCTCGAGACTCGACGTTTTCGAAATCTCACAACTTTCAAGTTGTGACTCCTAGGATCCTAGATGTTTGAAATCTTCCAACATGCTTGAAAATTAAAACCATGAGCCCGGGTATCTACGTTCTCAAGATCTCAACTTTGAGATTGTGAATTTTAGGATTTTATGTTCTCAAAATCTAATGAAATTGGAATCATGAGACCTAGAAACCTATATTCTCAAAATTTTATAGCTTTGAGATCACGAATTATAGGATTCTGCCCTCAAAATCTGATAAAATTGGAATCACGATTCCTAGAATCATATATTCTCAAAATTTCATAGCTTTGAGATCACGAATCCTAGGATCCTATATCCTCAAAATCTCACAGTGAGGATCCCACATTCTCAAAATCTCACAACATTGAAATAATGAATCGTAAAGTCTTAGATTCTCGAGATCATGAATATTGATTACCAATCCTAAAATCTCACACCCTTGTAACCATGAATGTTAAGATCTAAGAATCAGTGAACCAGAATTCCTACAAACGTTGATACTCAAGTTCCCTAATTTCAGAATCATAGCTATCAAGGCCCCTAAATCTCAGAGTCATGATTATGGAAATAGTGCAAGCCCCAGAGCACGAATGACAAAGTTCTACAACCTCAAACTCATGAATCTATGAATTCTGCGGAATCTTAACATGGTTCAGGATCGATTTCACTAATACTTACAAAATATAGATAAAAACAGATATTTTAGTAATATTTATATCCTCTTCAGTAATCCCCAGAATCGATACGTGGCATTTGTACGTTACAGATTTTTCATGTGATTCACTTTTACACGATAGTTTTATACGAATATTACAGTTAGAGAAGAACGAAACGTTTTCATGCCAGATTTTCCTTAATCCGCTTTATATTCGAATCGGTTTCAGAGCAAACAGTAGGCTGATACTTGAAACCGGTCCGACAATCTACGCTTCAATCAGCTTTATTTAATTTTAATCAACTTCCAGCTTGAACTCTAACTGTTACTTCGATCCTCGTATTCCTGGTCACCAAATAGAAAGATACTGGGGATTCAAGGATATCACAGGACTGATCCAATTGTGATCAATCCGATAATTTAATCGTGACTAGAATTTGCATCAATCGTAGCAATTAATTATTCATGCCAGTGTTAACAAACATTAAATACTTGTACAGGTTTTAAATTCTGTTATGTTAGCCTTCAACATAAATTAATTGTTATACAATCTTATCGTTATTTGAATAACGTAATTACCAGGTGTATTGAATTTCACATTAATTAGACTGTTATGGGGACAGAGAGCACTGGACGAATTTGCAATATCAGAAAGAACGTGACCGGTTGACTGATCGAACCAGTAACAAGTTGGGTCACTGTTGATATTTATATGCACCCGAGAACCGTTCAATTTTGGGAACTGCTGCGCCCCGAAAACAACATCGTGTTGCTACGATATTTATTACCTTAAAAATTTGCGACTCGTGATCCATCAAAGTGATAGAATATAAAACGACGTTTGTCATATCTTGGATCGTTACTTTCATTTTGACTTTTATTTAAAAAAACAACATTTTTGACGTAACAGTTTAACTTCGAACGAATAAACGTCAAAAGAAATATCGTGTATTAGAGGATTAATTGTTCCTTTTTTTATATATGTATTATTCATCATTGTGATTTGTACTATTAATGGAATTCTCAATTGACGAGCAAATTTAAGTTATCGCAATGCACAAAGGTCTCTGTGTACTGCCATAACTATAGTACCACGATGTAACCCAAAAACTTACAAATTACGGAGTTCTCGAGGGTACAAAGCTTGAAAGCCAGTCTACACTTTGTCTCCTACTCTAGGGAGCTCCTACTTTATAGCATAATGTATTAAAGATCTACCACAGGCCTTTCACGTCGCATCCTGGTGTGAAGAAACAGATTTAGATAGTATACTTTACAAAATCCTATGCGATTATTTTATTCCTATTCGTCTCGCTTTGTATCACATAAATCGTTCAACAGTGTCATATGAGATACGACTTAAATTTCTGAACAGTATCTTCATACATATAGAGTCTTCCAATAACAGCGATAGAACTTTGAATTGAAATAAAACAAAAAGTACAAAAGATAATCTAATATCAATAACTTTATTTTAAAATACATTTGATAAATAACTACAACAATTGTGTTTGGTGGATTGAATATGACAAATCCAATTTTCAATGACTCTGGCACATAAATCAGGTCGTATCTCGCTGATAGTACAAATAACGTTTGATTTAAGATCATTAACAGTTTGTGGGTTATTGGAATAAACAGGAGACAACATTGTACCACCAGAAACAGTCTAATGGTATCAAGTCGCTAGAATTTCGATCTCAATAAAGCGATAGTTGCAGCGAAAATGGGACACGTGACACCATCTTATTGAAACCACATTTCAGACAAATCAAATCTATCCAATTCATGGCAAAGGAAACGTTCGCCAATAACAGTACAGTCGCATCTTCTTCGTTTTCAAAAAACTTACTCCATCAATAGAAAAACCACATCAAACAGTAACTTTCTTTGGGTACAACAATCGCTCGACTACTAATTGAGCATTAACATCTCTCCAAATTCAGCAATTGTGTTTACCGACAAAGTTATCCATCCAAAAGTAAGTTTCATCATTGAAGATGATTTGTGTGACAAAAATTGGATTTGTCGTATTGAATCCACCAATCACAATCGCGGTGTTTATTCATATTATATTGCATCTCATTTATAATGCCATCGAATGTGCTTTAAAATAAAGGAGTGAGTGTTAGATTATCGTCCGTACTTTTGATTTTATTTCAATTCAAAGTTCCATCTCTCTTATTGAAAGACTCTATACATGAATAACTATAACAGAAATCACATAAGAATATAACAATGCTCTGAAAATAGAAAATCATTTTGAAGAAGCAACAGAAAAAAAAAGAAAGAGCAGGAATTTCTGAAACATTTTGTTACCGCTTGAATTCGCATACATCTGTTTAGAGGATTTTCTTTGCAAGCTTCACAGATGGAAATATTATGAGATCGGGATTTACATGCCCATCGAAAGCAGTAAATAAAAACGATAGAATAAAGTATAAACGATAAAATAGAGTACCAGCTCGCTGTGTGGAGGTCACGAGTTCAATTCTCGCTTTTTCTCTCAAATTTTTCCTCAACTCCCACTGCTCTACCCTTTATCACCTCCCTCATTCTCCATTGCAATTCGTAACTCGTTCCTACCTCCAACGAGAATATAAATGTAACACACATAAAGCATATTCTAGCTATTCGAGATCACAAGACAGAGGTCACGTGCGTCCATCGAGAGGATAAATTCAATAGTACAAAAGCGTGTGTCCTCCTTGTTCCGTCTTACTTTGAACAGAGTTCTGTCATCGTCTAATAAGAACAAACTAAGTAATCCTTTCCGAAGAAGCGAAGTAGCTGAGAACCCCCCGTTTCCATTTCACCCTAACGCTCGTGTGTACAAATTTAAAGTTCCACAACCACGAGAAATCCACCGCGAACTCTCGGATGAGAGCAACAGAGCTTAGAGCTCCCCTGTTTTGTCCCTCGCGGCAATGCGTTCCGTTCAAAGAGAAACTGGAAGACAGTCTGTTGGTGTTTCGCGGCGAGAGAAGTCGGTTTTAAGGTGGAATGCCTGTTGCGAACAAATGGGAACGTCGACCACCGGGAATAAAGATAAATGGTGGGTTACGATGCGAATTTTAGATGCTCGAATAATTTAGACGTCGATCCAATGGAATCTCTTTTTCCGATCCGTTTGAATTCACGTGCCGTTTATTCGTCTTTTTCTTTTTTCTTTTCTTCTTTGACGATTCGATTCGGGATCGTCGCTTGCTTGCACCGTAGCGCGTGAGTTACGAGACTGTTGATAATTGATAAGTTGATGTATGAAGGGAGTATTGGAGTAGATGGGAAGTGGAATTGGGTGTTGCTATTTGTACGGAAATTCTTAGGTGAGTGCGGATTGAAATTACAGGATAAATCTCGGGGAACTGTATTTAACTTTGAAATTGCACGGTTCGAATGAAGAAATATTGCAATGCAATATTTTAATACCTTATCAAACTCGGTAATTTTAAATATAATTTACGACCACATTTTTGCTGAGAATATGAAACGTTAAATTTTAAAATTGGCAGAAATAAACCTGCAAAAAGGCTTTAAATTTAAAATAAAGAAAAGAGAAATTGCATTTATAACTATTCCAATTCCACTGAGAGCGAACTGGTAAAGCGAGAATTAGTTGCCACGATAAATGCTCACACCAGCATGACATTTCAAATGAATAAAGTTAATTCTGTGACAAATTTTTCATACGTTTCCTCTCTGTTTCTCTGAAGTATAACCAGATACCGTTCGAAAATATTCTACAATATCACAAGAAATTAATTCACCTATAACTGTCCCGGTAATACTCCAACCTGCTCAATTTCCTTGATAAAAATCTCTTTGCAGACAATTACAATACAATGTTTGAACCAAAGGGAGAAAGACATGAAGGAAACAGGAAAGTGAAAAAGATAATTCACTGTTTTAATTTGTACAACCACGTCATTTTTAAATTCGCCGCGCATTGTTTCTCTGATGACAGTCAAATTTCACAAAAAGCTATGGAAAACAGGATGTATTTTAATTCCTGGGTTAATAATAACCAGATTAAAACTCGAAGGTAGGACGGAAACGGAATTGTTTCATTCATCCCGGCGGGTGAAACAGTTTCTAATTCGTTTGGAACGCGAGCTAACGCTGCGGCACAGTTTTCATTATTCGACGAAGCGACTTCGAATCGACTTCCGGTCGCCACATGCGCCAAAACTCTTCCGTATCCACGGAAACACCGAGTCGCGTTTTTCTCCGGCTAGTTCGCCAAATTAACGAGTAAACTGGTCCCCTACTAGCGCAGTTCGAAGTCAGACATTTCGCTAGGACAAAAGAACACGGTTGGCGCGGTGCGATGACTTTAATTCACCCGCGAGACGGAATTTCATTTCCTCGCGTTATCGGCTGTAAAAGGTAAATTCCATTCCATCTAGATGGCGGCTTCCGCGCTCGACGAAGGCACGATTATAATTTCCCTCGAAATCTATTCAGCGAAATAGAAGCTTTGACGTGGAAAATAATGTACTTACAACGAATATCTAATTATCTTCCTAAAATTTCGTTCGCGTCTGACTATTCCTAGTGAGAAACCAGGAAAGATTTGTACTTAACACTTTGACAGTTGCAGTCACTACTGTGCGATTTCGTTCCATCAGTGTTTTACCGTCTATAGGCGTCGAGACTTGTAATCAGAGCCCGCAAGTCAAACGGAGATCTTAAATCTCCGCTTCGGCTAAATAGCGTCATGTACCTATGTTCGAGTTCCTACGATTTTTTTTTTCACAAGATAGGATTAGCTCAATTGTTAGCTTCTCTTGTATGATTTACGAGATTAGAAACGATATTTATTCAATGAGCTTAGAAACAGCTATTTTGATATGCAAGAGTGTCGTGACGCAAACTGATTATTTAAAGATAATGCGGTGGATTTGGTGTTCACAGCTTTCGTAAAAACGTGTACTCCGGAGACTTGGTGTAATGGCTTACAGGAATCGTGATGTTTTCTTACCGGCGCTAAGTGCAAGTTTCTGCGTGACAGAGACGGCTGTCAAAGTGTTAATATTTCCCTCTATGTCAATTCGTTTTAGAGTTCATCTAATTAATATTTTATCAGCCTTAAGTTATGGAAGATAATTTCAACCTCTAAATATAGATATCAGCAATCAGAGAAAACTAAGTGCTCGGTAGTTTTGGATTCTCTAACCATACTCAGAAATATATCAAAATTAGCGTGCATCATTTGGACGCCATCCCTTGTCAAATACTACACATGGGATCAGAAAGTAATTTCCTGAAGGATGTTGATTAGGGTCTGAAAGCTTCGAAGCACTGTCTTGTTATGAATTATGTATGGTATTCTTTTTTTTTTTTGTAGGAAATAAAGTTCGTTTAGTAATTCTTTAGTTTTATTGGATATTTATTAAACAATATTTTACATATTTTAATACATATTTTAATATTATGATATTTTAATACAACAATATTTTTATATTACAATTTGTGGTTTGAAATTTTTTAACATTTTACTGCACCATAGTATGTGCAAAAGTAGCAAAATTAATTCCAGAGTAGTCTGAAAATTTTTGCACTGATAATAAAAATCATGTTAACGAAATTCGTGTCGCGAAAGAATCATGAAATTCTAAATGAAATTAAAGTGTCGAATTCTTGCCATTTGATTCTTCTATTTTAAGTACTCTGCTTGAGAATGAAGTCACAATATATATTCTGTTTTGTTTTGTGAAGGTTTTGTCGGTGATTTACATAGTATAAAATACATTAATAATTCTTGACTATATGGTGTAAGAATGCTAAGAATAAAGAACAGTTTCATTCGTAAATTTAACGCCAGTGATGCTTAAGATATACAAAGACGTGTTAAAAATCACTCGAATATATCACGCTTAATCGTCTTAAATGCGTACCATTGAGAAACTTTATGTACACTTTGAACTGCGCCTCTATTTGAATATACATTGCCATCAAACCTTCTTTCGACAGTAACTTCCGTACAAAAGCACGTAAACGTTTTTAAAAGAGGATTCAGATTCAGAATATAAATCGTATGAAGCACTATGTCTCAATCTTTTTGTCATTAGGTGTCTTTTCTGTCCAAAAAGAAAAAAAGAAAAAAAGGAGAAAGGAAGACCGTAAAATTACCATTCTAAAGGAATCTATAAGACCGAGTGAAAATTAAAAAAAAGAAATTAGTTTTCAAAAAATACAACTTATTTCAGACATTTACGAAGTTAAAGTTGTCTATTCAAGATGTTTATAAAATCTGCAACGCGGAAGATATCCTCTAAGGAGAATTTTAAGCCGCGCAAAAGTTATTTTGCGAGAGTAATGGAAGATTTGTTGACTGGCTTGTATCTGAGTTGTTATCCTCGCGAGAACTTCTTCTTCTAACTACAAGTTATGCAAGTTTCATTATTCATCCGCGTATTACTCTGTTATTCTTACAGGTGTTATTTCGTCAGAGTTGCTTCAAAGGTCTAAGTTCTGCATTAACCAAACCTTGAACCTGCAAACTTACTTTAATGACTGTTATCTTGCCTTAAAGTAGAGGAACCTTCTTTCGTTTCCTTCCTTACAACCCGAAACATCAACGTCACGCTCAATAACCGTAATGCGAGTTGTGAAGATAAACTTTTAGGATTCAAAATAATATTTATCTCCCGCCGCTGACATTTTTCGTGAAAAGAACTTGCAAAACTTTGACAAAACATGAATAAACAGTAATATATCGACAGAACTACGGTCCTGAATATTTCATAATTTCTTTAGAAAAGAATTACAAAAATGTCCCATTTATCTTCATGAGAAAGATTTCTCAATCTCAACATTTTGTGCGAATTCATTTTCTGTTAGTCCCAACGATTGTCAAACATGACAATTGACTTTCAATTGTCTCTTTATTTTTTTCTACATCAGTGTTTTAAAGAGTACTATACTATTAATTTAAGAAATCGTTACTAAATAAATGTTTAATAAATGATAATAAATAATTTGTATAAGTATTTAATAAATCAAGTTAAAATTATACGACAAAATTTAAATTGTAAAAAAAAAACTCAAACGCAGCTTTTTTTCAAAAAGGGTATCGTAATTACACTATTGAACACTGAAAAATTACGGAAATGCAGTACTATTAAACACACTAGAAACACTAACGACAAATAATGGTTAACGAGCGCAATATGCGGCCATCAAAGACGAATAAGTTCAATTACCCTTTAAATTACCGTTTGAAAAACGTAACAAAACGAGCAATTCTTTATTCTCATCTCACAAACTTCCTCACATAAAGAATTTCTAAATGTTCTCCAAATTCAAGCAGACATTCCGAGAGAATCACAAGTCGAAATAAATTTGATGATAAAAGTCACCAGAATGATGAATTTTCAATTCATTTTCAAAATCCTCATAATTACGAACATCATCGCAGCTCGTAGCCGGAGTACATATAGCAACATTCTCGTTTCGCGGTTAATGGAAGCCAGCCATTCAGAAATAGCAGAAAGAAACGGCACGTCGGTGCGAGAAGCGTAAGAAGACTCGTCCTCTTCCAGTTTTCATATAACTTCTCAGTAAGCTCGTTATTGTCGAGGTCGGTCCGCGGATAAATCCGAACTCATGGCCGTTCCCACTTTTCGAAACGCGAAATCCATGTTACGCCCTACTACTCGCCGTCATATATCCCTCGGGGAAAACGCATTCTGTACATTTCACATGGCGTAGAACGGGCCCCGAGATGCTCGAACGTGAAGATCGTTGAATTTATCTACGCAGAGAAACTCTTTCGCCTCGTCGTTGAATTTACACCCGTTTCAACCGGATCCTACCGCCACGACGAATCTTTACAATCGTTTGCATCGTCGGAAAGTCGATAGAAATAACAGGTCGTATTCTCTCTCACGATCACGCTTGCAGACCGCGCGATTTTTGTGTCGCGCGGGAAACTTTCGTCGAACTAGGTTAGCAGACGCTAGATTAGTGTGACATAGAACATTTCCGATATTAAATTCAAACTAATACAATGCTTTCAGTGAACAGATAACGAACGAAATAGCTCCTCTGCTACACGCAACTGATTTTTTGTAAACATACAGAGTGTTTCATCTAAATATTTCATTCAGTTTTTTAGATTTACTTTAATCATTTTAGATTCGATTTGAATGGTATCAAAAGACAAATAACGAAGCGAAGAAAATTCTTTTTTCGAGATTATACTTCCTTTTCTAAGTTCTTTAGTTGTATATCTGTTGACAATTTGTACGTGCAAAGTTATTAACACTTTGCACAATTTACAGATGAAAGCGTAATGATTTGGAACGAATGTAAATGGTACGGAAATGGAGAATTACGTTTGAGAAGGTCCCACTGATTGGTAAATTTTATGGCCAGAAAAGTGGCTGAGGCATGGGTAATGTTGATGAAAGGATAATGTAATTTGCACACAGAATGTTGGTTTCGGCGCTTTCTGCGGCCGGAACCGGACTCGAAATTGATGAGGAAATGTGAATGAAGTGGAACATTTGTGTAAATTATTGTGGTGAAATGCTGCTCGAATTGTTATTTAGCTTCAGTTAATAATAATGAAACATGAATTAATTTGCCCATTAATTAATTCAATTTCATTAAACCCTCCCCAGTTAGAAAGATATAGAATATTGGAAATATACGAATATCATTTATATGATATTGCATTTCATATATAATGCCATCGAATGTACTTTAAAAGAGAATAGTAAACACTAAATTATCTTTCGTACTTTTCCTTTCATTTCAATTTAAAGTTCCATCGCTCTTATTTCAATTCCAAAGGGACATAAATATTTTCGAATTAATCTAGCTGCACAACAATGTAAATATTGCACAATAAATATTATAGTATTAATAATACCAGTGTAACCAATTCAGCGTAGCAATAGCAATAAATAAATCAATAGTACCACAGTGAATCGATGCTACTTTTTTGAATACCTTTTCCCACGTCGTTAAGTTGCCGTTTAGAGAAGTTCTGCTACTAAACAGTTAGTGTGTTCGGAATCTCTCTACTCTATTCCCTTGAATGACTATATTTGCTGTTTCAACTTAATGTATGCTATGACTAGTGATCTGAATGTGTAGTAGATAGTGGAAATGTATGGTCATTACTTTTTCAGTATGTCTGTCTGATGGTGTAGAAGTGGGTAATTGTTGTTACATTTATTGCTGTGTTGAAAGTACCGATGTCGAAAGTCTGTTTATGGTCCTAACACAATATGGTGTCCGGGTGTAAGGATCTTCGAATTTCTAGTGATAATGAAACAATTTGGTAACCAGTTAAGACCTTACTGTAAAAAATTTAATATTTGTGAATGAGGATTGGTGTATTGTTCGGCTATATAATAAAACTGCAGTCGTTAATAACCCTTATAGATGAATGCAATTTTAAATAAATTAATTAAAAGAAAATTAAAGAAGAATATCTTCTTTAGAAAATTTCCAACTACTCGTTTCTCTGTTTCTTTTTCTTAACGTGAAGAAATATGATAATAAGATCCAGGCGCATCCATCTCTATATAAATAACAGGACCATTTAATAAGCTTAAGTTGGTTCAGTTCCTGAGGACGTCGTTTCTTTCCAATCATCGGTCGGTAATACCGGAGAGGCCGTTCGTGGCCCACGAGGGCATAATTTAATAGGGCGATGACGCATTTCACATGACGCGCATGCCCACCATAAATATAGTGCACCGTTTGGGTCACGTGGAGAATAACTTCGCGTTTACGTGATCCTTGTACGAACGAGATCCGATTTTGCAAACTTGGAATTCCAAGCCTGGTAATTCCTTCCTAGAACTCGGACTCGAAAGTTTACTCTTTTCGGCGACTGGTAAATTCCAAACGCACATACATTCCAACTTTCCGTCTGGCCGACTCAACAACGACGCGGAAATATGGAATCCTTTCGTTCTTCCGGCGATTCCCTCCTTTTCTTCGCTTTCACCAGCGTTTGTTCTTTGTCATGGTGGACCTTTCCGTTTGATAATGTAACATCTACGTTCTTTCTTTCCGAACAGTGAAAGATGATGAAGCTCGGTCAAAGAAAGGATTTTTATTGCTTTCTGTTATTTTTTTATTCGTTTCGTTAATATGTTCCTTTTATGTGATAGTTTATCATAATGCTTTGTTGTAAATGAGAATTGAAACGTAAATGACTCTAATTATTTTGAAACAATTCTCGTAATTCTAAGAGGAATTTGAAAATATAGGGGCTTCCAATAAGAGCGAGAGAACTTTGAATTGAAATGAAATCAAAAATATGAACCCTAGTCGAACACTCACTACTTTACTGTAAAGTACATTCAATGGCATTATACGTGAAATATAATATCGTATAAATAACCACCACGATTGCGTTTGGTGGAGTGAATAGCACAAACCAAATTTTTGGGTTTATTGAAAGATCCTATATCAAGATGAATCTTACGACACTAAAACTATTCTGAGAACAGTAATTGCACCTCAAGAAAAATCCTTTCTTATTCCTTTTCACCTTACGTGCGCCTTATTTTAAGATGTTTTTATCAAACATGATCAACGTTTTTCCGTCCATAATGGAAGAATACATTCGATTCCTCTTTGTTTGGCAGGGTTTACGACACAAATAGTGCGTGAGTTTTACATACGAGAAAGCGCACGCTGCAACGGTTTATGATCAAGTAGGATTTTCTGTCTTCCTCCATTTTCATTTGTACTTTTTTTTCATTTTCACATTGTGAAAATTGTCACGGGTTATTGTCGGTTATTGTAGATTAAAAATGAGGTTGTAAGAGGAAATTCCGGCTGTCAAGAGTGAAATTTAGAGTATAGAACTGTTCTGTTTTCATGTTTAAATGCAAATATAGCGGAACTCCGATAATCCAGACATCCATTATCCGAACGCTCGGCTAATCCAAACATTCTGTTATTGCGATGATATATTATCTGAGGGTGTTTCCTATGGTAACGTTATATTCCTTAAAAGCCAAAGGTAGCTTTTACTAAGTCGGTATAGCGTAATACGGTAACGGAAATAGTATACTGATGCATCTATAGTTTCGTACAAGCTTCTAATTGTAATCAAAAGTTAATGATAATGACAGCTGTATATAGATTAATTTACCACGTACAGATGCAACAAAATTACTTTGAAACGAAAAATCGTCTAACTGCATCAAAAACGAAATTACTTCGTCAAATATTTGAGAGCAAAAATTGGACGAGTGAAATAATATTTTCAATTTAACAAATATAGTATGTAAAAATAAAAGAACGTCGAATTTAATATTTCCATGCTCGTTGTTCTTTCATTTCGCCGCAATAAATTGCGAAACTCGTATTTCGAAGAATTGTTGTTTTTAACTGTATAATACTATGAGCGGTGATTTGATTATTATTATTTAATCATCACAAAATGACGAAACAACTTGAAACGCCTAATTTGTAATCATAAATTACAAAGACAGTGGAGAATTATTTTCACGGTGAACGTGTATAAAGTTACGGACGAAATATTTAGTTTTGACAATCTATCTCTTTCTTTTTTTTTTTTCGTTTAACTCACTGACCCGTTGAATCTGCGATTGCTATAGCAAATCTCTCTCATGTTGTCCAATATTTTCATTGTCATTTTTTCTCTATGCGTAAGCACGTTCGTTCCCATCGCGACGAATTAATCCCTTAAACTCGTTCGAAACGCGGTATTACCAGCGACGTTGATCGAAACACACCTCACGCTGGAACCGGAAGCGAGACATGGCGGGAACTGTTTCTCTACGGGACCATGCGTTTCCCGGCGGCACAATAGGGCGACCCATTTTTTCGCTGACTGATGACACCAGCAAGTGACAGCCTAGTTTATGGACGATTTTTGCAAATCGTGGCAAGCTTTAAGCCGTTGCACAGCGATAGATCTTGGCTGTGCGTTTATGAGAATGACGGCCGCTTTTTTTTTCTTTCTTTTTTTATTTGTTCGTCCGCAAGAGCCGCGGACATCTTTGTCACGCGGTTATGAAGAGGAAATTGCGAACTGCAATTCGGATAACATTTCTCTTCTCGGTTGCGAAACGGGATCGCTTTAATAGGACGCGTTCATTAATTCGCGTCGTGGATCATTTTCTCCAGCGACGAATGTGCATTGCTTAGAAGATGGCGGCGGGTAAATAATTTCAATTGTAGTTTGAAGGATTGGCGAGAAAATTGTAGCTTGAATCAAGCTTTACTTAACAATTACAGTATTTGTAATTTGCTATCTTATTTAAGTATAGTAATACTTCGAGACTTATTATAACGATAGTATTAGGCGTAGAAATAAATTATTCATCAAAATAATTTCCATTATTGATCGTTGAATTTTCGCAACTTTTCTGGCAGTTTGCGATCGTCGCAAATATTTCAATAGGAATAACTGTACTTAGTATGTGACTTCAATCGGAATCAACTTTTTTCTACATCTAATATTTTAAAATTCGCCTTCAATTTGTGATGGATATTTTATTAATTTCAATTTTCGTCTTTACATCTGTATTTCAGTATTCTCGGAATTTAAGGATCTCGGATATTGCAGTTCTTTGTTTCCGAGGAAAGCGTAACATGCTATTTCGCTGGTAACAGAATAAGAAACTTGGAAAACACAGTAACAGTCCCTTTCTTAGCTTTCTCAATCAAACTCCCCTCGACTTCACGATATAAACGCCCATTGCTTGGTTACTCTCTCAATCCACTGCCTTAACTTCCGTCATCCTTTATACAACTCCACTTTCACGAGAAACTGACGGCCTTTAAGGACACTTACATCTGCACAGAAACAGGAACAAGCAATCCACATATCGACCAACTTCAATGCACTCGTGCATCCTTCGAGTTATACTAGCCATTTAAAAAAATTTACTCCGTACTAAAATCCTCGATAAACAGAACATGTTCGTACTATTGTACGAAAGAAAAAAAAAAAGAAAACGATGTTTCAGACAAGAAATACTTATTGACGAAGGATTAAAGTTTAATCCTAACTTAACTTCCAGTTCGACATGATATTTGTTAAAAGTGGGCTCGTTTCTGTTATGATTTTTCTCAATTCAAACATAACTCTACAACTAACGTGGGAAAAGATTCATTTTAAATATCGATCCTGAAACTTGCGAGTTGACTCATCCTCCACAATTCATAGAAAATCAAAGTTATAATTAAAATGGAGATTTTTAAGTTTTATTTAAAAAAAAAAGTGTTGTATAGCATAATTTGTTAATTATTCGTTCAATTTTCGAAAATAACATTTTCATCAACGCGATATCGATCATCGTGTCGATAAACCACGCAACATCGCAGCATTAAAGCAAGATATATACGAAACGGTTAAAATTCGAGCGATCGATACCGCTCGACCAACAGAGAACGAGTATTTGTTCTCGAGGAAGCCGCTTTACATTCGAAAAATAATCGAGTAAATAATAAATATTAATAAACCACATTATACAAATATAGAATCTTCCAATAAGACCGATAGAACTTTGAATTGAAATGAAATGAAAAATACAAAACGTAATCAGGCACTCACTACTCTGTTTCAAAGTAAATTCAATGGCATAATACAGTAAATACCACTACAATTACATTTTGTGGAGTAAATACAACAAACCAAATTTTCCCCAAAAAAATCATCTTCAGTGATCTTCAGCTCACGTTTGGATGGATGATTTTGTCAATAAACATTTCAGCCACTTACTATTGGAAAAATAATCGAGCAAATAATAAATGTTAATACATCACGAATATATATTTAATAATGTAAGGATGGCGGTTATATAAGAACGAGGAGACTGTTTCTAATAGAT
Source organism: Anthophora plumipes (assembly GCA_951804975.1). NCBI lineage: Eukaryota > Metazoa > Arthropoda > Insecta > Hymenoptera > Apidae > Anthophora > Anthophora plumipes. The sequence goes on along the minus strand of OX638112.1, from coordinate 21,253,525 downwards.
AAATAGATAAAATGTCTGTATTTAAAGAAATTATAATTATTCGACACTTTTTTTCAGGTATTCTTGCTAACACTCTTTCACAATAATTTCCCAAGTTACTCTTCACCCCTTATTATATACTCTTTCCACTAAATTTTCTCGCTTCGAACGTTCCCTTAACTGACCTTCAAAATGTTACACAGACCGGAAATGCGTCGTAAGGGAACGTTAGAAATAAAATTCGCCTACCATAAAAATTGTTTTACTTGAATAATTAAGTCGGAGCATTCTACTGTCGCACCTGTTATAAATTTCTTAATAGACGCTAACGAAAGACTACTATAATTCAAAACCCATGAAAAGTCTGTGACCCGTTAAAACAACCGAAACGCTCTCGTAAACCGATCCGATGTTAGAGGAAGCACCATGGAAAGGTGTCCACCAGGCGAGACTATAACATTGCAGGACCCGCTTTAAAGCGAGATTAAACGAACATTTTTCGCGGATCGATGAATTTCATTATCGTTACAGCATTGTTTACGGCTAATAGGAGCAGCGTCGCGTACGAAGAGGCCCCAGGACGCGTTTGCAGGCGTCGCGAGAGAACACCCTGTATTGTTTTCACCGAGACAATCATAATTCCATTCCATTATCTCGTTCGTGCCAGACGCGCGTAACTTTGTATGCAGCCACGTCTGTGGCTTGATTCACACAACACGGCCTCTATATCTATGGAAAAAATTAATTACATTTACATTTTATTGCCCGTGGCCAGGCCTCTAGACGTTTGTTTGACCAAGGCTGTCGCCTACGAAACGCTCGAATTTCAATGAAAAATTGGAATACAGTTCCCCTAGCCGAGGAATACGTTATTGGTGATTTGCATGGAATCCTTTTGGAACGTTGTTCCGTAAAGAATAGGGGAACCTCATGTGGGATGGGTAGTGCTGTTTGTTTCGTTGATAGAGGAGAATAGTGTCAACGAGATCGTTTATCGTCTTTCGCGAAAGGTACGAGCATTTTTCCGTTGAATACGTGGGGTTCCTTTTTTCCTGGCGGAGGTTCATATTGTCAATCTTCGACACTATTGTTGGAGGGTGAATTTATCGATAGCCATGGACTCCTTACGCGATTCGATGCTTTCACGTAACTTTCGAAGTATCTTGAGCTAAAGTGGAGAAGTAGATCGGGGTGAATTTATCGATCGGTTCGTTTGAATTGAAATTGTAGAATTAGTTTCACGTGAAGTGTTCGAAACGAAAGGGGAGATATGAGATTTTCTTAATCATGTTCGCGATCATATCTCGACTCGATGTGATGAATTTGTAACGTAACGTCGCGAAGTGTCGCAGTTTTCTACAAGGTGTATCGGTTTTCATTTTCGATACTGGGAACAGGATTCAGGATCGTGGACTTCATAAGGGAGAAACATCAAGGAATTCTAATTTTCCGCCCCACTAGACTTTACATTTGTCGAGTGTCAGCTGGCTGTCAATCCGTGCGATCGCTCCCTGGGAATAGCGACAAGTGTGAATTATATCGGGGAGACCAACCGGAATTTCTGATATTCTCATAACTGTGGAAAATGTTATCTCCCCCGAGCGGAACTAAGAATTAGTTATTTGCATGAATTTCTGAGGAGGAGCAAACGATCCTGCAACTTTTGATTAATTTATTCCACGGAGAATGAGAATCTGAGATATTCAAATTGTTTAAACTACTCGTTCATTGATGTTAAAGAATTCAAAGAAGTTCTTTTCGCTTTAGCAGATCCATCAATATATAGGATGGTCTATTTAAATAAGGCTACTTAAATATCTCTTCGAATTCTTGCGATGCAAAAAATAATTCTGAGATAGTTTAGAATCGTTTTAAGACACAAATTAGAGAGGGGAAAAATTTCTTTATAAATTTCATTTCTCAGTGAATTTTATCAATACTACTTGTGTGTTCTTTAAGTGTAACTACAATTCTTTTTTTAAATACGTGCAGACCTGTATAATATCATGGTCTTGAAATAACTTTGATTTCACATAATTCAAATTCTACGTAAAACTTACTACCGACAATTTTCAAGACAATCTTCATTTCTTTATTGTGAACGTTTGCGTAAAAAGAAAATACATGAATATTGTTTTGAGAACTATTGTATAACAAAAGTTTCATCAAAATATGTGATCATTAGTTAAGAATGTTTCTTTGTTAGCAAAAATTCTCATATTTAAGCACTCATTAGGCATGCAATTAACGTGGAATAATAGAATAATAATTATCTAATGTTTCATATAACTTGCACAAGTGAAGTCAACGTGTGTAGTAAAATGTGAAATAAAATAAAAATATGCCAAACAAGATAGCATTTCTGAAAAATGTGCTAACAATTAAAGCAGACAAAATAAATATCAAGCATATTCATTCTTTTTTTTAAACGGAGAGATCTCCCCGATCGGTCGATTTAATATTTTTAATATATTTTTAAATGTTATATTAATATATACTTAAATTTCTTTATATTTTTAGTATTGCAAAGTTTTTAAAGGACACGCGTGTTTCTTGAATGCTTTCTATTCGTTGATTAATCGACGTAAAGGTGAAACAACTAAAACTACTATCAGTTACAGATGTTCTAGAAACACCAAGGTTACAAGTCAATAAGGACGAACTTTGTAAGAAGGGACAAGGATGTAGGTTTTCTCCTAAAAATGTGGGCGAATGCTCTTCGCTGCCACAGAGATGGTTCTGTTCAAGGGACGAAGATTAATGACGTGTCACTGTGATCTTCGACACTTCGATCTGACGGACAAATGTGACTAATGAATTTTACAATGATAACTCACCCGAACGATTCTTTTCCACGTTTTACGATTGTAGTCGAATTATCTTCCAAATTCGTATGAATGAATCCTTTTTTGCCTGTACAAAATTAGTTTATGAAAATCCAAAATGATATATACAAAATCCACATGATATACATCATTTAGACAGAGCTCGTATATAAATTAAGCTTGAAATTTCTTATCTTCAAACGATAAAATTCCCGCTCAGTTGCCGGTCAACAATTCCTAACACACAAAGCATTAATCAAGTATCTCATAGACGCTGGTATTCCCAAAGCATCGTACCATACTCCTGTATAACGTGTATTCAACGAGAGATAGTCGTTGAACAATCCGAGTCCCTTGAACGCCACGGTATCGGTTCAAACACGTCAAGTAAGAGATCTATGCTTCTATAGAGTAACGTGTCGTGTATAATATCGTTCCTGTGCTCGACTTAGATCTGCTGTTCACGTCACAACGATTTCCTTCGAATTTTACGACATTATTCTATATCTGAAGATGTAAATTTTCCGTTTCTCTATTCTCTGTTCTTTATAGGTTCGAGGCTGGGACGTAGGGGAAAGAAATTGATGTTTATACGCGGAGATAGTGTTTTACGTTGGTTGTAGTTGTCTTTCAATATTCTAAGATAGAACAGTATAATTCAGTTAATAAGTAATGGTAGCTTTCGATTGTATATATTCGAAGAACAAAATTCTATTATTGGAAATCATTGACAAGAGATTTCTTATCAAACACTTCTATTAATAAAAAGAAATCTACTATTTCTTGAAGATTTGGTTGAATCAAAGTAACTGATGTAAATTTGAAAAAAATCTTAAAAGGAACTTGTTAACAAATAAATTCACATGGTACACAATTTTGAAAGACGTATAATCATTTACCGTTTCGTTATTCCAAATAGAAAATCAAAAGTGTAGTTGCGGAAAATCAGTAAACTTTGCATATACGAACACTACATCGTCACACGATTGTGCGCTTTCTTGCGTCGCGTACAAACTGCGTTTTCTGGTCTTGTGTTTACGCTCAACATCGTCTATTAAGGTTTTGCTAGCGGAAACCATCGCGATCTACGGAGCTTTCGTGGCATGGTTATTTCTGTAAATTTCGGTTGCGAGCCTTGTGTTTCAAACGACTTTCTACAGCGATGCGACGACCGTAGAACAATACTGCGGTTATTAAAATGTGGCCACTGTCCGAGTGTAATGCTATCGCGGCAATTGATGATCAAAAACAGCCGTAAAATGAATCTGCAGCTATTCCCGTGCGAATTAGTAGCGTATAAATTGTAAGTGTGCATTTTAGAGCTCTGTAAAATTTAATTCCACCATTCCTTTTAATAAGGAACAAAGGGGGAGGGCAACACCTGCTTCGTGTAATTTCGTAAATGCATTTTAAACGTTGTCATAATTCCCTTACTTAGAAATAAGTAGGGAATTACAAATGCTCTAGCGGAGTGTTTTCTGAAATACTAATTTTATAAATGTTTTTTAGCTTTTCAAAATTTGAAGGCTTCGGAATACGTTTGTTAACCCATTAAATTTACAAAAATTCGAAAGTTCTATAGAACACTATAATTAACTTCTAATTCTGATAAGTAATACTTTGCGGCATAATTTGCTCGATTAGAAGCAATTAAAAAATGTCCAAATCCTTCAGCAAAGTGTGTTTGCTGAAACACTAATATTACGAATGTTTCGTAATTTCTCAAAAACTTAAATACCTCAGAGTATATTTGTTGAGACGTTAATTATTAAAAACTTGAAAACTGTGTATTTTAAAAATTCAAACGTTTTATAGTACACCATAATTAACTTATAATCCTTATAAGTAGTAATTAGCAGTACAGTTCGCTCAGTTATGACTAAGTAAACAATTTACACATTATTCAGAAGAGCATGTTTGTTAAAATACTAATTTTGCAAACGTTTCATAATTTTTAAAAACTTGAAGGTCTCGGAGTACATTTACTAAAACGTTAATTCTTTGGAAATTCGAAAAATTTGTATTTTAAGAATTTGGAAGTTCCATAGTGCACCACGATTAACTTATGATTGTTATAGCATTTGGCGGCCTGAAAAATTTTATGAAAAGCTTCCTACACTATCGTCCCCAATGCATTCTAAATTAATAGTTACTCATCATCTATATAGTTACTAATCATCTTCCTCAATTAATAAATTACAACACTTTATATTCCACCAACTATTAGTGAAAATACTATAAAAAGATTCACGTGTGAAATGCTATTCGATTATTCAATTCAGCTTCCTTACACATACAAATCGCCGATTCTGCTTGCTCGTACGCAAATCTTCGAACGGACCGAACCATCTTCGCCGTCGTCGAAGCTTTCGTTTCTCGTTTTTCGCCGTCGTCTTTCGTGTCGGGATAATCGAATTCCGTACATAACTCCGGCCAATTGCGACGAGATTTCCGGTTCTAGATGGTTTGCGTGAAATTTCGTGCCGTGAGATGTGACGGAACGAGAAAGAGGGGAACGAGGATATCCGCGTAAGGGCGAGAGATACGAAAAAGGAATTTCCATTTAAGATGCTCGTACGTGTTTTATGAGCTGTAAGGATCGGTTAATGCTATTCACGCGCTCTACCAACCAGCTCGTGTTTCACACACACCGGATATTCCGATTACCCTCGCCGCTCACTCGACTTTCTCTACCGAAATGTTCTGATCGCTCGTGAACAGCCAGCGACAGACGAAAAGAAAGGACTGCTTTGATCTGCTTTATCGTCCTGTGAATTCAGCGACGAGCTTCTAAATGATAAATTCGTAATAATGGATTCGTGAACAATTGATCGGTACAATGTTAGAAACTTGCCTGGTATGAATTGTTTAAATACCTCCGCTTAGATATTGTAATACTATCGCTGGATTTTTTAAACATCCAGTAATTAGAGAAAAATTAGCGTTTGAAAAGGATAACGCTGGAAAACTATCGGTTTTCATTTGTGCAACTTGCATGGAATGCACGTGTATTGGATATTTTTAAAATAAAATTTTCTACTTCAGTGAGTAATACGAACTGTGGAAAATATAGTTATCACGTTGAAATGTTTCCTCTGGTAACTGAAGGATTTTTTGATTAATTCACTTGAAACGATTGAATATTGTAATCGTATGAAATTACCAAACGTCGATGCTCGAAATGGAAATTTACTTTTACGCACCGATAAACTCTCGCGGTTACGATTTTTCGTGGGAGCTGTAGCAGATCATTTTTATTATATACATTGTTTCACGGAAAACTCTAGGAGTAAATTGTTGTTGGTGTTTTTGTAGATACCCGCTTCAGATACTTGTTTATCGTACGGGTAAAATGCGTGTACCATCGATGCACGTTGATGAAAAATGCTCGAGAGGACACGTTTGAAAAAAAGAAAGTCAATTGGTTGTAAATCGTGATATAGAGAACATGAGTAAATCGATTGGGAAACGCGGTCAAGTGTGCGTTGCAAAAAAAAGTGACTTCTAGATGCGTCTGTCTGATTACTTTATCTCATACATTTCACTAATTCGAACGAATATTTAATTATTAATTAATTCAATATATATATTAAACGCCTTTAATCACGCAGGCAATATACCCGTGAAAATGTACGTGTAGCTTAATTTAATGGATGATAAAATAAACGACGAGCGAAGAATTATTCAGCAAGCTAGAAAATTTACCGAGCAAAAAGGTGAAATACGAAACGTGGTAGATATTATCAACCTAACACGTATTTTCACTTCGCCCCATTTCAGAAGTAACAATTCAATTAATAACTTTGCTATTTTCATTTCCTTATCTTAATACCGTCATTTCCTTTCCAATTCGTTACTTCCGGCAAATTAAAAGATAAGAAACAGTACACTGAATCGTTTATAACGAGAAGAACCAAGGAGACAACCACAACTGAAATATCTCTCGCCGCAACGTTCAAGGAACCGATTCAGTAGTATAAGTCCGTTATAGTCGGACACGCGAAAGTCTGTTAGAAACGAAACTGAACGGATTTTCAAAACCGAACCTGATTACCGTAGACTTATTTCACTACTTTCTGCTACTTCAAACACCGTAATTTAGAACCCTTCCGATATCTTCGTTTGTAGAGATCGTGAACAAAGCACGTTTCAATAATAATCTATCTTCCCAAACGAAAAGTCACTGTAAACGCAGTGGGTTCTTTCTTCATCTAAAAATTCGAAAATTTCAATTACATCCATTTGCAGATTACAGGAAATAAAATATTTTTTCCTATCGACAAAGCTCGGTGGAATGAAAAGTCGCGAAGCCATTTAATGTTTTCGTTTGCTCGTACCGGCGATTGCTCGAGCGATTCGTTACTTAGCTTTTCGTCAAAAGCAAGGCTACGAGCTCTCCTTGGCTACTTCCTGATCTCCTTCCAGCTGGGAAATCATGAAAGCTTCGGCATGGTCGATCGAAAGTCCCTTCTACCGACGAAACGGTTCGTTTGTTCATCCTTTCGTCGGCGTTTCCATTTTCCTCCCGCCATACCGATCGCCATCCTGCTGCATACTGTTCCCTTCTATTTTCATTTTTTACCTGTTCCTTCTTTTTCCCTCTCCACGCCATTCCTTTGATACACATCACTTTATCGTCGACTTTATTTGAGTCGGTCGTTTCAAGACGTGTTCTCCGGTCGAACGAAGCTTTCGTCCACCAGCTGATTATGCGAATCGTTTTGGGGAACGGCGTCGTAACGCCAGCGTCCCTTTGCACCTGCCGTTCTGCCTGTTATCGCTCCCCAAACACTCGTCACGCCTTTCGATAGAGATGCTCGGAAGCCGAATAATTTTGGATATGGTTTTCTATTCGGTGGGCTTTCGATACCTTTCGATATATCTCAGTATCCCTCAGCTGTTTTTCTAATGAATATTGCAATACTTTCCAAATCGTAAATTCCAATAACATTGGACAACAAAGACACTGATTTTTATGAAATTAGTCATTCAAGCTCGGTTGAAATATAAAGTTTGTGAATCTAATGTAAATGTTTTTGTGATGTAAACGAGGCGATAAAATAATCTGCCTGATCGTTTGATTTTTGAGGTCGTTTTTAAAAAATAAATTTTGAAGTTTAGAACCTAATCTAATCTGATCTGTTTGGCATGCCCAATCCTTGGGATCGAACCGGTGTATTTTTCATGTTACTCGTGGGTCTTCTAGAATTCTGGATTCCCCGTGCTTTGTGTGTGTATATACAGCACGCGAAATCGCTTCCTCGTCGCTTTACCAAAGACAGATTTCGTTCGGTCTAAACAACAGACACTCTAACGGAGTGTATACAGTTGCCGATATCGATTATGTGCTCGAACCATGAGCGATGCCAGTAACGTAACTAGAAAGGGAAGCTCTGGTGAAAGTTTCGTATTCCTAACCGTTTAACAAACTTTAGTATGCAATTACCACGACCAAATCGACAAAGTACATGCACGATGACATTTTTTATGAATTTCTACTATCTCATAACAGTATTGTAGCATTCACTAATTCGTCAGAATTGTGTATCACTTCCTTCAGTGTGGTTTGCAAAATTTTTTAACGAGTTCAATATGTTTCTTAAATTTTTCCTAATATTTTACATTGCTGTACTTACATAAATGGAAAGAATGTTTTCAATTGCAATTTGTACCTTCTATTTATATTCACATACGTATTTAATTATTTGGATAATTTAGAGGTTTTTCACACATGGTTATGTGATTAACTATATTTCATGAATTTATCAATTAGATTTTTATAATCTCCAAATAAATTAATCTTGGTGACTAACAAAATTAGAAAGTTAAATATCATAAGTTGTTAAACCATGTGTCTTTATAATAGCAAACAATAATTTTCTAATTTTTTTATTTCAGTGACCAAGACTAATTTATCTTTTATTTATTCCCCTGGTTCATAAAACATTTCATAAAACCAAACAGTCATAAAAGGGAAAATAATCGCGTCAAAGAGCGCACGTTCCCAATTTCAACAGAAAGCCCGAAACTTTCACAGGCAACGAATTATCAAAATCGAGCATTCATCGTGATTTAATATTTGATCAGTTCAAAGCCTCCCGGCGTTTGTTTTACTTATCATTACCCGATTCGTGTTTACATGGTCCAACTGAAGCTTTGAGCGTTATTTATTCCCGTTGCGTATCGAACCGGAACGAACACAAGTTTGTGTCGCTGTATCGTGGGAACAGGATTGCGAAATATTTTTTTTCAACGTTAACGGTGCACGAATAACGAACTGTTACATTGCGAGACAGAGAGTGTGAGAACATTACCGAAAGGCTGGTACGAGCGTCGTTATTGGCATTGTCGGGAATCGAGGACACAAAAGGTGTCACCGTTGAAAACGAGGATCGATCATTCGATGCAACCCTCGTGGCATTTCTATAAACAGCAAAGGGAATGAAATTCCACGAGCGAAACGCCACGCTTTACGATAGCCAGAAACGCAATAAAGCGGCCGCACTGTGTTTGCACGGTTGGAAAAATATCGTATTAACGCGTGCAACGGTAACAATCTTCGAATTTTATAACTGCACAAAATAATAAACCGACCAACTGCTAATGGAGGGGAGCAGGATTAAAATTTTAATGGACATATGAATTATTCCGCACACCAAAGCAGAACACTTTCGTTAGATTGGAAAGCGTTTCATATATGTACATGCATTATTTGACAAGCGTCCGGATTCCAATAGCTATGTTTCTTAATTTTTTACATTTCTATAATTATTTTGGCTCTCTATCTGTGCCTCTCCTTCTGCCTCCCACTCTCTATGCCTCTCTCTCTCTCTCTCTCTCTTTGTCACTCTCTGTGTCTCTAACTCTCTCTGTCACTCACTCTCTTTGCCTCCCACTTTCTCTCACCCCTCTGTCTCTCATCCCCCCCTCTTTCTCTTTCTTTCTCTCTCTCTCACCCTCTGTGTCTCCCCTTTTGTCTCCACTCTCTCTGCCTCTCACACTCTGTCTCTCACTCTCTCTGCCTCTCACTTTCTATGTCTCTCTGTCTGTGCCTCTCACGCTCTCTCTCTAATAAAATTTCTAATTTCCAGTAGACTTCTCACGTTGGAAGTCAAACAGTTTCGCACTCGCGATCGCCAGAGGCTTTTGCGATCTGCAAGCTGTCTAAGAAAGCAACAACCAGAATCGATAGAATAAAAAGAGAGAATCAAGATCGACGGTGTCAAGCAAGGAGAATGAAACAGCGTGGAGTAAGCGGAACAAGGTTAAAAAGAAGTCGGGGAAAAGCTACAAGAGGAAGATCGATATTCGTAGGAAGAAACGAATGAAAGAAGACTAGGGGAGAGAATGAACAATGTGGAAAGAGAAAAAAAAGCTTGAAAGGAAAAGAAACACTCTGCGCTTCCTTTATTTTCCCTCCCGTCAACACGGAATACATTGGACTTCCAGTTTAAGAATATACGACGGCCGCGTCCTTAATCGAAGCCGCAACTAATAAAAGGAAATTTATGCAAGACGCGGTCAGAATTAAATCGTCCGTTGAACGCAACGATAAATCCACGTTATTGATGCATTATGGAATTTCGATTTGGCTGGTTTTTAAAGCTGCGGCTAAATAAACGCTCTCGTGTAATCGAATTCTCCGGAGAACTACGATTTAACGTTGCGCTGCTTTGCCGCAAACGAAAGTATTCCTTCGTGAAAATGATCTATCGATGTTTCGATACCAAATGTTACATCTTTCGCCGTGAAATATTAACAAACGGATACCACAATATTCGAACAGAGGTTTAACGTTTAGAATAAATAAATAAACAGCAACGATGACACGCATAGTCGACCTTTTTCATTTTTTAAATCTTTCTCGATTTTATCCTACTTCTTTCCCAGGTATTCGTTCTACTTCTCTCCCTCTTTTTCCTTGCTTTTTTACTACACTTGGAGAACACCATCTTTTCCGCATCTATGAAAGTTGTCGAGTAAGATCGCCGAGATTCAGTGACCTAAATTAAGACGGCGTTCTGATAAATCGTTCGCTAGATATCCGTAGTCAAGGTACAAGTTACTAAACCACGCGCTCGCTTTCGCCGCGGGACTACTTTTCGAATAGTCGCTCGAATTAATGGCCATGACGAATAGTGCAAGTTCGTAGATTTGTCTTGAAAAAGTAGCTACATTTCACCAGGTGGAACGTGCAATTGTAGCCGTGATCGCGCGTTGGTAAATTTAATGATCGTTTCCTCAGTGAGAAGCACGTATGCAGAAACCTCGAAAATAGGGAAGATTCGATGAATTTCTCAGATAATTCTATCCCGATAGATTCGAAAATCTGAACGAAGCTTAAAGTTTCTCTAATAATATCGAAAGCGACGAAATATATACATAAAAGAACATGTTCACCTTCCTGTATGAAAAAGCGAGGTTTGGCTTTACCAATTTTTGTTGAATTTTACTTTTCAGTCTTTTAATAAACAAACGAATAAAGAAAAAGAAAGAGCGGTTAGATGCCTGTATTAATGTGATGCCCGAGGGTTTAGGCGTTATTAAAAGTGAGCGTTTTCTATGCCAAAGAGCTCACAAACACATGAATTGTGCTCGTATAAAAATAATGAGTCTGGCAGAAAGTTCATATTATCGAGACTTTAGCTGTGCTGCATACTCGTATCAAAAGTAAGCAGGCTATTATTTTTATCACTAATTATTTTAAGCTGCTTTAACTAAGGTAGCTTCATATTAATAAAGCTACCTGAATACTACCATCTTTTCCAATAACTTGGTGCAAATAAAATATTGAAACATTTAATTAGCCTTCTTTTATCGAAACTCACTTCTCAATACGTATGGAATGAAGTAAACGTAAATTTATCGGTTGACAAATTCTTGAAAAAACAATATTCCCGTGTTAGTACCGTTCCCGCAAATTTTATTTTCTGACAGGTGGCTACAAAAAAAAAAGAGGGATTAACAGAACTCCAGTAAAAAAAAATATAACGTTGCAGGCAGCTTTTTCAAGAAAGACAGAAATATCGGATTTGAAAGTTGGACAATCTGAACTCAAAGAACCAGGGATTAATCCTATTATTTTCCTGCACAATGAAACATGAATGTAGAACGGCAGATTTCGGTGAAAAATTATATCTCGAAATCTGTGACGTGGGGTAAATGGAAATCGCTCGTATAAGGGACTCCCGTTTGTCGATGTATAATCGCAGCGAATGGAAGGGTGAAATTCCGCAGTGAAAGCTGCTGCGTGTATTTTATTGCAAGAAAAATTGCGATCCCATTTTTGTCCCCTGCCAGAAGACGCTGTTAGGTGGATCGCGTGAAAAGAGCGTGAATGGGGCACGAATGGAATGGGGGGTGAAGAACGACGACTGAAACCCGAAGTTTACCCCTCGGTAACAATGGGACAATGAGCTTTTCTCCCTTCTTTGCTGTCTTTATTAAACCCTAGAAATACAGCCTACCGTATATACCGGGCCATTCACCGCTATCCGTGTCAGCAATTAACTCGGCTGTCTCGTGTTCGACTTCCTTAAATTCGCGGTGTTCATACTTCGCGATTTTTTTTTTTTTTTTTTTTTTTTTTTTTTCATAAATCCCCGACCTTTTCTGCACGATCTCAACGTTATCGAACAAATTAATTCCTCTTGTAAATTTTGTAATTTGCAGTTCCTGTTCGTGGAATAAATTGTATGTACGGAAATACACATGTTACTCGAAGCATTTTCATCACGAATTGAAAGGGAGGAAATAAATCATTGGCGTTCTGATATTTCAGATTTTCGATATTATTAAATTTATTATTATTAGTGTTTGTAGGTGTAGCAGATTCTACAACGTGTAAGCGTGTGTAATACTTATTTTGTTTCTTTTTCTTCTTACTACCTTCGTTAGGTATTCTGACTCAGCCAGATTCTGATTTCGCCATCTATTTTATCAGTAGGGTAAATATTTATAATATATTGTTTATAATATTAACATCAAACTAAGGATCTGACGTGTACAATTATAATGCTAATGATTCTCAGAAATATCAATGGTGAATTTTCGCTTCAATTCAGTCGGTGAGATGAGTAATCGAATAACAATATTTGTTTACTTCGAGTGAGATTCTATTGATAGTGTTATGTTCATACCGAGGTTTAAATACTTTGGGGCTTAAAAAGACAGAACTTTTAAGGTATTCTAATTGACGTGTATAGATAAATTTTATTTTAGGTTGAAGCTGAACTGTTAATGTGCTTATTTAATACTTTGCAAAGAAACAATTAATCAGTAATATTTTTTTCACACTTTGAAGTGTTGTTTCCATACCTTTTTCCCTTATGTTTATAATATATTATCACTGCAATTAATTATCACTGTCACATTCCTTTCACTGAATTCTTATATATTTGTGTATTTCTTAATATATCTTACGTTTCTGGTTGAATAAATTCTAGAAAGTCATTTCACAATTTAATCAATTTTCCTACGTTTTCTGTAGCGTAAATAAGTAATAAGAACATTAAATAAGTAATATTTGTTTCACACTACGGCGTTATAACCCTTTTCCCCTTATCGATCCATAATTGTGACTAATGCCTTTCACTGAATCCTTACGTATTTGTGGCTTTCAATGAATTTTAAGTTTTTAGCTGAATAAATTGCTTTAGAAATTCATTTTACGATTGAACCGATAAAATGAGCCAGTGATAACGTTCAGAATTGATGAGAACCGTACACGGGGAAACGAGAATGGTAAACAGGTTCCAGATTCAATTACCAAGCGAATAACAGGATAACAAGTTTTCGGTTCAATCGAAGAAAACGAATCGCAAAGGTTTTTCGTTGAACCTGCTTTGAAAATACGGCTCAATGGTGATTTGATCCCGAGGAATTTCGCTTACACTTGCCGCCTTTGTCGTTGCTCGTCGAGCATTTAATTAAACAAAGGCCGTCAGTGAACGAGGCACATCTCCGTTTAGTTTCGAACAGGAAACTGTTAAAAGTTTCAAACTGGAACATACGTAAGGAAATCTCGCGAATGTATCGGCAATTACGGTGAACATTTCTGTAACGATTGTCGCTTAACCGTGTCACATTGTGGCTGAGCAAAATTTTTCAAGATGAACGAGATTCCACTCGGTGATATATTAAAAAATCTTCGCTACAATGTACGAGCATTTGGAACAGTTGAAAATTCATAAAAATTCAGCCACGTTTTTAAATCTTGGCAACGGTATACTTTTAAAATCAGTTCTTCAAAAGCGAGAGGAACAGATGTAGCAATGTTCGACTAAGAAATACACACAGAAGTGTCCTTTTATTGGAGAACTATTGGCTAAGTCGTACATCACGTATTGAAATAGAAGTTTCATACTGTACGCCAATACTGTTTATTTCCTGATGCAGTCGAGAATTCTACGAGCTTGTTTAACGTAGAAACTTTCGGCTAAGTTTCATACAAACCTAATATTTCACCGGGAAACGGTAAGACGACTTAATAGTAGAACAATCGATTATTGAGGTGCAGCTGTGTCGATTAGTATGCCGGAGTGATGGATTTCTGAGCGATACAGGATAACCCTTGTATGAAAGGAATAAATAAAAGAAATAAAAAGAAATATTGTTCTCACAGAAAATGCACTATTATAAATTGTTAATGTAATAAAATACACTATTCTTTCAACTATTCGGTAATTTTCTATATAACTCGTCGTAAGGTACATAATTTAAAAGCAGAAAAGGGGCGCATGGATAGAAATGATTAATCTAAAGAAAAAATAAAGTTTTATACTATATCTTTAAAAACCAATAAAGCTTACAAAGTTCAGAAACTTATCTTGATAAATAATTACTCGTGACTTGTATAAAACATTTTTAACCATTATCCATTTACTAAATAATAAATCATTCGTATTTTATTTTCTTAAGATCTACATAAATTTATTTCTAAAACTGTTTCTTCTCTGCTTATGTTTACTGGACATTTCTTTTTATTTGGCATTTTCTTCTCGACAGAAAGAAAATTTTAGAGATTTGAAGAAATGTTTCAAAAGTTCTTCGTTTGTTTTTGTTTCAATATTATTTAATTATTCACACATACTATACTTCGTTAACTTTATGTTTATATAATGAACAACTGGTCAGAAATAATACTTGTATCATTTTGTGTTATGGATTTTCTATTTGTTATTCCTCTTTCATTTTTCAAATGTCCATATGTCCGTGAGCAGTAGTATAAAAGAAAGCTTGATACACTCCCATCAAGTGAAATTCTATCGAAACTACTTGGGACTCGAGACTACAAAAGAGACTTACTTTTTCATTACAAGCTCGAAAAAAAATTTGAATTCAAAACCCGCACTGTTCTGATGCACTTGACGAGTTAACAGTCGTCAAACGACAGCTTGGTATGCACTTTTTCCACCGATCGAGGATGCGACGCGCCGGAAACGGGATTGGACCATTGGCCTGGGCACGGTACCAGCAACGAGAGGAAAAAAGAAGGAGAGAAATGTTAGATAAAGAGAGACGCGGTGATCGAAATAAGGTAACCTTGACCTCTCGACTTGGTTCGACGATGAGATAGCAACCGACATAGCAACGCGCGAATTCTGTCGCAGCTGTCGATATACGAGAGAAGGAGCTAGATGCACAGCTCGGTGCAAGTAACTGCATCGAAATCCCTGCACAACAGGAATTTCTGGCCAAGCTACTCGGTCGATTCTATTCAATCGTGTCGTCGCATAAACGACGAATTAAAAGCGCTCGATACGATATTAACGTATCACTTCGTTTTACCGTAGTAGAAATGACCTGTTAATACACGTGGATGGTTTCTGTACCGGATACATCGTTCCTTCCCTTGAATAGTTAACCCGTTCGTTTCACGGTTATGTCTTTTGTGGAGTAATGCAGCTATTTGTACTGGCCCGGGTCAACTGAATCGGTGAAACTTTTATTCTTCCTTTTTACCATCTGAATTATACACGATTCCCTTTTATACTTAGTTTCTTGAACAAGAATATCTGCTGTACTTCTTGTCAGGTGAATAATGGAAAATTATAGCGCGTGAAGTTTGATCTCGCTGTGTGATTAATTGATATGTTTTTAACGATGTACGCTAGAAACTGGCTGACATTTGGTTCCTGATCTTCAATTAATCGATATGGATTTCACGGTCGATTAGAGATATGTATATTTATTAACACCTTGCTGTACAATTTTTTAGACGCTACATATGTTAGTCTGGAATATTTACCATTCCAATACAGTGTTAAATTAAAAGAAGTCAAGATATTATTAAGCGTTTGCAAAAGTTTCCGTCGGTTATTTTAAAATCGATCGCGTTGTTTTCTGAATCAATTGCTTTTTAAAAACGACAGTGCCGATAGTCTTGATTTCAAACTGTCAACATAAGATAGAAGAACGTTATAGAAAGCGAGGAAAAATATTGCCCCAATTCTGCCTGACAAATAAATGAATTTTGTTTAAAAAAAAGAAGAAAAAAATGACGGAAACTTTTTACAAACACTTAATGTATACAGTCTTTAATTGAAAATCGTCATTATTAAATTGAAACTGAAGTTAGAGGAAAAGTACAAATTTGCTAGCCGTATAATACTACCTTCGTCATACCTTCGACAGAATCTGCACGTACTTGAAGTACTCTATTCTCACGATGAATTCACAAAAAGGTTCGAATTCTGAGCTTTTTTATATTTTCTCGCACTCGATTTCTCTATTCCTTTCACACGTTGCAGAAAAATTCTGCAGATACTCTTAGGTAACTTCCAGTCACGTCCACCTGAATCCTTCCATAATCTCAAGCACTCTAATCCAAATATTCTTCTTTTACATCTCTAACATTTCGGATTAAACGCTCTTCGTACACACGTCTATCGTTCTGGCTCAAATATTCTTTAACTATACTTGAATCGTTACATGCACGAGAAGCTTCCATTTCTAAGAATCAATAACACATCTGCTGTCGAAATATATATATTATACATTTGGAAGTGTACTTTCTATTTTATCGTAATATAGAGAAAATTCGCGAGCCGGGAGTATTTAAAATTTTACTCAAACGAAGAGGTGGTTCGAAGTTTTTTGCCCATTTAAAAGTTGGAAACTCGTAAAAGTTTTCACGCAAGTTACTGAATTTCTCGCAGCCCTACCATTACAACAGCGATACGAAACAGCTGAAGCATCGTTAGCGACGGAAGTTTCATCGAAAGAAAGTTATGAAGTCGCTATTCAGTATTTGCGCTCACGGCTTCTGGGCCTGACAATCTCGAGGACTTGTTTGTTTTTCAAGAGAATTACGATTTTCTAGTATTTGCATCTGACACGAAGCGGTTTACAAATTCAAGGATCAAAAGTCTAAGGATCAGAAAATCTTACAAATCGTGTACCGAATAATGTATTCTCCTGCTCCAATTTCAACTTTCGAACTTGAAAGAAATCAAGATACTGAATGAATATTGATAATTCATGTTAATAATGAACAAAAAATATTTAAATCCATAATTACAGAAGAGAAGAATGCCATTGGATAATACTTTACGTGAAAACTGAACTGTTTCGAGTGAATACTTATACATACATAGAAAACATAAGAATTTGTAATATAAAGCAAACGAAGGAAGTGAACACGAATCGTGCAAAGAGTAGAGCGAGAATTATGCAGAGAGATGAATGGAATGTATTTGCAAGTGTACCAATGAGTTCTAACGAATTTATGCACCAATGAGCTGTTTATCTGTAATTTACAATTAAAATAGACCTAATTAAAATTTTCTTTCCTTATCGGAAAAGAAAGTTATAGTACTTTTTTATCTCAACAAATGAAAATTCACGATTCTCATAAATATTTCTCTGTGATAGAATATAGAAATTTATAAATTACAAATATAGTGACTGTTATTGATATTTGGACATACATTAAAATTGATCAACGCCACCATTAGCTAGAACCAGTCAAAAGTGTTGAAAATCGAAATTTCTCACGATTTTTGGCCTACTGCTGCAATAAATCTACAGATTCTTATGTCTTCCTGCATTAATCAATTTCGATGCAATTTTCAGCGTGTGTATAACTAACAAATCTACATAACAAACTTTTTAAAGTTCCATTACAGTTGTAAAAAACAACCCTTACTATTTTCTTTACGATTCGAACCAGTTGCAATGTTTTCAAAAATTCTTTTACATATCATCCAAAAAACTAATCCTTCTAATTTGTTAAAAACAACTCAAATTGTTTGATCCAATCTTAAAAATGTTATTCTATCTCAAAGAGTATCCGAGTACTAATAATAATTACTATACGTTTTTATATAACCTGACATTAGCAAAAGGTGAATAAAAATTCCGTCTCAAAACAATCTAAACCCAGCATCGTTTAAAAATTCCATAAAAATAATTCCCATACTGTTGTCCTAGAAATATCTCAATTGGATCGACCATACAATCTGTTCGAATTTTATTTATATAGAAAAGAACCCTCGTTATTGCCTCCCTGATGAACTTCGATGTCTCGATCTCACCGGTGCAAATGTTTTAACAAGTGCAAAGGAGAACAGAAGACGACGGGGCAGAATTAACGAAGTCCAGTTCGAATCCTTAAGATGAAAAATAAGAGAGAGAGAGAGAGAGAATGCCTTGGGCGAGATGAGTGCGACCGAAAGTTTACGAGGCGACATCGAAGAAGTTTGAAATCGGTTGACAGGTAAGCTGGTCGATGATGTCAACGGTATTTCCTCTCAGATAAGACCGGGCTGCTCTGATTAAGAGTCTTTCCTCGCGCTCTCGTTCCTCTCCATTCGTATAATCCCTCAGAAGCAGCCGCCTTATCTTCCGTCCGATGAAAGAACTGCCGGGCCAGTTCCGTGAACGTGAGAAGGAATTGGCCCTCAAATCGATTTTTCGCGATAACGTCACCAGGTTTCGCGTAATCTGAACCGCGAAATTGAAAACTCGAGTGAGTGTGCAATTGGTACTTCGGGATACTGCTGCCTCGAGAAATCCGTCAACCATGAGCTGGTAGATTTTAATGATATCCGTATTTCGCTAGGAATTCAGTAATGAGAGAAAAAAAAGGAACTTTTCATTCGAAGTTGACTGATGGCTATCGATATCTATGAAAGACATATGTACCTTCAATTTGCAAATTTCCACTACTTTTAATTTATTTATAAGACAGAACTTTGGTAACTAGAGTCTCAAGGGAAGAGTGGAAATTTTCGTGTTACCAAGGTTTCGACTTATCGAAGTTTCCGTGTAGGAGAGGTTAACGAAGGGTAACGAACGGAAACTCGACTTACAGAGGTTTTATACATGAGTCTGGCTCTTCCATTTAGAGATACTCGAAGATGGACAAATTTAATTTTCAGAAGTCAATTATGCACACATTTACTTATACGTATAAACATAAAGAGAAGATAAACTTTAAATAAAAAGAAAAAAATTACAGTTCAGGCTGTATCTAGGCTATTATATTTTATTAAACGTATCTAAACGTGAAGAAAATTATTCGAATTATAGAAAGTTTATACTTCGATTCACAGAGATTTATACAGCGGAACGATAGGAAATGAACAAAATTCTAAACTTGCGAGGTTCTACTGTACAATTCCTACCTATGTTTCATTTGAAATCATCGATATATAAACACGCGTGAAAAATACAAAATTTAATGTGGTTGCATTTCATACAGTTTCTTTCTTTTATTATCTTATAATAATAATTGCTATTACAAGATAATGAAATATTTAATAACGATAATTTAAATTAAATTCGTTATGTAACTTGTATAATAATAATAATAATAATAATTTATGCCATAATATAAATAATTATATTACTCTTTATTATTCTATAATAATTCATACTATAATAGTATACTAATATATAATTATATATAATTGTATATTATTATAAAATGTTATTATAATATAAATCAAATAATGAAAGTTTAATTTAAATGATCGTTATTAAATGTTATATATTATTGTTATTATTGTTATTATAATTATTATTATGCTGTTATGTTATTATTTTTCTTTATTCCAATTATTATACAGTATTTTTGTTTCATGGTTTATTACCATTATAGATCATTTTGTTACTGATACTATATTATATTTTCTTTCATGATATTTCTCAATAGAATTACTTACGATGTGCAGAGAAGCGACGGCGAGGCGAGTTTCTAAATAGCACGGAAGCGTCCTTTGTTTCGCGGATTCGTCGCCAGGTTCACGGTAGAAAGTTCCTTAATGAATACAAAGCGAAATATATCACGATGAAATAATGCCGTAGAGGAAAGAAAAAAAAACGAAAAGAAAAGAGGGGATAATTCGTTCGAACGTATCAGAGGAGAGATCACGAGGTCGTGGAAGTTTCTGGCGATTCGCCAATGATGTGTATCCAGTTGCCGATTTACGCGACGATTTTCACCCGTCCCGAGGATTTTCGTCGCTTCTAGCTGTTCGCTTTTTACGTTTAGCGTAGCAAAGAGAATTCCAACGAACGGATTCCGTGGCGATGCAACCTTGTTTGATTTAAGGCGAATGATACAAAAGAAAAAGAAGGGAACAGTTCGCGGATGCCAAGGTGGAATCGATCGATCTTAAATTGAGCGAAAAAAGTGATTATTTAGGAAACTCGTTGTGAATGAATTTGAAACATGTAGAAGATGTCGTACGGTGATAATTTCGTTGAGAAATTTGCTGCTACGCGATAAGAAGAGAACAATAAATATATCTGATAATGAATAGAATCTCTTAAATGAACGTGGATCCTATTTTTGCTAATGAACGAGATGAATATTATTAAGAGATAAGAAGAGAATCGAAGGAGTAATTATAAAAGAGAATAATCAATTGGAGAAATAACCAGCTTTCCTCTCTTTCTGAGAAACTGACTTGCGATAATTTAATTAGGAAACTATTCTCTGTCAGAGTATTTATAAAGTAGAGGTGAAACAAGTACCTGCATAATTCCACGCGGATCTTAATAATCTTCTCAAGTTTTCAAATTAAAACTTTGCAGCTCAGGTTACAGATACCCATTTTGATTTTAATTTGAGCTTAGCAAATTATGTCGAAAGGTACTTTGCACTTCGTTTCTTTCACATATAGTCCCTTCGACGTGTAAATTTTACATTGGAAATTGGAACATCAGTTTTACATTCATGAAATTGAAGTTATAAAAAACAAAGTGTTCGTATAAAAGTTGTTTGGTTTTATGGGGTACATTATGCAATGTTAATGGTATTTCTGCAGATAGAGTGATAACGGAGATTTCAAAGGCAAGTTATTTTTTTTAAACGGGGCTATGTATGCTCAGATAAACTCAGATAAGCCGAATAATATGCTCACCTGATTTTAGTAAGTTCGATCCATATCTCAAAGTGGAAAGCAGCAGTGAACTTAGCGACACCATTTCGATAAATACAGAAAGAAAACGACAAATTAAAAGCGATGCTGAAGAAAATGATAAAAAGAAAGCTAAGAAAAATCCTCAAAAAGGATGCAAAGTGCATCCAAAACACGATCAACACAGTGAAACTACCCGAGAATGCAATCAGTGTTCTGTTGAAATATATCTCACTGTACAATAAATAATATTTATATATTATATCTCGCTTACATATAATATGTAATATATACTATACATAATAATTATATAAAATATATCTCACTGTACAACGAATAATATTTATTGCATTAAATATTAATAGCACCTGTTAATACACTGTATTAATAAATAATATTAGTATAATAAATATAATTGTGTAACATATGGGATTGTGAAGACTTTTGTAACTGGCTGTATATATATAATAGTACTGTATTTTATAATTATGATCTTAGTAAAATCATGGTTTCTTTTGCTCATTTTTCTATCGTATTAACAGCCAACACGCTACACAGTAGGTTTTATCAGTGAATCTGCATTTCCTTTCCTTCTGGCCCGTTCCTTTTATCCCAGAGCAGCGTAACAAGTTCACTGGACAGGTTGAATTACTATCTGAAGGGTGGCGAAGCGTGCTGTTGTTTTCCGATTCGCTACGATTTCCGTCAACTGCCTCCATTCTCCTTCGCTCTTTCTTTTTCACGCTGTTGGCTAGTCTCATGATATCGAGATACCACCTTTGACTGCCGTGTGTTGAACAACGGCCAAATACCTTTACGAGCCATGAAAATTTCTACCCTAGAAGGATCTCACCTTGTCATAAGGAGATCTCGAAGTTTTACGTTTGGACGGCTGCATTGTCAAGTTGATGTGGCATGTAGACGATATCTGACAGACAGTAAGCTTATTGAAACGTTAAACTTGAATTTTATTTCAAACACACGAACTTGCCAGAGAGAAATACCATCGAATCTGTGAGATTACACACGGTGTAACTCACTCGTAACTAATCGTAAGTTTCAGAAGCACGAAGAAACTATTTTCTCAGTATGGAAATGATTACCAACTGAATCATGTGACTTAGAAGAAACATATCGTAATTTATCAAGTGTCAAAAATCGTAGCAATTAAGTAAAGAAGGGAAAGCACTGCTTTCGTAGATTGATTCGAGGTAGACGTTTTTATTATCTTATGCTACTTCAGCGTGAGCGAATTTATTACGGAGAGCTTTGGGAAAATTATTTTATAGGTCAGTTGTGTCATCTCCCTCGGGAGAAATTTCTATGGATCGCGACCACGAAGGGGCGAATAGCAGGGTCAACTTTGCCAATGCCATAAATTACAAGTACCTGCTTGAAGATCAACAGAAAAAGACTCTATTCCGCAGGACGAAACTATTCGTAAACAAACCAACAAACTGAAAATATCAATAATACACTGCTTACAAGATCAATCGATATAAACTAATGAACATGTAGAAGAAGATTTTTTCATTGGAATGAGCACAATATTTCGACGGGGAAAAAGGAAGAAAACTGGAAAAAATGAACGGAAAGAGGCAAAAATGCGCAGGGAAGAACTGGAATTCTTTCATGCTGAATAAGCTACGACATATACGCCACTTTTATTGCTGCGCTGCTCCCATTCTTTGCATCTGATGCTTCGCGTATTTCTCGCCGAAATATCGGGATTCTGTTGCATACATATACATGCAAATATTGTTTAGATTGCTTGTTAAAAAAGAAAAAAGAAAAAGAAAAAAATTAGAAAGCTGTGTGAAATTGAGAAATCGTGAAAATATCGTCGATGCTTATCCCTTAACGAACTATACGGTGTGCTTAATGGATAAAGTAGAATTAGGACGGCAAAAGCCAATGATCTTAAAGGCTCGATGGTATCGAGTCGGCCTGGCAACATTTCACCTAAGAATATCGACCGCATCCCGTTGGCTTTACGAAGCTTAGGACTCGCTTAACGTTGAAAGGTACCGCCTGCAAATGCAATTGCGTGGAATCGTAGCCACCGACTCGCTGGCACATCGCCGAAAATACTTATCGCTACTAGATTCGCAGATTCTATCTTGCAGAGAAATAGCCACGCTTCTATCCAGACTGGTATACCGAGATCACCTGCGGATTATAAGTACACACAGCTAGCGTGAGCGCGTAGTGTCAGGTAAGTGGAATAAGTCCGTTCTTGGTCAGACACATGGCTTTGCTTGAACAAATAAGTAGTACAGCACGGTATCTATGTAGGCAAACACCGGTACGGTGATATTTAACGAAACGCGTAGAATGGTATAGTAACAGAAGAGATCTGTGTGCCTCGAAAATAAGGATTAATGTGTTTTTCGTGTAACATAATACGGCTGTTCTGTTTTTCGGTGGATTATGTGTTAAATATTTGTAAGCGGATTTCCGTGTACCTCGACACACGTTTGACACATTTACATGTTTTGCCCCTGCAGTTTATTTATAATTTTAGAAGTTCTGCATGAATTTAAAAAAGAAACAATGTACATGAAACTGAACCATACGATTAAATTCAGTTGGAATGAAATCACTGTTTTAAAAACGTAACTTTTATTAATTAAACACGCGATGTTGTTTTTTTTTTTTATTATTACTACATACACCATCAATTTTTCAAATTACTTCGTCTGCGATGAAAGCTACCGAAGCTCGTTTCGTGAAACTTTTTCCAAACAATCGATATTGTAAATAAATGTATAAGTTGATTATTGTGGATAATGATGTAAATAAAATAAAATACAAATTGACTACCATAACTTTTTCTCGTGAGAGAATGTCTTCTGATTCAGTTTGTCGTATTCACTCCACCAAATGCAATTGATACAACACTGCATTTCATGTATGATGCCGCGGCCCTTCTGGGTTTTTCCTCGTTCGAAGGTAAAGTCCCGTTTTTGATGTACCCTTCGGAAGAACCGAGTTTATGACGAGAATGTAGCTATTGAGTATGAAACGAAAATTAGTCTTAACTTCAGGATACAAAAGTAAAATGAAAATTGCCGGCGGTAGAAAAGATTAAAAGAGATCCTTGCTCAAGAATAGCCTCTTGGATCGGTCTCATTATAAACTGACAACGAAATACTTGTGTAATATGTTCCGTCGAATGGATACTAATAAAAAGTTGCATTGCCTACGTAACAATCTCAGACGTAATTCACCCCAATCAAAATTCCACGCAAATCGATCAAGTTTACCGGGACAATGCATTCGAAAATCGTGCAATGCAAGCTCAGTATAATCCCGTATCCATTACACGTGAATGCCGCGTGGCGTATTAATGCGAATCCGCGCCGCAGCTGAGAACTGTCCCGGCCAAACGTGCTCCGCCACGTGTAAAATACGACGCTCGATCGTGCACGCGTTATGTTTGCATTTCATGGTCCGTGTGCAAGCGTGCAAGGGGATGCTCGCGTTCGTTATAGTGCACGTCCACCGTCTGTATGTATCCTCCTCCATCGGAATCCTAGTTTCCACGTAAGCCTAATAGCGTCACGTGTACGCGCTGCCAAGATCAGAGGAACGGAAGATGGTTGCGTGAGTTGAAATGCAAACGCAACGAAGCAACCGTACCGTCGCGATCGTGTAATCTATGAGCTGCAAATACGGTCGGACGTTGTGTTGAGGGTTAACCGAAATTTGCATGCATGAATGCTCGAGCGGATGATGAACGCGCGCGTGAAAAGGCGCGCGGCGAAGAAAGGGAAAATCGTGTGAGAACGACGATAATCCGACGATTTGTCGGACGGTGAACGGGTGGCCACGAAAGCCGGAAGTTATTTAGGATACTGAAGGATTCTACGTGTCGTTGAGACCAGAAGATATAAAATGATTTTCTGCTCAAACACCGTACGAGAAGGATACACGAAGATGATCGAGCTATTCGATCGTAGAACGTAGAACATAGAACGAACTTGCAAGATTTTCTATGGTTGCGAGGGGATTCTGCGAAAAATATATTTTTTAAAGAAGAGGAGAATGCTGCCTTTGGTAAGCATCGTCATAGCTTATAAGCAATTCTAATTACACGTTTGTTTTTCCTCGAATTCTATATTTTCTCCGTGTTTTCTTAGTGCTCGACTCTTTCTTCGGATAGCAAGTTTTTCCATAGACTACTCTTGGAATTTTGTTGCACGTAATAGTGTTTGTTTTCTTTCTCTGAAATCGATTTCGCGTGTACGTAATTGTGTCTAGTTTAAATTAGTCCGAGCAAAGTTTACAGGTGAAAAATATTGAAATGGTATTTCGCAATCCCTTTTTTTCTTTTTACAAGTACAATTGATATGAATTGATAAAAGAAGCGGTTAATTTTGTGTTAATATATTATAGATGTTATAAATTATGTGAAAAGCTTTTCTTTAACGCGTTTCGTCGAGAAAGTTCAAAGAAAGTATCAGAATTTTTGTTAACTTAAATTATCCATTTGCAAGGAATTAACGTGGCTGCTAATCGCAAGAGAAAAGCATCAAAGTGAAATTGTTAATATCGTTTTCCCGGTTTTATACAGTTGGAAGTGGCAACTTAGGGAGAAAGTTACACATCCAACGATGCGTTCTGATCCATTTATTTTATGTCAAAGTGGAAGTTTTAGAGAGCAATTTTCTCGCAGACATTCATTTTCCCTTTAGTCCCACTCCTCCGGGCCTTCGTATGAAGCATGAAATTTCACGGTTAGTTACGAACAAACGTTCACTTCGTCTTTCATAAAAAACCATTCGCTCTGTTGATTATGAGGATACTTTTATGCGACAACCTACAACGTGGAAAATTCTCCGTAATTGTCAACATCGAGATACTTTGCTTTGACTGTTAACGATGTTTCCTTATTCTAATTACATTCTAAAGGAGCAATTTCTCAAATACATGAAAATCTACGAAGAATATTTACGCAAAAATTACCTCGAACGTTTTATCCATTTATTTTACTATAACAAAACGTTCTTATTCGTGTATTTTCGTCAGAAACAGGTTTTCAAACATTTTTACATAGTAAATTTTCGTGAAAAAAATTAAATCTTCAATCAATTGTTTCTCATACTTGCAGAATTATTTTCATAGCTGTTATTCTGTGGAATTACGATTTCCAACTTTTCCTAACCTATCCGTTGTTCCAGTTATACTTTATTCTGTCTATATTCAGCCTTTTTTGGTCCCTCGGAAAAACAAGAATAACATAACGATAACGTAGATTTCGCAAGTGTATACGGCCGAACGAACATGATAGAATATTTCTGCTATGCGTCTGATCGGTCAAAGAACTCTTGTCACGTTCTCTGACTGGATTTTCACACAAACCGTCGTCCTATGAAAAATGCAACACAATGGCGAATCGCCAACGAGAAAACAGTAGTGTTGGGTAGGACAAGGTGACGACAGACGGACATAAAAATCGACAGATCGATTACTACACACCTAAGCTAACCCAGGTTTATATTGTTCTCCTGCCACTTTGGACGAAAAAACGATAACGGGTCTAAAAGAAAGTCATCGACTTCTTCTTCACTGTACTATAAAGAGGAATTTATATCTTTACACGTAAGAATTTTATTTTAAGTATTGAAATTTAATTTGAATATTTTAAATATTAGTATTTTCAGAAATAAAGAAGTATTTCTTAATCTTTTCACCTAGTTAAAAAGAAATTTGAATGTAACTTCATCTTTCGTTTAAAAGGAAATTTTCTTTTAGTATGATTTTACAATAATTCGGGAAAATTTTGGTAAGGCACTGATCTAATTTCACGATGACTTTGAAACATTTAGCACATGTTACCAAACTTGCACGATTTTCCTTCGAGTTTCCGAACTTGGATACCATCGTCACGAACTAAAATTTCGATCTCCTGTTACTTATAAAAGTTGAACGACGCGTATCTTCGAATAAATCTGCCATTATCGTAAATCATAACTTCGTGATCAAGAGAATAATGTCACTTCTACTTTCGGAGTAATTAAAGTGTCATAATATAGAATGTAATATGCGGTGAACTCTGCAAACAAGACATGAACTGTGGCACGGTGGAGTGGAAAATAAAATATGGATGGTGTAGAAACAAGAATGAGAACGTGCATGAAGAAAACTGACACACTGTAGAATGTAGAGGGAAAATTACACGATGAGAAATATGATGGAAGGCGTATCATAAAAGAATATAACAACGTTACTGAAAAATGATAAAAAGCCGTATGAACATCGAGATTAAAAAAGAAAAAAAAATTATTCTGTCGTATGATACTATACGACATAATACGCTGATATATGATACCAACTGTGACAATGAAATGTAACTTAAATCCTGTATTCAGTCTATCAAACGCAATCGTGGTAGTCATTTATATGATATTATATCTCACGTATATTACCATCGAATGTACTTTAAAATAAAATACCAAGTACTAGATTATCTTCCGTACTTTTCGTTTCATTTCAATTGAAGGTTCTATCGCTCCTATTGGAAAGCTCTATACTTTGGGGCAATAAATTACTAAATCTAACACATTAAATAAATTATTAAAGAAGTAATTTTTCTTTGAATTATTCATTGCGCAGGGTAGATAAAGTTTTAACTTGAAATCAACTTGGATTCTAAGGACATTTAAGGTATTCTCGTCTGGCGGTTCCACCTTATTCCGCGCAAACAAGTGATTTAAATTTTAATTGCTAGCCCTAGCTAAATTATTTTCTCGTTATCTTTACTAATTGTCCCGTGCATCGACCTAAAAACACGATCGTGGTGTTTCCAAACACCAAAGAGAGAAACACGATTCATGTAGCAGGAAGCAGACATCCCAGACGATCTTGCTGTCCCTCCACTTCCCTCTGTTTCTGCCCATCTTTCAGCCAGGGATACATCCGACTCCATTTGTACCGCGTCGCCCTTGTTCCCCAGCTTCCCGGGAGACCTGAAGCTTCACATAATTACAATCGTACAGCAGAAAGCTTCCGGTCCCGTTTCCATTGTCCGCCGCGACGACTTTCGCTTGTTCTTAGAATAATAACATTCTCGCTTCGCCTCTAACCGCGTTATTTCTTACCTCGCGTTGACGTATTTCGACAATTGTCTAGGATCAAGTTTGTAGATGAAGGAAACCTCTCTTTACTATACTCGTGGGAAAACGATTCACCGTCACGGAATTTTGTCGAATCTAGATCATCGTAAAATTGATTGAATCGAAGCTACTGGTAAAATTTATAAAGTTAAAGCTAGATTGGAATTTGTTAAATTAAAACGATCGTCAGATTCAACAGGTGAAAATTATCGTGCAATTCGTCGAATTAAGTTTATGGTGGAATTCATCGAACCGTAGAATTAAACGTTTTTCAATCATTTATCTAAATAATTCGTGCAATTTTAAACGATCTGAGAAACAGAGGATTATTAAATTTGGCAAGTCGAAACTGCAATTTTGATCAAATCGATGCATTTCCGATCTCTATTGAATTGAAGCCATTATTATGAAATTCGTCGAATTAGAATTATTGTGAAATTCATGCAACCGCAGAATTAAAAATTAACTAATAATTCATCGAAATAGTTCATGCAGTTTTAAATAATCCAAGGATCAAAAGATTATTAAGTTTGGTAAGTCGAAGCTGCCATTTTCATTGAATCGACGTAATTCTAACTTCTATAAAATGGAAGTCATCATAAAATTCTTGAATAATTTACGATTGCTGTCCAATTGATGAATTTTGTGAAATGAGCAAAATCTTTTAAGTACTAGATAAGTAACAAGGGATCTTAGATTCAAGATTCTAAATGTTTAGGTAACTGCACAATTAGTCGAATAGAAACAATTGTGTTCTTTATAGTACAGCGACCATAATGAGACTCGTCAAATTCAAATTGTTTGAGATTCCTCGAATCGAAACTACGATAAGGTACGTCGATGCTAAGAATTCGTCCGTCAAAAAGTATTTTTTAACGCTACAAAGGTGAAGAGATGTGAACAAGATGTGCAACTTTTTAGCCCGTTAGGCCGTGCATTTTTACGAGAAGCTGCTTCTCGACTCGCATAACTTCCCGTTGATTGAAGCTGTAAAGGAGAGATAAAGTTTGGCGGAACGTATTGGGTAAGGTTCCAGGATCTATTTTTCTTCCCTCTTTCTACCGGTATTCCGAATATTTTCATAGGTCACGTGTACAAGATACAACGTGTTGTAATAATAAATTTTTTAAAGTTTACGAATGCCTCGCTATCCGCAAGTAGAAATTTATGGCTGCGCAATAAAAAAGCATATATTTAAAGATTCTTTCCAATATTTTCCAATACCTAATATCATTGATAAATTCACACTATCACAGTGGAAAATCGATTTTCGAAAGACATTTCCTTACCAACGCAGATCCATTTATATTTGCAATTAAATTAATTACATAAGTTATTAAAAGAAACAATTGCGTTAATTGTAAACGATTGTAATTCATAAAAATGATTATTTCGACTTTCAGTAGTAAATCTCAATACTCGTAAAATTTGATATAAATTATATTATACATTCTACAATGTGTGATATTAAAAATACAGAAATACATTTATGTATAATACATCAATTTAATGAGTTTCCAAATAAAGAACAGAAACGATGAAAAATAAGTGTCAAGAGCAAATGTTATACAAAATAAATGTTTTCAGTTTGAACAGCACTCTGGCGAAAATGTCAAAAACCATTTCAATTCGATACAAGATATTTCACCCCTCTCGAGGACGAGATTGCTTTTCCATCGAAAAGAAACCAACCTAAAAAGCCTTCCATTCTTCTGTATATTTACTTATCCCTGCCGAGATCGATGTTCATTGAGGGCGAGACGGGAATGGATTTCTGTACAAATGTCAAAGCGGTGAGGATTTCAAGAATCTCCTAGCGACGTTTCGATATTTCCGTTGCACTTCGAAATCAATAATTTTCTCGGATTCCAATAACCGCGTGTAATCCTTTCTCTCGCAAACGACACGTATCGACGTCCGTTTTGGAAATCTCGAAGCTCGTGAGCGGAAAGAATAATCAGTAAGCAAGCAACAGAATACAGTGGGTGACGAAAAAAAAAAGATAAACGAAAAAACTGAAGTGAAAAAGCATGAAAAGAAAAACGATTCCTGTTTGTTACCGTGATCTTAATTCTCGATTGAAAGATATCACGGTGGGTGATTCTCTACTGGTTGTTTAGTTTTAGGTTAAACTACGTTGTTCGGTTTTTTAATATGTACACACTCCGTACACGCTCTGGTTCTCTCCGTACATATTCTGCCTTCGGGCATGCGAAAGCTACCTTTATACATCTTTTCGTAGCTGCCAATTCGGAAAAAGGGCCAATCAACGCCTTTCCTAGAAAAAGGCCCCCTTCGCGAACCCTTATTGGCAGGTAGATAGAAGCGATACAAGTCAACGGTGGGGGTGATCGGTCGCGTCAAGGTTCGTGTTGAGGACACGACAATTCCAGAGAAAGATAATCGAATGAAATGAGATAAATCGCGGAACGAATGACGTCACTGATCCTTATCTTTCCTTTAAGAATGATGAGGGTATTTTTTACTCCAGAACAAATGGAACGCGTAGAGTTTCGACGGACATAAATTAAAATGGCCCTGTTTCTCGATCTCTCGATATCTCGATGATCGAACGTCTCCCAAGTGCTTCGGACACGATTACGTTCGTGGAATATTAGTTGAAAATGAGAAATTGAATTCTGTATATTTACAAGTTTTAAAGGAACATGCTTGAACTGTTTCCTTTTTGTATATACTTATATAGAAGTACATAAATAAACAAGAAACTGTGCAATTAATGAAGTATTACTTGAAATGATACAAAAAGAAATTTACATTTTAAAGCATTTCTGAAGCATTCCTGATGTTTCAAGAATTGTTATGTTATTTTTATACAGTTTAAATAAAATTTAAAAAAAAAGAAAACAGTACATAATTCATAAGATACCATTTGTTGCTATATACAATGAATCCCGTTAATATTCTGACGCTTTAAAACAGAATACCTTTTTGAATATTGCATCAAAGAACATGGATTTGTTTTTCAATTGTTGTTAATTATAAGTAGAAATATTACAATATAAGAAAAATATAAACCCTTCAATCAAATCACATTGAGTGTCCACATAATTATGCACCGTAGCGAATGCAAAAATCTTCGAATTCATTTTAAAGATGAAATTAATAATAAATAAATAAATATGAAATCTTCAGCATGTATATAATCGGCATGAGAAATACATTTTTTAAATTTTCATTGCAGGCTCAGATATAAAAGTTGTAAAATATGACCGTTACTATCTGTGTTGCGTCTTGTACTTCGAACAAGCAATATGTTCGAGAGTGTTGGCGCTAAGTTGTCGCTGGTTCGTTGATGTGGTCTTGATGGATGGTGTGATGTAGGTGTAAATGAAGCGTGTCACACGTATTTTAATATTATATTTTAGAATAATTTACTCGGTGATGTAATCTTATTGTGGTGTGCGTGTGAACGTTGATCTTTATACAGTTTTTAATAATAATGGTAGTAATAATAATGGTTCTGAGGGTGTTGTGTCGCTACTTATATAAAAAGTGTATGTGTGGGAGGTGATGGTGTGCGCCAATTAGAGCGTGGCTACCCCTTCAGACAGTCCTCCAGGACCCGCTAGCATACCGCCCATCTTGGAAGTCCCAGTTGACAGGGTGGTGGTATGTCGCGTTGGCGAGGGCATGAGGTCCAAGGGTAGCTCGCTCGTAATGGGGCTTGCGCGGCCAGGGTGACGAGGAAGGTTTATGGCATGGCACTAATTATTTGGCTGGTCACGAGTGGGCCCCAGGAAGACATGTGGCTCGCAGAAATTTTATGCTGCTACCGCCATAAATGCTTCCTGGGCCTCGCTGCCAGATTAAATATTTAGCCAGCCGAAGGCAAAAAAGGTGTTTATTCAGAATAGTATAAAAGAATGACCATGCCATAAACCCAATCCCTAACAATCTGCTTAATAATTTTGACAAATTGAAATCTTTTCAAAATTTTTTGTGCACGTCGCTTAATAAACTAATCTTTCTAATTTCTGGGAAAGATTCACCTCGTTTGGTTCAATTTTCAAAAAGTTATTTTGCTTTAAACGAGTGTTCGAATATTAATGGAAATCACTGTACATAAATAAATGATATTAAATGAAACATTTCATCCAGCGAATAAATAAACGAATAAACGAATGAAATGTTTATGATAGATAGCTTGGTTTATTACTCTTTAAATATAAATGACTTGTGTGAAAGTAATTCTCTCGGTGACCAAAACCTTATCGAAGCGTGAGCATCTTCCTGAAGATCCGAATGCTGATCCCCACTAACAAAGTCTTCCCTTTACCGGGTAACCGCAAAGGATACTGCGAGGAATAGCCAAGGACACCGAAAGATAAGCGAAAGAGAAAGCTTTTCCGTGCCGTGGGCAATTTAGATTTTGTCGTACGGCTTTGAGTGAAGTGTCGACCTTAATTCTGTGACCCACGAAACTTTTCGGGTTTACCTAAATTCTGGAGTGTTGAAAAGTCTCCTTGGGTAAGGTATAGTGCAACGAAAAGGGAATAAAAACGAAATGTCAAAGTCTACATTTTCAGCAACAGTATAAAGCTCCTAAGTTAGAATTTATTTTCACTTTCTAAGACCATACTTCTAATTCTAATAACTCGAACATTTTTTATTTTTTTCTATTGGAATATTATAATGAATTATTTGTAGACATAGTTCAGAGATGAATCACTTTTCTCGTCGATCATTGAGAAAGCAGAGTCGCCATTAACGGCGAAGAAAGCATCGAATGTTGAGAGAAAGATCTCTCTTGAAGTAGTTGGATGGAATAGGTACTTTTATCTTGAGAACAAGCACTTCTATCGTTTCGACGAGTAACGATTCCCTATCGATTAAAATTCCCATGTTCGAATCAATTATAAAACACTTATCGTTCCTGGTTTAAAAATACTTTTAATATCTATCTGAACAAATAAGAAGTTCGTTCAATTAAATTTCATTTAAATGCTTGAATAACTGAACAAAGAATTCTCAAGCGATCAATCTTTCATCTATGTCGAATTAACCAGTGTTTTACTATGAAATCGGATGAAAGCGAACCGACTATCTTTTCTGTTCATTCACAGGTCAAAGTGAAAAGAAGTAGCAACTGAGCATCATCGCGTTCAAGATCTCATATGTCATTCCATTAATTCCGAATGGCCTTTGTCTTGCCATTCACGTGTCAAAGAAACGCCACATTTTCGAAAACGCAAAAAGGGAACAATGCGCTCGAACGTACACAGAGGCGAGAAATGCAATCTGAACCGCTCCAGAATCGTGAAAAAGGAGGGGGGAGAAAAAAAAGCGACGAAAGGGAGAAGAAAGAAATCAAAGTCGAGCTAAATCCCTGTATTGTTCCGGTTGGAATTACCACTATTAACAATTCTTCTCGCGAACATTCTCACCCACTTTTTCCCCTGCTTTGTTATCGTTACCGTTTCTCCACAGAGAACGTGTAGTCTAGCTCGACAACAAACGCCGGACAACAAAAGGGGAAAATTTCTTCCTTTTCACAGTTTTGTCAATTCAACACGTTCCAAAAAATTGCCACTTTTCCGCGCTCGATAAGTGCTTAAAATATTCGTGGAAAATCGAAGAATTCGAAATAATAGAAGACAGTGGCTTCGGTCTATGCATAACGACATCAAACATTTGCCTTCCATTTCGATCTTCATCCTTCAGCGTGTTTACTTGATTACACGTGATAAACGAGAGACAAGCTTTGTTTGCTAAAGAATATTAGAAAAATTTCAGAGGCGAGGCTGAAAAACTGTGCTGTTTAGAGGAAACTGATGAATAGGAATGTTGTTTGTGTTAATTCAATTTTTTGCTGATTACCGTTTTTATAGACTCTATTACTAACAGACGAATTTTCCTCTCAAGGCTGTCTTTTAGAAATATATTCCTTTTTATTAATTTCATTTCTTTTTTTCTTCAAATAAACCTTTGATTCGGTAAATCTGGAATATTTCGCTGATATTCGTGTAAGCAGGTTTATGCAAATTGATATGAAAGATACAGTTTCTTTTGAAAATATGAGAAAATTCTAATTTATTCCTCGCGTGCAATATTCGTACCATCAGAAATCTTGCATTAAATAATCAAAAGACTTCTACGTGTATCTGAGTAACTGTGAGCACAGAACTATAGACAAATGAGGTCTGCAAGGATTTTATAAGGAAATTTCAATGGGCTTCAAACACGCAAACTGCAATATTTCGTTAAAAATGTGGGACAAGGAATGTTATGCCATATGATACCAGTACACATGTTCTAACATGAATTGTAAACTCTCGTGAATTTGTCTGATACGAGATAGTTGTATACTACTTACTCTATGTCAGTACAGAAGCGGGTGATTTCCACTTGACTCGTGTCTGACCACAAACCGGGTCATACTACTTCCGGTAGGATATTGAAGCGCTCGAACTTTCTGTAGAAACAAAAGCATAGTTTTTTGCTTTGAATCTATAGGTACAAAGGAAACTTAAAAGAGTATGGTACAAGAGTATATAGTACAACCAAAAAAAAATATATAAAAAATCTTTAATAAGCACTATAAGAAAGAAGATATGTTAGATATTTATTTTAAAATTCTTCGACGTCTTTTAACAACGTCAGTCTCTAATTTAAAACAAACATGTTTCTTTATCATCTACGTTACACTTTTAGCTCTATTTTTTTTTTTATTTTAAGAATTCTACACAAGAACCGAATAAACAATTTGCGAAACACAACTTCTCAGCTCTATCCGAAGAAACTCGATGTCAAAAGTAATGCGAAAAGTTTGGAAAAAAAAGCTGACAGGCAATTCGTCGAAAGATAACTTCGTTTGCAAAGAGGTAATTGTCCCGGAGCTAATCAAACTTTTCGCAACTTCGAAGCCAGAAAATATTACAAACAACAATCTGAAAAGAAACTGACTTCTCGAGATTCTCAGCTTTGCCTTGGATGAGTTACAGGAGGAATTATTCATAGAGAGAGAGAGAGAGAGAGAGAGAGAGAAGAAAGGAAAAAGGTAAGATACCACACGTATATATTATTCTCGATTTATAGGAGAACTGCGACGCCGTACGATAAAGAAAGTGCAGCCATCGTTCTTGAAGTAGCAATATCGAACTGACTCTTTGTAGATACGTAAAAATACGGTCACTGGCTCCGTGATGACAGGTCGATTTCCTCTTCCTCTTGGCATACCCACCAAAATGCGTGTACGAAAGGTTTGTCGACCTCAGGGGATCGTGTTCCACTTTGTTGCTCCTTCTTTGCAAAGCATAAAGGAGGAAAGGAGGAAATCTAAAGGCACTGGTTTCTTGATTCGAAGATGGAGTTATTTGCTCGTAACGTTGCCATACTGTTCTTAGTTGTATTTTAAAAGGAATACGCATATCTGCACGAACTGCAGAAAATTCGAGCTAATAAACAACCTTAGAATATCTGTTCCGTCCGAAGGAACAGAAAGCCGGTCGATCTTTTGTTTGGCACGGTTTATAACACGATCGCGAAGAAAAGGCTATTTTTGAGACAACGAATTCCATTGTTCATATTATTGTGAATTTCTCGCCGAGAGAAATTAGTTTTCTTTACAAAACGGTCGCGTAAAGTTAATTTTCGTTCTCATTAGCCGAAGACGTGTTATAAAAACGAACGGTTTCCTAACGGTCATTTTCGACAATGGATTCTCAACGTGTAAAGAACCATTGTATCGGACCTGGCGGAAATTCCAGACCGTTGCCAAACCTTCGGCACATCGCGCGTCCGAGCAGGTATCGCCCCACTTTTCCAGGAAAAAGAGCGCTAAGGGCGCACTGGAAGGGTGTTCGCGATATCCGCTAGGCATGCTGATTGGTAATTAACATTTCGGTTGCTACCAATCAGCGTGTCACCCTCTTTAGCAGCGATCGAGCGAGCTGCTGAAGAAGGATTCGTACGGTAGAAGTCTTCGGAGTCAGTCGTTCGTTGACTAGCTATTCGCACGTTAGACGCAATCATAACCAGTCGTCATTAAGAGTCGTTCTCTAACCATTCGAGAGAATAGTCTCTATCGAGAAGTAAAGATAACACAGTCGTTCGTTGACTGTCGATACGTCCGTGAACAGGCAATCGATACACGTTCGATCGTTAGAATCCATCGTTCGGGATTTCTAACGTTTTTTGCTATCTTATTCTTGTCATCGTCCATCGTTCGGGACGATATAAAACTCTTTCTTCGGTCAACCTCATCGTCGCGCATTTTCGAGGCGGATTCCACATTCAGTCGAATCCGACGTACGGGTATTCGACGGTAGAACACTCGACACACCGTGTTCTGCCCTTCGTTCGAAATAGTTGCCCAATATTAAATTGGCGGGTAACAGTGTAGTGCGTGAGTGGTGTTCAGTGGAACCACGCAGCCGACACACCCACAGGGACATCTACGCACGCGACGACACAAAACATTTTTGGTCCTTCGAGCCGGATCCACGACCTGTGAACGCACAGCCATACGGTGGAATCCAGCATCATACGGTGGAATCCAGTGAGGACTTGACGAGAAATCAGAGGCGAGTCTAGACCAGAGAAGCAGAGCACCAGCAGCTATCGTTCGAGCTAGCAGGACTGACTTCAATCCAGGTAAACTCGTTCGATTACCAGACTATCGCCCGAAATTAATCCAATTCCCATTCCGTTGAATTGAGATAATTTCAGTTTTCGAAATGGCAACCGCTAGCATAGCCGCGAACAAAGAAACGGAAAATCACATTCGGTCCCTTAAAGTGAAACGCCGCTCGTTCAAGGCGCAAATCACGATGTTCGCGAATTATACCAAAAACTATCAAGACTCCGAAACAGAACGCGAAAAGCTCCGCGAACGGATCAGAAGATTAAACAAACAATTCGAAACGTTTAATCACATTCAAGACGAGCTGGCTCTTCAAGAAGACTTTGAAGAGGCAGAAACTGAACGCGCGTCCACCACCGATTTGTTCGACGACACAATTATCGCGGCAAAGGTTTTATTAAAACGGTTAGATAAGTCCGAGGACACATCGCGTGTTACAGTAACGGAACCGGTAACTCGCGAGTCCCCCGCGCCTTCGTCCATCACTTTCGGCATGCCGGTTCATTTGCCGAAAATCGACCTGCCGAAATTTGATGGCCGCCTCGAAAGATGGATCACCTTCAAGGATGCATTCCAGACCATGATACATTCGCAATCTGGTCTGAGTAACGTCCAGAAGATGAATTATCTGCGGTTATCCCTAATCGGGAAGGCAGAACACGCAATCGAAGCCTTCACGATTAGCGAGGATAATTACGAAGTCGCGTGGAATCAGTTGAATGAAATCTACGACAATAAACGCGTCCTCGTCCTCCGTCACGCAGCTATGCTACGAGATACGCCGCGGATGAACGACGACTCATCCGAAGCCATTCGCGATCTAGTCAATTATATGCAGCTTCATGTACGCTCACTCCAAGCACTCGGACGGTCTTGGGAAGATATCGCGAACGAC
Organism: Anthophora plumipes; assembly: GCA_951804975.1. Taxonomy (NCBI): domain Eukaryota; kingdom Metazoa; phylum Arthropoda; class Insecta; order Hymenoptera; family Apidae; genus Anthophora; species Anthophora plumipes. The sequence goes on along the minus strand of OX638112.1, from coordinate 21,215,738 downwards.
TTATTAACGAGTATCGCGGTATCGAGCATGTCGACCGACACGCGCAAGGCATGGGAACGCACATTGACGGACACTGATACTCCAAGAATCGAGGAGATCTTCAAACACCTTCGAATCGCGTCGCATCAATCGAAGGATGTTGATCCCGGTTCTTCTGCTCATCGGACGGAGCAAGCGAAGTCGCATCATTGCCCGACGCACGAGTCATGTCGGGCAAACTCGTCGCGTTATTCTCCGCCATCGTCGCGAAAATCGTTCGCACCGTCGCGACGATCGCCGCCCTCGTCGCGAAAACCGTCTTCACCGTCGCGACGTTCGCCGCCATCATCGCGAAAATCGCCGCAATCATCGCGAAAATCGCCGCCGTCTCCTCGAACGCAGAGGAGAACCTCGTACGCGACCGCGGTTCAAAACACGAAGTCGAAATCGTCGTGTAAAATCTGCAGCGACGGTACACACGACGTGTACCAATGCAGAAAATTCCTCGACATGACAGTCGAGGAACGCGGTAAGACGGCGCGAAGACTGAAGCTTTGCATGAATTGTTTGCGATCGGATCACGCAACAAATGATTGCAAAGCCGGAACGTGTCGCGTGTGCAATCAACGGCACAACACCAAGTTGCATCAGGATCCTGTACATACGAAAGGGGATTGACTAGGAAGCTCACCCGCAGGACTGACAACATTACGACGACAAGGCATCGCATTGGTATCGGACGGACAGACCAACGGATTGATGGCCACTGCAATCGTAAACGTTCTCGATCGCGACAAGAGACCGATTCAGTGTCGTACACTCATCGATACCTGTTCAAACGCGAACTTCATCACCGAAAAGCTCGCGACGAAGCTGCGTTTGCCATCGAAACGGGCATCCGTAGCAATCGGTACGTTGAATCAGTCGAATACGACCGCGAACAGGCTTATATCGACCACGATTAAATCGCGTTTATCACATTACGAACGTAATTTAACATTTTTCACGATATCGCAAATTTCGGAATCGTTACCGGAAACGCAAATCGATCGCGCCGCGTTATCCATACCGCCGAACATCCGATTAGCTGACCCACAGTTTCACCGTCCAGCACCCATCGACATGCTGATAGGAGCTGGACCCGCTCTGTCGTGTCTCAGCATCGGGCAACACGACCTCTCTCCGCGCAACGGATCGGATCTCATCCTCCAGAAGACGCAACTGGGATGGATCATCGGGGGGAGCGTACCGACAGCCGTACCACGCACGACACGCAAGACGTTCGTTGCCACCTTGAACTTCGACCTCAAGAAGTTCTGGGAAATAGAAGAGGGTTCTCCAGGAAACCACCTATCATCCGAGGAACGTGACTGCGAGGACCACTTCATCGCCAACATCCAACGCAACGAAGCTGGACGGTACATAGTCGCCTTGCCCTTTAACGAAAAGAAAGATTCTATCGGGGAATCTCGGTCGCGTGCCCTAAATAGATTTTTTTCTTTAGAGCGAAAATTAAATCGGAATCCGGAATTAAAACGGCAATACACCGCGGTTATCGATGAGTATCGCGAACTCGGTCACATGACGCAGGTGAAACCTTCGAATTCACCGGATTTCTACCTGCCGCATCACTCGGTCGTAAAACCTTCGAGCGCGACAACGAAGGTACGCGTAGTTTTCGACGGATCCGCGAAATCGAGCAGTGGCCTCTCCCTCAACGACGCGCTACGGACTGGACCCAGCATCCAAAACGACATCTTTTCGTTACTCCTCCGCTTTCGAATGTACGCATACGTATTGACTGGGGATATCGAAAAGATGTATCGGCAATTCCTCGTGCGGCCGGAAGACCGATCTTATCAGCGGATCCTATGGCGAGATCAACGGAATCAGGTGTCTACGTACGAGCTGAATACAGTCACGTTCGGACTGGCAGCGGCACCTTATCTCGCCATCCGATGCATTCATCAGCTTGCAGAGGACGAAAAGGTTAGATTTCCGGAAGCTTCAACGGTCGTGAAGCGAGATCTGTACGTCGACGATCTTATAACCGGAGCTAACAGCATTGAAGAAGCAATCCATCTACGGACGGAAGTCATCGGCTTGTTCAACCAAGGAGGACTGAACATTCGTCAGTGGGCATCCAACGAGCCTCAACTCCTCGCAGGGCTAAACGAGAACCAGATCCATCCGAAGATCTTGGGCGATCCAACGACCATGAAAACGCTCGGCATTTCATGGGACGCGCGAAAGGATCAAATGTTGTACACAGTCGAACCACCATCGGTAACCAAGGTTACAAAACGAACGGTTCTGTCGTCAATCGCGAAAATCTTCGATCCGTTGGGACTGCTCGGTCCAGTCACCATAATCGCGAAGATTTTCATGCAGCGTCTCTGGCAGCAGAAGGTTGACTGGGATGAATCGCTCCCAGCCAGCCTCCATACCGACTGGACAACATTCGTGCAACAACTCCAACACCTCGACAACATCGGATTCAAGAGGAACACCACGCAACGTGGGACAAGGAGGATCGAACTGCATGGTTTCTGTGACGCTAGTGAACGAGCATACGGTGCATGTATATACATTCGGACAATCGGGAAATTCGGTCGTATCGAAACGAATCTTCTGTGCGCGAAATCACGCGTCGCGCCGCTAAAAACCGTTACCCTCGCGCGATTAGAACTGTGTGGTGCCGCGTTACTCGCTTCATTATACGCGACGGTTCGGGAAGCAATCACGTGCGGTATCGATCACGTGTTTCTCTGGACTGATTCAACGATCGTTCTCAACTGGATCAGCAAACAACCGTGCACACTGAAAACGTTCGTGGCAAATCGCGTAGCTGAAATCCAGGAGAAAACCGAGAAGACGACTTGGCGTCACGTTCGAACCCAAGACAACCCGGCGGACTTAGTATCACGGGGACAATTACCCACACAGTTCAAAACCAACGCACTTTGGCGTCACGGACCGAAATGGCTCTCCAATAACCAATCGAATTGGCCAGAGTCAAAGGTAACGATCGTCAACGAGTTACCGGAACTAAAACGCATCACGTGCCTCGCAGCAACCGTGCGTTACAATGACGAAATTCTCCACCGATATTCGTGCATCAACAAGTTGAGACGAATCATCGCGTATTGCCTGCGAGTAAGACGAGTCAGCCGCGCAACGGGCCCATTGACGACCAGCGAAGTCCACGAAGCCAACCTTCGCATCGTTCGTCTACTGCAAGCAACATCGTTCGAAAAGGAGATCCATTGCTTGGAAAGTGATGAGTGTTTGCCTACGAAGAGCAAGCTCATCCCCCTGAATCCGTTCCTCGATGATCAGGGAATTCTCCGGGTTGGAGGCCGACTCCAAAATTCGACCCTTCCATTTTCGCAGAAGCATCCGATACTTCTGCCGAGAGGTCATCATATCACGATGCTCATCATCAGAGACGCTCACTGTCTGAATCATCACGCAGGCATAACGTCCACTCTCTACATAGTTCGGCAAGCCTATTGGCCCATCGACGGAAGAAACACAACACGCAAGATCGTCCGGCAGTGTGTGAAGTGTTTCCGCCATAATCCTCCGAATACGAACTATCGCATGGGAAATCTTCCAGCATCCCGTGTGACGGAAAATCGGCCGTTTTCGAATTGCGGCATAGACTACTGCGGTCCTTTCTTCATCAAGGAACGGCGTTATCGAAATCGTACGCGCGTGAAAGTCTATGTCGCCGTATTTGTCTGCCTTGCTACCAAGGCTGTCCATTTGGAGGTGGTGAGCGATATGACCACTGACGCGTTTCTCGCCGCCTTAAAACGTTTCGTAGGGCGACGAGGTATCTGTAAAAACATTTATTCAGACAACGGGTCCAATTTCATCGGCGCGAACAACGAGCTTCTGGAGCTGCACGAAACACTCCAGAATGACAATCGGATTCGGAATTTCCTCATCGGTAAGGAAATCACATGGCACTTCATGCCACCTTTATCGCCTCATTTCGGTGGTCTTTGGGAAGCTGCCGTAAAATCGTTCAAACATCACCTCAAACGCGTCGTCGGTGATGAATTGTTTACGTACGAACAATTCGAAACGTTCGCGATCGAAATTGAAGCTATCCTCAATTCGCGTCCGTTGACTCCCTTATCCTCCGATCCCAACGATCCTTCTGCCCTTACTCCCAGTCATTTTTTGATTGGTAATTCTCTCACGAGTCTTCCGGAGAATGATTTCAGGGCAACGCCAGCTAACCGATTATCGAGCTGGCAGCACATCCAGAAGGTGAAGCAGGACTTCTGGACCAGGTGGCATAAGGAGTACATCAGCCACTTAAACGTACGGCATAAGTGGACTAAAGGCTCCCATGACATCAAGGAAGGAACAGTCGTGGTTCTAAAGGAGGACCACCTTCCGCCACTCTCGTGGCATCTCGGACGGGTCCAGAACATCCATCCAGGCACAGACGGGATCATCAGGGCAGTCACCGTTCGGACTGCCAATGGAGTTTACAAGAGGAACGTCAAGCAGCTGGCCCCTCTTCCTCAACAAGACGCAGCATAGGAGTGCTTTGTCCATCGCATCGGGACAGACATTTCTATTGATAAACTATGGACATTACGAATAGTTTTAAGTGTGCGTCTTGATCGACTCGGTCTCTCAACGGGGGGAGCATGTTCCGTCCGAAGGAACAGAAAGCCGGTCGATCTTTTGTTTGGCACGGTTTATAACACGATCGCGAAGAAAAGGCTATTTTTGAGACAACGAATTCCATTGTTCATATTATTGTGAATTTCTCGCCGAGAGAAATTAGTTTTCTTTACAAAACGGTCGCGTAAAGTTAATTTTCGTTCTCATTAGCCGAAGACGTGTTATAAAAACGAACGGTTTCCTAACGGTCATTTTCGACAATGGATTCTCAACGTGTAAAGAACCATTGTATCGGACCTGGCGGAAATTCCAGACCGTTGCCAAACCTTCGGCACATCGCGCGTCCGAGCAGGTATCGCCCCACTTTTCCAGGAAAAAGAGCGCTAAGGGCGCACTGGAAGGGTGTTCGCGATATCCGCTAGGCATGCTGATTGGTAATTAACATTTCGGTTGCTACCAATCAGCGTGTCACCCTCTTTAGCAGCGATCGAGCGAGCTGCTGAAGAAGGATTCGTACGGTAGAAGTCTTCGGAGTCAGTCGTTCGTTGACTAGCTATTCGCACGTTAGACGCAATCATAACCAGTCGTCATTAAGAGTCGTTCTCTAACCATTCGAGAGAATAGTCTCTATCGAGAAGTAAAGATAACACAGTCGTTCGTTGACTGTCGATACGTCCGTGAACAGGCAATCGATACACGTTCGATCGTTAGAATCCATCGTTCGGGATTTCTAACGTTTTTTGCTATCTTATTCTTGTCATCGTCCATCGTTCGGGACGATATAAAACTCTTTCTTCGGTCAACCTCATCGTCGCGCATTTTCGAGGCGGATTCCACATTCAGTCGAATCCGACGTACGGGTATTCGACGGTAGAACACTCGACACACCGTGTTCTGCCCTTCGTTCGAAATAGTTGCCCAATATTAAATTGGCGGGTAACAGTGTAGTGCGTGAGTGGTGTTCAGTGGAACCACGCAGCCGACACACCCACAGGGACATCTACGCACGCGACGACACAAAACATATCTATGTCGAGAACAATTTTCGTGAATTGTCGATGTCATTTATAATGTTTCAGTTAAAATTCAGTTAAAATATTTGTAAGTAAAATATATATATTGTTGTTTAACACTGTGTGTGATACATCATTCAAGTTATACAGTCCACTATACATACATCTCGCAACTTTCGAAAGGCTTCACTATACTTTACAAAAAACAGTTCAAAACCCGCGTCATCCTATCGTCAGGGAAAATACTCGTCGACGCTCTGACGCGATATGGAATACATTCATTTGAATTCTTGTATTTTTCATTTTATGCTAATTATTTAGCGCCGCATCAACAGTTTGCTCGGGTTATTAGAGACTCAACGCCCAGATCTACAGTTTGTTATACAGTTTGGTATATTTTAGATAATGGAGTAGGTTTAGAAACGATGTATTGTCTTTTAAATCGTCTCTCAAAATGGGTCTTACTTTGAGAAGTTGTTTGTAAACAATGTGTCTTCTACAATGGGTGATGATGTAATCCATTGTTAAATGAACTTTGAATAATTCGCAAGTTGGGGGTTCTTCTTTAACGAGGAGATATTAATGGGTGAACTCTCTTCTGGACTATTATAATTCTTGGGATAATTTGTTAACTATTTATAAGAGAAATTATACACCTTATTTAAACATGGTGTGTGAGTCATTTGCTACTACAATACTGTATAATATACAATTGAAAGGTTTCACTAGATTGAAATCCGAGCCATGAAACCCGCGTCTTAGAATCGTAGCGAATTATAAAATATCGACACAGTGACGCGTTACAATTAGTAATTCAGAATTACATGAAGATGATAAAATGAATTTAATGATAACAAGTTACAGAAGTACTAACTTAATATACTATTATTAGGTATAATAATAGTATAAGGATATGTATGAGAATACGCTTCTCCTATGCTACAGTTATAAGGAACTGTAAAGAATTGTGAACTTCTTCAGTCAGTATATCATAGAAATAGTAACCTTGGTGAATAGTGTCACGGGAATGGTGATACTTGTTCTCCTCTACTTGAGAACTTCCAACTGCGACGAAGAAAATTTTTTTTACCTCTGAAACTACAGAACTTCGGAAAATATCTTCTATACATTCGGAAGATAAATTCCATCCTATAAATCTTGCAAAATATTACGTTTCCTTTCTTTTCGACCATTTGATACAGAACATGTTAAAATTGCACGGTATTAAAAATTGTTATAATTTATGTTCGAACTCAGAATTATTCAGAAATTCGAATTTTAATAAACCCATGACAGGGTCAATACGGTTCTGTTCAATGACCAATAGAATTTCGAAATTCAGAACGAAAGTTCCTATCGTACGGCTGATATAATTTTCTATAGCCTAAAATTGAAAGGGAGAAGGGAGGAGAGAACTTCCTGGGAAGCATCTGGAACCAGCTCGCAGAAGTGATCCCATGAGAACACCAAGTTTACGTAAGAAACTTTGCGCAGCGACCAGCGAAGAAAGTTGGCATTCTCGATTTCTGAAAACCTCCAAGAACAATTTATGCCGGCTAATAACAATTGAAACAGTTCCATCCATCTATAGGAAGTTTCTCTGAATATCTTTTAACAATGAGCTCAAACGTTTTATCATAGACTTCCTTCTCTGTGATGATATATCGTCTTATGTCATGTGACAATCACGATCACACACCGTTATTCGCAACAGTTTCGGAAATTTATTCATATTCCTTTAGTTTTTCAAATTTGGAAACATTAACTGAACGTGGAAAGTGTAAATCCCATTTTACTGTTAAGTAATATTAATTTTTACACGCCATCACTAAGTTTTAGTAAAAGAACATCTTTCTGCTGTTTAAATTGCAGAATCAAACATTAACTGAACGTAAAAACAGCAAATCTCACTTTGCTGTTAAGTAATATGAATTTTAACACACTATCACGAAGTTTTAGGAAAAGAACATCTTTCTACTTTCTAAATTACAGAATCAAATACGGCACACGAGAAAATATATTATAGAAATCATATTACTATATTTTCTAATTCATATATTGAGTAATTGTACCTTCTCTGGATCTATACAAGGAGTTCCATTTGATATTTATGATTGATTAATGTGTGTTTAGAGTTTGTAAATAAGATGAGTGCTGTTCGGTTTAAAACAAAAACTAGTACTTTCACTATTGTAAATCTAATATAGTGTGAATGAAAGTATCGTATTGCATTATATACCTCATCCAATCTAACCTAGCCTAACCTGATTAAATTCGTCTTAATGTCAGTTAGAATGTGATGGAAATAAATATGGTTTCTGAAAAAATATGGTCCATAAAATTGACTAAACTTTATGAAAAAGGGCAGCGAATTAACTTCTACATCAAATACATTTTATAACTCTCATTTTATTTGCTTACTGTTATACTCTTGCATTATATCGTTATACTGTTACACGGTTACTAATTAATTTCTCCATAATAATTATTAATTTTTATTTCTCTCATTGAAATGCAAAATTGCGACCAATTGTAATTTTTCCAATGAACAAGGAAAAATCGAGGTACAGCATGTTCCTGACCAAAATGGTTGAAGAGATATCATCCTCTTTTTCCGTTTGAAAAAAAAAAATAGAGATAGAGAGAAACCGGGTACAAAAAGTGCAGCAAACGAAATTGGAGGCTCGCGATCGACAAGCGTCGAGGCAAAAACAGAAATTAAGCGACGCGTGGTAAAAGAGACCCACGGGGATGGTTCGTCGAAGAGTGATTTATGGCTGAAGAAAACTTGATAATCAGGTCCCCATCTGGGACCGTAAGGGACAAGTGTCCCCGGGGTATTTATTCGGTTGGCCACTCGCGTTCACATGCGCGAACGGGACTCAAGAGCGTGGACCAACAGATGGGATTCCACTCCTTTCCCTTGCAGATGTTCCTACTCGTCTGGCCGTTTCCGATTCTCGTTTTTACCACGGACAAAGTGCATCCGGAATCCAGCTGAATCAGCACCGAATCACGCATTTCCCGCGATTCATCTTCCGATCCCACCTCTCGATTTTATCTTCTCCATTTTGCAATGCTGATTCCTTTAATCGTTCCCTATTCTCGTCAAACTGCCGACTAAATCGACGTGGAATATTTCGGTGAAATCTTGCTTCCGGTGATATTTTTATACAGTGAAAGCTGTTGCATGATTCGAGCAAGTGGTAATTGATTTTTTTTTAATTATTTAGACAGTCAAGCAATCAAGGATACAATAATAGAGTTCGCTAGGTCTTAATGAATTCTCTAAATTCGAGGAACAATCTAAACTAACACGTTGATCCAATCAACCGTAAAAAAATACGTTATATTTTAAGAAAAGTCTTTTCACCTTTCTGAAGGAGGCACGTGCCTTCCACCGCTGTTTAAAGGCGAATTCACAGCGAGAAAATAGAAAACTAACGAGTCTGTTTATTTTACTATTTTTGTAGTATAGATTGGTCTAACCTATATAACAGCAATAATAGTCACTAACGAGGGAATTAATTGTGAGAAAAGCAATTGTGATTCTTAAATTAACGAGGTTTTTCAATTTTCTGCGATGACAAACATTGCAATTTTTTTTAATAACGAACAGCAATTTTCATAATAAATGAATAGCAATATTTCACTTCATACACTATCGTGTGCTCGCGTCGGTTTGTAGCGTGTTGCAAACTTAGATCGCGATAAAAAGAAATCGGATACTTTTTAACGAGACTTGAAGCAGTCACGGGGTACTTTATCTCGAACGTTATAGTATAAAACTCGGCTGATCATTCAGTGCTCGGACTGATTGAAAACTTGGTTGTTTCTTGGTTTGCGTTCAGAACAAGACTGATTGGAAATTCGAAAGAGGACATGCATCTAACTCACTGGAAAAATTGGAAAATATAGAAAATCGATTATTGGTCATAGGTTGCTTCTTAATTAGATGAAGAGAGAGTAAAAGTAGTGATAGAAATATGAGGTGTCTAAGTTTTAGGGAATCTAGGAAAAAAATATTCGACATGAGAAAAAGGGAAATACTATTTTGCTATTTAAGAAATTGGAACGATGGATGGTAAAACGGAGTTTGAAAACGTCGTTCGTTTATGAGTTTACTGGAGATGCGCGGTTCTAACAGATCCGTCTTTCAGACCCGTCTTACAACATCCTTACAATATTAAAATAGAAGAAAAAAGAAAGGAACATCCACAGTGTAACAATTCACGTGACATAAAAACTTCGATCTTGTTGAGTTTATTTCAGCATAAAAGTAATAAACGAATTGTTACAAGCAAAGTCTAATTAAATTGTCGATCGGTGGAGCACAGTGAAAACACGTTCAAGCAAATGGGTAGAATGAAACATTGTCTGAGCAGACAACGGAACGGCGTTTGGGTAGACGAGTAAAATAAAATCGTACGTAAACGAGCAAGAAGAATGGAACTGTACCTGGCTAGACGACCGGAATAAAATCTTGCGTGCGCAAGTAAGTACGGCGGAACCATGCCTGACCGAATAGGTAGAATAAAGCTACGCCTGGCCGGGCAAGGAGAATGGAACTATGTCTGGTCAGACAAGTAGAACAAAACTGTACCGCTGAAGACTAATAGAATGATAGCGGCAGGTAACAATGTACATTACAAAAAAAAAGAAGACACCACTCGTGTGCAATTTGCAAATTCTTCTTGAAATTCGCAAATGAGTTAACTAACGCAATGGAAATGCAATTCTTACGCGTTTATTGTTATACCATTGCTCTCACAAGAGTTGCTTGGGAGAGAAAAGAGAGATATAATCGTCATTATTCAAATCAAAATCAAAATTTCCATGGAATTGAACATGCTTAAAATTCGTACGTCTATTAAATCCTTTCGCTGGCAGGTAAGTAAAAATCGAATAGAGCTTCTCGAAATTACAATTGATCGACGTGAAGTTAATCAGTAATTCGAATCGTAGAAATGTATATACATCACGAGAATAGAATATGATGAACTATGACAACGTTTTTCTCCGCTTTACTCTACACTATTATTAAAGTTTACAACTGTTCTCCACTGTTCGATATGTTTTCATCGAATCGTTCGAAAATTAAACGCACAGCACACGGTTTGCTCGTTCCTCGTGTCTATAGAAAGTTCTCTTTCATTACCCGTTATTTTTCCGCGCAATATGAGAAAACTCTCTGGTTCCTCTTGTATTTTCTTTCTTTTTTTCCTCTCTTGTTTTTTTTTCTTGTGTTTTCACAAAATGATCTCTCCTCGGTAATCATCGAGGTTGTGTACGCCTCGACGTGTAATTCCAGGTTTTATTTCTCCGAGCATAATTCAGCCCGCCGCCGTTGGTTTATAATTCCAAGACGCGTCTCGCGTTTGCCATGGTAACTTTTATTCTTTCCCCTCACGTTGACGTCAATAAACGAAGTTGCTGTGCGTGACGCATTTACCATGCCGATATTCCGCATACGTGCACAACCAACACGTGATCGTTTCGAGCATTTCCTTTCTATTTCGACGAACCCGCCTCCTAATAAGCGTCGCGTAAAACATGTAAACAGTTTCCAAGAGCTTTCATCTCGAAGATACACAAACATTTCATTCTCACTTGCGATACCGATAAAATATGTAAAATGATCGAAGCCTTTATTTATTCTTTTCCTTTTTCTCTCTTTTTTGAGCGTAACAGCTAGACAAACTTTATTGAAAGCGATTCATAGGTAATTGAATTTTATAAGCGGCGAAAGTAGAGCAAATAAACGTAAAATCATCCGTGACTGGGTCAGCAGGATGTTCGATTTCTGTTTGCGTTTCTTGTCGAGCACCGAATGTAACCGAATTACATTTCAGAGGAAGCCTTCGATGCCAACCCAGCAGCTGCTCCTAGATTCTGTTTATCTTCCGATCCGTTTTTCCACGTGGCGGAACGTTTAATTAAAATTCTCACCTCCGGAATCAAGAGCGATCAAATCGTTCGAGGAGATCTCCAAATTGGAATATCTCTGCTGGAATGAATTACGAGCATCGACGAGTGGCGACTATTATTCGATTTCATACTTTAATTCGCGAATGGATAATCCGCACCGCTCGTGACATGTAATTCGTTAAGCGTTCGCACGGATTTTTTTAGATTTCATTCCTTCTCACTCGCCTCCGTTCCTTTCTTTCCGCAATTCTACATTACGAGAACGGCGAAAGAGAGTGACCGGGAGAGAAAACGAGAAGCAGCCACGTTGCAGTTTAAAATTGGTCTCGAAACAAGGAATTTAAACACCCACGTTAGAAACTTGTTAGACGTTCGAATTAATTTTATGAAGCTTTCGTCCAATAAATGTCTGAGGTAGAAAAGTGGGATAATCGTTTCTTGCGTTGCAGTTCTTTAAATAGCTCGAAATTTTATATTTCGAAAAATGTGGAGGAGTCTGGAGGAGATCTGCACGCAAACGTTTCAAGCTTTTACCTTGGAAACTCTGTTCTGGAGCGGTAGTGTTTGAAAACCACTTGTCTTCGGAACAGACTTGTTTTAATAGGATCATTAATCTGAGAAAACTAGATCTGACTTAATCGTGACTGATTATTCAACTAAGAATGTATAGAAAATAAACCTAACCAAAATGAAACATATAAAACATAAAATAATAAGTAAACGAACGAATTTATTAAAAGACAGCATACTGCTGAACTAACTCTTCGAAAATATAAAAATAAATTGTAAATATATTATAGTATTTTTATTAATATTGTGGATAGGCGATTAATTCGTCCACAAATTACGCGCGGATAAAAAATAAAAAATGTACATAACGAGTGAAATAACGCAAAAGCGGCGTAAACACATGAAAAACTCATATGATTCCACGTTTTGCATTGTTCTCCTCTTTTCTTCCGTTCGTGTGCATTTTACGCTTTTTTTCAATTTACAGTTATTGTCGCTTTCTTGTAAATAATGAATAAATATTTTTATTACGATCAACCAACAATATTATGATTTATTGATTTACCTCACGTCACCAATTTTCTAAAATGATTCTCTGACTAACAAATCGTGCTGTAAGAATTGTTACGAATATTAAAAGAGGACTTTGATGTATTGTCGGACTACCAGAGAAATCTTACCTGGAATAAAAGTAACAACAAGCTTTTGTGGAACTGGTGAAAAAAGAAAGCGTCACAAACGGCAGGAAATCTGTAGAAAAACGGTCGTTTGCATGAAAACGACGTCGTGAGGACAGAACCGAGACGATGATCCGCTCGAAATCGAAACGGAGGAAACGCGTAAGCACAGGACGACAGGAAGAAAAGGAAAGAAGCAAGGGGGACGGGTAAGGCAGAGAATGTTCCCTTAATGCGGCGAATTCTCACAATGGATCTCCGCGATAGTGAAATAACAGCGAGACAAGGGAATATCCTAGCAATGAAAGAAGCAACGGGAATACGATTCCGTGGGCAAATGCAACGAAGAAAAGATGTTAAACGTGTAATTTCGGCCCCATCGAAAAAAATAAAAAATGGAGCTTTCATTGTTGAAACATCTTCACGGTGTATTTGGATTCGAAAGAGGTTTATCTAGCTGTAGCAGTACGTTTTTAAAGGTCATTGACCATCTGACCTCCTAACATTTTCTCATGAACATTCGCGGAAGGGAATTCATCAAGGGAAGAGGTTCGAATCGTTCAAGCCGCAGGAAGATATATTACCTGACACTTTCTCGAGGAATTCGTTCAAATCGTCCGGAAAATTGAACTGGTCAATTAAGCGATTTACAGATAAAGCAGATGATTAACGGAAGTTACCGTGATGGCAATTTCATCTGATTTTAACTGATCCTAATTGAACCGTGATTAAATGGAACTGGTATTCTCCTCTGTCTCTCTGTCTCTTTTACATTCTTTTAATCACATCGAGAATGAGCTCCTTTTGTGTGTGAAATTGCACACAGTGCAATTCTTGTGATTCTTAAAATATCGATGCATAAACTTTTTTGTTATGAGCGTCTTTTTTATCAAAGTTCTCTCACTGAACGAGACGTTGCAACAAAAGTGTATACATCGCGCAGAAAATCAATCAATCCCTGTTTTGAGACTAATTCCGAAAATATTTGTTCCTTCTTAGTTGTTACTATGATGTTTTGAAAGACAAATGACATTAAAAAAAAAAATGGTAGAACTACATACTCAGAATTAAAAATGGAAAAAAATTCAAAAAGAGACCTTTACTGTTTTCTCGGTAATTCTGGCCAATTGTAATTTTTTCCAAAAAGTTGTTTACATATCATCTAATTAACTAATCCTTGTAATTTCTCAAAAAGAAACTCACGTAATTTGGTTCAATTTTAAAAAAGTTATTCTGTTTTAAAGGATGTGCGAATATTCATGAGAGTGACTGTACGCGACATTTTGTGGATAGCCACTACAGTCGATTAAAATACTTCTGGAAACAATAAACGTACCGCATAGTTTACAAATTGCACCTCGATTACAGAGATAGCTGTGTATGCGGGGAATAAAGTGCAATATCATCTTAAATCTCTGAAAATGCCAGTAATGCACATATTGACAAGAAGTGGTTCGAAGTTATGTAAAGTAATTTTCAGGTACAAATCGAAGATGTGTCGGGAAAGTAATTTTGTAGAAGTGAGACTTCGATCGCTCTCGACCCTAACCAACCGGTGTCGATTAACGGATTTCTTATTCCTCTCCCCTTGGAATAACATCCGCCTATGCAAATACGAGCTTCCGATCGCAAATTCAACGTCTCGATTTCAATTTCGCGACTTATTTACGCAGAGGTGCGTTCCGCGAGGCACAAACGGCCAGCATGTCGGTGAAATCGAATTTTCCAGTTGGCAGAGCTTCCAGACGAATTTAATTTTCACTGTTAATACACTGGAAAACGAAGCGAAGGGGGACTTTCGAAGCTGTCCAATTTTTCTCCTACTAATTTATCCAAGATAAATTCTCGTCGTTTCTCACGAAGAGTTGATTAACTTTTGCCACTTTTTTCTCGATAATCGATACATAAATAATTACGTGCAAATGTCTAGAACGCTACAAGAAGGATAATGCGATACCGAAGACAGAGTTTCGTTGAGAAACGAGGCACAATATTTCCTTTTGTTTCGTGATGTAGAATTACAGATGAGAATTGCAGTTTCTCTAGAGTTAGTCATTTTATAGCTTGCACAAGAAGAATAGCTCAAATTAAAAGAAGGATAGCCAGCGCGGCTATCCGAAAAGTTCCCAGTAGAAATAATATCCTAACCGCGATAAAGAAGAATAACTCACGTTACTTTCCAGCCATTTTAAAGTTGTTCAAGCTACGCCTTGAATATTGCATGAAGAAGCTTCGTTTAACCTCTCCGAAAGTCTACTTAAAGGAAATTTCAGAACTCCGTTGATTTCTATTCATTTCCTCTGTAAAAAGAAAAAAAAAAGGAAAAAAAGAAAACCATGTCACAAATAAAAAACGAAACTTAGTAACCTAAACTTCGTGTCGTTAATCTAATTGCATCTTCCTCAGAGATACCAATCGATCACCATAATATCCTTTCGCTAAATCCATTCTCCATTAGAGATCATTCGTTACGTATATGTACTTCTTGTCCCCTGAACACTCATCAATTACGGTAACGAGCACACAAACGAAACGGATGCACGAGTAACCTAAAGGACACCAGCTCAGGTATACACACATCCCGGATAGAATCGGTGAGCAATAATTCAGGGTACGTTTGTGTCGAACTGGGAGACAGAATTCGAGATACACCGCCCATGAACGTGAATACTTCCGTGTCACAGAGGGAACTGAGATAGGGGTTACGTCTCCGGCTAATCACTTGAAGCCTCGTACACATTAATGCAGGCTGTGCTTTAAACGATGAACTCGGCAGGTTAATGAGGAGAATGTTAGCTAGCAAGTTCTCCTGTTTTCCATTCAGTTTACGAGACCCCGGTTCTCTCTCTGTGTAAGGTATGCATCCGCTTAACTTCCTTCAAACGTCCACCTCCCCCTCCTCTATTGCACAAGGCGTGAGCGTGTTCTACCCTTTAATGTTTCATTGAAATACCGCTACTTGATAGTTCACAGTTTCGTTGTCGGGTCATTCGGAACTTCCATTAACAATTTCGATCCAGTTTAATTACGTTACCGTTCAATTTCTTGGGTTAGAACTAATTGTGTTTAGCATAACTGTATTGTAATTAGAGATTTTTCGTTAGCTGCCGAATGCGAGTTCTTACAGAGAATATCGAAAGATCTGTGATCTGTCCAACTAAAGGTTAACAAGATAGATATAAACAATACGTTCATGTGCTCGATTGACTGCCAACAGAATGTCACTATCGATTCGCAGGAGCAAACTGGTACTGTTATTTTATAGTTCCTATAGCGACTCAAAAAAGTATTCGAATACCCTTCAAAACTGAAGAATTCTTTTTAAATTGGACCTACATATATCGATATTGTAACAAAATTAAACATTATTCTTATTTCATAATTTGTTGGCTCTCACACTGTCCGTGAAGACGATTATACAGCATATAAAATGACTCTATTTGCAAACACAGCTTTTACATTCGAACAATTTATATAATAACAACAATATTGTCTAACTGATACAATGATCTTTAGTCCGTGTAAAAATCTAAATGTCTGTTAAGTACACTAAAGTCCATGCAGATTTTAAAGTGTCATGAGTAAAAGACCAAAGGCGTGAGTGTTCGCGTATATGTCCGCGAGAATTCTTTTCAGAATCTCAGTATCCGTTCAGAATGTTTCTAATAATAATTCACAACAATCACACAAATTATCCACATCAGCCTCGTGTCTTGAATGCCCCGTTCTTTCATATTGACGAAACGCATGCGCGTGCAAGCTAAAGGACATCAGCTCGATATACACACATCATGGATAGAAATAGTGAAAAGGTATCCTGTCCAATCAAAGAGGTACGAAAATTCAAGAGTATTACAGTCATTTTAACGCCCTGTAGTGTCGTCGATCGTCAAGTACATGTAACAGTTCACGTGTAGGTCAGAGATGTTTAGTCCTAAATAGGATATATTAAGGAAATCCTGTAGCCGGGTTTATAGCTTTACAAATTGTTACGTCAGAGATAACTATTTTGTTTCGAACAGACAATAGTGTCCTTTTCTGGTGTTTCCTGCGACACTCGGTCACTAGGACTCGAGATGCCATAAATCCTGGAGTCTCCAAAAGTTCAAGGGACAAATGGGCCCCAATATTTTTGTGGCCGGTGACCCACTTTACGCGAGACAGTCTAGACCTCGCGGAGATTCCACAGGATTCCTAAACATTCCTTCGTCGAACACTTCTTCGGTTATTGTGCATCTCTACCTTAAAATAGCGCGTTTAAGGCGTAACGGGAAAAGGGTGTCAATACATCGGAGAAAAACTGATTGATGGAAAAGAGTATTAGAAAGCACCAGAGTGATTCGGCGAGGAACGCGACTCTTATGGAGATGCGCCGCGAGAGCTTGCGACATTGTTAATCGAGTTCTCGCCAAGAGAACATTAGTTAGTTCAAGTCTCTCAAGACACACATTGTTAATAGAGTTCTCTCCAAGAGAACATTAGTTAATTCAAGTTTCTCAAGAGACATTGTTAGTTGAAGTCTCGTCAAGAGAATATTAGCAAGTCCAGCGTAGCAATAGTAATAAACAAACCAATAGTACCACAATGAATCGACGCTACTTTTTTTAACATCCTTTCCCACGTCATTAAGTTGCCATCAGGAGAAGTCTTGTTATTAAAAAGATAATTTGGAAATTTAATGTTTACAAGTCGTCCTATCGTTATCCATATCTTATTGTTAGTCACTTGCTAGTCCGAAGAATAAGATTACGATACGTAATTTGCTATTGAGCAGAAGTATTGAATGTTCGGCGTTTTCTCTTAACTGTAAGATTAACAGAATAATGAAGGTAAAAATATTAATTTTCAAAAATAGCAAATTTGTCGACTGTATTATAAACTTAGGTTAATCTGTGGTTCCTAACATAATTAGTAGGGATCTTGACCTATCTTGCTCACGTATCGCTCACGTGCTCTAATGCCTCATTGCACAGGCTATAGAGATCGATAATTGTGATCGATTGCAATTTGTTGCGGATCGTTTCATCAAGCTGTGACAGCAAGTCTAGAGGGTACATAAGGACCGACTAGATTGAGACGATAATAATCATCAAAGATAGTCGTTGTCAAAGATTATTCTAAATATTGTCGAAGATTATCATGTTCCTGAAATCTGAAGTCTGACCAATCTGTCGTTTATATCTTGTTACAAATTGCGCAGCGCTCCAATTAATCATTAGTGTAATCCATAAGCAGAGAAATAAAATAAATTTCATGAATTTCAATTTTTGAAAAATGCTAGTTGCACTACTTCACCCGTAAGAGCGTTCACATTTGTCGAAAAGCAGTGCAACATAGAATTCCTATAAAGTAGGTTAAGCATTGGTAATTTCTTATATGTCTGTAGAAAAGTTTAGTTCTACGATCATCGAAAACAGGAAGAATATCCTTTCCCATAGCTTTTTAGGTTAATGAAGATATAGCAACTGAACTAGATTCCATTGTCTTCGTGTCTCTTATGGTGCGTTTAATTTATTATATTTGAAGGTACATTTCAAATCAGGTTTCGTGTGTGTACGTTACACCTGTTTAATACTGCTCCATTACTGCGTCTGTATATACGTCGAGTTATGCTACTTAGAGGCTCCGCTGCAAGGCTATTCAGCGTGTCTTGTTGCATAAGGCACTATTCTACTTACGCGGTCAAATTAAATCGACCTACAGCTCAGACATTTAGACAACAAACTTTCGAGGTAACTAAACTGTTTGCCAGAGTATCGTTCATTTACGATCATTTAACAACGTTCATTCGCATTAAATACGATGCAGTAAATTGAGCTTGGAGTATCTTACAAGTTGATCGCTGCTTAACGTTGACATTTATGACACATATTCCTACGTATAAAAATTAATTTTCAAGTACAGGTGTAATGTTATTTAAATTAATGTAATGTAATTTGAACAATTAATCACTCCTCTGTTCAGACTGATAACGGAATTACGAAGAAATACGTTTGTGTTGTTTGTTATAAAATTTCTTTTCTTTCTTTTTTCTTATAAAAATATGTTGAATTTTGATTGGATGATGTGGAATTAATTTTACTCCTGAATGCAGAACGCGTGGAAGAACATCTGTAGATGATATGCAGCTACGTTTACAAGGAAAAAAGTGAGGACATTGTTCCAAAGATATTCCAGCCACAAAAAGTAAACCAAGATTTCAAAGAAGGTGCAAAGTATGTGGCGAAACATAAACGTAATGAAACCACTTGAGGGTGTAAGAAATGTCTCGTTGCATTACACATTCCACGCTGCTTTAAAATATATTACACTGTACAGAATTATTAACAAAAATTTTTACTTGTACATATGTACATATAATATGCTTGAAATTTATATAGAAACTACTTCAAGTAACAGACAACTTTCAACAATTTTCCAAGTATCGTTCAATTAATTTTCAGCGCAAAAGGTTAATGAATACTTGGTTAGAAGAATTCAAAGTGTCCCTTTCTGTGGGTGAAAATTGTACGAAAAATTGCTGAATCGTGTAAAACAAAATTGCGTTGCAATTGATGAGTGCTGTCCTTCTCTAGAATTTGCGTGGGTCGAGCTACACTAGTTTATTGCTGTTGCGAAATTCTTATCGGTGACTCGTGTCACATAGCTTGCAATGTGTCTAAAAACGGCACATCCCCGAACTAGAGGGCCGCAGGGTGAAATTTCCCAATTTGGGTCTGCGCTGGTGTTTGTTCTACCGTAAATTTACTCCCGGGCCTGAATGACATTTTGCACGAGAAAGGTTCGAACGTAAAACTAACCGGATAACCGGGTTAGCGAACTTTCCCTGCAGATGTCTAGGTTAGTGTCTTGAAACGAAACGACACGCAAGTGATAAAATGTTATTTTTCAATTTAGACTTTTGGATTTATTGTTAAAATGTATTTGTAAGATTATAATATATACCAGTATTCAAAAATTGATATTTGAAATATAAAATTCTTCTAAAATATCGTTCTCTTGATTTCAATATCTTGAAGACGTGCTACGAAAGCGAAAATTGGTTGAAAAATGAACACCTATACTGTTATCAATGAATAAATCAAATTTCAAATGGTACCTTGAGAAAGAAAATATGAATTACACTACTGTGCAGTATTTTAACAGTAAGGTAGCGATCAATGCGCCAAGTCCCATTAATTTGTAACATGAGCTCCTGACAGAATTCGATTTTCCGAAGAAATCACAATTCAAGGTGAAATATTCTCACGTGAAAGAGCATCTTCATAGCCCTGGAAACTTTTTATACATAAAGATATCTTTCGAGAAAAAGGTACGAGCTTCTTGAGCAAAGAGAGTCAAGCTCGAGCATCCGTTGGAGACCAGCGAACGGAAAAGTCGATGAAAATTTCGTTGAAAGAAAAAGGAAAATTATCTTCGAAATATTCTTTCTTCGAGAACTATTGTACAGAGAAGAAAGAAAGAAAAAAAAAGGAACAATCCATTCGATGCAACGAAATGTTTCTTCAAAAAAGATCGAAGACCATGGAAATTTTACGAAAAGGAATTAAAAGTTCAGCGAAGAAGGAAAAATAAAACTGTGCGCGGGGAAATAGTGAAATTATTGTGAATTTTCAAACAACCGGTACACAAATATAGAAGATGACATTCGAGATAGGAAAGGAGGCGGTGGCCACTTAGAGAGATGACGAGAACGATGATACTAAAAAGACTGTAAGACGAAACTGAGTAAAAAGCTGAGAGGCAGCGGGAAAGTTAAACATTTTGACGAGCAATTCTATGCTTCGAATTTTACGCTCCTTGCCACAGTATCGTAAGAGTATTATCTGTCTCGAGAAATCCACTTACTAAGTACCTAGTAAACTCTATCAAAATAATATTTTTCTATTTGGCAAGATTAGAATAATCCCACCCATTCTAAATCATTCAAATTATTAACTTGTACGTTAAAGAAAGATATGGCACAAACCTTTGTAGCAAGCGATAACATTTCAGCCCTGGAATTAGTCCTGAAAACTGATAGAAAATGTATTTGAGATGGAACTTAAAGTACAAAAGCTTCGTGAAAACCCAGGACTTTAACGCACGAAATTTGACGCATTTGGGATTTCACGAGCGAAATTACAGAAACAATTGCTATTATTTTCCAACAATTTTGCCTAACTTTTATCAATGGAATGATACGGAAATATATCCGAGTGTGTAAGTTAGTTAACAATATACAATTGTCTCGAATAAATAGATTTCTTGAAGGAAAAATTCGGTTTCTCGTTTACTCGAGAAAAGCCCGTAAGCCTAATGTTAAATGGCCGTAAATGCAACATTTCAACGAATAATTGTGTAGATTTAATCTGTACCGAGGATGATCGAGAAAATTAATAGAAAAGAATAAAGCAACGTAGGTTGAAAATGACCAATATACGTGTACATAGACAGAGTACTGTTGATTTTGAGACAAAGTGGTCGGCCAATAATTAAACGAGCAGAGGGATATTGATATTCCATTAAAATCTGCATTCTCCTTATTCTAAAAATACCTGTAACCATTTATCACGTGGAATTTCCATGAAATACCATTTGATAGCTCTGTGCCAATTTCATTTACCGTCAATGCACACGTTGCACATTTACAATTCCACTGTTCAGAAGAATCGTAACGGCTCGTAAAAAAAAAAAAAAGGGAAAAGAAAAAACGAAGAGGAAAAAAAGGGAAAGAGAAAAAAAAAGGGAGCAGCTAGAGGTTTGAGAGTGTACTCAAGCCAGCAGTAGAACGATGCACATCTCGGCTCGAATTTATTCAAGGCAACGTGGATCGTTTTCAAGAGCGCGCAACGTGCGCATCGCGGATGCACAAACCCCTCGTCATGTTTAGTTACGAGTTGCGGTTCGCAGAGCGGAACGGCGGCGGCCAGAAGCGAAGAACAGATCCGCGATAGCAATCGTGGCCGAGTAAAGACGGGTCCGAAATCCCGTCCGGGAAACTTTCTGAAAGCGCCATCGAAAAAGCTTCGATGGCACGACTAATGGATCCTCGTAAAAATGATATATCACACACAGGGCAGAAAGTTTATAGATCGCGTTTAACAGCCGGGGGCATTAGTGCGCGGAAGTAGTACACATTCGACCGCCGGAAAAGAGTATCGGTGTATCTCTTCATATTTCGTCCGCGTACAAACATTGATTACATCGATAATATCGTTTAATTGCTCGACGTTGAAGTTGATCTGATTTACCTCGCCTCTTCTGTTTCAATTACGCCAATTGTCGATAATTTATACGTGATATGCACTCGATAGATTATGTGTTAGTGCAAAGAACGCGATACGATCCGCGATTGTGGCATTGCTTTTACTTCTATGGTACGGTTGTTCGTCGCACTGACTGCAAATAATAAATTTATACATTATTTTTCTATCTAATTTACTTATATATACGTTTGGTAACAATTAGGACAAAAAGAGCGTTGAGATACTTTTGTACCCCACTCCGTATTAACACTTTTGCAACCGGAAACGGTAGCCCTACGTCATTTCACATTAAATTCACCATATTCATTTTCTAATTCAATATGCATTTTTCAATAATATTTAATTTATCTAATTTATTATTATTATTTGTCTAATTCAATAATATTTAATTTATAAAAATTTCGAACGACAAATGACTATAAGCATTATACTGAGAAGTAATATTTCTTATATTCACATATCTACAAATATCAGAAAACGTTGATATACTCAGCTACAGCCTTTTGAAAATTATATCCGGTATTCAGCTAAACGTCTTTCGGGTATCGCCTGTAACGAAAGTGTTAAATGCGAATTTCGAGACGGCTATTATGAAAGCTGATTATAAATAAATTAAGTTATCGCGTCCCATCTGTCTTCAAAGATATTGACAAGTTCACGATACTTTCGGTTCGAAACGGAAAATTATTAAGAAGACTATGGCTTGAATTTCAAAAATTGTTTTTTTTTTTTTTGAGTTGTTTCACGACTGATTCGCTCACTTTCTTCTGAGAGCCTTGACGTCCAAATTCATCCAAATGAAGTGTGTCGAATACATGTTTTTTGGCGGAATCTAAAGCTATTGTACTATTAGTTGACATATGTACATTTGAAGTTGGTAGAAATATTGTAAGGATTTTTTATATCGTTAGTTGCCGTTTAAAAATTGTCTCTTAGGTCAGCAACAAAATATTCTTTGCCACTCTGAAGAATTCGCGATTCTCTACTTCCTTTGAAACAATTTAACTAATTCTCTAGTTGTGTATTTTAATAAAACAGTATCTTTTTTATGTATTTCTCATTATGGTCATAGAGCTATTAAGTTTCGTACGAAAGATCACAAAGAACTGAATCAATTGACAATTTACCTGGTCTATTCAGTTATGTGTAAAAAGTATAAAAAATGTTCATACATTTTTTCATTTCATACATCTGAAATTGGTGGGAATGTTTCGTATAATCGTTAAAATTCGATAAAATTTTCGGGCAGAATGAATAATGGAGACTTAAAATTCAATATTCAAATCTTCAAATATATAAATTACTAATACTACAATAAAGCATTAACAAGATACTGGTGGTGTAAGTCTCAAATTGATGTTCTTAAAAAACTAATGATTTTTATAAAAACATCGGCAATCAGTCCTAACAGGATTTTCAATCTCCTGTATGTGTATATGGCTTTACGACACGTTATTAGCTATTGAGGATTAGGCGATGGGCACCAGAAAGCCATGTGGCTCGTAAACGCAGCAATTTTATGACTATAAACACCTTTTGGGCCTCGTCTTCGAGTAAACATATTAATTACGAGCGGCTATAAAAAAAAAAGACACACTAAAATATCCTAAACGAGCGTCCGTATCATAAAGTCGAAAAGTAGAAATTCAATTCTAAGAAAGTGTCGATTGTCACGTTCGAGTGAACTTTACTATACTTTTTACACTAACAAGTAAATTACAAAAAAAAGAAATGTACCGGGTGTGTTTATAAGCACGCACGTAACAGAAATATTAGTACACAATATACAAAAATAGACAATTAGTTAGGCACGGAGTGAGTAAGAAAATGGCACAAGTACTTTGCATAGATTTCGTGTCGTAATTTAAGGAATCTTGTCAATAAAATTTGTTCGCATTCCACGGAGAGTCTGATCTGTGACACACATAACTGCAGCACCCTTCAAGGTACACAATTACCAAAGACTGTTTCCAAGTCTTGACGTGGAATGTCTTAAACCAGAAGGTTGGTAATATATGGCATATAGCATTGATTAGACAACGATGGATACGTAATAGTGGAAGTAAAGGTACTGTTGTATCGTTGATTCCCATCTAGGGAATAGAACAGATGTGAGTCTTCGAATTGAGTCGCACGAGGGTTATAGGTCCTCGAGATGGAACAACAGAGAATCATATATCCTCGACTTAGAAGATACTGAGGACGTACGTGCCACCTACGCTGACCTCGAGGTCGAGAATTTCTAACGTTAGAGTAGCGATATCGTGCGACGTACATGTTAACCGTCGCTGGTGATAATTTGTGAGATGTAATTTTCACTGATATGTTGCTCTTGCACGATTTAACAAGCAAAAACAGACACGAAGACAGTTTGGAGAATGATGAAAATTGAATTGTGATTAATCTTTATTGAACTGATTGATTTTATGTTGTCTAAGATTAACGCTGGCTGGATTGAACTTGAAATGTTCAGTAATTGAAATGATTTATCTATATGATTGGATTGGAATCATATCAATGATGAAGTTTGATTGACTTTTAATTGAAATTTGAATATTTCCGACGGTTTAATTTTCACTATCCCTAGTCTGGAATTTTCTTTTATATTAGATGTAATATTTCTATCAGATTGTAGATTGTCAGAATGGCGTAGAATAAAATATTCATTTAAATATGTTAATTTGGCGTTGGATCGTAACACTCGTTTAAAAAATTTCAAGATTCACTTCGAATCGCTACGATAATTCGAGATTTCGGTATTCGTGATTTATTAGCAGTGAGAACCTCAGGCTAATCATCTTAGTATCATGGAAATTCAATATCAATTGGCTTAGGGCCGTAAAATCCTTGAGAAATGTCTAAATAAGTCCCACGATCGAAATTTCATGCATGTCGAAGATCTGAGATCCTGATTCAAGAATTTACTACCCTAGACTAATCCAATTAGAGGATCTATTATCCAGGTAGCCTGACATCAGCACTCACGAAGCCATACTGATCCAATCTGCTTCCCACTGTCTTAGAACCCTCTATACCGCTTTTAACGACCGCATGTTGCGTATATCTTCTTTTATTACTACTTTCCTTGTCTCTACGTACCGGAAGTATAATACTAATTTGCCTATTTATTTTTGCGCAAAGGAAGAAAGTCTTTCAATAATAAAATGATCATTTAATGATTTAAATATTATATAATAGGTACCAAAAAAAGAAAAAAAATTATATTAAAATATTTATATTAAAAAATTTATTTAAAAAATATTTAAAAATTTAAGTAATTATTGAAATACAATTTTGCTTAACAGAGTACAATAATTTCTCTCTTATTTTTCGTCAGTTTAGAACCGAAAATGGGCGATACGAATAGAGGAGGCGCTATTTCTCGAGTCTCGCGGCTTGCCTTTGTCGTTATCGATAGGTTGTTACAAGGAAAAATGGAGTGAGAGTTGGATAGCCGGAGAAATACACACGGATGTAATCAAAACGTGACGGTTCAATTGTTTTATTTTTATTTCTCTTCTGCGTGAAATTTTGTTCGATATATTGGTGAATATCCTCTGATTAAAATAAGATCAAACGTGACAATTTGAACCATAATTCTTTATTAATACGTATTGAGAAGCTTATTTTGCTTCGTTATGAAAATGGCAATAGTAAAGAATACCTTAGAAACACGACACCCTAGCAATACATAAAATTCAAAAGACAAAGTGTTGAAACTTACTTGCAAAAAGTAAATTAACTGCTACTTTGATCTTGGCATCGTTTTTAAAGTGCTTATTTGCAAAACCGTTCAACATGACGAAAATAAGCGATAGGAAGATGTAGTGAAATTATCCATTCAGTACCTTTTTTGTTTTTTGACAAATCAGAGAAGCAATAGGAAGCTGTGCATTCTCGCGTAGATTGAATTTTTGCAAATTTAGAATGGATTTCACTTGATCGAGCAAATAAACCAGATCTTCTACCGATATTAAACTTGTGTATCAGATATTGGGAATTTGTGTTACAAGAAATTGGTTTAAGTTTATGGCTGACAGAAAAACCGCTTGTCCCGGTACCTAATACAAAGACGAGCGTAAAATTTCAATTCACGTTATACGACCTAATATGTAAAGCATGGCCACTAAACTGTAAATACAGATATCGCGAAATCGTATATCTAGTCTACGTAAATCCTGTTTCGCCGGTAAATTGATTCGTAAAAAGGAGCAAACTGGAAACTCGCGTAGATACTGTTCGAGAATTTCCAGCATGCTGTGTCCTTTTACAAACCAGAGTATTAACTCCACGTTAAAAGGAAAAGCTCGTTATGCACCTTGTCCGCTGTCCATTGTGTTTTATTCTTTAAAAGAAGGGTAAATACTGCGACACTGGAGCAACCTTCAATTTTATGTGTACACTGAATGTGTGCTTACGACTGCTTCGGGAAGTCGAATAGAAAATTCTCGTAGAAAACGAGGAAAAGTGTAACAAGCTGGGTAGGGAAAGTTTCTGCAAGTTTTTCACAACAGAAAACGATGCGGCAATGTGTCGATGAAAAAATTCTTCGTGTACTTCCGACACGCTCTTACATTCTTCACGAACTTAACAATTGATAAAACTGCAAGTAATTTGCAAAACTGTGATTACGAAACTGTTGTACGCGTTTCGCTTAATTCAACGCGTTTAACTAATAAAACGATTTATAATACCAAAATTGCGTTTCATTTTGGTAAATTGTTTACTAGAATAATAAAGTATTGATTGTTCCTTTGGAGCCGTTCGGAAAGAATTGTAAATATCCCGTTAATTTGTTGCAACGAGGCAAAAAGTAGCTACTTGTTCGTGCAAATGCGTGGCAACAAATATCACGCGATTAAAGGGAAAGAACAACAAACAGATTTACAAAAGCAATCGCTTAAGGTAATGAAACTGTAAACGGGAATTCGAACATGGACAGAATTCACTAGGAAATATTTGCGGAGAGGCAATTTCGATGGAACGCGGAGAACGAATTTGTGTTTGTTCGAATCGTGATTCTCGAACGGCTACTAATCCTGTGATTAAAAAGAAGAAAAGTCAGCTACAATGAGAGCGTTCCTCTGAATTTTTGATAAACACGTACAGAAAATTTCTACCAAACGCAACCGATGAGAAACCAGAATGATTTTCCAACAATGTAGAAAGCGTACGTTACTTTCGAAGAGAGATTTTAGTTGCGGTCTGGCCAATAACCCACATATTCTACTTAAAAAATTAAAGGTATCTCAATATGCTTTCATTCGACTCGAAATCATAAAATTTTATACTGTAAAATATCCTATAAATGTGCTAACTTTGTTTCAATTAACTTTCATTTAATATTAAAAACTTCTTTTTGTGTCAATAATTTCATATAAACGTTATCCGATACGATTTTAACGCAGAAACGATACAATTTCGATTTTTCAATATTGGAACACACGAATTAATGGATTTACAAAGTAAAAACGTTCACTGCGCGTTGTCGTAGTGAAACGAAAGCAAAGCTGATAAAGCGTGAATACTGAAACGACCTCATACGCGATGATATTAAAACAAATCGTAGTATCATCGTAACCGGTGCGACCGCGTTAAAGAATTTCATCAAACGAAGCATAATTGCAAATTGCAACCACGCGATTCTATTTCTGAGTAATTGGTACAAATGATCCTGAGCTAAATCGACCTTTTGTCGCCGTTATCACAATTATGAAATATTGCACACGTTTATCACTATTTATCTCGCGTGTACAAATCCAATCACCTCAGGGTACACGATAGGGTATTAACCGAATGAGAAATTATCATTGAAGCCAAGTTACTATTCGATACCTTCAACCAACTGATTGGTTTTAAGCGATTCGATGCGTTCGATACTGATTATGAAACCTAATAACCAGAATCCTAGAATCTGGTAGCAATGTATCGATAGGACGTCGAAGTTTCCTTTAAATTTCCTCTTGCATAGCTTTTGTCCTACTTAGAATAAAACATTCTGAAAATTATCGTTATATTTTTCGTTTCATTTTCCTTTCTTCGTATATTGTACCTCACAAAGCGCCCAGTTCTGTTGCTTTTTTTCGTTTCCTTTTAAACGTCTATTTTAAAATTTCCATTTCGAACGTTGTTATCAGCGTATATCGATATGCAACTCCGACGAAAGATTCGAAAGGTTGTCCAATAACGTATCGCACGGTTATCCGAATATTACTTTGAACTCAATCTAGCGCGGCTAACAGAAGCTAACCAACGGAAGTCGATATAAGTTCAATTGAGCGTACAAGCTGAAAGAGTAAAACGGACCTCGAAACCGAAGTTCCAAAAGTTTCCAACTGCACGGGTTACCACTGCCTGTGGTTCGAGGACCATTTAACCAACAAGGATTGGAGATCATTGTCAACCCTTAACGAACTAGGCGATCGACTATGCGTTTCGAGTTAGGCGTAGAAATACGGGACACCGATGGGATAATTTGCTTAATGACTAAGATTAACGTCGGTACAATCTTCGAATTGAAACGCGATAAAATCTGAAATCTAACGAATAATAAAGAGTAACGGGATTCAAACGAACGATCTCTTTTTAGAAGTATAAATATAGATTCTTCCTCAGAAGGAACATCGTAAAAGGAAGTAACATGTTTACTTTGTGCTTTGTACCAGCAGAATTATTTGCCTCGAAGATGAAACGAACCTCGAGTATTCGGTGAAATGAACTGTTACATGTTTAAAAAGTATGAAGAATAGATGCGATAGAACTAGTCTCTTTGGGATACTTAATTCCAGAGGGACGAGTTCCTTCTGTATCAATGTGTTTTAATACCTTATCGTGCTAAATCGATTGTATTTTATTAGCTATTATTATTAATATAATTTAATTAAATTTATATGTGTATCTTTTGCTTAATTTCAAACTGGATGTTAATCTTTCATTTCCATTAGCCTTTCTGACAGAAATGTTATTATAAATGAATACAATCATGAAGTATGCAGAACAAAGAAGATACAAGGCAATGAGGTAAACGTTTCTTGTTAAATTATCACAGTCATTCTGACTGCAAGTAGCTAGTTTAATGAAGTTACAAAGTAAACGCGCAGCTGGGCTATTATGTTATGAGACAAACATGTGGCTAGCACCAAAACAGACTCTAACCTAAACGTTACGGTACTCTGACCCGCTTCTCGAAGGATTTCCGTACTCAAAATATTAACAATTGTATCTTATTCACGTCAACTAAAACATAAAACACATTTTTAAATTCAAAATGAACATATCTGAATGTTGTATATCGTGCTCTTATTTTTTTGGTATAAGGTTTCGCGGTTCTTTTTCCAACCCAACGAAGATATGAGATGGAAGGTTGTAGAAGATGTATGTATGTTTAATTCAAAATCGAGTTAGTTGTAAGTTACTGCGTTTATTGTAGAGCCACGTTTCGGCTTACGTTGCAATGTTTTCTACAAAAGTGTCGTTTATACACAATTTTTCAAAGCTATAGGTTCGAGGAAAGGACTAATCAGTGCTCGTTATTTGAATGAAGGGTTTTCCTTTCGAAAGTTGCATTTTAAAAGACAGAAACCAGTGAGATAGATCAACGAGTGATGTTGTTGATTGCGATACAATTTCCTGCCACAGTACACGACACTAAGTGCATATTATTCATATATAATTCAGAATAAAAAATGTACAATAATACGAATTAATATATTGGTAAAAAATTGAACACCATATGAAGTAGTTTGTATGGATATACGAAACAACAGATGCATTTCGTCAATAGAATAATTGTCCAAGGACGATGCACAATGTACGTTAGTTATAGCTCGATGGAATCTAACATTTGGAATGTTGCATTCTATAATCCGCCTTGGTGGTAATTCCAGTCGGATTCCAGAAGTTTCAAGCGAAGTAATTCATGGGATTACGGTCATGTTAATCTCCCGGGGGGACATCGTGCCCTTAATACACCACATTAGGTATCGGTCAAGGAATCGAATCGATGCCAAGTTCCAGTAAATGTAGCTCCGCGAAAGGATCGGAGCGAAAATGAATTTTATGCTAATTAAAATATACTGCACTGCACCAGATTTAAGAAAAACGTGAAATTCATTCAGGATATTCACTTATCAAACGTAACAGCAAATAAAACATACGAAATTTCTGAGAATTTATAGTATCTTTATAGCAAATTAATAATGTATCATAAGGTAATATATCATAAGTACAATAATCGTAATTATAGAAAACTTAAGGATGAAAAGTTGCACAGAATGCATGTAGCATGAAAAAATATATAAAATATCTAAATTATAGTGCTTTTTATAACACCTGGTAGGTGAAATAATTTTCTATCGAAGTTCTACTTTTTTCTTCTATATTTTCGAAAATATAAATTCGCATAGAAATCCGCAATCTAATAATTATAATCGTTACTTTGCCATTGTTTCCACGATATTAGAAGTAATTATAATAAGTTATGTGATATTAATAATTATTCATATGTTTAAATATACAAATGAGAATAATATGTGAACTTGTGAAACCTTCTAAAAATATTATTAAGTAACACTCCACGAATCTGCATAAAAATTCGCAGTCTAATGATGATAATAACAATACGATAATTATAATTACAATTTTTCAGTTAATAAAAGTAAATGCCAGGAGGATGTTGAACTTCCAAATTTGCTACATTAGGAATAAATAAAAATTTTTAAATTTGTTATATATCTAAATGAAAAAGAGAAATAATGAATAAATAATAATTATGAAATCATGCGTTCACTGTATATTTTTCTTTCGACAAGGAATGGAAGCTGCGAGAAAAATTCTGAGATTCTGAATCATCGATCCAACTTCTATGCCGCTGTCTCGAAATTTCAAGGAAGCCTTTTTTCCAGCCCTCGGCGCGCGTTCTTCAGACCCGCATAATGTGTTCACGAAATGATGAACTTGTTCGTGCGAGCGTCGCTGAAAAGGGTAGCTGTCACGAAAGAGTGGAAAGCCGAGAATGGAAGAGTACCTTTGTAATGACCGAGTGAAAATGAATGCCAAGATAATATTGAAAAGCGAATGGAGAGCACACGCGAAAGATGGGAAAAATATGTTTGGTTTAACCAGAAAGTGGGAGCCCCCAATTTGGATATGCAAATTGTTAGCGCTGGTCGCCTAACAAAGTTTGTGTAACAGGGGCAAACACCGCGGTTCACCTGCATTTGCAGTCCTCTAAAAATATCTTGGCAAAAGAACTTGCTGTTTACAGGTTAGGTTAAATTACATAAAAAAAGAGATCTTTTAATTTCCCAAGACTTTTGATCCAAGAGGACAGAAATCTTGCAACTACACTTCAAACTGTGCAAATTTAAAATACGACATTTACAAATTTCGTAATTAAATGTTTACGAATCTCATAATCTTTTTATCGTTTAATTCCATGAATTTTGTGACGTGAGATTTTCGAGTACTTCGACGTAGAAATTTGTCAATTTCACTCTGTAATTTTGAAATTTCTACGCTTTGCAATGGATGTATTTTTTACCTTGCGTGGCTTGCAAGCCTAACGAACGATATATTTGAAAAATATCGTGCATTTGTACATTCAACGCTTGCATAATTCAATTCTGTTCAACGCGCGCGATATAATTTCTGTAATTTAGAATCTGTTCGTTAATATTCTCACCTATCGGTGACCATCAATTAGCTCACAAATGGCGCCCGAAACGAGATCACTTGTTCCTCTATTTTTCCCTTTAATTACCGTATTCGACGTATCATGTTCAGCTAGTTAATCTTGTGTCTCGTTCAGGCGGGAAGTTTCGCAATTAATTAGGCGAACGCGTGAGAACCAGATGCATGTGTTGTAAATTTTACAACCATTTCGCAGATCCATAAACTGGGTTGCTGGTTTGTTTCCCTCACAATAATTCTTTCATACGTCACTTTAAACAGAATTATTTTAAAAGCACTTTTCTCGAATCCACGAATAATTGAATACTACAAGAAGATAACGACCCTAAACATCACAGTTGCATTTGTAAAGAATGGAAATCGAAAAATGGCATCGTTACATTAGATTGGCTATCTGAATCTCCAAATGCGAGTTTCATTGAGAACGTGTGGTCTATAATGAAGCAAAATCTTCGAGGAAAACGTATTTCAAAGCTCTAAGCGTTAATCTAACATGTTCGGAAAATTCGAAGGTCATTGCTTGCTACATATGCCGAAAAATTAGTGGAAAATATTCTTGAACGTTGTCAAGCCATAGTTAACAGTGGAGGGAGATTGGACCAACTATTAAGTAAGTGCATAATAGTATTTTATATGTATATTCAATCTATATATATATATATATATATATATATATATATATATATATATATATATATATATACAATTTTGTCATTTCCGTAGTAACAGCGTCTACTTCGTTTTTATAAAAGAAAAAGAAAAAAGCGACGACACGAGAAATTCTAGATGGTAAAACCGCAAGCGCGTTCGTGCAGAATCTCGCTTCATTTTCCACGGCAGAAATAACGACAATTTGTCATTTCACATTCCTGTTGGGATCTCGTGTTTCTCGTTTCGAGGTTTAATGCTAGTTATGTACCTTATGAGGGAACCTTAAAATTTTACACGAGCTGCATTCAGGTGAAGATACAGGACGAAAATGGTAGAAAAGAACGCACGATAAGACGGCACTTTATCTCATAAATCAAGTCACGGAGACTACCCTTTCTTCGTTGTCGTCTAGAGAGATATTGCTTCGGTACCACAATGGTTCCATTACATCGTTGATTCAATTTACCGGAGGGCCCTTGTTACGTTATTTTCAAGACTCTTGTTAATCATTTTCACCGAACCTTTGTCTCTCGTCGGCAAGCATCCGTATGTATACAGAAAAACGTTTTGTTTGACCTTCCAACGTGGAACAAAAGCAACGTCGATATTTCTTTCTTTCTTATTTTAATTTCAATCTTTTTACATCTCTCTTCTTTGAGTTTCGAAACATAACAGCGTAACGAGGGAGGGGGGGGGGGGGATGTTCTATTTTATATGATGATTTTCCATTCAACGACAGAAAATTCATTGCATGTTGGGATCTCTTCCTTTGTTTTTTTATTAAACAATTAAAACGTCTATCGGTGTGGAAACTTTCAAGCGTATCGAATAGTAGTTACGAGAGTAATGTTCTTTAATGCGACACAAAGAGAAATGTGAAATATGTTGCCCCATCGGTGAAACAGGATGAATTACAACGTATGCAAAGCGTGTAATTAACCATGGGATACTTGAAGGAAATCAGAGAACCTTCAATTCCAAACTAATTTATCAGTGACGCGTTGTTTGTGGAACAACGTGTTCCGCATCAATTAAAAGTTTCGTTTAGAGTTCAGTTATATTACGCGTTATCTGATGCACCCGCTGCCTTGTAATAACCATAATACACAACGCAGGATGCAAATATGCCGACAAGTATAATTACGGAAAGTTAATCTCAAACAATGTCAGATCACCGGTTCAATCGGTTATGCATTGCTTAAAAGTTGTCTGACAGAGTTTTTAACTCAGCTACATCATTGATGTTGCTTAATTTACATTAAAATTCAGTATCCTCCGTTCTGTTATACATATGAATAAGTATGAAAAATAATATACATTCTATTAGGTCGTTACATGTACTGACAGGTTCCGTTTTGTATTTATGAATTAGAATCACGTCGATTGTCACATGAAAACTGCTGTT
The DNA here is from genome assembly GCA_951804975.1 of Anthophora plumipes. NCBI lineage: Eukaryota > Metazoa > Arthropoda > Insecta > Hymenoptera > Apidae > Anthophora > Anthophora plumipes. Next base: position 21,181,990 of record OX638112.1, on the reverse strand, counting down.
TTAAATGCAAGACTTGTTTCTAGATGAAAAAGCCAGACGTTAAAGTTATAGTAGGAGTGGAAAATAGATTTTAATCAAATTCAAACGATTTTCCTTTATGAATTCAAATTGAGACATGGCGCAGCAGAGACAACACAAAATACGAATACAGCGTTTGAAGTAGGAATAACTAGCGAATGAACAACACAACGTAAATTGAAGTATTTAGATAATTTTTTAATAAAATGAAATATTCAATAATGCGGTGATAATAAAAAATGTGTTCGAGGAATTTATTATATATTACTGTTGAATATATAGCCAATAATGCAAGTTTATTAGTTTAGTTTTAAGGAAAAGCAATCTTTATTTTAATTTATATTTGAAAAAGGCGTATCATTAACGACGCGCATAGAAAATAAACAAAAAGCAAAAAAATAGGAAATTCACTTTAACCAGTTAAGTGTGTTTGACGACTATATCCGTCATGGAGATGTGGCAGAATTTTGTGTCATGACGACTATATCCGTCATGCGTAAAATTTTGTTACAATTTGATATTTAAATTGTAATTTTGGCGAAAACTAAATTATCTTCGTAAATGTTAATATGTTTAAAATGTTTAGAGGTCAAGACGAAATGGAACAAGCAAATAAAAATTATAAATAATTTGAGTTGGATTCATAACTTCCTGAGAGCTAACTCGTAAGCAGTGCAGTAACACACACTGATGCGCGCTTTGCAAAAAGATCGCTACAGTTAACTGGTTAAAAAAAGGAAAAGAAATAATATTTCTTTACTCTTCAAACCGTGGTTCATAAACGAAATAATCTCGTTCTTGCCATATGTATACACATATCGGGTTCCTGAAACAGTGTCTTGGACAGATCTCTTAATTGCACTTCAGTTCTTCGCGTCGAGCACGTTTCAATTTTCCAAACCCCTGTGCCCTCGCCCCTATGTATATGCAATCAAATTTTCCTCAGTGTGTCCGACGTGCACACGTTGCGGTGGTTCGCGTAGAGAGAATAGAGGAGAATGATATCGCATCTGTAACCGCAATTCTTGTCCGCGGTAATAACACACGAAACCGGAGCACCGATCGCCGCGATGGCAAAGCGAAAAAAAAAAGAAGATAAGAGGAGGAGGAGGACCAAATGACGACATTGAAGATACGACAGGAAATTTCGTTTCTCCATCGTCGAACAGATCAAATTGAATGCGGTTCGTCGAACAACGACTTATTGTCTCGGAACTGAACTTCCGGCTGTTCCTATTCCTGTGTTTCACCGCGGCGAAAAATTCGAATAATGACATTTGCATCGAATGCGCCAGGAAAACGTTTCGTTGAGTGTTATTGGCTATTGCAACGACCATCAACTCGCCTAGAACTGTGAATCTCGCGATAGGAAGCACGTTGTTTGTGTATTTCTATGGGAGTTTCGTTTGTTATGTTTTTCTTCTTTTTGTTTCTTGTTAAATTGAGTTTTAATGTGGTTATTAGAGACTATAATTCGGTGTCGATATATTTTTACATACGTTTATTGTTCAATTGCACAACCAACTGTACAATACCATCATAAAAAAGACAATAGAACACTCCTTTCCAGCCCTAACTCTTAAACCTACGAATCCGTTTCCTACCATAAAACAGTTCAACCACGTCATGGTTATTTCTACCATCCGCCTTTACTTTCTGGATTTTTCCCACCTCCTTCTAACTTTTCAAGCCTTTTTCACTCTTACTTTCTCCTTCCACCAATTTCTTCAATTATCTAATCATGTCTCTACATTTTTCAATTCCTTATTTCTATCTCCATTAACATTCAACCAATCAGCACACACTAACCATATAAATTCAAGCACGACCAACACATCGGAGCGATTCTACTATAAATAAAGACTTCAATAATTAAACATTCTGTGTAAAGGTATACAAAACGATGCTAAGGAATTCAATTATCTTTTCATCTTCACAACAACGATTAGAACGTCGCCCTTTCGGCGTTAATTTGTCGGGAGCGCATTGGATACTCACTGCGAAACCATAATATCACAAATTGAATATCGGGCATCACATTTATACGAGTCCCATAGTAAAGAGAAAACGTTTTTTATTTGCCGATGAGATTTTCATTTAAAGTTTCTTTAATTTAAAATTTGAAAGGTTTCCGTATACTTAAAAAAAAATTTGTTAAGGTTGATCTGTCTGTTCGTCAAAATTTTAAATTTCGATATAAAATAATATACGAAATTATACTTTGCAAATTGAATATAGACTGTTTGCGAATCAGCCTGTAGATGTACAAGAATATTTTGTAAGTTGAAGGTACCTTAACCTCGTCATTAGTAAATAGGTCAAACTTCCTGTGTGTTATTTATTCATCTGTTTCGCAAGTCAGAAGGAAATGAAATTGGACTGAAGTATAGCTAAGAATTATCTTGTAAATGTAGCAAGATATTTCAGCAATTAGGGGCAAACTAAGTTCGTTCACTGTTAAATAATTCCAATATTATGTATTACTCATTTCACCGATCGAATTTGACGGAGATGAAATAAGACGATCTTGTATAGTAAAGAATTGCCTTACAGCTGTAGTAAGATAAACATGAAAGTAATTTTAACTCGTTAATTATCGAACAAGTTAGCTTTGAATATTGGCTAAAATTTTATTAACGTATAATTAAAATATCCTGTAGCTGTATTAAATTCGTCGATGTACTGAGAACTGACTAATTATCGAGAAACTTGTTTATTCGGCTAAAAATTTAAAACTCATCGGAAGATAATTATTTGAAATACAAGATACATTCTTCACTACTTTATTTCTTAGAACTTTTAAAAGGTCTCCTATTTTTACTGCCTAGCTTTGTTCTATTTCTTTTTTTTTCGCGTCAAATCAAGAGGTACAAGATGACTTCAGGTGAAAAGCTTTTCAGAAAACGCTCGAACAAAAGGCACACCAGCGAAATTGTGGGGATCGCATTTTTTTCCCTTGAAATTTTATCCCAATTGTTTCTTGAGTCCTTGCGTTGCCAAGGTTTGAGAATTGCTGGTCTGAAAGCTTCCGCGTGTAACCCAAATAGAGGCGCGTGCGTGTGTATGCACGGTGGTAACAACAAAACTACGAATCCCGTTTTCTTCTACGTTTTTTCCGTTCACTGAACGCCGGAGTGGTTTCTCTTTTTTCGTTTTGTCCCGTTTTGTGATTAATGTCTTGTCATTTAAACTCCATTCCCCAACCCCTCGGTTATTTACGGTAGCTGTAGATTTTTCGAAAAAATATTATACTGCCAGGGAATCGATGCGGAAGATGAAGTGGTGATAAATAATTATGGACGAAGACGACGAATGAAAATGATTCTATGAAGATATCCTTGAAGTGGCTATAAAATCTCTAACGGCGTCGTCAATAATCCTAGATTATCTCTATTAGAAAAATAAATTTCTTTTCTGGAGTTTCTAATACCTTCTTCTTTTCCTTTTCAAACTGACATTTTATGCTGGGTCATAAAAGTAACTTTTTTAAAAGACCAGTCATCCAGTTTACAACCGAAGACCCACGCACCTAAACACTACGTGTGCTAGGCCCACTAAAGAGGACAGAAAAGGCCCTTAAAGCCACAAAATATACTTAACAAACGCATTACCTACATTTTTAATAATCGTTCCCCGCTTTCACGCTACAACAGATACATCCAGGCATCGAAACACCAATGAGAATACATTGTTATCACCTCCTACATTGCAATCCACCAATAGAACATTACACAACGCTTACAAAACACCATGGACAACAGTCACAAAAAAGTCCAACGGAGACCACTAAGTAATGCAGAACTTGAGTAGTCACGAACAGTCATTAGGCAAACTCATACACCGAACACATACATCCATTTCAACTCTTGTATTTTGTTTAGTCTTATAAATAGAATGTATTAAAGGAGTCCTGTAACTGGATTTATGGCTTCCCAAGTAGCTACGTGACAGACAACTATTTTGTTTCCAACAGACAATAGTGTTCTTTTCTGGTGTTGAATGAGACACTCAGTCTCTAGGACTCGAGATGCCATAAATCCTGGAATCTCCAAGAGTTCAAGGGACAAATGGGCCCCAATATTTTCGTGGCCGGTGGCCCACTTTACGCGAGAATATCCAGACCTCGCGGAGAATCCACAGGATTCCCAAACATTCCTTCGTTCAACACTTCTTCGGTCATTGTGCATCCCTTCCCTAAAATAGCGCGCTTAGGGCGTAAGGGAAAGGGGTGTCAATACATTGGAGATAAACTGATTGATGGAAAATCGTAGTGAAAAGCAGCAATCAGAGTGATTCGGCGAAGAACACGACTTTCATAGAAATGCACCACGACAGGCGTAGTCAAAGAGTTAACACATTTTCACGTTACTTCGATTTGTATAAGTGATATGAAACATTAGATAATTATTATTTCTTGTTGCTTGCATGCGTCACAGCTGCTTAAATGTAAGAATATTACTGAATGATAATCATCGATAGTGATGAAACATTTTGGTAATTTTCAAAAAAATATTTTACACATATTTCTCCTTTCCAATTGTTCACAATTAACAGGCAAAAATTGCCCTCAAAGTTAAAAGTAGAAAATATACTTGAGCTAATATCTTGAATATTATTAGAAACAGAGGAACGAATGTACATTGGCGAATTTTCTATTATATTTTTCAATATAAAATCTGTAAAAAATGCACGCGGTCGGAAATATGCTAACGAATACTAAGCCATAACTTGTAATACAAGTTACAACACCATGTACTCGTATGGATTATCCACGGTAAGTAGACCACGTTTTGGCTATTCATGAAATTTTAATGCTACTCGTGATACTAATGTATCGTTGCACGACATATGTACCTTGCTCACTCGACGCAATGCATATGTGCATTACACGCATAGGTTGATGTTACTGCACGAGCAAATTTATAACTTACAGCGAATGTAGCGAATTGTATCCCGAGGCGACTTTGCGTCACTTGTACGTCGAATACTAACTAAAAGGTCGAACATCGAACTTTCGAAAACACTCGGCCGCTGCGCTTCTAAACTCTGTATAGGATGGTGACAGCACGTCAATGATCGCAACTGTTTTCGTTCGATTCCCCAATAGTTTTTCCGCCAACTAAACTGTCGCGAACATTTCACGAATAACTGTAAACAATTTAAATCAAGGGATGGAGTTTTCCGTAATTTAATCGCAGGTTGAAGGCACACTTTCCGTTTATGGAGATTGAAGAATTGAGAAGTTAAATGATCGTTTCTTTATTGATAAGTGTACCTCTGAAACCTTGAATTCTCATCTAAGCTCAACTCGTACTACTTTGTTAAAATATTTTAAGTTATTTAACTTTCTATAGCGCCATGTGACTTGAAAATTACATATTCATTTACTTATATTTTATATGTCACATTTTATGTGTTTATTGCTACACTATATTTGCTTTGTTACATTATTACCAGTCAATTTCTTAATAATAATTATTCATTCTTGCTTTTCAACATTTTTCACAATATAAAATACTAATTAACTGTAATTTTTCTTCTCACAAATTTCTCGTGTTTCCTCTCACTTGAATCGAAAATTGCATTGGAATCTAAAAATTTGGATCGCAATATATTATAAAACCCACAAGAATTTTCAGAAGAAAGCTGTAAGATTTACTTTTAAAAAACTGTGCGTTACTAACCCTGAGATGCTTAAGGGAAGGTCAGAAAATGTCCATAGAATATAAAACATTATTTTTTTTTAATAAAGAATTTACATAGGAATCCAGTGGTCTAGTTTTGTGTCAGAAAGATATTATATTCAATAATTATAAGTAAATAAATTAAATATCTTGTTTTTTGTTTCTGAAACTACAGTTTAAATTCAATATGGACACAGAAGGCATACTTGTGACAAATCAAGTAAGCATTAAGCTATAATGAAATGTGATCTTGAACTACATGTACAGCTATTGAGGCTTATAATATCTAATTGTATATTTTCTGAGGCCAGTATCAATTTATATATTTGTTTTATTTTATATTATTACTTGTTAATAGTAATAAAGATTCTTCTAGTGAAAACTCAGAGTAAATAAGCATGCTTGTTCAAGATCTTTTAGTTTTAATATTAAGTTTTATAGTTTCTATATTTTACTTTTTTTTAATAAGACTCTAAATGCTTAATATTACTTTACAATATAAATAAACGTACTTCTAACAGAAAAAGATACATTTTTAACACTCTTTCTTATGTGGACACAAAATGACCCTCTCTTAAGCTGACCTAACACTTTCTAAAACCTTAAGCGTTCTAGGCTGAATGTCTATCGCAACAGATTCAGCTCTTATTAACGCTTGCAACATTAATCATAAATGTCCGGTGTCATGTGTAACATGTCGATTTACGGTATTTTGCTAAATTTGAATTAGAACGGGTGTTAGGGTTTCTTAGTAATGGTTTATGACACGATCGCTGTCATAAAGACTGTTTTTGAGTTTAGGATTTCTTTTACTGTTTGCATGCTTTAACGTATATCGTAGCAAAGGCCGGCAGATTTGCTTTATTAGTTTTTAACGGTTCGTGCCTCTCGCGCTCAATGGCTTAAGAACATGCCATAAACCTCGAGTTTCATAAGGGTACATTTGTATGTAACGATGCTAACCGATGAGTCATTTCAACCGAAGGAATTTCCCAAATTATTATAAACATTTGCCCACCCCTTGGAACTATCTCCCGCTCTTCTAGGACGCACTGGAAGGAGTTGGCGAGAAAATTAGGCACGTTGATTGGTATTAAATATTATCAAACATTCACCAATCAGCGTGAATCTACCCACACGCGTCTCAGACGAGGACGAGTTCTGAGATGACAGATAGAATAGAATCAACAGTCAGTCAGAATACGTAGAATAGTTACAACAGTCAAGGAGAATGGTCAGATATAATAGTTAGATTCATAACGCGGTCAATAGCTGGTTTTTGTTCCCTGACACATTAGAATGGTCTTTCGAGAAATTTATTAAATAAGGTCGACACACTACGTGCAAATTTAACAAAGCTCGAAGATTTTTCTATAAACTACCGCGAGCATTAATTCTCTAATGGTACTACAGTGTACGGAATGTCGAATTCCATTAGAAATTACATTAGAAAATTGTAGGAAAGAACAATTAGTATTAGATGTGTATCGATTAATTCTCAGAGTATAAACTTTATATACCAATCAGTGGAACAGATAGGAAAATTGTGTGGATGTTCGATATTGCTATAGATAAGCGATTCCAAACTTTTGAGTGCCAATAGATGTTCATTTACACACACAACTCTGTTCAACTACTCTGAAACACCGAAACATCCACTTCTCACAAACAAACCAACCCAATATTGATATTATTCAAACAATTCCATCAATAAACAAGTTCTATCTACGACCAGCAGACTACGGTAACAATTACGAGAATCCAATATTTCTCATTTGTTCAGTCAAAATTCACCTACTACAGTTTCAGTTAAATATAACTTAAGTAGTTTAAAATTACATAAGAAATTCAGTTAAATGTTACAATTTTCACACAAGATTCACTAAATGCGAAAAAATTCCCGAAAAAAGTCACTGATTTAAATGAAATTTATGCATAATGTAACTCAGTTTGAAAAAAATATTTTAACAGCATTAAAAAGATTATTTCGTTTAAGTAGTATTTAACATCGCTGACAATATCTACAAATACTGTGCATAATGTAATTCAAATTCGTAATAAAATATTTTAACAGTATTAAGAAAACTAATTTATTCAAATGGTATATAATATCGTTGATAATATCTATAAATATTACACCTAATGTAATTTAAATTAGAAACAAAATATTGTAACAGTATTAAAAAAATTAGTTCGTTTAAATAGTATCTAATATCACTGAAAATATCTATAAATATTAACTCCTGATAAACTTGATATCTTGCTGACAAAATATTATTTGTCTGAAATCAGCAAAACTGTTCCAATGAATTTTGGTTGAACATTGACGACACAAAGAGCACACGAACCCTTGTCCAAAGCTGTAATCACCGATTAATTAGCCCACATTACAGTGTATAAAATTACTTGTCGCCGCGGGTACACTGGTGCACCGATGACAAAAAGCAGCAGCTCGAAATTGCATCTGTACACGAGAGATGTGAATATAACTAGTAATACCACGCTGGATATCAAAGGTTTGAAAACAAGATTTCCATTTCAAGACCAGACGAAAATTCAACGACTGCAGTAAAAGCGTATTGGTCCCATTAAAAGTGCCTTTTCGTAATAGCAGCTTAAAATCGTCCAGAATGTCCTAAATCGTCCAGACAGGGTCACAGGCGAATGTTATTGCTGGAGCAGATTTCAAGTTTTAATGCGGAGCCGAACGAGCGATTCGGCGAACGTTGCTTCGTGCATCTAATTTAAATGCGGATAAATTTGCACACGTGTTAAGCTGAAAGTAACAAGGAGAAAACAGAACGTCGGTATTAAAGTTAAGACGTCTAGATGTCAACGTTTTCTGTTCTCTTGTTTTCAAGCAAAACTTTGTTTAGTAATGAATCTCATTTCACAATAGATGCATTCATTAATAAACAAAGTTATCGTATCTGAGATGATAAAAATCCTTGAATCATTCATAAAAAATCTCCACACCCACAAAAAGTCACTGTTTGACGTGAATTTTGGGTAAATTGAATCATTGGACCATTTTTGTTTTTTCGAAGATAATGCTGGAAATGCTGTTACTGTGAATTCGGAGGGATACTAATTAATGCTGAGTGACATTTTATGGTCAGAATTAAATAATTTTAACGTATCTGATGTAAATTTCCATCAAGACGGCGCTACGTGTCGCATAAGTTATGAAAACATTCAGTTTTCGCGATTGAAATTTCTTGAACGTGTAATTTCATGAAATGCAGATTTCAATTGGCCTCCAAGATAGTGCAATTTAACACTATTAGAATTTTGTTGTGGGTTTTTTGAAAAGTCAAGTTTATGCTAACAAGCTAGAAACAATTAATGACCTACAGAATTTCATTTCGTGAAATAACTTAAACAACATATCGAAAAGTCATTGAAAATTTCGTTAATCAAACTGATGTGTGTAAACGCAGATGTAGTACACATTTGAACGATATTCTGTTCCAGATATAATTGTAATGAATCGTACTTTCAACGAAGAAAAGTATCTTCAAAAAATTCTAAATTATTTGTATTTTATTAAAAAGTATCATGTCAGCGTGTTTTTTGGATAACCGTATATAATCATGGTAAAATTTATTCTCACTGATTTTCAGCAATCAATTCAGTTTAAACATAATTAATTGAAGAAAAAATTCTTCTTACTCATACTTCTTATAATTGTAATGGCTCATACTTTCAGTAAAATGAACAAATTGCAAAAATTTCAAATAGTTTGTGTTTCATTAAAAAGAAATACGTAGGCGTGTAAATTGGATGACCCTGTATGCTGAAAAAGTACAATTTCAATATTTTCCATTTAGAATCCTTCTGCAAAGAACGTCTGTATTAAAATTATAATTTTCTACAATGAAATCAACAAATCGGATTAAGACACATGCTGCTCTTTCAAAATCCTCAGCATGTTGAAATGGAATAACGCTTAAATTAATCTCCCTGTAACAAAAACGATTGCACAAAATTTTTAAACGATAAAGAACATCAATAACGCGGTCAGCATATACTGCTGAATAAACTGCCCCGCTATAACCACTGGAACGCTCAATTATTCGTGACCCAGAGGACAACAGGACAGAATACCGTTCGTTTAATTCAACCTATATTCATCTCGATCGAAACCAGAATAGACGAATTAATTTCTCTCTTGGTCATTTATAAATTCCCCACATTTCTACAACGGCTGATGTTTGAAATCAACGAAAGGGAAAACCGTCCATTAATTAGAAAGTTTGAAACGCGTTTTCCCTGTAGTCAAAGGGCATATGCGAATACGATGAATATCGCGGCTCGTTTCAAGCGTTGAAGTAGGATCGAATCGTGGCGGGCAACGTGGCAATTAACTTGCCGGAAACGAGATTACCGGGAATTTAGCGTCCCTATCGGCCGGAATATCGTTCGTCAGTAGAGCAGCGTCGCTCTAATTGTACGTGCCGCTTTTAAAGCCGTTAGATCTCGAGGTGACGAGGTGTTGATGGCCGAAATGGGAACGCACCGCAAAATGAATGGCGTGAAATGAAGGCTGCTTCCTGTTCCGGACTTGTTTATCCTTCGTTGCGCGTCCCACGGACGTGAGAGGAGAAAAATGATACTTTTTGGAAGAATTATTCGGCTAGAAATAGAGAGAGGAAGAGAGACGAATTTTTCGTTGCCACTTCTGCTCGTCGGTTCGTTAAAAAGGCTCAAGTGTGAAACACGCGACGCTCAATTAAACATTCTCACGCGTCAGCTTGGCCGGGAAAAGTTTTTATATTAATTTCGGTGAACATGTTAGAGTTTGTAGTCAGTTCGATGGAGAAGTTAGAACGTGAAATATGGAAATTGATTTCCACAGAGATTCTAGCTGCATCGAATGTTTAACAGTGGTAGGACGTTGGCGCAATATCGTGGCAGAGGGAAACGCTAATTTTCAGATATCTTACGTTCAATGAACTTGGTAATTTTAGATAAGCAACGAACCGACAGTTTTGCGAATTATCGACGCCGTTAAATTAGATTTCCAACGGTTAAACTGGCTACAAAGGTATACACTGATTTGCATTTAGAAGGGCCGAACTCTGCTCCGGCTAAGGCGAAGACCTGGGAACAGGAACTGGGAACTGGTAACAAACGGAAATTCAGAGAAGATAGGCCACCGCAAAATACAGGATTTAGTAAGAGAAAGGAGAAGGAGTTTGAAAGTTATGCTACTTCTCTTCCTCGACCTCGTCGTAGTCGCGAAGAATAATTCCTTCGTAAAATATTAACATTTTTCGCAAAACGTCTGGTCGTTGGTAAATATCAAACAGAGAGTCTATCTTTAAAACAGTTTTCCACAGACTCTTTATCTGAAAGAGTTTACGGATTTTCGTCGAGGAAAAGGAACTCGTAAAATAAACTACGTCTTACGTCACTTGTATTCTAACTCTCTTTTCAAATACACCCGCCATTTCTTTCAAACCTTTGGTAAATATTAAGTGATCGATACGCTGAACGAATATCTGGACAGAATATATCATGATTCATACGAGACATGAAAATATAACATAAAAATAAAATTTAGAATATCTTATTAAATTTAGAATAGATCTTGTAGTTTAAAGGTAGCGTATATCGAAGTTTAATTAGAATCTGAAGACCCTTCTCTTTCTAGTATAGTGATTGACATATCGTTAACCTAAGTGTAATAGGAACCGTGGTAACGTGATTCGATTTCCAAAATGAAGGACGCATACTGCAGGCGAAATTCAAGAAAATGTCCGGACAACCAGAAATTTTTCCTCCGTGTCAGGTGAGAATGATAAATGTCTAGGAAGACACGATTCACATAAGATATTCGTACGATTGGCTTCCCCGAGAATGCGGAATTTTTGGAACGAAGAAATATGCCCCGTGTGCTTTGAAAATGCAGTTGCAACGTCCAGGTGCAAACATGCTGTCGGTCTTCTTTCTTTCTTTTTTTCTTTCTCCATTTGTTATTACCATTTTTTATATACCACAAATATTCCACTTTCTATATTTCTTTCACAGCCTGATGTACTTCACATTTTTTCGCATATAAATGCCTTAGTGGCAAATTATTACAGCAATATAGCTAAACGACTGAAACGAAAACACCCTGTAGTAGATTTAATACAATTTCCAACACTATTCACACAAACGTTATTATAGTAAATAGCAACACCCACATGGCTTTTGGAGTGCTTGTCGCATAATGTAGCGAAAGCCACATGATATAATATGTATTGTACAATTATTTGTAATTATTATGTATTGTGTTGTATTGTGTATAGTCTAAGAATTGGAATTCACACAAATATATGTATAAATATTTATTTAATCGTAATATGTATTGATAGTATTAATGACATTTCATAATATATTCACTCTCCTATATCTCAAAACAAAAAAAGCACGCTATTCTTCTTTTCTCTTCTTTCCATTCCTTCATTTAGATTACTTTCCTATTTTTCAGATTACTCAACTTCTTACTCTCTTCTAACTCACTCACTCATTACATTATCTCTACCTCCCCACCCCTCTCTCTCATATTATTTCTTTATTATATTATTCACTCTTGAACCTCGCGTATAATAAAAACTGTCTCACTCACACATAATAAGTGCAAATAAATATCGGTTTTAAGCATTAACTGGTGTAATACTTTTCGCAAACGTAACTGGTACGTTGCAGCCATGACAGAGCCCAAACAAAAAGTACAGGAAAATGTGTTAACCTGATTCTAAATAAACCTCTATGAATATTTTGTTCTTAGATAGTGTTTAAAATATAATAATAAAGCCATGGAAAATGAAACTTTTATTATAAAATTAAGTAGATCTATGACTTTTAAAATTAGTATGTTCTGTAATGGACCTTCAGTCCTCGGGGTCATTCGTGACCCTCATTATACTAGTTAAGATTTAAAAAAAATATATTCACTAGAACGATTCCACGTAAAAAAATAAATAAATAAATAAAATAAAGGAAATTTTTCCTATCATCGATAAGATCGATAAATATGTTTCAAGGAATAGGAGAGAATTACTCGTGCACAGGAAACATAACGAGACTCTACCGGCTATAGTATTTACAGTTCACACGCAGCTAGTAGTACGGCCAGGGATTAGGGCGACTTAAGCGTTTCCTGACAAATAACACGGAAGCTACAAGATTTAGCCAGCTAGGGCATAATCTCGTTTTCACCTGGTTAATTATGCCAGGGACAACGTGAAACGGTAGCGATCCAGTTGCACTTAGAATGGAAAATCGATTTGGCTGCGTTGCTGGAACGCGATGTTCGCGGAATTTTCAAGTTTACGCCGTTGTAGAGGATACACGTGGTACCGTGATAATAATATGGGGAAAGTTCGATAGTTAGTGAAGCAGAAAAGTCTCAAGAGGCGTTCGCTTTCATTATCCAGCTCGTGTCGAGTGAATCAAAGTGAAACGGTTGTTCGACTCGAAGGAAACTTTCTGTGAATATTCTCGGAAGTTTTTCATAAGGACTTCTTTAAAAATAAATACTTCTTTCATACCCGTGGAACTGGAGAAAGTAAATACCCTTATCGTAGTACATTTAATTCAACGTTTGATGTAAACAGAAAAATGAGAGAGAGAGAAAGAGAAATGAAAGTATCCTCTTTTTTCAGCAAACCATCGAACAGAGGAATGTTCGGAATTTCGAAGTGATTTTTAAAAGAGATTTAAAATATTCTAACCGATTCGTTCGGAAATAGAAACGTGATCCGTAACTAATTCAATAATGTGAATTACAAATGTCTATTGTTCAATATTCATGAACTTCGCGGTAGTCACTCATGAAAACGAATATTATCAACTTCGTTGAGCGATCGTGTTACAGTTAGATCAACATATTCAACTTGCGCCGATTAAATTTTACCGAGCATTATTTCACAATGATTTTAAATGGAGAGAATACTTTACAAGCGATCCTCGACTGCTTTTCACGACGATGGAAACACACTAAAGCTATCGAAAGCGCGTGCAACATAACGTGTCGATGATTTTCACTCAAGCTTCCGAGAATTTTCAATAATTAATTTTCTCGATTAAAATAACGACGCGTCGGTTCGATCTTTCGATAGAAACTAAAACCGTAACTGTTTTCATAGAAAATATGAACAGTAAACGGGAAGAACATTCATGAAAGAACGTGCGTCTAAAAGAATACGCGATTTGAGCTTTCAACATAAAAATAATTTCTAATTATTTCAACGTTATATATAAATCGTTTTTGTAAATATTATTTTATGTTAGCTTTTGACAAGTGATAGTGAATTATTCCACTGCTTCATTTATTTAAGGAATACAAATACGGATATAGAAATATTCACAGTAAAATAGTACATCGAGCTTTGCGTATTATTCATCCCTGAATTCGCGATTTCTCAAAACTACCGTCTCTGCAAAACAACTGTTTAAAAGCAAGAAATGAAATAAGCATGCTGTAATAGGGTTGACGTTATCTGCTCAAAACGTTATCAAGATGCTCCCAATCAGCCAATAAGTTTCTTCGCGGCACGTGTCCGGAAAGTAAACTCGAAGCGTCAAGTACGATCAGCATAAGAAAGGCGATGTGGAAAAAGAAACGTTCTTCCATCGATTTCATGAAATTTTTCATTGCTTCGGAAAGGATTAGAGATTCATGAGACAGGCGGGACGAGAAAGAACCAATCGATCTCTTGAAATCATCGGATAATTAAATTTTGAATAATACCGCACAGACGTCACGAGCAGTTCGACCGATCTTTCTGTTTCGTATGCCCGCGGTAATTAGATTCCAGCGTCGGGACGCCGGTCACGTTTCCCCGTTTTATGATTCGACGTGCCACGGTTCGATCGTCGAAAGCTCGCAGCGACCCTCGCGGCTCGATAAAGCGTCGAAAAACGGATCGTCGTCGCTTATTAACGCTCTCCCTACGTTCTCGACGTCGCGGCTGGGATAATTAACGAGAACGATTACTGCGAGACTACGATTAAAGTGGAAGGTGAAGCATTGATCGTTTGAATCGAAAATTTTCAACGAGAATTGTGGGGAAAATTTATGGAGGGAATCGTTTGGATCGACCGACAAGAAATTGTAGGTTTGGTTAGACGATCGTTGACGTTTGACGATGATTAAAAGAGAAAACGGTATTTCTTGCTGATGCTCAGTGGTTTGAATGTCTTTTACTAGCAGCGGTATTATATTTAATGTTAATTGATAATTGTTAATCAATAATCGAGAGCCGGAGGAAATGTCGAAAGAAGTATTTTAAGCACTTCCCTAGTAGCATAAAACATTGGTTAAATATTTTTTTTTTCAATATGGAAAAAATATTTTGTAAGCTACGCTTTTTATCATGAAAAAAATATTGGATTTGAATATTGTACACATGTGCAAGAAATGTAAAATAAATATTTAGAAAATATAAACTAAATATTCATGGAACATAAAATAGATATTTAAAAAATGTAAGGTAGATATTTCAAAAATGTGAAAATAATATTTGGAAATATGAATTGAATATTTAAATAGTATTGAATAAATACTTCAAATCTAAAAAGAAGTTAAAAAAGATTAAAACGTTCGAAATTGCACGCGTTGTCTATGAAATCACTCTCTTGTGCCTTATTGTACTATTTACTACTCTCTTAAGTAGTAAATATGGTAGAGTCGACGTACTTTCTCAGTGAGTCATATACGATAGATTAATTGTTACGAGTATCACTTTTCAAGCTTATACAGGATTCAAATCATAACATGATATAATTAATCAGAAGAGATCAAATTTTAGTTAAAAAATAATGTTTTAACTAAAACTGAAAATTCTTTTTTCTAATGAAGCATAGTACATTATCAATAAAAAAAGAGAATACAAATATATTTTTCTAAATACTTCTATTATACATAAATTTAGAAGCATACAGCGTATTTGTTAAATAAACAAAAACGTTTTATTGTAATACGTAAACGGTCGATTATCGATTATTATTCCGTCACGCAGTGATTACAATCTATACTTTTCAATCAATATTTCAATCGATATACTGAAAAAAGAGTACAAATAAATATTTCATATCTAATATAAATATTTTTTGTACATTCGAAAAAAAAATATTTTGTTCCCTATATTGAATTAATATTTATTCTAAATTAGGAAATAAATATTTTTGCACGACGTAAAATAAATATTTTATAAATATTCGAAAAAAAAAATTTTCTTTCTGAATCTAGAATAAATATTATGGGTATATTTAAATATTAAAAAAGAGATTCAATCTCTTTTTAATATTGGATAAATATATATTCAATATTTTGTGCTACTAGGATTATTAATAGAAAATAATCTAAAAATAATGATAATAATACGAATTTTTATGTTCTTTGTTTCTCCTTGTGAAACAGTAATATTGTTCTAATATAGGCAGCAATTATGCCAAATTCAATTGTTAATATCACATATAATGCTTGGTACCTTTTTGTAAATCAATTAATAAAAATTAATTATGATTTAGAAGGAAACGAGGTTTTATGGGTTAGAGATTTTAGTGTTGTTTCAAGGTACTCCAATTAAGGATACAAAAATTTGAAGAGAAATTTCGATAGCGATGAAATTTTATTATGTAGCGTCGCGATCGTTGATGTGGTATCTTTAGATAAATCGACAGGGATTGTCGCAAGCTTATTTTCAGCAGATGTCAGAGAATGCGTTTTGCAAATGTAATTTATCGACGTTTGAAAGTGATAAATGGAAACGCGATGTCGGGATCTCTATCGAGTGAACTACGTCTATATGATATTTGCTACTTTTATAAAGCAGAAGAATATAGAAATTCTACATATTGATATGGTAGACAGAAAAAGATCTTTCAATTCTTCAAAGAAGATCTTGCATCCTCAGACGGAACATTCATAGTTAAATTATATTTTACAAAAGGAATTCTACATACTGGTATAATAAATAGAAAAAAGTTCTTCAAATTCCAAATATTTTTTTTTACTCTCACACAGAACGATCATAATTAAAAAATATATTCAACAATAAAGAATTCTGAATATTGATATAGTAGATCGAAAAAGTTGTCTAATTCCATATCTTATTTGTACTATAAATAATACAATTATAGTACACCATTTCTGAAACAATATAATTAAATTAATAATTATATTTAATAATAAGTAAATTACATTTTGCTTATTATTTCTCTCATTTCAACGCAATGCTTAAACAATTATACCAAATTTGCTTAATAACTGCAATACTAATGAAGTTCCATATACCCATAGAAATATGATATTACAGCAAGTGAATGAATTCATAATATACATACAAAATCTACGCCATCTACAATATATTAATACGAGCACTATTGTGGCTTATAATTCTGCACCTAACAAAATCTCGTAATATACGTAGCAATAAATTTCTGGACAAACAGAATAACCAAATATCGAAACGTGCATGTACTCGTTTTAGATAAAATAATTCACACCGTATGTTCAGATCCTGAAAGCCGCATTATTTGTAATAATGCAAGAAACGTTAATTAGATTCTAGCAGGCTGCTGCTGCAATACGCGTCGAAATCTCTTCGATTGTACAAAGCTTTGTGAGTGGGCTATATTCATCGTTAACGGCTAAATATTTCGATTCACCTTTGTATTAGACGTTCCGCTAAATACTATTGATATTGTCCACCTTCCTCGAGAACAGTTGTTATTGATTGTTGGTGAGTTTATTCCGCGAGTGCGTTAAAGTACCCAAGAGTTTAAATTGGTTACGATATCATTGGGCAAGTAGCGAATAGGCAATCGATTAATTCGTCTCCCTAGAGGGAATACTGCACACGATAATAAAATTGGAACAGGAGTATACATGTGTATACAGAATGAGCCAGTCGAGACTAGTTTTCGAAAGGATATTCGTATCATTCTAATCATCGAGAGATAACCGAGCAACGTTGGTAATTTCTTAACTTTTGGAACTTCGATTGCATTTTACAATTTTTAAATACAATTTTTCTATACTATTCAATACCTTTTAATATGCAAATTATCCGCATTTCGCCATGAAGGCCACGAGAATTTTCATTATTCCAAGCATATAATAGTCAAATATTATAAACAATATATCTGCATAAGTAATATGAAAATCTGCGAGATCTATGCTCATCGAGAGTATAGCTTCCCGGAAAATGTTGTACCGTGAAATTTGAAACAAGGAAAGGCAAATATATTGCAAGAAAAATACAAAGAATCGCGCAAAAAGAGTAAGCTTCTGCTTGAAATATTTTAACGCAGTGTATCGTAATGTATAATTTTTGTAAAACATGAATTTTAATAAAAACGTTCAATTTTTAAATAGTGCACGTTTTATCTGCGCTGTACAAAATTTTGTAGTCAATGACATTTGTTTCATTTGAAACATGACAGTCAGCGTGTAAAATTACACCACTTTGAAATTGTTTTAAAAATAATTTTGTTTCGAAAGTATGAACGCCTGTGCGAAGATAACAAATTTCTTAATTAACGCGTTCCAGTGTGAAAAATTACGTTGTGTAGCGAGTAAATTACAGCATATAATAGTACCCGTTAGAGCGTCAATAATAACGCATGGTCAAGCAATTACACTAGCACGAATTATTTATTATCGTCTAGTGGTACCGAGAACCGTGCATTTTAGACAACGTTTCAGGCCCGCTGGGCCATATTATATACGATCTATATGACGATAAAATTTTAACCGAACGCTACTATCGTTTCCTGGCATGATAAATTTCACTCTCCTTGAATAATGATACATCGAGCTTCAAATTACATTTTTCTAACCCCGCTTCGTTATACATAAATGTCAACGTTTCATTGAAAGAATTCAAATATCGCACTGTATGTTACCACACAAAATTCCAAAATTCACCCAGCTACATTTGTGAAAACATTTATTCATACCACGTATCTCGCTGAATGAAACAAATAGGTTCCAATTACACTCCTCCTCAAAATAACGCAAGAACAAAATTACACATATTTTTCACGTTAACATTTTCACGTCAGAATAGTTCAAATAATTAAGAAAAAGAACAGAAACTCAATGTAGAGCCCATAGCCAAAAAATTAGGGTTACAAACAATTTTCAAAGGTTTTTCGTGTTTTTAGTAAACTGTAAAGGTCCGAACGGAATTTACCTTACAAATTTTACTAATTATTAATATCTTCCACACTTAGTGTATTTCACAGAATGGAATACCATGTCAGAATTAAATTTGTCAGAGATTTATTTTTAATAAAAAAAATTCCCGCACTTCTATAACCAAACAACTCTCCCGACGAATGAATCCAGTTAACCATTTGATTGCTATGGATGCATATAGGTATACGTTCGATGATTGTTTCTGTCTTATACCTCTGAAAAATCATAAACTTTTAAAACAGACACATATCTTTGTATCGCATAGCAATAAAAATAAAAGAATTTTGTTTATATTGAATACTTATTCTTTATTGCTTAGAGTTATTTCTAAGAACAAGAATGTTTATATCTCAAAAACGGTTGATCTTTCGACCTATGTTTATTAAGGCTTTTCTACTCAGTACAATGTATTCTATATACTATATAAATATTGAATGGTATTTTTTAAACACCCATTTTTTGTAATATGAATGTTTTTACTTAAACAGTTAATAAAAATTATCATTAATTGACGTTCAAGCCTTTAACTTTGATTAAAAACGCGAAGGATGTTGAAAATTATGAGTACCCTTAATTTTCTGGTCACAGGCTGTACTTCCAAAGAAAAAAAAAAATATTTATACATTTTAAATATACGAATGGATCTGTAAAAGAAAAAAAATAAAAGGAACTCAATTACGTTTTGTAACGCAGGTGCACGACAAAAATCAAATTACCCTCATAGATACGCGCAACTATAGTGCTCTCTATACTGTGATCTAATCAAGCCCGTGTGGAACGTTTCCGTACCGAAAGGGAAGAGACGGTGGAACATTATCGGAAAAAAGCGAACAGATAACGGAACGTTCGGATAACGCAGTTCTAGTATAATGGGAATTCGGATAACAGGGGTTCTTACGTGTTGCAACCGAGTGCAGGAACGATTCTCTCCGCAGCTTCGTACGGAACACATTCAAAGATGATGCTTTTCCAGAAATTTGCCCGCTCACGAGCGGAAATTTCCCCGCGACGGCCGAAAGACGGAATCGCAAAAAAGCTAAGTCGAAACTAACGACGCGTTCACCGGTGACGCGAGCGCTGTAGCAGTAAATCCTTCAAGGCGTACAGACAAATTTTACGTACACGTTCGGGAATTTTCATTGCGTAGCGTCGCATCGCGTCGCGTCGTCCTCTGGTATCGGATAGAACGATGGTACGTGAAATATATGTAGAAGGCGATGCATAAGTGCACGTACGATACTTTTTCTTACGTCGCGACAGATTTATGGGACCAGGAATATTGATTTTACTTTGAATTTTATAGTGGTGTGCCGGAATTAGATACTTCGTTCAATTCTGTACCTAACGTGATAGTTCAATTTCTTGAATCAGTTTACACGTGGCATTTCAACATTTCTTTTCACGGTTT
Organism: Anthophora plumipes; assembly: GCA_951804975.1. Lineage (NCBI taxonomy): Eukaryota > Metazoa > Arthropoda > Insecta > Hymenoptera > Apidae > Anthophora > Anthophora plumipes. The sequence goes on along the minus strand of OX638112.1, from coordinate 21,161,682 downwards.
ATAAGTAAGAGTAAGATAAAGCTGTAGGATATTTCTCACTGATCTGTGAATTGAAGACTAATTTGGCTAAATATTTATACCAAAAAGATCGCGGATTTTCACAATAAGTTTGAATAATGTTAATGCACTGTTGCAGTATATACATGTCCATGATTAAAATTGTACTGCTTTCTAATAAAGTAAAACGGCTTATTCGTTTGAATAAGATGTGATGTGGAAACATTATATAAAGTTAACATCTAGGCGTCACATTTGTATGACACTTCATATTAAGGTATATTGAAATATTATAAGAAAACTGAGTAATTACACTGATTCATAGCACTATTCAACAAAAAAAAAACTATTTTCTATTTTGCAATATCCACTGTGTAATTCTTGTAGAGTTCCTTACCCTAAATATAAATCCAGAAACAGAATTGCTTTATCACTCTCAGTTTTCAAAAACAGGAACTTTTGTAAAAACGCATGACTTTGGTCAAAAATGAGGTATAGCGTGAAAATTAGAAACGTTTGAAACTTCAAATTAGTCTCGAAATATAAAAAAATGTTTCTAAATATGGCAGAGTCCATAGTCATTATTATTTATGGTCTTGAACAATTGTAAATAAGTATCAAAATTTTAAAAAAAGCCGATATGCATAGTTCTTCGTTAATTTCTAATTAATTTAAAATTAATTATAATTTATTTTGGTCTCAGAGTATATTCAAAAATTAGAAAAGATTGAGAAATATTTTTTACATTTTATCTCCGTTTCACTATTCTAAAAATCGAACGCTTGTTTAAATGATTGTATTTGACTATCTTTATTCCTCGATAATATCACTTCTGTTATTAATTAATTTGCATATTACATCATATTTGCTCTCCACTTCAGCTGCATGTAATTTAAAAAAATTTCGTAGTATTTATGCTTCGATGCATTTCACTCTTCTGCAGTAACTGAATATTACGAGTTACACATTATTTTCAACCACTCTGTATAATATTAATATAACACGGGAAAATGATTCACTCTGCGTAGGTCTTGCATTGTCTATGAGGGGAGCTACAATACACGTTACAGGGATTCAGGTATACGATGAAATCTTTAATTTGTTTCAGTACATACCTACGTTGTCTCAGAGTATCAGCAGGCGTTTAAGAATTATCCTGTACACGATTCACGGAGAACAGTGTAGAAACGGTGGAATGGAGTCAACTCAGACTTCATGCACGGAATACATTATCGAAATTTTCGTAGAGAACCGCGACAACGCGGCTCGCGAGAATCGTTTTACCTATGTAAAAAAGAAAAAAGAGGAACAAGTAGAAAGAAAAAACGTGCTTATCGTACAAACGAACTTTTAATGAAAAATACCGGGAACGATTGATTTTCATCTCCATCGAATACTTCTTGTCATGGATATCGGTTCGCATTACTCACTCGCCTATTTCGAGTATCGAATTTTGTAATCGGAAGTGCTATTCGAAAACCTCTCGAATATCAATTTTGAAATAGTCTAGATAGTCATCATCGTGTGGTTTAAGAATGATCATGTTCGAACGCGAATAAAATTTACCAGGTAGATTGTGAAGATATAGCTATTTAAAAAATCTATGTTTCGAAGAGCGTTGTTAAATCGTTTCGAATTGTTCAAGCGGAAAACGTTAGAATTAGAAAAAGCCAAGTACACGGTTCGACTTTTACCTAATTGCACGGGAATAATTTGCGAGCGCGAAAAGTGTAATTAAGCTGAGAAGTATTACCGGAATGGAAGTGGAATGGGCTGAAATATGATTCCAAAGTGAAATAGTATAGCGAGAAACCATATTGGCAAAGCAATATTACATTGATTACATATAAAGTTCTCTATTTAAAGTACGCGCTTCAATATTTTTATCGAAAGAATCAGAAATCAGAGAAAAATCGTTTCATAATAGTGTCAAAATAATAAAATATAAAATATTCTCTTCTTCTCTTTTTTCATTTTTAAATTGACAAAAATATCTTGACACTCGGACCATAAATAATATTTAAAAAAATAAACTAACTAATGTTAAATGAATTCTCTATATTTCTTTCCTCGGTTATAAATCATTATTCGGATATTTTATTAAATACCTCGAAGTGTTTTATCTATTACTCACTGTCAGAATGTCTACTTTTATTTTCCCCGCTAAACGATAAATTTTGCCTTGCGAAATTCAGTTAATATTTTCCTTCTTATTAAAGGTTAACCCATCAGGGTATTCGAAGCTACTCAGCGAGAGACAGATAAGACTGTGTTTGCAGCTAGGGTGAGAGCAGATAAGCGTGGCATTGTCGCAAAAAATAAGAAAAGGAAAGAAGGGAAATGTTTTCTCGTTGAGGCTAATACTTGAGATCAGTATATATAATCGGGATAGGAGTGACCAAGGGATGATTTGAAAGGAAGGAACGCATCCCTGCGGGAGATGACGAAACATTTTCGAAAGAAGCCTGTAACTGAAATTTTCCTAAAGAAAACTGGCTTCTTTTCGTCGATGAAATTTTTATCTCAAGGCTTGATAACTCGTTTCGTGTATAATCCACACTTTTTCTTTCTTTTCTTTTTTCAAGCGTGTCGCTGATGAAGAAACGAAAGCAGCCAGGCAAGGATAAGGGAAAATTTCTAAAGGTTCTTCGCGAATGAATAAGAAGCGTCCGCTGTTGATTTTCACGCAAATTCGTTTGATCACAGGGGAAATATTTTTAAAACTGTTGCGATATTTTTCAGAGGTACAAATAAACGCGAGCAATTAGAAATCGATTGATGTGGTTTCACGAAGCATCCCGAATGTTTTCCGAGCCTGTCAATTTTCCAGAAATTTGCGCGAAATTTCATTCATAGTTATTTGAAAAAAAAAAGAGATTATAAATACTAAATGTGTATGTTATCTGTTATAAACACAGGATTTCATCGTGTCGAGAAAGAACGATAGATATTTTCGCGATTCCATTCTTTTTAAAGTGATTTCGAACAGTTTCTCGTATGACGAGCGTGCGGTTTCTGTCGATCATTTCTCCCCGAGATTCATAGTTCCTTCGTTCAATTTTATTTCCACTGTTTTTCCTGCTCGTTGTCCCTAACAGTCTCCGGGAAAACGATCCGACAAGTCCCTGTTAGCCAATATCGAATCGTGAAATGAATTCTCGGTACGTTCTATCAGACTTATTTTTATCCTGCACCGAATCGAAGTTACGATCGTTTTACGACACTTTCACAGCTCATGCTCGAAATCTTGCCGATACAAATTGATATTGATACTTCTCTAGCCGCGCGTGACAAACGTTCTGTTTTCATCGTTGAACAGATACCGGAAAGATATGAGATAGGTGTCTTAAAATTTTATAGGAGGAAACCCTATTGATTCGTTTGTCTTGTGAAAATTTAAGAAGGATTCAGAGTACAATCAATTCTGGTCGGTGAAATAATTAATCGGTCTTTAAATTTTCAATATTTATATCATACAAAAAGCATCGGAGAATATTATTGTACAATATTTATGATAAACTTGTGGAAATAATTGAAAGATCAATTTGCTGGAAAATAGATACACTATATTAATTTCTCAAATATGATACATATTTAAAGGTCAATTATGGCTGTTTAATTTCCCGCGACCTACAATTTGAATATAACAACATGGCGTTGCACACCGCGTGAAGTCAAATATTAACCAACGACATCAGATCCATATTTATTATTTGTAATATTAGAATTATGACAACAATATTGTATCACGGTTAACATTAATGAAATTAATCACCAAAACGATTAATCAAAATGGAACTGCTACGGTAAATTGATTACATCGCGCGATGAAGCACGATTGATTCTGCAACGCGTTGCCGTCCTTTAATAGTTAACCTTTGCCGATAGTTAAACGAAAATGAAATGCCGTAAACGTGTCCCAGAGTAATCATAACGAAAATTACGTAATACTATAATATACAGAGTTCTTACAGTACAAGCAAGAAGGAATTAATTCTATATAAAAACCATAATTCGAGAATAAAATCTGTTCATTTGAAGCTTTGTTTTTGAGAAAAATCAGTTTGAAAATTGATCAAGTAGACGTGCAATAAAATTTCTGCTGAAGTAACTTTTCAGACAAAAATTATCCATGTTATGCTACGATATCAGAATATTTTCGCCATGATCTCCGGTCTTAATTTTCATTTTTTAAGTCACGTTCAATGTATTGTGTATAACGAGCATTGAAAAATTACGACAAACGATTATTATAGCATTTGGTTAATTAAAATTGTATAATGACACGTTGGAAGACGTTCAGAGGAATTTAATAAAGAAGAGCACAATTATGTATGCAAGAACGTGGACTTCCAGCGATTTATGAATTAAACGAATTTCCAAACTAGTCTTTCTCGAAAGCAAAGCCACAAATGAGAAAATTTTACTTCATCACGTAGAATTAGCCCTTTTCTCGCTTATACATTGCTGTTGCTATAAACTTCACATAAGGATTATTACTAAACTGTTTAAACATAATTAGCACACTTTATTAAAGAAAGATATAAAAAAAAAGGGGAGAAAAAAAGTATCTCTACTCTTGAGTTTCATAGATTACAGTCCTGATGTGAGCACCACTTTACCACGGAAAGCTGCCTTCGATCTCCAGAGTACCGTTTAAACCGCTACCAAAGAGGACCGCGTCAAATATCATCGAGAATCATTTTTTGCCAATTAGTACGGCTCTTGACGAGGGTTATCGTCTCTCTTTGAACATTCGCCATCGTGGCAGAGAGACGCAGACCAGACAGCGTTCCGCGACAATCGGGGGAAAATGAAGCGAGTTTTGATGAGACGAGACTTTCACACGACAGGAAGCGAGGCATCGATTTTTTTTCTTTCCATGGCGGTGAGAAGAGAAAAAGAAAATGAAAGAAGTTGGAGTCTCCCCACGGAATCTCCACTGTTCTGTTATACGCCATAACGAGAAAGTAAAGTTCCTCATTTTTTTCTCCCTCTCGTTCATTCTCTATTTCTGAGGGTGAAAAGTTGATGGACAAAAAGTAGCAGAGGATTGAACGCTGAGTTCAGAGGATAATGAAGGGAACATAGGCAAACACGAAATTATCGTGTACACGTTATCAACGTTAATATATCGATCCTAAAAGAGGAAGGAGATTAATGGGTGAAAAGCTTCCGTTTTGATACGGTTCGCTGAACAGTGCCACGAAAATATTCTATCTATGATACCGGAACTTGACGTCGTTCAATGAAAGAACATCGGGCGATCGTGTTACCTAGTAACCACTAATGGGCGAATCGAGCGCACTTGCTTTTCGTCACAACAGTACTTGAAACTTCGAAAGCTACGAGTGGCTGGGCGTGGACTGTCTTTATTGCTTTCCACCTGGTACGTCTGTAATTTGTATTGTGTAGTGCATCTGAACTTTCCGTGAAATCAAGATTATTAGAACGATACTACTGAGCCTGTGATAAAAGCTTCGCTTAAAAGCTTAAAATAAAATTAATCATTTTAGAATATTCTTGTGAGCTTTCGTATTAAAATACACTCGAAACTATGAACGTGATTTTGCGCGAAATAGTTTTATTAGAATAGCATCAGAAACGTTGCAAAAGCTATTGCATCGATTTAAACGAAATTGTAATTTAGAGATGTCTTATTTTTATTATTTATTTTTTATTTATAAATCCTAAGCATGTTTCCAGTAAACGGTCGCAATTTTATCTAATCATGTTGCACACGTTTGATATTTCTAAAAGTAGTCTCTAATGTTTCATATTAAAATCAGTAGATTTACCTGCGGTCTTTTCACTTGTAAGAAATTCATTTTCAAAATATATGTACTTTCATAGAAGAGAACTTATCTTTGAGATCCTCTGGATTTTATACTTATTCTACATTCGTAGGGAATTCATATTTTAGCAAGTAAACAGATTTTAATGCGTGCAAAGGATCATAGATTTCGCGGAAAGGAAAATACGTTCATCCACGGGCCACGTATTCGGATTAAAGTAAAGGTAGATTCGAGAATACAGCCGTAATCCATCGTACACGAAACGATCTTGCCTCCTTACGTCAAATAAACGTCGTCGAATCACCGTCCTTTACGAAGGAAAAACGAAATCTTCTCCGATAGTTCGCGGAAATACGAAACGGCTCCCGGTTCAGAGTGTTTCATTTCACTTCTGCGCGAAATTAGTATTCACAGGATAAGCTCCTGGCTCCCTGAAGCTGGTATAATACGATAGGAACATTCGTATCCGGGACATTGATTTATTAAAGTGACTGATAACCGTTGAATTAGATACGCGTAACTCGTGTTCGCGTAAATCGTTCGAACGACCGAACCAAAAATAAAAAGAGAAATGAACGAAAAAATACATTATTTTGGTATAGTACGTTTGTTTGTGGGAAAGAGTAACGAGAACGGGAACCAATGAAATTATTTCACCGGCAGGCTGTGGGAAGAAAATTCTGTTTTTAGCGAAACAGCCGTGAAATCGTGAAAAATTGAAGCGTTACGCTCGACCACCGATCTCCGTGAATAACAATACCAGCAATTTTTTAAATTCCACTGATTGAAATCGAGCCACGACAATGAGGCGTGTATTAATATCAGTCAATAGGACACGAAATATTGCTGTTATTCATTTTCCTATTCGTGCAGCCATTAATGCATAATACGGTAATTTATGTAAACCTATTTCAGCTATTGTTTCTGGCGCCACGGAGTAGAATATTAATTATAATTACGAGAAAATTTATGGAATTTTAACGCCCCCTCTGTTTTTAACAGGCATCTGGCATTCTGGCAGGAAAAAATTGCTTTGACCGTGTTTCGCGATAAAGGATTAACTATAATACACGTGACTGTACGAATAATAATCGTTGATATTGTGTCATAATTCATATGTACCGTGGTAATATTAAAATTATACAGCGAGGATTTGTTTGTTGTGAGATTTGCAAGATTAAAAAAGAGTACTTTGAATATTGACTGTGCCATAGGGTTGCGCGCTTTTATGAAATACAGTGGGAACATCTCATAAAAGAAGGAACTCGAAATATGAAACTGAAAGACGACGGTACTCTTAGAGGATCAGAAGCAGAGAAAACAAACGGCAGTTTGTTTGTCTTTGATTCGACTTACAAAGTAAAAAGGAGTACTCTTTGAAACTGCTTCCGGTTATTAATCTGTCCAATGAGAATACATTGCCCGATTGATCGAATCTTAATAATACATTTATAGCTCTTATTCATTTACTTTCCCTTATGTTTATTCTATTTATCGTATTCTCGCGTCGATTTGCAAATAAAAATTCAGACGTTTGATAACGAGACTTGGTTGTATATTTTCTTTATTATACACTTATATTTACATAAAAGTTTTAAATTATGTTAATTATGCTGCAAATGTTATTTAAATTATTGTACATTTATACTTACACTTTTTATTATATAATTATAATACAATTATAATCGCTTTCGGAATATTATTCCGAGTCACATTAGACATAGGATTGCAAAGGGTTAATTGTGGGGAGCGAAAGAGTTGGAAAGTGTAGAAATTCGATTGTTGATTGTAGGACGTTTCTAAAATAGATGGAGAAAGGGTGAAAGTAGCGCTGGAAAGGTGGCATGTTTGATTTTTGGAGAAATGGAAAATGAAATTAACCGTAAAAAGAGTAATTAGAAATTAGTAAGAAGTACAAAGGTAAAATTAAATGTAAACCTGTGTCTAGACGGTCGTTCGACCATGAATTTGCAACACTTCAGAAAAGAATAAAAACGAAACGTCTCGGCGCGGAACGCAATTACTTATTCGAAGTGAGGAAAAATCGAAATTTAAGTTTGACCTATTTTTTCCACCGCTTTTTTTCTTTGCTTTCCTATCTTGAAAATAAGTTGATCTTCTCGTCGAAGAAACATCATTTTCCGCAGAAGAACGACTTTAAGAGGAAATCGAAGTATAGAAAAAGGTGTTATCCTTCGGGCACAAGGAGTATATCGAAAGTAGAAACACGTAACAGCATTAAGAAGAGGAAATGCATCGTTGTCGAGGTCTTTAGAGGAGAAAGTCTATCGAATGTAGCGAGGCTCGCTCTTTCATCGTGTACAACGCGTTCACACAATGTCGTAATCGGGTTCAGTCGATCTGGCAGCACAGCTAGCAGAATTCTATTTGAGGGTGCGCAGGCTGGTTCCTTCCTTTGATCTCCTTTATCCAAGGAAAAAATGAGCCGGTTAGAAGGGCTACCTCGTATTTCAGGCACGCGCCGACCTATTTCCGTTGATTAACAATGAGTTACCCCGGATGGACTGTCTTATTCTAACTGAAGAATAGCACATCGACCACGAAACCTTAGCCCTGACTGACAGAGATCGATTAATAAATATTGTTAAGGATAATTAAGTTCGGCCAAGTTTACGATACACGCGTGATTCTTTGCTATTTTTGAGATTAAGATTTTCAATACGCGTCTTAATCTTTCCTTCCTTAATTTTTCCTTATTGTCAGGAACACTTCAAAACCCCTAACAAAGACAGAAGATTTGGAGTTTCTTCTTGCATCTCAGTAGCAATTGACGTATCATAAACACGCGCTGACTCGAGTCAAGTTCGCACGAGCGATCGATCCCGTTATAATGGGTTTTTCCATGAATCTAGTGACTGTTTTGTTGCGTCACAGCGTCGACTGTGAATTTTGCGACGATAAGATGACGCGGACTTCGAACTGGTATTTTTGTAAAGTCCAGTGAAGCCTTCGAAGGATCCGATATATCTAGTGAACTGTATAACTCTTTGGATGAATCACACACAATATTGAACAACGATATATATTTTTATTAGAACTACTTCAACAAGATATGTTACAATGTTGATGTATCTGTATAATAATGTGCAAAAATGACTGTATATTGACGATTGTAATAATAATTCTGAAGTGTCTGTGTATACTATTTTATAAACTTGGTGTGTGTTTCTATTCGCTGTTTAAATGTGTAGTGGAGGTGGTTGGAGTGTGTTGATTGGTTTTTTGAGTACCATTAGTTTAACGTGTACGAATGATCATGACACATGCTATGCCAGACAAGTATTCACACATGTATCTTTTTCGACGAAAAGTAAGAAGAAAGGATAATTAATAATTGAATGGAACATTAATTGTTAATTTATTTATTTATTAGAAATCCATTCTCAATAGTGTTTCCATCTATTATCATACTCATTTAAACTAATTAATTTATTGATCAGAAATCTATTCTCCATAGTTTATCATTCTCGTTTATTTTATTATTATTTTCAATAGTGCTTCCATCTATTATCAAGCTCGTTCGAGATAATTAATTTATTCATTAGAAATCTATCCTCCACAGTTAACCATTCTCGTTTATTTTATTATTATTCTCAGTAGTGGTTCCATCTATTATTATTCTCGATAGTGTTCGTTAGTTTTATTCGTGATATAGGGTGAAAGAATATTATTTTGTGTGCTTAATCAATTTTAAACATTTATTATGATCGTCAACAGTAAATTTCATTATAGATAGGAATAAAGCCAATCTAACGAGTGGCTTTGATAAATTTAAATCTGTATATAGATTTTTCTAACAATTTATGCTTTTCTTTTATCGATCGTGCATTGCACTGCTCTGTAATTTGATACATTTTAATAATAAAATAATAACCAGCTTGACATTTTCTAAAATTATCATTTGTGAATCTAAAATATAATTCGCAAGAGAAAGTGTCTGAAATGATGAAAACAATATTTCTCGTGAAGAAGTTCCTCTGTTTTTCGGAACACTTGAGAGAATTCCATATAAGAATACTAAATATTTATGAATGCAAAACCACCTGAGATCAAATCGTGGTATAAAAAGTTCTTGGCCTAGAGGATTTGTAGCCGAGGGCCACGGTACATCTGGCACATCGTGGAACGTTGAAATTTCACCGATGTAAAATTTCGTCGTTCACGTGACACGGTCGGATTTTCGAGGCGTGTGTTCAGAATTGCTTCTACACGCATCTCAAAGGAACTTCGGGGACCAAACGTCATCTGCATATTCGATGTGCAAACTACACGATAGACATGGCGAAGGAAGCATTCGGTGAACATTCGCGACACAAATGGTGTAACGAGGAACTCCGACGAAAGGCGTTTCCAGTTCCTCCTTTTATCTCTGTGCACCACATTTTGCTGTCATTGAAGCGTCAAACGCATTTCTAGTGTTGATGTAAGACGCTTTGCTAGCGGCAGTCGAAATCATTTCGTTGGTTTAAGAAAGCAAAGTTGATCTTTAAACTTCTGAATTGTTTCTAACTACAGAGAAAGTACGCGTGTTATATCGTCACCTCAAAATCGGTACAAATTTTTATATAACAAGTTTTTAACCAAAGCATAATTCGAGAGTTATTCAAATATGCAAATTATGTTAGATTAAGTGCACTTTGATTAGAAATTTATTGTTTTAAGTGAAAGAAGTCGCCTTCTTTTAATATGGGATTCTCAAATATTTCAAATCTGAGGATAAAAACTTTGTAAGTCTAATAAATGGTACATATGAGACATTTTAGAAATATTCCCTATTTGCAGTAAGAAAAAATGTGGAATTACAGAAATTGTATTTTCTTTTCTAATCTATATAATTTATAAATACTTTTCGGTCAATAATTACACCAAGTATTGAAACATTTAATCAATTTCACTCCAAGTTTGTTACTAGCAGTTCATCAAAGTTTCTTAAAACAATTCTAAACATAAATCACATGCAACATATGTAAATCTTTAATTTTAATATTTCGTACTTTTTCATAGATATTATCAAATTACTCTGTTACTAAAAATTATTTTCCTCTGTGCACCAAAAACATTTCTACACTATCGTCGAAGGATCAAACCACTCTCTAAATTACTCCACGCTAAACTGTGTCCTCGCTTTATCGCGAATACGATCAAACCAAAGAAAAACAGCTGAACGTTCACCAAATAAGACGAAGGAAAGCCACAAAACAAATTCACCGGCGTAGAAACTTTCTGTTGCATACAAAGTTCCGCACATCTCCGGGTGTACTTCGTTCAACAGGCCAACCAGTGGTCGTTGACCCTTCTAATTGCACGCGACCACTTAATCAGCGCCGATAAATCAAGCTGGTAGGAAGTAGCACGTGCCTGGAGCATCTTGTTGCCGCCTGAAAAGCGGTACAACAATGCAGAAGAAAGGACGCAGAGGTGAATTAAGAGCCTCGTACACACACGTTTAAATCTGTATCGATAATTCAACCAGTATCGGTATCGCGATTCAAATCTCATCGCGTATCTGACTGTCTTGATATCGATGTACCAATATCTGCTGGTATGGCGATTTGCAAGTGAATTTAAGCATGCAACTGATACGAATATATACAGGTTTTTTCAAAAAGAGCGATAGATCTTTGAATTGAAATAAAACGAAAAGTACAAAAGATAATCTAGTATTCACTACTTTATTTTAAAGTACATTTGATGGGATTATACCTGAAATATAATATGATATAAATGACTACCATGATTGCATTTAGTGGAGTGAACACGGCAAACCGAATTTTCGATGACTCTGGCGCATAAATCAGGTGGTATTTCATCGACAACACGAATATTGTTTGGTTCGAGATCACTAACAGTTTGTAGACTATTGGAATAAGTAAGAGACTTAACATAGCCCTACAAGAAAGGGTCTAATAGCGTCAAGTCGCAAAAACTTGGTGGTCAGTTGACAACCGTATTTCTCGATATAATCCTATCGTCGAACTTCGATCTGAATAAAGCAATAGTTGTAACAGAAGTCTGGTGGCGCCATTTTATTGAAACTACATTCCAGATAAATCAGATCCATCACATTCACGTGAAAGGAAAGATGAAATCATCGAACAATAACATTCACCAGTAACAGCCACAATCGCACCTTCTTCATATTCAAAAAATAAGGGTCAATGACTCCACCAATAGAAAAACCACACCAAACAGTAACTTTCTATGGGTACAATGATCGTTTGTCTACTGATTGAGAATCAGCATCTACCCAAATTCAGGAATTATGTTTATTGACAAAGCCATTCATCCAAAAGTGAGCTTTATCGCTGAAGACGATTTTTGTGCCAAAAATTGAGTTTTTCGTATTCACTCCATCAAACACAATTGTGATAGTCATTTGTGTGATATTGTACCTCCATATATAATGCCATCGAATGTGCTTTAGAATAAAGGAATTAATACTAAATTATCTTTCGTACTTTTCGTTTCATTTCAATTCAAAGTTCTATCGCTCTTATTGGAAGACCCTATACTATATTATACAGTTATTGTCCTTAGAATTCTTCTTAGCCATAGACTATGAGAAACATTATTTTCCTATGCTTTTTCTCACCTCTAAAATAACTTCAATGCAGACAAAAATAATGTGTGTAAGAGACGAGCTCGATAGGATAACGGGGAAACGTGCCCCAAGGGCCTTGAAGTTTCACACGTAAAATTTCATAAACGCAGCTACGTCGTTGCTCTAAATCATTTAGCAAAGTTCCTCAACTATCTACTTGCTGTTTTTCCCCCCTTTATATTTATTAATATTTAGTATATAAGATTCTAACTGCGCTACTGCAATTACCGTAAACACCGGTTCGAAAGGTAGCATTACGAACAAAATTGACGGCATATATAACTTCGTATCAGAGAATATATGATGCTTAATAATTGATATAAATCTCAGACACATTCACGGCGAGATATATTCCGTACACGTATTGACAAAAATTCTAATTTGCATATGTAACTCTGTAGAACTGCCGTGGATGCGTGTGTATCGTTTTCACACTCATGACTGTTTACTGTTCTACCTTATTTATCGTAAATTACAGCAACGTGGGCCACTGTGTCATTTTTTCTTTTTTGCTCGCTTGCGGAGAAAAAAGTTACGTAGCCATTTTACCAGCCATAAAAACGCGAGTTCTCTCGAGCGGCAGGCGTAATTAAGCACGGCAACGATACACGGAGCCTTATTCATTTCGCCCCTTTGTGCCTCCTCCTCGTGGCCGTCGCGGGCCGGCTTAAGGGGGTTAACTGACAATTTTTACCGTCGCGATGAAAGGCGCAGCTTGGCTTTCGTGGAACCACAGTTGAACGTTCAACCCGTTTGTGGGCAAACGTTGCTCGTGAAAAACGACGCCTGGTTAACTTGGTCTTTGTGAGCGCGTTTATGTGTGTGAATTTCGTATTGACCGAATGCAAGGAGACAGGGAGGGATGAAAAGAGAGACGCTTTAGGGGAAAAGACTTTGGTCGTTAGCTGATGATTGGTGGTTGGGCTATGCGAGAGAGATAGAAAAGAATGGAGGGAGATAGTGGTATTAGAATAGCATGCGGGGTTGAACGTTAATTCAAGGAATGACGTTTGCGGGTTGTAGTTCACTGTTCGATCGAACCGATTGGTTATCGTGATGTTTACGAATGGTGGACGTGTAATAAATAGCAACGACAAAAGGAAGAAGCAACGAAGTTAATAGATGATGGGGAAGTTCCCCTAGTGCAGGACGCTTAAGATTTTTCTTAAAGAAATAAAGAAAGAAAATATTCTATCCCCTTTATTCTGCGTTGTTTACAAGTTAACAATATTAAAAATCAAAGTAAAACAACAGAGTAATAGGGAACTTAAATTAACGTTAAACTTTGCTCTATGATTTTAAGAAATCATTGAATGACGCTCGATTTTGCTAGAAACGGTACAATTTGTTCCTTCATATTTATAAAATTATTATTAAAATAAGTTATTCTTTTTACACTTATGTTTCCTCTAAGTCTATTATTAATCAAAAGAACGATTAGCTTTTCTTTTTTTAATTTCTTTTGTGAAACTGTTATTTTCCATTTGTTAAAAGGATTCGATATCTGTAATATGAAGGATTCTTTAATACGCAAAACTTAAGGTTTTTATTAAAGAAATAAAAAGAAGAATATTTTACTCACTTTAGTATTCATTATTTATAAGTTAACAATATTAATAATCAAAATTAAGTAACAATATAATCAACGTTATTATAATAGTTTAACTATTTGACTTGAAGAAATCATTAAATGGCACTAAATATCGGGCACCGTGAAAGTTACTAATGTAACTCAGTAAAAGTTACTAATATAACTAATGTGACAGTTTTAATATAATTTCCAGCGATCACAAATATAATTGTTGGAAAGCTTCGATAAATCTATCTAGCTTAGATTTCAAAGTAATTTCTTGATCAGGTTGTGTAAATTTCATTTTACCAAATAAAGTACTTGTTGGAATTCTGTGTCTTAAAGATGCCTCTCTTAGACTAATTTTCTTTTTGTCCAAATTTTCTGAATTGGAATTTTCAAACTATTTTCATATCACAAACTTTGTTTCTCGTCATTCATGTTGCTCAGGTGTATCTTTTAATCACTGAAACCTACATAATAAACAGCAATACAAATAGCAGCACGCAAGATTAAAGTTTGTATTATCCAACAATTGCGGAAAAAGTTCTATCCACGAACTCATTAAAAGCACAATTTTTGTGTGGAAACTAATGTACTATATACAAAACAAAAACGTAATTAAAAAAATACTTATCGAAAGATATAATAACATATCTCGTGCTGATTTTTGATCACGAAAGTTGGTAGATATAATAGTTTACAAATTATACGATGCATCATATTCCCGTCAAACGCAATAATCAATCGATCTCTTTAAATGTGCACATGTAACTGGAAAATGTCGAAATCAAATCATTATTTGTTCTAATTTTTCTACGTTTTGTGTGAAATAACAACTCAGTAGCTTTCCAATTGTTACAAAATTATTTAATATTAGCTAATATTAGGTCTTAGAATGGATCATGCGTTGAAGGAACTCGCTTTATCAATTTTTCAGTTCGCCAAAGTGATAGCAGTAGAGTGACAGGGATCTTAACATGAATTCTGCACTAGGTAACTTGAACCTCGCTTCTTCGCTTCGTTGCGCCTTCATTTTTCAATGAAATTTCTCTTACGTTGTTTTTATAAATCATTTTCAATGTCGGTGAAATGTAAATCATTTAATTTTTCATAATAAAAAGGATCTATTTGTATTGGAAAATTAATTTCCTATCTACAATCACGGTGTAACGCCCGAGAGTTTATACGCGATAAAAGGTTCACGACGTGTCAGGAAATCATAAATCCATTCACCTAGAAGCATCGTAAACTGGAAATAGTATTTCGATGGGTTCGTTGCTGATACTTCAAAAGACCTGTAAAAAGTTTGAAAAAAGGTGCCTGTAAGGATCGTTTGCGTACTTAAGAGGCCTCTGTTGCCGTTGCAATGCAAACAGCCGTGAATCTAGCACAGTCAAGCCTTTCACGAACGTCGGTTATCTAGAAGATGAGATTCCTATGTCGACAAAGTAATTAATCTTGCAATAACCACTTTTATTTAGACGCGAATCCCTTTCCTGCCTGTCTCATTTTCACGAGTGACCCTCGCTTAATTAACCCATTCACATCTGCAAGCGGAATAATCCGTACACGGTAACTTTCCTTGCCGTCAAAGATAAAATAATCCATGAACTTCTTGTAAGAGCAGTTTCTAACAAGATTTGAAGCTTTTGATGTAGTTCACTTGCAAGTTTGGTCTCTTTAAATGTTGTTCAGACGTTTCTGAATAACAATAATAATTCACATTATCCGAATGGCAGTTGAGCATCTCTGATGTATGAATTTGGTAACGTATTCAGAGCTACGATGCAAATGATTTAACAACCGATCTCACGTTTAAAATGTGCGTCTAATGACCAGTAAAAAAAAGATCTTTCTAATAAAGAGTTGATTGAATCGAGGCAAAGAAGACATGTTTAAGAGCGGCATTCTTTCTAAACGGTTAAATGTGTCCGAGAAAATGAATGTAACGGCATTCAAGCGGTAATTGCAAGCGGTGTACAGATCTCTTTTGAAAAATTTTCACATTTCACCAAGTTGCTTTCAAGCGTCGGATTTTCAAATGTTTTTAAAAATGTTTAAACGCGATGGTATCCTTTCATGTAACTCGTTGTAAATCACCGTTAATTTACGAAACGCGGAGAAACAAAAATCGAGGCCAAGAAATTTGATGAAAGCAGTTTCCGTTTTGTGTTAGGTATGAATACCAACCTCGTTTGTCTCTTGTCGTTCCCATTAATCTTTGTAAATCTGGTAGATCATCGTTTTACAAACGAGATAAAATCAGTGAATAGGAAAATTCGTGAAAAAGAGCAAATCACAAAGAGCAATTCCTCGGGAACTTTTTGTATTTCGATGGCGAAAAAGTGACGAAATCGTCGAACGGGAAAAAATCGATGCGAAAGAAATACAACGGAATGGAGAATTCGAGGTACTCCAAGAATTCGCTTTAGACAGTGATCAATCAAAGATGGCAGATGTTCAATTTGTTTCTCCAGCTTTTTTTCAAAAAATCACCTTTTCACATCGAGGAAAAAATTTGTGTAGATTACAGGAGCCAGCGAGATGCAACGAATCCTTCAACAATGATGTGAATGTTAATTACGGATACTTTTACGTCGTATCTAGCACCTTCTGTGTCGCTGCAACATTAATTAACTGAGTTCCATCACACACGGTACGCTAGAAACATGAACTGGTCGGCGAAGGTTTTTTCTTTGTTTCCCTTCTGTCGCGTATATTTATCTTAATTTACAATTTTCTGCACGCGTCTCTCAAACCGCTATGAAATCATTAAAGAATCATGTCACTGGCGAGAATTCATTTTATTAAGAATTCCGGGTGTTGTTTCTTTTGTTTTTTTAATTTAATCCAAGCTGACTTTACAACTAAGATTCGCGTAATTTTAGACTGAAAGGTGAAAAATCTCGCGATAAATTGAATTTACTTAAAATACCGCTCGCGTGAGAATGGAACTGGAAGAGTGAAATAATCAGAAACCGATCCGTGAACTCGTTTCGATTAAATGGACGACGAGCTCGAATTCGAAACGTAATCGACGTGTAAATGGGCTGAAGTTATAACTGAAACTTGAAGTCTATCGCTTATTACCGCATTCTAGACAAATGCTTGCCCTCTTTAGAATATAATATTTTGTTGCCTCCGGTTGATAAGCAATTATTATACTTTGTGTTCTAGAAACAACATGGCTATTATTCTGATAATATTGTTAACGCAAAAACTCGTTAAAATGTATTGTTCCCGCGCAATATATCGATTTATCTCTGAAACGTTTAACTTTGGATCAATCCATCGGAATAAAGCTGCAGTTTAAATCCATGCCAATTTTAATTCTATTGTTTAATTCAAAAAGAATAAAAAGAAAATAAATTGTACATTTCACCAGCTGTTTCATAAAATTGAATCGATATCCCATTTGCATATTTTCTAAAAACGATAAGGCAATCGTAGAGAAAAACAAAATCAACAGAATCGAATCGAGCACATTTGAATTTCCGATTGAAATAAACGTCAGGAAAAAAGAAGAGAGGGAAAATAATAATCGAATCCATAGTTAATAACGAAATTTATCCACGGAGTCTTGGCAAACGTTGCTTTCGACACGTAATTGTGCCGCCTTCGAAGCTGCTTTGAGCAAAAGCACACAATCGAGTGTTGTGTCATACCAGGGAAGGGAATCGATATTCGATTGTTCTCGGCCATCAGATGGTTTCGTGGCGATTGTGGCTAACGTTATGATCGCTCAGTTGTTTTGAGTCAGGCGCCGTTAATTCGTCTGCATTCAAGAAACTAGTTACCGCTCTAATGATCCCACAGCAAAATTTATTCGTATTTGGTGAATTCCGCGGGAAACGTAAGTTTGAAACAGGGAGCATAGCCCATTCCATGGTTAGAACGTGATCATTTGTTTTCCGAGAGTTGCTCGTTAAATCCCGCTTTAAATAATTTTCTCCGAACATTTCATTGACCCGTAGATTTTGCAACGAACACGTCGTTACACCTATAATAGTAAAACACAAAAAAAAAATTGTTTGCGGATGCTGGTATGGGTGCGCATAAATTGCAACTTCAAGGTTTTCGAGATGAAACTTTTTGTGCATACGGGACAATTTGTTTTTTCAACGGAAATTTTGCCCTTTTTCTCTGTCTCTCTCAATTCGTTCGTTTGCGATGTAAAGTCGATGTTTTATACGTTACAATTATATTTTCGAAAGAACAAAATGTGTGAACATATGCACACACGCAGAGGAATTAAATTGTGAAAGGAAACAGAAGTCTGTACAAGAGAACGATATTCTACTGTTTTACGTAATTTCTCATATCTTATTCTTCATACGATTGTACGAGTGAATAAATAAGCGAAGTACTTGTAAACAATTAATCGAAATGTTGATTCTCGTAAAGACAGAGAAATGCTTCTCTCGATGATAATACGTTGATATTATTTCGAAAGCTTGTTGATAGAGAAATTCAAAACCTCGTTACTACGTATATAACGACAAGTGAATTATACGAATTAGGTCTTCGTAAAATGGTAAAGGTATTTACAACAACGCTAAATCCACTTTTATGCTTGAATCACATACATCGAGGAAAAATTAAATCTCCTTGAATAATAACTGTAAAACTAAGCTGCTCGATCTTTTTTATATTATTAAAATTAAAAAACATTTTCTCCAGTGAAGTGTCAAAGTTTCTACAACTCGCGAGTATCTACTGAATGAAAGCGAATTTTTCGCTGAAGGACGTTTTGAAAAATTTTGCAGAACTGTTGAACAATAGATCTTATTATCTACCGTTCAAACTAGAAGATTATAACTGTTAGGAAACTTTCTCGCATAAATGAATATTTTTTGAGCAATTTTTGTAGGATATCAGGGAAATATTCAACGCGCATTCTTTTAAAGATACAATATATGCACTTCAACACGTAACTCTCCGGGAACTTTGTAAATTTATATTAAGAATAAATTCGTAAAACATTTACAAAATGGAATTAACGCTTGCCAATTATTTACATTGTAAAGCAAGGTTAATTATTGTGTCATTGTAAGATCTTACAGGACAGTGATTGCGATAAAAATTATATTAAAAATTTGCGAATAACTTATGAACGAAAGTATAAGTAAAATTCAAGCACAATTATTTCTTTTTAATTTATGAAGAACGTGAATTTTATTTATCTATAATTATATAGTTTCTATAATTTTAAAACTCATAGCAGGATAAGAAATAAATGCCCTTATAACCGAATTAGACTTGCAATAAACCATTCAATAGCTTATCGAAAAGAAAAATTGACACCAAGCTTCAATTCTCTATTTTGACCGTGGCGGACGTTATAGAGAAAATTCTATTTTTTCTACTTAATAGCATCCTAAAATTTTGAAAAAAGCCTGGCACATAGAGAGTACCGCGGCACATGTCAGAGAATTTTTTCGAAATTTTTAGTTGCAGATCCTAGTTATGAAAACTGAAAGAACACAAAAAATGTGGATATCATTTAAAATAGAAAGGAAGCTATTTCTATATTCTTTCGGTAAAAGCACCTGGATTATTTTCAGACTTTTTGGTGTGGTGCGTCATTGTCAGTATTTTGGGCGTATTCTCTTGATTAGAAATATTTTCCTACTATACAAAAAGTTCAATAATTTTCGATTCGCTATTAGAAACTAAAAATAAGAAAAGGAAATAAAAGATCTATTTTATGGCTGGAAATTATTTTCACCGGATATATGTATTATTAGGCCGTGTATTATATCGTAACCACTCTGAGAATACAACGAAACGAAGAAAGAAACATTAGTAACGGAAACCGAGATTCTCGTCACGTATAGGGGGAAAAAAAGGAAAGGGTGCCAGGAAGTGTTCAGCACTTCCGCCAATCGATAGAGACATTTTTTCTGGTCAAGGCGAGCGATTGTAACGCGACGTTGGCAGAGAATGCGAGCGCAATATCCCATCTACTCTCGCCTGAAACTTTCTCGATCCCAAGTCATCCCCCCCCCCCCCTCTCGTCGAATAAACGGGATCTCGACGCAACATTGTGAAATTGGAGCTCGTTAACGCCTCCAGAATGTTACCCTCGAGATTCAATTCGTTCATCTTTGTACGCGTCTTTGTCTCGCGACAAAAGGATTTCAGCTTCGGTGCTTTTCCTTCGGCGATATTTCAGCGAAAAGCTGAAGTGAGACGCGAGACTGCAAAAGGTTTCCGAACTTGAAACGCCTACGATGAAGAATTCGAATTATATGAAGGAGGGAAGGAGGAAGGATGAAAGTTTGAAGGAAAATTCACCGACGTCGCTTATAATGAAGTTCTTGGTTGAATTAAGTTTGACACCCCTGACGAAGCTTCGGGTTAATTGTGAAACATACCCTGAACTTGTAGCAGGATTACTGTGGCTCATGCTCTACACAGGTATACGGGCGCTACCCCTTTCTGCGCACTGCGGAAAGTAAGATCGAGTGTGGGCTCACGAAATCACACGTCTAGATGTGAAACTCGAACACACTCGGCTGCATTCGGATCTGATTGTCGAAGATTAATCGAGGATCGATAGATGTACCCCTCAGAGTTTCGTTCGTATGGAAATTTGCGAAATATTCTATGATCGAGAAAGGTGCACGAAAATGATCGTAACATTTGTATGAATTCTTTTTATAGTGATATAATTTGTAAGAAATACTAGAGACTTGGAAGTATATTAAATATATGTATATACTATACTTCATAGAATTATCGCGAGATTGTCAAAATTTTTAGTTAACTGTGTATATATTAATTTTTTTACAGTCACATAATTTGTAAAATATATGAGACTTAAAAGTGTAATAAATAAAGGCATGCACTATATTTTATGATTGTCAGAATTTTTGGTTAATTGTGTTTATTTTGATTTCTTTTACAGTCACAAAACTTGTAAAAAATATTAAAGACTTGGAAGTGTATTGAACGTATGCAAATACTATATTTGACAAAATTATCGTACGATTGTCCGAATTTTTAGTTAATTATGTCTACATTATCTTTTTTCATAATCACATAACTTGTAAAAAATACGAGAAACTTTAAAGTTTATTAAATGTACGCATGTACAATATTTTACGAAATTATCGCGTAGTTGTCAGTATTTTTAGTTAATTGTGTTTACATTGATAACATAGGTGCTACTTGAGTGATTTCAACTAACGGATTGTCCAAATAATAATCTTACGCTTTAATTAAATGTGATTAATTAATTCAGATAACACAGAGGCGTATGGTATGTTAAATAATCCTCTCAAAAATCAGCTCGACTGCATCAGTTACGGAAAATTCACCTGAACACTCAGTACTCCATTCTCGTTCACTGAACCACAATTCGTGGCTGTAGATCACAAAACGCAATCAACGAATTAACACTTAATCGCTGGTTTCGGGTGAATTTCGCGTGTTTACTATCAGGTATTTCCCAAAAAACATGTTGCAATAGACTCCATCACCCGTTATTATCGAAAACCGCAGGGTTTGCCAATTTTTCTAAACACGCATACGATACACTTTCAATGCAATTCTTTCCAAGCGTTCGATTAATCATATGATTTTCTCTTTGTTGAAACATTACCACATTATCAAGTTTCGTTCAAATAAAATTTACAATTAGATACAACGATTTTTAAAGTTAAAAAAATATACTACCTATAATTCATGGAAATTTTACCGAGCGAATAAAAAGAAAAAGGACTGTTGAATAGCTTGAATTGTTAGGAATGGAAGTTTCCTTTTCGGATCGCGGTAACGCTCGAGCTGCGTTTCCCGCAGAAATCGCGGCGACTCGAGAAGAACAAAAGAAGGTTGGCCGGACAAAAAATCAAGATTGAAATTAATGGAGGCGGAAAATCGCAAAAGTTTCAGCGCATCGCGGTGTAGAAATTCCATTAGGGCTCGAAGTTCGAGCCAACTTCGGCATTGGAAAACCGTTTCCGCTGCGTTTTTATCGACACTCTGGCCTCGTAAGGCCGCGCGATTGCCCACTCTCGCTTTTTTTCTTCTTCTTCTCTCTCTCTCTCTCTACCGTTAGAACCAACCATCCGCCCCTAATCCGACACGTATTCGCGCGCTTATTTCCAAGAAAGTGTCGTTGCGCAAGTGGAATCGCACAATCCAGACGAGTCTAACATTCAACGGTGTATGAGAAAAATCATCGTTTTCACGTACACACGTTGTTCCTTCTGCAACTTTAGTGTCCCACTGTTTAGTACCGTATCGTAAACGTAGTCACGCGATACTATTGCAACGCGATATCTTACGAACGCGTTCCTGATCATGTTATGCGACTTCGATCCGGATTCTGCCACGGGTGGACCGATTACACAAAGTTCTCTCCCGCGTCAAGCGCGGTTATTTTGTCGTAAAAAGGGGGAAACTGAGCGAGATTTCCCGACAAGTCATAAGCAAAGAAGTCATAAATCTCAACGATGAAGTGAGAAGTTTCTCTGGCATCATAGAATTGATGCTGAACCGTTGATCGGATCGTAAGTTTTACATACACCGACTTTGTATCCACCACGAGAGACTAGTAGTCAGTTAACCCAGATACGTTGTAAACGAAACTTCCAAAGATCGTGCCGTAAGAAATAAGTCCGAGAGTTTTCACCTTAAGAAACAAGGACATCCTCGTCGAAGTGATTTGTCATCGTTCGAACGACAACTGTTCGAAAACAAAATCTCCTCTCACATGTTATCCCTAAATTTTCTCGTTTTATAAAAACTTCTTGTTTACACGAGGTACCGTTAGAGGAACATCGAATGTAACAACTGTAACTCTTACGAAACCACTAAAAAAAAATAAAAGTAAATAAAAAAAAGCATAATTTCACTCACGAAATCTGAGACACGTACGTTCCATCCGCGACGTCCCCCCTTCGGTTGGAAATGAACAAACTGCCGTAGACCTGTCTGTAGAACTGCACGAACTCGCACTGGAACTTGGAAGACGCACGAATAAAAAAAAAAAAAGAAAAATACCAACGAACGAACGAACGTATGTATGAACGAACGAACGAAGCCACGTACAAACGTACACGAACGCGAACGAACGAAAGAGACAACCCTCGAGGCGCCGGAGGCCAGTCGCGAAACGCGAACCAAACCCAACTGAAGTGCGACGTTTCTATACCCACGACCGCGCCCCCGCCATCACCCCCCAACCCCAGTTAAAATCACCCGCGCACGCGTTTCGCTCCGGAAGTCGGGTACGGGGTTGCTCGGTTCTTCTTCTGCTAGGGCTAGCTACGATTAACGCTCGCCTTCTCCGAATTTTCGAAGGGGAAAGTTTCGTTCAGTGATGAACTTGTCGCGCGCGAAAGGGACTCGTACGAAGATGAATTTCGGTTATTTCAATACGGATTTCTGGTGATTTAACCCAGATTATGTAATTTGAAGAATAGTACGGTTCAACGAGTGTGAAAGAATTTTTGGGAATTTTTTGACGTACTTTCTATTTGGCTCGTTTCATATTTGATCAGAGTTGACGTTTCGTTTCGACGTTATGAATAATAAATGAAATTCGGTGTTTTTTTAATGTTGTTAAAACAGGCGCTGATTGGTTTCGATATTTAAGCGGTATAAAAATTATTTTACCTTGCTTATACAGAATGGATCAATCGAAGCAGGTCATCTAAATATTTTCTTTGCTTTTTTAGAATGATGAAAAATATTTGTGACAATATTAATTGTGTTACGATGTCAAAAGAATTAGGAAAGAAACAAGATACTACTGTCCAAATTGTTCACAAACTTTTGGAAAATATATCTTTTTAGACTTTTTATCATATATAGAAACATTTTATAATATAAAACAGCTACACGTTGTTTTTTACTGCAAACCCTAATTTTATTAGAGGTGTTAAGGAGTTAAGAGACTTTATTTTTAAGATTCTTTTACTTTTCTTCATAAAAGTTTTATGCTTGCAAAAACTTTGAGTTTTGGTGCCCATTCAACTCAATAGCAATTGACAGATTATAAAGTTACTCACACATACACAATTACAAGTCTTGTTAGGACTTTTTATCCCTTGGGACTGACGTTTCCGCCACCAGGATACACAACCATCGTGTCAAATCGGAAATACCAGGACGAGCAGTCTATTCCTGGTCCATGGAGAAATGACCAAGGGGTAGTTTTTTACTATTCGTCAGAATCATAAGAAACAAACTTCACCTTACTGTATAAAATAGCTCACGCTGCGAAGCGAACAGATACATACGTGTCAGAAATGTTTAAAGGAATGAAGATGTGGTGGTTAAGCATACACACAAAAATACTATATATAACTCTGTCTTCTGTAAATATACTCAGTATTCACAATCAAAAAATCAGCAACACACGCAGCGCAAAAATCTTTAAGCATATCATTTATTCAAGTCCACGACGATACAAATAGTATAAAACGTAGAATAATCTAGGAAAAGAATTTTTGTTCAACCTGAAAGGTAACAATGGCCATGAAAAAAACTGAAAAAAGTGACCTGACAAAAAAAATTCTTTTTCCAGATTATTCCTCGTTTCAAACCATTAATATTATGTAACAAATGTTTTTCATATCATAAGAAACGAAGGAAATATTTAGGTGGTCTGCTTCGGCTGGGAAAAACTTTATTGTTCGTTTATATATTGTGTTGTTATTATTACAATTACTTATATCGTACTTTATGTCAATCTTTATTTACTCGAAAAGAAAAATAATAAACTGTTGTATAAAAAGATACTTTTATAAACGTTGAATTTCATACACGAGCAGTAATAACAATATGAAGTGAATAAAATGTGAGGAAAAGCTGCTCGATAAGTAGGTCAAAGAATGAAACGAAGAAGTAATGCTGTGAGTATTTTCAAAATACACCCTTGAATATTTTCGCGACAGGTTAATCGCACCCTTGTCACAAAGGCTCTCCGTGCGACTGAAACCGAAATTTACGCGAAGGATTATACAAGCAGAAGCCACTTTATTTAGAAAACAAGATATCTTCCATCCCTGAGCCTGATATAATCCTTCCAACAACTTCACGGAACGCTTAAACCTGTAACGAAGACAGAATGATAATCGTTCTTCGATAATCCTATCTTTCGTTGTCGTCAAATTATACTCAACACCTTTCCAACCTGCGGTATTATCAAGTTTTTCAACAGTCTCCCCCCTAAGAATCGGTAATTTCTTTAACTTCTGCTGAAATTACATTAGGCGAAGGGGTAATGTCATTTACTCAGCGAGTAAAATGGCGCGTACTTTTCACGAGCATTTTCATCAAGCTCAGACCTGGGATTTTCTCCGGCTTGAAGCCAGCGGAACTTCCAAGATTTCGTTAATTTCACGAAGAAACTTCGCGGATGCGCCGCTTGAGGATAATACCTCTCGAGTGAAAGCAGAGATCCGGAGGTTTACGTCACGACCATGGTACACGCGATTTCCGTGTGACACACATATATCCGGCGAGTTCACCGAGCACGTTTCGATTTTCACTGTTAACTCCTCCTGATACGTGATGATTCTCGTTTAAGTTTGCCATCCTGCGTTCCATCATGCTTGAACCAGTTCTCATCGATTTATGTTCGAACGCAGCACCACAGTTGCGAAATTATTCCGGATACTTTTCTACGTAACGGAACCTGGATATTTTGTACTCTTTATTTTATTACTACTTTGAGGAAATTCCTTCTTTTTGCTTTTTGTACCGCGAGTATCGCTATAACGATGGAAATATCATTTCGTGGAGAATGGAAATCTTGAGGAATTTTTCATGCAATCTAGTAATTCCTCTTTTGCAAATGAATTGAAAGCTGAATACTAAGGTAAAGAGAGTGGAGACATGTACTATTCAATGAAGAAATTGGAAGTCGTTATTTGAGATTTAATAAAGGTACGAACAAGGGAAGATATTTTTAGCTAGTATCACAAATGGTCGCTGATTCTATATGACTTCAGTTGTTTGTATCCTCGAAAGATAATCTATGACGAAGCAGCTTTTATACAAAGTCCTAGGATAGAAACAGGACAGAATTCTCTAGCACTAATTTTATCTTCAAAAGGAAAAATATTCTTACTTTATCCGTAATAATAATAATGTATTTTAATATGTTCCTCTGTCAGTTGGAAAGTATTTCAAAAAATTTCGATAATTTCCTACATACACTGTGGGTGGATTAACGAATCATGATACAAATGGTTTAAGAGAGATTATTCTGGTTCAAAACAACTCGAAATGGTAGAGTAACTTTTCATCGCACAAATGTTTATTTTCCAGCAAAATAAATTCAAAAATCAATCCAATATACGCGTACACTTGATTGACGTTTGGTTCGACGAATTTCATTACAAACGACTACTGTAACCGTGTTTGTATATGATAGAATATAGAATAGTAAAGCTAGTCTACTGTCAATTGGTTTTTAAATTTGTGACAGAAGAAGCAGCTATTTGCAGTATAATGTGTTAGGCATCAGTTAAGTGCGTATATTCGATGAATTCTCAAATTCGTTTTTCTGAAAAATGGAACTTGATACGCCGAGAAGTTATTTCCATCGTTTCGATGTATTTTGAACCACAGAATCTCTGTCCTCCTGCTTTTTACCGTGATTCACAGCCCACGGTGTACATTTGGAAATAAAAGCGGAACAAATTGTTATTAAAATGTACAACCTACATTTACAGATTCTGACCGTACGTGAAATTTCAAAATTTCCTGTGCACGTTCCATTTACAGCTTGCACGGAATCATTGCCACGCTGGACTCTTGATACTCACAATTAACGCAACACAATATTAATTTGGCGAGAAAGTGACGGCGATGAAGCTGAATAAAGTACGCACGTGGAACGCGAGAAACGTAAAACGAGGTGCAAGAAAACGAGAGAATGGCATGGTATAGAGTAGAAAACGCAAAGGCGAATCGAGGAGGAGCATCAAAGGGTAAAGACATAACAAGAAAGGCGTAAAATGTAGAGGAAAACTTAGACAGAACGAAAATATATAGAATAGACTATTGAATTGTACGTCTAATATAATTTATTTACGTTCAACGAACACTTTTATTTCTTGAATTATTTACATGTAGGAAAATGCTCGTTGCTGCATTTCAACAGAATTTTAATGATAATTTTACCTTCGATATGACTTCTTATTCTGATTCTTTATTGTTAGAAACCTCAAATTTAGTGCAAATTGAAAAAATATGTGGCACCAAATATTTCGTGCTGTTATAGCAAACAAAGGTTGAATA
This sequence comes from Anthophora plumipes, assembly GCA_951804975.1. Taxonomy (NCBI): domain Eukaryota; kingdom Metazoa; phylum Arthropoda; class Insecta; order Hymenoptera; family Apidae; genus Anthophora; species Anthophora plumipes. The sequence continues at coordinate 21,134,435 of OX638112.1, read as the reverse complement.
AAACTCTTTGATTTATATAAAGAATTATTTAACACAATAATTTTAGTAAATGTTATTATGTAAATGTATATTATTATATTACTGTATAAATTTAGAATGCCTGGGAATCCTATGGAATCTCCGCGAGGTCTGAATTTTGTCAAGTAAAGTGGTCCATAGACCAAGAAAATATTCTTCTTCTTTGGGACCTGACCTCTTGGAGACTTCAGAATTTATGGCATCTCGAGTCCTAGTGACTGAGTGTTGAAAACAAAAAAAGACGCGATTGTCTGTTGAAAACAAAATAGTTGCTACAGGACTCCCCTAACACGACCTATTCTGGAGACTGAAGATAATCTAATACAAACACAAAATTCTGCATTAACGATCACTCAAGTTCGCGCGTCCTTGATCACGGGGAATACTGGGGAATATAAGGATCTTGGTAACCTTCCGCGAACTTATTTGTTCTTTGCACATTGAAGTGGATAATCCTCTTAATTTTTATCTGAGGGTTCTGAGGTGTGAATTGCCCTTTGCTAAAAATAAGAAACGCGTATCTCCGAAAACAGAAAGCTGCCAATAGAGCCTGTGTTTTTGTGCAGTTAATTCCACGTGGTGGAACCTGGTAATTGGTATCCTTTTCCAAGAACAGTTTTCACTTTGGAAAAGGATATAACTAAGAACTACGCAGATCCGTGGTCTACTCTGATTCTCGTAAATCTACTTAATTTTTAATGGTATTTTAGTAAAATTAATTTTTAATATTACTTTCTATTTAATATTCTTTAATATTCTTATTTCTATTTAATATTACTTACTTGCTATTGAGTTTTGTATATTTATTATAAATGAAACTATATGTTGTATTGTGTGAAAATACTACCTGGCATTTTCTTGATTAATTATAACTTATGCATACTACATGATCCCATCCAACAACGATTTTTTTTTATAATGTTTCTTAATCTTAAATTCCTTATTTTCTTAATATTCCAACGATAAGACAGTTTTCAAATTTTATTTATACTAATAAAATAAAGCAAATTAACGAAAGAAATAAAAACTAATTAACTCTTACACATTTAGAAATTTTTCTTTATAAAAGCAAACGTTTAATTTTCAAAAGCTTCGCTTCAAATGTGTCCTGGATGAAATCTAGCATTTAATAAAGAAACAAAACGTCCAACATAATAGTGTCGAAAATTTGTAGAATGTACGAGTTTCGTTATAATTCTTTAACTCTTGATTATTTAATATCTTGCAACCCGTCTAACTTAACAAAATTAGCCTCTGATAATTACCGCTGAATATGGCGAGTGTGAAAAGAATCGGCAAAATAGTGACAGAAAGTGTGCAATTTGACGTGGAATTGCTCGAATGCTTTCACATCCTTTAGAACGGCTTTAACTTCATTCGAAGCAGTAAAACTTCGCGTTGCACGGGACCATGGCAATAAACTCTAAGAAGTCGCTGCATACTTAAGCAGTCATACATTAAAACAATTGTAGAATCAATGATCGGTAAGTTAGAAACAGTATCTTGCGTTTGATGTTTCATTCGCTGTTGAAGAAATACAATATTCATTTGAAAAACTTTGAATATTAGAATAGAAAACAGAAAAAAATTAAATACATATTAACATTTATCGATTCACTGTTTCTGTTCATTTTATTTAAAAATCTAACAAATCTCCACGAATTGGCATTGTTCTCGATACAACAAATATCTTCCAAATTGCCAAAATTGACGAGAGTAAAATAATTAGGCTGCAGTGTGTATTTCATTACGAAAGAATCTGTTACGCCGCAACAATCTCGAAACTATCTCGAGCTCTCCATAAAATTCACGGTGTCGATTCTCGCGTATGAAATTGTTCACAAATTTTACACCGGAACCGTGAGGAAATACAATAATATTTCATTGTTCATAATACCGAACGATATAAAGTAAGTACGTGTGAAAAGGGAAGGAAATCACCAATAACGAAAGAAATGAAACGTTTCGACTACACATAGACACGAATGTATATATTTGACTTCAGAAGGGAATATATCAATCGGCCAATCGAATGTTTGTACACCTGATTTCGCCGTGGCCTGAATAAATATTTTGCATTTATTGGGAAATACGCATCGCGGCTTGCATAGAATACAAATACGTTCGCGTAACTATGTACCGTAATATTTTTCTCGTTCGTATGGTGTATGATAGTGTGCAAACAAACATTGTGCATGAAACAGATTGAATAACATAATGTTGTTAAGCGATTTAGTTTACGTAAAAAGTGTCAATCTCAAAATAACCTCTTTTGCGAGCGTCCGTATCATAACACAAATATAGTCTTCCAATAAGAGCGATAGAACTTTGATTTGAAATGAAACAAAAAATACGAAAGATAATCTAATATTCACTAGTTTATTTTAAAGTACATTCAATGGAATTATACAAGAAATACAATATCGTATAAATGACCACCACGACAAACCCAATTTTTCGATGACTCCAGCACATAAATCAAGTCGTATCTCACCGATAATAATGTTTGCTTTGAGATCATCAATAATTTATAGATTGTTGGAACAAACAAGAGACTTAACATGATCCCGCAACGAAAAGTCTAATAACGTCAAGTCGTAACATCTTAGTGGCCAGTTGACAGTAGCATTTCTCGATATAATCCTATCGTTGAACTTCGATCTCAAGTTGCAGCAGAAGTATGACACGTGGTACCGTCTTGTTGAAACCACACTTCAGACAAATCAAATCTATCAAGTTCACGTGAAAGGAAAGATGAAATCATTGAACGGTAACGCTCACAAGTAACAGTTACAGTCGCACATTCTTCATTTTCAAAAAAATAAGGGTTAATGACTCTACCAGTAGAAATACTACATCACACAGTAACTTTCTATGGGTACAATGATCGCTCTACTGCTGATTAAGCATTAGCATCTTCTCAAATTCATTAACTGTGTTCATTAACATAGCCATTCATCCAAAAGCTTCATCGCTGGAGATGATTTTTGTGCCAAAAGTTGGATTTGTCGTATTCACTCTACCAAAGGCAATCGTGGTAGTTATTTACGTAATATTGTACCTCATTTATAATACCACCAAATGTGCTTTAAAATAAAGGAGTGAGTGTTAGATTATCTTTCGTACTTTTCGTTTCAATTCAATTCAAAGTTCTATCACTCTTGTTGAGAGATCCTATACTATTGAATTACGTGTTACTGAACTATTCGTTTAAGTGTTCACATTCTTTTAAGCAGCCTGAATTAAAATATGCATTTATTAAATATGCAAGCTATGTGTAAAATGTGCATAATTCTCTATTCATCAAAATGCTCCAACGTAAGATTCTTGCATGTACAGAGAAAGAGGGAAACAGAAAGAAAAGAGAGAGAGAGAGAGAGAGAGAGAGAGAGAGGGCGACTACAGGATTAGAAATGAATATGCCATACGTGCTCCTCCTTCGTGCGTGCTTCGATAATGAGCACTGTCTGGGTATTGCAGCGTCGTCGCGATAAGATCTGATGTGATTATGATAATGGAAATTCGGCACAAGGAACGGCATCGTCGCCATGAACATTTCACGATTAAGCCGACTGCCTGTAGTTCATGGTGCAGAGAAATGTACCTGGTGATAACATCTTGCTGAGAATGGATGTTCATCGTTCCTTCATACTGAAAATATATTACCCATGTGTCTAATAGAATGCTCCGGCATTGTTACATTCGTCGACCGTGTGATGAATGTAACTCAATTTGAAACTTTACAAAAAACAAGAATATTCCACTGTTTTTCTCTTCCTTTTTGTTCTTTTCTTTTCTTTCTTTCTTTTTTTACAGAAAATTTGAATTGAATATAAGTAGTTTTTGAGAATTTGTATTTCTGTTTTTCTAAAATGTTAAAGTGAATTGTTTGCACGATACAAGTACAAGGAAATAGAACGACGATAAATTTGTTCAGTGTAGAACACTGTCGTAAGCTTCTTATAGGTGCGTAAAGTGTTTTGGTAAACTCAGCAGAGAATATGACCATCTAGGTGAACATGGAGCAAAACCTGCGAATAATACACGAGAAAACAACGAAAGATATTTTTTCCCGAGTTGCCACCTTAGTATACAAGATGGTTCTTATTCATGATGCCCTTGGTGCAAAGTTATACTTCTTATTTCTGCACTCTGTATGGGCTCTTTCATCATATTTTCACATTCTCGGGAAACCCCATAGCTTTCCTGGGAAATACACCATTACACTCTGAACCGTAGTACCGCTAAATCTCTATTGTCCATTATTAACAGAAATTTCACTTTTAAAAAAAGCATTACTAATCATGTAGCTTTTTACTAATCAATCTCAAATGTGATTAACTTTTGTTTCCATCTCCCCGTTACGAGATGATGAAAACATTCAAGTAGTGATAAATATTTGGGAAATTTGTTTCTCACTTTTACAATGAAAATTGTAGATCAGAGTGAAAAATCATGTTCCTCGGTGAGTACACTTAAGTAATATCAAGTTCTGCTAAAAGATATACTAGAGGAAACTGTGCAAGTTACACGGTGGAAAATTTTCTCGAAGGAGGCACGATAATATACCTCGTAACTGAATAAAACAGAGAAACCTATGCAATGAAATTTCATTACTAATTCTCTCGCAAGGTTCAACTTTAACTAGTAACTGTATCGGAGCAGCTGTAAGATACGTTGTGAGATCGTCTTACATCGGTTAATAAATCAGCAGATACGAAAATTTCAATACCATGGAAAAACAGTTCCGCGAACAACAACTAAAACTACACGTCGAGGTATCAACGGCGAATCGAATTCTCTTGGAGAGAAAAAGAAAAGAAATAAATAAATATAAATAACTCATGTTAGATGATTAAAAATCGGCTGTGCGGTGTTGTGTTCGACAAACGGATTAATCTCATCGAGGGGCTACAAACCGAGTGAAGTACCGCGATCTTTTATTTACGCTTGTCGATTCTACAAAAACTCTTGTTCCTCTGGCAAGCATTAATTTCCCCCTGGACCGCTTGCATTTTCTGCACACGCTTTACAACGTGTCGAGACTTTTGTGCCTCTCTGCACAACAAAGTGTGTATCCTATGACAAAAAAAGAAAGAAAAAAATAACGAAACGACACTCCAAGAAGATAAACAAAAAATGAATATTATATACTGTAGATATATTTCACGAAATAAATCGTTCAAAAATTTGGAGTCAGGCAACATTTTTGTGTTCAGAATGCGATTACAGAGAATTTTTATAATTTCTAATAATATAATTTATTCTACAGCTTAAATTACAAATTTCTATTGTAATAAGATTTACAGAAGCTTGATTCTATACGATCAAATAACTAATGCACATCTCGAATAGGTTGAGTATAACAGTGATTAAGGAGTATCATCTGTGTATTGACAGTCAAGTAGTACGATCTACACCTGATGAGCAGAGTATTGTAACGTTCGTATGTAGTAATATAACTTCACATGCGGGCAGACAAATAGTACAGACGCATTTATAGCTAGATAATCACTATGAGTAAACTAAACATGTGAGAAGTGTATGAAACATAGATTCGAAATATCAAAACTAATTTAAAATTAAAGTACAGTTAAAATATGACAAAAAGTTCGAGTCTTTTTATTGCAACAAATTAACGAATTTTGCTTAAAAAGAATATAGAATTTGTTAGCAAGAAGCGATGGAAGTTTTTCAATCTACTTCCCTACTACTTTTACACTGTATAGAACTCGGGAGAATTGTAGAGTAACGAGTTGTGACTAAAAAGTGTCTTCATAATTATTCACCATATTTCGAGGTCGATACGTTTGTAGAATTGACCTAAATAGCATTGACGTCAACGTATGTTTCCGTCTGACGAATGCGGAAAGGAAAAACGAAAACAGAAACCGTCCAGCAGCGAATGCAAAAATTCAGGCATGCGCGTCGTTCTCAATAGTCAAAGTGATTGAATCATTTACGGCGATGGAACGCAAAATTGCTATTTTTCGGTCGATTCACGCTGTGGTGTAGGTGAAATTTTTTGATACAGGAATTACCGTGGTAAAATCTCGTTTACACAAGCAAATGAGTGCTTCACCGTTAACAGGTTTCCATGTAATTTCTCCGGTGCCATAATTTTCACGATTAATCCCGAACGGTATCCATGAAAATGGATTAAAAGAAAAAAAGAGGGAAAAAGAAAAAGGAACGATAATCCAACGAACTAATGAATGTAATCGCTTTGACGCGGTTACTTTCAACAGCTTTGCCCATAATTCAACATTATTAACCTGACTTTGATTCAGAATCTTTCCCGATAAAGAATACGATCCATTCTAAGCGTCGGACTTTTAATCTTTCTCGACTGCTGATTATACCACGAACATTCCATTAATCATCCCTAATATTTTCTTAGTTGTCTCGCACAAGGAGCGCTCCTTAATGAGTACATCCATTTAACCTGCTTACCTAATTTCTGCCGCGCCGTGTGCTCAATTAAAACACAAAAAAACGGGAGATATATATAGCATTTCACTTCTTCAGAATCATATTCTACTTATTCGAAAAAGAAAGAAAAATGAAACGAAGAATAGAATAAAATCTCCAGATATTCCGTCAAATCATTTAATTATCGTCACAAACGTCATTTACCTCCAACATTGAAACTTTTCAATCAATTTTTTTACACAAACAAATTCCATAAATCTTAAATGCACATCCTGTTAGAATTTGCATTTCATTTCTCACCTTGCAATTTTTTTCCATTCTTAAGACCGACGATATGATAATTAGGATAGTCGGAAATTTGTTGGAAGTCCTTTTTATTCGTACAATAACAACTGTGAGAAGTTGCTGAATCACGAAATCGTTTCGCGTTACTGTGTAAGAATAGTGTTACATTGCTTCGTAAGCACGAAAATTTCCGCTGAGGTCATAAAATAATAAAATAGGGTTGACATGGACGGTGGGAAATCTCTCGTTACGCGATTCGTAGTTCGATTCTAAGCACGCAAACCCTTTCTGGGGGCAGTGGAATCCTTTGGAAATACACGATTACGCTTCCGGCGTATATGGAAACCAATGCAAACGTAAAAGTTGTCCCGTGAACTCGTTATTCTTCTCACGGAAGCCACCCCTATCAAGAAAATATGGTTCGAAGTAGGTGTAAATAACCATAGATCGTCCTCGTAAACGTTTCTCACAGATCACATTTGTCTCTTCCATTGGATATCTTCAGGCTACTCGACAATGTACCAATTTTGACCCCTGTAATTTTGCAACTGTGCTCCGTTCCATCTACTTCATTGATCTTAAGTGGGAATTTAACCGGATGATTTTATGTACCAGTTAGATACGAAAAGGATAATTGTAAACCGTGACTTTCAAGTGTCTATAATTGTTTTAATTGCGCTGCCAATTTTTATGCAAATCCATATCTTTGAGAATATAGTGGAAAGAGTAGAACTTCGATAGAAAATTATTTCTCCTATCAAGTATCATAAAAAAGACTATAGTTTGGATGTTTTGCATATTTTTCTGTGCAATCTTTTGCACCTCTAAATTCATATCTTTAAAAATATGACAAAAAGAGTAGAACTTCAGTGGAAAATTATTTCACCTACCAGGTATCATGGAAATCACTATAGTTTGGCTATTTTGCATATTTTTCTGTACAACATTTTGCGCCTCTAAATTTCCTATAAATGCATAAAAATCCTCAGTCTAATTACAATCGGCATATTTCATTTAATAACCTCGCAATTCTTTGCTGTAAAAAATATATAACAAGTGAACGCGTGAAAATTCTACAGAGTGCAGGTACGAAATGACCACTTATACGATTCGAAACGTGATACACAAACTCTTCAACGAACTTCCATCCCTGTCCAAAAAGTTTTGTGACCTATTTAAACGTGGACCTGTTGCATACATCAAAGTATCCTTCATCAATGGTTCTTCACGTAATGTACACTCTGTTGTGTTAACTTTACTCTCGTTGTCATCAAAACACAGACGAAGCTAGAATAACTTCATTCTTGAAATGCTGTCTATCTTCATGTCAGCTCGGTATATTGTCGTCAAAATATACTTCCATGAATTAAATTACAATTTTAACTGCTTCATTTCTTTCTCTCTCTCTCTCTCTCTCTCTCTCTCTCTCTCTTCTTTGTTTATTCAATCAGACCTCTCAGCGACACGCTCTTTATTGATTTACCTCAAGCTGGGAAAATCGTGCGCTGGTCAGTGATAAATGAACAGCCAGTACTTTTTAACCATTGCTACCAACAACGTCCGCAAAAAGCTGTAGCCATGCTGTCTGTTAAAAATGGAACTTCATTTTATAATTTTCACACTTCACGCGCCAAGCTTTAAAACGGTTCATCTCGAGGATTAATAGGAGTATCAAGTAGTCTAGCTTGGGTCTTACTCAGACGGAAAGTGTAATTGCGCGTGTGATAATGGAAGTAGTATTGACCCGCGCTTAGTCCGGCCAGTGCACATGCCAGTATGTATGTATATCCAATGTGATAAGTAGTACAGGCCAATGTATGGGCAGACAAATGATACAAGTATTTAAACGTAAATAACTAAATTTTATAATCAACATACTGAACACGGAAAATTTTCTTTCTACGCAGTGAAATAAAATTATTTTGCAAAAACCATCAATATTAAATGTAAATTTTTTGTTAACTATTGATGCAAAGTATTCAACTGTAAAAGACATCTATCATTTATCATCACTTGGAATATTATTTCTAAGGCATTGCGAATAAAATTCTAGAAATCTTATAATGCTTCTATCTTGTGTGTTATCAAATTCGAAACTATCTAAAAATAATCTGATTTAAATATTTCGTACTACTAGTATGTTACATACATTATAACCGCTTGTGCAACATACTCGTGTTTACCGTACATACTTTTCCAGATAATTCGTTACTGCAACCACGATATAAAGAGTAGTTAATAATATGATAATTCAAGCGCAAAATACATAGGAAAGTTGCGCAATTCATCGTGTACGCTGGTGCATTGGATAACGGAAACCTGTAGGAGTTCACATAATCGAGAAACCATAAAATTGAGCTCGGTATAGTTTGAATTCCATTGTATTGACATTTCGTGGATAGGGGATGTGAATGAGTATCAGTTGGAAGTCTGAATTTCCACTGTAATCGTGTAATTTACTCAACTCGAATTTCACAAGTTACCCTATGGCCAAGTACTATTGTTGGTGGGACGTTGAAGTTATTAGTCAATTTCTGGATATCATTTCCGGTGTTTTTCACGATGCTCGTGAAAGTTCGTCACACGATCTGAGAAAAATGCAACTGGTGAAACGAGCTACGCGATAAGTTACTATCACGGGTGATGGCACATTTTCTCCATGTCATCCTCACTTATCATCGTGTTCGCCTCACAGACATATTTTACGTATACGACCAACGGTACGTGTAAAATCGTAGCGTGCGTATGTATACTGTGATGCAGCAGCGTGTTGTCCCTTTTCATGAAAATTTCACGAATCCTCGACAATTTCACCATTAATAATCGTTTCCACGATACACTAGCTTAATCGATAAAAACTTTACATATTTATTCCGTCACTTTAGTACCTGAGCTTGCTAGCAAACCCTATTGGCTCGTTCCATATTTTGTGGAAATAAAAACACTAATTTTTCGATATTTTAATATTCATCTCAGGTAACGAGGTACATTGCTTTCTAACACTTAACGTTGATTTTAAGTAACGAGAAAGTCGCTTAAAAAAAAAAATCATAAAAGAATTAATTGAAAACTAATTTAACGAAATTATAAATTCCAAATTTTTATTTAATTTTAACAAGTATCTCAATACTATACAGTACTCGGAAGGTAATCAGTTTTTAAAGAAAAATGATCGAAAAGGAATTTGTGAAGATGAAACCACTGTTATAAGAGGCAACTTTAAACGAGTAATAATGCAAATTGCTCTAGAATTTTGTTTCTTTCCTCCTTCTGAATTCCCTTAGCAATTACCTAAATGTTTGTCGAGATAATCATCATGTTTAACATAAAACTACGGTCTCTGCATGCACAATGAAGTTTATCTCGTCGTCGGTTTAAGCTGAGAGAGAAAGCTCGTGTAAAAAAGAATGAAAAATTCGGACGGAAGGCAGATTCTTTCACGAAACGACAGGTGTTACTGCTGCCGATTGTACCGAAGAAAATACCAAAGCCATGACTGGCTGTAATCTACACGCGAGAGATTGTGAATCGTACGTGGGCTAACAACTTCAACTTCGTTAAAATTTAACGCATATGAAAATACGAAAAAAAAAGAAGCAATCACAGCTTTAATTTCCTTTTTCGGTGAATCTGAGTTCGTAAGTGAGACTGTTACTTTCAGATTCATGGAGTAGTTTGTTCTAACCGTAGAAAAAGTAACAAAAGTGGAGAAGAGACGCGCATGCGAATACCTTGGTAACGTATGCTTATGATCGCAGTGGAAATGCCAGATGACACGAAGAATCAAATGTTACGGAAATATCTCGCGAAAATCTCACACTGCGTGAAGTTGATCTTCGTGTTGACAGTCCGTCAACAATGTATCGTTCTTATCGAGTTCGTTTTTTCGCCGCAAAAGTCACTCAAAAAACGTTAAGAGTCCTTCTAACACTTTTATCGTTAAAATAAAATAAAATCATAGGATCATTCTTTTGTAATATCGACGATTTGAGATACAGATGGAGAAATCGACTGACTTAGGTTGTTTCACATAATACAAAGAATATGAAGTTGTGGAAATACACCTCGAAAACGTCAAATCGATATGTTCGAAATTGTTAATTCGACAGGTTGAAACAAATCTATATAAAACATTATTTTCTTTGAGAATCAATCAACAGATTTGTGTCTGCGAGTTTGGACAGAATATTCCTAGAAATATTGTGCAAATCTTGACGACGCAATCATTCAGAATGTCAGCTTTAATTTTTTTAGAGTTCCCTTTGGAGATTCCCCAGAGGGAACAGTGACAAAATAAAGAATTCAGTTTCCTTCACTGAAACAACCGTCACTTTGCAACAGCATGCGAAATTAAAAATACAAGATCGTCAAGAACTTCTACATATCATCTCTGCAGATACTCTCTAGTAAAAGAAAAACAAAACATCGCCAAAACAAAATTGCGTTTCTCCTGACTGTCAAGTTGATAACTGTTGTAGAAATTGAATTACGGGGAAACAGTGATTGAAAAATCACGCAAGTAACTGTTAAAAGGAAAGGCTTTATTGTTATAAAGAAAACAAAAAAAACAGAAAAATCGCTATTTGCTTGGCTCGTCAGGTCCGGAAAGACGAGTGTGTGAAGAGTCAGACAAAATGGTAGAAATTGAAGTCTTTCAAGAATTTTGACCTATAATTGCGATAGATCGAAAGATTCTTACATTTTTCAACGGCTGTTCCTTGTTATATATATTGTTTAAATTTTCATTACAAGCTCAGACAGAAAAGTTATAAAAAGAAAACTCTACAACTCCGACTAATTACAACTTTATCAAAATATTTTTGACACATCGTCTAATAAACTGATCCTTCTAACCTCTCGTGAGAACTCAGTTCATTTGGTTCAATTTTAAAAAGTTTATTTTGTTTTAAAGGGTATCCGAATATTAATGAGTATCACTGTACATGTACGAAGGAATTTCGAAAAACTAGACACGACACGCGCGTTATTCAATCAGGAAGGGAGGGAATATTCATTACCAAGGATGGCGTTGAAGCTAAACCACAAATAACGGATTTGGTTCGTCTCCCCGGTGACCGTGAAAAGCAGACGGTATGTAGAAGCGGCGTCGTCGTCGCCGTCGTTGAAGTTATGAAGCGGAACCGCGTTATCTACATCCGGTTCGTGGAATCCATGAACAGCGGAGGCGTCACTTGGGGATCAAAAGCGTCAATTATACTGGGAGTGCTCGAACACCGCGCTGCTTCATGTTGGCAATCGGCGTCAATAGGCGTAGTCGTGACGAGGACGTTTCCATCTTCGCCGTTCGAACATTGACAGCTCTCTGCTGGCACTAGTTATTACCGGTCGTTCGACTGAAATTGATCGATGAGATTGATCATCGTTCGATGACTCGAATATAAATTGCACGAGGATATCATGCGGTCAATCGAGTCTCTCGTGAACTCCACGTTAATCTCGAATTAATAACGTGGAAGGGAATATTGTAATTGAAAAATCGTAAAAATCTAACGGTTGGTTTAGATTCTAAGCAGCGTGTCGTAAAATTTCGAACAACGCACAGAATGAAGCGAACGTGATTGAATAACGCGAACGACACGGTTATCACAGGACAATTCGCGGGACAATATGAAACAAACCACAGTAGGAGGTTTTAAAGGAAAATACACGTACCAAGGATTCTAACAATAAGTGTACTTAGAGTTTAATGAAGGTGAACGTGAAATAATGGCACAATATAGTTCCGTGGAAAAATCAAGACTGACTGTATTTCGTTATGGCCTGAGGCTGTATACAATTTTGTTATCTGGTATAGAGTATAGGGGGAAGTGTCATTTTGTTTGTTTGGGTTTTGGCTGGTCTTAGGGTTGGGGTAAGGTAGGCTTCACATGGTTGAAGGAGAGGGTGATAGGCTATCGAAGGTTTAGTTAAAAATTTAAAGAAGCTACAACAAAGTTTCCGATATCGTCCTCATTTGTGTTGGAAGGCAGAGAAATTTCACGGTAAATTAAACGCAATTCCGCGAGAAGAAAATGATCCTCGTAGAGACGAAAACCTTAGATAGTTTCCTTTATATCCTTGTTCCTTTGCTCTTTGACCAAGAAATCGATTGTTAAAAGTTTTTCTTACCTTTTCCGATCTTCTTTTTTTTTATTTCTTCTCTTACTCGCCATGGTACCTTTCGTACTTTAAACGTTCTTTCGAAATAAAATACTCGTTTAACTTTGTTTATCCGTCCTGCATATCCGTTCTCTCTTTGCTGTCCCGTCGCTTCAGTTTCACTGTTGTTTGTCTTTTCTATTCCAACGGGGAATGAAAGCGGTTAAGAAACGATGCATAATTGTCTGTAACTCATAACAAGTTTCCAGGACATTACGCTTGCTCGGAATTCTTTCGCGCCCCAGAAAGCGTCCGGAAGACAAAGATGAGAAATAGGCTGGGAGAAAAAAATAGAGATATTCTTATCAAACTACGCGATACTCTCGGTCTCTTGAGTAATAAGGAAGACTTCTCGTTGGGAAACTTTTAATAAGCTCCAGATCACGCTTGAATGGTAAAAAAAATTGCCACGGAATCTGTAAAACGTTCGAGAAACTTGCGAGCTACACGAAAGTGTGTATTTAGTCAAATATTTACTAACGGATGCAGTTGTTGAATTGAAATTATCGACTGTCTCGTTTATTTATTTCTGTTTTACAGGAATTATCCATTAATCGCAAACGTATCAAATTGAGAACAAAAATACACCCCTGAAAGCGATTTCCACTGTTCAATTTTTATATAGTGGCCGTTCTATTTTAATATAGTCTCTTTCGATTTCAACAAATGTTTTTAACGTAATAGAACCTTTTCATTGAAGAGTGCGAATACCTTTAGAACGAAGAACTAATTCAACGCGATAAAAAAATTAAGGAAACAAATATTACATATATATTACGTATAAATTAATAAGAATATGATGTCAATAATGTTCACACGATACACTTGCAGTTATAAACTGTTTTGTATTCAAAGAGTTAACGAGTTAAACGCCAACGCTAAATTTTTCGTTTAGGCAGGAGTTGGTACTTGAGGATCAACAACCTCAAATTTAGAAAATAATACTTTATCATTCATTAATGGGTTTTATTAAAATCGGCCATGTGTAGGCCATTTTATTTTTACATCAAATTTAACAAGTTACAATTTATTTCGACAGAATCCTATTTTTTATCTGTTCTTAAAAATACCAGTCTCACAGGTGGCATATCATTCTCTGAACACGAAAAATTTAGGTAAGCGGTTAAAGGTTAAAGTACAGGTAAAAGATGGAAAATAGTTACTAAGTTTATCATTGTACTAATTACAATGGCCGAAATAATATTGGGAAGACATTAGAGATCAAGAAAAAGAGAGAAGACATAAGTGATCAAGTATGGGAATAAGTGTCAGTTATAAATAATTAAAATATGCAATTTTGGCTATAAGAGAGTTAAATCACGGATCTAAGAACGCTTGATAACCCTCTCAAGACTTATATTTTTTCTTAAACTTAAAGGAAAACCTACAAGGGAGAACACTTCCTGCACATAACGAATAAATATTGTGGTATACCGTGAATCCGTGTATTTCGGACATGTCGAGTGAGGATTACAAGTTGTGATCTCCTTAAGGACATGCCGAGGAAACAGACCAATCGTCGAATATTCCGGTTCAACTTAATAATCCGTTGCGATCCGCCTTTACCGGTCATTGATGTCCTTATGCCAGCAAACTGTACTGAAATAACTGAAGTGGTCATAACAGCTCCTTGAATGCGAAGCGGTACTCGTTGAAATGAAACTACTGGCGCTTGGATATTACGGTCGAACCGCTTTGAGCTGAGATAAAAGGATGATAAAAAGGTGAAAATCGAGAAAAAAAAGATTCCTCTACCTTTTGAATTTTCGCGGTTAATATCCTTTTTTCTTTTTTCCTACGTTTCTTTCTTTCTTTCTTTTTTCTTTTTTCTTTTTTTTTTCTTTTCAAAGACTTTTCCATCAAGTCTGGTATTTCGAGCATGTTAATTTTGTGGAGGTGAGTTACTAGACCCCAGCTTCTGTAAAGGAATTCATTGTCCTAATTTGCCAAACCAGAATTCTGCGGTAAATAGCTGCCCCTAAAGGGTTTGATCGGAAAAGCGGTAGAGACTCTCTTGTAACTAATTCAATACCATGGACTTCCTCGTTCGGCAAATGAAAGTGTTGATTAAGGAGAAGCTGTTTTAGTTGCTCGATTTAATGAAAAAATATTTCCCTCGAAGGGTACCCGTTAGCTCGATGTTTTTAATACTACGCGCGATAGTAAAGTTCGATGATTAAGAATATTTTACATTATACCTTATAGAAATATGCAACTGAATAGTTCTATAACACAATGCTGTATTATTGTATTATACATAATTATTGTTGTCATTCAAGTAATCCTAGCACTTAAACAAAAATAAAAAAAAGAATAACTAAATATAATAAGATTTTGTGATTTGATCGCTTCCTAAATAAATTTTGTGTGCCTTTGAAAATTATTTTGTACCAGTGACTAAATTTTTATTTTGATAGAATTAACCTAACTTAAATTATTAAGTAATTAAAAATTATTTTGTACGAATGAATAAATTTTAATTTTATTATAATAATTTAGATTAACTTAATCTAAATTATTTGAATTAACTTTTAAAATTTTAATTAATTTTTGTATTAAAGTAACTACATTTCATTTGCATTATACATATTAAACAATTCCTAAATAATAATTGTATAATATATATGTAATTAAGTTCCTTGAAATCCTACACTTATGAATAAGTTAAATTCTTTTAAAGAACTTTGATTTTGGAAGATTATTTAGAAAGATATATTTGTAGTTTGAGGAAAATTTTAACGTATAAAAAATAATTAACAATATTTTTCTTGCATTATCTAATTCCAATCATTGTATCCATTAATTAGCTTTAATTTTTATGTGTTCGAAGAATACAATGTCAGTGTTTTACGACTAAACCTTCGAATCAAGATATAAAACGAAGTATAAAACTATTTAATGAGTTTCGTTAGCGTACAGCAAAAATAACGACTGGTACGAAAATAAAAATATGAATTAAAAGAAGATTTTGTAAGGAAGCTAAAATTGGTTTTAAAGCGTCCCGATGGTAAATGCTCCGTAATTTTGTTAATAGAACGGGAATCAATGGTTGGTGGTACTAAAATCGGAAATAAAAATCAGAAATGTACGGTAATAGCGATCAAAGAAGCTCGTAAAACTAATTTTACAGGCTTTAAATCTCCGGCACCCGTGTTATTTTGTACAACACGGTTTCCTTCGAACCCGATAGCTCAGACATCGATTCCTTCTTTCTCCTGGAGAATTCACCAGGCTATTGTACATTCCGTCACAAAGTTACACACAAAACCGCGACAGAACATTTTGAAACTTCCGCTGTATCCTAAGCAATAATAAACAGTTCTCTCACGGCTACCGTTTCAACATTTCAATAGATGAGAATTTGCTGCAAAGATATTTCCGAATGGAAAAGTGCATCGAATTCTCTCCGAAACCAAACGAAGGAAAATTCAACGATCATTTTTTCGATTTTACCTACACTTCTCTAGAAATAATATTTAGAAAAAGGAAAGAAATTTAACTTCGTAAGTGTTCATCGCCATTTTGAAATTGTTAAGTTGTAAAATGCAAAACGTGAGCAAATCTCGGTTAAATAATTTCTAGGAGTAATAAAATCATTACATTTTGGAACTTTTCTCCCGTTAAGATTTGTCAACCAATCTCTTCTTTGCTTTGACTTTCAGAGATTTATAAATTGACGTGAAAGTTTCTAAAACAGTAGTCAACAGTCACAGAGTCAACCAGCGCAATGCGAATAATTTCAATCTGAAAACAAGATTCACTTTCGTATATATTGATACACGAATGTTCCCCGATATTCTAATCCGACTATTGATTTCGTTCGAATTTTCTTTCATAGAAAATGTGACATTTTTATACGAGGAAGTACAGAATATTCCTCTAAGCGACGAAGGTTTATCATCGAATCACCGCAACGGAGGATTCGATGATCAAGTCAATTACTGTCACTCAAAATACACTGCCGGACGAAGTCATGCGTTTACAAGCAGCGACACTCGTCATGGAAACGATCCGAATATCATGTCCGACAATCATTGACCGTTGTTAGTAGTTTTCGTTAAAAGTCCAACGATAATTGTCATGGAGAACGATCTGTAAAGATAATTTCACTATCGATCGATCGAGCTAACATACCGATTACATTGTCGAAAAAAAGAATAGAATTGTTCCTTGTCGCTACTTAATTGCTTCTGAAAGTAGCGGAACGAGTGGTGTAATTTCGAAACACGGAGCAGATTTTCGTGAAAAATGGAACAAAGACCGTTTCGAGGTGGAACGAACGGAATGGGACACGTCGTTTTTTTCTCGGGACAGAAATGGAATCGATAGGTATCCGTGGTTACTTCCTGTCGATTAAACGGAACAATAGCTTGAGATACAGTATCGATCGTTGTACTTCGTTGAGTATTTTGAAACAGTCTCAAGAACTCCAGTTAGATGCGTTAAATTTTTGATCAGATGTCCTCGATGGATCTATACGAATGAAAATGAAAAAGAAGTAGACGTGCAAAAAATATGTCGCAGAAACAGGAGGGTAGATGTCCCAAGAGCGAGATAACATGCGATGAAGGAACGAAGTGGGACATTGTTTTCCTTCGTAAAAGTAACGAAGGAATTATCGTAGATCCTTGCGATGTGCATTGAATAATATTTTAAAAATGTTTGTTTGAAAGCAATTCAGCAGGTAACGATTACAAGGATCAAAGAAACGAAAGTTCTGATTCCTTTCCGCCTCTTAAACGTTTCAGCGAAGAAAAAAGTGAAATATAAGAATCTTAATTACTACTGCAATTTCAGAAAAATAATGAAAGTGACTAAATTCTCAACTTCTCTTAATCCGAAGTAATTAAGTCTCTGTAACCCGATTTTTCTCCGTACGTGCAAAAAAAAGCTCTACGATTAATTAGAACTTTACATTTTCAAAAATGTTGAAAAACCGGAATTAATAATTACTGTAAGGAAGCTGTAATGAACAAATAAAATGAAATGTACGGAATATAAATAAATAAGTACGTAACTTTCAAGTCACGTGACGTTATAGAGTGTTAAAGAAAAAAGTTAAAAATAAAAGTTCGACGAAATAGAATAATGCATCTCGCTCGAGGTGAGCCTAAGTAACCATGAAAGTGCAAAGTTGCTAAGAAAATTTAAATAACTAAGGCCACGTTGACGAAGGTGCCAATGAAGAAATTGGCACAGAGTTCCCGCCCAAAAGATCAAAAACTGGGGCAAACATTTAAAGGTGGAGGGGAAAAGTGTCGAGCATTATCGAGAAGGAGACGCTAAGACGAGGTATACTAGCTTCTACGTCAAAGATTAACCATCAAGCTGAGACGAAGTAAAGAATCTCGCTGGTAATGTCGTAACAAAATAGTTCACCCTTTGAGGCAGCATTTACCGGCGCCTACACAAAGGCATTATTCAAATGCATCACTCGGGGTCCTCGCCCCTCGATCCACAAACTACGTGAATAGAATTTCCAGACATTTTTGCTATGCAATTTCAAATTATAAAGAATTCATTGAATGTGATAATACACAGATATCTTCATTGAATGCGTCTGAAAGCGATCAATATTTCCATTTGTTGCGCCCTTGGATTAATTTCCTCGTAAATTGAGAATTTTGTTGAGGGATGTAAAGGCATAGAGAAACATTTCGTAAGCAAATGATTTATGACTAGGAATGATTAATCTTCGCATTGATTTCTAAATTTTACCATTATTCCAAACACATAACCAATACGAACATAATTGTATTTTTTGTAAAATACTTTTTTATGGAAATAAAATTTTGTGAGACTCAATCTCCTCTCCTTTGTTTATTTTTTAAAAATAAGTGCAGTACATTCTTATCTTAATCCAGTTTTCTGTGATCTGTACGGCTCTTCGTTCATTACGAACAGCCTCACGTCACAGAAATAATTCTTCGCCCTGCAAGTGAACGACTAATCTCGACGAATTCAACTTGTCTTGAATATGAGATCTATCTGAAAAAACTGTGCTCCGTTGGCGGATTATAAAGAAAAATTACTTTAATAATAAACACCTCAATTAGAAAATATGTTTTTATATATATTCTAGTTAAAAATAAATTATTTAATATATTAATGCTGTTTCTGATTATTCATAACTTTTATTCTTAAAAAACTACCGATAAAAGCATATTCTTCAAATTATACATTCAACGCTAGTAATTTTAGTGAATTTACATTCAGATTATCGCTCTTTTTTATTATTAAATATTCTGTTACACTAAATTTGTATTCTACAACATTTAACACTGGATTTACGAAGCCCATCAATCTGGCGGGTTCGAAATTTTGCGAGCAAAATTATAGAAACTATTGCTATCACCTTCGAGCAATGTTTGCTGATTCTTATTAATGGAACGGTACGATAATGAATCCAAATTTATAAGTAACTTTTTTCTAAATTAATTAAATCGATTTTTGAAAAAAAAAAATCGGGTTATCCTTCACTCGTCAATTTGACGTGTGTCTAGTAAATTTCCCCCTAGAAAATCGGCATTTTTTGCTTTATAAAGCTTCTTCGTAGAAGCGCAGATGTCAAATGAACTATAGCAATTTTCGCATATACTGCGTAGAATATTAAATTTAACATTGTAAAGATTAATATGTATATCACATACCATGTAAAAGGTTCTCTGAATTTTGATCGGAATCGTATCGTTCGCAGAAAATATTTTTTCCAAAGAAAATTGCTCATCTTTATCCTTCGTATTTATCAATAAATATATCGCGGCGGCAGGTCCAAACAAATGACGAATCGCTTTCGAACGTAATAACATCGATTCTTTCGCAAAGAAATATTTGTCCAATTATCTTTGTCACTTCTGCCGGTTTCGCGAATTCATGACAAACGGTACAGCTGACGTGGCAATAAAAAGACTAACAGAAAAGATTATCGATGGGTTATCGAATGAAGATACCGATCTCTCGTTCAGATTATTGCACGCGATAAATTCACGTACACGATGGAACTTTTGCTGACACGGAATAAGCAGCTTGTACCCATGGATTTTATTAAGGATAAGAAACTTGCTAGCACCCTCCATTTTCCACCAATGTTCGTCCAGAATTCTTCTATTGTCGCGTGAATATTAGCGGGAAAAGTGTTATATCAATTTCTACCAGCATTCTAACGAATAAAAAGTTCGCGCGGGAGTAAATCCTTGAAGCAAGAGTGGAGATGGTATCTTACCGATGTGGAGGAAACTTTTAATTGATTCTGAATGTACCGAATAAATTATTATACTGTACACTATGAACAGTTTCATGGACAGTAAGCTTTTTAAAATCTGCGTTCATTTTCACCTGAAGAAACTACATTTTCCGTATGGATAAAATTGATATGAAATTGTATATGAAGAAATATTACACGAAGTTAGCGAAGAACAAAATTAAAATGAACTTCACTGTATTGGCAGCTATTAATGAAGGAAAGTATGTTTTATTTTCTTTGCCATTAATAACAGTCAAAATCTTATTTTCTGATTTAGTGCATTTCACGTAGAATAAAATAGACTGACAACTAACGTGAAATCTAGCTTAGCGAAAAACGAGGGAAAAAGGGAAGAAAATGCTGGAGCGAAAATTTTTAATGGTCGAAATAGAATGAGAAATTTTGTGGGAAGATTTCGAAGGATTAACACTGTGCGTGTCGGGACAATACATTGACTTTCTGTTCTTTTTGAGGTGACCGCCTGCTCATAACGACGTTGCATATTTCATAACGAGAACATGCCCGAGGACGTTGGCCTGACGTAGAAAAATGAGAATGGAGTAGTCATTAGCGTGAAACAGAGAAGATCAGACCGCGTTCCATGTCGTTTGTATGAAATATCTAAATACTGCAATTCGATGATCATACTCAATTGTTCTGCTCTGTAATAATGATATTAAAGAATACTAATTACGCATTCTCTCACATTATGTTACTTCTTATTCAATAAATTCCAATGTAAAATTTGATAAACTAATTCGTGTAAAAATTCAAACGAAAAGATGTAAAATTAACAATAAAATTAATTAAATATCTATTCGTGTGTGTAAAACTTTCAGAAAGAAAAGAGAAGAATGAATGATATTAACGCTGAAATACTATCACAAAGTGAACTATTGAAATAAATTGAAACAGGCCGAGAGAAGGAGATTTTTCCGCTGAAACAAACAAAAGGATAAACTGATGTATTGAACGTACTTTAATTACAGGACATATAATACCTGAAAATTATTGGTGCGTACGAGATTAATTTCTGCTATGGGAAGAAAATGTTCATTCATGTAGAACCAAATGAGACTTATAATTGGCGGAAAATCATGGGTACTCGTGCAGAAGCGTCCTTTTCCAGCTAAACGTTGACCATCGAACTCGTGTTTGCTTATTTCTAATCGATTACTAGCGTCGATTGACCCGGCCGAGCGTTTGTACCCAACTTCGAGATGAAATCGAGCTTCTACCAGTGCATATGATTGAACCTACAATCGTGATGTCAACTCGTACAGAAAATCAAGAGTCGGCGTTTTCTTCGACCGGTCATTACGTCAAATATTTGCTGTTCACCGGTCCATACACGAAGAAATCGGATTTCCAGCCGTTGTATGCTTCGTAGGTAAAGACAAACATCAACTTGCACAACTTAACCGTTCTTTTTCTTACAATTTTCCACGTAGCTATTTGAAACACTTACAATATCGGAATTTATCAAATTTGCAGTATTTGTGAAAATATTAGATGCATATGTAGAAGCGCAATAAATTTGGAAATTCGTGTTAGATCTATCAAATTGTCGAAGTAACCTTCATCAAAGACATTGTCGTTCAAATAGTAAAATTGTGAAACTGTCAGAATTGAGGAGAAAACTGAGAAGAAAACCACTTTGTCAATTAATATGAAATCGCATTTGTACTGATTTTATCCATTAGTTTAAAAAAATATAAATGACACTTAATCAGTGGATAAAAAATAATTTATCTCTCGCCTGAAGAATTAAGTTTCTGAGAAGAAACCCACTTTGTCAATTGATATGGAAACACGTTTCTATTGATTTTACCAGTCAGTTAAAAAATTAATATAAATGACAAGTCCAGGATGAAATATAATTTATCTTTCTCTCGAAAAACTAGGTTTCTGCAAATTTTGCAATTTCAACATTGAAACAACATCTCACGTTATTTTTTTACAAGCTTTTCCAAAAGAAACTTTGTTTAATAAAGACACGAGTAAATAAATATCATACTGTAAAAAGAAATGTCGACTGATATTTAAATCGTGAAACGGAAACGCATTCCGGAAATCGAGGAAGCACTCTCGATGTAGTCTAACGCGTCGTTCTCGTCCAGCATTCCCAGCGCGAAGAATAAGGAAAGTTTCCGTTTTAAAACGGCGAACTGCATTTCCCCGGGTTAATAGCCAGAGTCTGTTTCCGCAGGCTTGAGATCAGTGACTTAATTAAAGTAATTACAGAAGGGATGAGCTCGCGACAACGGTATCTCGAGGAGCAATTGCAAAGAAGAGAATCGGAAACCTTGGAATTGCGTCGAAACCACCGCGAACTGGAGACGAAGTTTTTCCAGCTCGAGCGAGCTTTCGAAATCAACTTGCGGTCCCAAACTCACCGGGAAGTTGAGTTTAATCGTATGAAACTCGAAGGTGAAGGTAAGTCGCGACAGAGGTTTACCCGTTACTTTCCAGCGACAGTATTTCCCACACAATCCAAGATATTTAAAACATTAAACGATGTCCCAGTTAATTTATTTTGCTTACACAACGTATCAATTGTTAAGAGAATTTAACTTTCGATTCCTAGTCGCAAAGTTAGTCGAATTGTTTTCAAAAGTTTAAAAATTGAAAGCTTTGAAATTCGTATAAATTTTGAATTCGTACCCGTTAAATTAAAGTGGAAGTGTGTAAAAAAAATTAAGGATTAAAAAAAGTAGGAGCAAATTTCGAAAGCGTCTACAGGCGTTGATAATAGTGAAAGGGTTGAAGATCCAAAAACCGTCATGATCCCATGGAGTATTGTGCTACTTTATGAAACTCAATTTCGACGATGTTCAACTCGTGGGAACCAATTTCGATCAGTCACGATAACATCATCGTCATGAGAGTCGATTACGATACCACTGAAATTACGGAGTCTAATTATAGCAACGTAAAGCTTGTAAGACACAATTACAGAGATAAACAAGCGACGAGTTTTCATCTTCCATAATGTCTAAATAAGATTTTCTTTCGATAATTTAACCAAAGTGTGAAACCTAATTTTTAAACTTCAAACTTGAAGAACTTTGCTGCAACAACTTTTTACATAAGACCTGGTTACTATAACTTTTGTTATAAAATCTGGTTTGAACAAGGCCGGGGACAGTGATTGATATTTTGATCACGTTTTACGATGTCACTTTTCTCGGAAATCACCTCCCAAAATAGGAACATCGTACCTTAATCCCACGACGACAGAAATTTCCAGGGCAAATTTATAACTTCCGCTCCTTCGGTGGTAAATTTAAAAGAAGTTACTTTCCTCGATCGGCCCAAATCAACTTTAGATCTTTAAATCAACTTTTACGCTTTAGTCGTAAACAATTCTTTTCGTAAACATAAAGGGAACAATCCAATAACGAGGATAATGAAATGGTACTACTCAATACTCGTTTGCAATAGAGCGAAACGAAGTCGATTGCACGTTCTGAATCGAGGCAAATATTATTTGCTTGATCACATCGCCCTTTTCCGTTATGAACATAACGTAAATAATAGAACACTCTGGGGATTTCGCATCAAGTCGCATTACTCGAACACGAGGGACCTTGCGGAAGTTCTGCTCCACTTGTTAACGCTAAACAGGCTGCCGCTTACGTGGAGTACCCTCAAATTATCTCGTTCGAATTATCTCGAGTATGAAGTAGAGACATGCTTACCCCGTGCAGGGACCGAAAGTTTGTGAAATCTAATGCGATCGTTTGATTCATTGTGCTTAAACATTTTTTTTCTTTTTTTTTTTTAAAGAAATACTAAATCATATTTAACATATGTAATATATTTACATGTGTTCATGATCACATCAACAATTTTTATTACAAAAGAATTTATGAGTTTATTCATAACGTTCATACATTAAACGTTAGTTTATGCTCATTGTCCTTAACCCTTTCATTGCTATTGACGCCTATGGATTAATTTATTATACAAATATAAATTTATATAATAAACTCTTTGTTTGATCATAGTATAACACTCTTTGTTTGATTTTGCTTGCATACGACACTTGCAATCCTCTTATCGCATTAAAATTTTAACGTCCAAAATTTTTCTAATCATTTAAAAATTTGAAATTACAGTTTTTTTTATGGCGTCTGATCTAAACGATAGCGTTCTAATAAAGTGTCTAAATAAATTTCAAATTTTTACACCACGAAGCAATAATTTTAATATTTTTGATAATGACATAACATTTGAAAAAGCAAGAATAAGAAACTTTTTGTTCCGTTTAAACGTCGTTAAACGAGCAAGAATTAAATTAGAGGAAATCATACAAAATAGTTGAATTAGATAGCTCACTTGGAAGTTTTCAAGGAGCAATCATTTCGCATTGAAACATGATAAACGAGTAAAGAATAGAGCGTTCGAAAGTTAGATGGTAACAAACGTGATGCGGTACGGGTAAATTAACGCGAAACTGATTTTCTTCTAGAGCTTCGAAAACTTAACGGGGAGACGGTACTAGCGAGAACAGAACTGAACTCGAGATTAATGAACACAATAACTGAGAGGGATCATTGGAAAAATGCTTTTCTTCAGCAAGGAGAATTTATTAAAAAGTAGGTTTACAGGTAATCACTTTTAAGCTCGAATAGCGCTTCCTTCATGCGGTTGTCACTCTTCTCGCAGTATTATAATGTTGACTGAACACTTTGCTAATGTTAGCGAATTGTTAAATTAAAACCAAATTAAGTGAAGTAATCTGTCCTTTTAGAATTCTTCGTCAACGTTCTAGGAAAAATAATTAAATTTCTTATTCAAACATATTTCCTAAAAAAGTTCTTGCACAAAAAACTACGTAACCTCCTCAAAAATAACAATACATACATGGATATATGTATGTTTCTAATTAAAAATTCAATTTCCTGTCCTTTGATTCATTAGTTACTGTGTAGATATACAGTGAGTCACAGAAGTAGTTGTACCCCTTTTAAAAAAGAATGATTTTTTATAAATTGGACCAAACGATTTAAGTTTTTGTTTAAGAAGTTAGGAGGGTTAGTATGCTAAATGATGTGTACACAAAATTTTGAAAATGAAGCGATTGGTGTCGGAATCTTGAAGAAATTAGTGAAAGTCGTTTTTGGAACTTTTTTATCTGAGCAAGTATGTATATGAAAATTTGTAAAATACATTTTGTATGCACGCTCAAATTTTCATCAAAATCTGTTAACGTTGCTATGAGCTACGAATGGTTAGAAATGACGAAAGTTGATATTTTTCACGACTTTCAGCTACAATCAATCTAAAGATTCTTATATCTTTCGATATCTGCATCGATCAATTTCAACGAAATTTTAACAAAAGTTATAAAAAGCAACTTTTATTGTTTTCTTCGCAATTCTAAAACTAATCCTTCTAACTTCTAAAAAAACATCCCAAATGATTTTGTCCAATTTAAAAAAAGTTATTCTGTTTTAAAGAGGGTACGAATACTTGTGTGACTCATTGTATATTAAACAACACATAATTGTGAAATTACAAATTATACTATTTCCTCGTGATTTGAAGAAACTCATCTGCAAAGAAGTTAATTAACTTCCACAGCTCGAAAAGCTAGGTTTCTGTTGAAATTGAAAAGATCCCCGCTTTTAAATCTAATCTTTGACACACACAAAAACCGCCGCATTCTTCCCGAACACCGAAGAATTTCAATCTCAGTTTCACGGTCCGACAGAAGTAATCAGCGAAGCGATCGAAACACCGTCGATCCATTGAATCTCCTTCTACCTCGGGATCCTGTTGAATTAACGTCGCAATTCTATGGACTCCTATCGCGTTCGAAGACGAATTTCGAGCCTACGATGGGATAAGATTAATTAACATTCGGCGCATACGTTCACGTGGACTCGTTTACGTTCGACACGATTGGCGATCCCGTTTCCCATTAATCTCGATTAGTCGATGAATCGAGCGAGCATTTTTCGCCGATGTAGAAAAATAGGGGGAAAGGGGGGAAGGGTGAGAGGTGGGCTGGGGTGAATTTCGAGACGAGAAATGGCGCAAACGCATCGGTATTCGATCGTTCGAGAATTCATGGAGAAATCCAATTGCGGATCGCCAGGAATATATGCCAGTTATCAGTGTGAAAAATGCACCAGGCGAATGTTTGCGCTCCCTCGTTTACCCGATATCTCCATGTTGAAGTTTAAGCGTCACGCTGATTTTGCTCTGATCGCATTGTTGCCGATGCTTCGAACGTGAGACGACGAATTTCTAATAGGATCGCACGTGAAAAACTTCACGCGAAATTCGTGACGTTATTTTCCGCGACATATTGCTGTATGCAAACTCACCGTGTTGTTGCGTCTTTGAACTTGAACGAGCTTTATGTTCAATTATCGTGGCGCGGTTGATAGACTGGACAGGTCGACTGGAATATTTATTTGTAATTTGAGAACTCTAATTTTAATTGTTTCTAAAACACCACTGTCTGGAAGAGCACGCTTACAAGTCTTTTAAATTTTATTTATAAATTTTACTTTCAAATTCATTATATAGAATGATTCAACTCACACGCCTGCATGTTTCTTTTTAATAAAACACAAACTATTAGGAACTTTTTCAAGTTATTTGCTTTCGGTAAAAGTATAATCCATTACAATTATACGTGGAATAGAATATCATTCAAATGTGCATCACAACTGCGTCTGTAAGCACCAATTCGAATTTTTCAATAACTTTTCGACATGTTGCTGGAGTTATTTCACGAATTGACTTTTCAAGAGAAACCATAAAAAAGAATCTAATGGTGTTAAATTACATAATCTTGGGGATCAATTGAAATTTGCATTTTGTGAAATTATACGAAAAGCTCGAAGTTTCTATGTCCATGAAACGCTTCTGTTCCTTGACAGAGCTTTAAAAAAAAAAATTACTTCAGCAATATGTTTCGGAAAGAGATAGTCCTGAAAAATAGCAGCGTGAGGCGCAACACATCAGAAATGTAACTTACAATTTACGAATTTGTTATTCTTAACGTCGATTGTTTGATATCGACATTTTTCCTCTGTTTTTTCTTCTTTTTCTTTTTTTTTTCATTGTGATTCAACTGCGTAATCGATGTTTCATTCATTCGAGGCGTTTTCATCAGATAAATGTTAATCAATGCGGTTCTTATTAGAAAAGTATAAATTTACATGAAACCATGGTAAAGCGGCGGGTTATGCGCTTACGAACAGCGAACTAACCATTAGCGCGATTATGGAAATTTAATGGCTTATTTACGACGCGCAACTGCGTGTAGCGCTGATTAATTCGCTATTGGCGGATTATTACATGCCAGGCGCAGCCTCGAGGAAATACCGTATACAGAGTTACACGAATCTGTCTTCTAAATCCCTTGATGTAATTGAAAAATTCACGAGTAACATACCTTTTCGATTGCTCGCGTCAAACGCATTCACAATCGGATGACGAACAATTACCAATCGTACAGCGCAAATTGACGAAAGCGAAGTATACACTTGTTACACACTCGTTTGCTCAATTTCGTAAATTCAAGAAGCTGCTCGACCTAAACCATTCGCAAATATTTCCTTTTTTTTCCCCGTCCAGTTAAATTTTTACAAGTTCGTTAATCAATTCCGTATTGTTTACCAGCCCCTCTTCTACAGCAAGTCGTTCAACTACGAAGTGTCTTCATGTAATGAAGAAAATACCTCGTTGCTTCTTTTCTCACCCTGTTCGCGCCTCCAGAATTGCTTCTCTTTTCGTTCAGATATTCCAGATGCTCCGTGAAACGCTTAATTATGAACGCGTATAATTAACAACGACTACCACGTTTACGCAATCTCTTTCAGTTTCGAGCTTGGCCCGAGATCCTCGTTCGCGCGCCTAAACGAGTCCATTCGAGATTTCTTAATTAACGAGGGAGCTCGCGCTTACTTCTGGAGATCCAATTCCGCGAGCTTCGAGTTTTCTTCGGACCACGAAGGATCTCTGTAATTTGCGCCTCTACTACGGTCACGTATCAACGAATTTACAGTGTTGTTTGCAAAAAGAAACGTAAAAATAAAAGGAAAAAAAAGTATATAGAACGCCGTCGTCCGTTTTTCCATCAACCTCCCCGTTTTACCCTGATCGATTTACGTGTCGCTGGTCGAATCTAGAACGAGATACAATACCATTCGTCCCGCGTTCTCGCTGTAAATTATTGTCAATTATCGGCGACCGTGAAGAGTTATGCGACCGATCGATATCTACAATCTAACGCACATGTTGAAGATTTCTATGGGTGCTCTGGAAACCGGGTCAAGTTGCTACTCTAGTCGGCACTTGAAGCGAGTTGCGATAAGAAAATTGAGATAAAAGATCTAATACGAACTTTTATCCATGAATATTCATTTCATGTTAATTGCAAGCTAATAACAGACGTAAGGGATGGGATGAACTTCAGTGTTGAATTAAAAGTGTTTGCGTAGGTAAGAAAGGTATAAGGATGTGCTTTTAATAAGGGAATAAGAAACATAGGCAAGCATACATGAATATTAATGGGAAACGTTAATCAGAGATATTATCGTTTTATTCCACGCAAGGATTTACACTGGAAAGTCACGAGCAAGCAGTTGTTCCCGCATATGCTCAACCATATTCACCATAGAACTCCTAATTTGCGTTCTAATGTTGAATACTGCGACCCCTTGCACCACCACGAGACCATTAATAATCCAATGCGTATTACAACTTCACCGAACCTCTTCTCCTCCCTTATTTCCACGTAACTTATCGACTTATCAGATTACACTGTGTAAGCGAACAACTTTTCCGTCGAAATACCAAATTTAGATTCTGCTAGAATTTAGAAACTGAAAGTAGAGAGAGAATATAGAATATTCAACGGGAATTTTTAATTTTAAAACTTTCCGTTAATTTTCACAGTCTACTTCTTGGTGAATATGGAATTTGATCTTCTTTTAAGAAACTCTCATTACAGATGTAGCCGAGTAACAACCGTTTTATAAAGGAGATATTTTTGTTAGTACAGAGTTTACCAAACAATCCGGGAAACTGGAGTTAATGTTTCAAATGATAAGAAATGCAATTCGCTTGAAAACCTGACGGCTTATAGAGTTCCACTTTTTAATGGTAAATAAGAAAGATTGTTTGTGAGAGGTGCATTGTGCTGTTTGTAGGAAGATGAAAAAAGGCTTTATAAGCAACGCTGACAAGTGTAGGGTGTCTTGAAATCAAATGCATCGTAATAAAAGAAAATTGAAAAACCTATTATGATTTTTTAAAAAGACTTCCTCGTATTCTTTTTGTATTTGTATTTCCTTTCATAGCTCTCTCAAATTTCCCTACAACGAACCTAGCTTCACGTTTTATATGCCTTCGAATGAGAAAAAAGATAAAATTTGATATACTAACCGACATTCCATGGAATGGTAATATTTTGCTGCGAATGTTTCTCTTTATTCGCGCGAAATTGAATAGTCAACATTTACCCTGTTAATTTCTCCAATACACTTTGAACTTTAACTTTCTAAATGTTGAATTCGCAACAAGAAAAACACTTAAAGATATTACCAAAAATTTAAGGTTCTTTTTCGTAAAGCCTAATAGACGAAACTATCGCAATAACCAAAAGTAACCACAGAAACTTAAAAGAACCTTAATATCAAGGCTAAGAACTGTAATCACGATGAAACATGGCGCGCCTTACTTGGTCGTTCGCAAAATGTACGCCTTATCCGGCATCATGTCCTCTTTCCGAGTGTAATGGCGGACCAAGGGACAAATTACACGAATCCATCCAGCTTTACTGTCGGAGTCGACAAACAAATGTAGGAGGAAGTGTACATGTTCGCGTAAGCATCGAAATTTGAAGAAAATCTGAACAATTTTGTCTCCTTTGTTCTATCTTATTCGAACCTAACCTAACTATCTATGATACTCTTTCGAAAAGGATGTTCGACATTTTGTCTGTGATTGATCTTGCGATCTTTCAAGCTTGGTCAGAGTTTGCACGCAAGTGTGCCGATTAATATACTTCAACTTCGAATGACCACCTTCATATTTGAGGAAAAAGAAGATGAATGGTTGCGTTTTTATTTAGCTGATTTAGTTTTATTTCTAACTTGACTGTTTTACTAAGTATGCGTCGATCGATCAACAGAGTGATCGATTGCTAAGTGGTTGTGTTTCGTTACGTGTCTTTGAATTGACTGATTGGTTGACTAACTATGTCCGCCCTTTATGTTACAATTTCATAGTGAATTTTCTTAGAGGAGCGCTGATTCGCAGAGTCGTTTCAAGAAGCTAAAAAGTCACCAATCAGCGTGTCTAAACGGCCGCGATCATACTCCTCTTGTGTCTTTAACATGTTTAATTTAGGGAAGGGATGATCATAAGTTTAGCAGGTGTTAGGAATTTTATCCAGGTAATGATCATGTGGATAGTTTTGACCGTTAAAAGTAATTACCGAGTTATCCTTTCAAAGAAACGTTTATGACACATTACTTGGGTATTGAGAACGAGAAAAATTGCTTTCTAAGTTACAAATTGGAAACCTAATGTTCTCTCGCCGGGATATACTTTATTAGAAAGTTTCAATCCGAAAAATAGTCTCCTTTGCAAGCGTTCGTATTATAAATCGCCGCGATAAACACTAAGTGTAAAATTCCGAAAACTTATAGCCACATCTTTGATACAGGGGCAAAAATTTTTTGCGGACAGTTACGTCAAACAGAAGAAACAGCTTTCGTCGAATCGTAACGAAAATTTAACAACATTCGGAAAGCTGAAACAGTAAAACACGGTAGCACGTGGCCGTAGCGTATCTGCGAGTGATAAATCGTGTTCTCGATGTTTTACACGAGAAAGGGGTCACCGTTTTGATTCGCGGCCCAATATCGCGCTTCGACGTCACGGAATTAATACGTCCGCTCGTGTAAATTTCCGAGGAGCGCCGTTGGATTTCATTCAAGATAAAAAGAACTGATCAGATCCGTGTTTCGTTTCACGTACAGAAATAAATGGATTCCAAAAGAATCCGTTTTAGTTATATGGACAAAGAAAGAGAAGTCTAATTAGTAACAGTATTACACATTTATCGCCGAGTTTTAATGAACACTGTATCGTTCGACCACTGATATTCCGAACTCTTTCCACAATGTTCTCTGTTAATTCATACACGTACTACACACATCTTCGAAACATTTCATTTTTTATTCTAAAAAAAAAAAAGAATCGTTAAATCGTAGGACATCTTTCTTCACACCAAAAAAAAAAAAAAATACTATAAACTGAGGCTTTTCTCCCTCAATTTCAGTGACAGATTCATTTTAATCGAACACCGAGAAATTCCACGGTTCCCACATTACTACGATAACAAAATTCAAATTTTATCATCGTAAGAGGGAATATATTATTCTTATTGAAGCATCACGTAACGATATTAAATTACAAATTTGATTGGCGATGGTTCCCGCGTAATGGAGCTTTAATTTCGCATTCGCATTGCGGCTTTCCAAGTCGAAGGCAATTAATCTCGCGAACGATCTCCCATCGGGAAGCAAGATTATCATTTTCGATCGGTCATTATTAAAATCTCGGGTGTCTCACCACTGTGGATATAAATTCATTTATCTCAGCCTTTTATTAGCATAGAATGGGGGGGGGGGGGTGCGTCGAGTGAACCGGCGAAATTCGGAGGAGCGGAAGATTTATATTATAGAATCGTTCACAACGACAGAACTTTTTAAAAACGGCCCGATAACCTGCACTTCGTTCACGCCATTGTTCGCGCCACCTTCCACTTTCTTCGGCAGTTTTATTTCGAAAACTTCTCCCTTACACCTCGTTCCGTATCATTCACCCTTTTATTCTTACGCTCATTTTCCCCTCCTTGTCTCTCGTCTAGTATATCGTCTTGAGGAAAATTCGATGAAGTTTTACGATATTGTAACTTTTACAACACGTAGATAACGATAATAAACGGGATAATATTATGAAGAGTGTATAATTGCCGGTGTTTTACGATCGAATATTTTAAAGTACCTTTCTAACCTAATCCGGAAGTTTCGCGATAAAAGTCAAACTTGTACAAAACTTGATAATAGCAAAACTCAGAGAGAACGTTCGAGTATTATTATAACACACTTTGATAATAATAAAAGCTATGGAAAATATTAGGTTTGTTAAATTTAATTGGACGCTTTTGTGAAAAGTATCTCGATATGTGTGTGCACACGGCACGAACACGTATACTTTCTTTTTATTCATCAACTCTTTGCACATCCACCGACGCCAAAGAAACGCGAATTACGTGCGTGCACTGTGTCGCGCGGAATTCTGAAAACCACGCGTTTGAATACACGTGATTATTAATTTCCCATCAAAGGTAAATAATGCCTTCGTTTTTCGACGTGTACGCGTAAAATCACAAAATTAATAACAGCCACGAAAAGAAAAGAAATATATCCTAGATAAAGTATTAATTAGACAAATAATTACTGGAAAGTGTGCAGTATTATTGTAAAATCTAGTTTTGTCATGAAATACTCATAAAAAGAAACAAGAGAGAATAATCAGGAAGAAATGACACAAAGGAAAAAGAAATCGGGGAATAAATTCTTTCTAACTTTTGAGTATAAAGTTTTATCCTTAAAGAATGAAAGCAGTTCATCATCAAAATAATTTCTATTATTATCGATGATATTTTGCCATTTTTTTGACAAGTTGCGAATACCATTATGAATATTTCAATGTGAATGACTACTAATTACATAACTCCAGTCGATAAAAATTGATTTCTACAACTGATATTAAAATACTATTCTCGATAGTGAAATTTAGCATAATTAGCTGTTATGACGTATCGTAAATCATCTTTGTCCTGACTAAACACAAAATAATAAGTGAAGGGAATGTAAGATTAAACGTTGCTTTAACGAAAGATGAAACTCTGGCGGCTGACATAACAGGCTCTGTGGAAACGAGGTTCGCCACTGTTCGTGCAGGAATACAATGTTCACGCGTATGAATACGCTATCAGAGTAAACTGGTATAGCAGGGTAGATAGCGGTGTTGTTCCATCGTTCATCTTAGTCGCAATAAATTAATTCGATTCGCCACTATAACCTCGCGAGGAAATTTCGTACGCAAAACAATTTCAGAGCAAAGAGTACGGCAATGTGTTGCAACTTTTTTCCTTTCTTTTTTACCATTATCATAAATTTTTGTCGACGTTGCATTTAGGGCAATGGAAAATAAAACGATGAAGAAAGATCTTTCCTTGACCGAGTATCGATTTTGCGATTCGTTTGTGGAATTAATGTGATTGAAAGTATGAGGACACACGTCCTACCAGTTGAAGTGCACATTCATGTAAATGAAATCACATAGCATTTAGATAAGTTTTCTACAGTTTTATTCGTTGACGTTCTCTTGCTCTGTTTTTTTCTTTTTTGTAATAAAATACGTGTGTTTAATTTTTATCATAAATATAGGAATTAAAAAATTGGAGGTTTTCGAAACTTGCAGAATTAATTATTAAACAGTTACTAATTATCTTAGCAAATCTATAATTATGTAATTCAGTATACTTTGCCTTAGATGTTGCTTATTAAATACACCTACTTAATTTTACGGTAATTGCAAAACTTTCAGCAATATAATTGCTGAGACATTTAAAGTGAATCAGGAAAATCTAGCGAGTAAATTAAAGAATTATAGAAAAGCCACATTACTTATGGAACAACCTGATATTGTAGCTCTCGTGAACATTTATTCCTAATTCAGATAATTGTGAATATTATTTATTTACCGCCTTTGTTGAAATTGAACAAAATGCTAATTATACCGGAAACTTTTTCGATTGACTGTACACAGAGACAGAGATGAAATAACTTCCTTAACATTTAATTCCTAAGAATACACTAGTATCTTTAATAAATTGACCATTTACTTTATAAATACAATTAGCAGCTAATTAATGAATATATTTTCATTTTTATAAACATAGTTATTTTATTAATAATTGTATTTCAATGATGACGCGATATAATTCGAGAAAGAACATTTCAAAGATTTTATACCTTTATTGGTTATAAGTTTTTAAAAGTTAGAATAATTTTATTTGTTATTTCTGAAACACTTTTCTTTTATTTGCACAAATCATATTCCAATTATTAACAAATACTTCCATTTATTTTCTGTTTGATTTTCACATTTACATAGATATCGATATTCTAGATGTAAGAATTTCATGCTAGTTTAAAGTAATTATAAATAAATTATCATGTATTTTCTACATTCGTTACCTATCATTCACGCCGAATTACATCGATGTTTGAATTGAACATACAATGAACATCAACGTCAGTTTCTGTAATATCATAAACTAATAGCGGACATGCCAATTTTTTAAGTACGTGTTATCTAGCCAGCTACATAATCAACGTCGATATCGATTAAATCGTTACTTTCTGTTGGTGAAACGTCAGCTTGTATAACTAATATCAATATTCGCGCATAA
The DNA here is from genome assembly GCA_951804975.1 of Anthophora plumipes. NCBI lineage: Eukaryota > Metazoa > Arthropoda > Insecta > Hymenoptera > Apidae > Anthophora > Anthophora plumipes. The sequence continues at coordinate 21,099,777 of OX638112.1, read as the reverse complement.
CTAACTGATTGGTCCGAGGAAGAGGAATATAATAAAATGTAATGAGTCCATCGTTGACATGTTCGCTACAAGTAATAACTTCGTAAAGTATTGTGCTGTCGAATTTCACGTCTGTCGACAATACACAGACACGACAATTGGCAGGTAAAATAAAAAAAAATTGTGAAAATAATGAAAAAGCAGCGATCGTGTTTGCTTTTATTTATTTAGTTTCATTTTGGCATGCACGTTCGGGCAGACGTTGTAGTTTACGAGCTAGAGGACGCGAATGTGAAATATTTTTTAGTTGCATAAATCGCAGCAAGCCGAAGTGCAGAAAGAAAAACAGATAATTTTGTTTCGGTAGATGTGTACAACTTTATCGCAGCGAAAAAGAAAAAAAAAGAAGAAAGACGAGGAAGTCGAATTGTACGTCCTACTGACCCGATATTTCACGAGAGTGAAGCATTTCACAACAGTAATATAATGATTATTTATACAAGAGTACAGACCGAAGGAATAGTAAAGATAAGAGGGAGTCTTCAAAGTCTTTCTGAATCTTCCAAGGTAAAAGGTTCTATACAACGAAATTCAAAAGCATCTCGCCCAAAGGGAATTACTACAAAGAATTACCTCCTGCTACGTTCTATTTATGACGTTATATTCGATTTCATATCAACCTTTAACGTTGCAGTCGTTAATTAATTTAATAAATTTTCATATTAAAACTTAATTAAAACGTCGCACATTTTTATACACAAAATGCTTTCAACTGCTTTTTTGTCCACTCACAATCGGTATCTGTATACTTTTTATGCAAAAAGCACGGAGGTATCTTTATTTGTCACGACAATGTAAACGAACCCTTACGATGCAGAAATCATCGGTGCAATATCACGTTACGAAGCTCATGTAACGATAAATCCACTGTCACTGAAACCGGACATTTACCCAGTTCAAAGGATCACGACACAGTCGTGTTCGCGGATCGTCACACATCAATAGTAAATCATCCGGTTTTTCTACCGACAGCCCTGACAATTCAATCGATAGTTCTGCGCACGAGGAGTCACATTACATGTGGAATTCATTATTCGCTTGAGTAACGAAATGATCGCTGAAAAGTTACAAAGTTACATATATCGAGTTTCGATAGGTCACACTTTAAAAATTCTACCATTGATTTTTTGTTCTTTTTTTCTTTTAGTACGAAAACAAGAAGGAAAAATACTGTTATTAAGGTAAATTATTAAAAATTTAAAGAGAAATTTCGTACCGTTAAAAGCATTTCTATTTTTCTTTTTTTTTTGGATGGGAGTTTTTATACACTTATTTTTAACTCTCGAAATAAACCCGTTCGTTTTTTGCTACGATAAATATTTTAATTGTAATTATTCTCATATAAAATAGCACAATTATTAAAAGGCAAAGATTAATGTTTTTATCCTTTTTACAACATCAATATGGAACAGTACAATTTCATTAGCGGAATTGATTTTTCGTTAAATAAACTGGGAGATGCGCCTATGTAACGCATTAAAGCGAGAGGGAATTTAAAGTGTTGCACGTACATATGTCGAGCACGTTGTAGAGTGATCTTAACATATTCGAAGCTTTGAATATACTGCGCGATTAACAGAGGAGCCCAATTGATACAACAAATTTCATCGAGTGTTAGTCCGTTAACGGCAATCGATAAGCAAATCGTTTATGTAGAAAATGAAGTATTTAAGTTATGTTGCGAGGGACAAATTGCTCGCAAAATCCTCGTCAATAACAGATGAAAATGTTTTTTCATCCTTACTTGAATTCTATCAAACACGGATATTTATATTTATTTAAATTTACATGTTTCGTAAAATTCTCGTCAATAGCAAATGAAACCAAAAAAAAATTAATCAGCCACGTGAAATTTTTTTAAATTTCTGGCAGTTACGTCAACGATAAAAGAATACTCATGATCGTAAATTTTTTTCTTGCTTAAATCGTATCAAATGCACGCATATTTATATTTATTTAAATTTACATGTTTCGTAAAATTTTCGTCAATTGGAGATAAATCCAAAATAATAATAAGGTCACGTGAACGTTTCTAAAATTTCTGATAATTATGTCAATGGTAAAACGATAGTTATGATCACAAATGTTATTTTTTTTTTCTTTCTTAAATCCTATCAAACATACACATACTTAAAGATATTTAAATTTACCTGTCAATTGTGCTACAGAAACTAAAACGACAGAACAATTTAGAAAAGTAAAAATCTAAAAAACGTGGAGCATGAAATACCTGGACGAATGATATTTTTCGATAAACATCGTCGCACATATTCGAATAATGAGAATGTTACTTTCATTTCGAACAATAGAAGTGAAATTGAATTTCCCTTGATAAAAGGGCAAAAATTCAAAATAGCTGTGGAATCGTCGAAGCAAAATGAAATAAAGAACGACTGTGAATAGTTCATTCGTATGACCCGCTTCGAACTATGTATATCCTTTTTATTCCTGCACGTTCGATCCGATATTTATGAGATTATGCGAATAATTACAGTCGAGCGACCTGCGTGCGCAAAACACTTACTCACGGATAATTGTTTTCCCGTTCGTCGGAACTACAATCGTGCTGATGAACGTATTGCTCCGTTGTTGGTATACAAATTATGAATAAACTCGTTTGAATTGCTTCTTTGACGAGATAGATAGAGCAGGATGTCTCGTTACCACTGGAATAAAAATGGGAAGGTCGGAAAGGTAATTGAGCAACAATATCCACCTCGAAAATGGATCGAACTGCGCTAAATTGGAAACCCGATCCATTCGATTCGAAGTAATTGAAGGTCTTACGGAACGTTTATTCTGGTCTCAGCGAGCCAGGAGGATTCTTTTTCGATCATAATCACGGAACAGTGGGGGGAGGTGCACCATCGTGGAAACACGATAAAATCATCGAGGCAAATCTCATTTCCATTTAAGATTCTACCACCGAACTTTTATAGTAATTTACGAGCAAATCATTCACGATGCTTGAAGATTTATCGTCCAGGAAAGTTAAGCAGCTAGTGAAACGAGTTTATCTTCAAGCTGACAATATTGACTCTGACACGCTTTTTCTGATTGTATTGTCATTTGATAAATAACCTCGAAGAATTGCGAACGTTTAGGAACGTGTAAATTTAATGTTCACCGCCTGGTATAAAGAATTTCATACCATTATTCACTTTGATCGAAAACGTTTGAAATTCAGATCGCCTGCTCTCGTTGTTGAAATTGATACAGCTGAGAATGATACATAATTTTTCAACACTTTCTCGTAAATAAATTATCTGTACTTCTTTGATAAATCACTTCTTTTCAGCTCTGATCTATTAACAAAATTCTCATATATAGGAGATAATCTAAATATGGACTAGCGCTTTTAGTTCAGGATTTTTAAGATATATAAACATCTGAGTGTATATGAATAATATAAAATAACCTGAACGAAAGCAATACCTGTTTTAAATTATATATTTTAAATAAAAGGGAAAATCTTCATTTTTAGAAGTGTGATCTGAATATGGACACACTTGTAAAATAATTGAAATGAAAAGTAAAGCCTGCATATTTTCAGGTTGGAATATTTAAAAACATATTCAAAATATAGATAAACTTAAACTTAAATGTTATTTACAGTATAAAAAAGAAAAGAACACTAAAACACTGTTCCACTTTCAGAGTCCCTAACTTCTGTATTCTTACGACTGTAATAGCTTCCTCTGTATCCTCTTTATTCCAACACTTCCTTTTATTCTGTCTAATATACCTTTAACTAGTCCTGCGCATCTTGAAATATACATGAAAAAAAATTATCTAAATTTTGGCTAATCCATTTTGGAACCAGCTTTGTAGTATTTAGATTATTTGGTAAACAAAAAAAAAAACACTTAAAACGACGATACTCGTTATAAAACTTATACTAAAAAGAAGCCTACGATATCCACAATGTAACACTCTTAGTTAATTAGCTCTTCGTTTAATAGATTGCTGCTGAAAAACATAAAACGAACTTACCTAAAAAATATTAAAAAATAGCAAAATAATAGAAATAACACGTTTTGGAAAACAACACACGAACAAAATAAATGTAGATCGTTATCTCCTCTGCAACACTTCTTTTGTTTACAAATCATAGTTTTTCCTTATTCTCAATACGATGAAACACCTAATATGATTCAATACTTCAATTAGCCCATATTTAAACTATCTCTACTTTCTATCATAATTGCAAACGTTCGTTATAAAACAAATTTTGTTAATGAAATAATAATCTCCTATGTTAACGGATTTTTGGTAGCCGCGCGGAATATTCAAAGCCTGGTGTCGTTGTAATAACAATAATTTATAATTTCATTACCATTACGAATTTTAATCAATTAAAAATTCATTTCCTCCCGCCTGCCAAGCCATTAAATCAAATTAGACATTTCGTTATTATTGATAATACGAGAAATATTTATTTCCGTGAATCCTGTCACACGTAGATCAGAAATCAGGGATTATTTGATTTTGTGTCACAAATAAAATATATCTTCGCAGAAAGAAATTTATTCCGAGGCTAATGAATTCCAGCTGGACAAAAAGTGAAAATTGCTTTGATATTTATTTCATTGTGCCAAACAGTTTGTTCAATCACGGTGAATCAGGAACCGGTTTTACGGTAGAATTATTCTCACAGCTACGGATCTTGTTCAAGCACAAGCGTGTCTGAAATTTGCATCATGTGCTGCCCTGAAGCTAGGTCATGTTTGTGACAACGTGGACGGTCTGTGGTACGTTTGTTTGGCTGACAGGAAGCTACAAACTTGTAAGGTGTATCAACAAATGGTCGGGCGTCAATTAAGTTCAAGCATCACACCTACGGTATAGCCTAAAAGATTAAAGTAGGGAACAAAGAAAACTTTAAAATCGTTACATACTACAATACAACGATCGTATCTTACGAAAATGAGTAACATTAGAATTTGTATCTATTTAAAAGTATTAAAAATATTAGAATGAACCATTATCATTTATAAAATATAAAACGAAAAATAGGAAATCTTTCGTCGCTTTGGAATTAAAATATTGATCTTATACGAAAGATTTCTAGAATGAAATATCTCACAATTACATGATAAAATGTTCGTATCGTACTAATGATCATCGAAACCTTACATATTAAATCTTGATTGACCGTATTTTGCAAAAATGAATAAAATTGGAATTTGTATCTATGTAAAAGTATTAAAAATACGAGAATAAATCATTATCAATTATAAAATGTGAAACGAAAAAAAAAGGAAATCTTTCGTCGTTTTGTAATTAAAACATTGATTTTACATGAAAAATTTCTAAAATGAAATTGCATTGATAAAGTGTTAGTATTAACCTTGCATGTTAGCAATCCATATCAATGACCAATGGATTATTGGAGACACCGCTAAAGTTCTTCTGTAATAGCAATAGTCCAGTACCCAATGGCAGCGAGTTGATAACATCTCTCTCTGGTGCTATAACCGAGATTACACTATCCCAGGAATTCTGATACCTTGTTGTGATGACCTTCCAATTGCAAGCAATCGTGGCTTACAATTCGATGAGTATCGCAATCAAATTCTATAATCGAAGATACAATCTTCCTATCGAAAATCTCGTTACACTTTAAATTTGTAACAGTTTATTGTTCCTTTTCTTATCAAATTACACTTGACTGTGTTTCCTTTCATAACAATCGTAAATTGTAATAATAATAACGAGCTTATAGAGGGGTATCATGCTAAACAATCTATTCATAGAAGCAAAATAGCCTGAAAGCATCATACCAATGCAATGTGTATAATAATTGTAATGAGTAATTTACACACGTCATGAACTATAATCAAACAACCTTCCAACCAAACACGCATGAATGAACAGACTGTGATGCTATTAAAGGCGACATCTGATGAACCATATTAACTTCATCAATGATAATTTCAAAACGTAATAATCTAACTGTATCGACATCACAGCATGTTCTACCATAAATGATAAACGCGTGAATAATTGTACGCAAAGTTTGTAGAAAGAACTTTACACATTATCAACAGGAATTAGAATTAATTAAGGATGATAAAATGAAACGTTAACGAAGATAAAATTCGTTCTTTTTGTTTTCTAATCTCCTTGATGCTCGAGGAAGATCGATATCGGAAAGATTTTCAGAAGATTGATTCTCCACGAAAAAAATTATATTCTTTATGAACTGAATTTTTATTTCGAAATTATTGTACCCTTAAAATTTCTCGTACATCGTTTCCAACTTTATAATACACTTTCATCCCTTATCGAGAGAACCGCGGGAAAATGTGGCAGACATGTTACTGAAATAGAAATTAGAAAGTTCCAGAAGAGTTTCAGGCTTGGTACGAGGCCCTCGTTAACGTTAAAGTATTTGAAACGTCGCGTCGTGACGCATGCCACCCTTTGAAGTATTATTCCCAGCTTGAAAATACGATTTTCATCAACCGAATTTCAACTCAAAGCTACATTTTACACGTTTATGTGAATGTTATTCACCCTTCTTTAAAACTAGGTGGAACAAAGAATGTTACCATTGTGCAAAAAGTTCTATTGTTCTTGCTTGTGCTTTTCAAATAACAATTATGGAATGAAGTGCAAAAAGAGAGAAAGGTAAATTTTGAAAAGTTGCATAGGATGGTTTACGAAACACAATTAAAATTCACAAAAGAAAAACAATAAGTACATAACGACTCTACGTGGAAACAAGAGAAGATAAAACACGAAGTAGAAATAATTGTGAACAAGTGAAACCCATTGTACCATCCTTACTGAAACTTCTTGTACATTAAATTGAATCACTACGGTTGAGCTTCGAAATGTGATTTGAAAAATTATATTACACGAGGAGAAAGGAGATGGGTATTTCAATCACACGGAAAATAAGAAAATTGAAGAAAAGCAGATCGAATAACTTTAAGAAACCATTGAAAAATCAATCTTTCGTAGTCTCGTTCCTCTTCTTATTTTATATTTTCTTTTAAAATTGTTCAGCTAATAAAACTGATTACATCGAGTTTATACCACAAATTTCTATAGGTCATTATACGAACAGTTAATGCATAATAGTAACAAATTCACAATTACTATCGATTAACTTTGCACATGAATCGCTCTCATCACTTCCCTTCTAATTATGCCGATTTGTCCATTTCGATCGATTTGCTTTCAGAAATAAAATCGAATTCGACAACGCAATGGTGCTGGTTAAACGAGAATACGAAGATATTTTGAAGATAACCCGAGAAAATGCAGAGAAACAACTTCACGAGATAGTCCAACTATACGACGAAGCCAGGGAAAAGGTATTAAAAAAAAAAAAATACTTGTTAAAAGTTTCGTTTCAATTGGTGCAAACGTAACGAAAGTAGGATAGATTTAAAAAGGAAAAATTAAAACTTTAAACGAGTTTAATGAACGAAGTTGAAACAGTGTCGTTAGCATTATCATTATTTTCCAACACTGCTACTTACGATGAAAGAAGATAAAACATTACCATCGATGCATAATTTACGCAGCGATAGTTACCTTTCCTTTTTCTTTTATCTTTTTTTTTTATAATGTCCCAGCGAGTTCCCTCCAAAAACTAAAGCTACAAGGGATATTCGAATTTTCTTTCGTAGCTCGGACAGTAGTTTGGAAAATTTCGGATGCAATAGCGATGCTACATGCACCGTAAACCAACATCAAAGCACTTTTTTAATTGATATGCATTCACTCCGCCGTTGTAGCCGGCCTTTTTACAGGCAGCCGCATCGTGAAAAGTCTGCCCTTTGAAACCTCGCCTTTTTGATACGCGAAATCGAAGTCGTCACCTTTTCGTTGCCTCTTGAATATGCAGTGTCCGAGCAGACCTCGAATTTCAAGAGACTCGGATATATACACCTCTACACCTCTAAATCGTCCACCTCTCTATCCTAATTCTCACTTCACCTGCTATTCATTTTACCGTCGCGTTAAATAAAACCCCATACAAGATCGAATAGTTTTGCTATACGATGTAAAGTGAATTTTAGAAATGACAAACTTCGATTTATATGCACTCTCACTTTTATCATTATTTGAACACAGTTGAATATTTATTGCAATACTAAACGCGAATTTTAAAAATTAAAAATTTTGATTTATGCAGAATTTCAATTTCAAAATTTGAATATAAAATATTTTAATATTTATTGTAATACTCAACGTCACCATAAAGGGTTAAGAAATTCATATGCTGCTTCCAGTTTATAACAGAATGTATTTTAAAAATTAAAAATTTTGATTTATGCAGAATTTCAATTTCAAAATTTGAATATAAAATATTTTAATATTTATTGTAATACTCAACGTCACCATAAAGGGTTAAGAAGTTTATCAGCTACTTTTAGTTTATCGCGCAATCTGTTCAGTCATGTCTTTAAAGAAAATGCTCTCTGTGAAGAAGAGAAATTTGTTGGCAAGAATTTCGGGAAATTTCAGAGCGTATTTTCTTTACCCTCGAAAGCATATCAGACAAACGTCATTCGCAATTTCTGTAGGATGCACGTCAGATGCAATAACTTTGTGGCGGTAGGTTACTTCCTTATCGCTGACATGGAGAGAGATGAAATGAAGAGAGGAAATTACGTTCAATCATTTATATTAATCAACAGTTTCCTCGACGCGGCTTTCATATATCGAGTACACACGTTCAAATAGATTTTTCAGCAATCGTTGAATAATTTAACGCTTGCTAAATTGCAAAATGGAAACTGGTACGAATACAAAACGAAACTTGCGGTTTGTTTTTGCGTTACGTACTCTTACGAATTTTCTCAGTCTGGAATTGTTTCCTAGCTCGTAAATTTTGTAGTATCATTAACTTTTGTAGAGGTGAGCATCAAAGGCAAGTTGAACTTTTCGAGTTAAATTCACAATGTTGAATTATCATCCTACACTACTTCACGTTCTGATATTGTGACACATCTCAACGAAACTTGGACATATACTTTCAGAAGAGATGAAAATATCAAACTATCAGTTTTATTTCAGTTTCTGTTCGGTTAGTGCAAATGAAACGTCGTTTTCTCAATAGCTGAAATTGGCTGAGTTGATATCACGTATTAAATATTGTCCGATCATAAATTTTTTTATACAACAGTCAAGAAGAAAGAATTTTCTATGGATAATATACGTAAAAATTCATAATACAATTGTTTAGACGTTGTTATTTGATCTGATGAATAATCAGCATATTCACTATAACTTTTCTTTTTAATTTAAACTTGAAAAAATTGCAATAAAAACTACTAAAAATATAAATTTAATATTCGAAGGAAATTAAGATTTTAAAATATTAGGACACTTCATCGTTGGTGTACAACATTCAAAATTGATTTCTTTTTATTGGAAAATAAGTTAAGAGGAAGGCCAGTCGATAACGTTTCAAGAAAAATTGTTGAAAACAATTCATGATAAATATTTCTCACAATTCTATTCACTAAACCTTCCGCAAATAAGCTACCATTTCTTTAAACAGTTGAACAATTTTTCAACCAATAAATTATTCCGAAAAACAGCATTTAAAAAATTATTTAATTCGCAGACTAATGATTTTTATAAATTTATAAATTATGAATGACGAAAGCCGTGAATCGTTGGGAAAAGTATATAGAATCGTGTAGAAATTATTTTGACTAAACAATTTAATTATTTTTTGAAGAATCCCGATGTATCTAAAGTTTCACTTCAAAAACCAACATTTCACATGCACCAATATGATACAACAAAAACATTGTTTATCTACCAGTCCCTTTAACTCAATAATACTAATCGTAACTTCAAAGTGTGTAATTTAATTGCACTTTGCGCAGAACTATCGACTTTTTCCGACCAAAATGCTAACATTGATACTCACGAATACCTGGTTCGTTCAATTAATATTAAAGGTATTCGATTAATCTCCATACGTTTCATTCTAACACAGACTCTTGGAATATTGATTTTTCTTGTTTCTTTTTCGTTTTTTTGTTTTGGTTCCTCTCGAAACATTCGTCTATGCACGCAGCAATTTTCTAGACAACGATGGGTTCGCGTAAAACGAAGTTAACACGAAAGTTTTACGATCGCTCGTATTAACGGGCCTCGATCTACCTCGACCTCATCCGTCGAAAACGAAACGATAGCAACGTGTTACCGTTCCCAGCAGATGCAAACCTTTAAATCGGGGAAACGAAAGGGTGTCTCGATCGGATCAGTTAAAACGTTAATTATTCGTTAGAAAGAGTCGCCAGATTGTGAACTCCCAGAGTTTAATTCGACGTTGGTAAATGTAACAAGGAACTATTCTGTTTTCATGAATGTAATAGAAATACTGACTTTAAAAATACAATTACGAGGAATGTAGAGAGTGTACTTACATCTTTACCGATATTCTAGTTACTTAACAGCAAATCGCATTAAACGAATTTTCACAGCGACACAGTTCAGCTAGGAAAAATTTCATTTCGAACAGTAATTTCGACGAGGAGGTCCGTGAAACGCGCAATTTGTCAGCAATTACAGGCTTTTCCGAATCGTTGCAATATTTCAAAGCAAAATTGGACCGGAACTAGAAGAATTCGAAATGGAAAACGAAGGGCACTCGTATCGATCATTTGTAGTGACTGCGGATTAAAGCATTTTCAAATCCACTAGCTGCGACGATTATTTTACCTGTACTCTGTTAGTTTTGTTTCGTGATGAATCGTTACACGAAATAATAAAAAAAATATATATAAATAAAACTATTAAAATTCAGAGCTATAAAGTGAAATAAGATTAAACTGTAATCCTTTGACTGTGGCACGCTCCAATTAAAAACCATCTGATTATACGGCACTATATTTCCACGTATGTCACAGGGACATCGCTAGCTCTTATATTACTACAACGGTGATAAATTTAAAACTGAAAAATGCATTGTAAATACAAGAGAACATTGAAATTGTTATTTGATGTTCATTTGGATACGGTTATTGGTCTTATATACTGTTGGATCTGTGAAAACATATATATACGTTTCTCGTATATGTATATTGATGAATATGAGAAAGCGTATATATACACCTTTAATAGTCAAAAAGTTAAAAATTATTTAAGATCTTCCGGGTGTTTCGATCGAAGTCTCACCTGTTAACTAGAGAAGACGAGTTAACTCATCATTGGTTAGCCAATACTTAGAACACAATAGTTAATATCGCATCAAAAAGAATACTAAAAAGACTATGTTTTGAATTTTAGAGGCTATTTTTCTCTTGGATTATTTCTCTAATGATTAGCTCTTCTTCTGAGAGTCTCTTTGACGTAAAAATTCGCTAAAATTGTGTCGAATACATGTTATTGTCTTTTTATCATTAGCGGAAACTAATGCTATTTTACTATTAGTTGACATTCATCTGAGATTTAAGGAGATATTTACAAAAATTTGCTATATCGTTAGTTGTCGTTTAAAAATGATCTGTTCGGCTGAGACAGGCTCTGATAATAAAATAAAAAAGCTCTGATAATAAAATAGAGATTTTTATGCATTTATAAGAAATTTCAAGAGAAACGATTTATTTTTGATTACACAATTATGTTTCTATAAAACGTAAGATAAATCATATTCATATTTTCGAATATCAAAATGAAATAATTGATTATAATTTTTACTAATTTTTAATTATATACCAGAGATATTCAATTTCTGTTTAAGAGGTGAACTCAGTTAACAGGTTAATGTAAGAGATCGAAGTTTATTTTAATAGGTGACCCGATTAGAGGGACACATCGAGAAGTATCAACTCTGTAAACGGGAGCAAGAAAACCGAACTTTCGAGCTGGCAAATCTACTTGAAACTTTAAAACGTTTCGACGTGGATGTCGGCTCTGTCTGTCAACTTGCGGCGGAAGGTAAGTATTATCCGCCACTTTCAGATTTCTCCATGTAAGTTGAATGTATCCGTTCCGGTGCAGCTTTGAAGAACATGACCGAACGGGGAAACTTATTCGAAGAAAGCATGAGGAATCTCAGGCATCTTGCTTGGATCGTAACAGACAGAAAGGATGAACCGCAACTGGTTTTATTAAGGGAGCAGAATTCCGTTTTGAGGGAAGTCGTAAAGAATCTTAAAAGGAAGGTAGGACTCCTTGATCTTTATACTAATGGAAACTCTATTGTTACGTTATTACCAACCATATAATTTTTATTAAAACGGAGGAACGAAAAATGTATTAATACAAATAGTGTATAATTAATTAATTGTCCAATAATAAACGAGTTAGGTTTGTGAAATAGATTCTGGCTAAAATGCGACAGAAACAGTTATATCAATAACAAATATTAACTTTAATTCTATCTTTTCTTTTAATTTATTAAATTGAGGATTACCAATTGTAATTAATCTATAATAATTTAAAGTTTCGGTACTAAAACAGTAATATACAATCAGAAAAAGAAATCATAAATTAAAGGGTTAAGAAAAATTTGTTAACACTTCTATGCCGACATTATTTCATAAACTTTTAAATTTTTAAATTCTTAAATAAATTATTAAACTTCTAGAATAAATTCCTTCCATGTGAAGATTTGCTGAGGATAATAAATTTAAAAGATACATCACCTCCGCTAAATTTTAAATTATCGAGATATTGTTAACTGAAAATATTGTGAACATTGATTGCATGAATAATAAAATTAAGCAAAAGGCAATGAGTTGAATACTTCCAATTTGATTTTCGTTTAACTGAAAAACTGTTCAACGTGGAATTTTCCCGACCATAGCTGATATATGAATAAATATGATTGAATTCTAAGTTTATTCTCTTAATCAACATTTTCGACGTTTTAAGAATAAACTATTAACTTTTAATTTTAATCACAAAATAGTAAACAGCTCCTTCAACAACAATACAATATTTGTTTTTTCTCCGTTTCCATGAAATGAAAAAACATAGAAAACTAAATTTCACGTATTTGCTTCGGTGCAACTAGATACAAGATATTTCAATCGATAAGCGACGCGTACACTAAAGAAGAAAACAGCTTCGGTATTTCGCGAAAGTCAATTTAGACTTGCATAAAGGACGCGTTATGGAATAACATACGTACGATTTGTTCGAAATTTTATCGAGACAATATTGTTATATACGTTCTCTATTCTGGAGACAAGGCAGCAGCTTTACAATTTCTAAACTTACACTATTTCCGTTTCTATATTTTGCAGACGCTATTTCACGTTTTTATGCATGTTTTAATATGCAATACGTGAGATCTATAGATCGTTATAAATTGAGAAATTGATTTTAGAGTAACCTAAGACGCATGAACAGCTTAAAATATTCAAGAAGATCTACACGACAGTAGAATGCTTAATTAGATTACTTGTAATCAAAAGAGGGGAAACACGTGAAAGCAAAAATTATTCAAACGAATTATATATAGTTAATTATAGTTACATGATGTTCCACTTAATTTTATCACTTGAAATAACTCCGTTATAATTAAAATTTTATTTAAAAAAAATTGTTTTATCCTATCGGTAAGAGTGAATCAAATAAGGTCAACTTTTATTTTTTTATTTTTTTTTAATGGAACGTTAAATTTTATTTGTCTATACAGGATAGCCACTTCAATGACAAATTCAACGATCTAGTATAAAATTATACAACTTCCGTTAGGAAACACTTTTACGAAAATTTATAGCAATTTTATACCAAAAATATTTCAGGTGATAAAGTTAGGTGAAACGCTCTGCATACTCAGTATTCAAACGAAAATGTATGTATAAATTCGAAACTAATAATTTGTAAATCAATGGTAAATAGTATTTCAATAATAAATAAGAAACACAAGACGAATATAAAAGAGGAATTGTTAAACTTTCGATAAATATTTAATATTCGGTGCTTAAATGAAAATATATATAAATTCAAAATTAATAATTTTTAATTCGCTAGTAAATAGAATTTCAATGATAAGTAAAAAATGCAAGACGAATATAAAAGAAAAATTGTTAAACTCTCGATATTTGAAACGTACAAAATGCAACTAAAAATAAGACGCACACATGTGAAAATGCAAAATTTTGTACCTAGACGAGATAAAAAAGCAATATGTGCATTTTTCGCAATGTTAATAGTGATAATACGAGCAGTAAAATTATGCTATCGAAAAATGATGCCCATTCCTTTCTGCGTTTCCTTTCCATGTGAAATCCCTTTTAAACATAAATTTCACATTGGCCCGATGTGAACGGGTATAATCGTAAATAGACGAGCCCGTCGAGAAGAAGGTAATAACGTAACACTTTTACGAAAATTGATATCGCGAACATGTTCGATGAAATTTACGGAGATATACCAATTTTATTTACCTCTTTCTCCCCTTCGTGAAATGTCTTCAACAAAATTTCTGGATGTCCCGTGGTTCTGGTCCCACGTCTCTCGCACACTTTCGTAAATTGCTCGAACAGCAAACTTCCAATCACTTTTCTCACCTTACTACCTTTGTAATTGTTCTCACTTTAATTTTAGACAGATCCCTATCACTTCTCATGGAAACTTATTAAAAAGTTTCAGATGATACAACAACAAACGCACAACGAAATTCCCGAGAGAGAAACTGAACAGAGAAACGAACGTATATCACACGAAATTGAAAGAAAACCGGCAAATGTTAATGTCGATTTACTCGATGGGTCAACTTGTAACGAAAATATTACACCACCGGTAGAAAATTCGATAAACTCGTTAATTCGTATAAATAATAACGGCTGCGACGAGAAGGAAAAATGTCTGGTAATTGGCGCGCAAAGAAATGATAATAGGAGTACGGAGGTCGATATCGATAAGTACGGCAAAGTACTATGTATCGAATCGCACTGCAACGGTGTAGCGTACGAAGAGTACGTGTTTAAATTGTCGATCGATCGTGAAATAAAAATTAAATATCCCGTTTTGTTAAATAACATTGATCAAGAAACTGTTAAAATGGAATTCGTCGATAACGAAGCTGACTATGAAACAGTGCCATCGGATAGAATGTTAATATTATTTAAAAACATATACGCAGTAGTGAACGTCAAACAGACCGGTGTACCATGCAGCACGCAGACGACGAAAATGAAAACTTCCAACAACTTCGCGCAAACAGCATTGACCGGATTAAATTCGTTTTCCCGTTTGAACGTCGGCGTCACGGTGAGTGAAGGAATTTCTAGATTTTGGCTTTGAACTTGATGTTTTAAAGTTTTCACCGTTTACCAAGAATGAAACGGTGACAACGTAATGTCTTGCACAAAATGAAACAAAATCTTTTAAGTTGCTGAAAAAAGAGAAAAATTTATATTTCTTCATTAATTCAGACTTCTGGGTACACTTACTTTCATATACACGTAGATATCGCAGATAACTTCATTGTAAACACACTTCACACCCAGAAGTCTGTAATGTTTACCATCCTAAAAATATTTCCTCGCCAAAAACGATTTAACAACTAATTGAATTGTCTATATACTTATGCTATATTTCGTACAATACAATTGAAAAAAACGTACATCGATTTCTTTTCGAACGATCGGTACAAAATGTAAACTTTGATTCTTCGATCAAATATAGATGCTCAATAGTGAGAAACGTGCGATAGAGAGAAGTCTGTGTAACTTGGAACGAACCGTCAAGACTCTAAAGTCTAACGCATTAAATCAAGCTGAAACGATGATTGGTAAGAACTCGCAGTTGCTTGCTAATGACGAGATGTTAGATTATATCAAGGTATTGACTCAGTAACACTGTGCATAGCGATTTCTATCGTTCTTCGAGGTGCACGAATTCCTAACATTACATTTTGTAACACGTAACAGTATCGAACTAGACTTTGCCATTACAATTACAATATAATACTTTTACTATTCAATTATACATAAAAAAATAACACTAGGAGCAATTGGTAAAGATGTCCACGAGTTTAGAAAAACGTTAGTTGTTAGTTTTGTTACTTATCGTTAAAAATGTTATTATATGACGAATTTCATAAGAGTAGCTGTACACGCACAGATGTACAATACATACATACATACATAATAAATGTACATGATTGTATATATTTAAATTGTATTTAAAATCGTAATTATTATCACACTATTCAGAGTAAAAATTGAATAATATATATTTTTTCATTTCGTCAAAGATAAATGTGTATTTCTACACAACATTCTCGTATATGAACGAATGAACTTTCGTTTAGAGGATTTCAAAAATCATACTTATCTTTTCTTTTCATTCTTTACATTGAAGTGTGATTTCGTTAAACGTGTATTTAAATGGAAAAATTTATTAAAAATGTGAAATGCAATTCGTGGAAAAATACATATATATTATATATATGTATAAATCTTAAAAGGTAGACTCAGCTTCTTTTCTCGTATAATCACTTCGATTGAAATATATAGAATTTATACATTATTCGTTTATCATCGTGACTCGGCATATTCAAGTATTAATTACAAAGAGATAAAAAGATGATCAGCTATTCTAACTTTTTCATTAAATAACAATGAAAATTTGATTTATCATAAGCTATTTTCTTAAAATTACAGGTTTGCTTCTTTTTTTTGGCAAATAAAATAAATATTCTCAGCATGCACTATATATCCTCTTAATTATTTTATCGCGCTGAATCTCAAATCTTCGAAAGACAATATCAGAAACAGGCTTAGTTCCAATCTTTTATGTAAAATACTTTTAAAAACACGATGAGTAAGAAGGTCCAGGAAAAGGCGATATTATGTTAAAAATACGAAAAAGATTAGAGGAATGTTATTTTTCGTACTAATACGTATGTTTCCATAACCCTGCTCTTTCCCCTTCTCTTTCTTTCATCTACATCTTTGATTATTTGCTAATATCCTATCTTTGTTATCAAAAAGATTCAAAATTGATTGCTAGATACTTATTTATACCTATACTATTCTCCTCTTGTCACTTATTTTTTGAGTAGACAATAATTGTTTCTAGAAATGGAAAAAATTTTCTCCGGCAGCTCTGAATTTATCTTTTCTGTTTCTTATGTCTATTTGAGAATGTTCGATTATAGTCAATGTGTTGAGCCTGGCACTAGGAATTCGCATTCCTAGTAATACTTTGAACAACACGCTGTCCCCACCAGGCTTCAAGGTTAAATGGCTCAAAATCTATGGTAAAAGCAAAAGAGTAAATTTGTATAGACTAACATATATATATCCCAAGGGGGGAAATATGATTATCAATATATTTACCTTTGAGTTGTGGATTTGGTTCTCGTTCCTGATAATACGTAACAGATGCACCATTTCTATAATTAGAAGAATTACTATGTGGCTGATTGTGACACATATCTAATTCCCTTGATACTGTATTCCATGCTGTAAAAATATATACATATGAAACATTCAATTGCAGAAAAAATTGTATTTCAAGTAACAAAAAAAAATATTGTACTTACAATCATAGATATATTTGATTAAATCAAAATGTTGAGCTACAGTTTCTGACTGATGCCGCGACGGGATCGAGGATGGTCTCTTCCCATTCATCGCCGTCATTTGTGATCTACCACTATAGGAAAATATTTCATAAAATACATTAAAATATTAATAAAATTTTTAATATATATATACAAGCAGAATGAGAGACTTAATCACCATATCAAAAACGTCCACTTCCACTGAATTAACACTCTACGTTTACAAGGTTTATTCTATTTTAAGATTTAACGATTTTGCGGTAATTAAAATAAACACAACTACGAAATAGAACACCCTAAATTCGTTAATATCAATATTCAATAAAAAAAAATAGTAAAACTGTAGAAAAGGGATAAAATATGTGCGTAAAAAATTCAAACGTAGAAAATGAAACAAAAACATTTATTAGAATTCATTGACATCTGTTACGATCATAACTAGAGTCTATGCAGTAGAAGGGAATCGACGCCATTCTATTATAATCCACCTCAAAATATAACCTTTTATTTTGCATAACGATATCATCTGTTATTTCTGCTGTATATACAATAGTAGAACAAAAATTCTATATATACAAATTGAATCTACAAAATGAAAGAAACAATTGGTAAAAGTAAAAATTTATATCAATCAATCTATTCATCGTACACAAGGGTCTATATCTGTCTCCTAGAAGCCACGTATTAGATTTCGTTTCTGACACATCTTTCCAAAAACGCCTTTCTCTCCAAGCTCATAAAGAATCACGATATTGGAACATTATTACGTGAAAGTTGAAACGCATGAGCGAGATAGATAACGCTCGACGAGTCAGAAAAGATATGAAATAATTAATAATACGAAGCCCACTTTCAAAGAAAGAATGTCAGTGAAAAAGATGGCGGTTTCTGCATGACAGTTAATGCAATGTTTTCTGGTTCCCGCCTGTTTCTCCCTCTATGTATTTCGCCGTCCCTTCTGCCATTTTTCACGGCAACGCAACAATTGGCAATTTGCCAAAAAAAAAAAAAAAAGAAGGAAACAAACAGCGTGAGAATTATCCAGGTGGATAATGATCTCGTTTGCAATAAAGATGAGAACGAAATAATAGAACGTAGAGACGCGGGAATGAAGAAAGCCACTTGTATGATAAATACCTCATTTTCTCCACTCTATGTTGAATTCCTACTACAGTGGAACGTCGTGCCGGATTTCAGCTTTATTTTCTAAGCTTCTCTAATGACTAACTACGAACGAAGGTACAAACACTCTGAAGAAAAACAGTCGAAAAGCTGTAATAAGAAAGAGCGTTTGTTTCTCGCAACAGCTGCAGGAAGCTTTCTCGGAGAACTGTCAACAATAATGGCTTGAATATGAAGCTCGAATGGTAATGTAGAAAACAAAGTCAATGGTGGCAGTTCGGTAGGTATTAAAGATAAGAACTCGTTGAAAAAGTTCGTCACGAGGTGGCGAATCTACATCGTTCTTTGTACACCCTTTTCTGAATCGTACTTTTCGAACCATGAAACGGTACTGCAGAAACTTGTAAAATTTCGTAACACTACGCGATTACTTCGATAAAATAGATACCATCGTTCGATTAGGCTAGTGTGTTCAATAAACATTTTTCACTTGTTTTATTAATATTGATTTCGTAATCTAATCTCATAGAAGAGAAGGATACGATATCTAACAATAAAATAATATCTATATGAAAGAAATACATAATTCCTTTTTTTTTTTTTCAAAACGTAAAGCATATCAAAGAAAATATAATTTCTGAATGAAAAAACCAAACTTTAAGCAAATAAAAAATTTATAAATATAATTATATGTTATATTTGTCAAGTGGTGGAGGTTCCGATTGCTTAAATATTTGATTAAAAAAAAAAAAAAAATGAGAAAATGTGAGCACGTTACTTTTTGTAGATACGTAGTAAATGTTTTACAAAATTACACGTTCCAAGAAAAGTGCGCTTTCATGTTTTATATGTTACAAAGATGTACTCAATGATAGACGTTTGCGATAGCAGGAACTGTTATTCGCTGCGACTCACGCTTACAATTTTCAAGTCACGGAAATATCAACTTTATGACAACTTCTGTTGTTAATCATACGTTGTAGTGAAACTTTCGAAATTATATTTTGAAAAGCAGTTCGAAAGTTGAATCGAAATTCACCTAACGTGTGCATTAAGTTGCACTCCCATGCACCTGCCTAAAGAATGATCTAACATTTACAGTATTCGAAAGCTTTTCTTTAACAAAGTAGAAATTAAAAGTGAAATGCCTTAATTTGATAATTCAAAGTTACAATTAACTAGAAATTAGTTATTTATTCTAAAAGAATATTGGTAAATTGTATTTTTTGTCATTTAAATGACAAACATTTGGTCAAAATAAAGTATATAAAATTGAAGATTCATTTTATCCAGGTCGTTGCGTTTTTGTGTACTTCCAAAGTTTTACACATTTTTTTAACTGGAATTGTACGCATGCTCTTGATATC